>CM077008.1:17414084-19915668 GCA_039090855.1 Macrothele yani
TAAGTTTGAATAATCTGAGCCTGGTATCTTTTCGAGAGTTGGATAACAAGCCGTGCAGCTCTGTCAGAGGAACTTTCAACTTCTACAACTTTATCCTTCAGTTTCTTGTTTATTATAAATCCAACACCACTAGTTCTGCCAGTATCTGTCCCACGATAGTAGAAGAGATGTCCACTTTTCAGTTCGATGAGATCTTCTCCTTTTCTCCTTACCTCACTTAGCCCCACGATGTCCCACTTGATCCTTTGTAGTTCCTCTTCCAATTCAAGAAGCCTTGAATCAGAAGATAGGGAGCGTCCATTGTACGTTGCCAAGGTCAGCATCAGATGGCAGCCTAGTCCGGTCCTCCGGGAATTCTTAGCACCCTCTGCCTTCATGTCGCACTGGCCGCTGCCTTGGCCAGGTACATTCCAGCTGCCGGAGACTGAGGGCCAAGATTTAAGTTGTGGAGTCATTTTGGAGGGTTTGGCCATAACTCACCACGCTGGCCAAGCGGGTTGGTGAGTGTGGGATAGAATTTCCTCTAATCCCGATGGTATAGTTATACCGCTATTGGCGGTCGTCAGAGCCCCTTTAGTAGGAACAGGATGCACCACGAGAAGACGGGGTTGACATTTGTCAAGGAGAGGCTGTGATGTTACGCATCACCTGACCTTACATCCCTCACCTGACCTTACATCCCATATATATATATATATATATATATATACTGAAGAGCAATGCTGAAAACTAAGGGAAAACTTTAGAATTTAAAACGAAAGTTGCAAAATTAACCTGAAGATCGAAACGCGCAATGCAGCAGTTACGAAAATTCAGAATTCACATTCTATTAAGAAGAGACCTAAGCAAAAAAAAATTATATATTTTTGACTCATACCAAGTACAACATAGAAAGGGTTATATGTCTACCGGTGTGAGTAAAAGGAGAAAAGATAAAAAATAAAATAAAAACACCTGAATGTAGAAAGTGTCGAGAATACTGAGCCTTGGCTTTATCAAGGACCAGCAAAAACTCTGCATTTTCTCACTTCCACAAAGACCTAGTTGGAAATGGGTTTCTGCAAAGCCATGGATGCAAGTAATAAGCCCTCCAAAAATTGTTTTAAAATTTATATATATGTCATAACCTCCGCAGAGTTGTATGACCTAGCGCTAGTTAACAATTTAGCTTGCATCCATAACTTCCATGGCCCGACCCATGCTCTTCATCTGTTACTATTAAACAGAGAGAAGAAGATTAAAGAGAACTCAAGTTGTGAGAGTGACATAATAATTAGAAATAATTATCAGCTGTAACGAAACGCCAAGTTCGCCTGAGAGAGAATATAAACCTGAAAAGTAATACAAAAGAATTCCAAATTTTTACATTGCAATTAAAAAGGAAATATTAATTTTTTTAAACTCAGATTTTTGAAAGAAAACTTGATTCTAAAACCCCCTACTCCGCAACTTCTGACAACACAAAAACGAGAATAAATTAAAGACAATAATTAACTAAAGAAAAGCTTTGTGAAAGTTATATGACATAAACAATTAGTTGCAATATGTACAAAGTATTTCAGCAGTGCTTTAAGTGCATAATTAAGTAGTTATTAAGACCTTAACTACTTTGAAAATACAGCGCAAAGTAAAGGAACTATGCTTAGCCAGCTTCTGGGCCTAAGTTTCCTAAAAGACGCGCAAAGTTACCAAGAAAAGAAAGAGTTAAAACCCGCAAAAATGTTAACAGTCTAGCCAGTGCCTAAATGCTAAAAAGCAAAAAACAACAGAGAAAAAAAATATAAGAAGTACAAACATTGAACTTATAAAACCTAAAACCCTAAGACAATAAATAGAGCTTACCTCTTATGCAACTAAACTATCTCCACTCAAGAGGAAACATGGCCGACTTTTTCCCCAAACTTCCAAACACGACTGCCACTCCCTAGTCGCTGGGGGGCAGTGTAGGTGGGGCTGATGGCCTCCTCACACTGAAAGAAACCAACTCGCGGAGATTTTGACCAGAGAAAAAATATATACTTAAGACTGTGGACCTGTATGATCAGAAAGAGCAGAATTAACTCTCCAGAATACATGAGAAATATTATAAAATACACAAGTGGTGTATTTAATAATCTTTGCATGTATTAAATCACCTTAGTGAGCTTCTATAGATTATTCAGAATCTTATTAATTTTAACGTTAGTTTTACTATTTTTAGTATAGCTATTCTAGTGAGTGAATAACTAGTTTTCTTTTTTATTTGTTTTTATTTTATTTTATAAACAGATTTTTATGCTTTTTTTGTGATTTTGTCTGTATTATTTAATTTTTTGTTTTAATAGGACCTTCATATCCATAGCACTAAGGTTCATTTTAGTAGTTAATAGGCATCCTCTAGCCAACTTCCTTACGGCTTTGATTGGTCAATGCCTATTAACTACTAAAAGGAACCTTAGTGCTATGGATATGAAGGTCCTATTAAAACAAAAAATTAAATAATACAGACAAAATCACAAAAAAAGCATAAAAATCTGTTTATAAAAGAAAATAAAAACAAATAAAAAAGAAAACTAGTTATTCACTCACTAGAATAGCTATACTTAAAATAGTAAAACTAACGTTAAAATTAATAAGATTCTGAATAATCTATAGAAGCTCACTAAGGTGATTTAATACATGCAAAGATTATTAAATACACCACTTGTGTATTTTATAATATTTCTCATGTATTCTGGAGAGTTAATTCTGCTCTTTCTGATCATACAGGTCCACAGTCTTAAGTATATATTTTTTTCTCTGGTCAAAATCTCCGCGAGTTGGTTTCTTTCAGTGTGAGGAGGCCATCAGCCCCACCCACACTGCCCCCCAGCGACTAGGGAGTGGCAGTCGTGTTTGGAAGTTTGGGGAAAAAGTCGGCCATGTTTCCTCTTGAGTGGAGATAGTTTAGTTGCATAAGAGGTAAGCTCTATTCATTGTCTTAGGGTTTTAGGTTTTATAAGTTCAATGTTTGTACTTCTTATATTTTTTCTCTGTTGTTTTTTGCTTTTTAGCATTTAGGCACTGGCTAGACTGTTAACATTTTTGCGGGTTTTAACTCTTTCTTTTCTTGGTAACTTTGCGCGTCTTTTAGGAAACTTAGGCCCAGAAGCTGGCTAAGCATAGTTCCTTTACTTTGCGCTGTATTTTCAAAGTAGTTAAGGTCTTAATAACTACTTAATTATGCACTTAAAGCACTGCTGAAATACTTTGTACATATTGCAACTAATTGTTTATGTCATATAACTTTCACAAAGCTTTTCTTTAGTTAATTATTGTCTTTAATTTATTCTCGTTTTTGTGTTGTCAGAAGTTGCGGAGTAGGGGGTTTTAGAATCAAGTTTTCTTTCAAAAATCTGAGTTTAAAAAAATTAATATTTCCTTTTTAATTGCAATGTAAAAATTTGGAATTCTTTTGTATTACTTTTCAGGTTTATATTCTCTCTCAGGCGAACTTGGCGTTTCGTTATAGCTGAAAATTATTTCTAATTATTATGTCACTCTCACAACTTGAGTTCTCTTTAATCTTCTTCTCTCTGTTTAATAGTAACAGATGAAGAGCATGGGTCGGGCCATGGAAGTTATGGATGCAAGCTAAATTGTTAACTAGCGCTAGGTCATACAACTCTGCGGAGGTTATGACATATATATAAATTTTAAAACAATTTTTGGAGGGCTTATTACTTGCATCCATGGCTTTGCAGAAACCCATTTCCAACTAGGTCTTTGTGGAAGTGAGAAAATGCAGAGTTTTTGCTGGTCCTTGATAAAGCCAAGGCTCAGTATTCTCGACACTTTCTACATTCAGGTGTTTTTATTTTATTTTTTATCTTTTCTCCTTTTACTCACACCGGTAGACATATAACCCTTTCTATGTTGTACTTGGTATGAGTCAAAAATATATAATTTTTTTTTTGCTTAGGTCTCTTCTTAATAGAATATATATATATATCATCATCATCATCATTGTCAACCATTATCAATCCACTGCTGGACGAAGGTCTCCCCAAGTTTCCTCCACAACGGTCTGTCTTGTGCCAGTCTCCTCCATGTCACCCCTGCATGCTTTCGAATTTCATCCACCCATCTCCTATGTGGTCTTCTTCTGGGTCTTTTCCTGTCCCTTGGAATCCAATCTAAAATTTCCGCTGTCCATCGATGATCTGTCCTTCTGGCAGTATGTCCAGCCCATTGCCATTTCAGGGATTTAACTCTGATCATGATGTCTTCCACTCTTGTCATTTTTCGGATCCACGAGTTCCTCTTCTTATCTCTCCTGGTTACACCAAGCATGCACCTCTCCATGCATCTTTGAGTTGTCTGCAGCCTTTGTATGTCTCTTTTAGTTAAGGTCCACGTCTCTGCACCATACGTAAGCACTGGAAGGATGCATTGATCAAACACTTTTCTTTTAAGACATAATGGCATATTGCTCTTGAAAATTATGCTGTTTCTTCCAAAAGCTCTCCAGGCAAGTTTTGTACGCCGATTAATTTCTTCATCAATGTGACCCTCACTTGATATCTGCTGTCCAAGATAAACGTACGTGTCTGTTATCTCCAGCTTTTCTCCATCAATCGATAAATCTTCATTTCTTGTAAAAGCATTGAACATCACTTTTGTCTTCTGAAAGTTCATTTTTAATCCCACTTCTTTACTCTTGTCAGCAAGTTCCTGGATCATACTCTGCAGCTCTGATGGGGTAGTTGCAAAAATGACTACGTCATCAGCAAAACGAAGGTGGGTTAGATAATCTCCATTAATCTTTATCCCCTTGTTTTCCCAGCTCAGCGACTGAAAAACACCCTCCAATGTGGCATTAAAGAGCTTCGGAGATATGGTGTCACCTTGTCTCACTCCCTTTCCAATTTTTACGTGTGTTGTATTTTCAAACAGCCTAATCTTTGCACTTGCATTTTCATAGATGTTATTAATAATATTAATGTATGCATCTTCAATACCGCAGGTTTTCAGAGCCATTGTAACTGCTGATGGTTTCACTGAATCAAAGGCTTTTTCATAATCGATAAAAGCCATGCACAATGGAAGTTCATATTCCCTCGCTCTTTCAATTAGTTCTCTCAGCACGTGGATATGATCTATTGTGCTGTAGCCACTCCTGAATCCAGCTTGTTCTCTCGGTTGAGCCATGTCTAGTGCTACCTTCAAGCGGTGTGAAAGAACTTTAGTGAAGATTTTATAAACTACTGATAGGAGGCTGATAGGTCTGTAGTTTCCGAGATCCTCAATGTCACCTTTCTTATGTAGCAGGATCATTGTAGCGGTGTTCCAATCCTCAGGAATCTTTCCTTCATTAAGGCATCGAGTGAAAATTTGGGCGAGTACTGTTTCGATTTCTCCACTTGCTTCTTGTATGATGTCTACAGTAATTCCATCTTCTCCTGGAGCTTTTCCTCGCTTCATGTTCTTGATTGCATGTGCAACTTCTGCTGGAAGGACTGGAGGAACTCTGGTACTGGTATCTTTCATGATGTCTGGAGTGCATATATCATCCCTTTCATATAATTTGGAGTAGAAATCTTTCACTCTTGTCAAAATTTCGCCTCTATTTCTTGTTACAGAACCATCTTCTTTTCTCAGTGCCATAATCTGTTTTCTTCCCTTACTGAGATGTCCCTTTGCTATCTTTAGGCTTTGGTTGTTTTCAATTGCTTTCCTCACTAGTTCACAGTTGAATTTCCTTACGTCTTCAGTGATACTTTTTCTTACTGTCTTGCATAGCTCTATATATTCCACTTTGGAAGTCACATCTTCTTTAGTTGTCCTCATCTCTCTTCTTTTTTGCATCAACATTTTGGTTTTTCCTGATAATTTGTTCACATGCAACTTGTTCTTAGACCCAGCTAATTTTGTTGCTGTTTCCATAAGAGCTTTGGTTACTTTTCTGTTAACTTCAGAGATGTCCACTTCTTCCGATGTTAGGCCTTCTAAAGCAGAGAACCTGTTCTTCAGTTCTAACTTGAAGGTATTATGGTGTTTTTTAAGGTTGGTTATGTCAATAGATTTTGTTTGTCTTATGAGCTTGCCACGTTCAAGTTTAGTGTTGAGGTGCATCTTACATCTCACCAATCTATGGTCACATGCTGAAAGAAGCGTGGAGAGATGCATGCTTGGTGTAACTAGGAAAGCTAAGAAGAGGACTCGTGGATAAAGAAAATGACAAGAGTGGAAGACATTATGACCAGAGTAAAATCCCTGAAATGGCCATGGGCTGGACATGTTGCCATTAGAACGCACTGATGGTCAACCGAAATTTTGGAGTGGATTCCAAGGGACACGAAAGACCCAAAAGAAAAACCACGTGGAAGGTGGATGGATGAAATTCGAAAGCATGCCGGAGTGACATTGAGGAGACTGGCTCAAGGCAGACCGTCGTGGAAGAAATTTGGGGAGATCTTCATCCAGCAGTAGATTGATAATGGTTGTAAATGACGATGATGATAGATAGATAGATAGATAGATAGATAGATAGATAGATAGATAGATAGATAGATAGATAGATAGATTGGATTTACACCAAAGAGCCAAAACATTATTACCAACGCGTCTTTTTGAAAATCGAAACAACTGCAGGTTAACGACGGTGGCCGTGAAGGTCATGAAACGATATAAATAACACCTGATGCTGAGTTCTGTAAAATCAGTGTTATTCTTGTTCTTCAGCTGGGAAAGACAGCGGACTTAAGCAAGTTTGGTAAAGGCCAAATTGTAATGGCCAGACGACTGGGTCAGAGCATTTCCGAGACGACAATGATTGTGGGGCACTGACGGTCAACTGTGGTTAGTACCTTCAGAAAGTGGTCTGAAGAAGAAGAAACCGTGAACCGCCGGCAAGGTGTGGGCCGACCACGACTCGTCGATGCTAAAGGTGAGAGAAGGTTATCCGGTATAGAACCAACATAAGGGATATTGTGGCGCAACTCTCCGGCAATTTAATGCTGGTGACGGGAGTAATGTGTCACAACGTACAGTAAATGGAACTCTGCTAAAAATGGGATTGCGTAGCCGGAGGTCGCTCCGAGTGCTCGTGCTAACCTCAGTCTACCGTCGAAAGCGTCTATATCGAGCACGCGAGCATCAAAACTGGACCTTGAATGATTAGAAGAAGGTCGTCTGGTCCTATGAATCTGGCTTCCTGTTGCACCATATTAGCGGCACGGTAAGAGTGAGTCGTTCACCTGGAGAAGTGTTTGCACCAGTATGTACCGAGGGACGAAAACAGTGTAATGCTTTATAGTAATGTTCTGCTGGGAAACCCTAGGTTCAGTTATTCATGTACAAAGGACTATGCCGTCTACCACCAACCTAAACATCATTGCAGACCAGGTACATCCTTTCATGGCAACGGTATTATCAACTAGTAGTACCTTCTTTCAGAAGGATAATGCGCGCGCCATGCCACACTGCCTGGATTGTTCGAGAATGGTTCGCGGAACATGAGGAAGACTTCCAGGTATTTCCCTTGACCTTATTAGTATTTCCCACTAGAAGTGCCTGTTTTCATCAGGATAATACGCCGAATCGTCACCTGCGACGAAAAGTGGGTCCTTTATGATAATCAGAAACGATCTGCACAATGGCTAAACAAGAAACAGCCTGCTGGACGGTATCGTAAGCCACCCCTACACACCTAGAAGATGATGCTCCTCGTCTGGTGGTCCATAGCCGGAAGAATTCATCGGAGTTCCTTGGCAAAAGGCCAAACCATCACTTCAGAACGTTATTGTGCTGAATTACACCAGATGCACCGGGGAAATTACTGCAGATACAACCGGCTTTGGTCAACAGACATGGTGTTCTTCTGCTCCAGGACACTGTCCTACCTCATGTCGCACAACGAACGATGCTGACACTAAGTGCCTTGTGCTATGAAGCACAACCTCATCCTACCTATTCCCCGGACTTGTCTTCGACAGACTATCATCTGTTTCGTCGCCTGGATCACTTCCTGTCCGGGAAAGACTTCACGACACACAACGAGGTTCAACGTGCAAGTGATTACTTCTTCGGGTCCCAACCACAAGACTTTTTCCGTTTTGGGAACATGGCCTTGCCAGATAGATGGCAACTATGTGTCGATGCCGAGGAGGATTATTTTGCCTAGGTAAGTTGTTCTACTTTTCCGTCCTCGCAGTCCATGTGTGCTGGTCCTTTGCCGGACATTTCATTCGCACCAACCCAATACAGCGGGGCTCTCACATATAACTTCGCAGAACGATGTCAAGATTTTGAAATCCACAAGCAAATATTTTCTTTCCTTACCAAGCCTGACTTAACTGATTTTCGTAACAACCCGTTCGACCTAACAACTTTTGAATGGATGAGGGTTGTTGATTTTGAAATGCAGGATACTGAATTTCAAAATACTGAAATTCAGCATACTGAATTTCAAAATACCGAAATTCAGCATACTGAATTTAAGACCTGACGGAAAACGAAGTTCAGAGAACTATGGGTAACTCATGTTTTTTTTTTACATGTTTACATGTAATGCAATCAGGATGCAAATCTTCTCCGATTCTTCTCCTTACGTATTTTATGCCATCACTACCAGACAGGGAGATTTTGGTCTCATCACTCCAAATAACACTGTCCCATTGTTCCGCTGTCCAGTTAACATAGGTTTTAGCCCAGTTTAAACTTTTCAACCTTTGTTTGAGAGATAAAAATGGCTTTTTTCGTGGAATTCTAGCTTTTAGACCAAATTCCTGCAGTCTGCGCCGATCAGTCCTTGCACTCAACTTCACATTGCATTGCGCCATTTCATCTTGTATACACCCAGATGATTTTCTTCTGTCACCTAAGCACATTCTCTTAATTCTTCTATCATCACTTGCTGTTGTGCACCTTTTCTTGCCTTTACCAGTCTGGTTTTGTAGTGACTGTGTCTCCTTATACCTCTTCAAAAATTTAGAAATGCCACCTTTGGTTAAGTTTCCACTAATTTTTCTTCTAATTTCTTTATAACTGAATCCTTGTTCACTTAATAGTACTATTTTACATCGCTTTCTGGGTGACCAGTCAACTCTTTGCGTCATTTCTTTAATTTTATTACGTTTTACAAGCTCACTAAATGAAAGAACACACCCATACACACACACACACAAAAAAAAAAAAGAAACCCTACCTTGATAGCAATCACATAACACACTGCCAAATGTCCTTCTTTCAGCTCCAATACATGACATCAATAGCTGAATCCTACTGTGACCTGATTGGCTCGTTTCGAAAACAAGATGACACCTGGTTGGCTCTCTCATGCTCATTGGCTACATTCAAATGAAGGAAAGCTACTTCATATCAACCTAAGCAAGTTGTGCTTCCTTTTTCTGGTTATTTGGCTATAACATTTCATACAATACAGATAATTGAACAAACTTTATTGCATTACATTCATGATAAAATTATCTTTCCATTGATATATAATTTTATGGTATTACTCCAAAAAGGTGCTGTAATGAGCCATCAAACCTCAAAAATACACTTTTTCCAAAAGGTTTCCAGAATTTTGGCCACTACTGTATTGTTTAGACATCTGCGAGCAACCAACGGTACACACGTGGAGACCTACTGACATTTAAAAAAAAAAAGCTTCCACAGTTGCCATGTGTTTTAACATTAAAAGCTGTTATTTATTGCAGCTTTTTTTTTCACTAGCATACTGAAGTTGCATACTTCATTTATGGACACCCTGTAATTACTGCATCATCCAGCATTTTCTAACACAAAACATACTTGATGTACTGCCATTTGCAAGTTGTGAGATAATTCTCTTCCCGTTGTTTTGGACCATAAGGCAGTTGTAACAAACCTTAGTGCTAAAGACACTAATTGAATCAAAGATGCAGTGTCTTAACTTTAAGATGAATTATTTGAATCAAACTCAGAGGATTCTGATATTTTAAACGTACGTACTTTTAAATTAGATTGTGCTCTGAAAAGAATTGGATTCAAATCTAAAATACTATTAAAAATAGACAATTCTTTTAAAAGAAACTGAGGTATGTAAAATGATTTTTTGTAATGCTATTAATTTTGAATTGATAAATTTTTAATAACGTAACATTATTTTTTCATTCATTTCCTTATAATGACAAGGTTAACGTCGTTTTTCTACTACCCAAAGTAAATTTTCACATTTATCTATACCAGGAGCTTCCGGGATGAAAACGGACACTTCGAAATACATACAGGGCGCATTAAGTATTCAACATATGACTTCATTTTGTATAATTAGAATTTTTAATTGAATGTTAGTTATGATTTTCGAGAAACCATAATTTATAAAATTTCGGTTGCTTAAAAATAATTGGCAAATTTGATATGACTCCACCCTTGATGTAACACCACAATGTAAAGTAACAAACGCTGGCGGTACATTAAGGGTTGACTGTACCACTCCTCAGCTACAGTGTATGATACAGGATCTTGTTGAAGAAAGCAAAGAAGTGGTTTAAAAAATGAATTTACGGGGAAAAAAGTGATAAAAAATGCTTTTAGAAAAACTGAACATCTTTGACAACACATATCAAGTGAGAACCACATCGGAAAAGAAATAAATAGGCATGTAAAACAAGGTTGGAGAGGTCTTGGCAGAAACAGTGTAATTTCCAAGAACAATTTATCATCATATCTTACAAGAAAAGTGCTTAATCAATCCATAACTTCATTTCTTTCTTATGGATAAGAGACAGGGTTGTAATGTTTTTAGTGTAATTGGTTGAAGATATCTGTTAATGTTCTATGTTGCGCCAAAACATTAGTATTGCTTCAATGTAAATACTCTTCGTACTGAAACGTTCCGTCAAGTCAAGTCTTGCTCCGGTAAGCTTACAACATGTAACACATAACTAAGTAAACACTAGATAGCACTAACGGTCAGGTAAATAAATAGTCTTGTACTGACAGTAATTTACTTGTTTATTTAGATCACTGTAGTCATTTTAAATGGCAGCACACAATTGCCGAAAACAACTTCAATCGTACTAAATCTATGGTTGCTAATAGCTGAATAATCCAATGTTCGAAACATCAAATAATCTCCAAGTAATATTGACTCGATAACACTTTACGGCTTCAATATCAAAGAAGCGTTACCGCTCTGGTGTCGCAGTGGTCTAAGCGCTCGTATCTGACCATTCGTCCAAGAAGGGTCCGGGTTCAAATCCCGGTGTTTGCCTTACGGCACTAGTTCTCTCTCTTTCCTGGAACCAGGGGCCCTAAATTAGGAACGGGTGACTGCTTATATCCCATTGAGTAACTCACTGTGGTCGTTAAGCCTTTTAGTTGTTCAACTTCGTCTTCTTCAAGTAATCTACTTACTAAAACTTTAAGCTCATTTTGTGTGTCCACGGTGCAAGTTCAGCTGTTTGGTATAAGTCATCAGGAATTCAATAAACAGTTTCCTGAGGAAGACAGGTTAGTCTGTACTTTTTGCTTTCATTTTCTCTAGTAAACCGCTGAGAATGTATTAAAATGTTATAAGGTGGAGTACAAGTTTTATCATTCGCATTTAAAACTTTTTCTCTTCGATGAAAGGTTATGCAAAATTACCACGTGATGCACCAAGTATTTATTATATTGCTGAAATTTAAATAAAATGTCGTTCCTTCAGACTTGGATTTCCATCAAAAGGAATGGCAAAGTTAAAACGAGAGATTTGTTTTTCGAAAATGCCCTGCGAAATTACAAAATTAGACGTGTGGATTTGCAGGAGGAGTATAGAACAAGGCTTTTCATGGAGGTTTACAATTCATTTTACGACCGTCGTCTTTTTTATAGCACAATAAAATTAATGACATGCTATCGAAATAAGTGACTCAAGCCGACTATTTCGTAAAGGCTGCTATTTTGTTTCTGAGTGAAGTCGCAATAACAGTAGTAGCTAACATGTTCCTCTCACTAAAAGAAGATTTGCAACAATGGGAAGTGAATTGCAGTAAACTTTATTCTAACCATAAATTTGTTTTACGTTCAGGTGAACTTGGCAGTTCGCCACACTTGGTTGCCATCCGGTTTCCTTACTACGTAACTGCACCTATCATGAGAAACGAAGGGATATGATTCTTCTCTTGAAAGTTAGCTATCAGCATCCGCAAAGCTAATTGCCGAAAATTTCGCGTTTAGGTTGCGTCTTGCCAGAAGGCTGTATGGACCTCACTCGAACAGTAAAAACCTAAATAAGACTCAGCCCGGATATCGTTCACCAGTTAAGAGAAAAACTCTGCACCGGTCGAATCAAGTCTGGGTTAGAATACTTCACAATATGCTGCTGGAATAAAGAAATTTTAACTCGTAAAATGAAAAGTGACTGGTAACACAGTAAGTGTTTTTTTTTTAAAAACAAGTGGATAACAATTAATAGATATTTTTCAACCCGCCTTCGTTGACCTGATGACTTAGGCAGTTTTGCTAGTAGCCCTTTAGAGCTGCAGCGTATAATCCAGGAACTTGCTGGTAAGAGAAAACAAGTGGGAATAAATATTAATTTACAGAAAGCAAAATTGATGTACAATGATTTACACAAGAACTCAAGAATTGCAGTTGATAGGGCAAAGTTAGGAGTAACTGATGCCTACAACTACTTTGAACAACAAATATCAAGCGAGCGCCACATCCAAGAAGAAATTATTAGGCGTATAAAACTTGGATGAAGCGCATCTGGATGAAACAGTACAGTTTTCCAGCAATGGTGATAAGTGCAGTCATAAAAGAAAAATATTTAATCAAAATACGTAGGTCATTCAAAAAGTAAAGAACGTTTAGTTTTTGAACGTTTTCAAAATGGTTTCAAGAACGTTTTCAAAAATGGTTTCAAGAACGTTTTAAAAAAATGGTTTAAAGAACGTTTTCAAAAGTGGTTTCCAGACCGCTTTCAAAAATGGGTTCAAGAACATTTTCAAGAGAACATTTTCAAAGACAATTTTAATAACGTTTTCAAAAAATGGTTTCAAGAACGTATTCAAAACAGGTTTCAAGAACTGTTTCAAAAAATGGTTCTAAGAACGCTTCCAAAAATGGTTTCAAGAACGTTTCCAAAAATGGTTTCAAGAACGTTTTCAAAATTGGCTTCAAAAACGTTTTCAAAAATGGTTTCAAGAACGTTTACAAAAAATGGTTTCAAGAACGTTTTCAGAAATGGTTTCAAGAACTTTTTTAAAAAATAGTTTCAAGAACTTTTTCAAAAAATAGTTTGAACTTTTCAAAAAAAGGTTTCAAAAATGGTTTCAAGAACGTTTTCAAAAAATAGTTTCAAAAATGGTTTCAAGAACGTTTTCAAAAAATAGTTTCAAAAACGGTTTCAAGAACGTTTTCAAAAAATAGTTTCAAAAATGGTTTCAAGAACGTTTTCAAAAAATAGTTTCAAAAATGGTTTCCAGAACGTGTTAACCAAAAAACGTTTTCAAAAAATAGTTTCGAAAATGATTTCAAGAACGTGTTAACCAAAGAACGTTTTCAAAAATGGTTTCAAAAACGTTTTCAAAATGGTTTCAAAAACGTTTTCAAAATGGTTTTTGCGCATAGTGTCTGTGCAGCTTCCTGTCCATCACTCAGACGAAGTCATTCATGCCCAGTGCGTTATTGGCTATCTCCTGGCAACATTGTTGGGAGTGTATTATCCTTTTGTGGTTAGTTACAATCTTTAGAAATAAAGACACGCATTGAAAATCCAGCCGAATGCGAAGTTCGATCAGTTCTCCGTTTTCTGACTGCGGAAAATACCAGGCCTATTGACATTCATCGGATATTTTTTCAAGTGCATGGAGAAGGTGTTATGAATGACTCCAGCGTCAGAAAGTGGTGCGCAGTGTTAAAAAATAGAAGAAAAAAAAAACGTTTATGACGAGGAGCGGTCATGGCGCACCTCTCTTATCACGGACAAACAAAAGGTTGATGACATAGCCCGTCCACACACTGCCGGGAAGACAAAGGATCTGCTTGAAGAATTTGACAAGGAAGTTTTTGAGCATCCACCGCACACCATCGGACTACCATTTGTTCCCCAATTTAAAGCAGTTCCTTAGTGGACAACATCTTGATGATACGCTAAAGGAGACTGTTACGGACCGAATGAAAGGACAGGCGGCGAAGTTCTATGAGTTGGCAATACTTAAACTTTTCCCAAGATATAACAAGTGCTTCAATGTCCAGAGAGACTATGTAGAAAATAGTCTAAGATATGAGTTAAAAATTGTGTATAAAATACTTGAAAATTTTAAAAGTATATAACTTTTATAACCAAACTCTCGTTCTTTACTTTCTGAACGACCATCGTAAATCACAAACTGATTTTAAGTTAGAGTGAAACCTCTCTTAGCGACCACACCTCATTACGACCGTTTTTCTGTATAACCGATTTCAAAACCCATAGCGCTAATGCTAACCTTCCCCCTATTAAAAGACCGCTCACCCCCTCTCAACGACCATCTTTGCGTAAGGACCACTGCAAAAAAAAAAAAAAAAAACCTGTGTTGTCCGGATTACCATTCGCGCTGAAACTTTTCCCTGTACCCAGGAACCACGAAGCAATCGATTAAACAAATGTGCGTTAGTACATAGAGGGGTCACATTAAGTGGCTAGGAAATTTCCTCCTGCACGGAAGTGAGTGGGGGGGGGGGCGAATGAGTTATCGACGATGACAGGCAATTGTAATGGCTTACGTAGAAACGTAAAGAAACACAGAGACTCCGTCTCCACACTTCCAACAAAGGCTGAAAAAAGAGTGACAGTTAAAACTCATCTTTACTTCACTCCCCTTTTTGGCCGTACAGTGGACACTTAAGAGGGATGACTGTCTTGAAGGGGAAAAAATAATAAAAAAAAAACATTCTGTGAGCTGAAAGAAAAGTCTGATAAACTTAAGCAGACGACATTAGATTCGTTTTTCAAATGAATATTTTGGGGTTACCACTATAGGTACCTTTCAACTGTGTAATTACATATATTGTGGTATTTAATTATAATTTATGCACGTACATACATACTTTACTATAAATAGACTGGAATGCATCATGTTTGGAATGTAGCAATTTGGGTACGTAATTTATAAAAGTTATGCAGTAGTTTACAAAGCTTTAACCTCAAAACTGTCCATTGGATATTCCACTGAAATGTTCCCCTATTTAGCGACCACCCCTCTGAAAGACCTTGTTTTAAAATAACCAGCAATGGTCGCCTTAGAGAGGTTTCTTCTTTTGAAGTAAATACAATCCGAAACAGTAAGTGTAATTTTTTATAGTACAATTAAAAATAGATAGCGTAATTCTTTTATTTTTTTTTTACATTTGTATTAAATGTAGTTTTGAGAATGTACATTAGTTTTTCATGCATAGGTAGAAATCAGTTACCAGTTCATGACGTTTTACTTCTCCTTGCCTTTCGGTTGTATTCCACCAGAGGGGCATCTCTGAAGAGTGTCCAAACGTAGTCTGCGAGCATCAAAGTGGACCACTTTCCCTGGTATCGTTGCTCCATTACGGCCCTATCTTGATGAAACCGTTCACCATGCTCATCACTAAATTTGCCGCAGTTAAACGGGAAGAAATCCAGGTGATAATCCAGGAAGTGGAGTTTTAAAGACATATTACAACCAAATTTTTGATACAGAGCAAGCAGGTCGGTTATGAGATCTTCGTAATTTTCAGCCCTGGAATTCCCCAGGAAGTTTGTTGATACTTGACAAAAGGCACCCCACACTTCTCGTTCATCACACTGAAGCATGTCCTGAAACTGCAAATCTTGAAAGAGCTGTCTGATCTGCGGACCCACAAAAATTCCTTCTTTTATTTTTGCTTTGCTCAGTAGAAGAAATTTGTCATGCAAGTACCTGAAAGCTGGTTTAGTTTTGTCCATGGCTTTAACCAATTGCTTCACAAGACCAAGTTTTATGTGCAGAGGGGGTAGTATGATTTTCTAAGGATTTGTCAGTGGTGGGTTCTGAACATTCATTTGTCCAGGTGTCAAAGACGTCCTATGAAGCCAGTTTCTATCGATGTAGTGCAGACATGTAGCTCGGCTATCCCAGTGACAAAGAAAACAGCAGTGCTTTGTGAATCCCTGCTGAAGGCCCATCAACAGAGACACTACCTTCAGGTCAGTACAGATAAGCCAACCAAAATTTTTGTAATTAAGTCTGTCCAACAGCTGTTTAAGGTTGTTGTAGGTCTCTTTCAAGTGCACCGCATGTGCAACTGGAATGGACGGTAGCTGATTCCCGTTATGCAGTAAAACCATCTTAAGACTCAACTTGGAGGAGTCTATAAATAGACACCATTCTTGCGTAGTATGTTGTATTCCTAGTCCTTGCATTAGGCCGTCAATATTGCTACAGAACACAAAGCTTTCACTTTTTTGGAAGAATTGCTCGAATTGTCGGTGACGAATACGAAACGAACTCACTCGAACATTTTGTTCTAGAAGATTCCATTAACGAAGCTTTGACGTAGTAGCTCTGCTTTAACTTTGGTTAAATTCAAATCGTGAACAAGGTCGTTCAGTTCCTCTGATGTAATTTTATGTGGCATAGACTCAGAAGATGCATATTCGTCATCGCTTTCATTAATCCGTGACGTTGACGGTTTCGGATTACACAAATCGTCTTCCTGGACCGCATCTAAATCGATAACAAAATTTGTCGGAGGCTTGGGAATGGGGAGTTCTTCAGAATGAGGTACAGGTCGTACAGCAGAAGGTATATTTGGATATTCTACAGTCCATTTCTTCTTCTTTGTGATACCTTCAGCCACTGGAGGCACCATACATAAATAACAGTCATTTATATTATTTGTGGGCTCTCTCCAATCCGTGGGAACAGCAAAACCCATCGTTTTTCTTTTGCCATTAAACCACTGTGACAGATTTGTTGCACACTTGCGGCAACATACATGTGGAGTCCAGTCCTTATCTTCGTCACCTATCCTGCAGCCGAAATACAAATCATAAGCCTTTTTAACAACCGGGGTGATGGACTTTTTCTGTGCAGCAAATGTCACTTTACCACATACACTGCCGGAAAGTGAAAAAAGAACACCAAGAAGGAATTGGCGAACGATCATCAAATTTACATATGTTAATGGGGTCGAGTTTACGTAGGTGTGATGTTAATTTCGGGGTAAGCGCTTACGCCACAGCACGGCATAATATGCAAATTATCGTCGGTGGTATTTAAGGAGTACGGCGAAGTAAATGTAATCAGTCGTCAGCGTACGGACACGTGCGAAGACTCTGAAGAAGCTGCAATGCCTGGACATGGAAGACGTGTACGATTTCAGCAGTTATCGGACTTTGAGCGAGGTCGTCTAGTCGGACTCCGCGAGGCCGGGTGGTCGTATCGTCGTATTGCGGAGCGAATTGGACGGGAAGTGTCGGTGGTGGTACGATGGTGGCGTAGATGGTCCGAGGAACATTCCCACACGAGAAGACGTGGAACCGGGAGTCACAGACGGACTGATGAGCGGACCGATCGACGCATAAGAAGAGCGGCGTTGTCAAGCAGAACATCCACTGCGACGCAAATCCGAGCTGCCGTTGCACCTGAGGTGACTGTGCGAACAATCCGCAACCGTCTACTGGATGCAGGACTACGTGCACGTGTGCCTCTGGCATTTGTACCTTTGACTCCAGCCCACCGTCAGAAACGGCTGCAGTGGTGTCGCCAACGTCTGCACTGGAGAACGCAATGGCGATCTGTCGTGTTCAGCGATGAAAGCAGATTCTGCTTGGGAGCCTCCGATGGCCATATGCGTGTTCACCGACGCACAGGGGAGCGTCTCCACCCTTCTTGCATCCTCCAGCGACACACAGGGCCTACACTTGGTCTCCTGGTGTGGGGAGCGATCAGCTATCACTCCCGTACACAAGTAGTGTTTGTACCGAGTACGTTAAACAGCATCTCCTACATCAACAACATCATTCAGCCCGTTGTTGTGCCATTTGTAAGGTCGGTCCATCGTGGTGTTTTCCAGCAAGATAACGCACGCCCATACACGGCACATGCAACGCAACATGCACTTCAGGGTGTGAGACAACTTTCATGGCCTTCACGTTCACCGGATTTGTCCCCCATCGAGCACGTGTGGGATTTTATGGGACAACGACTTATCCGGTCTCCAAGGCCAGCCACGACCATCCCCGATTTACGCGTCCAGGTTGAGGATGCTTGAAACTCAATACCCCAAACTTACATCCAACATCTGTACGACAGACTCCATGCCAGAGTTGCACAGTGTGACGCAGTTCATGGCGGTTCAACCTCGTACTAACCATGTTACATGGAAATGTTATTTTTCAGTTTACCAGCAAATACAGCTGTATTTTGCCATAATGTTTCGATCACGTTATCCTCTGTATTCCGTTATTGTGCTGTATACATTTCGTTGGTATCAGACGTCTCCTTCTTGGTGTTCTTTTTTCACTTTCCGCCAGTGTATATAGCAAAAGTTATCCGCCGTATTCACATATGCACGCGGCATCGCTACGTAATGTCATAATACAAGGATCACTTTAACAGGCTACTATCACGAGAGTACACTCACCAATGAAGGGAAAGAAACAAATGGACTGAGCTCTTTACCGTTGGGCTGTTGAAACTGAAAGGATTGCATCACATCGAGTAATACTACACCGGATGTCGCGGGAACTCCGGACTTCTCACCCAATGATGCAATACTTCCTGGTCTGACGGTGCCTAAGAGTACGGAAAACGCCGTACGAACCTGATGTTTTTACTATATTTTTATTTCAGTACCATTTTAATATACATTTACTAACATTTATTATATTTATCATAAATTTATTAATATGTAACATAAAAAAATTGATTACTCATTATACCTACTTTTTTACTAAAAATCACAAATTTTTAACGTTCCATTAGCTGTATTTCCGAAACAAGAGCCAATCAAAGATTTTCATGGCGATATTCGTGTTCAGTGAGTTAATTTCATACAGAATTGCACGCTTTCCCGTCAGAAGCAATTTCATTGTTGTCCAGTGTTATTATACAGATGATTATAGTATGATGTCTATGCATTAATCTAGTGCCGTCTTAAGACAAAAGCTATTGTAGCTATCAACAGCTAATTTTGTGTTTAGAGGTTCTGGAAAATAACACTATGAAGCAGTACATTTCACCTTTTCTTAAGCATAACTGATAATCATTGTGACGTTAAGAAGATCTCGAGTTCCAAAACATTCTATTACTTCGAAAAATTACGATGAAAAAAATATGTGATCTGTAATAAGTCCTCCAGCAGAAAAAAATAAAATTATTACAAACTTATTCAGGAAAATAATAAGCTCCAACAGAAAATGAAACGACTAATACATCCGCATTAATAGCGAAAAACATTTTATCATCGCGCGATTCGAGTCACTCTTCATTTCTGCCATATCCGTGAATACGTGTTACTTGTCTCTCTAGGTCATTAGGTAGCCTGGCTGCCGTTGAAAAGGAACCCGGTTCGAACCCCAGCAGAGGCAAAGGGAAAGGATTCGTTAACTTCGTGTTTCAGGAAAGAAGAATCTCTAATAAAAAAAACCCTGTAAAACTCAAAATCGAATACAGAAATACCCGACGTTGACTTTTCTGAAATAAACGGAATTATTCTGACAACAAGAAATGAAACAGTGAACTCTAAAATGCTACGTATTGAAATGAAATTTCGTTTTCCACTGCATGATATTTTCTGTTGACTTTATTTTCCCTTAAGAGGATGTAGGAGTAAAGAAGATCGCAAAATGAAACGAATGTGCATTACGAACAGGGTGAATTCCTAAATTGTATCTGAAATCGGTGGCGTAACTAACATGCGGTTAAGCAGTAATTAAGGGTCTGAAACGTATGGCGTGCACCAAAAGAATTAAGAGAATGCATCTTTAGTTGAAATCTCCAGATAAACAGGAAAAACGGGAGATGCAAGGGAAAGAAAATTAACTACAAATAGCAAGCCATACTCCAAGTTAACCTACGAGTGTACTATTGTTGAAGATAGAATATCCTGCTTACTGGGTCTCCGGAGAACGCAAGAACGGTATCAATCCGCGTCACACTCCAATACTGACGACCGAAGCACATTGCATCATCATTCTCTCTCTCTCTCCCTAGCTCACTCCCTCCCTCTTTCCCCCCTATGGTTAAGGACACCCCTTCGCATTTCCACGATTTTAAAGTTTTTTCTATGTGTTGAGAATGTTGAGGGATTTCTTCTATCAGTTCTACTCTGTCCTAATCTCTTCGTGTTTCGTACATTACCTAGCTGGACAGCCAGCTGCCGAAAGTAGGAGGCGCTTTTAATTGAGTTATTTCTCATATAAAATGTGTTTCTAAAACGCTCACTGCCATTTAAAAAAAAATGTCTTAAATAGCAATTTTACCTGATGAACTTTTGACCCAACAAAAATGGATCTGAGCAATAATTCCGTTGTTTCTCGTCCTGAACGAGGGACTAATTTTCGTAGCGGAGGTAGCTCTTCCGTACCTTACATTCCTAGGCTGAATCAGAGGGTAAAGGAGGAGAAGAGATTTTTCTTTTCGCTAGTCTGCTACGCGGCTAGCAGTGCAGGCAAATCGGCAGCAAAAAAAAAAAAAAAAAAAAAAACAGAAGTTTTTCGATAGGTGTTTTAGTAGCAATGGCATGGAATAAAATATATTTTGAATTCAGTGGTATCTGCGTTTACGCCAACTATCGGATGAGTTATGCTTTGTACAAAGTCCTAAAGGCTAGGATCATCATCCTGATATTCGGGCTTCCAATGCAAAAGGAATTTTTCAAATTCGGTCAATAGGTGCAGACATATGATGTCCACAGACAGACGAACGGGCGTCGTAATGCTTATGATAATTTAGTTTAATTACATTGTCAAATGTCTGTAACTATTACATTAACTTAGTTTCAATTAATGCTTAATGGATATATTAATTGTCAAACGTCTGTAACTATGACATTAATTTAGTTTCACTTACTTAATGGACTTAAATTGTCAAATGTCTGTAACTATTACATTAACTTAGTTTACATTAATGCTTAATTGAGATTAAATTGCCAAATTTCTGTAACTATTACATTAACTTAGTTTCACTTAACGCTTAATGGAGACTTAAATTCTCAAATGTCTGCAACTATTGCATTAACTTAGTTTCTCTTAATGCTTAATGAAGACTTAAATTGTCAAATGTCTGTAACTATGACATTAACTTAGTTTCACTTAATGCTTAATGGAGACTTAAATTGTCGCTGTAACTTGAAGGTTGCTTTCCGGGATGAGTTTTAGTCGTAGCAGCCGAAAACCTAACTATGCACAGCCAAATTCTGCTAGAATTCAAGGGCAGGGATCGCAACGTCAAAGCGTTGACAGTGATGATCAACATAACTTACAGTTTCTTTTTTATTTGGGGGTTTAGCGACCACCATGAGAAACTCGATGGGCTACAAGCAGTCTACCGTCCCTAATTTAGGAACGATAGTTTCAGGGAACAGAGGGAGCCAGTGCCGTAAGACAAACACAACATCCATGCTTCAATGCTTCACCGGGATTCGAACCAGGAGCGATCTCAGGCGAATGGTCCGAAGCCAGTGCTTAGACCGGGTGACTAACTTATGGTTTCAACTTATTTATTCAGCAATCTTTCAGCACATCAGACGATCACTGTCAATAATAGGTATTCCCTCAAACATCAAATTATACGCTGATTATTATCACAGTCTTTCGAATCATATGCCTCGCTCTTTCCACAAATCAAACTTAGTATCCCGAAGATCTCTTAAGTATCGTCAAAACAAGATACCAGTTTGCGCTCCTCTACAACATAACATAGTCGAAACAAGATAGCGCACTGAAGATTGAACACCCGAGCTCTTATCTTTCGAGATTTATAGCGCAGTTGCACTTGGACCACCTGTTAGGTGTTGCCAAAGTTAAATTCATCGAAAAGAAGTCTGTGACGTAACCCAGAAAATCCGAGGTGTGACCAAAAAGGATCCAGACTGGTTGCATAAGTTTGGAATCGCGCGGCACAGTAAGAAGCAGTTTGGCACAACCTTGAAACGTACAGTACTACGCATGTACCGCGAGTCACAACTCCCCTGCTCGTCCGGTTTTTTTACTGTAGTGCTTTGTTCTTACGCCAGTGAAGCTGACCGTCGCAGTTGTCATGTCGGAAAAAAAATTGGTGAACGAATTTGCATCATGTTTTGTCAAAAAACTTGGCGAAACTTGCAAAGACACATACGTTAAGTTACAGAAAGTCTACGGGAAAGATTGTATGAGTCGTGTACAAGTTTTTATGAGTGGTATAAACGTTTTAAAGATGGTCGTCAAAGTGTTGAGAGTGATGAACGGTTTGGGAGATCAGCAACCAGCAAATGTAAAAACAATGTCGAGCTTATGCACATAGCTTTGCAGGAAATTCGCCGAATCACTATTCGTGAATTATCTGAAGACTTCAACATTAGTCTCGGTTGAGTTCAGACGATTCTTACGGACGATTTGAGTATGAGATGCGTCTCAGCCCAATTTGTGCCAACATTGCTCTCAGCTGAGCGAAAACAGGCCCGTGTTTCAGCTGCTATAGTGACCTGCTTGAGTGCGTCGAAAACGACGAAACATTTTAAAAACTGTCATAACTGGTAATGAATCTTGGGTTTATGTGTATGACCCAGAAACTAAGGCCCAGTCTTCACAATAGAAGACCCCAGACTCTCCGATACCCCCCCCCCCCCAAAAAGCACGACAGAGCCGCAGCAATGTCAAAACGATACTTGTAACGTACCAGGAGATGTGACGTACCTGCCAGAAGGACGCACACGACATAAAGGCAGATAGGAATCAGAATAAAACGTCCGCGTAGCTCAATTGGTAGAGTGACTTGTTCCGGAATGAGGGGATCCGGGTTCGAATCCTGGCGTGGACAGAAATGACGGAGAAATTTACTTCGTTATAATGGCGCCCGAACTATCCGGATGACCCGACCGTTCAAAATCTCGCATTGGTGTGATGTTCTTTCCACACCGCGAGATAGGAAAAATAAGAGAATCCTTTCTCCAGCACTTCAAAAAAAAAATATATATATATATAAGGGGGAGATGATGTAACGTACCAGGAGATGTGACGTACCTGCCAGAAGGACGCACACGACATAACGGCACATAGGAATCAGAATAAAACGTCCGCGTAGCTCAATTGGTAGAGTGACTTGTTCCGGAATGAGGGGATTCGAGTTTAATACATTTTACTCTCTCTCTCTCTATCTCTCTTCCTCTCTCAATTTTTCTCTTTCTCTCTGTCCCTCTCCTTTTCTCTTTCTCCCTCCCATTTTCTCTCTCTCTCCCCCCCCCTCTCTCTCTCTCTCTGAACTTTCAGTCCGTATTTTGGTCTTTTTCTTAAGCTTAAAGCAAATACTTCTTTGAGATAATCGTTTTGTCCTTACGGTAGTGTTCGTGTGTCTTCCTCACGAACGATAATTTTCAGAAACGACTTTATTAAAATATGAGATTTATTTTTTAGTGCCCACAATGAAATTTTGCTCTGGGTCCCGCAATGAAATTTCGCCCAGAGCATCGCAAGAGCTCCATCCGGCCCTGGGGCTAAATATATTTAGTATACATACACAATAAGTGTACAGTATATATATATATATATATATATATATACTTAAGAGCAAAACTGAAGACTAAGGAAATTTTAGAATTTAAAACGAAGGGTGCAAAATAAGTTTGAAGACTAAGGAAAAAATACATTTAGAATTTAAAACGAAGGGTGCAAAATAACCTGAAAATCACTACTGCCAAGTTTCGCAGGGTTTGAGGGTCACAGTTCGTCGCACAGGACCGGCATTGCTTTGTATGAAAGTGGCGTAATGGCAACTCCTCCATGACAAAGTGCCTGCGCATGTATCAGAACTTGTGCAGCAGTTTCTTACTACACTGTTAAAAGAAAACTACTTAAAAATGAGTTTTTTTAAGTGCAATCGTATCGTAAACAAGTGCATCACATGCTGAAATATAAATAACCATACGTACTTACAAATAACTGCGTCAATAAATATAAATATTATCTCGTATTACTTCATTTTGGGTTTTATAGTTTTCAAGGGAAATTGTTTAATAAATATGTAAAGTAACAAACATAAATAATTAGTACAACAAAGTCACTGATCACAAGTAATTTAATTATGCATAAAGTATCTTTGTGGACGTTTTTACATTAACTATATTTTTATCAATCTCATAAATAATATATTGTCGCTTCATCACTATATTTCTCATAAAATTGCGCGGTCCATTTGCCCAGCATGTGACAACGAGTATATCTATTATCCCAGATGTGCCATCGAATAATATACTTCCAGTTGATTGTATGAATAAATGAGTATGTATGGAGTACACATATTCCAAATTTGAAATCGAGCCACGGACGGCTTAGTGGTTAGAGATTCAGGTTACTGATGGAGGGACCCCAGGTTCAAACGTAGCCTGGTAGTGTGAGTTTCTCGCAATCGCTGAATATCCCCCGTGCATCGGAGGAGCGCGTTAAGTAACGGTCCCCGGGTAGGAATCCTCCGGTTAAAGTTCCTACGCTCTCCCCCCCCCCCCCCCAATTTCTCTCTGCCTTCTATGTGCAAAATCGTACTCTTGTACGGTGGCGCCATCTAGTGTGTTCTCTCACAAACTATCCTGTCAGAATTGCTAGATTCGCTGTAACTTCATTCAGTTCCTGTTCCCCGCCCGAAAGGGAACAGAATGAAATTAGAACACATATGTTTGAAATATATGGATTTTTTTTGTACACCTTCGTTTTGCTGATGACGTAGTCATTTTTGCAACTACCCCATCAGAGCTGCAGAGTATGATCCAGGAACTTGCTGACAAAAGTAAAGAAGTGGGATTAAAAATGAACTTTCAGAAGACAAAAGTGATGTTCAATGCTTTTACAAGAAATGAAGATTTATCGATTGATGGAGAAAAGCTGGAGATAACAGACACGTACGTTTATGTTGGACAGCAGATATCAAGTGAGGGTCACATTGATGAAGAAATTGATCGGCGTACAAAACTTGCCTGGAGAGCCTTTGGAAGAAACAGCATAATTTTCAAGAGCAATATGCCATTATGTCTTAAAAGAAAAGTGTTTGATCAATGCATCCTACCAGTGCTTGCGTATGGTGCAGAGACGTGGACCTTAACTAAAAGAGACATACAAAGGCTGCAGACAACTCAAAATAGCATGGAGAGGTGCATGCTTGGTGTAACCAGGAGAGATAAGAAGAGGAACTTGTGGATCCGAAAAATGACAAGATTGGAAGACATCATGATCAGAGTTAAATCCCTGAAGTGGGAATGGGCTGGACATACTGCCAGAAGGACAGACCATCGATGGACAGCCGAAATTTTAGATTGGATTCCAAGGGACAGGAAAATACCCAGAAGAAGACCACATGGGAGATGGGTGGATGAAATTTGAAAGTATGCGTGAGTGACATGGAGGAGACTGTCACAAGACAGACCGTTGTGGAGGAAACTTGGGGAGACCTTCGTCCAGCAGTGGATTGATAATGGTTGACAATGATGATGATGATGATGATATTTCAGATATATGTACTCAAAAATGAGTACATATATTTCCAATTAGAAATACCAGATATACTCACAATTGATTTCCTGTGTGTACTCAAAAATGAGCATGTGTCTTTTTCAAAAATGAGACACAAGTACTCGGAGCTATTATAGGCCAAGAATGTACCCAAAAACGAGTACATTTTGCTTATTTCGAAGTACCAATTGTTAACAGTGTAAGCATCGCATTGCACAGGTCCGACAGCCACCGTGTTCTCCAGATCTCGCTCCTGCGTTTTTTTTCTTCGCAGAAATCAAATGCCACTTGAAAGGAGAAAGATTTCAAGATATTGAGGAGATACAACAGAATGCGATAAAGCAGCTGTTCGATATTTCGAAAGATTACTTCAAAATTTTTTTCGAGCTGTGGAAACAGCAGTGGACTGAGTGTGCCGCTTAGGAAGGGGACTACATCGAAGGCGATTAAGTTTCAAATCTGTAAGTCGTGTACTTTTTTTAATAAATCTAGTCTGAATACTTTTTGATCACACCTAGTAGTTAATGAGAACAAATCAAATTTACATAAGGAAACAGGTATTCAAAAGGAAGGTTAAATTTGAATATACGTCACATACGACGTACTACGAGAACACTTTTTTCTTTACAAGAAATACGTGCTAATAGCAATTCGTTAGAGTAAAAATTTCGTTATTAAGAGATTTCATTTTATTTTTTACCTTTCCCAAATGAAATTTACAATTCGAGAAGGGCTGACCCTTAGTTACTCATAAATTTTTGTGTGTGTGTGTGTGTGTGTGTGTGTGTGTGTGTGTGTGTGTGTGTGTGTGTGTGTGTGTGTGTGTGTGTGTTTTCCCTGAGCAGCTAAAGTAGGACTAGCTCCTTCTTTTTCAGATTCACAAATTTCTGGAAATGGAGAGAACCAATGTCCTAAATAAAAATAAGAAATGAATAACGTATTTAGAACCCAGGCCAAACACTACCACATAAGCTCAAACAATCAATTCAGCAACATAGAAAATCTCGTAATGAGTAAGTGAAAAATCTAAAATAGTTCAAAAATAGTCGCAATTATAGGAGACATTGTTGCTAAATGAACAGGCGCTTGTGTTTTGCGCTGAAAAATTCTCAAGGCTGGCGAATTTCACGAATATCGGCGTTTTTAGAATGCTCAAATCAATGACTCCATAAAATAAGAGAATTAGGGATGTTCTGTTATTTGCAGAGAGTTTGAAAATCGAGGTGCTGTTGATGAAAGGTCGCATACTGGGACACCACTGTCTCCATTAGGCGTCGTGAAACCGGAAAAAGGTTGTTAAGGGCGCAATGGCCAGAAGTAAAAGTGTATCTCAGCTCTTTTTTGGCAGTATTTAGTGTTTTTTGGAGATAGTGTTTTTTGGAGATAGTGTTTTTTGGAGATACGGCTGAAGTTCAGATATTGCATTCATCTTCGGTGGTTTTTTCGCGAGTGTGTGTATGATGACGAACAATTTACCTTCAATCTTCCGTGATTCAGGTTTTTTTACAAGGATGCGTAAACCTATTTTTACATTTAGCACAATACCTATGCTACTACAAATTAGATTGGAAAAACTGTTTTATCATTGCTATAAACATGGTCAACATGATCCACACTCTGATTTTCCAATATTTTCTCACCAGAGATCATCGCAGGGTGTTGCATTTAAACTGCGTTTCTGCTTCCCAAAAGCCATATTTAATAAAAAAAAAAAAAAAAAAGCATTATGGTGATAATTTTCCGCGTCCTTTTCAGCTATTTGTATATGAAGTTTTCCTTCTACAAATTATTTTTTTCTTCGACGATACTTGAGTTTCTCCAGACTGAAGTGGATGCATTTTTTTAACACTGTCCAGTTCTACTCCAAGCTTTTTTCTTTCTTCCAGAGCGCGCCGATAGAGCGTTGCTGCACCTTTCTTACACATTTTCGGTTTTGAGTTTTGGAATGATTATTTAAGATTCCGTTAGAAATTAAGATTTGTTCAACGATACTTGAGTTTCCATAGACTGGAGTGGATGTATTTTTTTTTTTTGAAATACTGTGTGGTTCTAGTCCAAGCTTCTTTTTCCTTGCAGAACTCTCTCAATGGAGCGTTCCCGCCCGTTTTTCACACGTTTTCGGTTTTGAGTTTTGGAATGATTATTTAATTAAGATTCCGTAATAACCGTAGCACGTGAGGGAGAGATATCGTAGGAGGTAACCCCTCACGTTTGATTTTTTTCAAGTTGTACACGGAAAAAACCCTTTCTTGTACATAATGTATCGCTGTACAATCTTTCCGCAGCGATACATTATATGCAAAGGGAAATATATTGTATCATGAACACGAAAACAGGAAGTTATCTAACAGGATTCAACTTAATGTAAGAGAGGTAATTGGTGGTTTTAGAGAATATCTACAACTTCAAGGAAAAGAAAAACCTAAGCAACTTTATGCTGTATCTTCTAGTGAATTTGAAAGGGGATTTTCTCAGACGAATTTAGCAATCACCCCATTAAAGTCTACTTTTTCTATCATAGCAATAGCCTCATTCTTATTCATAAAAATGATTGGGCCGCCGATAACGCAGTTTCTTCTGCGCAACACATCCGATCGCGGATCATTCGAAGACACTATTCCGCTATAGAAACAAAAACCAAGGAGCGGACGTGAACGATTGAAATTTCTCAAGAATTAAGCGAAATCTCGATTGTAATTTAGGATAAAAATGCAGTTCATTTCTGTACCCAGCGCAATGTAGACCTCAGCGCCAATTTGACTCTCATTTGTGCTAAACTTGACAGAGATTTTAATTTCAGCATTTTCTATGTGTTATACAATTGTTACGGAATGTTTTTTTTTAATATAATAATTTAATCATATCATCAATCATTACAATCCATTACTGGATGAAGGTCTCCCCAAGTTTCTTTCACAACAGCCTGTCTTGAGCCAGTCTCCTCCATGTCACTCTGGCAGGCTTTCTAATTTTATTCGCCCATCTTCAAAGCGGTCTTGTTCTGGGTCTTTTTATGTCCCTTGGTATTCAATCTAAAATTTCGGTTGTTCATTGGTGGTCCTTCCTTCTGGCAAAATGACTAGCCAATTGCCATTTCAGGTATTTTTACTCTGATCGTCATGTCTTCCACTCTTGTCATTTTTCTATATTCACGAGTTCCTCTCCTTATCTTTCCTGGTTACACAAAACATGCATCTCTCCAGACTTCTTTCAGCCTTTGGATGCCTTTTTAAGTTAAGGATGATGTCCCTGTTCCGCACGTAAGAACTGGAAGGATGCGTTGATTAAACACTTTTCTTTTAAGACATAATGCCATACTGCTCTTGAAAATTGTACTGTTTCTTCCAAAAGCTATCGAACCAAGTTTTATGAACTGATTAATTTCTTCATTAACCCTTTTACTGGTTGGAACGAATTAACTCGGGGTTTGACAAAATGGGCTGAAATCAACTCGAACAAATATATTCTTCGACTAAGGAGTGGGCAGAATGAGAATGGGACGAATTCGTGCAGCGTATGTTTAGTGGTCCCAAAGCTCTGCTCATACAAGTTATCTTAAAAATTAGAGCACAAAAAAAGTTGCTTTCGCCCTTAGATTTGTTATTCAGACTTATGATTGACACGAATCCTCTCTGACTAATTAACTGATAAAGGGCTATGGCAATGGAGAGGAATTTAAGTAAGGAGAGAGAAGATGTTTGTATTACTTATATTTACCCAGTTGCATGATGTTCGTGTCAGGAGGACACGCCCTTCCATGTCATATTTTAGGTCATATAATAGGGAATATAAGACAAGAAGGGAGAGCTTATCACCTGTGACAGGTTTATTTTTGGTAATGCGGAGATCAGAAGGGGTAAAAATAAATTGTTTTGTCATAGGTTTCGCAAAAGCACGTCGCTATATAAAAATTTCAGTTTAAAGAGAGCAAAAGTTTTGGGCATCCTTTAGATGAAGTACATCGGCCGCTTAAAGGGTTAAAGTGACCCTCGCTTAATATCTGTTGTCCAAGGTAAATGTAGGTATCGGTTATCTTCTGATATTCCCCATCAATCGATAAATCTTCATTTCTTGAAAAAGTATTGTGTTGGGTGTGTGCAAAAGTTCCACCCGTTTTTGTAATAGATGGAAATTGCGATCGGAGTTGTTACGTCAAGATGACGCTACGATGCCGAATTTTCTGCCAATAAAGCGTTGAGCGGTAGAGCATATAGAGCCACAAGGTTTGTCCGAGTTAATCATTCGTACCCGAAATCTCGGACGGTGTGACATGGAATGCGATAAGGAGCACATTACACATTGTTTATTGTACGAGTTCAATAAAGGCAGTACTACAACCGCGGCTTGCCGCAGCATCTGTCAGGTGTATATGGAGGATGCAGTCGATGATAGCACATGTCGCCGTTAGTTTCACAAAATTCCAGGACGAGACAGAAGCTGTAAAGATCAACCACGTCCTGGACGTCCATCCGTGGTTTCTGACGAGAATGTGGGCCATGCCATAACAAATGACCCCCACCCAATCGTTCAGGAATTAGTGGAAACGTTGTCGGTACACAGAACAACAGTCGAAAGACGGATGCATGCGCATGAGTTCATCACCAAGTGCGATAATTGGGTTCCGTACCAGCTTTCCGCAAAACAATGAGAGGAGAGAATCCGTACCTGTGTTTCTTTGCTTCTTCGTCACAGAAATGAACCGTTTTTGGGGCGAAATGTAACAGGTGATGAGAAATGGGTACTGTACCGTAATGTAAAGCGTCAACGGACTGTGTGCCAAGGTGCGGAGCCTGCTCCATCAACCTCAAAAGGAGTACGGCATCCTAAAAAAGTTTTGTTGAGTGATTGGTGGGATGTTGGCACCTAACTGAACGATACATGCTGACTTTTACTGCCAACAGTTGGACAGATTGCGAGGACAACTGGCATCAAAGCGACCAACACTCGTCAATCGCAAAATCGTTATCCTTCATCACGATAATTCCAGACCTCATGCTGCTTTAATCACTTTGCAAAAATTACTGGACCTTGATTGGGAAGTGTTACCTTACCCAGTGTATTCCCCTGACCTGGCATCTACGGACTACCACCTTTTTCGATCGTTACAGAATGCCTTCGCTCTCCAAACTTTCGATGATGTGGACGATGTGAAAACGACATTACATGACTTTTTTGACTCTAAAACATAGGAGTTCTTCCAGCGTGGGATTCACCTACTCATAGACAGAAAGCAAGAGGCCATACAGCATGATGGCAATTATGTGAAACCCTAAATGCGTTATTTGTTGTGTTCTCCTTTCTTTGTAGCCTACAAAAACGGATAGAACTTATGCACAGACCCAATACATCATTTTTGTCTTCTGAAAGTTCATTTTTAATCTCATTTCTTTAAGCTTGATGTCAACAAGTTGCTGGATCATACCCTGCAGCTCTGAAGGGGTAGTTGCAAAAATGACTCTGTCTTTGGCAAAACGGAGATGAATTAAATAATCTCCATTAATCTTTATCCCTTTGTTTTCTCAGTACAGTGATTAAAAGACATTCTGCAATGTTGCATTGAAGAGTTTGGGAGGTTTTATGTCACCTTGTCTTACTTCCTTTTTAATTTTTACTTGTGCTGCATCCTCAAGTAGCTGAACTTCTGCATTTCCATTTTCATAGATGTTATGAATAATGCGAATTTAATATAATCAGATCAGATAAATCATGTTTTTGCATTTTGAACAATTCAACAGCAATAAAGCTTAAAGGAGAATTAAGAAAGAAGCACTGACTCTAATTAATATTATCCACACGTAGTAATTTCTCACTTGGAGCCCTAACATTATATCAGCATTTGTCACACTATCTGCGATTGTAAAATCTCTATTTTTAAAATTCTTCTGTTGTCAAATTCCTGTAAACAAGAGCGCGATGTCCTACACATTTTCTATCTTTCGGATACAAAACATTCCTGAGTATAAACATTCGATTTTATTGCTGTAAATTTAAAAACAGTCCTCGAAGAACCTTCAGCAAAGTAAGATTGGAACTAATTTCAAAAACGTGTTCACAACTATACACATAATTCCGTGCCGTTCCTCAATTGGCTTAAATAGATTTGTGATGTTACGTGCAGATTAGCATTTCGTTAACTGCGGCAGCAAAACGCATATTAAGTAAAAAGAGATTCATGGCGATTTTTTGGTGTACTTAACTGGAAATGAGAATCCAGGAAGCCCTGATGGATCCTGCTCATCATAGAACAATTCTCGAACACCCTTTGGCTTTAAACGACCCAAAGCCTGCACAGATCGCAAATCTCCTTGTCATGGTTTCCCTACGAAATATTGCTTATGAGAGGACCATCACGGGTATGGCCAGAAGGTGAGGTTAAAGGTCAGATGATGTTTCTCAGGCAGTGACCTGCACCATTCTGCCAATCCATTCCACGGTCGTCGTTAAGATCTGGATGAAAAAGAAAAGAAATGCAAAAAACCGGTTTTATCGAGAAATCATTATTCTTGTTCATCATCTCCCGTTGCTATTTAATTCTTTTTCTTTTTTTTTTTTTATCTCCTTTCGGTGAATGATAGGCGCAGCTGGCGTTTTTTCAAGGGGTTATATCCCAGGCATTTGCATCAAGAAGCATTAATCGCAGAAATATATATACCCCTTTTTTTATGTTTCTGCCCTTTGTACTTCATATACCAAATCACAAACAAGCAGGTCGTGTTTCTTCATTCTCGTGTGGTGTGTCGGAAATACGGAAGTGTTAAACGATATAAACGGAGAGAAATATGATAACTTTTTCTCATAAAGTGAAAAGGATACGTAAGTTCATGCAAAGTGAACAAACAAAAGACAACGACGTACAAGTGTGTCAAATAAACTTAGAGGTTATCAAAGGGAAGTCGGAAGAAGAAGGTTGAAGAAACAAAAACTCAGCCATATCATACCTAATTAAATAATTTGCATCTATATCAGTAGTGGCTCGTAGGGTGAGGGGGGTGAAGTGCCACATCACCTAAAACTGATGAAAAATCTTCGAATAATTTAGCGGATTCTTAAATTCTTCAAAGTAGTCACTTTTTCGTTCACAAAATTGATTTCTGGAAAATTCTGTGGCTCTGTAACGAAAGCTCTCCCGTTTCAAAAAGCAAGCTAGAAATGTGAGCTCGCCGTTTCAAATGGCATTACGAATCGATGAACAGTCGACCTCGTAACTGCGCGTAGGCCATGTGAAGAGATAAGAGCCACAGTTCCAGATCCCTTCACTCCGGAGCCGTGTAGATCGCCAACGAAAGAACCCGGATTTCAATGAATAAGGGGGTTGCTATTGCACAGTGGATTCGGAACTCTTTTTTGACAGCGGGGACAAGATGTCGGAGAACAAATATCTTATCATTGCACAAAATTTATCGTACACTGTAAAAGAAGACGTGCTGACTTTATTAGGAAAATTTGCTGAAAACAATTTTTTTCGATTAAACATTTATTTGTAAAAAAAAAAAACACTTTCATATCCATATGTTTTCAATGTAATCTAACTGTACACATAAACGGCACTAAACTATAGATTTTGATATTTCCGGATTGGTACGGATTCCGCAGGAATTATAGCTATAGACGTTATAATTAAACATTGAAGGAACTTATATCTCATTCCTCACCCTACTTAAATTTTCCCATTTCTTTTTACTCATTTTTTTATAGGAAGACTAATTTGTTACATCTAATGAGACAGAAAACGCTACTGGTTTTCAAACGGGAACTAGCCCCCTGGACTCTTTAATGGGGGCGTTTCGTGGCGTCTCAGGAGAGACATTTAAAAAAAAAATCAGATTTCCAGACAGTTCATGGTAAAAAATAAAGAGCAATACTCAATTTTTATCAAAATGAACTAACCGAATGTTTGAGATTTCCAATCACGAACATATGTAATTTGAAAAGCAAGCAAACTGAGGGGGCAAATGTGATGTTTGCCCGCACACTCATTTGCGTGCGGGGGCAACTGCTCCCTCTGCCCCTCCCCCGGTTCCGACGCCGCTGCTATTGGAACCAAATGACGTCAGTGATCGAGGTGAAGTGATAGTAGCCGCCACTTCCCCGCAGTGCCATTTTGAGTTTAGACGGTTCTCCTGGTTCGTCCGCTCTGTTTATACTGTTCTGCCGCGGGATTTTTTTTCTTGTGAATTTGAGGAAACCTGATCAATTTTCTCGAAATTTTACAAAAAAAAAAAAAATCCTCGTTCCAAAATACGCTTTTCCTTCTCAGAAGGATTAAATCAGAGAATGAGCGCGCAGTTCTTTCATTTTATCTGATTCCAAAAGAACAAAATTTCATTGAAAAAAAAATATATATATAATTAAATGAATTGTGATAGACTCCCTTTTTTTTATCCTTTCTCTCAGAAAGGGGCGAACAAGATTATCGAAATTTTCTTTCCCAATCTAAATTCTTGATTTCATTTTATTTTATTATTTTCAGCGGTCTTCTCTATCACGGAACGAGGGGAGATTATTTCGTGTGGGAGGCGAATTTATTGTATGTGAGTCTTTTTCGTTCTGTAGTTTTCCAGTTTTTCCGCCATTTTGGTGATTTCAGCTGCTGCAAAAATGACACCAATTTTGGGTCTTTTCGTGGGCGAAAGGTAATGGAGAGTTCTATTTTTAGCACAAGGTCAACCAGCGCTGGGCGAGAGGACCAATATGGTTTTTCTCACTGCTTCACCCTTTTGGCGGGAAAAATACGGGCATCGAGATTGGATACTGGCTGTTACTGTGGTCCGTTCTTGGCCAATGAGCAGAGGTCAGAGGTCGACGGGCAGCAAGCAGGGAGTTCCCTGGAGAGAATTCCGCCTCTTCTTGGCCTTCGTGTGAAAGTGGAAGGAGACACAGAACAGAACTCTCCTCTCCCCTTAAAATAATCCTTAACCTCAGTGCCATATTTTGCTGTTGTTTTAGTGGCCTGCCAACGCTACTCACTTCTGGATGTTGTATCACCTAGAGTCGAGGGAGCCTAGGAAACTCCTACAATATGTGAGATATAGGCCTTCAACGAGTAGTTATTCAACATGGATGTAGGTAAAAATAACCCCGGGAAAAAATACCCCTGAAAACTGAAAAGCGGAAAAAATGCCGCCGGAAGAAATACCCCCAGAACAAACGGTTCACTGTAAACTGCCACACAGGAACACTGATGTGTGGCAGTGTTCCGGTGTGGCAATTTACAGGCAACCCTGCCACACATCATCAGCAACTTGGCTACAAAAGTTCCAGGGGGAGGGGGTCTATAAAGATTGCTGTTTCTGGGCCTATATTGAGAACTGAATTGGGAACTCCAAACGAATTTCGCGAAAACGTTCCATGTAAGCGAGAATTGTAAGAAATAAATTGCCGAGGATACGAGGTACACTAGGTTGAGGGGGGGGGGGGTGCTCTACCCTGAACTTCCGTAATATTATATTCTGGGCAGCTGGAGTCTGCCAGTGTATCCAGGAAGTTCCCCTTGAAGTGTCCGCGAGGTCCATGAGCTTGGGGGATGGGGCTTTACCCCAAAATGTTAAAATGGACGTAGAGCTGTAGACATTAGTACCATGCTTTATATAATGATTTTGTACACCACGAATTTTCAGGAGGGTGTGGTAACCCCCCTCCCCTTAGTTTCTAAGAGCTATTCAGGGGTAACATCGAGGATACCCTGACCGACTCTACAGGTCCAGGATATAAAATTACGGAAGTTGGGGTTAGAGCCCTTCTAACCAAGCACCTCGTATCCCTTTCACAGGCTTCACGAAATTTCCGGGGGAGGAGGGAAGGGCATACATAGTTTGCCATTAAACACAACATGAAGAATAGAAATTGCGAGCAAATCCCTTAACTTGAACACTTGTCTGGGCTCTTAGAAACTTGGCGGAGGGTGAATTCACCCCACCCTTCTGAAAATTCGTGGTCGTGTACAGAATCATTATGTAAAGCATAGTTCTAATGTTTACAGCTCTACGTCCATTTTAACATTTTGGGGGACCCCCCCCAAGCTCACGGACCTCGTGGGCGCTTCAAGGGGAACAGCCTGGATACACTGACAGACTCCAGTGGCCCAGAATCTAATATTACGGAAGTTGGGGGTCCCCCTCATCCAAGTGTACCTCGGTTCCTCGGCAATTTATTTCTTCAAATTGAAGTGCAATTCTCGCTTGGCTTACATGGAACGTTTTTGCGAAATTCGTTTGGAGTTCCCAATTCAGTTCTCAATGTAGGCCCAGAAACGGGACAATCTTTATAGCCCCCCCTCCTTGAACTTTTGTAGCCAAGTTGCTGAAAAATGTGTGGCAGGGTTGCCGGTAAAGTGGCACACTGGAACACTGCCACACATCAGTGTTCCTGTGTGGCAGTTTACAGTGAACCGTTTGTTCTGGGGGTATTTCTTCCGGGGGCATTTTTCCCGCTTTTCAGTTTTCAGGGGTATTTTCCCCGGGCGTATTTTTTCCCGGGGATATTTTTACCGTTTACCATTCAACATAAGAGGCCCATTTGCCGTTTCTTCAGAAGTGCAACCCGTGCCATCTTCGATGAGAAAGCGAGAAACAGCATGTTTCCGGAAGCCATGTTTGTTATGTGTGTGAGGACTCACATCAACCAGTAAATGCTGGAATTCTCGGAGAAAATAATATTTTTGATAAGAATAAAAAAAAAAAAAAAGGAGACAGCCATAGTCAAATCGTCGCGCCTTGCCCAGAGAGAGGAGCCGCTGAAAAATGGACCCATTTTCATGTGTCACCAGCTAACTTGGTCCCGTAAACTCGTGACTTCAAAAAGATTTTTCTAGTGTGCAGAAAAGCAGTTGGTTGTCATGCCTTTCACTATTCCCTGAGGACTGGGATGAGTTTTTTTCTTTTTGGTGCAAGACACAGGTAGAGAATTATAGTCTATTAAATTGTGCGGTGAAGTGACGTCCGGAACTCTAAAAATTGTGTTCCCTTTGAAATTTTGGGCGTCTTTCTTTTACTTATGTCTACCTGAGCCTTCAAGGAACATTAAGTTAAAAAAATGTTGGTTGAAAATATCTGGAGTCTGAAAAACATTAGGCTGAATTGATTTTTTTTTCTTTTATTTTGGGCATTTTAAATATTATGTTGTAGTTCCTTTGAAATTATTTAACGAATAGGCTTCGCAGTAGGGCAGTCCAGTTCAATCATATGTATCAGCAATAGTTTGCTCGAGGCTAGCGGATATAGGAAATATTTCAATATTAATTTTGTTAGGACTTGTATTTTATGTCTAAGTAATATGTTAGAATGGAAAACTTTCTCTCATTTTTTTCCCTCTCAACAGCCTATAGTGGGAAAAATGTAATTTTACATGTGTTAAGACAGTGGTATTTTAACTCTTGATTTTTTGGTGCTTGCGTGTGGAATGTTATTAATAAAACTCAGTGTTTAAGTATTATTTCGCGAAAGAAGCTTCGTGTCATATTCTATCCTCAGAGGAGAGAAAATAAGGAAAATGAAATTTTAAATGTAATAGCAGCATGGGTATATGATTTCATAATTTTGGTATAAGCTATCTTGAGTAAGGGCAACCTTTCAAACCAATATTTCTTTAAGTGTAATTTAAATCTCTATGGGTGCACAATTTTTTTCCTTTAGTAGGCTAGCATTTGTATTTATGTGTAGAAAGGGTACAGGGATTTTCATACAGTTCAAATTTTCTTAGAGGCGGTTTTACTATGGTTTTATGTTTTGGTGACTTTAAGTTGTAAAATTTTTCTTTAAAACTGTGTAGTAGTGTGGGCTAGTTCCCAATATCAGCCAGTGTATTTGAATAATAAATTTACATGGGAAGGGAGACATTAAAATTAAAATGGGCATGCATGCTGACTAAGGTATTTATAAAGTGTTGGCCTGGATACTAACCTTGTTAACTGTTTGAATTCTTCGAGAGGTGATGATTTTCTGGAAACAGATAGTTCTTCGATAGTTTGGTGTAATTTTCTGGAAATAAATGGTTCTGCGATATAGTGTATTTTCTGGGAAATAAATGATATAGAATATTTTTCTGGGAAATAAATGATATAGAGTATTTTTCTGAGAAAATGATGATATAGTGTATTTTTCTAAAAATAAGAGTATTAGAGTATTTTTTCTGGGAAATGATATGGTGTACTTTCTGGAAATAATGATGTAGTATTTCTCTGGGCACTGTGTGTCTAGGGAATGGGGAGATAATGGTATTTCTAGAAATAAGTCAGTCTTCATGTGGTGTTTCTCTGAAAGCTGTGTTCCTAGGAAGCATGGATTTTGGGGCAAGTGTTCTTGCAAAGGTGCTTTTTATATGTGGAAATACTTCGTGTTTTAAAAGGTGATCATGGAAACGATTGGGGGATTTATTTCTTGATAAGCCACTCCAGTAAGCCGAAGACCCATAGGAAGCTACTCCGAGCAAGGTGAGTTCACGAATGTTGTCCCAAAATAGGTAAGTGAAAGAAAACAGTACAGGGTGATATGTCAAACTCATACTCCCATTTCGGTGCATAGGCTTGATTTTATTCACGACCAAATCTCACTTTCAGCCTTAACATGATATTCCCTCAGGGTGACATTTTGTTTTCAAAGAAAGTGGATATGATTAAATGAGATGTTTGTCTAGCCAGTGCCTGAGTTATTAACTACATGAATCTTTTAAATTGGTGGAAAATTTACAAAGAGTACTTTTGAAAATGTGGGTTTATAAGTTGTTTTATGAGTTACATGTCAGAAAAAGTTGTTTAGTTTAAAATGTTTGGTGAACTGTAAAGGTGCCTATAGATATGAGTTCTAGTTCAGGAGTGTTGTGAAATAGTTTTAGCTTTTTTATTTGCATTATAAAGTATTACGTATTCAAGGCAAGCTTGTGTTAGGAAGGTTATGCGAATCTCTTGTTGGTAGTGGGATATTTCTTCTCAGCGTTGCAAGTTAGTGATACATTTTTGGGTTTATTTAGTAAGATATTGTGTGCAATAGTGTCGGTTTGGTATCTAGAAGTTACTTTACATCAGTTAATGCTAGTGTTTAGTGAAATGAGATTTTGAAAGCAAATTCTCTTGTTAGTGTAGGATTATTTACTAATGTAGCTTTTGGGTATCTCTTTACATGAACAACAAACGCAAAAACCAGTGGCTTTCTGCAGGTCAGACACCAGTTCCTACGCCAAAACCAGGCCTACACCCCAAAAAGGTTTTGCTCTGTGCTTGGTGCACTACGGCTGGCATAGCTCACTTTGAGCTCTTGGAATCCAGACAGAACGTAATGGCAGACCTCTATTGTCAACAAATGGACCGTTTGAAGGAAGCTCTTACTATAAAATATCCAGCACTGGTCAAGAGAAAAGGTGTCATCCTCCAGCATGACAACGCGAGACCTCACGCGGAAAGGCGGACCCAGCAGACGATCAGAGATTTTGGCTGGGAAGTTCTGCCGCGTCCCCCTTATTCCCCTTACCTTGCACCATCTGATTACCATTTGTTCAGATTTCTGCAGAACTTTCTTAATGGGAAAAGATTGTACAATATTGATGATGTCAAAACGGTGCTCTCGGGCTTCTTTGCATCACAGGTAACGTCTTTTTGTAAAGACGGCATTGAAAGTTTGGTTTCACGATGGACAAGCGCGATCGATAATGATGGCGATTATATAATTGATTAAGAAATAAACTTCTTCTGTTAAAAATGTTTCTCTTCTTTTCCAAAAACGACATTACTTTCCTGTCCCCTAATATTATGGTAACCAATTCCCCGTCAAGAAAACAGACCTCAAAGCATTACGCCGCCTCCACCAAATCGTACAGTCCATTCTAGGCAGTTTGGAGCCATCGATTCATGCTGTTGACGCCATATTCTGTCCTGTCCACCGGCATATACTAACTGAAACGTGGTTCATTAAACCAGACGACCATTTCCAGTCCTAAAGGGTTTAATTTTAATTCTCTCGTACCCGCATCCCTCCTTATATCCAACGCCCTGCTCTTCTGCGGGTGAAATCCACCTATCCATTTGTGTTTTTGTTCCAACCAAATAAATAAATAATATTCTCCTGATACATTTTCGGATTTTTATTTTTTATTTTATTTTGTTTTCTTAGCTGATCCATTTGAGAGAGTAATTAACTGTAGTTATCAAACCACGGCAAGGAGGGAGACTTTACGTCTAGCTCTGAAATCCGTTCTTAAACCATACGTATGCCCGTCTCAGGTTCTTCCTATTGGTATTAATACTCTTTTAGAGGAATTATTATTATTTACCGATCGTTATTAATGAATGCCTGCGGTGCAGATTGATTTTTGTTTAATACATAACAACAGAATGATTATACAAAAAGAGCGATCGTACCTGGTCGGTTGAAACACGAGATTCAATTAATCACGTGCTCTTTGACCCAGAGGTAACTTCGCCAGTGAGAAAAACGACAACAACAAAAAACAGTTTTGGTTCTTGATCGAGCTCAGATGGACGTCTGTGCTGAAGATGCATCCGATGGGTTTCAAGTAAAAAACAGCATGTATGTACCAATTTAGAATTTACACGAATACCAAGTTTCCAGTATTAAATACAGTATTTCTGTTATCAAGAAAACCAAAGCTAATCTGTTCTTATGTCTTTCTTATTTGAGAGGAACTTCATTGTTGCTTTGATAGATACATCGTTAACATAAGTCAGCGCTTATATTTCTTTACACACACCGTTCAATACAAGCAGTAATTACATTTATGAATCTAACAAGTGTAACTTTCACTGTTCTTTCTGCTGACGGTTATCAACTAATCGGTGACAGCAGAAGTTTTATTAACTTTCTGGGTGTTGTTTTGTGAAGTCTAAAACTTCATTATTATTATTATTATTATTATTATTATTATTATTATTATCTATATATTAATTCAATAAAGTTTTTTACTGTAAGATCAGTTGTGAGAGAACGGCTGAACGTAAACATATGGTTGAGATATCAAACTAAAGGTCTTACCATGTAGATGTGCCAAAATGAGATTGGGGCAACGGTTCGGGCGTTGTGGGGCGGCAAAGTTCCCGTGTAAAGTCAATGGGAGAAGCGTGCGGTTGACATCCCATTGCCTGCGGTTGACATCCGATCGTATGCTGTTGACTCACGCGCTGTTGAAGGCGAAAGTATGGAGGGACTCAGTCCGAAGTCTCTCTTCTCAGCGAACCGTTGTGCAGAACAAAGCTACCAAGAATTTGTTTGAAAGTTCTTATCGGAACAGCGAACACTCGAAGACCTGATTTTGTTGTGCCATTGGACTGTGTGATGTATATGATACCCCTAAAGTGCAGAAATCAGTTATTCTACAGATTATCTAGGTAATGTGCAGATCAACTAGGGTGTTCCGTTAAAGTGCCGAAAATTGTTTCATTGCTCAAATTACCTAGGTAATCTGCAAATTACCTACTAGGCACTCGTTAAAGTGAAAATAAGATCTTTGCTGGAACAACAGCAACGTTTCTGTACGCTTAAATTAACATAATGTTATTTATTTATTTTTCGATATATAAAGAATCAAGTTAAAATATATAAAGAATCAAATCAAACAATCGATATATAGAGAATCAAATCAAACAATCAAAAAATTAGTTGATAGAAAAAAATAAATTAAAAAACTATAATAGAAAGAATCAAACGGTTTAAAATATTATTATAATTAAGGAAATGAATTTGCAAAACATATGATAAAAAAATGATTCTTTCTTCTTGGAAACTTTTATTCGCTTTACATCTTAAATTATGCAATCATACTTTCGTTTTGTCATTAAAACACTATTATATTTTGAATCTTCGCTAAAGAGGTTTTCGAAGAATCTTTTCTTCATTTTACTCACCAATTCGGAGCTTGCTTGCATCATCATCATCATCATCATCATTGTCAACCATTATCAATCCACTGCTGGACGAAGGTCTCCCCAAGTTTCCTCCACAACGGTCTGTCTTGTGCCAGTCTCCTCCATGTCACTCCCGCATACTTTCGAATTTCATCCACCCATCTTCCATGTGGTCTTCTTCTGGGTCTTTTCCTGTCCCTTGGAATCCAATCTAAAATTTCGGCTGTCCATCGATGGTCTGTTCTTCAGTATGTCCAGCCCATTGCCATTTCAGGGATTTAACTCTGATCATGATGTCTTCCACTCTTGTCATTTTTCGGATCCACGTGTTCCTCTTCTTATCTCTCCTGGTTACACCAAGCATGCACCTCTCCATGCTGCTTTGAGTTGTCTGCAGCCTTTGTATGTCTCTTTTAGCTAAGGTCCACGTCTCTGCACCATACGTAAGCACTGGAAGGATGCATTGATCAAACACTTTTCTTTTAAGACATAATGGCATATTGCTCTTGAAAATTATGCTGTTTCTTCCAAAAGCTCTCCAGGCAAGTTTTGTACGCCGATTAATTTCTTCACCAATGTGACCCTCACTTGATATCTGCTGTCCAAGATAAACGTACGTGTCTGTTATCTCCAGCTTTTCTCCATCAATCGATAAATCTTCATTTCTTGTAAAAGCATTGTACATCACTTTTGTCTTCTGAAAGTTCATTTTTAATCCCACTTCTTTACTCTTGTCAGCAAGTTCCTGGATCATACTCTGTAGCTCTGATGTGGTAGTTGCAAAAATGACTATGTCATCAGCAAAACGAAGGTGGGTTAGATAATCTCCATTAATCTTTATCCCTTTGTTTTCCCAGTTCAGTGATTGAAAGACATTTTCCAATGTGGCATTAAAGAGCTTCGGAGATATGGTGTCACCTTGTCTCACTCCTTTTCCAATTTTTATGTGTGTTGTATTTTCAAACAGCCGAATCTTTGCACTTGCATTTTCATAGATGTTATTAATAATATTAATGTATGCATCTTCAATACCGCAGGATTTCAGAGCCATTGCAACTGCTGATTGTTTCACCGAATCAAAGGCTTTTTCATAATCGATAAAAGCCATGCACAATGGAAGCTCATATTCCCTCGCTCTTTCAATTAGTTCTCTCAGTACGTGGATATGATCTATTGTGCTGTAGCCACTCCTGAATCCAGCTTGTTCTCTCGGTTGAGCCATGTCCAGTGTCACCTTCAAGCGGTGTGAAAGAACTTTAGTGAAGATTTTATAAACCACTGATAGGAGGCTGATAGGTCTGTAGTTCCTGAGATCCTCAATGTCACCTTTTTTATGTAGCAAGATCATTGTAGCGTTGTTCCAATCCTCAGGAATTTTCCCTTCATTAAGGCATCGAGTGAAAATTTGGGCGAGTACTGTTTCGATTTCTCCACTTGCTTCTTGTATGATGTCTACAGTAATTCCATCTTCTCCTGGAGCTTTTCCCCGCTTCATGTTCTTGATTGCATGTGCAACTTCTGATGGAAGGACTGGAAGAACTCTGGTACTGGTACCTTTCATGATGTCTGGAGTACATGTATCATCCCTTTCATATAATTTGGAGTAGAAATCTTTCACTCTTGTCAAAATTTCGCCTCTATTTCTTGTTACAGAACCATCTTCTTTTCTCAGTGCCATAATCTGTTTTTTCCCCTTACTGAGATGTCCCTTTGCTATCTTTAGGTTTTGGTTGTTTACAATTGCTTTCCTTACTAGTTCACAGTTGAATTTCCTTACGTCTTCAGTGATACTTTTTCGTACTGTCTTGCATAGCTCTATATATTCCACTTTGGAAGTCACATCTTCTTTAGTTGTCCTCATCACTCTTCTTTTTTGCATCAACATTTTGGTTTTTCCTGATAATTTGTTCACATGCAATTTGTTCTTAGACCCAGCTAATTTTGTTGCTGTTTCCATAAGAGCTTTGGTTACTTTTCTGTTAACTTCAGAAATATCCACTTCTTCCGATGTTAGGCCTTCTAAAGCAGAGAATCTGTTCTTCAGTTCCAATTTGAAGGTATTATGGTGTTTTTTAAGGTTGGTTATGTCAATACATTTTGTTTGTCTTATGAGCTTGCCACGTTCCAGTTTAGTGTTGAGGTGCATCTTACATCTCACCAATCTATGGTGACTGCCTGTGTTGAACTTGTTTAGCACACTGCAGTCTTCTATGACGAATTTTTTGTTACACATAATAAAATCAATTTCACTTGTCGTCCCATTTGGATGTCTCCATGTCCATTTCCTGTGTGGCTTTTTCTTGAAAAAGGAGTTCAAGATGAAAAACCCTTCTGCCTCTGCAAACTCTACGAGAGTATTTCCACGCTGGTTTCTGTTGCCGTGACCGAATTTACCTACTGAAGTTTCATTCTGTTGCCGTTGCCCTATTTTTGCATTGAAATCTCCCATAATTATCTTCAAGTGCTGCTTACCTTTATTATTTAGATCACGAATTTCCTCATAAAATTCTTAAATTTCTTCTTCAGCATGACTTGTGGTGGGTGCATAAGTTTGAATAATCTGAGCCTGGTATCTTCTCGAGAGTTGGATAACGAGTCGTGCAGCTCTGTCAGAGGAACTTTCAACTTCTACAACTTTATCCTTCAGTTTCTTGTTTATTATAAATCCAACACCACTAGTTCTGCCAGTATCTGTCCCACGATAGTAGAAGAGATGTCCACTTTTCAGTTCAATGAGATCTTCTCCTTTTCTCCTTACCTCACTTAGCCCGACGATGTCCCACTTGATCCTTTGTAGTTCCTCTTCCAATTCAAGAAGCCTTGAATCAGAAGATAGGGAGCGTCCGTTGTACGTAGCCAAGGTCAGCATCAGATGGCAGCCTAGTCCGGTCCTCCGGGGATTCTTAGCACCCTCTGCCTTCATGTCGCACTGGCCGCTGCCTTGGCCAGGTACATTCCAGCTGCCGGAGACTGAGGGCCAAGATTTAAGTTGTGGAGTCATTTTGGAGGGGTTTGGCCATAACTCACCACGCTGGCCAAGCGGGTTGGTGAGTGTGGGATAGCATTTCCTCTAATCCCGATGGTATAGTTATACCGCTATTGGCGGTCGTCAGAGCCCCTTTAGTGGGAACAGGATGTACCACGAGAAGGCGGGGTTGACATTTGTCAAGGAGAGGCTGTGGTGTTACGCATCACCTGACCTTACATACTAGGAGTTAAATTTATCTGCTTTAAAAAAATCACGACACAAATTCACGCGCTAACAGGCAGAAACGAATTCGAAAACAGAATTAGCTATGCTACGCACTGGCAGCCGACGCCAATTATGAGAAATAAAAACAACCGGCGACGACTAGACGCTGGCGAAACGAAACTAAAAGTGGAGGGAGAGGGGGAAGGTGTAGGGAAAGGAAATGAGAGAAACAGGCGAAACCAAACTAAAAGTGGAGGGAGAGGGGGAAGGTGTAGGAAAGGAAATGAGAGAAACAAACTTTTGAACTTTAACGATACGGAGGCCGTTAATGTGCACATTACCTAGGTAAAATGCGGAAAACTCTTGATTCCGCACGTTAACGGAGCAAATCAGTTAATCTGCAGATTAGCTAGGTAATGTGCACATTAACGGCTTTCGAGCTTTAGCGGTAACATATATTCGATCCAGTATATTCACGTAGGTAAGGCGTTTCCCATTACGTAAAGATGTGAATAAAAGTTTCATATGAGTTTATTATTTTCAAAAAAAAAAAAACAAAAAAACTTATTGTCGATTCCGACGAGTTACGTTTATCGGGTTTGAATCCCGGTGAGGCATGGATGTTGCGTTAGTCTTACGGCACTGGCTCTCTCCCTTCCTTGAAACCAGTGCCCCTACATTAGGGGCAGGCGACTGCTTATAGCCCAAGCGTTGGCTTATGATCATGCGTTCGTGAATGGCCCGGGTTCAAATCCCGGTGAGGCATGGATGTTGTGTTTGTCTAACGCAACTGGCTCTCTCCCTTTCCTGAAACCATAGACCCTAAAGTAAGAACGGGTGACTGCTCATAATAGCCCAATGAGTTGCTCACGGTGGTCGTTAAACCTCCAATCAAAAAAAAAAAAAAAAAAAAAAAAAAATCACGAATCTAGACTATTGTCTTTACTGAAGCGGTTGAATGAATTTGTCAATCAAATAAAGTTTATATTTGGTGTTTCATATGAGTTTATTATTTTCAAAAAAAAAAAAAAATTGCCGTTGATTCCGACGGGTTTGGTCTAATTATTATTATTATTATTTTGCGTTTTGTGATATATCCCCGCCCTGTTCCCTGATCTGAAAACGTTTTGAACTATAACGAAAAATTGTTCCATCGATTTCTTTTTACGGAAGTGCAAAAATTCTTCAGCAAGAATCTTTTTAACTTATATTTTCTTTTCGAACGATTCCCACTCCCTTTCCACCCCCATACAGTGAAAGCATGATAACGTTTAAATTTTGAAATCTGTGTTTACTTTATACTCGAAATTTCCTTCGAGATAATATTTTGCATTTTGTAGTTGAGTACAAAGAAATACGGACGAGATAAGAACGCGTTGTTTTTTAAGCGCTTAAAGACTTTTCTGGAACAGCTAATACAAATTGTTTCTGAATAACGGAATCTAATAAAGAGCGTGCTTCGTGTAATGTGTTGCGACAGCAAGTTGCTGTAAATCGGTATAGCGCAGAAGTGGTACGCATGCACATCACTTAAACCTTCAGATTATCAACAGTAACTTTTAAATCTGAAGCAAAAAAACAGAGAAGGAAGGAAAGGTTTTGAACAGGTCATTAAACTTAGAGTGTTTAAATTGTTACGCTTCCAAATAATACTATTTTTGCTTGTCGTTAGAATGTAACCCTGGGCTCATTGGTTTCAGCGATAATCAACGTTAGCAACATTTTTCAATATCTTATTCGTTAAAATCGTTTCCTGTTTTCGTTAGTACTTTCAGGGTAGATTTGGAAATGGTCCTTTTTCGATCAGTTTTCTGCCAGCCGTGTTAATGAGAGGGATAGCACGACACCACTCCCTTTCGCTTCCGAACACTATTGCTGGACGTTCTCTGCGCAATTGCCTGCTCACGGAGTTTCAATTTACGGATTGATTGAGTAAGTGAATGATCAATGATCTTATCGGTATATAATCTCAGAATTACCGCAGGGATCACATAGCTAATTTTACATCTTCAGGTTTTAATGACGGATTTCTTACGATGGGTCAATTTTTTTTTTTTTGGAGGTTTAACTACCACCGCGCCCGCCCCAGTGGTGCAATGTTCTAAACGATGGCTTCTGATTAAACCTCCGAGATGGGTCCCGGTTCGAATCCCAGTGAGGTATGGATGTTGTGTTTGTCTTACGGCACTCGCTTCCCTGGAGTCAGTGGCCCTAAATTAGGGACGGGCGACTGCTTGTATCTAATTGAGTTGCTCACTGTGGTCGTTACACCCTCAATAAAATAAAATAAAAAAGAGGGGTCAAAGTGACAGTGGAGCTAACTGGAGGTTGCAGCAGGGGTCAAGTTGTCTAGGACGCAATGAGAGAGTAAGCTCGTTTTCTTAAGGTAGGAAAAAGACGCAATGGTTACTTTCCTTTAATCTGGCGCTTGAAGGAAAGGGTTAAAGGGGGGGGGTGACATTTGCTCTTTGCGAGAGAGATACAGAGAGAGAGTGTGTGTGAGAGAGTGCTTCCAGTTTCCTCGAATGAAGAAGGGAAAAGAGGGAAAATAGAGGTTCAGAATGTCCTTTGCCGAAATGAAAGATCTAAGCAAAAATTAAGTTTGGAACAGGAACTGATCATTGTTTAAATAATAGTAAGAATTAATATGAAGGCGAATTTTTCTAGCCTTCCCTAGAATTCACCACTAGCAACGGCCGCCAGTGAGCAACAGACAAAGTTCGCGGTTTCTCGTATACTGCCACACTTTGCTCTGTATGCCACGATCATGCCCTTTCCCAAGGGAATCAAATGTCGTCCCTTAGCCATTACAATCACCGTTTTAGCTCCGACTGATATGGCACGTATCACTGATAGCTCTTCATATGCCACTGACCTTCATATTTGTGCACCGCTGCGCCGAAAACGATCCAAACGTCAGATAAGGATGGGAAGGGGTCATAATGTTTGGCTTTTACTGCGTATGATTTCCTGGAAAGGGAATGAGAGATTAAACATAAGGATCTCGTTACCTTTTATAATACAATACAAGTAATCCATAGAGTACGAGTGAAATCACTTTTATATTTTTACAGATTAGTGAAACCTATGGCACGCTGCACACTGTACCTCCCCTTGATTCTTTATTAAACCAAACCCATAATAAATATATATATATATATATATATATATATCCAACAGTTGAAAGTTCCTCTGACAGAGCTGCACGACTCGTTATCCAACTCTCGAGAAGATACCAGGCTCAGATTATTCAAACTTATGCACCCACCACAAGTCATCCTGAAAGAAGAAATTGAAGAATTTTATGAGGAAATTTGTCATCTAAATAATAAAGGTAAGCAGCACTTGAAAATAATTATGGGAGATTTCAATGCAAAAATAGGGCAACGGCAACAGAATGAAACTTCAGTAGGTAAATTCGGTCATGGCAACAGAAACCAGCGTGGAAATACTCTCGTTGAGTTTGCAGAGGCAGAAGGGTTTTCATCTTGAACTCCTTCTTCAAGAAAAAGCCACACAGGAAATGGACATGGAGACATCCAAATGGGACAACAAGTGAAATTGATTTTATTATGTGTAACAAAAAATTCGTCATAGAAGACTGCAGTGTGCTAAACAAGTTCAACACAGGTAGTGACCATAGATTGGTGAGATGTAAGATGCACCTCAACACTAAACTTGAACGTGGCAAGCTCATAAGACAAACAAAATCTATTGACATAACCAACCTTAAAAACACCATAATACCTTCAAGTTAGAACTGAAGAACAGGTTCTCTGCTTTAGAAGGCCTAACATCGGAAGAAGTGGACATCTCTGAAGTTAACAGAAAAGTAACCAAAGCTCTTATGGAAACAGCAACAAAATTAGCTGGGTCTAAGAACAAGTTGCATGTGAACAAATTATCAGGAAAAACCAAAATGTTGATGCAAAAAGAAGAGAGATGAGGACAACTAAAGAAGATGTGACTTCCAAAGTGGAATATATAGAGCTATGCAAGACAGTAAGAAAAAGTATCATTGAAGACGTAAGGAAATTCAACTGTGAACTAGTGAGGAAAGCAATTGAAAGCAACCAAAGCCTAAAGATAGCAAAGGGACATCTCAGTAAGGGAAGAAAACAGATTATGGCACTGAGAAAAGAAGATGGTTCTGTAACAAGAAATAGAGGCGAAATTTTGACAAGAGTGAAAGATTTCTACTCCAAATTATATGAAAGGGATGATATATGCACTCCAGACATCATGAAAGATACCAGTACCAGAGTTCCTCCAGTCCTTCCAGCAGAAGTTGCACATGCAATCAAGAACATGAAGCGAGAAAAGCTCCAGGAGAAGATGGAATTACTGTAGACATCATACAAGAAGCAAGTGGAGAAATCGAAACAGTACTCGCCCAAATTTTCACTCGATGCCTTAATGAAGGAAAGATTCCTGAGGATTGGAACACCGCTACAATGATCCTGCTACATAAGAAAGGTGACATTGAGGATCTCGGAAACTACAGACCTATCAGCCTCCTATCAGTAGTTTATAAAATCTTCACTAAAGTTCTTTCACACCGCTTGAAGGTAGCACTGGACATGGCTCAACCGAGAGAACAAGCTGGATTCAGGAGTGGCTACAGCACAATAGATCATATCCACGTGCTGAGAGAACTAATTGAAAGAGCGAGGGAATATGAACTTCCATTGTGCATGGCTTTTATCGATTATGAAAAAGCCTTTGATTCGGTGAAACCATCAGCAGTTACAATGGCTCTGAAAACCTGCGGTATTGAAGATGCATACATTAATATTATTAATAACATCTATGAAAATGCAAGTGCAAAGATTAGGCTGTTTGAAAATACAACACACGTAAAAATTGGAAAGGGAGTGAGACAAAGGTGACACCATATCTCCGAAGCTCTTTAATGCCACATTGGAGGGTGTTTTTCAGTCGCTGAGCTGGGAAAACAAGGGGATAAAGATTAATGGAGATTATCTAACCCACCTTCGTTTTGCTGATGACGTAGTCATTTTTGCAACTACCTCATCAGAGCTGCAGAGTATGATCCAGGAACTTGCTGACAAGAGTAAAGTAAAGTGGGATTAAAAATGAACTTTCAGAAGACAAAAGTGATGTTCAATGCTTTTACAAGAAATGAAGATTTATCGATTGATGGAGAAAAGCTGGAGATAACAGACACGTACGTTTATCTTGGACAGCAGATATCAAGTAAGGGTCACATTGATGAAGAAATTAATCGGCGTACAAAACTTGCCTGGAGAGCTTTTGGAAGAAACAGCATAATTTTCAAGAGCAATATGCCATTATGTCTTAAAAGAAAAGTGTTTGATCAATGCATCCTTCCAGTGCTTACGTATGGTGCAGAGACGTGGACCTTAACTAAAAGAGACATACAAAGGCTGCAGACAACTCAAAGATGCATGGAGAGGTGCATGCTTGGTGTAACCAGGAGAGATAAGAAGAGGAACTCGTGGATCCGAAAAATGACAAGAGTGGAAGACATCATGATCAGAGTTAAATCCCTGAAATGGCAATGGGCTGGACATACTGCCAGAAGGACAGATCATCGATGGACAGCCGAAATTTTAGATTGGATTCCAAGGGACAGGAAAAGACCCAGAAGAAGACCACATAGGAGATGGGTGGATGAAATTCGAAAGTATGCAGGGTGACATGGAGGAGACTGGCACAAGACAGACCGTTGTGGAGGAAACTTGGGGAGACCTTCGTCCAGCAGTGGATTGATAATGGTTGACAATGATGATGATGATGATATATATATATAATGATTATCATTACTTCCAAACGAAGCCCCTGCGAACGGATAGTTTCTAATTTCTAATGTCGGAGATAGCATAGAGAATTCCAATAAGTGTTGTTTCAACTTATTGCGTCTTTGCAGGGAAGTGCTCCAAAAGAGGGCATCCAGTCTTGCAGCCAGAGAATGGCAGTTCACGAGATTCGTCTAAGGAGGAGCGCGAAATGAATCTTCCTAAACGTAATTCGAAGGAACATTTGCAAACAATCGAAGAGGGCATTGTTCAATGAGCACATTAGCAAGCTCGATCACCTCGCTCATCAGACCAGGTAGAAAGGGGACCTGCTGTTTCACCCCACTCTTTGTGAACGTCGACAAAAGCAGTGAATTGTATTCCCAGGAGGCATCTCACGCCAGTAGGGCGATTGAGAGAACATATGACGTCGTATGACACATTTCGAAATCCTCGAAGACACGCTGTACACGTCAGTATTTGAGTAACAATAGAAGTATAAACTGGTGACTTTGGCTTCGATCTGCTTGTATTTTTTAGCACATTTTTTGCAAAAAAAAAAAAAGATCGTGCTTATGTTATCACTTTGCCCGCCCATCCGTCTGTCTGTGGACACCATATCTGTCGCATTTGAAAAATTCTTTTTGCATTGGAAAGTCTGTAATGTGAAGATGATGATCCTTGCATTCCATTTTCCCTGATGCACAACTTCGCCGCTAGATGGCGTAAATGCAGGCGATATCGAATTCAAAATACGTTTTATTCCACATGTTTGCTTCTAAATATCCGATTGAAAGAATCTTTTTTCTTTCGATGCCATTTATAAAAAAACATCTTTTCCTTTCGATGCCATTAGACTATTTTACGCACAATCTCTTTTTCGAGCAATTCACAGATTTTTCGCTAGGGTGACGTAAAGGCAAAATGCGTTTTTTCCGATATATCCGCTTCTCAAAGTCCGATTTAAAAAGAATCTGCCTGCATCAGATTGAGCGCCTGATGCGAAAATTTTCCATGTAATTTATAATTTTTGGTAAATTGAAAAAAATCTTGAAAAATTGAAAAATTCTTTCGTGGACCGGTACCGCTCACCTCTGAAAACCCTTTGAGAATACCTCATGCTTAAAATAGCGCATAGTTTTTCCGCCAGGAGGAGGATATATATCTAATTTTGTCGATATCTCGGCTTCTAAGAGTCCGATTAGAAAAATGTTTCTTTGTTGAAGAACGTTTTCCGGTGCACAATATTTCTCAAATAATTTAAACTTTTTTTAGCGCACAATTCTGCCACAAGAGGGCATAAGTTCACGTTTTAGTTCGCAGCAATATCTGCGGGACTGAAAACCCGATTGAAAAAATTATTTTTCATTCAGATGCTACTAATTTTATGAAATCTGTGTGTGCATATTTTCTTCCCAAAATAATGGACAATTTCGCTACTAGGGGAAAGCACATATTTAATCTGTTTTTCTCAATATCTCTGCTTCTAAATTTGTGATTCGAAAAATTCTTTCAACACTGGAAACCATTTATCTTTAGGTTTGTATTTGAGGAGCTGTGTAGTTCACAGTTCTGTCGCTAGGTGGTGTCTGTGTACTCTTTGCAGCTGTATCTTCGCTTCTAAAAACGCTATTGAGAAATTTCTTTTTTAACTGTATCCCATTCAATACGATAAAGAAGGGGAGCATCATCCTCTTTAAATAATATGGTGGCGCAGCGGTCTAAGCTATGGCTCCTCACCATTCGTCCGAGACGGGTCCGGGTTTAAATCCCGGTGAGGCATGGATGTTGTGTTTGTCTTACGTCACTTGATTTATCAGTGGCCTACATTAAGGAAAGGCGACTGCTTATAGCCCACTGAGTTGTTCACGGTAGTCGTTTAACCCTCAATCAAAATAAATAAATAAATAAATAAATAATGTGCAGCTTTCCCGCTAGAGGGCATAAAGATCAAAACTTTTCCCTCGCTATCTATCTCTGCCTTCGCGAGACGCATCTGAAAAGTTATTTTCTCTTAGTATAGCTTTTGCCATTAAGTACACTTTTCGCCTATTTTCAGTTTTTCTATTATACAATATTCTTCCGCTAGAGAGGGTAAAGTTTTATCATGTTTCCTTCTATATTTCTTCTTTTAACTGTCCGATTTGGAAATCTCTTTATCTCTGATACATTATTTCTGAAACATTTTGTGAGCCATTTGTTAATTATTGTAACTTTACTTTTAAGTCGCTGGTGGAAGTAAGTAGTTGTTTCTGTTTCTGGATGTTTTACCGGTTGTAGAAATCCGGTTGATTTTTGTTCTTTTTCTAACCGGTTCCATTGACTTTGAATAACTTTGATAGATTTTATTCGCGTCACGGAATGGATTCAAAAGACGTGCTCATTACAACCAAAAATTCGGTGTCATCTTTCTTGTTTTTGCTGTTGTTTGTGAGTAAACAGTGGGTAAATAATAAATAATACGCGCCTTCCCCGGTGGCGCAGTGGTCTAAGCGATGCCTTCTGACCATTCGTCCGAAATGGGTCCGGGTTCGAATCCCGGTGAGGCATGGATGTTTGTGTTTGTCTTTCGGTATTGGCTCTCAATGTGTTTGTTACCGCGGAACTACTTCGTATTTCGGGCCGCATTGTTTCGCGGTTTAATTAATTGCAAAGACCAGGCGTAATTTACTTTTATTTTTTTTATTTAATCTAAATTATTTTTTCCTTGGTTCCCTTTCCTGCCTCATAACCCCCTTTTCTCCATTGGAAAATAAAGCCCAGGTGGTTAAGGCGGTTTATGGCGTTTCCCTCGGACACCCGTGGGAATGACCAAGGAATTTCTCTTCTTGTCACTCTTGTGAGAAGAAGCACGGCATTCACGAAATTTCTGAAATGGCACCAGTGCTAGTGTTGCTGGTAGGACAAAACCTCCCAGCATTTCAGAAATGTATACGTAAAGTCCGAACCTCGGTCAGATGAATAGGCAAGTTTACGTTTTACGACTATCTCTTCTAGAAGTAGGCACCAGCAAAAGTCGTAAAATACACTGCGGTGCCACAAGAAAATCGTAACTCTGTGAAGGGCAAGACATCGCGACTTTTCGCTATTCACCAGGCCGCGAAAATAAGTCCCACTTACAGTGCGGAAACATCACCTGCCCAATACGCTAGCTGTTGCTAAAGGGTAGCTGAGTGGCTCAGAGCTGTTGCTAAAGGGTAGCTGAGTGGCTCAGACCAATAACCACTGAGGTCAAGCACTGGTCAACTCAGCTGACCAATCCAGGCCCCAGGAGAAAAGCTCCTAGAAAGCTGAGGGCACGCCCATACCGCGTGGGAAATTGAAGGGACTCAGATATATACACAAAAATAGCGTAAGCACGTAGAGAGAGAGATATATATACAGACAGAAAGATGTAGATGTATACTGAGAGAGACATAGAGAGTCAGATATAGAAGAATAAGATGTAACTTTATAAAGTATTCAGGGACAGACATAGATATCCAGAGTCTAGATAGGGAAAGGACAGTCCAGCGCGATAGTACGCGGTTCCAGCCATGGCAGCAAAGTTAGATAGATAGAGACACCGAAGAAACCTACCCTGTCACGTGAGGGATAGAGACGAGCACCAGCCCAACAGACGTAAGGTAAGAGGATGTTTTCCCCCCTAATTCCAGTTCCAATGTTATCTGTATATATACACTAAAGGCCAATTGAATTAGAGATACCTGTCTAGTAACGTGTAGCACCACCTTTCGTCCTGATGACGGCGGCGATTCGTCTCGGCATGGACTCGACAAGACACTGGAAGCGTTGGGAAGCCATATGGATCTTCGACCCCTGAACAAGCTCCCACAGTTCACGAAGATTTGATACAGGGCGGTCAGAGCCTGGAACATTCGATGGAATTGCGGTCTGGTGACCTAGCTGGCCAAGAAAGCGACGTCACCTCGGTGGAGTGTTCATCCAACCATTCGGATACAATTCGGGAGCGATGGCACGGTGCATTGTCTTGTTGCAGGATGAGGTCCCCAGTGGGATGTTGAAGACGCACGAACGGGAGCAAATGGTCGTCCAGGATATCCCGGTAACCTTGACCTGTGAGGGACGATGTCACATGTACCAGGGGTTCGATTTCAGTCCACATAAACAGTCCCCAGACGAGAATGCCACCTTCACCAGCTTGAAGAGTACCCTACTGGCAAGAAGGATCCATCGCTTCATGTGGTTCGCGCCGTACTGGTATCCTGCCATCCACATGTACCAACGTGAATCTCGACTCATCAGTCCAGGCAACATTTCCCCACATGTCTAGGGTCCAGTGACGATGTTCCCGTGCCCGTGCTAATCTTTGCACACTGTGATGTGCGGTCAGCAGCGGTACCCTCGTGGGACGATGGCTTCTGCACCCCATAGCGAGATGGTTCTGGATGGTGTGCCTGCTTACACGTTTTTGTGCACCAGCGTTAAATTGCCGAGTGATTTCTTGCACTGGGGCTCGTCTTTCCGCTGTTTCAATGCGAGCTAGCCGACAATAACAACCCTCATCCACACGCTGTTATCCACGGCAGTTGGCCCTTGCAGGGATGGTTTTGCCGAATTCGATGTACCCACGGTGCAGCCGTGACACAGTGGGTCGTGAGTGCCTGCACGACTGCCGAGATGGAGTGAACCATTCGTCGGGCCCCAACAATTTGATTACGATCAAATGCGTTTAGATCCTTCGTCTTACCCATACTGCGTCCGACTCTTACTGATTCCCGTCGCATCACTCCTTATATTGTCGGATCGCTGCATACGTTATGTCGTTTCCGTTTACAGGGCCGCACACAGCGCCACATTTGCATAACGCCAGCTGTCTCTAATTAAATTGCTCTTCAGTGTGCACATGCATGGTCGCTATGCCTCCTCGTAGATAGATTGAGGAATCTATTCTAAATTTAAGCTCAGAGGTGCAACAGGCTTACGCAGCAATGAACCAGTCAACATGGCTAATTTTATCCTTTGTCCTTTTAATTTAACGTAACTTTTATATGGCCCCCACCTGAAGGCTGTAATTGCTTAATTCAACATACGTTTCTTATAATAAACATGTTAATTACTTAACCTGGTGTAGCAAACTTTTCTAGGCTGTGTATATTTTTCTAATTCATAGTTTGCGGCATATAGGGTTTTTACGAATACCTCGTAACGAACATATATGAAACACAACGCGACGTCCGTAAACCTTGAGATTGGGTTCCTTAAATTTAGGGAGTGTGGGGGTGGACGCAACCTCACTGTTTATCCAGTTAGACGATGAAATCAGTATTCTGCAACCACCGCGCTACCGGGGACGTGTTAATTAATATGTTACTTGTCCAACACTGGCTCTCTGTGTACATAGGTCATTTAGCATACTATACTATAAAACCAAGTTCGATGTGTACTTGTTCACAATGTGTTACTTGATCAACACTGGTCTCTTTGTGTAAATTGATCAACTGGCATACTGTAAATTGTATGGTATGTACTTGTTGCTGTGAAAATTCTGCATCCTGTCTATGTCTGATTGTTTGTCATGTCTCTGTACCGCCAGGTCCAATAAATCGTTAAAAAAACCTCCAATCAAAAAAATGCATAAATAAATAAATAAATGATAACCTGCTGCTCAAAATTATTATAGACACGCAAGGGAATTTTTTACAGATTAGGGCCAGTTTGGACACTGTGACGTGCCTGCCCAGCAGGACGCACACGACATAAAGGCAGATAGCAGCGACAACGAACATCCGCGTAGTTCAGTTGGTAGAGCGACTTCTTCCGGAATAAGTGGACTCTGGTTCGATTCCCGACGTGGACCGAATATGACGGAGAAATTTACTTCGTTATAACACGCAAAGGAATATTTTACAGATTAGGCCCAGTTTGGACATACACACTCGAAAATGTTCGCCATCCCTGTTCTACGGCATGCCAGAGAACGTTACATGTACGTACGTATTTGAAAGCCAAAAGAATCGTCGTCTTTAAGACTTATAAGAGTCAGAACGGGAAGGCACACATATGAATCTCACAAGCTGTAATTTAGATCCATTGCTACGACTTCTCACGTTCTTCTGAGTGCAATTCGATCAGAAATAATTTAAAGCCGATAATTGCAGCTCTTGGCGGTCGACCTATATGTTGAACGCTTGTACGTGACTCATGCAAGCGAGAATAAAATTACGGAATTTACACCGACGGTATGGATTCAGCTGCCTCCAGGAAGTTGTTATCGGAAAATCGCCATCACTCTAACATAAAAACTCGGCGGAACAAAAATGAAAAGCATATCGAAAAAAAAAATGTTGAAAATAAAGCAGGTAGGTGGCAGCATTTCATTCCACAACACGTCGGGTAACCGAGGCGAGTTTTGATCTTAAGTAGACCCCTGACCTTGACATTGGCCTATTTTACTGCTTCATTTCTTTTTTCGTTTATTTTCTGTCTTACGTTTTGTTCTACCTTCCACACTTCCAACAGTTTATTTACGAAATACATTAACGAAAAAAAAGGAGCCCAAACAGGAAAAAGAAAAGATTGGTGGGTTGGAAGGAAGCTGACCTACACGAATACCACATTAGTCACTGACTCCTGATTCTCAAGAGGACATTTAATGATAAATTGCGTCACTTCCATTTAATTAAAGGGCTCGATTTCTAAGTCACGTGACCTGCGTGCCCAAGATTTTTCTATTGAGACATAAAGGAATTCCACCCACACAAAACTGACATAAATGGGAAATATTTCAATAGGGGATGTTACAACACTTTTATTTCTAAACCAACGCTTGGCAGAATTTCGATATTATACGGTAAACCTGGAGTTGAAGTTTTGACTTATAATGCGGGATATATACAGTATCTTTAATAATGAAACCAGCGACTCTGACCTTGCGGTAATCTTTATAATATAATGTAGACAGGTTAAATATGTAAGGCGTGCTGATCTTTGTAGAAAGGGCGTGTGTTAAAGGTCAATGCCATGAACACATTTGGATTTTAAGGCAGCTGGGGTTCAACATCACTAATGCACTAAAGAGCTTTTGGCCTTGGCCTTAGAAATGGAACATATGGTTGTAAATGAATAGTTTAAACAGTATACTGCTCACAGTTGTATCTTTGAGACGTGATAAATCGACTTTTAGATGCCTATGATGTCAAATAACTCATCAGCAGCAATATGAGTGGGGATCTTTGATAAATAATTGCCTTTCAGGTGAGTTTTACTCATGCCAGGCTGGGTGTATTCTGCCCATAAGATCACTGGCGTGATGCCTTTGGTAAATCAGTGTTTCCAGCCATAGACGTAGCGCGACCTAATTTTTTTTTTGAGGGGGGGGGGCGCAAATAAGTGTAAACTGATGTGGGGGGCATTCTTGGAAACAGTTTCTCCGAAAATGCTCTTTTTCAATTGCCATAACTTAGACTATTACTAGGGATACGTAATTTTCGTATTTACAAAATAGATGTGAATAAATGCGAAATTTGCCAATATAAGCGAATAAATACGAAAATTTGATTTTAACTACTTTTCCGCGACATCTCGATAATTAACATTTTTTAAGCGAAAATAGGAAGTAATTTCGCGCAGCACTTGCGCCGTGCGTATCCTACTCAGCGTGCGTTACCCTGGAAACCCCAGACCAAGCCTCTTTCCCTCTCGGCGAGCCAGCCAGCGCCGCTCAGTCACATTGGCTGGCTGGCCTTGAAAGAATACGAACGAGCACATGTTTGTTTTTGCATTTCGCTAGTAGACTGCAAACTACAACGCTCGCGAACCGTTTGATAGACGTATATCAGTATGGACTGCCCTAAGAAGGAATTAGTTGATACAGTGAAAGAGTTTGACCACAAGGGACTTTATTTAAGCGATACAAATATCGTGATGTGCAAATTTTGTAATGTTCGTCTAGAAGGGCAAATTGATCCTCTACATGACATTTAACGCAACAAATGAAGCCTACCAGCATATTGGCAGACTATTTTGTCTATATGTAGCCGCGACCACACCCACATCATCTTTGAACACAATTTTATTATTGGAAAGCTTCTCTAAAATACCATTTTTTAAAGGCATACCACGGGATGAGCTCATCGATGGATACAATCATTTTCACAGACAGATTCTTACAGTGGTCAACCAAGAAACTCCTGTTGATGTCATACAGATTTTAAAAGCAACAAAATGCTGCTACCTAAACTATGCAAAGGCAGCTATTCAAAGCCTCCATAGTCCTTTTAACAGCATGGATGCTGAGAGATATTGCAGTATGTACAACATCGTTATTACTGACAGAAGGCAAATGCTAAAGGAAGAGAATATAGAGGCTCTTACAATGTTGTTAGCTTTTAAATAAGCATTTTGGTACTTAGCCTACCAGTAAGTAAACTTTGAAAAATATTCTAAGCGTTCTTTGGAAAACATTCTAAGTAAACTTTGAAAAACAGTAAACTAAGTAAAGTAAACTTTAAAGAAAATTTTTTTTGTGTCTTCAGTTTTTGCGAATAAATGCGAAATTTTCGATTAAAAATTTTTTTTTCGCGAAATCGCCTTCGAATTTCTTTTGGCGAAATTTACGTATCCCTAGCTATTACTTACCTACTATATCCAAAACCATAATGTGTACCAGGCTTGGTTGTTTCACCCTAATGAGGATGAAAAACTAAATAAATCATGCCTTTCAAAGCACCTCATGCAGTCATTTGATGATGAAAACCATCAACAGATGACTGCATGCTATTGTATGTGGAATATAACATTTAAAAGGCAAACGACTAGTTGTTATTTGTTTCCAATTTTTAACTTGAGGGGAACGTGCCCCCGCCCCTCCCCAAGCTACGCCTATGTTTCTTCCAGCGGTTGTACAAATGGGAACCTAACAATTTAGTTTCAGACGTCTGTGTTGTGTGATCCTTTTTCAGACAATTTTTCCAGTGGTCTTATACCGCTAGTATTCCTCGGAGTTTCCCGATTGTACTTACTTACTGCTTTCCCTCTACTACTGGAAAGTCAGAGGGATTGGATTAGATATAGACTGAGTGCGATGAATTAACGGGGGGGGGGGGCAGGAAATTCTCTGGCTCGCAAAATTGTGTCCCTGGTTGATGACAGCAATATTTTTCCCTGCCGGGGAAAATTGTTTCCCCACCCTCTCTTGCCTCTAGGCATTAAAATGACATTTTATTATTGTTATGCCTGTTCCTCACGATCAGATTTTCTGTCAAATTTATTGAATTAATCTATCGATTTCTATTCGAAGCGCGTCGTCTGCTAGCTAGCATCAAGTAACACCGCAGGCATTAACATACCTTGCGCACCAAGCGGCATGCGTGGGAACTGCGTGCTGTATTTCAAATATGTTTCTTTAACATGAGTGTTGGCAACACTGCGTCATTCAGTAAACGCATGGATAATGGATCTTATTCACCTACTGTTGGTCCGCGGCCAACTACTGTTGTTGGTCCGCGGCCACGGAAAGCTTTTCCGTGGCAGCGGACCAACAGTAGTTTGTTTACATGCTTTTATCCATTGCTTAACATGGAATTGCGTTTCAAGGGTCCAGGAAAATCGCGATTGTCGTAAATTTATTAACGACATGTCTAACTTTTTCTCATCGTATGTTGTGCTAATAAATTCTGCCATCTTAATTGTATAGAGGAAGGAATAACTTTCCATAATTTTCCTCTGAAAAGGAAGAAATTGTTAAAGGAATGGATGTGTAAAATGAAACGCGATTATTTCCATCCCAATGTTAATTCTCCAATATGTTCTGCCTACTTTAACGAAAAAGATGTTGCGTATTATGACACTACAAATCAAAGGCGGCTGAAACCTCGTTTCTTTCCTTTGAATTTCAATCTCAATAAAAAAAATAAAAAGTTAGAAGGAGAAAACTGATGGCATATTTGGATTGGTAAATTACGAATTAAGTTCTACGTTCTTTCCCCAAAGAACGAAACAAACAAATCTCTATAATTTCTCTTTTATTTAATATTACGAATTCATTTAATTTTTGGGCAGATTACCTAGCGTGCGAACCCTAGTTTGTTTCCATATTACGTATTTGTTGGGCTTCTAAATGTTTTGTTTGGCCAAAAAAGTTTCCCAAGTTTATGTTTCAGATATTTCGTCAGTATATGACAATAAGAACATAAACATTTAATATACTGTATACGAGAAATGCTCCATTAAAAACTTTATGATGACTAATGGCGATGTTCTTCTGAGTCACGCGAAATAAACATCAACACAAAATTGTCTTGCGAGATTTTGCAACGGTCGGGTCATCCGGATAGTTCGGGCGCCATTATAACAAAGTAAAATTTCTCCGTCATTTTTATCCGCGCCTGTAGCTCTATTAATTCCTTAGCAGACTCCATGACGTTTGCAAAAAGTAGCCAACAGCTACGCGGATGATCACATATAGTAGGCCTATCCAGGCAAGACGTTTGCAAAAAGTAGCCAACAGTACGGGATGATCACATATAGTAGGCCTATACAAGGAATTATACTTGCAATATGAAACGTCAAATGGCTTTATCTGAATTGTTTATAGAAAAAAATAAAGACTAAAGCATCTGTCATCGAGCTTATATTAGATGGAGACACCACAGATTCTGCCGCGATAGGTCACAGCTAGTCGTTGGCGTGACGTCACATACAGGCAAAAAAGAACTAAATTATACAGATGATAAAACAGTAAGTTTGTGTATAATTGATAAAGATTATTCAGTTCCTCATTTTATCTGTCTATACACCTAGAAGCGTTTGTTTCATTGGTTTCAAAGCAGCTTCTTGTCTGCGGCTGCGTCGGGCTGCGTCTTACCTGGATGTGACGTCACTTGCAGCACGGACGGTAACTTATGGCGGTCAGTGCTGCGTGGATAGGAGTGGTGTCTCCACCTAATATAAACTCGATGGCATCAGTGAGTGATAGTTTGTCTGCCGCACCTTCATCAACAACAACAGTCCAACAGAATTCCGATACTCCTAGTTCGTGTTCACCTTCATTCGAGAAATTAAGTGCCAATGGTGATTTCAAAGAATCTGTGCCCATCTGTTCAGAAGAAACTGATTCTCTGCATGGCGATGTAGATATTGTGGACGTGATACAGCCACCAATTAAGTTCTACGAACTTAATTGGTGGCTGTATCACGTTGCAGCAACTTGAAAAGTGGCAAAGTAGCAGGCCTTGGTTTCGTACAAAGCCTCTGGTGAGATAATTGACCAAGCTAAGGAACAAAATGAACTTTAAAACATTATCATCTCTAATGTTTATATCAAAAATATACCTGCTTTACAAGATTTTCCAGCAAAACGGTTTGCAACTGATTGAATAAAAGAGGGCCATCACTCAGCTAAATTATTCGTCTCATTTGTAGTATTTTTCGCGGCCTTTCATTAGCGTAACTTGCGGAAATGTTATTTACTTTTGAAATGCCAAATGTCAGCGCGCGAAGCATATTGGTGCAGGAAACACTGGCTAAACGCCCCCCCCCCCCCCCAACAAGAAGCTTGATTCGCACTCTGGTATGCCCCCTCAGACCCTTCGAGTAGTATGTAAAAGGGACCCGGGGTGTTTGGGTTAGGGGTGGGGCCTGAATCTGTCTGTCCATTCGGCTGCATATATGGGAGCACAATATCTCTGCTTCTGAAAGTCAGAATAGAAAAATTGTGTCTTCACCGGAAATTGTTAAACATTTTCTCAAGATCTTACATGTCTCACCATCCATCTGCCTGTCCTTCAGGCTGTATATTTGCAAACACGATATTTCCACTTCTGAAAGTCAGATTTAAAAAATTCGTTCTCTATTGGAAAGAGGTAAGCTCATGGTCAAAATTTTCGTGGTCGTGTACAGAATCATACATACACTGCCGAAAAGTGAAAAAAGAACACCAAGAAGGAATTGACGGACGATCATGAAATTTACATATGTTAATGGGGTCCAGTTTACGTAGGTGTGATGTTAATTTCGGGACCAACCGGTGAGCGCTTACGCCACAGCACGGCATAATATGGAAATTATCGTCGGTGGTATTTAAGGAGTACTGCGAAGTGAATGTAATCAGTCGTCGGCGTACGGACCCGTGCCAATACCCTGAAGAAGCTGCAACGCCTGGACATGGAAGACGTGTACGATTTCAGCAGTTATCGGACTTTGAGCGAGGTCGTCTAATCGGACTCCGCCAGACAGGGTGGTCTTATCGTCTTATTGCGGAGCGAATTGGACGGGAAGTATCGATGGTGGTTCGATGGTGGCGTAGATGGTCCGAGGAACATTTCCACACGAGAAGACGTGGAACCGGGAGTCACAGACGGACTGATGAGCGGACCAATCGACGAATAAGAAGAGCGGAGCTTCAGGGGGAACATCCCGGATACACTGATCGAGCTGCCGTTGCACCTGAGTTGACTGTACGAACAATCCGCAACCGTCTACTGGATGCAGAACTACGTGCACGTGTGCCTCTGGCATGTGTACCTCTGACTCCAGATCACCGTCAGGAACGGCTGCAGTGGTGTCTCCAACGTCTGCACTGGAGAACGCAATGGCGATCTGTCGTGTTCAGCGATGAAAGCAGATTCTGCTTGGGAGCCTCCGATGGCCGTATGCGTGCTCGCAAACGCACAGGAGAGCGTCTCCACCCTTCTTGCATCCGCCAGCGACACACAGGGCCTACACCTGGTCTCCTGGGGTGGGGAGCCATCACTATCACTCCTGTACACAATTCTAGTGGTTGTGTACAGAATCGTGATAAACAGCATGGTCCTACATCAACAACATCATTCAGCCCGTTGTTGTGCCATTTGTAAGGTCGGTCCATCGTGGTGTTTTCCAGCAAGATAACACACGCCCACACACGGTACGTGCAACGCAACATGCACTCCAGGGTGTGAGACAACTTCCATGGCTTGCACGTTCACCAGATTTGTCCCCCATTGAGCACGTGTGGAATTTTATGGGACAACGACTTATCCGGAACTCCACGGCCAGCCACGACCATCCCCGATTTACGCGTCCAAGTTAAGGATGCTTGGAACTCACGGATACCCTCAAACTTGCATTCAACATCTGAGGAAAGACATACTCCATGCCAGAATAGCACATTGTGACGCAGTTCATGGCGGTTCAACCTCGTACTAACTATGTTACATGGAAATTGTTATTTTTCAGTTTACCGGCAAATACAGCTGTATTTTGCCATAATGTTTTGATCACGTTATCCTCTGTATTCCGTCATTAAGCTGTATAAATTTCGTTGGTATCAGACGTTTCCTTCTTGGTGTTCTTTTTTCACTTTCCACCAGTGATATAAAGCATGGTACCAATGTTTACAGCTCTACGTTCATTTTAACATCTTTGCGGGGAAGCCCCTCAAAGCTCGCGAACCTTACGTAGACACTTCAGGGGGTACATCCCGGATACACTGACCGACTCTAGCGGTCCAGAATATAAAATTACGGAACTTGGAGGCATTCCTTCCCCCCCCCCCAACTAAAGCTCCACGGATCCCTCTTACAGACTTCAACAAATTTCTGAGGAAAGGGCATACCCACAAATAGAGTCTTCCACTCAACACAACATGAAGCATGGAAATTGCGACCAAATAACTTACCATGAACACGTTGTCTCCGCTCTTAGAAACCTTGGGGGGGGGGGGGATTCCCTCCACCCTCCTGAAAATTCGTGGTTGTGTACAGAATCATGATATAAAGCATGGTACCAATGTTTACAGCTCTACGTTCATTTTAACATCTTTGCGGGGAAGCCCCTCAAAGCTCGCGAACCTCGTAGACACTTCAGGGGGTACATCCCGGATACACTGACCGACTCTAGCGGTCCAGAATATAAAATTACGGAAGTTGGGCCAGGGACCCCCAACCCAAGCACCTCGGATCTCTCTTGCAGACTCCACCAAATTCCTGAAGGAAGGGCATACCCACAAGTAGAGTCTGCTACTCGATACAACAATAAACACAAAAAAATGCTGACAAATAACTTTCGTTAGGATTATACAAATCTCCGTCCTGCGATTCTCGAAGGGCCTGTAGACACCGAGATCCCTCGAAGTGTCATGGACCTGCAGAACAGTGAAAAGTACACTAAGAATAAATCAATGCAATGTACTAGAGTTAAATTTAATCCTGCAAAAGCAATCGAGGAGCAGGAGTCCCCACCTCCCTGAACCACTGGATCCCTCAAAAAGACTTCACCGAGATCCCGGGAAGGAGGAGACATGTCACATGGAACATGAAAGACCCACAAGTTATACACCATTCAAAATCGTAACGGCAGGCCATCCTCCAACCATCCTCCCGAAGGATTTCTTCGGGTTGGAGAGCTCAAAGATCTCTTACAAATTCCAAAGTATTTCACTGTGGGGGTCGAAATACGACGAAATCGTCTACGACAAATTGAGTAGTCAACGAATTTGCTCGTGATGAATTTTCCTGCGACGAATTGTCGCCTGACGATTTGGGTACGACGAATTGACAGGACACCTCTAACTATACTGGTAATAGTAGTCATATAATAACTTATTTCGTTTCTGTTTCTGGGTTTAACGATCCTCTTGAGCATCTAAGGCTATAAAGACTCGCCCACCCCTAGTATTGGGCCTTTGTTCTTGGTTCTATTGAAAGGGAATGCGCGCGTTTAGGTGGCGCGGAGATCTTTCACACGGGCCCAACTCGTGTGATTAGCCAGAGGACCTCGGCTCTCACATCCAGCCACAGGGCCATCAGGTGGAGTATTAGAATCTTCATAAATATAATATCGGCATGAAAGAAAATGGTATCACACACTGATTAATGGCCTTTCCAGTATCCTAAATTTGAGTATTAGATAACCAACCAAGCACTCCAACCAATTCGCAAAACGACAATGAAATTAGAAATTCTTTAATTCGGGCTTTTTTTGTTTCAAATGGAAAGCATGTCATTAAATATACATGCATAAGATATACATAAAAAACCATGATAAACACAGTAGTGGCATTTATGCATTTCATATTTTTTTACTGATACAAAGATGGTCATAAAGAAGTTTTCACTTGTCTAATTACTTTCCAATTGCAGCAGCTTCGGATTCGAGAAGATGTTTTTGTGTCATAAGGGTAACTGTGATTCCGCCCTGTACAAAACAGATAGAATAGTAGTAACATCAAAGTGTGTCATCAAGATCAACTAAGCGAAAATTACTGTGCTCAAAGCATTCAAGAGTTTAACATGAAGGCATGCCATCAAGATCAATAAGACGACAATTACTGTGTTCAAAGCATTCAAGAGTTTAACAATAAGGTATGTCATCAAGATCAGCTAGATGACAATTACTGTGCTCAAAGAATTCAAGAATTTAACATAAAGGTACGTCATCAAGATCAACTAGGCGACAATTACTGCGCTCAAATAATTCAAGAGTTTAACGTTAAGGTATGTCATCAAGATCAACTATATATGACAATTACTGTGCTCAAAGAATTCAGGAGTTTTTGCTTCATCTAAATTTATATAATAATCAATAAATTTTCTCTAATTTGTGGAGGAAAGAGAGGAGGGGGGATTCAGCGAGACTAATCCTAACAGAGTCCATGCCTTGTAATCTGGAAATATACTACTGCTTTGTGGCGTAGTCTCTGGCGATTTCGTTGCATCTGGTACTTCATTGCAGCATCGGCGTAAATCCTTTTTAACAAAAGTCTTCATGTTCTGTAAACCATGTCTGTATGAACTTCCTCGAAACTCTTCGTCGTCTCTGTTGTGACACGGAATATGGTCTTTGCAGTGCTACGGGAGCACTGCAACAGGACACGGAACGACTGGGAAAGAGTCGCGTGGTCCGATAAGTCCACGTTCTACATGTATCTCCGATATGTCCATGGTCGGCTGCGTATCCGATGTCTTGCTGAATCCACGACGGTGGCAGTATGGTGGTATAGGGAATAATTTTATAGATATCATAGGGTCTCCCCTTCAGTTTTATTGAACACAACCGCACCTCCAGATCCTTCCCAGGCATTATTTCGGACTAATTTTTGACTTACATGGGGACTGTGTATCCAAATGTCTTTCTACTGTTTAAAAAAAACATCAGTGGGGCCGAGAGCTGTAACTTGAAGACATTTTCTTCAGACTACAGCTCTCGGCCCCATTTAAACTTTGGGGAATGCGGAGGAAATATGTCTTAACCTTAAGGATGTGTCTCATTTATGTAAGTACACTCGTGATAATTACCAAACCACGGAAACTTCTTCATTGAACATCTCTCATAAAATCCAGTCATAACAAAGTAGCATAATGTACACGGAAAACAGATGCAAAGAACAAGATAACCAGTTCGAACGAATGTTCAGAAGCAAGCACTCAAGACCACTTGGTCATCAAGGTAGTGATATAGTTTTTATTCTTTATCTTGTACTTCGCATTTGTTTTTCGTGTATAGTATGCTACTTTGTTATGACTGGATTTTATGAGAGATGTTCAATAAAGAAGTTTCCGTGGTTTGATAAATATCACGAGTGTACTTACATAAATGAGACACATTCTTAATCCTTTAAGCGGCCGATGTTCCTGAGCCAAATGATTTCCTAAATTTGCAGCTCTTCCCAAACAGAAATGTTCACATAGAGGCAAGGTTTGACGAAACCTACGGTTGAACAATTTCTTTGCCCTTCACGTCTCAGAAGTAATGGTTTATAAGCCTGTCAATGGTGATTGGCGCTCACTTCGAATCTCCTTAGGGTATATCTCAATTTCCTTAGAGGATTTCGACAACTTGCTCCTTAGAGTATTTTGACAATCTCTTAATTTCTAGTACTTCATTCTCTTCTTCATGATCCAAGGAATTATAGGGAAGGGCTAGTCCCCCTGACTTGGCCACTATGTCACTGGGCAGAAGTAAGCAACTCAGACATCTTCCCTCTCCTTTCTTAGGTTCGTCGCAAGTGTTATAGCTCTTTCAGCTGGTCATCAACCTGAAAGGATTAGGGTCAGTCATTCCCCTAAATGACCACGTTGAACAACGAAGCTAAAGGAGAAATCAATGCTTTATGATTCTCAGGTCTACTCCTTCCTGCCACTGCTTAGACAGCGAATATATTCGTGCCATTTTGCTCACCTCGAGTTAATTCGTTCCATTCGGTTAAAGGGTTAAGGTTAGGGACATATTTCTTCCGCATGTCCCAAAGTTTGAGTGTGGCCGAGAGCTGTAGCGCAAGCAAAGATACCTATGAAACAAAGAGACTGTGTTATTGAGCAGGCACATTACGAGACAGTGCATGCTAGTTGTAGTGGCGATCCCGAAATAGGAGGATGTTCGAGCTGTTTTTCAGTATGGGTGTGTATATGGCTTATTGTAAATCCACACTGAATTAATCGAAGTATATGAGGAAGATGGTGCGAGAGAGATATCGACTGTTCAGTGTGATATCTCTCTCGCACCATCACCATCTGAATTAATCGAAGTATATGAGGAAGATGGTGCGAGAGAGATATCGACTGTTTATATGAGGAAAATGGTGCGAGAGAGATATCGACTGTTCAGTGTGCGTGGTGAAGAGTGAACTGGTCGTCTCTGTACTGCTAGAGCAGATGTCAACCAATCAATTCAGTATAATAGACAGCTTAAAATATGAGATTTCGACGAAGCGTACGACTTGCCAAATGGTATTACTTACAACATCACTCATGACGTCCTGGGCTACAATAAAATGTCGTCACGATGTATGTCTGACGAACTCCCCACGGAGCGTCTTTACTGTTCGATACACTGCATCTGGGAGTATCTGATCCGCTACTACCACGTGGGTAACAACCCTTTCCATCTCGTTCAGACAGGCGAAAAGAGCTGGCCACCTCAGTACGAAAAGGGAGAGCGACGGATTCCAGAATATTTCCATCTCGTTCAGACAGGCGAAGAGAGCTGGCCAACTCAGTACGAAAAGGAGAGCGACGGATTCTAGAATCTTTCCTTCTCGTTCAGACAGGCGATGAGAGCTGGCCACCTCAGTACGAAAAGGGAGAGCAACGGATTCTAGAATCTTTCCATATCGTTCAGACATGCGATGAGAGATGGGCGCCTCAGTTCGAAAAGGGAGAGCGACAGATTCCGGAATATTTCCATCTCGTTCAGACAGGCGAAGAGAGCTGGGCGCCTCAGTACGAAAAGGGAGAGCGACAGATTCCAGAATCTTTCCATCTCGTTCAGACAGGCAATGAGAGCTGGGCGCCTCAGTACGAAAAGAGAGAGCGACGGATTCTAGAATCTTTCCTTCTCGTTCAGACAGGCGATGAGAGCTGGCCACCTCAGTACGAAAAGGGAGAGCAACGGATTCTAGAATCTTTCCATATCGTTCAGACATGCGATGAGAGATGGGCGCCTCAGTTCGAAAAGGGAGAGCGACAGATTCCGGAATATTTCCATCTCGTTCAGACAGGCGAAGAGAGCTAGGCGCCTCAGTACGAAAAGGGAGAGCGACGGATTCCAGAATCTTTCCATCTCGTTCTGACAGGTGATGAGAGCTGGGCACCTCAGTACGAAAAGGGAGAGTGACGGATTCCAGAATCTTTCCATATCGTTCAGACATGCGATGAGAGATGGGCGCCTCAGTTCGAAAAGAGAGAGCGACGGATTCCGGAATATTTCCATCTCGTTCAGACAGGCGAAGAGAGCTAGGCGCCTCAGTACGAAAAGGAGAGCGACAGATTCCAGAATCTTTCCATCTCGTTCTGACAGGTGATGAGAGCTGGGCACCTCAGTACGAAAAGAGAGAGTGACGGATTCCAGAATCTTTCCTTCTCGGTCAGACAGGCGATGAGAGCTGGGCACCTCAGTACGAAAAGGGAGAGCGACGGATTCCAGAATCTTTCCTTCTCGTTCAGACAGGCGATGGGAGCTGGCCACCTCAGTACGTAAAGGGAGAGCAACGGATTCCAGAATCTTAGGGATCTAAAGTCGAGCAGCTAGACTGCATTTGGCGAACACCAGCGATGACTGACAATCGTAACTGACAGCTCTCCACACCATGACAATAGTAGAGCTGGCAGAATGGCGTTCGGCAATGGCGTTAGGTCCAAAGCACTCCAACAATGGCTCCAGTTTTAATCAGCTCACCACGTCATCATCACGCATATGCGTATCTCACGCATATGTGTCGATTTTCGGACTGTAAGAGGAAGCGTGATTCATCGCTGAAATCCATTTGATGCGCTTTATACGCAGGTGACCTATGCTTGGCACCATTCCTGAGAGTGTTGTTGACGGGTAGCTGTCAGGGTAAATCGACGTAGTGGCCCATATCTACGGAGGCTTTCTTCCACCAGTCGGCGTTCAATGGTTTGACAAAAGGCAGTGTAACAGCCAACGAAAGTCACAATTCGTTTGAACCTGCCGACGTATAAGATGTAGCTCCCTTTATTTAGTCATCTGTCATGCTCCACTACCAATTAAAGTGAACTCTGAACTTCTTGCAGCCACTCTTCACAGCATGTGTTAAACGTGATGTCTTCTCATTCTTGATATTCTCCTTGCACTGTGAAGTATGTCGGGCCGCCTCAGTGGCACAGTGGTCTAAGCGATGGCTTCTGTTAATTCGTCCGAGATCGACTGCGTTAGAATCCCGGTGAGGCATGGATGTCGCGTTTGTCTTACGGTACTGGCTCTCTCTCACTTCTCTGGAACCAGTGGCCCTAAATTAGGGACGGGCGACTGCTTATAGCCCATCGAGTAGCTCATGGTGGTCGGTAAACTTTCAAAAAAAAAAAAAAGAAGTCGGCCGCTGCGAGAGAAGTCTGCTCAATGCCTTACACATGCTTTGCTTAGCTTCCGCTTGATTGGTTCCGTATTTTAATCACTTGCATATCTCGACGTATATCACCCATTTGCCAATTTGCACACAATTCCTGTTATTCCTTCTGGATGCTGCAATTTCAGTATCACAGAATGTATTGTTTTTCCCACTACGATCACTTTCATCGATGTGTTGCAGGCACAGTCCGAAATGTATTTGAGGAAGCCAACTACGAAAGGGCATCCTTCTTTTAAATTCCGTCAAATTTCTCTGTTCATCCATGTTTCTTGCCACAAACTGGCAGCACCGCTGCAACTAGAAGATACACACGAGCTAGATGGCTTTTTTGCACGTCTTTTGTAAAAAAAGATCGTGCTTCTGTTATCGGTTTGTCCGTCCGTCCGTCCGTCTGTACCCACGATATCTCAGCAACTATTAGTCCGATTTGAAAAATTCTTTTTGCATTGGGAAGCTTGATATATTCAAATGATGATCCTTTATTTCGTTTTTTTTTTTACGATGTACAATTTCGCCGGTAGAGGGCGTAAATGCAGATGATGTCGAATTCAAAAATACGTTTTATTCCACATATTTGCTTCTAAACATCCGATTGAAAAAACATTTATATCTTTCGATTCCATTTATGTCGAAGAGTATTTTAGATATAGTTACTTTTTCAAATTACGCATAGATTTTCCGCTAGGGGGCGTAAAATAAATTACATTTTTCCCGATAACTCTTCTTCTAAAACTCCGATTTGAAATTTTTTTTCTTCAGCGGATACATCTCCTGATGGAAAATCTTTTGCATATAATTTCAAACTTTTGGTAAAGAATACTTTGGCCACCAGGGGGCGCAAATCTTAATTTCCGCTTCTGTTGTATTTGCAGCAAAATATGAACTTCTAAATTCTCGATTGAAAAAAACGTCGTTTGTTGACCGATTCTACTCATGTCGACAAACCTTTTAGGGAAATTTTCTTCTTGAAGAAATGCATGGTTTCTACGCCAGGGGGCGTAGATGTACATCTTATTTTTGTCAATATCACTACTTCTAAGAGTACAATTTGAAAAATTCCTTCTTTGTTGGATAGTGTTTCCAATGCGAAATGTTTTCCCTATAAATTCAAATTTTTCAAGTAAATCATACACTTTCCGCTAGGGGACACAAAGGTAAATTGCGTTTTCTGCGTTTTTTCTGCTCCTAAAGCTCTGATTTGAAAAATTCTTCCTGTATCGCATACAAGACCTGATGAAAAATATTTTTCACATAATTTCTAATGTTTGGTAAAGAATAGTTTAGCCACCAGAGGTCATATGTGTTAATTTCTGCTTCTGAAGTATTTGTTGCAAAATCTGGGCTCCTGAAAACTCGACTAATTTTTTTTTTCTTCGACCGGTACCGCTTATACGGATAAACCTTTTGAGAATACTTTCTTCCTAAAATAATATCTCTGTTCCTAAGAGTTCGTAAGCTCACGATTCTGTTTACAGCAATATCTGAGGGATTAAAAACCCGATTGAAAATCTTCTTTCTTTGGTCATATCTATTGTTTTCCATGCCGGTTCCATTGACTTTGAATAGCTTTGATAAATTTAATTTGCGTCAGAACGGATTCAAAAGACGTGCTTATTACACCCTAAAATTCGGTGTCAACTTTCTTGTTTACTGTTGTCGCCGGTCGGTGTGTGTTGACAGTTATACTTTCATTGCTAACTCAGTGATATATGTTTTAATGTTTCAGTGATATATGTTTTAATGTTTCAGTGATATATGTTTTAATGTTTCAGTGATATATGTTTTAATGTTTCAGTGATATATGTTTTAATGTTTCAGTGATATATGTTTTAATGTTTCAGTGATATATGTTTTAATGTTTCAGTGATAAATGTTTCATCCGCTCGAATCCTCACTGGGGCTCAAATAATTCTGGCATGAAGATACCTTTAATTTTGATATCTTACATCTGGAAATCAGTCACGTTTTGCTTTACTTCGGGATTTAACGATCGGCGTCAAACTCTATAAGTAAGTTACACATTCCTAATTTAGTACCAATTATTCCAGGGGAGAGAGAGAGAGAGAGAGAGAGAGAGAGAGAGAGAAACAGCTATAGCACAAACACACCAACCAATCCTCACTTGAGAATCGAACCGGGACCCAACTTGGACAATAAGGCAGAAACCCAGGTCTCTTATCAGTAGGACACCCGAGCGGCAAAATCTTTGTTAATTTGCGAGACAATTGAACTTCAGAATATTATTCCTTTACAAATATGGAGCTGTAGAATTTTCGAAAACGAAATTTTCTGAAGTCAAGAGTGGAATGTCTACGTGTGCGAATTCGCCCAACAGAAACAGCAATAATAACAATCCCAAACATCATTCATCATTACTCATTACCTTTGGGTAGAAGATGTCATGTTGCGGTAGCCTCGGAAATAGAAGGTGCGTGTATCTATGCGTTTAGGAGAGAAACGGCTTCTTAGAGAAAGGGTAGCGTTGATTACTTGGCCGTTCCCTTGACGAACAAATATGCCTGTAAGCTTGTGATGTCATGGTGAGAGACTGGAGAGGAGGAAGCACTCTCAGGATTCCTATGATGGATCGTGTGAGGTCTCGGGAAGACAGAATCAGCAAGCCCAGAGTGCTGTCGTGAGATCTTTTTGTTTAAGGTCGTGTCATGCTTTGATAACTCTGTACAAAAGGCACGCTGAGTTCGACGGCAGACGATCATTTTTCTTTACTTCTTTTCGCGTAGACATCAGACATCATTTACGAATCTGCTGTTTCATTACGAAAAAAAAAAAAAAATACGAATCTGCAAGACAAAATCACGGTAAGAGACTTTGTATGTACTGGGTTTCGATTCTTCCCTGCAATTTAAAACATTTCTCTGTTTGGGTAGTTCGTATTCCTCTGCTTGATATCTGACTACAGCGTTTATCTAAATCGACGAGACAATAAATGCTTCATCGCTTCAGTTTTTAGCTTCTTTTAAACGCACGAAAGCACAGCATTTAGTTACTTCTTAAATTGTCGTTTAGTTACGCTTTCCAACCGTAGGCTGAAGAAGCCTGTATGCTCCAGCTTTGTCCATCTGTCTGTCTGTCCCTCGGCACGATAACTCGCGTAAAAATGGTTCGATTTCGATGAAATTTTAGTATGTGGTAGGAGACCACCTTGGGGAGAACCCTATTAAAATGGGAGACATGGGGTCAAAGGTGAGGACATAGGAGCGGGGTTCATTCCATTGCCCTTATGCATCATAGCTTACGTAAAAATGGTTCGATTTCGATGAAAGTTTAGTTTTTGGTAGAGGACAACCTGAGGACGAACCCTATTGAAAATGGGAGAAATGAGGTCAAAGATCAGGACATAATAGCATAATCCATTCCATTGCGCTTATGCGTCCTAACTTAGGTAAAATGCTTCGATTGCGACAAAACTTTAGTATGTTGAACCAATCTGTTTAATATCATCGAAATGGGGTCAAAGATCAGGGCACAGGAGGGAGATTTATTCCACAGCCATTATCCTCATAACTTCAATACAAATGCTTCTATTGCGACAAAACGTTAGCATGTTGTTCCTGAGGTATACTGTAACCAGTTCTGTGTATTATCATCGAAATAGGGTCAAAGGTCAGATCACAGGAGCAAGATTTATTCCACAGCCATTATCCTCATAACCTGTGTAATAGCTTGAGTAATGATTTCTGGTATGTTGGAAAGCGTATCATATTCAATGCATTGCATGATTTTACTAACTTGTTAATTCAACAATGGGAAATTAACTCCCGTACTGAAAAATAGATTTTCATTAGAGCGTTACAGTAAAATATAAGATTTTTTTTTAATTCATATTCCACTTTTCGATACTGTCGAGACAACTTAATGCGTCAATCATATTACTTCTAGTAAGCACATTTGCATTTTACATTATGCATATTTTGCTGAAAAAGATGTCTTAAAAATAATTTTGCATGAAAATTGAGTAAATTTGGTAGCTTAGTATTCTCTAAGTTCTGAAATACACTGCTTGGCAGAGGAAATGCCACACTACGAAGACGTGAATGCAACGCGATGCAAATTGTAGGGCGGGTGCACTCTGCAATTCGCAAATGATTGCATTTTCATTTTCAGGCCAATCGCACGAACGGCGCACGGGATATAAGCGGAAAACCAGCCCGCGAGGCCATCAGTTGAAACGTCGTCACGGCCGCGAGAAGAGAGTGGTTCTGCTGTAACCGTGTCTGGAGAACGAACCACGGGGGCCAATGTCGTTAAGACGCCATCGTAACCGATTTCGTCAAACGGATGAGTTCGCGAGAGATGTCATCGTAGGCCTTCGTACGGCCGGATGGTCCTTGCGTCGTATTGCGAAAGAAACGTAACGTGATGCCACAACCGTATGTCGCATTTGGAAACAGTGGTCGCAGGAAGAATCTGTGCAACGTCGTAGGGGAACCTGACCACGGAGACGGACGTCCGAGCGTACCGATCGTCGCAAACGACGTCATGCCATAGCGGACCCACAGGCCACAACGAGCGACACTTTGCGGAGTGCACGGGGAGGCGTTGATGATCCGATATCAACGCGGACAGTGTGGCGCCGATTGGCTGCGTCTGGTTTGCTGTCCAGCCATCGGTTGCGAATGCTACCCTTAACAGCGACCCATCGTCGTTGGCGTGGTGTCTCTACAGAGCTGCGTGGGATTCCGAATGGAACAGTGTGGTGTTCAGCGACGAATCGCGGTTCTGTCTCACCACGGATGATCGCCGTGTGAGAGTCTGGAGGCGACGTGGCCAACGGGCGGATTCCTCTTCCATTGTGGAGCGCCACACGGCCCGGCAACGAGGAATCATGGTGTGGGGTGCTATCAGCGCCAACAGCCGCTCAACGCTGGTACGCATTACCGGCACATTGACGGCACGCTGTTATGTTGATGTGGCACTACCGAATCTGCAGGACATCCCAAACGTCGTTTTTCAACAGGATAACGCCCGGCCGCATGCCGCTCGGATCAGCCTGAATGCTTTACACGGTGTGCGGATGCTTCCGTGGCCAACACCTCCACCCGATCTCTCGCCCATCGAGCATCTGTGGCACACGATTAGACGTCGCTTGAGTATCCTCCCGGCCCCGCCAAATCAAGATGCACTGTGGACTCGGATCAACACCACATGGTCCACGATACCCCAAGACCCTATTCGGATTCAACACTGTATCGCCGAAAATGGGGGCTAAACTCCTCATTGATCATCCTGCATGTTCGCTGGGGCCTAGTCTGTATGCGACAATTAAATCATTTTTTAAGGACCTACTTCGTTATCGGTGTGCGCAGTTTGGTCTGTTTTCGAGCATTCCTTCATGGTGTGGCATTTTCTTTGTCAGGCAGTGTACATTCGGGATCCTTTCTTTTTATCGGATGTGAATGGGGGTTAGCGACCACAATATGAACAACTCTTAGGGCTGTAAGCAGTTTCCCGTTTCTAATTTGAGGCAGGTGGTTCAGGAGAGGGGATAGAGCCATCACACAAGCACATCATTCATGTTTCATCTGGAACTCACCAACCCGGGCCCTTCTCAATTTTCAAAAAATTTTCAGAAGCCGGCGCTTCTGATCACTCGACTACAGTGGCGTCAAATTTCGAATCCATTGTTTCAGGTAAAGATGACACATTTCAGTATTTCTTCGAAGTTAAATAATTTTTGATTTTTGATTTATTTTGATACCTAAGCCCCTAATGCTCTCTAATCAATGGCCCCATTGTCTTGCTGTCGTCGCAGAACTCTTGAGACGTTGATCAATCAAACAAACAATGAGATTGTGTTCAAAGCAATTAGTCATACCAAAATCAATGTTTACGAATTTCGCATGGTAATTTCACATAAATCATTTACAAGGGAAAAAAAAAACAGTGCCGTGAAAGGTTCAAAGGAAAGTATACACCGAAGAGCCAAAAAAAGTGCAGCAAAAGAGTCAAATTAAAGTATACACAGAAGAGCCAAAACAAAAAAGTGCAGGCAAAGGGTCAAATTAAAGTATACATCGAAGAGCCAAAAAGAGTGCGGCGAAAGGGTCAAAGGAAAGTATATACCGAAAAGCCAAAAAAGTGCTCCGAAAGGGTCAAAGGAAAATATACACCAAAGAGCCAAAAAAGTGCCGCGAAAGTGTCAGAGGAAAGTATACACCGAAGAGCCAAAAAATGTGCAACGAAAGGGTCAAATTAAATTATACATCGAAGAACCAAAAGAAGTTCCGTGAAAGAGTCAAAGGAAAATATACACAGAAGAGCCAAAAAATGTACAACGAAAGGGTCAAATTAAATTATACATCGAAGAACCAAAAAAAGTTCCGTGAAAGAGTCAAAGGAAAATATACACCGAAGAGCCAAAAAATGTGCAACGAAAGGGTCAAATTAAATTATACATCGAAGAACCAAAAGAAGTTCCGTGAAAGAGTCAAAGGAAAATATACACAGAAGAGCCAAAAAATGTACAACGAAAGGGTCAAATTAAATTATACATCGAAGAACCAAAAGAAGTTCCGTGAAAGAGTCAAAGGAAAATATACACAGAAGAGCCAAAAAATGTGCAACGAAAGGGTCAAATTAAATTATACATCGAAGAACCAAAAGAAGTTCCGTGAAAGAGTCAAAGGAAAATATACACAGAAGAGCCAAAAAATGTACAACGAAAGGGTCAAATTAAATTATACATCGAAGAACCAAAAAAGTTCCGTGAAAGAGTCAAAGGAAAATATACACCGAAGAGCCAAAAAATGTGCAACGAAAGGGTCAAATTAAATTATACATCGAAGAACCAAAAGAAGTTCCGTGAAAGAGTCAAAGGAAAATATACACAGAAGAGCCAAAAAATGTACAACGAAAGGGTCAAATTAAATTATACATCGAAGAACCAAAAAAGTTCCGCGAAAGGGTCAAAGGAAAGTATACACCGAAAAGCTAAAAAAAAAAAAAATATCGCGAAAGGGTCAAATTCAAGTATACACCGAATAGCCAAAAAAGTGCTGCCAAAGGGTCAAAGGAAAATATACACCCAACAGACAAAACAAATTCCGCGAAAAGGTCAAAAGATAGTATACACCGAAGAGACGGATAAAGTGTCACGAAAAGGTCAAAGAAAGTATACTCCAAAGAGCCTAAAAAAGTGCCACGAAAGCGTTGAAGATGTTTATACACCGAAGAGACAAAAAGAGTGCCGCGAAAGGGTCTCGGGGAACTATACACCGAAGGGCTAAAAATTGATATCCAGCGCGTCTTAATGCAAATCGAAGCAACTGCAGGTAAACGACAGCACGTGTGAAGGTCATGAAACGGTATAAATAACACCTGATATTGAGCTCTGTTAATCAATGCTATCCTTGTTCTTCAGATAGGCAGCGGACTTAAGTGAGTTTGACAGTGGTCGAATTGCAATAGCCAGACCTATGGATCAGAGCATTTCTGAGAAGGGAAGGCTCGTGTAGTTCTCATGGTCAGCCGTGGCTAATTCCTTCAAAAAGTGATCCGAGAAGAGCAAAACCACGAACCGCTAGCAAGGTGTAGACGACCGCGGCTCACCGGTGCTGGAAGTGAATATGGGAAGGACGCTCCAGGATAACGAAATTTTCAAGTTTCCAGAAATTATCTGACTTAACATCTATGTCATATTTACACCAATAAACGGATTCACATCTTCCAAATTTGTATATGTACAAATAAGTTTTAAAGCGTTTTGTGCGTGACGTATACTACTAATTTACATATCCGACATTCTCCCGCGTTGTTGTCATGTGACCGTAACTGTTCCAGAGTATAAAATGTGATGTTGAAGTTTGCCCAAGAGTCACACGCACTTGCACATCGGTACGTGAAAGATGGCAAGCGATACTGCATTTGTTATGAATTTCATCGAGGAAAAAGTGCTGCAAAAGCATGTGTATCAATCTGTTCTGTTTTGGGGAGAATATTGCATCGAAAAGCACGTGTGAGTTTTGGTTTAGACTGTTTAAAGCACGTGATTTTGATGTTAGCGATCGAGAACTTAGCGGCGGCCCGCAGAAAGTTGCACATGAGGAACTGCAAGCATTGCTGGATGAAGATTCGTCTCAAACGCAAGAAGAACTAGCTGAACAACTGGGGGTAACTCAACAAACCATTTCCAATCGTTTACACGCAATGGGAAAGATTCAGGAGGAAAGAAAATGGGTGCCACATGACCTGAGCCAGAAGAACAAGGATGAGCCTGTCATGAAGTGTTTGAATCTGTTGAATAAACAACACAGAAAGTCTTTCCTGTGGAAAATCGTTACGGGTGATGAAGAGTGGATATAGTACGACAATTCCAATCGTAAAAAAAACTGGGTATACCCCGGTGAAGCAGCAACTTCGACACCGAAACGCAATATTCACTCCAAGAAAGTTCTGCTCTGCATCTGGTGGGATATGAAGGGTGTGCTCTATTATGAACTATTGGAACAGGGTCAAACTGTTGCTGGTGATCGCTACAAACAACAATTGCCGCGATTGAACCAGGAAATCTGTCGATAACGTCCATTCACAGGCAAAGGATTGCGTCCCGCGAAATTGCTGCATGACAATGCTAGGCCGCATGTCGCGAAATTGGTCAAAGAAACGTTATTGACGCCTGACTCAGGAGTTTTGGAGCATCCGGCATATAGTCCCGACATAATCCTTTCAGACTATCATTTGTTCCGATCAATGCAACATTGTTTGTCTGCTGTACGGCTCCGGACATGTGACGACGAAGTGCAAAAATGGGTTAACGACTTCATCGCGTCACACGACGAAGTATTTTTCATGGTTGGTATCCGTCAGCTGCCCGACCGATAGCGGAAAGTGATACATAATGACGGCGCATATTTTCATTCGTAAAGGTATTGTTGTTTTCTCTCAAATTACACATTGCATTATCTTAAAACGCTTTAAAGCTTATTTGTGCACCTAATAGTACAATGGTGTAATCCCGTATTTCATTCACAGATATTCCGCGGCTACGGGCCATCACGGGAATCAATTCTAAACCTCCAGATTCGCTATATATGAATGCCGGTTGCTTCGACTAGCAAATCCTGCGATGGGTATATTCATATTAATCGGAAACTTGAAACTTGGTCGTTTTGGGTGGTGTAGTGGTTAGCATACTTTGGCGCCATCCGGGAGACGCGGGTTCGTTTCCGCTCCAAGACAACGAATTTTTCAAGTTTTCGGGTTTTATCTGACTTAACATCCATGTCATATTTACACAAATAAACGGATTCACATCTTTTAAATTCGTATAGTACAATGATGTAATCCCGTATTTCATTCATTGAAAGTAATATACTTTTATATCAAACAGAAGTCACCGCTCTTTCCACGTTTATAAGTGAGTCACGGAAAAATTCTAATCGGCCACCACCGGGAATCGAACCCAGGTCTTCCAGTTACGTGCCTGACATACGACCACTGCGGTCTCGAATTCTCCAGACTCACATACGACTAACTGCCAAACCACATGGCAGGTTGCTTCTTGGAGCCCAGCACAATGCTGGGGATTCACCAAAGATGGTAAGCAGAAACTGAACAAATAACTAGGAGGTGAATGAGTAATTAATACAGACAATTGACGTGGACTAGGAACATCAAATAGAAATCATCGCTCTTTCCACGTTTATAAGTGAGTCACGTAAAAATTCTCATCGGCCGGCACCGAGAATCCAACCCAGGGTCTTCCAGTTACGCGCCGGACATGCTAAAAGAAGCAACCTGTCATGTGGTTTGGCAGTTAGTCTTATGTGAGTCTGGAGAATTCAAAGCCGCTGTGATAGCATGTCCGACGCGTAACTGGAAGACCCTGGGTTCGATTCCCGGTGGCGGCCGATGAGAATTTTTCCGTGACTCACTTATGAACGTGGAAAGAGCGATGACCTCTATTTGATGTTTCTAGTCCACGTCAATAGTGTGCACTAATATACTTTTAAGTAGTTCCTTCTTTCACTAAAAAATATTTTTTTATTAAAACCTAACAAATCGAAGCTTTTCATTGGTTCCTGAGCTTTTCCTTGATTCCCCCCCCCCCCTCTGAATCCGGAGGTGGCGCTTCAATGTAGTCATTTGTTCTAATCGCATAGCTACTTTTTCCTAATAAATGGCCCAACTGCTGTAGAATTGCAATCATTTCCTATCCTGCACATACGAATTTCCATCTCTATTGGATGATTTCTTCTGGGTATTTCCTTTTTTTTCTTGCAAACCGTGTAATATCAAAGTTTTCTTATAATGCAGGTTTGTCACTAGAGGGCAGAAGTTAACGTTTCCGTCTGCAGCATATTTGTAGCGATATCAGCGCCACAACAACAACAAAAAAAAAACGATTGAAAAATTACTTTTCTGAGGGAGATACAACAATACTAACTACAGAAACATTTTATGTCCATTCCCTGCCTGAAGTAATGCACAGTTTCCCCCACTAGGGAGCGCAAATATTTAATACACTGCTGGCCACCCAAAATGCAACACCAAGAAGGAAGAATCCGATTGGCTTGAAATTCGCAGCATGCGCGAGAGGACATGCAAACGATTAGCATTGTAGGGCAAATGCAAATCATATGCGCCCAGCACGCCACCGAGAAGCACTATAAGAAGGGTGCACAGAAGGCGGGGTGTAAGTAGTGGAAGTGTGTTGTGCTGCCGGACCTGTGCGTGGAAAGCTCCCTGATACCTCGTCGCGGAATAAGGCAGTCATTCCAGCACGTTTCGGAGTTCGACAGAGGACAAAGAGTGGCTTATCGCGACAGCGGTTTATCGTACAGAGACATCGGCGCCCGTGTGGGACGACATCCAGCCACAGTGAGGCGAGTATGGAGTCGGTGGGTGCAGTAGGGACGGACGGACCGACGTGAGCGATTGCCGCAGCCGCGGCACACCACCAAACGAGAGGACCGGCATGTTGTGCGGCGGGCATTGACGGCTCGCACCGTCGCATCACGAACGTTAGCGCAGGAATTAGGTAGTGTTGCGCAACAACCTGTGTCAGCACGTACCGTTCGACGTCGTCTGCAGGAGAGGGGAATTGTCACACGGCGCTCATTGCTCCGATTACCATTGACGTTACACCACCGGCGAGTGCGGCGGCAGTGGGCCATTCAACGTCACACCACGATGGCCGGATCCGCGTGTGGCGGCACCGCGGCGAGAGACTGTATGACGCCTGCATTATGAATTGCCATACCGGTCAGTCGCCTGGCGTAATGGTTTGGAGCGCAATTGGATATGACACCCGCACCTCTCTGGTACGCATCGCCGGCACACTCAACAGCCACCGCTACATCTCCGACGTTTTGGAGCCTGTAGTCCTCCCTTACCTGCAGGACCTGTCAGCGGCCACGTTTCAATATCCCAATTTTATTGGAAATTTGGAATTGGAAAACGATAACGTGAAAGCAGAAAACCTAGCAAACCGTAAGGTAGTACGCCCTAACAAGTTCCGCTCAGGGTGGTGTGTGCTGAACTTAAAAGGCTTGGCGTTGAAAACAGTTACCAATGTACATGATAATACATGACTATTACTAACATACACTTTCTTTAAGAGCGGCATCAATTAATAATAATAATAGTAGTAGTAGTTGTGTTTTAGTGTAGTAAGTAAGTAGTTGTAATAGTAATAATATTAATGTTTCATTTTCACGAATTATTCTTTTCTGCATATTAGCCAAACCTTAATTAATTACACTTGACCCCGCTTGAAAAATTTCCTGCAGGCGCTCATGAGTGGATGTTTTATCGATTGTAGAAATCCGATTGATTTGTTTTTTGCGACCAATTCCGTTGACTGTGAATAACGCTGCTCTCATTACGTATTTCAAATTACGCGTATTTCCCCCATAGGTTGTGTAAGCAAGTATATTTTTATATTTTTTGTTTGTTTGTTTTGTTTTCGCTGAATGTTTAGATTTCCTGAAAATCTGCTAATTTAAATATTGTATGAGCGTAAAAATGAGTGAACTCAAAAGACGCGCTCATTACAACCGGAAATTCGTTTATCATATTTCTTGTTTTTAAGCGTAAATAGAAATGTGTTCATTTAGAAAAATTCTATAGGCTCCTTTTTCCTGAAATTGTGAAGTTCCAAGACTAGGTTTTGTACATATTAGCGCTCATCAGACTATGTTTTCTAAATCTAAATCGTGGGATTACAACAAACGAAAAGCGAGAAATGATTGGAACTTAAACCTAAGAAAGATCTTCTAAAGCTATGAGCGTGCATATTTGGTAATTTGTGAGCGTCACAATTCTGACACACAACTATTATTCTGCGAAAATATTTGAAGTTCATTTCCCGTAGAGTTTCAAGCTGATTTCCGTTATTGCTTGAAATAACCGAGGTCATGTTGTTTTACCCTCATAATCGCCATCATAATCCATCAAACAGAGGTTATCATGCCTGAACGAAAAAAATTATGTAAATGAATATGCCATTCCTCGACATTCCGGTCGCAGACTTCTCATCAGACAAGTGCGAAACCTTTGACTTATACGAAAAAGAAAAAAGCGATGGGATGCGATTTTTTTCATTTTAAACATCGATCGTTTTTATTTGCATATATTTCAAAGTGCAAAGGCTGATCAAAAATTAACAAAATCACAATTCTAATTAAAGATTTATTTTAAACACCAATGCAAGACGCGCATAAATTTAAATTATTTTGTATAGTTGACGTTAATTTACTAATTGTGTTCAGTAAATTGCTTGTTAAACACAGCGGTTCTCAAACTTTTTAATCTCAGGACCTCTTTACACTTTTCAAAATTACTGAAGGCCTCAAAGAACTGTTTTTTTATATGGGTTATATTCAATTCTTATTTATCATATCAGAAATTAAAACTGCGTAATTTTAAAAATCATTATTTATGAATTCATTTGAAAAGAACACTAATAAGCCTATTACCTGTTATTATAAACACATAACCAATTATACTGTTGAAGCACGATTCAAAAAACATTTAAGCTTTACTTCAGAAGTAAATTAAAAAGAATTTATTTACAATCTAAAAGGCTAAAAACGTTAAACGGCAAGATCTTTCGCAGACCACATTGGCCCCATCATCAGGCCTAACAGTTTGCCGAAAGTACAAAAAGCAAGCATAGTTATACAGGGTGATTCAGCTAAGCGCGTAGAAACTTCTGGGAGGGGTAGGTTGCACAAAGACAAATCGGAATCACATAGGAATGCAGGGTCGGAAACGCCATTTTCATGCGGTAGATGGCGTTGTTCGGCCGCGAGACTGCTCATACGTTCTTTCAGGACACCGTCATTTGTAAACCGCCCGCAGAGGTAGTAGGATGACTGAGTTCACGAACGCGGAAATGGCCGATATGCACCTCTCATACAGAGCAGCGGACTGAAACGGACGAGCTAGCCTTGCGACTGTATCAGGAACTGTACCCAATTAGACGAGTGCCAAACCACCAAGTGTTTGCACGGCTGCATCAGAAGTTATGCGACTTTCCAGAACTATTGAAAGAACAACAGGTCACTCAGTCACTGTGCCGTTCAATGTGGTTCCAGCACGATGGGGCCCCAGCCCATTTCAGCAATGACGTTCGTCATCACTTAAACATGACATTTGGACATCACTGGATCAGGCGTAGTGGTCCCGTTCATTGTCCTGCAAGATCGCCGGACTTAACATGCCTTGATTACTTCTTCTGGGGTTACATCAAAGGACTGGTGTACGACAGCTCCGTTGAAAGTGATGAGGATCTTGTAACACGCATCTCTGTAGCTGCTTCGGAAGTCCGAGACACGCCAGGAATTTTCCAAAATGTGCGTGGTTCCATGTGCCGACGATGTCAAGCGTGTGTTATAGCTCATGGTCGCAATTTTGAACACCTTTTGTAACCTCAATGCATTTCGCGAGTGTCTTGTGAGTAATAAAAAGCATTTTGTTCTCTTACGCGCTGCTCTTTCATTTCTCGTCCTCTCTCTGTACACTGGCACATGAAGATGGCGTTTCCAACAATGCATTGCTATGTGATTCCGATTTGTCTTTGTGCAACCTACCCCTCCCAGAAGTTTGTACACGCTTAGCTGAATCACCCTGTATATAGTCAACACTTTTGGCAAACGGTTAAGCCTGATGATGTGGCCAATGGGGTCTGCAAAAGATCTTGCCTTTTAACGTTTTTTGCCTTTTAGATTGTAAAGAAATTCATTTTAATTTACTTCTGAAGTAGGGCTTAAATGTTTTTTGAATTGTGCTGAAACAGTATAATTGGTTATATGTTTATCAGCGCGAAAACTTTGTTATTATGACCTGTTATTATAAATAACATTGTTTTTTTTTTAAATAGCAATATTTGCCAAAACAAAATAAAAAAAATTATGAGAAGAGTGTTATTGTTCTAAATTTCTGATAACAATTTTGCAAGTCTTTATCATGTCTGACCTTATAGACGATAGCTGAATTGTCTTAACTGGTTCTGCATTCAATCTGTTACGATATATTGTTTTGGTTGAAACATATGAAAAAAACTGGCCTCACACTCTGATATGCAGTTGGAAAAGGGAACTTCAGATAATTATGGATATTCTTTGATACTAAACAAAACAAAACAACTGGTAGTTTCTTAAAGGTTATTTTTTTTTTTTACTATTTTTTTTATTGAAGATTTAACGACCACCGTGAGCAACTCATTGGGCTACAAACAGTCGCCCGTTCCTAATTTAGGGTCACTGGTTCCAGGGAAGGGAGAGAGCCAGTGCCGTAAGACAAACACAACATCCATGCTTCACGGGATTCGAACCCGGACCCCTTTCGGACGAATGATCAGAGGCCATTAAAGGTAAGTTGTAAAGTTCGTTGATTTGGTTAAAGTTATATATAAACCATATCAATGAACTTTTCGTACCCTGTTACATTTAAATCTCGTACCAGTAAGAGCACAGTAGAAGTACTGAGAACAAATTGAGTTAATCTGTGAAAACACACATATTTACCTGACGTCATCACACCTCATGTAGCCTCTGGAAACTCCTCTGCACACTCGTGACAAATTGTGATTGAAAAAGGCAGAAAATGCTTAGTATTATTATGAAAAAAAGTTCGGCCTCGCAGACACCCTGAAGGCGTCTCTGGGACCCACACTTTCAAAATCGCTGCCACAATCAACTAAATCTGACTATTTAAAACTAACAGCTAAGCTCAAAGCACTTACATACACTTAGCTGGTTTTTCTGACCACGAAGTAGTTGCCAAAAACGCGTTTTTCAAGTCGTAATCGTCAGATGACACTTAACTGCAACTTATATGTTTTTCATTAATATAGTAATCTCCGCTCTTTACACGCGTGTCATTTCTTCACACCACAACACACTCACCTTAGCTTTTTAAATATTTTCGTTTGATTTACTGGAAGCGGTGTCAAAACTTAAAAGCTGTTAAGGGGAATAATGTGCCGTTCAGAGCCGAGGGTGGCCGAGAGGGCAACGTTCGTGACTGCCACGGGAAGGGCCTCAGGTTCGATCCCAGGCAGGTACGAACGCTCGATCCACTAAATACCCGCCGGACCCCGGATACTGGCCCCCCCGATAATAAATAAGGGCGTCTTCCTCCCCTTTCTACTTCGCTTCCGTGTCACTTTCCTATCTGGCGCTCTAGCCCAAATCTCCTAGTTTCCTATTTCTAAGGGTTGTTTATGACCTGGGGTCAGACACTCCCTTCCTAAAAAAATCCTCTACAAATGAAAAAAAAATGAAATATGCTGTTTAGTAGGAAAATTTTTAACCGAGTGGTTACGAAATTTACGTAAGAAGCAGAAAGCAAAGAAAGAAGGTTAAATTATAAATATACGTCACATGTGTTTTATCAGTGATGCCAATTTGATTTCATATCCGAATGAGATTAAATCAGTTTCAACGATGAAGTGCTTGCTCAAGCGAGAAACTGCTATATGATGAGCGTCTTGTACCTGTGTTGTATGTGTTCATCCGGGGCAGACTGCATATGAAGCCACACGCCTTCCGCTCATAAATATAGGGTGTCTGTGAAAGATCCCAGAAAACCCATAGAATAGATGGCCGTCACACCGGGCTTCGAACCTCTGTCAGAAAGGCTCTCCACTCACATAGCGCGTTAACCAACTGCCCTATGGCGGTGGTCTAATCACCACTTCCACAGGAATAGTTGAATAGGTATGTATGGCCAGTGCTTTTTTCTTATGGAGGAAAAAAAAAAGGTGCCAGAGCTCTTAGACATACGTACTGTATATTGCTGTAAAAGGGAAAGTTGACCTTAAAAAATAAGCAAATTAGTTTCTTGAACGTTGTAATTTAAACTTATTACTGTTGCTGGCATAAAATGCAAAAACATAATTTACATGCTCACATCATCCTAAATTAGTGTATATTAAAAACCAGCATTCCGTAACACTTTAACAATGCATAGAAAATGCTGGAATTAAAATCTCTGACAAGTTTACTCACAAATGAGAATTGAATTTGTGCTAAAGATTACACTGGGGAACAGAAGGGAACTGCATTTTGATCTTAAAATACAATACGTACTGCGATCGAAAAGTTCCGAGACTAGGTACGTAGAGCGCCAACAGATGGCAGTACGCTGATGCGCACGCAGCGGTCTAAGGCAGTGACTTTCATGAGTCATTGAGCCGAGTGGCGTCGTTCTGTGAAAATCGGGAGCTGTGCTATACACGATATTTGTTGACCACGTGCAGAACACAGCTGCGATTTCGGTATGGACTGCAAACTGGAGCATCGAGCGAACATCAAATGCTGCGTCAAACTCGGCAAATTGGGAACGGAGACGCATGAAATGTTGCGGAAGGCTTATGGAATGAAGCAATGAGTCGTGCGAGGTGTTTTGAGTGGCACTCGAAGCGGCAGAACTGCACTGGAAGACGACGAGAGATCAGGGCGACAGTCCACGACCAAAACCACCAAAAATGTGAACAAAATTAGCGACCTGGTGCATGAGGATCGCCGGGGAACCATTCAAGACATTGCTACCATCGTCAATGCGTCATACGGAACAGTGCAAGAAATTCTGACGTCGGTTTCGAACATGCACCGCATTGCTACAAAGTTTGTGCCAAAGATTCTGAACCTCGAACAGAAGGCGCTCCGTATCGAACTCTGTCAAAATCTAGCAACACGCCAGTTTTGCAGCCGCAACAGCATGGCTACCCTTCGTCAATCGCCTTGCTTGCCGTATTTGGCCCCCTGCGACTTTTTTCTTTTCCCTATGATGAAGCTGAAGCTCTAGGGTCCCCGTTTCGAAGCCGTGGCCGAGATCCAGCGCGAATCGCAGACGGTGCTTGACACGATTCGCGGACAGGACTTCCGGGGAGCGTTCCAACAATGGCAAAAACGGTGGCAGCGGTGTATCGCTGCCCAAGGAGACTAGCCAGACTTAAGTAACGTAAGTACTTTGTTGTATATCGGCCTAGTCTAGGAACTTTTTGATCGTATATTCGTTTAACTCTTAAGATATTTCTACCGTTCTCGTCCGCTGCTCGCTTTTCGATCTACTGCCGAATGGTGTCCTCGAAGGAGACACGATCGGACGTGTTTTCTAGGATCAAACCAGGCCAGCAGAGGGCCCAACAATACTTATGAACAACAATGAGGTTATTGCTGTAATTGGAAGAGAAAACATAACTGGGGTAATTACCAAATTTGTCAGAGAAAATGCCCTTTCACATTCTCTAAAAGATACAGCAATGGTTCGAAAGTTCACCTCAGCTGTAAAAGTTGCTTCGGTTTTCCTTTTCCTAGAAGTTTTAGGTATTCTCTAATACAACCAATCATGTATCTTTCATTAATTTGAAACCTATTAGATAACTTCCTGTTTTCTTGTTCATGATATACACGGTCGAGTCACATTATTGTGACCACCAGCTAATATCCTGAGTAACCGCCGTGTGCAGAGCGGACAGCAGCTAGACGGGCTGGAAGTGACTCAGTAAGGTTCTGGAAGATGATCACAGGTATGTGGAGCCATGCTGACTGCAGTGCATCAGACAGCTGGTGGAGGGTGCGTGGTGGAGGATCCATAAAACGATCAACACGATCAAGGTCCCACAGATGCTCGATTGGGCTTAAGTCTGGGGAATTAGGTGGTCAGGGAAGTACTTTGAAATCTTAATCGTACACTTCCAACCACTCTCGGACATTTCCAGCTGTGTGACACGTCGCATTGTCGTGCTGGAAGATCCCATTAGCCCCAAGGAAGACAATGGTGCATGTATGGGGGGGAGATGTGACGAGCTGCTCCGCAGGACGCACACGAGATAAAGGCAGACAGCAGAGAGGGAGCACGTGCCAGTGTAGTATTGTGGATAGCACTCCGGAGCTCCGGAGCAGAGCGTTGGGGTTTCAAATCCCTCCCTGGCATGAAAATGATGGAGAAATTTACTTCGTCATAACTTCGCTGATCTGATATTTCGTAATGAACGAAACATTTTACGCGTACGTTAAGGAATACCTCGCTGAAAAGAAACTAGATAACATTCTGAACCTATCGCATTTTCAGTTCAGCTCCAATTGCTTCGCTATCTTGAACAATTTTCACACCACCCTTTAGCCATCCTACTATAAAAGACACCCTGCTGAACCCCTTTTCTGTGAGCAGGAAATACACCGTCCTGGAATTAATATCCCCACACACACACTCTACTGACAATTAATTCGGTCCAAATCAGGCATCAAGCCACAGACAACGTACTTGACTGCCATGGAGAAGATCACAAGCAGGTACGAACGCCCGATCCACTAAATATCCGCCGTGCGTCGGATGGGCACGTTAAGCCGTCGGACCCCGGGTACTGGCTCTCCGGTAGTAAATAAGGGCGTCTTCTACCTCGCTTCCGTGTGACTTTCCTATTGGGCACTCTAGCCCAAATCTCCTAGCTTCCTATTTCTAACGGTTATTTAAGACCTGAGGTCAGACAATCCCTTTCTAAAATCCTCTAAATATGATCTGATCTGATCTGATCATCAAGCCACAGATCCAAATATAAATATGCTTGTAGGGATACGATGAGAAAATAGCACGGCTGCTCCGGTGGTGCAATGGTCTAAGCGATGGCCTCTGATCATTCGTCCGAAAGGGGTCCGGGTTCGAATCCCGTGAAGCATGGATGTTGTGTTTGTCTTACGGCACTGGCTCTCTCCCTTCCCTGGAACCAGTGACCCTAAAGTAGGGACGGGCGACTGCCTATAGCCCATTGAGGTTGCTCACGGTGGTCGTTAAACCTCCAATCAAAAAAAAAAAAAAAGATGTCTCGATCGACAGAGGCAACTTATTTTCAGTGCGGATGGGTTGCCCAGTATAAGCAACTCTCCACACGCGGAACTTCTGGGACTCTAAAGATCCTGCATGGTGCTATGATATGCAAATTGTAGCGACTGGGGATAAATCTGCCAATAAAACGACCCGGCAAATCTTCGAACGAGACAGGAGAGCTCTAAAAAGGACTGTCCACTCAGAACACAAATTAACATCCTCTTAAATACACTGACGGAAAAAAAATCCCAACACCAAGAAGGGGTTGTGTTAGATAAACGACAGTTGGTAGGCGGTGAGAGTACATCTGTAAGATGACGTCTATGTAAATTTCGCGCTCGGCGCATACGTGTGGCGCTAGTAGCGCCCCTCGGAACATGCAAAGCAGGTTTGCTGTAAGTACGCGCTGTAACGTTCGTGAGCGTTAGTTATCGTTGAGATTCGACGTAGTGTGTTGTTGTTAGTCAAGAATGCCTGTAAGAAGACGAAGAAGCCATTATCAACAGCTCACGGAGTTTGAACGAGGTCGTGTAATAGGGATACGAGAAAGTGGATTTTCTTTCCGCAATATTGCAGAACGACTTGGCAGGAATGTAGCCACTGTGCATGATTGTTGGCAGCGGGGGTCAAGGGAAGGTACTGCCTCAAGAAGACCGGGTTCCGGCAGGCCACGTGGCATTACTGAGAGGGAAGACCGCCGTGTACGGCGTATGGCCGTGGCGCATCATACCGCGTCTGCGGCAGCAAATCGAGCAGCAGTTGCCACCACAGGGACACAACGAACTGTTACAAATCGGTTACTTGAAGGACAGCTCCGAGCCAGACGCCCTGTAGCGTGCATTCCACTTACTCCAAACCACTGCCGTTTGCGACGTCAGTGGTGTCAAGCTAGAGCTCATTGGAGGACGGAGTGGAGATCTGTTGTGTTTTCTGATGAAAGTCGGTTCTGCCTGGGTGCCAGTGATGGCCGTGTGTTGGTTAGAAGGAGGCCAGGTGAGCACCTGCAACCAACCTGTCTGCGGCCGAGACACACTGGACCTACACCTGGAGTTATGGTATGGGGAGCAATTTCCTATGACATCAGAAGCCCTCTCGCGGTTATCCCACGCACCCTGACGGTACAGTTGTACGTCGGTCTGGTGATTCAACCTGTTGTGCTGCCATTCATGAACAGCATTCCAGGGGGTGTTTTCCAACAGGATAACGCTCGCCCGCATACCGCTGTTGTAACCCAACATGCTGTACAGAGTGTCGACATGTTGCCGTGGCCTGCTAGATCACCAGATCTTTCACCAATCGAGCACGTATGGGACATCATTGGACGACAACTCCAGCGTCACCCCCAACCAGCATTAACCGTCCCTGTATTGACCGACCAAGTGTAACAGGCATGGAACTCCATCCCACAAACTGACATCCAGCACCTGTACGACACAATGCATGAACGTTTGCGTGCATGCATTCAACATTCTGGCGGTTAGACCGGTTATTAATGTACCAGCATTTCACATTTAAAATGGCTCTTCTCGCGCTTACAATAAGCTGTGATCTTGAAACCTTAATCGATTAAATATGTTACCTACACAAATGTATTGCCGCCATTTCATTCCTCTACAACTATTTTTTCGTGGTGTTGGGATTTTTTTCCGTCAGTGTAACACCAACGCCATGCGAGACTTTCGAAACTGATGTTAGCAGCAGCACAGTTCGCATGACGATGCACGGCATGGATTACCGCGGTGAAGCAGCCGTACACAAGCGGCTAATCACTTCGACTAATGTCCCCAGCCGATTAGTGTTGTTTAAGGAGCATCAATCTTAGATTGTCGACCAACGAAAAACAGTGCTTTGGACTGATGAGTCACGATACACAATCTACCATTCTGATGGTTGTTTCTGGATGCGACAAATGCCGTGAGAAAGATATCTTCGAACTCCGTCGTCCCAACAATGAAGTAGTGACGGTATGGAGCTGTTTTCGTTAACATTCTTTTAAATGCACCAAACCGTAAAAACTCAAGTAACGCTTATAGCGTAATAAACCCATTTATTTTTGTGGTGTAGCATGCATAAAGATTCTCCAAGCCTTCGTTCTCCGCTGGAAGGCTTTTTCAAGGCAATGGTGGAAATAAAATGCAGGGATTTAAAGGGCTGGATATAAGAAGAATGACATAGACAGAATAAATAGAACTGTAATAAATCGTATAATATCTGCGATTACAAAATCAGTTAGTAAGACAATGAGATACGCTGGATCCATCGCATATGTCCCAGGCTTTACATATTGGTTGAGGAATTTATCACGTAAATACTACATATTAACAGCAATGATGTCTTCGACCCGGTTATCACATATAATATCATGCTGCAAGGAGACACAGTGAGAGATAGAAAAGGCTGGTGTGTATGCTATACCGTAGGTATATCCTGACAAGACGGAGAGGATATATATCGGAATGACAAAGCGATCCTTGGTTACTAGATTTAAAGAACACGTGTGAAGTGTCAACCTGGACATGCAGAATATAGCCCTCGCCAGAGAAATGCATTGATTGGTCGCTCCTGTATGGAACAGTATTAGAAGAATTGCCTCTCACAGGAACTTTAAAGAGACTGCCATTAGGGAAACAGCGTCGAAATCCACTCCAGCAAACTAGCATGCAATGACATGGTCTCTACTGAACTATCAGTGGTTTGGCATGCGCTATTAAAAGATGGAAACACATCGCGGCACACCGTATAATTACGTGATCAAAATTCATGTAATACTGCTCGTGATGTCACCCACGTAATTTTCAAAACATCATCTTTGCTTCTTACGTGTTCTAAGTTCCTGCATTTTATGCCTACATTTGCTTGAGAAAGCCTCCCAGAGGAAAGCGAAAGCTTGGCGAATCTTTGTGCTTATTGCACCACAAAAATAAACGGATTTACTACGCTATAAGCGTTTCTTGAGCAGTTTTCTTTGTTCGGCTTGGAGTCATTAGTCGTTTTGGATAAAACCAAAAATGCTGAGCTCTGCCTATCAGTAGAAAACCTGGACAAATGCTGACTGTCAAATTTGTGGTAGTACTTTGGGACGCAAATTTCGGCTGGTATACAATAACATACCCAGTTTATTAAAACGAAGGCACAAACAAGTACAAAACTTTAAAATCCTGTACAAACACAGGTCAGAAGCAAGAACAAGAGCTCTTGTCGATACGTGTGAATAACTAGATTAACGCAGAAGTACAGGATGGTACAGTGGTTACCGTGAAACACAGTGTAAGAGAAACACACACAATATCATAACACTGCAAATAAGAATATGAGCAGAATGAGAAATAAACACTCAAACGAACATATTGCAACATCAGTGTGTACAAAGTAGGGGACATTTCGTGAAACAGCAAAAGTTATACAGAGCGAGTGACTCCCCTGAGAGCAAACTTCTTCGAGGGGAGAGTAAGGACTCGTGACATGGCGCACAGGTGAAGATGTCTAGGACACCCGTACAAACCCAGTCAAATGGGCTGGCAAATACGGCAAGAATAGCAAGAATATGAGTAGGAAGATAAAGCAATCAGACAATTAAATAACAGTGGCTGAAAGTGTCAAGTGGGTAAACTCCCTGCAGCAGAACAAAAGACATACATACAGCGGTGTGCAAAAGTTTTGCAACGCCTGCAAAAACCGTGAATTTTTCAGTTTAACTCTTGTTTTAACTAACTAATTTTCATAGTTATTTCATCATTTATATGTCATTAGATGTGAAATTTAATGGAGATTCCAAAAATGTCTTAGGTTTTTTTGTATCTACTTCTGTTCTTAAGATACGTTACAAAAATCTTGACCAAGTCGAAATTATTATGAAAAGGATCAGTTATCCAACACTTAGGTTTATAGGAATAAATCGTTTTTGTAATTCATGAGGAATGAAATAGCATTTAAATACAGAAATACAATGAAGCAAAATTATAAAATGTACCTAATATTTTGTTGCTCAGCCTTTAGCTTTAATCACAGCTTTGCATTTTGCTGGCATACTGTGAACAAGGTTTTGTATACAAAACCAAATCGTATTGTTCAACCCAATCTTTTTATAAAAAGATTGGGTTGAACAATACGATTCCAAATTTGAATTACATCTTCAGTGAGCTGAATTTTGTTTGATGGCTTCCTTTTTTATTGTTCATAAGAAACTTTTAACCATAAATTTTCGATCGGGTTTAAGTCCGGTGACTGTAGTGACCAATCAATATGCTGAACATTTTTTTTTCCTGAAATCACTTTTTCACTACTTTAGTACGATAACACGGGGCATTGTCATCTTGAAAAATAAAATCGGCGTCATAAAGTCTTCTAGATGATGGTAGCATCTTGTTTTCTAATATCCAAATGTATTTCTGGGCATTTACCGTACCACGACATCATGGAGGTTTCCAATGCTATGTGCACACATGCAGCTCCAAACCATGACCTTCACCAAATGCTTGACAGTAGTCACTAAGCAACTTGGATGGAATTTTTCATGCTTGACTCTCCTTACATAGGGACTACTCAGATTCCCATTAAGGCAAAATTCTGATTCATCAGTGAAAAGAACATTTTCCCATTGTTTGGTTGTCCATGTGACATGCTGTTTTGCCCACTGAAGTCTCTGTTTTTGATTTGTAGTTAACAGCGGTTTACGCCTGCCTTTGCAGCCACGTAAGTCATAGTGAAGCAGCTTCCTCCTAACAGTAGATGCACTAACATTAACATCAGTCACTTCAGACCATCTTTGAAGTAATTCAGGTGAACTGAGACTCCTGTCTGCCAAGCTTAGCTTTCTGAGCACTCTGTCCTGCCTGGTTGTAGTGGATCTGGTGCTTCTACTGCTACGCATATTTTTAATATCAGCAGTGTGTTTTACTTTCTTCAGTAGCCTAATAACTGTAGATTGATGACAGCCCACTCTCTCAGCGATTCGCCTTGAAGAATATCCCTTTTCATGCAGAACAAATATTCTTATTCTGTCTGCTGTGGACAATTCCGCAGTTTTAACCATTATTGAGAATGTACACAAATTATACCCGAATAACAACAAGAAGCGTCCACTACAATGCTCTCGTAGCTCTGCGTCAATCCTTATAAAGGCTGGAGTAGGATTAGGATAGCATTGGGAAGCAGCCCATCATGTTAAAGAACGTCTATGATTGGCTGTAACAACTGATGCTCAGCTAACGTGAATTTCAATGTGTTTGTCAAACCCCATATTTGATGTCATATCTTAAGAACAGAAGTATCTACAGAAAAAACTGAGATGTTTTTGAAATCTCAATTAAATTTCGCATCTAATGAAATATAAACGATGAAATAACTGCGAAAGTCTTTAATCGAGTCTGTAAGGGCCGTATGGCAGCGTGTTATCACCACTAGAGAAACTCATTAGTTCCATGCCAAGAAGGTGCACTTTGCTACTAAGAAACCGCCGTTATCAAATTAAATATTAAAGTGTATTTTGCTTGTTGGTCAGTTATTTAAATGTGTCCTGCAAGTGTCAATAATGTACTGTACAGTAATTTTACGTTAAATGCCTTGTACACTAATTTCACGAATTCCACTATTTTTTGCTTTTTATGACTAGACGCTATACTTTTGCTTGTAACTTAATTTCTATTAGTGGTAACAACATTCTGCAAAAAATATTTGAATTCAGTATAACATTTTCTTTACAATGATGTATAATATGTATTCCTGACTTTGCCATTACGCTGTATAAGTTGACTTTAAACATCAAAATTTGACTCTCGGTCTACTGGTGTAGAACTTTTGACCACGATTGTAAATCGGAATTTATATTATGCCAGTTGCACATTTTTAACAGTTACACAGCAATCGATGATCGATTTTGTTTGTTGCATCTGTTTTCAATTCAACAGGAACACGGGGAGGAACAATAAAACACTAATGGCTTGAGTTGATGTTCGTTAACAAAATGAACCAATAAAGAGTCTTTTGTGCTAGTTAATCCTCTGGCTTAAATTTATGGGGTTTTTTTTTCCGAACTGTGACAGGCAGACATTTATCTCATGTCATCTAAAAATCCAGATCTCCAGGAGATACTTCTAGAGGTTAACTTGCGACTGAGTCGTTTTATCAAAATCAGGATCTGAAAACTGGACACGCGTGTCACCTAGATACAGAAAAGCTCCTTAAGAAGTGGGTGGCTGCTCCCCAGACGCATATTTTAAGGGATATACATACCACGGAACTTATCTGCCACTCGTGTTACGATAAAGTATGAATTAATGATCCACTGTGTGTTGAGGACATGTATCTCTTTTAAACGGATATTACCGAGTGACCTTCTATAATCAGTAGCTGCGAGCTTGTTAACGTAAAAAGCCAGTTTTGTTGAAACTAAAAAGAAAAGACAGCTGGGATGACATATGGAAATACTGATTTGACAAATTTCCTTTAAAGTCGCACTGATGACGGTGTGATTTATGGATCATATTTTACATCTCAAGATATAGGTACACAAGCACTCGTGCTTACGTTATATATATCGTTACCAACCGTTCCCAGGAGTATGGCTTCCTTTCAGAAGTATAACTTAACCCGTGCGTTAAATAAATGCTGAGAGCCAGCGGAATCGGACTTCTTGATCTCTATTCGATCTCACTCTTCGTGGAGTGTAAAGTCAGAAAATAGGTTTCGGAAGATCTCATTGATAAGATAGGGAGATGAATGCATTCCGCGACGGTGCAGCAGCAGTGTCCCTTTTCTGATTATCTAAAGCACTTTAGTGAATAACTGCTCTTTGAAAATGAATTGTAACGCACGTCAGAATTCTGGGGGTAGATGGAATGACCCCGAAGCATACCGCCGAATTCAAGGTTAGTTATCCATTAAATATGAAGGATATTTACGACGCTTTTTCACATCTAACAATGACAAGGAAACATTACGAAACTGGTTGTGTATCATTTAGAAGGGAGCACTAAATTTCTCCATACAAGGAACATTGGGATGGTTTTAGGAAACCTTTAGAAGGGTCAAATACATCCGGAAAAGTCTATTTCTTTAGGGGCGGGGTGAGACATTTTAGGAGATTTAGTGTATTGCATTTTATGTAGGCTCTTTCACATTTTCTGCTTGTCCAGTGATCTCAACGCATGGGTAATTTCATTGTTGAATCGCAGTTGGTTGGAAAACGTGAATCCATCTCGGAGGATAAGAAGATCGCACGCCTGTAATTAAACCCCCTATATGCGCTATCGAGGGAATATGACCTCCCATTATGCATGGCTTTTATTGATTAGGAAAAGACTTTTGATTCCACGAAGCCATCAGCAGGACAGATGAAAGGTTTCAAGTTTTCGGATATTATCTGACTTACCATCCTTGTCACATTTACACCAAAAATCGGATTGTCATCTTCAAAATTTGTATTACATGGCGTAATCCCGTATTTCTTTCTTGATTTACGATAGTGTTGAAATCCTGCATTATAGAACCTACATTAACATTATTAATAACATCTATGAAAATGCAACTGCAAAGTTTCGGCTATTTGAGGATTCAGCGTCAATAAAAATTGGAAAAGAAGTGAGACAAGGTGACGCCATGTCTCCCAAACGCTTCAATGCCAATTGCAAAGTGTCTTCCAATCATTGAACTTGAAAAACAAGAGGATAAAGATTAATGGAGATTATTTAACTCACCTTCTTTTGCGGACCAAGTAATCATTTTTGCAACAAACCCTTCAGAGCTGCAGAGTATGATCCAGGAACTTCCTGAACAAGAGTAAAAAGGTGGGATTAAAAATGAATTTTCAGAAAACAAAACTAAGGTACAATGCTTTTACAAGAAATAAAGATTTATCGATTGATGGGGGAAAGCTGGAAATAACTCACACCTACATATTTACCTTGGACTGCAGATATCAAGCAAAAGTCACAGTGATGTAGAAATTAATAGGCGCCAAAACTTGGTTGGAGAGATTTTGAAAGAAACAGTACAGTTTTCAAGAGCAATATGCCATTATTACTTAAAAGAAAAGTGTTTAATCAATTCATCCTTCCAGAGTTTACATACGGAGCAGAGACGTGGAACTTAGCTAAAAAAGACATATAAAGACTACAGACAACTGAAAGTAGCATGGAGAGATGCATGCTTGGTGTTTCCAGGAGAGATAACAAGAGGAACTCATGGATAAGGAAAATTACAAGAGTGGAAGGCATTATAATCAGATTGAAATCCTTGAAATGGCAGTGGGCTGGACATGTTGCCAGGAGAAGAGACCACCGAAGGACAACTGAAATTCTAGACTGGATACCAAGGCATAAAAAAAGATCCAGGAGAAGACTACATGGGAGATGGGTGGATGAAATTCGAAAGCATGCCGGAGTAACATGGAGGAGACTGGCTCAAGACACACAGTTGTGGGAAAAACTCGAGGAGAGTGGCTCAAGACACACAGTTGTGGAAAAAACTCGAGGAGACCTTCATCCATCAGTGGGTTGATAATGGTTGACAATTATGATGATGATGATACGTGATATAGAAGACGAAAAAAGTAATGATGTAAGACTTATGCATCAGATTCTAGTTAACTGGGGCACATCGGGACTAGAACACTTTGGTCCAATTAGACAGCTGTCCCGGTTATGCGAAATTACACGTAAAGATGTCAAAAAGGTATAAAACGAAAGATAAACTACAGTTTACTGAGCATCAAAAATACTGCAACGAATTCTAGAGCAAATGGTACAGATAAAAAATACTTTCGCTAAAAACAATTTCAATTTAATGTATTTTCATTTAATATTTGCTTTTTTTTTGGAGTAGATTAAACGCCCACTTTCATCGTATGGACATGTTCGAACCCTCCTGCGGAATGGAGTCGTCCAGCAACGTCACATGGCATAACTCATTATTTCGGTACGTATTAGGTCGTTCTGGCAGTAAGTGAAGACTTTTAATTTTCCTGTAATAGCAATGTAATGATCACAATTTTTGAAAGTAAATATTATTAGTAGTGCCCCTCATTATCGATAATATATTTCCAAACTGTGGGTAGTTCACGAACACCGTTAAACGTATCAGTCTTTAAATCTGTGGGAAATGTCTTTATCTCGGAGATTCATATCCTGTTGTTACAGCGAGTGTACCGATCCAAGATATCCGTTTGAAAAAATTAGTTTTGTAGAGACCACCATCCACTGTAAAAACACTCAGCACATAATATATTTTAACCCTTTAAGCGGCTGATGTACCTAAACCAAATGGTGCGCATTATTTTTACTCTCCCCAAACAGATATATTCGCATAACGTCGGAGTTTCATGAAAGCTATGACAAACAATTCTTTCCCTCTCTCATCTCAGCAGTACCTATAAACTTATCATTGGCGGTATATTCTCAATTCTAGTCTTTTATTCTCTGCTCAAATAATCTAAAACCTGATGGTCAGGGTAAGTTCTTCTGACGCGGACATCATGCCATAGGGTAGAAACAGGTGATTCAAACATCTTCTCTTTCAGGTTCTTTTTTTCTTTTTTTAGGTTTAACGACCACCACGAGCAACTCATTGGGCTATAAGCAGTCGCCCGTCCCTAATTTAGGGCCACTGGTTCCAGGGAAGGGAGAGAGCTAGGGCCGTAAGACAAACACAACATCCATGCCTCACCGGGAACTTATCATTGGCGGTATATTCTCAATTCTATTCTTTTATTCTCTGCTCAAATAATCTAAACCCTGATGGTCAGGGTAAGCTTTCCTGACGCGGACATCATGCCATAGGGTAGAAACAGGTGATTCAAACATCTTCTCTTTTAGGTTATTATTTTTTTTTTAGGTTTAACGACCACCACGAGCAACTCATTGGGCTATAAGCAGTCGCCCGTCCCTAATTAAGGGCCACTGGTTCCAGGGAAGGGAGAGAGCTAGGGCCCTAAGACAAACACAACATCCATGCCTCACCGGGAACTTATCATTGGCGGTATATTGTCCATTCTATTCTTTTATTCTCTGCTCAATAATCTAAAACCTGATGGTCAGGGTAAGTTCTTCTGACGCGGACATCATGCCATAGGGTAGAAACAGGTGATTCAAACATCTTCTCTTTTAGGTTATTTTTTTCTTTTTTTAGGTTTAACGACCACCACGAGCAACTCATTGGGCTATAAGCAGTCGCCCGTCCCTAATTTAGGGCCACTGGTTCCAGGGAAGGGAGAGAGCTAGGGCCGTAAGACAAACACAACATCCATGCCTCACCGGGAACTTATCATTGGCGGTATATTCTCCATTCTATTCTTTTATTCTCTGCTCAAATAATCTAAAACCTGATGGTCAGGATAAGTTCTTCTGACGCGGACATCATGCCATAGGGTAGAAACAGGTGATTCAAACATCTTCTCTTTTAGGTTATTTTTTTCTTTTTTTTAGGTTTAACGACCACCACGAGCAACTCATTGGGCTATAAGCAGTCGCCCGTCCCTAATTTAGGGCCACTGGTTCCAGGGAAGGGAGAGAGCCAGGGCCGAAAGACAAACACAACATCCATGCCTCACCGGGATTCGAACACGGACCCATCTCGGACAAATGATCAGAAGCCATCTCTTAGACCACTGCGCCACCTGGGCGGCTTTTTTAGGTTCATCTCCATTGTATAGTAGCCCCTTTAGCAGGTAATCAGTCATAGAATATTAGTGTGGATTCCGTGGTGAACCATCTTTCTCAAGTGTGTAGGTCCACCATATTCCACACTAGAGTACGTTGAAATCTTTCTTTGTGTCCTTTTAATAAGATACACCAGTGCCGGGAATTTGCGCACAGCTAACTGTTCCAATTGTTCATTCCACTACGGGTTTTGGAACAAAACCCAGTGAGTTGAAATCTTTTGATCAATGTCATACAGGGCAAGCTAGCTGGTACCACAACAATATTTATACCAAAGCTCAAATTTTCCACTACGAACCTCCACCAGAGTTCCCTCTATCTTCGTCCTGCCCAGGAATAGTTCACTATCTTTCGGGTCCCTACGTGTACGCTCACACTCCGCCCAACAGATAAAGCGGATACGCGCTTCCACGTCTATGGAAAAAAACCCTGCTCCAGGACCCTCGTATTGACACTACTGCGTGTCGTTGGTGCTTCCCCGCTCGAGGCGGAATGTATCATAGTAAGTCAATTCTAGTTCCATCAGTTAAACATTTATTCGGCGGTTTGTCTTTCTTTCAGGAGCTAACATCTAAATACCAGAGAACAGCTTAATGATATTTGTGTATGAGTATTAGTGTCAATCATTCTTCCAAATCATCGCTTTGCACAACGAATCACACGTTCCAGCCGCGTTCTTCCAACTACTTAGGCAGCGAATATATTCTTTCAAACTGATTTCAACCCGTTTTGGTAACGCCACGTTATACCGTTCCATCACGTTAAAGGATTAAACAATGGGTAGTTTTTCCGCTTGTGGAGAGGAAAAGCATTTTTTGATTTTATGATTTTCTCCTTTTCTAAAACCTCACTTTGGAAGTCTCCTTTTGGGTCAGAAAAGATTCAGTAGACGACTCTGTAACGTACCAGATGTGACGTACCTGCCAGCAGGACGCACATGACATAAAGGCAGATAGTAGTCAGAACAAACATCCGCGTAGCTCAATTGGTGGAGTGACTTGTTCCGGAATGAGGGGATCCGGGTTCGAATCCTGGCGTGGACAGAAATGACGGAGAAATTAACTTCGTTATAACTCCATTACACTAGAGAATTCGGTGCCACCTTTCTTGTTGACCTACCTTTCTCATCAGATTGCTACATCGATAATTGTGATTTAGAGACTGTTCTGAATGAAAACCTTTTCGTCTAGTTAGTGAAAGCTCAGTTTCCGTTTTTTTTTATAGCTAGAGCATTCCAGATTCAACAGTTTGAGATAAAGTAATATACTGATTTCATTGTCCCGTTCCGCCAATCTGTCTTGGCTCCACGGGGACTTATTGAGCACCTTGGATGTTATTTTGACATGTTGCGACAATTATCCTGCCTTGAGACGCCGGTTCGGACCCTGGCCACCCCAATGGCCCAGAGACCAGCCCGTGGTGACGTGCTGGCAGGCGACCTAGTATACCTTGTCTGGGTTCCCGCTCTGTCTGGCGGGATAGGTCGTTTCTTACTTTATCGTTGACTGGAAGATTCCTTGCCCTCGAACTTTTTTTTTGGGGGGGGGGGGAATAATTTCCCTTTATTTTCTTTTTCAAAACATTTACACACAAACAACACTGAAATGCCTTTGGTGTAGTAGGTTTAAGACTTGTAACAAAAGACGTATTTATATTATTGGCATATTTTCACCTTATACCATGTAACCACTTCTTTCAGAAAACTTTAAAATTACATCGTTCTGGAGCAGAAATCGCGTCTCCCTATTTCCAGTCGAGCATGCTAGTTATTATACTACACAGGACAAAGAAATTCCAACCAACTGAACATAGATATCTGAGAACCTTCAGATTTGCGCTAGTCGAAGCTATTCCCGGGTCGGATGTAGGTCACAAATTCTAGTGATGAAAGTACGTCATATACAGTTGGGAAACGAATTTCCCCGAAGAAATAATTCTTCATAAATACATAGAAGGCTTCGACTAGTGCAAATCTGAAGGTTCTCAGATATCTATGTTCAGTAAAGTAAAAATTTTCGGGCAGCTTCCCTTATGCACGATACTTTAAAAACCTTAAAAACTCTTAAGAGTTAAAAACCCTCACAATTCCAAAAGGATTTTATTTGATTACTAAAACATGAAAATTAAAACATGAGACCTTTCGGGATTCCACTAAGCCCATCTTCAGATGAGTAAAAAAGTAACACACATGAGGAAGACTTAAGTACACATTTGTTGTTGGAACTTGTGACGTGAAGAAACGGGCAGGTTTTGAATGTGCCGTGGACACAGCAGTTTCCAATTGAATTAGAAACAGCTAGCGTTATGCAAATTTGGCGCTGTGGGCGGCCCTGTAAACGGAAACGACATGACGTATGCAGCGATCCGACAATATAAGGAGTGATGCGACGGGAATCAGTAAGAGTCGGACGCAGTATGGGTAAGACGAAGGATCTAAGCGCATTTGATCGTGGGCAAATTGTCGGGGCCCGACGAATGGGTAACTCCATCTCGGACGTCGTGCGGGCACTGGGATTTTTACGAGTCACTGTATCACGGGTGCACCGTGAGTACATCTAATCCTGTAAAACCATCCCTACAAGGGCTAACTGCCGTGGACAACAGCGTGTGGATGAGCGGGATCATCGTCGGCTAGCTCGCATTGTAACAGCGGATAGACGGGCCACAGTGCAAGAAATCCCTCGGCAATTTAACGCTGGTGCACAAAAACGTGAAAGCAACCACACCATCCAAAACCTTCTCCTCGCTATTGGGTACAGAAGCCAACGTCCCACGAGGGTACCGCTGCTGACCGCACATCACAAGGTGCAAAGATTAACATGGGCGCGGGAACATCAACACTGGACCCTAGACATGTGGCAAAATCTTGGTTGGACCGATGAGTCGAGATTCACGTTGGTACACGCGGATGGCAGGATACGAGTACGGCGCAAACCACATGAAGCGATGGATCCTTCTTGCCAGCAGGGTACTCTTCAAGCTGGTGCTGGTAGCATTTGTTTACGTGGACTGAAATGGGACCCCTGGTACATGTGATATCGTCCCTTACATATCAACGTTACCGGGATATCCTGGACGACCATTTGCTCCCGTTTGTGCATCTTTAACATCCCACTGGGGACCTCATCCTGCAACAAGACAATGCACCGTGCCATCGCTCCCGAATTGTATTCGAATGGTTGGATGAACACTCCACCAACGTGACCTTGCTTCCTTGGCCAGCTAGGTCACCTGACCTCAATCCCATCGAGTACATCTGGGATGCCATCGAGAGAGATGTTCGAGACTCTGACCACCCTCCATCAAATCTTCGTGAACTGTGGGTGCTTGTTCAGGGGTCGTGGATCTGTATGGCTTCCCAACGCTTCCGGTGTTTTGTCGAGTCCATGCCGAGACGAATCGCCGTCGTCATCAGGGCGAAAGGTGGTGCTACAAGTAACTAGACAGGTATCTCTAATTCAATTGCTCTTCAGTGTAGATATCTGAGAACCTTCAGATTTGCACTAGTCGAAGCCTACTATGTATTTATGAAGAATTATTACTTCGGGGAAATTCGTTTCCCAATTGTAAAATACTTATTTGGGGAGTTCTGTAAATTTGGTGTCATCTTTTTTGTTGTGTGAAAACAACAAATTTGTCGATGATGGGAATCGGACACGCACCTCCTCTGACCGGAGTCAGTTGTTCTAACACCGACAGAATATATCGTTGCAGATTTGTCACCTGGAAACGTGCTTCACCTTTATAGATGTAGACCTATTTTCAACAAGCGGGCGTCAATGTGAAAACACAAATTTGTCTGTGACGAAGATCGAAGCCGCGCATTTTCGTTCTGGAGCCAGTTGTTCTAACTGACTAAACTACACCGACAGAATGTACCGCTGCAAATTTGTAGTATTGACAAGTGCTTCATCTCTGTAGAACGTCACATTTGAACTATGGAACATTCTTTGTAGAACACACATGGGAATGTTTAACATGAGACCAAGATTTTTATTTTTAGTAGTAGTAGTAGTATAATGTTCGAAACTACTCGGTTATGCTGTGTAAGCGTGATGCCATTTTTTCTTTCACATTTTTTTTTTTACCATGGAGTTAACTGATGTTTAAAGAAACGCGAACGCTATTCCGTTGCAGATTATGGTCGCGACGTATTACGAAATGTCTTGGGCGGAACCCACAGTTAGCTAAGTGGGCAGAATCCTGTTCTGATCCTATTGCTTAGAATCCAGTAAAACTTTATGCCACGAATTTTATTGAGGGTGAGCAAAGCTTTCCATCATTTCATTACCGGCCTCGGGTGTCTTGCGGTGGCTGTAAATTTATCTCTTCACACTCTCAACCATTTTGGAAAAGTGCATTACAGATGCTTGACACAATGCTTCCAGAACAAAAAATAAAACGGACTTTTACGACCACGCTGGAATCAGAAGTTGTAAAAGAACTAAAGAAAAAAAAAAACCCCAAAAAACCTTGAGTTCCAGTGTGCTTTGCAGTTCATGGAACTGATGTTGACGTTGAACGGTTGTGAGTTATGTTTTGGGGAGTAGTCTCTCTTTAGCTTGTGAACATACGGAAAATGCTGACTTCGAAATAAGCGTGTTTAAAAGTGGTTGCAATTGCAGTTGTTTGACTAATTTATTTGCATAAGCTAATAAAGTACTCATTTCTATAGTTTCTGGAAGTAGAAAGTGTTAAAAATAAGCTACTGTACCGTTTAAAAAATATATTTCAAGAACCTTTTGTAGGGCATTTCAGACAAGGGAACATGGAAGAAATATTTTTGCAATCTCCATAAATTCTGCTACAACTGCAGATTATGTTTCATCAGTTTGCATGCGAGAGCAAGGAGTGAAACGAATTTTTGTAATGCGGTTGTTTTCCGCAAGTTTTCTAAGTTGACTCACAAATTGTCTTGCAAATATTTGATCGTGTATGTAAAAATACGAAAAACTGTTCATAATCCTGACGGGTAGCGTTCCCAGCTATAGGAAATATCTCTTTTGTGAACATAAAAAGTCCATTAAATTATAAAAAGCTCTTTTAGTTTCAAACCCTGATATTACTTCACCTCGGTTTCTAGCTGTGCAATGATTGTCTAATTTGAGATCTGATGTAGCTTTATTTTGAATAAAAATATAAAAGAGATTTCTAATTTTGGGATTTGATATTTACCTTATTTTGACTGTATGACGAACTAAATTTCTCCAGCATTTTTACGCCAGGGGTGGGATTCGAACCCACAACTCTCGGTGCCGGAGCTCCGAGTGCTATCCACTGTACTATACTGGCATGTGAACCCACTACTCACGGCTCCGAGTGCTATCCACTGTACTATACTGGCATGTGAACCCACTACTCACGGCTCCGGAGCTCCGAGTGCTATCCACTATACTACACTGGTATATGAACCCACAACCCGCGGCTTCGGAGCTCCGAGCGCTATCCACTATACTACACTGGTATGTGAACCCACAACTCGCGGCTGCGGAGCTCCGAGTGCTATCCACTATACTACACTGGCATGTGAACCCCCAACTCTCGGCTTTGGAGCTCCGGGTGCTTTCCACTATACTACACTGGCATGTGAACCCACAATTCGTGGCTTCGGAGCTCCGAGTGCTATCCACTATACTACACTGGCATGTGAACCCCCAACTCTCGGCTTTAGAGCTCCAGGTGCTATCCACTATACTACACTGGCATGTGAACCCCCAACTCTCGGCTTTAGAGCTCCAGGTGCTATCCACTAAACTATACTGGCATGTGAACCCACAAGTTGCGGCTTTGGAGCTCCGAGTGCTATCCACTATACTGCACAGCCATGTGAACCCACAACTCTCGGCTTTGGAGCTCCGGGTGCTCTCCACTATACTACACTGGTATGTGAACCCACAACTCGTGGCTTCGGAGCTCCGAGTGCTATCCACTATACTACACTGGAATATGAACCCCCAACTCTCGGCTTTGGAGCTGCAGGGGCTTTCCACTATACTACACTGGCATGTGAACCCACAACTCGCGGCTTCGGAGCTCCAGGTGCTATCCACTATACTACACTGGTATGTGAACCTGCAATTCACGGCTTCGGAGCTTCGAGTGCTATCCACTATACTACACTGGCATGTGAACCCACAATTCGCGGCTTCGGCGCTCCGAGTGCTATCCACAATACTACACTGGCATGTAAACCCACAACTCGCGGCTTCGGAGCTCCAGGTGCTATCCACTATACTACACTGGTATGTGAACCTGCAATTCACGGCTTCGGAGCTTCGAGTGCTATCCACTATACTACACTGGCATGTGAACCCACAATTCGCGGCTTCGGCGCTCCGAGTGCTATCCACAATACTACACTGGCATGTAAACCCACAACTCGCGGCTTCGGAGCTCCGAGTGCTATCCACTATACTACACTGGCACGTGAACCCACAACTCGTGGCTTTGGAGCTCCGAGTGCTATCCACTATACTACACTGGCACGTGAACCCCAACTCTCGGCTTTGGAGCTCCAGGTGTTATCCAATATACTACACTGGCATGTGAACCCCCAACTCTCGGCTTTGGAGCTCCGAGGGCTATCCACTATACTACACTGGCATGTGAACCCCGAACTCTCAGTTTTGGAGCTCCGGGTGCTCTCCACTGTACTACACTGCCATGTGAACCCCCAACTCTCGGCTTTGGAGCTCCGAGTGCTATCCACTATACTACACTGGCATGTGAACCCACAACTGGCGACTGCGGAGCTCCGAGTGCTATCCACTATACTACACTGGTATGTGAACCCACAACTCGCGACTTCGGAGCTCCGAGTGCTATCCACTATACTACACTGGAATGTGAACCCACAACTCGCGGCTTCGGAGCTCCAAGTGCTATCCACTATACTACACTGGAATGTGAACCCACAACTCTCGGCTTTGGAGCTCCAGGTGCTATCCACTAAACTACACTGGTATGTGAACCCACAAGTTGCGGCTTCGGAGCTCCGAGTGCTATCCACTATACTACACTGCCATGTGAACCCCCAACTCTCGGCTTTGGAGCTCTGGGTGCTCTCCACTATACTACACTGGTATGTGAACCCACTCCGAGTGCTATCCATTATACTACACTGGAATGTGCTCGCACTGCTATCTGCCTTTATCTCATGTGCGTCCTGCGGGGCAGGCACGTCACATCTCAAAAGAGGAACGTGTCCATGTGTCACTGTCGGCAGTCATTCGGTGAAGAACGTGCATTTGACAAATCTCAGACAATTTAGTGTGTGGAACGTAACATCACACTTATTTATTTTTCGAAGCACCGAAGAAGGGATTCTGATTTTTCCTATCTCACAGTGTGGAAAGAACATCACACCATTGCGAGAAAACTATCTGCCAGGTCATTCTTGAAGTTCCGGCGCCAATATGACGAAGTAAATTTTCTCATCATTTTTATGGCAGGAGCGGGATTCAAACCCGCAACTCTGGGCTCCGGAACTCCGAGTGCTATCCACTATACTCTACTGGCATGTGCTCCCACTGCTATCTGCCTTTTTCTTATGTGCGTCCTGCGGAGCAAGCAAGTTGCATCCACTCTATCGGCCTTTTTCTCATGCAAGTCGCTCTCACTCTATCTGCCTTTTTTCATGTGCGTCCTGCCGAGCAGGCAAGTCACATCACCCACTTCCCCCAAAGAGTGCCGGGGACATGGCCCACGGATCAGTTGGGACCATGTGTTGCTGCAGGCAGTCATTCAGTGAAGAATGTGCATTTGAGAAATCCCAGACATCTGGTGTGTGAAACATAGCATCACACTGATTTATTTCTTTTCGAAGCATTAAAGAATGGATTCTTATTTTTCCTGTCTCACGATGTGGAAAGTACATCACACCATTGCGAGAAACCTAAGAGCCAGTTCATCTTTGAAGTTCGGGCGCCAATATGACGAACTAAATTTCTCCATAATTTTTATGACAAGGGGCGGGATTTGAACCCACAACTCTCGGCTCCGGACCTATCCACTATACTACACTGGAATGTGCTCTCACTGCTATCTGCCTTTATCTCATGTGCGTCCTGCGGGGCAGGGACGTCACAACTGATAGCTGTTGAACTATAGAATTTGAGTACTTCTGAAGAGATCCACGATTATTATTAAGAGGATAATTCCGAAAGTAAAGTGCGTTTGGTTATAAAAGCTATATACTCTTAAATTTTTCAAATATTTATTTACAAATTTTAACTCATAACTCTGCCAATTTTTCTACATACATGTAGTCGCTCTGGACAGCGAGGCACTTATCATATCTTAAGATATGTTTCAAGTATCACCTTCTCATAGAACCATGCTCCTGTCGTTCCAACCAGTCCATAACAACCTTTTTTAACTCATCATCAAACGTTGTCTGCCGATGAACTGCTTTAAATTGGGAAACAAGTGATAGTACGATCGTGCCAAGTCCGGGCTATAAGGTGGATGCTCACAAACTTCCCAATGAAGCTCATTAGGCAGCTTCTTTGTCTTCCTGGTGGTGTGCGGCGGGGGGGGCGTTCATGGCGTTCGTCCGAGAAAGAGTGGGGCGCCCTGACCCCTCCTCGTCGTGAACGTGTGTTCTTCCTTTTTTAAACATATTATCAGCGTGTAATGGGGCCCGAACACCCCAGAACGGCGCTCCGGTGCTTTCGTTTCTAGACAGCACGTGTTCCGACTTCCGGTAAACCCTACAGAATATTTTGTTATGTTTTTAAAATGCGAATATTCTATAATTATATTGCAATAAAATATGTAACAGAAAAACTGCACAGTTAGTGGAATTAACGTCCCATGTTTGTTTGACGGTAGAGTTAGTCTCTAAATCCATTCTCACTTGTCTGTCCCTTGAAACCCGATTTTCTACTGCTGTTAAGAACGCTGAGGTGAGGATATTGCAGTGGTGAAATTATTGCACTTGGAAATTTAATTAATCTAGTCATTATTAAGGAGTCCTGTTGTGAGTCTCAGTGAACTCAGTCCAGTTACGAGTGCCCCTTAATTGAAAGAAGCTGGGCAGAAGAACGAGCGGAGTTCTCTTTACGAGACTCCAGACAATTACTTGTTCGAGCATAGGTACGAGATGACACATCCGATCACAGTGATTTTTTGCATGCGATTGGGCATTGTCCATGGTCAGGTTTTCAAGCCTTCCGATTCCCGAAATTACGCGTCATTTAGGAATAATCGTCCAAAAAAGCTTGTATTATTAGGGGTCTTCCGGGTTTTGAAAAAGGGTTGTTTGTTACCTATCTCTTCCAAAGATCTTCAGCTGATCGCTGTGACACTTGCCATAGAGAAAGGGAAGGACATGATGAGCGACATGGGGTTGGTATCATGGTGATTGGTCGTGTCGTATAAAAATAATGACCACTACAAACCTTACCAATTTTAATAATAATTGAAAAAATCCGCTCCCTATACGAGACTCCGGACAATAATTTTTTTGGATAGCTACGACAGGGCACATCCGATCACCGTAATCTTTGGCATGCGATTGGACATCGTCCATGGCCAGGTTTTGAGTCCTTCCGATTTTGCAATAGCTTCGCTCAAAATTAGCCAACTGTACCCGACTTATCGGTTACTGTTGGTGGCTTGTCCTATTTACGCTAGAAGCAGAGGAGATCATTTATCTCTCTGGAGCTTTAGGCTCATTTCACACATGCGGAAAAAGTCCTTGCTCTCTCCATAAAATGCTGCTTAGAACGACATCCTACTCGATAATTTTACTTAAATTTGTGTTGCCTTGTACCCAAACTGCTCCTGTCCAAATATCTTGACAACTAAGACTCCCAGTAATAAATGACTTTCACCATTGCACTCTAAATTAGCTTCCGCTTCCAACGACACCTTACTCGACAATATGGAGATGATTTTAGTTTTTGCATACCAAAATGGCCCCAATTTCGTCACCAACATTTGAGAGCTTTCGTACCAAAATGGTCAAATTCAAAACCTGTAAAACCGGAAATCTGATTTCGACCGATCACTGTATTTTCTTATACTTTAAATATAAGGAAGTAAAAAGGGGAGAGGGAGAATGAGGAGGTAAGAAAGGAAAGGTGGTGAAGGCGTAAAGGCACCGCACGTTCCTGTAGTTTTTCGATTAGCACAGCACCACTGAACATTATGCACCACTTTCTGATACTTGATTCATTCATAAACAGGGTCGCGGACTGCACCAAATTATTAAAGGGGAAGGCGTGAAGAGATCAGTCGTGGGAAGAGCACGTCAGTTCCGTTGTCAGGAGGAAACAAAATTGAAAGGGGGAACAGAAAGATAAACTACGAGATTCGCCATATATTTTGAAACGCAATTGTAATTGCTCATCAGCAAATGAAAAGGAAATAAAAATATTATTTCGCTGAATATTAATATTTTTAAAAATGAAATTCAGACTACGATTTTATAAAAAAATCCCAAGAGCTTTTGTTTCCAAACGTTTATCAAAAATATACAAACAAAGGTTGAGAAGCGCAAAACTAAATACATATATAAAGGCGCTAGAGATTGTACGTTTCTGTATTTTTATTTTATTCTTCATGATTGTTTTAAACATCACGAGAACATGTCAAACAAAACACGGGGCTGACAATAAAGTTTTTTGTCAAATAAGTAATGCTTTATATGGGGTAAGTTTACTTATTTTGTTATTAATAATTTTTTTTTGAAATAAATCGCTTTGGTCTCATAAGGTGGAGCTTGGTCAACTTTACGAGGCCAAAGCGATTATTTAATTAAACAGGACGAAAAATATTGGGTGGGCACCCCCCCAGCAAAATTATTAAACCCCCTAGTCAGCGCCTATGTTCATAACACTTTCTCCATACACGTGATCAAAAGACCTGGCATTTTCTGCAGTCAGAAAGCGGATAACTCGACGAACTTCGCATTCGGCGGTATTTTCAATGCGCGTGTTCATTTCGAAAGACTGTAAATAACCATAAACGGATAATACACGCCTGACAATGGTGATAGGAGATGGTGTCGTCGCACTTCCGTACGTGCCATTTCCGTACAAATGAATTTTTGTCCCATTTTCGTACACATCAAGATTCTCTAGTGCCATTCCCGTACACAGATGCGATGATCCGTAAGCAGTGAGATATGCGCAGTCGTCCAGCCATCCGGAGGAACACTCCGGATGGCTGGACGACTGCTCCTTAGTGGCGCCATACTTAGGAATGTGTCTGTCACTAAGGAACACTCCGGCTGGCTGGCGGACAGCGCCGGGTTCAATTCTGTCTGGACGCAAATGGTGGCCACTTCCAGCACATGTTGTGATGTCATCACATTTCGCACGAAATAAGGTAAGTCCACTTCAAATTTCGTTGCAATATCTTCATTGGTGTTAATATTATTAAAGAAATGCCAGGTTCGGTAGCGAGTGGGACACCCTGTATTGAAGGAAAGAGCATTCGTCGTTTTCAATGCCATTATACATTTTATTTTTTACAGTAGCTCATTTAATTGCCTCAAGTAGCTTAAAAGATATTTTAAAATTATGGAAAAATTACTTTAAAAGTACGTAGGTAGTTCGGATAGCAATTCAAACATGTTACGATGTTATTTGCTGAGGCGTTTACATCAATCGCTAAGTGATTACAAAATCTGGGGATTCGGCGGTTATGCTCTGTCAACGAATGTTTCTTAAATAGCAATTTTTGTCAGGTGTGACTTTTAGCCAGAAGATTATGGCACATTTATTATTATTTTTAATATTATTTAATCGAGAAAGAATGTTTTATAGTCAAAAACAATATAAACATCACAGGTTTTAACTGATGATTTGTTCATGTTTTAGCCAAGGACCGACCAAATATCGTCTCTCTTAAAGCTTGGTTCATTCTAATCTCCTCAGATAAGACTCCAATCTTTTTGTATCTTATGTATATCATCGCCTTTTAATCAATAAGAACAGGGAGTCAAGTACGGACATGCACATTTGTGGTTTAAAGCTCACCTTACGTAAAACTTGGCACGTATCGAGTATACTACTGTGGGCTGGAATTGGGGCCTCCGATGTTGTAGGCCTAAAGCATGAACTTGAGTTAGACTGGCTTAAGAATTATACCAGTTGTAGTTAAAATTGTTAGTCATATGTGAACAATTTTCAGCTTCCACATCTCTTATCAATAATAATAATAGTAATAATCAGTGAGGAATTTTCGAAGGATTCGGTAAGCTTCAAGTAATGCCATCTTTTGCAAATGCGCTGTTAAACTGTGATTTCCAATCTTTGGTGCAATGATCTAAATGCTGGCTTCTGACAATTCGTATGCGGTGGTTCCGGGTTCGAATACCTGTGAGGCAGTAATGGTGTGTTTTTGCCTTAAAGTACTGGCTCTCCCCCTTCCCTGGAACCAGTGGCTCTAAATTTCGGACGGACGACTGCTTATGGCTCATTGAGATGCTAACGGTGCTCGTTAAACTCCCAAATTAAAATAATAATAGTAATAAATTTTCCGATCTCGGGGAGTTGTTTTCACCATTTGTTTTGGAATCTTTGCAATAGGTTTTCTTGCCAAACGGTAGAGATGCATTAATAATGACTGCTCCCTTCTGTTTCTTGTGATACAGCATTACATACGAATTTTATGCTTCTTCTTCTTCTTAAAATTATTATTGTTGACTCTCTCGGCCGGGACTGGTGAACAAAGGCGGAGGTATTAATTTCAAGCCTGGAAATTCACGAATTTCCTAGTGGTGTAGCATTCTGTACAATGATTGCCTTTTGGATTAGGCAGTACTTGAAAATCGCCATGGATGATTTCAAAGCGAAAATTAGGTAAGTGCAACAGAACGAAGCTTTAGTTAAAGAAATGCCGTCGAGGCAACAGAAACGAGCTTATTTTCATTATTATTTGTTTGGGGGTTTAACGACCACCTTGATGGACGTCCCTAATTTAGGACACTGGTTCCAGGGAAGCGAGAGAACCATGGTCGTAAGACAAACACAGCATCCATGCCTCACGGGATTCGAACCCATACCCAGCTCGAACGAATGGTCAAAAGCCAGCATTTAGGCAATTGTGCCACCGGTGTGGTGAAATGACCTTGGAAATATTTTTGTAGAATTTGCAGAAGCGGATTACTCAAAACAGAGAGTTGTGGAACCGACTTCGGGAGACCATCCAGCAGTGAATTCAGAATAGTTGATGATGATGTATGCTTCTATTTTTTTTTTTTTTTGCTGAATTCTTAGATTTTCTAAAAATCAGCTCCGAAATGTTTTTCTGTGTGTGTGTGTGTGTGTGTCTGCGCTCGTGTCAAAAAAATATTCAAAAGACGTACTCATTACAACCGATAATTCTATGTCATGTATCTTGCTTTTTTTTTTTTTTTTTTTTTTTTGAGGTTTACCTATCACACTAATCAATTTATAAACAGTCTCCCGTCTCTAATTTGGAACCACTGATTCTGGGGAGGGGGTGAGAGCTAGTGTGCCTTAAGACAAATGCTCCCTCAATGCCTCACCTGGTATTAGGTTTGGGCCCTTATCCATCTCGGACTAATGGTCAGAAGCCAGCACTTAGACCATTGCACCACCGTGGTGGCGAGTATACTTCACCAAGTCGATCAGAATTTCAACAGATTTTAATTTCTACATAGGTTGCTGTTATTCACATGAGCTCTGGCAGTTAGTTTGTTAGACTAATGTGGCTGTGTTGTTTATTTAGCAAAGAATTTGCTAAAGAAAACAACTTCAAGACAGCAAAAATCATAATATATTCTTTTGATTCAAAAGAAGCGATTATCACATCCAAGAACTCTTTCCGTCATCTTTAGTATGCTTCATTCCTTCTCTTTGTAAAATTTTAAATTGGAGGAAGTTGTGTTTTTAAAGACAGCTTTTAATCCTTAATTGATTTTATGTCATGGAAATTAAAAAAAAAAAAAATTTTGCCGCTTGGGCTCCTCACAGAAAAATACCAATGCCAATTCTTTAGAAGAGAGAACTGCTACAGATGGTCTGTCCTCTTCGATGCGGGCTAACAAACCTAACGATGTCATACTTCTGCAGGCATAATGAGAACAGAAATAATAAGATATGTAACTGTGTGTATTCCACAGGTACATAGAATATTTTGCTTAACGACCACGGCTTTTTATTTTCCGTTAAATGAATGTTTCTCGAATGTGTTAACCAGCATTGCGCAGGTGTGCCCTCTGTCAATCAGACAGGCTCCCCGTGGATTGGAAACCCCGGTGTTGCAGATGGCACGTGAACACATGTCACGCCTGCCCTACAAGAGGCGACTCATTCGTGGTATCGTACCAGCAGCAACAAAGGACAGCGAAGAAATGAGGCATGTGCGCGTATTGAAAGACGCTTCGAACACGAACTAAAGGCGAAATACCTAATACAACAGGTCAATCTTCCTATTTATTTACACAACACGAACACCTAATGAATTATTTGATGATGCTTCCTGCTAGTGTGGCCAGTTTGATTTCTTACATCTATGAAAAAACAACAAATCTGTACATACAATAAATAGTTCGGCAACTATGTGTCGGATTTAAAAAAACTAATTTTTTCCCCCGCAGAATGGAGCCAACCACGAGGATCATGATTCACGCACTTTCGAATTTTCGTAATGTTGAGTTTCTAAAGGTGGCGTAAAAACATTTTTATGTTGCTTCCGATATGAATATCTAAACGACGAACTGAAACGCTTCCTTCTACGTTTCGTAGTTGTTAAAAACTGTCGATGCCCTTTTACGTAGTGCAAAGTTCGGCCACCAGGTGGCACAGATGTATATTTCGAAACGGCGACGGATATACGTACACTTAACCCCTCCATCTACGCGAGAGTTCCGTTTTTCAGAAAACCTCGCACATACTAAATTCTCGCAAACGGAATTTTAAGAACAATATATGCAAGTTATGCAGATATTCTTACAAATGCATAAAAGGTATATATATATATATATATACACTATCTACCAACAAGTAATTGGACACCCCTGCAATCGACGATATCTGCGATCCTGATACACGTCACGGCCGCCGCCGTTAAATATCGTGTGGGAAACAACAACGCAACCACTCGCATGCAAGATGCCACGCAGTTCGGAGCTCTCTGATTTCGAGAAAGGTGTAATCGTCGGGTATCACAGAAATGGCCGATCCATACGTGACATATCCAGCGAGTTGAAGTAACCAAAATCGACAGTGGCCTACGTGATTGGCAAGTGGAAGATGAGAGGTGACTGTCGGAATGTGCCCCGACCCGGCAGGTCCACAAAACTGGGAATTAGAGACCGACGGGTGCTGGCCAGAGAAATTCGGAAGAACCGCACCAAATCGATGGGCCACATCCGCGAGGAGTTTCAACAGGCATCCGGGAGTGTTCTTTCGACGAATACCATCTGTAAGGAAGCCCATCTGCTCGGTTATCATGGACGTGCTGCCGCTCACACGCCTTTGATCAGCAAGTCCAATAGCGCTGCTCGGCTAACGTGGTGCACAGAACGTCGACAGTGGACCGTTGAACAGTGGAAACAGGTTCTCTGGAGCGACGAATCAAGGTTCACCCTCTACCGTTCGGATGGCAGGGTCTGGGTTTGGCGTCTGCCTGGAGAACGCCTCCTGCCGGAATGTATTGTGCCAACTGTGAAGTTCGGCGGCCGTGGAATTATGCTATGAGGGTGTTTCTCCTGGTATAACACGGGACCCTTAGTCCCAATTCCTGGTAGACTCAACGCCGAGACCTACTGCACCATTTTGGATGACCATGCGCTTTCTACGTTGTGGCAGTTTTACGGGGTGGACCCATGTTACTTTCAGGATGACAATGCCACCTGTCATGTTGCGAGGTCCACCATGGCTTGGTATGGTGACAATGGGGTTAATCGAATGGACTGGCCTGCGCAGAGCCCGGACCTTATCACTATCGAGCACCTCTGGGACGAGTTGGAGCGTCGACTTAAGGGGTGCCCCCACCGTCCGAAATCGGTGAAGGAACTGACCTGTCTTCTCCAAGCCGAGTGGAAGAAAATACCGCTAGCCGTTGTACAACGCCTGGTTGAGAGTATGCCCCGGAGGATCGCAGCTGTAATCGCCACTCGTGGAGGCTCCACCAACTTCTTTTGCTATCACAGATGTCCAATTACTTGTTGGTAGATAGTGTATATATCATCATCATCATCATCATCGTCATCATCATCATTGTCAACCATTATCAATCCACTGCTGGACGAAGGTCTCCCCAAGTTTCCTCCACAACGGTCTGTCTTGTGCCAGTCTCCTCCATGTCACCCCTGCATACTTTCGAATTTCATCCACCCATCTCCCATGTGGTCTTCTTCTGGGTCTTTTCCTGTCCCTTGGAATCCAATCCAAAATTTCGGCTGTCCATCGATGATCTGTCCTTCTGGCAGTATGTCCAGCCCATTGCCATTTCAGGGATTTAACTATGATCATGATGTCTTCCACTCTTCTCATTTTTCGGATCCACGAGTTCCTCTTCTTATCTCTCCTGGTTACACCAAGTATGCACCTCTCCATGCTTCTTTGAGTTGTCTGCAGCCTTTGTATGTCTCTTTTAGTTAAGGTCCACGTCTCTGCACCATACGTAAGCACTGGAAGGATGCATTGATCAAACACTTTTCTTTTAAGACATAATGGCATATTGGTCTTGAAAATTATGCTGTTTCTTCCAAAAGCTCTCCAGGCAAGTTTTGTACGCCGCTTAATTTCTTCATCAATGTGACCCTCACTTGATATCTGCTGTCCAAGATAAACGTACGTGTCTGTTATCTCCAGCTTTTCTCCATCAATCGACAAATCTTTATTTCTTGTAAAAGCATTGAACATCACTTTTGTCTTCTGAAAGTTCATTTTTAATCCCACTTCTTTACTCTTGTCAGCAAGTTCCTGGATCATACTCTGCAGCTCTGATGGGGTAGTTGCAAAAATGACTACGTCGTCAGCAAAACGAAGGTGGGTTAGATAATCTCCATTAATCTTTATCCCCTTGTTTTCCCAGCTCAGTGACTGAAAAACACCCTCCAATGTGGCATTAAAGAGCTTCGGAGATATGGTGTCACCTTGTCTCACTCCCTTTCCAATTTTTATGTGTGTTGTATTTTCAAACAGCCTAATCTTTGCACTTGCATTTTCATAGATGTTATTAATAATATTAATGTATGCATCTTCAATACCGCAGGTTTTCAGAGCCATTGTAACTGCTGATGGTTTCACCGAATCAAAGGCTTTTTCATAATCGATAAAAGCCATGCACAATGGAAGTTCATATTCCCTCGCTCTTTCAATTAGTTCTCTCAGCACGTGGATATGATCTATTGTGCTGTAGCCACTCTTGAATCCAGCTTGTTCTCTCGGTTGAGCCATGTCCAGTGTTACCTTCAAGCGGTGTGAAAGAACTTTAGTGAAGATTTTATAAACTACTGATAGGAGGCTGATAGGTCTGTAGTTTCCGAGATCCTCAATGTCACCTTTCTTATGTAGCAGGATCATTGTAGCGGTGTTCCAATCCTCAGGAATCTTTCCTTCATTAAGGCATCGAGTGAAAATTTGGGCGAGTATTGTTTCGATTTCTCCACTTGCTTCTTGTATGATGTCTACAGTAATTCCATCTTCTCCTGGAGCTTTTCCTCGCTTCATGTTCTTGATTGCATGTGCAACTTCTGCTGGAAGGACTGGAGGAACTCTGGTACTGGTATCTTTCATGATGTCTGGAGTGCATATATCATCCCTTTCATATAATTTGGAGTAGAAATCTTTCACTCTTGTCAAAATTTCGCCTCTATTTCTTGTTACAGAACCATCTTCTTTTCTCAGTGCCATAATCTGTTTTCTTCCCTTACTGAGATGTCCCTTTGCTATCTTTAGGCTTTGGTTGTTTTCAATTGCTTTCCTCACTAGTTCACAGTTGAATTTTCTTACGTCTTCAGTGATACTTTTTCTTACTGTCTTGCATAGCTCTATATATTCCACTTTGGAAGTCACATCTTCTTTAGTTGTCCTCATCTCTCTTCTTTTTTGCATCAACATTTTCGTTTTTCCTGATAATTTATTTACATGCAACTTGTTCTTAGACCCAGCTAATTTTGTTGCTGTTTCCATAAGAGCTTTGGTTACTTTTCTGTTAACTTCAGGGATGTCCACTTCTTCCGATGTTAGGCCTTCTAAAGCAGAGAACCTGTTCTTCAGTTCCAACTTGAAGGTATTATGGTGTTTTTTAAGGTTGGTTATGTCAATAGATTTTGTTTGTCTTATGAGCTTGCCACGTTCAAATTTAGTGTTGAGGTGCATCTTACATCTCACCAATCTATGGTCACTACCTGTGTTGAACTTGTTTAGCACACTGCAGTCTTCTATGACGAATTTTTTGTTACACATAATAAAATCAATTTCACTTGTCGTCCCATTTGGATGTCTCCATGTCCATTTTCTGTGTGGCTTTTTCTTGAAGAAGGAGTTCAAGATGAAAAACCCTTCTGCCTCTGCAAACACAACGAGAGTATTTCCACGCTGGTTTCTGTTGCCGTGACCGAATTTACCTACTGTAGTTTCATTCTGTTGCCGTTGCCTTATTTTTGCATTGAAATCTCCCATAATTATTTTCAAGTGCTGCTTACCTTTATTATTTAGATGACAAATTTCCTCATAAAATTCTTCAATTTCTTCTTCAGGATGACTTGTGGTGGGTGCATAAGTTTGAATAATCTGAGCCTGGTATCTTCTCGAGAGTTGGATAACGAGTCGTGCAGCTCTGTCAGAGGAACTTTCAACTTCTACAACTTTATCCTTCAGTTTCTTGTTTATTATAAATCCAACACCACTAGTTCTGCCAGTATCTGTCCCACGATAGTAAAAGACATGTCCACTTTTCAGTTCGATGAGATCTTCTCCTTTTCTCCTTACCTCACTTAGCCCCACGATGTCCCACTTGATCCTTTGTAGTTCCTCTTCCAATTCAAGAAGCCTTGAATCAGAAGATAGGGAGCGTCCATTGTACGTAGCCAAGGTCAGCATCAGATGGCAGCCTAGTCCGGTCCTCCGGGGATTCTCAGCACCCTCTGCCTTCATGTCGCACTGGCCGCTGCCTTGGCCAGGTACATTCCAGCTGCCGGAGACTGAGGGCGAAGATTTAAGTTGTGGAATCATTTTGGAGGGGTTTGGCCATAACTCACCACGCTGGCCAAGCGGGTTGGTGAGTGTGGGATAGAATTTCCTCTAATCCCGATGGTATAGTTATACCGCTATTGGCGGTCGTCAGAGCCCCTTTAGTGGGAACAGGATGCACCACGAGAAGGCGGGGTTGACATTTGTCAAGGAGAGGCTGTGATGTTACGCATCACCTGACCTTACATCCCGTGTATATATATATATATATATATAATCATCATTGTCAACCATTATCAATCCACTGCTGGACGAAGGTCTCCCCGCATACTTTCGAATTTCATCCACTCCCGCATACTTTCGAATTTCATCCATCCATCTCACATGTGGTCTTCTTCTGGGTCTGTTCTTGTCCCTTGGAATCAAATCTGAAATTTCGGCTGTCCATCGATGACCTGTCCTTCTGGCAGTATGTCCAGCCCATTGCCATTTCAGGGATTTAACTCTGATCATGATGTCTTCCCCTCTTGTCATTTTTCGGATCCACGAGTTCCTCTTCTTGTCTCTCCTGGTTACACCAAGCATGCACCTCTCCATGCTTCTTTGAGTTGTCTGCAGCCTTTGTATGTCTCTTTAAATTAAGGTCCACGTCTCTGCACCATACGTGAGCACTGGAAGGATGCATTGATCAAACACTTTTCTTTTAAAACATAATGGCATATTGGTCTTGAAAATTATGCTGTTTCTTCCAAAAGCTCTCCAGGCAAGTTTTGTACGCCGATTAATTTCTTCATCAATGTGACCCTCACTTGTTATCTGCTGTCCAAGATAAACATACCTGTCTGTTATCTCCAGCTTTTCTCCATCAATCGATAAATCTTCATTTCTTGTAAAAGCATTGAAGATCACTTTTGTCTTCTGAAAGTTCATTTTTAATCCCACTTCTTTACTCTTTTCAGCAAGTTCCTGGATCATACTCTGCAGCTCTGATGGCGTAGTTGCAAAAATGACTATGTCGTCAGCAAAACGAAGGTGGGTTAGATAATCTCGAAAGTATGCGGGAGTGACATGGAGGAGACTGGCACAAGACATACCGTTGTGGAGGAAACTTGGGGAGACCTTCGTCCAGCAGTGGATTGATAATGGTTGACAATGATGGCGATGATGATATACCGTCTTAAGATAACTTTACAGCAAAACAATAGACAAAGATGTACTTAATAATATTTGGAAGAAATAAGGAACAAAATAAAACACACTAATGCCCAAAGTGAACAAATCAGAAGAAGTTTCCAAACCAATATATATCGCTGAAGTAGAAAAACAAAATAAAATCAAAAGAACATATAATAAGAGTACCTACCCTCAGGGAGATGAAAACGACGAGCTGTAATCGTCAGTGGAACACCAACTCGAAACATGGCCTTTGAATAAACAGCAAAGGTAGGTGAGACTAACCAAATATCGCTGTGGTGTTCCCGAGGCCATGGCAAATCAGAAAGTATACCAAATCCAGGAACATGAAACAGGGCGATGACAAACAGAAAAGTAATCCAAATCCAAGAACATGAAACACGAGGCAATAGATCGGACCATCTTGGCTTGAAAGAACCAGACACCCAAAGGTCATCAGTCTTCGCACACATAACTGTATCAAAGTCAGGATCCACAAGCAATTGCACAGCAGGAACTAACCGACATAGTCAATTACGGTTAAAAGTGTAAAATAGTGTAACTGTGTGAGCAAAGGATAGAGGAGGAGGTTAGATAAATCTTCACCAACAAGAGACCCATCAAATTGCACTTTAGTGTCCTAGTTCATTAAATTTGTAGGATCATAATTAGTTATGTCTGTAATGTTTAAAATGGAATGAACTGAAAAATACTAAATAGCCTTAGCATCACATGGAAGTTGTTTGAGTAATTGAATGGCAAATCTCATAGGGCATTTATTGATGTTTAGTGAGGCAAGAAGTCTCCTTAATTCCTTTAATAAGACAGCGGAATTATTACACACCCTAAGACAACGATGGAATTGCGATATAACACGATTTCTGAGTACTGATTTAAAAGTATTTGAGTCCCAGTTTATGCAATAATTAATCTCGGAATTTTAGTTTCTTCTTATGTCGAGGATAGAAGTTACATATCCTTCACTTGAAGTGTGGAGCTCAATATCCAAGAAGTGTATTGGTCCAAAAATGTAACCGGTTCTTTTCAATATCAGCTCTGGGGGTATATACATGTAGCCTGTGTATCAAATTTCTCCCAGTCTAAAACAATTATATTATCTATATATCTAAAAATATGATGATTGGAAGCCTTAGTACTCATAACATATAATTGCTCATAGTAGTGTAGGTATAAGCTTGAATAAGTGGAGCCCATAGGAACGCCAGTTGTTTGACGAAGCAAGCGATTTCCCGTGTTAATGTAGTTGTTGTCAAGACATAAGGTACGAAGATATTTCCATTCGTCTTTGGTATAGTATTCATGATTACCTCATATTCTTAAAATAAATGGTCGCATATTCTGTGTAGGTCCGCTAAGTCTATGCAGGTGAAGATATTTTTGAAGTCAAAAGTAACAATTTGTACACGATAATCCCTTTCAGAAGAATATACAAATTCAATTATTGGCTTGTTGTTATAAATAATCCAGGAATTGTGTACGTTCCTTAAGATATTTTGTAGTTTCTTTTCAAATAAATACTTGCCTGTTTATTGCAACAGTTCTTTGCCGACGTGATGAATCTAAAGGCTACAGGCTTTTTGTGGAACTTGAGAATGACGTAAATGAAGGGAAATTGTAAATAATAATTTTTATTTTTTAACCTCTTGTATAAAGCCACAACGTTTTTAGAAAAAATATTACAATTCTGAAAGACAGAAGTGTAAGTAATGTCTCTGGCAAAGTTCAGAAAGTAGAAGGTTATGATAGTTTTTTTTACAAATAAGGGCAATATTATATTTTTGCTTTGTCAATAGGCACAATAACGAATTTACTTCGAAGATCTCGGATATGTTTATGAAAGTTTGACGTAGCGATGTTATTTACCGTAGGTAGTATTCCCAGGATTCGGTTCTGCATGAGTTATAATGCTGACCATTTCCATTCTAGAAAAGTGTGGTATGGCATATGGAATCTTGAAGAGAATTTTATAGCAAATCTTAAAAAGTATATTCCGAAATGTAGGGAAAATTTTTAGCCAAACTCACAAAGTAAAATAACAAAGAAACATTACAATTGAATGAATGAATGCATTTTATAGGCAACCATAATCTCATACTTAATTTTTTAAACTTTCATCCCATTTTACGGAGGCAAGAATTTACGACTGACGTCCTGAGTTTGCTTGGCTTTGTGAAATTAAACTAATGCGATATTCATCCGCGTACGCAATGCTATTCAGAGCAGTGAATACCCACTAGGTCGTGTCTTTCATTAAAAATAAATGTGATTTTTAAGCTCTCATACACGGTAGAGTTACATTATTGCGACCACCAGCTAATATCAAGAGTAACTGCCGTGTGTAGCGTGGACAGCAGCTAGACGGGCTGGGAGTGACTCTAATAAGGTGCTGGAAGGTGTTCACAGGTATGTGGATCCATGCTGACTGCAATGCATCTGACAGCTGCTGGAGTGTGCGTGGTGGAGGATCCATAGAGCGAACAACACGATCGAGATGGTCCCACAGATGCTCAATTGGGTTTAAGTCTGGGGAATTAGGGGGCCAGGAAAGTACTTTGAAGTCTTCATCGTGCTCTTCCAACCACTCTCGGACATTTCTAGCTGTGTGACACGTCGCATTGTCGTCCTGGAAGATCCCATCCACCCAAGGGAAGACAATCAGCATGTATGGGTGTATGTGGTCTGCAAGGATGGATTCATAACGAACTCGGTCCATAGTGCCTTCCACAGGTATGAGTGGACTCAGGGAATGTCACGAAAACAATCCCCAGACCATAACGCTAACCCCACCAGTTTGTGTTCTTTCAGCAATGGTTGAAAAATGTTTGTTCTTCGATGTTTCTCGCGTTATACGCCAACGTCCATCCGTTCGATGAAGCAGAAAACGTGACTCATCGGAGAAGGCAATCTTTTGCCAATCAGCGGAGGTCCAATTCCGATACTGCAGTGCAAATGTAAGGCTTTTCTGCCGATGCACCTTCGTTAGCATGGGTGCAGTGACCATCCGTCGGCATCGAAGCCCCATACATAGCAGTTTTCACTGAACTGTTGTTTTAGACACATTTCCGGTAGTCCCCTGGTTCATTCGGCCAGTGAGTTGCTCCACTGGAGCGTGCCGATCGACCCTCACGCCCCTTCGCAGCCGACGTTCACCTCTCACGTGAATGGCACGTGGTGCTCCGCAGTTATTACGTCGCTTATTAGCAATGGTGCCATTTCTCCAATCACGATAAATTTTAACCACAGCAGCACGCGAACAATTCACAAACTGCGCTGTTTCAGAAATACTTCCACCCTTGGCCCGAAAGCCTAGAATCATCCCTTTTTGCAAATCTGATGAATAGCTCATTTTATCCATGACAGCAACGAGGGATATGTATTCAGAATGCCTCCAGCACACATTATATACCCTCCAAGCCAGCGCTATGGACGCCAAAAGAAGGAGGTGGTCACAATTATGTGACTCGACTGTGTATTTCTTCTTAAACAACTTTTCCAGAGTACAATTTTGTGTGTGTGTGTGTGTGTGTGTGTGTGTGTGTGTGTGTGTGTGTGTGTGTGTGTGTGTGTGTGTGTGTGTGTGTGTGTGTGTGAACGTATTTCAGTGCGTTCATATATTTAGCCTCCATGGGCTCTCACAAAACATTCGGATGTGCCAACATAAAGAAAGTGCGAAAGTGCTAGGTATCGCATTCCACCGGACGATGTAAAGTTCATTTATACCTCAAAGGTTGCAATCCACACATCGTTAAAATTTATCTTTTGTAAATTCCGCTTCCCAATACAGTTATGTGCCTGGTGTTCTCTTATTATGGAATGTTTAGCAAAGTAATTTATGAAGCTGTAGGCAGCTGTTTACGTGGTTTGTATCATTTTTTTGGAAACAGTATAGATCATACACACTGCTGGCCACCCAAAATCAAAGAAGGACACGAGATAGCAAAGCCAGATTTACTGGAAACATAACAACAGATACAAAGATGAAACAATTGAGCTCACAGGCCCGTGCAACTCGCGGAACACGCAGACATCAATAGTTCGTGTGGTCCCCATGGCTGGCAATAACGGCCGCTACACGCCGCAGCATCCAACGAAAGAGGCTTTGGATGTGGGCTTGGGGTATGTCGGTCCAGGCTGCTTCCACACGTTGCCAGAGTTCATCAGGCGTAGCCGCGGGTGGTACTTGCCGGGCCACTCGGTTGCCGATCAGCGACCAGACGTGTTCGATGGGCGACATATCGGGAGAACAGGCGGGCCACGGCAGCAGTGGCACCCGGTGGGCCGTGAAGAATTGTTGCACGATGCGTGCCACGTACAGACGCGCATTTTCCTGTTGAAACGTGGCTCCTTGCAGGTCCTGCAAGTAAGGGAGGACTACAGGCTCCAAAATGTCGGAGATGGTGCGGTGGCTGTTGAGTGTACCGGCAATGGGTACCAGAGGGGTGCGGGTGTTATATCCAATTGCGCCCTAAACTATAACGCCAGGCGACGGACCGGTATGGCGATGCATAATGCAGGCGTCATACAGTCTCTCGCCACGGTGCCGCCACACGCGGATCCGGCCATCGTGGTGTTTTCAGGCAGAAGCGGGATTCTTCGCAGAAGACAATGTCGTGCCATTCCCTAGTCCAGGTGCGGCGTTCAACGGCCAACTGCCGCCGCACTCGCCGGTGGTGTAGCGTCAATGGTAATCGGAGCACTGGGCGCCGTGCGACAAGTCTCCGCTCCTACAGACGACGTCGAACGGTACGTGATGACACAGGTTGTTGCGCAAATCACCCTAATTCCTGCACTATCGTTCGTGATGTGGCGGTGCGAGCCGTCAATGCCCGCCGCACAACATGCCGGTCGTCTCGTTCGGTAGTGTGCCGTGGCTGAGGCAATCGCTCACGTCGGTCCGTCCGTTCCTCCTGCACCCACCGAATCCATACTCACCTCACTGTGGCTGGATGTCGTTCTACATGGGCGCCGATGTCTCGGTACGATAAACCGCTGTCGCTGTAAGCCCATATTTGTCCTTTGTCCAACTCCGAAACGTGCTGGAATGACTGCCGTATTCTGCGAGGAGACAAAAGGAAGCTTCCCACGCACAGGTCAGGCAGCACAACACACTTCCACTTCTTACACCCCGCCTTCCGTGCACCTTTCTTATAGTGCTTTCCGGCTGCGTGCCGGGCGCACATGACTTGCATATGCCCTGCAATGCTAATCGTTTGCATGTCCTCCTCTCGCGGGCGACGCATGCTGCGAATTTCGGGCCAATCGGATGCTTCCTTCTTGGTATTGCGTTTTGGGTGGCCAGCAGTGTATATACGGAACGCCACATTCACATGGGATTTGATGAATTCTCCACGAGTTTTTCTCTTCAACACGGTCCTTTGATCCAAAAAAATTTATATTGTTTATGAGTTTAAAAAAATCACTTTAAAATTCTTGAGAATTTTTGAAATTTTGAAGGCAAAATCACGGGAAAACGGAGTAATAGTAAAATTCTCTCGTAATGGACGCACAACAGGAGTTTACGTTGAGATAGGCTTCAGTTTCCGGGATTTTGTTAGGGCCTTGTCTGTAATGGAAGGATTGTATCAACACTGTGCTGCAACATGTGTAAGAAAATCAAGTTCTGTTTTCAAACATTTTTCATCTTAAGATGAGCCATGGTACATTATGACCACCTAACTAATAAGCTGTAGGACCCCTTTTATTCCGCAAAATAGCGGCTACTCGGTGACGCATCGATTCGATGAGGTGGCGATAGGTATCCTGGGGTATTTGGCACCATAATGTCAACAGGATGTCCTCCAGTTCCCGTACATTGCGGGCTGGTGGAGATTTAGCCCGAACTGGCTTTTTCAAGTCGAACCACGAATGTTCGATTGGGTTGATGTCAGGTTAATGTGGAGGCCAAGACATTAACAGAAAGTCATCAGCATATTCCTCGAACCGCTTCTTGACGATTCTGGCAACGTCGCGTGGCATGGCACATTATACTGTTGGTAATGGCAATTATGAGCTGGGAACACAATTGCCATGAATGGATGAACTTGGTCCACAACGATGTTCAGATACCTGACAGGTGTCAGGGATTATGCTATTGGGATTATGGGGTCTAAAGTGTCGAAAGAAAATATCCCCCACAGCATAGCACTTCCACTGCTGGCCTATTTCCGCCCAAGAGTGCATCTACGTGCCATAACCTTCGTTGACAATCGACGTATCCGCGCCCTGCCGTCTACGTGATGCACCAGGAATCTTGATTCGTCAGACCAGGCCACTATCTTTCAATCATCCACGGTCCCATATCGATGATCTTGGGCCCATTTCATGCGTTGTTGGCGATGACGTGCAGTGAGCTTGGGAACTCGGCTGGGTCTTCGGCTACGCAGGCTCATGCACAGAAAACTGCGATTAACTGCGTGCTGTGACGCATTGCTCTGATCACCGCTCTTGCAGCTTCGGATGATTTGTCACACTGTGGCCCTACGACCGCTGTGAACAGTGTGCGACAGTCCCCGCACCCTTCTGGCATCAATGAGCTGCGAACGACACATCGCTGCACGACGGATCGTGGTTTGGCCATCTGTGCATCGTTTTTGATATGTACTTATTATTACGGCACGTCAACAACCCCCAAGCTGCGCCGTTTCCTAGATCGTAGTTCCGAGGCATTGTGCCATTACAATTTGTTCTTTATCAAAGATAAATCGGCAGCTTTTCCCATTTTGACTCCTAACACTCTACTAACAGAAAGCGGTCCTCGGGTTGTATATATACTATTCTGTGAACTTCACCTTCGGCACCGTTCGGTCTCCAGGCGCACTCATTTCTGTAGGTTGTGGGTGGTCATAATGTAGCGGCTCATCGGTGTATGCATCGTACAGTATACGTAACTATAAAACGCGGTGTGAGTTTTTTTTTTTTTTTTTTGATTGGAGGTTTAACGACCACCGTGACTAACTCAATGGGCTATAAGCAGTCGCCCGTCCCTAATTAAGGGTCACTGGTTCCAGGGAAGGGAGAGAGCCAGTGCCGTAAGACAAACACAACATCCATGCCTCACCGGGATTCAAACCCGGACCCCTCACGGACGAATGATCAGAGGCCAGCGCCTTAGACCACTGCGCCACCGGGGCGGCCGGTGAGTTTTTGTTGCCAAGGGTGATTGGGCTTGTCATGTGGAGGTAAGGAAACAGTGATTGGCTTACAATAAATTGTAATTACGAGAGATCCATTTGAATGTGAAACCGCCGCCCCGGTGGCGCAGTGGTCTAAGGCGTTGGCCTCTGATCATTCGTCCGAAGGGGTCCGGGTTCGAATCCCGGTGAGGCATGGATATTGTGTTTGTCTTACGGCACTGGCTCTCTCCCTTCCCTGGAACCAGTGACCCTAAATTAGGGACGGGCGACTGCTTATAGCCCATTGAGTTGCTCACGGTGGTCGTTAAACCTCCAATCAAAAAAAAAAAAAAAAAAAAATGTGAAACCAGGGCGTCAAGGAATGGTAAGCAACCGTTGTTTTCAGTTTCGTAACCGAATTGAATGTGAATGTCGATGTAATTTATAAGTTTGACAAATTTCGGAATTTCGGAACTTTTTCCTTTCCATAGAACGAAAGTATCCCCTACACGGTCATATATAGAATAATATTAGGCGCTAAAAACACGAAGAAAAACATTTTCGTTCTGAGACATTGCTCTGATATGAAATGGGACATTCGTTTTCAGTACTCGTAGTGTGAAACGATAACGAGGCACAAAGGTCCCTTAACGTCCTGCGGCGCAGCTTCCAACCGGTCTGCTACAATACTGTTAAATATACTTAGCACGTCCCTATGAAATTTGATAGCTCACATATAAAGCAACACAGCCACTGTATCGATTTCAGGTTACGTCAACAGTTCTTGCAGATGGCAGAAAAATGACTGCCAGTAAACGAGATCACAAGGGATCTTCAATGGCACTTTTCTTGTTCCTGAAGATTCATCTTCTATACAGGTTTCGGGTACAGGTGAGAGCCAGGCTGTAGGCAGTGCAACAACGCGGCTCTCAGATGAATTAATTTTAAGGTTCACAAAGCCAGATATAAATTGAATTACGGATATTGGAAGAGCATTTAAACTTTATTTGCATAAGGTAAACAATTAACTCCTGATTTTATAGGATCAGTCTTACCACTAATAAACAAATATTGCTGCTAGCGAATTTTATACTCACGGGCAATTAAATCTGCGCACCTAGAAGAAAGCAAGCTACAACCGCGAAACTTTGCAAATAGCTGGAATGCGTGCTGGTATGCAAATGATCCACGTTTGGTGCAATTGCGCATGACCACACGCCCTGTTGTAGCTCTGCAAGCAAGAACCGGCAGCCTTATAAACCGGCGTGTACTCGATGCCCTATGAAACCGAAAAGCACCGGACGTCGCAAGCAAGAGTACAGAGTGGAAAGTATACCGGGTGGACACCAGAGACGTCGATTTACGCAACTTACGGACTTTGAGAGAAGCCTCAACATCGGGCTGAAAACTTCAGGGTGGTCGGCGCCGTATAGCCCGCCACGTGGATTGTTCTGACCATACCGTCCGACTGTGTTGAGATTAGTGGACACGTGACGGCACTGTCACATGGCGGAGCGGCTCCGGACGGACCAGGAGGACCACCGGTAGAGAGGATCGACGGATCGTGCGCTATGCACGAACGGATCCCACGGGGACCCGGTCCACTATACAGGCAGATGTAGCGGATTCTGTGTGCCATTTCATTTTCCGACGCCTCGCGAAAGCGAATCTGCGATCCCAGCGCCCCTTACATGTGCTGCCATTAACACTGGAACATCGCCGGCTCCGTTTGCAGTGGTGCCAAGCCAGAGTGACGTGGAACGCCACAGAATGGTGACCTGCGGTGTTCAGCGATGAGTGCTGCTACGTTTTGTGGACAGATAGATGATCATCGTGTCCGGCTGTGGAGGTCCTCGGGTCAACGGCACCATTTCAACTTCGCTATCGAGCGCCACAGCTCCCCCACTGCAAGCATTAGGATCTGGGGAGCCATGGCTTACTATAGCTGATCAGCTTTGGTAGTGGTACGTGGATCATTGACGGGCCAACGGTATCTGGAAGAGATCCTACGGCACCATGTGTTCCTATTCCTGACCGGCATTCTAGGTGGCTTATACCAGCAGGATAATGCCCGCCCACCAGACACTTCTGTGGCCTGCCCGCTCCCCGGATGTGTCCCCTATTGAGCATGTGTGGGACCAGTTGAAACGCCAGCTGCCGCCGTGCCGCACTATGTGGAATTTGGAGCACACCGTCCAACACGTGTGGGCCAGTCTGCCGAAGAAAAACATCAGTCGCTTGTTCGCCTTCATACCAGAGCGTATTGCAGCATGTATCGCCGCACTAGGCGATGCGACGCGCTATTGCGGATGATCGGACTGCGTGCAACAGATCCCCCTGTCATTGTCCTACAGCTCTGTTTTTGCCATCATGTGTATCATTCATCTGTATCATTATATAAATAAAATTTCAGTTCAATCCGATGCTTCCTTCTTGGTGCGCAAATTTCCTTGTCCGTGAGTGTATTTGTATGTGTATGTGCGTCTCGACACACACACAAATAAATATTTCCTCAACGTTTCACAGAATTTTTGTATGGTGTGATATGTTGTATATCTTTAATTACGTGGCATTTGATTCAAGCACTCATGGCGTCTGAAATATGCATTATTATGTAAAATGTTTTTTGAGATAGGTAAAGATTTTGTGGTTAATGTGAAGCGCATTCTGCTTATGTAGCACGTGATTTTCACCAGCGTAAAATAATCAAGGGTAAATGAAGCGAATGATTTTGGAAATTTGTATCATACGTGCTGTACATTTCGCCTTACAGTTTTCCATAAAGTGGAGTGAGATATAACGTGTAACCTTAAAGGGGAACAGCAGTGTTCCATTTTTGATCTTGACTTGCACCTAGCTAGAATCACGCTAAATCACGAATATTTCCCCAAAAATGATACTTTATTTTTTTTTTAAATGGGGATAGGCTGTGACCGGGACACACCCTCAGGTTTTATTTACGTGGATACGTGTTTGTCATACAATTCACATCTGTGTTTTGTACAAAGGTTAAATCGATACAAGTATTGCCTAAGAATTTATATAAGTCAAGCCGAAATTGTCTTTCATGAACTTGAGTAAGTTAGTGCTTTGTTGCGCATCGATGTTAAAGTCACCAGTGAGAATTATAGGCACTTGGGTATCCGGTACCCAACTTGGTATGATTTTCTTGATGTTTTCAGAGTAAACGCATATAGCATCCGGAACAGGAAGACCTCTAGTGATGTTTGTGAGCGTTGGGATGAATGTAAACCGAACCAAGTATGAAGCGAGTTTGAGCAGACACATATCACCCACATAGTCATCTTCAATTCTCAATCTGTTGTTGACTGAGACATTTACGTGTTGGCAATCTGTTAGACTATTACTGTTTCTGCAAATGTCAACTCCCCTCGCAGTTCGTTTTGTGGGCGAAGTAGTACGTTTAGAAGTGGATGGTTTGTCTTGGGCTATTGCTCTATTTCTTTTCGCCTTCAATTCGAAACTGGGCAAATGTATGGGACAAGAATCATCCATCAAGTTTCACTCACGGCGAAGTAGTCCATTGGTTCACATGTACCAGCTGTACAAGTGCTTGGTTGTGGCTCCATTCGTTGCGCCGCTTCTGCTTTCTTCTTCTATCTATAAGCCGTATATCGTTCTACATTAATCGTTTTGGGCTTATTCTGTTCCTTTTGAGTTCTTCTTTCTTCTGATATACGTTTGTAGTTTTTTGAGTCTGACTTTTGCTTCAAATATCTAGACGTTTTGATTTTCTCACAAGTATGTTTTCGTTTATCACTTATAACTTATAAAGTACTTATTAAATGTTCATGAACTATTGTTTTTTAAATAGATCTCATCCAGACGAATCGTTTGAGGCCAATATCAGGATCCTAACTCTAGGCGATCTCGAGTTATACTGATTTCAAGGCACTTGACTCAGAGTATTCGACCTCAAAATGGCGGACGCCCTCCCCTCTCCCCGCGCATGCACATGGCCTTGAAGGTGATATTTTCATAATCATTGGTTATTACTTTTTTATGTGATTTATTAGAATTTAGCTATTTGTTATAATTTGGAAATTGTAAGCATTTCATCAATCATAAGAAATTATGTCGGTCAAGTTTTCCTAGAGGGTACCCCATGGTACCGATTTTAAAGACAGATCCACATAACAAAAAAAGCAGTGTTACGTTTCGAATTAAATACGTATATTAATCCTGAATTTTATCAGCTGAAGAATCCAGAATTCACTGAAAACCTGATATGGCAAGGAATTCTATATTTTTCAAGCAACAGGTGTGAACCAGTACACAAAAAGGTATGTACAATATTCAGAGGGACTAATATACGCTTTGGGCGTTTCAGTTTTTTGTAGCTTGATGCAAAAACTCCGGGAGGTAAAATAATTAGTTGGAGCTCTCAAGAAAGATTTCCGATCAGTAGTTATAACTAGTCAGTTTTTATAACTACTGGATAGAAAGTCAGTAGTGAAAGTTACTCCATCTGTGTAGGAAAACTTGCAGCTGATTCTGTGTGCACGAATCACACGATCGCTTCCTTTCCGGTGCAGCATTAAAGCCTTTCATGGTCGATTTTGGTACACATTCGTAAATGAGAAAACAGTATCCCTCAATTGGACGAATTCAGATGAAAAACGATGTTGAAAATTGTTCAGAGCAAAAACTACATCAACGGTGGAACAGAAATTCACAATTTTTTAAAGTGGATTTTGTAATGGAAGATATATTGCCAAGACACGACCAAAAAATTATAGTGTAAAGTAACAAAACTTGGTGGGTCATAATTAGCATAAACAGGAAAGATGACACCGAATTTTCGGGTGTAATAAGCACGTCTTTTGAATCCGTTCTGACGTAAACTAAATTTATCAAAGCTATTCAAAGTCAATGGAACCAGTATGGAAAACAATGGTATCTGACAGAAGAAAGACGTTTTTCAATCGGGTTTTTAATTCCTCCGATATTGCTGTAAACGGAATCGTGAGCTTACGCCCTATGGTTGCAGACTTGTGCATTAAGAAAAACATGAATTTATATGAGAAACATTTCACACTGGAAACGCTCTCCAACATAGAAAGAATTTTTCAAATCGGACTTTTAGAAACAGAGATATCGACAAAAATAAGATGTGACTTTACGTCCCCTGGTGGGAAAACCATGCATTATTTTAGGAAGAAAGTATTCCAAAAGGATTTTCCATATGAGCGGTATCGGTCCAGAAAAAAAAAAAATTAGTCGAGTTTTCAGGAGCCCAGATTCTGCTACAAATACATCAGAAGCAGAAAGTAACACTTATACCCTCTGGTGGCCAAACCATTCTTTACCAAACATTAGAAATTATGTGAAAAATATTTTCCATCAGGTCTTGTATGCGATACAGGAAGAATTTTTCAAATCGGAGTTTTAGAAGCAGAAATAACGCAGAAAACGCAGTTTACCTTTGTGCCCTCTAGCGCAAAGTCTATGATTTACTTGAAAATTTTTAATTTATAGGAAAAACATTTCGCATTGGAAACACCATCCAACAAAGGAGGAATTTTTCAAATCGGTCTCCCAGAAGTAGAGATATTGACAAAAATAAGATATACATCTACGCTCCCTGGCGTAGAAACCATGCATTATTTCAAGAAGAAAATGTTCCTAAAACGTTTGTCGACATGAGTAGTATCGATCAACTAACGACTTTTTTTCAATCGAGATTTTGGAAGCTCACATTTTGCTGCAAATACACCAGAAGCGGAAATTAAGACTTACGCCGCCTGGTGGCCAAACCATTTTTTACAAAAATTGTAAATCATGTGCAAAGGATTTCCTATCAGGAGCTGTATCCGGTGTAGAAAGAATTTTTCAAATAGGAGATTTAGAAATAGAGAGGTAGAGGGGAAAGCAATTTACCTCTACGCCCCCTAGCGGAAAGTCTACGAATTACTTTAAAATTTTGAAATTATATGAAAAACATGTCACACTAAAAACACTATCCAACAAAGACAGAATTTTTCAAATCGGACTCCTAGAAAAAGAGATATTGACAAAAATAAAATATGCGTTTACGCCCCCTGGCGGAGAAACTGTGGAAAATTTTAAGAAGAAATTATTCCAAAAATGTTTATCGATGTGAGTGGCATCAGTCCATGAAATAATTTTTTCAATCGATATATTAGAAGCTCAGATTTTATGGCAAATACCTCAGAAGCAAAAATTAACACTTACGCCCCTGGTTGCTGAAGTATTCTTTACCAAAAATTTGAAATTATATGCAAAAGATTTTCCATCACGAGGTGCATCCGCTGAAGCAAAAAGTTTTCAAATAGGAGTTTCAGAAGAAGAGTTATCAGGAAAAATGTAATTCACTTTTACGCCCCCTAGCGGAAATTCTATGCGTAATTTGAAAAAGTAACTATGTCTAAAATACTCTTCGACATAATTGAAAAAGATAAAATAATTTTTTCAATCGGATGTTTAGGAGCAAATATGTGGAATAAAACGTTTTTTTGAATTCGACATCATCTGCATTTACGCCCTCCAGCGGCGAAATTGCACATCGTAAAAAAAAACGAAATGAAGGATCATCATTCGCATTTTTCAAGCTTCCCAATGCCAAAAGAATTTTTCAAATCGGACTAATAGTTGCAGAGATAGCGTGGGTACAGACGGACGGACGGACGGACTGACTGACGGATGGACGGGCGGACGGACAAACCGGTAGCATAAGCACGATCTTTTTTTACAAAAGACGCGCTAAAAATGTAGCCAGGCTATAACAACTAGGAAGATATAGATATATCGGAAGATATATCGATTAGCATGAGAGAATGGAAGGAATGTGTCTAAGCTACTAGAAGGAGGAAAAAATGTTGCTAATATGTGAAAAGTCGGAAAATTCTTGGTTCAGCCATGGCAAGGATCCATTCATGTTGCTAGGTCACAAGAGATTAAAAGAAATGTAGCTAGATCAATCATAACGTTGAAGAAATGTGACTGGGTCAAGGTAAATTAGAAGAAATGTACCTGGGCCAAGGTACAACGGCCGTTCCATAAAAAGTGAGAGTAAATTCATACAAAATGAAGAAATATAGGTACAGCAAAATATATGTTATTCTTTCCCACAGTATCTTCCCGAGGATGATATACAACGGTCCCATCGTTCAGTCCACTTTTCAAAGCATGTAACGAAGGTATTTTGTGGAAGCTGCTTTAGCTACCCCTGTACAGCTTGAATAACGTTAGCATCTGTGTTAAATGTTGCGCCACGGAACTTCACCTTCATTGTTGGAAACAACCTGAAATCGTACGGAGCGAGGTCAGGACTCTGGACACGCTGTGGCATTATTTCAATACTGTATTTAGTAAGAAACTGTTGAACACAAGCGGCCACGTGTGGTCAGGCGTTATCATGGTGTAGGGGCCACTTGCCCACCAGTTCCTGTCGCTTAACCGATAGGTGTCGTCGCAGACGTTTCAAGACTGAAATGTGATACTCAGCATTGACAGCAATTTGTAAAGGAACGGCATTAAGGTAGAATACACACCTTCATAATCAAAGAAAATTATCATCACCTACCCAGCTGATTTGGTTTGGCGGACGTTTTTCGGAGGAGGCGAGCGTGTGTGTTTCCAGACACTCGTTGTGCGCTTCGTGAGGGGGGTCGAAATAGTGGACCCATGTTTCATCGGCAGTTATTACTATGTTTAGAAAGTCTGGATCCTTTGCAATCATTTGTTTCCACTCATGACACACCTGAACTCTGGCCAACAATTGTTCTCTCGTTAGGTGATGAGGTACCCATCTGGAGCACACACGGTGAAGCAGTAATTTGTCGCGTAGAATGCGGAAAGCCGGCGTTTTTAAAATATTAGTTAACGTCGCTATGTCTTCACGCGTCATTCGTCGATATTCTTGCAAGATTGCCCAAACATTGTTAGCAATACGCTCCGTAACAACACTTTCAGGTCGATCAGGCCTAGGGGCGAGTTTGGCCGACAAATGCCGTTTTTTGCTGCCATCTAAAAATCGTTGACTCACCCAAACATTTATCTCTGTAAGCTTTTTTCATTAATAAGTTTCTGGAGTCGTTTTATCCAAAAGATAGCAAAATTTTATCGCACAACGCATTTCACTTCTTAACTCTGAATCACTCACCTCCATAGCTGTATGGCGAAATGCAGACTTACCTTAAATAACTGCATGCGGAATAACAAAACCAGAATCATCTGCCACGGCAAATAACTGTAACCAGAGATACTTCCTTAATTCAGTTAGTCGTCTGCATGGTTGTTTTTCCCCTTCGCATTGTTTCCAACTTAAAAATAATACTCTCAGTTTTTATTGAACGGACAAGTATTAGTTAGAAGACATGAGGCTGAGCCAAGGAAGTTAGAAGAATTGTCGCTGGGCTAAGGTATATTAGAACATATGTGACTGTGCCAATGTAGATCAGAAAAAAGTGGTTATGTCACGGTGTATTAGAGGAAATGAGACCAGGCCACAGTAAAATGAAAGAAATAGGGGTGAGTCCATAAAAAATTGCGGGAAAGTATACAGGTCGTGACGAGTTGGAAGAAAGGAAGTGAAGCTATGTTAAGATTGAAGAAATGTGGTTAGATTATTAAAAATTGTTAGAAATATCTGGACAGTGAGAAGTTAAAAGACATGTGAGTAGGCCACGTGGGAGTGTAAAAAATGTAACTGTGACATGAAAAGTTAGGCCAGGGTAAATTAAATAAAATATGTTTAAATCATCAGAAGTCCGAAGAAGTACGACTACGCCATGATGAAGTTAAGAAACTGTTGTCAGACCACGATAGATTGAAAAAACATGTCGGCTGGATAATACAAGTTGCAAGAAATGTGATTAGGTTGAAAGAAATGTGACTAGGCCACGATCAGTTTGAACAAACGTGGATATGTTGCAACACATGAGAAGAGAGATAACTAGAGACTTGTAACCTTGAAGAAAGGTAGGAAGGTGACGAGGCCACGGTAGTTATACAAAAAATGTGGCTATGATGGACAAGTTGAGAGAAATGTGTTTAGCAAATGGGAAGTATAAATATACAATGACACTAGACATTGAGAATTTATTAGAAATGTCGCTAGATTGCCAAATACTAGGAAAAAATGCTGCTAGGACTAGACAAGTTGAAGAAATGCAGTTAGGACGTAGCAAGCTCGAGTAAATTTGGCTGAACATGAAAAGTTGAATTGGGGCTAGGCTATGGCAAAAAAATGTTGCAGTTTAGTAATTTTTTCCCGGAAGGTGTCAATGGCTACCATTTCTCGCGAACTGAAAAAACATTATGAACGTCTTTTTCGTTGAGCGAAAGTTTTGTCGAACGATTTGAGGGATTCAGTTCATCTTCTGCAACCAACCCAAACGTTGTCGATCTTCCTGAGAGTCCTATGAAAATAAAACCAGGTCTCATCAAGGTGAAATTTGTTCAAAGAATTTTGTGTAGTAAAATATGCTATGCAATATTTTTTTGAATAACAGTTTCTTGTTTTTCCGTAACAATTTTTTTAGAAATTTCAAGCATACTACATATACACTGAAGAGCAATTGAATTAGAGACAGATGGCGTTATGCAAATGTGGCGCTGTGGGCGGCTCTATAAACGGAAACGACAAAACGTATGCAGCGATACGACAATATAAGGAGTGATGCGAAGGGAATCAGTAAGAGTAAGACACAGTATGGGTAAGACGAAGGATCTAAGCGCATTTGATCGTGGGCAAATTGTCGGAGCCCGAGGAATGGGTCACTCCATCTCGGAAGTCGTGCAGGCACTGGGATTTTCACGAGCCACTGTGTCACGGGTGCACCGTGAGTACATCAAATCCGGTAAAACCATTCCTGCAAGGGCCAACTGCCGTGGACAACAGCGTGTGGATGAGTGGGGTCTTCGTCCGCCAGCTCGCATTGTAACAGCGGATAGACGGGCCACAGTGCAAGAAATCACTCGGCAATATAACGCTGGTGCACAAAAACGTGTAAGCAGCCACACCATCCAGAACCATCTCCTCGCTATGGGGTACAGAAGCCATCGGCCCACCAGGGTACCGCTCATCACAGGGTGCAAAGATTAGCATGGGCGCGGGAACATCGCCACTGGACCCTAAACATGCGGGAAAATGTTGCCTAGACTGATACGTCGAGATTCACGTTGGTACATGCGGATCACAGAATACGAGTACGTCGTAAACCACATGAAGCGATGGATCCTTCTTGCCAGCAGGGTACTCTTCAAGCTGGTGGGGCTGGCATTATCGTCTGGGGACTGTTTACGTGGACTGAAATGGGGACCCTGGTGCGTGTGACATCGTCCCTCACAGGTAAACGTTACCGGAATATCCTGGACGACCATTTTCTCCCGTTTGTGCGTCTTCAACATCCCACTGGGGACCTCATCCTGCAACAAGACAATGCACCGTGCCATCGCTCACGAATTGTATCCGAATGGTTGAATGAACACTCCACCGACGTGACCTCTCATCCTTGGCCAGCTAGGTCACCTGACCTCCATTCCATCGAGCACATTTGGGATGCCATCGAGAGAGATGTTCGAGGCTCTGACTCCTCCATCAAATCTTCGTGAACTGTGGGAGCTTGTTCAGGGGTCGTGAATCCGTATGGCTTCCCAACGCTTCCGGTGTCTTGTCGAGTTCAAGGTGGTGCTTCACGTTACTAGACAGTTATCTCTAATTCAATTTGCTCTTCAGTGTAATTAGTACAGACAAGTGACGTTTACCAGGAACATTAAACAGAAGTCATCGCTCTTTTCACGTTTTTATAAGTGAGTCACGGAAAAATTCTCATCGGCCGCTACCGGGAATCGAACGCATGGTCTTCTAGTTACGCGCCGGACATGCTTCCACTGCACCACAGCGGCCTCGAATTCCTCCAGGCTCGCATACGACTAACTGCCAAGCAACTTAGCAGATTGCTTCTTGGAGCCCCGCACAGTGCTGGGGATTCACCAAAGATGGTAAGCAGCAACTGAACAAATAACTAGGAGGCGAATGAATAATTAATACGGTCATATGTGAATCTGGAGAAATTCAGGGACGCTGTGGTGCAGTGGAAACATGTCCGGCGCATAACTGGAAGACCCTGGGTTCGATTTCCGGTGGCGGCCGCGGAGAATTTTTCCGTGACTCACTTATAAAAACTTGGAAAGAGCGATGACTTCTGTTTGATGATCTTACTACATATAGAACAGAAGAACAGATATTATTACCACATGGTGGCCAGGGTACATTTTTTATCTTATCCCAGTTTTCCACACTGATTTACTTCCATTCCCCTTTTCTCCAAGACAAGCACACTTAAAAAATGCGTGTATCAAAAAAAAAAAATTAATTGGAAATGAAAATGTCCTTTAAATCAAATACTCATGGTAAAAAAAATGTGTGCTTACAAAGGAAAAGCAAAATGCTGGGTGGAGGGCATTGTTGAAAGATGACAGCTTTCAGTTTCACTCTCGGAATCACGTGGACATTTACTGCCATATAGGTTTACGTTAGGTTCCCTATGTAACTTGCTTAAAAATAAATCACATGGTCACTGTGGGTTGAAATATGAGTTCTGAGCAATCGAAAGTAAATGTCTGAAGTGTCTATTCTGTTTCCGAAGTCAATTTCATTGCTAAGAACATTTTTTCTACCTCTGAATTGGAAAATACTTTCAAGATATTGATGACCAAAGCCTCGACTGGCACTCTTAATTTTTTATGTGAAATCTGCCACCGTATAATCGTTTGCTTGTGGGTTTAACGACCACGGTGAACAACTCGGCAGGCTGTAGGCCTATTAACTCCAGAAAAGGAAGAGAGGCAGTGCCATAAGACAAACATAACTTTCATACCTCGCCGGGATTCGAACCCGGACCCATCTCAGACGAATGGTCAGAAGCCAAAGCTTAGACCACTGCTCTACCAAGGCGGCCACTACACAAATGAAAGATCGAATTCAATAATCTCGCTTTGATCAGCGTTCAAATATATTCTGTGAAAAATGCTCGTTATTAAAAAATGCCCACTTCTTTTGCGTAGCTTTAAAACTTACATCGCAAAAAATATGCTACATAAACCTCGAATTATATCGCAACTCCGCGCAACGCATCACGAAATACGATGCGATAGCGATAAAATTTTACCTTGCTCATTATTTGTGAAAATGGCTGTCAATCCTTGGGTTCCACTCAGTCCAAATATTGACATCCTCTCCTTGCACAAACCTGCCTTTCTCCCTATTTGTGAGACCTATAGCAGCAACGTGCAGACTTCTTAGACCAAACTTTATGGAACGCCAACGGTGAGAGAAATTATTATGCAGGCTTTGTTTTTAATAAGTGATCATAAATTTCATCAAGCTTTCAAACAAGTGGCTCGTTAGCTTCAGAAAGAAGTGTGCAAATCAAACAGACACGTGTCGAGAACGTTTTTAGCGTCTCTTGTAAAATTTCTTTTATCATTAACTTTTTTATTCTAAGGTGGAAAAATGTGACAGACAAATATATGTTACTTCAAAACACAATTAGTATATTACACCGGCTTTCTATGGGCAAATAAAAATACTTAAAACATAAATTACTCCTTAATAGGAGAGAACGAGATTGTAAGACGATATTATGCAGCTACTTGCATAACGAGTAGAGACTGAAGTTATGTGTACCAATAAAAAAAATTACAGTACGTGACGACTGCAGGTTCCTAGTAATAAGAAACACTTTGAAATGTGAAGTAATTAAGTTTGAAACAGGCAGTCAGTCTTGAGAAACAGGCTTGGATCAAAGTTCGTCTTTTGACGGTGTGAAGATTCTCGCTGAGGTCAGAACTAGGAGTATGGGTAAATAAATATTCCAAATGCTTAAGTATCTAAAGGTTCACCAAAACTATAAGTGCAATCAGATGCTGCTAAACAAGGTGCTTGACAGATGGGTCTAAATAAATGTGCTTAAAAAGCAAAAACAGTTGAACTTAGTTTGAGGTCATACAGGCCTATGAATACATTGTCGTATAAGCAACTGACACTACGAATTCCTCTTTAAGTGAAAGATGAACTTGCTGCGAAAATATTCAAGAATATAACATGATAACATTTTACAATCGAATGCTTAGTGGGCAGGAAAGTTGCTAAAGAACAAGCACTGAAGTATTAATTCTATGCGTGGAAAATATAAAAACCCTATCTCCTCCGAACCTAAACTAATACGGTTCCTAACAATTGCACGAAAAAAGTACTAAAATCCGTTCAGCTCAAGAATAACCCTGGTATGAACCAGAATAAGATTTTGTAAGATAGTCAGTAATATCTTCAATATTCAAAAGAGAAGCGATATCAAGAATTAGGACAAAAGCAAAATACGAAAAGATACAGAGTATTATCGCTTTGAAAAATAGTTATTGTTGTTGTTAGTCAAGTGACAATTGCTTAACTTATGTTTCGCATTCACAACAGAAGATTTTTGAAAGTATCATATTGGATGGAAGCACATCAGACAACAAAATCAGCATCATATCTGCTAAGAATCCACTCTAATTTTGTTTTCGGGGTTTAGCGATCGCCTTTATCAAGTTTAAGGCCTATGCGCCATAGCCCGTCCTTGATATGGGGCCACTGGTTCCAGGGAAGTGGGAGAGCCAGCGCAGTAAATCAAGCACACCACCTACATCTCACTAAGGACTCGGAGCAGGGTCCATTCGAACGAACGATCAGAAGCCAGTTTCATAAGGCAAATACACCCCATTTGTCTCATCTGGGACTCGGATCCAGAACCACACGGATGAACGGGCAAAAGCCAGCCCATTGCGTTACTGGCTGGTATTCTGTATCAGTAGCGCATGGGCTACTGGGCTGGCATCCTGTACTTATCAACTACGTAGCAGAAACGAAATATACACTGAAGAGCAATTGAATTAGAGCCAGCTGGCGTTATGCAAATGTGGCGCTGTGGGCTGCCCTATAAACGGAAACGACATGACGTATGCAGCGATCCGACAATATATGGAGTGATACGACGGGAATCAGTAAGAGTAAGACACAGTATGGGTAAGACGAACGATCTAAGCGCATTTGATCGTGGGCAAATTGTCGGGGCCTGACAAATAGGACACCCCATCTCGGAAGTCGTGCAGACACTGGGATTTTCACGACCCACTGTGCCACGGGTGCACCGTGAGTACATCGAATCCGGCAAAACCATCCCTGCAAGGACCAACTGCCGTGGACAACAGCGTGTGGAGGAGCGGGGTCATTGTCGGTTAGCTCGCATTGTAACAGCCGATAAACGGGCCACAGTGCAAGAAATCACTCGGCAATTTAACGCTGGCGCACAAAAACATGTAAGCAGCCACACAATCCAGAACCATCTCCTCGCTATTGGGTACAGAAGCCATTGTCCCACAAGGGTACCGCTGCTGACTGCACATCACAGAGTGCAAAGATTAACATGGGCGCGGGAACATCGCCACTGGACCCTAGACATGTGGGAAAATGTTGACTGGACTGATGAGTCGAGATTCACGTTGGTACATGCGGATGGCAGGATACGAGTACGGCGCAAACCACATGAAGCGTGGACCCTTCTTGCCAGCAGGGTATTCTTCAAGCTAGTGGGGGTGGCATACTCGTCTGGGGACTATTTACGTGGACTGAAATGGGACCCTGATACGTGTGACATCGTCCCTCACAGGTCAACGTCACCAGGATATCCTGGACGACCATTTTCTCCCATTTGCGCGTCTTCAACATCCCACTGGGGACCTCATTCTGCAACAAGACAATGCACCGTGCCATCGCTCCCGAATTGTATCCGAATGGTTGGATGAACACTCCACCAACGTGACCTTGCTTCCTTGGCCAGCTAGGTCACCTGACCTCAATCCCATCGAACACATCTGGGATGCCATCGAGAGAGATGTTCGAGGCTCTGACACCCTCCATTAAATCTTCGTGAACTGTGGGAGCTTGTTCAGGGGTCGTGGATCCGTATGGCTTCCCAACGCTTCCGGCGTCTTGTCGAGTCCATGCCGAGACGAATCGCAGCCGTCATCAGGGCGAAAGGTGGCGATACACGTTGCTAGACAGGTATCTCTAATTCAATTGCTCTTCGGTGTAATGCCTTCTTTAAGGGACACTTCTATTTAAGGGTCTAGTTGAAAACCTGAATCTCAGAAGCCCTGTTGCAAGTGGAAAAAGCAATGCTGGACAGGACTTGGCAGGAACCGGAATATCGCTGAGATATATGCTGAGGGATCATTGAAATACCTTCACTTATATAGTACTTTGCGGCCATCCTTTCGCCGGAAGAACGGCAGCTAACCGGCGTGGCATCGACTCCACAAGGTCTCTGTACAGTTGTGCGGAGATCTTAAGCTAAGATGTTTGTAGTGCGGAGATTTGAAGCTAAGATGTTTGTAGTGCGGTCCTCAGTTCCGGTAGGAAGTGGGTTGTTGTGTCCAATTTCCTCACCTGGCATTGCACAATAACCCACAGATGTTCAGTTGGGTTGAGATCAGGTGAGTTTGTGTGCCGTTCGAGATAGCTCATTGCTGTGTTGGTTGAGCCATTCCAGCCAGAGATGGGCCCGACGACACAGAGCATTATCTTCCTGGAATAATCCACTTCATCTGCGTGGAGGTACAACAATGTGGGGTATACATGGTCCTCAAACAGTTCCTAGTAGTAAGCGGTGTCCATACTTTGGTCCACATGCCAAGGGTTTCCAGTTTATGCCAGGTAAACAGGGCCATATTAAACAACCTCTCCCAACAGCCTGGATAGCTTCATGCTGCTAACGGTAAATACGAACTCGACCATAGACAGAATGAATGGCCATCGTGATTCGCTGGGACTAGCACATCTGCTTCCAATCTTCTACCGTCCAATTCGCATGACGTTGGTACCACAAGAGTCGTTTACGCCGAAGGCTTATTTTTAAGAGAGGGTGGCGTACAGAGCGTTGTAGCCCATTTGTGCCAGAACGCAACACATAGTCGCGCGAGATACTGTTTCGGGTTGGCCTGTAATATATTGGACAGTTAACTGCCTAACGGTGCTACGCTTATTGTACTGTAGAGGGCAACGCACCCGTGTTTCACCCGGAAGACCACCTTTTGCCACCCCTTCACAGTTGTGCCGCCGATTTGATGTTTCGCCGTTTTTGAACTTCTCCCAGTACACTTAAATCACGGAGATCCCTCTTCCCCCACAAGTGTTGCCGTTTACGAAATGGATGCACCAACCCTTCGTGAGCCCATAGTCTGGTCTTTCGTAAACTCTGATAAATCCTTGGTTTTATGCATAACGTCCGTAACTTTGCTCTCAACTTAATCATCAACCTCTTATATACACCTCTTTAGCATACAGGCAGCACCTTCCTCCTCGTTATGGGGTGCAACTCACTTTGCGGAGGGGTGGTCGCCTTTCAATGAGCCCTCAATGTATGCCGTGTTATGTATTATGCATTCTACACGCATACACAATTCGTTAGTTGTGAGAGGTGGCGAGGCATTACAAGCCAGTTTTTGCGCGATGACACCCCAGACATTCTCTATACGCGACAAATCTGGCAAGCGAGCAGGCCAGAGAAGACGAGCTACTTGATGCGCTCAGAGTACGCCTTGGGCAGTACAAACAAAATGGGGTCGGGCATTGTTTTGTTGGAAGTCGGCTCCCGGGATCGTCTGAAGGAAGAGAAGAAATTCAGCTTCCAACACTCCCGTGATGTATCGTTCGCTGCTCAATGTGCCTGGGATGCGTAGTACATAGGTGAGTGCGTGAATGAAACGCAATAGCGCCCCAGACCATTACGCTCGGCGTGTGACCGGTATGGTGCTGCACAATGCAGCCTTCCAGATGCCGTTCACCATCTGGAATCCTTGTTCACGGTATCTGTGAAAAAGGATTAGCCCGTCATGATGTATTAGATAGAATCCGGACTCGTCCGAAGACACAATATGCTCCCATTCAGCACTCCAGTTTCGACGATTGCGGCACCACTGCAATCGCTGACGCCTATGGTTCAGAGTCAAGGGAAGTCGCAGTAATGGACGACGAGCAACGAGGCCTTTCTACACCATTCGGTAACGAACAGTGCTTGCAGACATCGTACGATGTGTGACCATCCTCCATTGCTGCGCAAGTGTCGGAGATGGTGTTGTGCGCGACATCATTACCATACAGTACAAGGGCCTGTATTCCCTCTCGGTCGTGTGATTTCGAGCTCCAGACCCTGCACGACGATGCTTCGAACCTTTTGCTGTCCATTGACACTATGTACGCATAACGATAGTTGTGTTACGCCTAACGCGTGCAGCAATATCACGGTATGATGGACTACCTTTTCTGAGTCCAACGATTCTACCTCTTTCAAACTCCATCAAGTGTTCGTATCGTTGTCTCGTCCTCCTACATGGCATGTTTACATGTTAACAACTGCGTACGGTCGAGTTTAGTGATAGCAAGTTCAAAAACCTGCTCTGTGTACGCCTTCTTGTATATCACCTGGTGTGACGTTTCAGACGGTGTTTCGCACACCTCATATTTGCATGTACGCTGCAATTGTAATTATTTGTATCTCCTATGGTGCCCTATCCACCTTGCAATGTTCACGCGCCGCCCCGGTGGCGCAGTGTTCTAAGCGATGGCCTCTGATCATTCGTCCAAAAAGGGTCCGGGTTCGAATCCCGTGAGGCATGGATGTTGTGTTTGTTTTACGGCACAGTCTCTCTCCCTTCCCTGGAACCAGTGACCCTAAATTAGGGACGGGCGATTGCTTATAGCCCATTGAGTTCCTCACAGTGGCCGTTAAACCTCAACTGAAAAAAAAAAATCGTGCAAATCCGAGCATTTCTTCCTGGTGCAGTAATTTCTATTAACAGCAGTGTAAAAAGTTTAAATTTGTTACCGAAGTTCGTGTTTACGAAAAATTGAGCATGGTTCACAGCATGATTCGCCGTTTTTTTTTTCAGATTGGAGGTTTAACGACCACCGTGAGCAACTCAATGGGCTATAAGTAGTCGCCCGTCTCTAATTTAGGGTCACTGGTTCCAGGGAAGGGAGAGAGCCAGTACCGTAAGACAAACACAACATCCATGCCTCACCGGGATTCGAACCCGGACCCCGTTCGGACGAATGATCAGAGGCCATCGGTTAGACCACTGCGCCACCGGGGCGGCGATTCGCCGTTTGACGAAATTACATTCCTTATTGATTCTTATCTTTATCTTTTCAGCACCTTGCATCAACTTATACAGGGTGATCAGAATCGACCGCACAATAAACCTACCGAAAAATTCCCCGTGGAGAAAGAAGCCGAAAACTGTTGTCCGTTGTCCGATCGGACGTCGCATTGCGGAGATATACGCGCCGAAAGTTTCGTGACGTCACATCCGGTAACGCACATGCTCGTTGAAGAGCGACGTGGATAGTTATACAGATGTACGTATCACAAGACAATTAAGGTGGCGCAGTGGTCTAAGGCGATGGCTTCTGATCATTTGTCCGAAAGGGATTAGGGTTCGAATCACGGTGAAGCATGGATGTTGTGTTTTTCCTACGGCACTGACTCTCTCCTTTCCCTGGAACCAGTGGTCCTAAATTCAGGACGGAAAACTACTTATAGCCCACTGAGTTGCTCACGGTGGTCGTTAAACCTCCAATTAAAAAAAAAAAAAAGCAATCAACATTTTAAAATGTGGCACGGGGTGGGTATGCAAATTGGAAGGACGTGGTGGTGTGACACCATCAGTTGTACGTCTGCGCGATCCAGCAGGTAGGGATAAAAAGGGTTGGCGACGATAGCAGTTAAGCTCATACTGCGTTGGTACATTTGACAGTAGTGTTGGTATCGATATGTCGTACAGTTTGAGAGAGTATTCTGACATGTATATCCTATTCGGGGAATACCATGGTTCAGGTCATACGGCGGCTTGAAGCTCGAATGCGCGACACAGGCAATGCCGCACCACCTCCAAGTGTAGACAATATCGCTGGACGCTCTGTGAGAACACCATCCCTCGATGACGCCATACTAGAGTTCTTAGAGGAGGAGCCAACGACCAGCAATCGTGCGATCGCACGGCAGTTCGGTGTGCACCAAAGTACCGTACTTGCCGTTCTACACGACGAATACCTGCATCCATATACATCACACGGGTGCAAAGCCTATTACCGCAGGATTATCCTCGAAGACAGGCATACTGTGAGTGGCTGCTACACCAACATGCTGCCGATAATAGTTTCATCCACTGGATCTCGTGGACTGATGAAGCAAGATACACGGCAGGGTATCTGCAACACCCATAATAGTCCTGTTTGGGCATTGGACAATCCGAACGCAACACGTGAACAAGCTCACCAGGTCCGGTGGGGTGTTAATATCTGGTATGGTATTGTGGGCGATATCCTAGTGGGACCATATCTTCTTCCAGAACGTGTCACAGCCGCCAACTGCATGGTGTTCCTACGTGATGTTCTGCCAGACTTACTGGAAAACGTACCATTGGCTGTTCTTAGCAATCTATGGTTCCAGCATGATGGAGCACCGGCGCATTACGCTGCAAATGTTCTCCAGTAGCTGGATACGGAATATCCAGGTCGATGGCTTGGCCGTGGTGGTCCTGTCACATGGCCAGCTAGATCGCCGGATCTTAACCCATTGGACTTCTTCCTGTGGGGTCATCTAAAGGAACGGGTATATCGATGGCCTGTCAACAGCCTGCCCGATCTAGTAGCCACCTTAGACGCGGCCTTCAGAACTGTAACCCCTGCTATGCTGCAACGCGTGCAGATGTCTATTCCTCGGCGGGCTGCAGCCTGTTCCGCACTACAAGGTGGTTATTTTGAACACATGTTGTATTCTGACACGAATCCACGTGTTTTATCATTTGTGTTGTAGTGGTACACATCAATACATTACATGTTTTCTGTCAAAGTGATTGGGTAAGTTATTTCAAATGTCCGTATTCTCACCGGATGTGACGTCACGAACTTTCGGCGTGTATATCTCCGGAATGCGACGTCCGATCGGACAACAGACAACGGTTTTCGGCTTCTTTCTCCACGAGGAATTGTCCGATAGGTTTACTGTGCGGTCGATTCTGATCACCCTGTATAACGTACATCCTCTTTTATTTCTCCCATTTTCTTTTTAGCATGTCTTTTGTAAAAAAAGATCGTGCTTATGTTGCCGGTTTGTCCGTCCGTCCGTCCGTCTGTACCCAAGATATCTATGCAACTATTAGTCCGATTTGAAAAATTATTTTATTATTTTTGCATTGGGAAGCTTGAAATATGCGAATGATGATCCTTCATTTCGTTTTTTTTTTTACGATGTACAATTTCGCCGCTAGATGGCGTAAATGCAGATGATGTCGAATTCAAAAATACATTTTATTCCACATATTTGCTTCTAAACATCCGATTGAAAAAATTTCTTTTATCTTTCGATTCCATTTATGTCGAAGAGTATTTTAGATTTTTTTCAAATTACGCATAAATTTTACGCTAGGGGTGTAAAAGTAAATTACATTTTTCCCGATTACTCTTCTTCTAAAACTCCGATTTAAATTAAATTTTTTTTTTCAGCGGATACAACTCCTGATGGAAAATGTTTTGCATATAAAATTTTGATAAAGAAAACTTTGGCCACCAGGGGGCGTAAGTGTTAATTTTTTGCATCTGATGTATTTTCCATAAAATCTGAGCTTCTAAAATAGCGATTGAAAAACTTCTTTCGTGGACTGATACCACTCACATTGATAAAATTTTTCTCAATATTTTCTTCTTAAAATATTCCATAGTTTCACCGACAGGGGGCGTAGATGTATATCTTATTTTTGTCAATATCTCTACTTCTAGGAGTCCGATTTGGAAAATTCCTTCTTTGTTGGATAGTGTTTCCAGTGTGACATGTTTTACATATGAAAAAGCCAGTGCCTTAAGACAAACAAAACATCCATGCCTCACGGGATTCGAACCCCAATCCATTGCGGACAAATGGTCAGAAGCCAGAACTTAGAATACTACGCGACCAGGGCGACATTTTTTTCTTTGTCGTGCTATTTTAGTTTCGTCGGGCAGTGTATTATGGATTGTTCTGTTCGGTGTTTTGTTCAGTTCTCTGACCACATGCTATATACACTATATTGACAAAAGTCACTGGACACTTAGAAGAGAAACACAACATAGCATTTATCGACATACGTTAGTACGGTGTCGGTCCACTTTTATCCTTAATGCATGCACTGACCCTTCGAGACAGGCTTTCGACAAGGTTCTGGAACACAGCGATAGCTATGCGCTTCCATTCAGTACATAATGCTGCCGCTAACTGTTGCTTAGTTGTAGGCCTTGGTTCCAAACTTCTTATGCAGCGCTCTAATTCCTCCCATAAGTGCTCTCTGGGATTAACATCAGGCGTCTGTGTTGGGCAGTCCACACACGATACGGAATTATCGTCAAACCACGCCGTAACAGTCCTTGCTTTATGGCTCGGTGCATTATCCTGCTGGTACCAACAAGGCTCGGTTTCATAGTATTGCCACAGAGTTGGTAGAGCATAATTGTCCAGAATATCGAGGTAGACGATATTCAAGTTTGTCCACGATAATCAACGGAACGGGACCATACCACGAAAAACACCCTCGCAAAGTACACTGCCAGCTCCAAACTTAACCGTAAGAACAGTACACTGTGGTAAATAGCGTTTCCCCGGCTGCCGCCATGCCCACACACGGCCATCAGACTGATGGATCATGTATCTAAATTCATCAGTCCATAGGACCCGTTTCCATTGATCTACGGCCCACGATAAATGTTCTCTACACCATGTTAAACGACGATTAACATTCCGAGTGGAGATGAAAGGCTTATGAGCAGCCGCACGACCACGATAACCCACAGAATAAAGTTCTCTGCGAATGGTAAGTGTACATACCGAGGTTCCAGCATTTTTATTCACCTGTACACTGAGGTCTTGTGAAGTACTCCATCGATTAGCTGTAACGACTCTCCTGAGGCTTCGACGTCCTCTATCACTGATTTTCTTTGGTGTGCCGGTACGTTTTGCTGCTTCAGGCAGGCCATTTGTCTTCCACTTATTCAGTACATCCAAAACAGTTGACTTGGGTATGTTTAAACGCATCTCGGTTTCTCTAATGGACAACCCACTATTATAACACCGAACAATTTTTCCTTTCTCAGAGTCAGTACTCTTCCGCCACGACATTTTCACTCAACCTCAGAGTGCGATATGATCGCGGTCAGATGCAGTCTTGTTTTTATACAATTTGTAGCCGTACCGCGCATCTTAAGAACACAGCGGATCCGTCCATTTGCATTTGAAGGGGTGTGCGGTGACTTTCGTCAATATAGTGTATATGAAAGCAACAATCTTTCTCAAAATTTCCTAAGCAACTGAAAGCTGCATAAGATATTTCGCAAAAAAAAAAAAAAAGCCAATGCACACTTTTAAAATATTTTGAAAAAAAAAATGCGTATCAGGGAATACTCTCGCTCCTAAAGTACCGACTTTCTTTTTCCTGGTTTGAAGGTTGTTATTTTTGGCAAGTCAACCAAGTAGGCGGCGTGAATTTTAAATTTATATGTCTTTTTATACTATAATATTATTTTCATAGATAATTATAAATAAACATTCTCTCTTTATATGGCTACTATGTCTTAGTAACAGCAATGTCCAACGGATAAATGGATGTAGCCATTCATCCAGCGGCTACCAACCTGTGAGGTCGTTGAAGACGGAGCACTACATCTTCATGAAGCTTTAAATCTTCTTTTTACGATGCCTTTTCAATGGCAAGAGCTAAATTGAGTCCCCGTTCACTTTATGACCTGTTTCTTTTATCTGCCTAATCTCACATCGTCAACAGAAAGTTCTTTTCGCAGAACATAAATTAGCAATTAAAAAATTTCAAATCCAGTTTTGTTAATGCTTTTAATTGCTGATTGATGTTCCGCGAACAGAATTTTATTTTAACACAGTTCCTCTATGTGTGAAGACATACAGCTACCTTCCACGTCGTAAATTATTCCTGGTTTAAATAAGACAGTATTTTCTATTTGTTTGCATTGTTTGTTACATAATTTTCGTTCATTGTGCTGGAATTATTTTTATTTTACTCCTAAGATCTGCTGCGAAAACCACAAAACGACCGACCTGCTGGCGTAGTGGTCTAAGCGCTTGCTCCTGATCATTCGTCCGAGATGGGTCTGGTTTCGAATCCCGGTGAGGCATAAATGGTTTTTTTTTTTTTTTGATTGGAGGTTTAACGACCACCGTGAGCAATTTATTGGGCTAAAAGCAGTCGCCCGTCCTTAATTTAGGGTTACTGGTTCCAGGGAAGGGAGAGAGCCAGTGCTGTAAGACAAACACAACATCCATGCCTCACTGGGATTCGAACCCAGACCCCTTTCGGACAAATGATCAGAGGCCATCGCTTAGACTACTGTGCCACCGGGGCGGCAGGCATGAATGTTGTGTTTGTCTTACGGCACTGGCTCTCTCCCTTCCCTGGAACAATTGACCCTAAATTAGGGACGGGCGACTGCTTATAGCCCATTGAGCTGCTCACGGTGGTCGTTAAACCCCCAATCAAAAAAAGAAAAATACTACAATGAACGTTTAGCTAGTTACTTGGAGGGGTTCAATTGAACTAATTATTAAAACAATACTTTTTTTATTGCGAAAGTATGCTCTTTTTTAGCAGTAAAATATTTTTTTTAAATTAAAACAATACTTTTTTTACAACATTTAATATAAAAACTGGATAATTCAAACGCATCATGACATAATTTAAAAAATATACCCTTTTTTACGGAAGATGCGTTTACTATAAAACTAAAATAATTTTCTAAAACAGTACTTTAAAAATATTTATTAAAGAATGTTTCATTTTTATACTATAGTAAAATGTTTTATAAATAGTATTATTGGTCTTGTATTAGGCGATGACAATTCAGTCTTATATATTGAATATAGAATAAAAATAGCAATGCGCGCGCGCCTTTTTCTCAGAATAAAATGTTTGTTATACATCGATTATAGTTTCGAGCGTCTGGCTCGGCATCATGAGGAAGAATGGAGCGTAAACATTCAAATCATTGTGCGATCATATGAGAGTTCTGACGGTCACGGATTTTGGTGAGTTGTTTCCACGCGCTTGAAAGAAATGGAGTCGACGTCATATCGTTGACAAGCCGTGAAGAGTTCCGGTTTATGTGGAAAGCTTCTAATATATTAAGCTTGATAGTCGAATTAGGTTTATCAATAACCGTGCCGTTTCCAAACAGAAATTTATGGTTATTTTCGTGACAATGTTGGGCAATATACGACTTCTTCAATTCATAGTTCCTTACGTAAGTCTTGTGTCCCTTCATACGGAAACGTAAAGCCCTGCGGATCTGTTCTAAAGACCACATTCACAAAGCATCTGGTAAATTCCTCAGAAATTCATGTCTTCGACGTAGTCTTTTGATACGCGAAACTTCATCTTATTTATGGGTTTGAAAATAACTTTGAAATTAAAAGTTTTGAGAATTTTTGAAATTCCGAAGCAAATCGCAGGAGCAAGTGGGATAACCGCCCAATTCTTTCGTATTGGGAGGTCTATTGGCGTGAGCGAGCAAACAGGCTTTGGGTTTCTAAATTTTTCGACAGCTTTATCTATAACGGAAAGGCTGTTTCCTCTGCGTACTGCAATTCGTTTTAGAAAATCAAGCCCTTTCTGCAAGAAATCCTCAGTTGAGCATATATGTATTGCACGATATACGTATGTATAGATTGTAGAAGGCAGATAGATATCTTTTGTTTCCATGGGTGATTTGATTTCGCATATATAGTTTTATATATTATTTTAGTGTAATAAAAACAGTAATTAAAATAGTAACTTCACTTGTAACAGCCATAAATTTGATATTTTCAATTATCTTTTCCTGGGTTTAAGGCAATAACAAATAGTTTTTTTCTTCAAGCATATAACGGGCTAGAACTAACTACTCGTGGTTAGCAAAATAAGCGGAAATCAGCTCGGAACGAATATATTTGTTGTTTAAGAAGTGGGCACATTCTGCTGGAAAGAGTGAATCCGCTCATCAGAAAGCGTTGTTTTCCCCTGGGCTTTTTATTCAAAATGGCCATTGAAGATGGTGATTGACACTAATACCTTCTGGAAGATTACTGTCTGAAAAAGCAAAAACCATGGAGACGAACCTCAGAAAAGAGAGAAGATGTTTGAGTTATTTGTATCTACCCTGTGACATGATGTCCGCTTCAGAAGGAACAATCCCTTACCCATCATGCCTTGAGTGTCATGGAACACAGAATAAAGTACCAGAAGAGAGCGCTTATCAAAGTAACAAGATTATGGTCGGTACTGCCCCGATGAGAGAATGAAAAAAATTGTTTTGCCGTAGCATTCGTAAAACCGGGCCGGTATGTTGAACATTCCTCTTCATGGAGCGCAGAAAATTTCGGCACCATTTTCTTCAGGTACACCGGCCGCTTGACAATCTGTTCTGAGAGTATCATTGGGGTAGATCGCATGAGGTGTTCCTTTCAAACTTCCTCTAGTCAGTTCTTGTTCAAAAATTTGCTTCTACTCATTGCTCGATGGCTCTCTCAAGTTTGTAATATTAATACTGTAACGACCGTGGCGAGCAATTATTAATTTTTATCCACGGTTATATGATGTTGTCCTTGGCGCGAAGACTGAATTTTTGGGGCAAACACTTAACGAATTGAGCTGGCAACACACTCACAAAAAGAAGGCCAGAGAAAACAATTACTGCACAACACATAAATAATTTAATCGGAAAAGAAAAAAAGGCAAAAAACTTTGATTATTATCAATGGAAGGCTATTGTTAGTTTCAGGGGTTCTTTTTTCCCATCATCAAATTTCTAATGCTTAGTTCAGCTACAGACATTGATAGCTTATTTAATCGCTGCATCCAATAGTTCTGTGTATTCTTTGGAATCGAGGAACTGATCTATGGTAATCGAAATACTACAATACTACGGCTTTTGTGGAGACTTGCTACTCTCCGCACTCAAACACGCACAAGATATCGGCCTTGGGAGGTTAGCGTTAAGGGTACTCACAACTGCGCCCTTTGCATACACAACAGATGCTCTCCTCTCTGTTGCCCGTGCTCTGTTGCTCTTCAGTACATGATCTCGCCTTCCGTTACTCTGCTTATGTTTCTGTACAGCGGTCATTTGAGTTCCGAGTCTGAGTTTCGCTTTCCGTATTCTGAGGCAGGACACAGCTCCTTCTTACAGCAGATTTCTTAATTCCTTCATTTTACGAGTTGCATTGCCTTTTCACAATGACATGGAATCTTTTCTCTTCCACCCGGAATGTAGGACTCCGACTTTTTAAGTCTCTTCTAGTCAGATTCAATACAGCAATTAACTTTTTGTTTCTTTGTCGTAAAACTCTGAGGCGAACCACCACACCACAAACAAAGAGCTCAAAGCCACAATGGTGTTTTTAAACTTTCACCAACACAATGGATGAATTCCGGATTATTTACCGACCGCTTCATAAGTTATGCCTAACCCCCTTTTAGCACCGATCTGCTTCACAATGGAACTTCTAAAATGGTTTAGTTTTCGCCAAGCATCCGCGTTTTTTTATGATCGAAAATGCACTTAACTAAATTGCCAACCGACCCATTAACTTAATGGCAAACATTCGCAGGTTTACATACATTCAATTCTCTCATGACAAAACTATCGCCTGCTCATCGCTTCAGTTCTTTCCTTCGACTTTTTTTAAAGCTCCTAACCAAGCCCCTGCAAAAATCCTAAATTAATTAATTCGTAATTAATTTACTACTTCCATCACACCCATTAATTCTATAATTAATGGGGTGGGATGGGTCGTAATAATACAATAGTTTATCGAAATGACTAGATCTTTGTGTTTTGATTTGACTCGAAGTGTAAACTCTCAGATTATCGTATGCTTACAAATTTGTTCTGCCTATATGACAAGCCACTGATTGGAGTTCCTTCCTTAATCGTATATACCGAAGAGCCAGGCCATTATGACAACCTGTCTAATATATATACACCAATGAGCTACTACATTATGACCTATTAATCTGTAGGACTCCCTTTAGCCCGCAAAACACCGGCCACTCGGCGAGGCATCGATTCAACGAGGTGGCGATAGGTATCTTGGGGTATCTGGCACCATCCAGTTCCCGTAGATTTTGTGGTAGTCGTGATTTAACGCCAATCAGCTTTTCCAAGTAGAACCACAAATGTTCGATTGGGTTCATGTCAGGTCAATTTGGAGGCCAGGGCATTAACAGAAAGTCACCAGCATGTTCCTCAAATCACTCCTCGACCATTCTCGCAGTGTGGCATGGCGCATTATTCTGTTGGTAATGGCCATCACCAGCAGGGAATACAGTTGCCATTATTGGTGAACTTGGTCCGCAACGATGTTCAGATACTTGACAGCTGCCAAGGATTGGGCTATTGGGATAATGGGACCTAAAGTGTCACAAGAAAACATCGCCGACAGCACAATACCGCCGCCGTCGGGCTTTTCCCGCCCAACAGTTCATTCAGGTGCCATAGCCTCCGTTGGTAATCGGCGTATCGGCGATCGGCCGTCTACGTGATGTACCAGGAATCTTGATTCGTCAGACCAGGCCACTTTCTTCCGATCATCCACGGTCCAATCTCGATGATCTTGGGCCCATTCCATTCGTGTAGGCGATGATGTGCAGTGAGCATGGGGACCGAGCTTGGTTTTGGGCTACGCAGGCCCATGCGCAGAAGGCTGCGGTGAACTGTGTGCTGTGACACATTGCCTTGATCACCACTGTTGTAGCTGCGTGTGAGCCTGCGGTCGCTGTGAACAATGCGCGACAGTCCTCTGGCACCAATGAGCTGCGGATGACACACGACTGGGCGACGGTTCGTCGTTTGGCCATCTGTGCGCCACTTTTGATACGTACTCACTACAGCGTCACATGAACAACTCACAGGCCGCGCCGTTTCCAAGATCGTAGTTCCGAGCCGCAGTGCCATCACAATTTGTCCTTTCCCAAACTCCAATAAATCAGTAACTTTTCACATTCTGACTACGGACAGTCTACTAACCGGAAGCCGGTCCTTGGGTTGTATATATACTGCTCTGTGGACCTCACCTGCGCCACCGTTTGGTCTCCAGGCGCGCTCATGTCTCTAGATTGGGAGTGGTCATAGTGTAATGGCTCAATGGTGTATACTATGGTGTCCCTCCATGTGCCGCCAAAACAGATCTTGCATCGACGTTACAAGCTTTCTGGTACCAACGACGTTACAAGCCTTCTGGTATCAACACGGTACCAGCACATCCGTTAACTCTTGTAAATTAAGTGGTTCAGGCACCTCACATCAGATTTGCTATTCCTACACAAACTACAGATGTTCAATTAGATTGGTTCATGGGGAATTTTGAGGCCAGAGCATTCCCTGGAAGTCTTCTTTATACTCAGTGAACCATTGTCGAACAGTCTGGGTAGTGGGACATGGCGCATTATACTGCTAAAGAAGGCTCTACTAGAGGAGAATACCGTTGTCACGAAAGGATGGACCTGGTCTGCAATGATGTTTAGGTAGGTGTTAGACGTCATAATTTCCTGCACATGAATGACTGGACACAGGGTTTCCCAGCACAACAAAAAATGCCCAAAGTATTACACTACCTCCGCCAGCTTGTCTTCGTCCCACTGTGCATCTTAGCGTCCACGCTTCCCCAGGTAAACGACGCACCCGTACCCGGCCGTCCAAATGGAGCAACAGAAAACGAAATTAATAGGACCAGACGCCCTCTGCTTCCAATCATTCAAAGTCCAGTTTTGATGCTCGCGTGCTCATGGTAATCGCTTTCGACGGCGAACCATTATTAGCATGGATACTTGGAGTGGCCTGCGGCTACGGAGCCCAATTTCAGCAGGATCGGATGCAATGTATGTTGTGACACATTACTCTTGTCACCAGCATTCAAATTACCGGCGAACTGCACCACAGTATCCCTTCTGTTCTTTCGTACCATACGGGGTAGCTTGCGCTCACCTCTAGCATGGATACTGTGTGTTGTGACACATTACTCTTGTCACCAGCATTCAAATTACCGATGAGTTGCATCCCTTCTGTATCCCTTCTGTTGGCTTGTACCATACGGGATACAATTCTCTCACCTCTAGCATCGATGAGCCATAGTCGGCCTACAGCTTGCTGGAAGGACGTCCTTTTTTCCCTCTCAGATTACTTTTTGAAGGTACTAACCACAGTTGACCATAAGCGCCCCACAATCCTTGTCGTCACGGAAATGCTCTGACCCAGTCGTCTGGCCATTAGAATTTGGCCTTTACCAAACTTGCTTAAGTCTGCTGTCTTATGTTATCTTAAGAACAAGAATAACACTAATTAGTAGAGTTCGATGTCAGGTGTTATTTACGCTGTTTTGTGACCTTCACACGTGCAGTTCTTACTTGTAGTATTTTCGATTTGCATTAAGACTCACTGGTGATAAAGTTTTGGCACTTCGGTATATGTGCGAAACCAATTCTTTACTATTCGTCCCGTGAGTTGTATTTTTAGAAGTCGTCTGCTGCATCGCTTCTCAACAGCAGTTGGCCTCCCATAATTCAGGGTTCCGACAAAAAGAACACTGCCCGCTAATGAAGGATTCGAACATTTTTAGGAGGTAGGGAGCCCTGGTCTAAAAAAAAATAAATATAGGTTGATGTAGATATGTATCATAGTTTTACATGTACAAAGACCGTTCTATAAAAAGTGAGAGTACTTTTTTTTGCGTTGGCAACAGTGCGAAGGGGAAAAAGAAACACGCAGACGACTAACTGAATTAAGGAAGTGTCTATGGCAACAGTTATTAGCCGTGACAGACGATTCTGGTTTTGTTATAGCGCAGTAGTTTAAGGTACTACTGCATTTCGCCATACAGCTGCGGAGGTGTGTGATTCAGAGATATGAAGTGAAATGAGTTGTGCGATAAAATTTTGCTATCGTTTGGGTAAAACGTCTCGGCACCAGAAACAGTTGATTCAATGAAAAAAGCTTAGAAAGATAAATGTTTGGGTGAGTTAACGATTTCTAGATGATTTCAGAAAAGGGCGTTTGTCGGCAGAACCCGCTCTTAGGCTTGGTCGACTTGAAAGCGTTGTTACGGAGCGTATTGTTAACTCTGTTTGGGAAATCCTGCAAGAAGATCGACGAATGACGTGTGAAGACATAGCGGTATCAACTGATACTTCAAAAACGTCCGCATTCCGCATTCTACGTGACAAAATACTGTCCCAGATGGGTACCTCATCACCTGACGGGAGAACAATTGTTAGCCAAAGTTCACGTGTGTCACGAGTGGATACAAATGGTTGCAAAGGATCCAAACTTTCTAAACACAGTAATAACTGCCGATGAAACGTGGGTCCACTATTTCGACCCCCTCACGAAGAGCGCAACCAGTGTCTGGAAACGCACAGGCTCTCCTCCTCCGAAGAACGTCCGCCAAACCAAATCAGCTGGGAAGGCGATGATGATAATTTTCTTTGATCGTAAAAGTGTAATCTACCGGCATGCCGTTCCTTCAGAAATTACTGTCAATGCTGAGTATCACATTTCAGTCTTGAAGCGTCTGCGACGACACATATCGATTAAACGGCCGGAACTGGTGGGCAAGTGGACCCTATACAATGATAACGCCCGCCCACATGTGGCTGCTTGTGTTCAACAGTTTCTTACCAAATGCAGTATTGAAATCATGCCACAGACTACCTACAGTCCGGACCTAGCCTCGTTCGATTTCTGGTTGTTTCCAACAAAGAAGGAGAAGTTCCGTGGCGCAACACTCAACACAGATGCTGATGTTATTCAATCTGTACAAGGGTCGCTAAAGCAGCTTCCACAAAATGCCTTTGCCACATGCTTTGAAAAGTGGACTGAACGATGGGACCGTTGCATATCATCCGAGGGAAGATACCTTGAAAAAGAATAACATATACATGTATTTTGCTATATTTCTACATTTTGTGTGATTTTCCTCTCAGAATTTATGGAACGGTAGTTGTATATATAGTTATTTCCAAAATACTGATGCAGGAACACTAGACTTTTGCACTGCTCTTGGTGCTTCAAAGCAAAAAACTAAAATTTATTCAGGCATAAGCATACTATAATTACTGATTTATTGCTTTTTAACAGAAATCACAAATTTAGAATCGAATGCTAAGCAGTTTTGTCCAAAGATAATTTTTGTTGCAACGTTTACGAATAGATTTATGCGGAATCATTTTTCCACTACCACTGAAATTCTGGTTTCATGAAGAAACACACTGCTCACGTGAAATCTTGTTTTGTTTTGTTGTCATAGTGCACCAACATTTTGAAGCTCCTATCTAATTTTACACATGGATAAGAGTTATTTAATGCACGTCTGGGTCATAGGGTTTTTTTAAAGACTGTTCTTTAACTGGGACATACAAGACAAAAACTATGATTCATATTCCGTTAGTATTTGTACCTTTGAACTGGGAAAACCTAGATTATTCCCTTCATCACGTTAACAAAATTGTGAGAAAATAAAATTGTGTGGGAGTGCTACCCAACACTATATTGGCTGGCACTAACTAACAGTGGCAACAGTGTGTTGTCTACAGGGTTGTTACATAAAATGATTACCATTAACCTAATCCATACTGAAATTTTAAGGAAATCGTTGCAGGCTGAGGTTTAACGCATAAATCATGGACTAGCTAAGAATAACGATGTGAAAATATTTTCCTGGTGTCTTCTTCGTGTGTAATCACGGCCAACTCTCGCCCCCGCTGCATTTTCGGGTGGATGGGAGCTTCAACGGGGTGAAGAGGACCCAGCAGCGGCCTTTCGGAAATAGCTAATGTTGATGAATGTTCTTCCTACAAGGTTTGTTTGAACCAAAGAAGAAAGGGTTACGCGGTACACAGGACCTAGAAACGCTCCATAATTTGTCTCAATCGCTCGGTCATTTTCATTCCTTAGGGTGCAGGGTTCAGAGGTTCAGGTTACTTTAAATGGCCTCAGCGAGCTGATCCCAAAGCGATGTAGAAAAGAACAAATTAGAACCGCATGTTAAACAACTCTGTCCTTTCAAAAAGTCATGAGGAGTAAATTTACTCTGATTCCAGGAAAACAACTTTAGGCAGAGAGGCAGAGAGGGCGGGGGGGGGGGCACAGGAGTTGATTGCTTGAGAAACAATTGCATTAGCAATTATGTAGCTTGCCTGTAAATGAAAAAAATAGGAACGCGGATATATATTTCCATTAAGACACTCACGACAAGAACTTACCTCGTTTCCTTGGATAGTTTTTGCTTAATAGGTTATAAGATATGCTCTGTCTAGTTGGGATAGAATCACTGTAATTAGATACCATTTCGTCTGGCTTTTCAATTAGATATACATATTTCAAAGCAAATATTAAAAATTGCTATTTCGTTACTGCTAAAAGCTGTGCGGTTAAAGCATATTACCAGCCATATATATTTTTTTATTTCATTAAAAATGACTGCAGAAGTAATACAAACCTTGAGTTATGAAAAAAACAAATATATAATTAAAATTACAAGAAGACTCATGCAAAATGTTACCAATATTTCACTACATTTACCGTCTAAAGCACGATTTGAATAAAAAATAAATTATATATACAATTTAAAAACCTATATATACACATGAGCACTTTCGAGGCAGCGGCGGCCCCATCATCAGCTGTAATAGGAAAAACATAGTACACCAATATATATTTATCGTAGGCATGATGCATTGTGGGTAACTTTCAAAGAAAGCCAATGATTATCTACATGCATCATATGAGTACTTGTGCTGTTAACCTAATTGGGTTAGAGAGTATAGTAATTGTAGAAGACAAACAAAAAGCTACTCGATAAGTTTAAGTCCGTATTTAAAGTCACATTTATAATTTAAGTGTGACTTTAAATACGGACTTTAAATATAAATGTGACTTTAAATACGGACTTTAAATATAAATGTGACTTTAAATACGGACTTAAACTTATTGAATACCTTTTTGGCTGTCTTCTACAATTACTACTCTCTAACCGAATTAGGTAAACAGCACAAGCACTCATATCACGCATGTAGATAATCATCCGCTTTCTTTGAAAGTTACCCACAATGCATCATGCTTACGATGAGTATATATTGATCTACTATGTTTTTCTTATTACATCTAATGATGGGGCAGTCGCAGCCTCGAAAGCACTCATGTTTATATCATCATCATCATCATCATCATCATCATTGTCAACCATTATCAATCCATTGCTGGACGAAGGTATCTCCAAGCCTCTTCCACAACGGTCTGTCTTGTGCCAGTCTCCTCCAGGTTACTCCCGCATACTTTCGAATTTCATCCACCCATCTCCTATGTGGTCTTCTTCTGGGTCTTTTCCTGTCCCTTGGAATCCAATCTAAAATTTCGGCTGTCTACCGATGGTCTGTCCTTCTGGCAGTATGTCCTGATCATAATGTCTTCCACTCTTGCCATTTCTCTGATCCACGAGTTCCTCTTCTTATCTCTCCTGGTTACACGATTCTCCTTTGAGTTGTCTGCAGCCTTTGTATGTCTCTTTTAGTTAAGGCCCACTTCTCTGTACCATACGTAAGCACTGGAACGATGCATTGATCAAACACTTTTTTTCCGCTGTTACAATGCGAGCTAGCCGACGATGACCCCGCTCATCCACACGCTGTTGTCCACGGCATTTGGCCCTTGCAGGGATGGTTTTACTGGATTCGATGTACTCACAGAGCATCCGTGACACAGTGTTTCGTGAAAATCCCAGTGCCTGCACGACTTCCGAGATGGAGTGACCCATTCGTCGGGCCCCGACAATTTGCCCACTATCAAATGCGCTTAGATCCTTCGTCTTACCCATACTACGTCCGACTTTTACTGATTCCCGTCACATCACTCCTTATATTGTCAGATCGCTGCATACGTCATGTCGTTTCCGTTTACAGGGCCGCCCACATCGCCACATTTGCATAACGCTAGCTGTCTCTGATTCAGTTGCACTTCAGTGTATGCAGGACATTTCCTGTCAGGTGATGTGTCACGTTATCCATGCTCATTCCGTCCAAGTTCACTTGGTCCAGGTTATTTCGCCCACGGTTTCACTTTGACAACCGTTCATTTTGCCCGCTGTTCATTAAGTCCATTGTTCATTTCGTCCACCGTTCATTTTGTCCACATTTATTCCTTTCTCAGAAAAGATAGAATGCGGTGGAAAGTTTCTGTTCTGATGCAGTTTTTGTTACTAGGCAGGATACAAGTGTTCAGCGGACATTGCTTACATGCGATTTTAAATGTTATTTAAAGTAAAACCAGGAACTGAACTTTGAAGCGCTTTTTAACTCTTTTTTGTGTGCGATGTCAATCACTATGAAGTAAATCAAAGTTTTATGAATATCTTTTAATGTTTTGAAATACATATTCTATATTGTTTTCATATGGTTCTTAGCTTTTCGGTATATTTATTTTTTATTTTGATTATTAATTGTTTATAATTTCAGTATTACTAATTTTCATACGAATGAAGTACAGTATAACGCTCTCTGTGGTGCCAATGCTATTTAACGCGGAAAAAATCCATGAATGTACAATGATAAAAAAAATTACATAGATTGATATTTACTGTGAATTTACGGTGTGAGAGAAGGAAAATAGACCGACACTTCTTTACATGAAGGAGAAGGCAGTCGAACAATTTGATTTATAACATAGTGCTAGACATCGTACCACACAAAAGAGTTAGAAAGCTCTTCAAAGTTCACTTTTTCGTTCTACTTTAAATAGCATTTAAAATCGTTACATTTTATTCTTAAAACTTAAACAGGAAAAAAATTGCATGAAAACAATATCCGCTGACCTTTTTTTAGCACGTCTTTCGTAAAAAACATCGCGCTTATGTTATGGATTTGTCCGTCTCTCCATTTGTCCGTCCGCGGACACCACATCTCTTGAAATATGCAAATGATGGGAAGCTTGAAATATGGAAATGATAATCCTTTATTTCCTTCTTTTTTTTTTTTTTTTTTTACGATGTATAATTTTGTCGCTAGAGGGTGTAAATGCAGATGATATCGAATTCAAAATACATTTTATTCCATATATTTGTTTCCAAACATTCGATTGAAAAAATTATTTTACCTTTCGATTCCACTTATATCGAAGAGTACTTTAGGTGTAGTCAGTTTTTTCAAGTTATGCTTACATTGTCCGCTAGAGGGCGTAAAACTAAATTGCGTTTTACCCGATATCTCTACTTCTAAAACTCCGATTTGAAAACACATTTCTTCAGCGGATACAGCTCCCGGTGGGAAATATTTTGCATATTTTTTTTTATTTTTGGTAAAGAATGGGTTAACCACCGGGGGTAGGGGGTGGGTGAGTGTTAATTTCTGCTTCTGATGTATTTGCCACAAAATCTGAGCTTCTAAAATCTCGATTATAAAAATTCGCGTGGGCTGATGTCACTCACGTCGATAAACCTTTTCGAAATATTTTATTCCTAAAATATTGCATGGTTTCTCCACCAGGGGCGGAGATGTATATCATATTTTTGTTGACATCTCTGCTTTTACTGGCACGATTTAAAAAATTCCTTCTTCATTGGATACAGTTTCCGGTGCGACATGTTTTTCACATAATTTAAAAAATTTCAAGTAATTCATAGACTTTCCACTAGGGGGCGTAATGACAAATTGCGTTCCCCCGATATCTCTACTTCTAAAACTCCGATTTGAAAAATTCTTTCTGCACCGAATACAGCTCCTCGTAGGAAATCTTTTGCATATAATTTCAAATTTTTGGTAAAAAATGGTTTTGCCACCAGGGAGCAAAAGTCTTAATTTTCGCTTTTGATGCATTTGCAGCACAATCTAAGCTTCTAATATGTGGATCGAATCTACTCACGTCGATACTACTCGCGTCGATAAACCTTTTTGGAATATTTTGTTCTTAAAGTTTCGCATGGTTTCTCCGCTAGGAGTCATAGACGTATGCCTTATTTTTGTCAATATCTCTACTTCTAAGAGTCCAATTTGAAAAATTCCTTCTTTGTTGAATAGCGTTTAAGGTGCGAAATGTTTTTCAGGTAATTTCAAAAATTTCAAGCTATTAATAGACTTTCTGCTAGGGGACGTTTAGGTAAATTGCGTTTTTTCCGATATTTCTGTTCTTAAAATTCCGATTTGAAAAATTCTGCCTGTATCGCATACAGCTCCTGGTAGGAAATGTTCTGTATATAATTCATAATATTTGTTAAAGGCTGATTTGGCCACCGGAGGCATAAGCGTTAATTTCTGCCTCTGATGTATTTGCAGCAAAAACTGAGCTCCTGAAAACTCGACTAAATTTTTTTTTTCTTGGACTAACACCGAGAAACTTTTCGAGAATAGTTTCTTCCTAAAACGCATGTTTTTCCCACCAGGGTACGTAGATGTATATGCTATTTTTGTCTATATCTCTGCTTCTAAAAGTCCCATTTGCAAACTTCTTTCTTTGTTGAGGAGCGTTTCTGCTGCGAAATGTTTCTCATATAATTTCAAATTTTTCTTAAAGCACAAGGCTGCAGCCAAAATGCGTAAGTTCACGATTCCGTTTACAGCAATATCTGAGTGATTAAAGACCCGATTGAAAAACTTCTTTCTTCGGTCAGATACTGCTGTTTTCCATACCGACTCCACTGACTTTGAATAGCTTTGACAAATATAATTAGCATCAGAACGGATTCAAAGCGCGTGCTCATTACACCCGAAATCTCCACAATCACAAATTATACGAGTATCTAAAATCGGTTAAAAGGACAAAATTCATCACTAAATATTTTTAAAATCTAGCGCGTTCAATTTAACATTAGTGATCTTCATCAGCCAATCACGTAGGCTATCTAACACGAACAAGGTTAGAATGTGACTGTGAGTTCTCTGGTTTACGAAAGTAGATTTGAGGAAGAATGAACTCACGCGTATTAACACATTGTTTTAAATTCAGATGGCGAGTTGTCGATTGCAGCATTGTTCGTTAGCTGCTTCCTTTTTGATAAATCGTAACTCTGACGACTTAGCTTGTACTAATAAACGTAAAACAAGCAAGTTATAATTGCATTCCAGCTCTAAATGAGATGGTTACTTTCAGAGGGCGTAACTCCCGCATTGGGTGTGGGGAGCCTCACGACTACGAGGCTCTAGAGTTTCAGCAAATATATTTCACAAAACTTTTTGCGGAAACTTCATACGGAACTTGTTAAAGAAAGAGCCAGAAATTCGCGTAGCTTTGAAAGAAGAACTAAAAAGAAAGCAATTTTTGACTTTTTTTATAAGTAAAATCTTTAGAAAGTTCATAAAAACTGGATGATGGGAAAGAGCCAGGAATTCAGGCAGCTTTGAAAAAATCTTTTGCTTTAGTTTATAAAAAACTGGATGACGGGAAAACAGCTATTCCAGAGGACTTGAAGGCCCTTTTCACGGCCATTGCAAAAAATCCTCTGCACATATATTAACAATATAATGTGAAAGAATATCAGTTCAATGAATGTAATTTTTATTCCAATGGCGCTAAGATGTTTTGTATTACAGATGTTTGCACATAACGACGTGTCATTCGAATTATAATGAACTGCAAGATGTACTTCGCGAAAACGAAGAAACAGAGAGCTGTGTCTTATTCTTTTAGCAGGTCTTTTGTCAAAAAAATCACACTTATGTTATCGGGTTTTCCGCCTGTCAGTCCGCCCGCCCGCCTGTGGACATCATATCTCTGCAACTATTGGTCCGATTTGAAAAATTCTTGCATTGGGGATCTTGAAATGTGCGAATGATGATTCTTGATTTTGGGGTTTTTTAAGATGCACAATTTTACCGCTGGAGGGCGTGAATAAAGATAACAGCGAATTCAAAATACATTTTATTCCATATATTTGCATCTAAACGTCCGATTGAAAAAGATCTTTTGCCTTTCGATTCCATTATGTCGAAAAATATTTTAGGTACAGTCACTTTTTCAAGTTACGCATAAAATTTCCGCTAGAGGGTGTAAAAGTAAACTCCATTTCTCCCGATATCTCTGCTTCTAAAACTTTCTGCAACGGACACAATATTTTCCTGAATGGAAAATATTTTGCACATAATTTCTAAATTTTTTGTAAAAAGCCGTTTGGCCACTAGGGAGCGCTAAGGTTTATTTCAGTTTCTGTTGCATTTGCAGCAAAATCTGAGCGTCTAAAACCTCGAATAAGAAAATTCGTTCGTGGACCTAATTCATACTTTCCGCTAGGGGATGTAAAGATAAATTACGTTTTCACCGATATTGCTGCTTCTAAAACTCCGATTTGAAAAATTCTTTCTGCACCAGATGCAGCTTCTGATGGAAAATTCTATACATATAATAATTTATAATACTTGGTAAAGAATGGTTTGGCCACCAGGGAGGTAAGTGTTTATTTCTGCTTCTGATATATTTGCAGCAAACTCTGAGCTTCTGAAAATTCGATTGAAAAAAATTCTTCCGTGGACCGATACACTCACATCGAAAAATTTTTTGATAATACTTTCTTCTTAAAATAACACAAAATTTTGCCTCCAGGGGGCGTAGGTGTATATGTTATTTTTGTCGATATCTCTGCTTCTAAGAGTCCCATTTGAAAACTTCTTTCTTTGTTGGATAGCGTTTCCGCTGCGAAATGTTTCTCATACAATTTCAAATTTTTCATAACGCACAAGTCTGCCACCAGAGAGCGTAAGTTCACGTTTCCCTTTACAGCAATAACTGCGGGACTAAAAACCCGATTGGAAAACTTCTTTCTTCGGCCAGATACTACTAACTGTGCAAATTCTGTGTGAGTTTCTTTCTCCCCAAAAGAATACATCATTTTGCCGCTAGGGGCGCAAATGCTTAATTTGTTGTTCTCGATATCTCTGCTTCTACATGTGCGATTTAAAAAAATATTTCAACACTGGATGCCATTTTCCTTGTAGAACACTTTAGGCTAGTATATGAGGAATTTTGTAGTTCACAGTTCTGTCTGTAGGTGGTGTTCTTATACTTCAGTTTGCAACTGTATCTCCGCTTCTAAAAACACTATTAGGAAATTTCTTCTTTACTGTATGCCATTCACTACACTAGAGATGTGGAGCATTATCATCTTTAGATAATGCACAGATTTCCCGCCAGGGGGCGTAAAGGTAGAAACCTTTTCCTCGCTATTTCTACTTCCGGGAAACGTATTTGAGAAGTTCTTTTTCCTTAGCTTAGCTTTTTCCATGCAGAATATTTTTCGCCTATTTTCAACTTTTCTTCTGCTAGAAGGCATGGAGTTATACGTATAATATATCCTTCACTGGTATATTACTTCCTTTAACTGTTCGATTTGAAAATCTTTTTGTGTCTGATACCTTCCTTGTGCTATGAGAAACTTTTTGCGCGCCATTTGTTAATCTTCGTAACATGCTTTTTAGCCTCTGGGGGAACTAAGCAGATGTTTCTATTTTTGGATGCTTTATCGATTGTTGAAACCCTGTTGATTGCCGGTTCCATTGCACTAATCTGCCACAAGAATAAGAAGCTTACAGCAATTTCAGTGTTAATGAAAGGAAGGAAAAACGGTTATATTGACTTTGAATAACTTCGATAAATTTAATTCGAGTCAGAACGGATTCAAAAGACGTGCTCATTACAACCGAAAATTCCGTGTCATCTTTCTTGTTTTATATAGGAGTCAAGAGAAAAATATTTTACCATGTGCGACACTATGTTAAGTGTGTTTTTTATATTCAAGAGCAAATATTTTAAATTGTTTTACGCTTTTTATGCCATAATTCGTAACTGTTCTTTATTTATTTGCTTTCTAATTTTGTATACAGGGTGTCCACAAAGTCTCTTTACAACTTTGCACATTTAATACGGATACACTGTATGAGATAGACAAATGTGGTTGAGCACATAAGTAAGAGCAAATAACTAAAGCTTTTTCCACCTCATTACAAATGCTCAATATGCGCATCATTTTTTGCGCGTAGAACATCTAGCCGAAACTCCAGTTCCAACCATGCGCGCTGCAGTATGTCCTCAGTAATGGTCGAAATGGCATTGCTGATTCTCGATTCAGGTCATCGATGTCCTGCACCTTTGTCCCCCATAGCACCGTCTTGGTGTCATGGTTAATACCAGCTTTACATCTTTTGACAAGTCCTCAACCCCCGCGTCAGTGTACCAGCAGCTCTTCGCCGAACACCGTTACGTCAATGCAGACTTTATTCCTGTTTTCACCGATGGATCTAAGGCGGCTGGTGTTGTTGGATCCGCCGCCGTCTGCGTTGACGAAGTTTCTGTTGCCCGCATTCCTGCCGAGGCCACGGTGTTTTCGGCGGAGATGCATGCTGTGTATCTTGCACTTGTTCACGTGCAGTCGAGCTCTCATCAGCGTGCTATTGTGTACACTGATTCGTTGAGTGTTGTGCAATCATTGTCATCTTTGGATTTCACTGGCCACCCCCTTCTTTTTACCGTACGGAGACTTCTTCGTTCTTTGCTCGAAGCTGATGTCCAGATTAGGTTCTGCTGGATTCCTGGGCATGTTGGGATCCCAGGGAACGAGTCTGCTGATGCTGCTGCTAGATCTGCCTCTTCTTTGGTTGTCACACCGTTGCCACTGTTCCACCGTGATCTTCGCTTTCTTGTTCACGATCATATCAGACGAACGTGGCGAAGTCTGTGGGACCAACAGGTGGAGAATAAACTGCACCGTGTTAAACCCATCCTTGGAGTCTGGAAATCATCGTGTCGCCGGAACCGTAGGGAAGAAGTTGTTCTTGCGCGTCTCCGCATTGGGCATTGTCGCTTCACGCATAGCTATTTGCTGTGTGGCGACGCTGCCCCAATGTGTGAGGCGTGCGACTGTTTACTCACCGTCTCTCATGTTTTGTGCAGTTGCGTTCGTTTTCGTCATCATCGGTTTCACTATTTTCAGTCCCATCTGCTGGACGAGGACGCAGCTATGCTTCAAAAGCTTTTGGGCGACCACTGCGACACTTTCGCAGTATTTTCCTTTTTAAAACAGATTAACGTTTTAAAACTTATTTAAAAAAAAAAAAAGTTATATTATAATGGTAAATTAATGAAGTTATATATAAACCTAATAAACTAACTAGTCTTCACAACATCTTTCATCATCCTCTTTTCTAACTTTACCAAGCCTGTCTGCTCTTAATCATTTGAATCCGCTTTTTAAAATCTTTAGCTGATAGTTCTGTGTCTGGCGCTCTTTGGCCAAGCCTGGCCCTTGCGCCACTAAAATCAATTAACTAACTAACTGCACCTTTGTCCGATACACGATATCCTTCACATATCCCTATACAAAAAAGTTCAGAGGTGTGACGTCGGGGGAACGGGGTGGCCATGCAATTGGACCGTCCCGTCCAATCCACCTCCCAGGGAATGTTGTGCTTAAAAAGACCCGAGTGTGGTGGAGCACCGTACACCCCGTGTACCGTGGACCGGGGCATTTGTAGTTCTCCGGCAGCTGAACGAATGGACTTCTTCGGGTTTCGTGAAAATGAATCATGAACACGTTCGATATCTTCATTCGATGTTCGTGGGCGGTCACTACAATCTTGATCCAACACGGACCCAGTCTCCAGAAATTTCTGGTGCCGTTGGCGGATACCAGGACTAGATCGCAGGGTTTTCCCATACTTGGTCCGGAAATGTCGTTGCGTTTATATATCAAATTTGCGAGGCACTGCGCTCTCTTTTGGGGACCACATTTTCATAGAACAGCACCGGCAACGTCAGTGAGGAACCTATAACAAAAAACGATAATGTCAATTAATACTTTGATATTTACAGAATATTATACAACAAATACCATGAACTTATACAGTACAGGGTGTCCGTAATAAATGTGCGAAGTTGTAAAGAGACTTTGTGGACACCCTGTATTTTCGTATAAATCGGAAAAAGTCATTAAGCACCGTCACATGGCAGTTATATGTTTCGTGTGTGTGATCGTGAGGTATTTCAAACGGGACAAAATTTGCATAATATGATTAACTTTGGCGTTAACTGTTTTGGGATACTTTGTGCCGGTATGAAACTAGGGCAATTATGCTAATTACAGTGTACACTGTGACGTAGTACAGAGGTGAAAACATGTGTCAAATCGACAAATCTGCAGCGCGACATTCTGTCCGCGTGGCTCAGTTGGGATAACTCTGTTGTAGGTTTGCAAATTTATCTCGGAGTGGATGGCGCAGACAAACTTGTGTTTTCACATTGGCGTCCGATTTTCGAAATGGATCACTGTCCGTTGAGTTCTTCGAAGAATGTGTGATGTTTGTTCGATACATTGTTTGGAGTTAATAAAAAATCCAACTTCGCTTCAAAGACAAAAAAAGAGGACACCTAATTTTCGGGTGTAATAAGCACGTCTTTTCAATATGCTCTGACGTAAATTAAATTTATCAAAGCTATTCAAAGTCAATGGAACCGGTATGGAAAACAATAGTATCTGACGGAAGAAAGAAGTTTCTCAATCGGGTATTTAATCCCTCAGATATTGCTGTAAACGGAATCGTGAGCTTTTTTTTTTTTTTGATTGGAGGTTTAACGAGCACCGTGAGCAACTCAATTGGCTATAAGCAGTCGCGAATCGTGAGCTTACGCCCTCTGGTTGCAGACTTGTGCGTTAAGAAAAACCTGAATTTATATGATAAACTTTTCACACCTGAAACGCTCTCCAACACAGAAAGAATTTTTCAAATCGGACTCTTAGAAAAACAGAGATATCGACAAAAATAAGATGTGACTTTACGTCTCCTGGTAGGAAAGCCGTGCATTATTTTAGAAATAAAGGATTCTCAAAAGGTTTTTCCATATGAGCGGTATCGGTTCAAGAAAAAAAAATTAGTTGGGTTTTCAGGAGCCCAGATTTTGTTACAATTACATCAGAAGTAGAAATTAACACTTATGTCCCCTGGTGGCTGAACCATTATTTACCAAACGTTAGAAATTATGTGAAAAATATTTACCATCAGGTCTTGTACGCGATACAGGAAGAATTTTTCAAATCGGAGTTTTAGGAGCAGAAATAACGCAGTAAACGCAATTTGCCTTTGTGCCCCCTAGCGGAAAGTCTATGATTTACTTGAAAATTTTGAATTTATAGGGAAAACGTTTCGCATCGGAAACACTATCCAACAAAGAAGGAATTTTTCAAATCGGACTCTTAGAAGTAGAGACATTGACAAAAATAGGATATAACCCTACGCCCCCTGGCGTAGAAACAATGCATTATTTCAAAGCGAAAATTTTCCTAAAAGGTTTGTCGACATGAGCAGTTATCAGTCAACAAACGACTTTTTTTCAATCGAGATTTTAAAAGCTCATATTTTGCTGCAAAAATATCAGAAGCGGTAATGAAGACTTACGCCACCTGGTGGCCAAACCATTTTTTGAAAAACTTTGAAATTATGTGCAAAGGATTTCCCATCAGAAGCTGTATCCGGTGCAGAAAGAATTTTTCAAATCGGAGATTTAGAAGCAGAGAAACAGGAGGCAAAGCAATTTACCCTTACGCCCCCTAGCGGAAAGCCTATAAATTATTTGAAAATTTTGAAACTCTATGAAAAACATGTCACACTAAAATCGCTATCCAACAAAGAAGGAATTTTTCAAATCGGACACATAGAAGTACGGATATTGACAAAAATAAGATATACATTTACGCCCCCTGGCGTAGAAACCATGGATTATTTTAAGAAGTAAATGCTTCTAAAATGTTTGTCGACATGAGTAGTATCGGTCTACAAACGACGTTTTTTTCAATCGAGAATTTGGAATATCATATTTTGCAGCAAATACATCAGCAGCGGAAATTAAGATTTACACCCCCTGGTGGCCAAGCCATTTTTTTTTACAAAAGTCAGAAATTATGTGCAAACGATTTCCCATCAGGAGCTGTATCCGGTGCAGAATTTTTTTTTTCAAATCGGAGAATTAGAAGCAGAGATATAGGAGGAAACGCAATTAACCTCTACGCCCCCTAGCGGAAAGTCTATGAATTACTTGAAAATTTTGAAATTATATGAAAAACATGTCACACTGAAAACACTATCGAACAAAGAAGGATTTTTTCAAATCGGACTTCTAGAAGTAGAGATATTGACAAAAATAAGATATACATCTACGCCCCCTGGCGGAGAAACTGTGGAATATTTTAAGAAGAAAATATTCCGAAAAGGTTTATCGATAGAAGTGGCGTCAGTCCACGAAAAAGTTTTGCAATCGATATTTTAGAAGCTCAGATTTTATGGCAAATACATCAGAAGCAAAAATTAATACTTACGCCCCCTAGTGGCAAAAGTATTCTTTACCAAAACTTTCAAATTATATGCAAAATATTTTCCATTAGGAGGTGTATCCGCTGAAGAAAAAAATTTTCAAATCGGAGTTTTAGAAGAAGAGTTATCGGGGAAAATGTAATTTACCTTTACGCCCCCTAGCGGAAAATCTATTCGTAATTTGAAAGAGTAACAATATCTAAAATAGTCTTCGATATAAATGGAATTGAAAGATAAAATAATTTTTTCAATCGGATGTTTAGAAGCAAATATGTGGAATAAAACGTACTTTTGAGTTCGACATCATCTGCATTTTTTATGCCCTCTAGCGGCTAAATTGTATATCGTAAAAAAAAAAAAAAAAAAAAACGAAGATATCGTGGGTACAGACGGACAAACCGGTAACATAAGCACGATCTTTTTTTTTTTATAAAAGACGTGCTAAAAAGAGGGAGATGATGTGACGTACTGCAGAAGTGAAATCATGTGTCAAGACGACGAATCTGCAACGAGACATTCTGTCCGCGTGGCTCAGTTGTGAGAGCAACTTACTCCGGAGTAAGGGGACAAGACTTCGATGTCCGTCGTGGAAAAACTTGTTTTTTCATAACACATTTATGTTTCAGACAATGAAGTGTAATGATTTTGGTTTTATGAAAAATAATAGCCCTAGTGCTCTTCAGACTGCCCTAGGGCAATGAGGGAGCAGTACGTGGCTGTCAACTGCTTTGGAAGAGATGAGTATAAGAAAAGGTTGCTGGAGTGAAGGAAAGGAGTTGAGGAGGGGAAAGGTATTGCGTGCGTGTCCTTATTTCCCCTCAATCCTAATCCACGAAAACCTTTGTTTTAAGACGTTTCTCCTAGACATGAAATTTTCTTTTAATCAGAGCATGTTACTGGTGCTGTAGGTTTCAAAAAATTTGGTTTATCAAAACGCCATTTAAGCTTAGTTAATAATATGAAAATTTTCTGTATTTGAAAGCTAATACATTTTCGCAAAAGGGTCTCGAAATTGTTTTTTGCGGAGGGACCCCGGGTGTTTCCGGTACGCCATTGGGTACTTTGCTAATTAAAGAATACCTACAAGGTGAGATAAATTATGTGGCAAATGTTAGTGGCTAAGTAAAATCAAATTGTTAAAAAAATTAAATGCGGCTAAAATAACGAAAATTCGGAGCAGGATTTGAATTTGCAGTCTGAGATTCTAATTTTCAAATAACCTTCAATGAAAACCCTGCTGGACTTCAGTAATATTCCACTTCCGAACTCTAACGTAGCTTGAAGGTTCTTTGACTACTTGACAGTTGATTTATCTTTTGTAACTGGTTGTAATAGATTTTTAGTTGTTTTGTTTGCACGAGACGGGAAAGCAACTTTTGCATGTTGCTCCATTGGCATGTGCAAGAAAAACAACTAATGATGATGGCGTTTTGTCAGCTTTTTAAATATTCATGAATGATGGCGCGTATAGTTGACGTGCCACTTCAACTGACTTTCGGGATTTTCACCATCATTTAGACATCAACGTTTTACAATCACGTCAGCAGTGAAGTATGTATCTTTCTCGACGGATCTGTTGCACCTGAACTCGGTTTTTCCACGAAATGCAGAATACCCAAATTCCTGGAAATCTGGAAAGTTCTTTCCCTAGAGATAATCCGTAACTAGCTTTAATATTTCAGTTGCACTTTTCCTTGCTTCGAAACAAAATGCGATTGCCACTTTTTGCTCAGTAGCTGAATTCTTGACGAAACAATTTTACTGCGTCAACTTAAACACGACTTTCCAGTAGAACAGCTTTGTGCACTCTGCTGAAACTTGGCATCCGGCCAGTTCAGATTCAATAGCGAATAGTTCCCGCAGTGGCCAATAGGTGGAACTAGCGGTATTGTTTAAATAAAATCAGCCCTGAAAGTTTTTAGACACACTTTGTATCTTAATATTCAGAATTCTGTTTGGAAAAATTATTTCAACATCAAATAACTGTAATTTTGTCGTGAGGCTATACATTAGTCTTCGCATAAGAACTTTTTTAGGTTTGATTAGTTAAACTCAGATTCCATTAATTCCTTTCATGGTCTTCGACGGTGGTAAAGGTCTCACAACAGTGAACAACAACCTAGTGGAATCACATTTGGAGCGATATGTAAGCGGTTCGGTCCGGTCCGGTCCAATCCCAGGAAACCATTTGTTAAGATTATGACGGCTCGCCGAAACTGTTTGTTAAATAAAACTTTCGGATTTGAAGTACACTCATTGTCATAAAAATCCGCGCACCTAGAAAAGGGCGTTGGCTTGAAATGAGATTTCAGTAGTGAGATGGTACATAACTAAGACAAATGCGATTACAATATCACAGCAGCAGGACGATTTCCCACCGACGTACGGTGCACATTCCGGTCAGCGATTATACTGCGTCGGACAGCCTCGTACTCGGATACATGCGGTAATACGGTCTGGCATGGAGTTAAAGAGACGCCGTATGTTATCCCGAGGCAGATTGCTCCACACGTCTTGCAACTGACGCTCTAAATCACGAACACTGGGACATTGAGAAAGCTGGCGTCCCATCTGGTCCCACACGTGATGGATGGGCGAGTGATCAGGTGAACTGGAGGGCAACGAAACGTCGATGCATGACCATAAACAGTCCTGGTAAACCCAAGCCGTGTGCGGACGGGTGTTATCTTGTTGTAAAATGGCTCCGGGATGCCCCGCCAGGAAAGGCAACACATCGGGCCGTAGGATCTCTTGAACTAAGCGCTGGGCTGTCAACGTCCCTCGAATCACTGCGAGGGAAGTCCGGCTGTCATACACGATGGCTCCACAGACCATCACGCCTGCAGTTCGGGATGCGTGCCGCTGTAGAGTGAGGTTGGGATTGTAGGGCTCACCTGCAGTCCGCCACAACCTAACACGGTGGTTGTCCGTTCCCATACAGAAGCAGGATTCGTCGCTGAACACTATATGTCGCCAGTCCGTAGCATTCCACGTTGCTCGCTGCTGAAACCACTGCAATCGACGCCGACGATGGTCAGGTGTTAATGGCAGAAAACGTAAGGGCCGTCGAGAGCGCAGATTCGCCTCTGCCAGGCGTCTGAAATGGTTCTGGCGGACACAGGAGTCCCTTGTACAGCCGCCACATGTCTTTGGATATTGGACGAGGACGTCGTTGCATCTGTGAGTGCCGATCTCCCGATCCCAGGGTCCTCTCTGCTGGTGGCGGTGTGTTTGGGTCGTACAGAGCCAGTCCGCCACGTCTGGATTCCCTTCCGTGTCCATTGTTCCCAACAAAGTCACACCGTACTGTCCGATCGGACCAAATGGCGGCAGATTTGACGCATCGGCCACCCTGCCTCTCTCATCCCGACGATACGGTCTCTTTCAAACTCAGTCAGTTGCCCGTACGCACATCAAGCCCGTTTAGCTGCTGTCTGCGCTGCACACGTCGATTACTCTGGATATTTGCTGGTGGTCACAACAATGTGACTCAACCGTGTATGACGTAGATGACGCACTACTGAGGTGATGCATGAGTGCAATCGCCAGTGGTGCAGTAATAATCCTACCGCCGTAGTTCAGTTGGGAGAACTGCCGCTCCGGAGTAGGAAGACATGATTCGAATATCACCACCAGCAAAAAGGTTATATGTTATAACCTCATCCCTGCTATGTGAAGCATCACCCTCTTCGTCTCGACGTACAACTCGCAAGATGTTTTCCCCTATCTAAATACCCACGTTCTGTCTCCTTCTCACCATCAACTTTGACTTCCCGCCAAATCAATGAAGAAACCAATACGAATGCAGTGTCCCCTCTGTGTAGAAATGCATAGTCTCGCTTCTTTCTACCCGGAGCAGTTGTCCCACACTAAACTAAAACTCCTACTCCGTTGGAGCATTCCTGCTTTCCTCAGGCGCGTACTTCATTCCTAATATAATTCAATTGATGGCTATAGAAATCGGCGACCAGCATGTACTATAAGAACAACGACAACAAAAGATTCGGTTAAATGCTATCTAGACCCGTTCTTAGCAGGCGCGGGGTCCCTTGCTTTAACCCCCCCCCCCCCTACACTAGACATAAAACATACACCAGACTTAAAACATACTTTATTACAATTACCTTTACAGTTTAATGAAACGTCAAGACGTTTGAAAATTAACCAATAACGAAAGACAGCATTTAAACTTTTTTGAACACTACTGATATTTTGTAAATGTCTTTTAAATAATGTAGATAAAACAAGCACACCAGCATATGTCCTTCAATCACAATGGCTCCGTCTCTACCTATTATGGGACAGTACTTACATTATTGAACTCACCTTATAATAACTGGACTTTTCTTACTTTTATCCCAGCAAAGTCAGATATTAAATCATCAAAATTTATTTTGCTTGTTTTATCTTGTTCAATTGATAAAGTTGCCAAAGACATCAATCTTTCTTGAGACATGACTTGCCACTGTTGCTGGGACAGTAAGTAATATCCTGTAGGCGATGCATTCTTTAGGGAAAGGATTCTGAATTTTTATTCATGTATCTTAAAGCACCGGCTACACTTTTGACATCAGATCGAAATAACTCGCGTTGCACAACTTTTTTCGATAACCATCAGTGCAAGTTGAAAGATATGACTTCAATACTAATGTTTCGCTGGACACAATACTGAAGTTTCCTGTCGATATTTCGGTAGACATAAATTCAGCAATCGATACTAAAAAAAGAAAAATAATTAAACGAGACGGAGTTCAAAAAATAAAATTAGAATAATTAAAAATAAAATATTCGCTCCCTCGCTCTCTCTCCCTCTCTCATTTTCTTTCTTTTTTATTTTAGGGTGTGTGCGCGGGGCACTATGCGACCGCACCTGTCGCACACCCGGGCACCCCTTAAGGCGACTCTGATGCTATCTCCATAAAGAAACAACAACAACAACAAAAAACGACCGACTAGCCCCAAATGAAACAAATGCACATAGGGTTGACGACTAAACACAAAATATTAACAAATTTATTAGATCATGAAAGAAATACGGGATTACGCCATATAATACAAATTTTGAGGATGACAATCCGATATTTGGCGAAAATGTGACAAGGATGGGAAGTCAGATAATATCCGAAAACCTGAAAATTTTCATCGGCATGGAGCGGGACTCGAACCCCCGTCTCCCAGAAAACGCCCAGGTATGCTAACCACTACACCACCCAGAACGACCAAGTTTCAAGTTTCCGATCAATCCGCCAAAAATCGGATTGTTATCGTCAAAATTCGTATTATATGGCGTAATCTCGTATTTCTTTCATGATTTATCTACCTCTCCGGGCAAACACAGGATAAGATTCTTAACCTCCAGATTCGCTAAACATGAATGCCGGTTGCTTCGACTAGCGAATCCTGTGATGGTTAAATTCAAATTGATCGGAAACTTGAAACTTGGTCGTTTTGGGTGGTGTAGTGGTTAGCATACCCGGGCGTTTTCTGGGAGACGCGGGTTCGAGTCCCGCTCCAGGACGATGAAAATTTTCAAGTTTTCGGATATTACCTGACTTACCATCCTTGTCACATTTACGCCAAAAACGGATTGTCATCTTCAAAATGTATTAGAGTTAAAAAGCAACTCTCACTGTGGCAGCTACCACCAACATTACTTATGTACCTTTCGTTCTTAATTTTTCTTTTTTTGGAAGAGTGGGGGTTAACAATCGCTATGAAAAACTCAAATAGCTACAAACAGTCTCCCGTCCCTAATTTGGGACTACTGGTTCCAGGAAAGGGGTGGAAACAGCGGAGTCTCACAAGCGCACCGCCCGTGCATCAGCGGGGATTCGAACGGGGGCCTATTCAAAACGAATAGCCCGAATACCGCGTCTCTGACCAATCGGCTAGCGGAGTGGTTCTTTTGGTTTTCAGTTTTCTTTCTAAATGGCGCCAATGTTTGTGCATACAGGGGTTGAACAAAACAATGTGGACATCTGGGAAATATGGCGATATATCTGTATTAATAAGGTATCTATCTCTCTCTCTTGCTTTTCTTTTCTTTTCAGGTTGAGGTCAGAGGCATTAACCCTTTAACCGGCAGGAACGAATTAACTCGGGGTTGACAAAATGGGTTGAAATCAACTCGAACGAACATATTCGCTATCTGTGAAATGGGCCGAACGCGGCTGGAACGAATCAACGAGTGCATCAGAAAACGTTGTATAGCTTTGTTATTCAAATTGCTCATAAAAGGATGATTGAAACTAATCTTTTTTTGACTAATTACCTGCTGAAAGGGATATAACAATGGCGACAAACATGAGATATAGGATAGAGATGTTTGAGTAACTTGGTTCTGCACAGTGGCATGATGTCCGTGTCAGGGAGATCATTCGTTCCCAGTCAAGCCATGGGCCATGGAACAGAAAATGAAAGCCTAGAATGGAGCTAATTTCATCGCCAGTGGCAAGTTTATGGTAACTACTGCTGAGGTAAGAGGAGGTAAGGAATTGTTTCGCCGTAGCTTTTGAAAAGCCGTGCGCCTACGTGAACATTTCAGTTTGGGGTGACAGAAAATGGTTTTACATATTTTGGTTCAGGTACATCAGCCGCTAAAAGAGTTATCGATCAACCTGAGCATCCAAATCGCCTGATCGCCCTTCCCTAACGGCTGTGGCTTCAGGGAAGATCAAGCATCGTATGAAAACGCATCATTCATCTGAGAGTCATGCGTCTAGTTCAGATATTAACTACACTGCTGGCCACCCAAAATACAACACCAAGAAGGAAGCATCCGATTGCCCTGAAATTCGCAGCATGCGTCGCCCGCGAGAGGACATGCAAACGATTAGCATTGCAGGACATATGCAAATCATGTGCGCCCGGCACGCCACCGAGAAGCACTATAAGAACGGTGCACAGAAGGCGGGGTGTAAGTAGTGGAAGTGTGTTGTGCTGCCGGACCTGTGCGTGGGAAGCTTCCTGATGCCTCGTCGCAGAATACGGCAGTCATTCCAGCACGTTTCGGAGTTCGACAGAGGACGAATAGTGGGTTATCGCGACAGCGGTTTATCGTACCGATACATCGGCGTCCGTGTGGGACAACATCCAGCCACAGTGAGGCGAGTATGGATTCGGTGGGTGCAGGAGAGACGGGCGGACCGACGTGAGCGATTACAGGAGCCGCGGCACACCACCGAACGAGAGGAACGGCATGCTGTGCGGCGGGCATTGACGGCTCGCACCGCCACATCGCGAACATTAGCGCAGGAATTGGGGTGTGTTGCGCAACAACCTGTGTCAGCACGTACCGTTCGACGTCATCTGCAGGAGCGGGGACTTGTCGCACGGCGCCCATTGCTCCGATTACCATTGACGTTATACCACCGGCGAGTGCGGCGGCAGTGGGCCGTTGAACGCCGCACCTGGACTACGGAATGTCACGACATTGTCTTCTCCGACGAATCTCGCTTCTCCCTGCAACACCACGATGTTAGGATCCGAGTGCGGCGGCACAGCGGCGAGAGACTGTATGACGCCTGCATTATGCAATGCCATACCGGTCCGTCGCCTGGCGTTATGGTTTGGGGCGCAATTGGATATGACACCCGCAGCTCTCTGGTACGTATCACCGGTACACTCAACAGCCACCGCTACATCTCCGACGTTTTGGAGCCTGTAGTCATCCCTTACCTGCAGGACCTGCCAGCGGCCACGTTTCAACAGGACAATGCGCGCCCGCACGTGGCACGCATCGTGCAACAATTCTTCACGGCCCACCAGGTGTCACTGCTGCCGTGGCCCGCCTGTTCTCCCGATATGACGCCCATCGAACACGTCTGGTCGCTGATCGGCAACTCAGTGGCCCGGCAAGCACCACCCGCAGCTACGCTTGATGAAATGTGGCAACGTGTGGAAGTAACCTGGACCGACATACCCCAAGCCCACATCCAAAGCCTCTTTCGTTCGATGCCGTGGCGTGTAGCGGCCGTTATTGCCAGTCATGGGAGCCACACGAACTATTGATGTCTGCGTGTTCTGAAAGTCGCACGGGCCTGTAAGCTCAATCGTTTCATCTTTGTATCTGTTGTTATGTGTCCAGTAAATCTGGCTTTGCTATCTCGTGTCCTTAGTAGTGTTGCATTTTGGGCGGCCAGCAGTGTAGAAGCCCACGCCTCCGACCATTCGGCCATCAGCGAAGGTTTTGAATCTCTCAGCTAAGGCCAAATATTCCTGCGAAGAATTTCTTTGGCGGCGTATCCCCCCCCCCTTTTTTTTTGCCTTTTTTTTTTGTACGCTTTCCGACCGTAGGTTGAAGTAGCGTATATGCTCCAGCTTTGTCCGTCTGTCCGTTCGCACGATAACTCGCGTAAAAATGCTTCGATTTCTATGAAAATTTAGCATGGGGTAGGGGACCACCTGGGGATAAATCCCATTGAAAATGGACGAAGTGGAGTCAAAGGTCAAGACATAGGAGCGGGATCCATTCCATTGCTTTTGTGCGTCATAACTTGCGTAAAAATGGTTCGATTTCGATGAAATTGTAGTATGTAGTAGGGAATCACCTGCGAACAAACCCTATTGAAAATGGACGAAATTGGGACAAAGGTCAGGACATAGGTGCGGGATCCTTTCCAATGCCCTGATGTATCATAACTTACGAAAAAAATGTTCGATTGCGACAAAACTTCATCATGTTGTTCCGGAGGTATACTGAACCAGTTCTGTTGAATATCATCGAAATGGGATCAAAGGTCAGGACACAGGAGCGACATTTATTCCACAGCTATTATCCTCATAACTTCATTAAAAATGCTTCTATTGCGACAAAACTTTAGTATGTTGTTCCGGAGATATACGAAACCGGTTCTGTTGAATATAATCGAAATAGGATCAAAGGTCAGGACACAGGAGCGAGATTTATTCCACATAATAACTCGAGTAATGACTTCTAAGGCCGCCCCGGTGGCGCAGTGGTCTAAGGCGCTGGCCTTTGATCATTCGTCCGTCAGGGGTCCGGGTTCGAATCCTGCTCGGGCATGGATGTTGTGTTTGTCTTACGGCGCTGGCTCTCTCCCTTCCCTGGAACCAGTGACCCTAAATTAGGGACGGGCGACTGCTTATAGTCCATTGAGTTGCTCACGGTGGTCGTTAAACCTCCAATTAAAAAAAAAAAATGACTTCTAATATGTTGGAAAGCGTACCATAATCATTGTATGATTTTACTAACTTGTTTTTATTTTGCGTTCAGCTCACATAAACGTCTTGTGATTTCCATTAAGCATGCGCGATATGGGATCCGTTTAATAATTTGTTTTTATTTTGGTAACATTTCGTTCCTTTATTTCTAAGAAAGAAATATTAGCATTTTTCGAATCGCAAGAAGTTCAACGCTTGTTAATATGGTAAACAATGAACTTCTCTATAATACGGAAGGAACGAAATCATGATTAGGCTGTAATGATCTATAGATAAAATTACATCCTTGCCTGACGTAAAAACTACGATGGTTACATCAAGATCATGTAGGCCGCCATTTTGAAACAGAACTTGCTCCCAGTGTTGTGGTGCGAGTAACAATGGGCTTTGCTTAAGTAACCACTGCTATTCCGTGACTTTTTGTGTAGTTTCTCGACCCTGAACACAAAACTAATACGATTTACTACAAATAGTGAAGCACTATCATCACAGCTGTTGATATTTTTGCATCCTGCCCCAACGGAGTGAAAATTATGGAAATTTAAGGATAAATCACCAGTGATCATAGAGCGCCAAAAACGAGACTGATTGTTAGGCTCAATTTCTCCGCTTCTAGAAACTGCACTGATGTAACTCTCTTCTGTTTCTTTGTTTTTGGTGTTTTCTTGACCTCAGATAGCAATGAACATGAAGATTTTCCAGTTCCCTAAACATATACTGTATGCATTTGCGTTTTGCTTGATATCGCTCCTGTGGGAGTCAGATTCGATAATTATTTTGAATCGAATTGCTGTGAAAATCAGCAAGACTGTTGACATACTATCCGATTTACAATGTCTTTCATTAGATAGCGTAAAAGCATGTTTCAGTCTACTCACAGAATTGCTTCTGCTAGCCACATTGCAAAAATTCCTCTTACTAGCTTCGGTTATCTGTAAGCATTATCATAAGTAAAACTGTCTGCATATTTCTGGATTTTTCTCACGCACAATTTTGCTTCCGAGTGACATCTTATGTACGAGGGTCATTTCAAAGGTTTTGCGCACTGTGGGTTATCTCTTGAAAAACGAATTTATTTCACAACATACCTTTACAGGCCTTCGAAGCAATATCCATGTTTCTTTATGACAGCGGCCCAACGTTTGGGCAAGTTTTGTATTCCAGTCAGGACACCTAAATTGTTGAGGCATCGGATTACTCGGGTCACCTCAACATATACCTTTACAGGCCTTCGAAGTAATCTCCATGTTTCTTTATGACAGCGGCCCAACGTTTGGGAAAGTTTTGTATTCTAGTCAGGACACCTCCATTGTTGAGGCGTCGGATTACTCGGGTCACCTCAACATACCTTTACAGGCCTTCGGAGTAATCTCCATGTTTCTTCATGACAGCGGCTCAACGTTTGGGCCATGATCATCATCAGCTTAACCTTCGATTGTTGGCGGCGGAATTTTTTATGGCAAGGTGATTCTGAATGTTTCTACTGAGCGGACTGAGATTTCAGTTCTGGTTCAAAATCTCGTATCCAGGTTTTGTCTATAGCAACAGTTGTATCCAAAAACTGCTTGCCTTCTGTATCGTACCGCTGAAGCAATTCTTCTGGGATCGCTTTGCGAACTGCTTGCTGCTCTTTTTTCTTTTTCATCTTTTATTTCTGTTTTTTTTTATTTTTCATTTTTTTTTCGAACTTTTTTCTGAGTGCTTCCTGCTCTTTACTCAGATTACAGTTTAATTTTTAATTGTTAAGAAGTTTAATTAGAAGTAAATTTTTTTCTAAATTTTAGGTACATACTCTTCCTAACATGATACCAAATAATTATGAGGATTAGGATTTGAACACTTATTTGTACATGAACTCCATTCTTCTTTCCTTTTGTGTGGACTTGAGTGTTACGTTTTCATAAAAAGTTTCTTCCGAGTACTTTTTCATATTTAAAAAAATGTTTTTCTCCAATGACAAAACAGCCAAGTTGCTTGAATGTACATGTCCTGGTGTGGCTCTAAGATATATCATAATGCAGAAAAACTTATTTTGGTAGTTGCAGTTGTTGATGGAAAGTTTAATATTAGGTCTGCTAATTTGTACACTTCACTTAACACTAGGTCCAATTTATTCAACTTTATGTAACAAGTAATGCCTCTTACTGATTTGTTTTTGTGTGTTCATCAAGGGAATAAAACACCTTCAGCTCATTTTTTAGTCGAGTTGTATCAAAATTTAAAGCATAGAGTTAACTTTAAGTTCTGAAAGTAGATGTACAGGGAAGCTTCCACAAAATTTATTCAAAAGAGTTCGAATCCAACAAAGACGCGAATTTGAGATATAATATCACTGATTTTAATTCATTGACACTTTACACAAACTGAAACAACTCTCGAAAAACACGTGCTCTTATGGGCGGGAGCATACCAGTGGCTGAGGTAGTCTAAGTCTTCTCTTTTCAGAGCGAGCCCTTGCCCAAAGCAAAGGCCCATTCCCCTCCATCCGCTCATTCATGTTGTCATGGAAACCCTAGCAAGCGATGGTATGGAAGGTCTTCGAATAAGAACAACGAAGACTCTGGAAGAGCTGGTTGCGTTACGCCGTTAGTCCGGTCTCTCACCAGACTGAGTCAAAGAAGCGAATCCGCACGCGGGGTTTTTTTTCGCAGCTAAAGCATCGACATATTTTAATCCCGTTGATAATTGACTTTTATTTGTGTATATTTAATTGACTTTTATTTAATTGACTGCCTCCACATATATGTGAATACCTTCCAGCACCTTATTGAGTCATTCCCAGCACGGCTAGCTGCTGTCCGTGCTGCACATGGCGGTTCCTCTGAAAATTAGCTGGTGGTCACAATAATGTGACTCGACCGTGTACGTTCCAACTGTGTAGCGTACCGGCGACTGGAACGATCGTTAAACGTGGCGTATATTCGAGGCTAGCTACGCTAGCTCTGGGCTTCGCAGCTAGCGTAGCTAGCCTCGAATATACGCCACAGCTATTTTTTCTTCTGTAAGTTTTCAGTTAGGATTCTGAAAACCGAAGCGGTAGACATGTTTAGTTCATATGCAATCTCTTCACATGTCTTCCGTCGATCTTCTTCCAAAATGCTGTTGACGATAACCACAGTCCGTTGCATCTGATGGCCCGGCAGGTTCTTGGGTCGTCTTCGATGCTTTCCCGACCTTGGAGGAAACGAGAAGCCCACCGTGCCACTCTGCTACTATCCACTACACTAACCCTACAAACTTCACACAAAGCTTTATGAATTGCGGAAGGGAATTTTCCTCTTAAAGTTTCAATTTTAATGTCGGATCGCTGGTTGCTAAGAGAGATCTGATCTGACTCACCTTCTTCAACCATTTCTAGGCAGAATTTTTCGTAACAGGAACAAATTAGCCAGCAAACGTAGACACAACTTTGTATATTGAAGTCTGACTCCCAACTGGCGCAACGACTGGTGCGATTGCATCATCCTATGGGCAGCACCTGCGCAGTGTGCAAAACTTTTAAAATGACCTACGTATAATTCCGTAGAACACCAAAAAAAAATTGTTTTTTGATTGGAGGTTTAACGACCACCGTGAGCAACTCAATGGGCTATAAGTAGTCGCCCGTCCCTAATTTAGAGTCTCTGGTTCCAGAGGAGGAAGAGCGCCAGCGCCGTAAGACAAGCACAACATCTATGCTTCACCGGGATTCGAACCCGGACCTCTTTTGGACGAATGATCAGATGCCATCGCTTAGACTGCGCCACAGGGGCGGCCCAAAAAATTGCGGGACATAGGTGCGTCGCAAAAATTTAAGAAATGGCTCATTTTAGAGAACTTGATCCTAAGAATCAGGGAAAAACAAAAAACTTCTAAACTTAATCAGCTGATTGTTGTACGTGTCATAAAGCTTACGCCAACTATTCTGACTTCGTCATCGTAACGCGGGACGAACGGGTAGTCATACAACCTTGGGAGATGGCGCCAGTCAGAGCCAGTGAACAAGGAGCTGATTGGCTATTATCAAGGAAAAATCGGCTGCACGTCTTCCACTTGCTATTCAACTATCACCGTGAGGACGGAAACACAGTTCTGTTGTGTGTAGCGTTCAAGGGAGACCACCTAAAAGAGGGCGTATTTTTCGTAATGCACGTGAGCGAAGGAATTTTGAAAGCACAAGTAATGATCGCAGTAACACACGCGGGAACCTATCTTTCCGAAAAGATTTACTGGGCGAAACTGCCATACATAGGCGCAGCTCGGGTGCGATGAATATTGAGTGTGCGCACTGCTACGATTTGCATTTCGCTAATGAGGAAACTAATAGTAATTTTAATTCCTCTTGTCATAACGGCCTTGTTTCTCTTCCAGAACTGCAGATAACTACAGGGCTGAAGGAGTTACTTCTGAACAGTCCTAATTTTGTCCAACAGATCCGGAAATGCAATAGTGCAATGTTATTCGCTTCCTTCTCGGCCACAAAGAAAGGAGATCCAGGCAATAGTTCGTACTGCTTTAAAATTCTGGGACAGATTCACCGGTACATCTCGGATTTGTTACCACTTACTGGTTAAAATTGTACTTTATAGATTCCTCGGCAGCAGCTGATATGCGTATTGATCGTAATGAAAATAAATAATTAAAGCGATCGATATTGACAGTCCTGGGAGATATCTGGCTAACAGTCCTTACGCCCAAGCATACCAGACTGCAGCTGAGGCGATTGAAGATGAAGTAGCAGGACACAACCTGGACCTACGTTTTGTTGATAATACATTTACACATTCTCTATACTTCTCACTAGATTGGGGTTTTTGTGCCCCACTTAGCCACTAGTTATCATTCATATGAATTTAGTATATTATAATTTTATAAGGGGTAGAATGAATAACCGGAAATGAAAAGATAAGTGACCTTTCAACCTTTGGTAACTGCTGATCGTACCTTATAGAATGTAACACACTACGTAACATGATGTAGATGACGACCTACTTTGAGTCAAATCGGGAATGTTGCAGCTACATGCCTGCCGACGTTGTTCGGTTGGGAGAACAGCCACCTCCGGAGTAAGAAGACGTGGTTTCGAATCTCACCACAGGCAGAAAGTTTATACGTTGTACTGGCACCCGAACGAAAATGAATCGCCTGGAAGTAAGGTTTTAAAACTTGTATGGTGATTCTTCCACACAAAGTACGGAATTAATTAAAAAATACATTTCTTCTTCTACATTGGGCAGGTCCTTCGTGCATGTTTGTCGGCTGACCCGAAACCTGCGATTTCGTGCCCCTACTTTTTCTCAAGGCGGGTGGGGAGGATGATATGACGTACTGCATAACGTGACGCATATGTCGTATCCCTGGGTTGACGCATGAGATAGATCGGCAAAGTTGCAGCGTTAAGTCTTGCCGTCGGAAGAACAGCCGACTCCAGAGTAGGAAGACGTGGCTTCGAATTCCACTTACGGTAGAAGGCTATATGTTATAAGAAGAAAAATGTCATCAAACGTTTACCTTGTGTTCTGACCACGGCCGACGCCGAAACTTTTCCTTCGACATCAAGGTATTTTTAAACAATTGTTTTTCAACAAGAAATCGAATTATGTGCCACCTGTAGGAAAAAGTTTTCAACAAGAAATCGAATTATGTGCCACCTGTAGGAAAAGTTTTTCAACAAGAAATCGAATTATGTGCCATCTGTAGGAAAAGTTTACATTACAGAAACTCGGAAATGTATGGCTTTGGTTGCAGCGATCGTCTTTAAGAAAAAGTTACAGTAAAACCTATTTTCATAAACTCTCGTTTGCCTGGAACTCTCTGTTAACCGACGCAACCGGTGCTAGGTGTTATCTTTGTTATTTCCGAGATTTTCTCCCGTTGCTCAGCGTGAAGTCAAGTGTCAAGGTAATACAGCATTCTCACTTACTCACATCCCACTTCAACCAAGCAGACGCAAACCAATCAGAAAGGTAAAAAAACCACCAGCCAGCGGTAAGACGAAGCCGACGAACCCGCAGCTTACTGTGTCTACTTCGTTCTTACTCTGGTTTTACATCAGATAGAAAGTTTGTTAAGTGGTCGGTAAGATTGCATCCACAAAACGTAAGCATGTTGTTCGATGGACGTCTCTCAAACCTCCACACACACTCACACACACACACACACACACACAAAACAAACCTTTCATTTAAACCAGTGTAAAAGCCATGTGAATAAGATACTGCGTACATAAACTATTTATATATGTAATATATTAAGCACATATACTAACGTATACATATTTTGTAAGTTTAAAAAATAAACCAATTTATAGTACTGTAAATTCTCCTTGTTCAGCTAGGACTAGTAACCAATATAGTGTTCTTCAATAACCGGAATTTTCGATTTTCGAACAGTACCAGGGTTTTAATTGGATCAGATAAATGAGATTTTAGTGCATATAAAATACAGTAGATTCCGGTTAAGTGGGAAATATCCCGAATAGAACACGTCGGCCCAATTAAGCGGCTGCCCAAATTATGCGAAGCTTTATCCCAAAGAGCTAATTTGGGATGTTCTTCAACAACTGTGTAAAGTAAACAGCTGTCCCGATTAACCGATTACCCAATTAACCGAAGATTTATCCCAAAGAGCTAATTTGGGATGTTCTTCTCCAAAGTATTCATTTAGGATGTTCTTCAAGAACTGTCCCAAAGAAACAGCTGTCCCGATTAATCGAAGCTTTATCCCAAAGAGTTAATTTGGGATGTTTTTCAAGAACTGTCCCAAAGAAACAGTTGTTCCGTTTAACAGATAGCCCAATTAACCGAATCTTTATTCGAAAGAGCTAATTTGGGATGTTCTTCAAGAACTGTCCCAAATAAAGGCTGCTCCGATCAACCGATGGCCCAATTAACAGGAATCTACTGTGCAAGTACTGGAATCGCAGATACAGTGTGAATGCAAAAATGTTGTTATTGCGCCTTATGGGAAAACAGCACATCTATAAAATCCAGAGGATTTTTCAAATTTAGACTTCTGAAAGCTATATAGCATTGTTGAAATCAAAATTTATATGCATGCATAACGTAAAAATTTTGTTTCAAAAACTTCATGAAATTCTGTGGTCAGGATTACAGCAATGGCACTGGGAAAAAAGTTTTTTTCCGGTTATGCATAATTCGTTGCCTGCAACAGTTTGTCACGTTCCCAAATTTTAGTTACATGCAAATTGTGCATAGGAAACCATACGATTTGGGCTGTCTTTTGGTTCTTCTCTCTCTCTCTCTCTCTTTGTCTCCTGCTGTTATCCTGGACTCTAATTTCAGCGATAGTTGTAATTACTATTTTGGTTATCATCTCATAAGTTAAAACAATTTCTCCTTTTCGTCAGTGTTTTTGGAGAGGCATTCCGATGGGCCCTTTGCTAGCTTTCAACCAGACGTTAATGAAGGAGGGGAGATGACCACTTCCAGCCGTGCTATCGATGTTCGAACAAAACACTGTTGCTTGCGGTTTTCCTGCGTCGGCTCTTCAAGAATTTCAATTTGGATTACTTTACCGCACTGGAAATGGTTTTATAGCAAGAGGAGGTTCTAAAACGTGGCCTGTTTGGAGTTCTAAAGATTAATTCCCTTTTTCACATCGGATTAGGAAAGAACAATGGCTCACAAAGAAGAAGCAATGATAGAATGCACACCTGCAAAGTAAGTTGTTAATGAAGGGGTTTAAGATTGGTGAAAGTGACATGGAGTTGACCTGGTGCACGCAAATTGGACTATGGCACTTTTTTTGAGATAATGGAGAAAAGCACAAAACTGAAAATTTGATCTTGCACCTGAAGGTAGTGGGAAGCAGATTTGGGGATCCTCCGCGTAACGGAGAGAGCTTTGGGCTCCCCAAGAAAAAGAGGGGAAGATTTATTTGATACTGAGATAAAAGATCGAAGAATAAATCACGTGGAAGCGTGAAATTCGGTAGCGAAGCAACCGAGAGAAACACCTGGTAAAATAAGAGGGAACAGAACAATGTATAAACAATAAAATGACTACTAAAAAATAAAGAAATCAGAACAAGAAAATCCGTGACCTTCCCCATGTACTGTATTAAATAAAGATTCCCACTATGAAAGAGAGAGTTCTCATTTAGCCAGTGATTCATACCTTTTACCATCGGGCGAAAATATAGCTCAACCCCGGAATTGCTAAATTTCCTTGAAAGCTAAGGAATGACGAACATATCCAACAGGGTATTAAAATAAATCTGTGAACATCTCTATAACACTACTTCTAATTCGAAATATTAATTTCTTGAAATTTTCTTCTTTTTCGTGGACTGAATGAACTTATAAGATTTCAGACATAAATCTTACGTCCTCCGATCGTCAGTTGGTCTCTATGTCCGTCCGCCAAAGTTAGTTTTTTGCTTATAACGATCATGCTGAAGAAATCATTTCTGTAACTGATATAAACAGGCATATGCACAACATAAGGTCAGGTGATGCGTAACAGATCATAGCCTCTTCTTGACAAATCGCAATCCCGCCTTCTCGTGGTACATCCTGTTCCCAGTAAAGAAGCTCTGACAACGTCACATAGCAGTATAACTATACCACCGGGATTAGAGAAAATGCTATCCCACGCTCACCAACCCGCTTGGCCAGCGTGATAAGTTATGGCCAAACCCCCCAAAAGATGATTTCACAACTCAAATCTTGGCCCTCAGTCTCCGGCAGCTGGCATGCTTGGTGTAACCAGAAGAGATAACAAGAGGAACTCATGGATAAAACAAATTACAAGAGTGGAAGACATTATGATCAGAGTAAAGTCCCTGAAATGGCAATGGGCTGGAAATGTTTCCAGAAGAACAGACTACCGATGGACAACCGAAATTCTAGACTGGATTCCAAGATACAGGTAAAGATCCAAAAGACCACACGGGAGATGGGTGGATGAAATTCGAAAGCATGCGGGAGTGACATGGAGGAGACTGGCGCAAGATAGACCGTTGCGGAAGAAAGTTGGGGGAGACCTTCATCCAGCAGTGGATTGATAATGGTTGATGATGATGATGACGCACAACATTATCAAAGTCTGTCGTTACGTTCATCGGTCTGTCTATCTGTCAGCAGCAACAACACTTGTGCTTCAAAACGTAGAATTGACACATTTTTTTCTTTGTCCTACAGAGGAAAACACGGATCAGGAGAGTGAGAAGAGCGGATACAGGGCCGTTCACTGAGTTTGTTTCAGTGCCCTGTCTCAAATGTTCGTTAGATCTTCACTTGTAAAGAATTCAGAAGTTCCGGAGTTTCACATGTATTTCCTCCAGCTGATGAAACAAATAAATAAAATACCTGCTAAAATGAAGACTCTTTCTTTTGCAATGAGGGATGTTATTATTCAGTTAATAACTGAGAGGGTTCTTCAAACTTTGTCTTGCTTTCTTTATCATACTTTGTATAATTAGCTCGAGGACAAGGGCGGATTTACAGGGAATCCAGCGGAGCCCAGGCGCGGGGCCCCGCGATGCTAAAGGGCCTCAAAGAAAATGATCTATGTATTTTTTTAATTTTGCTTCAAAAAAAAAAGAAGAGTCATAAAGCGAGGGATAAATTCGCTATTCTGGGTTTGGGAAGATTTGGGGGATAATTCAGCCCGAAATCGAATTTAAGCTAGTAATTCATACTTAAGTATCTATGAAATTACTAGCTTCAATGCAGGCTCACTAAATATCGTTTTGAGGGTAATATTACTTAAACTACATCACAACTAATCTTAGAAATTGTTTTTTTTTAGAATGTAATGAATATTTAGTTCTTTCGTTGTGTGTTTTATATAACTCCCCATCTTTTCTTCAAAATTCCTATTGCTCCCATTAAGTTCAGGTTAAGAGATATTCACAAGACTGAAATGGCATTGGAAAACGTGTTTTACGAGGCATAAGAATAGATTTCTGTCTCTAAGGGAACTAACTGTCAGTGGGGTGAAATCTGACGATATGCAAGAGCAGGTCCCACACCGCATGTAACATAAATGTCAATTGAAGCAGTACCATAAACTAACCTTGCGTAACACGTTAAAGCATTGGGGTTCAGTAGTCATCTTTATAAAGGTTCCAACTTTTCTTCCTTAACGAAAGGCTTTCCATTTTTAAGTTCGGCCATTTTCTCCCCATCAGAGTATCACAAAAGCCCTCAATATTAAATTTTATCTTGATAGCTATATCAGTTTTTGAGTTATGGCGACAACAAACCACACACACACACACACACCACCACCACCATGAAAATAGTCAAATCACGTTTGTGAGAGGACAAAATGGCTATTTCTGTTGAAATCTGGAAGTCAGTTTGTTCTTTTGATAACAATACTTTTTCATACATCAGTGGGAGAGAGTAAAAATGCACGGGTTATATTTTAAGGATGCTCGGAAAAGTGAGGAGGACCCCAAAACTGACGCCGTGCGCAGGGCCCCGGTAACTCGAAATCCGCCTGTGATCGATGATCGGTTTTGCTTATCACTCTATCAGGCATTTTCCTCACTTATCTCCTGTTGAGTTTTCGTTTTGAAATTTAATTTCCGCTCGGTCTCACTTTTCAGCATCTGACATCCTAAATCTCTATTTTCCCTGGTTTCCTTTCTTTGTTCGCGGAGGCCGAAGACACTCACCCTGGCATCAGATCTTACCTCAAACCTCTCTCTTCAAACTCCAGATCACTCCACCCCCTCCCTTTGTTTATCGTCCCTAATCTCAGAAAGCGCGCGAGATACTTTTATTGCGTTCTCCCTTGGACAACTGCTCAGCCCGATGCCAACCATGCACTCTCACATCACTCGTTAACGCCGAATCGACCCTTCTATTTTTACACCCCTTACTTCGCTGTGAATCTTTTGCTCCTCCTTTTTTCCTTACTTTTCCGTGAAATTTTTTGCCCCTGACCTATCAGCTGTTTTTCGACCCACCGTGAAAACTACCTTTATTAAGCTGAAGATGTGAGAATTTTTTGAAACCCTCGTACAAAGATCATAGTCCACTTACCCCTTCGCAGAGTAATAAAGTCATAAACTGAACTCTGCGTTTCCCTGGGATCGGACAGTAATTGCGTTAAGTAACGAAACAGAGTGAGCGTCCTGCCTTATTAACGCAGCAGGCAGATATCTGATGAATAAGGAAACCCTCTCCAAGTAAGCACTAATTTGAAAAAAATATTATTTTAGCTCACCATATTCAACATGGTTATTAAAGTTTACTGTTGTTAAAGCCTATGATCCCCTGGTTACAGTGAAACTGGCCACAATTGGGCAGCTGAAATTCTGGACTGAATACCAAGGGGCAATATAAAAGGCCCAGAAGAAGACCAATATGATGATCAAAATATAGATTTACAAGCATCAATGGGATGGTCATATTGCTAGGAGAACTGAGCACCGATGTACAACTGAACATCACCACTTGGAAGAAAAGTGGATGAAATTTTAAAGCATACCGAAGTCGCATGGAGAGAGAAAAGAGGCGACTGGCTCAAAACTTATGGAAGATATTTTTTTGGGGGGACTTTCATACACGAGAGTCGTTCAAAAAGTAACGAGACTGATTTTACATGAGACAGTGGAACGCAGTAAACATACTTACATTTACATACTTTCGAAAGGTTTTCCTACTATCTGAATGCACCGATCTCACCTTTCTATCCACTTCCGGAAGGTGTGTTCGAAACCCTTCCTCGACATGTTGTTCAGGATACCCATCACAACGTTGTTCAGTATTTGATGCAAACCAACGTGCACGAAGTTGTTTTTTTCCTTCAGGGAATAATGTGGAAGAAGATCCGGTGAATACGGATGGTGTGCCATCATCTCGATGCCTATATCTTGGATAATATGCTGGGTCATCAAAGCACGATGTGCAGGGGCATTATCTTAATGCAAAGTCCAACCAGTTTGTGCATGTTTCAGACGTTTTGGGGAAATTACTTTCTTTAGAGGACCTTTGAGAACTTCAGAACAACAGGCACCAGTAACATATTTCCATTAGGGAACAACATGGTCATAAACAATTCCATTGTTATCAAAGAAAACCAGGTGCATGATCTTCTATGCACTTGCTTGAACCTTTGCTTTCTTGGACCGGGGACTCTGTGGGTGTTTCCATTGGAAGCCATGTTGCTTTGTTTCTGGATCGAAATGTTTCTAGCCGGCACTTCCATTGGTGACAAGTGATAACAGGAATTGTCTTGTGTTCATCCGTGAGCAAGTGGGAAATCCATTTTGCAGCGACTTTTCGATACCCCAACCGGTTTCTCACAATGTCATCAACGGAACCAACTGATATCTGCATCACACTTGCAACCTTTCCAATGGTCATTCTGCGGTCTTCGTGCAGGAGGGCTTCTATGGCATTGATTTTAACCCCTCCGTAATCGATGTCGAAGGCCTACTGAAGCGTGGCGCACTTTGCAGACCCTCGTCACCATTCACAAATTTGCTGTGCCACTCAAAAACTCTTGCACGGGACAAAGCATCTTTCTTATAGGCTGTTTTTATCATTTCGTGTGTCTCTGTGCTGGTTTTATACAAATTCACGCAAAATATTATAGCTGCTCTTTGTTCCAGTTTCAAATCCATACTGGGTTACAGAAACCCATCTGAGCTCTACGTCGTCTACTGCAAGAACGAACCAACGCAGAGCTGTAGCGACGCGTTGTCACGTGACTTACATTGCAGGCGTTCCGACACAGGTAGCTGCGTTTTCCTGCTTGGGTTTGTCTTAGAGCTATGACGTCAGCCTCGTAACTTTTGAACGACCTATTGATACATGTATATATCTATATCCAGTAATGGATTCAGCTTGGTTCATGATGATGATGATGATTGTTGACTACTAAACGATTTCTTGATTCAAAAGATATGCTCGATAATTTCCTGTCATAGGTCATGTTTGTTCATTAAGTGGCTGAATACTTGCTGTGATGAAGGATCGGCCGCCTCAGTAGTCGAGTAGTCTGGGTAGCTGGCTTCTATGATGAAGGATCGGTTGTCTCGGTAGTCGAGTAGTCTGGGTAGCTAGCTTCTGTGATGAAGGATCGGCCGCCTCTGTAGTCGAGCAGTTTGGGTGGCTGGCTTCTGTGATGAAGGGTCGGCAGCCTCGGTACTGCAGTAGTCTGGGTAGCTGGCTTCTGTGATGAAGGATCGGCCGCCTCTGTAGTCGAGCAGTTTGGGTAGATGGCTTCTGTGATGAATAATCGGCCGCCTCGGTAGTCGAGTAGTCTGGGTGGCTGGTTTCTGTGATGAAGGATCGGCCGCCTTGGTAGTCGAGTAGTCTGGGTGGGTGGTTGGCTTCTGTGATGAAGGATCGGCTCGAGCAGACTGGGTGGCTGGCTTCTGTGATGGAGGGTCGGCCGCATCAGTATTCCAGTAGTCTGGGTGGCTAGCTTCTGTAATTAAGGACCGCCTGCATCTGTAGTCGAGCAATCTGGATGGCTGGTTTCTATGATGCAGAATCGGCCGCCTCGGTAGTCGAGTAGTTTGGGTGTCTGGCTTCTATGATGAAGGATCGGCCGCCTCGGTATTCGAGTAGTTTGGGTAGCTGGCTTCTGTGGTGAAGGATCGGCCGCCTCTGTAGTCGAGTAGTGTGGGTGGCTGGCTTCTGTGATGAAGGATCAGCCGCCTCGGTACTCGATTAGTGTGGGTGGCTGGCTTCTGTGATGAAGGATCGGCCGCCTCGGTACTCGAGTAGTTTAGGTAGATGGCTTCTGTGAGGAAGGATCGGCCGCCTCGGTACTCGAGTAGTTTGGGTAGATGGCTTCTGTGAGGTAGGATCGGTTGCCTCGGTACTCGAGTAGTTTGAGTGGCTGGCTTCTGTGATGAAGGATCGGCCACCTCGGTACTCGAGTAGTTTGGGTGGCTGGCTTCTGTGATGAAGGATCGGCCACCTCGGTACTCGAGTAGTTCGGGTAGCTGGTTTCTGTGATGAAGAATCGACCGTCTAGGTACTCTAGTAGTTTGGGTGGCTGGCTTCTGTGATGAAGGATCAGTCGCCTTGGTACTCGAGTAGTTTGGGTGGCTGGCTTCTGTGATGAAGGATCAGTCGCCTTGGTACTCGAGTAGTTTGGGTGGCTGGCTTCTGATGATATGTCAGTAACAGGCCCGGGCTCTAATCCTCAATGAGGCAGGGGTGTTGCGTTTGACTGACAGCACTGGCTCTGTCCTTTCCACTGACACAAAAGCTGTAAAATAGGGACACACCCTATAGCCCTATTCATAGAGGTCGTTTACCACCCCTGACACCACCTACCCACCAAAAACGAAGAATCTTCTGAAAGTTGTTTAGCTTTTTAAAAGAGCATTGGTTTTTTTTTCAGAAATACACAATACACTTTCAGAAGAATAATTCCCTAAAGCGAAGCACAAATAAATTTGCTAATACTGAGTGCGATTGAGGACGACATATACATGTAATTCTATAAGTGTATTCGGAAAAAGCACGACATCGGATTCAAGAAACTTGGCGATTCGGGTAGTGGAAGTTGCACGTGATGCGAAGGTGGAATAACTTGTGTTTTCGGCGTTGTTAAAATATTGATGAGTCCTGCATCAATCAGACTCCAAAGTTTGTGGTATATCTGAATGTTCATGCCAGCATGTACACTGTAACTCGGTCCGTGCGGCCTACTGCGGCGATTCTTTTATTTCCCCTACGTAAACACAGTTATCATTCCGTATCTTCAGTAACAAATGGGAGTATGGGTCAGGGGTCGAGACGAGCTATTATTACGAGCAGGAAGGAGGCGGATTCCTCCATCTTTCTTTCTTTTTTTCTTTTTTTTTTTTTACCCTCTTTCTTTGAAGGTCATGGGTGTTCGAATTTTCCAAGCTCTCAGAGTATTTATTTACTCATTTTCTGACCCGAAATTAACAAAAATTATGAAACGCGATTGGGACGCAAATCGTGAAACACGAACACAGAGGAAATCAAAGATCAACTAAAGTTTGAATCTCAGTTTCTTTTCAAACGCATCGGTTTTCAAATCTTCCATGTGATCTAGGTCGCGAACTTCTGGGTTTGTGATCGACATGGATGTAGCTTTCGTTTTTTTTTTTTTTCAGCAGTGGAAATCTGTCTCTGCCTATCTTGAAACATGCAGTCCAAAACTAGGGTGCCACCCCAGTGGCCGGGTGATCTGGGGTGCTGAACTCTGATTAGTTGACCAAGATGGTCCCGGGATCCGGATGAGGTACCGGTGGCTCACCTGTCCGACAGCGTTCTTCAAATTCCATCCATGGAACCAGTTGCCCAAAATATGGGACGAGCGGGTTCTTATAGCCTAGAAAGCAGTTTACAGTGGTCGTTAAATTTCCTCGTCCCAGAAAAATTAGTCTGGATATTGATCTTAGTTTAAAAAGTACATGTGGTTCAATGTAGAATTGAAAAAGAAGAGTCACTGAACTTTTGGATGTAACGCGAGCATTTTTCAGCATACAAGAAATTGGAATACAACAAACTTTTTAATCTGTTATCGTCTTTTAGAAAGAAGAGTTCGGGTGCGATAAAGTAAAATGTACAGTAACAATCATCAAACATTTGATGACATCTTATATCTAAGGTATTGCAATTATTTTTATACCTACATCAGGCCTGCAGACAGGGCCGTAGATTGCAGGTGGGGAGAACGGCTCATCCCTTTGTGCAAGACAAGAAAGAACCCTCTCTCCACACACACACACACCTGAAAATGGAAGTTATTTTGAATTTACTGAACTTTCATTTTTGTTTTCCATGATTTACGAAAATTACTTTTATATTACATTATAAACATAAACATTGTACCTTATTCATTCGTGTGCTGAACCTTTTTTTTTTTTTTTTTTAAGAAGCAAAACTGAACTGATGCAACACGAACGATGTGAAACTAAAAAATTCGTTCTCAAAGTGAATCAAAATCAATAGCGTCGCCAAAATGGTTGCGGGCCAACTCTTATTAACGTAACGGCTTATGTAAAGAAAAAATGCCCTTTGTGTCCAAAGAAACATGAAATCTGAAAGCCCTTTAGAGAGAGAGAGAGAGAGAGAGATAGAGAGGTGGCGGCGTGATTGCGCAGAAGGTTACAATACTGTTCGTTAATTGATAAATGACTATGAAATTCCAAGATTCTGGTAACAAACTTCCAGGTACTTAAAACTATAAATAAATGATGTCGTCGGGACGTTTAAGTTAAATGTATCCCTCTAGGCATTGGAAAATAGTGCTAAACAGAAATCCCTGAGCTAGAAAGAGAAAGAGAGGAAGAGATTTCAACTCTTTCCTGTTCATTGTTTTGATGTCGGTACGACTGGTTTTATGCTGCTTATGTGAAAGAAAATTTAAGTGTGGTAGAAACTGCGTAGAAGTTGGGAGACTCTGAGCTCAAATTCTCGGCTGAAACGGATGACAGTACTAAGCAATTCTTGATATTTCTTTTCTTCACTGGTGTTTTAAATGAAAAATGCTAAGAAAAAAATGTTTTAAAAAATAAATGTTAAGAACGCTTCCCAAGTGGCTACGATTGTTCAGTAGTTTCTTACGGAGCATAATTTTCAAAAATTGAAAAGGTGATGTTTTCAAGAAATTCTCCAGATTATCCCAGATTTCTAATCGGAATTCGGCCAAAAAATTAAGCCATACATAAAAAAGAAAGCCAAAAAACGGACTAGAACTATTTCAACACTGAAATAGAAATCCGAACTACTATTATTTCTATAATTTCAGTTCCACGTGGTTCCCAACATTGTGAAGTATCCCAAAGTTAGGAACACCTGCAACTGATGAAACTTATTCCCCCAAGTGCCAGCAATCCTGAAGAAAAACTTCGGAGAGATACAACTAATAGTTGGTTCGATCTTTCGCCCATATATCCAAGTTTGACGATCGATTTTTACGCCAGAACTGCTGCGCGCAGACTTCCACCGGCCTCGTCCTGCTCAGGCATACTACATCATCATTCGGGTCTTAAAGTGTATACTGACACTCCGCCCAAGCTATAAATAGGATAGGGCGGGACTCTTGTGTTTCTTCTATTGAGGCGAAAGTCCAAAAACAGCAGTATCGAGAGGAAGGAGCAGAAGATAAAGTAGCCAAAAGATATTACCAAAACTACAGCCAACCTCCGAGATAGTTTTCGAATCATTCCCGAACGATTCATCCAATGAAGATTTGTCCAAAGGGGACAATTGGCTTATCCCATTAATGTCCGTTTTTTTATATTTTTAAGAAATGAATAAGTTAAGTTATTCTGCTCTTTATATTGCTTTAAGAAATTATTTCAACCCCAGAATTCAACCAAATTTCAGGGTATACTGTACATAAATTAACTTAATAAATATTCAAATTTTGAAGTCGAAATACTTGTAATTAATTTGATAATTAAACAGTTAAAATCATCAATGCACGGAAAACTTCATAAATTTCGTAAAGTTATGTATGCAAGAAAACTTCTACCAAATACGAAAGTACATAAAATTAGAAAACTTTTTTACTTAAGGTACTCTTAGTGTTTTCTACACGGCCGAGTCACATTATTGTGATCACAAGCTAATATCCAGAGTAACGGCCGTGTGCAGCGCGGACAGCAGCTAGACGGACTGGGAGTGACTCAATAAGGTGCTGGAAGGTGTTAACAGGTATGGGAAGCCATGCTGACTGCAGTGCATCCTACAGCTGCTGGAGGGTGCGTGGTGGAGGATCCATAGAGCGAACAACACGATCGAGCTGGTCCCACAGATACTCAATTGGCTTTAAATCTGAGGAATTAGGGGGTCCAGGGAAGTAATTTGAAGTTTTAATCGTGCTCTTTCAACAACTCTCGGACATTTCTAACTATGTGACGCGTCGCACTGTCGTGTTGGACGATCCCATCCGCCCCAGAGAAGACAATCAGCATGTATGGGTGTACGTGGTCTGCAAGGATGGATACATAACGAATTCGGACCGTAGTGCCTTCCACTGGTATGAGGGAACCCAGGGAATGCCACGGAAACATTCCCCAGGCCATAACGCTGCCCCCAGCAGTTTGTGTTCTTCCAGAAATGGTTGAAGAGTGTTTGTTCTCCGATGTTTCTCGCCTTATACGCTAACGCCATCCGTTGAATGAAGCAGAAAACGTGACTCATCGGAGAATGCAGTCCTTTGCCAATCAGCGGAGGTCCAATTCTGATACTGCCGTGAAAATATAAGCCTTTTCTGCCGATGGACCTTCGTTAGCATAGGTGCAGTGACCATCCGTTTGCTTCGGAGCTCCATACGCAGCAGGGTTCGCTGAACTGTCCTTTTAGACACACTTCTGGTATCCCCCTGGTTCAATCGGCCAGTAAAGGACAAAATAAACGACCCAGGAGAAAGCCAACATCATCCTAAGGGACAAAAATAGAAAGACCCAGAAGAAGACCAATATCATCCCAAGGGATAAAATAAGGACCCAGAAAGAAGACCAACATCATCCAAGGGACAAAATAAAAGACAGAAAGAAGACCAACATCATCCAAAGGGACAAAATAAAAGACCCAGAAAAGAAGACTCAACATTATCTCCAAGGAACAAAATAAAAGACCCAGAAAGAAGACCAACATCATCCAAACAAAATAAAAGACCAAGAAGAAGACCAAATCATTCCAAGGGAGAAAGATAAAAGACCCAGAAGGACCAACATCATCCCAAGGACAAAATAAAAGACCCAGAAGAAGACCAACATCATCCAAAGGGACAAAATAAAAGACCCAAGAAGAAGACCAACATCATCCATGGACAAAATAAAAGGACCAAGAAGAAGACCAACATTATCCCCAAGGAACAAAATAAAAGACCCAGAAGAAGACCAACATCATCCCAAGGGACAAAATAAAAGACCCAGAAGAAGACCAACATCATCCCAAGGGACAAAATAAAAGACCCAGAAGAAGACCAACATCATCCAAAGGGACAAAATAAAAGACCCAGAAGAAGACCAACATTATCCCAAGGAACAAAATGAAAGACCCAGAAGAAGACCAACATCATCCAAAGGGACAAAATAAAAGACCAAGAAGAAGACCAACATCATCCCAAGGAACAAAATAAAAGACCCAGAAGAAGACCAACATCATCCAAAGGGACAAAATAAAAGACCCAGAAGAAGACCAACATCATCCCAAGGGACAAAATAAAAGGCCCAGAAGAAGACCAACATCATCCAAAGGGACAAAATAAAAGACCCAGAAGAAGACCAACATCATCCCAAGGGACAAAATAAAAGACCCAGAAGAAGACCAACATCATCCAAAGGGACAAAATAAAAGGCCCAGAAGAAGACCAACATCATGATCAAAGTATAGACGTTCAAGTAGCAAAGGTTTGGTCATATTGCTTGAAGAACTGAGCACCGTTGTACAATTGATATTCTCCAATGGAGCATCACCACTTGGAAGAAAAGTGAATGAAATTCAGTAGCATACCGAAGTGGCATGGAGAGAAAAGAGAGGCGACTGGCTCAAGACTTATGGAAGATTTTTTTGTGGGGACTTTCATATACGAGGGTCGTCGAAAAGCAACGAGACTGATTTTGCATGAGACAGAAGTGTAAAGCAGTAAATATCACTTCTATCTGAATGCAGCGGTCTCACCTTTCTATTCACTTCTGGAAGGTGTATCCATCAAAAATCTCCAGAAAATTTATTTTCGGAACACCTGCTGCGAACGCAATTAAAACCAATAGCATGCAAAATCGTAAAACGTTTAATTTCGGCGTTTGTTTTTGCTTCTAATGCGTACTGACATTCCTTTATCAAATACTTTTAATGACCAAATGAAAATAACTCTGATATGCTAAATTTATGCTGATGTGCAAGTAACTCATCCTGCTACAGAAATACCTGTTTAGTTAAGAGTGATAAGCAGTGATGAAAGATGTGCGAAGGAGATATAAAGATGAAATGATTTGCATTCATGAATATAAAAGAGACGTTTGGAAAGTAGAAAAAAAAAAAGATAGAGGAAAATAAAGAGACGACAGAAAACAAAAATAAGAAATGAAGTGTATGGAAATTAGGTGTCGGCCGACTTGCAATGGAATGTGAAAGAGTGTAGATACATTCAAGAAATAAAACAAATGTTCACCGAAAGATAAAGCTTTTCATCATTTTGTGTTCCTTTTGTCCTATTTGGTAATTTAGTGACAGCACTGGCATTTAACTTGGAAACAAAAAAAAAATTAGTTCGATTTTCAATTTCTTTCAAACAAGCAGACGCATTGGCGAAATGTATGTTTTATATCAGAAGTAAAACGTATTTCAAAATTAACACAATGAAGTAATAGTGACCTTTTTAATAAAAACGAATTTCATTTTAATTATCTATAGAGTTGTTTTTAAATGCTTAAGTAAGTAAGTAAGATAAATTTATTATATTGATGAATGTATCGTATGAAACTGGTGAATGTAAAGACTCATAGGCACCAACTGTGGAGGGGCAAGGTGGATCTTGCCCCTCCAATAATTTTACTGGAGGGGGCAATGCCCACCCAATATTTTTCATCCTGTTTAATTAAATAATCACTTTAGCCTCATAAGGTGGACCAAACTCTACCTTATGAAGTCAAAGCGATTAATTTCCAAAAATTAATAAATGGCAAAAAAAGTAAAAAAAAAAAAATCCCATATTCAGCGTTGCTCATTTGATAAGAAACTGGAATAAATAAAAATAAACGTGTAAGATTAATAAACCGTATTATGTTTGACCTGTTCTCGTGGTGTGTGGTATATTTTTAAAACAGTTATCAAAAATAGAATAAATAAAAATACAGCAGCGTTTAATCTCTAGCGCCTTTATTTACCTATATTTTGTTCTTCATGTTCTTTGTTCGAGTAACCCCGCTAATTTCTCATATTTTTTTTTTGAAACGTTTGGAAATAAAATCTCTTGAGATATTTTTATAAAATCACAGCCTGAATTTAATTTTAAAAATATTAATGTTCAGCAAAAGAATATTTCTGTTTTTTTGTTCATTTGCTGATGAGCAATCACAGTTGCGTTTTAAAATATACGTCCAATCTCATAGTTTATCTTTTTGTCCTTTTTTTTTTTAATTTTTATCCTGATAATGGAAGAGACATGCTCCTCCCACGTCTGATCTCTTTACACCTGCCTCCCCCCATAATTTGGTGAGTCGGCGCCCGTGTAAGGATTCGTTTTATCTATTAATTTTTTGCTATGGATTTAGCATTCCATTGAGCATCCAAGGTTAGGTAAAGGCTTTATACTGGCTTGCAGTGCCGGCTTTCTTCTTCTTCTTCTTTTTTTTTACTAGGGGTTTAAAATAAATTTATTTATTGGACTTGGTTGACAGATACAAGCAGACATATACAGTATAGACGTTTTGTGTATCGACGACAGCAATGTACAGAGTGAACATTGAAACAGTATGCCGGGCGATCAAAACACAAGAAACACAGCGAATAAACCCCCGAAATACAAACACAAACAACCATGCCGTACTCAGGATTCGAACCCAGACCCTGCGTTATGCGAATGATCAGAAGCCATCGCTTAGATCACTGCGCCACCAGAGCGACAGTAAGACAAACACAACATACATGCCTCAGTCGGGATCCGAACCCCGACCCCTCCGTTGGGCGAATGATCAGAAGCTATCGCTTAGATCACTGCGCCACCAGAGCGACAGTAAGACAAACACAACATACATGCCTCAGTCGGGATCCGAACCCAGACCCCTCCGTTGGGCGAATGATCAGAAGCCATCGCTTAGGCCACAGCGCCACCGGGGTGGCCGTAAGACAAGCACAACATACATGCCTCAGTCGGGATCCGAACCCAGACCCCTCCGTTGGGCGAATGATCAGAAGCCATCGCTTAGGCCACTGCGCCACCAGAGCGACCGTAAGACAAACACAACACACATGCCTCCGTCGGGATCCGAACCCAGACCCTCCGTTGGGCGAATGATCAGAAGCCATCGCTTAGGCCACCGCGCCACCAGAGCGACCGTAAGACAAACACAACATACATGCCTCAGTCGGGATCCGAATCCAGACCCCTCCGTTGGGCGAATGATCAGAAGCCATTGCTTAGGCCACAGCGCCACCGGGGCGGCCGTAAGACAAACACAACATACATGCCTCAGTCGGGATCCGAACCCAGACCCCTCCGTTGGGCGAATGATCAGAAGCCATCGGTTAGGCCACAGCGCCACCGGGGCGGCCGTAAGACAAACACAACATACATGCCTCAGTTGGGATCCGAACCCAGACCCCACCGTTAGGCGAATGATCAGAAGCCATCGCTTAGGCCCCTGCGCCACCAGAGCGTCCGTAAGACAAACACAACATACATGCCTCAGCCGGGATCCGAACCCAGACCCCTCCGTTGGGCGAATGATCAGAAGCCATCGCTTAGGCCACAGCGCCACCGAGGCGGCCGTAAGACAAACACAACATACATGCCTCAGTCGGGATCCGAACCCAGACCCCTCCGTTGGGCGAATGATCAGAAGCCATCGCTTAGGCCACTGCGCCACCGGGACGGCCCGGTTTACTTTCAGAGAAAGAAGAAATCTAGTGATGTAAGCAAGGCCTGCTTTAGCGCTCGTGGCAACCGGTGCCACCATACATGAATTTGCTGACGTTCCCCAAAACCTTTGTGTGTGTGTGTGTGTGTTCTGATCTGTATGGTTTTTAAACCAAATAAGAAAGATACACAATAAAAGTGAAAATTTGAGCGCGTTGACCCCAAGGTTATTTTTTTATTGAAGGTTTAACGACCGCCGTGAGCAACTCAATGGGCTATAAGCAGTCGCCCGTTCCTGATTTAGGGTCACTGGTTCCAGGGAAGGGAGAGAGCCAGTGGCGTAAGACAAACACAACATCCATGCCTCACCGGGATTCGAACCCGGACCCCGTTCGGACGAATGATCAGAGGCCATCGCTCAGACCACTGAGCCACCGGGGCGGCCTCCAAGGTTAACGCCAAAAACAATTTTCCTTTTTGCGCGCTTAAATGTAACAAAACACTGTTGTGATGATTTGAACTGTTCCCGTAACAGCGAAACCTTCCATTGTCTCCAATCATCATCTCGCTCACCTCTCGAGTTTTTTTACGTGTGCTCTAATATCTTACCAAAAGAACAACAACAACAGAAAGAAAAAGACGGCCCCCTCAACTAACTCGGCAGCTCCCTGAATTTGGGGTTCGATGCGGTGGCACTACCTAAAGCTGGACCTTGGTATACATGCGAATAGGGCAACCCTGCCTTAACGTAAAATCCGAATACAGTCCCATCATTGTTAGTAGCCAGAAGAGCACAATCCCATTTTTCTGCCACAGCTATAAGGACGGTGCTCAAAGAGTTCCTGACATAAATCTTCAAAAAATTACGTATTGAACTTACCTCAAAGAAACTTTTACTGTCCTTCAACTCCTTCCTCCAGCCTCTCTACAAAGTTTCAAAACTGTACGCTAATTCTGGAAGGCTTGACGATACTCCTGGTGTAGAGAAATCCGTAAATGTGAATGATAGCATTTTGTAAAGACTCTGATTTTGGAAAATAGATTCCCAGCAAAGTTACTTTTCAGTTTTTTGTAAACAACCAAAACTCGCGTGGTTCAAGCGCGGGAGAATATGCACAATGGGATATCTATTTGAATTTTTTGTGCTACAGATACACGACACCGGTAAATTGTGATGGTCGAGAAATACAGATAACATCGTCTATTTGGGTATAAACAGCGAAGTTACATACTCCAGAAATTTAGGGATCCAAGTTCAAATTTTACGGAACTTCGAGTTTTGATTTCGTATTAGCCCATTACGAATATTTCGCGAAAATACTCATACGCCGCATACTGTGAGACAGAAAAAAGTACAGAGCCTTGAAAAGTGCGACACACAGAATTCAGTAAGCAACATGATATAGTGATAGTCAAATAGATGTTACAGGCAGATGGATGTCAAACTAATCAAGCAAGTAGACATGCCTCAGAAAACTTGAGAATTACCTCGTCCTGGTATAACCTGGACATCCATATTTATCAGAAGTGAAATTCAGTAGCCATTTTAAGGATAGTGAGTTGTATTCATTTTCCTCCATTTCCCGCCATTTTGTTGAGCTGGGCAACGAACTGTCAAATTGCGCTCTTTCTCACGCATCGCAACAGATGGGGTGTTAGATTTATGGTTTCGTGGATGTGAGAAAAGGGGAACAGGACATTATAGCTTTTCAGACGTTCCAGGCAAAGGGAGGGGTGGACACTTTCTCTTCGAGGGAGTAAGAAAAGGGGACAGTGAGGGCAATTAAGGAACTTTGCGTTTTCAGAGAGAAGGTATTTTTTAAAGAGTGTCCGCGCTTTCTTGGAAGGCGTTGGACTTCACTCTTCGGCAGGGGATACTTCTTTAGGAGTTTTCTCAGCAAGAGGACGTCGCACTCGGTGGCAGAGGATTCGGTGTTAAGGAGGCGATAGAGGAGGTGTGAAATCTCGCCGGTCAGTGGGAATTAGTGAAAAGGCTGCGAATCGACGGATAATGGGAGAATGAGAAGGTAGGAAGCGAACACGGGCCGAAAGAAAAAGGGCGATCAGCTTGTTGATGATAATGGAGAAAACGAGATCGGGACAATGATTTGAGACATTCCCAGTAACATTTGAATAAACATCTTCCTCACTGCAAGAGCAAGGTTTAACTTTAGTCGGTTTTTTTACGTTTTGTATTTTATTTATCTGCTCCAGTTGGGAGAAATATGGGTTAAACACCCGATACAGAACTTACGGCAAACGAAGCATCAATCGAACCTTCCACACAGGGCGCGGTAATATAACACAGCATCAAGCCCTGTTACACTGGAACGGAAATTGAACCTTCAGCTCCCTTTTCTGAAGCATATCTACTTACTTTATTAATTTGCATCCATCTGCCCCTGTAACATCTATTTGACTATCATTGATTTCTGAAGAGTTATTTCTTCAGGGAATTTATTTTTCTGCTGGTGTGCCGCTAAGATGAAAGATCATATATGCTTCGATTTGCGCACGGCGGAGCGTTACATCTCTGAGTCCGAAAACACATTCTGAGTTGCTTGGACGTTCCTTGATCTGGGTGGTGTAACGGAAACATACTCGAACGTAAATCGAGAGATGCGAGTTCAATTCCCGCTCCAGGAAGATGCAATTTTCAAGTTTTCTGAGACGTGTCTACTTGCTCAACATGATATAGTCTATAATGAAAAGTGGGTAAAATATGTCACAATCTTTTTGGTGGAGGCCAAATTAAAGTTAAAGTTAATGCAAGTTATCAACATTCGCCGTGTCTACTGGTTCATGGAGCCCGTTACGCTTCTAGATTTTAAATTATAAGTTCCCAAATTTCCTTACGAGAAAGTATAACGACCGTGCATACGCAGATAGAGAGATGAATTTATATTTGTAGAGATTCAAGTAAAGTATGTTGCCCTGGCTGCCAAGTCTTCCCAACTTGAATCCCATTCAAATTTCGTGGGATGCAACATCTCTCGGTCCACGCCAGGGCCTCGAACCACAGCTAGATAGATAGATTTATACATGCAGAGATTCAAGTAAAGTATGTTTTCCTGGCTGCCCAGTCTTCCAGACGTGAATCCCATTCACGCCAGAGCCGCGAACCACAGCCAAATAGATGCATTGATAGATAGATAGATTTATATGTGTAGAGGTACAAGTAAAGTATGTTGTCCTCGCTGGCAAATCTTCCAGACTTGATAGATAGATAGGTAGATAGATTTATACGTGTAGAGATTCAAGAAAGTACACTAGTGGCCAAAATTGTGGAAACCTTTAGAAAAATGTTTACTTCTGAGGTTTGATGGCTACTAACATTAATATTTTTAAAATAATACCCCAATGTTGTACATCATTAGAAAGATAACTTAAAACAGAACGTAATGCAACAATCTGTGTTGAATTATCGTTATTCCATCAAAAGTTATAGGCAGATAACCAGAAAAAGAAAGCACAACTGCCTTATGTAATAAGAAGTGGTTTTCCTTAACTCAAAACTGACCAATGAGACTGATTGTTCCGAGAGCCAATCAGGTGTTATTATGACACAGCATGGAACCAATAAGGTGTTAATATGTACCAGCTGTCATTTCCAGGTACCAGAGCTAATAATAGAACTCCTATTCAGTTGTGTGAGTGACATCAAGTTGGTCAATGGTCTTTTCTTGGATTTTTCTGTTCCTTGATAACTTAGTAAGATGAAAAACATAGTGAAAAGAGTTGGCTGATAACTTATAAAGCTGTGCAAAATACTAACTTTTCGTGCAGAAGGCTACTCTTGGGAGGAAATCATAAGAAAGGTAGGTGGAAATCTAACCAAAGGAGGTATTTCTAAACTGTGCAAGAGGTGTCAGCAGACTCGATCAATTCAAAAGCAAACTGGTAAAGACAAGAAAAAATGCATAACAGCATGTGGTGATAGAACAATTAAAATACTGTATTTAAGTGACAGATAAAAATTATCTAAGTCAATTAAAAATGAATTGCCTCAATGTGGTTTGAAGATGAGTGCTGAAATGTTAGTCGCAGACTCGAAGACTTTGGTTTAAATTCTAAAATTCCAAGGAAAAAGCCGTTGCTATCTCCCAAACAAAGAAGGAAGATATTAGAATGGTCTAAAAACCATGTTAATTGGTCTGACGAACAATGGTGCAGAGTCATTTGGAGTGATGAAACCAGAATATCCATATTTGGTAGTGATGGAATAAAGTATGTAAGGAGAAGTAATGAAAAAGATTTGATGCCTGAATACATTACAGCTACCATGAAGCATTCAGTTAGTGTTGTGATCTGGGGTTGTATGATAACAAAAGGTGTGGGCAGAATTTGGGTGATTAATGGTATTTTAAACAAAAAATACCTCGTTGATGTACTTAAGCCAAAACTGAATTCTTTTGCACGTGATGTTTCCAGGATAATGAAGCCTATATACCGGATTCAGCTTCTGCCCATGTTGCTGCTGTGTGCAAAAAGTGCCTTCAGGAAAATTAAATTACACTGCTAGAATGGCAGTGTAATACGTCCTGAAATCAATAGGAAATCTGTGAAGCCGATTAAAGAAACTTATTGGTCAGAAGCAACCACGTATTAAAGCACAATTTGATAGAAGCAATCATACAATCTTGGTTTCACATTATAACACCTGATGCATTAAAACGGTTCATTCACTCCATGGGACGCCGTCGTAAGGCTTGTAATAATTGCGGCAAAAGGTTTCCCGACTAAATATTAACCGAAATGGTGAGAAATTTGTGACGTGCCTGCCCCGCAGGATGCACACGAAATAAAGACAGATAGCAGCGACCACGAACGTCCGCGTTGCTCAATTGGTAGAGCGACTTATTTCGGAGTGAGGGGCCCCGGCGTGGACAAAAATGACGGAGAAATTTACTTCGTTATAAGTTATGAAGTACTCTTTATCATGGTTGTCTGCGTATAACTTCTTTAAAATGCGGTTCTTTTAATAAAGTGTGCTGTATTACATTTTGCATTAATTTATCTTTCTATTGATGTGTAATTTTATGATATTCTAAAAAAGATTGATGTTATGTGACATCAGGCCTCAGAAATACACATTTTCCAAAAGGTTTCCACAATTTTGGCCACTAGTGTATGTTGTCCTCGCCGCCAAATCGTCCAGACTTGAATCCCATTCAAAATTCGTGGGATGCAGCATCTCCCGGTTCACGCCAGATGAATCGAACCACAGCCAAATAGATAGATAGATATGTGTAGAGATTCAAGTAAAGTATGTTGTCCTGGCTGCCAAATCTTCCAGACTTGAATCCCATTCAAAATTCGAAGGATGCAACATCTCCTGGTCCACGCTAGTGTTTCGAACCACAGACAAATTGCTGGGCGTTGTCACGCATACTTTATTTTACCTTCCATTTAAGTTTTTTGTTTAATTATATAATTAGTTACTTCTCGTTAAACGTTTTTTTCACCGAAACCCGCAATACTCTCCGAGGAGTATTTATCATTTGTCAAAACCTGACAGTGAGTCTGAGCAGCATATAACGACCATATTGAATGTATACGAGAGTTGCAGTTGAGTAGTTGCTGTGGAGAGATTTATACACGATAGAGATACAGCTTTTTATATGACTAGAGATTTCTGTGCTAGAGTTGTTGGAAAGTAAATTGTTAAGCGTTGTTAAGAAACCATTCGAGGTCGATGTGATCGACGAAAGGATATATGCATATTGATGAAAGTATTGACGCCGATTGTATGTTATCGGGGGTGAACTATAAATACGAGTTCATTAAATAGTAAGAGCTGATTCTATTTACCTGGTCGTTGTGATCATTATTAAAATAAATTACACTATCAAGAAGTTGACTAAGAAAATTTGCACGAACGCAGGAGTAAGCATGTAAACTTATAGCTATATAAAGTTAAATATTCATAACGTCATTGTGCCAAGCTGGAACAGAATACCTGAAGGCACCTTTCGCGATCTGTGGATCCGATACCACGCTGTATCATCATCATCATTATCATCATTGCCAATCATTATCAATCCACAGCTGGAGAAAGATCTCAAGCTTCTTCCACAACTGTCTGCCTTGAGCTTATCGCCTCCATGTTACTCCGGCATGCTTTAAAATTCCATGCATCCATCTCCCATGTGGTATTCTTCTGAGTCGTTTTCTGTTCTTTGGATTCCAGTCTAAAATTTCGGTTGTTCATCGGTGGTCCATTCTTCTGGCAATATGCTCAGCCGATTGCCATTTCAGAGATTTTACTCTGATCATTATATCTTCCATTCTTGTAATTTCCCTTATCCACGAGTTTCTCTTCTTATATTTCTTGTTTACACCAAGCATGCATCTCCCCATGTTTCCTTCAGTTGTCTGCAGCCTTTGTATGTCTTTTTTCGTTAAGGTCCATATCTCTGCTCCATATGTAAGAACGGGAAGGATGCATTGATTAAACACTTTTTTTTAAGACATAATGGCAAATTGCTCTTGAAAAGTGTACTGTTTCTTCTAAAAGCTCTACAGCCAAGTTTTATACGCAAATTAATTTCCTCATCAATGTGACCCTTGCTTGATATCTGTTGTCCACGGTAAATGTAGGTATCGGTTACCTCGAGCTTTCCCCATCAATCGCAAAGCCTTCATTTTTTGAAAATACATTGTGCATCAGTTTTGTCTTCTGAAAATTCATTTTTAATCCCACTTCTTCGCTCTTGTTAGCTAGTTCGTGGAAGTGGATATATCTTAAAAGACTACGGCTACCCAACACGTTACAAGATAGGTCGTCATAATAGGCTTGTGGATCAAGTGCATTGAAAACGCCCCGAAAAATAGGAACTGATAAAAAAAAAAAAAAAAAAACTTGTCCTCACAAAATGTGTAGCCTTACTGCGAGAGATGAAGCAATCAAATAATTTCCTGAAGAACGGTTTGTACAAATGATGCGTGCGTTAATCGTTTTCCTGCGGTGCTGCGATCTCTAATTTTTCATCTTGAATATGAACTTCGGTAAAAGCTTTAAAAGCCTTGGGATTGCTTTATGTTGTGCAAAGTGAAAAACGGACTTATATAATAGCCGGGATTTTTGTTCGTTTTTGATCCATGAAAGATGCTGTGTTTTCAGGGTCTGACATTATCGTTAACGGCTCTGATCATTATAATAACAACGCCATTTATTAAGGTTCATGCATTTTGTTTCGTTTTATTTTCTCACCTTGTCCCTGTCTCTAATGACAGAGTTTGGTAACCAACCTAACCTTACGCTTTACTGCCAAAAGATGTTTTCAAACATGTGGTACACGGAAATACATATATTTTTTTCTTATTTTAGGCGAACAAGCAAATTAATCATTGTGATCCGCCACTGCGCATTTGATAGAATCACGATTTCTAACGAACACCGATGTAAAGGTAGTAATCACTAAACCTTCACAAACAGCTCTACTGCAGGTTTCAGAAACAGGATAAGTTCTATCCGTGTGTCGTATTGCTCTTTACAGATTTATTGTTATTTCTTTACTTCATTTTACTTATTTTTTTTTATAAGTTTAACGACCTCCAAGAGTATTAACATCAAGTAGCAGAAATCCTTCCTAATTTAGAGATTCTGTAGGCAAAAAAGTGAGACAAGCCATGCTGCTAAGACGAACACAACTTTCAACTGTATCCATAAGTACGAGGAAGCCAAAAATGGGCATCATATATCGAACATAGACAAAAAATTTGATGTCGTATTTGAACAAGTCACAGATTCTAAGTTATTAACTGTGAAAGTTCGCAATTACTACCAAGAGTGGTGTTTACCAAAAAGGTATCGATACTAAAATTAAGGTTCTGATAGATACGGGGGAAGAGGGGATATGAAACTATATTCCCTCTTTTTTGTAAACAAACTTTCTGGCACCATCCGCTAGATTTTGCAACACCCTCAAATAATATTCAGATGATTTTTATTCAAACCATTTGCTCACTGCATTCACCACATTTTTTTCCGTTTCATGTCCTTTTTTACGCTTTCCAAATGCAGGTTGAAAAAGCGTATATATGCTCCAGTTTTGTCTGTCTGTCCGTCTGTCTGTCTGCCCTTTCGTCCGCACGATAACTCGCATAAAAATGGTTCGATTTCGATGAAAGTTTAGTATGTGGTAGGGGGAGAACCCTATTGAAAATGGGTGAAATAGGGTAAAAGGTCAGGACATAAAAGCGGGACCCATTCCATTGCTCTTATGCGTCATAACTTACGTAAAAATTGTTCGATTTCGATGAAATTTTATATGTGGTAGGGAACCACCTGGGGACAAACCCTATTGAAAATGGGCGAAATGGGGTCAAAGGTCAGGACATTGGAGCGCGATCAATTCCATTGCCCTTATGCTTCATAACCTGACTAAAAATTACTCGATTTCGATTAAATATTAGTATGTGGTAGAGGACCACCTGGGAATAAACCCTGTAAAAAATCGGCGAAATGGGGTCAAAGATCAGGACATAGGAGCGGGATCCATTCCGTTGCTCTTATGCGTCATAACTTACGTAAAAACGCCTCGATTGCGACAGAACTTTATCATGTTGTTCCGGAGGTATATTGAACCGGTTCTATTTAATATAATCGAAATGGGGTCAAAGGTCAGGGCACAGGAGCAAGATTTATTCCACAGCTATTATCCTCATAGCTTGAGTAATAACTTGAGTAATAACTTGAGTAAAGATTTCTGGTATGTTGGAAAGCGTATCATAATCAATGTATTGCATGATTTTACTAACTTGTTACGCCTTCTAACCGTAGGTTGAAGAAGCGTATATGCTCCAGCTTTGTCCGTCTGTCTGTCTGTCCGTCCGTCCGCACGATAACTCGCGTAAAAATGGTTCGATTTCGATGAAATTTTAGTACGTTGTAGGGAACCACCTGGGGACGAACCCTATTGAAAATTGTCAAAATAGGGTCAAACGTCAGGACATAGGAGTGGGATACATTCCATTGGCCTTATGCATCATAACTTGACTAAAAATGGTTCTATTTCGATTAAATTTTAGTATGTGGTAGCGAACCACTGGGGACGAACCCTATTGAAAACAGCTGAAGTGGGGTCAAAGGTCAGAATATAGGAACGGTATCCATTCCATTCCATTGCCCTCATGCGTCATAACTTACGTAAAAATGCTTGTGCTGCGACAAAACGTTATCATGTTGTTCCGTAGATATACTGAAGCAATTCTGTTGAATATCACCGAAATGGGGTCAAAGGTCAGAGCACAGGAGCGAGATTTATTCCACGGCCATTATCCTCATAACTTGAGTAATAATTTCTGGTATGTTGGAAAGCGTATCATAATCAACGCATTGCATGATTTTACTAACTTGTTTAAATTTAACCTTGAGATTGGATCAGTGGCTCCACCTAGTAACCTTTCTGGGAAACAGGCAAAAAACCTTTGTTTAGTAAGTTAACAAAATCGGCAAAATTTATTTTCATATCCTGAATAGTTTTTTTTTTAATAAATTTTTAAAATGTGTCAATAACTTTTGAGACACCTTGTATATTATGTATAAAAATAAGATTTATATAATACATTTACAGAATATACTAACACGCGCTAAATATATGTGATTAAAAGATGCCACAATCTGCTTGAAATCACCAAAAAGGCGCGAAACGATTTTTGTTGGGTGAGGGCACCCAAAATAAATTTTCACGGGGTCCCCGCAGTTTTGCATTACGCCATTGTTTTCGGGGGAAAGTTTTTTCAACACGGGCGCGATGAGACAGGTACGAGCGCTATACCGAAAGTAATGCAAAAGAGGGCATAACTGTTTTATTAACTGACAGAGGTCGTTCAAATTGCACATGTTGGTAGAGTTACTCTTTTTCTACACAATGCTACTAAATATACCCACCATCACAAGCGATGCATTTGCGCAACTGTTGAACCAAAACTCTCGAATCCTCTTTGAAAAAAATTAGGTGTAGACTGTTGTACCTGTGTCATCAAATCGTTGTCCTCGGAGACTGTCCTACATTGGATCGATCAGGTGGAAATCGGAGGGCGCCAGATCTGGGCTATATGGTGAATGGGGGACTACCGACCAGCCTAACTTGCTGGTCGCCTGATTTGTCGCCAAAGATGTGTGTGGTCTCGAATTGTCATGGTGAATGTGGATCGTTTTCAGATTCTTGTTTAGTCTCTTCCTCCTTATGATTTCTCTAAACTTCTTGAGTGTCTCAATGTGCCGCTCGCTGATCACGGTACGACCATGTTCCAGAAAATCAAGGAGAATGACACCCCTGTCATCCCAAAAAACAGTCACTATGACCTTCTGTGCTGATCGCTGGCTATTGAACTATTTTTAGGCCTTAGTGAAGCGGTGAGACGTTTATTCCATGGATTGATTCTTCTTTTCCTGATCGTACAGCATAGGCGTAACCACTGTGTGTGTATGGGGGGGGGTCAGGACCCCAGGATTTTCTGAGTCGGGGATCCGCATATATATATATATAAATGTGAAACATAAAAGCAAATTTTGAACAAAGAAAAAACAAAAAACAAAAAATCGGCGAACGAGAATAACAACAACAATCACCACTTTCCAACCACCCTAAGCAGGCGAGCCTCAAGCGATGTAAATTTAACTAATTTTTTACCTGGATTTGTGTATTTTGAGGAGCTCGGCTCACATTCTTTTTTTATTTTTTGCGTGATTATCTTGGCTATTGTGTGGTCGGGCAACGTGTTTTAGTTTGCTGGGTTTGGGTTTTTATCAGAAATCCCTTTTATTTTGACAATTTTACCCCTAAATTTAATTGGTCCTTATAGCAAACTAAAATAGTAGAAACCCACAATTATCTAGTCTCAGTAGATTAATGAGAGATTTTCTTATTGTTTGTCCTTGACGAAGCCAACAAGGAGTCAGTCATTAATATGCTTCCCTGCATTCTTCTGTTCGTTAAATTTACATCGCTTGAGGCTCGCCTCCTTCGGGCGGTTGGAAAGTGGTGATTGTTGTTCTTATTCTCATTCACCGATTTTTTGTTTTTTGTTTTTTCTTTGTTCAAAAGTTGCTTTTATGTTTCACATTTTTATATTATTTAATTTTTCTTCTATGCAACCTCTGGCGCTTTGGAATTTCAAATTTGTTCCTGTTTTTTGTTTGTTTATTCCCTTTAAATGCTTTTGCTATATATATATATATATATATATATATATATATATATATATATATATGTATGGGATGCAAGGTCAGGTGATGCGTAACATCACAGCCTCTCCTTGACAAATGTCAACCCCGCCTTCTCGTGGTGCATCCTGTTCCCACTAAAGGGGCTCTGACGACCGCCCATAGCGGTATAACTATACCATCGGGATCAGAGGAAATTCTATCCCACACTCACCAACCCGCTTGGCCAGCGTGGTGAGTTATGGCCAAACCCTCCAAAATGATTCCACAACTTAAATCTTGGCCCTCAGTCTCCGGCAGCTGGAATGTACCTGGCCAAGGCAGCGGCCAGTGCGACATGAAGGCAGAGGGTGCTAAGAATCCCCGGAGGACCGGACTAGGCTGCCATCTGATGCTGACCTTGGCTACTTACAATGGACGCTCCCTATCTTCTGATTCAAGGCTTCTTGAATTGGAAGAGGAACTACAAAGGATCAAGTGGGACATCGTCGGGCTAGGTGAGGTAAGGAGAAAAGGAGAAGATCTCATCGAACTGAAAAGTGGACATCTCTTCTACTATCGTGGGACAGATACTGGCAGAACTAGTGGCGTTGGATTTATAATAAACAAGAAACTGAAGGATAAAGTTGTAGAAGTTGAAAGTTCCTCTGACAGAGCTGCACGACTTGTTATCCAACTCTCGAAAAGATACCAGGCTCAGATTATTCAAACTTATGCACCCACCACAAGTCATCCTGAAGAAGAAATTGAAGAATTTTATGAGGAAATTTGTCATCTAAATAATAAAGGTAAGCAGCACTTGAAAATAATTATGGGAGATTTCAATGCAAAAATAGGGCAACGGCAACAGAATGAAACTTCAGTAGGTAAATTCGGTCACGGCAACAGAAACCAGCGTGGAAATACTCTCGTTGAGTTTGCAGAGGCAGAAGGGTTTTTCATCTTGAACTCCTTCTTCAAGAAAAAGCCACACAGGAAATGGACATGGAGACATCCAAATGGGACGACAAGTGAAATTGATTTTATTATGTGTAACAAAAAATTCGTCATAGAAGACTGCAGTGTGCTAAACAAGTTTAATACAGGTAGTGACCATAGATTGGTGAGATGTAAGATGCACCTCAACACTAAACTTGAACGTGGCAAGCTCATAAGACAAACAAAATCTATTGACATAACCAACCTTAAAAAACACCATAATACCTTCAAGTTAGAACTGAAGAACAGGTTCTCTGCTTTAGAAGGCCTAACATCGGAAGAAGTGGACATCTCTGAAGTTAACAGAAAAGTAACCAAAGCTCTTATGGAAACAGCAACAAAATTAGCTGGGTCTAAGAACAAGTTGCATGTGAACAAATTATCAGGAAAAACCAAAATGTTGATGCAAAAAAGAAGAGAGATGAGGACAACTAAAGAAGATGTGACTTCCAAAGTGGAATATATAGAGCTATGCAAGACAGTAAGAAAAAGTATCACTGAAGACGTAAGGAAATTCAACTGTGAGCTAGTGAGGAAAGCAATTGAAAACAACCAAAGCCTAAAGATAGCAAAGGGACATCTCAGTAAGGGAAGAAAAGAGATTATGGCACTGAGAAAAGAAGATGGTTCTGTAACAAGAAATAGAGGCGAAATTTTGACAAGAGTGAAAGATTTCTACTCCAAATTATATGAAAGGGATGATATATGCACTCCAGACATCATGAAAGATAACAGTACCAGAGTTCCTCCAGTCCTTCCAGCAGAAGTTGCACATGCAATCAAGAACATGAAGCGAGGAAAAGCTCCAGGAGAAGATGGAATTACTGTAGACATCATACAAGAAGCAAGTGGAGAAATCGAAACAATACTCGCCCAAATTTTCACTCGATGACTTAATGAAGGAAAGATTCCTGAGGATTGGAACACCGCTACAATGATCCTGCTACATAAGAAAGGTGACATTGAGGATCTCGGAAACTACAGACCTATCAGCCTCCTATCAGTAGTTTATAAAATCTTCACTAAAGTTCTTTCACACCGCTTGAAGGTAGCACTAGACATGGCTCAACCGAGAGAACAAGCTGGATTCAGGAGTGGCTACAGCACAATAGATCATATCCACGTGCTGAGAGAACTAATTGAAAGAGCGAGGGAATATGAACTTCCATTGTGCATGGCTTTTATCGATTATGAAAAAGCCTTTGATTCGGTGAAACCATCAGCAGTTACAATGGCTCTGAAAACCTGCGGTATTGAAGATGCATACATTAATATTATTAATAACATCTATGAAAATGCAAGTGCAAAGATTAGGCTGTTTGAAAATACAACACACGTAAAAATTGGAAAGGGAGTGAGACAAGGTGACACCATATCTCCGAAGCTCTTTAATGCCACATTGGAGGGTGTTTTTCAGTCGCTGAGCTGGGAAAACAAGGGGATAAAGATTAATGGAGATTATCTAACCCACCTTCGTTTTGCTGATGACGTAGTCATTTTTGCAACTACCCCATCAGAGCTGCAGAGTATGATCCAGGAACTTGCTGACAAGAGTAAAGAAGTGGGATTAAAAATGAACTTTCAGAAGACAAAAGTGATGTTCAATGCTTTTACAAGAAATGAAGATTTATCGATTGATGGAGAAAAGCTGGAGATAACAGACACGTACGTTTATCTTGGACAGCAGATATCAAGTGAGGGTCACATTGATGAAGAAATTAATCGGCGCATAGAACTTGCCTGGAGAGCTTTTGGAAGAAACAGCATAATTTTCAAGAGCAATATGCCATTATGTCTTAAAAGAAAAGTGTTTGATCAATGCATCCTTCCAGTGCTTACGTATGGTGCAGAGACGTGGACCTTAACTAAAAGAGACATACAAAGGCTGCAGACAACTCAAAGAGCCATGGAGAGGTGCATGCTTGGTGTAACCAGGAGAGATAAGAAGAGGAACTCGTGGATCCGAAAAATGACAAGAGTGGAAGACATCATGATCAGAGTTAAATCCCTGAAATGGCAATGGGCTGGACATACTGCCAGAAGGACAGATCATCGATGGACAGCCGAAATTTTAGATTGGATTCCAAGGGACAGGAAAAGACCCAGAAGAAGACCACATAGGAGATGGGTGGATGAAATTCGAAAATATGCAGGGGTGACATGGAGGAGACTGGCACAAGACAGACCGTTGTGGAGGAAACTTGGGGAGACCTTCGTCCAGCAGTGGATTGATAATGGTTGACAATGATGATGATGTTGATATATATGTATGTGTGTGTGTGTGTGGGTGTAATGTGTGTATGTATGATCTCCCCCCCCCCAGATTTTGAATAATGGTTATGCCACTGTGGTAAAGATACAGCCACGTTTCATTCTCTGTCATCAGATCGAAAAAAAAACGTGTCTTCATTGGCTTCAAACGCTTCCAGCAGATCAGAGCAGACTTCCATCCTTCTCTCCTTTAACTAAGGGTTACTATAGAGGAAGAGTTACTCTACCAGGATGTGCAATTTGAACAATCTCTGACAGTTAATAAAAAGTTATGCCCACTTTTGCATTATTTTTGGTACTACCCTCTTAAATAACAATTTGAGACTGACAGAGATTAAATAACAATCTGAGACTTATTTGCAAATCAATTTATCTACTTGGAACAAGTAGATAAATTGATGATTTCACCTAAAGTAAAATCATGATTTCACCTCAAGTAAAATCATTAACTCATTCATTTATTCTTTTGTTGTTGGTATGAATGCTAAATTAGCTCTGTGGTATAGTGAGGTAAAGATTTCATCGTTAAATGCTCTCTTAATGGGTAAGGTAACTTTTTTCGTCATTCAAGTAGTAACTTTTTCTTCAGAATCAAAACCGACGAGCTTCTGTTTACAGGTAAAAAAGTAGCTTAACCACTGTCGAGCTAGTGTTTTAATTAACCTATCTTTGAGCCGGATCAATAACCGCGTTGTAGGCCACGACCAGAGTGGCCATAAACCTGACCTATGCGGAGCTGCTTTCAAGTCCAATAGTTCACGAGCACCTATGCAGCTTGCCATGCTGGCTTGCATGCAACAATCGCTTACGCTCTCATCAGCAGAGAGGTGAAGCCGTGATCATTTCCACGCGTGAATCAGCCTGCCCACAAAACTGACGCTTTATGTTCTCGATGAGATCACTCCACGCTTCCCCCGCATGCAACATACCTAACTCTCCCATCCAATTAGAATACGTCAAAATTAGCTTCTGCGTTTTCAAACTCAGGAACTGGAACAACTTTGTTTTCTTTGTTTACTTCTCGTTTTAAATCTATTTTGCACAAATGAATAAGCCCATTACACGGTTATTACGTGCTCGTGAACAAACTCATTAACAGAATGCAATCCGAATCGACTGGAGTGAATGTCCATCATTGTACAATATTGCTGTTGTGAATGACAATTACCTAAAATTTTCTGCTCTGTCCAGACACTTTCATGAATATTTACAAGCGTCATGCAGGACACAGTAACGCTCGCAGTTATGTACATTTTCTTAGTCTTAGATCTTGAGCTTGGAAACACAGTATGTTCGTTAACACAAAGAACTTTTGAAAACGGATGTTTATAAGTAACTTTCATTTCGTGCGACCCTTTATACTACAATCTGCTCCTAAAAAGTGCGTCGTAAATCGAATCGCTTACTTCTATAGCGCGGGGGACAAGTAAAGCAACAGAAAAAAAAAAAAAGATTAGGAAAATGAAAAAACTTGCACCTCGAGCAGGAGTGACACCATTTTCCAATCAAAATCCATTAGCGTAACGTCGGGGGCGCCCCCAAACGGAAAAATTGAAAAACAAAATATAACTAGTTCGCCTTTTAAATGTCATAAAGCGTGACATGCATCCAAGGGAACACGCTACGCAATAGCGAGCATTTTTATGACTGTTTTCCAGAAGTCATTCCATGCGCAGTAGCATGCAGTCATCTGATGATGGGTTTCATCATCAGATGACTGTATGAGGTGCTTTGAAAGGCATGTTTTTCTTTTCATCCTGATTAGGGTGAATCAACGCAAGTCGGAATTTCGGATATATTAGGCATGTAAAAAACCTAAGTTATGGCAGTTCAACAGGAGCATTTTAGGAGAAACCATTGCCAAGAATGGCCCCCCCTCAATTTTTGGTTACGCTACACCTATGCACATGGGCGCCGACAAGGGGTCACCGGGGTGGGGTCACTTGACCCCCTGTAGAATTATTTTTCCCTTTATTTTATTTTATTTTATTTTATTTATTAGTGGTTTTTTACACTCACAGAACTGGACCACAAGGAAAGATGGAGTTTGGGGCGTTTAATTTAATATCCCAATTTTATTGGAAATTTGGAATTGGAAAACGATAACGTGAAAGCGGAAAGCTTAGCAAACCGTAAGGAAGTGCGCCCAAACAATTCCGGACGCCCCGGTGGCGCAGTGGTCTAAGCGATGGCCTCTGATCATTCGTCCGTAAGGGGTCCGGGTTCGAATCCCGGTGAGGCATGGATGCTGTGTCTGTCTTACGGCACTGGCTCTCTCTCTCTTCCCTGGAACCAGTGACCCAAAATTAGGGACGGGCGACTGCTTACAGCCCATTGAGTTGCTCACGGTGGTCGTTAAACCTCCAATCCCCCCCCCCCCCAAAAAAAAAAAACAAAAACAATTCCGCTCAGGGTAGTGTGTGCTGAACTTAAAACGCTTGGCGTGGACCTGCTCGACACTATGGTCAACGTTCGTGACTGCCGAGGAGAAGCCCGAACCACTAAATATCGGCCGTGCGTCAGATGGGCACGTCAGGCCCCGGGTACTGTCCCCCCTGGTAATAAATAAGGGCGTCTCCCTCCCCTTTTCTGCCTAGCTTCCGTGTCACTTTCCTATCGGGCACTCTAGCCCAAATCTCCTAGCTTCCTATTTCTAAGGGTTGTTAAAGACCTGGGGTCAGACACTCCTTTCCCAAAAACCTCTACATATGATCTGATCTGCTCGACACTGTTTATTATTTTTAAAACAGTTATCAATGTACATGATAATACATGACTATTACTAACATACACTTTCTTCAAGAGCAGCATCAATTAATAATAGTAATAATAATAACAGTAGTAGTAGTAGAGTTCTAGTGTAGTAAGTAAGTAGTAGTATTTATCTTTCCTTTTTACGAATTACTGTTTTCTACATATTAGCCAAACCTTAATTAATTACACTTGACGCCCTTGAAAAATTTCCTGCAGGAGCCCATGCCTATGCAACAATCCAACCATCGCGTTCAGTAGTTTTGTTGAAAATCGAGACCACTGGAAATGGTAGCTTTAATTCAATTGTGAAACAAAATTGAGTCTTTCTCTGATGCGATAGAAATTGTGCAACTCATAAATTAGGTATGTCTCTTTGTCTTCACTGTGGAAGGCTCAACGTGGATATGTAACTTTACTCTTTTCTGGCACTGGGAGTGGAATGGGGCCCTAGGTTCCATTGCAAATATTGTTCGTCTTGATGTGTACTATCATCCCTTTTATTTTGTTGAAGGTGTTTACAATCACCCTGCATAGTGTACGTCTATAGTTTACATACGGTTGTGACGTACGTCGCTCTTAATCTTTTTGGGAAGAAGACCATGTAATAGAAGACACTACGTACTTTTTTGAACATGTAAAACAATATTTTTAAATGTTTAATTTGTGACGTACGTCGCTATTAATCTCCTTGGAGGGGCTTAAGCCCCCTAAAGCCCCTTCCGTGGGTGCGCCAATGCGGTAAATTACCGTTTTTAAGATGTGTTAACGGTAAATTGTGAATTTTCAGAAACCTTCCCGCAATTCCTTTCGTATGTTAACAGAAAAACCTGTTCTCACTCTTTCCGTATGACGAGAAATTTCCGGTAATAGGAGCGTTTCGTGGGAATACTTGAGGTTTGATTAACAGTTAAATTGAAATTTAACTGTCAATTAAAATTTAACTTCAATCGTCTGTCGAAGGATCTGATTTTGAAGTTGTGCAGCAACAGCGGATATTGTGGATAGCATATGGCATTAATTTTTTTTGGTTATTGTGGCACAGGATATTTTTTCTCCTGTCCCCCATTTTGTTCAATATATATTGTGTTACAGTAAGAAACCGGGTACTTAAATTATGGTACGGGTGATTGTGTGATGTTTATGTATCAGTCTGTGGACTGCTTACGATAAAAACTGTTATAGCTATCAAGAGTATATTGGCAATTTTGTGAAATAATACTATAGAACAGTACATTTCACCTCTTCTCAAAGTCATTTCAGTTTAAGGAGATCTCAAGTTCCAAGGTATTCTGTTGCTTCGAAAAATCACGGTGAAAACAATACTTAATTTTTACTCGTGAAAAAAAATAAATGAATTAAATAAGCTCCAACAGAAAATAAAATGACTAAATCACTCGCTTTAATGACAACAACAACAACAAAATAATCGCGCAATTAGTTTTACCCTGAACGTGTTTGAGACTTTCAAATCGTTTTGGCTCAGTGGTTAAGACAAGCGTTATCTGTTGAACCAACCCAAACGACGTCGGTCCGATCCCTACTGCTGCCAAAGGATTATTTGGTGTTCGGACTGTAAATAATTATGGAAAAACCTGAAACGGATTTTTCTGAAATAAACAGAATTTCTGACTACGGAAAATATGTCAAAATACGGAAAATGCGGAAAGTTAAATAAACACGGACATAACGGAAATTTCTTTAAAAGACGGGCACCTACCGATAACTTTGTTGCATGCTATTTTCAGAAATTTCCAGTGAATTCACACCACTTATTTTTCGCGGTGTATGTAAATGAGTGACGATGACATCCGTTTGTGCAAATGAGCAGCATCACAAAATTGGCCGCTGTGGAGGTAAGCGTCACATCGTTTACAGAGTGTAAAGAAACGATTTCGAGATAGCAGATTTGCTGTGACATCATTTTACAGATGATGTGAGATGAAGAGCGATCGGAAGACTTGAGACCGGCTAAAATCAAGCATGTGAGTCCACCTGTGATCCACACACTGTGGATCCAGGAAGACTTGAGACAGGCTAAAGTCAGGCATGTGAGTTCACCTATGATCCTGATACTGTGGATCAAGGAAGACTTGAGACAGGCTAAAGTCAGGCATGTGAGTCCACCTGTGATCCACACACTGTGGATCCAGGAAGACTTGAGACAGGCTAAAGTCAGGCATGTGAGTCCACCTGTGATCCACACACTGTGGATCCAGGAAGACTTGAGACAGGCTAAAGTCAGGCATGTGAGTTCACCTGTGGTCCACACACTGTGGATCCAGGAAGACTTGAGACAGGCTAAAGTCAGGCATGTGAGTCCACCTGTGGTCCACACACTGTGGATCCAGGAAGACTTGAGACAGGCTAAAGTCAAGCATGTGAGTCCACCTGTGATCCATACACTGTGGATCCAGGAAGACTTGAGACAGGCTAAAGTCAGGCATGTGAGTCCACCTGTGGTCCACACACTGTGGATCCAGGAAGACTTAAGACAGGCTAAATTCAGGCATGTGAGTCCACCTATGATCCATACACTGTGGATCCAAGAAGACTTGAGACAGGCTAAAGTCAGGCTTGTGAGTCCACCTGTGGTCCACACACTGTGGATCCAATTTCAAAACACACAATCAGCTTCCCGAAGGTACAGAGAAGGAAGGCCTTGGGCTGCAACACTTGTGGATGACCGATATCTCATATTAACCGACGCAGCTGCGATTTTGCTTTCGTTGCGGCAGCAGGAACTGTGGTATCTGCTTTCACCGTGAAGAAGAGGCTTTTCAAAGGAGGTTATCATGCTAGGTTACCAGCACTCTGGGTGTCCCTTACACCCCACCCCAGGAGAGAACGCTCGAATTGGGCAAGGCGTCAGTCAAGTGGACAGAAAACCAGTGAAACTCAGTGCTGTTCACAGATAAGTCCATATTTGCTTTGCATATCAATTCCTGGAATGCTTTCGTCTGCAGAAAACAAGGGACATGCTATCATCCTCTATGACCCGTATAATGGACACTTATGGCGGTAGTAGTATGCTGGTTTGGGATGGCTTCTCGTTAGGCGGAAGCACAGACGTGTATGTACCTCTCAGATGAACTATGAATGCTCGACTATAGGCATGATGTCCTGAACCTCTGTGTTTGCCTTTATGCAGGTGCCACAGAAGACACATATCTCATGCAAGACGATAACCCTCATCTCCACTGTACAATATCTTCAAGAGGCGACCACTGCCCGTATGCATTTGCCAGCCAGCTCTCCCGACCTTAATCTGATCAAACACATCTGGGGTACTCTAGATAAACGTATTGTTGCCCTCAACACTCGTCCGCAAGATCTGGATGGGTGGAGACAAGCTTTGCCCTCACACTGGTTGTTGTTACCTACTGAGCTCCTGGACACCATCTTCAACAGCATGAAACATCGCTGTGAGGCCTGAATTGCTGTGATGAGTGATCACACTCCCTGGAGGGGATTAGACAAGCTTTGCACAAACAATGATCGTTGTTACCTACTTATCCCAGACTCCATCATCAAGAGCATGAAATATCGCTGTGAGGCCTGAATCGCTGTGATGGGTGACCATACTCACTGGTGGGAATAATACAAGCTTTGCACGAACAATGATCGTTCTTACCTTCCGAAAAGAAAACGGACATGTGGTTGTCGTTGATTGCAAAACCAAAGTACGTTTTTTAGATAGAGGATCATAAGATATGTTTATATCCGAACTTTGAGCTGCTATGAGCAACAGGGGGAGCCACTAGAGCTTCGTTCGTGAGCCTTATATTTTGTAATGTATGTATATTATAAATGTTATATTAGAACTTACAATTATTTTCTATAAAAATAAGTGAAAGAAGTCCCTATAAAATATGGTTAAATTCATAACGGACACTGTGTTGGTAACATCAAACATGAACTTTTTGCACAGAGACCACTTTCTCAGTCTGCAGTCTTTTGTTCACTATCAATTTTCAGGGCCTCGATTTCAAAACCTAATCCGCTTTGTAAGTTATCAGTGTGGTTATGTCACTACTCTTCCTGGATACTTCCAAACACCTATCCAGTTGTTTTGAATTGGGCCTAATTGAGGAATGTATTAGAGAAGATTGCGAGGAAACAGCATTCATGAAATGAGCTCACTGTGAGAACTACTTTTGTTTGAATCATTCCATATTTAAAGATCTTCATATGTATTTTTTGTCGTACATAAAAGGTGAGTGCAATATATATCCATTACTGAACACGCTATACTGTATATCCATACATGAATACTTTGTAATGTATACCAATTGTTTAAAACAACAAAAACCATTCCGATACGGGCCGCAAGAGTAATGGAGATTCCATGAATATTGTCTCTGCCAGTGTTCTTTGATGTCTTATAACTTCATCATTTATAATCCATTACACCTAAAAGTTTGTCATTGTCTATTACTCCTTCAGTACTGTCGAATGATATAACAAGCACTGTGCATCTAGCGACAACAGTCCGGACCGTTCCCTTATAAGGTCTGGACTCCATCTTCAACAGCATGAAACATCGCTGTGAGGCCTGCATTGCCCTGATGGGTGACCACACTCCCTGGAGGACATTTGACAAGCTTTGCACGAACAATTGTCGTTGCTACGTACTGAGCTCCTGGACACCAACCTTAACAGCATGAAACATCGCTTTAAGGACTGCATTGCTGTGATGGGTGACCACACTCCCTACTGAGGTACTTTGGCTATATCGCTTTGGCACTTTATTTTGGTGTTCTGTATGTGGTAATTTTAGTGTTTCTTACGAAACATTTTAGAGTCTTTCTCTAACTTACTGTATAATACAGGTTATCACCAAATTTCATATTATTTCATCGTGCATTTTTTGAGTTATCGCAATTGTTGATTTGTCCTTAATTTAAGTAAACCAGTGTTTTACTTCTATCAGTTTCTGTGGAATTCGCATGTATCATGTGCAATACGTTTGCCTCTACACCGTTTCGTCTTAAATCCTGTTCTGTGAAACAAATGTTGTGTTTCTCGGCGTAAACAAGAACTTAGAAACTGGAAAAAAGCACAAGAGTTAAGTGTTAAAAAATTACTGTCGAAGAGTTAAAAGTGAAGAGTTTTATTAATGTTACGAATAAAAGAAAGGGAAAGTAAAGGCAGAACTCGGGCCAATTTTAGAACTGACTGACTTCATATTTACTGCTAGGCACTCCTACCATGGTTAAGTTTACTTGACTTTCTACGTCTCTCCACTGGCTAACATAAAAGTTATCCTCTCCACTAACTAACTTTTACGTTAGCCAGTAGAGCGGATTAGAGCACCCTGACAGGAAAGCAGAGAGAGAGAGAGAGAGAGAGAGAGAGAGATAAAACATAGCAGATCGAACCAGCTTCTATACAAATACGAGAGCTGATCGATAAAAAATACCCTTAACGAGAAGAAACAAAACTTACATAAAAAGACAAGAACTCAAAAGGAAGATTAAATTAGAGTATAATAAATAATTTCAAGGAAGAAATTAATGCATAAATTACTAAGTGAAATACGTGGTATACTAGGTAAATATCTGGGAAAACAATGCATTTTATAAATTTTGGGTAGTATCAAGGAAAAAAATTTATGACTGAATTACTTGGTCGTATACATGACACACTAGGTAACTATCTAGGGAAAACTAATGCATTTATGAATTCTGGATAGTATTAAGATAAAAAACTAATAATACATCAATAAATTAGTAGAAATAAAGAAGAAACTAACAGATGCATAAAGCTTGGCAAGTATCAGACGAAGCATCTATAGGCATATACACCAAAGAGCCAAAACATTATGACCACCTGCCTAATATGAGGTCGGTCTTCCACGTGCTGCCAAAGCAGCTCTTAGCCGGCGAGACATCGACGCTACAAGATTTCTAAAGGTATCTCGTGGTATCTGGTACCAAAACATTACCAGCAGATCCTTTAACTCTTGTAAGTTACGTGCGGTTGATCCACCGCCCATCGGATTTGCTGTTTTAGCACAAACCAAAGATGCTTGATTGTATTGATGTCTGGGGAATACGGAGGCCAGGGCAATAATTGGAAGTCATCTTTATGTTTCACGAGCAATTTACGAATTATTTGGGCAATGTAGCTTGGCGCATTATGCTGCTGAAAGAAGGCACTACTGGAGGGAAATACCGTTGCCATGAAAGGATGCACCTGGTCTGCAATATATTTAGGCAGGAAGTAGACGTCATAGTTTCCTGCACATGAATGACTGGAACCATTATTTCCCAACAGAACATTGCCCAAAGCATTACAGTTTCTCCAACGGCTTGTTTTCGTCCCATGATGCATCCTGGTGGCAGCACTTCTCCCTGTAAACGATGCATCCGTACCCGGAAGCCCACATGTTACAACAGGAAACGAGATTCGTCGGACCAGATGGCCTTCTTTCAAGCATTGATGATCCTGTTTTGATGCTCGCGTGCCCATTGTAAGCGCTTTCGGTGTGTGTTTTGATGGCTCTACTTACTTCCATGACATAGCCCAGGGCGTAATCACAGAGGCGAGGAGAGGTATTCACAGTGTTCTTACCATCTGTAGGTATTAAGATGGCAAAACACTTTTGGTATTAAGATGGTAAAAACAACAAAAAGATTTGACCCTGATAGGGTGTGTGTGTTGTGTGGAGTGAGGGACGAAGGTGTCTGCAGTGGGGTGGGGTGTGTGTGTGTGTGTGAGAGAGAGAGAGAGAGAGAGAGAGAGAGAGAGAGAGTGGGACGACGTGGATTGTTTCTCCTTTCCCTAATCTGTATAGGGATTGACTTTTGTGGTGTTACCGCTTGCTGGTTCAGAGAAAGCGAGATTTTAAACACGCTTAATCGTTTTCTTTCTCTCTTTAAAGGTTATTTTCTTCGATAATTGCCAAAGTTTAGTTAATATTTTTAGGCTTACATTCAAATAAATATTTTCAATACTATCTCATTTCATTATTTCATTTTCACAATTTAACAAGAATACAATAGGAAATAAAAATAATACAAATTGGCACATAACGGGCCGGGCTTGGCTTACCAAATAAAGCCCCTGCAGACCTCCATCGGGGGCCATCAGTACGTCCCTGAAGCCATGTTCAGGAAACTGGCGAAATCCAGGGCGTCCAGAACATGATAGTTGGATGAAACGATAGGTATAATCTCTACATTTTGAGGTTACTCACCTTTATCCCAAATATCATTTAGGTGGTTTTATACCCCCTAGCGGAAGGTATACGAATTACTTGAAAATTTTGAAATTATATAGAAACCTGTGGCACCGGAAACTCTATACAATAAAGACGGAATTTTTAAAACTGGACCATTAGAAGCAGATATATTGCCAAAAATAAGATATACGCATACGCTCCCTGGCGGAGAAACCATGCATATGTTAAGAAGAAAGTATTCCGAAAAGTTTTATTCACGTGAGTGGTATCGGACCACAAACGAATTTTTTCAGTCGAGATTTTAGAAGCTCAGATTTTGTGGCAAATACATCAAAAGCAGAAATTAACACTTATGCCCCCTGGTGGGCAAACCGTTCTTTACCAAAAATTAGAAATTATATGCAAAAGATTTTGCATCAGGAGCTGTATCATCTGAAGAAAAAAATTTGAAATCGGAGTTTTAGAAGTAGAGATATCGGGGAAAACGCACTTTACTTTTACGCCCCCTAGCGGAAAATCTATGCGTAACTTAAAAAAAGTGACTATACCTAAAATACTCTTCGACATAAATGGAATCGAAAGATAAAAGAATTTTTTCAGTCGGATTCTTAGATGCAAATATATGGAATAAAATGTATTTTGAATTTGATATCATCTGCGTTTACGCCCTCTAGCGTTAAAATTGTACATCGTAAAAAAAAAAAAAAAAAACGAAATAAAGGATCATCATTCGCGTATTTCAAGCTTCCCAATGCAAAAATAATTTTTTCAAATCGGGCTAATAGTTACAGAGATATGGTGTCCACAGGCGGACGGACAAACCGATAACATAAGCATGATCTTTTTTTATAAAAGACGTGCTAAAAAGCGGAGATCTGAAGAAAAGGTTTTGGTTTTCACATTTACGCAGCCTAGTGGGAAAACTGTGCATTATTTAAAGAGAATGATGCTCCCAATCTTTACTGTACCTAGTAGCAAACAGTAAAAACAGAAAATTTTCAATACGATTTCTTAAAGCCACTGGTTCCAGGGAAGGGCAGAAACCTGCACCGGAAGTACAAACATAATATCCGTGCATTGCACAGAGAATCGAACCCAGGCACGAAAATTCAAAAGTAAGCGCTCTGACCATTTGGCGACAAACTGATTCATGTAAGGAATTTTCAATAATTAATGTGTTCATATGCATTTGAAATAAAAGTTTTGAATTTCGTTCTTACTTTATTTAAAGAGTTCAGCGAAGTTCATGGAAATCTAAGATTGGGAGCAGCCAGCAGTCACTAATTTCGAACAAATAGTTCCACAAAGAAAGGAAGTCAAAACGCAAAAACGGGCGTGAGGGATATGTCTTATCTGTTTTATGAAGCCATGCAGTGACGTACCGAAAAAACTTGCCCCCCCCTCCTGCAAATATATCTTCAAGGCCCTTTTTACGAAAATCTATTAGCTTCCAATTAGAGAAATTTATAAATTATACACTCATTGACATAAAAATCCACGCACCAAGAAGGAGGGGTCGGATTGAAATAAGATTTTAGTAGTTAATACGTACCGTATGTCCGCGGACGATTTCCCGCGGACATACGGTACACATTCCGGTCAGTGTTAGTACCGCGTTGGACCGCCTCGTCCTCGGATACATGTGGTGATACAGTCCGGCAAGTCAAAGATACGCCGTATGTTTTCCTGGGACAGATCAGCCCACACTTCTTGCAACTGACGCTCGAAATCATGAACTCTAAATCAACATGGAGAAAGCTGGCGTCCGTTCCCATACAGAAACGGAATTCGTCGCTGAACACTATAGGTCGCCAATCCGTAGTATTCCACGTTGCTCGCTGCTGACACCACTGCAATTGATGCAGACGATGGTCAGGTGCTAAGGGCAGAAAACATTAGGGCCTTCCAGAGTGCAGATTCGTCTTCGCCAGGCGTCCAAAAATGGTTCTGGAGGACACAGGGGTCCCTTGTACAGACGCCACATATATCTGGATATTGGAAAGGACGTCGTAGCATCTGCGGGTGCAGCTCTCTTGATCCCACGGTCCTCTCTGCTGGTGGTGTGTCTGGGTCGTTGCAGATCCAGTACGCAGCGTCTGGGTTCCTTCCCGTGTCCATTGCTCCCAACACGATCGCAACGTAATGTCCGAGCGGCCCAAATGGCTGCCGATTTGGCACACCGGCCACCATGCCTCTCTCTCATCGCGACGATACGGCCTCGTTCTGATTCCGTCAGTTGTCCGAACGCACATCTACGGAGGCCCCTCGGCATGTCAATCATTCAGAGATATCGCCTGACTCTTACCGTGCACTTCGCCCCAAATGTGGATTGATGATCATGATGATCATATGTAGAGGATTTCAGGAAGGGAGTGTCTGACCCCAGGTCTTAAACAACCCTTAGAAATAGGAAACTAGGAGATTTGAGCTAGAGCACCGGAAGCAAAGTAGAAAGGGGGAGGAAGACGCCCTTACGTATTACCGGGGGGCCAGTACCCGGGGTCCGACGGCTTAACTTGCCCATCCAACGCACGGCGGATATTTAGTGGATCGAGCGTTCGTACCTGCTTGGGATCGAACCTGAGGCCATTTCCGTGGCAGTCACGAACGTTGCCCACTAGGCCACCCGCGGCCCATCCAAATGTGGATTCCCCTGCGCGTCACCTTATAAGCCCCAAGGATTGTGATTGCAGCGCCGGTCTTGGACTCGCGGGCATGCGGAATCGCACGGAACGTTAATCATTTGCATGTGTGCTCTACCTTTAGCTATGCGCCGAGTTTTCCGTTAATCGCACGGTTTTTTCTTGGTGCGCGGATTATTATGACAATAAGTATATTTTGTTAATTAGGTGTTATTTGGGGGTTTAAATAAATCAATTCTTTAGAACCTACAGGTACTTTTGGTAAAGCCAAATTTACTGTGCTTTCACTGCGTGTAGCACAAATATGCAGGTTGTAATTAAAATGCCCTAGTTTTATAATATTACGTAGTAAAACAAAACACTTATGCCAAGTTTAATCATGGCATGGAAATTTTATTCTTTTAGAGAACTAAGGCCAGCCTCTTTGAAATGCCTCAGGATCACATTCACACAGAACGTGATTAATTGCGTGTGACAGTGTGCAATGACTTTTCTGATTTATACGAAAATACAAAACGTAAGTGAGAAAATAAATAAGTAACAATGAAGAATTATGGCACACAAATAGTAAAACTTCTTAAATTGTTTACTCTTGAATATATTAGAACCACACTGAACATAATGCCACAAGGTTTTCTACATTGTAAAATTCGTTTTCTTTTGACTCTGTTATATAAAAACAAAAAAAAGATGACACCGAATTTTCGGGTGTAATAAGCACGTCTTTTCAATCCGTTCTGACGCAAATTAAATTTATCAAAGCTATTCAAAGTCAATGGAACCAGTATGGAAAACAATGGTATCTGACGGAAGAAAGAAGTTTTTCAATCGGGTTTTTAATCCCTCAGATATTGCTGTAAACGGAATCATGAGCTTACGAACTCTTTGAAACAGAGATATCGACAAAAATAAGATGTGACTTTACGTCCCCTATTGGGAAAATCATGCATTATTTTAGGAAGAAAGTATTCTCAAAAGGTTTTTCCATATGAGCGGTATCGGTTCAAGAAAAAAAAATTTAGTCGAGTTTTCAGGAGCCCAGAGTTTACTACAAATACACCAGAAGCAGAAATTAACACTTATGCCCCGTGGTGGCCAAACGATTCTTTACCAAACATTAGAAATTATGTGAAATTTTTTTCCATCAGGTCTTGTATGGGATAGAGGAAGAAGTTTTCAAATCGGAGTTTTAGAAGCAGAAATAACGCAGAAAACGCAATTTACCTTTGTGCCCCCTAGCGGAAAGTCTATGATTTACTTGAAAATTTTGAATTTATAGGAAAAGCATTTCGCATCGGAAACACTATCCAACAAAGAAGGAAGTTTTAAATCGGACTCCTAGAAGTAGAGATATTGACTAAAATAAGATATACATCTACGCCCCCTGGCGTAGAAACCATGCATTATTTCAAGAAGAAAATGTTCCTAAAAGGTTTGTCGACATGAGTAGTATCGGCCAACAAATGACTTTTTTTGCAATCGAGATTTTAGAAGATCATATTGTGCTGCAAATTCATCAGAAGCGGAAATTAAGACTTACGCCACCTGGTGGCCAAATCATTTTTTACCAAAATTAGAAATTATGTGCAAAGGATTTCCCATCAGGACATGTATCCAGTGCAGAAAGAATTTTTCAAATCGGAGATTTAGAAGCAGAGATATAGGGGGAAAGCAATTTACCTTTACGCCCCCAGCGGAAAGTTTATGAATTACTTGAAAATTTTGAAATTATATGAACAACATGTCATACTGAAAACACTATCCAACAAAGAAGGAATTTTTCAAATCGGACTCCTAGAAGTACAGATATTGACAAAAATAAGTTATACGACCCCTGGCGGAGAAACTGTCGAATATTTTAAGAAGAAAATGTTCCGAAAAGGTTTATCGATGTGAGTGGCATCAGTCCACGAAATAATTTTTTCAATCGATATTTTAGAAGCTCAGATTTTATGGCAAATACATCAGAAGCAAAAATTAACGCTTTCTTATGTTTGATAAAGAATGGTTTGGCCACCAGGGGGCATAAGCGTTAATTTCTGCTTCTGGTGTATTTGTAGCAAAATCTGGGCTTCTGAAATCTCGACTAATTTTTTTTTTCTTGGACCGATACCGCTCATATGGAAAAACCTTTTGGAATACTTTCTTCCTAAAATAATGCATGATTTTCCCACCAGGAGACGTAAAGTCACATCTTATTTTTGTCGATATATCTGTTTCTAAGAGTTCGATTCTGTGTTGAGAGCGTTTCCGGTGTGAAATGTTTCTCATATAAATTCATGTTTTTCTTAACGCACAAGTCTGCAACCATAGGGCGTAAGCTCACGATTCCGTTTACAGCAATATCTGAGGGATTAAAAACCCGATTGAAAAACTTCTTTCTTCCGTCAGATACTATTGTTTTCCATACCGGTTCCATTGACTTTGAATAGCTTTGATAAATTTAATTTGCGTCAGAACGGATTCAAAAGACGTGCTCACTACACCCGAAAATTCGGTATCATCTTTCTTGTTAATACTTCATTCAAATATGCCGTAAAAAATTCCTAAATTTTTCTTCAGCCAGTTTCGCGTGCACTTTCCTCAAAAAAGTTTGTAAAAATCTCTTTCTTGAGGCCAGAGGCCCTCTTATCCGTGAGGCTCATCCTTCCCCACAATACGAGGTTTGCGGGGGCTAGAGGTCTACACGAGTCGGGGCGGACTTTTTTTAGTTTAGAGAACAAAGCAACGGGCTAGGCCGGGCTTTTCTCCAGACACTTACGGCCGGGCTGGATCTGGCCAAGTCGACCCATTATTTTTATCGCATTGGTAAAGAAAGAAAAATAGTCGTATTTCCTGGTCTGTTTAAGTATTTTGCTGGCTTTACTTACTTCCGTGGCATAGCCCAGGACATAATCACAGAGACGAGGAAATGTACTCACAGCGGGGGCCATCATCCCCCGCTGGAGGTCTGCACGGGCGTCCTTGAAGCCATGCTCAGGAAATTGCTCAGGAAATTCGCAGTACGTCCCTGAAGTCATGCTCACGAAATTGGTAGAATTCAGAGCGTCCAGGACATGGTAGTTGAATGAAATGAATAGGTTTATTCCGAACGACTGGTTATTTTCCTATTATTCACATGCACTAAAAGTTATTATTTTTACTGAAAAATCAAAACGTCGTTTTCAAAAAAAAAATTAAAAAAAATTGAGGAACGCGCACTTCATCCTTGGATATATTGTATACCTGCATCTATCAACACAATTTGGAAAATTTTGTTTCTAGTGTGAAACGAGAAGAGTGAGAACAATGATCCTACCTTTTCGTGTTTCGTCGATGCGCAACTTCGCCGCACAGATAAAATGCAGACGCGACTGAGTTCAAAATACACAGGGTTGTCCGAAAAGTCTTTCCCTGATTACAAACTTTATATCCGCTGTATGTACGTTACAGATGTGAAACTGGTGCCAAAATGTTGGAAAACTAACCAAGTTTTTTTGTTGCAGGTTTCCGCAACGTGGCCTGTAGTGTAGCAGTGTCGGTGTCCAGAAAACCGGAAATGTTCACAAATCAGGAAAAAGCTCAGTGTGTCCTCTGGTATCACGACACCCGGTCACCAATAAGAGTGCAGAGGAACTTTCAAACAACGTATGGAAAGAAGCCACCCGATGTCAAGAGCATTAAGTCGTGGTACGACAAGTTGAAGACCACAGGACCTGTTGCTGACTTACTGAGAACTGGCCGACCATCAAATTCAGCTGAAAGGGTGGAAGCAGTGAGACAGTCTTTTGTGCGAAGTCCCAAGAAATCAGTGCGCGTAGGACCTCACGTGAATTACAGATGCCAAAAAGTTCTGTTCATGATAAAAAGTTATGTTCATGATTTGTGAACATTTCCGGTTTCCTGGACACTGACACTGCTACACTACAGCCACGTTGCGGAAACCTGTAACAAAAAACTTGGTTAGTTTTCCAACATTTTGGCACCACTTTCACATCTGTAACGTACATACAGCGGATATGAATGACGTTTGTAATCAGGGAAAGACTTTTCGGACACCCTGTATTTTATTCCATACCATTGCTCCTAAATGCTCCATTGAATCAATTTTCTTCCTTTCAATGCCGTTTACTACAAACGCAATTTTTTGCACAAGTTTCTTCTTCATATAATGCACAGTTTCCCGGTAGAGAGTGTATATTTATTTTCATTTTTGCCAATGTCTCTGCTTCTAAAAGTCCAATTTGGAAAATTTGCTTCGTATAGAAATCGCGATGAAAAATATTTTGCATGCAATATCTAATTTTTCATAATGGACATTTTTATCACTAGGGGCGTAAGTACATATTTCTGTTTTCAACTTGTGCTTCTAAAAGCCGAATTGAATACAAAAAAGCCTTCCGGTTAAATGCCACACACGAGCGACGGGAAATACTTTTATTCGTAGTGCGCGGCTTACAGTATTGCGCAAGTTTTTCCCAAGGGAACGCAAATGTACAATTTATTTCTCTTGATGACTCTGCTTCTAAAAATATGTCCTTGCTTACAGAAGTACGAAAAATTCGCCTTGCGTCAGATACCATTCCCTAGAGGAGAACTTCTCATATGTTTTTAAATTTTATTTGTGATGCATAGCTCCGACGCTAGGTGGCGTAAGCGTGCATTTCTGTTTTCAACTGTGACTTCTCTACTAAAAATCCGATTGAAGAAAAATTATATTTGCACTGTGTGCCATTCGCTGTGGTGATGATTGTGAATATGATCCACTTCAAATGATATAGTTTTTCCTCTAGGAACAGCCGCCCCGGTGGCGCAGTGGTCTAAAGCGCTGGCCTCTGATCATTCGTCCGTAAGGGGTCCGGGTTCGAATCCCGGTCAGGCATGGATGTTGTGTTTGTCTTACGGCACTGGCTCTCTCCCTTCCCTGGAACCAGTGGCCCTAAATTAGGGACGGGCGACTGCTTATAGCCCATTGAGTTGCTCACGGTGGTCGTTAAACCTCCAATCAAACAAACAAACAAACCTCTAGGAACCGTATATGTATAAGCGGTTTTCCTGCTGTCCCTGCTGCTAAAAGTCCCATTTAAAAAAATCATTTTTCCAATCATTTTTCCATTTCTCGCATATTTCCTACGTTTTTTATAATGCACAGTTTTTCGCTTGCTGTCGCCAGTGTATGCTTCTGTTTGCAAGAGCATCCCCAATAAACCTGCCTGAAAAGATCGTATCTTGGTAGGACAAACTTACAATGTAAGGCACATTTTTTGGGTATCTTCTTCAAATAACTTACAGTTTTCCCTCCAGGAGGCGTAAAGTTTTATGATGTTTACCTCCACATTTTTGCTTCCACGATTTGAAAAATTCCTTTTGTTTCAGATATTTTTCGTTATGCGGAATATTTTCCGCACAATTTGTGATTTTTCGTAATATACATTTCCGCCTGTAATAGGCATAAAGTTATTTTTACTTACAAAGGTTTACCGTTTCTACAAATCTGTGTAAAGTTTTAATTAAATATTTAGTCACTTGAGGTTAGATAATAGTCACTGAATACTTATTAGTAGCACTTCATTTCAGTATATACTCTAACGGTCACAAGAATCGAGAAACTAAGAAATGGCACTTATATTTTGACTGAGGAATTTCCTTTATTCTATCTAAACTTGGTGATGTACAACTTAATTTGGCAGACCCAAAATCTGTCTTTAATATCTTTAACACAACACACAATTCCAAATTTAACAAATTGAAGCTAGGAAAGTATTCGTAGTATGAATCACATTCGCAATGTGGTTAAATAGTAGGGAGTACTTAGATCACAGACTATCTGATCACGTCTCTCGTTTCAGACAGAGTGTAGCTTTTATTTACTTTTTGACTCGCTACCAGTTGTTGCTGAATCGTTAGACATTTTTGAAAGGTCTGATACAACGTCAAGCAGAGAGCGTGCATGAGAGGCAAAAATATTTGCATAAGATACAGAAACTAAAGACGGAATTTTAAAATAGTCACATACGTTACATCTGGTTGGTCGCCCCGGAAGGTCTGGGGCTCTGGTACTCTGGCATCTGACCATTCGTCCGAGATGGGCCACTACTTATAAACCTTAGAGTTGCTGAAGGTATAAGCAGTGGCCGGCTTCGTGGTCGTTAATCCCCGAAACAAACAAACAAAAAAGGATCTGGTTGAAAACTCTTCTTGTTACTGGTTTCATTCACTATGAGGAACAGTCAGGGCGGCTTAAGCGTTCGTGGCGCCCGGTGCGACAATATTTTCTGACCCTCCCCACCCACCAACACCACAAGCTTTGTGCGAGAGAGAGAGAGAGAGAGAGAGCGATGGATTGTACGGTTTTTCACCGCCACATATGAAATGCATATATGCAATATCAATTAATAGCCGCGTACGTTTATAACAAGGTCAACTCCAAAAAACTATGACCTTTCTTGCGCTTAACTGTAGCACTCAGTTCTGATGATTTGGATTGTTCCAGTGACAGCATCCTTTCTCATCGTCTCCAATCATCATCGGCTCTATAATTACAATACCCGCAGAATATATATATATATATATATATATATATATATAGGGATGTAAGGTCAGGTGATGCGTAACATCACAGCCTCTCCTTGACAAATGTCAACCCCGCCTTCTCGTGGTGCATCCTGTTCCCACTAAAGGGGCTCTGACGACCGCCAATAGCGGTATAACTATACCATCGGGATTAGAGGAAATTCTATCCCACACTCACCAACCCGCTTGGCCAGCGTGGTGAGTTATGGCCAAACCCCTCCAAAATGATTCCACAACTTAAATCTTGGCCCTCAGTCTCCGGCAGCTGGAATGTACCTGGCCAAGGCAGCGGCCAGTGCGACATGAAGGCAGAGGGTGCTAAGAATCCCCGGAGGACCGGACTAGGCTGCCATCTGATGCTGACCTTGGCTACGTACAATGGACGCTCCCTATCTTCTGATTCAAGGCTTCTTGAATTGGAAGAGGAACTACAAAGGATCAAGTGGGACATCGTGGGGCTAAGTGAGGTAAGGAGAAAAGGAGAAGAGCTCATCGAACTGAAAAGTGGACATCTCTTCTACTATCGTGGGACAGATACTGGCAGAACTAGTGGTGTTGGATTTATAATAAACAAGAAACTGAAGGATAAAGTTGTAGAAGTTGAAAGTTCCTCTGACAGAGCTGCACGACTCGTTATCCAACTCTCGAAAAGATACCAGGCTCAGATTATTCAAACTTATGCACCCACCACAAGTCATCCTGAAGAAGAAATTGAAGAATTTTATGAGGAAATTCGTCATCTAAATAATAAAGGTAAGCAGCACTTGAAAATAATTATGGGAGATTTCAATGCAAAAAATAGGGCAACGGCAACAGAATGAAACTTCAGTAGGTAAATTCGGTCACGGCAACAGAAACCAGCGTGGAAATACTCTCGTTGAGTTTGCAGAGGCAGAAGGGTTTTTCATCTTGAACTCCTTCTTCAAGAAAAAGCCACACAGGAAATGGACATGGAGACATCCAAATGGGACGACAAGTGAAATTGATTTTATTATGTGTAACAAAAAATTAGTCATAGAAGACTGCAGTGTGCTAAACACGTTCAACACAGGTAGTGACCATAGATTGGTGAGATGTAAGATGCACCTCAACACTAAACTTGAACGTGGCAAGCTCATAAGACAAACAAAATCTATTGACATAACCACCCTTAAAAAAACACCATAATACCTTCAAGTTGGAACTGAAGAACAGGTTCTCTGCTTTAGAAGGCCTAACATCGGAAGAAGTGGACATCTCTGAAGTTAACAGAAAAGTAACCAAAGCTCTTATGGAAACAGCAACAAAATTAGCTGGGTCTAAGAACAAGTTGCATGTAAATAAATTATCAGGAAAAACGAAAATGTTGATGCAAAAAGAAGAAGAGATGAGGACAACTAAAGAAGATGTGACTTCCAAAGTGGAATATATAGAGCTATGCAAGACAGTAAGAAAAAGTATCACTGAAGACGTAAGAAAATTCAACTGTGAACTAGTGAGGAAAGCAATTGAAAACAACCAAAGCCTAAAGATAGCAAAGGGACATCTCAGTAAGGGAAGAAAACAGATTATGGCACTGAGAAAAGAAGATGGTTCTGTAACAAGAAATAGAGGCGAAATTTTGACAAGAGTGAAAGATTTCTACTCCAAATTATATGAAAGGGATGATACATGCACTCCAGACATCATGAAAGATACCAGTACCAGAGTTCCTCCAGTCCTTCCAGCAGAAGTTGCACATGCAATCAAGAACATGAAGCGGGAAAAGCTCCAGGAGAAGAAGGAATTACTGTAGACATCATACAAGAAGCAAGTGGAGAAATCGAAACAGTACTCGCCCAAATTTTCACTCGATGCTTTAATGAAGGGAAGATTCCTGAGGATTGGAACACCGCTACAATGATCCTGCTACATAAGAAAGGTGACATTGAGGATCTCGGAAACTACAGACCTATCAGCCTCCTATCAGTAGTTTATAAAATCTTCACTAAAGTTCTTTCACACCGCTTGAAGGTAACACTGGACATGGCTCAACCGAGAGAACAAGCTGGATTCAGGAGTGGCTACAGCACAATAGATCATATCCACGTGCTGAGAGAACTAATTGAAAGAGCGAGGGAATATGAACTTCCATTGTGCATGGCTTTTATCGATTATGAAAAAGCCTTTGATTCGGTGAAACCATCAGCAGTTACAATGGCTCTGAAAACCTGCGGTATTGAAGATGCATACATTAATATTATTAATAACATCTATGAAAATGCAAGTGCAAAGATTAGGCTGTTTGAAAATACAACACACGTAAAAATTGGAAAGGGGAGTGAGACAAGGTGACACCATATCTCCGAAGCTCTTTAATGCCACATTGGAGGGTGTTTTCAGTCGCTGAGCTGGGAAAACAAGGGGATAAAGATTAATGGAGATTATCTAACCCACCTACGTTTTGCTGATGACGTAGTCATTTTTGCAACTACCCCATCAGAGCTGCAGAGTATGATTCAGGAACTTGCTGACAAGAGTAAAGAAGTGGGATTAAAAATGAACTTTCAGAAGACAAAAGTGATGTTCAATGCTTTTACAAGAAATGAAGATTTATCGATTGATGGAGAAAAGCTGGAGATAGCAGGCACATACGTTTATCTTGGACAGCAGATATCAAGTGAGGGTCACATTGATGAAGAAATTAATCGGCGTACAAAACTTGCCTGGAGAGCTTTTGGAAGAAACAGCATAATTTTCAAGAGCAATATGCCATTATGTCTTAAAAGAAAAGTGTTTGATCAATGCATCCTTCCAGTGCTTACGTATGGTGCAGAGACGTGGACCTTAACTAAAAGAGACATACAAAGGCTGCAGACAACTCAAAGAAGCATGGAGAGGTGCATACTTGGTGTAACCAGGAGAGATAAGAAGAGGAACTCGTGGATCCGAAAAATGACAAGAGTGGAAGACATCATGATCAGAGTTAAATCCCTGAAATGGCAATGGGCTGGACATACTGCCAGAAAGACAGATCATCGATGGACAGCCGAAATTTTAGATTGGATTCCAAGGGACAGGAAAAGACCCAAAAGAAGACCACATGGGAGATGGGTGGATGAAATTCGAAAGTATGCATGGGTGACATGGAGGAGACTGGCACAAGACAGACCGTTGTGGAGGAAACTTGGGAGACCTTCGTCCAGCAGTGGATTGATAATGGTTGACAATGATGATGATGATGATATATATATATATATTCTATAAAGAAGATACCTAAGCAAAAAAATACATATATAATTTTGACTCACACCTAGTACAACATAGAAAAGGTTATGTATCTACCTGTGTGATCAAAAGGAAAAAATAAAAAAATAAAATAAAACAACTGAATGTAGAAGGTGTCGAGAATACTGAGCCTTGGCTTTATCAAGGACCAGCAAAAACTCTGCATTTTCTCACTTCCACAAAGACCTAGTTGGAAATGGGTTTCTGCAAGGCCATAGATGCAAGTAACATTCCCACCTAAAATAGTTTAAAAAATATATATATAAGTCATGTCCTCCTTAGAGTTGCATGACCTAGCACTAGTTAACAATTTCGCTTGCATCCATTAACCTTCCTGGCCCGACCCATACTCTTCATCTGTTACTATTAAACAGAGAGAAGAAGATTAAAGAGAACTCAAGCTGTGAGAGTGACATAATAATTAGAAATGATTTTCAGCCATAACGAAATTCCAAGTTCGTTTGAGAGAGAATTTAAACCTGAAAAACAATGCAAAAGAAATCCAAATTTTACATTGCAATTAAAAAAGGAAATGTTAATTTATAACGAACAGATTTTTAAAAGAAAACTTGAGTCTAAAACCCCCTACTCTACAACTTATGACAGCACGAAAACGAGAATAAGTTAAAGATAATAATTAACTAAAGAAAACTTTGTGAAAGTTATATACCTTAAACAGTTAGTTGCAATATGTACAAAGTATTTCAGCAGTGCTTTAAGTGCATAATTAATTAGTTATTAAGAACTTAACTACTTTGAAAAAACAGCGCATAGACAGCGCATAGAAAAGGAACAAGCTAAGCCATCTTCTGTTCCTAGGTACCCCAAAAGACGCTCAAAGTTACAAAGAAAAGAAAGAGTTAAAACCCGCAAAAATGTTAACAGACAAACCAATGCCTAAAAGCTGAAAAGCTAAAAAACGACAGAGAAAAGGTACATGAAGTACAAACATTGAACTTATAAAACCTAGAACCCAAAAACAAGGAAGAGAGCTTACCTCTTGTGTTACAAAAACTTTTCTCCTCACAAGAGAAGAACATGGCTGACCTCTTCCGCCACTCCCTAGACGCTGGGGGCAGTGAGGGTGGGGCTGATGGCCTCCTCATACAGCAAGAAACCAACGCGCGGAGATTTTAACCAGAGAAAAAAAAATATATAAACTTAAGACTGTGGATCTGTATGATCAGAAAGAGCAGAATTAACTCTCCAGAATACATGAGAAATATAAAATACACGAGCAGTTTATTTAATAATCTTTGCATGTATTAAATCACCTTAGTGAGCTTCTATAGATTAATCAGAATCCTATTAATTTTAATGTTGGTTTTACTATTTTTAGTATAGCTATCCTAGTGATGAATAACTAGTTTTCTTTTTTATTTGTTTTTATTTTCTTTTATAAACAGATTTTTAAGCTTTTTTTGTGATTTTGTTTATATTATTTAATTTTTTGTTTTAATAGGACCGTCATATCCATAGCACTAAGGTTCCTTTAGGTAGTTAATAGGCATCCTCTAGCCAACTTCCTTACGGCTTTGATTGGTCAGAATCATATTATTAACTGTGTAGAAAATTAAAGCAGATCTGCCAACCTTACTCTATTATTCAGAATAATTTTTCTTAAAGTTCTGTTGATGAAAGAAGAAGGAATTTCGTTCTCTAGAAAACTTTCTAATAGTATATTAATGTGGTAATTGAAGTCCAAATTGTTGCTGCAAATTCTTGAAATTCTTAGGACCTGAGAAATTAGTACATTCTCAATTACTTTGGTTGAAATGTTATTATTCCAGTGTAGATATTTAATTACTTTGAAAGGAAAATTAACTCTTTTATCATAGAGGCTAATAGATGGGTTACCTCTGTTGAGCTTAATGCTTAAGTCTAGGAACTCAAGTTCCTGATTACTGTGGTTGGTTTTACATAAGTTAAGAGAGCTAGGATAGATATTATCAAAATCACTCTCTATAACTTCTGAATTATTGATACACAGCAGATCATCAATATATCTAAAAGTGTAAAGGTAGTTATCTGAGCAGGTGGGGTGATTTTTAATGAATTTATATTCCTTAAAGAACAGGAATAGATTAGCGATGTGCGTGGACGTTGATGTTCCCATTGGAATACCGTTCACATGCTTATAGAGAGTATTATTATATAAGATATGGTTATTTATTATGCAGCAATTGAGATAAGAGTTCCAAGTTCCTACATCAACAAATTGGTTAAGTTTAAATTCTGCATACAGCTCTTTAAAGGTAGTGATTATATCTGATAGAGGCAGATTAGTATATAGGTTTCCAAAATCATAACTATTAATATCTAGGGGACAAACTTTGAGTATAGTAGAAACTACTTCTGCATTATTATTAATTATCCAAAAATCTCTGTACATCAAGTTAGAACAGTTTCTAATGTGTTTCAAAACCTTCTTTAAGACATCTTCAAAAGCAAGATCTATTTTCTTTTTATGACTCCTTACTCCACTAGCTATGAACCTGAACTTCACAGGATCCTTATGAAACTTAACCGTTGCAAAAAGAAATGGAAATTCAGGCTCATATCTTCTAGTTTGTGAAATTTTAAGTTTCTTGAAGAATGCCTTAAACCGATTTTCTAACTGCTTGGTAGAATAACTTACGGGCTCGTATGTTACTCTATTATTGAGTTCCATAGTTAACAATTCAAAATAGAACTTCTTACAGATAATTGCAAAATTATTGCTAGCTTTATCCGTAGTGGTAAAAATAAATTGGTCTTGCAGTTTGGAGAGTGACCTTTTAGCTTCTCCAGAGAAAAAGAGATTTCTGTCGAAACAAAAGTCCAGACCTGCCAACTCACCGGTGAAGCTATTGATTATATTATATTTCCATTCTGCGAAGGCCTCAATAGGCTGATTGTACGTTAAACTGGCTTTTACGATGTACTTATTTACATCTTGAGTGAAGCTCTCAAGAATCCTTTCTTTGGAAATTGTGAAGGAAGGTCTGAATTTAGAGCCATACTCTAATAAATTCCTAAGCTTTTCATTTTCAACAAAACTCAAGTTTCCGGTGATAATATGGTTGTAATTCTTATCATAGTGAACTGTTTCTTTATGTTCATCACAAGAACAAGTAGTAATTACAGGAATGTAGCTCGAAGAGTTAAGTTTGTAGTTTTTAACTATTGACCCTAAGGTTGTAGTTTTTAACTATTTTAACTTATTCTCGTTTTCGTGCTGTCATAAGTTGTAGAGTAGGGGGTTTTAGACTCAAGTTTTCTTTCAAAAATCTGTTCGTTATAAATTAACATTTCATTTTTTAATTGCAATGTAAAATTTGGATTTCTTTTGCATTGTTTTTCAGGTTTAAATTCTCTCTCAAACGAACTTGGAATTTCGTTATGGCTGAAAATCATTTCTAATTATTATGTCACTCTCACAGCTTGAGTTCTCTTTAATCTTCTTCTCTCTGTTTAATAGTAACAGATGAAGAGTATGGGTCGGGCCAGGAAGGTTAATGGATGCAAGCGAAATTGTTAACTAGTGCTAGGTCATGCAACTCTAAGGAGGACATGACTTATATATATATTTTTTAAACTATTTTAGGTGGGAATGTTACTTGCATCTATGGCCTTGCAGAAACCCATTTCCAACTAGGTCTTTGTGGAAGTGAGAAAATGCAGAGTTTTTGCTGGTCCTTGATAAAGCCAAGGCTCAGTATTCTCGACACCTTCTACATTCAGTTGTTTTATTTTATTTTTTTATTTTTTCCTTTTGATCACACAGGTAGATACATAACCTTTTCTATGTTGTACTAGGTGTGAGTCAAAATTATATATGTATTTTTTTGCTTAGGTATCTTCTTTATAGAATGTGAATTCTGAATTTTCAAAACTGCTGCGTTGCGCGTTTTGATTTTCAGGTTATTTTGCACCCTTCGTTTTAAATTCTAAAATTTTTTCCTTAGTCTTCAGTTTTGCTCTTTAGTATATATATATATATATGTACTCCCGGACAATGAAATTTGCGCACCAAGAAGGTAGCATCGGATTGAACTTAAATTTTACGGATGTAATGATACAAATGAATGGATACAGATGATGGCAAAAACAGAGTTGCAGGACAATTACAGAGGAATCTGTGGCACACAGTCCGGTCGTCTTCAATAGCACGTCGGACCGCCTCGCACGGCGATACATGCTGCAATACGCTCCGGCATGGAGGCGAACAGACGCCTGATGTTGTCTTGCGGCAGACTGGCGCACACGTGTTGGACAATGTACTCCAAATCCCGGATAGTGCTGCACGGCGTTTCAACTGGTCCCACCCATGTTCGATAGGGGACGCGTCCGGGGAGCAGGAAGGCCATGGAAGTGTCTGAACATGACGTAGGCAGTCCTGGGCAACCCGAGCCGTGTGCGGGCGGGCATTATTCTGCCGGTATAACGCAACTGGAATCCCAGCCAGCAATGGGAGCATATGGGGTCGTAGGATCTCTTCTGCATACCGCTGGCCCGTCAATGATCCACGTACTACTACTAGAGCTGATCGACTATCGTAGGCTATGGCTCCTCAGAACCATAATGCCTGCAGTGGCGGAAGTGTGGCGCTCGACAGCGAGGTTGGGATTGTGTCGTTGACCCGGGGACCTCCACACCCGGACACGATGATAATCTGTCCCCAAAACGAAGCGGCATTCATCGCTAAACACCACACGTCGCTGTGGCCTGGCACCACTGCACACGGAGCCGGCGGTGTTCCAGTGTTAATGGCAGCAAACGTAACGGGCGCTGGGATCGCAGATCCGCTTCCGCGAGGCGTCGGGAAATGGTTCGTGGGCACACAGGAGCCGCTACATCTGCCTGTATAGTGGACCGGGTCCCTGTGGGATCCGTTCGTGCCTGGCGCACGTTCTGTCGATCCTCTCTACCAGTGGTCCTCCTTGTTTCTCCGGAGCAGTTCAGCCCTGTGGCAGTGCCGTCGCATGTCCACTGCTCCCAACACATTCGGACGGTAAGGTCAGAACGATCCAGGTGGCGGGCTATACGGCGCGCCGACCCTCCTGCGGTTTTCAGCCTGATTATCAGGCCTCTCTCAAAGTCCGTAAGTTGCGTAAATCGACGTCCCTGGAGTAAACCCAGCATTCTCGTCACTCTGTATTCTTGCTTGTGTCGGCCAGTGCTTTTCGCTTTCATAGGGCATCGACTACACACCGGTTTATAAAGCTACCGGTTCGTGCTTGCAGCGCCACCACGGGGTGTGCGGTCATGCGCACTCGCACCAAACGTGGATCATTTGCATACCAGCACGCACACTAGCTATTTGCAAAGTTTCGTGGTTGTAGCATGTTTTCTTCTAGGTGCGCAAATTTTATTGTTCGTGAGTGCATACATAAGATTAATAGAGGTTATTTAACTCATCTTCGTTTTACTTGTGACGTAATCGTTTTTGCAACTACCCCTTCAGAGCTGCAGAATATGATCCAGGAACTTGCTGACAAAAGTAAAGAAATAGTGACGGGATTAAGAATGAACTTTCAGAAGACAAAAAGTAATGTACATGATTTTACAAGAAATGATGATTTTGCGCTTGATGGAGAAAATCTGGAGATAATTGATACCTACATTTAGTTCGGACAGCAGACATCAAGCAAGGGTCACATTGATGAAGATATTAATCGGCGTATAAAATTTGGCTGGAGAGCTTTTGGAAGGAACAGTTCGATTTTTAAGAGCAATATGCCATTATGTCTTAAAAGAAAAGTGTTTAATCAATGCATTCTTTCAGTTCTTACATATGGAGCAGAGACATGGGTCTCAACAAAAAAAGACATACAAATGCTGCAGACAACAGAAAGTGCATGGAGAGATGCATGCTTGGTGTAATCAGGAAAGATAAGAAGAGGAACTGGTGGATAAGGAAAATGACAAGAATCCCTGAAATGGCAATGGACTGGATGGACATGTTGCCAGAAGGACGGACCACCGATGGACAACCGAAATTTTAGATTGGATACCAAGGAACAGAAAAACACCAAGAAGTCCACATGGGAGATGATATCAACATCATCATGCTGGAGTAACATTGAGAGGCTAGCTCAAGGGAGACAGTTGTGGAAGAAACTTGGGGAAACCTTCTTCCAGCAGTGGATTGATAATGGCGGGTAATGATGATGATGTTGATGATGATATGTATATTTATAAGTATACTGCATATTTCACACACAAAACAGATTCAGCGCAACGTCCATCTAAACTTGGCGTCCGGTGCGACCGCACCGCCCTAAAGCCGGCCCAGAGAGCATTGAGCATTTCCTAACATACTCGTATAACCTTTTGCGAGTAGCGGTATTCGAAACTACGTCTTCCTACTCCGGAGCGACCGTTCTCCCAACCGAACTACGTCGTCGGTCTTACTGATGCTTCATTGTCGATTTGATTCGCGCGTCACCTCAGTAGTTTGTCGTCTACATCATGCCACGTAGTAGGTTACAATTTAAGATAATGCTCAATTTTATGTTAGAGACTGTAAACGCGTTTTCTTTTTTCGATAAGTTTCTCCGTTTCGGAAGATCGTCTTTGAAAAGTTATAAATTATAAACTTGTAAATGCATATGAGAATCTAGCAAATTAGAGGAGCCGGTTCTATTTCCGCTTTAGTGCGATGTAATTTTCAGGTCTTCTGATAAGATGGCAAATGGTGAAGAGTAAAGTATAAACAATTCAAAATCACTCTCTGATTGTTAAGAATCTTGTTGTAAACGCATTTCTGTTTTGTTTGTTTCCCTCGTTTCTGAAAATCGGTCGTGAAAAATTATTTTTTGTGTCTGATAGGATTCAAAAGACGGACATCCGAGAATTCGGTGTCATTTCTCTTGTTGATTATACTTCTCAATATGGCCAGAGGCAACTTTAGATCTTTTGGGGCCCTAGGCGCTAAAAGATTCAGCACCCCCAACACACACACACACACACACACGCTTTTTATCGCCTCAGAAATTTTCATCCGTCAGATTAGCTAAAACAAAGTGAAGTCGAGAAAAAAATGTATGCTCTTTAAAATTCCATTCTATGTTCCTATTATTAGAACGTTTTGTAAGAAACCGGGGTAGTGTAGTTCCCTTTGTCAGCCCGTGACATCGAACTTTTTGTTTTTAGAGATATTTCAAAAGTTATTTTTGCGGCTAATAGCAAATCTGAGGTTAAGTTCGGCTCTTTAAATACCGCTAATGGCTGTTCAGTCGAAAATTCAGAAAATTAAAGTTCTGTTGAGAAGAAAGTATTCAACTTAGAGGGAAAAAATATGTTTTGTGCCTCTCAGATTAGGCTTAACTGTTCCTTCTCAAATATTAAAATTTCCCAATTAGTTCGTTAATTTCCTGCTAAAGGCGCGGAAGGCAAAAAAAAAAAAAAAAATTGTTTTTCACACATCTTTCAAAAATTATTTTTGCGAATGATCGGACATAAAAATTCATTAAAATTTTCCCATTTTAAATATCACTACTAGTTCATAAAATTTCGTAAATTTTAGCTTGGTGCTACGAAGAGACTATTTCATTTACGGCAAAAGTTCTTTTTTAGTTTGATACGTTTCGCAAAACCGATTACTTTAACACCTTTTCAGTTGCAAGTTTCTTGGCAAATTTAATGCTAAGGGTGCTGAAAATGAAATTTCGTACATCGCGTGTAAATTGTCATAAAATTTCATAAAATTGGAATGCATTGCAATTATAAAACGTGCTCTTTCCATTGTTTCAGGTTCGGAAAATAATTTGTTTTTTTGCATTTTCAACAAATATAAAATACTTGAAGACATTGACAACCGGGAAAGCTTTCCACATTAGAAAATACGGGTAAAATGCAATTTAGGGACAGTGCTTCTCTTGAAAAGGGTAAATGACTTTTCGTGGAGGAGTTCTGGCGTAGACGAATTTCGTGGACCAAGAAAGGTGGAGAATAAGAATTCCATCAGTCACTACAGGAAAACGAGAATGTGAAGAGTTTCTTGAAAGCATTTTTTCTTATTATTTTCATCGGAAAATTAAGAAAGTCTGCATTTTTTTGTTTCAGTCTGTGAAAACCAAAACAGTACTGCCAATCCAGTTATACGTTTTCGGGGCCCCTCAAACTCTGGGGCCCTAGGCGCACGCCTAGTACGCCTAATTGGAAATCCGCCACTGAATATGGCACTGTGTGTGTGTGTGTGTGCCCTAACCCCCCACCCCCACCCCCGTCAGCTGCGCAAGTTACTATTTATCGGCGTTGAGTTTTTCATGAATGGTCAGCGTTAGTACATTTAAGTCTAAAGCATCACCTGCCTCTCTGACCTACAATTTCCATTGGCTTTTAGGGGAGTGATGGACAGGTGCACATGTAAATTGATCCCGCCCTTTTCTTCCATCGTATGCCAGCTAACTTGACATCCGTTTCCTATGCGGTGCTCTTCTTGTCTAACAATTAAAACAGGAAAGGAATGAAAAAAAATGAAAGCAAACAAAATGGCATAAAGAGCCGTTCCAGTAAGTCACGCCTACGAAGGTCAAGCGCTGATTTTGTCTAAAACCAAAGCAACATCATTGGCCGTTCCCGGTTTCCTCAATCTCAATACGCCACGGACACGGTCTCCGGCACAAACGGGATCTGCAACGGTACTCTCCTCTCAAGCAGGGAAGTTACTTCGAGCAAGTTGTTGTCGCGGTGCATACTTCACTGGAGTAATGATGTTCTGCGCTCCCGCGGCAGTGAATTCTGTGAATATTCCTCACCCTGGATGCTATTTCTATTATGAAAGCAATGGTGCTTCCTTCGATCCCGGTGCACATCTCAACCACGTGCAGCATCAACACCATGCGCAGCTTCATCATCAAACGGTAGAACCCTCGCTGCAAAGGTAGGTTTCTTTACTCACTTTTTCTTTTCTTTCCTTATTCATTACTGCAAGATGAGGAAGATCTATTTCCGACAGAGAGATTTTTAGAAACAAGAATAGAGAACCAGGAAACGTAATTTCATACATAGCTGTTTCTCAAAATTCGCCCGTTTGCCCAACCTAAGAAAAAACTAAAAATGTAATAGAAAATGTATTTTTTTTCTTTGCGCTGATAAAAACTTGCGCTCGAAACCTTTTTTTTTTTTTTTTTAGAAAAATTATTTTACTAAATGTACATTTGTGGTCTCTTGAGAAAGTTTTTTTCTTTAGTTTAGATAAAACGACCAACCCCGTCTCGTATTTCTTTTAAAGCTCAAAACGGTATAAAAACTTTCACTAAAGCGATATTTATTCAATAAAAAAGTAAAAGAATTCGATGAAAATAGTAGTAATCGTCCAATCTAAGCAAACAATTAAAGTGCAATGAATGGAAAGCACGTTTTCTTTTTTAATTTCTTGCAATATTTCATTTAAGATCTAACCTTGTGCATGAAACCTAATGTTAAAAAAAATAATTTTCTTAAATGTACATTTCTGGTCTCTTGAAAACATTTTTCTTTAGCTGAAACAACAAGACTATGCCCGTCTCATGTTTCTTTTAAATTTCAAAACGAAGTAACAATTTTCACTAAAGCGATATTTATTGAAGAAAAAGTAAAAGAAAGAGAAAAAAAAAGAGAGCAATGTGGATTCCATTTCACATTCTTTCACGTGCGTTCAAAATAAAGTTCGCATATAGCATATAAACTGATTTAATACGTTCTATGCTTTTCTTGAGTATAAAGTTCGCAGTTTAAAAAAAAAAAATTCTTCAGTGAAAACAAGGTGGAACAAAATTACAAAAACAATTATATCTAGGCATGTATAATGTTTTTCTATTATTACAAACTGTCTTTTTTCCTGTACGATAAAAAGAAAAAAAAATGTTTTTGCCCAAAAATCTGTTGCTTCGGCATTCTACTGATCACTGTGAGTTCATTAAAATCTCTGCGAAAATACAGTTTAGCTTTCTTTCAGAGCTTCTTTATTTTCTCATTATTCCAAATGTATTTTGGATAAAAATAATATCGAATAGCTACATTACATATGTCGTAAGAATCAGATGCAGTTTTAAGAAACCAGAAACAAACATGAAGTTACAGAAATTTAAAACCGTTGTGTTGATTAATATCATTAGCTAGGGTCACGAGGATGTAATACCAGTAGAATAATGTTTATCCAAAATTTCAAACAAAAATTAGGGCGTGCATCAAATTATCTCCAAATTAGGAAAAGATGTAACTAAAATGTCATAAGCAAAGAATATCTGAAGCATCTTTTTTTTTGTAGAGATAGAGTCACGCATTGGCAGCTGGAAAAAAAGAAATCGAAATATTCCGTTTTACATGTATTATTTTTCGGAAAAGTCAAAATGGAGAGCCTGCAGAGTATTCTTGAATGTGGATAAGATCACTACATTATTTCTGAAAATTTTTATCAATTATTTTTACGGAAGTTGTGCATTTCATTCTCCTTTTTCTTTAGTGCAAATATCATGATGTATATTGTCAGTAGCGATCTTAGTTGTATTAACTGGAAGGTTTTCATTCCGTCCAGTACGTCTTCATCTCCTTTACACGAGAGTCACCACCTTGATATCTATCTCTTCACATATTTCAACATTCATCGTATTGAGCACGGTGCTTCAACAGTTCGTTCAGATGGTATATTTCGAAGATCAGTTTGAAATGGCTTTATTACGCCCAGTTGAATTGCGTATGAATATAATGCAGTAATTTTTCTCAATATATTTTCTCACTTTTTCCATAATAATAATGACATAATTGGGAAAAATATAAACCTCCTGTCTCCTTAAATTCAACATCCGTTATTTTTAAAGGTTACTTCGTCGTAATGGGAAATAAAAGAGCATTCGCTCCATTTTGAGATCCAGACTTTATCATTCCGCTGCTGCTATTAAATAGCATTACCATTTCTCGGCTCCAACGTGTTTTCATCCACATTTGTATTGCATTTACTTTCATTTTATTACTGTTTATCACAGTCTTCACGTTTCCTGTTTTTCTTTTATTCTATATATCTGTGGTATGCTTTATATAATCTAAACCTGCTTTAGTTAAGATTTTTAAGCTACGATATTCTACGTGTGAGAACCTCATTATCAGGGATTTCATCCCATTTTAGTTTTGCATTTACATAGTGTAAAAGTATAAGGCGTGAATTGAGTTCTTTCAAGCCCAAAGAAATCGTTACATTTAACTTTCCTTGTCGAATTCTTGAGTTTGCGCTAAGATTTATTACCCCTTAGGTCGTCGAGGAATTCATAAACATTCGGTAGTTATTCTCTCAAAACCATTTTAGTATTCAGTGAAGTATTTCGTTTATATTTTTGTTTTTCAGGAAATAACTTAATAAAAATTTTACATCGTTTATTCAGAAAGTAGTTTGCGATTAGCTTAGTTTTCTCAATAACTACCAGAGTACCTCTCGTACCAATAAACATACCTCAAAGTATTAATAGTAAGTACCTCATATTCCTTTGAAAGTCTGTCATCGTTAATTAAGAGTACAAATGAGAAACATTGACCGGTATTGAAAAGCAAGCCTCGGGCGTTTTTGTTATATCGAAGCACTATCATATTTACGCTATCTTTTCTTCACCGTTATTGTGCACATCGGGAGAGCACTAACGTAACAATAATTCTTTTCAAATACTATGGAAGAATAACCCCCATCTCCAAACAAAAAAATGGTGCAATTTCACCGTCTAAAAATTGAGGAAATTTGGAACGTTATATTGCGTTTTATTATTGGAAATCTTGCGCTTGACCCTTAAAAAATCTACTCTTGTTTCGGCAGCTTCGGAGTTGAATATACATATCATCATCATCATCACTGTCAACCATTATCAAACCACTGCTGGACGAAGGTCTTCCCCAGTCTCCTCCACAACGGTCTGTCTTGTGCCAGTCTCCTCCATGTCACTCCCGCATACTTTCGAATTTCATCCACCCATCTCCCATGTGGTCTTCTTCTGGGTCTTTTAATGTCCCTTGGAATCCAATCCAAAATTTCAGCTGTCCATCGATGGTCTGTCCTTCTGGCAGTATGCCCAGCCCATTGCCATTTCAGGGATTTAACTCTGATCATGATGTCTTCCACTCTTGTCATTTTTCGGATCCACGAGTTCCTCTTCTTATCTCTCCTGGTTACACCAAGCAAGCACCTCTCCATGCTATTTTGAGTTGTCTGCAGCCTTTGTATGTCTCTTTCAGTTCAGGTCCACGTCTCTGCCCCATACGTAAGCACTGGAAGGATGCATTGATCAAACACTTTTCTTTTAAGACATAATGGCATATTGCTCTTGAAAATTATGCTGTTTCTTCCAAAAGCTCTCCAGGCAAGTTTTATACGCCGATTAATTTCTTCATCAATGTGACCCTCACTTGATATCTGCTGTCCAAGATAAACGTAAGTGTCTGCTATCTCCAGCTTTTCTCCATCAATCGATAAATCTTCATTTCTTGTAAAAGCATTGAACATCACTTTTGTCTTCTGAAAGTTCATTTTTAATCCCACTTCTTTACTCTTGTCAGCAAGTTCCTGAATCATACTCTGCAGCTCTGATGAGGTAGTTGCAAAAATGACTACGTCATCAGCAAAACGAAGGTGGGTTAGATAATCTCCATTAATCTTTATCCCCTTGTTTTCCCAGCTCAGCGACTGAAAGACACCCTCCAATGTGGCATTAAAGAGCTTCGGAGATATGGTGTCACCTTGTCTCATTCCCTTTCCAATTTTTATGTGTGTTGTATTTTCAAACAGTCGAATCTTTGCACTTGCATTTTCATAAATGTTATTAATAATATTAATGTATGCATCTTCAATACCGCAGGATTTCAGAGCCATTGTAACTGCTGATGGTTTCACGGAATCAAAGGCCTTTTCATAATCGATAAAAGCCATGCATAATGGAAGTTCATATTCCCTCGCTCTTTCAATTAGTTCTCTCAGTACGTGGATATGATCTATTGTGCTGTAGCCACTCCTGAATCCAGCTTGTTCTCTCGGTTGAACCATGTCAAGTGTTACCTTCAAGCGGTGTGAAAGAACTTTAGTGAAGATTTTATAAACCACTGATAGGAAGCTGATAGGTCTGTAGTTCCCGAGATCCTCAATGTCACCTTTTCTATGTAGCAGGATCGTTGTAGTGGTGTTCCAATCCTCAGGAATCTTCCCTTCATTAAGCCAGCGAGTGAAAATTTGGGCGAGTACTGTTTCAATTTCTCCACTTGCTTCTTGTATGATGTCTACAGTAATTCCATCTTCTCCTGGAGCTTTTCCCCTCTTCATGCTGTTGATTGCATGTGCAACTTCTGCTGGGAGGACTGGAGGAACTCTAGTACTGGTACCTTTTATGACGTCTGGAGTACATGTATCATCCCTTTCATATAATTTGGAGTAGAAATCTTTCACTCTTGACAAAATGTCGCCTCTATTTCTTGTTACAGAACCATCTTCTTTTCTCAGTGCCATAATCTGTTTTCTTCCCTTACTGAGATGTCCCTTTTCTATCTTTAGGCTTTGGTTGTTTTCAATTGCTTGCCTCACTAGTTCACAGTTGAATTTTCTTACGTCTTCAGTGATACTTTTTCTTACTGTCTTGCATAGCTCTATATATTCCACTTTGGAAGTCACATCTTCTTTAGTTGTCCTGATCTCTCTTCTTTTTTGCATCAACATTTTGGTTTTTCCTGATAATTTGTTCACATGCAACTTGTTCTTAGATCCAGCTAATTTTGTTGCTGTTTCCATAAGAGCTTTGGTTACTTTTCTGTTAACTTCAGAAATATCTACTTCTTCCGATGTTAGGCCTTTTAAAGCAGAGAATCTGTTCTTCAGTTCCAACTTGAAAGCAGTATGGTGTTTTTTAAGGTTGGTTATGTCAATACATTTTGTTTGTCTTATGAGCTTGCCATGTTCGAGTTTAGTGTTGAGGTGCATCTTACATCTCACCAATCTATGGTCACTACCTGTGTTGAACTTGTTTAGCACACTGCAGTCTTCTATGACGAATTTTTTGTTACACATAATAAAATCAATTCCACTTGTCGTCCCATTTGGATGTCTCCATGTCCATTTCCTGTGTGGCTTTTTCTTGAAAAAGGAGTTCAAGATGAAAAACCCTTCTGCCTCTGCAAATTCAACGAGAGTATTTCCACGCTGGTTTCTGTTGCCGTGACCGAATTTACCTACTGAAGTTTCATTCTGTTGCTGTTGCCCTATTTTTGCATTGAAATCTCCCATAATTATCTTCATGTGCTGCTTACCTTTATTATTTAGATGATGAATTTCCTGATAAAATTCTTCAATTTCTTCTTCAGGATGACTTGTGGTGGGTGCATAAGTTTGAATAATCTGAGCCTGGTATCTTCTCGAGAGTTGGATAACGAGTCGTGCAGCTCTGTCAGAGGAACTTTCAACTTCTACAACTTTATCCTTCAGTTTCTTGTTTATTATGAATCCAACACCACTAGTTCTGCCAGTATCAGTCCCACGATAGTAGAAGAGATGTCCACTCTTCAGTTCAATGAGATCTTCTCCTTTTCTCCTTACCTCACTTAGCCCGACGATGTCCCACTTGATCCTTTGTAGTTCTTCTTCCAATTCAAGAAGCCTTGAATCAGAAGATAGGGACGTTATACGTAGCCAAGGTCAGCATCAGATGGCAGCCTAGTCCGGTCCTCCGGGGATTCTTAGCACCCTCTGCCTTCATGTCGCACTGGCCGCTGCCTTGGCCAGGTACATTCCGGCTGTCGAAGACTGAGGGCCAAGATTTAAGTTGTGGAGTCATTTTGGAGGGATTTGGCCATAACTCACCACGCTGGCCAAGCTGGTTGGTGAGCGTGGGATAGGATTTCCTATAATCCCGATGGTATAGTTATACCGCTATTGGCGGTCGTCAGAGCCCCTTTAGTGGGAACAGGATGTACCACGAGAAGGCGGTGTTGACATTTGTCAAGGATAGGCTGTGATGTTACGCATCACCTGACCTTACATCCCATATATATATATATATATATATATATATATATATATATATTCTATAAAGAAGAGACTGAAGCAAAAACAATTTTTTTTTGACTCACACCAAGTACAACATAGAAAAGGTTATGTATTGACCGGTGTGAGCAAAAAGAGAAAAAATAGAACAACTGAATGCAGAAAGTGTCGAGAATACTGAGCCTTGGCTTTATCAAGGACCAGCAAAAACTCTACATTTTCTCACTTCCACAAAGACCTATTTGGAAATGCAGAGTTTTTGGTGGTCCTTGATAAAGCCAAGGCTCAGTATTCTCGACACTTTCTACATTCAGTTGTTCTATTTTTTCTCTTTTTGCTCACACCGGTCAATACATAACCTTTTCCTATGTTGTACTTGGTGTGAGTCAAAAAAAAATTTTTTTTTGCTTCAGTCTCTTCTTTATAGAATGTGAATTCTGAATTTTCATAACTGCTGCTTTGCGCGTTTTGATCTTCAGGTTATTTTGCAACTTTCGTTTTAAATTCTAAAGTTTTTCTTATGTTTTCGGCTTTGCTCTTGAGTATATATCATATATATATATATATATATATATACCATATCTCCGAAGCTCTTTAATGCCACATTGGAGGGTGTTTTTCAGTCACTGAGCTGGGAAAACAAGGGGATAAAGATTAATGGAGATTATCTAACCCACCTTCGTTTTGCTGATGACGTAGTCATTTTTGCAACTACCCCATCAGAGCTGCAGAGTATGATCCAGGAACTTGCTGACAAGAGTAAAGAAGTGGGATTAAAAATGAACTTTCAGAAGACAAAAGTGATGTTCAATGCTTTTACAAGAAATGAAGATTTATCGATTGATGGAGAAAAGCTGGAGATAACAGATACGTACGTTTATCTTGGACAGCAGATATCAAGTGAGGGTCACATTGATGAAGAAATTAATCGGAGTACAAAACTTGCCTGGAGAGCTTTTGGAAGAAACAGCATAATTTTCAAGAGCAATATGCCATTATGTCTTAAAAGAAAAGTGTTTGATCAATGCATCCTTCCAGTGCTTACGTATGGTGCAGAGACGTGGACCTGAACTAAAAGAGACATACAAAGGCTGCAGACAACTCAAAGAAGCATGGAGAGGTGCATACTTGGTGTAACCAGGAGAGATAAGAAGAGGAACTCGTGGATCCGAAAAATGACAAGAGTGGAAGACATCATGATCAGAGTTAAATCCCTGAAATGGCAATGGGCTGGACATACTGCCAGAAGGACAGATCATCGATGGACAGCCGAAATTTTAGATTGGATTCCAAGGGACAGGAAAAGACCCAGAAGAAGACCACATGGGAGATGGGTGGATGAAATTCGAAAGTATGCAGGGGTAACATGGAGGAGACTGGCACAAGACAGACCGTTGTGGAGGAAACTTGGGGAGACCTTCGTCCAGCAGTGGATTGATAATGGTTGACAATGATGATGATGATGATGATACAATATAAATAGATACAAGTTACAAATATAAAATGCAATTCCAAATACTCACAATTAAAATCCTACTATAAGACCAGAAAGTAGCAAACCCATAAAACATAGACCAAATCTACATTATCAGTGAAATTGTACCATATATATATATATATATATATATATATATATGTGAAGTGTTTGAGTGGTTCCTTTGTTTTTTTTCCAGTGGAACAAATACTTTCAAACACTCCAGATGCTTACCAACAGGCAGAAACAACAAAAGATTTTGAATGGCTTATTTTTTTTATCGTCAGAAGGATACCTTTCAAAAGTAGTTCATTCTCTGTGTGTCAATTAACTGGTAACGGAAATGAATATGTGGTTATATATATTTTTTGTTATGAATTTTTTCCCTACTCCCTTTTTTTTCAAGTACTTTGGTGAATGAAGGCTTTAAGAAAATTTCACAACGATACAGCTCTGAGAGAATTTTATAATTCCTAAAATTAAGATGACTTGCAACTTAAAGCAAATTTGCTGTCGCGAAAATTGAAAAAAGGCAATGCGACTGAGTGCCTGCTTATGATCTCAAAATGTAGTTTGAAAATGTCCAGTAGTAGAAAGAGTGTGATACTTAAGAGAAATCAATCCCTCATCCGTTAAAGAATACTTCGCCAACGTTTTAATTCCCTTGGATCATCCTGATACTTCGTGTCCTTGTTTTTCTTATAAGTTTATAATGATTTCTATTTTTTTTTTTCATTGGGGGTTTAACGACCATCGTGAGCAGGTTAACGGACTATAAGCAGTTGACTGTCCCTAATTTAAGGTCCCTGGTTCCAGGGAAGGGAGAAAGCCAGTGCCATAAGACAAACACAACATCCATGCCTCACCGGAATTCGAATCCGGATCCATCTCGGACGAATGATCAGAAGCCATCGCTTAGACCACTGCGCCAATGAGCAATGATTTCTATGACACAAATAAATTATAATCGGCAAAGGGCATTTCTTTCAAACAAGAAATTAGTATTTTGCATTCAGAAATCTGTTCTTAGTGTATTTAGTTGTTCTATGAATGAGTAAGTGAACGCGGTAGTTTTAAGGTATCAAAGCGGTGCTTGTTTTTCTTTCCAGAAAGCATAATTAATATATGATATATATATATATATAGGAAACCTTGAAAGCAACATTAGTACTAATTGTGATGACCCATCATCTCAATACCCTCATCCACAGCAGAAATGGAAACGGGTCACGGGTCACGGGCCAACGGGTCGGGTCAAGCCGATTTTGATCCGGTTTTATTCCCGTTTTATTTTTGAAAAGGAAAAAAATATATTCCCAGGAAAAATGCGCGTTGTGGAATTCTATAGTCGATACTGGTGCCCACGAAGTTAATAATGATTTGCCATGCAAAAATATTGTCGTCTCTTTCTTAAAGCAACGAAGATTTCCACCGACCGACGTCAGACACACCGACACCATTTCCTAAAAAGACACTTCCTTTGTGTTCCTTTACAGTGCGATTGTCCAGGGCAAGTTACAGGCAAACGCCATTCGCCTGCTTCTCAGCTGATTTACTCTCTTCGTGCGAAGTTCACTGTATGACTAAGAATTACTTTTCACATCGCATCTTTTACATTGAGCATTCACAGGTTTTCTATTGATGTGCTAACATCGCGTTCCCATGACATGTCATGTCGAAATCAACTCTTTATTTGTTAATATGAATGGATTTAATATTAAAGAGGTTGAGAAAGACGTCGAGGCCAACAAATACGTGCTTGTTCGAAACCAAAAGGGAAAGAGTGAATGCTGGAAATTGTTTCGTCTCATTAAGGAACCGGTGAATAATTTTGTGCTGTTTGGTCGTGCTTGTTGTTCAAAATGTGGAAAGTGCATAATTACAAAGAAAGATGTCGACGGTGTAATAAGAGATTATGGAACCAAAAATCTAACGGATCATATGAAAGTATGCGAACCTCCATCAAAGCGTGGAAAGAGTGAAAAATCTAAATCCATTAAAAAAATACATTTGTGCAATCGCAAATAAAGATTCCGATTTGTAATATACTCACGGTCACGGTCAGCCATTACTTCTGGATTACGCAAAATAGTGGCACTAAAAATGGCACTAACATTCAGCAAGTAACCAAATTTTATTATTAAAAAAGGATTTCAGTTATTAAATATCAAGCAGTTATTGGGATGAATTAAATATCAAGCAGTTATTGGGATATTACGTTTATATGTATATATATAGAAACTGATTTTCGAATTTATAGTTTAAAGCAGATTTGTCCGGGTCAGTTACGGTTCCGGATCGGGTTCGGGTTAGAAATTTTTGACCCGTTTCCAACTCTGATCCACAGAATGACACGAATCGTTTCTCTGAAACTGATATTCCGAAATCTGTGTCCTACCGACATTTATCTTAAAAGAAATAACGATTTACCAGTACATGTTCATAAATCAAAATGAGTGTTCATAGGTCAAAATAACAGGTAGACTTTAAAAAGGCGTGTACGCCGCTGGTCGCGGTCATTCGGCACGCGCGTTTGGCCACTACGCTGTCCACGGTGGGTGGTAATTAATGCCTTCCATGAGGTATTCTCGGTACACACGCGACATGGTGGATCGAGGAATGTTGAATGTTCGCACAACTTCGGAAACTGAATGTCCCATCCGTCTGGCTCCCGCTACCGTGCCTCGTTCAAACTCCGATAATTCACGTCGGCTTGCCGTAATCCTACTGGTGGTTGTTCAATCTGACTCACGAGGTTACGCCTCGCAACTGATAAAAATCGTAGTGTGCGTTGAAGACTTTATGCGACGGCAGCGCCAGTTAAAATTTGCATACTGCTATCTCATGAATTTTGGTACTTCACTGTACTTCATTTTAGTATTTTAACACATTTCAAACGGTGGTTTTTAAAACGATTTCTTTATTTTACAGAGGGGCTGTCTGGATACTCCCTTTGAATTAAACTGCGGGTACAAAAAATTGATGAATACATTCTATTCCCTCGAATGCGCTTGAAAGCATGACAACAGGTAACTTACTATGCAATGCGTTGACCAGCTACGTGAATAACCAATTTTATTTTATACAGATTATCAAAGAAATGAACTTCCGGAACTGTAAGTGCTTCTGTGTTAGTTTTTTTATCATCCCTGCTATTCAATAGGAATTTCATTTAGTTTAATATTTAAGACTTCTAAAAAAGAAGGCGTTTCCCTAAATTATTTTTCTTATCTTTGATTGCGTAACATTAAGTATCCGAAGCCAATAATATGAATGGGAATTTATTTTTTTGAATATGGCTATATTACCAATATAAGCAAAACTCGGAAAAGCTGCTCAACTGGTACGTTTGCTCAGATAACCGTTGTGATGTTCTGACAAGATTAATTATAAACAGATCAGTCTTTCAGAAACGTTGACTGCATGGGGAAATCGTGAAATCACTGTGATAGAAGTAACAGGTGCGATGTTATTTATGGAGCGTGATAACATACGCGAGAGGTTGAGAGCTGCAAATAGGTGAGCATGTAGTTCTTTTTTCAATGGGGATATTATGGACACAAATTCTAGTGAAAGGCATTGTGGGGCCCAAATTACTCGTTAGTACGTTTCTCGCTGATTCACATTACAAGGAATAATTTATTTGCTTGACGTCACCCATATGAATGGAATTCTCCATTTTGAGAGGATTTTGTTTTCATAGAACATAGATGAATCTAGCGAGATATAGGTTCATCGAAAGGATTTTTTTGCAAAAGCACAAACAACGAAATTGCACATGACTGTGCAACGCAAATAATTGCTTTAATGGTAATCTGATTAATCCTTTTAAATCAGTGTAGAACTGATTTTGTAAATAGATGGAAAGAAAACAGGGAGGGGGGGGCATTATTTCCTTTAAGGGGTATCAATTTTTTAAGGAAAATATGGTGTTGAGAAAGAAAAGTAACATTATCTTACGTTGGAAATTGTAGACGAAACTTCTTTAGCAATGAATAGCAATCATAAAATCAGAATTACTCTCAACGAAGAAGAATGAGTTGAAGCAATTATTATCTAACTACAAAAGGATTGAAAGGTCATATGGGTTCCATTAAAATGTTCACCAGTGGTTAAATTTAGTCCAATTATATTCATAAACACACGCGTCGTTGTGCATATGTACGTGTGTCTACTGAGGTTTAGCTTTGAAAGCAGGCGGAAGTAATTTTGTGAACAAAAGAAAAATAACCTTTCGTTTACTCTGATTGGTCTTGTTTTAATTCTTTTGTTTCTGAGATCTCACATGACAGTAGTACTAGAGTGAGCACTAGATAGCTGGTTCGTCAATTGACGTAGCTGGATGCATTTTGAAAAGTGCTACAAGCATTAGTCATGGAACAGTACATTGTACATTTCAAAGACTTTATATAACAGTATTGTTTGTGTTTTCTTTATTATGTATTTCTTTTTTGTTTGGGGGTTAAAGATTACCGTGAGCAACTCAATGGACTATAAGCAGTCACCCGTCTCTAATTTAGGGCCACTGGTTCCAGGGAAGGGAGAAAGCCTGTGCCGTAAAACAAACACAACATCCATGCCTCACTGGATTCGAACCCAGACCCTTCTCGGGCGAATAATCATAAGCCATCGCTTAGACCATTGCGCCATATCACTACCGTGTATTTTTTTTGCCAAACAATACATATGTCAAGAAGATCAAAATTAATACTTAAGTACCCCACGCGAGGATAAAGGCATCCCTTTTTGTAAGAATGTGGATATCTGTTATGGAAAAAAGAAAAATCTGCTCCTTGCATCGACATTTTTTTCTGAATCAAGATCTATTTTTAGCGCTACAACAGGCTATTTCTAAACGTACTTTTTCTATGTGTGTGAGTTTTGAGGTAAAAATGACTGATAGAAATTTAGAGCAAAGCACTGACATCAAATTGTGTATGTAGATAGATAAAACGTCTAATGAAGCGTTTGATCTATTGAAAGTGGCGTATATGGTGAGGATGCATGAAAAAGCCAAGTGTCTTTGAGGGGCATAAGAGCCGAAAAAGCACGCATGTCACGCGAGCAGTTCAAGATCATACTTGTAGGTTTTTTCAATCACAAAGGGATAGTTCATCACGAATTCAATGAAAAGAGACATACGGTCAACAAACAGGGCTGTATTTAAAGGTGTTGAAAAGATTACAGGATTCTGTTAGAAGAAAAAGAGCTTAACTGTGGATTGACAATACCCCAAGCCGCATGATGTGCTCAGTGTTCACGACTTCCTGGCTAAAAAATCAATTGCCCAATTGGATCATCCACCCTATTTCCCTGACTTAGCCCCTTGTGATTCCTGGCTCTTCCTTTAAAAAAAAATTAAAACTGCCTTCAAAGTACGAAGTTTTTCAGACATTTCAGACATCCACGCGACAAAGGAACTCAAGAGTGTTCCTGAAACAGAGTTCCAGGTATGTTTCCAGCAATGGCAACAGCCACTAGCTCACTGGGAGGAAATTGCTTTGAAAGTTGCAGTAGCCGCTAATGCGCAGGTATACACACAATTTTTCTACAGGTCGTATATATTGCGAACTGTCGGGTTTATGCGCGTTTCCTCCATGCAGAGAATTCTGTTGCCTTTCTCCATTTAATTAAATTAAAAATTTTCAGGAAAAGTTGTGAGATAAAGCTCTTATTTAGCCCATTTCATCTCCCGTATTCTCATAAAACGATAAATTAGCAATGAAAAATTTGAGGGTCTCACTTAGATTTTGTCTGATTAATATTCAATAATAATATTTCTTGCATGCAATGATTGTTTCAATAACTACAATACATCTGAGTGTGCCACATTCATAAACGTGACGGGAAGGTCTATCAAATAAAATGACCAGTCAGTGTCCATCATCGTCCTGAGGAATACTTAGGAATTTTTTCTAAATCATTGTTAAGATCTCTTCTTGTTTCTTAAGTGCATATGAGATAATGTGTCGAAGCGTTTTTTAAAAAGATCTCACCACTAATGTAGGCCACAGTCTGAACGATTTATTTCCTCGTACCAGTTTACCAAACAATGAATCAAATGTCGAACTGATTTACGAAATGTTGCTTTGATGTGTGGAACTAGCCCTGAATTAATCATGAAGAGATTTAATATTCAAGAATCAGTACCTGTGAAACCTTGCTTTGGAATGATACATCTTGCCTTGTAATTATAAGAACCGGTATATGCATATACTACCACTTGACGGGGACTGTCTGAATTACAGATAACGTGGAGTGTTTTGTTCATCAATTTAACATTTTATTGATCGGTCACGTTTATCGTTAGCAGCATTCGTGTGTTTTTCCATGATAGAACTATCGGTACCTAGTAGATAAAAAACAAAAATTCGTTTAAGAATGATGATCTTCACGATTGTGCGCAACGCAATCGTATCTTATTGTTCTCTAAACACAAAGATAAACAGTTAGTTCATCCGAACAAGAAAGAATGAGAGGTTTACGGTTGAAAATATTGTCTGTATCTTTCATTGTTAACATTAGTTGGAACAAAAAATGTCAACGCTTTCAAGATAGCAAGCTAGTAATGCGACGTAGTTACCGGCCTAACTAAACTATTAATTCACAGCGTCTTTCTTTTGCCGCTAGCTGAACCTATTAACACACATTCCATAGACGCTTTTTCGTGGATATTGTGTAAGAATATTCGTCTCTGGAAGTTCTCTATCTTTTTTTTCTTATTGAAATAATTTCCCAATATATTTTTTTCATTATACTTGTTTTCTGTAAAACTTTCTTTCGCGTATTTATTTCATATCCACTTATTTATTTATTTATTGAAGGAAAGGGGATTCTTCAAGGCTTCTTTCGTGGAAGTTCTGTAACAATTTTGCAGCTAAAGCACTAAAACGACTTTTCTTGTAAAAATTACCTAGTCTTGTGCGTGTGTGTGTGTGAGAGAGAGAGAGAGAGAGAGAGCATTTTCTAACCCGATACTTTCTAGGAATTATTTACAGCAAAAATAATTAACATAATACTCTGGTGAAAGGTTCCGTGTAGTTTTTTACAGAATTCTGCAAATTCTACTTCGCAAACGTTTCCTAACATTTCTCTAATTTCTGAAAATACGTAACAACTTCTTGAAGGAAAATCTCTGACCATGTTTTATTCTTTTGTGGAAATTGTCTGACTTTTATAAAATTCTATGCCGCCCCGGTGGCATAGTGGACTAAGCGATGGCTTATGACCATTCGTCCGTGAAGGGTCTGGGTTCGAATCCCAGTGAGGCATGGATGTTGTGTTTGTCTTACGGCACTTGTTCGCTCCCTTCCCTGGAACCAGTGACCCTAAATTAGGGACAGACAACTGCTTATAGCCCATTGAGCTGCTCACGGTGGTCGTTAAACTCCCAATAAAATATATATATATATATATTTCTTTGTGAGTGTGTGTGTGAAAATTCCATAAAAAGTATTTTGGGTGAAAATTTCACAAATGTTTAAGAAACGTTACCTGGATTAATCACGTGAGTTCCGAAACAACATTTCATTTCATTTATCTGTTTATTTATTTATTCTTTCTTTTATTTTTTAATACTTTTCTTTCCTAATTTATTGCTCCCCTTCTTAACGTTGGAGCAGGATGTCATGTCAGAAACTCTGCACTTCGATATCTAACAGCAAGGCATGTTAAACGAATAGAGATTTAATGTGACAGACTGGATTGGATGGCGTGGAATTTGGAGAACGTGGGCCATAGTATGTTTTGGATATCTTCAGACATAATAAAGTTTTAGTTGGCTTGATGTTTGAAGAACTTGGGCAAACAAAAAGTTTCGTTTTGCTAGGGATGTAGAGAGCGTGCGTGGGTTATAACAAATTTGGGATTGCTTGGAATTTGACAAACTCAAAATATAATCAGTTTAGAATTTGTTACAGTTTGGTAATCTCATGTTATGGAGCACGTTTTTTTTTTTTTTTTTTGTTTTTTTTCGCGTTTTGCTAAATTGGGACTAAGTGTGGGACTGATAGGAGCTTTGCTTTCTTGGAAATGCAATAAGATGTAACTCAGCCCCAAATCATTTACCGATGTAGTTTTTCATACCTGGATAAAGCTGGGCCCCATAGCAGAAGAAAAATGGTTTTAGAAAACTGGGGTGCAATCATGGCAAACTTCCCGTAGAAACTAACAACCGACATTCTCCGAATTTGTGTGGAGGGGTATCCCATAAGTTGTAAACCTCACATATTTGTACCTTGATCAGCATACTATAAACGTAAGTCTTTTTCGTGAGCGAGATTGGTGATACGCTATGTCTCAAACCATGACTAAGGAAATGTTGAACTAAATGAGAATACGATGCAATAGTTTACGGCCAGACGAAACATAAACAGAAGTCAACTTACGATAATCTTTTATTAGCCCAGCAATATTTCAGTAGAGCCACATATGATCTAGTTTTTTACATAGAACGAACATCTCCACACCCACATATACACATAGAAACTGCTGTATCGTCCTTTTTATCTATCGTCCATATCACATTCATACGTCACTCACTCTGACCTCAAGAGTGTTGCCAACCTCATTCTTGTGAGAGAAAAGATATCACGTTAAGTTTGGAAAGCGTAAAAGAGAACAAACTCAAATTTACATAGGAAAAGGAACTAAAAATGAAAGTTATTTTATAATATACGTAACAATACCTTTGTTTCAGCTGTGCCAGTTAATAATAAACTCTTTTTTCATGATCAGCAAGCCACATCTCAGTGGCTTCCTGGAGTTCTTCATCAAATCTGTGAAATACATTCCACGGTTTTAGTGACGACAGGCATAATCCAATAAAGCTTCGAAATGTGCATTCATGAATATGTGTCCTAGTTCATCATTAATTCACTGCGAAGAAGCGCCGAGAGTATATCACATTGATACGCCGTATTTAAATTTACATGCTCTGCCATTTGAGAAAAATATCTCATAGTGGTGTAAAACGCAAGATTCTAGTTCGATTTTCTTGTTTGGGTGTTTGACGACCACACTGAGTAACTCAAAGTGTTATAAGCAGTCGTCTGTCCCTAATTTAGGGGCTCTGGTTTCAGGAAAAGGAACACAAACATATCTCACCCGTGGTTCAGGTCCGGACCCATCTGGGATGAATATTAGATGCCAAATGTATATAATTTTAGATGCCAACTTTATATACCACCGCGCCGGTCTTCTAGCTTCTCAACTGATGGTTTTGCGTTTGAATTCCGGAGCAAGACACGGGTTTTTTGTTCGTACTTCCGGTACTAATTCTCTCTATTCCGAGCTAATGGCTCTAACTCTTTATAATCTTAATTTTTCATATTGGACGTTAAACGCTCCCAAAAAATGTTATATGATAACATACAGAATATAGAATGGTTTTCCGAATCTCTAGAACATTCTTTTGATAATTTCTTAAAAACGACGCTTCCGTATGCACTGACCATGCCAGCTTGTGGTATACACTACATTGACAAAAGTCACCGGACACCTTGAGGAGAAACACAACATAGCATTTATTGTACGGTGTCGGTCCACCTTTGGCCTTAATGCATGCACTGATCCTTCGAGACATGCTTTTGACAAGGTTTTGGAACACAGCGATAGGTATGCGCTTCCATTCAGTACATAATGCTGCCGCTAACTCTTGCTTAGTAATAGGCCTTGGTTCCAAACATCTTATGCGGCGTTCTAATTCATCCCATAGGTACTCTATGGGATTAAGATCAGGTCTCTGTGCTGGCCAGTCCACACACGATACGGAATTATCGTCAAACCACACCGTAAAAATCCTTGTTTTATAGCTCGGTGCATTATCCTGCTGGTACCAACAAGGCTCGGTTCCGTAGTATTGCCACAGAGTTGGTAGAGCATAATTGTCCAAAATATCGAGGTAGACCTGCTGGTTACAGGTTTGTCCACGATAACCAATGTGCCGGGACCCTACCACGAAAAACATCCCAATACGAGTGCACTGCCAGCTCCAAACTTGACCATAGGAACAGTACACTGTAGTAAATAGCGTTCCCCGGCTGCCGCCGTACCCACACACGGCCATCAGACTGATGGATCATGTATCTGGATTCATCAGTCCATAGGACCCGCTTCCATTGATCTACGGTTCACGATAAACGTTTTTAATACCATGCTAAACGACGAGTAGCATTCCGAGTGGAGATGAAAGGCTTATGAGCAGCTGCACGACCACGGTAACCCATGAAATGTAGTTGTCTGCGAATGGTACGTGTACATACCGAGGTTCCAGCCTTTTTACTCACCTGTACACTGAGGTCTTGTGCAGTACTCCGTCGATCAGCTGTAACGACTCTCCTGAGGCTTCGACGTACTTTATCACTGATTATCTTTGGTCTGCCGGTACCTTTGATGCGTCAGGCACGCTATGCGTCTTTCTCTTATTCAGCACACCCAAAACACTTGACTTGGATATGTTTAAACGCCTCCCGGTTTTGTCTTATGGACAACCCACTAATACATATAACACCCAACAATCTTTCCTTTCTCAAAGTCAATTCTCTCCCGCCGCGACATTTTCACTCAACCTCATGGTGCGATATGGCCGCGGTCAGCTGCATGCTTGTTTTTACGCCGTTTGCAGCTGTACCGCGCATCTTAACATCTCAGTGGATCCGTTCATTTGCTTTTGAAGGGGTATCCGGTGACTCTTGTCAATATAGTGTATATAATCCTTACCTTTTCCCCAAATGGTTGTATCTTCAAGGATTATAGCACATAGGTGGATATTGTAATGGTACTTAAAATGTTACATCTACTCGGGCTGATGAAAATGTAACTTCCGACGATTTTTGGATGCGGATTAGGGATACGAAATCAATTTTTGTTTTACTTTTATTGGCTTTATTGCATTCTTCTGACAAGAAGAATGAAATAAAACCAATGCTTCTGACAAGAAGAATGTAATAAAATAATTTTTTCGGGCAAGAAGAATGTAAAACCAATTACGTTAGTAATAAAACCAACTTCATTACAGTCTTCTGACAAGAGGGCGTTGTTTTCCACAAGAGTTTGAATAAAAAGGCAATGTGTGGGAGAATAGATTCAAGTTGACATGGCAACTTACCTGAAAATATGGTTTCATTTGGAGGTACGCGCAGTGATTAGGTTGAACCATGTGACTAGCAGTACCCAAAGAAACATGTACATTTGCAGCAATCCGACGCAAAATCAGCTGTCTGCCTTTCGCGCCAAACCCCCTCCCCCAAACTGTTGCTGTCTGCTGTTGATATTGAAAGCCCTGCCACAGCGTTTTTCATTAGTCTGCGCATTGCGCTCGTGTGCGAATTTTGAACACTATTTTGACAGTGACCCAACCCTTATGACTTAAGGACCATAGAATTCCTGCAATTGTCGACGGATCTCCACTCTAGGCGTTTTCCCTTATCCAGAGAAACCTAATCACTGCACGTACCTCCGAGTGGGACCATGTTTCCAAGTGGGCCGTCGCTTTTATTTGAATCTGTTTCTGGAACGTTGCCTTTTTATTCAAACTCCTGTTGTGCCAAACAACACCCTCAAGTCAGAAGCTTGTAATGTTTTTGAAAGACACCAATCTAAACACATCTAATCCGCCACCAAAGGTCATTGGAAGTTACTTCTTGATCCGTAGTATCCGCTTAGTTGGAAGCGGTTTTTAGGAGTCTTTTCTATGTGGGAATATACTGTAGTAAGACAAAACAAGACATAACGAGCAAGCTGGTTGTTTGAAAAAGTACGAGGGTTTTAAAATGTCTACAGCCGACAATATTTAAACTAAAATCTCACTTTAGGAGCATAATTTTCTATTCTAAGTACATCGTGTCTGTATCTCGTTCTGTGTTTTTCTTGGTGAAAGGACAAATTTCAGAAACGATTTCCTGGCCTTAAAACTTTGGATTGAGAAAGCAGCTGTTTTACAATGATACAAATTTCGACATGTTTATATAAGACCAGTGCGTTTATAGTAGGCTCAGGTGTGTGTGCGTGCGCGCGTATGTCCATTAACATTTGAACTAACCGTAATAATATTCAAGTAACTGAAAACTTAAGATTGGTACATAATGAAAATTTCTTTGAAAAGTCATCTTGTCAACTTTCGCAAAGCGCTTAAAACATTATACCGGTGAGCTGGAGAAATATATTTACAGCCGTCTTACTTTCTGTTTTGGTTTGTACATTTTGTGTGTGTGTGTGTGTGCGTGCGCGCGTGTGTGTCCGCGTATCATAAAATGAATAAATACTAGCTGTCATTAACAACCATAATACTGGTAAACCAACCATGAATTTTGTGCAGTCCTCTTATGTTATAACATGAGGTCATCAAACAAAAGTACATAACTCTTAAGCCAAAGTAAAATATTTATGCAACTATATTCACAGCTCGTTTCGAAGAAAATTAATTGAAACCATACGAATGGGCCCAAAATATTTGTTTGCCTAGTTATCTTGTTAACGTTACTTGATCAGTAATTATATTTAAAACATTAATTAACAAATCAAGAATTGGCAAGAAAGTGAAAGCGTTCTATATATTTTCTCTTGCTGATTTTTTAATAAATGGCTGCATATAAAAATGAGTAAAAAGGAGTACAAGCTGCGGTGAGAAAACACTTGGTCTTTGATAACTGCGTGTAAGCAGCAGAATAGTTCTAACGTCAATTTAAGTGAATGAATATGCAACAAAATTTCATAACTTGTTTTCGTTACACTAAATTTGTTACAAAAATTAGGAATATTTCAATCTACTTTGGTAAAACATCTTTAGTAGGTTACACCGAAAATTGGTGCTACACCAGTTGCACCATCTTTTGATGCAAAGTTAAATCACTCTGGGGTGAATGAGACTCACAAAAAAAGGGTGCAATGAGTGCAACTTCGCACCAATCATGTTGGATACCATAACATGGTGCCTAATTGCTGCATGATTTCGTGTGGGTCATGCAAAACACAGCATTTTACTTCTGCCCCAGAAGATGGTGCATCTGGTCTAGCACCAGGTTTTGGTGCAACATATCCGTAAAATTTTAAGAATGTAGATATTTAAAATTTCTTTGATGAGAAATTTTATACTATAGTTGCCGTGAGGAGAGTTGACATATAAAATTTCTGTTTCATATAAAGATCCGATTCCTTACTAATTCCAATCTACAACTCACTTATTTTTATTCTGAGTTCCCCAGCACTGGCTTGTGGCATGACAAGAGATGGAAAATTTTCCATAAAAAAGAAAAAAATGAAGAAAGAAAGAATAAAAAAGGTTCAAAGAACCTCATTTTTAAACGGGCAATTTCCCTACGAACGCGATGTTTTCCTTGTAGTGAAAGCTAAGAGAAGAGCTATTCGGTTCCATTATCTTCATTTGCGTTTGAAAAACTGTGTACACCTCAGTGATTTTCGAAAATAAAAAAAAAAAGAAGAAAACAGAAATTCTGAATGAATTGGAGCAGAAAAGCGAACGAAATTCGGAGACAGTTTCGATTCCGAAAATAAAACCGCAAGCATCGGAATCCGGGCAAATGAACCCTCTCGACAGAGTCCTTTCCTCTTTTATCTAACAGTGTGGAAAAAGTTCTACATGGGCTACTGTGTCGTACGTCGTCGGCTTCACTCCAATGAACTAATGACAAGGAGTTGGTGTTATGTTCATAACGGTCCCATACTTTTGAGATCTTTTGCAGAATTCCCAAAGCGGCACGTTTAAAGAAAAAAAAAAGCAGAACAAAAACAGAAAGAAAGAAAAAAATCAGTTCGAGTATTTCACGTAGCACTTACCCAGATATTTTGAGCACAACTTTTGTTCTTAATGTAGATCACCGTAACATTTAGCCGTAAAATATTTTATCCATTTGATCAACGATGGCTAAATAAAAAGAATCGAAAAGGATCTTCAAAACATAAAATAATTTACTGTACCACATGCAGAACACAACAGAATGCCTATTAAAACTGCATAATCCGTTATTAGTGTGCGTCCGCGTTGTCATCTATTGAACAAATTCCGCTTAAAAGCGCCGTATTTGTAAATCACCAATTAAAACAGCTTAAAGTGATCACCCAAACGTTGTTTTATACGTTCCTTATTTTACAAACAGACACTTTCTTAACAATATAAAAAAAAACTTTGTTAACATTTCTCATCTGCTGGCGGCCTTTTAGTATGCTTAATGCATTCAGAAAATATTCGCTTCTCTTTCAGCAAACAGTACCTCGTCAAAAACTTATGTAATGTTCATTTTTTAACCCCTCAGTGCTATCATTTGGAACTAGTATGCTGACTTCTGAGCATCTACAAATTAGTGCTTCCGGCTCATTAAAAATATGTAACCAGAAGAAGAATAGACAATATAAATATCTGATTCTGGATTCAAACTATGGTTTCCAGCAGATGAAGCATTGTGAATAGTGGGTAACGTGTTTGTTTTTCGTTCTGGACCCTAAACTGAAAATGTATAGTTCCGCTTATTAGTTACGTTAGAAAATGAGATTCTACGTAGCCGCCATTTTGTTTTTTAGCGTAATCAAAGAGATATTCTACATCCTGCTGTTATTCCAATGTGAGATTAGTTTTTATCTAATTTGCAATAAGTTTCTATTTCATTACTTATGAGTTATGACTAACGAAGGATAATGTGAGGCTTCATTTTCTGTGCGCTTTGGCTAGTAAAGTCTTTGCATGTGTGTGTTAGCCTAACAAAGCTTCCTCTTTTCGTTAGATTGCAAAGGTTTCCTTCTTAGGGTTTTGGCTAGTAAGGGCTTCCCTTTTTTGTTAGCTGGAGGGATGTCTCCCCTTATATGTTAAGGGCTTCCTTCTCCTGTTAGATGTACAGTGTACAGGATTTCTCCTTCTGTTAGATGCTAATGGCTTCCCTTTAGTGCTTTGGCTAGTAAGGAACTTCATTTAGTGTTTTCTTCACTAAGGGCTTACCCTCTTTTTTTGCTAGCAAAGGGTTCCTGTTAGGATTTTACGAAAGTCTCCTCTTTCGGCAAGTAAGGGCTCCCTTTTTGAGTTTTGACCACAACGGGTTTCCTCTTTCTGTTAGATAATAAGGGCTTCCTATCAGTGTGTTTTTTTTTTTTTTTTATTAGAGCTTCCTTTCAGTTGTTTGCTTGTACGGACTTCTTTTATCGTTTCGGCCACAAAGGGACTTCCTCTTTTTTATAGCCAGTAAAAGTATCAGTTAAATGCGTTTGTTAATAAGGGCTTTCTTTTTTGAGATTTGGACACTAACAGATAGTAAGGGCATCCGTTTAATGCTTTTGCTAGTAAAGACTTTCGTTTTCTTTTGGAAAGTAAGGGCTTACTTTTTGAGCTTTAGCCAGCAAGGGCTCCCCATTTTTGTTAGCTGGCGAGAGCTTTCTCTTTCCGTTAGATGGTAAGAGTTTCCTTTTTGGTTTTTTATTGTAAAAACTTTCTTTTGGAGCTAGAAAGGATTTTTACTATTTTGGCCTTTAAGAGCAAAAATAGTTTTTTATTGCTAGTAAGGGCTTAATCTCAAGGTTTTGGATAATTAAACTTTTCTCTTTTGGAAACTAAATGCTTCCTTTTTGAGTTCTGACCGGTAAGAGCTTCCTCTTTAGGTCAGCTAGAAAGAGCTTCTTCTTTTTGTCAGCTGCTAAGGACTTCGTTTTAGAGCTTAGGCTAGTAAAGACCTTCTTTTTCTATTTTGGTCACTAAGAGCATTTCCATTTCAATAGCTAGTAAGGGAAGCCGTTTAATTTTTTTGATAGGGAGAGCTTCCTTTATCAGGGTTTTGGCAAGCAAAATATTTTTGTTTGGGAAGTAAGGACTTTCTTTTTGAGTTTTGGCCAGTTAGGGCTTCCTCTTTTTGTCAGTTAGTAAGAGCTTCTTGTAATGTTTTGGTGTTTTGGTTAGATTCGGTTTAGTGCTTTGACTCTAGTATGGCTTCTTTTCAGTGGTTTAGCCTCTTTTAGCTTGCTAGTAAGAGCTTCCTTTCCTGTGTGCTGAATTTGTCGAACAACAACTTTTTTACTTTGTTCTTGTAAGTAGAAACAGCGATACACATTAAGCTAAAATCGTTCATTTTTTCGCCTTTAAATTTCCCATTTATTATTTAAATTTCTCGGTAAGAGTGCTTAAAATTAAATACATTTTTAACTTTGTCAAGACTGCTTTGATTAAAGCAAAATATCTTTTTACACCTAACACTCACAAGTGAATGTCTTTGAAGCTCATAGTTTTCATTTATGTAGCAAATTCCTCGTCGAGGGCTATAAAAATTGCAATACTTTGAAATGGCATTAAGAGCCACAATTATAAACTTAAACAAATATGCCGTATCCTCTTCGGTTAGTTGACTCTAGTTCCGTGCGACCCTCAGTAATAATAATTTCTCATTCAGTTCTTTTGCTTTCTATTAAAAGTTTGCATATCCGATATAATGCAAAGTATATTTCAAAACTAATGGGTTTTGCCTCAAAATTAACTGTTTGCGACATGTTAGCACACTTTTTTGTACCGCTCTGCGCGTGTTAGAAATTATCAAAAAATTCTGCCCTTCTCTGAAATCTCCCCTGTTGAAAGAATATGGTTTGGTTTTTGCTTGTCGATACGTTTTGAAAAACATATCTTTTGCCTTTTGTAATAGGTATGTGGAGAAAGAATATTCTTTGCATTGTAGTTATGAATTTGTTGTGAAAGAATATCATTTGCTTTGTGGTTATTCGTAATTTTCACCTATACATTTCAATGGTAACAAGTGTTGATATCAAGTTGATATGATGTTGTAGCCTTTTTTGTAGTTTTATCATCTCGTCATGTATTAAAAGGCTTTTTCTGTTATCATACATTCAGGCATATGTATTATTTTCTAGAATAACTTTCATTAAAGTTGTGCATCCATTTTACAGCCGGTACAGTCGGTGCATAAACAACAAACCTCTTTCAGTGCGAGGGTAGAACCCGGATGAAACCGAAAGAAAAGGAGAAACTTACGCCTTAGATATCTCTGTCACTAACTGATTAGAAATAGTTTGTATGTATCGAACTGAAAAATTGAATCATTATATTCTGGCTAAGTCTTTAGAAAGGTTGAGCAACGTTACAATATTTGTCAGAGATTGAAAGAGATACAACTTAACAATTTATTCATGATTTTTTTCGCGGAGAATAATACTTAATTTAGATAAATCACGTAGCCTGTGCTTTTGTGCACCTGTTTGGGTAAAAATAGCCTGCATCCAGACGACATTTTTCTGTTGCATTTCAGAAAATAATCGATGAAACGAAAAAGTGTTTAAAAACAATTGCTGTGTATCTTCACGAGAGAAAACTTGCATATTAACATGATGTACTGATCACGAGATAGTGATTGCTGCGTCTCAAATACATTTCCCTTTCTATTTTTTCATCGAGAAATGCAGCGCTTGAAGCAATATGCACATACGTGAAGCTGAAAATAGGAAATCCCTCTCGCTGCTACAAGCCGATAATACATCCCTGAATTGAGCTGCAATCGTTCTTTATCTGGGATTACTCATGCTTTTGGATTACTCCCATTAAGTTCTTAAGATACTTTTGGACTATCGCATATGAGGAAATAAAGTGAAAACGAGACTAATTTTTGTCATGTTCTTGTGAGCACGTACATTTGGTTTTCGTGCAGCATAACTGAATTCCGTCTCATGCAAAACTTGTCATCCAATTGAGGAAGTTGGAAATATTTGCCGGAGGATCAATATTAACAGAAGAAAAAGCCAGTGATCCTCTCATTTACCTCCAAACTAACCAAATGCGGAGCTTTCTTCATTTTCGTTCCTAATTTTCTTTTAGATTCTTATATTTTTTTCTTAGTGCTTTCCAGTCGTAAGTTGGAAAATTTGCGCTCCACTGCGTCCGTTTGTCAATAGCATGAGTTGAAAAGCTGTTTGATTTCAAAGAAATTAAGTGAGTTGTCAGCGCTCGACGGATTTAATTTTGTTGGAAGTGTTAAAATTTAATCCCTATGTTTTGAGTCATCAAAACAAGCATTTCTCGTAAGTCAATTGGCATTCATTTAAAAAGCAGATGATGTTTTTACATCATCCATTTCTTGAGAACTGATTGATTTTTGATTTTATTTTTGTGCTTCTTATGCTTTTTGGCTGTCTGGTTTAACTATGCCCAGTCTTCATATTTCGTAGTTTTTATGGTACACCTTCGTTTATTACGCGATCACCAATTTTAACGTAGGACTAGGTCTAACACCGCGGATAGGGAGACTTATGGCCCACCCACCGCCTGTGACAAAAATAGGTCCCAATTGAAATCATTAAAGCATTAAAAATACGTGCCGCACACTAATCGTGTTAGCATATTCGTAAACAGCATGGAGTCCAATTTTCGTACTGCGCAATTCAACATGCGCGCGAAGCTCCCATTGCTCCCTGTGCGCAGGGGAGATGACGCAATATTTCTGGGTGTGCCGCCGCGTTTGACTCAGTTCATCTCGGCAACCATAAGCGCAACACGACTGTGCGTGTTATTGTTTTAAAGCTCTTGATGAGATCTATTCAAATATATGAAGTACATTTCGCAGTGGTTTGAACTGAACATTTTAAAAATAATTTTCTTGTGAACCGGTGAACATTTTTGACAATAACACGGTTTATCTGGACAACCGGGAGTGCAAAACGCATGGTATCGTTTTAAAGCTCTCGACAAGATCTATTCAAATATATGTAAAGAACGCATCGCAGTGGCTTAAACTAAAGTTTCTAAAAATTGTTTTCGTGTGAACGGGTTAACATTTTTGACAGTGCAGTGGAGTTCACAGAATGAACGCAAGCAAAAGTGAAGAAAATCAAAATTAGAGGCAAGAGCAAGCGATGAGGAATGTAAGAAGCCCAAGAAGACAGAGCCCCACGTTGTGTAATTCGTGAATCGATCTGCTTTGTGTTCCCAATGTATCCAGCATTCTTTGTAAAAATTATGTAAGCTACTTTTCATATCATAGACCTGTTCTGGTTATAACAAATTAAATAATCGCTTTGAAATCATGCTCGACTAGCTCATTTCAATTCTCCGATCTGCACATCGTAGTCCTACGTTCCAAACTGATGGTTTAGCCAGAACTGAGCCTACCTGTATTTTTTTTTATCAGGTTTTTGTTTTTTTCCGATTGTTTTGAATTTTTGCACTTACACTTCTGACATGTTTTGAAATGTTTAGCTCTCTGACCACCATGTGGTATTGTTGCTTTTCAATACGTACATTTAGTTAATTTATATGCACTTGCTTTTGCTTTCTGACCATTTTTTTTCAATTCACACATTTTGTTGTTTTCTGGCTGACTTACTTTTGTTTTCTTCCCACCATGTTGCTTGTTGTTGATTTAGTTGTATCATCTTTGTATTACTGAGTTAAGCAAAATTAAGATTCATATCAGATGAAAAATCTCTGAAAGAGAAATACTGTTTAGATCGAAACGGTGTCCTAGATATTTTTAAGGCAGATCTTGCAACAGATTCCATGTGGGATGTCACAGAAAAAAAAATTAGGAGACTTTTTTTACAAAATTATTATCATAGAACAGGAAGAAAATTACGTTTATCAGTATCACCATTGTTATTATCATTATTTTGCAATCAGAGTACATATAAAGAAGAAAAATTTCTCCGTCATTTCTGGTCAACGCCGGGATTCGAACCCGAGTCCGCTTATTCCGGAACAAGTAGCTCTACCAACTGAGCTACGCAGACGTTCATTCTGAGTGCTATCTGACTTTTGGCCGTGTGCGTCCTGCTGGCAGGTACGTCACATCTCCCCCCCGAAAGAGGGCCGGGGGCATGGCCCACGGGTCAGCCGCCACCACGAATCGTTGCAGGCAGCCATCCACTGTAGAACGTGCACTTGAGAACTCCCAGTCAATCCGGTGTGTGGAATGTAACGTCACACACATTTTATTTTTCGAAGCGCTGGAGAAGGTATTCCCTAATTTTTCTATCTCGCGGTGTGGAAATAACATCACACCATTGCGAGATTTTGAACGGTCGGGTCATCCGGATAGTTCGGGCGCCATTATAACGAAGTAAATTTCTCGTCATTTTTGTCTACGCCGGGATTCGAACCCGAGTCCGCTTATTCCGGAACAAGTAAACTACCAACTGAGCTACGCAGACGTTCATTCTGATTGCTATCTGCCTTTATGTCGTGTGCGTCCTGCTGGCAGGTACGTCACATACAGCACTTGGTTTTGCAGGATCCAAGTTTGAAATGTTATCCTGATAAGCTATAATATTGAAATTCTTTATAGTTTTCTCAATACTCCAAGCCCATAAGAACACTGAAGAGTTCGATCGGCAGCGAAATTGGCCGACAGGAAGGACTAATAACAGAGCTATTCCAGCTTCCCTCTAGCGTTGAGATAAAGTAATAAACATTCAGAATATATACTACGATCAAAAAAGAAGCTAGAGAACCAGTTAGCTGTTCCGGGGGCATAGTGGTCTGAGGCTCTGACATCTGATCATTCTCCCGAAATGGGCCAGTGCGAGACTTCCTCATGGCGCATGGGATGTTTATAGGTCTCACCACACAAAATCTCTAACTTCCCTGGAACTAGTAGTCCTAAATAAGAGACGAGCGACTGCTGAGACTGCTTATATTCCAACGAGTTGCTCATAATACTCGTTAAACTCCAAAAAATAACAAGTTAGTAAAATCATGCAATGCACTGATTATGATACGCTTTCCAACATACCAGAAATCATTACTCAAGTTATGAGGATAATGGCTGAGGAATAAATCTCCCTCCTGTGTCCTGATCTTTGACCCCATTTCGATGATATTCAACGGAACCGGTTCTTCAATCATAAAAGTTTCAGGCTAAAAATATCAACAAGAATAAAAAGGCAGCTGTCTAAGCATGTAAAAAACCAACCCGAAACGTACAATTAGAATTTTACTACTAAAACGACATTAGGTAAAAACAAGATCTTTCGCAACAGGCGCCCTGTGCGTCATCAGGTGAAAAGAACTGGCTCTAGGAGAACACACACACTTAATATATATGTAGTCCCGAAGATAACAGCGATCTTGGTGAGTGACATGATATCCGCAACTCAACTCGGTTACAGCGAAAAACAAAGCTGAGAAAGAAAATAACACTTAATAGGTGACCAACACATACTCACCGAAGTGATAAATAAGCTTAACCCTTTAAGCGTCCGATGTTCTGTGCTTGAACTAAACAGCGCCCAAAGCTTTTACTCCCTCCAAACAGAAATGTTCATATAGCGACCGGGTTTTACGAAAGCTACGGGAAAATAATTTATATTTACCCCTCTCAACTCGTCATCAGCCAAACTAAACATATTATAGGTGATGAGCTCTACCTTCTAGTCCTTTATTCCCTGTTCCATGACTGAAAACATGATAAGGAAGGGCTAGTCTCTCTGACACGAGCATCATGCAACTGAGTAAAAAAAAAAAAAAAAAGGTTACTCAAATATCTACTCTCTCTGCTTCCTTAAACTTGGCTCCATTGCCATAGCCCTTTATCGGTTAGTTTTTCAGAAGGGATTGGTGTCAATCATACGCCTGAATGACCAGTCTGAATAACTAATCTAAGGGCGAACGCAAAATTTTTCGATGCTCTAGTCTTGAACATAACTCATACGAGCAGATTTGGAACCACTAAACATACCCTGAATGAATTCGTTCCAGTCGCGTTCGGTCCACTTTTAGACATCGAATATATTCTTTTGAATTGTGTTCAGCCCATTTTGTTAACCCCGAGATACTTCGTTCCAGCAGGTTAAAGGGTTAAGGTCCGTTATCAACCCCCACAATAGGGGTACTTCGCACGACACAAGAAGTTAGATAAGCGAATCCATGGTGCATGTACCTGTGCAGGTAAGTCATCTTTACAGCATACGTCCTGAAAAACGTCAATGTACAACTTTCGGCGAAGAGAGTCATATACCTTCCTCTGGTTTTAAGTAACAAATAAGTCTCAGACCAAGAGGGCAGATGAGTTCCAGGCGTGCAAAAGAAGTAGTAGTAGATCCAGTCTTCACAGTGTACTGATGTTCAGTCACTCTAACTCCTAAATTGCGAAGAGTGGAACCTTCATAATTTAGAGTTATACTAACCGGTTCCGTATACCTGCGGAACAACATACTAAAGTTTTGTTGCAATAGAAGCATTTTTAGTCAAGTTCTGAGATTAATGGCTGTGGAATAAATCTCTCTCCTTTATCCTGACCTTTGACACAATTTCGATGATATTAAAGAGAATTGGTTCAGTATACCTCCGGAACAACATGATTAAATTTTGTCTCAATCGAAGCATTTTTACTTAAGTTATGACGCAAAAGGGAAATAGGACGGATCCCGCTCCTATGTCCTGACCTTTAACCTTTCACGCGAGTTATCGTGCGGGCGGACGGACGGACGGACAGACAGACAAAGCTGGAGCATATACGCTTTTTCAACCTACGGTTGGAAAGCGTAAAAAAAGATAACCCCCCCCCCAAATAAAAAGGTCAATCAGAAAGGATAAATTCTATGCTACTGCACTGCTGGCCACCCAAAGTGCAACACCAAGAAGGAAGCATCCGATTGCCCTGAAATTCGCAGCATGCGTCGCCCGCGAGAGGACATGCAGACGATTGGCATTGCAGGGCATATGCAAATCATGTGCGCCCGACACGCCACCGAGAAGCACTATAAGAAGGGTGCACAGAAGGCGGGGTGTAAGTAGTGGAAGTGTGTTGTGCTGCCGGACCCGTGCGTGGGAAGCTTCTTGATGCCTCGTCGCAGAATACGGCAGTCATTCCAGCACGTTTCGGAGTTCGACAGAGGATGAATAGTGGTTTATCGCGACAGCGGTTTATCGTACCGAGACATCGGCGCCCGTGTGGGACGACATCCAGCCACAGTGAGGCGAGTATGGATTCGGTGGATGCAGGAGGGACGGACGGACCGACGCGAGTGATTGCCGCAGCCGCGGCACACCACCGAACTAGAGGACCGGCATGTTGTGCGGCGGGCATTGACGGCTCGCACCGCCACATCACGAACGTTAGCGCAGGAATTAGGGTGTGTTGCGCAATAACCTGTGTTAGCACGTACCGTTCGACGTCGTCTGCAGGAACAAGTACAATTCTTCACGACCCACCAGGTGTCACTGCTGCCGTAGTCCGCCTGATCTCTCGATATGTCGCCCATCGAACACGTCTGGTCGCTGATCGGCAACCGAGTGGCCCGGAAAGCACCACCCGCGGCTACGAGTGATGAACTGTGGCAACGTGTGGAAGCAGCCTGGACCGACATACCCCAAGCCCACATCCAAAGCCTCTTTCGTTCGATGCCGCGGCGTGTAGCCACCGTTATTGCCAGCCATGGGGGGGGGGGCACACGAACTATTGATGTCTGCGTGTTCCGCAAGTCGCACGGGCCTGTAAGCTCAATCGTTTCATCTTTGTATCTGTTGTTATGTGTCCAGTAAATCTGGCTTTGCTATCTCGTGTCCTTCTTGGTGTTGCATTTTGGGTGGCCAGCAGTGTAAAGTTTGTACAGAAAGATTCTTTGATAACTTTTAGAAACTTATTCTTTTGCGGGATGAAACTGACAATAAAATTAAGTATTAACTGCGCACCTTCTCATTGTTCTTGTTAGCCTTCTTCGGTTTGCTGCTGGACTTCTGTTTTTCTGCTGTTACTTCTGCATTTTGCTGCTTATCTCAGTTTCCACTTTCCTGCACTAGTACTTTTTATCTCATCCTGCCATCTCTTTCTAGACCTTTCCATTTTTCGAGGTTTATTTTAGTGTTTCACATAATAATTCTACTGTACCATTTCCCATGATTCCCTTAGGTAACGCTGTTATTTTCAGTACCTTATTCTGTTGCTCATCGAAGTATAATTCTTCCTTTTTTTTGTGTTTTTGTTTATTGTCTTATTCAGATATTCTCTTTTTTTATCCATCCAAATTGCACCTGGCATAATTCTTTCCATATTTCTCTGCAGAAATGCCATTTTTATAGATTGTTCCCCGCATTTTGTGCACATGTCTGTCCAGCTGATCTGCAGAATTGAAATATGCATTGATAGAATTTTTTTCTGTTTGAGAAATGACAATGTTCTTTATGACTACATCCCCTAAGTTTTCAAAATATGAGAGAGAGAGAGAGAGAAGGAGAACTGAGTTTTCCGTTCAGTTTTCTTTATTGTTACGTTCAAGTATTTCAACAGAAAAGCTAAATATTGTAAGGAGGACGCTGCACTATTTCATGAAATACTTCTGTACCTTATAAAAACGATTTATTCTTTTTATTTACTTCCGCGAAGGTTGTCCTAATGATTCCGCTATCCTGCTTGTTGCGAGCATCGTAAAATATTTCCACTCCCTATGGATACTCGTCACAGATAACTTTCTATGCCTTTTCTTTCGGCCATCGGGAAATATCCTCTCTTTTCCCCTCTGCTAAGAAACTCCTTTCCTCGAAACAAAGCTCTCTGGCTTCTCACACGACTCACGCCTTCTATCTCTCCGAGTTGACTGCTCTTTTCCCTCGCCACCTTGCCTGCAAGCGAAAAGATGACCAATCACTTCTAACCAGATTTGGAAACGGGTCAAAAATATCGGACCCGATCCGGACCCGTAACAGACCCGGACAAATCTGCTTTGAACTATGAATTCGGAGCTCAATTTACATATATATCGTCATCATCATCATCATTGTCAACCATTATCAATCCACTGCTGGACGAAGGTCTCCCCAAGTTTCCTCCACAACGGTCTCTCTTGTGCCAGTCTCCTCCATGTCACTCCTGCATACTTTCGAATTTCATCCACCCATCTCCCATGTGGTCTTCTTCTAGGTCTTTTCCTGTCCCTTGGAATCCAATCTAAAATTTCGGCTGTCCATCGATGGTCTGTCCTTCTGGCAGTATGTCCAGCCCATTGCCATTTCAGGGATTTAACTCTGATCATGATGTCTTCCACTCTTGTCATTTTCGGATCCACGAGTTCCTCTTCTTATCTCTCTTGGTTACACCAAGCATGCACCTCTCCATGTTGTTTGAGTTGTCTGTAGTCTTTGTATGTCTCTTTTAGTTAAGGCCCACGTCTCTGCCCCATACGTAAGCACTGGAAGGATGCATTGATCAAACACTTTTCTTTTAAGACATAATGGCATATTGCTCTTGAAAATTAGGCTGTTTCTTTCAAAAGCTCTCCAGGCAAGTTTTGTACGCCGATTAATTTCTTCATCAATGTGACCCTCACTTGATATCTGCTGTCCAAAATAAACGTACGTGTCTGTTATCTCCAGCTTTTCTCCATCAATCGATAAATCTTCATTTCTTGTAAAAGCATTGAACATCACTTTTGTCTTCTGAAAGTTCATTTTTAATCCCACTTCTTTACTCTTGTCAGCAAGTTCCTGGATCATACTCTGCAGCTCTGATGGGGTAGTTGCAAAAATGACTACGTCATCAGCAAAACGAAGGTGGGTTCGATATATATATATATATATATATATATATATATAGGGATGTAAGGTCAGGTGATGCGTAACATCACAGCCTCTCCTTGACAAATGTCAACCCCGCCTTCTCGTGGTACATCCTGTTCCCACTAAAGGGGCTCTGACGACCGCCGATAGCGGTATAACTATACCATCGGGATTAGAGGAAATGCTATCCCACACTCACCAACCCGCTTGGCCAGCGTGGTGAGTTATGGCCAAATCCCTCTAAAATGACTCCACAACTTAAATCTTGGCCCTCAGTCTCCGGAAGTTGGAATGTACCTGGCCAAGGCAGCGGCCAGTGCGAAATGAAGGCAGAGGGTGCTAAGAATCCCCGGAGGACCGGACTAGGCTGCCATCTGATGCTGACCTTGGCTACGTACAACGGACGCTCCCTATCTTCTGATTCAAGGCTTCTTGAATTGGAAGAGGAACTACAAAGGATCAAGTGGGACATCGTCGGGCTAAGTGAGGTAAGGAGAAAAGGAGAAGATCTCATTGAACTGAAAAGTGGACATCTCTTCTACTATCGTGGGACAGATACTGGCAGAACTAGTGGTGTTGGATTTATAATAAACAAGAAACTGAAGGATAAAGTTGTAGAAGTTGAAAGTTCCTCTGACAGAGCTGCACGACTCGTTATCCAACTCTCGAGAAGATACCAGGCTCAGATCATTCAAACTTATGCACCCACCACAAGTCATCCTGAAGAAGAAATTGAAGAATTTTATGAGGAAATTCGTCATCTAAATAATAAAGGTAAGCAGCACTTGAAGATAATTATGGGAGATTTCAATGCAAAAATAGGGCAACGGCAACAGAATGAAACTTCAGTAGGTAAATTCTGGTCACGGCAACAGAAACCAGCGTGGAAATACTCTCGTAGAGTTTGCAGAGGCAAAAGGGTTTTTCATCTTGAACTCTTTTTTTAAGAAAAAGCCACACAGGAAATGGACATGGAGACATCCAAATGGGACGACAAGTGAAATTGATTTTATTATGTGTAACAAAAAATTCGTCATAGAAGACTGCAGTGTGCTAAACAAGTTCAACACAGGCAGTGACCATAGATTGGTGAGATGTAAGATGCACCTCAACACTAAACTCGAACGTAGCAAGCTCATAAGACAAACAAAATGTATTGACATAACCAACCTTAAAAAACACCATAATACCTTCAAATTGGAACTGAAGAACAGATTCTCTGCTTTAGAAGGTCTAACATCGGAAGAAGTGGATATTTCTGAAGTTAACAGAAAAGTAACCAAAGCTCTTATGGAAACAGCAACAAAATTAGCTGGGTCTAAGAACAAATTGCATGTGAACAAATTATCAGGAAAAACCAAAATGTTGATGCAAAAAGAAGAGTGATGAGGACAACTAAAGAAGATGTGACTTCCAAAGTGGATTATATAGAGCTATGCAAAACAGTACGAAAAAGTATCACTGAAGACGTAAGGAAATTCAACTGTGAACTAGTAAGGAAAGCAATTGAAAACAACCAAAGCCTAAAGATAGCAAAGGGACATCTCAGTAAGGGGAAAAAACAGATTATGGCACTGAGAAAAGAAGATGGTTCTGTAACAAGAAATAGAGGCGAAATTTTGACAAGAGTGAAAGATTTCTACTCCAAATTATATGAAAGGGATGATACATGTACTCCAGACATCATGAAAGGTACCAGTACCAGAGTTCTTCCAGTCCTTCCAGCAGAAGTTGCACATGCAATCAAGAACATGAAGCGGGGAAAAGCTCCAGGAGAAGATGGAATTACTGTAGACATCATACAAGAAGCAAGTGGAGAAATCAAAACAGTACTCGCCCAAATTTTCACTCGATGCCTTAATGAAGGTAAAATTCCTGAGGATTGGAACAACGCTACAATGATCTTGCTACATAAAAAAGGTGACATTGAGGATCTCGGGAACTACAGACCTATCAGCCTCCTATCAGTGGTTTATAAAATCTTCACTAAAGTTCTTTCACACCGCTTGAAGCTGACACTGGACATGGCTCAACCGAGAGAACAAGCTGGATTCAGGAGTGGCTACAGCACAATAGATCATATCCACGTACTTAGAGAACTAATTGAAAGAGCGAGGGAATATGAGCTCCCATTGTGCATGGCTTTTATTGATTATGAAAAAGCTTTTGATTCGGTGAAACCATCAGCCGTTGCAATGGCTCTGAAATCCTGCGGAATTGAAGATGCATACATTAATATTATTAATAACATCTATGAAAATGCAAGTGCAAAGATTCGGCTGTTTGAAAATACAACACACATAAAAATTGGAAAAGGAGTGAGACAAGGGGACACCATATCTCCGAAGCTCTTTAATGCCACATTGGAGGGTGTTTTTCAATCACTGAACTGGGAAAACAAAGGGATAAAGATTAATGGAGATTATCTAACCCACCTTCGTTTTGCTGATGACATAGTCATTTTTGCAACTACTCCCAGCAGAGCTACAGAGTATGATCCAGGAACTTGCTGACAAGAGTAAAGAAGTGGGATTAAAAATGAACTTTCAGAAGACAAAAGTGATGTACAATGCTTTTACAAGAAATGAAGATTTATCGATTGATGGAGAAAAGCTGGAGATAACAGACACGTGCGTTTATCTTGGACAGCAGATATCAAGTGAGGGTCACATTGGTGAAGAAATTAATCGGCGTACAAAACTTGCCTGGAGAGCTTTTGGAAGAAACAGCATAATTTTCAAGAGCAATATGCCATTATGTCTTAAAAGAAAAGTGTTTGATCAATGCATCCTTCCAGTGCTTACGTATGGTGCAGAGACGTGGACCTTAGCTAAAAGAGACATACAAAGGCTGCAGACAACTCAAAAAAGCATGGAGAGGTGCATGCTTGGTGTAACCAGGAGAGATAAGAAGATGAACTGGTGGATCCGAAAAATGACAAGAGTGGAAGACATCATGATCAGAGTAAAATCCCTGAAATGGCAATGGGCTGGACATACTGCCAGAAGAACAGACCATCGATGGACAGCCGAAATTTTAGATTGGATTCCAAGGGACAGGAAAAGACCCAGAAGAAGACCACATGGAAGATGGGTGGATGAAATTCGAAAGTATGCGGGAGTGACATGGAGGAGACTGGCACAAGACAGACCGTTGTGGAGGAAACTTGGGGAGACCTTCGTCCAGCAGTGGATTGATAATGGTTGACAATGATGATGATGATGATGATGAATGATATATATATATATATATAAATTTTTGACTCATACAAAGTACAACATAGAAAAGGTTATGTATTGACCGGTGTGAGTAAAAAGAGAAAAAAGTAGAACAACTGAATGTAGAAAGTGTCGAGAATACTGAGCCTTGGCTTTATCAAGGACCAGCAAAAACTCTGCATTTTCTCACTTCCACAAAGACCTATTTGGAAATGGGTTTCTGCAATGTCATAGATGCAAGTAATAAGCCCACCAAAAAAATTTAAAATATATATATATATATGTCATGACCTCCGTAGAGTTGTATGACCAAGCTTTAGTTAACAATTTAGCTTGCATCCATAACTTTCCTGGCCCGACCCATGCTCTTCATCTGTTACTATTAAACAGAAAGAAGATGATTATAGAAAACTCAAGTTGCAATAGTGACATAAAGAATCAGAAATAATGTTCAGCAATAACAAATTGCTATAAAATGTAATATATGTAATATAAATATTCATCCCAATAACTGCTTGATATTTAATAACTGAAATCCTTTTTTAATAATAAAATTTGGTTACTTGATAAATTTTAGTGCCATTTTTAGTGCCACTATTTTGCGTAATTCAGAAGTAATGGCTGACTATGACCGTGACCGTGGAGTATATTACAAACGGGAATCATTATTTATGATTACACAAATGTATTTTTTTAAATGTATTTATATTGCTCACTCTTTCCACGCTTTTGGAGGTGCGTATACTTTCATATGGTCCGTTAGATTTTTGGTTCCACAATCTTTTATTACACCGTCGACATCTTTCTTTGTAATTATGCACTTTCCACATTTTGAACAACAAGCACGACCAAACAGCACAAAATTATTCACCGGTTCCTTAATGAGACGAAACAATTTCCAGCATTCACTCTTCCCCTTTTGGTTTTGAACAAGCACGTATTTGTTGGCCTCGAAGCCTTTCCCAACCTCCTTAATATTAAATCCATCCATATTAACAAATAAGGCGTTAATTTCGAAATGACATGTCATGGGAACGGGATGTTAGCACATCAATCGGAAACCTTTGAATGCTCAATGTAAAAGATGCGATATGAAAAGTAACTCTTAGTCATACAGTGAACTTCGTACGGAGAGAGTGAATCAGCTGAGAAGCAGGCGAACGGCGTTTGCCTGTACCTTGCCCTGGACAATCGCACTGTAAAAGAACGCAGAGGAAGTATCTTTTTACGGTTTTCAACCGAATAAGCGTATATGCTCCAGCTCTGTCCGTTCGTCCGTCCGCACGATAACTCACGTGAAAATGGTTCGATTTCGACGAAATTTTAGTATGTGGTAGGAGACCACCTGGGGACGAACCTTATTGAAAATGGACGAAGCAAGGTCAAAGGTCAGGACACAAGAGCGGGATCCATTCCATTGCTCTTATGCGTCATAACTTGCGTAAAAATGGATCGATTGCGATGAAATTTTAGTATGTGGTAGGAAACCACATGGGCACGAGCCCTATTGAAAATGGGCGGAATGGGGTCAAAGGTCAGGACATAAAAGCGGGTTCCATTCCATTGCTTTTATGCATCATAACATGCGTAAATATGGTTCGATTTCGATGAAATTTTAGTATGTGGTAGGGAGCCACCTGGGCATATGTGGTAGCGAGCCACCTGTTGAAAATGGGCGAAATGAGGTCAAAGGTCAGGCAGGGCTAAGAGCGGGATGTATTCCATTGCCCTTATACGTCATAACTTGCGTAAAAATGGTTCGATTTCGATCATATTTTAGTATGGGGTAAGGTACCACATGGGGACGAACCCTATTGAAAATGGGGGAAATGGGGTCAAAGGTCAGGACACTGGAGTGGGATCCATTACATTGCCCTTGTGCATCATAACTTACCTAAAATGCTTGCATTGCGACAAAACTTTATCATGTTGTTCCGGAGGTATGGTGAACCGGTTCTGTTGAATATCAACGAAATGGGGTCAAAGGTCATTGCACAAAAGCCAGATTTATTCCACAGCCATTATTCTCATAACTTGCGTAAAACTGCTTCTATTGCAACAAAACTTTATCATGTTGTTCCGGAGGTATAGTGAACCGGTTCTGTTGAATATCATCGAAATGGGGTCAAAGGTCAGGACACAGGAGCGAGATTTATTCCACAGCCATTATCCACATAACTTGAGTAATAATTTCTGGTATGTTGGAAAGCGTATCGTAATCAATGCATTGCATGTGTGACGTACCTGCCAGCAGGACGCACACGAAATAAAGGCACATAGCAATCAGAACGAACGTCTGCGTAGCTCAGTTGGTAGAGCGACTTGTTCCGGAATAAGATGACTTGGGTTCGAATCCCGGCGTAGACCAAAAATGGAGGAGAAATTTACTTCGTTATAATGGCGCCCGAACTATCCGGATGACCCAACCGTTCAAAATCTCGCAATGGTGTGATGTTATTTCCACACCGCGAGATAGGAAAAATCAGAGAATCTCTTCTCCAGCGCTTCGAAAAATAAATTTGTGTGACGTTGTATTCCACACACCAGATTGAGTGGGAGTTCTCAAGTGCACGTACTACAGCGGATGGCTGCCTGCAACGATACATGGTCACGGCTGACCCGTGGGCCATGCCCCCGGCCCTCTTTCGGGGGGGAGATGTGACGTACCTGCCAGCAAGACGCACACGACATAAAGGCACATAGCAATAAGAACGAACGTCTGCGTAGCTCAGTTGGTAGAGCGACTTGTTCCGGAATAAGAGGACTCGGGTTCGAATCCCGGCGTAGACCAAAAATGGCGGAGAAATTTACTTCGTTATACATGATATTGCTAACTTGTTACGATATGGTGTCGCTGTGTTTGAAGTTGGTCGGTGGAAATCTTCGTTGCATTAAGAAAGAGACGACAATATTTTCTGCATGGCAAATCATTATTCACTCCGTGGGCACCAGTATCGACTACAAAATTTCACAACGCGCATTTTTCTTTGGAATATATTTTTCTCTTTTCAAAAATAAAACGGGAATAAAACCGGGTCAAAATCGGGTCAGGAACACCTTGACACGACCCGTTGGACCCGCAAGAAATTGTCAACCCGTTGACCCATGACCCGTTTCCATCTCTGCTTCTAACACACACGGCGACACTTCCTCTACCACGAATTAAAAGGGCCGTGTTCAAAGACAAGAGTCTCAAAGCTCTGGCTTGTCGCTCCTGCATATCCTTCGATACCTTTGAGCCTAGAGCCGAAAGGTTCAAATTGCATTTGACAATGCCAAATCCCGCTACGAAATACAAAGCCTAGACTTTTAAGATGCAATGACCTGGCGTCTCTAAACAAACCGTATTCCCTGCTTTTTCTTGACTGGGGTGTCGAAGCTAAAAGTTTCTCACGCATTGGGCAAACAAAGAAAATGGAGAACGAAAGCGAAATAAAAGTTAGGAATGATATTTAATATTTTTGCCAAAAAATTATTGTATTAAATCTCCGTAACAATACTTTTACTAATACTTGTATTATATTATATTATATTATATTATATTATATTATATTATATTATATTATATTATATTATTACATCGTGTTAATACTCTCGTATGCCTGCCACGTATTTGAGAGGATTCATTTTAAATTCATTTCCTTATTTTTACTTTTATCAGAAACGCGTCGAAGATAAAATATAAGCAGATCTGTTTAGCTATGAAATTAACAGCACAAATTTTAAAACTCGATGAAATATCTAGTTGAACAAAAGAGTCAATTCATTCTTTGCGTACAAACCTGTATGAAAACTGTTTAAATCATGTCTAGTTTTAGCGCGATGATGGGCTCATAGGAAATGTGCCTTTCTTCCACACATAAGTGGCGCCCTCCTCTCTTTCTCTCTCTTCTTTCCTCCATCCATTAGTCTTTCACTACATGAATGCAAATAAGGTCGGAAGGTATCAATTGCATATAAGAGTTAACCTTTGCTAGAAGTCCTGACCTCTCGTATCCAGTATGCGATCACGACCTTTGGAAGCACTATTGCACCCGGATATTATTTCAGCGGCACTGTAGCGATTAGGACTAAATGCCGCTCGGTATTCCATCTTTTACTCAGCTGGTCTTTGAAGAACCTGAATGCCGCTTTTGAAGCGCAACCCAGCCCAGAAGGTTAATGCTCCCTGAATTTAGCTTTCCAAGACAATTCGATTCCTCCGCGCCAACGTGTTGCATGAAAGCGTTTCGTTCAACAGAAGACGTGCGAAATTTTTCATACTAATCAGACGAAATAACATTACGACGATACAGAATGCTGCAGATACTAAAAAACCGGAATCTCATCAAATTTACGGATGAGAAAGTTTTCTGACAAAAGTATCAAGCTTAGCACATTACAGGTATTTCCTGTTTCCCTCTCTCTTTCTTTCAATGTTTAATCACTGTTTGTTTGCTTTTTAAACTAAAATCTTAATTCTAGTGGAAAACATTTTGCGCCAAGTAAGTCGAAGCCGGCCTTGTGGCCAAGTAGTCTGAGGCGCTGGGTTCGAGCCATTCTTCCCAGATGGACCAGGTCTCGAGCAGCGGATGGTCATAACAAAAGTTCTGGACACATTAATCTAAAACGGGAGCGGGTGATGCAATTGGGAAAATGATTGCGTCATGTTAAGGTCAGACTCTCAGCAACGCAGTGGTGTCAGATCGACGCGCTATCATTTGCTGTGCGGACGTCGGAGGAATTGGAAGTGGAATCGTGCAGCTCCTCAGTTCGAGTCATGGCGTTAGACCAGCGCTCATATGACGCAATCGGAAAAATGATTGCGTCATGTCAAGGTCAGACTCTCAGCAACGCAGTGGTGTCAGATCGACGCGCTATCATTTGCTGTGTTGACGTGGGAGGGATTGGAAGTGGAATCGTGCAGCTCCTCAGGTCGAGCCATAGCGTTAGACCAGCGCTCATACGTGAAAATAGAAACTCTGCGGTGGGGTGCAGACTCCGACACAGATCCACACTGCCTTGCAAGAAGTTTGTGGGAAAGAAACTCTTGATCGAAGCAAAATTTCTCGCTGGGCATCGCGCTTTCGTGAGGGCCAGAGCAGCATCGAAGATGATGACCGCTCAGTCCGACTTCAAACGACGACAGACAAAACATTTGTCACCATTGTTGCAACGCTTCTCGAAGAGAATCGCCGTTTGACAGTCGAGGAGATTGCTCATCAGGAAAATTTGCCCACCATGTCTGTTCACCGGATTTTGACCAACTCACTGGGAAAAAAATCGCCGCGTGCTGGCTGCCCCATCAACTCACCGCCGAGCAGAAGGCCGCCAGAGTGACCATTGCACAGGTTTGAAAGGCAAGGCGACACCTTCCTGAACTCTTTGTCGCAACTGATGAGACTTGGACCCATGATTTTGAGCCGGAACTGAAGTCGCATTCAGCGGAATGGAGGCGTCCAGGTTCTGCACGCCCCTCAAAGTGTCGTTGGCAACAATCCAAAGTGAAGCAAATGATGATTTTTAAGTACGATGCCCAAGGTGTTGTGGTCTATGATCGAGTGCCGGTAAGGCAAAATGTCAACGCATAATATTATCGTTACTTTCTGAGGGAAAAGCTAAGACCGAAAAAATCGTCAAAATCGCCCCAACTTGCTGGAAGCGGGAGCGATCTTGCTGCATGACAACGCATCGTGTCATCGTGCAGCGTCGGCATGAGGATTTTTGTCGAAACATGGCTAAGAAACTTTATCCCACCCACCATACAGCTTTTATCTCAGTCCACTCGATTTTGATCATTTCCCAAAGTAAAAAAATCAGCTTCGTGGCATCCGCTACGAATAGCTGGAAGAACTATCATCGGACGTGTCCCGAGTAATACGACAGCTGAAAGAAAATGGCGTACTACGGGGATCCCGGGACCTACCTCACCTCTGGTAAGCTGTCATTAGCAGCGGAAGGGAGTACATTGAACGGCAATAAGGTAAGATTTCTCCGTTGCTTTACACTTTTCTCAAAAATGGACAGTGTGCAGAACTTTTGTTAGGACACCCACTGCTTGTCTGGTTCGCCAGCCTCTGTACGCTCCCAGGAACCAGCTTCCATACATTAGTGAGGGGGCAAGAGTTTGTAGCTCTTGGATTGGAGCAACCTTCTGTTGATCAGATATTCGTGATAACGATCCCTCTCTCTCTCTCTCTCTCTCTCTCTCTCTCTCTCTCTCTCTTCGTTGCTCGGTTCGAGCGTCGTGACCCAATTCACATCCTGTCGGTAGCCAAGGTTCGTCATTCCTGTCTATTCTCCGTAGTTCTCATGATTTCTACAATTAATAAATTTGAGAGGGTTTTTATTTGATCGATGAATCTGTCTGGGGGACGTCCTCTCGTTTTTTTGTCGTCAACTTTCCCCTGAATACAAAGTTTTTCTAAACCGTCTCGCCAGATGATGTGGCCGAAGAAGGTCAGTATACACGGTCGAATCAGAATAATATGGCCATCTGCAGAATCACAGCGTACCCGCCCAGGCGCGTCACAGGGTGCACGTAGACAAGGTCGACCACACGGAGATATAAGCGGCCGGTCAGGACAGGTGAGACATAGTTCGTAACGTGAGCACAATGGGCAGAGGTGACGGACGTTCAAAAAGGAATGATCATCGGCTACCGCGCCAAGGGTGGAAGCATCTCAGAAACAGCAGAATTCGTGGGCTGTTCGCGAGGTGCTGAATTAAGGGAGTACCAAGAGTGTACCGCTGGCATACCGAGTGCCTCCTGATGTCATGACTGGGAAGCCCCAAAGTCCACCGACCCCAGAGGAGAAAGTTGCCCCCGTAGACTGGGAAAGGGCAATTAACTGCTACAGTGCAGCAATTGACTACGAAAATGAACGATGGGGCACCCAGGTACGTGTCCCCGATAACAGAAGAGCGAACCTTGTTACGTATAGGTATCCGGAGTCGACTCTGCGTCAAGGCGCCCATGTTAACCCAGGTCCATAGGCAACGACGCCTGCAGTTCGCATATGATTACCGTCATTGGACAGTTGTAGAGTAGGAAAAGGTTGCCTTCTCCGACAAATCGAGGTTTCTACTCCACAGAAGTGACGGGCGGTGGCGGATATGACGTCAGACACACGTGAACCACCACCCGGACACGCTTGTCGGTCAAGTACAAATCGACATTGGCAGTGTGCATGTCTGCGGGATGTTTTCCTGGAATGGCCTGGGACCGCTAGTACCTCTGGATGGGACCCTGAACACCAATGGGTACCTATCTACCAGCACTGATCACATGCATCCCTTCATTTTGGACGTTTACCCTGGTGGTGATGGTGTATACCAACAAGACGATGCGCGGGGCCACGTCGCTAAGGGGGTGCGTGACTGTTTCCAGGAACACGACAGCGATGTCTCCGTTCTCCCTTGGCCTGCGAAATCGCCCGACCTCAATTCTATAGAGGATTTGTGGAACTAATTGGATCGACAGGTTTGACGTGCCAACACACAACCACGGTATCTTCGGGACCTCGGTGCTCTGATGCTGTCCGAATAGGAAGGTGTACCTCGGGCAACTTTCCAAGGCCACATTTCAGCCATGCCACGCCGTCTTACCGCTGTCATCGGGGCCAAGGGTGATTATTCCCATTATTAGGTTGGTGGTCATATTATTCTGATACGACTTTATATGTCGTTGCATTGCCGGAAGAAGTCGCTTGTGCGCGTCTACGCGGAGGAAGAATGAACGAATAAATCTTTCCAAAAGAATTCCAATAAGATACAAGAAAAAACAGATAAATGATCTTTCCAGAAAAACGCCAGTAAGAGGAAAATGTACGGTATGCCACAAGATAAATGTTTAGAAGAGTCGAAAACACATATGACCGTTAATAGTATACAGCTAAAAGGGAAAACATATATGTTCCTTAGTTGAAGACAGACATCTACTAGGGAGAAAATGTTCGCTGTCTTTAAAGGTGAGTGAGTGTCTCCCCATGCTAAGATGGGCCGAGCCCGGGCCCGAACCGGACTCGGGCTGCGAAAAACTTACTGGAGTTTGTGCTCAGGCGGGCTTGGGCTCTAAGAGAGGGACATAATTTTTCTTCCTTTTTTTCTAAATCTGATTTTGTATGATTTATCACACGATACTTTTATTTACCCTTTCTAGTTGTTAAATAGAATTCTTCGGCAACTGGGTCTGAATGTTCCGGGCTTGGGTAACAAATAGCATAGGTCATGAATTACTGAATTTCTGCGAAGGAAAAGTTTCTCAAAGAACTATACACAGTAGATAGCAAGCTGACGAAATTTTGCTCCCTACCACAACGGGGCAGCTCTCTGCTAATTGTATTAAGTAACGTATGACGTAGATTGTTGTGCCTCCCGATTTTTCCTGATTTCCAGCTACCAGAAACATTTCAGGAAGAAATGAATGGTCAAAGAAACTATAGAAATAGATGGACATCCCTTCCTCATTCTCCAGTTGAGAATGACATCTGTTAATTACACGGGGAAGAAAGCGTGGAAGTGTGGAAGAGGAGGTTTCTTTTTAATGCCTAAACAGGCTAGTCATAGTTTCCGGGCTCGTTCGCGCCAGAGCTGTATCTTGCAATATAAAAATCGGGCTCGAGCTCTTAAAATTGAGCCCAAACTCAGCTCTGGTGTCTACATGACGTAATGTTCTAGGTTTTTCTCAGTAAACGTCGAGAATGTGCAGCTTCTTCAATGCAATTAGTTCAGTGAAGCTGAGCCTTTCAAACTTTTTGAAAGAACTCAAAGCCGAAGCAGTGCAAAGTTTTCTGCTAATATTATAAGAATCTGCCATAATAGACATATAAATAGTAGGGAACAAGTTCTGAAGCAAACATTTAAAGAGGCGGAACGGCTCTTGCATCCTGAGAAGGAATAAACTAATTACACGTATGTGCAAGGCTTTCCCTTCACGCGTTTCTCGATTATTTCCAGTCGTGATGAAAATGAGCACCTGTAACACAGATTGACATGCTTCTGATGTAGGCTTTTCATTAGCTGTAAAATTGGCTGATCCCTTTTTGCGTAGATGCCTGTTTTTGTTTTTTTATTTGCTAGTCACGCGCACATGTGTACAGACGCTTAAAGCATTTCAACAACAGTTCATTACTTTGTATTTGTATTTGTGAACAGCATACACCGTTGAGCCATTACAGTATGATCACCCCCAGCCTAGATGAAAAGCGCGACTGGAGACCGAACGGTGGCGCAGGTGAAGTCCACAGTACAGTATATATAGTAGAGTCTTCGGAGTCAGAATGGGAAAAGCTACCGATTTATCGGAGTTTGATAAAGGATAAATTGAGGTGCACGACGCCTCGGTACTACGATCTCGGAAACGGATCGGCTTGCGGGTTGTTCACGTGCCACTCTAGTGAGTACGCACCAAAAGTGATGCACAGATGACCAAACGACGAACCGTCGTCCAACCATGGGTCGTCCGCAGCTCACCGATGCTTGAACGGCGCTGAGACTGACGCGCATTGTTCACAGCGAACACAGCGCGACAAATGACCCGCAGCTACAACAGTGGTGATCAGAGCAATGTGTGCACGCGGTTTATCGCAGCCTTCTGCACGTGGGTCTGCGTAGCCGAAGACCCAGCCGAGTCCCCATGTTCACTTCACATCTTCGCCAGCAACGCATGAAAAGGGCCCAGGATCATTGAGATTGGACCGTGGATCATTGGAAAAAAAGTGGCCTGATCTGACGAATCAAGATTTCCGATGCATCACGTAGATGGCTGAACACGGATATGCCGATTACCAACAGAGGCTATGGCATCTGGATGCACTATTGGGAGGAAACAGGCCGGTGGCGGCGTTATGCTGTGAACAATGTTTTCTTGAGACTCTGTAGGCCCCATTATCCCGATAGCACAATCCCTGACAGCTGTCAGGTATCTGAACGTCGTTGCTGACCAAGTTCACCCATTCATGGCAACTGTGTTCCCTGCTGGTGATGTCCATTACCAACAGGATAATGCGCCATGCCACACTGCCAGAATCGTCAAGGAGTGGTTCGAGGAACATGCTGGTGACTTTCTGTTAATGCCCTGGCCTCCAAATTCACTTGACATGAACCCAGTAGAAACCCTCTGGTTAGACTTGGAAAAGCGGGTTCGCGCTAAATCACCGTCACCCGGAAATTTACAGGAACTGCACTACTTGCTGTTGACATTATGCTACCAGATACCCCAGGATACCAATCGCCACCTCATCGAATCGATGCCTCACAGAATGGCTGCTGCTTTGCGGGCTAAAGGGGGTCATACACCTTATTAGGTCGGTGGTCATAATGTAATGGCTCATCAGAGTATACCATATTTCCCGGCGTCGTGGACGCTATATTTTTCCTGAAATAAGTTTGGGAAATTTACCGTGCATCCTGGAAACCGAAGGTTACATTTTTGGTAGGCGTATGCTAACCCCAGAGGAAGGTTATCTACACTATATTGACAAAAGTCACAGGACACCTAGAAGAGAAACACAACATAGCATTTACTGGACATACATTAGTACGTTGACGGCCCACCTTTGGCCTTAATGCATGCACTGACCCTACGAGACATGCCTTCGACAAGGTTTTGGAACACAGCGATAGTTATGTGCTTCCATTCAGTACATAACGCTATCGAAAACTGATGCTTAGTAGTAGGCCTTGGTTCCAAACTTCTTATGCGGCGCTCTAATTCACCCCATAAGTTCTCTATAGGGTTAAGATCAGGGCTCTGTGCTGGCCATTCCACACACGATAAGGAATTATAGTCAAACCACGTCGTAACATACACCCAATACCATTGTTGGCCATTATGGCTCGGTGCATTATCCTGCTGGTGAAAACAAAGCTCGGTTCCATAGTATTGCCACAGGGTTGGTAGGGCATAATTGTCCAGAATATCGAGGTAGACGTGCTGGTTAACAGGTTTATCCACGATAACCAATGGGTTGAGACCATACCACGAAAAACACCCCACACGAGTACACTGCTAGCTTCAAACTTGACCATAAGAATAGTACACTGTGGTAAATAGCGTTCCCCCGGCTGCACCCATACATACACACGACCATCAGACTGATAGATCGTGTATCTGGTTTCATCAGTATATAGGACCCGTTTCCACTGATCTACGGTCCGTGATAAATGTTCTTTACACCATGCTAAACGACGAGTAGCATTTCGAGTGGAGATGAAAGGCTTATGAGCAGCCGCACGACCACGGCAATCCATGGAATGAAATTTTCTGTGAATGGTACGTATACATACCCAGGTTCCAGCATTTTTACTCACCTGTACACTGAGGTCTTTTGCAGTAGTACTCCGTCGATTAACTGTAGCTACTCTCCCTAGGCTTCGACGTCCTCTATCACTGATTTTCTTCGGTATACCGGTACGCTTTTTGCTGCGTCAGGCACGGTATGTATCTTCCACTTATTAGTATATCCAAAACAGTTGACTTGGATATGTTTAAACGCCTCTCAGTTTCTCTTATGGACAACCCACTAATATAGCACCCAACAATCTTTCCTTTCTAAAAGCCAGTCCTACCCCGCCGCGACATTTTCACTCAACCTCACAGAGCGATATGATCGCTGTCAGCCGCAGGGTTGTTTTTATCCCGTTTGCAGCTGTACCGCGCCCCTTTACAACACAGCGGATCCGTTCATTTGCTTTTGAAGGGGTGTCCGATGACTTTCGTCAGTATATTGTATGTTAAAGTGTTTACCGGTAAACCTTGTTGCTTTCGTCGTAAAACGCTATGGAAAAACTAAAGTTTTTTTCTCCTTCGCGTCGCTTTTGCTCTGCTGCATTTACGATAAACCACGGGACACTACGAGTCCGACACACACGTATGGATTTCTAGATCAATTTTGCATTTTAAAATTGGGGTGTGTCGTTGACGTCGGAGCGTCCTTGACACCTAGAAATACGGTTATTATTTTAACACGCATACGTTTCTTTGATCAGGACTCTACAGATGTAGAACTACAGCTATCTTCAGCTGTAAAGAACATAAACAGCTGATTAATAAATATGAACTGTACACCAACTATATTCAAAGTAGTATAATTAAACTAGGGATCCGAAATTCTTGGCTTAGAATAGAAATCAGTATCCAAGCTTTCGCACATCAACAAGATGGCTTTCTCAAGGAAGGTAGACAGCAAACTTCAAACTGAATAATAGAACACACACTTCATTATTCAGTTTTTGAAGTATTCTATTATTCAATTTGCGGTTTGCTCTCTACCTTCCTTGAAAATGTCATGCGGCTGATGTGCGACAGCTTGTCAACTTTCATTTTTATTCCACCAAGAAATTCGGATCACTAGTATAGGTATATTATTTTTGAATAAAAACTGCTACATATAACCTAAGGAAAACGTAATTTTGCGAAAAGGAGGAATTTATCATTAGTCTTATCATATTAATGCCAAAAAGACGGTTTCTGTTTAAGCTTTTTAAATCGTGCAAGGCAAAGTGCGCGCTATTTATGTAAGTGACGTCAATGAAATCTGAATTTTTACGATTTCGTAATTCGACGATAACCATTATCACTTGAGAAAGGTTCAGGAAATGCTCCATTTGTAAATTCCACTTGAAAACAGCCACTTCAGATTAAAGTAAGTAGCCACAACCGCGATCTAAGTTTTAAAATTTATTCCTAACTTTATTCCTAATCGTATATGATTATATGAAATACATCTATCAAATGACCCGTATTGTAAGCATTGTGGTCTCTTGAAGAACATTGAACACATTTTTGTTGAATGTGATTTTGCAAAAAACATTTGAACATAGTTAACGAATTACTTAAAAATAAATGAGGGTTGTGACAGTAAACAAATCTTATATCATGCGCCTTCAAAATATAATAATTTAAAAAATAAAGCAGTTCATTATCTAATATCAATTACAAAATGTAATCACTGGAAAAATAGAAATTTAATGCCACTTAATCAGAAATAGCGAAATTCTGAGAAAATAAAATTAGCAATAAAATACGATTTTCGAAGAGTTCAAAAATTTGAAATTAGGAAATATGCTACAAATAAAACTTATGAAAAATGGATAGCATTAAAACCAATAGTTTGTAGAAAAAGGAATGATGTACTTAACAAAATATTGGAATAAAATCATATTGAATGGGTTACGAATTAATAGTAGGATCCAGAATCAAATTTTCATTTTTCATGTGTTGGAAACTGCTTTTCTTCCTGTGGCTATTGTTTTCATACTTGCACTTTATTTCATTGTTATTATTTTTTTTTCTTTTCTCTCATTTTTAAAGAATCACTTCAAGACGGGTTCCTTCATAGTACTCCGTGATGGGGTGAATCTAAATAAATTGTATAAACCCTGCTCCTGGTGGTTTTTTCCCGGATAGCTCCCCCCCCCCCCCCCACACACACACACCCGGAAAAAATGTTTTGAGAGATCTGTATGAAAGATGTGAAAGAATATTGCTATAATTTATAAGTACTTATTGTTGAACTTTATCTCTTGGATCCACACGAAATTTAGTTTGGATAGTATATCGGTGAAAAATGTTTTAATTTTGTGTTCTTTACTTTTTAACCGAAGAACTCGTTTAAAAATTTCCTTACCTATCTATTCTGCAAAATAGTAGCTTAAATAAATTTCGCATTTTTATATAAATCTTTAGATTAAGTAAATGGTGTGAAAGTGAGTAAAAGATGTGTTTAAATGTGATTCAGAAAAAAAAAATCCTTAACAATTCTTTATGAATCCCTCATGGTCGGCTTTCATTAAAGTCGTGCATGAGACGTAAAATAAAGAAACAGAAAGGTTCAGACACATTTTAGAGTAAGAGTAGAATGCTTATATGATTTCTACAAAATGCTCTTTTCCAAATTATAGTCTTGTTTCGAAATAATGCGAAGGGGACATGATAATGCTTTCTCCAATTCTATAAACAAATTTATTTTATAAAACAGTTATGGAGAAATTTTACCTTCTTAGGTTCAGGTTTTTAAATTGTTTATATTTTTGTGTTAGAAATACTTAGTTTTGAGATGAGTAATATGCAGGGAATGTTAAATGAATATCTGAACAGTGAGAAATCCCGTAAGAAACATGCCTTCCTGAAAGCTGGGGTAACTGTTGCCGTCCTATGTCGTGATCGATAGGATTCCATATTTCGATTACATGATTGCGGCCAAGTCCGGTTTCATGATCATCAACGTGAAATGAGTGTTGAGGTGAGAGGTCAGAGGTCGCAATGAGCAAGTTCAACAACATCTGCAAAAGGAAGAAGAGACGCCTTCCCGTTTTGATTTTTATTAGTATCTCATCAACCCTCAGGCGTAAGACAAAGAGGCTTTCCTCGTGATTTTGATGATGTTTTACGTCAGATGTATGCCCCTAAGTAACACAGCAATGAAAAAGTAAATTTCGTAAAAAAGAAAATTATCCATTACATTACCTTTCCATAGCCTATGCACTTCCTAGTCACAGTATGCCAACCCAGCTGAACCTACGTCGCAAAGGTGCAAATGCATACATGTATTAATGTGAATGTTAACTCAGCGAGCCAACAAACAAGTTTCTTGTAAGAACATGTTACCCAGGAAAGCAGTGCTCAGCAGTGACAGGTTAAAAATTGGAAACTAAAAATTGGATTTTGAGCACGAAGGGGGGTTACTTGTTGAACTTCAAAACATTTATCGTATCGTTCCGCGTAGTTTACCTCCTACAAGGATTTATGAACTCGAAATGAAGAACTAAGCTCTCGACCTCCCATTTATTATATGAATATGGAAGGAACATGTCCCAATTTTAACACTACGACTCTATTAACACTAGAGATTACGAAAAATAAGATCATCTCTTTCCTTTATTTTGGAGGAATGCTTCCGCTAATCAAGGTGATATCTCATTACCACCATAACCTAAATGGCGAAATACTGAGAAATCGACGAAATGCGAGTGGAACATCATTTTAGAAACGAAAATGTGCGCAATGTAAACTTTTTCTGATTGAACAAACCAACTACAAGAAGATACAGAAGCACTAATGCAGTGCCACGTACTCAGATACAGATCACCAATAAGTTTTTCTGGGATTTTTTCGAACATGCAGCGTCGGAATACGCTTGCGACTCTCATAATGTATTAACAGAAATGCCTCATGAGGTTTAGTAGTGCAACATGGCTTCGTTTAGGTTTCCATCCAGTTTGGCAATCACACGTATGTTGTCCTTAACAATATACAGGGTGTCCCAAAAAGGTGTAACCAATTTCAAATGATGATAACTTTGGATACAAAAGTAATATCAGCATTCTGTTTGTTGCAGGTGGTAAGGAATACCCTCAAGTTTTCTAGAAGTGCACCTTATGGATCCTAAAAGCGTAGATTGTGGAGTGGTTTATTGAAATCCGATCCGAACGCAAGTTCAGCGGAATTTCAGTGCAAAATATGGGAGTAAACTGTCCACACGTAACAGCATCAGGAAGTGGTATAAGTCATTCAAGGGAACTGGTGGCGTCCTTACAAAGAAAAGCCCTGGATGACCATCGCTGGTTTCAGAAAGGAAGGAGGTTGTGAGACAAACATTTACTGGTAGCCCTCGAACGTCAATCAGACAAACAGCACGGAAGCTGGCCATCCCCAAATCGTTGTCAGTGTTACGTCAGAGATTGGAAATGCACCCGTATAAACTGCAGATAACCCATCACATAACCTCAGATGATCATATGAAACGTAAAGTTTGCTGAAGAGATGCTGGAGAACATTGCAAGTGCTGAATCTTTCCTGAGACAAATCTGTTACTCGGATGAGTGCACTTTCCATGTTTCTGGAAAGGTTAATGAACAGAATGTGAGAATTTGGGGAACTGAACATACGCACTGCACAATGTAACATGGCCGCCCCGGTGGCGCAGTGGTCTAAGCGATGGCCTCTGATCATTCGTCCGTAAGGGGTCCGGGTTCGAATCCCGGTGTGGCATGGATGTTGTGTTTGTCTTACGGCACTGACTCTCTCCCTTCCCTGGAACCAGTGACCCTAAATTAGGGACGGGTGACTGCTTATAGCCCATTGAGTTGCTCACGGTGGTCGTTAAACCTCCAATCAAAAAAAAAAAAATGTAACATGAACATGCTAGCCCAAAAGTGAATGTTTGGTGTGACATAATGGTCGATCGTGTTATTGGACCCTTTTTCTTTCAGGAAGCGACGGTGAGAGCTGATAATTACCTCGATATGATTCAGCAGTTTGTGTATCCCCAGTTGGATGAACTTGCAATTTCAGCCATTTTGCAGCAGGATGGGGCGCCACCTCCTTGGGCTTTGATTTTGAGGAGGTCTCTGGATACCAAAATTCCCAATGAATAGATTGGGCGTAGTGGTCCCATTGCATGGCTTCACGTTCGCCGGACTTAACACTCTGTGACTTTTCTTTATGGGGATTAATCAAGAGTGAGGTTTACAGCACGCCTGTTGCAGACATTGCTGACCTAAAGAGGAGGATTATACACGTACTGCAGAAAGTTAATACGGACATTCTCGAATGAACATGGTTGGAACTGGAATACCGTTTAGACATTGTTCGGGTGACAAATGGTGCCCATGGCTACTGTCTATAAATCTTCATGATCTGTTCTGTCAATTAACACAAGTTGTGTATTGAGATCATTTATATCAAAACTGTTATGATTATTTGAAATGGGTTAAACCTTTATGGGCCCCCCTGTACGTTCAGCTGTTAAGTTGTAGCAAAGGCGATTCAAAAGAAAAGGGAAAATTTCAAGTGTCCAAAACCACGGTGGAGCTTTAGTGTACGAAATGCAGCGACGTGACTGCGTCTACTGTACATGGAACGTGTCGTTCGACGATAAAGTTTTCCGCAAATCTCTCATATGCGCTTATCTTGCAATTATTCCGTAGTAGAGAGAATCAAGACCCGTCGGTGAGCATAACTGAGACTCATTTGTGACTGGGGACGTCATTCCAAATGAATTATGTTAGCCTGTGGTAGCAATGGTAAAATGAATTGCACAGTGACGTCCGTCCGTCTGTCCGCACGATAACTCGCGTAAAAATAGTTCGATTTCGATGAAATTTTAGTATGTGGTAGGGTACCACCTGGGGACCAACCCTATTGAAAATGGGTGAAATGGGGTCAAAGGTCACGACGTAGGAGCGGGATCCATTCCATTGCCTTTATGCGTCATAACTCACGTAAAAATGGTTCGATTTCGATGAAATTTAAGTATGTGGTAGGTAACCACCTGGAGACGAACCCTATTGAAAATGGGTGAAATGGGGTCAAAGGTCACGACATAGGAGCGGGATTAATTCCACCACCCTTGTGCGTCATAACTTGCGTAAAAATGGTTCGATTTCGATGATATTTTAGTATGTGGTAAAGGATTATCTGGGGACGAATCCTTTTAAAAATGGGCGAAATGGGGTCAAAGGTCAGTACATAGGCGCGGGATCTATTCCACCACCCTTATGCTTTATAACGTAAGTAAAAATGCTTCGTTTACGACAAAACTTTAGAATGTTGTTCCGGAGGTATACTTTACCGGTTCTGTTGAATATCATCGAGATGGGGTTAAAGGTCAGGTCATAGGAGCGAGATTTATTTTACAGGTATTATCCTCATAACTTGAATAATAACTTGAGTAATGATTTGTGGTATGTTGGAAGCGTATCATAATGCATGCATCGCACGATTTTACTAACTTGTCTTTAGTTGTGCTCTAACCTGTATCCAGCAATGTGCGGTTTCGACATAACTAGACAATGGTTTTCTTAGTCAATCCATCTCATTACAGTTCGATTATCCTTGCTTGGCAAAATGCTAATATCTTAAGCTCATTCTCTTCACAGTCGATGATGCTCTCTGAAATTCTGTTGAATAATAATTTGATATACTTTTTTACGTTTCTTCGATCGATATAATCAGTTTCCTACGCAAGCATTTTCCTACCTTTCTCAGTGCGATTTTCAGAGCTCTATATCAATTTCTTCAAAATGTTGCAAATTTCCATGCCGCGTAGCACAACAGTGGATCAGGGAATAAAAAATATTTCTTGAATGATTTTCATCCTTTACTTCCAGTTCACTACGTTTACTACGCATATAATTACACAGCTGTTCCCCTACTTTTCCACTCAGCACCAACCAAAAATGAGGTATTTATCACACTGTGAGACAAAATTTTCTGAATAGCTGGTCTTTTGGGGGTTGGGAACATAAATAAATTTTGCCTTGTCACCCTATTCTATTATTAGTAGGATTCAAAAATTTTTGCTGCGTCGGTTAACCACAACCGTAAGAATGATGACTAATGTACTTTCGAACTTCTATGATTTACAGTTTTTCCTCTACTTAAAGGAGCAGAATTATTTTTACACTTTGCACAATGGCTGCACTTCTAAAACCCATACTGGAGAAATTATTTTTGCGTTTCAAGACTAAAGCTGCATACAAACTTTGCTCTAATTTTTTTATGCATACTGCACACTTTATTGCTGGGTGGAGCGCATTCATTTTGAAACGTGATTTACAAACTCTAGGGTTTAAAAACCAGATTGGTGAAACTCTTATTGCATCTATCAGCTGCAGTTATGCGCAAAATTTCCCACGCACTTTTTTTCTTTGTACAACGCATATTTTTCCTGTTGGAAGGGAGATTTGCAAACGTACATTTTTGCAAGTTTATCGAGATATGTATTTACTGATGCCACACACTACCAATTATATAGTCGTTTTTGTGTCCAAAAGCTGCAGTTTTTCAGAAAAACTATTTCCTGAATTTGCAAGCCTATTTTTTATCGTAAAATATTAATTATTTAATATAACTGCTGAAAATGTAATATGAATTTGCGAATCTTTTTTATTGTAAATGTAATTTCATTTTAGTCCAAAAGCTGTGGTTACCAGAAAAATATTTCATGAATTTGCGAACCTTTTGTGGCCCAAAATATTATCACCAAGTGACGCAAATTTATATTTTTAGTTTCCTTATATGAGATTCTAACTGACAAACTGATATTTTTCTTTTAATATCCTGTAGATTTGGTTATGATCCGTGTAATGTTTCTTATAATTAATATTTAATTAAGACTACCTGAGGCACCAAAAAAAAAATTTTTCGGAAAGGCGCTACCATTTCCATTACATGCCACCACATCCATGAGGTAAATGGTATCGTCCGCAGACAACGTATATATAGAGGCAGTTATCTCCACAAGCTCAAGTAGTAACATTCACAGTTCAAATGGCAGCTTATCAGGATTTATTCGATTTTGAATGTGGTATGATAGTCTGCGCACTGGAGATGAGGATTTCCGCGGTTAATAACGTCAAGGAAGTGCCTGGACTACACAAACTCAAGGGGTGGGGGTCCAGAGTGTGAAACAGGTGTGGCCGTAGAAAAGTCCTAGACGACCATAACATCCACCCGGCATGCAACATTGCCACTAATCACAGGCAATTAAGCGCTGTGACCAGTAGTAGCATCAGTTCGGACAGTGCAATGTTTCCTGTGTTGTATGGGGTTCAGGAGCCGACGGCCCAAGCGGGTGCCATTTCTGACCCAACGACACAAGGATGTGATCCTCGCCTGGGATGGGGAACACTGCCATTGGACGCAAGATGACTGGAAATGTGTAACCCAACGTCACAAGACTGTGCGCCTTGCCTGGGCTCGGGAACACCACCATTGGATGCAAGCTGACTCGAAACGTGTGACCCGACGACAAAAAGGCTGTGCGCCTCGCCTGGGATGAGGAACACTGTCATTGGACGCAAGATGACTGGAAATGTGTGACCCAACGTCACAAGACTGTGCGCCTTGCCTGGGCTCGGGAACACCACCATTTAATGCAAGCTGACTCGAAACGTGTGACCCGACGACAAAAAGGCTGTGCGCCTCGCCTGGGATGAGGAACACTGTCATTGGACGCAAGATGACTGGAAATGTGTGACCCAACGTCACAAGACTGTGGGCCTTGCCTGGGCTCGGGAATACCACCATTGGACGCAAGCTGATTCGAAACGTGTGACCCGACGACAAAAGGCTGTGCGCCTCGCCTGGGATGGGGAACACTGCCATTGGACGCAAGATGAATGGAAACGTGTGATCCGATGACAGAAAGTTGTGCGCCTCACCTGGGCTCGGGAACACCACCATTGGGCGCAAGATGACTGGAAACGTGTGACCCAACATCACAAGACTGTGCGCCTTGCCTGAGCTCGGGAACACCACCATTGGGCGCAAGATGATTGGAAACGTGTGACCCGACGACACAAAACTCGTCTGGACTCGGGAACACCGCCATTGGACGCAAGATGACTGTGTCACCCGACGAAACAAGACTGTGCGCCTCGCCTGGGCTCGGGAATACCAACATTGGTCGCAAGGTGACTGGAAACGCGTGACCCGACGACACTAGACTGTGCGCCTCGCCTGGGCTCGGGAACACCGCCATTGGAAGCAAAATAACTGGAAACGTGTCACCCGGCGACACAAGGCTGTGCATCTCGCATGGGCTCGGGAACACCGCCTTTGGACGCAAGATGACTCGAAACGTGTGACCCGACGAAACACACGCCTTAGCTGGGAAACACCGCCATTGGACGCAAGATGTCTGGAAACATGTTACCCGACGACACAAGGCTGGGCACCTTGCTTGGGTTGGGGAAAACCGCCATTGGATGCAAGACGATTGGACACTTGTAGCCTGATCCGACGAATAACGGTACCAACTGTTTCAGGCAGATGGCTGCCTCAGGGTGTATCGACAACCCCACGAGGCATTGGATCCTGTATGCCTACAAGGGACACTGCAGGCCGGCGGTGGCTTTGCTATTGTGTGAGGTGTTTTCACCTGCACGCCTTAGGATCCCCTCATACGACTGCAGAACGCTCTGACCAGTGGAAGCTACGTAACCATCCTTGGGGATCATTTGCACCCATTCATATTATGCAACTACTCCGATGGGTGCGAGCTCTTCCTACACGATAATGCGCCATAGCGCATGTCAACAGTAGCAATATTATGGCTGCAGAAACATTCCACCGAGTTTAGGATCCTGACTTCGCCCCCTCGTTCACCGGAGTTAAATGCCATCGAACACATTTGAGATGCTGTTCAACGTGCCATCAATGCCAGGAATCCTCCACCGGCAAATATTACGGAATTGTGGGACGCTCTTCAGGAAGCATGGTGTGCACTATCTCCACAGTACTACAGAGAGCTCGTGGAGTGCATGCCGAAATAATTTGATTTCTGCAATGCAATTTTGGAATTACAGCGCCAAATTTTAACAAAGTTATCCTTCTAATTGATCCTTTTTTAAGAAAACATTTTTTTCTAATTCATCTTTCCTTCCGAAAACATTCTTTCTAGTTTATTCTTCCTACCGAAAAATAATAAAAAAAAATTTCCTTAGCGAAGAAGAGCTATTCTTCTTCTTAACGAAAATAAACTTTGTAATATCTTATTATTAAAGAGAATCTTTGCTGTCTCTTCTTCTCATCAAAAATAATGTTTCTGATTTGTTTTGCAAACAAAAGTAGCTCTTTTAATTGATTCTTCTTGCTGAAAAGGATCTTCCTAATTCATATTTTTACCGAAAATATTCTTACTACTTTATTCTTCTTACCGAAAAAAATATTTCTGATTACTTCATATCAAAAATAATTATTTGGAATCTCATCTTCTAATAAAAAATAATGCTTCTAACTTGTTCTTCTAAAAAATAGTCTTTCTATTTATTCTTTTTTCTGAAAATGATCTTCCTAATTCATATTTTTACCGGAAATAATCATATTGCTCTATTCTTCTTACCGAAAACAATCTTTCTAACTTATTCTTCTTATTAAAAACAATCTTAAGTCTCTTTTACTTATCAAAAATGTTTCAAATTTATTCCTCTAACAAATCTTCTTGCTGAAACAGGTCTTCTTAATTCATATTTCTTACCGGAAAAAATCTTAGTACTTTATTCTTCTTACCGAAAATAAAGTTCTAATTTCTTCTTTCTATCAAACATAATTTTTATAATCTCTTTTTCCAATCAAAAATAATGTTACTAATATATTCTTCTAACAGAAAAATACTCTTTCTAATTGATTATTCTTGCTGAAAATGATCTTCCTATTTCACATTTCTAACCACAAATAATTTTGCTGTTTTATTCTTCTTACTGAAAATAATATTTCTAATATATTTTTGTTGAGGAAATTTTTTTCCAACTTATTGTTTTCGCCAAAAGTGATGTTTCTAATCCATTCTTTTCACCCAAAATATCTATAGTAAAAAATAATTATACTAATTGAGTTTTCTAACAGAAAATAGTCTTTCTAATTGATTCTGTTTAATGAAAATAATCTTCCTAATTCTTATTTCTAACCAGAAATAATTTTGCTGCTTTATTCTCCTTACTGAAAATAATTTTTCTAATACCATCTTCTTAAGGATAATTTTTTGTAACTTATTCTTTTCACCAAAAGTGATATTTCTAATTTAATCTTTTCACCCAAAATATTTCTGATTTTGTATAATTACCGAAAATATTGTTCCTAGTTCATTCTTCTTTCTGCAAGTAATTTAAATCATTCTTTTCCACGGAAAATAAACTTTCTAATTTATTATTCTTTCTAAAATTTTCCATGTGTGAAATATACTTTTTAGAGTTCAAACCGGTGGAGATAATACCTACGTTGTCGTTTCACACTTTCATGAAACACTCCAGAACAAAACTCAAAATTGGTGTATTGACAACAGCGTACTATTCATGGGTCATCATTAAACCGGATGTCGCAGATCGATGCATGTTACGCAAGAACATGACTGAACTAACTAACGTTTTCCGGGTTTCCCTTCGCATGCACCCATATAGCAGTAGAGATGCAAGCAGGAGGATAGGGGGAAATTCTATGTGTATATCAATAAGATGCCATAGAAGGGAGGTCTGACAACTCACGACCTCCTTTATTAGATCCCACTTAGTATGCATTCCACGCAGGAGTAAAGGCATACAAAGGTCTCCACAACGGCAACTGGTTTTGTACTCCGTTTCTCCAAAATCATCACGAGGCATCTTTTCCACTCACAAGTCCAAGCAGCATCCTTGATCTTCCGCACGTGCTGCTAGGACTCAAGGTTAGCTAGAATTTCCAGACTGTCTGACAAAATTAGCGTCTAAAAATGAATTTCGTTTTCTTTTCTTTCTCGTCAAAAACGCAGGAGTGAGACGTAACGACAATTCCTCAACACCCAACGGTTATTACAAGTTAAAATTGTTGAGGATGATTCTAGAGCAGTGATTTAGGAATGAATCCAGTGAGAAAGAAAGTAAATCATCTGCACTGAATCATCTGTAGTTTGACTTCCCGGAAAAGGAATAACGTGCATCCGACTGCTTACATAAGCAAAAAAATGGGTTTCACTTTCGTTTCCTGCGTTGATGAAGGAACGTTTTTTAAAATGAAAGTTCGCAACCTTTCAAAGAATATTGTGTTTGTACGGTTCTAACGGTTTATTATAATTTCTCTTCTGTGGTGCTGAAGAAAAGATATATAAAATGAAGTCATGCAGCTTCTCAAAGAATATTACACTTTTACATTCTAAAGAGCATTTCAGTTTCTGTTCTGCTTTGTTGAATAAACGAAAATTTAGAATTAAGAAACGCGACCAGTCCAAGAATATTGATCTTGTGTAGTCCTAAACGTTTGTTTCAATTTTATTTCTGCTATGCTGGAGAAAAGATATTTAAAATATTCAGCTTCTCAGAACATCGTGCTTTTACGTTCTAAAGATCCACCTCAGTTTCTGTTCTGCTTTGTTAAACAAACGAAATTTAAATTGAAGAAACGCGGACTCTCAAGAAATATTGAGATCGTATGGCTGTTAAGATTTATTTCATTTTATCTCCTGTTTTATTGAAGAGAGATTTAAAACGAAGACACACGAAGAAATATTAAGATGTATGGTTGAAACGATTTGTTACAGTTTTTCTTCTACATTGCTGAAAAAGGGAGATTTAAAATGAAGTTGGGTAACTTCTCAAATAATATTGTGGGGTTTCTTTCTAAAGATCCATTTCAGTTTCTGTTCTGCTTTCTTGAATAAAAGAAATTTAAAATTCAGAAACGAGGCCTCTCAAGGAATATTCAGTTTGTGTGGTTGTAAAGATTTATTTCATTTTATATTTTACGTTATACAATGAAGGAAATTTAAATGGAAAGCACGCATCCTCTTAAGAAATATTGAGATCTTATGGTTCTTAAGATTTTTTTAATTTCTTTTCTGAGTTGTTGGAGAGCAAGACTTAAAACGAAGGTAGAGAGAAATATTCAGCTTCTGTGGTTGTAAGGATACATTCTAATTTCTTTTCTGCGTTACTGAAGAAAAAATCTTCAAAGTGAAGCCATGCAACCTTGTAAACAATATCGTGCTTTTACGTTCTGAAGATCATTTCAGTTTCTATTCTGCTTTATTGAACAAACGAAATTGAAAATGAAAGAATGCGGCCTCTCAAAAAGAATATTGAGCTTGCACGGTTTTAAAGACTTATCTGCTGCCCCGGTGGTGCACTGGTTTAAACGCCTGCTTCGTACCATTCGTCCGGGTTCGGATCCCCCAGTGAGGCATGGATCTTTTATTTGTCTTACGGAACTGGCTTTTTTCCTTCCTTGGAACCAGTGGCCCTAAATTGGGGGCTGGTAACTGGTTAAAGCCCACTGCTCACGGTGGCCGTTAAACCTTCAAACAAACAAACAAACAAAAATCCCCAGACAAAGAAACAAGCCATAAGATTTATTTCTCTTTCTTTTCTGCATTGTTAAGGAAGTTTAAAACAAAGACTTTGAACCTTTCGAAGAATATTGAGCTTGCATAATCCTAAAAATTCGTTTCAGCCACGCCGGCGAGTGAGCAGTCAGAGGCGTAGGCTCCTAGCTATTCGTCTGGGTTAGATTTGATCTTCAGTCCTGGATAAGGTATGAGTGATGTGTTTGCCAAGCGGTGCTGGCTCTCTCCTTTCCCTGGAACCAGTGGCCCTAAATTAGGACGGATGACCGTTTACTGTTTATAATCATCAGATTTGCTCATGGCGATCGTTGAATCCCGAAACAAAAGAAAAAAATCATTTCGATTTCTCTTCTGCGTTGTCTAAAAACGGAGACTTAAAATGAAGCCACGTAGCCTCTCAAAGAACAATGAGCTTGTATGGTTCTAAAGATTTATTTCACTTTCTGTTCGTAAAAAATTTAAAATGAAGGCACACGGGCTATGAAAGAACATTCAACTTCAATGTACGGTACTAAAAAGATTTATTTCACTTTCTGTTCTGCAGTCTTAAATAAATTTAAAATGAAGTCCTTGAAGCAATATTTAGCGTTTATGATTCAAAAGATTTATCTCATTTTCTGTTCTGTGTTGCGGAACAATGGGAATTTAAAATGAAGGCAAGCAGCCTCTCAAACAATATTGAGCTTGTATGCTTCTAAAGATTAGCAGATTCTTTTCCATATACATGATAAACGACATCCAGAAAATTAATCGCAAAATAAGGCGACTACCAGTTCTCTATTTTCGGATTCAGGGAACATACCACATGCTAATAAGTCTCCTGTTACAATAGAATGTGTGGAAGTGTTTGTGAATGCGCAATACGACGTCAGCTTTGCGGCGGTCTTAGGATCTGAATTGTCACGCGTCTTGCACTCCATTATTTCTTTTTAATGTTCATAGTGTATAATGGACGCACGTGTTTTGAAAGTTTCTCAGTGCTAGGAAGTGAAGCGATGCTAGTAACGTGGGTACGATGGCACGCTTCTGCTCCTGGAGTTACCAATAGTATAGTGGTTAGAAGAGATAGTATGCCGTGCGTTAAGACCTAACGGTTTAAATTTTAGTTCCCTCGTTTCATGAAACCGAGAAATGGCGCTCCTAAGAGTTTCTTTTTCTTCTTTTTTTTTTTTTTTTTTTTTTTTTTTTTGGTTGACGGTTTAACGACCACCATGAGCAATTCCGAGCAGTCGCCCTCCTTTAATTTAGGGCCACTGACTCCAGGAAAGGCAGAGAGCCAGTGCCGTAAGACAAACACAACATCCATGCCTCACCGGGATTCGAACCCGGACCCATCTCGGACGAATGATCAGAAGCCATCGCTTAGACCACTGCGCCACCGGGCGGCCTGCGAGTTTTCGATACCATTTCAAATATTAGCCTGTTTTTTTTAGCGCGTTTGATGGATAGCGACTGAAAAAGCGATTTATTTGTTATATCAATCGTGAAAAGTAGTAGTAATAAGTGTAACGTTGAGAACGTGATTTGTACCTGGATGTAACAGTGGTTACAGGTCGTGTAAACAAAAGGTACCTCTGTTTTTTGTTCCGAAAGATGAGGCAAAGCGGTACGAATGAAATTTTTTTGTTTATTTTTCTTAAATAAAGTCGGCAGCCACTCAATAATTATTTAGTTAAGTATGCCACTTTATTTTTATTTATTTATTTATTTATTGAGTCTTTTATACCAGTACATCATCGCATTTTGTCTAACATTTTTGAAATTGGGTGCTTTTCCTGTTCAAAGTTCTGTAAACTTTACCATGAGAAAATTCGGCTATCAAGTACAGTATCATGTGACACCCAAATTATACATTTCGTGCTCTGTAAAGATAAAAAAAAGAGTTGCAACAGGATCAGAACCAAAAAAACAGCATTCAATACGAGGATTTAGCAAAATTCCAATATTACAGAAAAAATTTGCATCCAGTAATGTATTTGTACTAACCAGAATTGTGACGAGTACATTCAACGCGAGATTACGCATTTCCCGAATAAAATTGACGAAGTTTCCCCAAAACAATCTCATTTGGAAGAATATTCAATTATACGTCTCCGTAGATGACATTAATCAATTTTCAGCCCCGGTGGCGCAGTGGTCTAAGCGATGGCCTCTGATCATTCATCCGGAAGAGGTCTGGGTTCGAATCCCGGTGAGGCATGGATGTTGTGTTTGTCTTACGGCACTGGCTCTCTCCCTTCCCTGGAACCAGTGGCCTTAAATTAGGGACGGGCGACTGCTTATAGCCCGTTGAGTTGCTCACGGTGGTCGTTAAACCTCCAATCAAAAAAAAAAAAATCAATTTTAGTATAACTGCAGGATGAAAATAAAAGCATTCTTTGGTAAAATTTTAGTGAAATTACTATACTGCACGCAACAAGAAGCACGTATATCTGTGAGCATAGTTTACAGCAACAGCATCGAAGCTGTCTTCAGCGCCCTCACTGATTTCATGATTTCAAGAACCCGTCTGTAGAAGAGCACGGCACACTATCTCTTCCAGCCACTATATCGATGGAGAGCATAAATAAATAAATAAATTAATAGTTTGTACCGAAAATTTCTGCTACTTCGTATTCAGCTCTCCAAGCATATTTCTTTGCTGGAGTACGTAACATTGCCATCGTAGCTATTGACATTACCTGTGCTACAAAAGCGAAACTTCGAACAAATTTAGCTGGAGATTTAAAAGAAAACATGCCGATTACTCTAATAAATAAGTGGAGTGAATTCGCGGAAAATTCCTGAAAAAAATGTGCACCAAAGTTGCTGGTAGTTCTCCAACTTTTAACGAAATTTCCGTTTTGAAAAATTCCGTTTTTAATAACAGAAACTAATAACGGGATCTTGATAGATTTTCTGTTGTCACAAATTCAGTTACATTAAAAAATGTCACTTCCAGATTTCTCCGTTTTTATACAGAAATTTCTCAAGTTTCGAAAAACTTAGATTTTCACTTTTTCAGTTTCTACTGAGAACTGACTTGCATTCCAACTTTTTTTAAGCCTAAATGCGCTGATAACATTGCGGGACTTTTGCTGACGTACAAAATGAGGGAATCTTTTCCCTTGCGTGAGGTGAGGATCGTGATCGCGATGGTTTGCACGCCAATGAGGAGCGCTATCGACTGAGCTAGACAGACAGTTGCCACAAGAACACGTCTAAGGTAGAAACGAAGAGAAATGGAATTGTGCTAAGATTAAATGTTTTTCGCTTTGAGTGCGGGTTAATTAGTCATTTTAGTTTCTGTAGGAGCTTATAATTTTTCTGAATAGGTTTATAATGATTTAAATTTTTCTATAGGCATTTTCACGAATTGCATTTTTTGCTCATCATGATTTTTTAAAGTAACAGAATGATGGTTTGTAGCCTGAGAGTTTTTCTAAAAAACTGACAGTGACTTAAAATTATGTTTAAGAAAAGGTGAAATGTGCTACTTCAAGTGTTATTTCGCAAAACACCTAAATATAAAACTTACTCTTGGTAGCTACAATAGATTTGTGTTAAAGGGACCACAGCCCATCATACAGTCACCCGTACGACACTTTAAGTATCCAGTTTCTTACCGAATATTTAGTAGCGGTGAACCAACTGGAGGGAGCGAATACCCTTTGCATTTTTTTTATTGGGGCAAGACCTTTAACGACCACCCTGAGAAACCTAATGGGCTATAAGCAATCGCTTGTCCCTAATTTAGGGCCACTGGTTCCAGGGAAGGGAGGGAGTCAGTGCCGCAAGACAAACACAATATCCATGCCTCACCGGGGTTCGAACCCGGATCCTTCACGGACGAATGATCATAAACTAGCGCTTAGACCACTGCGCCACCTGGCCGGCAAATATCTGTTGCCGCAATAACCTTAATAACATTTATGCTATGCACAATATCCGGTCTCGCTACGGAAACTCAAAATGTGGTCCGCCCAGACGATTGAAATTTAATTGTTAATCAAAGTATTCCAGCAATTCGCTCTTAATACCGGAAATTTTCTGTCATATTGATACGGAAAAGTGAGAGCAGAGTTTTCTGTTAATATACGAAAGGAATTACAGAAAGATTCCCTCAGTTCTTGAAGAGTTCCACCGCACCAGTCTTTAACATCGTCAGCCCACACACGGCGAGGGCGTCCTCTTGCATTTCTTCCGTTCATTAAGCCAAACACCAATGTCTTTATCTTTCTGCCATTTTTCATTCTGCATATGTGTCCAAAGGATCTTAGTTTTCTGTGTATGATTTTTTGGAACAGGGTCTCTTTTAGTGGTATTCCTCTGTACACTTCTTCATTTCTTATCCTCTGGGTCCATCCAATTCGTAGGAATTTACGATTGCACTTTCTTTCAAAAGCAAGTATCCTTCCTTTGTCAATGTCCAAGTCTCGCATCTATATAGCATGCTGCTGAAGATGCACTTCTCGAGACTGCTTAACTTAGTTTTGAGGCTAATAGCTCTGCTCTTCCAAATTTTATCCATGGCTTTAAACAGTGTTAGAGCCTTTGCAATTCTAATTTGAACTTTCTTTTTTGCTGTTTAAGTCATATGTTATAACAGCTTCCGAGATAAGTGAATGTTTCCACAACTTCAAGTTATTTGCTTTCCGGAAGGATCTTTTTCCTGATCTCTTTTGCGCCAAATAGAATATGCTTTCTTAATTCACGAAAGAAATCAAGGAAAATACCTCTTGAATTTCTGGAGATTATTTACAGCGTGCTCTTCCTAGTTTGCAGGGAAGGACTTGTCCTTGAAGTCTATATCGGTGGCGCGGTGGTCTAAGCGCTTAGCGCTGGCACGTCCGTCCAAGTGGGCCCGAGTTCCAATGAGGCATGGATATTCTGCTTGTCTTAAGGCACAGGTTCTCACATGCCTGGAACCAGTGGCCTTAAATTAGGTACGGGCAACTGCTTATAGCCTATTGAGTCGCTCACGGTGGTCGTTAAACCCCCATACAATCAACAAAAAAGTTCATATTGACTTTTTGTTTTTTGACAGTTAAAAAATATTAGATTATTACAAACCTATGAAAAAAATTAAATCATAACAAACCTATTCAGCCGCCTCCGGTGGCGCAGTGGTCTAAGCGCTGGCCTGTGACCATTCGTCCGTGATGAGTCCGGGTTCGAATCCCGGTGAGGCATGAATGTTGTGTTTGTCTTCAGGTCTCTCTTCCTTTCCTGGAACAAGTGGTCCTAAATTAGGGACGGTGACTGCTTATAGCCCATTGAGTTGCTCACGGTGGTTGTTAAAACCCAAGCAAAAAAAAAAAAAAAATAAAACTATTTAGAAAAAGAATAAGCTTCAACAGAAAATAAAACGATTTGTTCACCCGCATTAATAGCGAAAAACATTTCATCATCTCGCGATTGGAGTCCCTCTTTTCCTACGTTATACATGACTATGCTGTACGTGTTTTTCTAGCTTAATCGGTAGCACGCACGGCTGTCGTTGAATATCCCGTTTGAACCCGGGAAGGGAGGTGTTAACTTCGTACATCAGGAAAGAAGAGTCTTTGATAAATTAAACATAAAAAATTTGTACATCGGGAAGAAGTATCTCTTTGCAAAATTTCTGTATAAGTAGGAAAAACACCCGAAACTGACTTTTCTAAAATAAATGGAATTACTGACAACGGAAAATTTGTCGAAATACTGATGTTAGAAGAAACGTGAACTTTTAAAAACAGAAATTTCGTTAAAAAACGGACACTAACCGGCAACTTTTGAGGAATTTTCTGAGAATGCACACGCCACAATTTTCTACAGCACCTAGATGTACGCCGAATTTTGCGTCGGGATCTTTGTAAAATCGAGTTTAGCATTGAGGCGTTATGATCGGAAAATACAGTAAAACATTCGCATGATGAACTTCGTTTGCCATCATCGAATAGAATGGAAAACTTGTATGGACTCTTAATAGTTATGAGCTGCACCAAAAGCGCTCTGAACAAACCTTAAAATAAAATGAATGCATAAACGAAGAACAGAAAGCTGACATACAGTGCGGCAAATTAAACAGTGAGACTGATTTTTTTTTAATCACAGTAAAACACACAGGTCGGGAAAACATGCTTTTTTGATAAGTCATTTATAAGCTATACGGTGGCAACAGCGTTTGCGTGAGAATTCGCAAATGATAATTTACGCTGTGCGTGATGTCATTCGGTGGAAAAACATTGTCATTGCACTGTCATAGCGCAGAAAGCAAATATCCGGTTCTGTTTTGAAAATCGCTAAAACTGCATCTGAGACAGTTCATCTATTGCGAGATGAGTATAAGGCTAATTGCCTACCTTGTTCACAAATATTCTGATGGTATTCACGCTTCAGGGATGGGTGAGAAGATTTCAAAAATGACGAAACGCATGGACGTCCGATTTTTGTGCGCACGTCTGAACTCATTGAGAAAATTCGCGAAAGGATAAGAATAAGTAATCGCCGTGTGATCTTGCGGATGATGGAATGAACTCGGTGATAATAAAGACGATTCGTCAAATTTTAGTGCAAGATTGAAGGGGGAAGGGGGTGTAATCGTTTTGGGCCAATATGCTTTGTTAGACGACCCATGCGCGAGCGTAGTATGCAAAAGCCACCCTGGAGAATATAGAAACAATGCAAAAATTTCTCCTAAGCAGGTGACGACACGTAGTGTTTTCGTTATGATCCTGAAACTAAGCGTCAAAGTGCTCAGTGGAAATCGCCATAATCACTCAAAGGGAAGAAAATCAGGTTGCAGAAGTCCAAAATCAATACAATGCTCATGTATTTTTACGACAGCAAGAGAATTCTGCATCACGAGTTCATTTCTGAAGGTGCAACTGTCACTGGCAGTGCTTACACATCCATTTTGGAACGATTGTGGAAGAGGATTGTTCGTGTCGGGCATGAGTACAAAAACGGGCAGTAGACCTTTCTTCACGATAACCCACCAGCACAAAAGCATCCTCGGTGTATCCTCATTTCTGGCATGAATACAAAGTGTGAACTCATCCATTCCCACTGTTCTCCACATTTGTCACCGTGTGACTACTTTCTATTCCCTAAATTAAACAAGTTAGTAAAATAATGCAATGCATTGATTATGATACGCTTTCCAACATATCAGGAATCATTACTCAGCGTATAACTCAAGTTATGAGGATAATGGTTGCGGAATAAATATCGTTCCTGTGCCCTGACCTCTGACACCATTTCGATTATATTAAACAGAATTGGTTCAGTATACCACCGGAACAATATACTAAAGTTTTGTCGCAATCGAAGTAGTTTTAGTCAAGTTATGAGGATAATGGCTGTGGAATAAATCTCGCTTCTGTGCCCTGACCTTTGACCCCATTTCGATGATATTAAACAGAATTGATTCAGTATACCTCCGAAACAACATGATGAAGTTTTGTCGCAATCGAAGCATTTTTACGTAAGTTATGGCGCATAAGGGAGATGGAATGGATCGCACTCCTATGTCCTGACCTTTGATCCCATTTCGCCCATTTTCAATAGGGTTCCTCTCCAGGTTGTCCCCTACCACATACTAAAATTTCATCGAAATCGAACCATCTTTACGCGAGTTATCGTGCGGACGGACAAAGCTGGAGCATATACGCTTCTTCAACCTACGTTTGGAAAGCGTAAAAAAGGAAAAGTTTTTCAAGACTCTGAAGACATACAAAGACCTGTGACATGAGTTCTTCTTTCCATACCAGAAGATGACCTATGCAAGTCCTTCCTTTCGTTGGCTGATCGTGTTACTTGTTTTAACGCAAGAGGAATGCACTTCGAATAAAATATATTCACGTAAGTTTTTCTACTTTTCCAATTTTTTTTTTAAATTCAATCTGATTATTTAATTGCCGAATTGAGTATTTGGTATTTTTATATATCGGAATTGTGTTTTAATATAGTTTGAGAAAAAAAGATATTTGTCATTCCAGTAGGAATAGTGACTGACGTGATACAGAAGACGAGACCGAGAAAACCCTCGCTGTTGATTAACCAAAGGCACTCCAGATTTTAGAACTTGGGAAAAACTGGGTTCGTCATGCAATTCGCAATGCGCATTTCTGTTAGAAAACTGAAGCTGCACGAGCGCACAGATGGGAGCGTGGGCGGAAAACAACGACTGTGGATGTCAGGAATCTTTTATCGTTGTTTCCCACCATTTGTTGTTCTACGGGAGGTGTGATCTGGCAGAAACAGGTGGAAAGTGTGAGTCAATTTAATGGGATCACGGACAGGTCGTCACTAACTTAGTGGGATGCTGAATCCATGTGCTCGCAAAGAGAGATGTTTCGCAAGCTATGTGTAACTTAGGTCTCTTTGATTGAGCTCCTTACATCAATCAAACGAGAAAAGGTCATTTGGATTTAGATAATAGGCACGTGTTGAAGCCATACACTTTCTTATCGTCTGTATGAATTTATTGGAGTAACCGCACCACTGAAAGAAACATTGGGTGTCACACGTAACGAGTAATTGTCCAAATGATATCGGACGATAGAAAAGTCACGCAGCTCATACTGAAATATTTGTTGATCGTTGTAATTCAATGTATACCCCTTGGACTCATAGAAATATGCACATCACTTTGGCTATCAGTTCATGAACATGCGATTAAAGAAGAAACGCGCATCTTATCTGCCACTCACAATCCATAGGCCGTAAGTAGCCAACTAAGCTGTATTTAGTTAGCTAACACTTCAAAAATTAACTTGCTCTAGCAATAAAAACGAGTAATTAAGTTCTTTCTTGCAATTTATTACCTGACCTAAGTACCTGTATTGGGTAACAGCAATTACACTCTTTGCAAAAAAAACAAGAAAAAAAACAAAAACAAAAACGAAGCACCCAGAAGGATTCATTCAACCGAAATAAAAATCCGTATGTGTAATGTACATGTACAGGAAAGGAAATAATTGCAATTCTAGTGCACTTGCGCCATTTATTCGGATAAAAAAGCTATACGAGTAAAACAAGTCAGTACATTGTAACGGCACCTCTGACTCGGATACAAGCAATTACCCGGCGAGGCATGCAGTTCACGGATACTGTCTAACTTTTCAGGATATAGCATGCCAGATGATGTCCAAATTACCGGCCAGTTCACCAACATTCCGGAATGGGCGTAGGTGGCATCCTATCGTGTCCCAAACATGTTCGATCCGTGAGAAGTCAGGCGATCGTGCTGGCCATGAAAGGGTGTCGACAATGCGGAGGAAGAGGGAGAGCCGTACCGCGTGTGTGGCCGGGCATTATACTGTTAAAAAATTGTTCTGTGATTTCGCGGCAGGAATGGCAACACAACAGGTCGTAAAATGTAGTCGACGTACCGTTGAGCCGTGCGTGTGGTTCGGTGGACTACCAAGGGTGACCGGCTATCGTAGGAAATGGAGACAGTTGTGGTGTGAGAACCGTGTGCCGTGCCACGGCAAAGGTGGGATTCGTACGGTGGCCGGCTCGTCTCCAGACACGAATGCACTGGTCATTGGCGCCAAATGCAAACCTTGACTCATCACAGAAGACAAAACGACGCCATTAAACACTATCCCACGTTGATCGGGCACGACACCACTGCAACCGGTGCCGGCGATGCTGGCTGGTTAGTGTTAGGTGGCGAAGTGGCCTCATCGAATGTATTCCCCGTGCCGCAAGTCGTCTGCTAAAGGTCCTGATGGCGACTTCCGTACCTGTATAGACAACGCAACATGGCCACGGTCGGTTGAGAGCAACGAATTCGGTTTTGTTGGGGTTGCTCTCACAATAGCTGAATCCCCGCGTTCTATCGTTGCCCGCAGTCTTCCAATGCACGCCTGCAGCTGAGTTTTCTCCTCCTCGAAACATTTGTGCCACCATCGTACTATAGCCGCGTCCCTCCCACCCAAATGACTGGCGATATGTGAATTGACCAACTGGCCTCTCTCAACCCAATTGTACGTCCTCTCTCAAACTCGCTCAACTGCTCGTATCGTGCACGGATCTGACGTCGAGACATTCTCACAGTCAGTGGAGGTTAATGCAACCTCAATCCGCTGTCACAATTGCTCCTGAGTGCGAGTTTTGCTCCTAATATATCCTCCTTGATGCCCGATTTTAATGCGCTGTGGCAGGCCACTATTTCGTCATTGGTCATTATTTTTTAATCATTTGCATATTCATTCCTGAGGTACTTGCATGCGTATTTTTATCAGTGTCGAACAAATTTCTGCCTGCTGGTTTGTTGTTTTTAGCACGTCTTTTGTAAAAAAAGATCGTGCTTATGTTATCGGTTTGTCCATCCGTCTGTACCCACGATATCTCTTCAACTACTAGTCCGATTTGAAAAATTATTTTTGCATTGGGAAGTTTGAAGTATGCGAATGATGATCCTTTATTTTGTTTTTTCTTACGATGTACAATTTCGCCGCTAGAGGGCGTAAATGCAGATGATGTCGAATTCAAAAATACGTTTTATTCCACATCTGTGCTTCTAAACATCCGATTGAAAAAATTCTTCATCTTTGCATTCCATTTATGTCGAAGAGTACTTTAATATAGTTACTTTTTCAAATTACGCATAGATTTTCCGCTAGGGGCGTAAAAGTAAATTACATTTTTCCCGATAACCCTGCTTCTAAAACTCCGATTTGAAAAAATTATTCAGCGGATACACCTCCTGATGGAAAATGTTTTGCATATAATTTCAAATTTTTGGTAAAAACAACTTTGCCCACCAGAGGCGTAAGTGTTAATTTTCGCTTCTGATGTATTTGCCATAAAATCTGAGCTTCTAAAATATTGATTGAAAAAATTCTTTTGTGGACTGATGCCACTCACATCGATAAACCTTTTCGGAATATTTTCTTCTTAACATACTCTACAGTTTCTCTGCCAGGGGGCGTAGATGTATATCTTATTTTTGTCAATATCTCTCTACTTCTAGGAGTCCGATTTGAAAAATTCCTTCTTTGTTGGATAGTGTTTTCAGTGTGACATGTTTTCCGTATAATTTCAAAATTTTCAAGTAATTCATAGAGGAAAGCAATTTACCTTTACGCTAGGGGGCGTAAAGGTAAATTGCTTCCCTATATCACTGCTTCTAAATCTCCGATTTGAAAAATTATTTCTGCACCGGATACAGCTCCTGATGGGAAATCGTTTGCGCATAACTTCTAATTTTTGTAAAAAAAATGGTTCGGCCATCAAGGGGCGTAAATCTTAATTTCCGCTTCTGCTGTATTTGCAGCAAAATATGAGCTTCTAAATTCTCGACTGAAAAAAGTCATTTGTTGACCGATACTACTCATGTCGACAAACCGTTAAGAAGCATTTTGTTCTTAAGATAATGCATGGTTTCTACGCCAGCGGTCCTAGATGTATATCTTATTTTTGTCAATATCTCTACTTCTAAGAGTCCGATTTGAAAAATTCCTTCTTTGTTGGATAGTGTTTCCGATGCGAAATATTCTTCCTACAAATTCAAAGTTTTCAAGTGAATCATAGACTTTCCGCTAGGAGGCACAAAGGTAAATTGCATTTTCTGTGTTATTTCTGCTCCTAAAGATCTGATTTGAAAAATTCTTCCTGTATCGCATACAAGACCTGATGGAAAATATTTTTCACATAATTTCTAATGTTTGGTAAAGAATGGTTTGGCCACCAGGGGGCTTAAGTGTTAATTTCTGCTTCTGATGTATTTGTAGCCAAATCTGGGCTCCTGGTAACTCGACTAATTTTGTTTTTCTTGGACCGATACCGCTCATTTGGGTAAACCTTTTGAGAATACTTTCTTCCTAAAATAATGCATGGTTTTCTCACCAGGGGACGTAAAGTCACATGTTGTTTTTGTCGATATCTCTGTTTCTAAGAGTCCAATTTGAAAAATTCTTTCTGTGTTGGAGAGCGTTTCCGGTGCGAAATGTTTCTCATATAAATTCATATTCAAGTCTGCAACCAGAGGGCGTAAGCTCACGAATCCGTTTACAGCAATATCTGAGGGATTAAAAACCCTATTGAAAAACTTCTTTCTTCCGTCAGATACTATTATTTTCCATACCGGTTCCATTGACTTTGAATAGCTTTGATAAATCTAATTTGCGTCATAACGGATTCAAAAGACGTGCTTATTACACCTGAAAATTCGGTGTCATCTTTCTTGTTTTTACTAGATTTGGCTTATAAAACTTGAGGTGAACAGGCAAATTTGATCATAATAGTAAGAAGACCTTTCATACATTTATGACTTTCGTGAAATCTGCATCTGGAGTAAATGTTGATAAATCATTAACCCATTCTATAAGTTTCATGACTCATTAAGAGTTGTAATGATTTTGATGACTGTACTCCAAAATGTCTCGACTTTTTTAGAAAGTTCTAAAATCCGACACAACCATTCTTACACATTTTGTATGTATGCATGAACTTCACGTGACTTAGAATGTTCGATCGAAACTCTACATGTACATTTGACAACTGTTTTGCGTGTACTGCAAACCGTCAATACAATTGATACACTTCATCCGCCTGGTAGTTCTAAAATTTACGTTTTTAAGGATTCAAATTATTCTGAGCACAATCTAGAAGATCACAATAGGAACACCGAACTGGAAAAGTATTTTCTCCGATGTATAGCACAAAATGATAAAACGCCGATATTTCTCGGTTCTGAAACTAGGGTGTTACTGCCATGAATTTTTCATCGTATCTTTTTGCTTTGTTGTTTTTTCTAATTCATTAACTCGTACTCTAAGTTTCATGACTCATTAACAGTTGCAAGATGAATACACCTCCTTATGGCGGCAATTCCCATCTTAGATGAAATTGATACTAAACTTCTGTGACCCCATACATTGATTCCATACAGAGCAAAGGCTCATTAAAATGCTTAGTTATGGCGTAACGTCCTTTCACAATGATTTACATTGCTCTCCACTCGGAAATATCTCGGTGAGTAATGTCAATCAGCTTCATGATCCTCAATGCAAAACATGAAAAAAAAACGAAATGCTGAGTTCGAAGGAAGAAATGCTGTGTTACTCATAATAATCATAGCTTATCTTATTCGATATACTTATATAGCACGGGCAAATGGATATATCGAAAGATGATTCTAATAATAGATGTTTAATTGGAAGCTCACGACTTGTTACTAAAGCTGTATTTTGTTCTAGAGTTACAACTTTTTTCCCATAGTAAATATGTGTCCTTGCAGAGTTCGTTACTAACTGAAACTTGGATGTTAGGCTGCCTAAATGGCTGCTTTGTTCAGAATTAATGCAAATCTATAAGCGGCTTGCAACGTAAAAACCTTTAAGTTATTAATCACTGAATACAACAGGAAGAGGGATTCCTATTCGCTATGCACTTGGCAAGTGAATGGAGAGATATACTGGCTCCTAAAAAGCCAGCTTCCAGAAAGAGAACTCGGAGACCTGAATTTAGAAAACAGATATCAAACCCCATTACTAGCACTGCAGCTATTTTTGGCACTATTTAAAAAACAAAAGTAGGTTATTGAAGCATAAGTTTGGTTGTTTGTCGTAGGCAGGTATTTGTTATAATAACAAAATTTTCTGTAGCAAATACATGTATGCTATTCAGTTTTTTTTTCCATACAATCATTTCTTACTTTTGAGTAGCAAGCTTTCTTATTTTTACTTTTGAGTAGCAAGCTTTCTTATTTTTACTTTTGAGTAGCAAGCTTTCTTATTTTTACTTTTGAGTAGCAAGCTTTCTTATTTTTACTTTTGAGTAGCAAGCTTTCTTATTTTTACTTTTGAGTAGCAAGCTTTCTTATTTTTACTTTTCAAATTTCAATTTCTCATTTTTTTCTGGTCATATTTAAAAAATAAATTCATATCAACGGATAGTAGTCTTTCGGCAAATGTTCAGCATCATATCCAAATCATTTTTTATGCTCACTTAAGAAAATGTTCAAAGGTTTTACTTATCGCAGAAAATAAAACAGTGCTTTGAAAATGCAATTGATCAGGACTCGTAGAAAAGAAATCATATACTTTTATAAAAAAAATGACGGAGTAGACATTGATGACGAGATGATAGATGGCATCATTCAGAATCACTCTCTGATTCATAATGACGTTTTCTACCGTATATTTAAAAGATTAAAACGCCCTTGTTAAAAATGAAGTTAAAGTGACTTTACTGACTGTGACCTAAGTTAAGTCACAATCAGCCGAAACTGACTATAATTGTAAATTCAGAGCCTAAACTGACCCTAACCTTAAGTTTTTGAGTTGCAAGCCTTACAACCCAATCCTATTTTCTAATAACTCATAGTACATTTTGTTATGTAATGTCTCAGAAAGCATTGTGTGCCAGAGTACACTCTGTTCTCCAGTGACGTACCCAGAAATTAATTTGGGGAGGGAAGGGGTGCATATCGTCGCCGCAATGTCAAAACCACCAATGTGAAATTTTGTAGTTTGAATTATCGCCATTTAAAAATTAAATTTGATCAAAGAATCACATTTGCAATTACACCAGACTGTTCTAGCACTATACACAACATTTACATCAAGTTGCATCTGTATTATGCATCAGTGAATATGATATCAAATCAACAATCGAAAAATTCTCACATTCTTGGTTTTATCACTGCTGCTACGATATCATTCCTTCCTAAAGTGATGAAAAAAATGTGATTTCTCAAATACTATTAATTACACATTCTACGTTTTTGTTTTCCTGTTGTTTTATGCACTCGCGGTAAAAAGCTTACCCCATTGCTCCCCCAGGCCCTGGTCCTCACCATTCACTAGCTTGACTCCCTGACCACTACAACACCCGTTCGCTCTCTTCTTTCTTTGGTGGCATACAAGTGGGAAATGCGCAAAGGGGGGGGAGGGGGAGGGAGGGGTTGGCATTAATAATAGGCATATGTGACCTCGTCTGACAATTCCAAATTAAGAAGTATAATAACTAAGAGTAATTTAAGGAAGATCAGAATGGCGACACTAACAAAATAATGTCACCGACAATTTAAAAAAATTTTTAATACTAGACAAAATAATTTCGGGGGATGCATATGACCCTTTGCACCTCCCTTGGGTATGCCATTGCTGTTCTCTAATGTTTCAGAAAAATATCGTCTCAGAGTACATTCTGTTATCTAATGTCTCAGAAAACATTGTCTCAGAGTACATTCGGTTATCTAATGTCTCGTATAACATTCTGTCTCAGAGTACATTCTGTTATCTAACGTCTCAGAAAAAATTGTCTCAGATTACATTCGGTTCCCATTTAAGATGTGGGCTAGGGGAGGGGGGTTGCAGCCCCGGGACCCGCATTTTCAAGTGGTCCCAGAATTATGCAAGATGCTTGAAGAATTGACAGAGCTCTACAGTTGATGTTTTTTTTTAGATAGCACAGCAAAAACTACATATAAGAAACTGCCTTGTAAAAAAAATGCCTATTCCTTTCCGCTTTTTTAGGAGGAGTCCGCAAAAAGTACATAGTCGCCCCAGTCCGTTTTCAAATCTTTCGAAAGCGTTATAGATGCGTTTCACACATATCTGTAATTGGGCGAAATTTTCATACGTTAAGAATTCGTTTGAATCATGATATCTGGATGGTATTATTTTGCCCACTACTTTGACATAATTTCAAGCAGAATTGAACTGTATGCATTTTACATTTTCTTACTAACACTGGATCGTCCATGAATCATGGGATGCAGACTTCATTACCGCGGGGATATTTTTATGTCTTCCTCATCGTATTTTGAGAGTATTTTCTCTTGAGTATTTTTATTCATCCGCCCATAGTGAAATCCTAGGTGTGCTGCTAATGCTGAGGCCCCAAAAATGCTGTCCAGCACCCACCCCCTATCTCCTTAAATGGACTCTGCCGGCGGTGATTATTTAGAGAAATGAGTGATTATATGTATTATTAGTGAAAGTACAAAAACTCCGACAACGCCGGTTTCTTTTGTTTTTATTTCATAACGGGTATCACTTTTTGGACGAACCTCGTACATAAGCGTAACAATATCCTATTGCAATCTGGTAAATTACGAGAACTTGATGCCAAATGTGATAAAAGGCATAGCAGAAATGCATTTTTGATGCCATGAAAGTGGTACGTCGTAGCAAAATTTGGCTTCCTCCCCCTCTCCTCCCCCTCGCGCCGTGAAGGGGTTACTTGCTATTGTCGAGAGCTTTAAATATGATAACATAACACAATGGGGTAGAGGTCTGCATGGGCCTATTTGATGAGCTCGGGCGTTTAAGGCCTGGCCCGTGATGTACCATTTGGTATTATTTTATCTTTCTATTGCATTTTTTTAAAATGTGAAAATTAAATAATGAAATGAGATATAATTGAAAATATTTAGTTGAATGTAAGCCTAAAAATATTAATTAAACTTTGACAATTACCGAAAAATATAACCTTTAAAAAGAGAGAAAAAGGAAGACTAAGGGCGTTCAGAATCTCCCTTTCTCTGAACTAGTAAGCGGTAACACTACAAAAGTAAATCCTTATACACATTAGAGATAAGAGAAAAAATCCATGTCGTCTCACGCTCTCATACAAACAAACACACACCCTCACCCTACTGCAGAGAGACCCTCCGTTCCCCACTCTACACAACACACACACACTCTCTCGATCGGGGTCGAAACTTTTTTGTTGTCAACAAGCCCACAAATGGTTTTACCAACTTAATACCTACAGATTGGTAAAAACACTGTGAGTGCCTTCCCTTGCTTTTCTGATTACATCCTGGGCTATGTCATGGAAGTAAGTAAAGCCAGGGAAACAGTTCAACACACAAGGAAATCGGGGAACACGACTTTGTCCTTTCAAAATGAATGGGTCGACTTAGCCCGGCCCGGTTGTAAATGTATGAGAAAAAGCCCGGCCCATGCAGACCTCTATAATGGGATATAACCTGCAGTTAGACCAAAAGTTACCAATCCCCCTCACTAACCTACTTGCGATTCAGCTTTTTCTTTCTATCTTGAGGTCGGATTTTAGCTTGCGCATGTGCAGATGGACTTTTGTAGCTACATCACATTTCATCGGTGTCAGGGTTGTTTCTTACGCTCGTCTAAATCTGATTAATATATAATAATAATAATAATAAATATTGTTTTTAAAAAACTAAACAGTCGAAATGCTTACTATTGCCGGCGCCAAAGTTTTAGTAAATATTTACTGTTATGACTGTTATTTTCTTCCATTAGTTTTACGACAGTAACATTCATTAATCCACCTACCTAAGTACCGCTTAGTGTCAGGAATTAGTAAACTTTATTGTTTGTTGTTATGATTTAATTCCACTTAGCATGTACCGGACTGTGGCTCGGAGTGGTCGTGAGTGAGGCGAATATGTTGTTATTGTTTGTTGTTATGATTTAATTCCACTTAGTATGTACCGAACTGTAGCTCGGTGTGGTCGTGAATCAGGCGAATGTGTTGTTATTGTTTGTTGTTATTGTTTGTTGTTATGATTTTATTTTCTTTAGTATGTACCGGACTGTGGCTCGGTGTGGCCGTGAGTGCGGTGAATGTGTTGTTATTGTTTGTTGCTATGATTTAATTCCACTTAGTATGTACCGGACTGTGGCTCGGAGTGGTCGTGAGTGAGGCTAATATGTTGTTATTGTTTGTTGTTATGATTTAATTCCACTTAGTATGTACCGAAGTGTGGCTCGGTGTGGTCGTGAGTGAGGCGAATGTGTTGTTATTGTTTGTTGTTATGATTTAATTCCACTTAGTATGTACCGAACTGTGGCTCGGCGTGGTCGTGAATGAGGTGAATGTGTTGTTATTGTTTGTTATGATTTAATTTTCTTTAGTATGTACCGGACTATGGATCGGTGTGGCCGTGATTGAGGTTAATGTGTTGTTATTGTTTGTTGTTATGATTTAATTCCACTTAGTATGTACCGGACTGTGGCTCAGTGTGGTCGTGAATGAAGCGAATGTGTTGTTATTGTTTGTTGTTACGATTTAATTTTCTTTAGTATGTACCGGACTGTAGCTCGGTGTGGCCGTGAGTGAGGTGAATGTGTTGTTATGGTTTGTTATGATTTCATTCCACTTAGTATGTACCGGACTGTGGCTTGGTGTGGTCGTGAGTGAGGCGAATGTGTTGTTATTGTTTGTTGTTATGATTTAATTCCACTTAGTATGTACCGGACTGTGGCTCGGAGTGGTCCTGAGTGACACGAATAAACGCAATGTGTGACACGTACACAAATATATATACTTTCGAATCACTCGTTTTATTTCACACGCACAAAGATCTTGTCATGCGAAAGATGCATAGCATAAATTAGCTACACAGAGTACCAGAATACTCTCTCGATTTTTGTTTTACTTCAGATAACAGTATCAGCTTCCGGTAAGATCTGCATGAACGTAATTTTTTCGCAACATATCTGCCAAACACTTCAATTTTTTTTTTTTTTTTTTGCCCATACGGTGCGCACCTCCCGCCCCTACCCCCCGGTTCGGAATTACTGTCTCGAGCACTGCTGAGTAGCACTTCTGCAAAGAATAGGTTTATTTTGGGTTTTTTTTCAAAATCAAGTGTGAAAACAGAAATTTATCAGCGCCCCTCACTCCGGAGTACGTTGCTCTCTCAACTAAGCTGCAATTACAGAATGCATCGCTGCAGATTTGTCGTCTTGATATGTGCTTTACCTCTGTAGTACGTCACAGAGGTTTTGACGTAGGACTACGTCTAACTCCGCGGATAGTATGGGGCGACTTACGGCCGACCACCTGTGACAAATATAGGTCCCAATTGAAATCATTATAGTGTTAAAAATAGGTGTCGCACACTAATCGTGTTAGCATATTCGTAAACAGCATGGAGTCCAATTCGCGTACTGCGCAATACATTGTGCGTGCGACTCTCCCCCTCGCTCCTTGTGCACGGGGGTGAATGATGCAGTAATTATGGGGGTGCCGCCGAGTTTGACTCAGTCTATCTCGGGAACCTTATGCGCAACACGACTGTGCGTGGACTCGTTTTAAAGCTCTCGACGAGATCTATTCAAATATACGAAGAACATTTCGCAGTGGGTTAAACTGAACATTTTAAAAATTGTTTTCTTGTGAACCGGTGAACACTTTTGACAATATCGCGGTTTATCTGGACAACCGTGAGTGCAAAACGACTGTGCATGGTAGCATTTTAAAGCTCTCGACGAGATCTATTCAGATATAAAAAGAACATATCGCAGTGGTTTAAACTAAAGACTTAAAAAAATTGTTTTCGTGTGAACGGGTTAACATTTTCGACAATGCAGCGGAATTCGCAGAATGAACGCAAGCAAAAGTGGAGAAAATCAAAACTAGAGGCAAGAGCAAGTGATGAGGAATGTAAGAAGCCCAACAAGACAGAGCACCACGTTGGGTAAATCGTGTATTGATCTGCTTTGTGTTCACAATGTATGCAGCATTATTTGTAAAAATTATGTAAGCTTTTTTTCATGTTGGCTATAACAAATTCAATAAATGCTTTGAAACTGTACTCGACTAGCTCATTTAAACTCTGCAATCTGCAGGTCGTAGTCCTATGTTTCAAATTGACGGCTCAATCAGAACTGAGCTTACCTGTATTTTTTTTTTTTTTTTCAAAATCCTCCAGTTTTATAAAAGGAGGTTTTTATCGTATGTGCGAAATTATATTCGTATATTTTTATTTTAAATGTGTTCGTCTAAAATTTATTATCATCGAGATGTATTCTGAAAATGTGCGTACATCTGTCCGCAAGAGATATGGGGTCATTCAGTTAAGCAGTTACGTGCTTTACGAGGCAGAGGTAATCTGCAACAACGTTTTTTCATTGTTATCTCCTATTTGTCTTGAAGTTATGGAAGTTCCCTTCTTCCGTTTGAAAAGCTGTGTTTGGGGGCTAACCTTGTCTGTTTTTTTCTTTTTCTTTTATCTTCTGCAGCCCGCGATCTTTGTATTCAAATCGTACTTTCCAGGAAATGCGGACAATAGTATGAACTTTTTCATAACAGCTGTTTCAACAATGGATCGAACGGAACATTGGAAACAATGACGGGCGAAATTTTGAGTAAAGGGTGGATCATACGAGAAGGACGAGGAGGTAATGTTGTAATCCATTATGTTTTCAGTGGTCTGCTGGTGCATCATGCCACCACAGCGCTGGATCTGACATCATTAGGAATGTTACAGTACGTGATGCAGTTTTGTTCTTTTTCACAACCGAGAAAGCTCAAAATCTCCAGAGTTGTGAATAAAAAGAAAATATTCTGCTACTGATTTTATGATTGTTGATTTTTTCGTGAATAAATTATTTCCGTGTTATAAGACACACCTCATATGAGTCTAAAATGTCCTTTAATGGCCTAAATACAAACACTCAGCACTTGCCTGAACTTTCGCACTCTGCTGGAAGACTTCGTCTGGGCTTGATTCTCAGAACTCAGAACGCTCACAGGCTTGTTGTATATACGCCATGAAAGAGATTTTAGAATCATAAGAGCAGGGGCGTCGCTAGGCTTCGCAATAAGGGTGGGCGAGCATTATTTTTGATGGGGCAAGCTTGATAGCAATTTTTTTTTTTTTTTTTACGAAACATTGAAGGTACTAATTTTTCATGCTTTTCACTGCCCACTACAAAGGAATTCGTGCAATCCTTGCCCCCTCGACCTGAACACACACACACACACGGATCTGACTAATTACGCTACAGGTGTAAGACACAAGTGTTACTAGAATGTGTCGCCTTCGACTTATTTTGCTTGCTCTGAATGCATTGTTTTAAATTGCTGTTCAAAATTTTGCATTTTTGCTTGCGAAAATAGTACTGTACTTGAACAATTTAAAGAAAAATGTCATTTTTAAAAAAATCTAAATCAAATTTTAACGTCGTACCATGCAGACACAATACCTCCTCCCTCTTTAACTTCCTTCCTTGAAGACAGCGACTTTGCTTTGCACTCCTCTCCTACATAGCGGTCTTCGGCCACTTCCTGCAGTTTCACTATCCCTGGGAAGTTTTAAGAGCGTTGGTGTAGCTTTAGACTCCACGTTTTGTGTTGAAATCCCGTATTTTGTAAAGAAAACAAACAGTAGAGCAATTAGTAGTGGGAAACAATTGAATTTTCATGGTCCTGCAAATGCTGTTTTGATAACCTTTCTACGGAGACGAAAACAATGCACATCCTAGGGCAAAATACGTAGGGCTACATAATATAAAACACAAGACTTATTACATGGAAAGTCCAGATTATACTTTAAAGTTAAATACATTGAAAATGATATAAAACACAAGTCATGTTTTGAACTGAGTGGGCTCAAGCCCACCTTCGCACTCCCTTGGCGATGTCCCTGCTTTTGAGTCGCGTGCTATAATCCGGCAGTGGCGTATATTCGAAGCTAGCTAGGCTAGCTTTGAAGATCAGAGAATGCACACAAAAAAAAACTGAATTAATTATACACAAATAAAAGTCAATTATCAACGGTATTAAAATATGTCGATGCTTCCGCTGCGAAAAAAAAAAAGGCGTGCGGGTTCACTTCTTTGACTCAATCTGGCGAGCGAAAACCAACGGCATAACGCAAGCAGCTCTTCCAGAGTCCTCGCAGTTCGGATGCGAAAACCTTCCATACAATCGCCTGCTAGCGTTTCCATGACAACATGAATCAGCTGGTTGATGGGATTGGCTCATTGCTTTCGGAAACGGTTCGCTGCGAAAAACGAAGACATACTATCTCAGTCACTCGCATACTCCCGCCCATAAGAGTGTTTCGCGAGAATTGTTTCAGTTTTATTGTGAAGCGTCAATGAATTAAAATCAGGGATATTATATCTTAAAATTCGTGGCTTTGTTGGATTCGAACTGTTTTGATTAATTTTGTGAAAGCTGCCCTGAACATCTACTGTCAGAACTTAAAGAACTCTATGTTTCAAATTTTGACTAAAAATGCACTGAAAGTGTTTTATTCCCTTGATGAATACAAAAACAAATCAGTAAGAGACATTACGTATTACATAAAAGTTGAATAAATTGGACATAGTGTTTAGTGAGGTGCACAAATTAGCAGACCTCATATTAAACTTTCAGTCAACAACTGCAGCTGCCGAATGTTTTTCAGCATTAAAAATAATCAATATATAAAAACATTATTTTTAAATATGAAAAGTACTCGGAAGAAACATTTTATGAAAACGTAGCACTCAATTTCACACAAAAAGAGAAGATGAATGGAATTCATGTACAAATAAGTGTTCAAATCCTAATCCTCATAATTATTTGGTATCATGTTAGCAATGGTATGTAGCTAAACTTTAGAAAAAAGTTACTTAACAATTAAAAAATAAGCTTCGCAATTTAAAAAAAAGTACGGGGTTTAGAGGGGAGGAGGGAGATAGCCCAGGTCTTGGACTCAAGATACGCCACTGAGATGGCGTAGAGTATCTGGTAATAATTTTCGTACTAGCTTTTATAACACGAATGCGTAAAATACATATACATAACTATAATAAACGGTTGAAATAATAATGGGCAGTCTGTAAGATAGGTCAACAGCAACAAAATTTTCGTAATATTCCCCTTCAATATCCTCATGACAGAAGCCTATTATATAGTTTATTAGATTTTAATCAATCATGTGACAGTCACATCAAATTGAACTCCCTCTTCTCGAATAACCTGACCGAAATAAATGTTCTTGTTCAATTACCTCTAGCTCGAGATGATTTGCTTTTGGGCGAGCATTTCCAGCACGTCGAGCCTGAAGTTCTTCCGGAGTTTCTTGCTGCCAGTGAATTGCGTCTGAGAGAGAGCAACTGCATTACGCCGAGCTTGTAGTTGTTCAGGACTTTCTTGCTGTCGGCGTCAAGCATGTGCACAAGATCATCAGTAATATGCCTGGCTTGTGTTTCTTCAAAAGTTTCATTTCGTCTGTGATTAGCTCTGCCTTCGCTCAAGTTATGCAAAGTATTAGAAGATTAGTTTGCACGCCATCGCCGTTGTCGTTCTCTATTTAAGCGATGTTTTCTTTCAGCTTTATCTTCTTTCAAAAAATCCACAGATCCAGTAATTTTTTAAATTTCCATCACAATGAATCAGTATTACGCTTGCAGTTACTCTCTTGCAATTTTACTTGTTTTTTTTATGAAATAAAATAACGCGGAGTCTTTTATATGAAATTACTCTGCAATTTTATTTCTCTTTATGAAATTACTCTGCAATGCGAAGAAAATGAAATAAAACCCGACATAACACCTACGTAACGGAACAAACGTCGCAGACAGTTGTTCGAGCAAGCCCGTGTTGTCACAAATGAAGTCGTTTGCCTTAGTAACTTTATTTTATTTTCCGGTATTTCTCCTTGATTTTACGTATCGTGCGATAGCAGTGAGCTTAGTTCCGATTTCGGCCACCGGATAAAAACAGATGGTGCTGCAAGTACTGAATGACGTCAGAGCGTTTGGGACAGACGTAGCCTATTATATAGGTTTTATATTCACATTTTTATTACGTATTTTTGGTGATATTTTTGTACTTTTGTGCAAAATTATTTTCCACGGGAGTGCAGTGTTCATTTTGATTTCTCTTTGAATTCCAGAACGGCAGTTCGCGGGCTTTCAGAGCAAAGCCCGTGAACTGCCGGGAAAGGTAGGGGGAATGACAACTACTATAGACTACGAGCTACTGTAATCGCGGGCTAATGAATTTCAGCGAAAGTTAGTATTAATAACAGTCTTTGGCATTATCTAAGTTCGATTGAAGATTAATGTCTGCCGTCTTCTGCACGATTAGATTACGAAATAATAAAAGAATGATACTTAAAACCAGTTCCTAAAAAAAGTATCGTAACTTTATATTTCGTAATCTAATCGTGAATAAAACGGCAGACATTAATCTTCAATCATTTTAGCACGTATTTTTGCTTTTAATTATCTATGTTAAAATTATTTTCCTTTTATGGTCGATTCGAGATACTGAGTTGGTCTCTTTTCACTAGTTTTCTACCAACCGTGAAAAAACTGACACTTTCCCTATGCTTCCCGAGTCCGGAGAACACTATTGCTGTCCGAGGGCTTACAAAAATATACATTCTTTATTCAGCAATACTTTTTTTTTTTTCTAATTATGTCATGGAAAAATTCTTTCCTTTATCAGCAGAGCAACACACCACGATGTCTACTGCTCGCTTTTGTTACAGAAGGGTTTGAGAACATGGGTTTCGAAAAGTTCGTCTGGTCAGCCCAGTGTCCTGAACTGAACCCTAAAGAGAATCTCTATGCCGAATCTGGTCGACGGGTACGTTCAAGAAATGATTTCCCATCAAACAAAGCTGAACTGGCTATTACTGCTTTGAAGCCCTGAATGGCGAAATTTGAAAGAGAGAGAGAGAGAGAGAGAGAGAGACCAACAGCCAAACATCCCTCCATACCCACCTCAAAGCTGCAGAGTAATACAGTGTATATTTACGAACCACGTCAAGCACACCGTCAGAACTTCTGAGGATGATCCTGAAACTTGACAAGAGTAAAGCAGTGGTATTAAAGATGAATTTACGCACACAAAAACTGATGTACAATGCTTTTACAAAAACTGAAGATTTTGATTGGGCAAAGTTAGATGCAACTCATCCCTACATCTACCTTGAACGAAAGAAATCCTGCGAAGGCCATATCGAAGAAGAAATTGATAGGGGTATAAAACTTGGCTGCAGTGTTTTTGAAAGAAGCGGTACGTTTTTTAAGAGCAATTTACACTTATGCCTTTCAGAAAAGGCGTTCAATCAATGCATCCTTCCATTTCTTACTTATGAATCAAAGACATGGTCCATTACTAAAAAAGACAAACGGAGGATGCGGACAACTCAAAGAAGTATGAAGAGACGCATGCTTGGTATAGCAAAGAAAGACTGGAACTCATGGGTCAGAAAAATGACAGGAGTTGATGACATCAGGACCGCTCGAAACACAAGTCATAAGTACGTCTCCGGCATTCGCCAAACCGCAGAGAAGCTGTTTAGTATTTCTAACTGTGTTAAGGTTAAGTGCTAATGTCGTGAAATGTGATTAGTCCCGGCAAATACCTAGCGTGAGAAATTCAACTTGCTTCTGTTCACTGTCCTTCACACTCCTTGTGTGACAACTCTTCTGCTGTGATGTTTTTCTCAAGCGACTCGTGTGTTGTGTTTGTGTTCTCAGATACTCCATGTTTATTTTTAAGTGTTATTCAGACTGTACTTTCGGAACTCCATTTATTCTTTTAGTGCATTATTATGTGTGTGTTATGGAGAATACAAGTAAAACTTTTGGTTTTAAGTGCTCCTTCATCCTTTCATCGGGTTTTAAGTGCTTCTTCGTCCTTCTATCCGGTTTTAAGTGCTTCTTCATCCTTCTATCCGGTTTTAAGTGCCTCTTCATCCTCTTATTTGGTTTGAAATGCTTCTTCATCCTTTATCTGGTTTGAAGTACTTCTTCACCCTTTCATCCAGTTTTAAGTGCTACCTCATCCTTTTATCTGGTTTTAAGGGCTTCTCTTCATCCCTTTATCTGGTTTTAAGGGCTTCTCTTCATCCCTTTATCTGGTTTTAAGGGTTTCTCTTCATCCCTTTATCTAGTTTTAAGTGCTGTTTCATCCTTCTATCCGGTTTCAAGTGCTTCTTCATCCTTTTATCCGGTTTTAAGTGTTTCTTCGTCCTTCTATCCGGTTTTAAGTGCTTCTTCATCCACTTATCTGGTTTTAAGTGTTTCTTCATCCTTTTGTTTAATTACCTTTTATATGAGATGGGTCATTTTTTCTGCACACAATAATTTACGCAGTATCATGTCTGTCTGTTGGAACATAACGCTATCCGAAGGCAACAGTAGAAAAATGAACATCCCTTTTTTCATATCGGACTAATTACTACAATTATTACAACGTATAGACCCTCAAATGGCAACGGGGTGGACATATTGTTAGAAGAAATGGCCACACGGTTGAATAACTGAAATACTAAACCGGTTACCAAGGGACGAGAAAAAATCCGGAAGAACACCACGTGGGAAATGGGATAAATTCGAAAGTGCCATACCGTATAAGATAATTGCTCCAGACAGAGAGCTGTGGATGTGACTTGGGGAGACCTTCATCCAGCAGTGAATTGAGAATAGTTGATGATGATAGATACCATCATATCATATCCATCGAAATGAGCACTAATATGTGGAATATATAGAATCATGCATAATGTATTAAAATTGTGCTAATTTTCTTATCACTTATTTAAAATATTTCAAAGTTATGAGATCCTAAATATACTATGTATCTCATAAGCCTTGTTCCGAAATTTGATAGATATAGGAAAAACGTAGAACAAACATCGTCTGCATAAGCACAATATATCGGGAAAAAAAGGGTCGAAAGTATCATTCTTTTTTTTAAGTTTTCAGAAAACCCAGATTGAAAAAAAAAATGTGCTCCGGAATATCTGGTCTCAAAAGTTTCAGACCCCTATTCTATGGAATTTTTTTTATTCATATCTGCCAAATTTCTTGGATTTCGAAAGATTGTCAGGTTCACTTCGCCTTCAGTGCATTCTTTGCTTGAAACTGTTTTTTAAAATCTTTAGAGCAGGCAGATGACCAGATCAGGAAGGAAATTTTAGTCTTCTCTTCCACTGTGAAAACACACGTATCTACAGAGGAATACCTCATAAATTTCCTCACGAAAACTGTTCAGTTAGTTCCTGGATGAAAGATTTATTGAAATATGTATGCATTGTAAACGAATTCAGTAGTAAGCAAATTTTAACAACAATTTAACGGTGAAAGAATTTTAGAAACCTTCTCATGATAGAACGTAGAATCAAACCTTGTTCAAATCGGAACCAGACACAATAATTATTTTCTTCCGAAAAACTTGGTTTTCACAAAAAAAAAAAAAAAAAAAAACATAATAACAATAATAATAATAACAGTTACCCGATTATGGACTAAATACACAGTGGTAGTCCCTATTGTAAACGGTGCACTTGGAACAATTAAAAAAAAATTGGAGCTTTCTGATACAATACCTACAAATCTCAAAAACAGTTTTACCTGGGACATCGTATATTTTATGCCGGGGGCGGAGAACTGGCCATATTGCAATTTCAGTACCGCAAAAATTTTATGAATAAAGAAATATCGTGTGGCTATATTTCCCACTATTTGAGCAACTATTGTTCACAAAACATTTTTTTTTTAATATTTCATTTTCAATAAGAAATTTAAATATTTCCATGATTTCTGAACCAAAGACAAAGCGGAGAACTCGCCACAAAAAATTTAAGGGGCAGTGCAAAAATTGCGTTCTTGACTGCTCTGTGGCCACGTCTCCAGAGGTTGGTTATCCGAGTCACATAAAACTTCCCTAATTTCGTATTTTCTTAATTGCGATATTTAATGTAATTCCTTTTAAAAATGTTTGCAATCTATACAACTCAACAAAGGAATTTCAGGAATTATAGACTACAGCTGAACAAATTCTCTGAGCGTATGTGCAATCCCAGGAAACCTGTCGGGGGCGAGGAGGGGGGGAGGTTAATACCAAAAGTATAAAATATAAAGAATTTCAAGTTCTATTGGGAGCAGATTTTCAGCGTTTGCGAACTATAACTCAGCAAATACCCTGAGGGCACTTGCAAACGCAGGAAACCCATCGGGGGGGGGTAATGCCGAAAAGATAAAATATAAAGATTTCTGGTCCGATCGGGAAGTTTTCAGCGTTTACAAACAACAACAATTCAACAAATTATCTGACGGCACGTGCAATGTCAGGAAACCTAACGGTAATGGGAAGGCTGAGACAAGTTTGCTGTGTTAGTACATGCCCGGAGAGAATTTGTTGGGCATTAGTTTGTGAACGCTGAAAATCTCTCGATTGGGCAACAAACTCTTTATCTTTTATAGTTTCGGCATTAACCTCTCCAGGAAGGTTTCTTGCGTTTGCATGTGCCGTCAGAGAATTTGTTGACTTGTAGTTTATAAACCCTGAAATTGAGTTGCAAATGATAAATTTTTTTTATAAAGAATTACATTAAATATCGCAATTAAGAAAATACGAAATTACGGAAACTTTATATGACTCAGATAACCAACCTCTGTGGATGTGGCCACGAAGCGGTCAAAACCCAATTTTTACGCGGCCCCTTAAAATTTTTGTGGTCAATTCTCCTACACCCATTTCACGCCGATACTTGACTGGTATCTAGGTCTTCGGTAGAAATTCGTAGGCTACATTTTGTATATTTTGAATAAAAAAGATAATAATAATAATAATAATTATAATAATAACACTCCCAAGTCTCTTGAAGACCCCACTTCCAACGAAACCACCATGAAGATCAATCTGAAAATTGAAATAGGGTACATGCCCCATAACAATTTTCTGACGCAAGTAATTTTTATATTTATTTAGTTCTTAATCACCTATTGCGCAATCGTATAGGTATGTCCTCCTCGACTAGACGTATTGAAGTCTACCCATTATATGACCCATGAACCAGTACTGATTAATCGCTGTTTCTTTTAATATAAATAAGAGTGAGACACGAATTTTTCGTATTATCTCTGCGAAAGAGATTCTACGAAATTTTACGATGTACAATTTCGCCGGTAGAGGGCGTAAATGCAGATGATGTCGAATTCAAAAAGACGTTTTACTCCACTTATTTGCTTCTAAACATCCGATGAAAAAATTTATATCTTTCGATTCCATTTATGTCGAAGAGTATTTTAGATATAGTTACTTTTTCAAATTACGCATTGATTTTCCGCTAGGGGGCGTAAAAGTAAATTACATTTTCCCCGATAACTCTTTTTCTAAAACTCCGATTTTAAAATTTTTTCTTCAGCGGATACATCTTCTGATGGAAAATCTTTTGCATATAATTTCAAATTTTTGGTAAAGAATACTTTGGCCACCAGGGGCGTAAGTGTTAATTTTTGCTTCTGATGTATTTGCCATAAAATCGTAGCTTCTAAAATATCGATTAAAAAATTCTTTCGTGGACTGATGCCACTCACATCGATAAACCTTTTCAGAATATTTTCTTCTTAAAATATTCCACAAATATTCCACAGTTTCTCCTCCAGGGGGCGTAGATGTACATCTTATTTTTGTCAATAGCTCTACTTCTAGGAGTCCGATTTGAAAAATTCCTTCTTTGTTGGATAGTGTTTTCCGTGTGACATGTTTTTCATATAATTTCAAAATTTTCAAGTAATTTATAGACTTTCCGCTAGGGGCGTAGCGGTAAATTGCGTTTCCCCCTATATCTCTGCTTCTAAATCTCCGATTTGAAAAATTCTTTTTGCACTGGATACAGCTCCTGATGGGAAATCGTTTGCATATAATTTCTAATTTTTGTAAAAAAATAGTTTGGCCACCAGGGGGCGTAAATCTTAATTTCCGCTTCTGCTGTATTTGCAGCAAAATATGAGCTTCTAAATTCTCGATTGAAAAAAACGTCGTTTGTTGACCAATACTACTCATTTCGAAAATTATTTTCGGAAAATTTTCTTCTTGAAAAAATGCATGGTTTCTACGCCAGGGGCATAGATTTATATCTTATTTTTGTCAATATCTCTACTTCCAATAGTACGATTTGAAAAATTCCTTCTTTGTTGGATAGTGTTTCCGATGCGAAATGTTTTTCGTATAAATTCAAAATTTTCAAGTAAATCATACATTTTCCGCTAGGGGGCACAAAGGTAAATTGCGTTTTCTGCGTTATTTGTGCTCCTAAAACTCTGATTTAAGAAATTCTTCCTGTATCACATACAAGACCTGATGGAAAATATTTTTCACATAATTTATATTGTTTGGTAAAGAATGGTTTAGCCACCAGGGGTCATATGTGTTAATTTCTGCTTCTGAAGAATTTGTTGCAAAATCTGGGCTCCTGAAAACTCGACTAATTTTTTTTCTTCGACCGATACCGCTTATACGGATAAACCTTTTGAGAATACTTTCTTCCTAAACTAATGCATCGTTTTACCACCAGGGGACATAAAGTCACATCTTATTTTTGTCGATATCTCTATTTCTAAGAGTTCGTAAGCTCACGATTCCGTTTACAGCAATATCTGAGGGATTAAAAACCCGATTGAAAATCTTTTTCGTTGGTCAGATCTATTGTTTTCTATACCGGTTCCATTGACTTTTAACAGCTTTGATAAATTTTATTTGCGTCAGAACGGATTCAAAAGACGTGATTATTACACCCGAAAATTCGGTGTCAACTTTCTTGTTTTTTTGTGCATTTCGTATTCACACTTTTGTCCCCCACTCTTTTTATAATGGCAAATCCTTGGCCCCCAATTTTGGCACCCAATCGCGGCCATTGGTGTTGGGGATGATGGTCCATGAGAATGTGTATTAGCATCAATGATCCACAGGAATGAATATTAGTATTAAATGATGGTCCATACGGCTGAGTATTACATTGTTGGTCACGGAGCCCTGCTCCTTGTTCAACAATCTACCGTCTAAGTGTAGTTAACTTTAGCTTTATCAATTTAAAATTGCGTGATTTACCTGGCGACTCATTTCTCAAGTAAGTACAGATAATTTTGTTAAAAAGGCCAGCACAGATAGATGGAAAAGTTTTTCTTTTTCTTTTTTTCTTTTTTTGAAAAATACTTTTTTAGTAAAGCTCAAATGAAATTAACGACTGTTATTCATAATTACTCCCTCTGTTCGTTCCGAAAAATCCAGACCAAAGGAATACGAGAAAGTGTGTCGTTTCTCGAGTGGTCCACCGAGAAATGTCCCAGTGGGCCAATCCAGCTCTGGTTCTGGGACTGCGTCTGTTCCTTTTCATAGAGACAATACGAGAATATACTTAATGAAATGCACAATTAATGTATATTATATTAGTGTATTTTATATTTGTTATATTGTAAAATCATAACTATATGAGTGAAGTCAGTAAAATGCTTCTTCTTTTATTTCTAAAACAAAGAGGAACTACCCCCAAATTTTTACTTTAGTAAAACGAATGTAAGCTGTTTCCTCTTACGTTTTTTTTTTTTTTTTTTGATTGGAGGTTTAACGACCACCGTGAGCAACTCAATGGGCTATAAGCAGTCGCCCGTCCCTGATTTAAGGTCACTGGTTCCAGGGAAGGGAGAGAGCCAGTGCCGTAAGACAAACACGACATCCATGCCTCACCGGGATTCGAACCCGGACCCCTTTCCGAAGAATGATCAGAGGCCATCGCTTAGACCACTGCGCCACCGGGGCGGCCTCTTTATGTTCGGCATGTACTTTTTGTAATAATTATTATATAATGGATCAGCGGGCACACTTCTGATTTCTCGCCTTACTGGGTCTGGGTCCGAATTCCAGTGTTGTTTTCCTACCAGGGTTGGTTCTCCCTCCTTCTCTTGGAATCCCTGGCCGCAGCGTAGAACGACTCCTCTTAAGCTCGCAGAAAAACATTCAGGAAACAGAAAAGTTGCATACATTTTGGGCGCAAAATATTACATTAAAGAACTAATCGGTGAAACGTACAGGGCATAAATGGGGTATTTGAATCCGTCCTCCCTTTCGGCCTGATTTATTAGTAAAAAAATGCGAGTGTTGAAGTTTTCTTTAGGTGAAGTGGAATATATTTTTTATGCCACACAATGTCTCAGTCTGAAAAATAATTTATGTGAATGTTGTAAATTTGTTTTAAGACCAGAAATACTGCACATTTATAAAATAATTCCACAACATTTATGAGATGCTGATAATAATTTCCTGTTATTTTAAGATGCAATTCGCGTTATGAAAGTCTTTTTTGTGGTTTAAAACACAGTAACCTCAGTAGAGGTATTTTAAATTACAATACACGTCACCAGATGGCGCAATCATCTCTTGGAAGTGAATTTAATTTGAATGCAGTATTATCAATGAAGGAGAAATGTTTGCAAAAGCATAGATAAGACGTAAGCGGAATAGTCCACTACGAAAGCCCGTCAAGTGTCTTCCGGCGTAGTAACTGTTACAACAATCCAGAAACTTAGTAGAGTTTAAGCCGAATTTTCAAAGAATGATAGAAAAATCGTTCAGGACGAGCTATCTCTAAAGAAAAATGGTTCATATCAGTTAACATTTTACATGACGGGTCGACAGACATATGTTACGTTAGACACCAAAACAGATTTTGCTGCTATAGGAAGCCCTGGGGAAGTAGGATGGTCAGCCACCCCAAAATAAAAATAAAAATAAAAGAAGAGGGACTTGCTCTGGAAACGCATTACAGGGCCATAGCTTGAGGACCCCCAGTGGATGCTGAACCTCCCCTCCCCTACGAAAAACTCAACGAACGTAATATTAATTCAAACGTGCCATATTTGACAAAAAAAAAAAAAAAATTAAAGTGTGAATATCACTTAAAGCGCTACATATCGATCTGACTAAGTGAAAAAAACCTTAAGTCAGCTGATGGAAGATCACGTGTGTCGAGCCATCATCAACACAGAAATTGGAAGTTTAAAAAAAAGGGCTTTTACATAAACTTTTTTTCTTAAGACTCAGCAATAAAGTTCGCAAATAATTTGTCGGTGCGAGTTCCACTGATAAACTGTTGCAATTGTACACGGAATGCCCGTTTCTCCGTACTCATTAAGATTACTCATTTTTTAAATGATTCACATAACGAGTGAGGTCCGTCGGAAAAGCGTAAGCACAAATTAATACACAGGGGCGGATTGGCCCATCTGGATGTTTCCCTATGGACCACTCGAGAAATGTCCCATGTTGTCGTATCCTATTTGTCTGGATTGTTTGGAAAGAACGAAAAATTATTTTGGTATTTATGAATAAGAACCCTTAACTTCATTTGAGCTTTATGTTACCTGTCTAAAACGTTATTGTCTATAAAAAAAAGTTGGCGTTTCCTCCTCTCTCTCTCTCTCTATGTCTCTCGCTCTCTCTCTCTCTCTCTCTCTCTATATATATATATATATAGTCGCTGAGCTGGGAAAACAAGGGGATAAAGATTAATGAAGATTATCTAACCCACCTTCGTTTTGCTGATGACGTAGTCATTTTTGCAACTACCCCATCAGAGCTGCAGAGTATGATCCAGGAACTTGCTGACAAGAGTAAAGAAGTGGGATTAAAAATGAACTTTCAGGAGACAAAAGTGATGTTCAATGCTTTTACAAGAAATGAAGATTTATCGATTGATGGAGAAAAGCTGGAGATAACAGGCACGTACGTTTATCTTGGACAGCAGATATCAAGTGAGGCTCACATTGATGAAGAAATTAATCGGCGTACAAAACTTGCCTGGAGAGCTTTTGGAAGAAACAGCATAATTTTCAAGAGCAATATGCCATTATGTCTTAAAAGAAAAGTGTTTGATCAATGCATCCTTCCAGTGCTTACGTATGGTGCAGAGACATGGACCTTAACTAAAAGAGACATACAAAGGCTGCAGACAACTCAAAAAAGCATGGAGAGGTGCATGCTTGGTGTAACCAGGAGAGATAAGAAGATGAACTGGTGGATCCGAAAAATGACAAGAGTGGAAGACATCATGATCAGAGTAAAATCCCTGAAATGGCAATGGGCTGGACATACTGCCAGAAGGACAGATCATCGATGGACAGCCGAAATTTTAGATTGGATTCCAAGGGACTGGAAAAGACCCAGAAGAAGACCACATGGGAGATGGGTGGATGAAATTCGAAAGTATGCAGGAGTGACATGGAGGAGACTGGCACAAGACAGACCGGTGTGGAGGAAACTTGGGGAGACCTTCGCCCAGCAGTGGATTGATAATGGTTGACAATGATGATGATGATGATATATATATATATATATATATATAACAACCAAAGCAGAAACTACAACAACAACAACAACAAAATAATAATAAAAAAAACTCCAAAGCCAACAAGCGGGGAGTAAGAAACAAAAGCGGGATGCAGAAAGTGGCGAAAATGCTGAGCATTCGCTTTCTCACAGACCAACAAAACTCTGCATTTACTCACTTCCACAAAGACCTAATTGAAAATGGGTTTCTGCTAAGTCATAGATGCAAATATAATTCCCCAAAATTTACCAAATTAACTGAACCGCCCACAATGGTGCGGAAACTTTATAATTAAGCATAAATGTTTTTTAGAATTTTAGCATACATCTATAACTTAACTGGCCCGAGCCATACATATCATCGCCACTTAAACCAGAAAAACTTCTGTACAGAGCTCACAAATATTGTGAAAAAGGCTTAGAATTTAGACCCAAGAAACGTGGGAAAAACAAATTGCAAAAATATATACATATAATAGACGACATTAATAAACAGAATAACAAAAAAATCACCAAGAACAAGGATTTTATTTGAAGTCAGAAGTTCCAAATATTATTTGCAGCATTACGACACGGTCAACATGTGGTTAGCTACCCGCGGGAAAACCCCAGTAAAAAAAGCAAATAAAATGCGTCAATTCCTGTGCAAAGGAACACCAATAATAATAATAATAATAATAATAATAATAATAATAATAATAATAATAATAATAATAATAAAAAGCAGAGAGAACAGGAGCAAATAACAGAGATCGCTTTACAAATAGTTCCCGCGTAACATGGAATGACTTTAGACAAAGACACGTAATATAAAGCATTGGTAATGTACTTAAAAAATTAAAAATAAAAGTTGCCATATGTACACAGTATTATAGGAATGCTTTATGTAGAGTACAACTACGCAAAAGTTCCACCCAACAACGAAAGTCGACGAACAGCCACGAGACCGAAAGGACGATGCATGCACTCCCAAAATGGAACATAACATAAGCGCAAGGCAAAAAACTTCTGCAAGAAAAAACGCAAGCTAAAGCAAAGATAAACAAGAACAAAAAATGTTTTTAGCTGGCACAGAAACGATAAAAAAATATATAAAGACCCTCCAAAAGGAAAAAATAAAATGGCCGACCAAAATCCGGCGGTCAGCGAGGAGATAGCTTGAAGACTGTGCCGCACAAAAAAGGACGCCGCATACGTTATTCTTCCAATCAAAAAATTCCAAAGCGAGAATGATGACCTGTTTGTCTAGTAAGAGTAGAACACTCACCAGAATACACGAAAATTATCATCAAATACACCTGATGTGTATTTAATAATGTTTACCTGTATAAAATACCTTAGTGTACATCTACAGACAAAAACAGTTACTTATTTAGTTTAACGCAAGTTTTACCATTTTTATGTTAGCTATTAAAACTCACCGTTTAAGATCCTACTTTGAAACCAAATAGCAATAAACCCATAAATCACAGAACGCATCAACACAGCCATGGTTTAGGAACAACACATCGTAGACTCTCTGTACATAGTTTCCGAATGCTATACGCACTACTCAAACAGATCATATGTAGGCCATTCTCGCCAGGGGAACACTGGCCTATGGTAACCTTTCGAAACAGGCAATGGCAAGAATTAACTAAAAGACAGGGGCGGATTGGCCCACCGGGACATCGGGATATTTCCCGGTGGGTCACTCTTGAAATGGCCCACTATTTCTCGTATCCTCTTTGTCTGGCTTGTTTGGATTGCTTATGTTGGGCGTTTGCTCTAAAATGACAAAACAAAATTCTCTCTACTTCAGTGGAAAATTTGCCGCAGGACCAAGCACACTGTGATAAATAAATTAAGCAAACTATGGTTAAGCGCAGGTCGTTGGACTCTGAGCCAAGGGGACATCGGTAGGCCGTACCCTCTTTTTGTAATCTTGAAGGAAGCACTAGAAAAAATTTTGATAGTCTGACGCTTATCCACATACAAACGTAGAGCACAAAGCGATTCTTCAGCAGAGAAGTTCTAAAATCCGTGTCCCAACTACATTTATTTTAAAAGAAACAACGATTTACCGGTACTGCTTCATGGATCAAAATGGTAGTTCATGAGTCAAAATAATGAGTAGACTTTAACAATTTAGTAAAATCATGCAATGCATTTATTTTAATACGCTTTCCAACATACCAGAAATCATTACTCAAGTTATCACTCAAATTATGAGGATAACGCCTGTGGAATAAATCTCAGTCCTGTGCCCTGACCTTTGATCCCATTTCGATGATATTCAACAGAACCGGTTCATTATACCTCCGAAATAACATGATAAAGTTTTGTCACAATGGAAGCATTTTTACGTAAGTTTTGATGCATAAGGCCTATGGAATAGATCTCGCTCCTGTGTCCTAACATTTGACCCCATTTCACCCATTTTCAACAGAATTTGTCCGCAGGCAGGCCCCTACAACATACTGACATTTTATCCAAATCGAATTTTTTTACGTAAGTTATGACGCATAATGGAGATGGAAGTGATTCCGCTCCAATGTCCTGACCTTTGACCCCATTTCGTTCACTTTCAATAGGGTTCCTCCCCAGGTGTTCCCTTCCACATACTAAAATTTCATCGAAATCGAACGATTTTTACGCGAGTTATCGTGTGGACGGACATACGCACACAACGCGTGACGGAATGAGGCAGATGGGAATCGCGACCATCTGCTCGAAAGAGTGTGACGTCATAAAACTTTAATAGGATCCACACACAACGCGTGACATAATGAGACAGATGGCGTAAGCGCGCGCCAACATCTCAAGCGCGGGATTGTAACGTCATAAGATTTCTAAGTATGGATAACATTAATAGGACGCCATGACACTAGAACGTGGTAATTCGGGGTGGTTATTTAACGCACTAGACGAATTTTCTTTAAGTCCAGATCAAGCTAAATCGATTTCTAGTACCAGAAAACAGTAGGTTAACGACTTTTATCAAAATCCTTAGAGCTGTTTTCAAAATAAAATTTACATACTTACAAGAATTGCTCCTTTAATAGTATAGGATAAGGGCGATGGAATGGATCCCTATCCTATGTCCTGACCTTTGATCACATTTCGTCCATTTTCAATTGGGTTCTTCCCCAGGTGGTCCCCTACCACATACTAAAATTTCATCGAAATCGAACCATTTTTACGTACGTTATGACGCATAAAAGCGATGGAATGCATCCCTCTCCTATGTCCTTACCTTTGACCCCACTTCACCCATTTTCAATAGGGTTCATTCCCAGGTGGTCCCCTTCAATATACTAAAATTTCATCGACATCGAACCATATTTCCGCAAGTTATGATGCAACAGAGCAATGGAATGGATCCCGCTCCTATGCCATGAACTTTGACCCCATTTCGTCCATTTTTAATAGGGTTCGTCCCCAGGTGGTCCCTACCACACAGTAAAAATTTATCGAAATCGAACCATTTTTACGCGAGTTATCGTGCCGACAGACGGACGGAAAAAGCTGGAGCATATACGCTTCTTCAACCTAAGGTTGGAAAGCGTAAAAAAACTTCTCTTCATGGACGTGGTACGAATGTCGTTGCGCAGTAGGCGATCAGTGACCAAATAAATACAATTATCTGGTATAAACCCTCATTTTAAGCATGGGTTGATATGCTACATTTAATCATGAGTGGAATTTTTGAAATTCTTTCACCCTTAAATTGCTGTTGAAATTTGTTCACTACTGAATTGGTTTTACAATGCATATTTCAAAAGTTCTCTTTTATCCAGTAGTTTAAAGATTCTTTTCTTTTAGGGAATTTATGAGGTGTTCCCCCTGTGGGAACGTGTGTTCCTGTAGTGGATTACAAGACTAAAATTTCCGGCCTCGTTTCGTCGACTTAATACGTTCCTGTTAATATGGAAGATAGAACGTAAAACTAGAAAGTAAAGGAACAAAAGCATTGAAGAGCAAGTGAACCTCTTCAAATTGGATCATGCTACACAATGGGAAACTACAGAATGTAATACATGATGCAATGCGTATAATTATACAGGTGGTGGAGAACGAAACTGAAACACGTGTGTTTAGGACACAACAATTTATTAGCACGGCGTACCGCCTCCTTTGGAGGTCAGTACAGCTGTAATTCGTCATGGGAAGGACCGATACAAGTTCTGTACGATGGCCAGAGGAATTTGAAGCCATTCCTCTTGCACAAAAGTGGCTAGTTCACAACGTGATGCTGGTGGAGGAAAACGTTTCCTGATTCGCTCGTCCAGAACACTCCAAGTGGCTCAGTAATGTTCAAATCGGGTGACTGTGCAGGCCATGACAGATGTTCAACTTAACTTTCATGCTCAGTAAACACCTCTTCCACCAGTTTGGCTCTGTGTGTTATCATCCTGACACACAGCACCGCCATCAGGGTACAATGCTTGAATCATTGGGTGCACCTGGTCCTCTAGAATTGTCCGATAGTCCTTGGCAGTGATGTGCCTCTCAAGAACAATCAGGGGGCCGACAGACTGGCAGGATATTGCGGCCAAAACCATCACTGATCCACCTCCGTGCTTCACTGTAGGCAATAAACCGTCCTGGTGGTAAGCCTGTGAGGGATGTCTCCACATGTAAACTCTCCCGGTTATGGGAAAGAAGAGTGACGGACGATTCATCGGAGAGCAATCCACACTTCACGTTGTCCAACGCCCACGATTTGCGCTGCTAGCATCATTTGAACCGACGTTTAGCATTCACACTGGTGATCCAGGGTTTGGCGATAGCCTCACGACCGTGAATGTTGACCCGGTGAAGCTCCCGACGAACAGTTTTGATGGAAACAGGTGAATCGCGGTGCGTATTCAACTCTGAGGTGAGTTAGGCAGCTGTGGTTTTATGTTTTTTGGCTACCATCCGCATTATCACCCGGACGTCCCTGTCAGACAGCTTCCTCTTACCTCGACAATGATTCTTATTGGATGCGGTTATTCCCTCTTGCTGGTATGCCGACATGACCCTGGATACCGTGGCTGGCGGTACACCACAGGAGACAGATGCACCGACGAGACGCGTACCAACAATCTGTCCTCTTTGAAACTTGGATATGTCTCCCATTATGTTGTGTGGTTTGCACTTTTTGACGTCCAACTGTGCAACTGCTCTGCTAATGCCACCTTCACACTCCACTCTCGTTGACTGATTGCGAAATAAATGCAGGCTAGCCACCAGGTAGCGCGTACAGTGGCGTGCTATTTGTGCAGGTGTTTCAGTTTCGCTGTACATAGTTATGGCGTGAAAGGAGGATAATATATTTTTTTTTCTCTTTTGCTTTTTTTTTTTTTTTGATTGAAGGTTTAACTATCAGCGTGAGCAACTCAATGGGATATAAGCAGTCGCCTGTCCCAAAATTAGGTTCATTGGTTCCAGGGAAGGGAGAGAGCCGGTGCAGTAACGCAACATGCATGTCTCACTGGAATTCGAACCCAGACCCTTTCTCATACGGATGGTCATAATCCAGTTCTTAGACCACTGCGCCAGCAGGGTGGCGAGGTAAATCTGCATGTCTCAAAAGTTTAGGCACAACAGAAACGTACTGGAAACAAAAATAATAAACGTTTCACGAAGTATCATCCTTAAAGTTTTCGATACGAGAGAAAAAAAAACCGTCCCACGAAGTATAAGCCTTATGGGAAGAAATACACTTATCCTGAAGTCCCTGAAAAACATTGTGTTTTTATAAGGACAGGAAAGTTTTCTATTTCACTTAAGTATAATAAAATCAGTCTTTCTTTGAAAAAAAGAAAATGAAAGGGGGAGGGAAGAAAAAGGAATGAGATATAGTTTACACATCAAACAGAGGTCATCGCTCTTTCCACGTTTATAAGGGAGTCACGGAAAACTTCTCATTGCCCGCCACTGGGAATCGAACCCAGGTTCTTTCAGTTACGCGCCGGATATGCTTCCACTGAAATACAGCGACCTCGAATTCCTCCAGACTCACACACACTAACTGCCAAGCCAATCTGACAGGTTGCTTCTTGGATCCCTGCACAATGCTGAGGATTCACCAAAGATGGTAAGCAGCAACTGAACAAATAATAATTAGAAGGCGAATGAATAATAATTAATACAGACATTTGACATGGACCAGGAACATCAAACAGAGGTCATCGCTCTTTCCACGTTTATAAGTGAGTCACGGAAAAATTCTCATTAGCCGCCAGTGTGTGTGAGTCTGGAGGAATTCGAGGCCGCTGTGGTGCAGTGGAAGCATATCCGGCGCGTAACTGGAAGACCCTGGGTTCGATTCCCGGTGACGGCCAATGAGAATATTTTCGTGACTCACTTATAAACGTGGAAAGAGCGATGACCTTTGTTTGATGTTGCTGGTCCACATCAAATGTCTGTATTAATTATAGTTAACACATATGCTAATTATAGTTAACACATATATATGTTTGTTAAATAAACCATTATTATCTTCTGAACCTAATTTTAAGTGCACTGTACCCTATACGAGAACAAAGGGGCGAATTCGGTATCCACGCAAAGTGAAATTTAATAACAAAATATGGTTTAGCTGCGAAGAGAAAGCATAACATTTTCTAAGTGAACCTCAGAAAAGAATAAATGCAGCTGTGCCATGACAAACTGAAAGAAATATTCTGACTCCGAACAGACTACCAAAAGATTACATTTTCCCCTATTATCACCTACAACGGAAAACTGCGTTTTGCTAGAATTAAACTCAGTAAGATTATTCACCCCAAAGACAAAGTACATAATCCAAAGTCGTACTGAGCTGGTAAATGTGACTTCTCACTTATCTATAACATCACAGACTTTGCATTCGAAACTGAAGTCTTGATTAAACCACCTCCGGGAGCAAGATATCCGAATTATCTTATCTGAAGATAGATAGCCTAGTTCCGTTCAGTTGCGTTCACAGGTTTTCTTGTTCATTTGTACGTGGACATGATTTGCTTTTCTCGAGATTGCAGAGAAAAAGAGATCTTCTCTCCTCATGGTCGCCTGGACATTATGGCATTCAAGATAAACATATATTCTGGTTTATTTTCAGCATTTTATTCATTACGATATTGATTCTCTGAAAACATGTGCATCGCGTTTATCTTTTTTGTATCAAGAAATGGATTACAACTTCTTTAGATACATTTTCTATGTTGACGTTTCTCAGTTCAGTTACTCCCACGGTCATTTAAATTAGAAAAAAGTTCTCACCTATAGCTGCAAAGAGTCGTTCGCGTCTAAGGTTAGGAAAAGCTGCTTGCATCTAAGCTTGGAAATTGTTGCTCAAGCCTAAAGCTAGAAAGAGTTATTCGGGCCTAAAGATAGAAGGATTTCGCATTTAAGGCTAGAAAGAGTTTGCATCTATGACTAGAAACAATTTGCATCAACGAGCAGAAAGAGATGTTCGCATCTACTGCTAGAAACGGATGTTTGTGTATAAAGCTAGAAAGAGTTATTTGAATTTAAGGCTAGAAAGAGTTATTTGAATTTAAGGCTAGAAAGAGTTGTTCGAATCTAAGGCTAAGAAGAATTGTTCGATTCTAAGGCTAGAAGGAGTTGTTCGCATCGAAGACTAGAAAAAGATGTTCGTATCTAACTCTAAAAAAGAATTGTTTGCATCTAAGGCTAGAAAGAGTTGTTCACATCTAGAACTAGAATTTTTTTCGAATCTGACTAAGAACAGTTGTACAAAAAAGCAGAGCGAACTACTATCGTAAGAACAAATATTACATGTACGCCCTGTCTGGAATCCCAACGCAGTCCATTAAAGAAAGGAGCCCACATTTTTATTGTTTTTAAAGTCATTTTCCACTTCCTGGATCTGCAACAAGTAAGGATTTTCTATACAAATACATGCAGCTGAGGTTACCGATGTTTCCTGCGGGAAGCTCCGGAACTTTATTCGGAATTCAAACACAGAACATAAGATTACTTGCCAGGGCTAAAAACCGCTCTACTGCGGAGAACGGGAGGAGGTACTCTACAGTTAAATTTTGGCTGTTCTTATGTATTTTAGAGATATTTTAAGTTTAAAAAGTTTGCCTTCAGATACAGATTTCAGAAAATAAACATATTTTGATAGATCACTATCAAAACACATATAAAAAAAGTGTGCACTAAGTTTTGAGCCCGATTATGATAGATTGGCATTAAGAGCGCTTGGCAGTTTCACATCCTTGGCAGCTATCCCCACGCAGCACAGAATATTTCGTATATCATGAAAGAAATACGGGATTACACCATATAATACAAATTTTGAAGATGACAATCCGATTTTTGGTGTAAATGTGGCAAGAATAGTAAATCAGATAATATCCGAAAACTTGAAAATGTCATCGTCTCAAGTTTTCGATTAATTTCAATATAACCATCACAGGATTCGCTAGTCGAGGCAACCGGCATTCATGTTTAGAGAATCTGGAGATTAAGAATCCTATCCCGTGACTGTCCGGAAGAGCAGCGCCCGGGGATAGCATACCCGGGCGCTATCTGGTAGACGCGGGTTCGAGTCCCGCTCCAGGACGATAAAATTTTCAAGTTTTCGGATATTATCTGATTTACCATCCTTGTCACATTTGCACCAAAAATCGGATTGTTATCTTCAAAATTTGTATTTCGTATATGTTACAAGTACTTAACATTGAGACTTTTCAGATACGTTGCGCAATGTAACAGTGATGTTTCAGAAACCTTACGGTTACGTCAAAATGTCCTCAAACGTTACATAACGTTGAAACATAACCGGTACGTTACAGTGGAAGATCTTTGTAAATTCAACATACCAACTTCTTGTTACTTTTACGTATTTGAAAGATATTTGTAACTTCGTTACAATACTGTTACATATTTGAAAGATATTCGTGACATCATCATATTACTGTTACGTATTTTTACTACGTTGAACATTATAGTTTTAATCAACTTTTTAAAATCACAATAAAAAATATTACACTCGACAGCTGTTTCAAAAGCAACAACCATCGTATTACGAGTTGCTTACGTTTTTTTTAATAGACTTTTAATAATATTATTTTTTTCTATAGGAGGACTTATCACAAGTTAAGTATTTTTTCATTGGGATTTTTCAAAGCAAAAGAAAGCTTTGGAACTTGAAATCTTTTTAAACAGACAATGACTTTCAATTATCTTTAAGAAAAGGTGAAATACACTGTTTTACAGCATTATTTCCCAAAACTTCTACATATATAGATTTGCTTTTGCTAGCGATAATAATAGCTTATACCTTAAGATGTCCAGATTGATGCATAGACATTGTGCAGTCATCGGTACAATAATTTAAGTACATTGCTTCTTGCAGTGACACAATATATAACAGCTGGTGCACAGAATGGCGTAGAAGAGAAAAAATATCCTGTTCCGCAATAACCTAAATTAATGTGACACAACATTCGATGTCGCTGCAAAACTTCAAAATCAGATTCATCGACAGACAATTGAAATTTAACAGTTAATTAAACCTCAAGTATTCCAACTGATTACTCCGATATTTCTCGTCATGTGGATACGGAAAAAGTGAGAACGCAGTTTTTCCGTTAATATACGAGAATAATTGCGGAGAGGTTTGAAATTCAGAATTTTCCGTTAACATTTCTTAAAAACGGAAATTTACCGTCACGATAAGAAAGGAATTGCGGAAAGGTGTCTGAAAATTCAGAATTTTCCTGGCGTACGAAAAATCTGTGAGATTCAGGTTTCTTTCCGCCATTTCACGGAAAAGGTGGTATCAGAAATACACTCATTAATCCACGAAAGGAATGAGGTTCGTGAATTTCAGAATTTTCTTTTACAGTGTAGCTCTATTTGCACGAATACACTGACGGAAAAAAAAAATCCCAACACCACGAAAAAATAGTTGTAGAGGAATGAAATGGCGGCAATACATTTGTATAGGTAACATATTTAATCGATTAAGGTTTCAAGATCACAGTTTAATGTAAGCGCGAGAAGAGCCATTTTAAATGTAAAATGCTGGTACAGTAATAACTGGTGTAACCGGCAGAATGTTGAATGCAAGCACGCAAACGTTCATGCATTGTGTCGTACAGGTGCTGGATGTCAGTTTGTGGGATGGAGTTCCATGCCTGTTGCACTTGGTCGGACAATACAGGGACGGTTAATGCTGGTTGGGGGGGAACGCTGGAGTTGTCGTCCAATTATGTCCCTTACGTGCTCGATTGGTGAAAGATCTGGTGAACTAGCAGGCCACGTCACCATGTCGATACTTTGTAGAGCATGTTGGGTTACAACAGCGGTATGCGGGCGGGCGTTATCCTGTTGGAAAACACCCCTGGAATGCTGTTCATGAATGGCAGCACAACAGGTTGAACCACCAGACTGACGTACAACTGTGTCGTCAGGGTGCGTGGGATCATCACGAGAGTGCTCCTGCTGTCATAGGAAATTGCTCCCCATACCATAACTCCAGGTGTAGGTCCAGTGTGTCTCGGCCGCAGACAGGTTGGTTGCAGGCGCTCACCTGGCCTCCTTCTAACCAAAACACGGCCATCACTGGCACCCAGGCAGAACCGGCTTTCATCAGAAAACACAACAGATCTCCACTCCGTCCTCCAATGAGCTCTAGCTTGACACCACTGACGTCGCAAACGGCAGTGGTTTGGAGTAAGTGGAATGCACGCTACAGGGCGTCTGGCTCGGAGCTGTCCTTCAAGTAACCGATTTGTAACCGTTCGGTGTGTCACTGTGGTGGAAACTGCAGCTCGAATTGCTGCCGCAGACGCGGTACGATGCGCCACGGCTATACGCCATACACGGCGGTCTTCCCTCTCAGTAGTGCCACGTGGCCTGCCGGAACCCGGTCTTCTTGAGGCAGTACCTTCCCTTGACCACCGCTGCCAACAATCACGCACAGTGGCTACATTCCTACCAAGTCGTTCTGCAATATTGCGGAAAGAAAATCCACCTTCTCGTAGCCCTATTACACGACCTCGTTCAAACTCCGTGAGCTGTTGATAATGGCTTCTTCGTCTTCTTAAAGGCATTCTTGACTAACATCAACACCCTACGTCAAATCTCAACGATAACTAACGCTCACGAACGTTACAGCGCGTATTTACAGCAAACCTGCTTTGCATGTTCCGAGGGGTGCTACTAGCGCCACACGTATGCGCCGAGCGCGAAATTTGCATAGACGTCATCTTACAGATGTACTCTCACCGACTACCAACTGTCGTTTATCTAACACAACCCCTTCTTGGTGTTGGGATTTTTTTTCCGTCAGTGTATGAATAAGAGCCCACTGCCTTTTTTACGCGTTCTAATTTTTTGTACATGGTCCCAAACACGCGCTTTGAGAATTATGGCTATTTCTCTGCATGGATATATATAGGATATATTTTGCTATTTCTCTGCATGGATATGGTCCTCCTTGTTATTTGGTTTCCTTTTCGAGCAGTCTTTCCATCCTTCACACACTTCACAGGATTATCGATATTTCGTTAGCCTCGGAGGCTCGACGATTCATCTACTAGTGGCTGAAGACAACACTGTTGCTGCGCACCTTGTGATCGGAAGCAGTTCTCGCAGCCGCCGTCGGCAATCATAAATCAGACGTTTAATGTTTGTTTTTGTGCCCAACTGTCATGTTTCGAAGAGATATTAATTGAATCTTTCACACAAGCTAGAGGGCCATAGCAAGACCGTCTATAAAGCTCAAGGCTATGATATTATAGACATGAATTCCCTCCATTGGCGACGTTACTCTCATGTTACACGGCCTGATACGTGGGTGTCATGTTTGGCGTCACACACCACAGCGTTGTATATCAATCGTTTTCTTGTGACGTCACTAAAAGAGGGAACTCATCTGAATAAGGTCATAGCCTTGTGTTTTCTAGAAGGTCTTGGCCATAGGCTATTAATAAGTGTGCAAGAGTGTGTGCGTGCGTTGGAGGAGACGGAGCTGAACTACTTAAAACGCAAATATTGAAATTGTCAAGACTCGCCACTTGAATGCTAATGATTATTTCAAAATTACAAGAATGCAAATTTGGTTAGTGGGGAAAGATTACACTTATTTTCGTTCGTAATTTCCTTAAAATTTGGTGAGTAATTTCTTACTGCATGCTAATGGAGCTGTTAAGGTGGTTGTGTGCGAGTCTATTTCTATACTTCTTTTTCAGTATCTTCCTTGTTGAAAATGATGACTCACACAGGTTGCTAGAACAAAACCAGACCTTCATTCGGAGCGCAGAAATCAGGACTGGGTACTTGTCTTTGAAGAAAAGACGCCAAATTACACTTTTCAGTCTTAAGTACGTATCGCTCTCATAATGTGTTGTTTTGAAATGTCCCTCAGTATTGTGTATTTTACCTGCAGAAACGCATTTTTCTTTAACTTTGGTGAAAGAATAGTTATGTTCCCATTCTGCGTGGAAGTGATGCTGTTTTGTTTTTTCTTCACAATCATGACTTCACTATACACATGTGTATAACAGCGAAAACAGCAAAATGCTACATAGGAACAGAACGAATGCTTTACAGCAGGGGCTGTCAACCTTTTACTATCTACCGCCCATTTTTGTATCTCTGTTGATGGTAAAATTTCCTTACCGCCCACAGGTGCCGCAGTAACTCAATTTAGCGCAAGTGCGAAGTAATTTTTAGAGAAGAGGGTTTGTAAAAAATATGTACTTAAATTTATCTTTTTATTTATACTTTATGTATGTGTTTATACATAGATAATTTCAATTTAATGAATTTCTGCATCTCCATCGATACAGCGCCTTCTAGTGCGGCAGCTGCTTAAATTGAAGAAAATGAAAGTTAAATGTGAAAACAATAAAGCTTATTGAAATTATCTTTAATTAGTGATTAATGAGATCCTTGAGGCTGATGCTGCGAGACTAAATATTTGATATCTGGTTCGATTTTCGTAAGGAACAAACGAAGGTCTCCTCGTTCGGTGATATTCAGACAGTTTCTCTGTCTAGTGATAATATGAATAACAGCACTAAAGCCTGATTCTACAAGATACGAGGTAGAGAAACGTATCAATAAATTAAATGCCATTTTCCATATATTTAGATATAACTCAGGCATTTTTTTTTATATTTTTTTTTTATTACCCACGCATTTTTTTATACACGTGTACTACGTTGTCAAAGGGAAAACACTTTTATGTTGTTGCTCTTCTGTAGCGGTAAAATTCGCACAGGAATTATTATGTGTTACTTTTAAGTGCTTTCACAGAGGTGTTTGTGTCGTCGAACTTTAACGCTGTGTTGTTTTAGCTCTGCAGTTAACATTCTCTGCAAGAAGAAAACAAAAAATCGCATTTAATTTCCTCTTATATTATTTTGTGCGTGATCCTTAATAAAACGTGTTTTGTGTCATTCTCAACACTCTGTATTTACGGATTACCTTGTTTTAAATATTATCTATATTCAAAGTTTAGAGATGGAATTCAAAAGTAAAAAATCATATTTTTAAAAGTCAAACTCGCGAAGTTGTTAGCACTATATTCCATATACGGCGGAAGAACAAAATTTGTAACAGCGGTCAAAACCCATGTACATTGTTTTAGTACATATTTTTTAGAAACAAATTTGTACAACGGCCCACCACGAAAGCTTGAATTGTCCACTAATGGGAGGTAGGAACCAGGATGACGACTAGTGTTTACAGCAACGGCGTGCAACTGTAATATGCGCAAAACACAGATGATGTACCATTCTACCAGCTCATTTTACAGCTACGAACTGAGTTCCAATTTCGGCTCAGTTATGAAGCCATGGATTGGGTGATGAGTGGGAGGTTTTGGCTTTGAATTCTCTTCAAATACGGCATCCCCTGGTCAACCTCCGCAAGTGATATGTTGGCGATCCATGCTCTTAGTTTGTTCCTTTCGTGATCAGTTCTTTATAAAATCTGCAGTTAAACTAAAAAGACAACCAGAAATGCACTCTACCCAATTATTCACAGTAATATTTCTTAGAAAATGTAGTTTTACTAATTTCGAAATTTAGAGATTTTTATTAAGAAGATAAATGTAATTAATAAATTATTTGCTGTGGAAATCCGTGCTAGCATAATTCCGGGAGGAAACTAAGCTTGCCGATTTCTTCTCAGGGAAATTTTCTGCCGCGGGTTGTCTTGGTAAGATTAGAGAAAGAAGACCAAACCTTACCGCAACATTTCGTATTTTTGTATTCCTTCATTGGCTGCCAGCTGGGTTTCTCCCCGCACTTTTGTTTTCCGTCCGGGTATTCCTGTTGCTCTAATCTGATAAGTGAGCGAATTACATCTTCCTTCCAAGTTCAAGGTCAAGAGGAAAATTCTCTAACTGAACGCGGAAGCAAATATTTACGAACGCCTGTTAAGTTCTTCCTTCTCAATGACCGAAGAAAACGAAAGCATTTTTCTTTCTTCCTGATAGGGAAGAATTAAGAACAAAATGCGATATCATAACAGAAATAGAAAAGGAAAATTCGGAGTTTACAAAGCAGGGAAGTAATTTGTTTCAGAACGGATAAATGCAGGACGCTGAAGTTAAGGAAACAGTTTTTTTTTTTTTTTATGAGGACAAGTTAAAAGAAATTCCAGAAGAATGAAGTTAAATTTCGCAAGTAAAAAGAAGAGGCTGACAAGCTTTAAAAGTTCTCTGCAGAATGACGGAAAAGCTTCGAAGGAAACAAATATTCTAACTTCAAAAAAATTCTAGAAGAATGAAGTGCTGTTTTTCTAACTTATATAACTAACATTCTGACTTTAACTTCTAACTGTTTTTCTAACTTATATAACTAATATTCTGACTTTAACTTCTAACTGTTTTTCTAACTTATATAACTAATATTCTGACTTTAACTTCTAACTGTTTTTCTAACTCTAACTAACATTCTTCTAACTTTAATAAAATTCTAGAGGAATGAAGTGCTGTTCTTCTAACTTATATAACTAATATTCTTCTAACTTTAACTTTAACTTCTAACTTTAACTAATATTCTTCTAAATTTAATAAAATTCTAGAAGCATGAAGTAATTTGTTTCAGGACGGATAAATGCAGGTCGCTGAAGTTAAGGAAACATATGTATTTATTTTTTGCGGGGACAAGTTAAAAGAAATCCCGGAAGAATGAAGTTAAATCTTGCAAGTAAAGAGAAAGGGCGGACAGCTTTAAAAATTCTCTGAAGAATGACGGAAAAGCTTTGAAGGAAAAAATATTCTAACTTCAAAAAAATCTAGAAGAATGAAGTGCTGTTTTTCTAACTTATATAACTAATATTCTGACTTTAACTTCTAACTATTTTTCTAACTCTAACTAACATTCTTCTAACTTTAATAAAATTCTAGAGGAATGAAATGCTGTTCTTCTAACTTACATAACTAACATTCTTCTAACTTTAATAAAATTCTAGAAGAATGAAGTGGAACTCTGCAGAGAAAGAAAAAGCTCGGAAAAGTTTAAAGAAAACAGAGAATTATAACGTGGAGTTTGATAGCGAAAAATACTTTACGAAGTTTGAAAGAAATTGAGAAGAATGAAGTACAACTCTTCAAGGAAAAACGTCTTGGGCAAGTTTAAAGAAATCCCAGAAGTAGGAAGTGGGTCTGCATTGTAAAAATTACTCTGCTATGTTTAAAGAAATTCTAGAATGTTGAAGTAAAATTTGGAAGAGGGGAAAGTTTAAAGAAAATTCAGAAGAATGAAGTGGATATTTGCAGAAAAAAAAATTACGCCATGAGATTTGTAAAAATTCAAAGGGAATGCAATGTATCTTGGGAGAAAAAAATTCAGATAAGAATAAAGAAATTCCTAAAGAATGAAATGGGACATGCCGGGGGTCCAAGATAAGGGCGCATAATATAGATTCGAAGTGCACCTTAGCAGAGAAGAAATCTTGGAAAGGTTAAAAGAAATCCAAGGAGACTGAAGTTCACCTTCAAGGAAAAAGGAAAAGATTAAAGTTTAAAAAAATTCAAAAAGAATGAAGTGAAGATATTATTAAAGAACAAGTTAGTAAAACCATGTAATGCATTGATTATGATACGCTTTCCAACATACCAGAAATCATTACTCAAGTTATTACTCAAGTTATGAGGATAATGGCTGTGGAATAAATCTCACTCCTGTGTCCTGACCTTCGACTCCATTTCGATGATGTTAAACAGAATTGGTTCAGTATACCTCCGGAACAACATACTAAAGTTTTGTCGCAATAGAAGCATTTTTACTCAAGTTATGAGGATAATGGCTGTGGTATAAATCTCGCTCCTGTGTCCTGACCTTTGTCACCATTTCGATGATATTCAGCAGAATCGATTCAGTATATATCCGGAACAACATACTAAAGTTTTGTCGCAATCGAAGCATTTTTACGTAAGATATAATGCATAAGGGCGATGGAACGGATCCCGCTCCTATGTCCTGACCTTTGACCCCATTTTGCCCATTTTCAATAGGGTTCGTCCTCAGGTTTTCCCCTACCGCATTCTAAAATGTCATCGAAATCGAACCACTTTTACGCGAGTTATCGTGCGGACGGACGGACAGGCATACGGACAAAGCTGGAGCATATACGCTTCTTCAATCAACGGTTGAAAAGCGTAAAACCATCTCGGACAAGTCTAAAGAAATCCCGAAAGAATGAAGCTAAGCCTAGCAGGCAATGAAGCTAAAACAAGCTGACATATTTAAAGAAATTCAAAAAGAATTAAGTAGAACCTGACACGAAAAAACAAACGCTACGAAGTTTAAAGAAATCTGGATAAGTGTTGTGGAATTTGACAGAGAGCAGAAAGTGCTGGAAAAGTTATACAACTTTTCGGAAGAATAAAGGAGAAAGTGCAAGGAAAGAATCTTTTATGCCGTTGGACGACATTGCGAATAATTCAGTGGAACTATGTAAATCTCGACCAGTTTAAAAATATTCCGGAAAAATGTAGAACCTGCCAGTGAACAATCTATGAGATGTTTAAAGAGATCCATGAATGTTAAAGAAGAATAAAATGCAACCTGGAGGAGAAAAAATATCAGAGAAGTTTAAAGACATTTCAAAGTGAAGATCAGCAGCTAAAAATCTATGAGAGATTTAAAGAAATCCTGGAAGGATAAAGTACATTAGTACCAGCTTCTAACGAGGAGCTAGGGACCGGCGGAAATCCTCGTCAAATCCGGGCGTTCTCTAAATTCGTTCTTGGGTAAATATATCAATATATGCACTGGCCAATTGATTACCTTGCAATGTATCAATACATTAATATATTGCAAGGTAATCAATCGGCCAGTGCATCAAACTTGGGAATTGCAGATTCATTCTGTTTTCAACAGAACAACGATCCTAAATATACAGCGCCGCCCCGGTGGCGCAGTGGTCTAAGGCGTTGGCCTCTGATCATTCGTCCGTAAGGGGTCCGGGTTCGAATCCCGGTCAGGCATGGATGTTGTGTTTGTCTTACGGCACTGGCTCTCTCCCTTCCCTGGAACCAGTGACCCTAAATTAGGGACGGGCGACTGCTTATAGCCCATTTGAGTTGCTCACGGTGGTCGTTAAACCTCCAATCAAAAAAAAAAAAAAAAAAAAAAAAATATACAGCCAACATAACAAGGTTGTGGTTGCTTTATAAAGTGAAAAACCAACTGAAAACTCCCCCACTATCACCAGACCTCAACCCAACTAAGAATTTGGGGCATATGATGGATTTGCAAGTGAAGAAAAGAAATTCCAACAAAACAGAACTTAAGCAAGCACTCAGCGAAAAATGATTTAAAATAATTGTAGAAACAATACAAGCTACAACCCAAGCAAAAGGCATGCCTACTAAGCACTAGTAACAATTTTAATTTCGAAAGTTTCTTGTTTACGCTTTCCAACCGTAGGTTGAAGAAGCGTATATGCTCCAGCTTTGTCCGTCTGTCTGTCTGTCTGTCCGCACGTTACTCGCGTAAAAATGGTTCGATTTCGATGAAATTTTAGTATGTGATAGGGGACAACGTGGGGACGAACCCTATTTAAAATGGGCGAAATGGGCTCGAAGGCCAGGATATAGGAGTGGGATCCATTCCATCACTCTTATGCGTCATAACTTACGTAAAAAATGCGTCGATTGCGACAAAACTTTATCATGTTGTTTCGTAGGTATACTGAATCGGTTCTGTTGAATATCATCGAAATGGGGTCAAAGGTCAGAGCACAGGAGCGAGATTTATTTCACAGCCCTTATCCTAATAACTTGATTAAAAATCCTTCTATTGTGACAAAACTTTAGTATGTTGTTCCGGAGGCATACTGAACCAATTCTGTTTAATATCATCGAAATGGGGTCAAAGGGCAGGGCACAGGAAAGATTTATTCCACAGCCATTGTCCTCGTAACTTGAGTTATAACTTGAGTAAGGGTTTCTGGTATGTTGGAAAGCATGTCATAATCAATGTATTGCAGGATTTTACTAACTTGATTTTGTTTATCCATATAAAGTGCAGATACTTTTTTGGCATGAAAAAAATTTTCATTTGTTATGCATACATTCCTTCTGATTAGAAAAAAAAGGAAACTCCGCGCGCGCTCCTGTGTCTGTGTGTGCGTGTGTGTGTGTGTTTACTGTAAAAGTAATCCAATAGTTAAACATATTTCGTCACAATTGCTTTCCACCTTTATTAATCTAAAGTAATGTATGTGAGCAAATATTTTTTTGCACACTGTAGCAGGAAAAAAATCTGGGTAAAGAGTTTAAAGGACCTTAAAATGAAGTTTAGCAGGGGGGGGGAAATCAAGGCACCCTAAAATGGGTGCACTCTTAACGTGCTACTTTCCTAACTCTGTAGCATCGTTCAGGTGGCATGACCTGTGAGATTCTTATATCGTTGCCGACCCCATATCTGCGAACAAATACTTTTACAACGAATTATGTCGTTTCATGCTGGGATTTCTCTTATTAGAGAATCTGACAGCTCCAGTGGGCGGATCTAGCCATAGAGAGCGGTACATGCTTCCCCACGGGAAATCCGTTCCTGCGGTGTCGAAGGAAATCCAAGCTTCCGCAGTTTGCGTAGAGAACTCGCTACCTCAGGCAAGTTAAAAACTTAGTATTCGACATCCTACAGACAGCCCCCATTCGATATTTTTTCTCTGATTTACTTGTTATCGGTGGAACACGACGTCTTTTATTTTATGGAGTCTCCTTATCAAAGCAGTTTCTGGGAACAAAGCATTCTTCCAATTTCACTCGAAATTGTATGATTTCTTAAGTTCAGCATACATTTTCTTAAGTATAGTACATCCGCATCAAAACTGTCCCTACATGCACAGATTACGGTGGTATGTAAATTGCGAACTAAAATGTGCAAATTGAGAACCAAAATCAGACCGTCATTAAAATTCTATATGTAAATTGCGAACTAAGGCCCATGACCGCTATATGTAAATTCCAAACCGACTTCATTAAACATCTGCTGGAATTACCTAAGCTAGCTCGTCTGTTTTGATTGCTTTGCTTTAGATATATCTTTTGTTGTTCGACAAGTTTTACGATGGAAGTGACGCTCTCGATCTCTGAAAAAGGAAAAGATGTGTTAATCGTAGACGCTTACTTACACTTACTGCAAAATAAAGATATTTTCGTGAATACAGTACATCAAGTACAAATGTACATATACTAAAAATGGAGCATCACGGAAAAAAAATTAACATGGCCCCTGCGCAAGGATGACAAACTAGTTTTGTTGGTTTCGTGAATGCAATGAATTAAGTACAAATGTACATATATAAATATGGAACATCACAGAGAAAATTAACATGGCCCCTGCGCAAGGATGACAAACTAGTTTTGTTGGTTTCGTGAATGCAATGAATTAAGTACAAATGTACATATATAAATATGGAACATCACAGAGAAAATTAACATGGCCCCTGCGCAAGGATGACAAACTAGTTTTGTTGGTTTCGTGAATGCAATGAATTAAGTACAAATGTACATATACTAAATATGGAACATCACAGAGAAAATTAACATGGCCCCTGTGCAAGGATGACAAACTAGTTTTGTTGGTTTCGTGAATGCAATGAATTAAGTACAAATGTATATATACTAAATATGGAACATCACAGAGAAAATTAACATGGCCCCTGCGCAAGGATGACAAACTAGTTTTGTTGTTTTCGTGAATACAATGAATTAAGTACAAATGTACATATACTAAATATAGAACATCACAGAGAAAATTAACATGGCCCCTGCGCCAGGATGACAAACTAGTTTTGTTGTTTTCGTGAACACATAGCTTTAAATTGTTTTACATTGTTTTAATCCTTATTTTTTCATACTGGTTTATTTTTTGATATCGTCAGAATGGGCGCAGAAAAGTTGGTTCGCAATTTACACATCGGGTCTAGAAAAGTTGGTCGCAATTTACACGTAGGGATCTTGGCTCTTAGTTCGCAATTTACATAACGGGGTTGAGAGCGGTCCGATTTTAGTTCGCAATTCACACACTCCGACAGATTACTGAGGAACGATTCTTGTCCAGAAAATCACTTGTAACTTTTAAGAAGTAAGCCAAAATGTGCTCACATAATTAGAATAAACATATCAATCTTTACGAAAGAAGTTTGCTGTTGTTCCATTTGCTCCTCTTTTTTGTTTCTATGCATCTTTACTGACATTAGTAAAGTAAATCCCAAGGAAAAAACTCGATGTAACGAAAATGGGTAATGAAAGTAGTCAAAACCATTGTTGAAATCTGAATGCTATCCCAGGATGCAACCTGCAGATACCCTAGACTAAATGTTACCAATCACCCTCACTAACACACTTGCGATTGAGCTTTTGGTTCGATTTTAGCTTGCGCACGCGGAAACGGACTTTCATCACATTTCATCGGTGTAAGGCATGGGCGCCGACAGGGAAGGGGGAGTCACAGGGGTCCCTTGACACCCCGTAGAATTATTTTTCCCTCTCTTTTATTTTATTTAATTTTATTTTATTTATTACTTTTTTTTTATTCTCACGGAACTGGGCCACAAGGAAAAATGGAGTTTGGGGCGTTTAATCTAATATCCCAATTTTATTGAAAATTTGTAATTGGAAAATGATAACGTGAAAGCGGAAAACCTAGCAAACCGTAAGGTAGTACGCCCAAACAAGTTCAACTCAGGGTAGTGTGTGCTGGACTTAAAAGGCTTGGCGTGACCCTGCTACACTGTTCATTATTTTGAAAACAGTTACCAATGTACATGGTAACAGATGACTATGACTTACATTCACTTTCTTCAAGAACAGCATCAATTAATAATAATAATAATAATACATGTAATAGTAGTGTTCTAGTGTAGTAAGTAAGTAGTAGTAATAGTAATAGTGTTAATCTTTCATTTTCAGGAATTACTGTTTTCTACGTATTAGCTGAACCTTAATTAATTACACTTGACCCCCCTTGAAAAATTTCCTGCAGGCGCCCATTTAGGGTAGTTTCTTACGTTCGTCTAAATCTGCATATAATGATAATAACAAATATTGTTTTTGAAAAACCGAACAGCTGAAATACTTACTATTTCCGCCTCCATAGTTATATAAATATTTACTTGTATGACTCACATATCTTCTTTCATTGTTTTTACGACAGTAGCATTCAATAATCTGCCTAAGTACTGCTCAATGTCAGGAATTAGTAAACCTTATTGTTTGTTGTTATGATTTAATTCCACTTAGTATGAACCGGACTGTGGCTTGGTGTGGTCGTGAGTGAGGCGAATGTGTTGTTATTGTTTGTTGTTATGATTTAATTCCTTTTAGTATGTACCAGACTATGGTTCGGTGTGGTCGTGAGTGAGGCGAATGAGTTGTTATTGTTTGTTGTTATCATTTAATTCCACTTAGTATGTACCGGACTGTGGCTCGGTGTGGTCGTGAGTGAGGCGAATGTGTTGTTATTGTTTGTTGTTATGATTTAATTCCACTTAGTATGTACCGGACTGTGGCTCGGTGTGGTCGTGAGTGCGGCGAATGTGTTGTTATTGTTTGTTGTTATGATTTAATTCCACTTAGTATGTACCAGACTATGGCTCGGTGTGGTCGTGAGTGATGCGAATAAATGCGGTGTGTTGAACGTAAATAAATATATACTTTCGAATCATTTCACATTTACAAAGATCTTCGCAATCGAAAGATGCATAGCATGAATTATGTACAAAGAGTGCCAGGGTACTCCCTGGATTTTTTACTTCATTTTATTTCAAATTTTAAGCGAATTAAGCAGTCATCCGTCCCAATGCTGAAGACAAACACACTATCCAATCCACGCCTCGTCGGGGACTCGAACCCGAGAGGATCTCAGACGAATGGTGGCACCGCAGATCATTCTGCCACGGGGGTCCCTATCTGTTCCACACATCTGTTGAAAATCTCAAAAAAATTACAGAAACTGGATTTTATAAGGTTACTTTCAAATTTATAAATGTTTAGGTTCTTTTGTATCAAAAGGCAGTCGTGAATTTAGAAAATTCCATATGAATGTGGTTCTTCGGATGTGAAACAGGCTCGCAGGGTTTTGTGTTTTTGAACAAAATAGCACAAGGGTTACATACGAAATTGTGAACTAAAGAAATAGCCGACAGCTCAACAGTGTCACAAGAATAATCATAAAATTTTATTTCAAGAGGTTAAGCTTTTTGACAAACCAGAATCAACCATCGTGAAATTCTTCCAAATACGTGGAGACAATGTAAAGACAAAGTCATCGCTCTCCCCACGTTTTTCTTTAATTAACACACAGCAACCGAAAAATTGTATTTCGACACCGATGGGAGCGAAACCCAGATCTCTCGATAACTAGCCGAGTGTGTTCGCTTTTACGCTACATGGCCAACAATCTCCGGCGCTATGTGTGTTTATCTGTCATCATCTGACTTCACAAATCCGTAAGAATGGGCTCAGCAACTGAAACGTCTCCATCTGGTGGGGTTTAACGGCACAAGCTATTTAATTATAGCTAATAAATCGAAAGGGCGAAAGAAATGGTGAAAATCTTCCAAATACGTGAAGACAATGTCAATAGATAAAGTCATCGTTCGTTCCACGTTTTCTTTAATTAACACACAGCAACCGAAAGGTTGTATTTCGACACCGCTGGGTTCGAACCCAGATGACTGGCACCGTAGCGTAAAGCGAACTCACTCGGCTAGTTATCGAGAGATCTAGGTTTCGATCCCAGCGGTGTTGAAGTACAATTTTTCAGTTATTGTGTGTTAAATTAAACAAAAACGTGGAAAGAGCGATAACTTTGTCTATTATCAACCATGGTGTTCGATATTTTCAAAGCCTTCCGATTATTAAAAACAAATGCTGCCTCGGTAGCGCAGTGGTCTAAGCGATGGCTTCTGGGCATTCGTCCGAGATGGGTCCAGGTTTGAATCCCAGTGAGGCATGGATGTTGTGTTTGTCTTACGGCCATGGTTCTCTCCCTTCCCTGGAGTTCCATGGCCCTAAATCACGGACGGGTGACTGCTTATAACCTTCACGATGGTTGTTAAACCTGCAACCAAAAAAGAAAAAGAAAAAAGACCAATTTTTTTAACTGCTCGTTCAACGACATGGCATCATCTCCCTATCAGAGGGGTGGAAACAAATCACAAAAATTCGTGACCGTCAACATCGCTTATGATGTCACTATTCGGTCTCCCGAAGCTGGAGCATACACATAGCATAACTGATGCCAATAAAAAGTTCTTTTGACTAAACGTTTACATATTTATCCCAATTTAATTTAGATAATATTTGCATGATTAAATGGAATAAATATTATTAGTACAGTAGTAATATATTTCTCTTTCGTTCAGTCATTCAATCGATTTACGATAAACATTGGTAGCAGCACTATTTTAAAACAAAATCCTAAAAAATAATGTTGCTTGCGTTGAAAATTTAAATGCGAAGGTTGCAAAATTTATAAAATTGACGAGGAAATGAACCTTCAAAATTGTGCAAATTAAACTTTTGAGAAAACGGTGTTGTAAATCTTTATTTCAGTGCGCAGTTTTAAATGATATATGTGTGCTAAAAATCTACAAAGTTGTTCTTGAAAATATGCTGATTCTTTTAGTGTTAAAAAAAATATTTACAGAGGGTGAGTCGAACGTTTTGCAATATTTCGATCACTTTATGTCCTCATACATACCTTTACGACGAAAGCTGACTAGCATTCAAAGTATAGGCCATCGTGTTGCACCGTCTTTAGCCATCTGTCTGCCAGTTCTATTCTGCGGCAGTGCCAGTTCTTGTCCTTCGAGTCGAAGAACTCCTTCACTCAAGCTGCCACCTCCTCCTCCTGGCTGTTGAAGTGCCGCCCGGGAAGGAAATGGGCCATGGACCGGAACAGGTAATAATCGCACGGGGCAAGATCCGGACTATATGCTGGGTGTGGCATCAGTTCAATGCCCTCAAGTTCCTGAAGTTTTGCCCGGGTCGTTCGAGCGGTATGAGGCCGAGCGTTGTCCTGCTGTAAGAGATCGTGCTTTCTGTTCTCCAGTACGGGGTACTACTTCTCCTCCAAAACGGCATTATCTGCTCCAGATATTTGGAGTAGAGGTTGACTTTAAAGGTCGGACCGTCTGGAACAAATTCATATTGGATTATCCCCTCGAAATTCCACCAGACGCAGAGCATCACCTTGTGCTCGAAGCGCCCACGTTTCGCAACAGGTTCAGGAAGCTGGTCCGGGCTCAACCACTGCTGTTGTGTGTTAAGAATAATGAAATAGGCCCACTTTTCATCGCACGTAACAATTCTCTTGATGAAACGTACATCGTTTGGGTTTTCTAGGAGTTTCGTGCACACTTCCACTAGGCGGTTTGCTTCATCAGACGTCAGTTTGTGAGGGACAATGCGGCAGCTCCTGAAGACCTTACTGGGGTCCTGAAGGGGACGAACCACGGAGGTCTGTGATATGCCGAGCTCGCCTGATGATCTCCGAGTGCTTGTTGTCGGATTTGCCTCTACATCCTGGCGTACGGCCTCTAAATCCACGGTTCGCGGCCTACATGACCTTGGCTGATCGTCGAGGTTTCTGTCACCTGAACGAAATTTCTTGAACCATCTGGTTGCGGTGCTGTGGTCCATGGAACCTTCCCTTTTCGCATGACAAATGTTTCGTGTTGCTTGAGCAGCGTTATGGCCAAGCTCAAACTCGTAAAGCAAAAGTTCCCTAATTAGCCGGCTGTGGCTGTTCATCTTTTAGGATTTCCAACCACAGGCAGAATGACGACATGCAATGCTGTTCACAGCAACGACTACCACTCTATATCCCTTTCGACTGACTGCTGTGCGCGACTTGAGCTAGTTTAAACACATGACATACCCGCACATGCATTTGTGCAAATATTGTAAAACTTTCGACTCACCCTCCATATATACTGCAGGCCACCCAAAAAGCAACACCAAGAAGGAAGCATCCGATTGGCCTGAAATTCACAGCATGCGTTGCCCGCGAGAGGGCATGCAAACGATTAGCATTTCAGGGCATATGCAAATCTTGTGCGCCCAGCACGCCACCGAGAAGCACTATAAGAAGAGTGTACAGAAGGCAGGGTGTAAGTAGTGGAAGTGTGTTGTGCTGCCGGACCTGTGGGTGGGAAGCTTCCTGATGCCTCGTCGCAGAATACGGCAGTCATTCCAGCACGTTTCGGAGTTCGACAGAGGACAAATAGTGGCTTATCGCGACAGCGGTTTATCGTACCGAGACATCGGCGCCCGTGTGGGACGACATCCAGCCACAGTGAGGCGAGTATGGATTCGGTGGGTGCAGGAGGGATGGACGGACCGACGAGAGCGATTGCCGCAGCCGCAGCGCACCACCGAACGAGAGGACCGGCATGCTGTGCGGCGGGCATTGACGGCTCGCACCGCCACATCACGAACGTTAGCGCAGGAATTAGGGTGTGTTGCGCAACAACCTGTGTCAGCACGTGCAGTTCCACGTCGTCTGCAAGAGCGGGGACTTGCCGCACGGCGCCCATTGCTCCGATTACCATTGACGTTACACTACCGGCGAGTGCGGCGACAGTGGGCCGTTGAACGCCGCACCTGGACTACGAAATGGCACGACATTGTCTTCTCCGACGAAACCCGCTTCTGCCTGCAACACCACGATGGTCGGATCCGCGTGTGGCGGCACCGCGGCGAGAGACTGTATGACGCCTGCATTATGCATCGCCATACCGGTCCGTCACCTGGCGTTATGGTTTGGGGCGCAATTGGATATGACACCCGCACCCCTCTGGTACGCATCGCCGGTACAATCAACAGCCACCGCTACATCTCCGACGTTTTGGAGCCTGTAATCCTCCCTTACCTGCAGGACCCGCCAGCTGCCACGTTTCAACAGGATAATGCGCGCCCGCACGTGGCACGCATCCTGCAGCAAATCTTCACGGCCCACCAGGTGTCACTGCTGCCGTGGCCCTCCTGTTCTTCCGATATGTCGCCCATCGAACACGTCTGGTCGCTGATCGGCAACCGAGTGGCCCGGCAAGCACTACCCGCAGCTACGCTTGATGAACTGTGTCAACGTGTGGAAGCAGCCTGGACCGACATACCCCAAGCCCACATCCAAAGCCTCTTTCGTTTGATTCCGCGGCGTGTAGCGGCCGTTATTGCCAGCATGGGGGCCACGCGTACTATTTGATGTCTGCGTGTTCCGCAAGTCGCAAGGGCCTGTAAGCTCAATCGTTTCATCTTTGTATCTGTTGTTATGTGTCCAGTAAATCTGGCTTTGCCATCTCGTGTCCTTCTTGGTGTTGCATTTTGGGTGGCCAGCAGTGTAACTTAAATATGAAATTTAAATTTGATGTAAATGTTTTACATTTAAATACGTTCACTAGGGCGCATTGGGTTTTTCTTGGCCCAGGATGCTGTAATGTTTAATTCCTCCTCTGTTTACAATGTTATTTGATTCGGCACTTGATAGTAACATGGGGAAAATAGATCCAGCTGATTTTCATTGATCTGCAATGGATCCACGCGAATGTATCGAGGATTCTAAAATGGTACGGCTATGAATTCTACATTCACCTTTGTCCTTAAAGGACTATGTACGAGTACATCTGCCCATACATAGACAATAAGCGATGTTTTAAAGTTAATTCTAACCTGTAATTCCTGATCCAGGCTTGAGATAAATATTTCGACCTTTAGCTTACCAGCTCTGGCCGAGAAAGTCGACGACAACAGAAATAATACATAATAGCAAAGATAATAATATTCCATCTTATTACGACAACCGACCCGAACCTATTCTCGAAAATCCGAATTACATCATGTACTAGGACAAACCTATAATCGCAGACAAGATCATTGACCACAATCGACCTGACATTGTAATTGTAGACAAAAAAAAAAAAAAAAAAAAATTAATGGTGTATGTAGTGTCGGGCTCACTACCGCTGAGGTTTTTGGTGGAAAACGTCTTACCCAGGCGGTGTTGTCGGGGCTGGGTGTTTGTAGGGTTAGTAAGAAAGAAATGAGCGCAACGAACTTGCATGTCTTTTTTTTTCTTTATTTCTCACAATGCTGACTAATTTGTAAAATTTTGTTGAAGACAGGACAATGGTACGAGTAGTACGATATGTGGGGCACATTAATCACTTGGCCCACAATACCGTAGTTAGCCTCATAACGAAGACGCCTGATATGCATAAACGGTAGTCGCCGAGATATTAGACTTTCGCAAAGTGGATCCAACGGCGGAAAGTGTATTGGCTTCGGTGGATACGTGAAGCCGTTACTCTTACTCAACATTGGCACCTTTCCTTGCTTTACTGATGTCCAGCAGTTTGAGCACAGCATAAACTGTTAAACGTCTTCATCTGTGAATTCCTGTAGTAAGAATTGCAACATAGCTACATTGGGCCGTTTTAAATCATTTTGGAACCATATGCGATCACGAACTCCCCAAACAAAACCCAACTTGTTACCATAGAACGACTTTTCAAAGTGAGTCGTCGCCAGACGCTAATGGGTTATAAACGCTAAATCTCGATTCTCAAACGTCTCATCTGCTTGTATTTCGTCGCATTCCATCGGTTCTATCTCACTGTCGACATCCATTGCCTGTGAACTGGCGTTAGGCGTTGCGGCGTCTGCGCGACTGGTACTCGCCTCAACTTGTCGACGCTGCCTCATCCTCCACATTCGTTCTGCTGCTGTCATAGGGGCCTTTTTGGATTCCTCATTTATTCTTATTTCACTTTGTAAGCGTTTACGATACCTTCTTGTTTTGAAGATATTTCGACATTTTTGAAATTTTAACGAAAACTTGTCGAAGTTCAACCCTTTGTCACTGTATATTTTTTCAAGTTCTTTCACCATTGTCTCTATGAGTATTTTATTTTATAGTACTCGTCGAGCTCTGTTAAACGACACCTCACACAACGTCCTACGCGTACGCGTTCCCGAGCTATACTAAATTCGCCACGCGGCGAACCGGTAATTTTGCACTCCAACTTGGCAACCATCTTGTAACGGCGTGTGACGTCACTCGCTCAAAGCTAATGCCGCGTGACATTCTTTCATCCTTGCTCTTTTAAACCGTGTATTGGTTATTTCGATATGCGTTATAGTTTTAAAGTTATTAAGATTTCTCTGGTATACACAAAATCGTAACATCGGCTTTCGCAAAATTTCCCCCATAGCGGGCCCACTGGGTAAGACGTTTTCCGTCAAAAACTGAAGACGACACAATTGGTAGATGTAGCGGCTCCACTTCTGGAAAACATTCAAAAAACAGTATCTGAGAAAATCTCAAAATATGAGCACCTGCCAATGGAAATCCGAAGGATACGGAAACAAAGCATAACCCAGATTGTACCAGATAACATTTCAGCAACCGCAGTGGCACCAAACAACTTTCTGAAAAATCTCGAGGAATTAGGATTGCTAAGAGACTGCTTCACACTATTCGAAAGGCAGTCATTCTACAAGCCTGCCATACACTAGAAAATTCCTGAATATCCAGGCTTGAGATCAATATCTCCGTCTTTTGCTCAGCGGCCCTGGCCAAGAAAGTCGACGACAAGAGAAATAATAATAATAATAATGATAATTTACGACTTTGCATTTCGCACTGAGAATGCTTTTTAATTTAGACCATTAACTACTCTTTCATTCTCATCCATAAATATTATTTTTTGGTTGAAGCTTTAACGACCACAATGAGCAACTCAACGGGCCATAAGCAGTCTGCCGTCTCTAATTTAGAGCCACGGGTTCCAGGGAACGGAGAGAGCCACTGCCGTAAGACAAGCACAACATCCATGCCTCACCGATATTCGAGGCCAAATCAGTCTCGGAGGAAAGGTCAGAACGCAGCGTTTAAACCACTGCGGCACAGGGGATGTCGATAAGTGACCAAAATACACCCCGTTTTCATGTAAGATTAACAGGAGTCTCTAATTTGGGGCCACTGGATTTAGGGAGGATGATAGAGCCAATATAGTAGAAGCACACCACTGAAAGCTCATCCGGATCTGAAATCCGGGATTCAGATCTGAGCTGTTTAAACAAATAACCAACAAACCTCGCCATTGATCTGTAGACCACCTGGGCGGATGTACAGAACTAAGAAGCGTCAAAGAAAAACAAATTACTACGCAGATGAGCTTTCGGCGATGGGCAACAAGAAAATCAAGATCAGAAAAAGAAAGAAACATAAGTGTTACACATTTAATGGAAGTTAATAAAACTGCAATTGAAGGTATTGGAAAAAAAACAACTCAAACGGTATGGACACGTCAAGCATGTAAATGAGGGAAAATTGCCCGATTTGGATCTTAAATGGGCTCCCAAAGTAAGAAAAGGAACAAGAAAAAACAAATGTTGCTGGATGGAGGATCTTGCAGTGGAAAAACAAGATTTAAAAGATGAGGGCTTCTAAAACAAGAATAAATGAGGAAGTTCACAAATTTTAAGACTTGATCTCGACTCCGGAAGAAATGCATCGACATACACATGTGTAGATGTGAAAATAAGTGCTTTAGCGGAATCTAAGGTCCTCATACATCGTTTAAGGTTATATGAAGTCGCCCGTCTCAAATTTTGAATAACTTGTTCCAGGTAGGGAACAGAATTATTGCACCACGACAGGTACCCATGTTTTTTAGGCCCAGCGATTAGCCAGAACATCGTGCCCCTGACCTCTCGGTCACCCGGGCGACACAGACTAACTGAAACGGATGAAATTACTTCGTAAGAGTGTGTGTGGTAAATGGGAACGTTAGGCAAAAATACTTGGGAGTACATATTGAACACTTTAACAGTTTCCAGATTCACCTCTACAATTTTCAAGGAGAAATAGAAAAACCTTCGATTCTTGAAAATTTTGGATAACATCCTACAAATTTTTTATTTGTGGACCTTATAATGAATTAGCTTTGTTTATCTTTTGCTAAGCTAATTATTATGAATGAATAATGCTCTAAGCTTCAAAATGATGAATTCCCAAAAGGGTGTTGTTACTCGTTAATTATGAACTTAAACAAAGTCTCAACGCTGGTTATTTATATTAAGTAATCAAAGTCATAAACCTAACAGCCAGACAGAGGTCTGACAAAACTAAGAATTGAGAAAGACTGAACTTACAGAACAACTTGTTTATTATGAAGACTCCTGGTCAACTAAGGCACTCATATATCACTACTACATAACAACACACTGCAACGCAACGCAACGCAACAACACAACTACAACGCCACAACACAACTCAACGCAACAACACCGCAACACAACTCGATGAACGCGCCTATATACGAGCTACCACCACGTCATGACTTACACTCATTGCCAGATCTCATTCAGCGGGTGAAATAATATTCCGTTCAGTAGGAAGATAATTTACATAGTAAAATAAAATAACCAGAGATAGTAAAATCAAAAGGAAAGTGAATATAGAGTATACGTTACATCATCTCCCCCTTAATTTTTCTTCTTTTTTTTTCTTTTTTTTTTCCGAAAAACCTATCAATTTTGGAGTGTAAGTCTTACATTTCGATGATTGACGTTTCTCGATCTTTTTTTTTTTTTGATTTGTTGTTTGGTGGTAGCCGTATTTACATTATCAACTTGGCATAACAATTTACGAATCTGTATTCGACTGTGAAATTTGTAGTGTAGAACAAACCAAACCTGCATCGGCATACTTTCCTTTTATTCTGCCTAGCAGGAATCACTTTTTTAATTTCAAATTACGTGCGCCTCATTGGTTGAAATACAGAACAACTGTATCAGCAGCGAAGATTGCCTGAAGCTGCCCAACAGTAACAATTTTATTATTTTCATTTCAAATTACGTTTTGCCTCATGCGTTGAAATACAGAACAACTGTATCAGCAGCGAAGATTGCCTGGAGCTGCCTAACAGTAACAATTTTATTATTTTCATTTCAAATTACGTTTGCCTCATGCGTTGAAATACAGAACAACTGTATCAGCAGCGAAATTTACCTGGAGCTGCCTAACAGTAACAATTTTATTATTTTACCCCTAAGCACATAGATATATACAAAAAAAAGTGGATTAGTAGATGGACATAGAAGAAATATAAAAAAAAAAAACACACATATATACACAAAAAGAATGCATAGGCCCACACGAAAAAAAGAAATTCTGACACGCCAACTGGTCGAGCAGGAAAAACAATAAACTGAGAAAAGAACCTGTCCACGAGAACTTACTTATCTCGAGGACGCATAAAAAATTCTAGTGCGAAAACGTTTTCCAGGCCTAATGGGACTGGGGAAATCAGGTGGCTTGGATCTCTTCCGGGACGGTAATGGAACATCGGTCTGTTGTCGGTCAGGAATCTGGCGGTCTGGAAATCCCTGCGGCTGAGAAGAACGGTCAGAAGTCTGGCGGTCCGGAATCCCTTGCGGCTGAGAAGAACGGTCAGGAGTCTGGCGGTCCGGAAATCCCTGCTGCGGCTGATAGGAACGGGCAGGAGTCTGGATGTACTGCCACCTGCCAATATCCACTCGCCAAATCCAAAGTTGACATCCATTTGGTCGACGACAAGTCATTTAGAATATGTGACATGACAGGTAGGGGATAATTGATTGTTTTTGTGACTTGGTTGAGTTTGCGAAAATCTGTCACGAAACGAAATTCATTTGGTTGTTTCTTTGGAACCAAGAAGGCAGGAGCAGCCCAGGCGCTTGTTGATTCCCTGATTATGCCCTGCTTAATCATTTCCGCAATTTGACGTTGCATTTCCTGTTTTTTATGTGGAGCACAAGGGTAAGGTTTCGTCGCAATGGGTTTCGAACCATCAGTGTCAATAACATGATAAACCACCTGTGTGAAACCAGGTTGATCCGAAAATAAACCAGGGCTTTCCTGTAAAAGGAGAGAAAGCTGGTCTCGTTGCCCCTCATTCAATTGGTCACTCAACAATAAACTCGTAATATCTACAGGAACCGTCGGAATCATTTCGACAGGTTCCGGAAAGGAAATCACATGTTGTACAAAATTCAAAGTTATTTGAAACTTGTTAATAAAGTCCATACCCATGAGACATTTCACGGGTAGCTCGTCTATAAGCAGGAAAGAATGTGTAAAACGAGCTTTTCCCAGCCCTAAAGATAATGTGACAGTTCCTGCGATACTGAAGATTTCGTTATTTGCACCTCGCAAATACTGCGTTGCAGGCTGAACATGTATTGCAGAAAAAACATCATTGCAAAACTTTGTATTTAGGGCTGAAATCTCAGACCCAGTGTCGAACTTTGTCTCGACAATAATGTCTTCAAGTGTCAAGAATACATCAGGCAACTGAGGAGTTTGAACAGTCACTAATACTGTTTTAGGGTCAGGATGTTTGGTATCAGGAAGCAGGACCGACCCTTCGTCTACTTCCTGTGGAAGTTTAAAGGAATTCTGGTGGTGTTATCATGTGGTCGGAAACCTCGACCCTGCCGGGTATCGGGAAAATTTTCACGATAAGGAAAATTGCGTGCACCCTGCGTCGGGAACTCCGCGTGTCTGTTGAGATTTTCATTTTCGTTACGTCTGCCCTCAGCACGGGCAGAAAAATTATTATTGCCCTGAGCATGATAACGTTCCGAATGCTGCTGAGTGGAACGGGGTCGAGCATACTGTGCATTATGACGATACCCCGTAGCTTGCTCCGAAACTCGTTGCTGGTTCGCCACTCTTCTGTGTGGTGGAACGTATGAAGCTTGGGTGGGCACGTGTGTATGCTCGCGCTGAAAGTTTTGTCTATTATGCCGCTGAGGGTGTTCGTAATAAGCCTCGCGGGGTGCCCGAGCATGGTGAGTTGAAGCATGTTTGCCATGTCGCTCTTCATACGTGCGTATGAGGCGAAGGCATTCATGAATAGTGGTAGGGTGTCGAACCTCAAGAAAATCTTGCAAGAATGGGTCGAGCTGCTGTACGAGGGTATCCAACATGTCAACATGACTGGCATGTGGATCCCATAGATTATATAGGCGTGTAGTTTCCAACGCAAATGCAACAGGGCTATCATTAGGACCTTGTTGACGCGAAAACAGCTGTTGAGCAAGGCTAGCTCGACTGAGGCCGAAAGGAAAGACCTCCAAGAATTCTGCACGGAAATTCTCATAATGAGAATCCGGGTTCGACCCTCGCCACTGCCGATACCAGGTCTTGGCGGTATCTCTCAAGCAAGTTCCGGCAATTTGGACCTTGCAGTCTTCCGGAATATTATATAAGTCAAAATGGTCTTCCAGATCTTCGAGGAACTTTAAAGACCCCTCCAAACCATTGAAATAAATTGTTCCTGCATGCGGCACGAAATGGGCAAGCATTCTGCTTCGCTGAGAGGATTGAATTCCCTCAGCTACGACCCGCGACTCAGAGTGATAAGAAGCTGGTGCATTCCGAAATGGTGAAGAATGCTTGGGTATGTGTAGATTATTCATATCCAAGTCAGAGCCACAGGCTTCGTACAAATTGTCCAAACAAACACCATTACCCTCGAGACTTGCCGGAAGGTGGAAATTTGCAGTAGTCTCAGGTAAGGAAGCCATGGGTAATAATAGTCAGGATCTCGTGTTCGAGAAAAGTTCGGGCGCCAATTATAATGAATTAGCTTTGTTTATCTTTTGCTAAGCTAATTATTATGAATGAATAATGCTCTAAGCTTCAAAATGATGAATTCCCAAAAGGGTGTTGTTACTCGTTAATTATGAACTTAAACAAAGTCTCAACGCTGGTTATTTATATTAAGTAATCAAAGTCATAAACCTAACAGCCAGACAGAGGTCTGACAAAACTAAGAATTGAGAAAGACTGAACTTACAGAACAACTTGTTTATTATGAAGACTCCTGGTCAACTAAGGCACTCATATATCACTACTACATAACAACACACTGCAACGCAACGCAACGCAACAACACAACTACAACGCCACAACACAACTCAACGCAACAACACCGCAACACAACTCGATGAACGCGCCTATATACGAGCTACCACCACGTCATGACTTACACTCATTGCCAGATCTCATTCAGCGGGTGAAATAATATTCCGTTCAGTAGGAAGATAATTTACATAGTAAAATAAAATAACCAGAGATAGTAAAATCAAAAGGAAAGTGAATATAGAGTATACGTTACAACCTAAATTTCAAGTTATTCTGTGTTACACCGACACAGCAAAAATATGTTCACACAAAGCTTTGCTTTGTTTCTGCAAGTGCTTAACACATCAACTTTATTTGTGTTCCACGTCCTCCAGTTTCCTATGCATTTTCTTTATTATTGGGTTGGAAAGAAAGTAATATCAGAGGATGAGGTACCCAAAGCCGAAGCTCCGGCCATAGCGCACATTGGTCACTCAGATTGCGCAGCACACCAGCATGACATCAGCAAGTAGGTGGCTTAACCCTTTAACGACCATGACTCTAAAATCAAGTATCACTCTAAATACCATAACGCCGGAAACTGTCTGTTGTTTCACTTCTTCATTTAGTAACAACAATGGTGACTGACGGTGACTCCTGCTGATCCCTCATAGGTCGAGACAATTTTAAGAACAGGTAAGGGTAGGGAATCTGACTAACTCTAGATAGGCGTTTCGAGTGACTATGGCCGTTTGTACGTACGGGCGTTTTGGGCGTTATGGGCGTTATGGGCGTTAAAGGGTTAAAGTGGCAGTTGGCCGTCAGCCGCGATAGCACCCCTGCAAGTTCTGTAAGGGACATTACCAGTGTGTACCCCAATGCCATATCATATCATCAGTGATGTCCTAGGTTCGAACCATTTCGACAGAGAAATTTTAACCTGTCAGACCGTCCCAAAGCAGGAATAACCGCAACAGTGGATGTGGACATGTTGAAGACGTTAGTGAAAATCAGCCCGCGTGTGACCACGCGGGAGTTGGCCGAAGAGCTGCGGACTACCCACACAAGCATTATCACGCACCTGCGTCAACTCGGGAAGGTGCAGAATAGGGGAGTTTAGGTACCCTATGAACCCACAGTTGAGCAGAAAGCAAATCGGATGAGAGCATGCGTTTCCCTGCTTGCACGTGACCAAGTGAACTCTTCTTGGACCGCATTGTGACAGGTGACGAGAAATGGGTCCTGTATGACAATGTCAGCGCCCGGAAACAGTGGTCGGACCCAAAACAGAAGCCCATGCTGAGCCCCAAAGTCCTGCTGTGTGTTTGGTGGGATATGCGGGGTGTTGTGTTTTTTCTGCTGTTGCCGGACAATACCACAATCCTCGCCTATGTGTAATGCCGTCAGCTCGACGATCTGAACGCATCACTCACGTCGAAACGTCCAGCACTGCTGAACCGCAATGGCGTCCTCCTACAGCAAGATGGAGCGAGACCTCACACAGAACAGGTGGCCTTCCACAAGATCAGGGACCAGGCTGGGAGCTCCTGCCGCACACAGTCTATTGCCCCAAGTGACGACCCCCTTTTCTGGTTGTTGCAGCATTTTCTAGGACAGGGTTCCCCAACCGGGACGATGTCGGACGCGGGGTTACTCACTTCTTTGTGTCCAAGCCGTCAGAATTCTACAGGAAAGGTGTCCAACACCAGACCAAACGACGGAAGCACGTCGTGGCAAACGATGACGACGACATTTTGGATTGATCTGTACTTGCACATACGGTAATTATCACTTTTCTGTTGCCTTGCATTTGCAGACATTACTTGGTCTCCAAACCAATAATAAGTGCTAAAAATCTACAAAGTTGTTCTTGAAAATATTCTGATTCTTCTAGTGATAAAAAATATTTATAACATAAATACGGAATTTAAGATACATTTTTTAATTACGTTAATTTTTTACATTAAAATACGTTTACTTGGAGGGCGTTGGATTTTTCTTTGCTCAGGGCGCTGTCATGTTTAATCCAGCCACTGTTTACAATATTATTTGATTTTGCACTTGATAGTAACATGGAGAAAGTAGATCCAGCTGGTCTTCATTGATCTGCAATGGACGCAAGCGAATGTAACTACGAAGTCGCTCTGAGGATTCTAAAATGGTGCAGCCATGAACTCTACATTCTTTTTTGTCCTTAAAAGACTCTGTGCGATTTAATGCGAGTGTAATACGCGTTGTTTTAAAGTTGATACTAATGTATAAAGATATTTTTGCACGAAAAAGGGTGCTTCAAAGATTCAGTACGACACTAACTCCTTTTACGATTTCCATTGATCAAACAAATAATAATAATAATAATAATAATCTATATGTGAGGTGTACAAATAACTTTTAAAGCATTTTTTGTGCGACGTATACTGCTAATTTATTTACATATCCGACATTTCCCCGCTTTGTTGTCATGTGACCGCAACTGGTCCAGAGTATAAAACGTGACACAGAAGTTTGCCCAGCACTCAAACGCACTTGCACATCGGTAGGTGAAAGATGGCAAGCGATACTGCCATTATTCGACACTGCATTCGTTGCGAATTTCATCAAGGAAAAAGTGCTGCAAAAGCATGTGCATCGACCTGTTCTGTTCTGGGGGAAATATTGCATCGAAAATCACGTATGAGTTTTGGTTTAGACGGTTTAAAGCAGGTGATTTTGATGTTGGCGATCGAGAACGTAGCGGCGCCCCGCAGAAGGTTGCACATGAGGAACTGCAACCATTGCTGGATGAAGATTCGTCTCAAATGCAAAACGAACTAGCTGAACAACTGGGGATAACTCAAAAAACCGTTTCCAACCGTTTACGCGCAATGCAAAAGATTCAGAAGGAAGAAAAATGGATGCCACATGACCTGAGCCAGAGGAAAAAGGATGTGCGTGTCATGAGGTGTTTGAATCTGTTGAATAAACAGCACAGGAATTCTTTCCTGTGGAAAATCGTTACGGGTGATGGAAAGTGGATATAGTACGACAATCCCAAACGCAAAAAAAACACTGGGTAGACCCCGGTGAAGCAACGACTTCGACACCGAAACGCAATATTCACTCCAAGACAGCTCTGCTGTGCATCTGTTGGGATATGAAGGGTGTGCTCTATTATGAACTATTAAAAGAGAGTCAAACTGTTACTGCTGATTGCTAAAAGCCACAATTGCTGCGACTGAACAAGGAAATCTGTTGGAAACGTCCATTCACAGGCAAAGGATTGCGTCCCGTGAAATGACTGCATGACAACGGTAGGCCGCATGTCGTGAATCGGTCAAGGAAACGTTATTCACGCTTGGCTGGGAAGTTTTGGAGCACCCGGCGTATAGTCCCAACATAGCTCCTTAACACCATCATTTGTTCCGATCGATGCAACATGGTTTGTCTGCTGTACAGTTCCGGACATGTGACGAAGTGCAAAAATGGGTTGACGACTTCATCGCGTCACACGACGAAGTATTCTTCATGGCTGGGATCCGTCAGCTACCCGACCGATGGCGGAAGGTGATAAATAATGACAGCTCATAGTTTGATTCGTAAATGTATTGTTCTTTTCTATCAAATTAGATATTGATTTGTCTTAAAACGCTTTAAAACTTATTTGTACTCCTAATACAATGCTTAAAAAAATGTCAGCTTTATCCAGAAACCTTGGGATCCTTCATTGGGTTTCAAGATAGTCTTATCTGAACCGAGGCCTACAAGACACACATAAACTACTGTTTGTGAAAATTGCAACACCGTGAAGAATGATGGTAATCACGTGAAACTTACAGGATATGTAGAACAGGGTAGGACAGGCAAATAATTAGAAGTGCAGAGTCATTGCGCATGTGTGGGACCAGCAGCACCCTCTGAACAATCGAGTGAGGGGTATAAATGGAGGGCTGTTTAGGATACACACCAGTAATGCATCGCGGACAGCGTGTTGTAAAAGGGTTTCCAGTATTCAATAATGCCTCGGCGGCGACGAAGAACGCAATATCACCACACGATAGAGTTTGAACGGGGACGAATGATTGGTCTGCGTGAAGGTGCATTTTTGTACCGCGACACTGCGGCTCGGACAGGACATAACGCCACGACAGTGACGCGCGTGTGGCGGTAGTGGACCGAACAGAACCAAGTGCATCGACAATCCCAGTGGACCGTGAAATGTGACAGCACCGAGGGATGATCGACACCGCGTTCGCATGGCAGTGACTAACCGTTCCGCATCTTCGCAAACGCTACATCAGGGAAGTTGTACATGCAGAAGTCATGTACTTCTTTCAGAGCACTCCTGGAGCTATATTCAGCAGAACAATGCCTGACCACATGTTGCCAGGAATGTTCAAGCCTTCTTCGCAACACAGCAGATACCGCTTCTTCCCTGGCCTGCACGTTCGCCAGATATGTCGCCCATTTGAACCTAACTGGGATGCGGTCACTCGGCAACTGGCCCATCAAAGTCCTCCAGCGGTCAGTACCAATGTTCTGTGAACTCGCATACATGCCGTCTGGTAAGCAACTACTCAGGACACCATCTAACGCCTTTTCGATTCAATGCCACGCGGTCTAGAAGCTCTTATTGCAGCTCGCGGAGGCTTCCCAAGATACTGATTTTTGTAAGTAAAAATTGTTGTATTGTTCTGAAAGTTAAATCACTTACGTATAGTGATACCGGTAATATGTGGTATAAATTTCATTCGAATCGTATGGTTCCTCCTTCTTGGTGTTGCAATTTTCACAAACAGTATTGTATAATGAAAGTTGCAGATGATAACACCTGTAAAATGTGTGGAAAATGCAGTGAAACCATAGGACACATTTTAGCCGACTGCTAAAAAATAATACACAATACCTCAACAGGCACGACCAGGTAGACAAGGTATTACATCAAGAGCTTGGCGGGAAATATGGCCTTACCAAGGCTATACTCTACGTTATTACAAGTACCAACCAGAACCTATTCTCGAAATTAGTACTATCTCGTGTACTGGAACAAACTTATCATCATTGACAAGACAATTGGCCACAATCGATTTGATATTGTAATTGTAGAAAAAAATTGAAGACACAAGTAATAGATGTAACGGTTCCTCTTAGAGAAAACATCCGAAAAACAACATCTGAAAAATTCTCGAAATATGAGAACCTGCGATTGGAAATCCAAAGGATCTGGAACAGGGGCGGCTGGTCAGAGGAGGCAAGGGAGGCCAGGCCTCCCCCAATGATTCTGTCAGTAAAGTATTTGTATAAAGCAGAAGAATAAATTACATTTAAGCAGAAAAACAAAATGCAGTGCTAAAGAATACAGCATTATTCAGTTACATACAGCGCCAGTTCACACAAGCACTTTCTTGGACTTTCATAACTAACTACACGCGATAAAGCTTCAGAGAGAGGCCCGTTTCTCCTGGGCCGCCGGCGTTACCATGGTCACAGTGCGGGAGCCAATCAGTGCACCGCTGCCATTAACAGATCATGGGAGGCACGTCGTAAGCAAGCCTCAGCCCTAAAGCAGTGTCTGAAAAGTTTTCCCAGAGTACGCTGCATCAAACGGCGTGAGTGATTTGTTGTTACTTTTACTGTCACAACAATAAATTTTGCGTGTAAACTTTTGGATTTAGATGTACAAAATCAATATAATGGATGGGGAAAGTAGCATTTGCAGTGTACCAACGTGTAATACTGACATTATTACTTCTTTGTTAGAAGTTCCTTTCTCAAGAAGAAATGACATTGAAAGACATGAGATTCTAAAAACAAGCAAGACCTCTTACCAAGTTTTCACTTATGCGAAAAGATAAAGGCAAAAACCAGAACATTCCAATCTTCATGGTACCATCAACATAAATGGTTATTCGGTAGCATAATGAAAGCGAAGTTATTCTGCTGGCCTCTTTTGCTGTTAAGCTCGAATAGAAGTGTGTAGTCTTCTGAAGGATACGACGACTTACAAAACTTATCTAGGGCAGTGGTTAGACACGCATCTAGTAAAGATCATTTGAATTCTTAGGAGCCATTTTTGTGACTACCGACAAATTATCGTTCTGGCCTCCCCAGGATTTGAACCCACCGTCCGCCACTGATCTGGATGCAAAACATAATCTAGATCGTACCACTTGTCATTTCGACAACCGTAGTGGTTGGTACCAAATAACTTTCTAAAAATCTCGAATTGAAATCTCGGATTGCCATAGAGACTGATTCACCCAATCTAAAGGGCTGTCGTCATTCTACAAACCTGCCATATCACTTAAAAATTCCTGAATTTCCAGCCTTGAGACGAATATCTCAGCCTTTTGATCACCGGCCTTGGCCGAGAATGTCGACAAGAGAAATAATTATGATAATAATTACAACTATGTTTTTCGCACTGTGTATGCTTTTTTAATTCACACCGTGTATGCTTTTTAATTCACACCATTAGCTAGTCTTTTCTTCATATTCGTGGTTAAAATACACCCGTTATGATTAACAGGAGTCTTCCGTCTTTAATTTGGGGCTAATGGTTTTAGGGGGTGGGGGGGGTGTTAGAGCAGCTTCGTAAGATCAGCATACAACTGAAGGCTCATCCGGGTCTCAAATCCGGGCTTAATTTAATAGACCAGCCAAAAACCCTCGCCTCTGATCTACCACCTGGGCGGATGTAGAGAATTAAGAATCGGCAAAAAAAAAAAAAAAAAAGGAACTACTACACAGATGAGCTTTCGGCGATGAGCAACAAGAGAATCAAGATCAGAAAAAGAAAGAAACGTTGATGTTGCACGTTTAATGGAAGTTAATAAAAACGCAGTTGAAGGTATCGAAAAATAACAACTCAAACGGTATGGACACGTTTAGCATATAAATGAGGGAAAATTGCCCGATTTGGACTTTAAATGGACTTCCAGAGTAAGAAAAGGAACAACAAGAAAAAAAAAAAAGTTGCTGGATGGAGTACCTTGCAGGGGAAAAACAAGATTTGAGAGATGAGAACTTCCAAAACAAGAATGAAGTTCTCAAATTTTAGGTCTTGATTTGGATCTCGGAAAAAAACGCATCGATATATTTATATCGTCGGAAAATAAATGTTTTGGGAGGAATACTAAGATCCTCAAACATCATCTAAGGCTATATGCGATCTCCCGTCCCTAATTTAGGATAACTTTTCCCAGAGACGGGGGGGGGGGCAGAATTACTGCAACACGACAGGTACACCACTCAAGTTTCATTCAAGCCCAGCTTTTAGCTAGCCAGAACGCTGCGCCCCTGTTCACTGGGCCATCTAGGAGGCACTGATGCTTTAAGATTAACTGAAGTAGATGGAATGACTATGTGTGAGTGAAAAAGAAACCGAGAGAGAGAGAGAGAGAGAGATTGTATGTGTGTGTGTGTGTGTGTGTGTGAAATGAGGATGTCGTGCAGAAATACTTGGGAGCACCCTATTGTGCACTTTAATAGTTTCTGGAGTCACCTCCATAATTTTCAAGGAAAATAGAGAAATCTTCGATTTTTGGAAATTTTGCAAAATATCCTTGAAAATTTTGATTTGTAGACCTAAAAATGCCGGCTTTTCTCTGTGTGTGAGGGGGGGGGTGTCAGATGTTACACCGACACAATAAAAATGTGTTCACAAGAAGCTTACCTACGTTCCTGCGAGTGCTTAACCCATCATCTCTATATTTGTGTCCTCCTGTTTTCTATGCATTTTCTTTACTACAAAACCATCCATTGAAGAATGAAAATAAAAATGCTGATGCTCAAACAAACTACATTATCACAAAATTATTCTGCCACGATTTTATAAAATACGGTATAAAGTTATTTTTAAATACTTCAAAGTAATAACCAGAGATAAAAGGTAGCGCTGCTACTGTAACACGCTACTTATAAATCAACATAGTATGTAGTATTGCTACAAATAGACGAAAGTAGTTTAGCATTAGCACAATACAAAATGAAGTAGCTTTTAGCCGAACATTTAGCTACAGATTGCGCTACTCTAATTAAAAAAGGGGATGATTTTTCAAATCACGAAACATGGCTGTAACTGGGAAGCTTAGGGTGATCTTCCTATAATCACACACCTGACTTGCCTTACATTCTGTAAGCTAGCCAAACCTGTAAATTGTAAGTATATCTTAGTAGGCTGCGAAGACAGCCCGACGTGACCATCACGCTAGCGGTTTGATTAAGGACCACCGATTACGAGATTCGACCCTCTTTATCAAAGGGAATGAATTCGTAGGTACCTCTTGATTTAATTTTGTTATTTAAATTTTCTGGATTGGGAATCTAGCGGAGCTTAACCTGGAATACAAGCCACTGATATTACAATGTGTTATACTGTATACAGGGGCTTATCAAACTAATGGAAACACCGATTGCGAGTGGAATACCCGGAATGCGCCGTATTCATATCACAAGGGCGACGTCACCCACGATGTGAGATATATACACTCACGAACAATGAAATTTGCGCACCTAGAAGAAAACATGCAACAATCCCGAAAGTTTGCAAATAGCTAGAGTGCGTGCTGGTATGCAAATGATCCACGTTTGGTGCGAGTGCGCATGACCGCACACCTTGTGGTGGCGCAGCAAGCACGAACAGGCAGCCTTATAAACCGGCGTGTTGTCGATGCCCCATAAAAGAGAAAAGCACCGGCCGACGCAAGGAAGAGTAGAGAGTGACAAGAATGCCGGGTAGATGCCAGAGATGTCGATTTACGCAACTTACGGACTTTGAAAGAGGCCTCAACAGCGGGCTGAAAACCGCAGGGTGATCGGCGCGCCGTGCAGCCCGCCACGTGGATCGTTCTGACCATACCGTCCGACTGTGTTGGGAGCAGTGGACACGTGATGGCACTGCCACACGGCGGAGCAGCTCCGGACGGACCAGAAGGACCACCGGTAGAGAGGATCGACGGATCGTCCGCCATGCACCAACGGATCCCGCGGGAACCCGGTCCACTATACAGGCAGATGTAGCGACTTCTGTGTGCCCACGAACCATTTCCCGAAGCATCGCGGAAGCAAATCTGCGATCCCAGCGCCCCTTACGTGTGCTGCCATTAACATCGGAACATCGCCGTCACCGTGTGCAGTGGTGCCAGGCCAGAGCGACGAGGAACGCCACAGACTGGCGACGTGTGGTGTTTAGCGATGATGCCGCTTTGTTTTGGAGACAGATGATCCGAGTGGGAAGGTCCCTGGGTCAACGGCACAATCCCAACATACCTATCGAGCGCCACACCTTTCCCAATGCAGGCATTATGGTCTGGGAAACCATTGCCTACGGTAGCCGATTAGCTCTAGTAGTGGAACGTGGATCATCGACGGACCAGCGGTACGTGGATGAGATCCTACGGCCCTATGTGCTCCCATTCCTGGGCGGGATTTCAGGTGCGCTGTATCAGAAGAATAATGCCCTTCCGCACACGGCTCGGATTGCCCAGGACTGCCTACGTCATGTCCAGACACTTCAATTGCCTGCCCGTTCCTCGGACATGTCCTCTATCGAGCATGTGTGGGACTAGTTGAAACTCCGGATGCCGCCATGCCGCACTATTCGGGATTTGGGGCACACCGTCCAACACGCGTGGGCACGTCTGTCGCAGGACAACATCAGGCGTCTGTTCATCTGGATGCCAGACCGTATTGCAGCATGTATTGCCGCTCGAGGCGGTGCGACGCGCTATTGAAGACAGTCGGACTGCGTGCCACAGATCCCTCTGTAATTGTCCTGCAGCTCTGTTATTGCCATCATGTGTATCATTCATCTGTATCATTACGTCCATAAAATTTCAGTTCAATCCGATGCTTCCTTCTTGGTGCGCAAATTTCATTGTCCGTGAGTGTATATTACAGGAAGAATAACCCCAAATTAAATTATCGAATGGGCATGACTTTTGTAAGTCTATTCAAAGTCGAGTTGCTTCTGTTTGAAAAATCTAGGTGGGCCCACAGCTTACTAATAAAAAGTTCTCCACAAACTGTCAGTGTTTCCATTATTTTAATAAACCCCTGTATGTTGATCAGAGGTGAGATAAATGCGAAGAAATATTATTTGTGGATAAAAACACACATAGCGCCGTGGATTGTTTCCTTTGTATTTACCTCTGAAAACACATAGTGCCGTGGATAGTATCTTTGTATTCACCTCTGAATGTCATAGTAAGAATGTAGATAATAAGGTCATCCTCAGATTTGCACTTTCAATTTAAGCCTAAAAGTACAAAAGTAGCTAAAAAGCAAAGAGTGTAAATACTTCTCAGAACTACTTTTCCGGAAAAAGTAGTTGTAGCAAGCCACTTTTTCAAGACTGTACTTGTAGCAGTAGCTAGCTACTTTTAAAAAAGCAGCTTTCTAATTACTGGAAATAGCATTATGATGAATAAACCAGTTGCGACTGCCATGTCAACGCAGTCTTCTGGATGATCGTACAAGTTAGGCCCAGGCCGCCTAGAAAGTACAAGGTCATGACATTAGAGAGGTGAATTCTCTCCGTTTGTGACGTCACTCCGATGTTACACGACCTGGAACGTCGGTGTCGTGTTTGACGTCCTACACGACAGCGTTGGAAACCAATCGGAAGCCTTGATATCTGAGTGACGTCACTAAGAGAGGAAACCCATCTCTCTAATGTCATGGCCTTATATTTTCTAGACTGCCTTGGTTAGGCACTGTTTCGAGTCTCGGATGAGAATGGGTGGTGCTTTTGTCCCAGAGTTCTGGCTCTGTCTCTCTCCCTGAATCATTTGTCATAAATTAGGAACCAGTGATGAGCCCCTCATTGCTCTAGACGCTCAATAGCACAGTCAGGCGTAAATAGGGAGGCGCAGGCGGAACGTGTGCACCGGGCGCAGCTAAACACAGGGTGCAATACTAGCTGTTTCTATTATTTACGCTTTCCAACCGTAGGTTGAAGAAGCGTATATGCTCCAGTTTTGTCCGTCCGTCCTCACGATAACTGGCGTAAAAATGGTTCGATTTCAATGAAATTTTAGTATGTGGTGGGGGACCACCTGGGGACGAACCCTATTGAAAATGGGACAACTGGGGTCAAAGGTCACGACGTAGGAGCGGAATCATTCCATTGCCCTTATGCTCCATTACTTGCGTAAATATGGTTCGATTTCAATGAAACTTTACTATGTGTTAGGGGACCACATAGGGACGAACCCTATCGAAAGTGGGACACATGGGGTCAAAGGTCACGACGTAGGAGCGGGATCATTCCAGTACCCTTATGCGTCATAACTTGCGTAAATATGGTTCGATTTCAATGAAAGTTTACTATGTGGTAGGAGACCGCCTGGGGACGAACCCTATTCAAAATGGGTAAAGTGGGATCAAAGGTCAGGACATAAGCTCGGGATGCATTCTATTGCCCTTATGCGTCATGACGTGCGTAAAAATGGTTCGATTTCGATGAAATTTCAGTATGTAGTAGGGGACCACCTCGGGACGAACCCTATTGAAAATGGACGAAATGTGGTCAAGGGTCAGGAAATAGGATTGCGATCCATTCCATTGTCCTTATCCCATATTATTAAGGTGGACGTCAAGTAATTTTGCTTCCTATACTTCCAATGGAAAAACTTTTGTACACATTTCCTTCACAATTAATGTGTTCCCAAGGATGAAAATTTGAACATAGATTAAAATAACTTCATATTTTAACTTGGAAAACTTAATATTGTTTAAAACATAACCATAATTATATTAAAAATCAATAACTTTTCCTTTATTGGTGTTGAAACCAGAGAAAAGATGGCGCGACCTGTACTTTGATGACGTCAGTGGACAAAAAAAATGTTGGATTGCATAATTACGGTTATGGTTTAGAAAATATTAAGTATTCCAAGTTATGAAATGAAGCTATTTTAATCCATGTTCAAATTTTCATCCTTGTGAACGCATTAATTGCCCAGAAAAAAGATGGCGCGACCTGTATTTTCATAACGTCAGTAGACAAACAAATGTTGAATTGCATAATTATGGTTATGCTTTAGATATTTTAATCGATGTTCAAATTTTCATCCTTGGGAACGCATTAATTGTGAAGAAAATGTGTACAAAAGTTTTTCCATTGGAAGTATAGGAAGCAAAGTTACTTGACGTCCACCTTAAAGTAGCAATTCTTGTATGTATGTATGTACATTTTATTTTGAAAACGGCTCTAAGAATTTTGATGAAAGTCGTTAGCCTACCGTTTTCTGGTACTAGAAACCGATTTAGCTTGATCTCGACTTTAGAAGAATTCGTTTAGTGGGTTAAATAACCACCCCGAATTATAACGTTTTTAGTGATGGCGTCGTTCCATTAATGTTACCAATGCTTAGAAATCTTATGGCGTCACAACTCGCGTTTGAGAATGTTGCCGCGCGGTCACGCCATCTCTCTCAATACGCCACGCGTTGTGTGTGGATCCTGTTAAAGATTTATGACGTCACACTCTTGCGGCGGTCGCGATTCCCATCTGCCTCATTACATCACGCGTTGTGTGCGTATGTCCGTCAGCACGATAACTCGCGTAACAACTGTTCGATTTCGATGAAATTTTAGTATCTGGTAGGGGATCACTTGGGAAGGAACCCTATTTAAAGTGAACGAAATGGGGTCAAAGGTCAGTACAAAGGAGAGGGATCCATTACACTACTGTTATGCGCCATAACTAACGTAAAAAAGGTTCGATTTCGATGAAATTTTAGTATGTGGTAGGGGACCACCTGGCGACAAACGTTATTGAAAATGAGCGAAATGGGGTTAAAGGTTAGGACACAAGAGCGGGATCTATTCCATAGCCTTTATGCATCATAACTTACGTAAAAATGCTTCGATTGCGACAAACCTTTATGATGTTATTTCGGAGGTATACCAAGCCGGTTCTGTTGAATATCATCGAAATGGGATCAAAGGTCAGGGCACAGGACCGAGATTTATTCCACAGACATTATTCTCATAACTTGAGTAATGATTTCTGTAATGTTGGAAAGCGTATTATAATCAATGCATTGCATGATTTTACTAACTTGTTGTACTATTCTTTAACTGAAATAAACATCCCATTCGTACTTACTTACTATGTAATATTTCATTCAAATCACTTTACTTGCGGCGAAGACGGAGCAACTACTCATGTCATACACGTACAATCTCCAATACCTAAATACACGCATTTGAGGTCCGAGGGATGGAACAATTGTCAAATAACCTACACAACGTGTAAGGGTGTACTGATTGCTGGTTTATTCACGTTGTATTGTTACCCATAAGTTATTGGTTAATTACCAACATACCCATTGACCATTACGATTATAATGGGTAACTGCTTCATGTCATTACAATTACCATGTAATTCTAATGACCAGTTCACCATTGCCATGTAATGGTAACGCTAAGTTCTTGTTCCCATTACCATTACGCTGTAATACATTACCGATTAATTCAATTACGATTTTGCCCAACTCTGTTTCTGATACACATAATTCGTCATTTGTCCATTTATAGAATTTGCTTATGTGTTACGCCAGTTTTGGTAACCATGGCAGCTTAAAATTTGCATTTCTTCCCCAAAACGGATGTTAGTTACTCATATTCAGAACTGAAGGCGCGGTTGTACATCCACTGCAAGATAAAGGCGTCGTTGACATTGTTGAAGATTCTCTGGGAGCTATTCTATCATTACTGTGACTGCGAGCCACGACTACCGGCTTCATTCGGCCAGTTTGATGTGGTATCGAAGGCCCGAACTTCGAAGCAGTCAGAAAAGGCTGCAGAAACACCAATAGTTTGTTTATTTGTGGGAAGGGGGTGAAGTATAACGACCACTATAAGCCACTAAACGGGTTGTAAGCAGTCACCGGCCCTAATTTAGGGATAGTGGCTCCAGTGAAGGAACAGAGCCAGTGTGGTAGGACAGATATGCCATGCCTCACCTCGGACGCATGGTTTGAGCCAGCGCTTCGTAGCATACCATGGCACCACTATGAGGAGTTCATAATCGGCTTCCTCGTAGTGATGCCATTGGGGAATGTCCTTAATATTGATTTGTCGATGTTCGTCCGAGTAAGGCTGAGTTTGAGTTGTGGATAAGGCCTGGGTGGTATGTTTGCCGCTCTCTCCCTTCCCTGAAACCAGGGACCAAATTAGGGATTGGCGATTGTTTATACTCCATAGAGTTATTGTCGTTAAATATTCGAAAAAAAAGTTAGTAAAATCATGCAATGCGTTGATTATGATATGCTTTCCAACATACCAGAAATCATTACTCAAGAAATTACTCAAGTTATGAGGATAATGGCTGTACAATAAATATCGCTTTTATGACCTAACCTTTGACCCCATTTCGATGATATTCAACATAACCGGTAAAGTATACTTCCGGAATAACATGATAATATTTTGTCTCAATCGAAGCATTTTTACGTAAGTTATAACGCATAAAGACGATGGAATAGATCAGGATCCTATGTCCTGGCCTTTGACCCCATTTCACCCATTTTTAGTTGGGTTCGTCCCCATTGGTCTCCTACCACATACTAAACTTTCATCGAAATCGAACCATATTTACGCAAGTTATGACGCTAAGGGCAATGGAATGCATCCCACTCCTTTGTCCTGACATGTGACCCCACTTCACCCATTTTCAATAGAGTTTGTCCCTTACCACATACTGAAATTTCATCGAAATCGAACCATTTTCACGCATGTTATGACGCATAAGAGCAATGGAATGGATCCCACTCCTATGTCGTGACCTTTAACCCCATTTCGTTCATTTTCAATAGGGTTCGTCTCTAGGTGGTCCCCTACCACATACTAAAATTTTATTGAAATAGAGCCACTTTTACGCGAGTTATCGTGCGGACGGACGGACAAAGCTGGAGCATATACGTTTCTTCAACTTACGGTTGGAAAGCGTAAAAAAAGACAGATAGGGGGGCAATATTTGTCCCAGGCGCAAAAATATCTATTTCCGCCTCTGCTCAAGGGGTCGGTCGCTAAACCTCAGTGGAAAAAAAGCTGCATATGAGTTTGTCCAGCTGGAGAAAAAGCACTAAAAGCTGGCATATCAACTAGAAGCCGTCTTTATTTCTCACCGAAATCAGTGCTCCTCTTTTCGTCACCTTCGGATTACGACGCAATTCCCAAGAGCAATTCGGCTTCGCGAATTCAAGATTTAGTGTCGAAATATTTTGTAATCTTAATGATGGTATAAATAACCCGTGCTGCAAGTCAGAGAGGGTTCTAAGGCTGTCTCTGAAAAGTAGTGATTAACTACCATTATCAGGGGGAGGGACATCTAGATTTTTTTCCTACGTCACTGGGTCACCTGTGCCTTAATGATCACCGTGTCAAAGTTCAGTTTTTGGGCGTCTCGCCCTGACAAAATTTATTTTTACACAAGGGTTCTACGTGCCGGTCAAAGTAACAACAAAAGGCAACGGGCGTGAAAAATCTTTTCCTTTACTCTTTTTTTTTTTTTTTTTAAAGAAGCGCTTATGTGTTTCTATCCTGTTCTATAGGGAATCGCTTTCTTCTCCGATAACTATCCTTTACGTTATTTTATTTTTCAATCCGGTTTCAGTTTCCATTTTGGAACCTTCACGCACGCTTTTCGAAAGAATCGTGTTCGTGAAGCTGAGGCTCCTCACGGGTGATAAAACTCTGATGGCTCTGACGCGCGGCATGCAACGCTGTTGACCGCATTCTGTTTGCAACGGTAGTTTTAGAGGTCATTGTCTTCAAATTTTGCTCATTAAAGAATCCATTGCTGCCACCCCTTTTACTCACTGAAGGAACATTTTCCCTCCCCGCCGTCATTTAATTCAGCCACCAGTCTAGTTGCCGACTGTGAGATAGGTATCAATGTTTGGGCCCGATATAGGTCAGTTCTCTCCATGAGCGATTTGGGAAGCAGGTAGTCTGGTCCTGAAACCGATCCAATCCTCTCCATTCGCAGAATGGAGTACACAATGCTCCACTTACTCTACTAACACCGCAAAAGCAACGAGTGTCGTTTTTTAAGCTTAAAATTCTAAAACAGAACTTTCTGATCAGCTATGCGTCATCAGCATGAAATTTAAGGCAGTACGTAGCAGCTGTTGTCCTACAAGCTGTGTTTATTGTTATTATCATCATCACCATCATCATCATCATCATCTACAACACGGTTCTTCAATATCCTGACAAATAAGATATTCCTTTTATATCCTAGTCAAATATAAACAATCATTTATGGTTTATAAATCGACCAGGGTCCGGTGGAACTTTTTCGGGGCTCGGAACAAAATTTCATTGCTGGCATTTGAAATATATATCATATTATAATAAAGTCGTAATGTAAAAAATATCGTCCGTAAAGAAAACACACGAAAATTATCATAAAGAAGAGAGAAATGGTGAAAATCTTCCAAATACGTGGAGACAATGTAAAGACAAAGTCATCGCTCTTTCCACACTTTTCTTTAATTAACACACAGCAACCAAAAATTGCATTTCGACACCGCTGGGATCGAACCCCAGATCTCTCGATAACGAGCTTAGTGCGTTCGCCTTACGCTACGGAAACGGATGCTACTTGAAGTCAGATGCTGATAAATAAACGCACGTAACGCCGTGGATTGTTGGCATCGTAGCGTAAAGCGAACGCACTCGGCTAGTTATCGAGAGATCTGGGGTTCGTTCTCAGCGGTGTCGGAATACAATTTTTCGATTGCTGTGTGTTAATTAAAGAAAAACGTGGAAAGGAGGGCGATTACTTTGTCTATTTATATCATAAAGATAAAGTGATTTTCTCAAAGAAATATTTGCTTTAAGCTTAAGAAAAGGACTGTAATATGGATTGAAAGTTCTAAGAGAGAGAGAGAAAAGTGCTAAAATCTACGATTTTCTTTCCGGGTAAGGGGAAGGGTTGAAGTTGTGTTGTGACTCTTATAAAAACTTCCCCACAAAATGATAAAAAGATCCTTGCGTAGCGAATATTTTTGTGTATGAAATATAATAAGCGTATTAAAAGCGTAAATACTTACAAAAAAGCGTACCACAATTAGAAATATATTTCAAACCCTTAAATTATTTCAATCCTTATCCTTTAATTATTTCAATCCTAATACCACAATTAGAATTATTTCAATTCTTAATGTTAAGACACTAATTATTCCTCTAGAAACCGATTAAAATCAATTCTTCAGTATCACAACAAATAAATTATTCAACAGAGAGACTTGTGCAAAAATATTATAGGTACCTCAAAGATTAAAATACAAGTTCAAACACAAATTTAACCAAGATCGATCATCATACAAATAGAATAACCAAAACAAATAGAATAGAAGTTTGACTGACACACACAATTTGAGGAGTGAGTGCAAAGTTTGAATTAACAAGTTACCACAATTAAACTCCGGAAATTTTCATAGATATTATTTTCAATCAATTATCAAAATAACTAAGAGAAATTTATATTATCTAAATTTAGGCGAATTCGTTTATACTGCCACTACACAGCAACACTCATACCTATACAGGGAACACGGCTCAAATATAGTTAAAACGAAATCAAATATTCAGTACAAATCATTTAAAAGTTATTTACAAATTTTCTGACCCTTAAGTAACAACTGGAACCATTCATAGATTAAATACTTTTTAAAGACGTTATTATTGCAATAAGGCAAAATGAGACTTACTGCCATGAGGAAGTACCTTGGGCGCAGTTTCGTGCCGTGGAGCTCCCATTATATGGATTCAAGACAAAATTCAAGATTTTCAGGCAAAATAACTTTGCATAATCCAAGAAGCGACTGTATTATAGAGAGTAAATATTACTCATAGAGCTATCTGCTATACCATATGTCATTGCTGTCTCTCAAAAAAAGAGTTGGTGGGAAAATGTCTTATCGTTATAAATTGTACACTAGCTAAGTCATTTTTAGGCAAATGGGATTTTGAGCTGTACCCACGCTCACAATCGGACGTTCAGCTTAAAGCCAGAACTTAAGGGACTTGCAATGTTAGGGACCTCAAAAATGCAGTCCGGGTCTGGTTATGTGCAGAGATGGAAACGGGTCACGGGTCAACGGGTTGACAATTTCTTGCAAGTCCAACGGGTTGACAATTTCTTGCGAGTCCAACGGGTCGGGTCTAGGTGTTCGTGACCCGATTTTGACACGGTTTTAAAATGCGCGTTGTGGAATTCTGTAGTCGATACTGGTGCCCACAGAGTGAATAATGATTTGGATTGCAAAAATATTGTCGTCTCTTTCTTAAAGCAACGAAGATTTCCACCGACCTACGTCAGACACACCGACACCATATTGTAACAAGTAAGTAAAATCATGCAATGCATTGATTATAATACGCTTTCCAACATTACAGAAATCATTACTCAAGTTATCACTCCAGTTATGAGAACAATGGCTGTGGAATAAATCTCCGTCCTGTGCCCTGACCTTTGATCCCATTTCGGTGATATTCAACAGAACCGATTTGGTATACCTCCGAAATAACATGATAAAGTTTTGTCGCAATCGAAGCATTTTTACCTAAGTTATGTTGTATAAGGGCTATGGAATAGATCCCGCTCCTGTGTCCTAACCTTTGACTCCATTTCGCCCATTTTCAATAGAATTCGTCCCCAGGCAAGACCCTACAACATACTAACATTTCATCCAAATCGAAGCATTTTTACGTAAGTTATTATGCATAATGGCGATGGAAGTGATTCCACTTCTATGTCCTGACCTTTGACCCCATTTCGCCCATTTTCAATCAGGTTTGTCGCCAGGTAGTTTTCTACCACATACTAAAATTTCATTGAAATCGAACCTTTTTTACGGTAGTTATGACGCATAACAGCAGTGGGATGGATCCCGCTAGTATGTACTGACCTTTGACCCCATTTCGTTCACCTTAAATAGGGTACCTTCCCAGGTGATCCCCTACCACATACTAAAATTTCATTGAAATCGAACGATTGTTACGCGAGTTATTGTGCGGACGGACACAATCACACAACGCGTGACGTAATGAGGCAGATGGGAATCGCGACCACCGCTTGCCACAAGTGTGACGTCATAAAACTTTAATAGGATTCGCACACAACGCGTGACGTAATGAGACAGATGGCGTGACCGCGCGCCAACATTCTCAAACGCGGCGAGATTGTGATGTCATAAGATTTCTAAGCATTGGTAACATTAATGGAATAATGGAACAATGCCATCACTAAAAACATTATAATTCAGGGTGGTTATTTAACCCACTGAACGAATTCTCCTAAAGTCGAGTCAAGCTATATCGATTTCTAGTACCAGAAAACGGTAGGTTAACGACTTTCATCAAAATTCTTAGAGCTGTTTTCAAAATAAAATGTACATACAAACATAGAAGAATTGCTACTTTAAGGTGGACGTCAAGTAATTTTGCTTCCTATACTTCCAATGGAAAAACTTCTGTACACATTTTCTTCACAATTAAAGCGTTCCCAAGGATGAAAATTTGAATATCGATTAAAATATCTTCATTTTATAACTTGCAATACTTAATATTTTCTAAAACATAACCGTAATTATGCAATCCAACATTTCTTTGTCTACTGACGTTATGAAAACACAGGTCGCGCCATCTTTTTCTGGACAATTAATGCGTTCACAAGGATGAAAATTTGAACATTGATTAGCCGCCCCGGTGGCGCAGTGGTCTAAGGCGTTGGCCTCTGATCATTCGTCCGTAAGGGGTCCGGGTTCGAATCCCGGTCAGGCATGGATGTTGTGTTTGTCTTACGGGACTGGCTCTCTCCCTTCCCTGGAACCAGTGACCCTAAATTAGGGACGGGCGACTGCTTATAGCCCGTTGAGTTGCTCACGGTGGTCGTTAAACCTCCAATCAAAAAAAAAAAAAAAAAAGAACATTGATTAAAAATAGCTTCATTTCATAACTTGGAATACTTAATGTTTTTTAAACCATAACCGTAATTATGCAATCCAACATTTTTTTGCCCACTGACGTCATCAAAGTACAGGTCGCGCCATCTTTTCTCTAGTTTCAACACAACCAAAGGAAAAGTTATTGATTTTTAATATGATTATGGTTATGTTTTAGAACATATTAAGTTTTCCAAGTTATAAAATGAAGTTATTTTAATCGATGTTCAAATTTTCATCCTTGGGAACACATTAATTGTGAAGGAAATGTTTACAAAACTTTTTCCATTGGAAGTGTAGGAAGCAAAATTACTTGACGTCCACCTTAATAAAATGGGATAAGGGCAATGGAAAGGATCGCAATCCTATGTCTGACCTTTGATCACATTTCGTCCTTTTTCAATAGGGTTCGTCCCCAGATGGTCCCCTACTACATACTGAAATTTCATCGAAATCGAACCATTTTTCCGCAAGTTATGACGCATAAGGGCAATGGAATGCATCCGGATCTTATGTCCTGACCTTTGACCCCACTTCACCCATTTTGAATAGGGTTTGTCCCCAGGCGGTCTCCTATCACATAGTAAACTTTCATTGAAATCGAACCATATTTACGCAAGTTATGACGCATAAGGGCAATGGAATGATCCCGCTCCTACGTCATGACCTTTGATTCCATTTGTCCCATTTTCAATAGGGTTCGTCCGTAGGTGGTCCCCTACCACATACTAAAATTTCATCGAAATCGAACCATTTTTACGCCAGTTATCGTGCGGACGGGCGGACGGACAAAGCTGGAGCATTATCCTTCTTCAACCTACGGTTGGAAAGCGTAAAAAATGATACTTCTTTTGCGTTCTTTTACAGTGAGATTGTCCAGGGCAAGGTACAGGCAAATGCATTCTCCTGGTTTTCAGCTGATTCATTCTCTCCGTGCGCAGTTCACTGTATGACTAAGAGTTACTTTTCACATCGCATCTTTTACATTGAGCATTCAGAGGTCTTCGATTAATGTTCTAACATCCCGTTCCCATGACATGTTATGTCGAAATTAACTCCTTATTTGTTAAAATGGATGGATTTAATATTAAGGGGGTTGAGAAAGGCGTCGAGGCCAACAAACACGTGCTTGTTGAAAACCACAAGGGGAAGGGTGAATGCTGGAAATTGTTTCGCCTCATTAAGGAACCGGTGAATGATTCTGTGTTGTTTGGTCTTGCTTGTTGTTCAAAATGTGGAAAGTGTATAAATACAAAGAAAGATGTCGACGGTGTAATAAGAGATTATGGAACCAAAAATCAAACGGACCATATGAAACTATGCGCACCTCCATCTAAGCGTGGAAAGAGTGAACAACCTAAATAAATTTAAAAAAAATACATTTGTGTAATCGTAAATAATGATTCCCGTTTGTAATATACTCCATGGTGACGGTCATAGTCAGTCATATGTTCTGTATTACGCAAAATAGTGGCACTGAAGTGGCACTAAAATTTAGCAAGTAACCAAATTTTATTATTAAAAAACGATTTCAGTTATTAAATATCAAGCAGTTATTGGGATGGATATATATATTGCGTTTACATGTATATACATATAAATTGAGTTTCGAATGTATAGTTCGAAGCAGATTTGTCAGGGTCAACTACGGGTTCTTCTCGGGTCGGTTCCGGATCGGATCCCGGTCCGAAATTTTTGTCCCGTTTCCAACTCTGGTTATGTGGACTTACTAATTTACACGAAAATGTGGAATTGTTTTCAAGTTCATTTACAGTTGCCAATAATTTTCACTTTTGGTTAAAAGAACAGAGCCAATAACTGAATAATGTGGATAGACTGAAAAGGGGGGGGGGATTTTGAGAGGGCACATTTATCTTTATGAACCAGTCACTTTTGACAACTGCTCTCTGATGCAAAGTATGTAACGAAATACTTTTTTGCCGGTGACAGGACTCAAATCGGCATCCTTCTGCTCCGGAGTCGAATGTTTTACCAATTAAGCTATAGCGACGGAATTTGTCGCTGTAACTTTGCCGTCTTTACATGTACGTCACCTCGGTAGTACGTCACATATATTTCCCCATTGAGAAAGGTGGGGGCAAGAAATTTCAGGTTTGGAGTCCATCGTAAGCCATGCTTGAAGAAACTCTCTGTAGAAGAAGGAAATCTCATTAATTCCAGCTTATGTGTGGAAGAAACATCACACGTGCGAAGCTAAGAAGAAATTTTAGTAATCTGAACTTCTTTATATTCAGCTGTTAAAAACGATTGATTGTCTCAGATAGAGATTTCTTCATAATCAAGATTAGGAGCTGGTATTTTAAGTTCCTGAATAAAGTCGATATCGGTATTAAATAAGTCCACAAGATGGAAGCTAAGCCAGATGTTATATTACGGCTCCCAATATAAGCTATATCAATATACTTACGCACCAAATGTTGTCAAAGGTCCAGCTGACACCTAAAATTATATGTAATTTAAGACTACACGCTCGTGATGTTGAGATAGAAGAAATTATCAACGTTTATTCACATTAAATGTTTTATAAACATCTTTCATTATCAGATACCTTGTGAATGTGGACTTTCACATGGAAAACCCACAGGGCTTTAATTTTCCGTGTGAAGGAACACGAAACATACGTATGGAACTATGAACTGAAGAAGTCATCAATAGATCAACATTGTCACGAAAATAACAATACATTTTTATTTGGAAACTCTACGTTTATTGATAAACCTGATTCGACTATCAAGCTCAATTTATTAGAAGCCATGCACATATACCGGAACTCTTCACGGCTTGTCAACGACATGACGTACTCCATTTCTTTGAAGCTCGTGAAAACAGCTCATCAAAATCCGTGACCGTCAAAACTCAGATGATCTTACAATGATTTGATTGTTTACGCTCAACTTGTCCTGATGATGCCGAGCCAAACGCTCTACGAAACTATAGCCCATATTAATAAAACATTTAATTGTGAATAAATCTTGATAATTTCTTCTATCTCAACATCACAAGTGTGTAGTCTTAAATTATATATAATTTTAGGTATCAGCTGGACCTTTGACTACATTTGGTGTGTAAGTATATTGATATAACCTACAGTAACTACCCCACCAGAGCTGCAGAGTATGATCCAGGAACTTGCTGACAAGAGTAAAGAAGTGGAATTAAAAATGAACTTTCAGAAGACAAAAGGGATATTCAATGCTTTTACAAGAAATGAAAATTTATCGATTGATGGAGAAAAGATGGAGATAACAGATACATACGTTTATCTTGAACAGCAGATATCAAGTGAGGGTCACATTGATGAAGAAATTAATCGGAGCATAATACTTGCCTGGAGAGCTTTTGGAAGAAACAGCATTATTTTCAAGAGCAATATGCCATTATGTCTTAAAAGAAAAGTGTTTGATCAATGCATCCTTTCAGTGCTTACGTATGGTGCAGAGACGTGAACCTTAACTAAAAGAGGCATACAAAGGCTGCAGACAACTCAAAGCAGCATGGAGAGGTGCATGCTTGGTGTAACCAGGAGAGATAAGAAGAGGAACTCGTGGATCCGAAAAATGACAAGAGTGGAAAACATCATGATCAGAGTTAAATCCCTGACATGGCAATGGGCTCGACATACTGCCAGAAGGACAGACCATCGATGGACAGCCGAAATTTTAGATTGGATTCCAAGGGACAAGAAAAGACCCAGAAGAAGACCACATGGGAGATGGGTGGATGAAATTTGAAAGTATGCGGGAGTAACATAGAGGAGACTGGCACAAGACAGACCGTTGTGGAAGAAACTTGGGGAGACCTTCGTCCAGCAGTGGATGATAATGGTTGACAATGATGATGATGATGATATATCGGGAGTCGTTATATAACATCTTGCTTTGCTTTCGTCTTGCGGACTTATCTGATACCGATATCGACTTTATTCAGGAAATTAAAATACCAGTTCCTAATCTTGATTATGACGAAATCTCTATCTGCGACAATCAACCGTTTTTCGAAGCTGTGGATAAAGAAGTTCAGGTTACTGAATCACTTAACCTTCTTACTTCGATGTAAGAGATGCCACGAAGAAGGAATTTTCATGAATTCCAGACGATGTGTGAGAGGAGCGTCACACATTTTTCTAAGAACCGAACGGCCAGTAGATCCATTTTTACATTCGGGCGCCTGTATAGCGAAACACTTTTTTGCCGGTGACGAGACTCAGCATCCTTCTGCTCCGGAGCCGAATGTTTTCCCAATTAAGCTACACTGACGGAGTTTGTAGCTGCAACCTTGCCGTCTGGATATGAGCATCACCTATGCAGTACATCACACGCGTCAAGAAGTACAGTATTAAGGTTGAATTAGGCATGCTACAGCAAACGTGAGAATTACACTCGCTGGAATGGAAGAACTTATGATTTAAAGAGTGCCAAATTTTGGCCACTTAAAATAATCAAATTCTCCTTGAATTAAACATACTACCGAAAGAATGTATCTGTTTTCGTCGTTAAATCCCAGACCTAAATTCAGAGCTTGTTGTACATAAATAGGTTCTACAGAATAAGCATGGGCTTCACTTTACTGTAATTAATGATATATTGACTCAGATGAAGGTTATTTATTCGTGCAGGTAGGTACTGTAAAGCAACTTTGCCGTCTAATACACGATTTAAATTAGTTTAATATACGTATGAAATGAATATTATATACACTAAAAACACAAGTTAAAATCATTAGCACTTTCTAGCTCACGCTGAGCTCGTCTTCATATGTATGTAATGCTGCGTTAAAATGGGAGTAATTGTGTATACGTAGGAGGTATATTTTATGAGCATGCGCAGTGAGAAAGATATTACATTTTTGTCTGGTAGTGGTCAGGGAGAGTTCCGAGTTTTTACACAATAGTCTCCATGTGGGTTACTATGGTATATCTCATGAGCATGTGCAGTGAGCATGTGCATGGTACATCTCATGAGCATGTGCATGGTACATCTCATGAGCATGTGCATGGTACATCTCATGAGCATGTGCATGGTACATCTCATGAGCATGTGCGTATATCTCACGAGCATGTGCATGGTACATCTCATGAGCATGTGCATGGTACATCTCATGAGCATGTGCGTATATCTCACGAGCATGTGCATGGTACATCTCATGAGCATGTGCATGGTACATCTCATGAGCATGTGCATGGTACATCTCATGAGCACGTGCGTATATCTCATGAGCATGTGCATGGTACATCTCATGAGCATGTGCGTATATCTCATGAGCATGTCCCTGCTAGTGGTCGAGGAGAGTTCCTAGGTAAACCACCATAAAGACAACAGTCTCCATGGTGGTTTACCATGGAGATTATTGTGTAAAAACTCGGAACTCTCCCCGGCCACTAGCATTGAATAATGTAACATCTTTCTCACTGCTCATGCTCATAAGATATACCTCCCACGTATATACCAGTACTCCCATTTTAACGCCGCATTACATATATCTGAATACGAGCTCAACGTGAGCTTGAAAGTACTAATGTTTTTAACTCATGTTTTTAGTGTATATGATATTCGTTTTATATGTACACTGAAGTGCCAGAAAAACTAGTACAGACGAGCTTATGCAAAATGCATAGCAACGTCACCTATGCGCGTACTCGGTTGCGTCCGCCAGTGCGTATATAAAGCGATAGACATCCTTGCCAGCTGTCAGAGCTGTTTTCGGCATGAGAATGGCAAGTAATAACGATTTAAGCGATTTTCAACGCAGTGTCATAGTTGGCACTCGTGAGATGGGCCATAGTATTTCGGAGGTAGAAACGAAGTTCGGATGTTCACGGACGACCATTGCAAGGGTGTACCGTGACTACAAGAATTCCGGCACAACCTCCAACCTACGATACCAGTGTGGCCGTAAGAAGACATTGAGTGAACGTGACCATCATCGGCTGTCAAGAATCGTTTCGCGCGACACTCTCGCAGGTATCATCGGAATTCAATGCTGGAGCCTCAACAAGCATCAGCGTCCGGACTGTGCAACGTACCCTGCATGATATGGGCTTTGGGAGTCGACGCCCAACTGGAGTCACCTTGATGGGTGCACGACACAGAGCGATGCGCCTCGCTTGGGCACGGCAACACCGCCACTGGACACTTGATGACTGGAAACAAGTAGTCTGGTCTGACGAGTCGCGTTTCCAACTGTATCGGGCAGGTGGAAGGATTCGTGTGAGGAGCAAATCCCATGAAGCCATGGATCCCGCCTGTCAACAGGGAAATGTACCGGCTGGTGGGGGGTCCGTAATGGTATGGGGTGTGCTTTACTGGACTTCACTGGGACCCCTGGTTCGTCTACACACGTCTGTGACCGGCCAACGCTATGTGCGGATCCTTTCTGACGAGGTACACCCGTTCATGTCCTGTATTCATGCTGATGGGTTGTGCGTGTTCCAACAGGACAATGCACCTCCACACAAGTGTCGGGACGCCACATTATTGTTAGAGGAGCATTCATCTGAGTTTGGGGTGTTGCCATTCCCACCCATGTCCCCAGATATGAACGTGATAGAACACATTTGGGATGCCATGCAACGCGCTATCGAACACAGGAATCCGAGACCTCGGAATACACCCGCATTGTGGAACGCTCTGGAAATATGCCTACAGCATATTTCCAGAAGCTGGTGGAGTCCATGCCTCTGCGTATTTCTGCAGTCCTGCGCTCCCGTGGGGGACCTACCAAGTATTAGACTGCGGTACCAGTTTTTCTGGCACTTCAGTGTATATTAAACTCATTTAAATCATGTATTAAACGGAAAAGTTGCTTATAGATACATTGACTGAGACACAAATAATACTTCTGTGAATTAGAAAAATTAGCATTCATGGAAGGAACGACTGAGTTCTTCGAAACATAAAAACGTTATCGCATCAATGCACGTAGTTTGGCAAATAATTTATACTGATGAAGACGAAAAGAAAAAAAAAAAATGGAACCACGCCTAGATTCTGTGAAATTCCGCTCCGCCTAGTAAAACTGCGCATATCTAATCTTTTGCTTGCCATCATTGTCTTATATGCTTATTCAGAGAGTATTCCTGTTAAGGTACAAACTTAACATAATTTTCCTTTCTTCTTATCAGCTAGATGGAAATAAGTAGGTGCTTCAATCAAAGCTTAAATAGCGAACTTTAAATCACTTGCGCTGCTTTGTTATTATCACTTTGTAAAATTTAAGTAATTGGAAAATGTTCTTAATATTTATAAGTTCCGTACAGCTGCTATTCAGGGCTAACATTTGCAAGATGGCTGCCTGTCGCCGTCATTTCTAGAATCGGGTATTTTAATCATACGTTGATTTTTATTTTTATTTTATTTTTATTTTTTTTATTTTTTTGTCGTCCTCCAAATTCAAATCTCTATTACCTTTCACAAAAATTGGATAAATTAAAATAATTGAAAATATAAACAAATATCAAGAAAAGTTAAGGTTCTAAAAACTATTTAAGGTCGAAAGTGACCCAAGAACGATTAGTTTTATTATCTTTAATATCAACTGAAAATGATATTGATTGCTCTTTGGACGTATCTCAAGTACTTGCACATTTTACATCTAAAAAAAGCACGAAATTTTGCGTTTTAAATCATTGAACTTTCTTTCACATTATTTTTATAATATTTTACACAAGTACGTATTCCAAAATTTAGATAAGAATAATTTTATTCGGTGAATTATAAAAGTTTTAACACTCTAGGAAGAAAGATTTTTTTCGCTTGCGTTTTCTACGGTTCATTTCCTTCGAAATGTCTGAAATTGCGAAACATTTGAATTGCTGCTTCTTAAACTTTTCAGATTTTTTTTTTTTTTTTGATTGGAGGTTTAACGACCACCGTGAGCAACTCAATGGGCTATAAGCAGTCGCCCGTCCCTAATTTAAGGTCACTGGTTCCAGGGAAGGGAGAGAGCCAGTGCCGTAAGACAAACACACCATCCATGCCTCACCGGGATTCGAACCCGGACCGAATGGACATAAGCCAGCGCTTAGACCGCTCTGCCACTGGTACGGCAACTTTTCAGATGCACGGTGATTCCTATATTCTCATGTGATTTAGGTTTTCCATTTCATAACATATAATTATATTGCTATCCCCTAATGATTGTGCATTAAGCAACCACACTTCCTTATTTGATTTAGCGAGACATTAAGTACCTTCATGACACGTTTTTCAATTGCAGACATCTAAAATACGCAAAAAATTGAGTTTGCACTTTTTTTTTTCAATACCCTAAAGGTATTTTAGATAAATGAGCAATTGAGATGCAGGCATTAAGCCTATTTGCATATTACAAACCAGACTAGGCAAAAGAAAGAACAAAGAATTACTGGTAATCAGAGAAGTTTCCGGAAAGATAACGAAACAACTGAAAAGAGCTAGTGGGAAGAATGAACAGCGAAATAATGGCCTAGTATGCAAAACGGTTGGGAAGGAATCAAGGGGACGACCAAAATGTTGACGAAGACTGAGAAAACGGTATAGACTGGTCACTGCATAATCCTTAAAGACCAAAAAATTTAATTAACTTAAAAGTTTTTAAAAATTATTATTCGGGTGTCCGGAATAAAACGGCGATTTTTGATACAACAGTTTCGCTTACCCAGAACCTCGGAAGAATCCCAGCTAAATTTCAAAGTGCATGATGCCATTATGTTCAATAGTTTGAACCCATCTGTTTGTCAGTTGCTAAATTCCTGCATGGTACTAAGCTGTGAGTTTAGAGATAAAGAACTCTCGGTACTTGCGTTTGATATCGTCCAAAGTAGTCAACTGCTTGACCCAGGGAAAACGAGCCATCACCCGAAACAACGGATAGTCTGAAGGGGAAAGGTAGAGCTGTATGAGCTGGACGAGGCTGCAGTGTTAGCTTTCGGTTTACTTAGGCAGGATACTTCCCCTGAAGTTTTTCATATATCTCGTCCAGCTGCTGAGAATACAGTTCGGTATTGATAGACCGATCATTCGGAATGAGCTGAAAATGGCTTACGCCTTAATACACTGCTGGCCACCCAAAATGCAACACCAAGAAGGACACCAGATAGCAAAGCCAGATTTACTGGACACATAACAACAGATACAAAGATGAAACGATTGAGCTTACAGGCCTGTGCGACTTGCGGAACACGCAGACATCAATAGTTCGTGTGGCCCCCATGGCTGGCAATAACGGCCGCTACACGCCGCGGCATCGAACGAAAGAGGCTTTGGATGTGGGCTTGGGGTATGTCGGTCCAGGCTGCTTCCACACGTTGCTTGCCACAGTTCATCAGGCGTAGCCACGGGTGGTGCTTGCCGGGCCATTCGGTTGCCGATCAGTGACCAGACGTGTTCGATGGGCGACATATCGAGAGAACAGGCGGGCCACGGCAGTAGTGACACCTGATGGGCCGTGAAGAATTGTTGCGCGATGCGTGCCACGTGCGGGCGCGCATTGTCCTGTTGAAACGTGGCCGCTGGCAGGTTCTGAAGGTAAGGGAGGACTACAGGCTCCAAAACGTCGGAGATCTAGCGGTGGCTGTTGAGTGTACCGTCGATGCGTACCAGAGGGGTGCGGGTATCATATCCAATTGCGCCCCAAACCATAACGCCAGGATACGGACCGGTATGGCGATGCATAATGCAGGCGTCATACAGTCTCTCGCCGCGGTGCCGCCACACGCGGATCCGACCATCGTGGTGTTGCAGGGAGAAGCGGGATTCGTCGGAGAAGACAATGTCGTGTCATTCCGTAGTCCAGGCGTGGCGTTCAACGGCTCACTGCCGCCGCACTCGCCGGTGATGTAACGTCAATGGTAATCCGAGCAATGGACGCCGTGCGACAAGTCCCCGCTACAGCAGACGACGTCGAACGATACGTGCTGAAACGGTTGTTGCGCAACACACCCTAATTCCTGCGCTAACGTTCGTGATGTGGCGGTGCGAGCCGTCGATGCCTGCCGCAAAACATGCCGGTCCTCTCGTTCGGTAGTGTGCCGCGGCTGCAGCAATCGCTCACGTCGGCCCGTCCGTCCCTCCTGCACCCACCAAATCCCTACTCGCCTCACTGTGACAGGATGTCGTCCCACACGGGCGCCGATGTCTCGGTACGATAAACCGCTGTCGTGATAAGCCACTATTCGTCCTCTGTCGAACTCCGAAACGTGCTGGAATGACTGCCGTATTCTGCGACGAGGCATCGGGAAGCTTCCCACTCACAGGTCCGGCATCACAACACACTTCCACTACTTACACCCTGCCTTCTGTGCACCCTTCTTATAGTGCTTCTCGGTGGCGTGCCGGGCGCACATGATTTGCATATGCCCTGCAATGCTAATCGTTTGGGCGACGCATGGGTGGCCAGCAGTGTAATTTACCAGACACACAGCATGAACTTTTCCCCAAAAGTCCGCGTTTGTGTGTAAGTACAACTGGTTTACCTCTATTCAACCATTGTTGTGAAGAATCTAGATGACGCTGATATATCCACTTTTCATCCTCAGTAACTATTCGTTTGATAAATCGAGTATTGCGTGGATTTTTGAGCAGTTCCGTGCATACCTCGAAACGACGTTGAGCTTGAGGTGGGGTTAGCTCCTAAGACACCTTCAGCATCGTCTGTAAGCCTTTCCGATCCGGTGCAAGTGGTCAGGTATGGTAGATTTAGAAACTAACAGATCTTCTGACAATTTGCGAGTGCTTGTTCGTGGGTTGTCTTCCACAGCAACTTGAAGGACGTCCAAATCAAAAGCAGAGGGCCTACCAGAACCTTCCTTTATTTTTCAAGCTCAAGTCACCAGCCACAAATTTCTTAAACCATACAAATTTCGAAGATGATAATTCGTTTTTTGGTGTAAATATGACAAGGATGGTAAGTCAGATAATATCCAAACACTTGAAAATGTCATCGTCCTGGAGCGGGGATCGAATAAAAGAAAAAACGATCGAATAAAAGAAAAAAAGACAGAACGACCAAGTCTCAAGTTTCCGATTAATTTGAAACCCGGGCGCTATCTGGGAGACGCGGATTCGGTTCCCGCTCCAGGACGACGAAATTTTCAAGTTTTTAGATATTATCTGACTTACCATCCTTGTCATATTTACACCAAAAATCGGATTGTCATCTTCAAAACTTGCATTACATGGTGCAATCCCGTATTCCATTCATGATTTATCTGCTCCTCCGGGCAATCACAGGATTGGATTCTTAACCTCCAGACTCGCTAAACATGAATGCCGGTTGCTTCGACTAGCGAATCCTGTGATGGTTATTTTCAAATTAATCGGAAACTTGAGACGTGGTCGTTCTGGGTTATGTAGTGGTTAGCATACCCGCACGCTATCTGGGAGACCCGGATTCGATTCCCGCTACAGGACGACGAAGTTTTCGGATATTATCTGACTTACCATCCTTGTCATATTTGCACCAAAAAACTGACTGTCAGCTTCAAATTTTGTATTGTATGGTGTAATCTCGTATTCCATTCATGATTCTTAAACCATGTTTGTGCGGTCAGAGTAACCGTCAGGCCTCCTTCAACATCGTTAATTTTTTTGGACTGCTTTAGCAGCTTCAAAATCCTGTTTTCAGTAATGTCGCAATAGAACCAAAATTACCAACTTTGAAACCACTACAACTGACCGCTGTACAAGTTCAACGCATGGGTCACGACATGTGCTTTATGCGTCGTTTGATTCTCCAGGGCACACGCTTTCAGTGGTCTGCAGCATAGGATAACTGCCCAGCAGAAAATACGCGTATTTACGTCGTGGAACTGTTCTACACAAAATCGTCGTTTCTTTTCGGTAAAAACATGACTAATATCTCACTAAAACTGAATGAACTTTGGAATTCTGCAATCGCTATTAAGAGCGAAGAACATAATTTCTTACTCTTTACACTCAATCAATAAAATGCAACAGAAATATTCTCTCTCTCTCTCACGTTTATTATTTATAGGTAGAAATACGTTAACATACAGTGTAACGTATACTCTATATTCACTTTCCTTTTGATTTTACTATCTCTGGTTATTTTATTTTTCTATGTAAATTATCTTCTTACTGAACGAGATGTTATTTCACCCGCTGAATGAGATCTGGCAATGAGTGTAAGTCATGACGTGGTGGTAGCCAGTATAAATAGGCGCGTTCAACGATACCAAGGGAGAGCATTTTTTGAAGCCGCGGATGGCTTAGTGGTTAGTGTTTCAGACTATCGATGCTGGGTTCCCAGGTTCAAGCCTGGGCTGATCTACCAAGGGAGAGCGTTTGTTTATGTGTCAGAGAGCTGTTGTTTATGTGAGTAGAGCTTCGTTCATGTGCAAGGAGCTACGTGTTATTTGAGTAGCTGTGTGTGATGATACCGGTAGAAGTTCATAATAAAAGGTTTTAAGTACGTTTTTCTCAGTTCATAGTACTGTCAGACCTCTGTCTGGCTGTTAGGTTTATTTCATTTAGTGTTATTAGTAACAACCAGCATAATACTTTATTCATCTTAATTACTACTACAACATTACTACCAGTTATAAGTTTGTTCATTATTATTACTACACTACTAGCAGGAGACTTTATTCATGATCTTAATTAACAAACAACAACCATTACTAGAAGAAACTAGTAACAACAACCATTTGAATTCACTATTAGAAGCTTAGTACAAGCATAGAATTCATTATAATATTAGTGAAAGCTATATTCACTACAATTAATTTAGTAGTAGAAGTTTTATTCATTATAACAGCAATATGGAGTAGAATCTTTTTTATATTTTCACTGTACACCATGCAAGCCCTTCGTTCAGAAAACTTGAAAATTTTCATCGTCCTCGATCGAACCCGCACCAGCACGAAAGCAAACTTTCAACCCCATAATGTTAAGAAAAACGTTAGTTCACATTTTTTTTTATTTATTTTTTTTTTTTTTTTTGAAAATTTGACAAAACGAAAATAATCGACAGGCCGGATTTAACCACCAAACTTGATTTTTTGGAAGCTTTCCATATATATCAAAATAAATTATCCGCAATTTGTCAACGATATGGCAATGGCACCCACACCATTTCTGTCAAGCACGTGGAACCAACTAAGAAAAAACTCGTGACCGAAACACCGTTGATGATGTCACATGCGATTTGAATATTTTCGTGCCAGTTGCCCCTAGGAAGCTGTGCCAGATCCCAGCGTAACCTTGGTCCACATGAAAAAATTAAATAATTGTGAATAAAGTGAAAATCCTCCAAATACGTGGTGTCAGTGAATAAACAAAGACATCGCTCTTTCCACGTTTTAGCAACATACAGCAACCGAAAAATTGTTATTCGGCCACTGCTGGGGAATCGAACTCCAGATCTCTCAATACCCAGCCGAGCGCGTTAGCCTTACACCACGGTGGCCAACAATCCACGGCGCTATGTGTGTTTTTCTGTCAGCTTTTGACATACAATTGTGAACTAACGTTGTTTTTCTTAATAGTATAATAATCACAATGCTTGTAGTCTGCAATATGTAGAATCCAATCCCATAGTTTATTCCGTTAAATTTTATATTTCATGCACTGATTGATTCGAAATTTGACATTTTATAGTCAGTGCTGTAGCTTTTCTTTTTCATTTTGTAACGATCTTTTAAGAACTCACTATACTTTATAACGAATAAAGCTTTTAACTAAGCTAAGTATAATGCTTTATAATGCTTCTGCTACTGAATTATAATGAATTCAATACTTCTTCTAAATTGCTAAGCTAATTCAATGCTTGTACTAAGCTAATGCTTCTTCTAATGGTTGTTGTTTGTTAATTAAATCATGAATAAACTTTCCTGCTAGTAGTGTAGTAATAATAATGAACAAGCTTATAACTGGTAGTAATGTTGTAGTAGTAATTAAGATGAATAAAGTCTTATGCTGGTTGTTACTAATAACACTAAATGAACTAAACCTAACAGCCAGACAGAGATCTGACAAAAACTATGAACTGAGAAAAACGTACTTACAACAAATTCTTTTATTAGATAACTCTTGAATCATCCAACGCACACACACTAATCGTATCACAATAATCAAGAATCAACCTAATCACATAGAACGAAGCTCTCCCTATCCAACAACAAACGCTCTGGCTATACAACAACAAACGCTCTCCTTACGTATCGTTGAACGCGGATATTTATACTGGCTACCACCACGTCATGACTTACACTCATTGCCAGATCTCATTCATCGGGTGAAATAATATTTCGTTCAGTAAGAAGATAATTTACATAGTAAAATAAAATAACCAGAGATAGTAAAAATCAAAAGGAAAGTGAATATAGAGTATACGTTACAACTTATTTTCAACAGCAGAGGTTAGCTGGTTTGTTGGTTAGGAGTTGGCTTCCCCAAGGCTCTGACCTGTAATCCCTCGAACCCGATTTTTCTAATAAATAAAGGAACAACAAACTACTGATTTTCAAAAGCATGGTTAGGAATAAAAGTCTTTCATTCCTCATAGTGCACATGAATAATTACTAGTCTTTCACAAAGCTGTGCTTTGAAAAAGTGTCTTTGATGTGGCCACGCGGTTCGACAAATTGCACGGTGCATGCTGGACACAAAGAGTTTATTTCTTGTATCGCTTGCTCTTTCTGTAGTTTTATAGCATAATGCTCACCGTAAATATGTGTCTTTATACGATCGGAGATTTTAATCTTTACGCTGAGTTAATCCAGGTCAATAATTAAGATAATGACTTTCAACACTGTACCGAGAGACCAAGGTGTAATGAAAACTGATTCCTGAAAATGTGGCACCCCGATAGAACTACTGAAAACAAATTATTCACTTTAAAGTACAAGAATCATGTTTCCAAAATCTGATGATAAAGGATGAGTGAAAATATTGTTATTAATTGTTTTATTTCATTATTTCAGAAATAAAATGTATCTATGAGTACACAGTATAATTCAGCAATTGTACACCTTCCATAAATGAAGTAAAACGGAAAGGAAAACATTATTCCCATCGTACTATTTTTCGAGTGTTTGGAACAAAATATCAAGGAACAATAGAAACATGAAAAAAAAAATAATAATTATGAACACAGAAGGAAAAACACAAAGGGCGAGTATTTTTGAGCAACAGCCAAGAACAAAATTAAAAAAAAAAAAAGAATCTACCTTCATGGCATGAGGATGAATAATAAAGAGTGAAAAACTAAAGTCGGAAGAATCAACAATCGTGTCAGCGTTTTCTCTCGCCTTTGTTAAAAAGAGAGAGAAAACGCTGACCCGAAGGTGTCAGTTTGTAATCTGCAGAAAAATGTTAGGAATCATTGTACGGAATAAGAAAAGTATCCTTTCAGTGAAAAAAAAAAAAAAAATAGATGGGCTGTGAAATAGCATCTCGAAATGAGGCATGCCGGCCAGGAAAAAAGTATGACATAAAATAGAGTGAAAGTAAGTAACGTCTAACAAACCTCCATTAAGGCTCTACGAACCGCCCCGGTGGCGCAGTGGCCTAAGCGATGGCCTCCGATCATTCGCCCGTAAAGGGTCCGGGTTCGAATCCCGGTGAGGCATGGATATTGTGTTTGTCTTACGGCACTGGCTCTCTCCCTTCCCTGGAACCAGTGACCCTAAGTTAGGGAGGGGCGACTGCTTATAGCCCATTGAGTTGCTCACTGTGGTCGTTAAACCTCCAATCAAAAAAAAAAAAAAAAAAAAGAAAAAGGTTCTACGAGACCCGCCAACTTGTATTGTGCCTTCTCTCGTTAACCAACGGGCAAGCGTATTTCACAAATTGCTCGGGCAATTTTGCACATTTTGGAACACCGTTTGTGGCTAACGCAAGATATATGATAAATAAAGAGTTCCCTGGTTTCAGATTTTCATTTTGAACTCTTTAAGTATTTTTTATTAATTAATAAAACTATGGAAGACGCCTTGGTACGACCTTCGCTGCAGATAAAAAATGAAGGGAAAGGTCAATAAAAATTCTGAAACCAGGCCACTCTTTTTTTATCATATATCTTGCGTTAGCCACAAACGGTGTTCCAAAATGTGCAAAATTGTCCGAGCAATTTGTTAAATACGCTTGCCCGTTGGTTAATAAGAGAAGGCAGCAATACAAGATGGCGGGTCTCGTAGAGCCTTAACGGACACCTCCGAATAAGGGTAATCTCCAAACATCGAAACGTGCTGGTTTTTACGGAACAGCTGCGGTTGGATTAGCATTGGATCAACGACACCTCCGAACAACGGAACCTTCTAACAGTGGTAAAAGGACACTCAAGTCAGTCGGGAAAAAAACTAAAGGACACCTTGTTCCCTAGGGTTTTATTTAGCTCTTTCGGCACTTCCGCAGATGAGGAAGATGGAGACAAAGAATGTTACAAAAGGAACTGTGCCTCTGGAAACCTATGTTGCATTAAGTCAGGTAGAATAGCGTGCTTAAGTGAAAGGAAAAAAGTTAAATTTTAGTTCTCCGTGTGGGGGTAACTATTATTTGAGGCAAACTCCAGCTTCCGTGCCTGAAATATTGCCCGTTCGCAGCGGTTTCTTTTTGTTTGGTCCCTATGGGTTCTGTAACTGCTGTCCCGCGCGCAGACGCCTGACTGTGCAGTTAGTTATACTTCACTGTCTCTAAAATTGATCTGTTTCTCTTTCCTATAGGAAACATAATCTTCTATCTTGCTACTTCTATAGGTTGTGTAATACCAGTTATCAGACACTGCCTTCCTAAAATGTTACACTTATTATCTGAACTATGTGACTCCTTTTTGTTGCTGTACCATAGTGTTTTTATTGCACAGGTTCCTAGTAATGTCTTTTTTTTACTCTGATGCTTCTTTATTGTACACCGATGAGCTATTCCATTATAACCACCCCCAGCCTACAGAAATGAGCGCGCCTGGAGACAGAACGGTGGCGCAGGTGAAGTTCACACAGCAGTATATATACAACCCGAGGACCGACTTTCGGTCAGCAGAGTGTTCGGAGTCAGAATGGGAAAAGCTGCCGACTTATCGGAGTTTGGTAAAGGACAAATTGTGACGGCGCCTCGGAACTGCGATCTCGAAAACGGCGCGGCTTGTGGGTTGTTCACGTGCAGCCGTAGTGAGTACGTATCAAAAGTGGTGCACATATGGCCAAACGGTCAAACGTCGTCCAGTCGTGTGTCATCAGCAGCTCGTTGATTCCAGAGGGGAGAGCAGACTGTCGCGCATTATTCACAGCGACCTCAGGGCCACAGTGCGACAAATCACCCGCAGCTACAACAGTGGTGATCAGGGTAATGTGTCACAGCCCACAGTTCATCGCAACTTTCTACGCATGCGCCTGCGTAGCCGAAGACCCGGGTTCGCGCTAAATCACTACCTTTCCGAAATGTACGGGAACTGGAGTACCTGCTATTGACATTATAGTACCAGATACCCCAGGATACCTATCGCCACCTCATCGAATCGATGCGTCGCCAAATGGCCGCTGTTCTGCGGGCTAAAGGGAGTCTTACAGCTTATTAGGTAGGTAATCGTAATATAATGGCTTATCGGTGTATGTTATTTTAGATTGAAGAGTCTTGTAAATTCTTCTGCATGCAGTTGCATTGCTTTGATTGTAAACATTGAACCTCTCATAATAATGTTACAAATAGCGTTTTGGTTTTAGCTATCTGTGTACGAAGCTTTAAGCTAGTTTCCTCTGTATCAGGAGTTGTTTTTAGCACGTGCTTCTGTTATCGGTTTGTTCGTTCGTCCGTCCGCCTGTACCCACGATATATCTGCAACTATTAGTCCGATTTGAAACATTCTTTTTGCATTGGGAAGTTTGAAATATGCAAATGATGATATTTCATTTTGTTTTGTTATTACGATGTACAATTTCGGGGCGTAAATGCAGATGATGTCGAATTCAAAATTACGTTTTATTCCACATATTTGCTTCTAAACATCCGATTGAAATTTTTTTTTTTTCTTTCAATTCCATTTATATCGAAGAGTATTTTAGATATAGTTACTTTTTCAAATAACGCATAGATTTTCCGCTAGGGGGCGTAAAAGTAAATGACCTTTTCCTCGATAACTCTTCTTCTAAAACTCCGATTTGAAAATTTTTCTCTTCAGCGGATACATCTCCTGATGGAAAATGTTGGTAAAGAATACTTTGGGCACCAGGGGGCGTAACTGTTAATTTTTGCTTCTGATGTATTTGCCATAAAATCGGAGCTTCAAAAATATCGATTGAAAAAATTCTTTCGTGGACTGATACCACTCACATCGATAAACCTTTCCGGAATATTTTCTCCTTAAAATATTCCACAGTTTCTCCGCCAGGGGCGTAGATGTACATCTTATTTTTGTCAATATCTACTTCTAGGAGTTCGATTTGAAAAATTCCTTCTTTATTGGATAGTGTTTTCCGTGTGTCATGTTTTTCATGTAATTTCAAAATTTTCAAGTAATTCATAGACTTCCCGCTAGGGGGCGTAGCGGTAAATTGTGTTTCTCACTATATCTCTGCTTCTAAATCTCCGATTTGAAAAATTCTTTCTGCACCGGATACAGCTCCTGATGGTAAATCGTTCGCACATAATTTCTAATTTTTGTAAAAAAAAATAGTTTGGGCACCAGGGGGCGAAAATCTTAATTTTCGCGTCTGTTGTATTTGCAGCAAAATATGATGCTCTAAATTCTCGACTGAAAAAAAAGTCGTTTGTTGACCGATACTACTCATCATGTCAACAAACCTCTCAGGAAAAATTTCTTCTTGAAAAAATGCATGGTTTCTACGCCAGGGAGGCGTAGATGTATATCTTATTTTTGTCAATATCTCTACTTCTAAAAGTATGATTTGAAAAATTCTTTCTTTGTTGGATAGTCTTTCCGATGCGAAATGTTTTTCCTATAAATTCAAAGTTTTCAAGTGAATCATAGACTTTCCGCTAGGGGGCACAAAGGTAAATTGCATTTTCTGTGTTATTTCTGCTCCTAAAGATCTGATTTGAAAAATTCTTCCTGTATCGCATACAAGACCTGATGGAAAATATATTTCACATAATTTCTAATGTTTGGTAAAGAATGGTTTAGCCACCAGGGGTTATAAGTGTTAATTTCTGCTTCTGGAGTATTTGTTGCAAAATCTGGGCTCCTGAAAATTCGACTAATTTTTTTCTTCGACCGATACCGCTGATATGGATACACCTTTTAATAATACTTTCTTCCTAAAAATATGCATGGTTTTCCCACCAGGGGACGTAAAGTCACATCTTATTTTTGTCGATATCTCTGTTTCTAAGAGTTCGTTAGCTCACGATTCCGTTTACAGCAATATCTGAGGGATTAAAGACCCGATTGAAAAACTTCTTTCTTCCGTCAGATACTATTGTTTTCCATACCTGTTCCATTGACTTTGAATAGCTTTGATAAATTTAATTTGCGTCAGAACGGATTCAAAAGACGTGCTTATTACACTCGAAAATTCGGTGTCATCTTTCTTGTTTTCTTTTCTTTTCACAGGACATAGTTGCTGTTTTGTAATTTCTATAGTTGTCTAATTTTATGGGATGCCATCCCCCTCCCACCTCCAACAGCGGTCAATTTTTTCCGGCCCGAGCGCTGAGTGTTATTCAGAGGTTTCACTACATTTCATGGAACGAGAATGATGCAGATTCATAGCCTATTTTCAAAATACGTCTGTGCGTTTGCCTGTCTCTCCCAGGTATAAAAAAAGAAAGACAAAACTAAGAATACTGCCGAATAATAATTTTATCATCAAGCTTTTACAAAAGTATAATTGCTTTTATGTACTTCGAGCAATGTCACAGAATTACGGCGAACACTGGTGAAACCTTAATCGGTTAAAAGAATAATTTTATAGAAGTTCAGTGATCAATCGATTATTTCAGTTATGGAAATTAAGGATTTTATTCGTGGCAACCCCAATTGGCGACCTAGGTTACGGATCTAACTGGCGACGTGAACCATCACAGTACATCTTATGAAACCATAGTGAGCCCGAAGCCTTTTCCGAACATTCACAGTTGAATAATTAATATGTGTGACAAAAGATCACGATCAAAGTAATCAAGTTAATTTTTAATGGAGTTAAAAGAAAACAATCAGTAACTGAGCCGAACTATTTCCAGTTCTTAGCAAGAGACGACAGCGGTCGTTTCGTCGGGTCTGCGAACTGGTACAAAGGTGTTTTAAAATGTCAAGTCTTTGCCCTAACGGTCAAGAAGTGCAGCCGAATGTGTTGTTATACACAAGTTTAGGATTAATTCAACTGACCCACAAAACGAGCGATGTCGATTGACATGTATTATTAGCAACATAAATGGTAAATAATTGATTATTACGCTATCCACGAATGCTGCTGAGGCTCCGGAATGCGTGAGCTCCGTTGAATCAAAAGAAAAACAGTCACCGGTGGCTGTTATTTGCTGAACGACCACGTCGGCCTTCTTATTTTGGAGGAGAAATTGGGCAGATGGACCCTCAGGCTACTCGACGACCTATATTAGTTCCCTGAATGAGTTGGATCCTTAATTACATGCTTCGATGATATCGCTAGGCGGATGTCTTTTTTTTTTTTTTTTTAATATTCCGTTCCTGCGCCGCACGCAGGGAACGAGTAAGTGCGACGTTCAGTTGTCAGCTCATCTTTCTTTCTTCCTTAGTTTCTTCCTTTCTTTCTTTGATCTGAAGAACTTTTCCCTTCCGGTTTTCTAAACTGTCTGTTCGCTTCGAAGTATTAAGAATTCAGCTCTTTCGATACGTCTTCTTTCCGTACAGCGGGCATCAAGTTCGGAATATTTGTATAAACATTCTGACGAATAGCAATTACTTCGTCGTGAAACGGCCCCCTTTTCTTTATAAATAAATGAACGTTATTCCTAATATCGTAGAAATTAATGAAAAATGAAGATGCCAGCATGGCCGTATCCAGGGAAGGGGTTTTTAGGGTCCAAACTCCCCCTCCCCCTCCCCCAAATTTTTTTAATTTTTGGGGCAAATTTTTTTTCGCTTCCTTATTGTAAGTTGTTAGATCAACAGGAGTCGCCGTTATCTTCTTTTTCTTTTTATTTTTTTTTACAAATTGTATCTGTTATTTCCTTTGATAAACCTTACTTCAGAAGGATATTTTTTTCTCACTGTACCCACCTGGTCAGCAGTAACCAATTTATAGAAGTACAGGAAACTGTGTGTCTGGCACTTTATTAATCTGAATTGTTCCATTATCAAGTATTTTTGACATTGCTTATTTATTCATTTGTCGTGTCAAAAGAGGCGAAAAAAATGGCAGTTGGAATCGTAGTATATTGTTTCTTTATAACATCAAGATGCCAGACTGGGATGGGTTGTGTTTAGAAACGTGAGAGCGCAGTGAGTGATTGCATCTCGAATTTGAAAGTCCACAGACCACAGGGTCCAAAATGGCACCAGGAGAGCCGGAGACCGAGTGCTCAGGGAAAAGCTGCTCTGGCTTCGCTTTCACTCAAAATAACCGGTGAGGGCCGAAGGGGGAAAGAGGAGTAAGTGGCGTCACTTCCTGACGGAGATTTCAAACTTTTTATAAATAAACAAAGACATCGCTCTTTCCACGTTTTAGCAACACACAGCAATCGAAAAATTGTTATTCGGTCACCGCCGGGAAATTGAATCCCGGATCTCTTGATAATGCTAAAACATGGAATAAGCGATGTCTTTGTTTATTTACTGACGGTATTTAGAGGATTTTCAACTTTTTTATGATTTTCCTTTTTAAACCATTTTTAATAGATAGATAGGTAGATATTTTATTATAAACAAGGTTTTAAAAATGAAAATTACAAAAAAATTTAAATCCCCGTCAGAGCGGAAGTGGATTTAAAAAATAGTTGCCTATAGTTGCTAACATAGCAACTATTGGACTGCCAATTCAACGTCCAAGCCCCTTGGTATGGTGGCTTCATCTATCGTTATCGGAATTTTTAAAATCCACTTCCTCTGACGGAAATTTCAAAATTTTTTCATAATTTTCATTTTTCAGACTGTACCCGCTTTCATCCTGACTCCTGTGCGATCTTGTTGTTTTCATGTGATCTCTGTCTCAAATTGTTCAGTTTGTTTTTCTGTTTATATTGAGCAAGTTCAAGTGTCGTTACTCGCTAACTAATACTAATATACTCAAAACTAAAGAGTTTATTTTTTGTTAAGTGATTAGATCGATAGATAGATAGATAGATAGATTACATTTTTGCTGTGAATTATTTTTTTCAACCCTACCCCCTCCCCGAAACTAAAGTTTAGTTACGGCCTTGGAGGTCAGCATACTGAGCTGAAACTCGGGAGACGCAGGTTCGATTCCCACCCCTGTAGAATTTTTAAGTTTTCCGAAGTGGTGTCTACATATCGGATTCCTGTATTGTCGCATTTCTTTATAATTGTATTTCGGTGCCCAAATAATAATCATATTCATGACTAGCTTAGCGTCCTACAATGCACAGTTGTATCGTTCATGATGTGATATGTATTTTTCGAATCTTAGAGCAGTGAATGATTGTGTTGTAAGCAGCCTGCCCTAAGCCTCCCTAACCACGAAAAAAATAACTGTTAGTATGCATATTTTGTTAGCAGTACAGTAATAATTTCTTTGAAATGCAAAAATATAGAAAAAATATCAGTTCACACTACCTCTTTATAAACTATGCTTCTAATCTTTCCATTAGATGCTAAAATGTTTCCTTTTCTCCTCCTTTTTGCTTCATCTGTTTTCACAGAACTAGCTGGAGCCATGAATTTCAACTTTTATAAGGAATATAATGAAAATTCATTTTACAAACACGTCCTGAATAATACTTTATGAACCGTAGGTAAAGTAATTTACCCAACTCAAGACCGTTAATGAAGCAGTGTTGTTTCGGGAGAATGACACAGATTCGTCGCTATACCAGAAGATTATGACCACCGCTAGAATATCTGTGCCCAAATAAGGGTAGCTGTGGCAAAGCACGATGTTCAAGGTCACTAACGTGTTCACACCTCTCACTCTCTTTCTCTCTCTCTCTCTCTCTCTCTCTCTCTTTCTTTCTTTTCCTCTATCTCTCTCCTTTCTTTTCCTCTATCTCTCTCTTTCTTTCTTTTCCTCTATCTCTCTCCTTTCTTTTCCTCTATCTCTCTCTTTCTTTCTTTTCCTCTATCTCTCTCTCTCTTTCTTTTCCTTTCTCTCTCTCTCTCTCTCTTTCCCCCTCTCTCTCTCTCTCTCTCTCTATCTCTATCTCTCTTTCTTTCTCTCTCTCTCTCTCTCTCTCTCTCTCTCTCTCTCTCTCTCTCTCTCTCTCTCTCTCTCTCTCTCTCTCTCTCTCTCTCTCTCTCTCTCTCTCTCTCTTTGGTTTCCATAGAAATGGCATAGTACGGTAAATACTTTTACGTCTCTCAAGTCCCCTTTTGTAATTTCCATTTTTGTTTTTTTCATTTTGAATGGGACAATAATGAAAAAAAATCAACCAAATTTTGAAGTGCCTACCACAATTTTCCGATTAATTATGACTCACACACACACACACACACACACACACACACACACACACACACACACACATTCTTAACTTTTATTATAAATGCAGTGGAAACTTGGTTAAACGTTTTTCAGTTATACGTTTTTCACTTTTATACGTAATTCTGCGTTAGTCCCAATATTTTACAGTAGTTTCTATTGTTTTTTTTAACTCCGTTATGGGTAATTTATTTATATGCTTTTCGCGATTGTATGTTAAAATTTGAATTTCAAAATATAAAAAACACATGAATCATTGATTATTTTATACGTAACGCGGTATGTTAAACTTTGAGAGAACTGAGACAGCGTTGTTATGCTCCTTCTCGGTGCAACCAAAATTGAACCTTGATCCAATCAGAGAAGGGTATGTTGTTTTCTTTCTGTTTGGATAAAAAATTGGTTTCGCATTTTATGACTCACTTACACATATGTGCTATTTAAAAACTGATAAATTTCTGAGACGTAACTTTGTGGCTCCACTATTTCATGGCGTAGTAGAATAGAATTCTAAATGTATCATTAATATTCAACATTCTGATTTCAAATGGATGCACTCAGGATCCGCAGAACTAAAAGCTGTTAATTCACGAGTTCCATTCTGAAGCACTGGTCTCAGATTCTTAGTTGCGAGGATTTCACTTAATCTAGAACCAGGATTTTTATAGACAGATAGAGTCGAGTTTGATTTTCATAGACTTCGTGATTTTTGCAATACAATAAAATGCACTATATTGACAAAAGTCAAGGACGCCTAGAAGAGAAACACAGCATAGCATTTATTGACATACATTAGTACGGTGTTGGTTCATCTTTGGCCTTAATGCATGCACTGACGCTTCGACACATACTTTCGACAAGGTTTTGGAACACAGCGACAGGTATGCGCTTCTATTCAGTACATAATGCTGCCGCTAACTGCTGCTTAGCAGTAGGCCTTGGTTCCAAACTTCTTACGCAGGCGCTTTAATTCATTCCATTGGATGTTCTATGGGATTAAGATCAGGGCTCTGTGCAAGGCAGTCCACACACGTTACGGAATTATCGTCAAACCACGCCGTAACAGTCCTTGCTTTATGGCTCGGTGCATTATCCTGCTGGCACCAACAAGGCTCGGTTCCATAGAATTGCCACAGAGTTGGTAGGGCATAATTGTCCAGAATATCGAGGTAGACATGCTGGTTAACAGGTTTGTCCACGATAACGAATGGGCCTGGACCATACCACGAAAAACATCCCCACACGAGTATACTGCCAGCTCCAAACTTGACGTTAGGAACAGTACACTGTGGTAAATAACGTTCTCCGGCTGCCGCCATACCCACACACGGCCATCACACTGATGGATCGTGTATCTGGATTCATCAGTCCATAGGACCCGTTTCAATTGATCTACGGTCAACGATAAATGTTCTTTACACCTTGCTAAACGACGAGTAGCATTCCGAGTGGAGATGAAAGGCTTATGAGAAGTCGCACGACCACGGTTACCCATGGAATAAAGTTATCTGCGAATGGTACGTGTACATACCGAGGTTCCAGCATATTAACTCACCTGAACACTGAAGTCTCCGTCGATTAGCTGTAACGACTCTCCTGAGGCTTAGACACGTCCTCTATCACTGATTTTCTTTGGTCTGCAGGTACGTTTTGCTTCTTCTGGCACGCCATGTGTCTTAAACTTATTCAGTACATCCAAAACAGTTGACTTGGGTGTGTTTAAACACCTCTCGGTTTCTCTTACGGACACCCCACTAATATAACACCCAACAATATTTCCTTTCTCAAAGTCAGTTCTCTCCCGCCGCGACATTTTCACTCAACCTCACAATGCGATATGATCGCGGTCAGCTGCAGGCTTGTTTTCATAACGTTTGCAGCTGTACCGCGCATCTTAACAACGCAGCGGATCCGCTCATTTGCTTTTGATGGGGTGTCCGGTGACTTTTGTCAATATAGTGTCTATTTTTGAAACATATGATGCAAATATATTTTTAAATAAGCAACCACTCTCACTGAGTGCGCATTGGGCATGGGTGTTGTGTTTGTCTTAGGGCACTGGCTCTCTCCCTTTTCCGGAACCAGTGGCCCTAAATTAGGGACGGGCGACTGCTTATATCCTATCAAGTTGCGCACGGAGGTCGTTAAGCAACCAAACGAAAAAAAGCGAAAACAAAAAACTAGAGAAATCAACAGGAAAAGCTGCTTTTTGAAAAAATGAAATATTACTGTAAAATCTAACAGTAAGATTTTTTTTTCTTTTAAGTTTGGGGCTTTGACGAACACCGTGAGCAACCCGATGAGCTATAAGCAGTCTCCTGTCCCTAATTTAGGGCCAATGGATCCAGGGAAGGGGAAAAGCCAGTGCCGTAAGACAAACACAACATCCATCAGTCACAGAGATTCGAACCTGGACCCATCTTCGACGAATGGTCATGAGCCAGCGCTTAGACCAAGGATAATTATCGTAGAAAAAAAATTAGTTTAAATTATTGTGAAATATTAAAAGCAGTGTTATTTACTCTTGTTAAGAAAATCTTCATGAATTTTAAATAGGCGAAAGTTAAGAGTCGGACAGGACCGTATTAAAATATTTTATGAGGGTTGATACTTTTGTTTAAGTCTACTCGGATAATAGACACACCTATATTGTGCAAACAAGCTGACGCTGTAAATAGATATATGACTGTTCAACTGTAATGCATTACTATCTGTTTTTTCTGTCAGATTTCATTAAGAAGAGCATTGACCCCACCATTTATCGGTTGACACCCTAGTAGGGACACAGGCCAACGCGACACGTCAATTTCGATTGCTTCCTTAATGTTTCTCAGTCATAAAAAGGGAATTAGATTTCTCCCTGTCTTGTTCAATCAGGAGCAAGATTTTCACTCCGATCAATAGCAGCAGTCTCTTGCGCTCACTAAGCTAATCCAACTTGATCACGTATCTATCCCCCTTAAAAGAAAAGTGTGGCAAGCAAAACTTTCCCGTGCTGCTAAATAAAGCTCTTCAATGAGCCCGCTTGTTTTTCTTTTACGCCTCAGTGTGTATGCTGGAACAGTGTGGATATAGGTTAATGGTATTAAAGCTCATGACTAGACTGCTTATCAGAGCTTCCTAATCTGGCACCGAGTCTCTAGTGGAGAGGCAGCCAGTCAGCCAGCCAGCCCACTCTTGCTCACCTTCTTTCGGGCGAGTGCCATTGACCTCGATGGAGGGCTTTAGCCTTCTTGACGATATACGTGGTCAGGGCATCGGACCATTCAGCTGTGTGAAGTTAATTTTATTTTTAATGATATAAGAGCACGTTCCTTACGAATCACATGATCCGCACTTTTTTTTTAATTCAAAAAAATCATTCGTAAATGGGTCACATGATGATTTTTTTATAAAAAAAATATAGTTTCTTTCTGGTTTAAAATAAAAGTAATCCCAAATTTAGATTAGCTAATTCAAAAAAAAAAAAAAAAAAATTAGAAAAAAAAAAAATGTGGTTTCCTTCACAGGGTTTTTCGAAACCACCAGAGTAGAGCACAAAATAATAGTTTTGCAAAATGGAACATGTGCTTATTGTGCACGCCTTCGAATGTTGAATTCTAGCTGTCAGTGTGAGACGCAGAAAGACTCTGTACAGGCAAGTATTCAGGGAGAGGAACCTGGGGATCCTAACCCCCCCCCCCATTCAAGAAAATGCTCAAATATGCATCTTATTAAATGCAGGTATTTTGCAGTAGCATAAACACTACTCTTGAATAATCGCAAAACCAATGCACTTGAACATGAGCTTTGCAAATTGTTAAACTGATGTAAATATTTATAGGTCTTAAACTGATGTAAATATGTATAGTTGATGTAAATATTTATAGGTCTTAAACTGATGTAAATATGTATAGTTGATGTAAATATTTATAGGTCTTAAACTGATGTAAATATGTATAATTGATGTAAATATTTATAGGTCTTAAACTGATGTAAATATGTATAGTTGATGTAAATATTTATAGGTCTTAAACTGATGTAAATATTTATAGTTGATATAAATATTTGTAGGTCTTAAACTGATGTAAATATTTTTAGGTCTTAAACTGATGTAAATAGATATGATGAAGAAACTATCGTGCTGATTGATATACAAATAAAGAAGATAGCTGTCTAAGCACGAACACTTTAGCTCAAACCAATTACAACACTCAAATGAAGCTAAGACGTATCACCGGTATCAAAAGTATACACAGTTAAAACCATGACGACACAAATAACTCATTCCATTGAGGTTTAAAAAGGTTTAATGTTAAAAACTTGCGAGATCTTTCGAACCTACGACTTATAGGTTCATCATCAGGCACCAAAACTCGCAAGGTGCACATGAAACGTAGTGGTTATATACACGTGTGGTTATGGGCAAAGACCGCGCATGCGTACAAGTCGGGACAGCATGAGGTCATAAAATACATACATTTAAAATAACCTGTAGGGTAAAAAACACATAATGGTTGTCATAAATATAAGAAATATAAAATGAAGGTCAAAGTTCCCTCGCCTGAGTTTTATATATGTACAATAGTAATGTAAATATTTATAGTTCATATAAATATTTATAGGTCTTAAACTGATGTAAATATGTATAGGTCTGGTTCTGGTACGAAGAAAGTGAAGCATAATGAACCATAATGAACCAGAGTGGAAGATGAAAAATAGTTTAACGGGCCAACTTTTTGATTATGTTATGCTAAAAATCGTGCCGTAAGAATTCTTTTTTAAATCTCGCTGTGGTTCTGTGTTGTTTGTTTTTTAATGTTCAATTATATTTTCAGTAGCCCCACCTGCGCGATATTGAAGACGAGTTAGTGATTTGTGTGAGCAAATTAGAATGCATTTCGGGTAATTTGTCCTACATTTTACGGCAAGAGAAGACATCCAGGAATAGCGAGACTTCTTCATAGAATCCCTATTGGGAAGACATACATACATACATCGTACTGTGTGTGTGTATCTATATACACTACCAGAAAGTGAAAATAGAACACCATTAAAAATTGCAGCTGCATCTGTGAGATTTATGTCGTAACAAAAACTTGTTAAGAAAGAAAAGTGCTCACACGTGTGAAGTGATTCAATGTTTATTTTACCTTTTAATGCGTATTACAGTGTATCAAAGGGCACATTTTAATAATGTGTTGCACCTCCTCCAGCACCAATACAAGCTTCTAATCTGGCATGCAGTTGCTCTTACAAATGCTGGGGGATAGCATTCCATGCGCTTTGAACTTGGACGCGTAATTCAGAGATGGTCGCTGCCTGCCGTGGTCCGCGGAAAAGTCTTTGTCCGATCCAGTCGCAGACATGCTCGATTGGAGACAAATCCGGCGAGCGTGCTGGCCAAGGAAGTTGATGCACAGCCTGAAAAGCATGTTGAGTTGCCCGGGCCGAGTGCGGGCGGGCTTTATCCTGCTGGAATATTGCATTTGGAATCGCACTCCAAAATGGCGCAACGACCGGCTGCACAATGTCGCTGACGTACGTACTGCTATTCAGTGTACTCCGTACAAAAACGAGACTTAAACGAGAGTGATAGCTAATCGCTCCCCACATCATGATGCCCGGCGTGGGGCCTGTGCACAGTTGGCGGGTGCATGATGGCCCAATCTGCTCACCTTGTCGCCTTCGGACGCGTACACGACCGTCAAACGCTCCCATGCAGAATCGTCTTTCATCACTAAAGACCACATACCGCCATTCTTCTCTCCAATGAACTCGTTCTTGACACGACTGGAAACGTGCTCGACGGTGATCAGGGTCAGTGGCAACCGCGCTAGCGGCATACGTGCCCGTAGTCATGCTTCCAGCAAACGATTCCGTATCGTTCTGGTAGACGACACCCTTGGTATTACAGAGGATCGAATTTGTGACGCCGTAGCTGTCCGCTCTGCCAGAGTCACCCTCCTGATACGCCGATCTTCTCGAGCGTCCGTAACTCTGTGTTACCCGGAACCACGTCTGCAAGTGTGCAAATGCTCCTCTGACCACCGACGCTACCATCTTACGACAGCCGATACCTCTCTTCCCACTCGGTCCGCAATTTGACGGAAGGACCAACCTCCTTCCCGCAGACCCAGTATACGGCCTCGCTTGAACTCCGATAACTGAACAAATGCTGCGCCCTTGCGTCGTCCAGGTATGGTAGCTTCTTCAAAGAGCACTGAACAGCACACCAGACGAATGACTTCGTTCTGCACGTATAGTCCTTAAATACGCGCTGCTTACATTTGCATGTTGTCGTCCGCAGTGTCGTCATTATTTCCTCCAATGACATTCAACTGAGATCACAGTTTCTGCTGCCCTTAACAGTTAACATATTATAATGTGACGTTCCTACCTGCATTCTTTGTGGGTGCTCTTTTTTCACTTTCCGGCAGTGTACCATCATCATCATTATCGATCCACTGCCGGATGAAGGCCTTCCTAAATTTTTTCCACAACGGTTTGTCTTTAGCCATGTCATTCCGTCATGCTACTGAATTTCATCCACACATTTCCTCGCGTGGTCTTCGTCTGGGTATTTTGTTGTCCCTTGGAATCTAGTCTACAATTTTCATTGTCCATCGGTGGTCCGTTCTTCTGACGATATGTCCAGTCCATTGACATTTCAGGAATTTTACTTTGATCATGACGTCTTCCACTCTTGTCATTTTCCCTATCCACGAGTTCCTCTTCTTATATTTCCTGGTTACATCAAGCATGCATCTCTCCATGGTGCTTTCAGTTGTCTGCAGCCTTCGTATGTCTATTTTAGTTAAGGTCCATGTCTCTTCTCCGAATGTAAGAACTGTGAGGATGCATTGATTAAACACTCATATTGCTCTTGAAAATTGTACTATTTGTTCCTTTCTTCCGTATATATATATACACTGACGGAAAAAAAATCCCAACACTACGAAAAAATAGTTGTAGAGGAATGAAATAGCGGCAATACATTTGTATAGGTAACATATTTAATCGATTAAGGTTTCAAGATCACAGCTTATTGTAAGCGCGAGAAGAGCCATTTTAAATGTGAAATGCTGGTACATTAATAACCGGTGTAACCGCCAGAATGTTGAATGCAAGCACGCAAACGTTCATGCATTGTGTCGTGCAGGTGCTGGATGTCAGTTTGTGGGATGGAGTTCCATGCCTGTTGCACTTGGTCGGTCAATACAGGGACGGTTAATGCTGGTTGGGGGTGACGCTGGAGTTGTCGTCCAACGATGTCCCATACGTGCTCGATTGGTGAAAGATCTGGTGATCTAGCAGACCATGGCAACATGTCGACACTCTGTAGAGCATGTTGGGTTACAACAGCGGTATGCGGGCGAGCGTTATCCTGTTGGAAAAACCCCCTGGAATGCTGTTCATGAATGGCAGCACAACAGGTTGAATCACCAGACCGACGTACAACTGTGCCGTAAGGGTGCGTGGGATAACCACGAGAGTGCTCCTGCTGTCATAGGAAATTGCTCCCCAGACCATAACTCCAGTGTGTCTCGGCCGCAGACAGGTTTGTTGCAGGCGCTCACCTGGCCTCCTTCTAACCAACACACGGCCATCACTGACACCCAGGCAGAACCGGCTTTCATCAGAAAACACAACAGATCTCCACTCCGTCCTCCAATGAGCTCTAGCTTGACACCACTGACGTCGCAAATGGCAGTGGTTTGGAGTAAGTGGAATGCACGCTACAGGGCGTCTGGCTCGGAGCTGTCCTTCAAGTAACCGATTTGTAACAGTTCGTTGTGTCACTGTGGTGGCAACTGCAGGTCGAATTGCTGCCGCAGACGCGGTACGATGCGCCACGGCCTAACGCCGTACACGGCAGTCTTCCCTCTCAGTAGTGCCACGTGGCCGGCCGTAACCCGGGCTTCTTGAGGCAGTACCTTCCCTTGACCACCGCTGCCAACAATCATGCACAGTGGCTACATTCCTGCCAAGTCGTTCTGCAATATTGCTGAAAGAAAATCCACTTTCTCGTAGCCCTATTACACAACCTCGTTCAAACTCCGTGAGCTGTTGATAATGGCTTCTTCGTCTTCTTAAAGGCATTCTTGACTAACATCAACACACTACGTCGAATCTCAACGATAACTAACGCTCACGAACGTTACAGCGCGTATTTACAGCAAACCTGCTTTGCATATTCCGAGGGGTGCTACTAGCGCCACACGCATGCGCCGAGCGCGAAATTTGCATAAACGTCATCTTGCAGATGTACTCTCACCGTCTACCAACTGTCGTTTATCTAACACAACCCCTTCTTGGTGTTGGGATTTTTTTTTCTGTCAATGTATACATATGTGCTCTTTCTCAAGTTAAATCCTGAAGATCAACATAAAAATTAGAGCTTTGTGCATTTTCGTGCATTCCTGCTTCTGCTGCATTTCAGGAATCGACATGAAAAGGAAAGCTTTCATGATCATGTATTCTTTCAAGTGTTGAATTACAAGGATCTACATGAGAATGGGGAGGTCCCTACATGCTCTCTTTCACACACTGAATTCCTAAGATCGAAATAAAAAGGAGAGCCTCGTACTGTTTCGTGCATTCCCACTCGTGTTGAATTCCTGGGATCGACACGTAAAGGAGAGCTTCCATGAATGTGCTTTCCTGCTCCTGTTGAATTCTAGTGATCGGCCTGAGAGTTTAGTTTATCTTCAAGCGTTCTTCCTGCTATTGAATTACAGGGATCGACAACAAAGGACAGTTTTATTCACTATAGTGAGCCACTCCTCCTGTTGAATTTTGTGCACGATTACGTGCTGAGTCTCATGTTGAATTCCTGGAATAGGCATGAAATGGATAGCTCTGTGCATTCTCGTGCACTTTCCCTGCTGTTAAATTTTATGGATTGCCATGGGACGACCACTAGGTGTTATTCTGCACCTTCCTAGTATTGATTCGATTGTAATGAAACTGATGGCATGACTACAAGCAGTGAATACCACAAATTGTCTGCATTAACAAAAACCATTGATGATTTTGCAGTTATGTTTTTTTTTTTCTTCAAATATTTTTCATCTAAGACGTTCATTCATAGCTAAATAGCTGGCAGCTTTTCATAATGAACTGTAAGCAAATTTTCAAGCCGATGAATTTTTGGTAACATCTGATTTTTCTAGGAATTTCTGTTGCTAGATTCTGCTTAAAGATTCCATTGTAATAATTATCAACCTGCAATATTGCATTTTGCACAAAGAATCAGAGAAACCTGATTGCCCAAATTATGACAATAATTTTGGAGAATTTGCAAAACAGTGTAGTAGTAATTCATCTTTTTCAGCATTGCTTGCACATCTCAATGAGATAGTGGTTAGTGGGATGTTACACCATTCCTCATGCAGAAACTGCTCCAGGTCCTTCAGAGATGCAGGACGAGGATAACGGAATCTCACTCTGTTTCCCAACACAGAATACAGTGACTCGATGATGTTCAGGTCTGGTGATTGTGGAGGCCAAGGAAGGTGTGAAAGTTCGTCCTCATGTTCCTCAAACCATGGTTGGACATTCCGAGCTCTGTGAATTGGGGTGTTATCATCTTGATAGATGGCATCCCCTGCAGGAAACAATACCTGAGCCATTGGATGGACTTGGTCGGCCAAAATGGTTGCATACGCCCTGCCAGTCATCCGTCCTTTCAAGGTGATCAGGTGACCTTCTGAAAACCACGAAATGGCCGCACAGAGCATGATAGACCCACCACTACGCTGCACTGTTAGGAGCAGACAGTCTGAGTTATACGCTTCCGACGGTGTTCGCTTCATATAAACACGTCCTGCGGTGGGGGATAGTGTGAATGGGGATTTATGCGAACACAATACACCCTTCCATGCATCAGCAGTCCACGTTGTATGCTCCTGGCACCACTGTCGGCGCTGTTGTGCATTCACCAAGGTAACCAGATGTTTTGTAATAGCTATTTACCATGAATATCTTGTTTGTGCAGTTCCATGCCCACCGTTTTCGTTGATACTGGGGTCTGAAGATGCAGATTGAGCTCCGCATTAATTTTTGGCGCCGTGGTCTTCTTATTACGGGTAACAATCCTCTTTGATGCTCTCCTGTCACTATCAGTCAGGGTCGTTTTCCGACCGCTCTTGTGTTTCGCAGACGAGGTTTTGCTACGAAAACGGGATGCTCTCATGACGCTAGACACAATAGCTCTCGATACCTCCACTACCCTGGCGACTGTTGTCACGGAGGCACCAACTAGCCGGCCACCAACAATTAGCCCTCTTTTGAAGTCCGTTAGGTCGCTCATTTAGTCGTCAGCCTGAAAGAAATTTTGCAACAAGACACTTTAAATGCAGTTAAACAGGACCTTTAGGTTCTAAACAAAGCTATTACAACCAAAAAGTGGTGGATACCTTTCCGTATTGCAATGTAAGCAGCTGCATTATAAGTCTCGTCTCTGAGCGTGGTGTTCACATTATTCTGTCCACCTCCTGTATATCCCTTCTAAGAAGATATTTTAAACTTGCCAAGACCTGACATATTGCAAAAAGTGGATAAAAAAAGAGAGCAACTGGATAAATTTACAAAATTTTACAGGATACTGAAAAAACTCAGGAACACTTCCAGTGCAAGAAATTTTAATTTTGCCAACAGAATTAAAATGACAGAGAAAGCTTATGAACATTATGACATTTACACCAGAATGCAATTGTTTCTCATTTTGATGTGAACAGTCTCACTGCAAAATAACGCAAAGTGTCACACAGAAAACACTTTCGTATGATACATTTGATGCAAACTTTGCTCTTTATTTTACATAAAAATAATTTCCTTCAATAGTGACAATATAAAATTGCCACCGTTGAACAAGATGACACATTTTTGAAGATTTTAAAATTAGATATCAGTGCCAAGTTTAAACGTATTATGTCAACTCTTTTCAGTAAATAAAGCGCACCCTTGTCTAAAGCTGAACTGCTAAGATATTAATATGAAAGTTTTCATATTGTTATAAATATTACATAAAATGATTTATAAACATGAGTAACCCAACACCGAACGTAGTATACATGAGTTCCTTTTTGTATTGTTATTCGGCTAGATTAAAAAGCTTCTCTATTGATCAGTGGAACATGCATATTTTAGTCATATGGTAAATTTACCGAGCATATATTTTAACAATTCCTTATAACTTTTGATGCCCTTCAATTGCCACCCTCAAATTTATAACATTTTATCACCATGTCATGTAATTTCACATATGATTTAAAAAAAATATCAAAATGCCACTTTTCGAGAAATTCAAGGTCAAATTTCCAATTGTGTGACCTTGAAATTAAAATATTAAAATTATGCATTAAGGAACATATCATTTTAAAGCCAGTAAAAAGTGGTTTTAAAAGAACCAAACTTCATCACTCTATCATGAAAAAAAATTGAGTTAGGAATACTTTTACGACACGCAAAATACTGAAATTTGGCAAATTTCTTGAACTTCATGACTTCCTATTTCAGGAAATTTAAAAGCTATTGAGTAAGCTAAAAACTGGCACACATTCATTTCTTGGGTACGTGAATAAATCTACAAAGTTTCATAAAAATGCAAAGGGGTCAGGATGAAAATGCTATACTTCTGTTTTGAATTGACATGGAATGACTCTAGTGTAGTATTCTTGCTTTCTGCACAGATAAACAGCAAAATATAAGCGATCAACCATTATTTGGTGATAAGAATTTAGGAAATAAGAATGTTGAATAATTTAGGCAATAAGAATGTTTAGAAAATAAAATGTTTAGGATTTTATTGATAAAATCTTTATTTATTATTTTAGGATTCTATAATATCATTAATAAAATGTTTATCATTATTTCATAACAACAAAGATTTTATTAATAAAATATGCATTTATTATCTTATTAATAAATCTTCGTATTATTTATAATAATATATAATAATTTTTTTTTTTTTTTTGATTGGAGGTTTAACGACCACCGTGAGCAACTCAATGGGCTATAAGCAGTCGCCCGTCCCTAATTTAGGGTCACTGGTTCCAGCGAAGGGAGAGAGCCAGTGCCGTAAGACAAACACAACATCCATGCCTCACCGGGATTCGAACCCGGACCCCGTTCGGACGAATGATCAGAGGCCATCGCTTAGACCACTGCGCCACCGGGGCGGCATATATAATAATAATAATATAATAATATAATTTATTATAATAATACGATATAGCAATTATTTTATTATAAATAAATATTATTTATTATTGTTTATTATAAATCTTATTAGTAATATTATCTTATTAATAAATATTTATTTATTATCTTAATAATAAATATTTGTTTATTATCTTATTAATAAATATTTATTTATTATCTTATTAATAAATATTTATTATTATTTTATAATAATAACGATTTTATTTTATAATAATAATAAATATCTTATTAATAAAATCTTTATTTATCCTTTTGGGATCTTATTAATAAAATTTCGGATTTTCTTTAATTTTAATTTTTATTTTAGAAAATAAATGTTTAGGTAATAAGAATGTTTAGAAACAATAAGAAAAAAATGTTTAAAAAAAATAATGTAATAAGTGTGTTGAATAATTTAGGTAATAAGAATGTTGAATAATTTAGGTAATAAGAATGATAAGAATTTAGGTAATAAGAATGATAAGAATTTAGGTAATAAGAATGTTGAATTGGCATGGAATGACCCTAGTTCAGTATCTTTGTTTTCTGCATAGATAATTAGCAAAATATAAGTGGTCAACCATTATGCGGTATTAAGAATTTAGGTAATAAGAATGTTAATAACAATTTCCAGCAATATTTTAATATTTTTGCGCGGATGTTGCATCCATTTTAAAAATATACTCATAATACATTTAGTTGCATAAGAAAAAAATTCGTACGTAAACCCTTCTCTCCCCCTCCCCTCTCCCACGACACTGTAGGATACGAACATTTTCTTCTGCAGAATCTTTTGTTATAAGATTTCGGATGCTAATGAATAATGTTTGATATTTGCTACAAATCACGTCACGAAGCATGCACTCTTTACAAACTAAAATTCGGTAGCATTCCTCTCAGTAATCTTCGATGCCTTTGTTTCGTTTGCTTGCATAAAAATAGATTTCTCAAGGCGTCCTTATTTTGAAAAGTTCAGAATTTCAGGTTACTCAAAATTCAGCATGTTTAAAACATATGATTTTGGGCACAAACGGAGGTATAATAGAATTAAATCTATATAATAGGCTACATCTGTCACTAACGTTCTGATGCCAAAGCTCTGACGTCATTCAGTACTTGCAGCGCCATCTGCATTTATCTGGCGGCCGAAATCGGAATTAAGCTCACCGCTATCACACGATACGTAAAGTCAAGGAGAAATACCGGAAAATAAAATAAAGTTAGTAAAGCAAACGACTTCATTTGTGACAGCACGCGCTTGCTCGAACAACTGTCTGCGACGTTTGTTCTGCTACGTAGGTGTTATGTCGGGTTTTATTTCGTTTTCTTCGCATTGCAGAGTAATTTCATAAAGAGGAATAAAATTTGAGAGTAATTTCATAAAAAGGAATGAGCGTTATTTTATTTCGTAAAAAGGGACAAGTAAAATTGTAAGAGAGTAACTGCAAGCGTAGTTCTGATTCATTGTGATGAAATTATCAAAAAAATTATTGGATCTGTGAATTTTTTGAAAGAAGATAAAGCTGAAAGAAAACGTCGCTTTAATATAGAACAAGAACGGCGATGGCATGCAAACTAATCTAATGATATTTTGCATAACTTGAACGAAGGTAGAGCTAATCGCAGATGAAATGAAACTTTTGAAGAAACACAAGCCAGTTGGTGTTATAAAAATTCCAGTCAGAGCTTTTTCACGCGTGCATGGCACAGGCTATGAGTTAGTTTTCTCATGCTATGTATCAATCATCGGCATTCGGCAGTTACAGTAAATCGTTTTTGAGCTCCGCTTCAGCATCCACCATGTTAGAGCCGATGACTTGGACCAAATGGTGCCCAAAATTTACTGCGCTCTCCAAATAGGAATGCTCACGTAGCAGCCGAATTTTACGCAACGGCGTATCCAGCGGAGGGCGACTGGAGCAATCCCCTCCCCCAGTAGATTTTTCCATTTTAAATGACCGATATCCTAAGTAACCAACGTATTCTTGTGAAATTGTAGTAATAAGTGCAGACATTTTCTCGTAAAAGTTTCATAACAATTTAAATTTGCTGTGGAGATTTGATATTCTGTTCTGTCTTCAGCAGAAAGAAAAGATAAAATTTAGAAGTTTTAAAACAGGCTAAACTTCAATTTAAAAAAGCGCCAAGGTCGTTTTTCTTGAAGATTGGGCAATTGAAATCTAGGAAAATGTGATGATTTTCCAGTTGTTCAAACGATGTGATTTAATTTTTTTTTATTTGTTTGCTTGGGGGATTAAACGACTACCGTGAACAGCTCCATGGGCTCTAAGCAATCCTACGTCCCTAATTTAGAAGCACTAGTTTCGGGAAAACAAGAGAGCAAGTGCCATAAGACGGTACAGTATTCATACCCCACCAGCTTTCGAGACCGGAGCCATATCAGACGAATGATTCGAAGCCAGAGCCTCGAACCATTGTGCCACTGGGACGGCCAATTTTTTCATGAAAAAGTGTTTAAAATTCAGTGCAATTGCAGTTTATACGCGCATGTGTCTGCGTCTGTAACCTTTCCACAAAGCACGTTTTTTTTCGGCCCCAACATCCTAATTTTGTAAATAATCTTTTTCGATTCAATAAAGCGATTTTGAAATAATCAGATAAGCGTCTGAATCGGCCCCTAGGTTTAAGAAAGTTGGGGCGAAGCAATTCCTTTCTTTCTCCCGTCTTAGCAGCCATCATAATCATCAACAACCATGGGTAAAATCCCCGTAGGTTCCTGTTGCCACGGGGCATCAGATTTTTTGCTTTTATTGGAGGTTTAACGACCACCGTGAGCAACTCAATGGGACATGAGCAGTCGCCCGTCCCTAATTTAGGCGTGCTGCTTCCAGGGAAGGGAGAGAGCCAGTGCCGTAAGAAAAACACAACATCCATGCCTCACCGGGATTTGAACCCGGACCCCTTTCAGACGAATGATCAGAAGCCGTGGCTTAGACCACTGCGTCACCTGGGCGGCCATCATATTTCATTCGCTTTACAATGTTTTACTACCAGCGCATTGATAAACCCAGCCATCCTGACAAAGCGCGTCCGGGGCCGACTTCAGAGGGAAGCAGCTACGCATTCGCGTCCCCAACACGGGAAGTCTGCAGAAAACCGCGGAAAAATAGCAGACTAGATGGCTGGCCGGACCGGGATTCGAACACCGTCAGAAACGTCGGCCTCCCATACAGTGTATAGAGACTTAACGAACTCATCTTAGACACTGAACTTGTCTCCAGTGACAAGTTTACCGACACTAGACTTGTCATCGGAGATGAGTTCTCTATTGTAGTTCTTTATTCTCTACATAGTGATCCAAGGCATTATGGAGATGGGCTAGACCCCCCCCCCCCTTCGGACTCTGCCATCATGCCACTAGTAGTACGAACACAAGTGACTCAAACGCGGATGGCATAGTGGTCAGTACTTCTGACTGTCACGGAACGGAACTGGGTTCGATCCTGGACAGACAGGAACGTTCGGAAGACAATATCCGCCATGCCTCGGACGAGCACGTTAAGTCGACGGGACTCAGGCACTGAACCCCAGATAACAAAATTAATTGTGTCTGTTCCTCCCACTTTCTAATTAGCTTCCGTTTGGTTTTCCATGTCGGGCACTCCAGCCCAAACCTCCTTCTTCTAAGATTTGTTTAAGACCTAGGGTCAGATCAGGGCCGTAGCAACTGGGAGAACAGATTGTCCCCCCAGGATGGTCATACCGAAGGCGTAATTTCGTTCTGTGAGGAGCGAAAGAAATAAAAATGAACAAAGGGTGAAGAAATTTGCAGAACATTTTTAACTCAAAAACAAATGTTTATACTTTAATATCTTCTTTTGCAAATACTTTAGCTAGCCACATGCAATATTATGGGCAGCTAACAAGAGTACAGAACTTACACTGTGATCTGTGGACCACCTCATATGGATGCATGGAATTGTCCGAAACAGTAGATGGAGGTATGTATGCGCCGCCCCGTTGGCGCAGTGGTCTAAGCGATGGCTTCTGATCACTCGTCCGAGATGGGTCCGGGTTCAAATGCCGGTGAGTTGAGTTTGTCTTATGGTACTGGCTCTCTTTCCTTCCTTGGTACCAGTGGCCCTAAATTAGGGACGGGTGACTGCTAATAGCCCATTGAGTTGCTCACGGTGGTCGTTAAACACAATTTAAAAAAAATAAAAAACAATATGCTGTTATGCCTAACCTTCATGACCTTTCTAAATACCTCGTAGGGATGAAGAGCTAATTAGTCATTTGTAATCTGTCACCCAATTTCTCTGAGTGTTTTAACCTTGAACGGAATTTTCCCAATCCCTACTCCGAAGGCATCTTCTTATTGTTACTATCTGATACTCATTCGTTCTGTGTTGGTTTGTTTTCATTCTGCATTTCTGCATATATTGGGATGTCCACATAGCTTTTACGTTGATATTTAGAACCTCTTGAGGTTCTAAATATCAACGTTAAAGCTATATAATTTTAAATTTTAAACAAAGTTATATCTAAAACTGGAAGTGAGATTTTTGAACGTCATAATAATTTCCTATAATGAAGATGTGACCGAATGAGAACTGCTTACTATTTGGGTGGAAGTAAGGAACGTACGAATTCAAAGGGGCCTAATTTCAAGGCTCGATCTCCCGGATGAGAAAAGCTTGCTACGTTCCTGGGTCAGACATTATCTTCTTAAAATCCTCGACATCAGTCTCAAATCTCTCTCCTTCATAAGATTCGCCAGTATTTTTGTAGCCGCTTTTAGCAGGTAATCAGTCAGAAAGGATTAGTATCAACCACATCCCTCCAAATGAGAACTTTGAATGTCAAAGCGCAGATTCACTCATTCCAGCTGTGTTCGTCCCACTTCTTGGACAGCGAATATATTCGTTCGAGCGGATTTCAGCCCGATTTGCTAACCCTCAATTAATTCGTTCCAGCAGGGTAAAGGGTTAAAAATACTGGCGGCAGGAAAAGGGTGGAACAAAATCATGGGAGCTTATATATAGTTCAGTCTTTAACAAGTTAGTAAAATCATGCAATGCAATGATTATGATAAGCTTTCCGACGTGCCAAAAATCATTACTCAAGTTTTGAGGATAATGTCTGCGGAATAAATATCGCTCCTTTGTCCTGACCTTTGACCCCATTTCGATAATATTCAACAGAACCGGTTCAGTAGACCTCTGGATCAACATGTCGCAATAGAAGCATTTTTACTCAAGTTATGAAGATAATGACTGTGGAATAAATCTCGCTCCTGTGCCCTGAACTTTGACTCAGAGCCGCGGATGGCTTAGTGGTTAGCGAGTCAGACTATCAATGCAAGGTCCTCCGGTTCGAGCCTGGGCTGATCTTTCAGAGATGGTGTGATTTACTAACAATCGCTGAATATCCGCCGTGCATCGGACGAGCACGTTAAGTGACGGCCCCGAGGCTGGACCCACTGGTTAAATGGGTATCCCTTCCTATGCCTACCCCCTGAAATTCTCTCACCCCTTTGTGTACAACACCGTACTTGTACGGTGGTGCCATCTACTGTATTCTAATCTCTCTACAAACTGTTCTGTCAAAGTCGCTAGACTTGCTCTCATTCCTTCCGTTTCTGTGTCCTGCCCAAAAGGCGATTTCGCTGTAGGTGGCTGGGACCTAAACTCTACTCACTGTGGACAGAAGTCTTACAAGAAAATGACAAATACTGTGTGTGTGTGTGTGTGTGTGTGTGTGACCTTTGACCCTATTTCGATCATATTAAACAGAACCGGTTCAGTATACCGCCGGAACAACATGCTGAAATTTTGTCGCAATAGAAGCCTTTTTACAGTTATGAGGATAATGGCTGTGGAATAAATATCGCTCCTGTGTCCTGACATTTGTCCCCATTTCAATTATATTCAACAGAACCGGTTCAGTATACCTCCGGAACAACATACTAAAGTTTTGTCGCAATAGAAGCATTTTTAGTCAAATTATGAGGCTGTGGAATAAATCTCGCTCCTGTGCGCTGACCTTTGACCCCATTTCGATGATATTAAACAGAACAGATTCACTATACCTCCGGAAAAACATGCTAAAGTTTTATCACAATAGAAGCATTTTTAGTTAATTTATGAAGAGGATAATGGCTGTGGAATAAATATCGCTCCTGTGTCCTGACCTTTGACCCCATTTCGATGATATTAAACACAATTGGTTCAGTGTACCTCCGAAACAACATGTTAAAGTTTTGTCGCAATCGAAGCATTTTTACATAAGTTATTACGCATGAGGGCAATGGAATTGATCCCGCTCCTATGTCCTGACCTTTAAATCCATTTCGCCCATTTTCAATAGGGTTCGGTTCGTCCCCATGTTGTCCCCTACCACATACTTAAATTTCATCGAAATCGAACCGTTTTTACGCGAGTTATCGTGCGGACGGACAGACAGACAGACAGACGGACAAAGCTGGAGCATATACGCTTCTTCAACCTACGGTTGGGAAGCGTAAAAAGCGTTTTTAGGAGCTTCAGGGTTATTTATACGGACTTTTAGCTGGTGTGTGTGTGTGTGTGATGGTTTCATTCATTTTTCAAAACATCAATGAGGTGATATCACTAAAAAAAAATAATATGACGTTCAGGTCTAGTCCTTATATACCGTTTCACTGAGTATTGCTTTTTTATTTTTACCTCTCCTTGCAGCATGGTTGTTAGGGTGAATTGTTCAAGTGCTCCTGGAAAGCAGTCATTCCCTTCTCCTTATTAACTCAAGCTCCCGCCAGAGCTCGTCGACTTCAAGCAGAGGCAATAATGAAGCTTCAATTAGCTAAGAGTCAGTGGCATTTAATTAGATCAAGGGAGAGTCGACAGCCTGTGGGGAAAGTTAATAAAATAAAAAAGTTCTGACTAAGAATGCTGCGTTGGACTTGTTTTTATTCATCGCTTTGATGCAACCTTGACAAACTTCAAAAAAAGGGGGGGGAGGGGAGGGGGTACCTACACTTTTATGTATAACGTTTTCGTAGATCAACGAAATGACTGATTTAAAACCTGTCTTTGTAGTTGCTGACTGCAGTTGTATAAATTTCCGAGAAACGCATTTCAGCTCGTTCTTTCTGCAAAGTGATAACAACGCCCTTTATGGCAAACCCCAACTTCTGCGTTACGACAATACTGTACACATGAACAAAGTGTCATAGAGTTATTTTTTTAAGCTACCGTATGTTACTTTCCAAGAAAAATGGCCGCATGTTCGTTTATAACAAGCGCCCTGTTAAAACCGTTGCCACACCGGTGACGCATTGGTCTAAAAGCGCTGTCTTCTGACCATTCGTCCGAGATGGATCCGGATTCTAATCCCGATGCGGCATGGGTGTTGTGTTAGTGACTCTCTTCCTTCCTTGGAACCAGTGGCCCTAAATTAGGGATGGGCGACTGCTTATAGTCTATTGAGTTACTCACGATGGTCGTTAAACTCCCAAACACAGAAATAAACAACAACAACAACAACAAAAACTCTTTGGGTTTGATCTGAACGATTTTGAATCGACTGTAATTACGCTCTTCCTTAAAGCGCAAATTTTTAATTTATTTTTTTTTTTAATTGGATGGAAGGGTGGAAGGGGATAGATGTAGAGGTACAGAGGTCTGCATGAGCCTGGAGGAGCCTTTTTTTAGTTTAGAGAACAAAGTAACGGGTCAGGCAACACTTTTTCCCAGACACTTACGACTGGGCCTGGCCACATCGACCCATTCGTTTTATCGCAATGGTAAAGAAAGAAAAAAGCCGTGTTTCCCAATTTTCTGGTCTGTTTACTGTTTTGCTGGTTTTACTTACTTCCACGACATAGCCCACGACGTAATCATAAAGGCAAGGAGAGGCACTCACTGTGTTTTTACCATCTGCAGGTATTCAGATGGTAAAAACACTTTTGGCCTTGTTGACAACAAACAAATGTTCGACTCCGAGCGAGTGTGTGTGCTGAATGGAGTGGGTTACGGAGGTGTTTGCAGTGGTGTGTGTGTGTGTGTGTGTGTGTGTGTGTGTGTGTGTGTGTGTGTGTGTAAGAGAGAGAGAGGAGGAGGAGGGGGAGAGAAAAAGAGAGAGAGAGAGAAAAAGAGAGAGAGAGAAAAAGAGAGAGAGAGAGTGACTACCTCCATTGTTTCTCCTACCCTTAATCCGTATAGGGTTTGACTTTTGTACTGTTACCGCTAGCTAGTTCAGAGAAAGGGAGATTTTGAACGCGCTCAGCCTTTTATTTTTCTCTCTTTAAAGGTTTTCTTCGATAATTGCCAAAGTTTGGTTAGCATTTTTAGGCTTACTTTCAACTAAGTATTTTCAATACTATCTCATTTCATTATTTAATTTTCACAATTTAATAAAATATAATAGAAAGACAAAATAATTCAAAATGGCACATCACGGGCCAAGCCGGGCATAAATGATATCTGCGGTTGACTGGCCGGGCCTTAAACACACGGGCTGGAAGCCGGGCCGGGCTGACCAAATAAGGCGCGTGCAGAACTCTAACGTAGGTTATTGCTGCAAATGTGCTGTAAACAAATAAATGACTTATGCCTTCTACTGGCAAAGCTGTGTGTTAAGAAATTTTTTTTAATTTTATGCAAAACATTCCTTGTGAGATACGCTATCAAAGAAAGAATTTTTCGAATTGGTTTGTTAGAAGCAGAGATAACAAGAAAAATGAAATATATATACGCCCTCTGGCAGAAAAAATCTGCATTACATTAAACAGAAAATATGCACAAATGGTTTTTCGTGGTGAACGATATCTTCCTTCAAAAGAACTTTTTCAATCGAGTTTTCAGGAGCGCAGATGTTGCTGCAAATACAGCGGAAACATTACTATACACTTACGCCTCCTCCTCAGCAGCTGTTTTCGGTGTGTTTCACATCTTGGAAACACACTTTAGTGTCCTTTATTTCATGTATAACTTATCTTTGCCGACAGTGAGATTCGAACTCATATCTTCCTACTTCGAAGCGGCTGTTCTCTCAATTGAACTATACACCGGCAGGCATACCGCTGCCTCACTGTCCACTAGACTCATACCTTACATCAGTAGTACGTGGCACATGAAAAGTCTCTTTATGTCATTTCCGTCATGAAACCCCTCTTTAACGTCTTCCACATCATTAGCAACGGAAACCTTTTTCAGTATCCATCCTGGTAATTTTCTTCGGTGTTTTTTTTTTTTTTCGTGGTTTAACGACCGACATGAGTGACTGTAAGGGCTCTAAAGACGTCGCCCGTCCCTAATTTATGGCCACTGCTTCTAGGAAAGGAACAGAGCCATTAGACAAACAAACCACCCATGCCTCAGTCTGGAATCGAACCCAGTCCCAGTCTTTGATGGTCAGAAGTTAGCGCCTCAAACCACTAGGCGAATATTTAATATTGATGTAGTAGTCTTTGGTACAGTATGAAGATGTCTTCAGTAAATAAATGCAGTCAAAATAAAATAATAAAAGAAGTATTCTAAAATTGCTCCCTTATCGAAGACCACTATAAAATAACCTCTGAAGTTTAACGAAACAGTTCCAAAAAAAAATCTAACTTAAAACCAGCTTCTAATATGAATAAATTTGTTTAAAATAAAAAAACAACTGCCGTTATCTCTCGACTTTACAAAAACCATTGGATATTTTTTATTTAGTGCTTCAGCGTAGCAATATGATTTCACCAGAAAATAGTGTTGAACGTACATAAAACTAATTGAGAAAAAGAGCAAACAAAGGAAGAAACCTCGTAATGGAAAATATATTTACTGTATTTTAATGTCTTCCTTGTTTATGGGGACACTCCTAAAGTGTTTTTTTTTCAACAGTTCGAACATTTACAAAATAACCATTTTCGGGAAAATCACTCGTTTAACAAATTACTTGATTCTTTTACTTTAAAGGAAATCCACCTATAGATCATTAAAAAAACTTACGAGAGAAAAATATAGCGCCCTATCCCTAAGCAGTTTCGAAATTTGTAACAATTGAGCAATAATAGATAGACCAGTTAGCTTCGACAGAAAACAAGCCACCCCATAAATAACAATTAGAGTTTGAAACATCCGCCCACTAAACTATTAGAGCAAGAATAACATCCAGAGGTCCGCGCCCGAAAGATCATTAACCATCGGTTTGGAGCAATAAATAATCGAAACTTTTCCATTACGGAACGACCATCTGTGAGGTCCAGGGTCCTCCTAGTATTATTCCAGATAAATTAACCACCTATGATATTCTTGTTGAGGAAGTAGGTGTCGCATCTGGGCTCTTTGTTATAAAATCTCTTTGAAATGTAAATAAAGAAAATAAGTTTTTTTCCTGTAAGTCGTGACTCAATTTCGTGAACAATATCTTGTTTTCAATTTGCATTATAATCGATGTATGTAAGCAACTTAATATAGAAAACTATTCTTTTTCTGGGAATAATTTATTATTTTTATAAATACACCACCCTCAGTTATCTATTTACCTATCTCAACGGGAAAAACCGTTCTTTTTCTGTCAGCAATACCTCGGTTTCATTAACACCTGACTCCTCAGCTTTATATATCTATCAACGGAGAAAATCATTCGTTTCCGTTGACAGTGCATCAGTTATATAAAAAAAATAATGTGATCCTCAGTTTTCCTTATCTGTCTGTTTATATTTCAAAGGAGAAGACCATTCTTCTGTTAACAGTGGATCAATTTTATAAACAACATGTGATTCACAGCTTCCTCTCTCTCTCAGGAAAAGCAACAATTCTTCTTCTGCTAACAGTCCATCAGTTATATAAACAACATCTGATCCACAGCTTCCTTTATCTCTCTTTCTCTCTCTCAGGAAAAAAATCTTCAGTTGACAGTGGATCAGTTTTATAAACAGCATGTGATCCACAGCTCTCTTTATCTGTCTCTTTCAGGAAAAAAATATTCTTCTTCTGTTAACACTAGATCAGTTTTATAAGGAAGATGAGATCCACAGCTTCCCTTCTCTTTCCCTCTCTCTCTCTCTCTCTCTCTCTCTCTCTCTCTCTCTCTCTCTCAGGAAAAACTTTCTTATTCTATTCATTGTGGAATAGTTTCATAAACAACATGTGGTCCATAGCTTCCTTTCTGTCTCTCAGGAAAAATTATCTTCCGTTAACAGTGGCAGTTTTATAAACGACATGTGATCCACAGCTTCTTTTACCTCTCTCTTTCAGAAAAAAACATTATTCCTCTGTTAAAAGTGGATCAGTTTTTTAAACAACATGTGATTTACAGCTTCCTTTATTTCTCTCTCTCTCTCTCTCTCTCTCTCTCATGAAAAAAAAAGTTATTTTTCTATTATCAGTGGATCAGTTTTGTAAGCAACACGCGATCCACAGCTTCGTTTATCTCTCTCTCTCTCTCTCTCTCTAGAAAGTATGTTAACAATGAATCAGTTTTATAAACAACAAATGATCCACAGCTTCTTTATTCTTCTCCTTCAGGGTAAGAAACAATCTTCTTTTATTAACAGTGGAGCAGTTTTTAAAACAAGATGTGATCTACAGCTTCTTTTATCTCTCTCTCTCTCTCTCTCTCTCTCTCTCTCTCAGGAAAAAAATATTTTCCTTATGTGGATCAGTTTTACAAACAGCATGTGATCCAAAGCTTCCTTTACATCTCTCTTTCAGGACGAAAAGGAGAAAAAAATTATTCTTCTGTTAAAAGTGGATCAGTTTTATAAACAACATGTGATAAACAGCTTCCTTTATGCATCTTTCAATCCGGAAAAATCATTCTTCTTCTATTAACGGTGGATCAGTTTTATAAACAACATGTGATCCATAGCTTCCTTTATTTCTCTCTCTCTCTCTCAGAAAAAAAGAATATTCTTCTTTTAACAGTGAATCAGTTTTATAAACAACACGTGTCCCTCAGTTTTCTTTGTCTATATATCTAACACTCCACAAAAAGAAATCTTCTTTTAACGGCATTTTGGATTTATTTATCAGCGTCTTCCTGTATAACATGGATTTTGAAATTTCTATAGTGCATGACAAACGTTATACTTTAAAATTTCCTTTAATTCTTAGTCTCTAGATTCAAATGGTTTTACAATGCGTAGTATTTTTTCCCTTTAAATGAAATTTGCATGCATATCTAATCTTTGCTCAATGGTCCAGGATATCAATGAATAAAGTACGGGATTACACCACTGTAAAATACAAATCTGGAAGATGTGAATCCGTTTATTGGTGTAAATATGATATGGATGTTAAGTCAGATAATACCCGAAAACTTGAAAATTTCGTCGTCCTGGAGAGGGAAATGAACCCGCATCTCCCGGATAGCGCCCGAGTATGCTAACCATTACACCACCCAGAACGACCAAGTTTCAGGTTACCGATTAATTTGAATATAACCATCACAGTATTCGCTAGTCTCCAGGACGACGAAATTTTCAAGTTCTCGGGTATTTTCTGACTTAACATCCATGACACATTTACACCAATAAAGAAAGGGATTCACGTCTTCCAAATTTGTATTGTACAATGGTGTAATCCCGTACATTATTCATTGATACTCCGCGCCTCAGGCAATCACGGGAATTAATTATAAACCTCTAGATTCTTTAAATATGAATGCCGGATGCTTCGACTAGCGTATCCTGTGATGGTTATATTCAAATTAATCGAAAATTGAAACTTGGTCGTTCTGGGTGGTGTAATGGTTGGTATACTCGGACGTCATCCGGGAGACGCGGGTTCATTTCCCGATCCAGGATGACGAATTTTTCAAATTTTCGAGTATTATCTGACTTAACATCCATGACATATTTACACCAATAAAGGGATTCACATCTTTCAAATTTGTATTGGCCCAGGATATATTTAATTGTTTACCAGTGACATAGTAGCACCTTTTTCGTTTTTACAGATCTCACAAAAACTATCCATTAAGACATGTTAGGTTTCCTGGAGCACGATTTTGGAGCCACCGTGTTGCGTAATGTATAAGTAACAAACTACACGCGCTGAAAAATCTTTAAGATGCTGACTTTTCTCAAAGTTTGGCACACACGAAGCCATGCTGTGTTTTGCTCCTAGCAGACATCAAACCCGCAAACTCCAAAGCTCCACAGGAAACCGATCGATGCGCGTAAGTTTTGCCGTGGGGCAACGTTTTGACGCAGAAACTTCCCGTTAGACTTCTACAGTACTAAAAAACAAATAAGTGAAGTCCTTTCCGGGGAACAAATTTGCATAATTTTTACTACTTGCTTACAAAGGTAGTTCCTTCGCCGGAAAGAATGAAAACATTGTGACTTCACTGGATGCTCAAAAGAAGTTTTGTAAACTCAACAACGTGATATTAAAGAAGTAAACGCTCTCTCAGTGAAGCATGCGATTCTGCATTCCAAGTGTCCACCATGTCGAACGTTTGCAAGCAACGACGAAAGGTAGAGCTATAACGAAAAAAGAAAAAAGTAAATAAATAAAGGAAGAGAAAACGCAAAACGGAAGCGGAAAATTGCCGGTCTGCCACTTCCCAGCCCTCCCACCTCCATCCACTTCTGCTACCTCCAGTGATCCGGAATTTTGAATCATATCCGACACCAGCGAGAGCAAACGAAAGAAGTCAATCACCTGTCTTGACTGTTCCTGCGAGAGCTTTCCCCGTCTTCTTTTACTTTCACTTGCTTCAAAGGCTGTTGCCGTCGTGTGCGGGAGCATTGCACCTTCCCACTGCACTGAGCGTAAGATGCACTTCACAATTTTCTCTGCTCTGTTAGGCAGACTTTCACTCTTTATTAGGCCAAGGGTGCTTTGAACCCGAAATTCGCTCGTGCTGATTCAGTCACTGTGGCAGTGGGAAAGAGACTGATTCGAATCTTCGTCGCATGCAAACATAGCACATTTTGGTAACTCGACGCTGAACTTCGGGTTAAAATACTGATGTTAAACACGTCTTCCTGTCGGTACCTGGATGCAAATCTTTCAACGAGATTAAATGAGCCATTCTTACGTCTATTTCAGGGTCGTGGGTTTTCGTTTATGGACTGACGTGGTGGACAATGAACAACCCACTCTGCTTAATACCCACATGTTTCGTTGACAAGTGACCCAATCTACAAATACAGTCACAATCTTATTTTACGATACTATTCCTTACCTGAAGGGTATGTTGTCCAGTAAATCGAGCATGATGTTCCATAGGAAGTAAAGTGGGACTTCAAGGAACGAAGGAAGCTTAACATTTAATTGAAAAAAAAAACGTATAAACAAAACAGGTAAAGTTTACCTGTTTTGTTTATACGTGTATTTTTATATTGGCGATATTTTAAGTATAAATGAGAAAAAAATCGAAAGAATGCCGTGGTACTCACTCACGACTACACCGAGCCACAATCCGGTACACACTAAGTGGAATTAAATCATAACAACAAACAATAACAACACATTCGCCTCACTCACGACCACACCAAGCCACAGTCCGGTACATACTAAGTCGAATTAAATCATAACAACAAACAATAACAACACATTCACCTCACTCACGACCACACCCAGCCACAGTCCGGTACATAGTAAGTGGAATTAAATCATAACAACCAACAATAACAACACCTTCGCCTCACTCACGACCACCCCAAGCCACAGTCCGGTACATACTAAGTGGAATTAAATCATAGAAACAAACAATAACACTTTCGCCTCACTCACGACCACACCAAGCCACAGTCCGGTACATACTAAGTCGAATTAAATCATAACAACAAACAATAACAACACATTCACCTCACTCACGACCACATCGAGCCACAGTCCGGTACATACTAAGTGGAATTAAATCATAACAACAAACAATAACAACACATTCGCCTCACTCACGACCACACCAAGCCACAGTCCGGTACATACTAAGTGGAATTAAATCATAGAAACAAACAATAACAACACATTCGCATCACTCACGACCACACCGAGCCACAGTTCGGTCCATAATAAGTGGATTGAAATCATAACAAAAAACAATAAGCTTTACTAATTCCTGACATTGTGCGGCACTTTGGTGGTGGATTAATGAATGTTTTTTGTCGTAAAACCAGTGAAAGGAGGTATATCAGTCATAAAAGTAAAGATATAGTAAATCTTACTTTAAAATAAGATTAGTAAACCTTTATTAAACTATGGCGGCGGCAATAATACGACTGTTTAGTTTTTACATTTATTGCAACCGGTATTTCTGTCATTATAAATTTTTCAGATTTAGACGAACGTAAGAAACGACCACGACACCGGTGAAATGTGATGTAGCTACGAAAGTCCATCTGCGCATGCGCAAGCTAAAATCTGACGTCAAGACAGAAAGAAAAGTCGAATCTCAAGTGTATTAGTGAGGGGATTGGTAACTTTTGGCCTTCGATATCTACAGACTACATCCCGTCGTGCTATACATCATTTTAAAGTTCTCTTCAATAGCACATATCAACCCATGGTGGGGGGGATTGAGAAGAAGCCGAATTTCGCTTCAATGCATTGTTTTCATAGCATCAAAAATGCATTTTATAATGACTTTTATTACATTTAAGGTGGACGTCAAGTAATTTTGCTTCCTATGCTTCCAATGGAAAAACTTCTGTACACATTTTCTTCACAATTAATGAGTTCCCAAGGATGAAAATTTGAACATCGATTAAAATAGCTTCATTTTATAACTTGGAATACTTAATATTTTCTAAAACATAACCATAATTATATAATCCAACATTTGTTTGTCTACTGGCGTCACAAAGTACAGGTCGCGCCATCTTTTTTATGGTTTCAACAACACCAAAGGAAAAGTTATTGATTTTTAATATAATTATGGTTATGTTTTAGAAAATATTAAGCATTCCAAGTTATAATATGAAGTTATTTTTATCGATGTTCAAATTTTCATCCTTGGGAACTCATTAATTGTGAAGAACATGTGTACAGAAGTTTTTTCCATTAGAAGTATAGGAAGCAAAATTACTTGACGTCCACCTTAACATGAGACTCTCGTAATTTACGCAGATTGCAATGAGAGATTATTACGTGTATGTAAAACGTGATGAAATAATGTTCGGCGATAGTTTAGTGTCGAGTAACAATGAAAGTAACTAATGTTGCGTCTTTTCATGGGACATCATTCAATTTTACTTCAGATTTACTTTATTACTATGGGGAGAAATACGTAGCATCAAAACGCATAAGTGAAAAACGTATAAACCAGGTTCTACTACATATAAGGCTTTCGTTGTTTTGGTGTTGTAGTTAATTAATATCCTTAGCTAACATTTATTGAACACATAACGTACTAAATAATTAATTCTGACTAATCGAAATAGTGGCCAAGTACAAAAGAATCAGAAAACTTACGTAACAATTCCCCTGTCCTTATTCTTCTAAACGATAGTACTCACAAATATCTAAAACAATATAATTTCCTTTGACCGAACGTATGAACGTTTGTACTATTTTGTCGCGCACAGCGAACGCGTGTCGTGTACCACTTTGCTTTGTGGTCATAGGAATAAAGACCGAATTTTCACAGCTGTTCGTGTGACGTCATCTCATCCAAATTCATTCTGACAAGATGTCAGAGATGCGTTACGTCACACGGTCAGCTCTTTAGAAACAGGAAAACGTTACGTCAGGAATTTTGGTTGTATTTGTCGTTCGTAAACGACATATAAAATTTTTCATTTAGAATCTCGTCGTATGAAATTTAATTTTAAGATTCCCCTTGCAAACCAGGATCCAAGAGGAGGCTGCAGGAGTCTTAAGGCAGAGGTCTCCTCCAAACAAAGAGGTTTTAAAGCCTCTGAACTGAAACGGAAAATTCGTGCAGCTCGGAGATTTGTGGAACCTCTGAGGTTTCAACATGAGAAACCCCATTGAGATTCCGGCCAACGGGGTGACGCATCCAGAAGACTCTTCTCTTAAACCCGTGCCTGGTACATTCTACAGAAATGAATGTTCGGAAATTACAGAAATCGGGTTAATGTTCGTCCTCCATGTGGATTCATCACGGGAAAGTAATATTTATTTCATAGATCTGTTTCTTATTAAATAGAACTGCAATCTGCACTCTAAATGCGCATTATTTCGATATTATTACTACACTCAATGGACAGAACATTATAGATATCTACCAAATACCGCGTTGGTCCTCTAGCACGAATAACAGCTTATATAGTACACGCAGAGGCATCGACTCCACCAAATGATGGGGCGTTTCAGGAGGTAATGCCAGCCATGCTTATTGTAGCATGTCCATAATTCCCTCCGAGATGTCGGTCCAGGATCCATGGGCCTGATGTTCCTCTCCACGACATCCAAGAGAGCTTCGACAGTGTTTAAATCTGGGGATCTTAGGGGTCACTGGATGGTTCCAAACTCAGATGAGTGTTCGGCGAGCCATGTCTGTGTGGTTACTTCCCTGTAGAGCGGCGCTTTGCCCTGCTGAAACAGGCCATCAGCCGCAGGATGCGCGAAGGTCATGAAAGCGTGAATGTGATCAGCCAGCACATGCTGGTAGTGTGCAACAGTTAAGGATCTCTCCAGACACACTAAGGAACCTAATGTGTCCCATAAGAAGGCTCTCCAAACCATCGCAGAGCCACCACCGCCATGCACAGAGCCGACATCGCACGAGAGGAGCCATGGCCTCATGCTGTCGACGTCACACCCGAACCCTCCTCCTGTCAGCTCGGTACAGCTGAAAACGGAATTCATCTGACCACACGACAGAGCCGCGGATGGCTTAGTGGTTAGCGATTCAGACTATTAATGCAAGGTTCTCAGGTTCGAACCTGTGCTGATCTTTCAGAGATGGTGTGATTTACTAACAATCGCTGAATATCCGCCGTGCATCGGACGAGCACGTTAAGTGACGGACCCCAGGCTGGACCCACTGGTTAAATGGGTATCCTTTCCTATGCCCCCCCTGAAATTCTCTCACCCTTCTGTGTGCAACATCGTACTTGTACAGTGGCGCCATCTACTGTACTCTAATCCCACTGCAAACTGTTTTGTCAAAGTAGCTAGACTTGCTCTCATTCCTTCCGTTTCTGTGTCCTGCCCAAAAGGCGATCTCGCTGTAGGTGGTCTGGGACCTAAACTCTACTCACTGTGGACGGAAGTCCTACAAGAAAATGGCAAAAACTGTGAAGTCTGACCACACGACGCGGCGCCACTCTGTAGTGATACAGTGTTTATATTCCCAGCACAAAAGCGAGTGTAATGTCCGATGACAAGCAGTCAACAGCAGCACACGAATAGGACGTCGAATCCCGTAGCGCAGGGTGTGCACCGTATGTCCTACCGTTCGCCCGCTGACACTGCTTGGGCCTCCGATATTTAACCTGGGTGTAATTTGCGCCGCCGTTGCGAAGCGGTCGGTCTGTACAACCCTGGATAGTATACGTCAACCCTGGTCATCAGTGGCATGTGGTAGGCCACCGCTTACTCTTTGGGTCCTGCTATGTCCCTCGGTGATACACTTACGGTACACCGTTGATACGGTTACTCTCGGGAACTCTAGGGTTCGTACCACTTGAGCAATAGAATGGCCCATCTGTCTTGTGCCGACAATGCGTCCACGATCAAAGTCGCTCAGATCATCACGTTTACCCATGTTCGTCAATTGCCATACACTGTAGAGAAGCCCTTCTGTCCAGCCTATTTATCGCCTGCGTTCAGTTTGGGTCTGTTCCACTCTGCGCGGAGGATTTCCAATGTCAACTTCTACCTCCTATGTTTTGTCTACTGAGTATATTATTTAAAGAAAACAATAAGCAGTGTTCTTCCGAGTGAGTGAGATTCGATGCTCAAAAAAATAATTTTTCGATCGGATTTTTGGGTCATTTTTTTTTTTATATTTGGATTAGTTCTCGAAGATGCAGGAGCCTGAATCCTCCAAAATTTACTACATTTTCTTTTTGGTATGAATGTGCTGCAGTAACTCAAGAACCTGTGATCGAGACGCTGCGGTTACCTCATCATTGTTTGTTCGGAAGTACTCGTGTCATTTCTCTCCTGTTTTATTGTATGTTCTAATAATTTTTAACCACCTTTTTTCTGACAGATGGCGAAACTAAAAACCACAGTAAAACTCTTACCTTCATACAAATCAAACTAAATCCAGACGACTAAAGTTCAAGACATATTTTCATTAATGCTCTCACCTGGACTAGCATGAGCTACTGCGCAGGTGTTCAGGTACTTCCTACCCAAATATCATTTGGTTTTTTGTGATGGAAGTTTATCTTTTTTTATTTATTTAACGTTTCTGTCACCGATTGCTTCAACTGGCTTACTAACTTTTTGTGCTTTCCTTTCCAACAGCGTCGCTTCGTTCTTCCAATAGTAACATAAATTTCTTAAAATGTTCAGTCTCTCTCGTTTGTATTCTATACATGCATTTATCACCGAAGTAAGGGTTTTATTCCTGGGTGAATTTACTAGTTCAGCATTCGTGTTTTAAGATCTCATTCACTCTGAGACTGACCTTTCTTAGAGTTCGTTTCTTTACCTTACAACCTTTCGTAATAATCGTGTTCCCTTTTCCTAATATTTTGAATGGGCAGAAGTTTTAATTTTTCTTGCTGAGTGGTTTCTTTGTCCGTGCACACTTCTTTACATTTTCCTCACTCTTCAAACGCAGTTTGGTAACAGAACTGTTTGGTTATGTGTGAATGTTATTTCCCCGTAGCAGATCAACGTCTTGATCCCAAGGGACTCTGAATCATTATGTCCGAACCTTGAAAAGAACTCAGCGCCCAGGAAGTGAGCATATAGCCTTTCTTTGTGCGTAACGATCATGATGAGGCGATCAGCGGGAAGCTGCTTAATGTCTAGAATAACCCATTATAAAGGTTGCGAGCTATAATTACGAAGAGTGCTCCACTAAGGTTCTCCTTTCGCGAACCTGTAAATGAGCTTAAAGCACGCTCAGTCTAAACCTTTTAACCCAGAAAGGTTTCTGGAGATATACTTCGCTTGACTTCGGTTTTAAATACTGCTCTCAGTTACGTGTCCTACAGGATATCAACTACGCGAAGATAATTCAACTGATATTTCTAAACAGACACCAAATTACACACACACACACACACACTATAAAAAAATTAAGAAACTTTATTTAGTACCGAGTAGCTCCATCTTTGTTGCGAATAACGGCAAGTATGACACGCGGTATGGATTCTATGAGATGCTTGAGTTCGATTTGGTCCAAAGATAACCATTCTTGCAACAAAATATTGCGCAGCTCTGTCAGATTGACGGAAGAGCATGTTGATGCCGAACAGCATCTCATAAATTATTTAGGGCTGCTGGTTTCAGATGGAACATCCCTCGCTATAAATGAGCCTACGCCTTCCCGATGCCAGAGATGGAAACGGGTCGGGTCAAGGTGTACCTGACCCGATTTTGACCCAGTTTTATTCCCGTTTTATTTTTGAAAAGAGAAAAATATCTTCCAAAGAAAAATGCGCGTTGTGGAATTCTGTAGTCGATACTGGTGCCCACGGAGTGAATAATGATTTGCCATGCAAAAATATTGTCGTCTCTTTCTTAAAGCAACGAAGATTTCTACCGACACCATATCGTAACAAGTTAGTAAAATCATGCAATGCATTGATTATGATACGCTTTCAAACATACCAGAAATCATTACTCAAATTATGAGGATAATGGCTGTAGAATAAATCTCGCTCCTATGACCTGACCTTTGGCCCCATTTCGATGATATTCGACAGAACCAGTAAATATACTTCCGGAACAACATGACAAAGTTTTGTCTCAATCGAAGCATTTTTACGTAAGTTATAACGCATAAGGGCGATGAAATGGATCCCGATCCTATGTCCTGACCTTTGACCCCGTTTCGTCCATTTTCAATAGGGTTCGTCCCCAGGTGGTCCCCTACCATACTAAAATTTCATAGAAATCGAACCATATGTACGCAAGTTATGACGCATAAGGGCAATGGAATGCATCCCGCTCCTATGTCCTGACCTTTGATCCCACTTCGCCCATTTTCAATAGGGTTCGTCTCAGATGATCTCCTAGGACATACTAAAATTTCATATAAATCGAACCATATTTACGCAAGTTCTGACGCATAAGGGCAATGGAATGCATCCCGCTCCTATGTCCTGACCTTTGACCCCATTTGTTCCATTTTCAATAGGGTTCGTCCCCAGGTGGTCCCCTACCACATACCAAAATTTCATCGAAATCGAACCATTTTTACGCGAGTTATCGTGCGGACAGACGGACAAAGCTGGAGCATATACGCTTCTTCAACCTACGGTTGGAAAGCGTAAAAAAGATACTTCCTTTGCGTTCTTTTACAGTGCGATTACCCAGGACAAGGTACAGGCAATCTCCACTCGCCTGTTTCTCAGCTGATTTAATCTCTCCGTGCGAAGTTCACTGTATGACTAAGAGTTACCTTTCACATATCATCTTTTACATTGAGCATTCAGAAATTAACTCCTTATTTGTTAATATGGATGTATGTAATATTAAGGAGGTTGAGAAAGGCTTCGAGGCCAACAAATACGTGCTTGTTGAAAACCACAAGGGAAAGAGTGAATGCTGGAAATTGTTTCGTCTCATTAAGGAACCGGTGAATAATTTTTTTTGTGTGTGTTGTTTGGTCTTGCTTGTTTTTCAAAATATGGAAAGTGTATAATTACAAAGAAAGACATCGCCGGTGTAATAAAAGATTATGGAACCAAAAATCTAACGGACCATATGAAAGTATGCGCACGTCCATCAAAGCGTGGAAAGAGTTAACAATCTAAAAACATTAAAAAAAATACATTTGTGTAATCGTAAATAATGATTCCCATTTGTAATATACTCCATGGTCACGAACATGGTCAGCCATTACTTCTGGATTACGCAAAAATAGTGGCACTAAAAATGGCACTAAAATTTAGCAAGTAACCAAATTTTATTATTAAAGAAGGATTTCACTTATTAAATATCAAGCAGTTATTGGGATGAATATATATATTACGTTTATGTGTATATATGCTCTTAAGTATATATATATATATATATATATATATAAATAAATTGGGTTTCGAATTTATAGTTCAAAGCAGATTTGTCTGGGTCAGTTCCGGGTCCGAAATTTTTGACCCGTTTGCAGCTCTACCCGATGGCCGACTGGTCAGACTCCAATGGCGGGGTCTCTGACCACTTGGGCACCGGAGAGTCAGACGTCCCCCCAAATTAGGAAGGTCTGACTGCCTGTAACCCTAAAACACTCATGTGGCTCCTTAAGCTCAGACTATACAGGGTGTCCCAAAAATGTATAACCAATTTCAAATGATGATAACTTTGGATACAAAACTAATTACAGCATTCTGTTTGCTGCAGGTGGTAAGAAATACCCTCAAGTTTTCTAGAAGTGTACCGAATGGATCCTGCGACGAAAGCACAGATTGTGGAGTGGTTTATTGAAACCCGGTGCGAACCGCCGGTTCAGCGGAATTTCAGAGCAAAATATGGGAGCAAACCACTCGCACGAAACTTTATCAGAAAGTGGTATAAGTCATTCCAGAAATTTGGTAGCATGTTTACAAAGAAAATCCCTGGATGACCATCGCTGATTTCAGAAAGGAAGGAGGTTGTGAGCCAAACATTCACTGGCATCCCTCGAAAGTCAATCAGACAAGCAGCACGACAGCTGGACATCCCCAACTCGTCAGTGCACAGAGTGTTACGTCAGAGATTGGAAACTCACCTGCATAAACTGCGATGAACCATCACATAACCCCAGATAATCACGTGAAACGCAAACAGTTTGCTGAAGAAATGCTGGAGAACATTGCAAGTGCTGAATCTTTCCTGAGACAAATCTGTTTCTCGGTTGAGTGCACTTTCCATGTTTCTGGAAAGGTTAATGAGCAGAATGTGAGAATTTAGGGAATTCAACACCCACATTGCACAATGGAACATAAACATGCTAGCCTAAAAGTGAATGTTTGGTGTGGCATACTTAGGACGACCGAGTTATTGGACCCGACCCTTCTCCTTTCCGGAAACGACCGTGAGAGCTGATAATTATCTGAATATGACTGAGCAGCTATTGTGTATCCCCAGTTGGATGAACTTGCAACTCCGGTCATTTTCCAACAAGATGGGGCGATACTGGTGAATAATGATTGCATGGCAAATCATTATTTACTCCGTGGGCACCAGTATCGACTACAGAATTCCACAACGTGCATTTTTCTTTGGAATATATTTTTCTCTTTTCAAAAATAAAACGGGAACAAATCCTGTTAAAATCGGGTCAGGAACACCTTGACCCCACCCGTTGACCCGTGACCCGTTTCCATCTCTGGCTGGTAGTGAAAAGCATTAATAATTCGTTCTTTCAGCGTTTTGTTAAAAAAAAAAAAGTTGCTATCAAGCCTGCCCTACCAAAATTAATGTTCGCCCACGCGTTGCCCATTCTGATTTCGAAGTCTAGCGACGTCCATGCTGCAAGGACACCGCGATATTTTCTGCGAATAATCGCTTGTGACATTGTCAAGTTCGACAACGAAAATACTTTGGAAAAGTCTACCTACTTCCTCAATTTACCTTTACAATGAATGTATATACGTAATGAGAGCTGAAGGCACGTTTTCCTCATTGGTCACCTTTTCGGCTTGGGAGAATGGCTGAATGATAATCTGTGGTTGTTTAGACTTGGATATATTTAGCTGACATATTCACAAAAATTAATGAAGTTAACCGGAGAAAATGCTACTGTTTTCAAGGCTTTTGATAAAATTCGTGCTTTCAAGAGAAAGCTGCAGTTCTGTACTGCATGTTTCCGAAACCGTGAGGTTGATAGCTTCCAAGCACTTACGCACTTCTTGGAAGAGCTTAAAGGAAGCATTCGTGAATCTGACGAGATTGTTTGAAAATTCATCCAATACCTACAATAAATAAATGATGCTCTCTTGCAGTACTTTCCAAATGCAATGCGTGAGAATTTAGAAAAATATACGTGGGTAAAAGATGCGTTTGCAGTTAAAGGCAAACCTCGCAGCAAGACTGCAAGTGAATATGGAAATCTTATCAATCTGACACTTCGGAAAAGGCAGTGTTTGATAAGCCACGAATTTTGGTGAAGCGTCAAGAAACAGTACGCATGTTTATCACAGAAAGCGGTTAGAATAGTCCTTTCCTTTTTCAATATGCATCTGTGTGAGAGTGGCATTTCAACGCGTGGCTTTTCAACCTAATGTTTCCACAAAATCTAAGTGTCACAACAGTGCAGAGCGGGACATGTGATGCAAATCTGCTCCATAGAGCCGGACGTGAAATAACTTTGTAAGGATAAGAAACAACTGCACTCGTCGCATTGAGAATAGTAATTCAATAATTTTTTTTACGGATACTTGCCATGCATTGTATTTTTCAGAAATGAAACCAATATTCCTAGATTTCTCAAAAATAAAATTCTTAAATCCTCATTGCCTGTATAAATACAATTCTGTCCTGAATATAAACACCGGCATAGCAAAAAACGTTGGTCACCCACCCCCCGGTGGCGCAGTGGTCTTAGCGATGGCATCTGATCATTTGTCCGAAAGGGGTGCGGGTTCGAATCCCGTGAGGCATGAATGTTGTGTTTGTGTTACGGCACTGGATCTCTCCCTTCCCTGGAACCAGTGGCCCTAAATTAGGGCCGGGCGACTGCTTGTAGCCCATTGAATTGCTCACGGTGGTCGTTAAACCTCCGATCCAAAAAAAATAAAAATAAAGGATCTGAGTTTCGTTTTTTTCTTTAAAGAATGAAAAAAGGCATAAAAACTGTTTAACCAATCAAGACAAAATTTGATATTTCCAAGCTTTGTTTTAAAAATTTTTATATTCAATGCAGTTGAAATTGGACAAAAGTATAATTTACATATTGCGAAACCATTGTTTGTTTTTCCTAGGCTAGGCGATTTAAAAAAAATACAGGAAGGCTCAGTTTTGATCGAGCTGTCTTTTTGGAACGTAGGACTACAACTTTTAGATCGGGGAGTTGAAATAAGTTGGTCGAGCATGGTTTCAAAGCGTGTTTTTAATTTGCTATAGCCAACACAAGTCTATGATATGAAAAGTAGTTTACATAATTTTTACAAATAATGCTGGAAACTTTTTGCGAACACAAAGCAGATCGATACACGAATTACCCGAAGTGTCGCTCTGTCTTCTTAGGCTTCTTACATTCCTCATCACTTGCTCTTGTCTTTCGTTTTGATTTTCTCCACTTTTGTTTGCGTTCATTCTAAGAATTCCGCGGCATTGTCGAAAATGATAACCCGTTCACACGAAAACATTTTTTTTTATTTTTTTAAACGACTGCGATATGTTCTTTAAATATTCGAATAGATCTCGTCAAGAGCTTTAAAACGATACTACGCACAGTCGTTCCGCGTTTACGGTTGTCCAGATAAACCGCGATATTGTCAAATGTGTTCACCGGTTCACAAGAAAACAATTTTTGAAGTGTTCAGTTCAAACCACTGTGAAATGTTCTTTATATATTTGAATAGATCTCGTCGAGAGCTTTAAAACGATACCACGCACAGTCGTGTTCGCTCACGGTTGCGGAGATAGTCTGAGTCAAACGCAGCGGCACCTCCCAGAAATGCTGCATCATTTCCCTCCGCGCACAGGGAGAGAGGGGAGCGTCGCGCGCACATTGTATTGCGCAGTACGCGAATTGGACTCCATGCTGTTTATGAATATGCTATAACACGATTAGTGTGCGGGATGCATTTTTAACGCTATAATGATTTCAATTGGGATCAAGTTTTGTCACAGGCCAGTGATGTATTCAGGCTTCTTCTCGAAGGTGATTACACCCCCCCGAAAATCCATGAACGCCCACCCCCGTAGGTTTTTTGTTCGGGCGATTTTTTTGTCTAATGGTTGTAGTTGTTAGCTGAATATTTGGAGAAATTAATTTAAAAAACTTAAGAAAATGAGAGAAAATATAGTAATAAAAAGAAAACATCCGCATGGACTTCAATCTGAAATTTCAATAATCCTTCAATAAAACATTAAACAGTTCTCGCTGAAGGGGTTATTTTTTAAGCACTGACAACTCGAACTAGTTCCGCCATAAAAACCTAATTCCGAAGAGTAGAGATGTTTGCACTGTATACATCATATTTTGGAAGCTAGCATTCAGCTTTATTTCAGTCTTCTGGATGCGGACTTCCCATGTATAAGGTTAAGCCTCAGTGTAGCTAACGTGACGTTAGTGCTTTCGATACCACAAAATATTTGCTATCTAATTTTTAACAATAGCAAGTTATTAGAAATTGTTCATATACAAAGTTGTTTTTTTCTGGTGGTGAGTGGTTTACACACTGTGACAGAAAAAAAATAAAAAAATCGAAGCACCTCAAACTGACATCCGAACAGTTAGTTAGTTGTGGGGGTTTTTCGCTACTATGTGCTAATCTAAATAAATTAAAGGGGCTGGAACCAAATGGCAGGGGAATGGTTTACACCATATGTTTTCAGGCAACACTGTAATAATTCCTTAATAATCACTAAACACAGGCGAGGACATTTTTACTACTCCTAATGTTTTGTGGGGGGATTTTCTCCAGCACAGCGTTATCTTTCTAGCATCCTCGATAATTTACACCACCCCATGGTGAAATCCGTAATGCATTACTGAAGGAAAGCAAAGGTATAACATTTTTACATTTTTAATCACTTGTATGTGTAGATTTCTTGGAATTAGCATTTGCGATATACGAGCATTAGAAAATTTTTATAAACTAGTTAAAAAACATTTATATACAATAATTTATACACTGAGTGGCCACTTTATTATGACCACCTGACAGTTTTAAGCAAATAAGCTATGGCTGCACGCTGTTGCCGCCAGAGGGTGAGGTTAGTATAAAAGGAAAGCTTAGTGCTTGCGACAGTAGCACAAGTGATTTTTTGGGTGACGAGATGGGTAAAAAATGCGATTTGACGGAGTTTCAACGTGGGATGATTGTAGGAGCTCGGAGCCATGGAGCGAGTATCACCGAAACCGCCGAATTCGTGAAATGTTCCAGATCAGCTGTTGTTAAAGTTTTTAAAGACTGGACTGATAGCCAAAAAACTGGGTCTCTACGTGCAACGTGTGGTCGTCATCGACTAGTGACTGCTCGGGCGGAACGGAGAGTGTCCAGACTGGTAACAGACAACAGAAGGGCAACAGTGCAGCAAATTACAGACCATCTTAATCAAGGATCCCCTCAAATGATCTCTACACGCACTGTTCGCCGTACACTGCATCGGATGGTATATGTCAGCCAAAGGCCTGTTCGAACACCTTTACTGTCTGCAGTTAACAAGAGAAAACGTCTCCAGTTCGCACAGGAGCACAAGGATTGGACAGTCGATAATTGGAAAAAAGTCATGTGGTCCGATGAATCACGTTTTCAGTTGCACCATGCCGATGGCCGAGTGAGAATTTCGCGGAAACAGCATGAAAGCATGGACCCCAAATGCATTGCTACAACCCTTCAAGCTGGTGGAGGCAACGTTATGGTTTGGGGAATGTTTTCCCGGCATGCTTTCGGCCCTTTAATTCGTGTTGATCAACGTCTCACTGGCACATCATATCTAAACATCGTTGCGGACCAAGTGCATCCTGTCATGTGGATGGTTTATCCCAATGGCGATGGCTACTTTCAACAAGATAATGCGTCCTGCCATAGTGCTCGTATTGTACAGGATTAGTTTCAGCAACATGCCGGTGAGTTTACTTTGCTTAGGTGGCCCCCACGATCTCCAGATCTCAACCACATTGAGAATTTGTGGGATGAAGTTGAACGAGCCATCAGACAGCTGGATCCACAACCCTGCAATCTCACACTCCTGGAAAGTGCTATTCATCAAGCATGGTCTCAGATTCCACAAACAACCTAACAACATCTCGTGGAGTACATGCCACGAAATTTTTTTTTTTTTTTTTTTTTTTGATTGGAGGTTTAACGACCACCATGAGCAACTCAATGGGCTATAAGCAGTCGCCCGTCCCTAATTTAGGGTCACTGGTTCCAGGGAAGGGAGAGAGCCAGTGCCGTAAGACAAACACAACATCCATGCCTGACCGGGATTCGAACCCGGACCCCTTACGGACGAATGATCACAGGCCAACGCCTTAGACCACTGCGCCACCGGGGCGGCCACGAAAAATTGACGCAGTATTAAAGGCAAAAGGTAGCCCAACAAAGTACTGAGGGGGTGGTCATAATAAAGTGGCCACTCAGTGTATAATCAGTTAATACGTTTCAGCACCCTCAAAATTTGTAATTGCTTCCTCGGAGAAACCTCTCTGAATGCAACGCTGTTACTGGCGGTCGGCCATATGTCGCCTCATACTATCCGCTGAGTTAGACGCCGTCCTACGTTAAAAAAAAGAAAAAAAAAGAAAGAAAAAGAAAAAGGTGTGGATGAAATGCCTTTAAGAACTCCTCGTTTCACGTCATAACTACATATATAATTACACACACTGCATATTTTGGATTTACACTGCCTAGTGTGAAGCAGTTTGAGATATTTCACTTGCTTTCCAATAAATATTCGGTTCCTTTTCTTCGAATGTTTACGTTTTAGCGTCGATATTTATTTGTGCCTAAAGTTTTGCGACTGAAGGTAAAGCATTTCAAAAATGAATAAACGTAACGAGTGCGAGAAAATGGACGGGCAAATTGCAATAGTTTATCGTGAAAGTCAGAGCGACAAATTACACTGCAAACTGTATTTCTGTGTCTTAAACAAGCTTCTCTAAATTCTCTAACACACACACACACGCACACACACACACACTTCAGTGTTTTAAAACTTAAATTTCCACACTGATGGCTCGAAGGACTTGATCTCGAATCGGCTGCTTTTCCAGCGTCGCTCTCAATCAGATCGATAGCGCTTTAAGCGTAAAATCAAAATTCTCTTCATTAATTTTTTTCAAATACGGCATGTGCTAATTGTTATTGCATTCTTTGAGTCTTTTGTAGGGGAGGCTCAAAACTTTCTAACGGGTGGCTAAGCCCCTTGGCAGCCCCCATGCTACATTCCTGCATCAAAGGTCTTAAGGCTTTTTTATCAGTTGCTTTCACGCGCTTGATAGAAATAGTGTAGATTCGAGGCTTATCGACAAACCGGATTCAACCACAAAACTTGATATTTTGGAAGCTTTCCACGTATATAAAAATTCTTCGCAATTTATCACCAACGAGATGATATCCACACCATTTCTGTCAAGCGCGTGGAAGCAATTAACAAAAATCAGTGACCGTTAATTATGTCACGTGCGATTTATGTATTTACGTGCGATTCCTCCTGAAGAAGCTGCGGAAAGCCCAGCAAAAACTAGGTCGACAAATAAATTAATAAAAATAAAATTAACTGAACATTGTTTTCCTTAATATTTTAATGTTATTTAACGAATCTCTAAAATTATCCCCCCACCCTTTTTTTTTTTTTAAACTGTGGTGCTGTATTTTACGTTTTGGATTTTCCTTCACAGATACGTAGTTGTTTTTATAATTAGTAAACGAACGAAACGTTGTTTAACAGCTGATTGCTACAAATCAATTGTACTTGCATCACGCCCCGGTTCGAGGCTAGTCTGCTAAGCTTATCTGACTTGAAAGGAAAGCGAAAACCCAGGAATGTCATTTCCGGTTGTGAGGGTTTCCGTTCCGTCTTATTCCTGCGAATCGGGTTTACACAACAGCGTTTAAGGTCTGTGACAGCTGGTAACTTACTTGCTGCTCAGCATTTGAACATAAAAACACTTATTTGACGGAGGACTTCATCAAGATACGAAAAGGGGAAGTTCACAAATATTGCATAAAACACACCTGCACAATCTTCTTCAAAATTCGAAATAAACATAATCTTTGAGGGATGAAAATGCTCGATATTTTCCAGAAAAATTAAAATTAAAAGGCACTGAAAAAAAAATCGGTACCATACCCTGGTACTCTTCGGCGATAATTTATACTACGCATTTTTCGAATGGCAAGATCTTTGTATGTATGAAATAAAACGAATGATTCGAGAGTATACGTTTATTTATGAACAACACATCGCATTTATTCGCGTCACTCGACGACCACACCGAGCCACAAGCCGGTACATACTGAGTGGGATTAAACCATAACAACAAACAATGAGGTTTATTAATTCTTGACATTGAGGGATACTTACAAAGAAACGGACATGTGGTTGTCGCTGATTGCAAAACCAAAGTATGTTGTTCAGATAGAGGATCATAAGATATGTTTATATCCAAACTTTGAGCTGCTATGGACAACAGGGGGAGCCACTATAGCCTTGTTCATGAGCTTTATATTATGTAATGTATGTATATTATAAATGTTATATTAGAACTCCTTACAATTATTTTCTATCAAAATAAGTGCAAGAAGTCCCTATAAAAATATGGTTAAATTCATAACGGACACTGTGTTGGTAACATAAGACATCATTCGTCCGAAAGGGATCCGGGTTCGAATCCCGGTGAGGCATGGATGTTGTGTTTGTCTTACGGCACTGGCTCTCTATCTTCTCTGAAACCAGTGACCCTAAATTAGGGACGGGTGACTGCTTATAGCCCATTGAGTTGCTCACGGTGGTCGTTAAACCTCCAATGAAAAAAAAAAAAAAAAAAACACACATCAGTCATGAACTTTTGGCACAGAGACCACTTTCTCCGTCTGCAGTCTTTTGTTCGATATCAGTTTTCAGCGCCTGGATTTCAAAACCTAAGCCGCTTTGCATTTTATAAGTGCAGTTATGTCTCACCCTGGATACTTCCAAACACCTCTCCAGTATTGTTTTGAATCGGGCCTGATTGAGGAATGTGGTAGAGGAGATTGCGAAGAAACAGCATTCATGAAATGTGCTCACTGTGAGAACTACTTTTGTTTGGATCATTCCATAATTAAAGATCTTCATATTTTTTGTCGTGAAAGGTGAGTGCAATGTATATCCATTACTGAACACGTTATATTGTACATCCATTCATGAATACTTTGTAATATATACCAATTGCTTAAAACAACGAAAACAATTCCGATACGGGCCGCAACAGTAATGGAGATTCCATTAATATTGTGTCCGCCAGTGTTCTTTGATGTCCTGTAACTTCATCATTTATATCCATAACACCTAAAAGTTTGTCATTATACATTACTCCTTCAGCACTGTCGAACGATATTACAAGCACTGGGCATCTATATAGCGACAACGGTCCGGACCGTTCCCTTGTTAGGTAGGTGGATTAATGAATGTTATTTTCGTAAAAGCAATGAAAGAAAGTATGTGAGTCAAAAAAGTATATATTTACTAAACTATGGCGGTGGCACTAATAAGAATTTCGTCTGTTTAGTTTTTCAAAAACAATATTTATTTTTATTTTTATATGTTATTCTGATTTAGACGAACGTAAGAAACAATCCGGACACCGATAAATATGATGTAGCTACTCCATCTGCGCACGCGCAAGCTAAAATCTGACCTCAAGATAGAATGAAAAGCTGAATCACAAGTGTCTTAGTTAGGGGAATTGGTAACTTTTGGTCTAGGATATCTAAAAGTTACAAATTACTCCATCATTTTAAAGATCTCGTCAAAAACAGGTTACTCCCTCCCAAGGGTGGTCGAGAGAAAGCCAAATTTCGCTACGACGCATATTTTACTACTGTCGGAAAAGACACATAGCATCAAAATTCAAAATGCATTTTTGTACTGGCTTTTATCACATTTAGCACGAGGTTCTCGTACTTTGCGCACATCACAATGAGATATTGTTACGTCTATGTAAAACGTTTTAAAATAATGCTCCGCGATAGTTTAACAAATTATATTGTTGAATAGCAAAGAAATTAAGTATTTTCTTTCTTATTATTGTGGGTTTAACGACCACCGTGAGCAACTCAATGGCTATAAGCAGTCGCCCGTCCCTAATTTAGGGTCACTGGTTCCAGGAAAGGGAGAGAGCCAGTGCCGTAAGACAAACACAACATCCATGTGTCACCGGGATTCAAATACGGACCGAATGGACATAAGCCAGTGCTTAGACCGCTCTGCCACCGCGGCTTAACTATTTTTGCGTCACTTTGTGGGACAGCGTGCGGCACTATCAGATTTCAACAGTGGTTTTGACGATGACACGCCGTTACCCATTTTCGTTACATCGAAATTTTTTGCCTGGGATTTACTTTACTACTGTCTACGGTAAAGATGAAAGCCGTTCGTTTCTGACGTAGAACTATTAGATCAGGCAAAGAAACAATTCGATTACAGAAACTGATGTTATTATCCAGAAGTAAAACCGCTCATTCCAACGCGGTTTAAGTACAGGAGTGGCCGCTCATCTCTTTAGAGTCACTTCTTCCGTTCGTCTCTAAATTTGAGCGACTCCCTCCGTTCGTCTCGAAATCAGAGCCACTTCTTCTTTCGTTCGTCTTTAAGTTAGAGCCACTTCTTGCAGTAAACCGGGCTCAATGACACAAAGAGTGCATCCTCCATATAACTCGTTCCCTATGAATTCAACAAAAGGGAGAAATTTTAGCTTCGGCGTACATATTTCACGAGTATTTCATTTGAAGTCAAGTTCATTCAATAGGCTCTAAGCCTGATATATATGTGTGCCTTTTTTACGCTTTCCAACCGTAGGTTGAAGAAGCGTATATGCTCCAGCTTTGTCCGTCCGTCTGTCTGTCTGTCTGTCTGTCTGTCCGTCCATCAGTCCGCACGATAACTCGCGTAAAAATAGTTCGATTTCGATGAAATTTTGGTATTTGGTAGGGGACAACCTGTGGGCGAACTCTATTGAAAATGGAAAAAATGGGGTCAAAGGCCAGGACATAGGAGCGGTATCCATTCCATCGCCCTTATGCGTCATAACTTACGTAAAAATGCTTCTATTGCGACAAAACTTTAACATGTTGTTCCGGAAGTATATTGAACCAATTCTGCTGAATATCATCGCAATGGGGTCAAAAGTCAGGGCACAGGAGTGAAATTTATTCCACAGTCATTATCCTCATAACTTGAGTAATGATTTTCGGTATGTTAGAAAACGTATCATAATCAATGCATTGTATGATTTTATTAACTTGTTATTCTAGATATACTGTACCCTTACGGACTTTTTTGAAATATTGAAATATCTCCCGGTAAATGTTACACAGTTACTACATTTTTTTCTCATCTAAGTATGTGAGACCAAGGTAATAAGTCTTGGCTATATCGCCTGCAAATCATATATACCCCAGTGGCTTATCGGAGATTTTTTTTCGGAGTTTAGCATTTCTCTAGGGTATCTAAGGTTACATGAAGTCGCCGTCCCAAATTCAGAGTTACTTATTCTTGGGGAAAGAACCAGTGTCGTTGGGCACTCATGGCTCGAACCGCGACCAAACCCGGGCGCACTGGAGTTTTTATCGACTCTCTGAAATGTATTCCTTATTTTCAGATATAAAGAGTGCTAGAATGGTACTGGATAGCGTGGAATCTGTAAAAGCTTTAACCATACTCGCTTCAGTAACATCGAGCGCACTCAATTTTTTTATTCCCTTAAAAACTAAATCCCACCCGGTGTTTTACATTTATAATTTCTCCCTCTGCTAGGGAATGACCAAATAGACTAACTTGGTGGACTCTAGCAAGTTAGTCCGAACGGTACTTTATGCATGGCATGCATCAGGGATTTATACACACTCTTCTAACACCCATCCAACACCCCCGAATTTCCATTTTCTCAGGCCGTCCCATAGAAAATCTGAAAACCCCTCCATTTGGAGGTGTGTAAGGTACACACAAACACACCGACTGATTATTAAATTTTGTTGTTGTTGCTGTAGGTTTAACGACCACCGTGAGCAACTCAATGGGCTATAAGCAGTCGCCCGTCCCTAATTTAGGATCACAGGTTCCAGGGAAAGGAGGAGCAAGTGCCGCAAGACAAACACAACATCCATGCCTCACCGGGATTCGAACCCAGACCATTCAAGGACTAATGCTCATAAGCCAGCGATTAGACCACTGCACCACTGGGCCGGACACTGAATTTGAGCACTCCTAGCAAAAGTGGATTCTGCCCGTTCCCCACGTGATTTTCGAGAGGGCATGATTAACTGATCCACGTAGCATATACCTTGTATAAGGTGAGATTGCAGTAGCAGGTAGGGAAATTCGGATCGTGATGTGTAAACGGAAAGATTTATCGGACTTTGAGGAATAACAGATTGTGGGAGCTCGGAGAGCAGGTGTCTCGACTTCCCAAATGACTGAACTGGTGGGTTGTTCGCTAGTCGATGTATAAAGTGCATCCGGGCTGGCGTTAAAATGGTTAAGCAAAGACTCGGAGGCAAAACTGCACGGGAGAGCGAAAGGTTGATGTGTGAGGTGAGCGCCGGATTCGACGACTCCTACAGGGCAACAGTTGACTATCCAGCCAGTAAAAGAGAGGTCAACCCGGAACAGTACCTTTCATGACCATGCGTCACGCGCTCGCATGTATGGGACATAACAGCAGACGACTCCCACAGCATCCCCTCCTAAACATAATTCGTCGGCCCAAAAGATACGCCCGGTGCAAAGATCATGAAAGTTGGACATCGGATTCCCAGAAAAAGTATGCTTGTCTGACGAGTAGCGTTTTTTACTCTACTCTGTACATAGTCGTGTACGTATATGGCGCAAAAAACATGAAACACTCAATCCATCCTGCATGGTCACTACATTGCAAGCCGATGGAGGTGGTTGCATGATGAGGGGCATGTTTACCTTACAGGAACTTGTACCCCTAGTGCATGTAGAACAAAGTATGACTGGTATCCACTATCGTGAATTCCTTGATGATTCTGTACACCCAGCAGTGTTGCAATTTTTCCCGAATGGTGACGATGTCTCACAAGATGACAATGCGCCGTGCCACAGGTCCGACGTGCAAGAATGGTTTGAAGAACACAGTTCAGACTTGAAGTATATCGATTGGCCTCCGAACTCCCCGACATCAATCCCATAGAGCACTTGTAACACACTATGGAACAGCACATCAGGCGTCTTGATCTGAAACGTTACAAAGGCGGGGCAGGCGGGGAGTTGCCCCGGGGGCAGCTCAAGAGAGGGCGCAAAAATTACTGCTTACAATCTTATTTAAACTGGAAATGTAGCTTTTGCGCCAGTTTCTGGTACAGTTCTTTCGCGCCATACGTTGTCTTTAGCTCAGTGGGCTAAGCCACTCTCTCCGTTCCATGGAATCAAGGCCCTAAATTGCGCCAATTTATGATACAGGTCTTTCGCGCCATACTTTGTCTTTAGATCAATGGCTCTCTCCATTCCATGGAATAAAGGCCCTAATGCCCCTAGGTCTCTCCATCCCATGGAATAAAGGCCCTAATGTCCCTGGCCCTCTCCATCCCATGGAATAAAGGCCCTAAATTAGGGCGGTCGCCTGCTTATAGCTAATTGAGTTTCTCACGTTCGTCATGAAACCCACAAAGAAACCAAAACTCATAACACAGAAGATAGGTAGACAAATTGCCCGCTGGCGTTGTATTACAAGAGCTGGCCTCTGACTAGTCGTTGGTTCGAGTGGGGACATATGAGTGATCCCGAAGTAGGGACAGGGAACTGACTGCTTATAGCCCTTAGAATGGCTCACGGTGGTCGTAACCTCCCCTTCCCCCCAAAAAAAGGCGAAGAGCGCGATATTTTCGGTTTGTCCCGGACGCAGAAATACTTAGTTACGTCTCTAGTACACCAACCATCTCCACACCTGCATTGAAGACCGCATTGCACACAATTTGGCTGTCCATACTTCTGAATTGCTTCCGGCATCTTATTGAAGTGATGCTACGTTGGAAAGCTGCTACACTGAGGGCGAAGGAGAACCTACGAAGTAGGTGGTCATAATTCAGTGATGATCCAGTGTATATACACTGAAGAGCAATTGAATTCGAGACAGCTGGCGTTATGCAAATGTGGCGTTGTGGGTGGCCCTGTAAAAGGAAACTACATGACGTATGCAGCGATCCGACAATATAAGGAGTGATGCGACGAGAATCAGTAAGAGTCGGACGCAGTATGGGTAAGACGAAGGATCTAAGCGCATTTGATCGTGGGAAAATTGTCGGGGCCCGACGAATGGGTCACTCCATCTCGGAAGTCGTGCAGGCACTGGGATTTTAACGAACCACTGTGTCACGGATGCACCGTGAGTACATCGAATCCGGTAAAACCATCCCTGCAAGGGCCAACTGCTGTGGACAACAGCGTGTGGATGAGCGGGGTCATCGTCGGCTAGCTCGCATTGTAACAGCGGATAGACGGGCCTCAATGCAAGAAATAACTCGGCAATTTAACGCTGGTGCACATAAACCTGTAAGCAGCCACACCATCCAGAACCATCTCCTCACTATGGGGTACAGAAGCCATCGTCCCACGAGGGTACCGCTGCTGACCGCCCATCACAGGGTGCAAAGATTAGCATGGGCGCGGGAACATCTCCACTGGACCCTGATGAGTCGAGATTCGCGTTGGTACATCCGGATGGCAGGATACGAGTACGGCGCAAACCACATGAAGCGATGGATTCTTCTTTCCAGCAGGGTACTCTTCAAGCTGGTAGGGGTGGCATTCTCGTCTGAGGACTGTTTACTTGGACTGAAATGGGACCCCTGGTACATGTGACATCGTCCCTCACAGGTCAACGTTACCGGGGTATCCTGGACGACCATTTACTCCCGTTTGTGCGCCTTCAACATCCCACTGGGGACCTCATCCTGCAACAAGACAATGCACCGTGCCATCGCTCCCGAATTGTATCCGAATGGTTGGATGAACACTCCACCGACGTGACCTTGCTTCCTTGGCCAGCTAGATCAGCTGACCTCAATCCCATCGAGCACATCTGGGATGCCATGGAGAGAGAGGTTCGAGGCTCTGACCCCCCCTCCATCAAATCTTCATGAACTGTGGGAGCTTGTTCAGGGGTCGTGGGTCCGTATGGCTTCCCAACGCTTCTGGTGTCTTGTCGAGTCTATGCCGAGACGAATCGCTGCCGCCGTCATCAGGGCGAAAGGTGGTGCTACACGTTACTAGACAGGTATCTCTAATGCAATTGCTCTTTAGTGTACATACTGTATATACAAAAGGTATGCACGTATTTCTTTGGTTTGGTCTGTTACAAATTTTGCAGTTATACTGCTGAATCGCTTCAGCATATCCAAGATTTGGGAAAATGTCAATATCTACTGGATCAGCAAACCATTTTAATACATTTTTGGCTAGTCTTGTTTGGGGTAGTATTTAGACATGAGGGATGAAATATGAAAACAATGCAGAAACAAAATATGTGTAGCCTTTGAAAAAAACATTCCCGATTACAAACATTCTTAACTATTAATATAAAAATTTCAGCAGTTCTTCGTTTTTAGTACGTCTTTTGTAAAAAAAGATCGTGATTATTATTATTATTATTATTATTATTATTATATGTAAAGTTTTAATGTGAGTTTATACAAAGATTAAATTAATATTTGTTGGATGTTTAAACCAAATCTTATATGTAAGGCAATTGTTAAATCAATCATTCTGGCAAGAAGAGTTCACTCCTGTGAGGTAAGAAAAAAATAAGCAAGATCAAAGCCTTCTTGTTTAATTCTGGAAGAATGTATATATGAAATTATAGAAAACTGATAACTTTTGTACACATAATTTTATGTATATGCACAACTTGGTTGTTTCTTTTAAATTGAGATATACAAACTTTACAGAGTTTCTCATTATAGTCTGTTCACTGTAAAATTGCAACTTACGATTGCAGGCTTCATACACCATTTGGGAGGAATTTAAAACAAACTCCTCATATGTGCCTTTTTCTCCTTATTTCTCCTCAGACTCCTGGAAAAGTCCTTTAAATCTTATTTTGAATCCTGGAAATTATAGTAAAAAAGATCGTATTATGTTATCAGTTTGCAACTATTAGTCCGGTTTGAAAATTCTTTGTGTGTTGGAAAGCTTCAAATGTGAGAATCATTATCTTTGCATTCCGGTTTTTTTTTTGTTTTGTTTTTCGATACATAACTTCGCCGCTAGAGGGTGTAAATGCAGATGATATCGAATTCAAGATACATTTTATTCCACGTATGTTCTTCTAAATATCCGATTGAAAAGATTTTTCCTTTCGATGCTAGTTATAACGAAGACTAATTTAGGTACAGTTTCTTTTTCAAGTAATGCATAAATTTTCTTTTAGGGGGCGTGAAGGTAAATGGCTTTTCTCCCGATATCTCAGCTTCTAATAGTCCGATTTAAAACATTCTTCCTGCATCGAAACAGCTCCTTATCGAAAACTTGTTGCGTATAATTTCTAATTTTTGACAAAAAATGGTTTGTCCACCAAGGGGCGTGTTTATTTCGGCTTCTGATGCATTTGCAGCAAAATATAAGATTCCGAAATCTCGATTGAAAAAATTCTTTCCCGGACCGATACTGCTCACCTGGGAAAATCTTTTCAGAATACTTTCTTCTTAAAGTAATCCATAGTTTTTGCGCCAGGGGCTTCGATGCATATCCTATATTTGCCGATACCTCTGTTTGTAAGGGTCCGATTTGAAAAACTATTTTTTTGTTGAAGAGTGTTTCCGGTGTGAAATGTTTCTAATGTAATTTAAAAAAATTCTTAACGCACCAGAGGCCACTAGAGGGCGTAATTTCACGTTTACAGCAATATCTGCAGGACTAAAACCCCGTTATATAAAAAAAAAATTCGGTCAGATACCACTATGAAAACCCTTTGCGTAAATTTTCTTCCCAAAATAATGCAAAATTTTGCCGCTACAGGGCGCCAATGTTTACTTTGTTGCTATATATATATATATCGGCATCTAAACGTACGATTTAAAAAGTTCTTTCAATACTGGATGCCATTAACCTTCTGGAACAGTTTAGGTTAGTATTTGAGGTGTTTTGTAGTTCACAGTTCTGTCGCTAGGTGGTGTTTGTGTACCTCTGTTCGCAGCTATATCTCCGCTACTAAAAACATTATTAAGAAATTTCTTTTTCACCTTAGGCCATTCGCTACAAAAGAGACGGGGACATTATCCTCTTTAAATAATGCTCAGATTTTCCGCCAGGGGCGTAAAGGTCAATACCTTTTTCTCGCTATCTCTGCTTCCGGGAGACGTATTTGAAAAGTTCCTATTCGTTAGCATAACTTTTTCCATGAAGAAAATTTTTCGCCGATTTTGAACTTTCCCGTTACGCAAAATTCTTCCGCTAGAAGGCGTAGAGTTATATCATATTTACTTATATATATATTCTTTTAATTGTTCGATTTGAAAATCCAATACCTTCCTTCCTTCTGCTATGAAAAACTTTTTGTGTGCCATTTGGTAACTTTTGCAACATACTTTTTAGCCGCTGGTGGAAGTAAGTGTAGCAGGTTCTATTTCTGGATGTTTTATGGATTGTAGGAACCCGGTTGTGATTTTTTTTTTTCAAAACGGTTTTGCATTAACTTTGATTAATTTAATTCTCATTAGGAAGAATTTAAAAGACGTGCACCTTACAACCCGAAAATTCAGTGTCATCTTTGTTGTTTGAAAGTTTTTCCCCATTTTTAGCACGTCTTGGGAAGCTTGAAATATGCAAATGATGATCCTTTATTTCGTTTTTTTTTTACAATGTACAATTTCGCCGATCGAGGGCGTAAATGCAGATGATGTCGAATTCAAAAATACGTTTTATTACACATATTTGCTTCTAAACATCCGATTGAAAAAAAAATTATATCTTTCGATTCCATTTATGTTTTTCAAATTACGCATAGATTTTCCGCTAGGGGGCGTAAAAGTAAATTACCTTTTCTCCGATAACTCTTCTTCTAAAACTCCGATTTGAAAAAAAAATTCTTCAGCGGATACATCTCCTGATGGAAAATCTTTTGCATATAATTTCAAATTTTTGGTAAAAAATACTTTGGCCACTAGGGGGCGTAAGTGTTAATTTTTGCTTCTGATGTATTTGCCATAAAATCGTAGCTTCTAAAATATCGATTAAAAAATTCTTTCGTGGACTGATGCCACTCACATCGATAAACCTTTTCGGAATATTTTCTTCTTCAAATCTTCCACAGTTTTCCCGCCAGGGGCGTAGATGTACATCTTATTTTTGTCAATATCTCTACCTCTAGGAGTCCGATTTGAAAAATGCCTTCTTTGTTGGATAGTGTTTTCCATGTGACATGTTTTTCATATAATTTCAAAATTTTCAAGTAATTCATAGACTTTCCGCTAGGGGGCGTATCGGTAAATTGCGTTTCCCCCTATATCTCTGTTTCTAAATCTCCGATTTGAAAAATTATTTCTGCACCGGATACAGCTCCTGATGGGAAATCGTTTGCACATAATTTCTAATTTTTGTAAAAAAATAGTTTGGCCACCAGGCGGCGTAAATCTTAATTCCCGCTTCTGTTCTATTTGCAGCAAAATATGAGCTTCTTAATTCTCGATTGAAAAAAACGTCGTTTGTTGACCGATACTACTCATGTCGATAAACCTTTTAGGAAAATTTTCTTCTTGAAAAAATGCATGGTTTCTACCCAGGGGGCGTATATGTATATCTAATTTTTGTCAATATCTTTACTTCTAAGAGTACGATTAGAAAAATTCCTTCTTTGTTGGATAGTGTTTCCGATGCGAAATGTTTTTCCTATAAATTCAAAATTTTCAAGTAAATCGTACACTTTCCGCTAGGGGGCACAAAGGTAAATTGCGTTTTCTGCGTTATTTCGGCTCCTAAAGCTCTGATTTGAAAAATTCTTCCTGTATCGCATACAAGACCTGATGGAAAATATTTTTCACATAATTTCTAATGTTTGGTAAAGCATGGTTTAGCCACCAGGGGTCATATATGTTAATTTCTGCTTCTGAAGTATTTGTTGCAAAATCTGGGCTCCTGAAAACTCGACTAATTTTTTTTTTCTTCGACCGATACCGCTTATACGGATAAACCTTTTGAGAATATTTTCTTCCTAAAATAATGCATGGTTTTCCTACCAGGGGACGTAAAGTCACATCTTATTTTTGTCGATATCTCTGTTTCTAAGAGTTCGTAAGCTCACGATTCCGTTTACAGCAATACATGAAGGATTAAAAACCCGATTGGAAATCTTCTTTCTTTGGTCAGATCTATTGTTTTCCATACCGGTTCCATTAACTTTGAGTAGCTTTGATAAATTTAATTTGCGTCAGAGCGGATTCAAAAGACGTGCTTATTACTCCCGAAAATTCTATGTCAACTTTCTTGTTTGATTCTAGGTCTAAACCACACACAGTATTTCAATATGAGAGTTTTCAGCCTCCAAAAAATTTCCTTTCATTCAAATCCCCATCCCGCCCCACCCGCGCCAAAAAAAAAAAAAAAAATTACAACCTTCCCATAAGAAATTATTAGAACCCTGGCATTATTTCCACATTTAGTTCTGGAATTACTTTAATGCATACGTGTACAACAGACGGGTTGTGATTTATTTTTGAATTTACTGGAGTTCAGACTGCTGACACTTGACTTCGGTCAAGGTCGATCTTGACTGTGCTGAGGGGTGATGTCCCTGCTGGAACCCCTACTGACCTGCACTGACTCGAAGAGGCCCTTGGTGAAGAAAGATGCAGCTGCGTACATGCAGGATTGACACACAAGTTCTAGCTGCAGAGATGTACGATATCGTGGCCCCAGAACGTGTAAGTCGTTAGTTGCGTTCGTTCACAGCAACCGAAGAGATTTCTGATAAAATTTTAGAATCTTCTCAGCACTGGCGTAACTAGCTTTTCACGTGCCCTCTGTAAGGTTTTATTTTTGGGCCCCTTATTTTTTTTTTTCAATAAAACAAATAATATTGTTTATAAACAATTTTTGTGCACACAAGAAATACACAAGATCATTCACATGTATTTATAAATGAAAATAATATTTTTTTTATTGCCCTTTCCTGGCTTTCATTTCAGCTAATTCATTGATTACGCCATCATGTATGATTATATCTTTAACGATATGACATTCAATCGAAATTATGAAAAAACTGGGTAATGGTTCTTTTGCAATAGTCGATCTTAAATAATTCCTAATTTACTTTAACTTCTCTCACACGAAGTAGTAAATACGGGAACAGTGAGAAATATTCGGAGAGCACGATTGGTATTCGGATATGACTCAATTAATTCAAAGTCATGAAGAGCCAGTGGAATATCAAGCGGGGTTGCAGTTTTAATGTTTCGTATTCGTGTCAAGGCTTCAAACTTAAAGCGAAAATCGTTAGAAAGTAAAATCGGCACCAACAGTTCTCAATTGCTCATAACGCCAACCTATTTGAGACAACAGAGTCTCAGAAACTATAAATTTGCATTTTAAATAATTTCTCGGGTGTCATGCTACATCTTTCATCTGATTTTTTCAGGGCACCCTTCGTCCTGGGCCCTGTACCTGTGCCCTTGTTGCACCGGCCTAGTTACGGCGCTGATTCTCAGTGATAGCATTCCTTTACGTCTCCTGTCGAACTATTTGAAGAAAATGCATAAAACAGAGGAAATCTCTCTGTCACCTGAAAATATCTAAAAAATATTTTATTTCTTCCTTTTCTTTCTCTTTTCAGGGAGAGACAGAGAGAGAGAAGAGAGGAAAAGGGAGAAATAGAAAGATACAGAGAAGAAAATGAGCAGAGAGAAAGACTCATAAGGTGAGATTGTCAGAAAAACTGATTCAGAGGGGGATAGAAAAGAGGGATAAAAAAAGTCTGATAGAGTTAGGGAGAGTGAGAAGAAACAAAGTAAAACGGTAACTGTGATAATAGAGAAAAAAAGGAAGGGTATAGAAAAGGTAAGGAACAAAAGAGCAAGACAGATATAAAGAAAGAAAGGAAGGGGAGAGAAAACAAAAGGGCAGAGATTGATACAGAGCAACGAAGAAAGGAGACAGAAGAGGCAGGACATAAAACAGTAAGTGTATTGAAGAGAAAGACATGAAGCGTCATTACAGAAGGGGCAAATAATCAATTCTGACAGAGAGAAAGAAAGAAGGAGACAAAAGAAACAGGGCACAAAGGAGTAAGTCTAACGGAGAATAAGAAAAAAAGAGACAACAGACAGGACATAAAAGAACAAGCTGATAGAGAGAGAAAGGAAGGAACAGCAGAAAAGGCAGGAATTAAAAGAACAAGTCTCTTAGGAAGAAAAGAAAAGAAAAGAAAAGGAAAGGGAGCAGTAGGAAGAGACAGAGGACAATGGAGGAAGTCTGATAAAAAAAGAGAAAGGAAGGAAAGAGAAGAGAGAAAGAAAAAGAGAGCAAGTTTAATACGATGGGGTGGGGCGAGAGGCTTACATGGTGGGAAAAGAAAAAGAATGAGTGAATGAGTTCCACAAATATACTTATAGGCAAAGGAGCAAGAGGAGACACACAAATGTCAGGAACAGAAAAAGTACGGAATCAGTGTGAGAAAGAAGAGAAAAGGCGAAAAAGGAAAAAAAGGACAGATGATGCGAGCCTGAATCTGATAGAGATCGAGAGTTCCAAGTTTTAGAGTTGGGAATGTGGTACCAAATGGTAAAAGTAGATTTACTCCACCAAGCAGGAAAACTATTCATAGCAGAAATTTGATACTGTATCAGTATGAATCACCATGGTTAGCGTAAAAGTGTAAAAAAAATATTTTTGAGTCACATTTATTCAGTAGATCTGAGCATATCGCGCCTATATAGGAAGAATGCACACAAGGAAAAGGGGACAGAGTTGATATCATAAAAAGGTGATTCTTTTTCTTTTTTTTTCAAATGGTGTGTTACAAAAAGAACAACAGAAATATTATATCCAGTATGAGTCATTACAGAGCTGTAACTTTTACAATATTATTTTCATAGGTATACTATATCGAAAGAAAAACTGTGTTTCCGCAAAATGGTCCAAACACCCAGTTTTATCATCGGGTTTTTTTTTTTTTTTTTGAATTTGATGATTGTGAAAAAGATTCGAAATTGATTCCTTAACGTCATTTCGAGTAACTTAGAAAACTCGTCTTTCCAGACTAAAGTTTTTCATTATTGATATTACTAACGTTTTTCAAGCGTCGTTTTCATGATGAATTCTTTGTTTAAAATATTCAGCAGCAATTTGCGTGTGGATGAGAGAGAGAGAGAGAGAGAGAGAGATTTAAGTATACGTAAGAAACGCTTATAGCAGCGCAGTAAATAATAATAATGTAGTAAATCGTAGTAATAAACGGATTTACTACGCTATAAGCGTTCCTTGCGTATTCACAACCTGGTGTATTTAAAAATAAGAGAGATTTAAATAATAAGCTTATGACGCCCGGTGGCCAGTAGGTCAGAGACGCTAGTCTGTGGCTAGTCGTCCGATCCGAGCCCAGGCCCGAGTACCGGATGAAGCACGGGTTTTACGCTTAGACACGGTATCCCCCTTTCCCCCAAATCAGGACAGGTTACTGCTTATACTGTAGATATAAGGAGTTCCTCACCGCGGTCGTTAAACCCACGGATATATATATATCATCATCATCATCATTGTCAACCATTATCAATCCACTGCTGGACGAAGGTCTCCCCAAGTTTCCTCAACAACGGTCTGTCTTGTGCCAGTCTCCTCTATGTCACTCCCGCATATTTTCGAACTTCATCCACCCATCTCCCATGTGGTTTTTTTCTGGGTCTTTTCCTGTCCCTTGGAATCCAATCTAAAATTTCGGCTGTTTATCTATGGTCCGTCCTTCTGGCAGTATGTCCAGCCCATTGCCATTTCAGGGATTTAACTCTGATCATGATGTCTTCCACTCTCGTCATTTTTCGGATCCACGAGTTCCTCTTCTTATCTCTCCTGGTTATACCAAGCATGCACCTCTCCATGCTTCTTTGAGTTGTCTGCAGCCTTTGTATGTCTCTTTTAGTTAAGGTCCACGTCTCTGCACCATACGTAAGCACTGGAAGGATGCATTGATCAAACACTTTTCTTTTAAGACATAATGGCATATTGCTCTTGAAAATTATGCTGTTTCTTCCAAAAGCTCTCCAGGCAAGTTTTGTACGCCGATTAATTTCTTCACCAATGTGACCCTCACTTGATATCTGCTGTCCAAGATAAACGTACGTATCTGTTATCTCCAGCTTTTCTCCATCAATCGATAAATCTTCATTTCTTGTAAAAGCATTGAACATCACTTTTGTCTTCTGAAAGTTCATTTTTAATCCCACTTCTTTACTCTTGTCAGCAAGTTCCTGGATCATACTCCGCAGCTCTGATGGGGTAGTTGCAAAAATGACTACGTCATCAGCAAAACGAAGGTGGGTTAGATAATCTCCATTAATCTTTATCCCTTTGTTTTCCCAGTTCAGTGATTGAAACACATTTTCCAATGTGGCATTAAAGAGCTTCGGAGATATGGTGTCACCTTGTCTCACTCCCTTTCCAATTTTTATGTGTGTTGCATTTTTCAAACAGCCGAATCTTTGCACTTGCATTTTCATAGATGTTATTAATAATATTAATGTATGCATCTTCAATACCGCAGGATTTCAGAGCCGTTGTAACTGCTGATGGTTTCACCGAATCAAAGGCTTTTTCATAATCGATAAAAGCCATGCACAATGGAAGTTCATATTCCCTCGCTCTTTCAATTAGTTCTCTCAGTACGTGGATATGATCTATTGTGCTGTAGCCACTCCTGAATCCAGCTTGTTCTCTCGGTTGAGCCATGTCCAGCGTTACCTTCAAGCGGTGTGAAAGAACTTTGGTGAAGATTTTATAAACCACTGATAGGAGGCTGATAGGTCTGTAGTTCCTGAGATCCTCAATGTCACCTTTTTTATGTAGCAGGATCATTGTAGCATTGTTCCAATCCTCAGGAATCTTCCCTTCATTAAGGCATCGAGTGAAAATTTGGGCAGAGAACTGTTTCAATTTCTCCATTTGCTTCTTGTATGATGTCTACAGTAATTCCATCTTCTCCTGGAGCTTTCCCCCGCTTCATGTTCTTGATTGCATGAGCAACTTCTGCTGGGAGGACTGGAAGAACTCTGGTACCTTTCATGATGTCTGGAGTACATGTATCATCCCTTTCATATAATTTGGAGTAGAAATCTTTCACTCTTGTCAAAATTTCGCCTCTATTTCTTGTTATAGAACCATCTTCTTTTCTCAGAGCCATAATATGTTTTCTTCCCTTACTGAGATGTCCCTTTGCTATCTTTAGGCTTTGGTTGTTTTCAATTGCTTTCCTCACTAGCTCACAGTTGAATTTCCTTACGTCTTCAGTGATACTTTTTCGTGCTGTCTTGCATAGCTCTATATATTCCACTTTGGAAGTCACATCTTCTTTAGTTGTCCTCATCTCTCTTCTTTTTTGCATCAACATTTTGGTTTTTCCTGATAATTTGTTCACATGCAACTTGTTCTTAGACCCAGCTAATTTTGTTGCTGTTTCCATAAGAGCTTTGGTTACTTTTCTGTTAACTTCAGAAATATCAACTTCTTCCGATGTTAGGCCTTCTAAAGCAGAGAATCTGTTCTTCAGTTCCAACTTGAAAGTATTATGGTGTTTTTTAAGGTTGGTTATGTCAATAGATTTTGTTTGTCTTATGAGCTTGCCACGTTCCAGTTTAGTGTTGAGGTGCATCTTACATCTCACCAATCTATGGTCACTACCTGTGTTGAACTTGTTCGGCACACTGCAGTATTCGATGACGAATTTTTTGTTACACATAATAAAATCAATTTCACTTGTCGTCCCAATTGGATGTCTCCATGTCCATTTCCTGTGTGGCTTTTTCTTGAAAAAGGAGTTCAAGACGAAAAATCCTTCTGCCTCTGCAAACTCAACGAGAGTATTTCCACGCTGGTTTCTGTTGCCGTGACCGAATTTACCTACTGAAGTTTCATTCTGTTGCCGGTGCCCTTTTTTGCATTGAAATCTCCCATAATTATCTTCAAGTGCTTACCTTTATTATTTAGATGACGAATTTCCTCATAAAATTCTTCAATTTCTTCTTCAGGATGACTTGTGGTGGGTGCATAGTCATCCTGAAGAAGAAATTGAAGAATTTTATGAGGAAATTCGTCATCTAAATAATAAAGGTAAGCAGCACTTGAAGATAATTATGGAAGATTTCAATGTCAAAATAGGGCACCGGCAACAGAATGAAACTTCAGTAGGTAAATTCGATGCACGGCAACAGAAACCAGCGTGGAAATACTCTCGTTGAGTTTGCAGAGGCAGAAGGAGTGATCACTGAATTATTATCACTCCTATCAAAAATGGATGCGGCCGCCCATAAAAATTGGATGCGGCAGCCCAAAAAATGGATGCGGCAGACCACAAAACTTCCGAGAAAGCGCGATTTGTCGACCAACGTAGCATATATATGGTGTGAATGAAGCAGTAGGTAGTGAAATTCGGAGCGTGATGGGTAAACGGAAGGGTTTATAGGACTTCGAGGAAGGACAGATTGTGAGGGAGTAGAGGGCGGGTATCTCGATTTCCCAAACGGCTGAAATGGTGGGTTGTTCGCGAGCCGCCATAGTTAAAAGTAACAGGACCGGCGTGAAAATGGTCAAACAACGACCCGGAGGCGAAATTGCACAGGACAGCGAAAGGTTGATGTGAGAGGTGAGCTCCAGGTGCGACGACTGGTGCTGGTCAACAACGCAGCACTGTTCAACAGTTGACTACCCAATACAACACAGGTCAACCCGGAAGTGTATCTGTCATGACAATGAGGCGCCGCACGTATGGGCTACAACAGCAAACGACCCCGACGACATCCTCTCCTGAAAACGGTTAATCTGCGCAAAAGACTCGCCTGATGCAAAGATCATTCAAGTTGGACGTCGGATGGCTGGAAAAAAGTGTGCTGGTTTGACGAGTCACGTTTCTTACTCCAATCCGTGGACGGTCGTGTACGTATTTGGCGCAAACAACATGAGGCACGTGATCTATCCTGCATGGTCCCCACAGTGCAAGCCGGTGGAGGTGGTTGTATGGAGTGCGGCATGGTTATCTGGCAGGAACTTGGACCCTGGTGCATGTCGAACAACGTGTGATTGGTATCCACTAACGTGAATTCCTTGACGACTCTGTACACACAGCAATGTTGCACTCTTTCCCGAATGGCGACGGTGTCTTCCAACATGACAATGCGCCGATCCACATGTTGTGCAGGAATGGTTTGAGGAACACAGTTCAGACTTCCAGCATATCGATTGGCCTCCAAACTACCCCAATATCAATCCCATAGAGCACTTGTGGGACACTATGGAACGGTATGTCAGGCGTATGAATACACCAATCATCTCCATACCTGCATTGAAGGCCACGTTGCACACAACTTGGTGGGTCACACCTTCCAACTGTTTGCGGCACCTTATTGAATGGATGCCACGACAGGAGGACCTATGAAGTATTAGGTAGGCGGTCATAATTCCAAATCAGTCAGTGTATAATTGCAGTGTATGCTTCTAGAGAGTTTTAAAGACATAATGCTAAAGTTGACGAAAGACGCTACACTGTGCATAGAGGGAAAATATTCTGCAAATTTATTAAATATCTGACACAAGATTTGCATTGCTGCTATTTTTTTTTAAGTTCAACATTCCTTCAGCGCTGTTAATGGAAATAAAGTAGACTCTCGCTAATCCGGCCATTCCTTGCACAGAGGGGTGCTGGATTACTGAGAGTGCATAAAAATTCAGTTTAATTCTTCATTAAATTTAATGTTACAAATACAAGTTTACTATGTGTAGTATATATGTATTTAAAAAAAACATAAATAAGAGACAAGCATGCGATAATAGTAGAAGAACACGATCAGTACGTACTATAATGTCTCATTTACAGCAATGAAATTATCTTTTCATATTATCAGTACAGTAAAGCACAATATGCATGTGTACAGTAAAAGAAACGTACAATTGCAATACAGCACAGATGAAATCTTGCATTGTCTACTCTACGAAACATGTCACAGATTTTCTAACTACGAAACATGTCACAGATTTTTGTCCGCTTTAATGAAGATGATTTTCGTAATATTCTTAATTATTTTGAGGGACTTTACTACTTTTATTTTAAATTGAATTACATGAAAGTTAGTGCCAATTCGAAACAAAACATAACAGAGCGTTAAAATTGAAAACTTCACTCGTGTATGAAGTATAATTCATTCCGGTGTGATATTAATACGATTTCTGCAACCACACAAGGAGAAGGAGGCCGAATTATGGAAAGGCCGGATTATCGACGGCCGGATTAGCGAGAGTCTACTGTAACTAGGTTGTGAATATGAACTGCCATCGACAAAACGCAGAGGCGTTTCCATTTCTTGTCCACTACTTCCACGGGTTCCAGTTACTTTCATAACAGTATCACTAGCAATTAATCGGTTATTCGGGTGAACGATACACCAGTGGCGTAATCACCGCCCTCGCAGCCCCCGCAACTGCGGGGGGCGCAGGTAACCAGGGGCGTACTGCAGCTTCCAGTTATAGTTTTCTGAAATATGTGCACACGCACAAACATAAACAAACAAATAATTAACCCAAAGTTTCATATTTTCTTTTAAGGTACATTTAGCTTTGCCTAAATATATGTAAGTTTCACTTTTAAAGCACTGGATGTCCTACAGATTGAAACTATTCGGCCCTTCGGCTCCGCGTTGTCATACGATCGTTCTCCAATCGCCCTCTCTCTACACTCCTATGGAAAAGCGCGAGGCCACATGGGGATTCCCAATGGAGGATGTGGGGTCAGTCAGTCACCTAGGGTTACGTACACGGCAGGCGCCAAAGTTTATTCATAGCAGCCGTGGATCTGCCATGTAAAAGAGGGTGATTTCTCCAAGTTATTTATTTCAGTTTTGTACAAAACAATTACATGTATTTTTAAATCTATTACCTAAAAGGTTAAAACTACAGAGCTCTAGGTACCAGCATTACTTTTCCAGACACTCTTCCTGACTTACTTTTCCAGACACTCCCCACCCTCCTATCCACCAAACACACCCGCGAAAAATGCATCCTCCCTCTTGCTTGAAATCCTGGGGAAATTACTGGCCTTAGGGGCGCTTAAGTAAATCTTGCGGGGAGGAGGGGGGGTTGAACGTTGTGCTAGTTACGCCACTACGATACACCTTGTATGTACTGACATTATACTAAATTAAAAGCTAGTAAAACATGTAGAAGATGCATTACAGTCTAATAAAATTCACTTTCAGTTTCCTATCACGTCTGTATAAAAAAGATATGTTCCTTCTTATCATTTTTATCTTGTTTAGCACGAGGCGGTTAGAAGGGGTACTTCGATATCACACCGCAATTGCCTCACTGCTTGAAATCCCCGTTTGAAATGTTAACAAATGCTATGAACCTCGTTCGCCAGTCATAGTTATACTTTCTGTTCTGGAATACGTTCAATGAGTTAGCAAAACAGAAAAAAAAAAAAAAAAAAAAAACTTCCGGGCCAAAAGGTGAATGAGGAAGTCGGAGTAAAACTCCGCCCACTCCAAAAAGCTCATTAATTTTACGCCTTTAATTATTTATTCTTCTATTTGTGATTAGTCTTGAAAGCGCAATGCAAAATTCAGTAATCTTAAATTTCACTTTCCTATTGGACTTAAGTTTCACCTTTATTCTCTCGATGATTTAATTTCTGATTTTAATCAGATAAATACTTTTTCTTTTGCATATCACTACCATGATTAACTCGTAAAGAGCAAAAACTAAATAAAACAATGCAGAGTCGTAGCTAGGGATTCCTGTGCCCGGGCAAACCACAAATATTGCGCCCCTCACGTGTCTTTGTATCTTATAAAATAAAATACAGAAGTGGGATTAAAATGAACTTCCAGAAGACAAAAGTGATATACAATACTTTTACAAGAAATAAAGATTTATCGATTGATGGGTTAAAGCTGGAGATAACCGATACCTACATTTAACTTGGACAGCAGATATCAAATGAGGGTCACATCGATGAAGAAATTAGTTGGCGTATAAAACTTGGATGGAGAGTTTTTGGAACAAATAGCACAATTTTTTAGAGCAATATGCCATTATGTCTGTAAAGCAAAGTGTTTGATCAATGCACCCTTTCAGTGCTTACGTATGGTACAGAGACGTGGACCTTAACTAAAAGAGACATACAAAGGCTGCAGACAACTCAAAGCAGCATGGAGAGGTGCATGCTTGGTGTAACCAGGAGAGATAAGAAGAGGAACTCGTGGATCAGGAAAATGACAAGAGTGGAAGACATCATGATCAGAGTAAAACCCCTGAAATGGTAATGGGCTGGATTTATTGCCAGAAGGACGGACCATCGATGGACAACCGGAATTTTAGACTGGATTCCAAGGGTCAGGAAAAAACCCCAAAGAAGACCACATGGGATATGAGTGGATGAAATTCGAAAGTTTGCGTGAGTGACATGGAGGAGACTGGCACAAGACAGACCGTTGTGGAAGAAACTTAGGGAGACCTTCATCCAGCAGTGGATTGATAACGGTTGATAATAATGATTATACGCAGTCGAGTCACATTATTATGACCACCTCCTACTTTTGACGTCAATAGCGCGTAGCCAATGAAAGAAGGCACGTGCCGTGATCTGACTTGGAGGTTATATAAGTGTGCAGTAGGAATTCTGAAAACATATCACTCGTTGCTGGCATGGATAAAACGAGCGATTTATCAGATTTGCAAAAAGGGAGGATTATCGGCTTTCAGGCCAAGGGTGGAAGTATTTCTGAAACAGCGCAGTTTGCGAACTGTTCGCGTGCTGCTGTGGTTAAAGTGTATCGTGATTGGAGAAATAGCACCATTGAGAAAAAGCGAGTGGAAACTGTGGAGCACCACGTACCATTGATGTGAGAGGTGAAAGTAGGCTTCGAAGGTGCATGAGGGCCGATCGACACGCTATATTGGAGCAACTCAGTGGCCAAATGAACAAGGGGGCTACCGGAAGTGTGTCTAAAACGACAGTTCAGCGAACCCACCTTCGTATGGGGCTCCGATGCGACGGATGGTCACTGCACCTATGCTAACGAAGGTGCATTGGCATAAAAGGCTCACATTTGCACTGCAATATCGGAATTGGACCTCCGCTGATTGGCAAAGGATTGCCTTCTCCGATGAGCCTGGTTTTCTGCTTCATCGAACGGATGGCCGTTGGTGTATAAGGCGAAAAACATAGGAGAACAAACACTCTTCAACCATTGCTGGAAGAACACAAGCTGGTGGTGGCAGCGTTATGGTCTGGGGAATGTTTTCGTGAGATTCTCTGGGTCCACTCATACCCGTGGAAGGTACCGTGGACCGAATTCGTTCTGAATCCATCCTTGCAGACCACGTACACCCATACATGCTGATTGTCTTCCCTGGGGCGGAAGGGATCTTCCAGCACGACAACGCGAGATGTCACACAGCTAGAAATGTCCGAGAGTGCTTGGAAGAGCACGATGAAGACTTCAAAGCACTTCCCTGGCCCCCTGATTCCCCAGACTTAAACCCAATTGAGCATCTGTGGGACCACCTCGATCGTGTTGTTCGCTCTATGGATTCTCCACCACGCACTGGACCTAAGTTTTGGAGAGAGAGGTCGGGTCGTGAAAATTAAAGAGCTAACTAAACAAGTTGTTTTCGGAGAGATTGGAATTGCGTCACATAGCTGCAGTGACGTTTTACGGGAAACGCGAAATTCGGGTCTAGTGTACGGACGGAGAACAAGCAAATGAAACAATCCATTAACCTAGCCTTCGAGAAGTCCCAAGACATATAGTTTTAGCAAAATAAACAGTCTGTTTTTATTATTGTTGCAAAGGTTCTGGATTCTGTATTTCTTCCTTCCTCAAGTAATGATTCTTTTGGGAACGAACCAACGAAATTATGTGGCGGCTCTCACTCGATCGGGGCTATGTTGAGTAAGGATTACGTGCGGGAAGCAAGACATACAAAGGCTGCAGTTTTTTATGCTAAATACAAGTTTTTAATACCATTTTATGTATATATACAAATCGTAGTCAAATTATATACATCTAATTAATTAAGTTCTTACATTTTCTGAATTTTGTAGCTTTTGTCCTTAGTCCAGCTTGGTAACATAGCTTAATGCTTTCAGGCATGTTTCAAGGTCTTTAGAATTTCCAAATTCCGCCATGATATTGCGAATGAGTTCGTCTACTCGTATATACATTTTCTTCCTTTTTGGACCAAGTTCTCCTAATTCTTTTAATTGTTGTTTGTGCATCACACGTCGAATTTGGAAATTCTAAAGACCTTAAAAAATGCCTGAAAGCATTAAGCTATGTAACCAAGTTGGACTAAGGACAAAAGCTACAGAATTCAGAAGCTGTAAGCACTTAATTAATCAGATGTAAATAATTTGACTACGATTTGTGTATAAAATGATATTAAAAACTTGTATTTAGTATAAAAACTTGATGTAAGTTAAGTTATTAATTAATTAGATGTAAATAATTTGACTACGATTTGTATATATAAGTAAAATGATTCAATTAGCACGGTCGCTTCGTCCAAAATGAAATATAACAGGGTCGCTTGGCGCACAGTCGTTTAGCGCACGACACCTTAAGTAAGAGCTAGAAAAGAGCGAGAGTCGTTACAGTGTGTGAATGAGTTCAAGATCTGATAATCTGTTCCATTCTCATTAATATTATAGTTAGCGACCTAAACAACTCGGAATGTTTGAAATATTTAACTGTATTCTTAAACTTTTGCTCAGCGCAGTTTTCTGGGAAACGTGAAAAAGACAAGTCATGGAGAAAATTAGCGGTGATGGATTTTTTCTCGTTCTCAAGAATTTCGCAGGGATAAACATGTTGTTTAAAAACGGAAGGATTCGGGGCTGATTAGTGTGAGAGTGATATTGCACACAAACTTTCAATTGCTGGGCAGTTGTTTAGAAAACCTAGTTAGGGTAAGCACCACAAGGAGGAGGGTGAAATCTCACTTCATCTTTTTTTATCATCAGAGCAAAGGCTCTTGGCTCGTAAATTACGGTATTTCATTTTAAAGTGCTCAGTTTTGGGTTAAGCCAATGGGAAATGTGATCATGTAAACAAATCGGATAAAAAAATTCTAGAAGTATGCGCAAAATGTTCCTTATAAAACAATGGCGTCCAATGCAAAATATTTTTTATTTTTTTAAATAGGTATTTTGGTTGGGGAGATATGATGACAAATTGAAATATGTATTTGCTGATGATCGTTTAATCTAACAAACAGATTATATTTTTTTTTTTGAGGTGTAACGACCACTATGAGCAACTCAATGGGCTATAAGCAGTCGCCCGTCCCTAATTTTAGGGTCACTGGTTCCAGGGAAGGGAGAGAGCCAGTGCCGTAAGACAAACACAACATCCATGCCTCACCGGGATTCGAACCCGGACCCCTTTCGGACGAATGATCAGAGGTCATCGCTTAGACCACTGCGCCACCGGGACGGCTAAAAAAAAAAAAAAAAAAAAAAAAAATTCAAAGTTAACCAATAAGAACAGAGATATTTTCCCGGGTTTAACGAAACCAACTCGCAGGGCTATAAGCAATCTCCACGTCCCTAATTCAGGTACATTGCTTTCAGAGAAGAGACACAACCAGTGCCACGGCACTGAGGACTCGAACCCGGGCCCATTTGTGGATTTCCAACCCGAGCGGCAAATATGGTATGCACACAAGGACAGACCGTCGTTTTGAAAAAAAAAGCAGCATGCCAAAAACAAAGTAAACCCATTCTCTTTACGCTACTCTCCCAGAATTTAGGAGCGAAGGTCAAATTCTCTTGTCGAGTAATCTACCACCCAATTTTTTTTTTTTTTTTTAACCTTCGGTACGCTTGAGGAAACCGAACAACTAGCTGAATGAAATTGAGCAAACTTGAACTTTTAGTTGACTTAGTTTGGTTTTCCGTACAATGCAGTTTTTCGGCCGTTTCTGAAAATTGTGTTAATTTGTTTCAGCGACAATAACAGTCGGGAGTTGGATGCGACAAGCATTAGTTTACGACAAGCGTCTGTGTGTGTTCAGTGAGATATCAGCTCCCCTTCCAAGAAGCTGCACTCTGATGAATGACGCAATCCCACTTGAACTGCAGTCCCTGACATTGATTGGTGCCTTGCCATCCAATAGCGAAGCGTTTACGTGACGTCATCCACAGTACTGGTTTTTTCCATTGCGTTGAAGTCTGCTGATTCCGTGGGGTGTGTAAATTTCCATTGATGTTCCTGGAATTTGCAACGTTGGACAACAAACACCGAAAAAACAGGATTAGCTTACGTTACAGCTATTTTAGTGGATTCGTTTTTCTTTAGCGGTGTTTTTATATTTTTCATTTTGTAGCTCCGTTTTTTTATTTATTCTTTCCTCGGAGCTGTCGTGGCTGCGTTGCTGAGGTTTGTACTTTCCCCACGGTTGATTAGCCATTATGATTCGACGCTGGTGATCATTTATTATAATCCAAGTAAGCCCACGTGCTGTGGAAAGTTGACCTTCGAATATCTTTCGGAGACCAAACACTGAACTGGACCTTTTTTTCCGCCGGCAGAGATCTTCGGAACTTCACTTCCGCTTGATTGCAACAGATAAGAAGGTAAGATTGTAGCGGCATCTGTCCAGAATTCTATGTTTTCAGTGCCAACCACTGCCTGGTGTGTGTGTATAGTGGATGTAATTATTATGCATGCTAATCATCGTCGCTTCTCTGTGTATGTATGTGTGCGTGCTGCCCCCAACCCCCTCCCAATTTTAATTTCATTTCGCCTTTAAAATTGAAATTAACGTAATTTTAATATTTATTAAATGAAATTCGATGTGACAGTGTTGATGTTCAGTCTTACTTATCATCGGTAGAATTTCAGTAGTATTAATACCGTGTCAAAAATTGAATAATGCTGTTTTCATCCAGAAATAGTGTACAAAAAAAAAAAGTCAATTAGAAAATATCGTTTCCCTCACTAGATATTTTTGATTGATAAAACATGTTACTGTTTTTAAAGCCAGTTATTTGTTGAATTGCAGTAATGCAGAACGCGACATTTATGGTATAAAATTTTCAGCTGATTTTTTTTTAATTTGGAATGTGATGCCAGAGAAATTTACCCACTTAGTGAAGTACCATGAATTGTATTTGCAGCTTCATATATTTTGAATCTGGTGGCACAGTGGTCTAAGCGACGGTTTCTAATCATTCGTCCTAGACGGGTCCTGGTTCGAATCCCGGTGTAGCATGGATGTTGTGTTTGTCTTACGGCACTGGCTATCTCCCTTCCCTGGAGTCAGTGGCCCTAAATTAGGGTCGGGCGACTGCTTATAAGAGCCCATTGAGTTGCTCACGATGGTCGTTAAATCCCCAATCGAAAAAAGAAATAAAATTACGTACCAGGCCGGACGACAGGATTTTTGGGCCCCCCTCCCCAAAGTTTTCCTCAGTTCCTCCTCCCCATAAAAATACTTTAGAAGAGTGCAGAATTAATATACTTTAGGAAATAGTAACTATACTAGTGATCCGATTTATTATCGTAGGAATATATACACATTAGCGATCCAAGCTTTCGCACAGATGGCTTTTTCAAGGAAGTTAGACAGAAACTGTCTAACTTAATGATGTACGAAAGCTTGGAATCGCTTATGTGTATATATTCCTACGCCAATAAATCTGATCACTAGTATAGTTACTATTTTCTACATAATTGGTGTACTGTTCCTCGTTATAAATTTAATATACTTTAAATTAACCACAGGTACAAAACCCTGTACACGATAAAACACACTTCCATCAAATTGTTAATATTTTACCAGAATTATTTTATGGTAATGTACAATTCTGAAATTCCTTCTGAACTTATACATAGAATCACTTGACAAAATCTTAAAGCTGAAACTTTTTTATTAAATGTTGAGTGCTCAATATTTGAAAAGTAAAACAAGGTTACCTTTTTTTGTCATATTTGTTATTAATTTACAAAAACACTTTACAATTAAATACTAAATTAGGAAAAAAATAATTTTATAATAAACAAATTCGGTTACATAATAAAATAGTTTCTATAAAATAGCTCTTTTTAAATGCAAAGTCGTCAATTACTTCATCAAAGTACGAAAAAGATCTGTCTCCATGGCAAAAGTGGTCAGTCCACACAGCCTTGTCCCAGGGTTGATCCATCATAACTTTTGATCCTTTTAAAATACTGAAAAATCTCTCAGCTCCTGCCACTGTAAAAGTGCAGAATAGCTTGATGTCTGTACAAACATTTGGGTACAAAGACTCCAGTTTTTCCGGGTTTTTTTTTTTTTTTTTGAAGAGTCAAAAAATTGAGTTTTTTCCATTGGTAAGGGAATTAGTACTGGAAGTTCCTGTTTTTGTGTGTGTGTGTGACGGGGAGAATGCAAGCGGGGTAACCAAAGCGACTGCTTCGGGAGGCGCAAATGTTTTACTTTTCTGCTGGACCCTTCGCAAAAAATTCGTGACAAACGTCCACTAGGATCGGGCCCCCGACGTCCGGGCCCCTGGGCAATTACACCCCCTGCCCCCTCTCTCGTCGGACCTGCTACGTACAGCATGTGTGAAACTTCACTTCCTCTAGCGAGAATCAGTGCAAAATACCGATTTAAATTACTGAAACATTTCCTTTCCTATTAAACATTTAAGCAGTTGTATAGATTTCAATGAATACGAAACTAGAAGTTTCTATTCGTTATTTATTGGTGTAACAAATATATTTACAGAACACGCCGAGCTTTCGCGCGCCGACCGGACTGCTTTTTTAAGGCTTTAAACTTATACGATACACAATGCAGGATGAACAAAACTGAAATTCATGTAGGTATTTACCGTTTTGAAACACTCATTTAATCTGCATTTTGTGTGGTATATGTGCATTGTGTAATACATTTGTTACACCAATAAATAATGGATAGAAACTTCTGGTTTTGTAATATATCTCATTAGGTTTTGAACTGTATAGAATTCAATTAAGGTTCCTGAAATCGTCTTGGAAAAATAGAAAGAAAAATCCAAAGTAACGTATGTACACACACACACATATAAAAAGAACCGTCTCCAGTCGCGGGCATTGGTTTCCTTAAAAACCTAGTAATTGCCGAATTAAAGATCATAGGGCAAAAATAGGGTTAGAGAGAAGAAGAATCCTCATTCAGTTCAAAACTACTTTTTTTTTGTTGTTGTTGTTGTTTGATGACCTCCATGAGCAACTCTGAGGCAACTGGGGAAGACAATCGGCGCCGTAAAACAATAACAGTACCGGGACTCGAACCCAGTCCTAGCCACAGTGGAGGCCACAGTGGAGTTGTGTAGAGGGACTTAAAGTTCACAACTCAACTTAATATAGTCGCTGAAGGATTTCTTTTACATCTAAAATGGAGTGAAAGGATATCAAAACAAGTAAAAAAACGTAACATAACGTACAAAAAACAATGTAAAGGTAGTTCCTAAATAAGTATTTGCAAACATTCTGGGTTTTGCGTAGATTGATTCTTCTCGTAGTTACTGCGCACAAGTAACTTGTTCTCGCTTAGCCATTAATTAGGGTTGGTTTTAAAGTTATAACTAAGAAATAGGCTTTTTACTACTAAACTTCCTTTAATTAGATTTCATGTATTAAATTATAGATCTACACCAAAATCATACTTTTATTATTTGTTCTTGCTATGTACCAAGCTGCGTTATTATCCTAAGCACTGAAACCTAATTTTTATTTGAACGTTTTACCATAGTAGTTCAGGGTATTTTATTTTGGAAATCGAGATGAATTTAAGCATCCCAAAGTTAAATCCGGCATCATTCGTTCGAGATGGGCCCAGGTTCGAGTCCTGGATGAGACATGTGTGTTGTCTTTGTATTGCAGTACGAGTTCCCTCCATTTCCTGGAATCACTGACCCTGAATTAGGGACACGTGTACTGCTATAGCCCTTATGGTTGCTCATGGTGGACGTCAAACCCCGATACGAGAGGGGGGGGGGTTCCGATGTTAAAACTGAGGTTTCTTTTTTTATTATTGGAGGTTTAATAACTACCGTGTGCACCTTCATGGACGTCTCTAATTTAGGGCCACAGGTTCCAAGGAAGGAAAAGAGCCAGTGCCTAAGACAAACACAACATCCATATCTCGACGGGATTGGAACCCGGACCTATCTCGGACGAATGGTCACAAGCCAGCGCAGCAATGGATTGGGAATAGTTGATGATGACGATGTGATTATACAAAAATGGAAACATTTACGTGTGGGAGAATTTCTTTTTTTATTTTTGATGTGAGGTTTAACGACCACCGTGAGCAACTCAGTGGGCTATATATAGGCAGTCACCCGTCCCTAATCTAATTCCACTGGTTCCAGGGAAGGGAGAGAGCCAGCCTCGCCGGGACACAACATCCATGCCTCGCCGGGATTCTAACCCGTATCCATCTCGGACGAATGATCAGAAGCCATCGCTTAGACCACTGCGCCACCGGGTGCGGCTAAAGAAATTCAGTACTACACAAAGACCAAAGGTGCAATAGTTAGTTAAGAGAGAGAGATTGCTGAAAGGAAATTCTGCTGCTTAGAGAGAGCTGCTTAGCTGACCCCCCACTATCACAAAAACGATAGAAGATCCTTATCTTTACACAAATAAAAAAACATTGGCCATTAGTGTGGCGTCTCAGTTCAACAGGGGTCTGTCATATGGGAAAGCAATGAAAAAAAAAATAGCTAGAGATCCTGCTTTAATTGAACTTGTATTTTTTTCTCCGGAATACAGCTTAAAGTGTTATGTAATGATAGATAGGAGCCTTTCTTTCGAATTGCAACGAATGTTAAAGAACATACAAGGATCTTGAGGCATATATAAAGATACGTGCAAGCCGCTGGGATCAACGCTACGCCACGCTCTTGATAGTTAAAGTATTGCTGTGACATTTGAATTTATTAATGCGATAGTTACTTCGAATATTAAATCTAGTACGTATTGTGTTTGAAAGAAAGTAATGTCTGCAAATGCAAGGCAGCAAAAAAGTTCCAATCATCGTATGTACAAGTACAAATCGGTCCAAAATGTAGTGGTCAACATTTGTCACGACCTGTTCCTATCGTCTGGGCAGCTAAATACACAGTTGACGTGGATCAGGAACAGCAAATAGAAGCCATCGCTTTTTCCACGTTTATAAGTGAGTCACGGAAAACTTTCTCATCGGCCGCCACCGGGAATCGAACCCAGGGTCTTCCAGATAGGCTTCAACTGGTCTGGGTTCGATTCCCGGTGGCGGCCGATGAGAAAGTTTTCCGTGACTCACTTATAAACGTGGAAAAAGCGATGACTTCTATTTGATGTTCCTGGTCCGCGTCAACTGTGTATTTATCATTCATTCGCCTTTTAGTTATTTGTACAGTTGCTGCTGTTCATCTGTGGTGAATCTCCAGCATTGTGCAGGGCTCCAAAGAAGCAACCCTGCCATGTGGTTTGTTGTTTGTGAGTCTGGAGAATTTCGAGGCCGCTATGGTGCAGTGGAAGCATATCCGGCGCGTAAATGGAAGACCCTGGTTTCGATTCCCGGTGGCGGCCGATGAGAAATTTTTCTGTGACTCACTTATAAACGTGGAAAGAGCGATGACTTCTATTTGATGTCTGGGCAGCTGTTTGATTCAACTTCCGAGTAGAATTGTGGCAGCTTAGACGCAAAGGAGTGTGTGATTAAGTGCGCGTTGGTGAACAGCTATTCGTCCAGGAAGTGCAGCAACGACCGGAAAAGGCGGTAGTCGCTTGGGGCTATGTACGGCGAATAGATTGGGTGCGGTAGCAGTTCCCAGCCTAGATCCCTGATCTTGTGGTAAGGTCACCCATGCTGTGCGAGGTCACACTTCACCCAGCTGTGTAGGAGGACGCCCTTACTATTCAGCAGTGTTGGACGTGAGCGATGCGTGCAGATCGTCGAGCTGACGGCAGTACGCATTGCTGGTGATTGTGGTGGTGTCTGGCAGCAACTCAAAATACACAACATCCAGCATATCTCACAAAACAGACAGCAGGACCTTACTTTGGTGTAAGTCGGCATAGGTTTCTGTTTTGGGTCTAACAACTGTTTTCGGGCGCTGACATTGTCATACAGAACCTATTCCTCGTCACCTGTTACAATGCTGTCCAAGAACAGTTCAACTTGGTCACGTGCACTCATGCGATTTGCTCTCTGCTCAACTGGGAGTTGATGGAGTACCCAAACATTCCTCTTGTGCACCTTCCCAAGTTGAGGCAGTTGCGTGGTAATGGTGGTGTTGGTAGTTCCCAGCTGTTTACCCAATTCTCGCGTGGTCCCACGTGGATCAGTCTCCACTATAAGGTCTTCATGTCCATATCCACTATTGTGGGTCTTCCGGCTTTGGAACGATCTGACAGGCCAAAATTTTCCTCTCGAAACCCTTCGAACGAAAGCACTGACAATGTGTTATGCAGTGATGTATTCAGGCATCTTCCCGGGGTCCCCGAAAATCCATGAACGCCCCCCTCCTCCCGTAGATTTTTGCCGACCTCCCCTTATATTTAGTCTAATTGTTATCGTTTACAGCTGAATAATTGCAGAAATAAATAAAAATAAAAACTTAAGAAAATGTGGCAAAATATTATAATACAAAAAACACCCACATGGACTTCAATCTGAAATTTCTTTCCTCCTTCAATTAAACATTAAAATAGTCCTTGCTGAAGGGGCGAATTTTCAAGCACTGACAACTCGAACTACTTCTGCAATAAAAACCTAATTCCACAGAGTAGCGATGTTTTGCAAAGCTATAAACATCATCATATTTTGAAAGCTGGTATTCAGCTTTATTTCAGTCTTCTGGATGCCGATTTTCCATGTATACGGTTAAGCCTGTGTAGCTGATGTGACGTTTAGTGTTTCCAATACAATAAAATATTTGCTACCTGATTTTTAACAATAGCAAATTATTAGAAATTGTTCCCATAAAAAGTTTTATTTTCCCTGGCGGTCGGTGGTTTACACACTGTAGCAAAAAGCATCGACGCATTTCAAACTGGCATCCAGACAGTTTTTTTTTACTATGTCCTAATCTGAACAATCTAAAGAGGCTGAAACCAAACGGCAAGGGAATGGCTTACACCATACGTTTTCAGGTAACACTATAATTGAGCGAAGCTCTCTTTACGAGACTTAAGACAATTAGTTGTTCGGGCATAGGTACGAGATGACACATCCGATCACCGTGATTTTTTGCATGCGATTGGACATCGTCCATGATGAGATTTTGACGCCTTCCGAAATTCCGTGTCATTGAAGAATATCGTCTAAAAACTTGCATTTTTAGGGGTTTTTCCGGGTTTCGAGAAGGGGTCGTTTGTTTGTTACCTATCTCCTCCATGATCTTCAGCCGATCGCGGTGACACATTGCCACAGAGAAAGGGAAGGACATGGTGAGTGACATGGGGTTGGTATCATGGTGATTGGTCGTGTCGTACAAAAATAATGGCCATTAAAAAAAACTAACCAATTTTAATAATAATTGAAAAAATCCGCTCTCTATACGGGACTCAGTACTATTGGTTGTTCGGGCATAGCTATGACACGACACATCCGATCACCATGATTCTTGACATGCGATTGGACGTCGTCCATGGTCAGGTTTTGACACTTTCCGATTCCCGAAATTCCGTGTCATTGAGGAATTTCAATTAAAACTAGATGGCCCTTTTACTTCAACCGTTTCACGAAAGTCGGCTCACTAACATTAATTTAAAAAAAAATCGTTCGAATTGAAAAACGAAGAAATGGAAAGACTCCGCCTGTTAGCTCAACACTTGCTTAATCTATAATAATAAAAGGAAGTTTGTGTGTGTGTGTGTGTTTCGTGATATAAAAAAATGAAAAACGTGGTTCCCGATCTGAGTGTGTCTTTCCGCTTTGTTTACATGCAACCTGATCACAACCAGCGTGAAGGAAAGTAGTTCATGATAAATTTTAGGCATTTCTTTTTTAGAATGTTTCGTACTTTTGTTCTGGAAGTCATAAATTTTACGCGTTCGTTTTTTAGAATGTGTTATAATAGACTCCTTAATGAGCTTAGATTTTGCAATCGCTTCGCTTAAAATTTGCCAACTGTACCCGACTTATAGGTTAGTGTTGGCGGCTTGTCCTAGTGATTCTTCAATAAGAAACAGGCTTGTAGTAAGGCGAAGACATTTTTACCACTCCTAATGTTTTAGAAGGAGGGGGGTTTCTCCGGCACAGCGTTATTTTACTAGCATCTTCAATATTTTACACCACCCCATGGTGAAATCGTTGCATTACTGAATTAAAGCAAAGGTATAATAACATTTTTAGGTACTTGTATGTGTAGATTACTTGGAATTTGCATTTGCGATATACGAACATAAGAAAAATTTTGTACTCTATTAAAATGTTTATGTATATCAATTTATATATAAATAACAAAATTGTAATTATATGTATATAATCAGTCAACATTTTTCAGCCCCCTCAAAATTTGTAATTGCTCCCCCCGGAAAAAAGCTCTGAATGCAACACTGGTGATAAGTCATTGGGATACACACTGGTGATGTTCCTTACAGCACTGGCGGGGATACTACCGTGACGAAACTCATACAGCATGCAATGGCTGATGTGCTCCTTGTCCACTTCCATGTTGACTGGCGCTTACACTCTTCGCCTTGTGACGGCTAACTGCGCCACCTACTTGCTGATGTCATGCTGGTGTGCTGCGCAATCTCAGTGGCCAATGTGAGCCGTGGCCGGGGCTTCGTGTACCTCGTCATCGGACATTGCCTTGTTTCCAACCCAATAGAAAAAGAGCATTCCATTACAAGTTAAACGAAGAGCCGCGGATGGCTTAGCGAATCAGACTGTCAATGCAAGGTCCTCAGGTTCGATCCTGGGCTGATCTTTCAGAGATGTTGTGATTTACTAACAATCGCTGAATATCCGCTGTGCATCGGACGAGTACGTTAAATAACGGCCCCCGGGTTGGACCCACCGGTTAAATGGGTATCTTTTCCTACGCCCCCCCTGAAATCCCCCCATGTGCAACATCGTACTTGTACGGTGGCGCCATCTACTGTACTCTAATCTCACTACAAACTGTTCTGTCAAAGTCGCTAGACTTGCTCTCATTCCTTCCGTTTCTGTGTCCTGTCCAAAAGGCGAAATCGCTGTAGGTGGCTGGGACCTAAACTCTACTCACTGTGGATGGAAGTCCTACAAGAAAATGACAACTAAAGTTAAACGAAATATAATGAACAATCTTCCCATTCTTCGAACTAGCGGCTCTAAACTGGGAACGGGTGATTGTTTATACCCCGTAGAATTGCTCATGGCGACAGTTAATACCCCACAATAAATAAATAAAAAATAAAAATTCCATTGTACATTTTTAATCCTGGCTGCAAAAATAAGAATATTCACAATATTTGTTTCTAACGAGAAATAAGAAGAAACAAACTATCTCATCAGCATTGTTTTGTTAAGCCCATTTACAAACTGGTTTTGTAAAAATCTGAAGTTAGGCCTTGAAGAACAGCAAGAGCTCAGAAAACATCTGCGATGTATTGAAACTCGGAGCTTAGAAGCGATTTTCTTCTTACTTCTCATTCTGAACAAATATGTATATTTGCTAAGTAAAGCCAAAGTAAGTAGTTTCTTTCTATGCATTAAACACTCTTCAAAATTTTGCATTCCATTGTAGCAGAAATTCACCAAATGGTGTGGTAAAAGCTTCTTCAGCCAGGAAAATAAGAATTCTAGCGTTGATTAAATCTGTGTAAAAAACATAAGAATTCCTTTGTTAGATTAAATCTAGGCTAGAAATATTTTTTTTGAAACTCTGAATGATAATTAAACTTTGATTTAGAATCAAAGTAATTATGAATTGAAACTTTATCTTTGCCGCCCCGGTGGCGCAGTGGTCTAAGGCGCTGGCCTCTGATCATTCGTCCGTAAGGGGTCCGGGTTCGAATCCCGGTGAGGCATGGATGTTGTGTTTGTCTTACGGCACTGGCTCTCTCCCTTCCCTGGAACCAGTGACCCTAAATTAGGGACGGGCGACTGCTTATAGCCCATTGAGTTGCTCACGGTGGTCGTTAAACCTCCAATTAAAAAAAAAAAAAAAAAAACTTTATCTTCGTTACATCAACTGGGTCGCGTTGGTTTGATTGTGACGAACGTCGTCAGCATCTCTTCGTATATGTTGTGCAGTTATCCAGTGGTCTAAGGCGGGTCTTTTAAATTCCCATAGTGTTGTGTCCGGTTTGAATCCCAGGGTGAAGAAAGAACACGTTCCTTTGAGTTGTCACAGCCTTTGTATGTCTTTGTTAGTTAAGGTTCACGTTTCTGATCTATGGCTGGAAGGATGCATTCTAATTAAGCAGCTTTAAGACATAATGGTAAATTATTCTTGAAAATTGTGATGTTTCTTTTAAATGCACTCCAGCCAAATTTTATGCTCCAGTTAATCTCTTCTTTGCCGCCCCGGTGGCGCAGTGGTCTAAGCGATGGCCTCAGATCATTCGTCCGAAAGGGGTCTCGGTTTGAATCCCGGTGAGGCATGGATGTCGTGTTTGTGTCAAGGCAATGGCTCTTTCTCTTCCCTGGAACCAGAGACCCTAAATTAGGGACGGGCGACTGCTTATAGCCCACTGAGTTGCTCACGGTGGTCGTTAAACCTCCAAAAAAAAAAAAAAAAAAAAAAAAAAAGTAGTTGTCGTATCCACGCTCTGTTGTCTACGCGATGCACCAGGAATCTTGATTCTTCAGACCAGGCCACTTTTTTTTCTTTTCAATCATCCACGGTGCAATCTCTATGATCTTGGGCTCATTTTATGCTTTGTTGGTGATGACTCGCAGTGAGCATGAGGACCCGGCTGGGTCTTCGGCTACGCAGGCCCATGCGTAGAAGGCTGCGATGAACTGTGTGCTGTTACACATTTCCCTGATCACCACTGTTGTAGCTGCGGGTGATTTGTCGCACTGTGGCCCTGCGGTCACTGTGAATAATGCGCGACAGTCTCCGCTCCCGACTGGCATCAATGAGCTGAAGACGACGCACGGCTGGACGACGGTTCGTCGTTTGGCCATGTGTGCACCACTTTGATACGTACTCACTACAGCTGCACGTGAACAGCCCACAAGCTGCGCCGTTTCCGAGATCGTAGTTCTTAGGCGCCGTGCCATCACAATTTGTCCTTTTATCGAACTCCGATAAATCGGCAGCTTTTCCCATTCTGACTCCGAACACTCTACTAACCGAAAGCCGGTCCTTGGGTTGTATATGTACTGCTCTGTGAACTTCACCTGCGTTACCGTTCGGTCTCCAGGCGAGCTCATTTCTCTAGTCTGGGGGTGGTCGTAATGTAATAGCTCATCAGTGTAAATTTGCCCAATCAACCTCAATATCTTCACTCCTTGTACAACAATTTTGTTTTCTTGTAAGTTCATCTGTAATACCAAATTTTTTCTCTTGTCAGGAAGTTTCTGAATCACACTCAGCAGCTTTGACGGGTTACATGGAAACATGTTTATTCCCGTCAACAACACAAAGGTAGCTCAAAGTATTCCCATTCATCTTTAACCCCTTGTCAGGAAGTTTCTGAATCACACTCAGCAGCTTTGACGGGTTACATGGAAACATGTTTATTCCCGTCACCAACACAAAGGTAGCTCAAAGTATTCCCATTCATCTTTAACCCCTTGTCAGGAAGTTTCTGAATCACACTCAGCAGCTTTGACGGGTTATATGGAAACATGTTTATTCCCGTCAACAACACAAAGGTAGCTCAAAGTATTCCCATTCATCTTTAACCCCTTGTCAGGAAGTTTCTGAATCACACTCAGCAGCTTTGACGGGTTACATGGAAACATGTTTATTCCCGTCAACAACACAAAGGTAGCTCAAAGTATTTCCATTCATCTTTAACCTCTTGTCTTCTCAGTTCAATGACTGATAGATATTTCGCAATGTAGCATTGAAGAGCTCTGGCGATATGGTGCCATCTTGCCTCACTTCGTATCCAGTTTTTATTTGTGCTATGACCTCGAACAGTCAAATCTTTGCATTTTCATAGATGTTGTTAATAATATTAACGTACGCAGTCTTCAATACCAAACCATTGATGATTTCTCAGTTCAGTGACTGAAAGACATTTTGCAGTGCGGCATTGAAGAGCTCGGACAATATGGTGCCATGTTGCTCACTTCCTATCCAATTTTTACGCGACTCTTCAGACCAGCACACGTTTTCCCAGCCATCTGATGTGTCTAACTTGCGTGATCTGTGAATCAGGCGAGTCTGTTGCACCGATGAACCATGGTTAAGAGAACAGCAAGAGGTCAGAAGAATTTTACTGCTGTTATAGCCCATACGTACGTGCGTGCGATCGACGCATGGTCATGGCAGATACTGTTGCCGGTTGACGTCAGTTGTATCTGGTAATCAGCTGTTGAACAGTGCTGCGTCTTTTAGACTGTACGAGTCAACGGACCCTGCGCTCATCTCTCACATCAACCTTCCGCTGTTCTATGCAGTTTTATCTCCGGGTCGTTGTTTGACCATTTTCACGCCAGTCCTGATGCACCTTAGTAACTACGGCTCACGAACAACCCAGCAGTTCAACCGTTTGGAGAATCGAGGCACACTCTCTAGCTCCCACAATCTGTTCTTTCTCAAAGTCCGCATGCTACGTCAGTCGACTAATCGCGCCCTCTCTGAAATCACGTGGTCAACGGGCCGGATCCAGTTTTGATAGGGGTGATCATAATTCAGTGATCACTCGGTGTACATCACCAATGAAATATCTGTACTGGAGCCATTAAATAAAATGTCCTGTATACTTATGCTCATTTATAAAGTTACAGCCTAAACTCGTAATTCGTGAAAATTAAAGTTCAACAACAGTGTACAAATATTATAAGTTGTACTCTAAAAATGTTTGTTACATGATTTGGCTGTACAGAAGCAATCTGAAACAAAAAGTGAAAGGTTTTTCCGCACTTATACATCTCGCTTTAATTAACTGATTGGACTTTATGAAAGTTACCGTAAAATTAATTAAAATAAAGTTAATTTAAGGCGGGGCCAAGAAAAGCGCTGGCACGTGGCTCACTGTACCAGAAAAAAGAATAGTGAAGAGTGAGATGAACTGAGAGTAAATCTCAAGTTAATAGAGGAACACGCTTAGCAAAACGAATTAAATACAGCCGAACAATTTTCATAAAGGAAAAGTGTTGAACTCACACGACTCCTAGAAGAGAAAATAAAGGGGAGGAGCAGGACAGGGTGAACGAGGAAACCATTAACACTCTTCCTTCTGACTTTTAATAACTTCAAGTTTTTAATGGTCGCTGAGTCCAGTTCTTCTCATGTTGATTTTTTTATTTTTTATTTTTTTGGTACAACGCCTAGGAGGAGGTTGCAGGCGTCTTACGGCAGAGGTCTCCTCCAAACAGGCTCTGAACTGAAACGGAAAATTCGAGCAGCTGGGAGATTTGTGAAATCTCTGGGGTCGCAACATGAAAACCCCCGTGAGATTCCGCTGACGCATCCAGAAGACACTTCGCCTCTTAAACCCATCCCTGGTAATTTCTACGGAAATGAATGTTGGGAAATTACAGAAATCGGGGTTAATGTTTGCCCTTGATGTGGAATGATCATGGGAAAGTAATATTTATTTCATAGATCTGTTTCTTATTAAACAGAACTACAAACTATAAAGTGCTTATTATTTCGATATTACTCGTATCACTACACTCAACGGACATAATATTATAATAGATACCTCATGAATGGAATACGGGATTATACCATCCAGATTCGCTAAACATGAATACCGGTTGCTTCGATTAGCGAATCCTGTAATGGTTTTGTTCAATTTAATCGAAAACTTGGTTGTTCTGGGTGGTGTACTGGTTAGCATACTCGGGCGCTATCCGTGAGACTCGGGTTCGATTCCCGCTCCAGCACGACAAAATTTTCAAGTTTTCGGATATTGTCTAACTTACCATGTCATATTTACACCAAAAAACGGACATCTTCAAAATTTGCATTATATATACCTACCTAATACCGCGTTGGCCCTCCTGTACCATGAATAGCCAACAGTCTGTACATGCAGAAGCATTGACTCTACCAGATGCTTGAGGGTTTCGGGAGGTAATGTCAGCCATACCTGTTGTTGCATTATCCACAACTCCGCCGGAAGTCCGGGATACGTGGATGTGAGGTTCCGGTCCACGGCATCCCAGACAGACAACTTCAACAGGGTTCAAATCTGGGGACCTTGTGGGCCACTGGATGGTTCGAAACTCAGATGAGTGTTCCATGTCTAGGTGGTGCGTTGCCGTCCTGAAACAGGCCATCAGCCGCAGGATGCACGATGGCCATGAAAGCGTGTAGACGATTGTCCAGCTCATGCTGGTAGCGCGCAGCGGTGAAGGATCTCTCCAAACACACAAAGGGATATAATGTGTCACGTGAGAAGGCTCCCCAAACCATCGCAGAGCCACCATCGCCTTGAACATAGCTGACCTGGCACGACGGAGCAATGACCTCATGCTATCGACGCCACACCCGCACCCTCCTGTCAACTCAGTACAGCTGAAAACGGGATTCATCTGACCGAACGACGCAACGCCAGAGTTTCAGTTTTGACGCCTCCAGCACCAGGCGAGGTGCTGGGGGCGTCAAAACTGCCACTGTTGACTAGCAGTCAACAGTGGCATAGAAGTAGGGCGTCGGCTCCCGTAGCCCAAAGTATGCGACTTACGATTCACTCGCTGACGCTGCTTCTACCACCGGGATTTAACCCGCATGTGATTTCCGCCGTCGTTGCCAAGCGGTCCGTCTGTACGAGCCTGGATAATTTACGTCAACCCCGGTCATCAATTGCGTGTGGTAGGCCACCGTTTACTCTGTGGGCTCTGGTACGTGCGTCAATGGTATTCTCGCGGTACATACACTCTTGATACGGTTTCCCTCGAAAACCCTACGGTTCGTACCACTTGGGCGATAGAATGATCCATCTGTCATGCGCCGACAGTGCGTCCACAATCAAAATCGCTTAGATTACCGCGTTTACTCATGTTCGTCGATGGCGATTCACTGTTGGGAAGATCAGATGTAGAGGATTTTAGGAAGGGAGTGTCTGACCCCAGGTCTTAAACAACCCTTAGAAGTAGGAAGCTAGGAGATTTGCGGTAGAGTGCCCGATAGGAAAGTGACACGGGGACGAAGTAGAAAGTGGGAGGAAGACGCCCTTATTTATTACCGGGGTCCGACGGCTTAACGTGCCCATCCGACGCACGGCGGATATTTAGTGGATGAGCGTTCGTACCTGCCTGGGATCGAACCTGAGGCCCTTTCCGTGGCAGTCACGAACGTCGATCTTCATGAAAACATGTGAAAGTCATAGTCCTACAGTAGATGTAAAACTCGCTTGATCATTAACCCTAACGCGTATCTGCTGGAAAGTGGTCGTTCTGCGAGACATCCAGTCATTGGTCTTACGCAGTTTCGTGAACGTTGGACCAACGTACGTGTGCAGCATTCGATACTACATGTCGAGCCCGCGCAGTCTTTATTTTTGGAAATTCTTCCAAATCTCTGTCATGTTACTGCGTTCATTCTTATCTTTCCTTAGCACCACGCATCTACTTCTGCGTCTTCATTTTGGCAGCCTTTAGCTTATTCTTTTTTTTTTTTTGATTGAAGGTTTAACGACCACCGTAAGCAACTCAAAGGGCTATAAGCAGTCGCCCGTCCCTAATTTAGGGTCACTGGTTCCAGGGAAGGGAGAGAGCCAGTGCCGTAAGACAAACACAACATCCATGCCTGAACGGGTTCGAACCCGGACCCTTTACGGACGAATGATCAGAGGCCAACGCCTTAGACCACTGCGCCACCGGGGCAGCTTAGCTTATTCTCCTTTTATATCTTGTTTTTGACATAAACTTACTAACTTACACCATCGTTGCTTTTACTACAGCTTTGAAAACTTCTCTTTTGAACCTCACTCGCTGCTACGGATTCACCCCTCTGGTTTTTTTAATTTTTTTTATTGAAGGTTTAAAGACCACCGCGAGCAACTCAATGGGCTATAAGCAGTCGCCCGTCCCTAATTTAGGGCCACTGATTCCAGGGAAGGGAGAGAGCCAGTGCAGTAAGACAAACACAACATCCATACCTCACCGGGATTCGAACCCGGACCCCTTTCGGACGAATGATCAGAAGCCATCGCTTAGACTTACTGCGCCACCGGGGGAGGCTCTCTGTTTTCATCCAGTTGTCCCATCATGCCTGCACTGTGCTTCTCTTTTGACATTTCGTCTTCCTTCAACACTTTATTGCAATGCTTAAATCTCTCTCTCATCCTTATAGTTGCGATGTTAGGATATGAACAAAGTGCGATACCATACTCACCACTCCGCATGACAGTTGCGGACAATCCAGTTCATTCTCAGCTCATCCCAAGCACATACAAAGGAGACTGTTGGCGGTGGGAAGGACATATGATCGTGAAAATGTTGCGCAATCACGGCCCACAAACGCTGTCTCCGGCATTTTGGCCGTCACTGTGCAAGATGCAGTCCTATAAGGAAAAGAAATCAAACGATGACAAATCTGGTAAACATGGCGAGCCATAATTTTGAAAGTTGTCACTCTCCGAAAGGGGATTCCCGCTTTACTAGGCCGGGTGATATGTGTCTTGTTACCTCATCTGTCTTTAGCGACCTCGGTGTCTTCTAGAATTTTTTGGTGTTGTGCTCATAAACAATGGAGAGTAGGGGGGGGCAAAAGAGGCCTTACCTGTGCTGCTGCTGAGGGACACTGTATATCACACTCCAATCTTAATGAGAGTAGGTGCCTACCAGTAGCCGAGTGGTCAGTGGTTCGGACATACGGCTGATCAACCGTGTTGGGCCCAGGTTTCAAGTCTGGTATTGTTTTGTTTTGATGTCTTTTGTTTGGCGCTCTTTGGCCAACCATGGCCCTTGCGCCATTAACATCAATTAACCAACCAACCAAGTCTGGTATGAGACATGGGTGGTACGTTTGTTCTGCTCCATCTCCGGAACCAGTGGTCCTAAATTAGGGCAAACGACAGTTTTAGGTGCTCACGATTATCGCAAAACCCTCCTAAGTAAATAAATGAACAAAGCCAAATGGGGTTTCGTGAGATTTATGAGGGTTTTCCGTCATCCATGTCAAAGCATACTGAGATTTTTCATAACATGTACGGTAAAAGTAGGCCTGAAATGATTTAGTATCATTGCATCACAAACACGCACTCCTCTACACCGAACGCCACGTTTGATTACTTCTTGCTCTGCGCGTCGGCATTCGTAGTTTCGCCTGCGATCGCCACCCCATGTAATGCCAAATGAATGCTGCGTTCTAATTTCGTGCAGTAATTTTTAATTACTGCGTGAAATTAAGAAAAACGCAACAATTTCATGCAGAATTTTTAATTACAACAATTTCTTGCAGGATTTTTAATTACTGCATGAAATTGTTGCGTTCTAATTTCATGCAGTAGTATATTAATATTTGCAGTAATTTTTACGTGTTTATTGCAATTTTCTTCGCTTTTCTTTGGAGAAAAAAGTTGCAAAGGGCGATTTTAACATTGATGAAATAAAGCAGTTCAAAAAATTGCAGTGCTACATATAGCACCCAGAAGACCACATGGGAGATTAATGAAATTCGAAAGCATGCCGGAGTGACATGGAGGGAGACAGGCTGACCATACATGAGATTCTTCCGCGGAATTCCGCCTTTTTTCGTCATCGTTTGGGTATATCTCAAGATCGATGCAAAACTGGAGATAAATGTTGGGGTTGTTAGTTCGGGGAGGGGACTAGTTTCCTGCCAGGAAACGATATTTCATCTTTTGAAACTTTCGAAAACAGAAGTTAAACAGAGTAAAGATTTTATTGTATAGTATTGTTATTAAATATCATTTTATTCCGTAAAATTTTTTATTTCAGCTTGAAAACGGAGGAAAATTTTCCGAAAACGTTAGACGGCGCGGAAATTTTCCTGTAATCTTCGGGCATGAGAAATTTTCGGCGGATTCGAAGTATTTCGCCTTTTCCATCATCGTTTGTGTGGTGTTCTCGAGATCGAAGCACAACTGAACCGAATTAGGGGAGGGTCGTTTTCCGTCGGAGGAATTTTTTGAATTACGACTTTTGAAATCGGAAGTTAGACGGAATGAAGAGTTCTTCCGTAATCGTAATTTTTTCTTGCAATATCCTTCTGCTCAGTATTGCTGTTAAATATCATTTTATTGAATAGATATCTGCATTTCAGGTGAAAATGGAGGGAAAATTTTCGAAAGCGGAAATCAGACGGAACGAAGATTTCGCCCATAATCATTATTCCCCATCTTCGAACGATGTTTCCTCTATCTTGTGTTGTTAAATGTTAATAATTTTATATTTTGAATAGAGTGATGTGGTCCAATTGAATATTTACATAAATAAATTAACGTGAACAATTTTGTCTTGTTCATGCTGTATTTTATTCACACTGTTTCGCGGCGCATTCTGATTTTTTACCCAGTCAAAAGTTCAGCTTTTTTTTTAGCTTTGTGAGTCTCATGTACACAAGACACAGTTGTGGAAGAAACTTGGGGAGGCCTTCATCCAGCTGTGGATTGATAATGGTTGACAATGATGATGATATATGTAACGGTTGTCCTGGCTTTTTTTTTAAGCTTTAGCCAACCCATTCGCCAAATTCAATTTTTTTTCGTCATATGTAATCTGAAGTTGCCAACTTTTTTTTTTTTCGCTCTCCATTGGAAATATGAAAACCAAAAAGTGTTATAATAGTACAAAAACAATAGGTTATAGATTTTTTACAATTAAGCTGCAAAATATGTTAAGAGATCCCGAATCGTAATTAAAGAAATATGCACTTATTTCAATTTGGAATTTATTACTACCTATAAAATTACCAAACAAAGAGTTATTGACAGGATAAATTCAAAATTAATTGAAAAAACTTGGGTATTGCATTAATTCTGTGGCTTGGTTCAAAAAGGGCCTGTGTAAAAAAAAAAAAAATCAGATGTTGAAAAATCGCACCTTATTACCCATGGAGCTTTCATGTAATAACTATTTGCATATGAGTCCTGCAATATTGGTTGATGGTTCACATCAAAAGAAAAGAAAATCCAGAAATATGATCGCATTTAAAAGATTCTGTATATGAATTTCTAAAATATCCTTGGCATTGCTGAAGCAAATTGTGACATGACGTCCGAGCAAAAGCGATCTTATTTTAAGATTGTTTTTTCTCGGACGTGATTAAACGAGTTAGTGCCGCCCCGGTGGCGCAGTGGTCTAAGGCGTTGGCCTCTGATCATTCGTCCGTAAGGGTCCGGGTTCGAATCCCGGTCAGGCATGGATGTTGTGTTTGTCTTACGGCACTGGCTCTCTCCCTTCCCTGGAACCAGTGACCCTAAATTAGGGACGGGCGACTGCTTATAGCCCATTTGAGTTGCTCACGGTGGTCGTTAAACCTCCAATCAAAAAAAAAAAAAAAAAACGAGTTAGTAAAATCATGCAATGCACTGATTACGATACGCTTTCCAACATGCCAGATATCATTACTCAAGTTATGAGGATAATGGCTGTGGAATAAATCTCGCTCCTGTGCCCTGACCTTTGACCCCATTTCGATGATATTAAACAGAACCGGTTCAGTATACATCCGGAACAACGTGTTAAAGTTTTGTCGTAATCGAAGCATTTTTACGTAAGTTATGACGCATAAGGACAATGGAATGGATCCCGCTCCTATATCCTGACCTTTGACCCCATTTCTCGCATTTTCAATAGGGTTCGTCCCCAGGATGTCCCCTACCACATATTAAAATTTCATGGAAATCGAACCGTTTTCACCGGAGTTATCGTGCTGACGGACGGACAGAGAGACAGACGGACAAAGCTGGAGCATATACGCTTCTTCAACGTACGGTTGGAAAGCGTAAAAAAGATAATCGCCATTATTTTCCCCAAAGCTTTTTATCCATCGCCAAAACCATTTTGTTTTTTAGCAAATTGCGAAGAAGGCGATCGGCAGCGCGACCCTTGTGTATGTGTGTGTGTGTGCGCGCGCGCGCAGTGGCGCCCATATGAGTACTGGGGGGGGGGGGGGCGCTAAAAATCCTTACCTCCTTCAATGCTGTCAAACATTTTAGTAAACGTACAAGATACTAAAATACAACAAAAGTAATTGATACAATCAATCATTAATATCTTATTATTTTAAAAAATGCTTTAAAAAAAGGTTTAGTTTATTTCAGTGTTTCAAATTTTATCAAAGATTTGGCTATACCAACGGCGGGGGGGGGGGGGGGGGGGGTCTATGGACGCCCTTTGTGTGTGTGTGTAGTTTTATGATGTTTCTGTTGTCAAAAAGGTAAAAACATTTATGGACTTTGTCAAAAATCCGAAAATTGTGCTCTGCTGCTATATAGCCTAGAGCCATATTTGTTCAGTAAACAATATTTTTTTGAAGATGCTATGTAAGTAGTTTCTGCTGGGAAAACCATTTGGGAAGAAGCGTCGTTTATGTCTGTGTAAAATTAATGCAAGAGATAATCGTCGTTTGGACGCAATTAAAATATGCATTTTTACTTGTTTGTCCTTGATAGCGGGCCTAAAGTCAAATGCAGTTGTTTCTTTTTTACTATTTAACTGAAGGTAAACCGGTGGTTTGGCTTTCTTGGAAGAAGCGAGTTGCCGGTTCTCTAACCGAAGTGATCAGAAGTGCTGGTGTCTTCTACTTTCCCGCGATTCTGATTGTTTGGCGCAAAAATGACAGGCCCGCAATGTTTACACGTTGTATGGTGACGTCTTTGTTCCTATGTGGAGACAGCGCATGTTTTATATATCCGCGTGGTTAAAGGCAGATGGATGGGTGTCCCTGAGTTGCTAAAGCAGAATTGCAAGTGAGGGTACTGGAGCAGCGACGTTCCTATGGGAATCTGGCCTTGACCTCTTTTTCTCAGCCAGCTGGGCGTATGTATGGAAGGCTTTCAAGCAGGATCGTGTTAACGATGATTAAATTATGCAGTTCATTTCAACACGGATAATTCTGCTGTCACCGGGGGCTTGCCGATATGCGTATTTTTGGTTGAGTTGCTGCACCCAAGCATCAGTTTTTGTTCCTTCTTTCACAAAGAAACAAATCTTCCAGTTTGACTGTAAATTTACGTGCTCCTTCTGCTGAATTATGGCACATATCGCATGATCGCCAAGTATTGCGCTTACGACTTAATTTTCTTTTTAAGTTAATTCTATGAATATTTACTTGAACATCACAGCAGTTTGCATAACTCAGTTTTTTTGGAATGTAAATGCAAAAATAGAGAGAAATAACACAAGGAGTGATGAGGGGAGGAGGGAGGACATGAACATGTAAATATAACACTTAAAAATGACTCAGTGTAAGTTAGGAGTACGATAATATTTTGCCTTTTAAAAAAAAGCTTCCGAAATCTATTGTTTAAGTAATTAACCAGGTGACAGATGAGGAATGAGGAAACGTGGAAACCTTCCCGCGACACCGTTCTGTAATTTATTTTGCCTCTTGCTGACGGCGTTTGAGCATTCATTCATAACAGATGAAAAAAAAAAAAAAGGAAAAAGCGGGAGTTCTTTTCCTCCTTTTAACATGAAAAGTTAATCATTTCGAGCCGCAGATATTCTGCATGTGTGTGTGTGTGTGTGTCAAAAATCGGTAACTGCGAATTTTATATTGGTGTTTCCTATTCTTATTAAAAAAGTTGCTGTTTACATGGGGGGGAATGAAAAGCTACTCGCGTACCATTTGAAAGTTGTACAAACCACTCTTTATTTTTATGCTCATGGAAATAGTATGTTATGTAGATGTAGTATTTTAAAGGATTAATGAGTCGATTAATTTCTCCAAGCAGGGATTTTTCTAGCGGTAAACTAAAGAGGCTGTCTTAGGCGGCTTCGGTAATTAGACCTGTGAGAGTGAGTTTCAAAGGGAATCGTTTTTTTCGTATGGAAGGTCGTTTTAGAAAACTTAAAGTGAAATTTTTTTAGAAAATTACCCCGTAACAACTGTATTCTTTCATACGACGAACTCGTTAACAGCTTTGTGTTCTCACTAGCAGACATAACCAATTTATTAACAAGTAACATAATTTTATGGTTCTTAAGGCAGCTTGTTATTTTGTTTTAACAAGATTTTTCAATCAAGATTTACGAAACTCTCGCTCCGAGTTCCAGTCTGAGGTGAAACGCGTTCGTTACTGAAACAGTTCTGGTACTTCTTCGTTCTTGCAATCAGTAATGTTAAGAAGTTATTTTTCTTAACTTGAGAGTGCTCACGATAATTAAAGAACTTAAAAACAAAATGAGGAACTCTAGCGAAAGAACAAACGGAAAGTAACTGAAATTTATAACAGCATATATGATATTTCCAACCTCAAAGCTCAGTAGTTCCGGATTTGATGGAATGTGTAGATAAAAACTGCTACAAGGGTTGCCGGAATTTAATCGAAAGCTTCGATCAATTAATTGAGAAATTTAGACCTCATCTTCATAATTTATATTCATAAATCACTAACCTGTAAGGAAACTCTCAGTGAAGTATGGCAACTGTGAAATTTTAAGATCAGACTACAGAGTTCTTAAAGCAGTTTAAGCCTTTGCTCTCGACACTAACTACAACATCCACCATCCTCTCCTTCTCCGCTGTCATTTGAAAGTTTCTTTCTAACAACTTCGATAGTGTACCATCTGTAGGCATTTCGACAGTCACGAGGTTCTCGTACAACCGTCCTCGCGTACCTGGGGCGTGTTTATGGGGGGGGGGGGGGGCTTTCGGCAGGGCAATGAAGAGTGTTTCATTTTTTTGTTTTTGGTTAAAATGTGACCAATGTACATTAAAAAAATGCTTTAATTTTTCTAAAATGCACAACTTAAACAATACTTTAATTTTTTCTTCTGTTTTTCATTAAATTGTATTTTGTTCTTGTAGATTTCAAAAACGTACATTTTTGGTCGCCTCCTCCCACCACCCGAAAAAATATTCTATATACGCCCTTGACACAATAGCACCCCAATATTAAAGTTACGTTTCTTCAACCACATTGTTAACGGAATACTGTCATCACTTTCTTCAGTGTCTTCAACTTGGCTTCAGTTCTACTTATTGAAAAAAGGTTTTGATGGTCTGTGATGTAATCATATCCCATGCCACACTCGTGTATTTGATGAGAACAAGAACTAAATTTGAATTCGTTTCTTTCTTTCAATGGATTCTGTAGCTTTCAATATTAAAAGGTTCCTAAAATGGTATTTAAGGCTTCTTCTAAGGAAGTGCTTCCGAAGCGTTTACGTGTCTTCTTCCGCGGCAGTTGCCGGCGGGTTTATTTACGTTTGACATTGTGCTCCTCTTCGTGTGACTACGCGATATAAATACTTCCACAATGAAATGCAAAACAGGGTCGGATTTTTTAAAGAAATATATATATAGAGAGAGAAATGTGAAACTAAAGAGCAAATTTTGAACAAAGAAAAAAACAAAAATTCGAGGAACGAAAAGTAGAACCTATATATACAAAACAGTGGGATCACTGCATCATTCTTCAAACATATATTATAAAGGTGATATGAATTTTATGTACAGCGAAAATTGGGGGAAAAAACTATTGATGCATTCAGGACACAAATTCTAACACACACTCGCGCGCGCGCGCACACACACACACACACACATGTATATATACACTGAAGAGCAATTGAATTAGAGATACCTGTCTAGTAACGTGTAGCACCACCTTTAGCCCTGATGACGGCGGCGATTCGTCTGAGCATGGACTCAAGACACCGGAAGCGTTGGAAAGCCATACAGATCCACGACCCCTGAACAAGCTCCCACAGTTCACGAACATTTGATGGAGGGGGTCAGAGCCTCGAACATCTCTCTCGATGGCATCCCTGATGTGCTCGATGGATTGAGGTCAAGTGACCTAGATGGCCAAGGAAGCGAGGTCACGTCGGTGGAGTGTTCATCCAACTATTCGGATACAATTCGGGCGCGATGGCACGGTGAATTGTCTTGTTGCAGGATGAGGTCAGTGGGATGTTGAAGACTCACAAACGGGAGCAAATGGTCGTCCAGGATATCCCGATAACGTTGACCTGTGAGGGACGATGTCATACGACCAGGAGTCCCATTTCAGTCCACGTAAACAGTCCCCAGACGAGATTGCACCCCCACCAGATTGAAGAGTACCCTGCCGGCAAGAAGGATCCATCGCTTCATGTGGTTTGCGCCGTACTAGTATCCTGCCATCCGCATGCACCAACGTGAATCTCGACTCATCAGTCCAGGCAACATTTTCCCACATGTTTAGGGTCCAGTGGCGATGTTCCCACGCCTATGCTAATCTTTGCACCCTGTGATGTGCGGTCAGCAGCGGTACCCTCGTGGAACGATGGCTTCTGTACCCCATAGCGAGGAGATGGTTCTTGATGGTGTGGCTGCTTACACGTTTTTGTGCAGCAGCGTTAAATTGCCGAGTGATTTCTTGCACTGTGGCCCGTCTATCCGCTGTTACAATGCGAGCTAGCCGACGATGACCCCGCTCATCAACACGCTGTTGTCCACGGCAGTTTGCCCTTGCAGGGATGGTTTTACCGGATTCGATGTACTCACGGTGCACCCGTGACACAGTGGCTCGTGAAAATCCCAGTACCTGCACGACTTCCGAGATGGAGTGACCCATTCGTCGGGCCCCGACAATTTGCCCACGATCAAATGCGCTTAGATCCTTCGTCTTACCCATACTGCGTCCGACTCGTAACTTATTCCCGTCACATCACTCCTTATATTGTCGGATCGCTGCATACGTCATGTCGTTTCTGTTTACAGGGCCGCCCACAGCGCCACATTTGCATAACCCCAGCTGTGTCTAATTCAATTGCTCATCAATGTATATATATATATATATATATATATGGGATGTAAGGTCAGGTGATGCGTAACATCATAGCCTCTCCTTGACAAATGTCAACCCCGCCTTCTCGTGGTGCATCCTGTTCCCACTAAAGGGGCTCTGACGACCGCCCATAGCGGTATAACTATACCATCGGGATCAGAGGAAATTCTATCCCACACTCACCAACCCGCTTGGCCAGCGTGGTGAGTTATGGCCAAACACCTCCAAAATGATTCCACAACTTAAATCTTGGCCCTCAGTCTCCGGCAGCTGGAATGTACCTGGCCAAGGCAGCGGCCAGTGCGACATGAAGGCAGAGGGTGCTAAGAATCCCCGGAGGACCGGACTAGGCTGCCATCTGATGCTGACCTTGGCTACTTACAATGGACGCTCCCTATCTTCTGATTCAAGGCTTCTTGAATTGGAAGAGGAACTACAAAGGATCAAGTGGGACATCGTGGGGCTAAGTGAGGTAAGGAGAAAAGGAGAAGATCTCATCGAACTGAAAAGTGGACATCTCTTCTACTATCGTGGGACAGATACTGGCAGAACTAGTGGTGTTGGATTTATAATAAACAAGAAACTGAAGGATAAAGTTGTAGAAGTTGAAAGTTCCTCTGACAGAGCTGCACGACTTGTTATCCAACTCTCGAAAAGATACCAGGCTCAGATTATTCAAACTTATGCACCCACCACAAGTCATCCTGAAGAAGAAATTGAAGAATTTTATGAGGAAATTTGTCATCTAAATAATAAAGGTAAGCAGCACTTGAAAATAATTATGGGAGATTTCAATGCAAAAATAGGGCAACGGCAACAGAATGAAACTTCAGTAGGTAAATTCGGTCACGGCAACAGAAACCAGCGTGGAAATACTCTCGTAGAGTTTGCAGAGGCAGAAGGGTTTTTCATCTTGAACTCCTTCTTCAAGAAAAAGCCACACAGGAAATGGACATGGAGACATCCAAATGGGACGACAAGTGAAATTGATTTTATTATGTGTAACAAAAAATTCGTCATAGAAGACTGCAGTGTGCTAAACAAGTTCAACACAGGTAGTGACCATAGATTGGTGAGATGTAAGATGCACCTCAACACCAAACTTGAACGTGGCAAGCTCATAAGACAAACAAAATCTATTGACATAACCAACCTTAAAAAACACCATAATACCTTCAAGTTAGAACTGAAGAACAGGTTCTCTGCTTTAGAAGGCCTAACATCGGAAGAAGTGGACATCTCTGAAGTTAACAGAAAAATAACCAAAGCTCTTATGGAAACAGCAACAAAATTAGCTGGGTCTAAGAACAAGTTGCATGTGAACAAATTATCAGGAAAAACCAAAATGTTGATGCAAAAAAGAAGAGAGATGAGGACAAATAAAGAAGATGTGACTTCCAAAGTGGAATATATAGAGCTATGCAAGACAGTAAGAAAAAGTATCACTGAAGACGTAAGGAAATTCAACTGTGAACTAGTGAGGAAAGCAATTGAAAACAACCAAAGCCTAAAGATAGCAAAGGGACATCTCAGTAAGGGAAGAAAACAGATTATGGCACTGAGAAAAGAAGATGGTTCTGTAACAAGAAATAGAGGCGAAATCTTGACAAGAGTGAAAGATTTCTACTCCAAATTATATGAAAGGGATGATATATGCACTCCAGACATCATGAAAGATACCAGTACCAGAGTTCCTCCAGTCCTTCCAGCAGAAGTTGCACATGCAATCAAGAACATGAAGCGAGGAAAAGCTCCAGGAGAAGATGGAATTACTGTAGACATCATACAAGAAGCAAGTGGAGAAATCGAAACAGTACTCGCCCAAATTTTCACTCGATGCCTTAATGAAGGAAAGATTCCTGAGGATTGGAACACCGCTACAATGATCCTGCTACATAAGAAAGGTGACATTGAGGATCTCAGAAACTACAGACCTATCAGCCTCCTATCAGTAGTTTATAAAATCTTCACTAAAGTTCTTTCACACCGCTTGAAGGTAGCACTAGACATGGCTCAACCGAGAGAACAAGCTGGATTCAGGAGTGGCTACAGCACAATAGATCATATCCACGTGCTGAGAGAACTAATTGAAAGAGCGAGGGAATATGAACTTCCATTGTGCATGGCTTTTATCGATTATGAAAAAGCCTTTGATTCGGTGAAACCGTCAGCAGTTACAATGGCTCTGAAAACCTGCGGTATTGAAGATGCATACATTAATATTATTAATAACATCTATGAAAATGCAAGTGCAAAGATTAGGCTGTTTGAAAATACAACACACGTAAAAATTGGAAAGGGAGTGAGACAAGGTGACACCATATCTCCGAAGCTCTTTAATGCCACATTGGAGGGTGTTTTTCAGTCGCTGAGCTGGGAAAACAAGGGGATAAAGATTAATGGAGATTATCTAACCCACCTTCGTTTTGCTGATGACGTAGTCATTTTTGCAACTACCCCATCAGAGCTGCAGAGTATGATCCAGGAACTTGCTGACAAGAGTAAAGAAGTGGGATTAAAAATGAACTTTCAGAAGACAAAAGTGATGTTCAATGCTTTTACAAGAAATGAAGATTTATCGATTGATGGAGAAAAGCTGGAGATAACAGACACATACGTTTATCTTGGACAACAGATATCAAGTGAGGGTCACATTGATGAAGAAATTAATCGGCGTACAAAACTTGCCTGGAGAGCTTTTGGAAGAAACAGCATAATTTTCAAGAGCAATATGCCATTATGTCTTAAAAGAAAAGTGTTTGATCAATGCATCCTTCCAGTGCTTACGTATGGTGCAGAGACGTGGACCTTAACTAAAAGAGACATACAAAGGCTGCAGACAACTCAAAGAAGCATGGAGAGGTGCATGCTTGGTGTAACCAGGAGAGATAAGAAGAGGAACTCGTGGATCCGAAAAATGACAAGAGTGGAAGACATCATGATCAGAGTTAAATCCCTGAAATGGAAATGGGCTGGACATACTGCCAGAAGGACAGATCATCGATGGACAGCCGAAATTTTAGATTGGATTCCAAGGGACAGGAAAAGACCCAGAAGAAGACCACATGGGAGATGGGTGGATGAAATTCGAAAGTATGCAGGGGTGACATGGAGGAGACTGGCACAAGACAGACCGTTGTGGAGGAAACTTGGGGAGACCTTCGTCCAGCAGTGGATTGATAATGGTTGACAATGATGATGATGATGATGATATACACTGCCGGACAATTGCTAAGGACGGATGACAATAGCAACGATAGCAACCATAAAATGGAAGGCAGGAAAATATGGAAATTAGCATAAGTGTGGGATACAGTAAGACGTGTTGTGCGTATGCAAATTTTGGATTGTCGAACTTGTTCGTGACGTCATAGCGCTGATAAGAGATATAAAGGATTTGACGCGTATTGACCGTTGTTGTTCAAACGCAAAGTTGAAAGGGAAAGAATCAATTGACGAACTTGCAAGTTTCAGTATGTCTTCCCGACATCACCTAGACGATTTTACGCGTAGCCGTATTATTGGCAAGATTGAAGAAGGGCGAAAAATAACAGATGTTGCCAGGGAGTTCGACGTCAGCCACAGTGTTGTTTCAAGGCTTTGGAAATCATTTCAAACAAATGGAGAGTGTAGCAAACGTCACGGGGGAGGTCGTGTTCACAGTACGACACCTGCAGAAGATCGGTACATAGTGCTATCAACAAAAAGACACCGGCGCAGCACAGCTAGTGAGGTAGCAAATCAGTTTATGGCTGCTACTGGCAAGCGGATCTCCCAAAAAATTGTCACCAGACGTTTGCATGAAGGAGGACTATATGCCCGCTGTCCTGTTGTGTGCATCCCATTGTCCAGACGTCACCGTACCGCCCGTTTGCAATGGTGACATCAACATCGCAATTGGACTGATAACGACTGGTCTGCTGTCCTCTTCTCAGATGAGAGTAGATACAGTCTATCGTCTGATTGTCGACGACAACTGATCTGGCGTGATAGTGGTACTGCATATTGTCCAGCAAACATAAAGGAAAGGGACCGATATCCGACATGCAGTGTCATGGTATGGGCTGGCATCATGACCAATGGCCGTACGTCCCTCTATGTGCTTCCAACTGGGACTATGACTGGCCAACGATACATTAATGATGTTCTGCTATCTCATGATCGCATGTTCCGTGGTGCTGTTGGTGATAGATTCATTTTCATGGACGACAACGCAACATGTCATCGAACATTCGCTGTCCAAGAGTGTCTTGAGAACGAGGATATTCAACGCCTCGTATGGCCAGCACGTTCTCCAGATGTGAATCCCATTGAAAATGTGTAGGATGCTTTGGGGAGAAGTCTTGCTGGTCGCCAATGCCCTCCAATAAACAAGGGCACCCTCATCCGTGCACTGACAGAGGAATGGGATAAATTACCCCAACAGCTGCTTGATAATTTTGTGCAAAGCATGACACGACGTGTGGAATCTTGCATCGCTCTACATGGTGGACATATCCCGTGTTGACATCTTACACCGGAACGCCTGCGGAGGGTAATTGCATTTTTTTCACGTTTACGTATTCTGCACAAAATGGCCTGTTTGTCCCTTGAACACGTTCCAAAGCCTTCTGGATTTCAGAGCACAATAAAGTGTTTTTCTTGTAATGTCCTGGCATTGTGACATTATTTTATTTCACTTGGCATCCAACCACACTTAATTTTTTATGCGCTATATAGCCGTTTGTGATCCGTCCTTAGCAATTGTCCAGCAGTGTATATATATACTTGGGATGTAAGGTCAGGTGATGCGTAACATCACAGCCTCTCCTTGACAAATGTCAACCCCGCCTTCTCGTGGTACATCCTGTTCCCACTAAAGGGGCTCTGACGACCGCCAATAGCAGTATAACTATACCATCGGGATTAGAGGAAATTCTATCCCACACTCACCAACCCTCTTGGCCAGCGTGGTGAGTTATGGCCAAACCCCTCCAAAATGACTCCACAACTTAAATCTTGGCCCTCAGTCTCCGGCAGCTGGAATGTACCTGGCCAAGGCAGCGGCCAGTGCGACATAAAGGCAGAGGGTGCTCAGAATCCCCGGAGGACCGGACTAGGCTGCCATCTGATGCTGACCTTGGCTACGTACAACGGACGCTCCCTATCTTCTGATTCAAGGCTTCTTGAATTGGAAGAGGAACTACAAAAGGATCAAGTGGGACATCGTCGGGCTAAGTGAGGTAAGGAGAAAAGGAGAAGATCTCATCGAACTGAAAAGTGGACATCTCTTCTACTATCGTGGGACAGATACTGGCAGAACTAGTGGTGTTGGATTTATAATAAACAAGAAACTGAAGGATAAAGTTGTAGAAGTTGAAAGTTCCTCTGACAGAGCTGCACGACTCGTTATCCAACTCTCGAGAAGATACCAGGCTCAGATTATTCAAACTTATGCACCCACCACAAGTCATGCTGAAGAAGAAATTGAAGAATTTTATGAGGAAATTCGTGATCTAAATAATAAAGGTAAGCAGCACTTGAAGATAATTATGGGAGATTTCAATGCAAAAATAGGGCAACGGCAACAGAATGAAACTTCAGTAGGTAAATTCGGTCACGGCAACAGAAACCAGCGTGGAAATACTCTCGTAGAGTTTGCAGAGGCAGAAGGGTTTTTCATCTTGAACTCCTTTTTCAAGAAAAAGCCACACAGGAAATGGACATGGAGACATCCAAATGAGACGACAAGTGAAATTGATTTTATTATGTGTAACAAAAAATTCGTCATAGAAGACTGCAGTGTGCTAAACAAGTTCAACACAGGCAGTGACCATAGATTGGTGAGATGTAAGATGCACCTCAACACTAAACTCGAACGTAGCAAGCTCATAAGACAAACAAAATGTATTGACATAACCAACCTTAAAAAACACCATAATACCTTCAAATTGGAACTGAAGAACAGATTCTCTGCTTTAGAAGGCCTTACATCGGAAGAAGTGGATATTTCTGAAGTTAACAGAAAAGTAACCAAAGCTCTTATGGAAACAGCAACAAAATTAGCTGGGTCTAAGAACAAATTGCATGTGAACAAATTATCAGGAAAAACCAAAATGTTGATGCAAAAAAGAAGAGTGATGAGGACAACTAAAGAAGATGTGACTTCCAAAGTGGAATATATAGAGCTATGCAAGGCAGTACGAAAAAGTATCACTGAAGACGTAAGGAAATTCAACTGTGAACTGGTAAGGAAAGCAATTGAAAACAACCAAAGCCTAAAGATAGCAAAGGGACATCTCAGTAAGGGGAAAAAACAGATTATGGCACTGAGAAAAGAAGATGGTTCTGTAACAAGAAATAGAGGCGAAATTATGACAAGAGTGAAAGATTTCTACTCCAAATTATATGAAAGGGATGATTCATGTACTCCAGACATCATGAAAGGTACCAGTACCAGAGTTCTTCCAGTCCTTCCAGCAGAAGTTGCACATGCAATCAAGAACATGAAGCGGGGAAAAGCTCCAGGAGAAGATGGAATTACTGTAGACATCATACAAGAAGCAAGTGGAGAAATCGAAACAGTACTCGCCCAAATTTTCACTCGATGCCTTAATGAAGGGAAAATTCCTGAGGATTGGAACAACGCTACAATGATCTTGCTACATAAAAAAGGTGACATTGAGGATCTCGGGAACTACAGAGCTATCAGCCTCCTATCAGTGGTTTATAAAATCTTTACTAAAGTTCTTTCACACCGCTTGAAGGTGACACTGGACATGGCTCAACCGAGAGAACAAGCTGGATTCAGGAGTGGCTACAGCACAATAGATCATATCCACGTACTGAGAGAACTAATTGAAAGAGCGAGGGAATATGAACTTCCATTGTGCATGCCTTTTATCGATTATGAAAAAGCCTTTGATTCGGTGAAACCATCAGCAGTTGCAATGGCTCTGAAATCCTGCGGTATTGAAGATGCATACATTAATATTATTAATAACATCTATGAAAATGCAAGTGCAAAGATTCGGCTGTTTGAAAATACAACACACATAAAAATTGGAAAAGGAGTGAGACAAGGTGACACCATATCTCCGAAGCTCTTTAATGCCACATTGGAAAATGTCTTTCAATCACTGAACTGGGAAAACAAAGGGATAAAGATTAATGGAGATTATCTAACCCACCTTCGTTTTGCTGATGACATAGTCATTTTTGCAACTACTCCATCAGAGCTACAGAGTATGATCCAGGAACTTGCTGACAAGAGTAAAGAAGTGGGATTAAAAATGAACTTTCAGAAGACAAAAGTGATGTACAATGCTTTTACAAGAAATGAAGATTTATCAATTGATGGAGAAAAGCTGGAGATAACAGACACGTACGTTTATCTTGGACAGCAGATATCAAGTGAGGGTCACATTGGTGAAGAAATTAATCGGCGTACAAAACTTGCCTGGAGAGCTTTTGGAAGAAACAGCATAATTTTCAAGAGCAATATGCCATTATGTCTTAAAAGAAAAGTGTTTGATCAATGCATCCTTCCAGTGTTTACGTATGGTGCAGAGACGTGGACCTTAGCTAAAAGAGACATACAAAGGCTGCAGACAACTCAAAGTAGAATGGAGAGGTGCATACTTGGTGTAACCAGGAGAGATAAGAAGAGGAACTCGTGGATCCGAAAAATGACGAGAGTGGAAGACATCATGATCAGAGTTAAATCCCTGAAATTGCAATGGGCTGGACATACTGCCAGAAGGACAGATCATCGATGGACACCCGAAATTTTAGATTGGATTCCAAGGGACAGGAAAAGACCCAGAAGAAGACCACATGGGAGATGGGTGGATGAAATTCGAAAGTATGCGGGAGTGACATGGAGGAGACTGGCACAAGACAGACCGTTGTGGAGGAAACTTGGGGAGACCTTCGTCCAGCAGTGGATTGATAATGGTTGACAATGATGATGATGATGATGATGATATATACTTACTTTTCTGTGAAAATTTTCCAATAGCGGAAAAGAATTTGTGAGAGTTTCTGAATGCAGTAATCCCTCTCCAGGAAGAAGCTGCGAGGGGAGGGGTGGTGATGTACTAATTGAGTGCAATTAGCCCATGAACCGGGAGTGGCTCTGAGTTTAACGACCATCGTGAGCAACTCAATTGGCTATAAGCAGTGGCTCGTCCCTAATTTAGGGTCACTAGTTCCAACATCCATGCCTCACGGGATTCGAACCCTGACCCCTTTCGGGCGAATGATCAGAAGCCATCGCTTAGACCACTGCGCCACCGGGGCCGCAGGTTTGAGTTGAACTGACGTTTTTCGTAGTTTCTTGAATGCAACTGATTAATATACTTCAGGGCCTCCTGTTTTCAGGTAAGGAAGAGAGCCAGCGCAGTAAGACAACACAACATCCATGCCTTACCGGGATTCGAACCCGGACCCAAATGGTCAACAGGCAGCGCTTAGACCACTGCGCCAGTTGGGGGCGGCAGTGCTGAATTTGTTTCTCCATTGGATTGAAATTCTGAGAACGGGAAAGAAATAGCTTCTGAGAGAGAGAGAGAGAGAGAGAGAGAGAGAGAGAAGGGTGTGAAATGAAATACGGAGGAGACTGTCACAAACGGGTTCAACGGCACGTGGAGGACCATCATATCAGGCTCGTGGTCATAATGTGTTGGCTCTTCTGTGTATATATATAATAAATAAAAAAAATAATCGTATCGATTTTGACTCCTAAACAATATGTGCGAAGGATTTTTGTGACGGCGTTCAATAAACAAACGAACTTCTGAAAACGTTCGGATTCCCATAAAAACGTTAGTTAAAAGAAAAAAAAATGTTACTCATGAATGTGCGAAAATTTTGGATTGGAGTCAAGTTGCACTCGAAAATACGAGTGCACTGAACATTGGAATGTGTTTTTCTTTCTCTCCCTAACCCCGGTTACAGCCTACGCCACAGCAGAAACCTACTTTTACGTCTTCTGTCGGAAACGGAAGTCGCTGCGTCCGCTCAACAGACGGGTGCAAGTCTGTGCAGATGCATTGGGGGCAGGGGGTGTCTATGCCTTCACCTACATAAATTTATCAAAATGGTGCACCACACTTCATCCTCTGAAATCCTTAAGGGAAACAAACGGTGATTGAAGAGGAAGGTTGTGCGTAGACTCAAATGTTCGTAAACTCAAATTCCGTCAATTTTTTGCTGCTGAAACATTTCTTGCCACTTTTTAACCAGAAATGCCTGTTAATTGAATATTTTCTTTCCCGGGGGGGGGGGACTTACCGTGTGTGTGTGTGGGGGGAGGGTTACCCTGGACCTTAATTATCTTATTGCACGCGCAGTTCTCGCCTTTAGACTTACGTAATTCTCAAGCATTTGGTTTTCATCATGAATGACAAGAATCTATTCTTCCTGTGTATGAGCTGTGATGGTGTAAGTTAAAACTAAGAAATGATTTGCAAAGGTAACTAACTATCTTCATAACCGACATACTCTTGAAATAATTTATCGTTATTTATTCTTGAATAATCACACGACTATTAAAACACCAATGTAAGTTCACTGATAATACTAAACATAGAATGAATGAGTTATTAATCAACAACACCCCACTTTACGTTATTTCGTATTTTCACTTTCTATTTAGTCTGTTTTAACAGTCTTACCGTGAATTGTTATCCATTTGGCACTTAGCACAAAGCTGTTTATATTCCAGTGAGAATCCTTTTAGGAGATCATAATACTCTTTTAGAGTACTTTTTGTAAGAACAACAAAAACAATGGGGTCCCAGACATCAAAGCGACGTCATTACTACTAATCCAGGATCGTGATCCCATAATTCTCTGCAACGAGCTGCTGGCTGGTCGGCATCCACACAAACACTAACCGAGACTCACAAATGTAAACTTGCAGCCGGTGTTCGACGAAAGTAAAAGAAACAAGCAAAGGACGCCGTCATCCAACAAGCTGTCGCACGGAAATTTCGTGTAGGAACCACGAAAGTGCAGTTAGAAATTAATTAGGTTCAGTGAATAGAAATGCAGCCAAAGGGAGTGTCCTATGGGTACTTACCCTGCCGAAGTTTTTCGCCTGCAGCATTAAAATTTGTTTTATTGTTTTCATACAGTTTGACGTATATTCTAACTTAATTTTCGTTTTTAGTTTCTTTATGTAAATTTTGAGTTTATTTTTTTTAGGCGTTTCAGCCTTAACGTTATACGCATTTTCTCCCTCACGGAAAGTTATCAGGCAACAGTCTTGAGGTCAAGGGTGAATGACGTATTGCATGGGTTACCAGCAAGATCGCTGCATATACACTGGCGGAAAGTGAAAAAGAACAACACCAAGAAGAAATTGGCGGACGATCATGAAATTTACATATGTTAATGGGGTCGAGTTTACGTAGGTGTGATGTTAATTTCGGGACCAACCGGTAAGCGCTTACGCCACAGCACGGCATAATATGCAAATTATCGTCGGTGGTATTTAAGGAGTACGACGAAGTGAATGTAATCAGTCGTCGGCGTACGGACATGTGCGAAGACCTTGAAGAAGCTGCAATGCCTGGACATGGAAGACATGTACGATTTCAGCAGTTATCGGACTTTGAGCGAGGTCGTCTAGTCGGACTCCGCGAGGCCGGGTGGTCGTATCGTCGTATTGATGAGCGAATTGGACGGGAAGTGTCGGTAGTGGTACGGTGGTGGCGTAGATGGTCCGAGGAACATTCCCACACGAGAAGACGTGGAACAGGGAGTCACAGACGGACTGATGAGCGGACCGATCGACGCATAAGAAGAGCGGTGTTGTCAAGCAGAACATCCACTGCGACGCAAATTCGAGCTGCCGTTGCACCTGAGGTGACTGCGAACAATCCGCAACCGTCTACTGGATGCAGGACTACGTGCACGTGTGCCTCTGGCATGAGTACCTCTGACTCCAGCCCACCGCCAGGAACGGCTGCAGTGGTGTCGCCAACGTCTGCACTGGAGAACGCAATGCCGATCTGTCGTGTTCAGCGATGAAAGCAGATTCTGCTTGGGAGCCTGCGATGGCCGTATGCGTGTTCGCAGACGCACAGGGGAGCGTCTCAACCCTTCTTGCATCCGCCAGTGACACACAGGGCCTACACCTGGTCTACTGGTGTGGGGAGCGATCAGCTATCACTCCCGTACACAACGAGTGTTTGTACCGGGTACGTTAAATAGCACCTCCTACATCAACAACATCATTCAGCCCGTCGTTGTGCCATTTGTAAGGTCGGTCCATCGTGGTGTTTTCCAGCAAGATAACGCACTCCCGCACACGGCACGTGCAACGCAACATGTACTTCAGGGTGTGAGACAACTTCCATGGCCCGCACGTTCACCGGATTTGTCCCCCATTGAGCACGTGTGGGGTTTTATGGGACAACGACTTATCCGGTCTCCACGGCCAGCCACGATCATCCCCGATTTACGCGTCCAGGTTGAGGATGCTTGGAACTCAATACCCCAAACTTACATCCAACATCTGTACGACAGACTCCATGCCAGAATTGCACAGTGTGACGCAGTTCATGGCGGTTGAACCTCGTACTAACCATGTTACATGGAAATGTTATTTTTCAGTTTACCAGCAAATACAGCTGTATTTTGCCATAATGTTTTGATCACGTTATCCTCTGTATTCCGTTATTATGCTGTATAAATTTCGTTGGTATCAGACGTCTCCTTCTTGGTGTTCTTTTTTCACTTTCCTCCAGTGTATATAATCGAAATTATTTTAAAGGGATTCTTATTATCCGCTACGCAAAAATATTCGCTATGTAAAAATATTCACTTTGCAGATTAGTTGAAGTTACCTTTTAATCATTTCGTGAGGAAATTTTTTTATAAGAATCACCATACAGCCTTGAACCCCCTTTTCCTCAGAAAGAAAATCTTAGATTTGAACTTTTTCTCTTACTCTCACTCTGAACTTTCAACCATATTATGGTGTTTTTCTTACGTTTAAAGAAGATACTTCTTTGAGGTAAGACTTTTTTTCTTAGTTTTCGTGTATGATCTTTACGAACGAAATTTTTTAAGCAGCGACTTTCTTAAAATTTTATTTTCTAGGACCCCACAAGAAATTTTACTGTACGCCCCGCTATGAAAATTCGCCTCTCCTTAAAAGTTCCATCTAGCATTGAACATACCCAACATCTCCTATAATTTCTCTGAGTGTCCAAAAGGAATAAATTCAAAAAACGCTCAGACTCGTCCGTATTCCATTGATATAAGCCAATTTTTCTTTCTATGCAAATGTTATTTCAAAAGTAATTGGACGTGAAATGGGAATTGCTTTAAAATAAACACTAGACGAAACCGGACGGAATCGACGGGTTTCTTTCTTTTTTTTTTTTTTTTGAAAATGATAAAATCATATGAAACAACAAATGTAAACTTTATTTGATTGACAAATTCATTCAACCACATCAGTAAAGACAAAATAGTCCAGGTTCGTCCTTTTTTTTTTTTTTTTTTGACTGAAGGTTTACCACCCTGAGCAACTCAATGATGGCTATATAAGCAGTCGCCCGTAATATTTTCACTAACAATGGTCAACGTAATGTTTATTTACATCTTTACATAATGGGAAACGTCTTTCCTACGTGAATAAACTGGATCGAATGAATATTAAATTGTATATATACATCACACAGTCCAACAGCATGACGCAATCAGGCGTTCGCTGTTCCGATGAGAAGAACGTTGATACGACTGCCTGCTAGCGTTGCTTTAAGCAACGGTTCGCTCAGAAAAGATAAGACTTCGGACTTTGGACTATCTCAGTCCCTCCATGCTTCCGTGTTCAACAGCGCGTGAGTCAACCGCAGGCGATCGAATGTCAACCGTACGCTTCTCCCATAGACTTTACATGGGAACTTTGCCGCCTCACAACGCCCGAACCGTTGCCCCAATCTCATTTTTCTCTTCGACTGGCACATCTACATGGTAAGACAGTAGAAAACCTTATAGAATTAATATATATGTTTTTACTTGGAGACGGAACGCATTTTAAGGAGGAAGGGGTGGGGCTGCACAGTATTTTGGGGCCCCAGCATTAGTGGCACATCTAGGATTTCCCTATGGGTGGATGAATAAAAATACCCAGGAGGAAACATTTCCAAAATATGATGAAGAAAGAAGCCATGAAAATATCCCCGCCATGTTGAAGTGTGTGTCCCATGATTCCTCATAAACAAATCACTGTTAGCAAAAAAATGTTAAAACTGCATGGTTCAGAAATGGATACCAGTTCATTTCTTCTTTAATCCCCTCCCTCTAGTGTTTAGCTTATTGAAATTATATCGAAGTAGTGCGCAAAATAATATGATCCAAATATCATGATTCAAACGAATTCTTGAATTCTTAATGTCTGAAAATTCTTCCAGTTAAAGATGTGGGCAAAAAAAAAACAAAGAAAAAAAAAAAAACATCATCTGCAGTGCTTTCAAAAGATTTGAGGGTGGACTGGGGGCGACTATAGTTTTTGCGGACTCCTAAAAATAAAAGCGAAAATATTTTTTTTTTTTTCACAAGGCATTTCCTTATAGTTTTGCTGTGCTCTCTGCAAAAAATAAAAAAAACTAAAAAAAAAACTAGAACTCTGTCTATTCATCAAGCACCCTACATGATTCTGGGGCCCCTTGAAAATGTGGGGCCCGGGGCTGCAGCTCCCCTAGCCCCCCCCCCCATCCCCCTCCTCTTACGTGCGCTCTCCTTGGAGATGAAGTCGTTAAAACGACATTCAAGTTTTAGAAATCAGTACAATGTATATAAATAATATTGACCTCTTTTTTTTTTTTTTTCTTTTTACTTGCGGAGGATATATTGTTATTAACATTCTGGAACACTTGTGACTGAGGTATTAAAAGAAGACAAGAGAGAGGACAAGGGAATGCCATAAACTACCCGGTGGAACATTTACAGGCACACTTTATCTAGAGACCGTTCGTTCTCTGCTAATTATATGACGTCGTTTGCGACTTGTTCTGAGAACGTGCGCCGTCTCTTTTGTAGAACTGATGTTGCGAAACGAGCCTTTTTAGTCTGCATAACAATGAGGCTGAAAAATCCATCCTGTACATCAGCTGTTAGGACATCAGCAACACGTGGGGATTGCGATCCTAAGCCGTCATGGGAACAGGTGCACTCCGCGTGAAAACATTCGATGTTGCTTTTTCTACTCCATCTACCACGAAACGTTTGTCGTCTTTTCAGGTGTCCCGTTTTCATGAAGCGTTAAATTATGTCACTGGCATACTAAGGCGCCAGTGATTTGGCGGTTAAAAAAAAAAAAAAAAAACGTGGATCGTGGAAGATGCGGATGTACTTCAACCCCCCCCCCATATTTTCCTTTAGGGGCTCAGTTCTCGTAAATATCAACAGTTAAAATCTATAAAAGTAAGAAACGTATTCTTTTTTTTTTCCCGATAAAGTAGAATACGAGAAATATTTTCTCAACATTATTCTTGCTGCGGGTTTATACAAATAGGAATTATCAATCGCATTTAAAATAAAATTAAAAAAGACTGTTAGTGAATACGTCTTCTGCGCAAAAGTTTCCGACCCGCTACGCTAAATGTAGCTTAAAGGAATTTCTTCTAAGCCCCCAAGGGGCCAGACTGGCCAGTCATTCGAGTTGGTTCCGGTAGAGTTGGGCAATAAGGTGTAGTGAAAACAAGCCCAAATAATAAATTCAGGAATCGAAATTAGCTGAGGGTGTAAAACATGCATATACATGCTAATAATAATTATTAAAATTTTTATCATTTTAAGTCTATACTTTCATGCGCCCCAAGGCTGTTTAATTTGTGCCTTCAACTACTATTGATATTCTGATAAGAAAGCACGGAGACTATTTTATTGAAGAATAATTTTTGGTAATAACTTGTTTTTGGGGTATTTTTCATAACAAAAAATACGGTAAATTAAAGCTCATTTATTTTTATAGACTACTGTCCCAAGTACATTGGACTTTAAGAACAACACACCTGTGATACCGGTACAATTCTTTGAACAATAACTATTTATATCAAAATGAAACACTTAAGGAGAAACAACAAATTCTGATTTTGTATTAAAACATTTCATTATATATCGTGATTTTAGCTTTGTTAAAATTAATCGATGACTAGTTTCTTCACCGCACACGCTTTCAGAGGCTTCGGTGACAAACCTAATAAATCTCTGTTGCTTGTGAGTGACAAGGAAATTTTGCCAGCTCAATGTCTTAATTTCCGTCTTCTTTTAGCGCAGTTAGTATCTGATCATCAGGTATACTTCTCAATAAAGTGGGATCAAATCTATTTTCTTGCCAATTTATCATTTCTGTGCAGTCTTTGGGCATCGAAATTCACTTTTGATTCTCGAAACAGCTAAGATTCTGTCTGGCAGCAATTTTTCTGCTGTATGCTAACTGCTGAATGTGGCTTCCTTCATCTGTTAACATGGCGAGCAACAAATCTCCAGGGTGAGCAAAGAAAACATTCCTCTGATAGAAGGGGTCTACTGTTACTTTTAAATCCAGAGGAAGATATCTTGACAATGACAAAATTTTCCAAAATTGACGCGGACCTTCAGTGCAATATGGATTCATTTTGATGCTGAACCACACTGGAACATAACCTTTATCACAAATGTAGCAAGTATCTTCAAATTTGAAGAAGGATCTTTTGTTGCAACATACAACCTCAGAACTCTGCTAGCTGTGGTGAGCCACCTCGAATGAAAGACAGGCCTAGGCTTTAGGAAAGCTAAATCCTCAAAGCAAGCACCTTGAGATACAGCTAGGGCAATATCATGTAAATATTTCTGATCAGTTCTAAGATCAGTTGATAAATTTTCAAGTTGAATCTATTCAAATTCAACAACAGGTAATTATTCGGAAGGTTTTATGGATTTGCCAGTAGGCCCTGAGAGTGCCTCTGGTCCTGGTGGTGTTCCTCCATCAAGTTTTTTAAAAAGATGTCTGAAAGGCAACGCATTCTTATGGAGAAGACAATGGACCACTGTAACCGTCGGCCAAAGTCTATACAGCACACCAATTGGGCCAGTATTTGCATTTGTTCTTTTATATCCTACTGCGATTATGTTCTTAAGAAGTATATTTCTACAAATTTTGAAGATGACAATCCGATTTTTGGCGTAAATGTGACAAGGATGCTAAGTCAGATCCTTGTCACATTTACGCCAAAAATCGGATTGTCATCTTTAAAATTTGTATTATATTATGTAATCCTGTATATCTTTCATGATTTATCTGCTTCTCCGGGCAATCACGGGATAGGATTATTAACCTCCAGATTCGCTAAACATGAATGCCGGTTGCTTCGACTAGCGAATCCTGTGATGGTTAAATTCAAATTGATCGGAAACTCGAAACTTGGTCGTTCTGGGTGGTGTAGTGGTTAGCATACCTAGGCGTTTTCTGGGAGACGCGGGTTCGAGTCCCGCTCCAGGACGATGAAAATTTTCAAGTTTTCAAATATTATCTGACTTACCATCCTTGTCACATTTACGCCAAAAATCGGATTGTCATCTTCAAAATTTGTATTATATGGCGTAATCCCGTATATCTTTCATGAAGTATATTTCTTTTTTCAAAAAATTAGATAATTTTACCTTTAATAACACAGGTCAAGGATGAAATTTTTTTCTTGAAAGTGAATGGTGTTTCTTATGTTATTTTTGATGCAGATTTCGGGGAAAATACTCAAAACATTCTATCACGTACAGTTTCGACAGAAATCGATAATTTCTGTCTGGAATTTTTGTCACCGGAATATTGTTGTAATATTTTCTTATATATATTTAAACATGGTGTTGAAGGCAAACGTGCGCCTGAAAGGGATAAGGTGTGGGCATTTACGACTGTTATGGCTTCAAGAGGTTGTGTCTATTCTCCTGACAGCTTTGGCTATCTCTGTGGCGAACATGTAGTGAAAAGGCAACAGCGGAAGATCACGGACTTTGTTGGAAAAGTGTATTTTGCATACTTCGGTGTAAGGGTTGGAGACCAAGACAAGTCATGGGCCCCGCATCGAGTGTGTTCAAGTTCCCTGAAAGAACTCCGCATGTGGTCTAAGGGTAAGGTGAAATCTTTTCGTTTTGGAGTTACTATGATATGGAGGGAGCCCCGAAACCACAGCGATGACTGATACTTTTGTTCGTGCAACATTCAGGGGTACAGCTTAAAAAACAAAAAAGATATCTTCTACCCGAACCTTGAATCAGCACGGCGCCCTGTGCATCACGGACCTGACATTCCCAGGACCTTTGCCTTTGCCTCCAGAAAGGCTAGACAATGTGCTTGCACCCTCAGGAAGCGAGTCAGATGACAATGCTGATGACTATTTTCAAGTCGACGACTGCAGTGAGCCTCTGCTATTTTCACAATCAGAATTGAACGACTTGATCCGAGATCTGGCCCTTCCAAAAGATTCTGCTCAGTTGCTAGGCTCTAGACTCCAGGAGAAGAACTTGTTAACCCCTGGAACTTCTTTCTATTGGTTTCGAAATCGAGAGAAAGACTACGTGCGTTACTTTTCTCAAGACGGTGAACTTGTTTACTGCTCCGATGTCCCCGGTTTGATGCAAATGTTCAAAATTCAGCATGGGGAGGAAGATTGGAGACTCTTCATTGGCACATCACAAAAAAGTCTGAAAGCTGTACTTCTTCACAACGGCAACAAATACGCCTCTGTACCAGTTGGACATTCCGTTCATTTTAAAGAGAGGTATGAGAATTTAGCCTTGATCCTGACCAAGCTTAACTACAAGGAATACGAATGGACCATCTGTGGCGATCTGAAAGTGCTCTCTATGATCCTAGGTCAACAAGATGGCTACACCAACTACCCCTGTTTCCTCTGCGAATGGGACAGTTATGCTAAAGCCAAGCACTGGACTCAGAAGATGTGGCCAAGCAGGACGCTTAAAGTAGGGGAAAAGAACGTGCACTTCGAATCTTTGGTTGACCCAAAAAAGTACTCCTGCCTGCACGTCACATCAAACTTGGTATCATGAAGCGATTTGTGAAAGCCCTGCAGAAAGATGTGATAATTTCAAGTACCTGGCAAGTAAGTTTCCATGGCTGTCAGAAGCGAAGCTGAAAGAAGGGGTTTTCGTCGGTCCTGACATTCGAAAACTCATGAAAGACGAAATCTTTGAAACCAAAATGGATGGCATTGAGAGATCGGCTTGGGTATCTTTTAAAGACGTTGTAAAGAAGTTTCTTGGCAACCAGAAAAACCCTGACTTCAAGAACAGCGTAGGAAACATGCTGGAGAACTTCAAAGCCTTAGGCTGCTCAATGAGCTTGGAGCTTCACTTTTGAACTCCCATCTAGGCTATTTCCCAGAAAATCTAGGCACTGTGAGTGAAGAACAAGGAGAGGGATTCCACCAGGTTATAAAGGAAATGGAACGGAGGTATCAGGGTCGGCGGAATGTGAACATGATACCAGACTACTGCTGGATGTTTAATAGGGAGGAGCCGCAAGCAGTGCACAAGAGAAGAAGTTCTAAACGGAGCTTCGAGGGGAAGAAGAAGAGACATTATAAAGATTTTTGACTTTGTGGTAGCTATAACAAACATAACAAATTAATAAAATGTAAAATAAAGCTTATTTTTAAGTTTTTGTAAATAAAGTTTTTTGACTCTGCTAGATCTTCTGTGCGATTTACCTGGATCTTCATCCTCGCTTTGTGGAAAAACCTTACGTGATAGAGGGAAAATCTCAGCATTTCTGAACTCAGCGTATCAAAAAACATTAGAAACACCTAAAACGGAGCAGAAAAAAAGTATTATTTCTCAGACTTGTGTAATTGTTCGTTCACCAGAAGGAGTCGCAATATGGCCACAGTATTTCGATTGGCCATATTGCGACTCCATCGTGCACTTAAGTATAATGTTCCTCTGTCGTAGTGCTCCGTTGGAAGTTATTTCCTTTTTTAATTTGCACAATGGTGTTGTCCCTTCATGTATGATACCAAAGTCCTGCAAAACAGCAGACGCTATTGAAGCTGCACCACAATCTGAAATGCCACGGCGATCACATTCTCTTGCAAAATTTGGCAGTTTTAACCTCATGTGATGTTTTTCAACAAAGGTTTTCTTCTTTCTTTATTTCCAGCTGTAGCATAATCTTCTTCAGGTCAGATTCACTAGCAGTCGAAGAAGAGGAAAGCTCTTTCTTTCACAGAAAGAAAGGAAAGCTCTTTCTTTCACTTGCTGCTTTCTTTCTTCTCGTTTCAATCTTCTTCTTCTTTTTTTTTTTTTTTTTTTTGTCAGTACAACATCAATATTTTCCATCTCCATTTATCTTGCATGTTCTTTGGTCAACAAAAAAATATTTTTCCTCTGTTGGAATTTCACACATCCATTGGGGGCTTCCTTACTACGTTTGCACATCAATCACACTTACAAGATGAAGCATCAAGCAGCTGAGACTCTGCCTTGTTCGAAAATTATTTCATCAATTTTTCTTGATGCTTTACATCATACTGTCTTCACTTGAATGGTTTCAAGAAACTTCAGTATTTTTCGTGCAAAGCAATGACTCTTTCAATCACACGTTTAAGCGTTGCAAGTGGAATTAGAAGCCTTTTGTCACATTGCTAAAACATTTTCTGCAACGACTCTTGCAACATCAATGACCTGTGGTTCCCGAGATGAAGTATCTGGTTTCATATTATGTCTTGTATGCAAATAGCATTTCAAAACATCATCTGTTGGAAGCACATTCGAAGGAAGTTCCGAAAACAGGGCAGGATGTTTCTAGTAGACTTTGTTTTTGGCTTGCTACAACTCATGTGTACCTATTATCCCTGTCCAGACGATTCTAATTAAGATTACCGCCTGAAACAAAAAGAAAACTCCCACATAACACTGTACTTATATGCACATTTGCACAATTCGGATAATTTAAAGCACCTTGGGGCGCATGAAAGTTTAATGGAAACGTAACACTTTTCCGTAAAAAATTTGGGTAGAACATTTAGAACGTGAATTTGAAGTGCCATGTTGCGTTGGGAAGGGGGTGTGAAGGTTTAACGACCACCGTGATCAACTCAATGGGCTATAAGCAGTCTCCCGTCCCGAATTTTGGGGCCAATGGTTTCAGGGAAAGGAGAGAGAGCCCGTGCCGTAAGACAAACACAACGTCCAAGCCTCACCGGGATTCGAACCCGGACTCTTTCACGGATAGAATGGTCATAAGTCAGCGCTTAGGCCACTGCGCCACCGGAGGGCGGCTATGTTACCTTTGAAAACAATATACTGAATTGCAGGGGTCGCGCTGGCTCTTAAAGTTTTCGCTGATTTATTCGCCAAATTAAATTTTTTATCGTTAACGTTTTATGACAGTACAAAAAGGTAATCGCCAAAGCTCTTTTTTTCTTCGCCAAAACGATTTTTTTTTTTCGCAAATTGTGAAGATGGCGATCGACAGCGTGGCCCCTGCTGAATTGCTACTCGTTGATTTATTTTCGATGATATTGACGGATCTTAATAGGAGTATTTCTAATTACGCAAATGTTTCTGGAATTGCTTAGTTGTAATGAGAGGTCTCATTATGTTATTGCAGCATTAAAAATCACTGTACATATATTTGTTATGTATTGTGTCAAACTGAATATTGTGATTCGAGTTTTAACTTCGAAAGTTTTCGTGCGTAAAATTTCAACCAATTAACCTAATTTGGTATACCAGTTTTACATAGTTAACTATTTCAATCTTGACTTACCGTGGAACAAAATCTCTGCTTTTGGTCCATAGTATTGCAGGTTGACCGGCTGAATTTTTATGAGAAGTCTAATGCTTTCATTATAGCGCACATAATTTTTGTTTCGTTCCGTTTTATCATTTTCAGCGGGTCGCTGAAATTACACAATTCAGCCAAAACCGAAGCGTGGTACATGCCACGTACACCTCCTTTCTACAATGGTAGGACTCATTACCGATTGCCACAGAGTTGAGAAAACAAGGAGAATACTCTAGTCTCCATCGCTAGAATCTTCATATGTGTGAATAAAAGTAATCGAAGTCAAAATTCTGAGTGATTCATGTTTTTTTTTTTTTTTGTGTATTTTGTCATAGCAAGAACATTGTAGCAATGAATGACGGCGTTTTGTATAAACTCTTTATTGTGTGAATCTTGGACTATATTATCACGGAAATTCTATCAGCGGTAAGAGGGATTCACTGTTGTGTTTGCTCTGCCGTCGTTTACAAAATGCAGCATCTTGTGTTCATTATTATACTATTCATTTTATTTACAATATGAAAATATAGTTTACATTAATCTCTGCATAGTTTATCTCCTTATGTAGCGGTATATTACATGTATTTCTATTTCTTCTAGCATTTCTATTTCTTCGATTATGTATGATAGGCTTAAAAGTCGTAAGCAAAACTTCTCCAGGATTGAATTTTTGTGAGCGTGAAATGAATCAGCAAAGTTTTCGAAGGTGAAAAGTTGATGTATTTTGTGCAACCACAAAGCCACACATTACCACAAGTCACTTATTCGCAAACAGTCTTAACTTTCAAGTGAAACGCAGTCAGATGTCTTCGCACCTGGATTATTTTTGTCAGTGTTTTTTTAGTTGATTTTTACTGCAGCTATCTTTTCTGCGTATTCATCTAGCCAGGATTATGTTTTAATGACTGCCTTTATGAGTATGTCCTTCATCCAAGTCAACGCGTCCCAGTTTCTCACAAAGGGTTAGATCGAGACCTCTTCTTTTCTTTTCTTTTACAGCAGGTTATTGCTAGAGCCTTACACCTATCTGCCGAATTTCGATGTATTTTTTTTTTTTTACTTTTTTGTTATTTTCTTGGTCTAGTCCTGCGATCTTGCTTGCAGTTTCTATACATGTCAAAAATGATGCAACTTGATACGCTTTAGGGTATGTTTTCGAAATCAGAAGGGGCGTGGAATAAGTAGCTCTGGCAATTTGCCAGACATTAACTATCATCTTCATATTGGCTGATAGCCATGAAAATAGTGTCTGAAAAAATTCATCAGTTGTCTTGGAAACATTTTGTGTTTTTACTGTATTTTGACTGCTCGTTCTCGATTTCACGTTGTTGCTGCTGCAACTCTACCCATGGAAAGTAAGAAAAAAACGAAGTCTTAAAAATTTTTATTTCTCAAAATCTGTAGAATAAAATATAAATTCAGCAGTGTGATGAAAGTTGCCTAGTGACGTAGCTGGACTTAAATATCAGGGGAGGCGCAGTGGTCTAGCGATGGCTTCTGGCCATTCGTCCGAGATGGGTCCGGGTTCGAATTCCCGTGAGACATGGGTGTTGTGTTTGTCTTACGGCACTGGCTCTCTCCCTTCCCTGGAACCGGTGGCCCTAAATTAGGTATGGACGACTGTTTATAGCCCATTGCTCACGGTTGTCGTTAAACCCCCAATAAGAAAAAAGAAAAAGAAAAAAGTAAGGAGGAAGACAACAGTTCAACAACACGTACGACTTTGTCTTACTAATAGTAAATTTAGAAATTGCATGAAATGCAAAGTAAATCATTTTATTCCCCAGCACTCAACTACAAAAGAAAAACTGAAAAATGGTTCCATACATTTTAATAATCCAGGTATGTCCCCAATACTTGTAAACTTGGAGTGGTGATTCGGTGGTTAACGCCATCACTTATTGACATAGCTGAAGTTTTCACTTTTCTAGGTCTGTCTGATTGACAGTACCAAGTTAGATTTCTTATTTTTTTTTTTTTTTTTTTTTTTTTTTATTGGAGGTTTAACGACCACCGTGAGCAACTAACTCAATGGGCTATAAGCAGTCGCCCGTCCCTAATTTAGGGTCACTGGTTCCAGGGAAGGGAGAGAGCCAGTGCCGTAAGACAAACACAACACCCATGCCTGACCGGGATTCGAACCCGGACCCCTTACGGACGAATGATCAGAGGCCAACGCCTTAGACCACTGCGCCACCGGGGCGGCTTAGATTTCTTAATTTATTATACTGTATGTAAGAAATTGTTCAAACGACATATTAAGGTGCAGAAACATTTAAAATGTAAAAGAAACGTGTTTGTCATATCTTAGTACGGTAATTTATTACGTAATATGTTTTATAATAGAATTGCCTTAAGACAAAAATGCTCACACAGCCATCATTTCGAAAAAAATATTTTACACGTTTTTAAATATAAAATAAATATTAAATAATATATGTTTATGTTTTTAAATATAAAATAAATATTAAATATTGAAAAAAATATTTTACGCGCACTTTATAAAATGCAGTTCAGTAACTTTTTTTTACAGATTGTTGTACTTTGCCTTATAATATTACAATAAGCAAAAAAAAATTTCTTTTGTTTTCTCAGTTATATTTCATGTGTCCTTTTAAGTAAAGTCAAATCGCACAATTATTTTCATTTCGAGTCTTACATGCCCTACTAGAGTATGAATGCAAGTTCAAATCATCATTTGAAAGTTGAGATTGTTCAGGACGAAGCCATGTTATACTTACATCTTAGAAATATTTCTCTCTCCACTTTTCTTTTTCTTTCAAAAGTATGATTATTTAAATGACTAATACACACATGCCGAGAAAATTGGATTGTGTGTGTATTATTTAGTCGCTTTGTGAAAAGACAAATTTACCGATGGTGAGAATCGAACGCGCATCCTTCTGCTCCGGACCTGAATGCTTTCCCAGTGAAACTACACCAATAAGAGTTTATTCTCTGCTACTTTTCCGTGTTGACATATGCGTGACCTGTGTAGTACGTCACATCTCTTAGATGATTTCTTCTACTAAACCATTCGTTCTTCTTCTTTAACGGAAGTTCTTCAGCATTTTGGTTGAAGGCAAGGTTATACACTGAAGAGCAATTGAATTAGAGATGCCTGTCTAGTAACGTGTAGCACCACCTTTCGTTCTGATGACGGCGGCGGTTCGTCTCTGCATGGACTCGACAAGACACCGAAAGCGTTGGGAAGCCATACGGATCCACGACCCCTGAACAAGCTCCCACAGTTCACGAAGATTTAATGGAGGGGTGTCAGAGCCTCGAACATCTCTCTCGATGGCATCCCAGATGTGCTCGATGGGATTGAGGTCAGGTGACCTAGCTGGCCAAGGAAGCGAGGTCACGTCGGTGGAGTGTTCATCCGACCATTCGGATACAATTCGGGAGCGATGGCACGGTGCATTGTTTTGTTGCAGGATGAGGTCCCCAGTATAATGTTGAAGTCACACAAACGGGAGCAAATGGTCATCCAAGATATCCCGGTAACGTTGACCTGTGAGGGACGATGTTACACGTACCAGGGGTCCCATTTCAGTCCACGTGAACAGTCTCCAGACGAGAATGCCACCCCCACCAGCTTGAAGAGTACCCTGCTGGCAAGAAGGATCCATCGCTTCATGTGGTTTGCGCCGTACTCGTATCCTGCCGTCCGCATGTACCAACGTGAATCTCGACTCATCAGTCCAGGCAACATTTTCCCACATATCTAGGGTCCAGTGGCGATGTTCCCGCGCCCATGCTAATCTTTGCACCCTGTGATGTGCGGTCAGCAGCGGTACCCTCGTTGGACGATGACTTCTGTACCCCATAGCGAGGAGATGATTCTGGATGGTGTGGCTGCTTGCACGTTTTTGTGCACCAGCGTTAAATTGCCGAGTGATTTCTTGCACTGTGGCCCGTCTATCCGCTGTTACAATGCGAGCTAGCCGACGATGACCTTGCTCATCCACACACTGTTGTCCACTGCAGTTGGCCCTTGCAGGGATGGTTTTACCGGATTCGATGTACTCACGGTGCACCCGTGACACAGTGGCTCGTGAAATACTCAGTGCCTGCACGACTTCCGAGATGGAGTTACCCATTCGTCGGGGATTGACAATTTTCCCACGATAAAATGTGCTTAGATCCTTCGTCTTACCCACACTGCGTCCGACGTTTACTCATTCCCGTCGCATCACTCCTTATGTTGTCGGATCGCTGCATACGTCATGTCATTTCGGTTTACAGGGCCGAGCACAGCACCACATTTGCATAACGCCAACTGTCTCTAATTCAGTTGCTCTTCAGTGTATATGGTAGGCCTTAAAGTGCTATTTGTGACTTGCTGCAGCAATTTCCGATAGTCTCTCACTAGGCTTTATTAGATGCACTTTATGAACAGATTGCCATATGAACTATCGTTTCACCGTGCACCAGTTGTTTCCGTAGAATGGTTGGGGACGTGTGTGACGAACTCTGGTTTTTGATGGAGAGAATAGGAAGGACAACATGTTTGCTTCAGGGGTTTGGTTGAAGCTTAGTAAAACAGCGTCAAAAACACATGGCTAAGTAGGAACTGCCTTTGAAGAAAATTCTTAATCAGAAACTGTGATGTATGGTTGATTTTAACAATTTAAAGGCAATGTGTCTTTGGAAGTACACTAAACCTATAACCCTATTCATTTCCACGGTTTAGATTCATGGCAATATGCAAAATAGCTTTACTGCCAAATTTAGTCGAACTGGCACCTTTTTTTCATTGATATGGGCATTGTAGTTAAATTTGTTTTCTTTTGTTGAATTGCAAATGAAAAGAAATTTTAGTTTGGCTTTTTGAAGATTCAGCAAAAAATCACAGGATATACTTGACACTGCTACGGCGGAGAAATTTCTGGTTTGCTTCTGTTCCAAGTAAGACTGAACAGACGTGTCTTCAGTTGAGTTTATCCATCTGGTAGGCAAATTATTTGGGTTGGTTCTTTTGAGTGGTGATAGGGGTGAAAGGTTCGTCCTCTCGAGTGTGAGTGATTGGTTCTTTTTTAGTGGGTGCATTGTGGTTTATGTAAGAAGATTCACTCTGTGCGTTTTATACAATGCAAAAACTAACTGATACCGAACTCTTGAGGGAACTGGTTGCTGCCCCTGACGGGCGCTTGTATATGAAGTAGGCTCGGGAGTTAAACCCGAACTCTGTTGATATATTATTTTGTGACACGCTGTCTGCTTAGTTGTTCCTGTTGTGAATACAGTCGACCAGAAATTTTATCCTGTTGACAGTTTTTGTTGTTCAACTTCTACCGATAGATGTATCAGGTAAAACTGTCAGCTGAGCAATGTGATATTGCAGGACCAGTTGAAGAAACCAAAATGTTTCAGAGCAACGCCAATTTTTAGAAGCTTGTGATGAGTTGAAAGTTTCCAAAGTGTGAATGTTGATTTCATGACTGTTTTCTTCTTTCTGAGGGGCAATGAGGAAATCAACATCAACATTTTGGTAACTTTCAACTCATCAGAAGTTGGTAAAAATTAGTGTTGCTGTGAAATATATTGTGGAGTTGATATGTCATAAAAAAACATCAAAAAGCGAAATTAAACATACAAGTTACTTCATTCAAAAATTCTTAATTCTTATACTTAATTCAAGTTACTTAATTCTTATTATTCAAAAAATGAACTCCTATCCTCCACGTATAATTCTGTGACATAATTCTTATTATTCAAAAAATGAACTCCTATTCACGTGGAGGATAGGAGTTACATATAATTGTTATTATTCAAAAAATAATTATATGCAACTCCTATCCTCCGCGTATAACGAAATATACGTATAATTCTGTGACATATATAATTCATGGGAATATCGCTGGGGTTCAAAGGTCAGTGGAAGCCTTGCGAGTGGACTTTGATATGGAGTTTGAAGGAGGGTTTTTCTCTTAGTGGGGCGGAAGTGAGCATGCGCCAGGAGATTGCAAGTGGGGAGAAATTTTAGAGGTTTCAGGGGATTCTTCTTGCTCTGGTTTTCAGAAAACCAAAATCACAGGTTTGCGTGTGAATTTTTTTTTTTTTACTCTCTTCTGGCGATCTTAGAAGAAAGTAAAAAGTATTTAGTGTGCTCATTCTCGAATTGCTCCCCTTAAAAATCAAATTACCTCCCTGTGGGGCGTGCGCCCCACGTTGGGAACCACTGTTCTAAAGGCTTCCTCGATTTAGCGAATTCCGCGATTTTACGTACCTGATTGTTGGTCCCTTGAAGTTTGTTAAATCGAGGTTTGACTGTATTAATTTTATTTTACATACGAATTAAACTTCTGAAACCAGAGGCAAAATTTCAAAGTAGCACTGAAACCTTCTAATACACGCACATAATCACGGACTGTAATTTTTTTGAATTTTTTTATTCCGTTCTGAGTCACCCTCCCGAGGTAGATCTCACTTGCCACGGTTGCTTATGCTTTAATGCAGTTTTTCTTCTTACACCTCTAATAGTGTTTTAATGCGACATATCACTTAGAGTTATTTAACCGGTTAACATGCTTCCTGAAAAAACTAAAGCTTAATTGTTTCATGCTGGTAGGGTTTTTTTTTTTTTTAATTTTGAATTTGCAGCGTGGGTGTAAACGCCTAAGAAAACATAAAAAAAATGTTGCTGTGTCTTAAGGTGTTGTTTCCGCCCTATTTGATGAATTTGCACGATTTAAATTAGTCATTTCCCATGTGAAGCAGCGATACATCAGCCACACCGAATCTCCAGAGTGGGTTGGTAGTTAGTCGCCTGTGTTGAGCCACCAAGGACGTCTGCTCTGTCAGCCATTTTGAACGACCAGACGTTCTCGTTAATCGTCGTCCAACCAATTCTGCCAACTGGCATAGCTCAGACATCTGCTGAAACTGAACATTCTGCGGACTCCGCAGTTTCCTTCAAATTCTTTTAATAACTGCAGTGTTCCTGTGAGCTCATTTGCATCATAAAACGAACTGTAAAATTGTGTCTGACCTTCCTTTCTACTCGCGCTTTGAGTGTATTACGTATTTTTTTTTCCCGAGGGGGAGGGAGGAAAGCACATGTTAATTCGCATACACATGCAAATGTAAAGCATCGTGTGGAGCGATCTACGTGCACCGTGCGGAGAGCCGCACAGCGCAGAACGTTTGAACAAATATGCCGAGTAACTAATCTTAAAATTCATCTGTCCCTAAACTTCCCATTATTTCTTTGGGGATTTAACGACCGCAGTGAGCATCTCGATGGGCTAAAGTCACCAGTCACTAATTAAGGCCACTAGTTCCAGGGAAGGTAGAGAGACATGCAGTAAGACAAGCACAACGTCCTCACCAGGATTCGAACCGGGACCCAACGCAGACGAATGGCCAAGCGCTTTTACACCACCGCCGCTGCAAACAAAATTACGTAATGGTCTAATACTATAAGTTATTTACAGCAAATCACTCGCAGAAAATGGAAAAAAAAAATAGATATGTTCGAGAATGGGAATTTCCGTAGAACTTGGCTTGTAAATATTGAAGATAAAACTACTGCGTATATAAAAGTACAGAGGCCGTTCCATAAAAACTGAGAGTAATTTTTTTTGAGTTGGCAACAGTGCGAAGGGGGGAAACAACCACTCAGACGACTAACTGAATTAAGGAAGTAAGCAACAGCTATTAGCCGTAGCAGGCGGGTTTTGTTATTGCGCAGTTGTTTGAGGTACGACTGCATTTCGCCATTCAGGTGAGTGATTCAGAATTAAGAAGTGAAATGCGTTGTGCAATAAAATTTTGCTATCGTTTGAGTAAAACGGCTCCAGAAACAGTTGATTTAATGAAAAAAGCTTACAAAGATTAATGTTTGGGTGAGTCAACGATTTTTAGATGGCACCATGATTTCGAAAAAGGGCGTTTGTCGGCGGAACTCGCTCATAAGCCTGGTCGACCTGAAAGTGATGTTACGCAGCGTATTGATAACACTGTTTGAGCAATCTTGCAAGAAGATCGACGAATGACGTGTGAAGACATAGAGGCGTCAAATAATATTTCAAAAACGTCGGCATTCCGCATTCTACGCGACAAATTACTGCTGCTCGGGTGTTTTCCAGATGGGTACCTCATCACCTGACGACAGAAAAATTGTTAGCCAAAGTTCAGGTGTGTCATGAGTAGAAGCAAATGATTGCAAAGGATCCAAACTTTCTAAACACAGTAATAACTGCCGATGAAATTTGGGTAAGCAAGGACTGCCGTCCAGTGGTCTAAGCCTTATCTTCTGACCGTTTGTCCGAGATGGGTCTGGGTTCGAGTCCCGGTGAGTCATGTATATTGTATTTGTCTTACGGTACTGGCTCTCTCCCTACCCTGGAATCAATGGCCCTTAATGAGGGGCGACTGACTGCTTATATGCCATTCAGTTGCTGACGGTGGTAGTTGACCCCTCCAGAAAATAAATGAGAACTGAAAGTATGCATTAATTCGTCGTCCCGCTGACAGAGTGGTCTGGGGAGCTGGTTTCTGGCCATTTGTCCGAGATGGGCCAGGGGTCGAGGCACGAATGCTGTGTTTGATCTGCGACGCTGGACCTGTCCGTTCCATGTAATCAGTGACCCTAAATTAGGGATGTGTGACCGCTCGCATTGCTCCGGGTTGATTATGGGCTTTAAATCCCGAATTGCCGCCCCGGTGGCGCAGTGGTCTAAACGATGGCCTCTGATCATTCGTCCGAACGGGGTCCGGGTTCGAATCCCGGTGAGGCATGGATGTTGTGTTTATCTTACGGCACTGGCTCTCTCCCTTCCCTGGAACCAGTGACCCTAAATTAGGGACGGGCGTCTGCTTATAGCCCATTGAGTTGCTCACAATGGTCGTTAAACCTCCAATAAAAAACAAAACAAAAAAAACATCCCGAATAAAAAAAAATGCGTTGATTAATCACTTTTCAGGCGAAAGAGAAAATTACTCTTGAAAATTGTACTGTTTCTTCCAAATGCACTCCGGCCAAATATGATACGCCTGTTAATTTCTTCGGTGTGGCCCTCTCTTGATATCCGTTGTTCAAGTAAGATATAAGGAATGTTCATGGGCTGTTTTTGGAAGTGTAGTCACAGTCATGAGGTAAGTCTTAGGGCAGTATGAAACTAACTGCTTCTACCCCACCCTGTGGCCGAGGGATCTGAGACACTTGCCTCCTATCACGTCTTTGAAAACTTTTTTTTTTTTTGACTGTAGGTTTTTTTTAATGATTTATTGGAGCTGGTGGTACAAAGACATACATGAAGACATAAACAGGAGACAGAAATTACACAGCAACAAGTACAAATCATACATGGTTGACAACATGCCAAATGATCAATTTACACAGATATAGACAGTGTTGATCATGTAACAAATTGTGAACAAATATACATCAAACATGGATTTTGCATTATGTTAAATGACCAATATACACAGTAACCAGTGTTGGACAAGTAACACATTGAGAGCCAGTGCCGAAAGACAAACACAAACATCCATGCCTCACCGGGATTCGAACCCGGACCCAGCGCCTTAGACCAGTGCGCCACCGGGGCTTTGGAGTCTTGGTTTGATTCCCAGATGAGGCATGAACCATGTGTTTGTGTGAGGGCTCTGGCTTTGTACCTTCCCTGGAACGAGTAACCTTTAATTAGGGATGGGAGACTGCTCTTACCCTATGTGTTTGTCATGACACCCTCTCCCTCCTTCACACATAAGCAGCCGGCATGACATCTCAAGTGATCACTTCTTGTATTAGTTCATGAATTTCCAGGTTACTTAGAATATTCCAAATCTTCCTAACCTCTCTCGAATTACTCACAAAAACAGGAGCGGGAGTATATCAGAAAAAAAAAAGCAACAACAAGAAAAAATAACATAAAATATTTCAACAATTTCAGCCATGCAAAATTCAGTATGTTTGTTTAGCCCCTCGTAAGGTTTTCATCAACACTGCTCTCAGCTAGTGTTCGACTGTCACCATGCATGACAGTGCGTATCTGAGAGTATGTACAGTGTTTGATCTGTATGAAGGTGATCGTTAAGGTAGTAATTTTATCGAGGAAAAAAAAGACAAAATTCTTCGGTCGGTCGCGAAATTTCACGGCTTTTGGCGAAATTTTGGGATTTACCCCGAAATTTCGCGAAGTACGGTATTTCCTCAAATATTCGGCTTTCAGTCTCTTTCACCACGCTTTGGATATGTAAGATGCGTTGTCTGTCACAAAAGCTGTTATATTCGCAAAAGGTATTTCCTAATTATTAACGCGCAGAAGTATTGCCTCGCTGACTGCTTTAAAATTTACAGATTCCCAAGTGATGCACTCGAGCTTTCAACATCCGTTTCAACTGATGGAACAGCAAGAATATTCGAAATGTACCTATTTTCTGAATCAGTTGTTTCGTCTGCTACGATGCTTACACCGGATACTAATTTTAAAAAAAAAATTCACTTGTTTCTCGTGAATATCATATATTTTCGACAAATAACATTTCCGCATCCAATTTTCATTTGGAGTAACTATCTTTCAATGAATTTTCCAAGTATTTTTTTTAATGTAGGGTTATCCAGTTTGGAAATTGGGATGTTAGCTGCATAAGAGGCACCACTTAATTTCGAAAGTTCAGTTAAGCGACGCTGTTCTTGTTCAGTTCTTTTCTCAATTAATTCATCATCACATTTCAGTATTATTTTCGGTGGACTATTTGAACACAATTTTTTTTTTATGCAGCTTGTTTGCTAAATACTTTTCACAACTGTCCTTTCTTGAAAAATCCACTGGTATCATGAAAGAAATACGGGATTACGCCATATAATACAAATTTTGAAGATGACAATCCGATATTTGGCGTAAATGTGACAAGGATGGTAAGTCAGATAATATCCGAAATTTTCACCGTCCTGGAGCGGTACTCGAACCCGCGTCTCCCAGGAAACGCCCGGTTATGCTAACCACTACACCACCCAGAACGACCAATCTGACTTACCATCCTTGTCACATTTACGCCAAAAATCGGATTGTCATCTTCAAAATTTGTATTATATGGCGTAATCCCGTATTTCTTTCATGATTTATCTGTTTCTCCGGGCAAACACGGGATAAGATTCTTAACCTCCAGATTCGCTAAACATGAATGCCGGTTGCTTCGACTAGCGAATCTTGTGATGGTTATATTCAAATTGATCGGAAACTTGAAACTTGTTTGTCTGGGTGGTGTAGTGGTTAGCGTACCCGGGCGTTTTCTGGGAGACGCAGGTTCGAGTCCCGCTCCAGGACGATGACAATTTTCAAGTTTTTGGATATTATCTGACTTACCATCCTTGTCACATTTACGCCTAAAAGCGGATTGTCATCTTCAAAATTTGTATTATATGGCGTAATCCCGTATTTCTTTCATGATTTATCTGCTTCTCCGGGCAAACACGGGATAAGATTCTTAACCTCCAGATTCGCTAAACATGAATGCCGGTTGCTTCGACTAGCGAATCCTGTGATGGTTAAATTCAAATTGATCGGAAACTTGAAACTTGGTCGTTCTGGGTGGTGTAGTGGTTAGCATACCCGGGCGTTTTCTAGGAGTGCGGGTTCGAGTCCCGCTCCAGGACGATGAAAATTTTCAAGTTTTCGGATATTATCTGACTTACCATCCTTGTCACATTTACGCCAAATATCGGATTGTCATCTTCAAAATTTGTATCCAGTGGTATGTTGCAACACGAACAGAGCAATAGATTTTTATTCACATGAAACGTTCCCATGCTGTACTGCTTGTATCTTTCATATGCACTCATTTTACCCACGTGGCTCATTCTCAATATTAACAAACAATATCTAGAAACTTTCAAAACTAAATACTCACACGAAAGCACAAACATTTTCTAAGCTAAGCGTCTGCGAAACTCACTCTTTTCTGTGAGCTGCTTTTCCCAGCTGAATCTACTAATACAGTTGGCATCCGGTTGGTTTGCGGTTTACTAGTGCGGCAAGTTGCCAAGGTCATTCAACAGTAACGGGATGTGGAAATCACGAGATACCACACGTACATTCTTCAGCAGAGTGCATGTGACCGGAATTACCCATCAAGCTTGTTCGGTCAGTCTCTTTGTAATGAACAATCTTGAGGGGCAATTCAAGGTTTAAAGTTCTGGTTTGGACTTTGGAGTAGGATTACTTTGAAGTATGTTTCGCGTAAATTCGAATGACGGCAGTAATAAAATTATATAAACACGAAAAATAATCTAAAAATTATAATATAAATTAGGCAAAAAAATTGGAAATTCGCGGATATATTTGATATTCGCGAAATTAAAAAAAAAAAAACCCTAAAATATTTCGCGAAAAAAAATAGCGGAAATTCGGGCCGCGAAACAATTACTAGCCTAGCGATCGTATCTGAGGACGCGGAACAAGTTCTCTTATCTATTGTGAGAAGACTATAAACCATAATGAATATAGAAAAAACGTTGGAGCCGCCCCCGGTGGCGCAGTGGTCTAAGGCGTTGGCCTATGATCATTCGTCCGTAAGGGGTCCGGGTTCGAATCCCGGTCAGGCATGGATGTTGTGTTTGTCTTACGGCACTGGCTCTTTCCCTTCCCTGGAACCAGTGACCCTAAATTAGGGACGGGCGACTGCTTATAGCCCATTGAGTTGCTCACGGTGGTCGTTAAACCTCCAATCAAAAAAAAAAAAAAAAAAACGTTGGTAATCCGAGGTTTCCCTGGACGGACATTTCACTTAGTAGTGTAGACTTGTTCCTTTTTCGTGGAATATGAAGATTCCATTAGTGAGAAAAATGGGGGCGGGGGTAAGAGGGTCACAATCGGAATATGTATTTTCTCGTTCAATGGACACGTATGTGAACCCGTGAAAACCTAAAGACGAGCTTTGCTTTGAGTTAATAGCTGCGTATGAAGAGTTTGTACAAAAATTTTTGAGGTAAACACTGAAAGAGTTAACTGTGTGTGTGTAGATAGACCTAATTCAAATCAAAGACTTGTTTTACCTGTAGCTTATTCCATAATAAGTAAGTGACAGACGGAATGAGTTGGTTTTTCCAGTCCTACAGCCTAATTTTCATATGCATCTGTATTTTTCTTGTATATCTTAGGGCGCTGTTTGGCCAAATATGGCCTTTGAATCGTCTTAGACGAATGATCAGAAGTCGTCGCTTAGACGACTGCGCCATCCTGGCGGCTCCCCTGAAAAGTTTCGAAACAATTTAAAATTTGATTTGTTGTTTTCAGCGTAAAGTACTTTTTATTACCATTATGTGTTTTGATTTCAATGACAGCTACATAATTTGGGAAATTTTAAAGAATGTTCCGTGGGAGTTAAACGCAGCGAACATGAAATTTTCCTTTAAATACTGCTCTACCATCCTACAAGATTCCAGATATTCAGTGTGGATAATGCGAATCAATCACACTGAATGAATGCATGGGACTTTAACGCTATTTTGCCAAGATTATGGGGTGCCTGATATGGTCTTTAAAGTTATTTAATATCTTTCATCATAGTAATATTTAACTTCCTTTATGTTCCATTGAGTCATTTGCACGTTATGGAAGACAACATGGTTATGTAAGCAGCTCAGAGCTTAGGTACGTTATAGATAATACATATCTTTTTACATCTTAATTAAGCTATCAGTGCGATAAAGGAGAATTTTTGGTTCTGAAGTTATAAGGGATGAACGTGGACCAAACTTTACATCCCTGAGAGAAAGATGTTTTTGTTTCCGCGTGAACAATTCTAAGGTGTATAAGAAGTTGCCTATCCGTAATTTATGGTCACTGGTTCCAGGGAATAGAGTTAGTAAGACGCCTGATTCGGAACTGAAACCCGGACCCTACGCAGACGACTAGTCCGAAATATACGCAACTAACCACTCGGCCACCAGAAAGGCAAAAATTAAAGTGCTGTTTGAAAACTAACCTCACCATACCGTCCCGAAATTTCAGCTCCGCGAAAAACTATGCTACATATTCCGACTGCATACTTCCATTATAGTAAAGCAGCAAGTCGATCTACTTATGTCATCTCCATGCGACATCCATTAGTCTGGTCCCCGGAAGAAACTTATATACCTAAAATAAAAAAATCGGGGAACGACGACTGATTAAAATGGGTCACCCTGTTCGTCAGTAGTCGGACACGTTATAAAATAGTTGCATTCTTTGACAGATGGAACAAACGCGTTAAGAGGTTGGAGGTTATATTGAAAATGTATTGATTGAAGATTGTTTCGTTTGTTAATTTTGACATGTTCGTAACCATAAAATACGTAAGACAGATCGATAAGAATATTTTGCTGTATCTTTGTACATATTTTTGCTCACTCATTGAACTGGGATGACTAAGAGGCAAAAACTGTCGTTACTAATTTATCTCACCTTCGTTTTGATAATAATGACGTTGCTGTTTTTTCAAACAATCCTTCAGAACTGCAAAATCACGATCTTGCAACTTGTGGAAGAAGCAAAGAATTGTGATTAAAGAGAACGGAATTCAGGTCTAACTTTCCCAGGAATGAATTATCGGGACCTAATAAAACGATAGTTCGAGATGCTTACCTTTCCTCTTAAAGAGTATTAATGTAAAATAAGACTTACTATGACGTCAATCGAGCATACCAGATAATAAGTATAATACTGAAAATCAAGAAATGAATAATATGGGGTCCTGTAGTCCAAAGCGTGGACTTCTGCTTCTTTGGTTCCTTTTGTTTTCCTTCCACGATTTATATTTCTGTTTTCATGTATTCCTCCATCTGAGTTAAATTCGGATGCAAGAGATGGGTGAAGTGTTCGTCCTTTTGGCGCCTGTTTTCACCATTTTATGGGACTAGTGCATCTAAATCAAGTATCGGAGCCTCTTTTATAGCCTCAGAGGCTCGTATAGGTTGTTCAACCCCGGAAAAAGAAAGGAAAGACTAGCAGAATCGGTAATATGGAAAATGGACAGATGCCGTCAGAAGTGTTGGGAAATGGTGTCATGTGGAGAACCCCTCATACATGTAATTGTAAAGGACACTTAGACTTTCAAACAGCTGCTAATGATGCCTGTATTTAAGAGATTTTCCAACATTATATGTTTTTAGCGCTCATATATAAATGCTTCTCGACTTACGACGGGGTCTGTAGCTATATTAGTAATTCCCTTAAATCAAAATTCCCTTCTATGAATCATAAAAGTCATATAAATTTTTCATCAAAATCCCCTTCTATGAATCATATACATTTAAGCAAATTAACATGCACGAATGCTACGTTGTATTGGGCTTCGCATTCTTTTCTAATTTCGCACTATGTTAACCTAACATATATTGCATAACAATGTAAGTACATTATTATGCTACTTCACTCCACCCCAAAATCTACTGCCATTCGCGAAATTTTGGAGATCATAAACAACAGCGGGTCATGCAATGATAGCATCTCGCTGGAGTTGCCACGGGTTTGGAACCAGTTCTTCAAATAGTTAATACGTTTTGTTTTCCTTACACAAATCCGCGTGCTAAACGAGAATAACGCCTCGTGTCTTTGAATGCCTAATTACGTTCGCATCTGTTCGTTTATTGTCAAGTCGCCACCGCGTTCAAATTCTTGAAGGGTTCTGTTATTCAGTCTGCTGTCTATATTCCTTGAAAAAACACATCTGGTTCATGTGCTAAAGCTTGGAAACTTTGATTTCTATTCTACACCAAAAAATCTGATTACTAGTATAGTTATACTATTTGAAGGTAAGTACAGTAATTCTAAAGATAAACGCAGTACTATAGGTAATTAGTGTTACTGAGTAATGTATGTACATATAGCTACTGTCTCTTGTGACGTATACTATAATTTAACCTTTCTTTTTAGTCCATGTCTTACGTAAATTTGGTTTGTTCTCGTTAAAGATTTTTCTAACCTTAACGCCCCTGATTCCTGTCCGATGAATTTTAGTGCGGCAACCCTGATATTAGGTCAGAAGTCAATGACGTGTTGCGTTTTGAATGTTCAACGTGCTCTTTCGATTGCTCAGTTGAGTGCTCTATGCTCTGTTGATTAGTAGTATATACACTGAAGAGCAATTGAATTAGAGACAGCTGGTGTTATGCAAATGTGGCGCTGGCGGCCCTGTAAACGGAAACGACATGACGAATGCAGCGATCCGACAATATAAGGAGTGATGCGACGGGAATCACTAAGAGTCGGACGCAGTATGGGTAAGACGAATGATCTAAGCGCATTTAATCGTGGGAAAATTGTCGGTGCCCGACGAATGGGTCACTCCATCTCGGAAGTCGTGCAGGCACTAAGATTTTCACGAGCCACTGTGTCACGGGTGCACCGTGAGTACATCAAATCCGGTAAAACCATCCCTGCAAGGACCAACTGCCGTGGACAACAGCGTGTGGAAGAGCGGGGTCATCGTCGGCTAGCTCGCATTGTAACAGCGGATAGACGGGCCACAGTGCAAGAAATCACTCGGCAATTTAACGCTGGCGCACAAAAACGTGTAAGCAGCCATCCAGAACCATCTCCTCGCTATGGGGCACAGAAGCCATTGTCCCACGAGGATACCGCTGCTGAACGCACATCACAGGGTGCAAAAATTACCATGGGGATGGGAACATCGCCACTGGACCCTATAGACATGTGGGAAAATGTTGCCTGGACTGATGAGTCGAGATTCACGTGGGTACATGCGGATGGCAGGATGCGTGTACGGCGCAAACCACATGAAGCGATGGGTCCTTCTTGCCAACAGGGTACTCTTCAAGCTGGGGGAGTGGCATTCTCGTCTGGGGACTGTTTACGTGGACTGAAATGGGACCCCTGGTATGTGTGACATCGTCCCTCACAGATCAACGTTACCGGGATATCCTGTACGACCATTTGATCCAGTTTGTGAGTCTTCAACTTCCCACTGGGGACCTTATCCTGCAACAAGACAATGCACTGTGCCATCGCTCCCGAATTGTATCCGAATGGTTGGATGAACACTCCATCGACGTGACCTCGTTTCCGTAGACAGCTAGGTCACCTGACCTCAATCACATCGAGCACATCTGGGAAGAATCTTCGTGAATTGTGGGAGCTTGTTCAGGGGGCGTGGATCCGTATGGCTTCCCAACGCTTCCGGTGTCTTGTCGAGACGAATCGCTGCCGTCATCAGTGCGAAAGGTGGTGATACACGTTACTAAACAGGTATCTCTAATTCAATTGCTCTTCAGTGTACACGAAGTGATCACTGAATTATGACCATCTACCTAATACTTCTTAGGTCCTCCTTTCGTCCTTAGAACAGCAGCCATCCGATATGGCATCGATTCAATAAGACGCCGGAAGCAGTTGGTAGGTATGGCCAATCAAGTTGCATGTAATGCGGCCTTCAATGCTGTTATGGAGGTTATTGGTGGATCGAGACGCCTGTTATGCCCTTCCATAGTGTCCCACAAGTGCTCTATGGGATTGATAGCGGGGGAGTTCGGAGGCCAGTCGATATACTGGAAGTCTGAACTGTGTTTCTCAAACCATTCCTGCATGACATTGGATCTGTGGCTTGCCGTATTGCCATCTTGGAAAACATCTTCTCCATCTGGGAAACAGTGCAACATTGCTGCATGTACAGAGTCAGCAGGTAATTCACCATACTGGGCACCAGTCACGCGTTGTTCCACATACATCACGGGTCCAAGTTCCTGCCAGGTAAACATGCCCCACACCATACAACCGCCTTCACCAGCTTGCACTATGGAGACCATGCAGGGTGGATCGATTGCCTCATGCTTGCGCCAAATACGTGCACGACAATCCACGAAGTGGCGTAAAGAACGCGACTCGTCCGATCAGGAGCTTTTCTTGACGTCCAACTTGCATGATCTTTGCGCCGGGTCAGACTTTTGCGCCGGGTCAGACTTTTGCGCCGATGAACCCTGGTTAGGAGAGTATGACGTCTGTTGTTATAGCCCATACGTGCGAGTGTGCGACGCATGGTCATGACAGATAATGTTCCGAGTCGACCTCTGTTGTATTGGGTAGTCAACTATTGAAGGTTCTGCGTCTGTTGGGCTGTACGAGTCGTTGGACCCGCCGCTCATCTCTCACGTCAACCTCTCGCTGTTTTTTGCAATTTTGCCTACCTGTCGTTGTTTGACCATTTTCACGCCAGTCCTGATACACTTTGACAACTGCGGCTAGCAAACAACCCACCAGTTCGGCCTTTTTTTTTTTTTTTTGGAAATCGAGGCTCCCAGCTTCCACAATCTGTCCTTCCTCAAAGTCCAATAAATCTTTCCATTTACCCATCACGCTTAGAATTTTACTACCTACTGCTCCCCTCACACCTTATACTGTATATGCTACTCGGTTGATTAATCCCGCCCTCTCATAAAATCACGTGGTCAGAGGGCCGCATCCATTTTGATAGGGGTCGTCATAATTCAGCGATCACTCGGTGCTGATGCAATGTTGTGTGTTAAAGTGATCTTCAGTAAGCTACTTTGATAATAGTCAATTTCTATATGTTTTGTTAACGATTCTAAAAATAACCTTCACTAGTTGATTCTCGTTTAATATTTGAAACCGAACTCACAAGTGAGCAAAAGTAGTATGCTCTAGGTTGTTACAAGTAGAGAGGATATTTATGTGGTTTGATCAAGATGTGTTCTTAATTTTATGCAAACTGATTTTTGGCTATGTGTATGCCAATTACATGACGTACTGGTTGAGAACCAATGATGTAGTTCTAAGGGGAAAAGTGCCTTAGCACTACAAACAACCCGGAAAGTAGGCCCCCCTCAATGTTTTTTCGGTGGGGGAAGGGAAGGGGGTTGGAGATTTAACGCTTGCCGTGAGCAACTCAGTGGGCTATAAGCAGTCGTCCGTCCCTATTTTTAGGGCCACTGGTTCCAGAGAAGGGAGAGAGCCAGTACCGTAAGACCAACACATCATGCATGACTCACCGAGATTCGAATCTGGACCCATCTCAGAGGAATGATTAGAAGTCTTCGCTTAGACGACTGCGCCACCATGGCGGCCCCTCAAAAGTTTCGAAAACAATTTGAAGTTTTATTTGTTGTTTTCAGCGTATAGTACTTTTTATTACAATTATGTTTTTTGATTTCAAAGTGAGCTACATAATTTGGTTAATTTTAAAGAATGTTTCGTGGGAGTTAGACGCAGCGAACATGAAATTTTCCTTTAAATACTGCTCTGCCATCCTACAAGATTCCAGATATTCAGTGTGGATAATGCGAATCAGTCACACTGAATGCATGTGACTTTAACGCTATTTTGCTAAGATTATGAGTGCCAGATATTTTTCGCTTTGCTTGTTTAGGGATTTAAGCCTTAGTGAGCATCTAGGCCCATGGGCAGTTCTTCATCCCTTGTTTGGGGCCATTAATTCTGGAGAGGAAAGAAAGCCAACGCTATGGGGCGGGCGCACTGCCCATGACTCATCCGGGACACTGGCTCGGCGGAAGCTATTATCCAGAAGTCGACTCCTCTGACCACTTGGTCACAGAGACGTTCTCCCGTATTACCCATAAGGAATCAGAGAATGGGCTATAAGGAGTGTTTTGTTGAATCTGGGGAAGAATATGGTAGAAATTGCCTCGTCAACAGTAAATCATTTTGCACCCAGCCTACGTGCCTGTTTAATTCTTCTGTGCTAATTTTCTTCTTAGCTGTGCAGTCTTAACCTGAAAAAAAGCTACTAGCTGTAACTTCATTTTGAGGACTGTCGTCTTGACAAAGAAGTTCCCATTCTCTTTATATTTGTGATTTGTGACAGATCCTACTGCGTGATCCGAATATTGAGTCCATCCCTGCAACACGGAAATTCGGTAAAGATACGAGTATGATTTCATATAAATCGCAGTATTCCCTCATTCTCCGTACATGATCAAGTAGTCCTTTGTCCTACTTTTATGTCCAAGTAATCACGAAAAGTGTCTTAGTGCCGCTAAGGTGTGCTGATCTGTTCCAGTAACATCCACCATCTTCCAGTCTGGGGATGCAATGGGTAGTATGTTTCGCCAACAGCATTCTGTCGCGATTGCGCCTCGCATACGCGTCTGCCTCAACTGACTCTCAGAAACGTCGCTTTTTCCGGGTTTGGTCACCATATCGAACCTGGTTTACTGATCCCACAGTTCATCTGCAACTCCTTCTTTGAGAACTGTTCTCTTACATTACTCTACTGACTGTCTGACCTAGCTTTCTGTACCTGTACAGAACGATTGTCGGTTATTGTGTTTCTCCAGGTTCTATCATCCATGTCTTTGTGACGTACCATAATCTATACACCCACTCTCTGTGAAGAGTGTTTACCTGTCTATGTATCTAAACGTCTGTGCTATTTGTGCCAACTAAGTACACCAAATATAACTGAATGCTGTCTAGACACGGTACCAAACAATTTAGATAATTGCAAAATTTAAAGATGAACTTTTATTAACAACTTAAAACCATATGTACATGCGAGATCTTTCAGAACCACTGTGGGTCTGAAAGATTTCGCATGTATATATGGTTTTAAGTTGTAAATAAAAGTTCATCTTTTAATTTTGCAGTGGGTCTGAAAGATCTCGCATATATATATGGTTTTAAGTTTTAAATAAAAGTTCATCTTTTAATTTTGCAATTATCTCCATTGTTTGGTACCGTGTCTAGACAGCATTCAGTTATATTTGGTGTACCTGTCTATGTATTTTGTTATTGCCTTTGTATACACATTGTACATATTACTTTTATTAATTTTTGTACTGCATCTTTTCTTTTAACCTTTACATATCAGTACAGCAATGTACATAGTATTATAACCATACGTTTATCTCTGTTACAATCTTTTACTAGAATTGCTCACATTGATTCTTTCACTGTGTATCTCTAGTGCATTGCTCATACACCATTGTTACCGCTCACTTTTGTAGCTCAACTTATATCCGTGATGACGCTTATCTTTTTGTTTTTATTGTCATTGTATATAGCACATCACCATCTATACATTCTTCATCACTATGGTACATATATCATCAATTATGTTTCTGTTGGCACTGTAAATACAGGCCTTCTGTTTCCACCATCCTGGTTTTCTCAATAAACATGTTGAAAGCTAAGGTGCGCTAAGCCTCTTCTACATCACTGTTGAGAACGAACTATTGATTTCGTAAATACCTTTAATTAGCTTTGAGCTTCTAGCAGTTTTATTGCATTGATATAAGTTACATGATAATTAAGCCTTACAGCTGTGCGAAAAATGAAACTGTCCGGGTTCAACTTAAAGTACTGTAGTTAGCCTTAAGTGCAATTTTACACTAAAGCCAAATTACTACGGCAGGTTAACGTTACGTGAAATAAGCTATGTATTGAACTTTAGAATAATAGTTACAACCTACAAACATTCTTAAACTTAAATATTATTCTACACCGCTTAAACATGAATATAGACAGCTACATGCGCAAATACTAGGACTGAATAAACTTTTTGATTAAATTAATCGGATGTAGAGAAGGCTGGTGAGGATGGATCACCAACATGTCCTTTAGAGTCTAGCTTAAAGTAGAGAGACTTGTAGATAGTTTACAGAAAGAGAAACCATCGAAGGAACTACGACCTGAGGGCATTGGATCATCTTTTGGGATTAAGGAGACATCAGTGCAGGGTTTCTTCAAAATAATGTCCAAGATAGACTGCACAGTTTGCCTCTTCTTGTAAATCTTCATGTAGGTAGCAAAATGTGCTTGGATGATCTGTCAACTTTAGGAAATAGCTGTATTATGGTCCATTCGTTCAAACATTTGTGTTCCCCTATTAGTAAGGAGAATGTCACTGCCATTTCTTTATGAAAACCTTTAAAAGTTTTCAATGAATCTTTTTCTGCTATGTTTCTTTTCTTCCACTACAAATTTCTGTGTCTCCAGCTCAGTGAGATCATTAGATAACTAACTCATATGCCACAAAGTCAACCAGACGCTGAAAATCTTCATTATCAACATCTAACTCCACCTGTTGAGCCACCTGTGCATTATCCTCTTACCAACCTGTAATAACTAATACACTATCTACCAACAAATAATTGGACACCCCTGCAATCGACGATATCTGCGGTCCTGATACACGTCACGGCCGCCGCCGTTAAATATCGTGTGGGAAACAACAACGCAACTAGTCGCATGCAAGATGCCACGCAGTTCGGAGTTCTCTGATTTCGAGAAAGGTGTAATCCTCGGGTATCACAGAAATGACCGATCCATACGCGACATATCCAGCTAGTTGAAGTACCCAAAATCGACAGTGGCCTACGTGATTGGCAAGTGGAAGATGAGAGGTGACTGTCGGAATGTGCCCCGACCCGGCAGGTCCACAAAACTGGGAATTAGAGACCGATACGGGTGCTGGCCAGAGAAATTCGGAAGAACCGCACCAAATCGATGGGCCACATCCGCGAGGAGTTTCAACAGGCATCGATGAATACCATCCGTAAGGAAGCCCATCTGCTCGGTTATCATGGACGTGCTGCCGCCCGCTAGCCTTTGATCACCAAGTCCAATAGCGCTGCTCGGCTAACGTGGTGCACAGAACTTCGACAGTGGACCGTTGAACAGTGGAAACATGTTCTCTGGAGCGACGAATAAAGGTTAACCCTGTACCGTTCGGATGGCAGGGTCTGGGTTTGGCGTCTGCCTGGAGAACGCCTCCTGCCGGAATGTATTGTGCCAACTGTGAAGTTCGGCCGCGGTGGAATTATGCTATGGGGGTGTTTCTTCTGGTATGGTACGGGACCCTTAGTCGCAATTCCTGGTAGACTAAACGCAGAGACCTACAGCACCATTTTGGATGACCATGCGCTTCCTACGTTGTGGCAGTTTTGCGGGGTTGACCCATGTTACTTTCAGAATGAGAATGCCACCTGTCATGTTGCGAGGTCCACCATGGCTTGGTATCGTGACAATGGGGTTAATCGAATGGACTGGCCTGCGCAAAGCCCGGACCTTATCGCTATCGAGCACCTCTGGGACGAGTTGGAGCGTCGACTTAAGGGGTGTCCCCACCTTCCGAAATCGGTGAAGGAACTGACCTGTCTTCTCCAAGCCGAGTGGAAGAAAATACCGCTAGGGTTGAGAGTATGCCCCGGAGTGTCGCAGCTGTAATCGCCGCTCCTGGAGGCTCCACCAACTATTGAAGGTGAATAAACTTCGTTTTCCTTTGCTATCACAGTTGTCCAATTACTTGTTGGTAGATAGTGTATGTTACCAAGCACATCAAATCCTATGAGCGTGTTCACATATTTTTCAGGAGCTTCTTCCATATTTCAATCAGCCGCCCCAGTGGCGCAGTGGTCTAAGCTTTGGCTTATAGCTGTTCGTCCGAGATGGGTCCAGGTTCGAATCTAGGTGAGGCATGGACATGAGCGTACTGATAGCCCCTGCAAACCCCGCAGTGCTGGGGTTCCTCATGTTCGAAAGGGCCTCTTACCTAAGCAAAAGTATTTTGACAAATTTTTTGCGGAAACTTCGTGTGAAACTGGTTAAAGAAATAGCCAAGAATCATGGCAGCTTTGAATAAAGTATTAAGACGAAAAGAATTTTTTTTTTCAGTAAGTATCTGAAATATTCAGAAATCATTTCCGTTGCTTTAGTTCGTAAAAACTGGATGACGGGAAAGCAACTATTGAAAAGAACTTTTGAGTCCCCTTTCCACAGCCTTCGCAATAGCTTCTATTAAGCATCTTCCCTTCTATTAAGCATCTCTTCCCTATCAATGTCCTAAAAACGTTTTACTATGCTTTTATTTATACCCATCTCTCTTATTGTCTGGAATCTTGGTATTCAAATATAAGTGCAAACAACAAGTTATGCTTGCTTAAATTACAGAAGAAATCTGTTCGCTATATGCTGAACACAGATTACGTGTCTCATTCAAAACCATTATTTCTAAAACTAAATATTCTAAAAATTCATGCAATTTTTACCTTGAAACTAGGTATCATGTTTTTTTAAAATAATGCATCTTAAACTGCCTATTTTTCAATCTGACATCAAATATCTGGATTATTCTATCTTCACCAGATCTCTTGCTAACAACAAATTATGTGTGTTAAACTTAATTATGATCTCTTTGCTAACAACAAATTATGTGTTTTAAACTTAATTATGGTTTAAATAGCATACTGTATAAAGCCATTATCCTATGGAATAATCTCCCTGAGAGCATCAGATCCCTGGAGAATATCAAAAAGTGTTCCTTCTCTCTGCGAAATTACATTGTAAATCACATTTATCTCCAAAACGAATCTCAACCCTATCATTAAATTGTAGTTCCAAGCATGCTGCTATAACAGTGGTGCTTCTGTTATAACCATCTTACTTGCTTTCATATATGCCATATGTTTTATTCTTTTTCTTACATCTGATAGGGGGAATCGCCTTACAACCAATGTGTTTAGATTCCTCCTGGTGTATTGCATTTTCATATAACTAAGTTTTAAATGTGTGCAATAAATAATTGTATTATTATGCATGTATGTTAACAAGAGAATGTGAAAGAAATATGAATTCAATGAGCAGAATTTTTATACCAATGAACATAATGTGTACAGTTGTTTGCGCGTAACTATCGCATCCTTCAGAATATAACGAACTAAAAGATGTTCCTCGTGGGAGCGAAAAATCAGAGACCTGTGTCATTTTTTTATAACAGTTAAAATATTTTTTGCTCTGTGCAAAACATTGTGGCATTATGTTAAGCGTGCTTCTTATATTCCGCAGTAGATAATTTAAGTAGTTTCACGATCTTTGTGCGACAGTTCTTATTCGTTACTAAGTTATTTTCTTACTTATGTTATGACATTTCGTATAAATAGGAAAAGTCATTACACACTGTCACACAGCAGCTGCATACGTATTTTGTGTGTGCAATCATGAGGCATTTCAAAGATTACGTGTGGGAAGCGACCGTGCGCCAAGCGACCCTGTTATATTCGATCGTGGACGAAGCGACCCTGCTAATTTACTTATATATATATATATATATATATATATATTATGCTATGGAGGTGTTTCTCCTGGTATGTTTCAAGTTTTTAATATCATTTTATATATACACATGTGTATATATACAAATCGTAGTCAAATTATTTGCATCATTAATTAAGTACCTACATCTGAATTTTGTAACTTTTGCACTTAGTCCAACTTGGTAACACAACTTAATGCTTTCAGTGCATTTTTTAAGAACTTTAGAATTTCCAAATTCCCCCATGATATTGCGAATGCGTTCGTGTACTTGTATATGCATCTTCTTCCTTTTTCGACTAAGTTCTCCTAATTCTTTTAATTGTTGTTTGTGCGTCACACGTCGAATTTGGAAATTCTAAAGATATTAAAAAATGCCTGAAAGCATTAAGCTATGTTACCAAGTTAGACTTAAGGACAAAAGCTACTAAATTCAGAAGATGCAAGTACTTAATTAATTAGATGTAAATAAATTGACTACGATTTGTACTTATATGTGCATCCTGTTCCCACGAAAGGGGGAACAGGATGCACATATAAGTACAAATTCAGATGTAGGTACTGACGACCGCCAATAGCGGTATAACTATACCATCGGGATTAGAGGAAATTCTATCCCACACTCACCAACCCGCTTGGCCAGCGTGGTGAGTTATGGCCAAACCCCTCCAAAATGATTCCACAACTTAAATCTTGGCCCTCAGTCTCCGGCAGCTGGAATGTACCTGGCCAAGGCAGCGGCCAGTGCGACATGAAGACAGAGGGTGCTAAGAATCCCCGGAGGACCGGACTAGGCTGCCATCTGATGCTGACCTTGGCTACGTACAATGGACGCTCCCTATCTTCTGATTCAAGGCTTCTTGAATTGGAAGAGGAACTACAAAGGATCAAGTGGGACATCGTGGGGCTAAGTGAGGTAAGGAGAAAAGGAGAAGATCTCATCGAACTGAAAAGTGGACATCTCTTCTACTATCGTGGGACAGATACTAGCAGAACTAGTGGTGTTGGATTTATAATAAACAAGAAACTGAAGGATAAAGTTGTAGAAGTTGAAAGTTCCTCTGACAGAGCTGCACGACTTGTTATCCAACTCTCGAAAAGATACCAGGCTCAGATTATTCAAACTTATGCACCCACCACAAGTCATCCTGAAGAAGAAATTGAAGAATTTTATGAGGAAATTTGTCATCTAAATAATAAAGGTAAGCAGCATTTGAAAATAATTATGGGAGATTTCAATGCAAAAATAGGGCAACGGCAACAGAATGAAACTTCAGTAGGTAAATTCGGTCACGGCAACAGAAACCAGCGTGGAAATACTCTCGTTGAGTTTGCAGAGGCAGAAGGGTTTTTCATCTTGAACTCCTTCTTCAAGAAAAAGCCACACAGGAAATGGACTTGGAGACATCCAAATGGGACGACAAGTGAAATTGATTTTATTATGTGTAACAAAAAATTCGTCATAGAAGACTGCAGTGTGCTAAACAAGTTCAACACAGGTAGTGACCATAGATTGGTGAGATGTAAGATGCACCTCAACACTAAACTTAACGTGGCAAGCTCATAAGACAAACAAAATCTATTGACATAACCAACCTTAAAAAACACCATAAAACCTTCAAGTTGGAACTGAAGAACAGATTCTCTGCTTTAGAAGGCCTAACATCAGAAGAAGTGGACATCTCTGAAGTTAACCGAAAAGTAACCAAAGCTCTTATGGAAACAGCAACAAAATTAGCTGGGTCTAAGAACAAGTTGCATGTAAATAAATTATCAGGAAAAACGAAAATGTTGATGCAAAAAAAGAAGAGAGATGAGGACAACTAAAGAAGATGTGACTTCCAAAGTGGAATATATAGAGCTATGCAAGACAGTAAGAAAAAGTATCACTGAAGACGTAAGAAAATTCAACTGTGAACTAGTGAGGAAAGCAATTGAAAACAACCAAAGCCTAAAGATAGCAAAGGGACATCTCAGTAAGGGAAGAAAACAGATTATGGCACTGAGAAAAGATGGTTCTGTAACAAGAAATAGAGGCGAAATTTTGACAAGAGTGAAAGATTTCTACTCCAAATTATATGAAAGGGATGATACATGCACTCCAGACATCATGAAAGATACCAATACCAGAGTTCCTCCAGTCCTTCCAGCAGAAGTTGCACATGCAATCAAGAACATGAAGCGGGGAAAAGCTCCAGGAGAAAATGGAATTACTGTAGACATCATACAAGAAGCAAGTGGAGAAATCGAAACAGTACTCGCCCAAATTTTCACTCGATGCCTTAATGAAGGAAAGATTCCTGAGGATTGGAACACCGCTACAATGATCCTGCTACATAAGAAAGGTGACATTGAGGATCTCGGAAACTACAGACCTATCAGCCTCCTATCAGTAGTTTATAAAATCTTCACTAAAGTTCTTTCACACCGCTTGAAGGTAACACTGGACATATCTCAACCGAGAGAACAAGCTGGATTCAGGAGTGGCTACAGCACAATAGATCATATCCACGTGCTGAGAGAACTAATTGAAAGAGCGAGGGAATATGAACTTCCATTGTGCTGCATGGCTTTTATCGATTATGAAAAAGCCTTTGATTCGGTGAAACCATCAGCAGTTACAATGGCTCTGAAAACCTGCGGTATTGAAGATGCGTACATTAATATTATTAATAACATCTATGAAATGCAAGTGCAAAGATTCGGCTGTTTGAAAATACAACACATGTAAAAATTGGAAAGGGAGTGAGACAAGGTGACACCATATCTCCGAAGCTTTTTAATGCCACATTGGAGGGTGTTTTTCAGTCGCTGAGCTGGGAAAACAAGGGGATAAAGATTAATGGAGATTATCTAACCCACCTTCGTTTTGCTGATGACGTAGTCATTTTCGCAACTACCCCATCAGAGCTGCAGAGTATGATCCAGGAACTTGCTGACAAGAGTAAAGAAGTGGGATTAAAAATGAACTTTCAGAAGACAAAAGTGATGTTCAATGCTTTTACAAGAAATGAAGATTTATCGATTGATGGAGAAAAGCTAGAGATAACAGAGACGTACGTTTATCTTGGACAGCAGATATCAAGTGAGGGTCACATTGATGAAGAAATTAATCGGCGTACAAAACTTGCCTGGAGAGCTTTTTGGAAGAAACAGCATAATTTTCAAGAGCAATATGCCATTATGTCTTAAAAGAAAAGTGTTTGATCAATGCATCCTTCCAGTGCTTACGTATGGTGCAGAGACGTGGACCTTAACTAAAAGAGACATACAAAGGCTGCAGACAACTCAAAGAAGCATGGAGAGGTGCATACTTGGTGTAACCAGAAGAGATAAGAAGAGGAACTCGTGGATCCGAAAAATGACAAGAGTGGAAGACATCATGATCAGAGTTAAATCCCTGAAATGGCAATGGGCTGGACATACTGCCAGAAGGACAGATCATCGATGGACAGCCGAAATTTTAGATTGGATTCCAAGGGACAGGAAAAGACCCAGAAGAAGACCACATGGGAGATGGGTGGATGAAATTCGAAAGTATGCAGGGGTGACATGGAAGAGACTGGCACAAGACAGACCGTTGTGGAGGAAACTTGGGGAGACCTTCGTCCAGCAGTGGATTGATAATGGTTGACAATGATGATGATGATGAAGTAGTGGATGAAATTCGAAAGTATGCAGGAGTGACATGGAGGAGACTGGCACAAGACAGACCGTTGTGGAAGAAACTTGGGGAGACCTTCGTCCAGCAGTGGATTGATAATGGTTGACAATGATGATGATGATATATAAGTAAACTGGTTTGATTAGCAGGGTCGCTTCGTCTACGATAAAATATAACAGGGTCGCTTCGCGCACGATTTCCAGAGGGTCGCTTGGCACACGGTCGCATCGCGCGCGACACCATTTCAAAGAGGCCGGGTTTAGTTGTTTAAAATAATAAATTTTGCATAATATGATTAACTTTGACGTAAGTATTTTGTTATAATTTATATCGGTATAAAACCAGGGCAGTTATTTTAATCACAACGTACACATTTCTGTTTCATGCAATAAATTGGAATAATTTTGATTTTACGAAAAATACTCGTAGGTTCCAAAGAATTTGATTTATTGAAACACCCATAAAGCCTAGTTAATAATATGGAAATAAAAAATTTCAGTAATTGAAAGCTAATAGATTTTTGGGAAAGGGCCTCGAAAACATTTTTTTTGCGGGGGGGGGGGGGTTCCGGGTACGTCATAGGGCATGGATGTTGTGTTTGTTTTACGGCTCTGGCTCCCTCCCTTCCCTGAAACCTGTGGCCCTAAAGTAGGGACGATAGACTGCTTGTACTCCATTGAGTTGCTCACGGTGGTCGGTTAAACCTTCAATAAAAAAAATGTATATTTCAATCGTGCACTGAGATGACACCTCTTCGTATGCTGCAGATGTGTTCTTTATGCAATGTAAAATGTTGTATCCCTTTCAAAAATCGCTTTCCTTGGAACCCTTCCTGAACCTCCTTCGCTGTGTGGCATAGAGCATTGTCTTGTTGGAAGACGCAATCTTCTCCAGGGAATACACTCTCCATAAAGAGATGTGCTTGATCAGCCACGATGTTCAGGTGAGTTACATCTGTCACAGTTCGCTCTACAGGGATAATGGGTCTAAGTATTCCCCAAGAAAATATTACCCAGACTATCGCACTCTCTCCAGCCGCCTGGATCAATCCCACAGTGCGTCCAGGTGAGAAGACTTCCTGGGGTAACTCTCGCACACGAGATCGTCCGTGTTGACATGGTGTAACAGAAAACGGGATTCGTCTGACCATGAGACCCTCTTCCAGTCTTCTATGGGTCAATGTCGATGATTACGTGCCCACTTGCAAGCGTTGACGACGGTGAACGTCTGCGAGCATAGGCACACGAATCTGTCTGTGGCTGCGGATACCCATTTCAAAGAGTGTATGATGAACTGTGTGTTCGGACACATTGAGCTGTTCACCACATTTGAAATTATGGGTAATGTCAGTCAGAGTAGTCCTCCTGTTGCTGTGGACAAGACGTGATAGCCTGCGCTGACCTCAGGCATCAATGAGGTGTCGCCCGCCCGCGTCTTGTCGACGGCTCGAAGTGTCACTTCTTTCGGAGCATTTTTCGTAAGTACTAACTATTGCATAGCGTGAGCAGCTTACCAGCGTCGCTGTTTTGGAGATGTGCTTACCAAGCCGTCTGGCCATAACAATCTCGTCTTTGTCGACATCAGATAAATCCTATCCTTTTCCCATGTTGAGACGAAACGAAATACTGACTACGAAAGCCCAGACCCAGGTATCATACACTGCTGGACAATTGCTAAGGACGGATCATAAACGGCTACATAGCGCATAAAAAAGTAAGTGTGGTTGGATGCCAAGTGAAATAAAATAATGTCAGAATGCCAGGACATTACAAGAAAGACAATTTATTGTGCTCTGAAATATAGAAGGCTTTGGAACGTGTTCAAGGGACAAACAGGCCATTTTGTGCAGAATACGTAAACGTGAAAAAAATGCAATTATCGTCCGCAGGCGTTCCGGCGTAAGATGTCAATACGGGATATGGCCACCATGGAGGGCGATGCAAGATTCCACACGTCGTGTCATGCTTTGCACAACATTATCAAGCAGCTGTTGGGGTAATTTATCCCATTCCTCTGTCAGTGCACGGATGAGGGTGTCCTTGTTTATTGGAGGGCATTGGTGACCAGCAACACTCCTCCCCAAAGCATCCCACACATTTTCAATGGCATTCAGATCTGGAGAACGTGCTGGCCATACGAGGCGTTGAATATCCTCGCTCTCAAGACACTCCAGGACAGCGACTGTTCGATGACATGTTGCGTTGTCGTCCATGAAAATGAATCTATCATCGACAGCACCACGAAACATGCGAACATGAGGTAACAGAACATCATTAATGTATCGTTGGCCAGTCATAGTCCCAGTTGGAAGCACATAGAGGGACGTACGGCCATTGATCATGATGCCAGCCCATACCATGACACTACATGTCGGATATCGGTCCCTTTCCTGTATGTTTGCTGGATAATATGCAGTACCACTATCACGCCAGATCGGTTGTCGTCGACAATCAGATGATAGACTGTATCTACTCTCATCTGAGAAGAGGACAGCAGACCAGTCGTTATCAGTCCAATTGCGATGTTGATGGCACCCTTGCAAACGGGCGGTAAGGTGACGTCTGGACAATGGGATGCACACAACAGGACGGCGGGCGTATAGTCCTCCTTCATGCAAACGTCTGGCGACAGTTTTTCGGGAGATCCGCTTGCCAGTAGCAGCCATAAACTAATTTGCTTCCTCACTAGCTGTGCTGCGCCGGTGTCTTTTTGTTGATAGCACTATGTACCGATCTTCTGCAGGTGTCGTACTGCGAACACGATCTCCCCCGTGACGTTTGCTGCACTCTCCATTTGTTTGAAATGATTTCCAAAGCCATGAAGCAACACTGTGGCTGACGTCGAACTCCCAGGCAACATCTGTTATTTTTCGCCCTTCTTCAATCTTGCCAATAATACGGCCACACGTAAAATCATCTAGGTGATGTCGGGAAGACATACTGAAAATTGCAAGTTTGTCAATTGATGCTTTTCCTTTCAACTTTGCGTTTGAATAACAACGGTCAATACGCGTGAAATCCTTTATATCTCTTATCAGCGCTATGACGTCACGAACAAGTTCGGCAATCCAAAATTTGCATACGCACAACACGTCTTACTGTATCCCGCACTTATGCTAGTTTCCACATTTTCCTGCCTTCCATTTTATGGTTGCTATCGTTGCTATTGTCATCCGTCCTTAGCAATTGTCCGGCAGTGTATTATATCATTCGCGACCTTGGCACATGACGCTGATTGGCTGCACTCGCGCTTATAGGCACAACGCAGAGGTGGTTTTAATGTTTTGGCAGATCGGTGTATTTGAACAGAAATCGAAAGATGCAGGGCCACCCAGGTGGCGCAATTGTCTAAGGGGTCTGTGGCTGCGGATAGCTCTGGCTTCTGACCATTCGTCCCAGATGGATCAGGGTTCGAATCCCGTGAGGCACGGATGTTGTGTCTGCCTTACGGTATTTTTTTATTTGAAGGTTTAATGACCACAGTGAGCAACTCAATGGGCTATAAGCAGTCGCCCATCCCTAATTTAGGGTCACTGGTTCCAGGGAAGGGAGAGAGCCAGTACCGTAAGACAAACATAACATCCATGCCTCACCGGGATTCGAGACCGGACCCTTTACAGACGAATGATCATGAGCCAGCGCTTAGACCAGTCCGCCACTGGGGCGGCCCTTACGGTATTGACCTTCCCCCTAGAACCTGTGACCCTAAATTAGGGACTGGTGACTGCTTATATCCCGCCAAGTTGCTCAATGTGGTCTTTAAATCCCCAAACAAATAAACTTCCCTAGAGCCAGTGGCTCTAAATTACGGAAGAGCTGCTATTTATTATAGCCCACTGAGTTGCGCACGATGGCCGTTAAACCCTCAAACAACAACGAGAGATGCGGGTTCGATTCCCGCTTTACGGCAGTGCAGTTTAAGTTTTCTGAGGAAATGACTCCATTGATATTAGATTAATATTTTTTGTTTGTTTAGGGTTTAACGAACAGCATATGCAACTCTTACAGACGGACGACTGCTTGTATCCCTAATTTGGGGTCACTGGCTCCAGTGAGGGAGGTAGCCTCCGCCGTAGGGGCAAACACACCATCCCATGCCATATCCGGGATTTGAACCCTGCTAGTACAGCTCCGAACTACCCAGAAATCATCTTCCCTGACTACCCGGCCACCAGGGCGGCGCTTCTGTACTGAAAACAATGAAGCTCTTACACTTGGCTGCCCTGTATTTCAGAAGATTCATTCTTCACTGTACCTTTCCTTCCTTCCTCTCTTCGATAATAATGTGCTAGACGAGTATAATTTTTTTTGTGTAGCTGTGCGTAAACAAAAGTTACAATATTTCTCCACCATTACATACAGTACTGTTTCTTCACAATAAATTAAATTTTGTACTATAATTAGATTGAATTACGTTAACAAAAGACTATGTAATCTTGCATGCGTAAGCAAAAAGCTTTGTTTCGTTTTTGCATGGTCATTTCCAGAATAGAGTGTAATTTAAGGGGGAAAAAAAAAGGAAGGGTTTGTTCTCCGGTTGGTAATTAAAAAGTGCTTTCTGTTTTGTTTTTTTTCCTTCCCTAACGTGTGTTTGCAATTTGCGAAACTTCGTGCAATGTTTCGTAACGTGTTTGAAGTCGCATACCCTTATTGCCGAAGAACAGGCACCATTCAAACTCGGCTTTCGCACATCTCAGTGACTGCGATCTTCTTTTCTGCTCTGTCGGCCTTGAATTAACAACCAGATATATGTCTCTGTCACACACAAACATGCACAGAACCTGTTTCGGCAGCTATCTCTGTCTTTCACTCATTCTACATTTTTTTCTGTTCTTTTTTTTATATATGATCGCGAAATAGCCACGTTACTTCACCGTTAATGTAGAGAAATCTCTTTTCTTCTGAAATTTTCTTCTTAGATTTTCTGGCATTTGCTTCCGGTTTTTGTGGGAACTGGGTAACCCTTTTAATTTCCTCTTGCCAAAGCTTGGTTTTGGTATTTTGTAGTCAGTTCCGCGCCTCTTTCTTCTAGCGGAGCAGCTTATAATCCAAGTCAAATGGTACAGCTGAACTGCTTTTACGTGTTTCCAGTTCATATGAACTATACGTGCTGAGTTTACAGTTTGAAGATCTGTGAGTTATAAGATTTGTTTTCTCACGTAGACATTTGACGAATGATCGTAATAAAAGTTCTGCCGCAACAATGTCATCCGACATACTGTTATTATTATCACTATTTTTCAGATATTGGAAAAGCTAAATCATGAATGGAATACGGGATTACATCATACATACAATACAAATTTTTGAAGATGTGAATCCGTTTTTTGGTGTAAATATGACATGGACGTTAGATAATATCCGAAAACTTGGAGCAGGAATCGAATCCGCGTCGCCCGGATAGCGTCCGAGTATGCTTATATTCAAATTACCGGAAACTGATGGTTATATTAAAATTTATCGGAAACTTGAGACTTGGTCGTGTTCTGGGTGGTGTAGTGGTTAGCATACTCGGGCGCTATCCGGGAGATGCGGGTTCGATTTCCGCTCCAGGACGACTAAATTTTCAAGTTTTTGGATATTATCTGACTTACCATCCTTGTCATATGTACAACAAAAAACGGATTCACATTTAAAAAAATTTGTATTGGAAAGCTACTTTTTAAAAAGTATCTAGCTGCTGTACTGTTCGAATAAACAGCTAATTTTCAGCTACTTTTTACGTTTAGGTTTAAGTTAAAAGTGCAAAGTTTCTGAAGATCATCCTTATTTGTATATTTTAACATGCGCCAAAGAGCCAAAGCATTGTGACCAGTATGAACATTATGACGCGTCTTTATGCAAATCGAAGCAACTGTAGCTAAATGACGGCGCGTGTCACGATATAAATAACGCCTGATACTACTGAGCTTTGCGTAATTCCGTGGGAAATCAGCCATGGGTAGTTGCTGACACATTTTTTTTTTCATTCATTTTTCGTCCATCTGGAAAGTCATAATTTTAGAGTTCAAATATGGAGTTTATTTTTTTTAACATCCGTCATTTTTAATTTACAAGCCAAAATTGCCACGCAGAGTGGGAAAATCACAGCCAGACAGCCATTTTACTTTCTTTAACTGTATAAAAACCATAAATGACAGAGCTCCAACTGATCTAATTTTAAGGAGCACAGGTATGTCTATGAAGGAAATATACAGGGTGTCCACAAAGTATATTTACAACTTTGCACACTTATTACGGATACACTGTATGAGATAGACAAATGTGGTTGAGCGCATAAGTAAGAGCAATAACTAAAGTTTTTTCTATCTCATTACAAAAGCTCAATACGCGCACCATTTGTTGCGCGTAGAACATCTAGCCGAAACTCCAGTTCCAACCATGTGCGCTGTAATGGTCGAAATGGCATTGTAGATCCTCGATTTCAGGTCATCGATGTCCTCCATCTTTGTCTGATACACGGTATCTTTCACATATCCCCATACAAAAAAGTCTAGAGGTGTGACGTCTGGGGAAAGGGGTGGCCATGCAATTGGACCATCCCGTCCAATCAACTTCCCAGGGAAAGTTGTGTTTTAAAAGTCCAGAACGTGCAGTTCCCAATGTGGTGGCGCACCATCCTGTTGGGATATCACGCTTGGTTGAAGGTCCTCCAACTGTGGCACAATATACTCACGCAAAACACCCAGGTAAACATCTGCCGTCACTGCTTTCTCACTGAAGAAAAATGGTCCAAGAATTCTGTTATGCATAACACCGCACCACACGTCCGCTTTAGGACTGTCTCTCACAAGTTCCATAAACGCATGAGGATTTTCAGACCCCCAAATCCTGATATTGTGTCTGTTTAACTGCTCAAAGACACGAAAAGTTGCCTCATCCGTAAAACAAACGTGTGAGAAACTCGGGATCTTCACTCAGTCTGTCTAGTATCGTTACTGCAAATTCTTTTTGTCGTGGTTGATCGTTCGCCTTAAGTGCTTGTAACAGTTGCACTTTGTATGCATATAAGCGTAGATGTCTATGTAGCACCCTGTGTACTGTGGACCGGGACATTTGTAGTTCTCTAGGAGCGGAACGAATGGACATCTTCAGGCTTCGTCAAAATGAATCACGAACACGTTCAATGTCTTCATTCGATGTTCATGGGCGGCGACTATGATCTTGATCCAACACGGACCCAGCTCCATGCTTTTCTGGTGCCATTGGCAGATACTAGGACGAGACGGCGGGGTTTTCCCATACTTAGTCCGCAAATGTCGTTCCATTTGTGTATCAGATTTTGTTTCGATGAACCAAGCGACGCACTGCGCTCTCTTGTGGGGGCCACATTTTCATAGAACCGCACCTGCTACGTCAGTGAGGGACCTATAACAAAAAAACGATGTCAATTAAAACTTTGATATTTACCGTATATTATGCAACAAATACCATGAACTTACATACTACAAGGTGCCCGTAATAAATGTGCAAAGTTGTAAAGATACTTTGTGGACACCCTGTATAAATATTTACTAAAAATTAATATAATGGGGAGAAATCCTTAACTGAAATACAAGATTGAAATTGATTTTTTTTTTAGTTTTTGATGCATTTCTGTTCTTATAGGGGATGAAAAAACAAAATAGTATTTGGCTTATTTTTTGCCTACAAGGAGTACTTTAAGCTGAAACAAATAACTATTTGTTTATACAATCCCTTCAGTGCCCATTTAAGAAGGGGGCTTCAGTCACGGGCGCCACACTTTCAAGGGGCCCCAGAATCATCATGCAAGATGCTTAAAGAATTGACTAGCTTTTTGCAGATAGGAAAATTTTTCAGAAGGCAGTTTCTTATGATTTAGCTTTGCTATTTCTTTTTCCTTTTTTAGGAGGAGTCCGCAAAAAGTATAGTCGCCCGCAGTCCATCCTCAATTTCGAAATCATTATAAACATTATTTTGTACACCTGTGGTTGGGGGAAATTTTCATACATTAAGAATTCGTTTGAATCGTGATACTTGATCACATTATTTTGTCCACTACTTCGATATAATTTCAACAAGCTAAACCCAACGGGGGGGGGGGGGGGGGGGGGATTGAAGCAGAACTGAACTATTATCCATTTTTCTACCATGGATTTTTACACTTTCTTGCTGGCTGACACCGATTCGTCCATGAATCATGGGATACACACTTCAATATGGCGGAGATATTTTTTCGGCTTCCTCATCGTATTTTGGGAATGTTTTCTCCTGGGTGCTTTTGTTCGGGCACCCATAGGGAAATCCTGGATGTGCCACTAATACTGGGGCCCCAAAATACTGTCCAGCCCTGGGCCCTTTGTCTCCTTAAATAGGCTCTGAATCCCTTCATGCTAAAAAGAGGGGTAAGAAGTTGCAGATTTTTCAAAAATTACAAAATTCGATTTTTTTTAGTTTCTTATCTAAAAAGGGGAAGGTATAAAAAAAACTGAAGCTCTTGCAAAATACTCTGTGTATCTACAGAGAGATGCAAATATCCCTACTTGTTTTTTCAAGTACTTTGTTAGTTATATGGAGTCAAATTTGCAAATCATGAATCACTTGACGGGGGGTAATCATTGTACATTTTTCAATAAAAAACCAAGAATTATGATATATGAAAGTAGTAGAATAAGATTAAATAAGAAGTACATGATTGCACGCCATGTTTTTAAGTTTGTGGTATTTTCACTTTATTTTACTACATTTGAGCATATATTGCATCTAGCAGCACTCTTTTATGAAATATTGCAGATGCTATATCGATATAAAATACCAGAGATAATCGATTTTTCACTTTATCAACATCTTGCCTGAGGCTTTAAAGTTCAGTTGCTGAAACGAAATTTTCCTAGAAATTAGTTTTTCAGTTATTTTAAGATGAAAATACTACATTTGTAATCCATTTTGCTATTTTAATGTGGTTTAATTTATTTCATGTACCATAATTCTTGGTTTTTAATTGAAAATCGTATAATCATTACCCCACAAATTTTTGCAAATTTGACTCTCTCTAACTATAAAAAAGTACTTTAAAAAACAAGTAGGGACTTTTACATCTCTCTATAGGCACACAGAAGAGTATTTTGTGAAAGTTTCCGATTTTTTATACCTTCCCCTTTTTAGATACAGAGCTTCAAATTTTGAGATTTTTGAAAAATCGGCAACACCCGACTCCTCTCTTTTAGCATGAAGGGATTGTATAAGCCAATAGTTTTTGTTTCAGCTTAAAGTACTCCTTGTAGGCTAAAAATAAGCCAAATACTATTTTTTTTATTCGCTATCAAGAACTGAATGGATAAAAAACTGAAAATCAATTTCAATCTTGAACTTGAGTTAAAGATTTCTCTTGGTAATATTTTTTTTTTGTAAATATTTATACATAGCTCATTGCCCGTGCCGTGAAAAAGCTGTGACTGAAATGTATATAACACGAATCGTAAAATGCATATACATAACTATAATAAACGGTTGAATTATTAATGGGCAGTCTATAAGATAGGTCACCAACAAAATTTTCGTAATATTCCCATTCAATATTCCCTGACAGAAGCCTATTATATATAGATTAATAGACTTAATAGACTACGTTAAAAATCATATAATGTAAAAATTTTACTTGTTCCTTTTTTGCGCATTCCAACCGTAAGTTGAAGAAGCGTAAGTGCTCCAGCTTTGCCCATCCGTCTGTCTGTCCGTCGGCACGATAACTCGCATAAAAATGGTTAGATTTCGATGAAATTTTAGTACATGGTAGGGGACCACCTGGGGACGAACTCTATTGAAAATAGGCGAAATGGGGTCAAAGGTCAGGACATAGGAGCTGAATCTATTCCATCGCCCTTATGCGAAAAGCCAGTACATGGGTATAAGACGAAGCGGCAAGGAGCCAAGGACCAGAATGTCCCATCGCAATGAAAAGCCAATACATGGGTATACTGAAAGTTTCTGCGGCGATGAGGCCATGCCAAATTTGAGTTCCACGACTTATTTCAGATTACTCTAAAGCACGCTGGAAAGCAACGAGTTTTGATTAAAATACCTAGAATCACATCAAAACAATACCAATGCTGTAACATGAACACAGAAAACCCAGAAGTTTAATAGAGGAATTCAATTTATGTACTATTTAAGACATCTTTATTAGTGCTTTGGAAAATAGATTTCTCGCACATAAATCGATCTTATCAGGATTCCAGTATTTTTCCCAACTGGTTTTCCGCACACTTAAATAACAAACATAAGTGATAAGAGTATAGGTAATTAATAAAAATATTAATAATTTCCAGCAACATTTATTTGAATATTATTGTTCGGATATTGCATACATTTTAAAAATGCACTCATAACACATTTAGTTGTATAAAATCCCCCCCCCAGCCACCCACCGGAAAAAATTCTGAGCACGCTACTGTATGTGTACATCTCAAGTGTCGAAATGATCATCACGATTTAGTTGGAAATGAAGTCTTAAAGAGACTTGGTTTTTTTTTTTTTTTTTTTTCAGAACCAAATTTTTTAAAAGACGGCAATTATCTGGAATAAATCCCAGTTTTTGGCGTTCTTCGATGCAATCATAACGGGATTTCTAAAATTATTTCGCGGAAAAATTGTCAAAAATTTGTTCATGACAAATTTTTCAACATGAATTGGTTTAACAATGCATGTTTTTCAACAGTTGTTTTTCGTTCAGGATCTCTTAGAATATTTTTCATGAGGGGATTTATTAAGTGTTCCCCTGTAGACACATGCGTTTTTAAAATTGCCGGCCTGGTTTGTTCGTCCCAGTCCGCCTCCCTCCCCCTACGTTTTGAAAGAAATTTAAAGAAATAACATCGGGACCCACCACATTGTATCTTTTCCTTGTAGAAAATAACCTTTCAATTCAATTTATTAGTTTAGCTGTTATTATACACATACAAAATGCTCATTAGAAGTAACAAATTAATGGATTTATTACAGCTAGGTAGATCAGAAAAAAGGCCAACATGACATGACAAGTCCCGATCTTCCTTTGAAAAAAGCACAAGTCAAGAAATAAAATACGTAACATCAAGTGAGCATATTATTAAATATATTAGTAGTTAGTAGTAGTTCCATGGTAACGATGCCTCAATGTGTTGAGAGCGATATTTATGGGGAACAAATAGTAGTGTGAAATTATACTTAAAAAAAAATCATACATTTACATTTCATATTTTTAAATAATGTGGACATCTTTATAAACTTTTAATTCAATAAAACCCTAACATACGCCGTCGCAATGGTATGGCCATATTTCATCCATTCTGTCTTATGAGTAACTCCTCCCCCATCCCCTCTTACCTCCATTCCACCTCACTGCTCTGACCAATCCCCTGTTGCTTTTTATTACAATGTTAATGAGTAAGTAAGAAGTGATTCTTTTTTTAAATAAACTGTAGTTATTAATATTATGAATTTCCTTGGGCAAGTCATTCCAAACTTTTTGCCCTTGATATTCAATGCTGAGTTCTATTTGTTGATTTTTCGGAAAGCATGGCTGCAACATATGTCTATATCGCGTATCATATTCATGAATTTCTTTATGAATGTCAAAGATATCATTAAAACCTAATTGTATTCTTTTAAACAAATTAGTACCCAGAGAGCGTAAATGTAACTGGTTAATGTTCAAAATATTATGTTTATTAGGATCAAGACTGACTCGACCATAATCCTGGGAACCTGTTGTGCCAGTGGATTTAATTTCAGTTCTAAAAATCTAATTATTTTATTATTTTTTTAATCTATGGGAAATATTATTTCAGAAAACATCGAGAACCAGCTCAATATATGCGCATACTGGGAATGCATTTCAGCAACGATCTTCACGTGGCTGCTGTTTTTTTTTTTTTTTTTTTTTGTTTTGTCCTTAGTCAGTCATTAAACCTACGATCTCTGTGTACTTTATTAATCTCAGTATGAATTGCGGCTGCAATGTGTGTAAAACAAGCCTTTATACGATCGACCTCAGACCGGGCATCGCCCCACTTGGTCATGGCCATTAAAATGAAACTATGTGGAGGCCCACAAGGCTCAGGATTCTGTCTGGGGGAGGTCACGTTTTACAAGCAGGACAACCGTCGTGAACGCCCGTGAACCGAACAGCTGTGAGCCAAGCAACACAGCCATGATACTAAAAAATAATCATGACTAGTGATAATGTAGCTGCTGCTATCCGCCACTGCTGCAGATAACGTTTTGAAAAGTCGCAGAAACCTTTCCGTTCTTGTTCATCATGCTGGCCCAGCGAAACTGATAAGCACCGAAGTTTATCGGTTGGGTCTGTGTCTCTGTGTGCCTTCACGTGTGTGATGAAAACGCAATGAATGTGATTACCTGGAGAAATTCTCGCATCGTGACACGCATCAGTTTTGCTGGAAGAAAGATTGAGAGCTTGTTAAAAGTGGTGACATTCAGATTATCGCTATATTGCTTCGTGATACGCTTTCAACTCCAAAATTCGTAAGTTCATGGGTGGCATTAATGACTCCGGATACATCAATTAATGACTCCGGATATATATACATCATCGTATGTGAAGCAACAAACCCGAAGCAAAGAAACCAGGCCGCCCCGGTGGCGCAGTGGTTTAAGCGATGGTTTCTGATCATCCGTTCGAGATGGGTCCCGGTTCGAATCCCGGTGAGGCATGGATGTTGTTTGTCTTACGGCGCTGGTTCTCTCCCTTCCCTGTAACCCGTGGTTCTAAATTAGGGACGGGCGACCGCTTATAGCCCATTTAGTTGCTCACGGTGGTCGTTAAACCTCCAAACAAAATAAACAAAAACATAAAAAGCCTGTGCTGCCAAAAGCTTTTACCTGAAATCAGCAGACCAGATCTCAAAAAATAAGATTTTTTTGCTTGAAATACAGGGTGTCCGAGAATTATTGGACACATTACAAAATTATATAAAACAAAACATTAAACAGATAGAAAGACACTCACTTTACTAACTTACAAAGTAACTACACAAGTTAATGAATTTCGACGTGAAATCCCTTGGCTGCTCGTAGTACGTCCAAGCGATATTCGATTTCATGCCATGTATTGGCAAGTATCTAAGGAGTTATGGAATTAATAGCAGCTGTGATACGCTGCTTCAGTTCCTGCAAATCAGTACAAGGCGTCTGATTGACACGATTCTTCACATAACCCCACATGAAATAATCCAGTGGAGTTAGATCTGGAGAGCGAGGAGGCCACTGAATGGGCCCACCACGCCCAATCCATCTGTTGGGGAAATGCTCATTTAGGCACTTACGTACACACGTTGACCAATGCGGAGGCCTTGTTGGAAAACGACGTTGTCATATCTTTTGAACTGGGGTATAACGAAATTTTCTAAGTAAATGTCACCATTTATGGTTATTTCGCAGAAGAAGAAACGGCCAATCACTTCTCTTTTTGATAGGGCGCACCACACATTAACTTTTGGAGAATCACGTTCCAGTTCAATAGCAGCATGAGGCGGTTTACTGCCCCATATCCTACAGTTGTGACGATTCGCAATACCTGATACATGAAATGTGGATTCATCACTAAAAATTACAGCACTGAGAAAGTTTTCGTCGTTTTCCACTCGATTCAGCATATCCACAGCGAAATCGTATCGCAGAGTGTGATCATTTACATGCATCATTTGCAACTATTTGAATTTTATAAGCATGAAACTTTAATTTCTTGTGCAAGATATCGTGAACTGTCGATTTCGGAATGCACAGTTCTCTGCTTGCTTTACGAACGGATTTCCTGGGGCTTCGTCTGAAACTTTCATTAACTTGGTTAACCGTCTCACCGCTGACGCTAGGCCTACCGGCTCCCCCACGATGTTCCACATTGCCAGTTTCTTTAAACTGTTTCATCCACCGCTTAATTGAATTCGTTAACGGAGGATTACAACCATACTCCAAACATTACCGTCTTTTAACTTTAATGACAGACTTTAATTCCGCAAGCCATAACACACACATCGCTTTCTGCTGTACGGATGGCATGACTACCGATTACGCATTTCTCATACATTCCTCGTCAGGCCACACCTAGCGCCATCTATCGGATTCTGGGAATAAGAATTCTGCAAAACAAAAATATAGAAACAGTGTTAGTAATACGTGACACAGAAAAACAGACAATGCTCAGTTTTTTTTGTACATAATTTTGTAATATGTCCAATAATTCTCGGACACCCTGTATGTATATAAAACAAAACAAAAGAAAAACAGTGTTAAAACAGGCTGTTACCTGAAATCAGCGGACCAGATCTCAAAAAAACTGATTTTCTTGCTTGAAATTTAGAAATAAAAAAAGTGTTTCCACCACCCAGATGACTAACTGTATTAAGGAAGTATCTATGGCAACAGTTATTAGCCGTCGCAGACGATTCTGGTTTTTTTAAATGGCACCATGATTTCAAAAAAGGGCGTTTGTCGGCAGAACTCGCTCCTAGGCCTGGTCGACCTGAAAGTGTTGTTACGGAGCGTATTGTTAACACTGTTCGGGCAATCAAGTAAGAATTAACGAATGACGTGTGAAGACATAGGGGCATCAACTAATATTTCAAAAACGTTGGCATTCCGCATTCTACAAATTATCGTTGCATCGTGTGTGTTCCAGATTGGTACCTCATCACCTGACGAGAGAACAATTGTTCACCAAAGTTCAGATGTGTCATGATTGGAAAGGATCCAAACTTTCTAAACACAGTAATAACTGCCGATGAAACGTGGGTACACTATTTGCACGCAACGAGTGTTTCGAAACACACAGGCTCGCCTCCTCCGAAAAATGTCCGCCAAATCAAATCAAATCAGCTGGGAAGGTGATGATGGTAATTTTCTTTGATCATAAAGGCGTAGTCTACCAGCATGCCGTTCTTCGACAAATTATTGTCCATGTTGAGTATTACATTTCAGTCTTGAAGCGTCTGCGACGACACATATCGATTAAACGACCGGAACTGGTGGGCAAGTGGACCTAAACCATGATAACGCTCGCCCACATGTAGCTGCTTTTGTTCAACCGTTTCTTACGAAATGCGGTATTGAAATCATACCACAGCCTGCCTACAGTCCTGATCTCGCCCCGTGCGATTCGTATTGTTTCCAACAATAAAGGAGAAGTTCCGTGCCGCAACAATTAACACAGATGCTGACGTTATTGAAGCTGTACAGGGGTCGCTAACGCAGCTTCCACAAAATGCCTTCGCTACATGCTTTGAAAAGTGAACTGAACAATGGGACCGTTGCATATCATTCGAGGGAAGATACAATACTCTGAGGAAGAATAATATATTTTGTTTTACCTATATTTCTTCATCTCGTGTGATTTTACTCTCAGTTTTTTTGGAACGGCCGTTGTAAAATATGTCTAGCCCATTTCTCATTTCAGGAATTCCACCTTCATCATGATGCCATCAACTTCCGTCATTTTCTTGAATCATGAGTTCCTCTTCCTATCTTTCTTGGTTTTACGAAGCGTGTATATGTGTAACCATACCTCTGTGAGTTGCTTACAGCCTCTGAATATCTTTCTTACTAAAAGTCCATGTCCTTGACCTATAAGTAAGAACTGGAAGGGTGCATTGAAAAACACATTTCTTTGAAGACATAATAGTAAATTGCTCTTGAAAGTTGTACTGTTTCTTCCAAACGCTCTCCAAGTTTTGTTCGCGTATTAATTTCTTTGCGGTGCCCCTTGATTTATATCTGTTAACATCCAAAGTAAATGTAGGGATTAGTTACTTTTATATTGCTCCATCAGTCGCTAAATCTTCAGTTCTTGAAAAAGCATAGTACGTCAGTTTTATTTTGTGGAAGTGCATTTTTAAGCCCGCTTCTTTACTCTTGGCAGCAAGTTCCTAGATCGTACTTCACCGCTTTGAGCGGGTACTTGCAAAAATGACTATGTCGTCAGCAGAACGACGTTAGGTTAACCCTTTAGCGATCATAATGCCTAAAACGCCCGTACGTACAAACGACTATAGCTGCCTGAAACGCCTGTCTAGAGTGAGTCAGATTTCCAACTCTTACGTGTTCTTTAAATTTGCACGATCTATGAGGGATCAGCAAGAGTCACCGTCAGTCAGAATTGTTGTTACTAAACAAAGATGTGAACCAACAAACAGTTTCAGGCGTTATGGTATTTAGAGTGATTCTAGATTTTTTTAGAGTCATGGTCGTTAAAGGGTTAATCTCATGAAAACAAAGAGATGCTCTAAACAAAATTATAAATCTCGAGGGTATTAAAAATTATTCAGGGTTATTTCCTTGATAGAAAGAATAAAGGTTGATGATAGGCTCCTTGAAGATCATCAGCGGTATTCTGACTTACTCAGAGAACGACTGAAGGATCTGAAATCTTGTGAGAGGGATGTAGAAAAGAAGTGGGAATGTTTTAAGAACTGTGCTGTTACTACTGCGAAAGAGGTCTGTGGCACCACAATAGTGGGTAACAATAGAGGTGATGCTTGGTGGAATAGTGAGATTGAAGAGGCAGTAAAAAAAAAAAGAAGGAAGCCTATTTGGGGATGTTGCAAGGTAGAGTCTCTGTGGATGAATATCGCTGTAAGAAGCGTGAAGCTGCTAAGCTGGTTCGCCACAGTAAGGCAAAAGATAGGAAAGAGAAAGTGGAAAGGCATGAACTGGCTTTTTGGAAAGATAAAGTCCTTCTGGAAATACATGAGACTCAGGAAAAATATGGGGAAACAAAGTTGTAAGTTGTGTGAAGAATGAGATTGGGGAAATGATATGGGAGCCCAATGAGTTAAGTGACAGATGGGGTGAATACTTCAGTGAGTTATTAGATCAGGAAAGCAAAAATGATTCTGAGACAGATGCAGATGATGTCACAATGAGGGATGAAAGCACAGGAGGGATCTCAAGAGAAGAAGTGTGTAAAGCTCTAAAATCTCTTCAGAATTATAAGGTTCCAGGAGTTGATGGCATAACTGCAGAGATGTTGAAGTATGGTGGTGACTCTATAATTGACTGGTTAACTGAAATTTGCCAGTTTTGCTGAGAGATAGGTAGGAATGATCCCTCGGGATTGGAAGGATGCTATCATTGTTCCCTTTGTATAAGGGAAAAGGTGATCAGACTGAATGCAAGAACTATCGTGGTATTAGCCTACTGAGTGCGCCAGGGAAAGTGTTTGGTAAGGTTGTTATTGAAAAAGTACGGGGTCTTACATCATTGAAAGTGTGGGATGGTCAGAGTGGTTTTATGCCTGGTAAAGGCTGCACTAACCAGATTTTTGCATTACGCATGATGATTGAAAAGTATCTGGCTGTTGGGAAGAAAGTTTTTACTGCCTTCATAGATTTAGAGAAAGCTTACGACCAAGTCAATAGGACACTTTTGTGGAAGGTATTGTATGAATATGGTGTTACTGGGAATCTACTTAATAGTGTAAAAGCCATGTATGCTGGTAGTAGAGCTTGTGTATGAGTGAATGGTGTTTTATCATCCACTGGTGCAGGAGTTAGACAAGGTTGTGTAATGTCACCATGGCTGTTTAATATATTTATGGACGCATGCATGCGTGAGGCCAAAATAGATAATAGTGGTTTATGTCTTGGTGATATCCGTGTGTGCAGATTGCTGTATCTTGATGACACTGTCCTGTTGGCAGAGAGCAAAAGTGAGTTGCAGAGTATGTTGACTCGGATGCACGAAGTTTGCATGAAATTCAAACTGAGTATAAATAAGGGAAAAACCAAAGTTATGGTGTTTGAGAGAGGAACGGGTAGCACTGCATGTAATGTAAGTATAAATGGCACTGTGATTGACCAGGTGAGTGAGTTTGTGCATTTAGGAAGCATGTTTGACAGAGAGAACAAGTTGGATGGTGAAATCAGTAGGCGAGTGAATTCTTCTTTGAAAGTCATAGCTGCTCTGGGAGGTTTTCACAGGAATGATGGGATTCTCTAGAGAGTCCCACATGGCTGTGTATGAAACAGTAATTGTTCCTACTCTGATGTATGGCAGTGAAACCTGCATGGGTACTGCAGAAGAAACATAGGAGTCGTTTGTGTGCTGGAGAAATGCGCTACTTACGTGGGGTTTGTGGCAAGACACGATCTGATTGTGTGAGGAATGAAGATGTATTGCAGTTGTGTGATGTAAAGCAAAATGTTGTTAGCAAGGTGGAGACCAATATGCTTCGGTGGTTTGGCCATGTTGAAAGAATGAGTGATGAAATGCTTACTAAGAAAATATTTTCAGCCCAAGTGGCAGGAAGGAAAGGCCAAGGAAGACTGGGTGGATCAGATTCAGGAGTGTCTGCATGAGAAAAAGATTATGAGTATGAAGTATAAAAGATCTTGTGTACGGCGTGTAATGGATATCAGTGAAGCACGAGTTGTATGTCAAGTTCGCTGTAAATGGCGAAGTTTGATACGACAACAATAAGTAAAAGTATCTGGAAGTTTGTATTTCTTTTTGGAGCTAACCTCTGAATCTCAGAGAACAGCTTAGTGATATGTATGTATGTATGAATTCAGCTCTAGGTTAAGATTTGCATACAGTTCTTTTTTGCTATTTTTTTAATTTTACATCTCGGACATGATTGTAGATCTTGTGATTCAGTGACACTCCATAACCTCAGTTAAATCAAAGTTTAAAAGTTTTATTTTATTCAATACCCGTATCGGAAAATTGTGCAGTTTTTCAATATCTTAAGGATATTTTAAACTTGCGAAGCATCTGTAAGATCGTCATTAGCTAGCATTTTGGTCCTCATCTAATATCCATTGAGTGTATTTTGTATATATCGAATTATTCCGTATAACGAACAATTTCGACTACCTACATATCCTACTATTTCGTATGCGGTAGATCACGGTTAATTGAGCTATCGGTTAAGCGGGACAGCGATTTATTTGGGACAGTTTTTCAAGAGCATCCCGAATTAGCTCTTTGGGAGAAAGTTTCGTGTAATTGCGGCAGCCACTTAACTGGGTCAAAGCAACCTAAGCCCCAATGTGTCGCAATTAACAGGAATTTACTGTATTCTGGTCTAAAGAAAATGGCAGCTGTTCTCATCGAATAATTTCAGTCTAAGAGTGACATGATACCCCCAGCTTGAGTTCTGTGTGGAGCATTTTAATCTTACCTGGTTCAGTCGCAACAGAGTGACACCTATGGTAATCCGCTGTTAGTCAACAAGATAGTAATGTGTAACGGATTTTTTTTTAATTGGAAGTTTAACGACCACCGTGAGCAACTCAATGGGATCTAAGCAGTCGCCTGTCCCTAATTTAGCGCCACTGGTTCCAGGGAAGGGAGAGAGCCAGTGCCGTAAGACAAACACAACATTCCATGTCTCACCGGGATTCGAACACGGACCCCTTTCGGACGAATGGTCAGAAATGATCGCTTAGACCCACTGCACTACCGGGGCGACCTTGATTTTCTATCATACAGTTCGAAAAGTTATTCCTCTAACTCTAATATACACTAGATATAACAGACCGCTACATATTCGTTTACTTCTTGGTGCAGTCCTGAAGCAATTATCCTCACAATTTTCGCTACTAGTCTTCCGAAACGTTCATTTGATAGTTAAATAACCAGCCAAGGGACTAACATTCCATAAACAATCGGAGGCAAGAATGTTATTGGCATTTTCGATGTGTTCCCATGTTTCGTTCTGCTAGTGATCTATCAATTACTCTTTGTATGCGGATTATTGCGATGTTATTTAATTTTAATATTAAATATTTAAGTTTGCTGGTTGATCAATTTGAGGCATTTCGAATGTATGCGTCAATGTTTTAACCTTCCCGTTTGGTCTTTGCATAAAAGCATCGCAAATGTCCCAGGTGAGAATACCATTCAAAATTTTAAGCCTGTCACCATCAGTATGACAGAGGGTACACAGATGAGGAGTGTCAAATTGAAATTGCGAGTCGACATAGTTGAGAGTGCCAGACAATGACGTCATAACAAGCACTTCCAGGGAGGGAGAACAAAGGCGGCGGGACAAACAGATGACTTTATTTGTAATGTGGATTCCAATTACCCAGAGCAGACGATTTAATGTGTGCATCAGACACACGGCTGATATTTTGTGTTTCAGGGTAACACAAACGACTAGGGATCGATCCCGCGATCATCTGGTCGAAAGGCGGTTGCTCAAACCACAAGGCCATCCGCGGCCTGGAGCCTGTGGCTCTAAATTAGGAGCGCTTATATCCTTTGGTGGTCATTGTGGTTGTTAACCCGTCGTTTTTCACTACACATTGAACTACGCTAGTGGTACCGCGTGAGACTTTTTCTCACGCTACTTCTTTCCGCTGCTTTAAATTGTCTACTCAATAATAACACTTCAGAATTCTTATGTTAGCAAAAATGAATTAAAGACTATGACTTACATCATATTAACGACAAAAAAATCATCTAATGTATTTTGCTTTTTTGCGGAGCATCTTTTTTTGCAGCGCTGCCTTTCGATCTTTTTAGAAAAATAACATCAGCTGGCGATGATTCCGGTTGCTACTCTACGTGTCTAAGGGAAGTCTCTAGCGCCACCGTACCTTTAGCACGATAATTTTTTTTTCTCTTTTGCACAGTCAGCTCGTTCTTTGTCCGATTCCGAAACCTTTTCATTAATAACTATGAGAAGCTTCATCTGTAATTTCTTCCTGGTCATCGCAGGAAGCCTCCTTTTAGGGGCCTCTCCTCCCCTTTCGACTTCCCAGTTGGCATCAAAATTTATTTGACTTTTCTTTCTTCGAACGGTCTCCAGCTTCAACGGTTTTCCAGGGTTTCACACCGACAGAATTGCACGCTTTGTCCCTTGGCTATCTTTCAACAGTTCCAGGCATTAACTTCTAAATTACTTGAAAAGGGCCTTTCTCGTCTCTGTTTTAAAACATTTCAAGTGGAAATCGCCCGGAATTTTTTTATTAGATTTTTTTTTTTTTTTTTTATGATGCATACTTTTTTTTTTTTTTACGCTTCATCACGAATGACTTCTGATTAATCGGAACTCGGTTTGCCGGGACTCGGATTATCGAGACTTCACTATATATACACTATCAACCAACAAGTAATTGGACACATGTGATAGCAAAGGAAAACGAAGTTTATTCACCTTCAATAGTTGGTGGAGCCTCCACGAGCGGCGATTACAGCTGCGACTCTCCGGGGCATACTCTCAGCCAGGCGTTGTACGACGGCAAGCGGTATTTTCTTCCACTCGGCTTGGAGAAGACAGGTCAGTTCCTTCACCGGTTTCGGACAGTGGGGGCACCCCTTAAGTCGACACTCCAACTCGTCCCAGAGGTGCTCGATAGGGTTAAGGTCCGAGATCTGCGCAGACCAGTCCATTCGATTAACCCCATTGTCACCATACCAAACCATGGTGGACCTCGCAACATGACAGGTGGCATTGTCATCCTGAAAGTAACATGGGTCCACCCCGTAAAACTGCCACAACGTAGGAAGCGCATGGTCATCCAAAATGGTGCAGTAGGTCTCGGCGTTGAGTCTACCAGGAATTGCGACCAAGGGTCCCGTGCCATACCAGGAGAAACACCCCCATAGCATAATTCCACCGCCGCCGAACTTCACAGTTGGCAACAATACATTCCGGCAGGAGGCGTTCTCCAGGCAGACGCCAAACCCAGACCCTTCCATCCAAACGGTAGAGGGTGGACCTTGATTCGTCGTTCCAGAGAACCTGTTTCCACTGTTCAGCGGTCCACTGTCGACGTTGTTTGCACCACGTTAGCCGAGCAGCGCTAGTAGACTTGGTGATCAAATGCTTGTGGGCGGCAGCACGTCCATGATAACCGAGCAGATGGGCTTCCTTACGGATGGTATTCATTGAAAGAACACTCCTGGATGCCTGTTGAAACTCCTCGCGGATGTGGCCCATCGATTTGGTGCGGTTCTTCCGAATTTCTCTGGCCAGCACCCGTCGGTCTCTAACTCACAGTTTTGTGGGTCTGCCGGGTCGGGGCACATTCTGACAATCACCTCTCATCTTCCACTTCCCAACCACGTCGGCCACTGTCGATTTTACGTACTTCAACTCGCTGGATATGTCACGTATGGATCGGCCATTTCTGTGATACCCGAGGATTACACCTTTCTCGAAATCGGAGAGCTCCGAACTGCGTGGCATCTTGCCTGCGACTGGTTGCGTTGTTGTTTCCCACACGATATTTAACGGCGGCGGCCGTGACGTGTATCAGGACCGCAGATATCGTCGATTGCAGGGGCGTCCAATTACTTGTTGGTAGATAGTGTATATATATAGTTACAAATCAAATTAGCTGAAATGCGCAATCGTATTCTCGCGTTATCTATAAAAAAAAAAAAAACAAAAAACGCCGGTGGTCGCTTAATGAGAAAAGCTCTCACGTGACGCAAACGCCAACGCTTGCTTGATGAGAGAAATGTTCACACGAAGCACACGGGACAAAGAGCAGACTGTTTGAAGGTCAAAAACGCGCCAATTTTTATCGGAGCTGATAACAGATTCTTGAGAAGATTCTAAAAATCAGCTAGATCCTGGGCACAATTATGTATTTGGAAGTGCCCCCCCTAGTTTCACTTTCAAATAAATGGCGCTCTTTATGTGGGAAGCGTGAGAGAAATTCTTATAGCGCCACCAAGGTAGGGTTATACCTCCGGGGGGTGGGGGTGGGGGAGGCAGCACCTTTAGTACAAACGCACACCATACACGATCCCGGGTGCATCATGGACGATGAGCCGGAAGACCGCGCATCTGACCACTAGACCATCTGGGTGCTGTTTAATACCTTTATCAACGTAACTTTAGATTTGCTGTTGACGATCACCCCCTTGCAAAAAAAAAAAATCCGAAACCGGAAGTATATTAACTGCGTTAAATATGATTTTTTAATTTCTGTGGCACGCCGATTTGGTAGATGGAGGTATTGACGTTAACTATAACGTGTCGTGGGGTTCATGCAGTTTACCATATTCATGCGAGGGAGTTGCTCGTTTTACATGAGAAAGAATTCAATGTTCCGTTATTGCAATCTTTCTTTGAAACTAGCCAGGATGTCTTGTGTGCAGCGGAAGTGCTGATTACTGCTCTGAAACTTTCTTGCTATATTGGGCAAGACTACGTCAGAGATGCATAAAACATCACTTCGGAGAACGGTGGCAAGGGTCAGTCGCGGGGCGTTGCTGTAGCATTGGATCTATCTCACCGCACTAGTCAGCAGGTGGCCTTTCTCATCCTAGGGCCGGAATACAAATGTCGGTCGGCGTCTTGTACCTATCCTTGAAGAAGTAAAGGGCGTTTGACATTACCTACTTCTTCTGCAAAAGAATACCAGGTGTTGTGGAGATCAGGTTGATTTAATATTAGTACGAGGTGTGGTTCTTCATCCCCCTTTTTTTTTTTTTCTACATTGGACTTTTAGATGTCCTGGGCGTTAAGTAGTGGTCGTAATTTTATTTTTGGCTTTGACTCGGTAATTCTGTGGGATGGTTTGAAATTCCCACGATATTAGTTTTCTAGAAGTTCAAGAAAACTTGTTAATCAGGCAGTACAGCTGATTTTTGCCCTTATTGTAGACTGCTGTTCGGTTCTTCATGTACGATTAGCTACTATACTTCAAGTTTGCTCTCAGAAATTCAACTGGTATTGAGCACTTTTTGTAAAGTCTTCTGTTTTTTTAATATCTTATTCCGCTTTTGAATTTTTATGTCGCTGTCCATCGCTGAAAACTGGATTTGCTTAAATTAGTTTCAGTGCATCATCAAGATACAGTAAAATGCTGATTATCCGTGGGGTCACCGTGATCCTATTTTTTTTATCGTATGTTATCCTCTGTAGTACACTGGTGTGCAAAAATTAAGGACTAGCCGACGGTTTTTCGAATGTAACGTCGTGCAGAAGTGCTCCACATCAACACAAATCATACCATACGATCCCCAAGATGTAAGAATATGTGACGAGTAAGCAAAACCGTCCAAACAAGGAATCCAAAGGATACAAAGGTTCTTTATTGAAAAGGTAGCTTCGAGCACAACTGGACAGAGGACAGAAATGTCCATGTGACAGGCGGCTGCCAAGAAAAATGCAGTCTTTAGTAAGGGATATAATCAACCCTGACTGCGTTGCAGGATTTACAAGTCTGTCCATGCTGAGGACGAGGTTGTCAAAGAGCTGTTGAGGCATCGCGGCCCATTCCTCTTGTAGCGCCAATCGCAGCTGCGGAATTGTTGCTGGCGGTTGGTGACGTGCTGCCAAGCGTCTCCCGAGGAGATCCCACTCGTGTTCGATTGGATTTATGTCCGGGGACCTTGCGGGCCAATCCATGCGTTGAATATCTTCACTCTCCAACAGCTCTGCGACAGCCACTGTACGATGAGGTGTAACGTTGTCGTCCATGAAGAACAACTCAGGACCCACAGCACCTCTAAACAGACGCACGCGAAGCAGGAGAACCTCTGTACAATAGCGGACACCAGTGACTGAACCTCCTCGGAAGATGTGGAGGTCCGTATGGCTACCAAGCATGATACCTCCCCAAACGAGAACTTCGCCACCTCCAAACTGGCCCCTTTCGATGATGTTGGAGGTGTGATTGCGTGTTCCCTGCTCTCTCCAGATGTGTATACGTGCAGAATCGCTCGTCAGACTAAATCGACTCTCATCCGTAAAGAGAACTCGACCCCATTACTGATGTGTCCAGTTCTTGTGTTCCTGGCACCACAAAAACCGATGTCTCCGATGAGCAGGCGTTAATGGCACACACCGTACTGGTTGTCGTGCAAATAGACCACCTTTGTGCAGTCTCCTGGCCACGGTAAAACGCAATAACAGACGTCCAGTTGTCTGTTGCATTTGCCTTGCGATTTCTCCCGCTGTCTGCCGTCTGTCTCTTCTCGCCTGTAGGACAATATACCGGTCGTCCGCTGCCGTAGTTGCTCGTGGACGACCAGTGCCAAACTCTCGGATAGCTGTTCTTGTCGTTTGAAATGCTCTCCAAGCTCGTGAAACGATGCTGTGAGCGATCCCGAACTCCTCGGCAACACTAGTCACACTTCGACCTTCTTCCAACTTCCCAATGACGCGACCTCGGGTAAAGTCATCCAGATGTCGTCTACTGGATTGCCTGTTGGCCATATCACACGGTGGCAGCAACTCGACGTCGTTCAAACCGATGTACACCGTGCAATAGCTTTCACCGAATTGCCGAGCGTACACCGCCCGTGTGCTTTATACCCTTCCGACACTCTCCCCCCCCGACATTATGCTACATATATGCGCATGCCCTACCGTACCGGACCCTAGTCTATCACCTGAGTGGTCTTTCGGTCCGTTCTGCCTGCTTGTTCCGCTGTAATGCTAATTTCTCCTCTTCGTCCTTAATTTTTGCACACCAGTGTACATACAAATTTCATTTTTTGATACTATTCATCTTTCCCCGCAGTTTCAAAGTACTAAATTCCATGTAAAAATATTCCGATGTAACGAAAATGGGTAACGGAAGTAGTCAAATATTCTGAATGATAAATGAATAATGTCCCATGAAGTGACACAACAATGTTTAATTTCGTTGTTACTGAACAGTATACACTAAAGTGCCAAAAATCATGGGATAAGAGTATGTAGATTTTAAACTTGCGCTGCCGTCGTATAAAAGCTACGACGCACTCCACGATTTTTGTCAGTTGCGAGGTGTAATCTTGTGAGTCAGATCGCCAGTAGGATTATGGCAAGCCGAAGTGAATTATTGGAATTTGAAAAAGGCATGGTAGTAGGAGCCAGACTGATGAGACATTCAATTTCCGAAGTTTTGCGAACATTCAACATTCCATGGTATCACGTGTGTACCGAGAAATACCTCATGGAAGGAAGGCATTACCACCCACCGTGGACATCGCAGTGGCCGAACGGTGGTGCCGAATGACCGCGACCAGCGGCATCTGACCAGGATTGTTCATGCTAACAGACAAGCGACACTGGCTCAAATAACAAACATTCAATGCAGGAGGCACTAGAGACATATCCATCAGGTCAGTGCAGCGTAATTTAGCGCCCATTGGGTATGGCAGTATAGAAGACCCGCCGGAGTGCCTTTGTTAACATCACGACATCGGACACAGCGCCTCACCTGTGCTCGTGAACACAGTAACTGAACCCTGAAAGACTGGTAACATGTGGCGTGGTCCGACGAGTCACGCTTCCAGTTGTTACGAGCTGATGGTAGGGTTCGGGTGTGGCGCAGACCCCATCAGGCCATGAACCCAAGCTGTCAACAAGGCACTGTGCAAGCTGGTGGTAGTTCCATACATGTGTGGAGTGTCTTTGCGTGGCACGGTATGGGTCCCTCTGGTACCCGTAAACACGTCATTAACCGGTAATCGCTTTGTTGCTCTGCTGAGTGACCATGTGCAGCCCTTCATGGACTTCATGTACTCCAACAAGGATATGATTTTCCATTCGGATAATGCACTATGTCATCTGGCCCAAGTTGTTCAAAATGAGTTCGAGGAGCGTTGTGGACAGTTTCGACGGAGGATGTGGCCACCACGTTTGCCCGACGGTGAACCCAATAGATAGCTTATGTGACATGGTGGAAATGTCCATTCACACCCAAGATCCTGCTTCTACAATACCAGGGCGGCTGTTCAGGTGGCATGGCTCGACATCTCTCCAGAAGTCTTCCGGCCACTTGTGGAATCGATGCTACGTCGAGTTGCTTCACTTCGCCGGGCCAGAGGAGGTCCTACACGATACTAGGTACGTATCCCATGACTTTTAGAACTTCAGTGTATTTTGCTAAACTATCGCCGGGCATTATTTCATCACATTTTACATAAACGTAATAATATTTCATTGCAATCTGCGTAAATCACGAGAAACTGATGCTAAATGGGATAAAAGCCATTCCAAAAATGCATTTTGGTGACATGCATAATTTCCGATAGTAGTATAGTATGAGTTGTAATGAAATTTGGCTTCCTCTCTGCTACTGTAGAGAGCTTTAACATGATGTATTGTAACACGTTAGGGAGTAACTTGTGGATATCCTAGGCCGACAGTTACCAATCCCCGTCACTAACACACTTGCGATTCAGCTTTCCTATCTTGAGGTCAGAATTTAGTTTGCGCATGCGCAGATGACTTTTGTAGCTACATCACATTTACATTGCTGTCAGCGTCGTTTCTTACGTTCATCTAAATCTGAGTATATATGGAATAATAATGTTTTTTTACGCTTTCCAACCGTAGGTTAAAGAAGCGTATATGCTCCAGCTTTGCCTGTCTGTCTGTCCGCACGATAACTCGCGTAAAAATGGTTCGATTTCGATAAACTTTTTAAGTATGTGGTAGGGAACAACCTGGGAAGAAACCCTTCTGAAAATGGGTGAAATGCGGTCAAAAGTCAGGCATAGGAGCTGGATCTATTCTATCGCCCTTATGTGTCATAACTTACGTAAAAATGCTTCGATTGTGACAAAACTTCATGTTGTCCCGGAGATGTACTAAACCGGTTCTGTTTAATATAATCGAAATGGGGTCAAAGGTCAGGACACAGGAGCGAGATTTATTCCACAGCCATTATCCTCATAACTTGACTGAAAAGGCTTCTATTGCGACGAAACTTTAGTATGTTGTTGCGGAGGTACACTGAACCAATTCTGTTTAATATCATCGAGTTGGGATCAAAGGTCAGGGCACATGCGTGAGATTTGTTTTACAGCCATTATCCTCATAACTTGAGTAATGATTTCTGGTATGTTGGGAAACGTATCATAATCAATGCATTGCATGATTTTACTAACTTGTTTAAAAACTAAACAGTCGAAATACTTGCTATTGCCGCTGCCATACTTTAGTAAATATTTACTTTTATGACTCACATATCTTCTTTCATTGGTTTTATGACAATAACATTCATTAATCCACCTCTTTAATGCAGAGCTTAATGTCAGGAATTATAAACCTTATGTTTGTTGTTATACAGAGTTAATTCCACTTATTAGTATGTACTGTACTGTTGCTCGATGTGCTCGTGTGAATGACTTAAATAAATGTATGCGTCACTCGTTTTTCTTCACACCCACAAAGATCTTGCATGTAAAAGATGCATAGCATACAATTAGTGCCAGAGTCTCGATTTTTGTTATGTATTTAATAGAGATGAGTTCGGGCTCAATTTTAGGAGCCCGGGCCCGGCCCGTTTTCTTTGATTACAGGTGTTTGCTGAGCCCGGGCCCGCCCGGCCCCGGATTCTTGGAAAATTTTGCTTATCAAGGCTTGCATTTATGCATTATACACTGGCCAAAGATATGGCCCAAGCAAAGATTAGTTTAAAAATCATTACTTTAAAAAATTTAGTTCAGTTAATCAACTTCACAATATTAATATGTTTTTAGAAATACTACGCATGAAACAAATGTTCTAAAATGTGGATTTGAAAATAAATAAATAATCAACGTGCCCTTCGACCGTATCAGGGGAATCAGTAATTTTGGTAAAAGCTGAAGAAAAGAAAATCGTTTAGAAACAAAAAATTCCATTTGTTATTTCTTTTTGATTTCTAAATTTACTTTTATTTTGAATAAATTGCATTATAAAACGTACAACGCCGTACAGACAGTTGAAAGTGTTTGAAATTTTGACTCTAGAAAACTAATCTTTGCAATATAATTTACATATATGCTAATTGGTAAAGGTAGTTTAGAGTGATGTAGTAGAATATAAAAAAAAGCATGTAGGGAAATTTCCAAAATTAAAAAAAAAGAACGTAAAAGCATTCCAGACCAGATTATTCTGCATTTTGTAACATTAACAAAGCTCTGCGCTTAATAGTATAATAATCCCAATATTATCATGTGTGCAGTTTCCAGATCAAGTTCATCATGAAAAAAGAGACAGAGAGAGAATCGCATCTAATGCCTCAGCGCTTCAACTTGATCTTCTTTTTCTCTAAAACTCGACATGCTGCACTAAAAACCAACGTCGCCCCAAAAATCGCGGGAGTGAGGAAATTTTAAAAAATAAATAACAATACTTGTAACTACACCATTTTGGAAATTAATACACCATTTTAAAGATACGTTTCTTGATTTTTAATAAAATACAAAAAATGGGAATGTTATTTTTTCCTAGTATTTCGATACCAGACTTCCTTAAACGAATCCTTGCTGGGACCATAGCTTTGGACAATGCATAATGCAAGTCTTGCTAAGCAAGACTTGCATTATGGCAGCTAGCTTAGGAAATTGAAAATCCTTCCACCATGGTAACAAATCCACAATGAAATTCAACACGTGTAATTCAACCGGGGTCGAAATTACACGTGTTGAATTAATTACAGTAATGAAATTCAAGACGTGTAATTCCGAGACCGGGCCCAGCTCGGGCCCGGGTTTTTCGGTATAGTTAATGAATTCTGAGCTCATCGCTAGTATTTAACCCAGTGAAACGTAATTTGGATTAACTGCGTGTTTCAGTTATACGGTCTGTAGCGTTCTCCAATTACCACGGCTAATTGACTCGTAGATTAACACTAACAGCCAAGGGTAATAAATGAAAGAACATTAACTTACGATAGATATATTTCTTTGTTGGCTGTCATGGCACGTCATCACAAGTTCAGCTAAATACAGCCAGAAAACACTTATCTTCAATCATAAATATACTTCAAATCAAGTCACATTTAATCGCTCAATGCAAAATCCTTTATACTTAACAAATCGTGTTCTCAAAAGACTCTGCTCATTACAAAATCGTTAACTCAAAAGAAAACTACTTTTAAGAAATCGTTAGCAAATCTCTGCCCCTATCGTTAACACATCAACTCTACTCGTATCGCTCATACTCCATTTCATCATTACATTTTAATGACCTCTAACTCACTGCCAGTGGTGCCAACTTAAAACATTCATCGGGGATAAATAATGCGTCGTTAAGTCAGAAAATATATAATAAGAAGACACCAAATTTACATAAGAATGCAGAAGTGTACGTCACACACAAATGAAAACTTACACTTCCAAGTGTCAAAAGAAAATTCAGCGGTTAGGGGGGGGGGCGGATAATGTGTCGTTAAGTCAGAAAATTTTTAACAAGAAGATACAAAATTTACATAAGAATGCAGAAAATTGAAAGGAAGGTAAATCAGAAGTGTACGCCATACAGAAATGAACAACTTACACCCCCTAGTGCCAAGACTGTGTGGTACAAAAATTGCAAATTGACATGAAAAATAATCCTGGCCATAGACGTTAATCAGATGCAAAAGGGAAATTTTTAAATCGGGATTTTAAAAGCTTTACGACCTGTAGCGTGAAAACTAATTATTTTGATAAAAAAGAAAGGCGCACAAAAAGATTTCCCACGGCGAGTGGCGTCTGACTGAGAAACAATTTTTTTTTTTTAGTTAGATTTGCAGAAGCGAAGGTACGATTGCGAACATGTTAAAAACAGAAATATGCTATTACGCTCCGTAGCAGCAAAGCGTCTTGCATGCAAATTTCCATCCTCGTGATCTGTATCTAAAGCAAAAAAAAAAAAAAAAAAAAAAGAAAAGAAGAAAAATCAGTTTTTAGAAGCAGAGATTTCGGGAGAAATATAATGTACATTTACGCCCCCTAGTGATGAAGCATTATTTCAAACAGAAACTGCACATAAAATAGCCTTCTTGGTAAAAGGAATAGAAAAATAATTCTTTTTTGAAGAAATTTTATGTGGCAAAATATATTTTGAATTTAATAGCATGTCCTTCTTCCCCTTATCGGAGAGGTTATACATCTGGAAAGACCAAAATGTATGCATAGTCTTTTTTACAGTTGAAGTTTTCGACAGCAGACAGATATTTTTCAAATCGAGTAGTCTCAGAAATATGGTATCTATTAGGGGACTAACTGACGTCGTTATACTATAAGAACGTACTCCCCCCCCCCCCGGAAGGCGTGCTAAAATTGTATTAACTTCGGCATGTCCAGAAATTTTTTTTGTGGGGGTGGGAGATTACGAAATTTATTTTTTATACAACCAAATGTGTTATGAGTGCATTTCTTCTTGAAGAGAGGGACTTCTTATTCCGTCTTTGATTTATTATTTACCAAATAAAATTTCTATATAACGTCCGTATCGTCTAAGGAGTGTTTACTTTACCTCGTGGTATGGTGTTTTAAAATTGTGCTTTGTTTTTAATATTAAAGAAGTATGGTTTTCCTTGCTCATCAAAAAGGTTTGGAAAGACCTGGCATCTTACAAGGTGAAGAGAAGTTCATGGTTTGTTTATACAATTTTAAATAAATACGGAAAACGTGATGGGGATGACTTCCTTATGCTTCTTGCTATACTTTAAATACTTGGAAAATGTTTGTTTTTTACAACTTTTCATAGAAATCTGAAGGCATGCGGAAGACAGACGAGGATATTTTATTTCATTATAAATTTTAAAGAGATGGGTATCTTTCATGTTTTCAGGTCAAACGATAAATACGTGACTTGCACACGCAAGATTACTTTTCGCGTTAGTTGAAATGGAAGGCTTGAATTGAAACCAGCGCATAAATGAGATAGGATTTGCAATAAGATAATTCTTATGTTCCTTTTTTACACTTAAATTCTACAGATAATTTTTCTCGCAACTGTGGAAAATCAGTGCTTGCCCCCTAGAGAAGTAAATTAGCTTTGTTTAACTTTAAGTCATATTTTTTCTGTAACTATGCCTTTTTACACAGTGTGGAAGAAATATTCTTCTCATAGTACGTGGCCAATAGCAATCACTCTCCAATCAGGGAGCACTAAAATGCGTAGCAGCTAACGAAATGGCAAATTGAAAAAAAAAAAAAAAAAGGAAATTTAACACGCCACCCCGGTGGCTAAGCGGTCTGAAACGCTAGTTTGTGATCAATCGTCGTAGATACATTGCTGGCCACACAAAATGCAACACCAAGAAGGAAGCATCCGATTGGCCTGAAATTCGCAGCATGCGTCGCCCGCGAGAGGACATGCAAACGATTAGCATTGCAGGGCATATGCAAATCATGTGCGCCCGGCACGCCACCAAGAAGCGCTATAAGAAGGGTGCGCAGAAGAAGTGGTGGAAGTGTGTTGTGCTGCCTGACCCGTGCGTGGGAAGCTTCCTGATGCCTCGTCGCAAAATACGGCAGACATTCCAGCACGTTTCGGAGTTCGACAGAGGACGAATGGTGGCTTATCGCGACAGCGGTTTATCGTACCGAGACATCGTCGCCCGTGTGGGACGACATCCAGCCACGTGAGGCGAGTATGGATTCGGTGGGTGCAGGAGGGACGGACGGACCGACGTGAACGATTGCCGCAGCCGCGGCACACCACCGAACGAGAGGACCGGCATGTTGTGCGGCGGGCATTGAAGGCTCGCACCGCCACATCACGTACGTTAGCGCAGGAATTAGGGTGTGTTGCGCAACAACCTGTATCAGCACGTACCATTCGACGTCGTCTGCAGGAGCGGGGACTGCTCGCACGGCGCCCGTTGCTCCGATTACTATTGACGTTAAACCACCGGCGAGTGCGGCGGCAGTGGGCCGTTAAACGTCGCATCTGGAATACAGAATGGCACGACATTGTCTTCTCCGACGAATTCCGCTTCTGCCTGCAACACCACGATGATCGGATCCGCGTGTGGCGGCACCGCGGCAAGAGACTGTATGACGCCTGCATTATGCATCGCCATACCGGTCCGTAGCCTGGCGTCATGGTTTGGGGCGTAATTGGATATGACACCCGCACCCCTCTGGTACGCATCGCCGGTACACTCAACAGCCACCGCTACATCTCCGACGTTTTGGAACCTGTAGTCCTCTCTTACCTGCAGGACCTGCCAGCGGACACGTTTCAACAGGACAATGCACGCCCGTACGCGACACGCATCGTGCAACAATTCTTCAGGGCCCACCAGGTGTCACTGCTGCCGTGGCCCGCCTGTTCTCCCGATTAGTTCCCCATCGAACACGTCTGGTCGCTGATCGGCAACAGAGTGGCCCGGCAAGAACCACCCGCGGCTACGCCTGATGAACTGTGGCAACACGTGGAAGCAGCCTGGACCGACATACCCCAAGCCCATATCCAAAGCCTCTTTCGTTCGATGCCGCGGCGTATAGCGGCCGATATTGCCAGCTACGGGGGCTATACGAACTATTGATGTATGCGTGTTCCGCAAGTCGCAGGGGCCTGTAAGCTCAATCGTTTCATCTTTGTATCTGTTGTTATGTGTCCAGTGAATCTGGGTGTGCTATCTCGTGTCCTTCTTGGTGTTGCATTTTGGGTGGCCAGCAGTGTAGTTCCGGGTTCGAATCTGAGGTGAGGAATGGATGATGCATTTGTCTGATGCCGCTGGATCCTTCTCCCCACCCTAGAATCAGTAAGCCCAAATTATGGACGGGCGACTGCTTATGACCGCCTCTAGGTGTTAGCGTTGCTCATGTTGGTCGCTAAATCCCCTATAAGCCGCCCCCTGTGGCGCAGTGGTCTAAGCGATGGCCTCTGATCATTCACCCGAAAGGGGTCCGGGTTCGAATCCCGGTGAGGCATGGATGTTGTATTTGTCTTACGGCACTGGCTCTCTCCCTTCCCTGGAACCAGTGACCCTAAATTAGGGACGGGCGACTGCTTATAGCCCATTGAGTTGCTCACGGTGGTCGTTAAACCTGCAATAAAAAAAAAAAAAAAAAAAAAAGCGGAAGGAAGAAAACCCTCAATTGCAAGGAAATTTTGTATGCGTGAAAAGTGTAGGCTCCAACAATGCTTTCTGTGGTGCATTTCCAAATTTAGTACCAACATCATTTTAAGTTTTTCAGCTCCCACTGGCGCCTGGAGACAAGTGCCTCTCTGTGTCGACTCTCGTCGCTACGCCTCTGTGCGGATCTGTTTTCTTTTGATTTTGAAGTAATACTTCTAATTCTCCATGAGTATAGTATAGTCATTTGCAAAAGTTGAAGGCCGCCGGTCAATTTATTGAAAATTAAGATTTTCGAAGAAACAATTAATTCCTAGTTAGAGATATTTGAAAAAATGACACCACAGATGAATACTTACATTCTTTAAAATACAAAAAGAACGAAATCTGTACTTTGTGTGGCCACCTTTGTTTTTTTTATAACGGACAATACAATGTGGCATACTCTCAATGAGGGATTTGCAAATGTCTTTGCACCACACGTACCTTTATCGCGTCACTCAAAGCTTGGGAATTTGATGCTTGTTTTTCTGCTACCTTGTCTTTTAAAATGGTCCACAAATTTTCGATGGGGTTAAGGTTGGGACTCTTACCGGTCCAGTCAAGCACAGTTATGTTTTTCCTCTTTATGTAGTCCTTTACTGTCTTTGATCTGTGGCATGGAGCACCATCATGTATAAAGATTGTGCACTTGCATATCTGTTAACAGCTTCTCACTTAACATTTCCACATAAAAAGGGCCAGTCATGGTAGTGCCTGTCGGCGAAATGATTAATGAAGCACTACCGGATGCTGACATGGTACCCCATATCATCTGACTAAGCGGATGTCTCACGGTGCTAACGGTGTATCTTCCTTTAAACCTTTTGCCTTTTGGTCGTCGAACATGTGCTTCACGTGGTTGAAATTGACGCACACTTGATTCATTGGAAAAAATACAACAACAACTTGGCTCCAATTTTCAGCAGTCCACGATTGATGACTCTTCGCAAACTGGAGTCTTCTTTTTTATGACAAAGATTAGTCTAGGTTTATGTGCAGGTTTATAAGACTTTGATCCAAAAATCTTTGCTAAGACGTCGGGAAACAGTGCTGATACTAATATCAGACCCTTTTGAATGTAGAAAGGCCTTGATTTTCTTGCACGAACTCCTTCGAGAACGTACACTGAAAAGCAATTGAATTAGAGACAACTGGCGTTATCCAAATATGGCGCTGTGGGCAGCCCTGTAAACGGAAACGACATGACGTATGCAGCGATCCGACAATATAAGGAGTGATGCGACGGGAATCAGTAAGAGTCGCACGCAGTATGGGCAAGACGAAGGATCTAAGCGCATTTTATCGTGGGCAAATTGTCGGGGCCCGACGAATGGGTCACTCCATCTCGAAAGTCGTGCAGGCACTGGGATTTTCACGAGCCACTGTGTCACGGGTGCAACGTGAGTACATCGAATCCGGTAAAACCATCCCTGCAAGGACCAACTGCCATGGACTACAGCGTGTGGATGAGCTGGGTCATCGTCGGCTAGCTCGCATTATAACAGCGGATACACGGGCCACAGTTCAAGAAATAACTCTGCAATTTAACGCTGGTGCACAAAAACGTGTAAGAAGCCACACCATCCAAAACTATCTCCTCGCTATGGGGTACAGAAGCCATCGTCCCACGAGAGTACCGCTGCTGACCGCACATAACAGGGTGCAAAGATTAGCATGGGAGCGGGATCGTCGCCACTGGACCCTAGACATGTGGGAAAATGTTGCGTGGACTGATGAGTTGAGATTCACGTTGGTACATGCGGATGACAGGATACGAGTACGGCGCAAACCACATGAAGCGATGGATCCTTCTTGCCAGAAGGGTACTCTTCAAGTTGGTGTGGGTGGCATTCTCGTCTAGGGACTGTTTACGTGGACTGAAATGGGACCCTTGGTACGTGTGACATCGTCCCTCGCAGATCAACCTTACCGGGATATCCTGGACGACCATTTGCTCCCGTTTGTGTGTCTTCAACATCCCACTAGAGACCTCGTCCTGCAACAAGACAATGCACCGTGCCATCGCTCTGGAATTGTATCCGAATGGTTGGATGAACACTCCACCGACGTGACCTCTCTTTCTTGGCCAGCTAGGTCACCTGACCTCAGTCCCATCGAGCACATCTGGGATGCCATCGAGAGAGATGACCCTCCTCCATCAAATCTTCGTGAACTGTGGGAGCTTGTTCGTGGGTCGTGGATCCGTATGGCTTCCCAACGCTTCCGGTGTCTTGTCGAGTCCATGCCGAGACGAATCGCCGCCGTCATCAAGGCGAAAGGTGGTGATACATGTTACTAGTCAGGTATCTCTAATTCAATTGCTCTTCAGTGTATAACTATTCGCCTTATGGTATTGTCATCACGTTGGGTTGTTTTCTTTGGACTTCCATTTCTCTTTCGGTCGCTAAATTCACCGGTATCTCGGTATTTCACGATCGTACTATTAATAGCAGTCTTGCTCACATTCACCTTTCTGCTTATGTCACGTTCGGAGTATCCTTCATGATATAAAGTCACTATTTGTGCCCTCTGAGTAACACTTAATGACGCTTTTTTCCCCATTCTTCGCTATATTAAACGTACGTATAAAACCACTCAGCATGAAACCCTGAAGCAAACTGACGCTCTCACGCTTCCCCCAACTCTATTAACAGCTGCCGCTGTATATGATGATGCAACACCGACAGGAAGTTGAGTAATACAGACAGCAGCTGACGCAATCGGCAGAAATCTCCCAATACCAACAGGTGGTCTTAAACTTTTGCAAATGACTGTAGAGATCTTGAAAGGACACGGACGCATCAAATCCCTGGCATGGGATGTCATTTATTTTTGATTTGTTTGCATTTTGAAATATCTTTTTTAGGCTTTCCAGGAACAGCACGATGTTTGAGCATAAAAAAATGGATTTGCTCCTGTTTTTTTTTTGTCATTATTTGTTTACAAACGAAAGTCTTAAGGGACAGTCAGTCTACTGTAGCCAAGAAAATTGCCTTCCAAACACAGAGATAGCGCTGAAGCAAGCATGTGATCAATCTCCCTTTGGAAAGCTTTTCGTCTCATGAGAAGCGAGGAAATCATCTGATTAATGACGTGTCACACATAACTTCCTTGCATATCATCTCCGGTGTGCGGCAGCACGATTTATTACGACCCTTACATCTACAGTTTCAGACAGCCCAGCAGTTATTATAATCCTACATTATGTTGGAATCAGTTCAGTAGCTTTCATATTTGCATATATCCGCAGTTTTGTTTATTCTCGAAACTCATTTCAAATGTATGAGCTGTTATTCTACCATTTTTTTCTCAGTGTAGAGGGATCTAATGTTAGAATCTCACAATCAATTATATATCTTGCCGTGTGCACGTGTGTGATTTAAATTAAGTGCTTCGACCTCATCCTAAATTACCTCCGGGCACAGCTATCTGTAGATGTTTATTTACATCAAAGACATGTGATTCACTGCAAATCTTATTCTGACTCGCGTGTGAAATATCAAAAGAACCACTTGCAGAAAAGTTAAGAATGTAACTGTATTAAAATACACTTAGTGGCCACTTTATTATGACCACCTGACAGTTTTAAGCAAATGAGCTATGGCTGCACGCTGTTGCCACCAGAGGGCGAGGCTAGTATAAAAAGGGAAAGCTTAGTGCTTGCGACAGTAGTAAAAGGGATTTTTGGGTGACCAGATGGGTAAAAAATGCGATTTGACGGACTTTCAACGTGGGATGATTGTAGGAGCTTGGAGCATGGAGCGAGTATCACCGAAACCGCCGCATTCGTGAAATGTTCCAGAGCAGCTGTTATTAAAGTGTTTAAAGACTGGACTGTCAGCCAAAAAACTGGGTCTCTACGTGCAACGTGTGGTCGTCATCAACTAGTGACCGCTCGGGCGGAACGGACGTGTCCAGACTGATAACAGACAACAGAAGGGCAACAGTGCAGCAAATTACAGACCATCTTAATCAAGGATCCCCTCAAATGATCTCTGCATGCACTGTTCGCCGTACACTGCATCGGATGGGATATGGCAGCCGAAGGCCTGTTCGAACACCTTTGCTGTCTGCAGTTAACAAGAGAAAACGTCTCCAGTTTGCACAGGAGCACAAGGATTGGACAGTCGATAATTGGAAACAAATCATGTGATCTGATGAATCACGTTTTCAGTTGCACCATGCCGATGACCAAGTGAGAATTTGGCGGAAACAGCACGAAAGCATGGGCCCCAAATGCATTGCTACAACCCTTCAAGCTGGTGGAGGTAACGTTATGGATTGGGGAAGGTTTTCCTGGCATGCTTTGGGCCCTTTAATTCGTTTTGATCAACGTTTGGCTGGCACATTATATCTAAACATTGTTGCGGACCAAGTGCATCTTGTCATGTGGATGGTTTATCCCAATGGCGATGGCTACTTTCAACAAGATAACGCGTCCTGCCATAGTGCTCGTATTGTACAGGATTGGTTTAAAGAACATGCCGGTGAGTTTACTTTGCTTAGGTGGCCCCCACAATCTCCATATCTCAACCCCATTGAGAATTTGTGGGATGAAGTATAACGAGCCATTAGACAGCTGGATCCACAACCCTGCAATCTCACACTCCTGGAAAGTGCTATTCATCAAGCATGGTCTCAGATTCTACAAACCACCTATCAACATCTCGTGGAGTCCATGCCACGAAGAATCGACGCAGTATTAAAAACAAAAGGTGGCCCAACGAAGTACTGAGGGGGTGGTCATAATAAAGTGGCCACGCAGTGTATAGGGTATTTTTTTGTTTCCTTTTGATGAATAATGGGTCCTTCAATATTCAGATAGAAATTACGTGTATTTATCTTGATGAAGGCTTTGGAGAAGGAGCTAGAAAAACAAACTTGGCGCAGTGGTGTAAGCATGGATTCTAATCATTTGTGCGAGATGGGTCTGGGTTCCAATCCCAGTGAGGTATGGAGTTAATGTTTGTCTTATGGCACTGGTTTTTACCCTTCTCTGGATTCAGTGGCGTTAAATTACGGACGGGCTACTACTTTTAGCTCATTGAGTTACTCACGGTGGTCGTTAAACCCTCAATGAAAACACAAATGAACTTGCAAGTGATCATCGCTTGTCTCGCTGGTAGTCGCATGGTCAGAGGCGCGGAAATCATATAGCACCCCGGTGCCCGAGTGGTCAGAATTGTATGGATTTCTGACTAGTCGCTCAAGATGGGCCTTCGTTCCAATCCCAAATGCGGCATAGATGGTGTGTCTGTCGTACGGTGCAGACTATCTCCCTTCCCTGGAACCAGTGGCCCTAAATTAGGGGGAACCAGGGCCGTAGTTTCCAGGAGGGTGGTTGCCTTCCCACAATGGTTATTCCAGGGGCGTAAATTCATGCTCTGGGGGATGTAATAAATAGAAACTAACTATAAAAGAAAGTTACACCCTTCAGTATTTTCTTTTTAAAGGCTTTAGGTAGTCACATAAATCATTCCATGCAGTTAACCAGGGTACACAGTAACATACACTATGAGGTGTGAACATCTCATATCCATGAAGGGAATTTTCCAAATCAGTGAATGGAGGCATAGAAAACAATATGATGATGATATGCCTAACCTCTATGACCTTTCCGAACATGTCGTTGGGGCCGCCCCGGTGGCGCAGTGGTCTATACGATGGCTTCGGAACATTTGTCCGAAAGGGGTCTGAGTTCCAATCCCGATGAGGCATGGATGTTGTGTTTGTATTACGGCACTGGCTCTCTCACTTCCCTGGAACCAGTGGCCCTAAATTTGGGACGGGCGACTGCTTATAGCCCATTGAGTTGTTCACGGTGGTCATTAAACATCCAATAATAAAAACAAACATATGTCGTTGGGATGGAGAACTAATTAATCATTTGTGCTCTGTCGCAGAAAGTTCTCTGAGCGTTTAACCTTGAACGGAATTTTTCCAAGTCCTATCCCTAAAGCTTCTTCCTATTGTTACGTCCACTGTTCGTTCTGGTCTGTTTTTTTTTTTTTTTTTTTTTTTGTTACGCATTTCTGTGGAGTGTTGTATTGTCGGCATTCACCGTAACAATTACTCTTTATTTGGTATTTACAACGTGTTTCTTGGGTATTTATCTAGTTTTTACATTTTTAACAAAATTATGTCAAAAACCTGAAGTGCGATTTTTGAACGATCATAACACTTTCATATAACGGCGGTGTGTGGGTATGTAAAAAACCATTTATTGTTTTAGTGGAACTCGAAGGGGCGTAATTTCAAGTCTCGCCCATCCAGATGAGAAAAGTTTGCTACGGTTCTGGGGGAAACGATTGCTTGTTGCCCGCGGAATTCATCATGGCCGTCGTTAAACAACGAAATAAAGCAAAAAGGCGCCTACAAATGGTTCGCGGTTAGTCCAGGTTCGAATCTCGGATGCTCCATGGGTAATATTGTTCTTACGTAGCTGGCTCTGTCCCTTCCCTCGAACTAGTGGCCCTAAGCTAGAGGCAACCACCCCCGTGGCTCAGTGATCCAAGCGCTGGCTTTTGGCCGTTCGTCTGAGTGGGCTAGGGTTCGAATCCCTGATGAGGCATGGGTGGAGTGCTTCTCTTACGGCACTGGCTTACTTCCAACCTTGGAACCAGTGGCCCCGAATTTTGAAGGGGCAACGACTTATAGTTGCTTACGGTCATAGTTAAACACAGAAACACTTGTATTAGTACCAATTCAAGTAACTTTAACCATAGTTACTGAGCAGCGTTTAGAATTAGAGGCTAGTTTCACTGTGATTTTCCTGTCACAATGATAACAGTGACAGTTCCGCGAAATTAACGGTGACTCTAACTGTGACAAAATCACCATTTACCACAGCGGTGGCGGAGCTGTAAAGAAGTTAGAACTACAAGTCACTGTCTGACTTGTAAAAGTGACAAAATCGTCGTTTGTAATGGATAACGGTACGAAGCAAGAACAGAGCAGAGAATCAGATGACAGAAGCTGAGCTTTAAATGGAAGAGAAAATAAAACAAGTTAATAAAATTATGCAATGCATTTATTATGATACGCTTTCCAACATACCAGAAATCATTACTCAAGTTATTACTCAACTTATGAGGATAACGACTGTGGAATAAATCTCGCTCCTGTGCCCTGACCTTTGACTCCATTTCGATGATATTAAACAGAAATGTTTCAGTATACCTCCGGAACAACATACTAAAGTTTTGTCGCAGTAGAAGCATTTTTAGTCAAGTTATGAGGATAATGGCTGTAGAATAAATCTCGCTCCTGTGCCCTGACCTTTGACCCCATTTCGATGATATTTAACAGAACCGGTTCAGTATACCTCCGGAACAACATGATTAAGTTTTGTTGCAATCGAAGCATTTTTACGTAAGTTAAGACGCATAAGGGCGATGGAATGGATCTCGCTCCTATGTCCTGATCTTTGACCCCATCTCAACCATTTTCAATATGGTTCGTTCCTGGGTTCTCCCCTACCACATAGTAAAATTTCATCGAAATCGAACCATTTTTACGTGAGTTATCGTTCGGACAGACACACGGACAAAGCTGGAGCATATACGCTTCTTTAATCTACGGCTGGAAAGCGTAAATAAAAAGATATTGTTTACCGGCTTTCGAATCTCTACACAAATATTTCAACCTACGGTTGGAATGGAAAGCGTAAATAAAAGTGTATTGTTCTCCTGTTTGACTAAATTAGACGCGTTTTCATCTTCACATATCTCAATCATTTACCACCTAAAGATTAGGGTGATAACGATCTCCCTTAGCTGATCTTGGGCGGTCAACAGCTCTAAAGATAAAACTCCTGTACAAAGGAGTTTTATCTTAGAACGCGTTGGTCATCAAGACCGAAACTGAGACACCTTAATAGTGATTTTGGAACTGTTACACTGGTCACGATAGTGATTTTTCTGTAACGATGGCGTGATTTCCGACCCATCTTGAATTCAGATGGTGCTTTCTAGATTCAATCCCTTCGATGCGTTGGTAAAGCTTAAAATTTTATCAGCTGCAGTGAATGCTTTTATACAGAGCAATACTCGTCTTGGTGACACAACTAACATAGTCAGTCTTCTAGGGGATGTTGGGTACTTACACACATAGGAAAGTGTTGAGTCACGTGTGATTCGATTATTCTTGTAGAGATTTAAAAGCCGGTTTCACTTCTTTCAGGATAAGAACTGAGTAATTACCGTATTACGCATTTGTCCTTCAAGCAGAAGTATTTTTATACTTTTTCGATTTGAAAGCTTCTGTTTTACGTCCAGTAATTTTGACATAAGTTTCCCTAACACGGTGATTACGAACACTGGAGGAACTTCTGTTTGGAAGGACTTTCGTACTTCAAGACTGTCGAAAAGCATGAATGCTGTTGAACGCCTCGAAATATTTCCTGAAATACGTCATGTCATATAAAACATATTAAAAACAAGTTAGTACCTCCTCCCTACCATGACTATTGATTCGTTCAGCATACCTCCGGAACAACATAGTAAAGTTTTGTCGCAATAGAAGCATTTTTACTCAAGTTATGAGTATAACGGCGGTGGAATAAATCTCGCTCCTGTGCCCTGACCTTTGACCCCATTTCGATGATATTAAATAGAATTGGTCCAGTATACCTGCGGAAGAACCTACTGAAGTTTTGTCGCAATAGAAGCATTTTCACTCAAGTTATGAGGATAATGGCTGTGGAATAAATCTCGCTCCTGTGCCCTGACCTTTGACCCCATTTGGATGATATTAAACAGAATTGGTTCAGTATACTTCCGGAAGTACACGATGAAGTTTTGTCGCAATCGAAGCATTTTTACCTAAGTAATGACGCATAAGGGCGATAGAATGGATCCCGCTCCTATGTCCTGAGCTTTTGACACCATTTCGCCCAATTTCTCCTACCACATACAAAATTTGATCGAAATCGAACTATTTTTACGCGAGCTATCGTGCGGACAGACAGACAGACGGACAAAGCTGGAGCATATAAAGCGTAAAAAAAAAACATACACAATAATAGATTGCTGCAATTTTAACATAAAAAATCTTCACATGATCTTAAACTAGCTCGCTTTTTAAATCGCATTTTGTTGTGCAGTTGGCTAATGGTAAGAACGTAGAATGATCATTCAAGTGTAAATTCTTTCGTAAGCTTCTCTCCTACATTGTTAAAAATTTTGTGGTGCACCAAAACGTGTGTTACAATAGTTGCACCACTTTTGGGGCCAAAGATGCACCCTTGTCTAGTGCATGTAACACACAACAATGTACAATTACGCACCATGTTATGGTACCCAACCTGAGTGGTACAACTTTGCACGGTTTACTCCATCGTGTTGTGTATTTCATGCACCACACAATGGCATATACGGGGTGTCCATAAATGAAGTATACAACTTCAGTATGCTATTGGAAAAAAGACTACAATAAATAACAACTTACTTTTAATGTCAAAACACATGATAACGGTGAAAGCTTTTTTTTTAAATGCCAGTAGGTCTCCACATTTGCTTCGTTGCTTGCTCGCAAGATGTCTAAAAGATAGTCTAGGTCCACCCACGTTCGCTGTAGAATGCCATATGTAACAAGGAGGAAGGCTGCAGCAATGTGTTCTTTGAGCTCAGTGATAGATGTAACCTTTTTCTTGTACACTATGTCCTTAATAAAGCCCGAAAGAAAAAAATCGCATGGGGTAATATCAGGAGAACGGGGTGGCCATGCGTCGAACCCCCACATGCAATCCATCGCCCTTGAAAATGGTGGTCTAAAGATCTGCGTACATCCAAAGACCAGAGCGGAGGCGCTCCGTCTTGCTGGTAAATGATATCTTGAATATTTTGGAGTTGTGGAATTGCAAATTATTCTAACATGTCCAGGTACGTTATGCCAGTAACGGTTGGTTTAGCGAAGAAAAAGGGCCCATCACTCTGTCTTCCGTTAGACCAGCCCAGACATTAACCTTCGGGCTGTCTCTCTCTCGTGTGCTTCAACCACATGGGGATTTTCCGTGCCCCAGATTTGGCAGTTATGTTTATTCGCTCTACCAAAAACATGGAATGTCGTATCGTCGCTGAAAAAGATCCGTTAAAGGAGTGTGGGATCTTCGTCAGTGCGATTAAGCATGTCTACCGCAAATGCTTTTCGACGTGGTTGATCATTTCGTCGAAGTTTCTGCACTCACTGCTCTTTATACGTATATAGGCGGAGACGTTCATGCAGAATCTTTGCTCGGGGTATTTTAAGTTCACGACGGGCGGCGACGCGCGGACGGGCTCCTTCGCACTCCTTAGATAAGCCTTACGCACGTCTCCCACCCTTTCGTCCGAAATGGAAGGTCTCTCAGTGTTTCTTCATTTCAAGACACTTCCTGTTGTTTTGAATTTATTTACCCACTGTTCTATGCTCCTTCTCGTCTCTTGTATTCCCTTCTGAACTTACGCTGAACTGTTGTTATAGATTTTGACTTTGCAAACCAAAACACATACGCTGCTTTCTCCACTGGGGAAGCCATGTCTGTTGTATTCCGTGTTTGACGGGATTTTTCATTGCGCGAGACACCTTACGCCATCTATCATCTGACTTAACAAGCTTTAACACTTGCCACGTGTCTTGACGTTAAGTTTTTTTCTATTGTATTTTTTAATAGCACACTGAAGTTGTATACTTCATTTATAGACACCCTGTATGTTTTCGTCCCAAAAAGGTTCTGTAGCGCGATATTTTCGTGCAGCACACCACCAAAATTTTAAGTGTAAATTTAGATGTGCAAGTACGGAAACAAATGCGATAGTGATGAAGATAGTAACACAGATGTGTACTATTTTCGTGCATCCAAATTCGTTTGCTTCGTTGTGATTACTGGAAGAACTGGTACACAGTTGCGGACACTTTATGTAATGGGATTTAAAAAAAAAACATGGAATAAGAAATTCTTTTATATTTCCTTAGGCATTGTCAAACTCCGATACAGTTTCTCCTTTGCAGGCTGTATTAATTTCAAAGTTTTAAAATTTGTTATCAGAAATAGTCGGATGCTTTCTTCTTTTTAAAAATGTTCTTATTGTTTGTGACCTTTTGTGCTCAGTTTCTTAGCCGAACAAAGAGGCTTGAAAATTATAATTATTCCAAATGTCGCTACTTTGCAGGGGAATACTGCCGCTGTTTGAGCTGGGTAGTAAGTACCTCGTGTCCGCCATAAGCGGCCGTAGTAATTGTGCCTGTCCAGGCCCCAAACTAACGACCTGAAGTGCGCTCGCTAGGAAATGATGCCAAATTTAATGCTTCCGGTGTCGTGCCTAATGATGATACTTTCCCCCTCACTGCCGCTATTAAGTTATCGTTCCGTGAAAACACATAGCAACAGGGTAACTGACCAGAAACCGATGAAATCCCGTCCACCGGACGGAACCAACTGCTTTCCATTTTCAGTGATTGATGCTTATTCTTTCCAGGTGGTTGTCCTATTCTCTTTGGGTTTGTTGGCCATTATTTTGAAAATTTTCATAGTCCAATCATTGTTTTAGGTATGCGTTTAGAAAGCGTTTTTTTTTTTAGCAGTCCGAAGGCACAGTAGTTCATTGGTGACACATCAGGGGACTTTGAAGGAATATGACCAAAAGATATCGACTTGATACCAGTCTCTTTTTTCAATTTTTTCAAGAAATAGTGTGGTAGATTTGGATGTATGACTGGTAGCCTTATCCTGATGGAGTTCTACTCTTTGAAGGCTCTGTGGATAAAGTAATTGTATTTCCTCTTTAAATGTAGGAGACTTTGAGGGAATATGAGCAAAATTTATAGACTTGACAGCCATCTCTTTTTGTTCATTGTTTCAAGAAATAGATTTGGGTGTATGACTGGTAGCCTTATCCTGATGGAGTTCTACTCTTTGAAGGCTCTGTGGATAAAGGAATGGTATTTCCTCTTTAAATATAGGAGACTTTGAAGGAATATGAGCAAAAGGTATAGACTTGACAGCCATCTCTTTTTGTTCAATATATATCAAATACGTGGAGATAATGTAAATGGACGATGTCATCACTCTTTCCACGTTATTTTTTAAACAACGCATAGCGACTGAAAAATTGTATTCCGGCACTGCTGGGATCGAACCCCAGAACTCTCGATAACTAGTCGAGTGCGTTCGAATTTACGCTACAGCGCAATCAATCAATACGTATTCGTGTAGTCAGATGCTGACTGATAAAACCACGCATGGCGCTGAGAATTGTTAGCGCTGTAGCGTAAATTCGAACGCACTCGACTAGTTATCGAGAGTTCTGGGGTTCGATCCCAGCAGTGCCGGAATACAATTTTTCAGTCGCTATGCGTTGTTTAAAAATAACGTGGAAAGAGTGATGACATCGTCCATTTACATTATCTCCACGTATATGATATATATTAACGATTTCTATCGCCCTTTGAATTTATCAGCTACAATTAAAATAGCTATTGCGTTAAGTGCCACCAGATGACGCCATCTCAGTTGCTGAGACCATCAATACGTATTCGTGTAGTCAGATGCTGACTGATAAAACCACGCATGGCGCTGAGAATTGTTGGCGCTGTAGCGTAAATTCGAACGCACTCGACTAGTTATCGAGAGTTCTGGGGTTCGATCCCAGCAGTGCCGGAATACAATTTTTCAGTCGCTATGCGTTGTTTAAAAAATAACGTGGAAAGAGTGATGACATCGTCCATTTTCTTTTTGTTCATTGTTTCAAGAAATAGATTTGGATGTATGACTGGTAGCCTTATCCTGATGGAGTTCTACTCTTTGAAGGCTCTGTGGATAAAGGAATGGTATTTCCTCTTTAAATATAGGAGGCTTTGAAGGAATATGAGCAAAATTTATAGACTTGACAGTCATCTCTTTTTATTCATTGTTTCAAGAAATAGATTTGGATGTATGACTGGTAGCCATATCCTGATGGAGTTCTACTCTTTGAAGGCTGTGTGTGTGGATAAAGGAATAGTATTTCCTCTTTAAATATAGGAGGCTTTGAAGGAATATGAGCAAAAAGTGACTTGACAACCATCTCTTTTTGTTCATTGTTTCAAGAAATAGATTTAGGTGTATGACTGGTAGCCTAATCCTGATGGAGTTCTATTCTTTTTGAAGGTTCTGTGGATAAAGGAATGGTATTTCCTCTTTAGAAATAGGAATTAAAACATCATTTTGGTAATATGTAGAATCGATTTTAACATTCTTTTCAACTTTTCTTAACTTTAATTTCGCATTGTACGAGAAACCAGCAACAATCATGAATCTTTTACTAAAACTGCTTTTGGATTCTTGGAACCAAGTATGACAGTCTTTTTCTGCCGTTTTGCGATAGCGTAAACGACCTTTTTTCGTCACAGTCGTGTTTAGGTAGATCCGTGGAGTCACAATAAATTTCCATCTGTCGCTGGCTAAGTGATTTTCATAAAGAAGTCTACACCGTGTTCTGCGCTCTGCCACGTGTCTAGGCAAAATGCGGTGACGATTATTTTTTGGTTTTTGTTCAGATTAAAATCTTTGTTTATTACCTTGTTTACAGTGATTTTTAACGACTTAAGACTGATTGCTCTTTGGGTCTGTGGATTTTGTTTTAAGACCACAAGCCTTACTCTTGAAATAGTCGTTAAAGTAAGTACCTTCTTTGGATATTCGTTTGGTGTTCTTTTTTTCTGTTAAAAACAAAATTTGACGATTTTACCCTCTATTATTAATTAAATTGCTAATTTTACATTTAGAAATGCTAATTCCAAGGTTTTTATAGCGCTTTTTGATTATAGAATACCAATATTTCTCTTCGGAGAGCGCAAAATCACAACTTTGTATCCATAGCTTCTTTACATGTGCCCTTTTCTTAGCAGATGGTATATTTAACTGCAGCAGATGTTTCTTTCGTATTCATCTATGTTGCCAGTTTCAGTTTCTTTAACTTCTTTTATTTTCTGTCATTTCTGATCAAAGACGTTCTAAAAATGAATGAACATCCTCTGCAAATGCTTTTTGACAGCCCATTTTTGACTTTGACGCTGGAAAAAAATAAGCATGTAAAGCTAACTTTTACTGAAGTTAAGTTTTACTGTTAATTTTACTCCTGACATTTATTGAAGAGACCTGTCGTTTGCGCTTTTCCCGTGCTGTCTGCGAATTTGGCTTTCAAGATCTTCGTCTTTTAGAGTAGATGTTATTCGTTTTCGTATCCTTTGAAACACTCTATCCGAAAACAAATATATTTGCTTAAGAAAACAAGTATGCGTATTTCATTCTGTATCTCCTGTCTCAGGAAAAGTGCAACCGTTATGGAGGCAAGCGAGGCGAATATGCGTGTCATCTCATAGGCTGACCCATGAAGAAATAAACACGAGCCCCTTCGTGGCAGAAATAAGAGCACTTAAAAGAAAACTGAAGATAGAAAAAAAATCGTTCTACACATCTCGTGAGTGGCAATTTGTGGAAGTAAAAAAAAAAAAACAGGCATAAAAAGCTCAAGAGCAGCGTGGCAGACTCATTTCACGTTGATTTTCATGCATAGCAGGCAGACTCGGTGTCTCCTAAGAATCACATCAGTATGTTTTGTTGTCCGCTGTTATTTTCTCTGTTTTGAGACCGTTCTGTCTTTCTCACTCCAAGAAAAGCATGAGGAGTTCTAACAAAAACTTTGTCATGTGAATGGCAGATCGATATTCTATGCAGGAAATTACGTAGCTACTTAATTGAGTGTCAAGAACGGATTTCATACTGATTTATTTAATGACTTAGAGTGGTAGAAACAAATAAAAACACCTTTAAAGTTTAACTAATGTTACTTAATCTGTGAAACACCTTTTAAAATTTCACCCAACTTGCTTAATTAGTAAAACACTTTTAAAATTCAACTAATTTGCTTAATCAGTAAAACGTCTTTAAAATTTACCGAATCTTATTTTACTTAATCAGTAAAACACTTTTAAAATTTCACTAATCTTGCTTACTTAGCAAAAAATACCTAGTAAAATTTCACTAATCTTGCTTACTTAGCAAAATACCTAGTAAAATTTCACTAATCTTGCTTACTTAGCAAAATACCTAGTAAAATTTCACTAATCTTGCTTATTTAGCAAAATACCTATTAAAATTTCACTAATTTTGCATACTTAGCAAAATACCTAGTAAAATTTCACTAATCTTTGCTTGTTTGCGACAGATGTTTGAGTAACTTGCTTCTAACCCGTAATTTTAGATTACTGTAATTTATATGACATACATAAGTTACATGCATACTTTGTTTGCTACTTTTTAAGTCTATGTCTACTTTGACTTTTGCATTAATTTTTTTTTGTTTCAATTTCATTAAAAAATCTAGGTTTCGAAATTCTGTAGGATTTCATATTTTCAACGTATGAAAGAAAAAGCCCTTACTTTTGAAATACTAGAGGGTAAATCCAATATTATATTGTTTTATATTCAATACCCCTATTTCATGTTCTTTACTCATAAGCATCGCTATTTTAAAAGCCGTTTGTCCACTAGTTGATTCAGCAATAGTGTTGAGTAGTGTATTTACTACTCTTTGCTTGTTTCAAATTTCTTGGATGCAATGAAAATGGAGAACTGTGAGCGTTATTTAGTAAATTTTTAGTAGCATTATCTATTTCATGGCTGCAAAAATAAAAAAATGTCTCAGTTCTCTGAATGTTGTTACTTACGGGGTTATGTATAAAAAAATATCAAAGAACCGTGTATTTTTGATTATCTGAAATTCGAAATTTAACGTATTATTGTAAAGATCGTATGCATAAATTACATATAACCGAAATGAAAAAGCGATAGAAGCTACAGTGAGATATCGGGACTGGTGCGGAATTACGTATAAAAGTGAAAAACAAATAACAGAGGTGCCACTGTGTTAAGTTTCTGCGGTTAAACCTGTACCCGAGGTTCCACTTTATTATGTTTCTGTGATTAAACGTATAATCGGAAATTGAATAACCGAGGTTCCTAGGTTTCTGTGAATAAACGTATAATCGGAAACCGTATAACCGAGATTTCACTGTATTAAGTTTCTGCGATTAAACGTATAACAAAGGTTCCACTGCATTAAGTTTCTATGTTTAAACGCATTATCGGAAATCGTATAACCAAGGTTCCAGTGTATTAAGTTTCTGCGATTAAACGTATAACCGAAGTTCTACTGTATTAAGCTTCTGTGATTAAACGTATAACTGGAATACGTGTAACCGTGGTTTCATTGCATTTATAAAAGTAACCTTTTTGAAATCTATTCCATGCCTACATCCACGGACCACCTGAGTGAAAGTAAAATAAGAAAACCTTCCTTCTACTTTCGCGAAGGTCATTCATTCATAATATAATACCGTATGTGATAGTAATTTGGTATATCGGTTGTAGGTTTTTTTGTTACCTAAGAATTTTCGTGTTTAGTGGAACAGACGAACAAAACTCCAAGAACTCGCTCAGGCCTTGAAAAAGAAAATTTGCGATGATTTGTATTATCAGTTTGTTTGCATGACTTTTTTAGTAAATTGATTTCGGAACTTTTCTTTTTTTTTTTTTTTTTTTTTTTGTGAAGGCAGACCAAATATATATTATATATTTTTGGTTGGTTGGTTGTTTTGAAGGCTGTTACAGGATCCCAGTAAGGCAGTTTCCAACGTGTACCATGCACTGTTAAATTTATGGCACACTAAAAAGCAAAAAAAAAAAAAAAAAAAAAAAATACTGAATATTTAAACATACGATTAAAGCTGTGCAACTAAAAATTTTGCTGTGTGACAAACGGCGGTAATATGCGACGCAGAAGAAAGCTACCTTTTAATTATTTTCCCACTGTAAACGACTTACGAAACGTTTAGGATGCGATGCAGTGCTATTTATAAAAACCGTATAAAGTGCATCTTTGATTGTAATGTTAGAATATGCATAAAATAAGGATCATTTTAAAAATGCATCTGCTAACCAGTGTTCAGTAGGAGTATCGTTTTATGTTCTTGAAACGGTATTTTACCACCGGTTAGGACATAATATAAATATAGTACTCCAGGCACGTATAGTGGATTTCTGTTGGGTGTCCACGAAAATTGCCTATATGTATGGGGCGGGGCGAGGTGCGTGTGTGCAATATATGGTTTTCTTAATTCTATGAACACATAGAAAAAGAGCTATTTCTTCATAGGGAGTTGCTTAAAATTTTACAAAACGACTTCTTGCTTTTAATAGTAATCAAACATTACGAAATTTTGTGCATTGCTTATCTACGTACAGGTAATTTAATTAATGCTAATAATTTTTGTGCAAGACTATTTTATATGTGAAAACAAAGATCAATGAAGTTCAAAAACACATTTTGCAAATCACTATCTAGTCTCCAATACCTCACTGGTGGGGCTACTGAAAATTTACTTGGACAGTGAAAAACAAGAACACAAAACTAGTGAGATTAAAAGAAAATAACTATTAAAGCACGATTTTCAGCATAATATGATTTAAAAACTGGCCCATTAAACTGTTTTTAATCTTCCACGCCAGTTCGTTATGCTTCACTTTCTTTGGATCCGAACCCTGCCCGATCAGTGCTGACCTCTACATAAAACCATAAATATTTTCATCAATTTAATAATTTGCAAAAGCTCATGTTTAAATGAATTAGTTGTGTATGTGCATTGCTAAAAAATATATCTATAAGATGCATGTTTAAGCATTTCTGGAGGTCCAGACCCCCAGGACCTCTGTGTCATTTACTTTTTGTCACTTATATTTACATTTTACCAATAGTTTGAATATCGGACATTCGTGAATAGAACTGCCGAAACTGGTTTGTAAGACGTTCCATTTGTCTTAAAAATAATTTCGTTTGTTTTGTTGACTGGGCTGTGTTTTGTTGCGAAACAAATTATTCTTCTGAGAACAGATTTTTTAGCGTTTGGGAATATTCTAAGATTAATAGATTCGTCTTGTGTGACGGGACAATACATTTTCTTCAAGTGAATGGGCGTCTGAAGAATTGTCCTTTGAGTGCAGCAAAGCGCCGTGCATTTTCTCCAACAAAGCTAAACAGTACGATGCTTTGAAAAAACTTGGTCGCACTAGAATATGATGCGTGAAATTGTTCGACCATCCTAAAAATAACCGTTATTCTTTTTCTTATCGTTGTGTTCATCGGACAAAACGGGATCTATTCCTTCAAGCGAGACGCGCAATTTTCGAAACCGTGGTGAAGTAACGGTCAACTGTTCACGGTGAAAAATTAGGATACGTCTGATGAAAACTTTGCTCAAGCGTTTGCGCATTCAAGAAAGTTCGTCTGTGTCATTTACACGAATTTGCCAGCAAATAAGTCTTTGTAAAAATAATGCTTGTGCAGCAGCAAAAGAAAGTTATTTCAATCCCATTCGTCCTGCGAGAGAATATGAAACTAGAATGACTGTTTTTCATTGTCTTTTTGTAAAATGATGTGTAAGCTGACCAAACAATATCGGTAAAGACTCCATAGGAACTAAGATGTCTTGATTTCGGGAACAGGGGTTGTTATCCTTCAATCACACGCTTTTTGCACAACTAATATTATTTCCACCACTCCTAATAGTGATCACTGGTAGGAACTCTACAGCCGAATTAAATGGGTTAGTTGACAGCTACATGTTCGCACATTCAGTAGATACTTTACCTCTGAAAGGATTTTATTTGAAGTTTAATGAAAATCTCCTTTGGAGTTTTTATTTCTAGTTCTGATATACGTTTAGTATATTTTTGCACTTCAACAATTACACTCCACTTTCCACGCTTTTTTTTTCCGTTTTCCAACCGTAGGTTGAAGAAGCTTATATGCTCCAGCTTTGTCCGTCTGGCCGTCCGTCCGCACGATAACTCGCGTAAAAATGGTTTGATTTGGATGAAATTTTAATATGTGGTAGGGGAGCACCTGGGGACGAACCCTATTGGAAATTGGGTCAAAGGTCAAGACATAGGAGTGGGATCCATTCCATTGCGTTATGCGCCATAACTCGCGTAAAAATAGTTCGATTTCGATGACATTTTAGTATGCGGCATGGGGCAATTGGCGAGGAACTCAATTGAAATTGGGAGAAATTGGGTCAAAGGTCAGCACATGAAAGCTGGATCCATTCCATTGCCTTTATGCGTCATAACTTGCGTGAAAATGGTTTGATTTCAATGAAATTTTAGTATGTGGTAGGGGACCAGCTGGGGACGAGCCCTATTGAAAATAAGCGACATGGAGTCAAAGGTCAGGACATATGAGTTGGATCCATTCCATTGCCCTTATGAGTAATTACTTACGTAAAAATGCTTCGATTGCGACAAAACTTTATCATGTTATTCCGGAGGTATACTGAATCAATTTTGTTCAATATCATTGAAATGAGGTCAAAGGTCATGGCACAGGAGCGAGATTTATTCCACAGCCATTATCCTCATAACTTGAGTAATGATTTCTGGTATGTTGGAAAGCGTATCATAATCAATCAATGCATTGCATGATTTTACTAACTTGTTTATATTTGTGCTTTAAATTCAGCTGTTGGAGCTCTTCTTAGATTTCCCGGTGATGTAGTTCTAAGAAAGTGCCTTAGGAAGGTGAACAGATTAGATAAAAATGTCTTGGGAACAGACCCCTAGAATTTTCAAAAGCAATGTAAAGTCTGATTTTTGGTTTTTATCACTAGCAGTTATGTCTGTTCTCCGAATGGTGAATCTATAATTTTTTAAACATAAAATTAAAGAAAGGAAAAGTAATTTGGGAAAAGAAAAGTTGTTTAAGATCTGTTACTGTTTCACGATATAGAAAAGGGTCGTGACGTCAATACATACGGTTTGACGAAAAACGGATCAGGCTTTGGCGCCCCTTAATTTTAAATAAAAATTTCATGGAATTTTTACAGCATTTCATCGTTTCTGGTATAATTATCTTTAAACCTATCAGCATTTTGAACAGTAAATAAAGCTAAGCCTTCCTTTCGAATTGTTTGGTTTTTAGACTTTTTAGGTATTCGAACCTTAAGGACTATGAGCATGCCAATTTTCAGATCTCAAAGTTATGGAGAAGTGGTCGAACAATTCGCGAAAAATTTCAGCTGAGAATGTTCCGAAGCCGCTATTTTGATATTTTTTTTTTCCGGACTCTTCTAGGTATTCGCACCTTAAAACCTACCAACATGACAATTTTCAAATCTCCAGGTCATGTAGAAGTAGGCGAACAATTTTCGAAAATTTCATGCAGAGAAATGTTCCATAGCTACCATTTTTATTTTATTTTATGGCGGCGGAAAACGCCGAACTTTAAAAGCGTCGCTATGTCATTAAGCATTATGCCATCACCAGTTTGGTTGTCGCCTGTGTTCTCACCCAGTGAAAAGAAAGTGCTAAAAATAGCTGCGTCACCATGGCAGCAGGTCATGAGACCAGAACTTTCCTGTGTTGTTACCGTTGAAGACAGAGGAAGCCGTTCGTTCCTTTCCTTTGTGTCTTTAAAAATGCTTATAAATCAGAAAATGATTTTTCTTAAATCTTTTTTTAAAATAGGGATGATAGTTGTAAGCTTATGCTGTAAAAATCGCAATGCGTTATGATTTATAGTTTGCCATATATCCGTTTATTAAAATGGATTCCATCGCGAAATAGAGAATTTTGTGAAACTTTAAAAATTTTATTTCTCGTAAACTAAATCTAAATTCAAAAAAAGGGCCACGAGGTGCAAAACTTCGGCGATGACCCTACATGCCTACAAAGTTTCGTGGTTATGTTGCGTATCCGGAACGCGAACTGATATCACTTTTTTGCTTACCGTAACTTCGAAATACAATAGCTCTTGAAGTGTCGCCAGAATAGAAAAACTGTTTATTTCAGCGTATTCTCCAAACAATTTTCTACAAACGATGTAAATTTCATATTTTTGTGTTCAGTACTTTTTGCGCTGCGAGCTAGGAAAGTGCGAGTGTCGCGAAATTTCTAAAACAGGGACGGATGGTAGTTACTTTTTTTTTAGAATAGAGAGATTTTTTAATACTTTTATCCTATTATTTTTATTAATTTATATCCAAGTTGCTTAATTTCAGCATATACTGAAAATACTATGAAGTCAGATACTGTGAAAATATTAAGTTTTTATTGAAATTCTGCTCTGTCGTTCTACAAGATTCCAAAAATTCAGTGTGAATAATACAAATCAGTCACGCTGAATATATGTGAATTACATGCCGCTTTTGCTAAGGTTATGGGGTTGGTAGAGGATATCTCTTTTGCAATTTTTTTTGTTCTGTGGTTTAATGAGCACCGTGAACTTTTAGGGCCACGGGCAGTCACTAGTCCTTAATTTGGGGCCATTGGATTCGTGGATGAAAGGAGTTCCAGCAACGGGGGCACTCAGCAGTGCGTTATCCGGGATTCGTCCCCCCCCTCAAAAACCAAACTAGCTCCTCGTACCCCTCGGTCACTGGGGCGCCCTTTTGTGTTAGTCATTAGGAATCGGAGAATGTGCTCAGGGGATGACTTTTGTTGGAGCCAGTGGCGAATTTTGTGGAAATGTCATTCACAACCATAAAGCATTTATAATTCATTCTACATGCCAATTTAATTTTTCTGTGTTGACTTCCCTGTGCAGAATTAAGTTAAGGAAAAGTCACCTTTTATAGCATTTTTGTTTTCGAGGACTGCCGTCTTGACAAAGAAGTTTCCATTGTCTTTACACTAACATCCCTTGTGATGGCGGGGCACCCAACTGCGTGATTCGACTGTTTAGTCTCATTCTTGCTACACGAACACTCGTTAAGATACGAGCATGTTTGAACATAAAAATCAGTATTCCTTATTGTTTCGAACAAGATCACTTAAAAAAAATTCCTTCACGCTGCTTATCTTTCTAGCTAACCACGAAAAGTGCCTTAGCGCTGCTAAGCATAGAAAAGAAGTAGCTAAGGCACTTCTTAACCACTGGATGCTGAGATTTCCAAATGATGAATGTGAGTTCTTTGAAAGCTTATTTGAAATGAGGAAAATAGATGAGATGATGCAATTAGTCGGCTAGTGAATTCACCTTTTTGAGAGGCTTAGCTCCTTTAGGGGTGAATAAACAAAGACATCGGTCTTTCCACGTTTTAGCAACACACAGCCACCGAAAAATTCTTATTCGGTCACCGCCGGGGAATTGAATCCCGGATCTCTCGATATCTAGCCGAGAGATCCGGGATTCAATTCCCCGGCTGTGACCGAATAACATTTTTCGGTTGCGCTGTGTTCCTAAAACGTGGAAAGTGCCATGTCTTTGTTTATTCACTGCCGCCACATATTTGGAGGATTTTCTCCTTTAGGGGTATTTAACAAAAGTGATGAATTGTCATAACAGTTCAAAATGGTTGTGTGTGAAAGTGCGATTGTTCTTCCTGTGATGTAGGATAGTCAGACGCGAATATTACCGGAAAAAGCATTCGTTTGTGTGAAGGACGTCGTCATCTTCAATCGTTATCAATCCACTGCTGGATGATGCAGGTAGTCGGCTAGTGATTTCATCTTTTAGAGAGACTTAGCCCCTTTACAGGAGCATTTAACAAAAGTGATGAATTGTCAAAAAAGTTTAAGATTCATGAATGGAATACGGGATTGCACCATATAATACAAATTTTGAAGATGTGACTCCGTTTTTTGGTGTAAATAGGACAAGGATGGTAAGTCAGATAATATCCGAAAACTTGAAAATGTCGTCGTCCTGGAGCGGGAATAGTATCCGCGTCTTCCATATAGCGCCCGGGTATGCTAAGTTTAAAGTTTTCGGATATTATCTGACTTACCATCCTTGTCACATTTACACCAAAAAACGAATTGTCATCTTCAAAATTTGTATTCAGTTTAAGATTGTTGTGAATGAAAGTGCAATTGTCCCTTCAATTTCACTTTCTCCCACTGCCTTTCTCCCTTCCTTGAAGGCAATGCGCTAAATTAGGGACTGGTTACTGCTTATAGCCCTTGATTTATTCACGGTGCATTCCAATTTAAAAAAATACCTCAAGCAACAGTAACAAAAGGAAATCGTGGAAGGTTCAAATTCAAGAGTACCTGAAAGAAAAAAAGGTAATGCGAATGTGTCTGAAATATGAAGACTGGCGGGGGGGGGGGGGGGAGATGGTCAACACGTGTGTGTGTGTGTGTGTGTGTGTGTGTGTGAAACCCGAGTTATGTTTCAAGATCGCTGAAAACAGTAACGTGAGGTTGATCAGCTGCACTTGCAATTAATAAATTGTCTTTTGTTTAGGAGCCAACCTCTGAATCCCAGAACATACGGCTTAATGATTTGTACATATGTGTGTACTGTATATCTATTGAAACTAACTGCACGATCAATGAGACATTTCACTAACTGTAGGATCAGCCATTTTTGCGCTAAATTATGCATCCGAGTCACGGATTCATCGTTTTCTACTGTTTGATTGGCGTCCATAGTAGAGAGTATTCATCTTTTTCTGCTATTTGACAGCGTCCAAAGCAGGGAGTATTCATCCTTTTCTACTGTTTGACGAGCGTCCAGAGTAGAAAGTACTCGTCTTTTTCTACCGTTTGACGAGCGTCCAGAGCAGAGAGTATTTATCATCTTCTACCGTTTGACGAGCTTCCAGTGTAGAAAGTATTAGTTTTTCTACTGTTTGACAAGCGTCCAAAGCAGAAATTATTCGTCTTTTTCTTCTGTTTGACGAGCGTCCAAAGCAGGAAGTATTCATCTTTTTCTGTTGTTTGATGAGCTTCCCTACTTTTGGTGCAACGATCTGTCATTAACGCACAGAACAGGAAAATTCATTGTTCTCAGTTCCGTTTTCTTTGTTAAATCTTCTTTCATGTTTATTCTTTAACCCGCTGGAACATATTAACTCGGGATTAGGAAAATGGGCTAAAATTAGCTCGAACGAACATGTTCGCTGTCTAAGAAGTAGCCCGAACGCTGCTGGAAAAAGTGAACTTGCCATCGGAAAGAGTTGCTTTTCCCTTAGCTTTGTTATTCAAAGTGGTCATTTGGGGGTTGATTGACACTAATTCTTTCTGACAGATTACCTGCTAAAAGTGTTACAACAATGGCGTAGAACCTAAGAAGAAGTATATTTGAGTGACTCGTTTCTATCCAGTGGCATGATTTCCGTGTTAGGGTGACTAGCCCTCCATACCAAGCCTTGGATCATGGGGCTGACAATGACAGACTTTAAAGGAGCGGTGATCACATGTGATACGTTTATATTAAAATGTTTTGCCGTAACTTCCGTAAAACCTGGCCGCTGTGTGAACATTTTTGTATCTGGTGAGTGCAGAAAACTTCGGTCACCATTTCGTTCAGGTACATCGGCCTCTTGAAGAGTTAAAAATTTTAAACGGTCAGTTTTTGCTTATTGTACTAAAAATTTGAATGTCGCTTAGAAAACCGTATATACGTGTAGATTGTGTACATAACGTTACTGTCACACTTGCCATTAAACTTATTTAACTCGTCAGTTTAGATAGGAATGCCTTAAGGTAAATTAAATCTTGCTTTACAGTTGGAGGAGAGTTTAATACTCTCTTGTTTAGCTAGTTTATATTTTTGTTTCTTTTAAGCGTGCTTCGCCGCAAGGCAGTTGTCTTATGAACGACTTATTCTCGCAGATAGGTTTACCAGTGACCCCAACTGTCTTGTTAAAGTGAACTCTGACCTTTTAAATTATTTCCAGTGTGGCTTGGGAATGAATAAAATGTCAGGTCGGCGGGACTGATATGATGTTTCAGATCAACGGACGTTGACTGACGGCAGTTTTCACCTGCATGACGAGAGCAGACAGGTACATGTCCATCAAACGAAAATTGAAGGCAAGTTGATGGGTACCTGTCTTAAAACACAAATAGTAAATCAATGAAATGCTTTCCAAGAGCTTTCATTTTTCCCCCTTCCCATATGTTATTCGTTCATGTTTATGGAACGTACATGGGATCAACTTCGTTTTACAACTTTCGCACGTAACCTGGATGAAGACTATTTCTTGCGTGGGTTTTTGTTTCCTCCGAAAATATTTAATGAATAATATCTCTTAGCAAGATTAAATCTTCGAAATTTAGAAAACAAATTTGGTTAACCGTTTAAACTCTATCCTAGTGTACTCCCCTGTCCAAAGGTAACATTAGCTTTTCCGTATCACATGTTTTGTAGGCAAAATTTCACACATTTTGTTACCCAAATGTCAGAGTTCCCTCGGCTGTTATTGAAAATACTAGATTCATAAACTTCTGACATTTTGTTTGCACTCAGCGCAGGTGCAGCTCAGAACGCATGCGTGGCAACTACCCGCTTTGATTATGAACAACCGTTCCTGTGTAGATAAAATTCTATTTGCTATCGTAATTTGCTAACGCTCGCGTTATTTGGGTACTCAGGTATTTTGCACTTAAACCTTTTGCAGTGAAGTGGTAATGAATGTTCAGTCATTTGGTACTTAAATTAAAACAAGTAAGAATATAATTAACAGTATCGAAGTAATCTAAATGACAATGGTTCTCATTTAACTGTATACGGACAAATGTTCTTTCAACGTACAAATGTTGGCGGAATTTATTCTGCATTTTGATCGAGGAATCTCGGGGGGGGGGGGGCGTTGTGGTTTTTTTTTTTTTTTTTTTTTCACAACGCGGGTTCAAAGTTTCAAACATTATGTAGCTTTATTGTCTTTAATAGAAATAAATACGTAGCTGTCAAACATGGTAGTTGTTTTCAAGACAAATCTGTGGCAACAAGAATTTCGTGGAAACATCTGACATTCGATACTCTTGCATTAATCGATTTTTAGAAACTGGGCATATGAAAAATTAATTAATGTAAAAGCTATATTCACCACCCCGGCCCCGGTGATGCAGTGGTCTAAGCGCTGGCTTATGACCTTCGTCCGAGAAGGGTCCGGGTTCAAATCCTGGTGAGGCATGGATATTGTGTTTGTCTTATAGCATTGGCTCTCTCCCTTCCCCGGAACCAGTGCCCCTAAATTAGGAGAACTGGTTCCGGGGAAGATGCTTACGATGGTCGGTTTAACCTTCAGTTAAAAAAAAAAAAAAGATATAGTCCCAAAGCAATTGGAAAGAAAAAAGGTCGTAGAATATTAATATACTAGTATGTTTAGAAATCCAAGAAAAAAAATAAAAAAAAATCTTAAACCAATATTTTGCCTCCAAAGGTTCTAGATTCTGTTGTTTCTTCCCATAGTGAAATATGTCAGATCAAAGTAAGAGTTTAGTTGAAGAAAAGAGTTTTCTTTAAATTTTATCGCCATTGTTCTAAACAGCCTGTGATTTCTCTTCCTGGAAAAAAAAATCGAACTTCAGCTTTATCTTGGTGTTGAGCATCTGGTAGTAAATACAGTGAAACATCGGTTATACATTTTCTAGGGGTGGTCGTAAACTTAGAAACGCGGTTTCAAAATGTTAGAGGTTTCAAAGTTCCGAGATGTACACTGAGTTTTATAAAATCTTTAAAGAATTCCTAAAAATCTTGAAAAAATATCCGAAGCGGAACACTTTTCCGATGATTAAAAGATCTTTAATATATGCAAAATTGAGCATGTGTTTTATGGTAGAAAGTTCTTTTCGTCTTCTGTAGTCCAAAATGAAACAAATCTTTAACTTTTAAACTCACTTTTCGGTAGTGGCGGTCTGTAGCCAAATTTGTTGATTGCGTGAAGAAGTTCTAATGAACAGTTACGGTATTAGTACAATTCACTGAGAGAATTTCGGCATTGTTTTAGAATTTTAGAACTTCGTTGTGATCAGTTAGTGGTTAGCCTTTTCTTATTTAGAGACATCTGTAACATGAACGGGGCAATAGAAGTATCCTTAAACTGGTAACGAGTAAGGTTAATTCTTATTTTTCAAGTTTTATTTTACGTAGCCATATTGAAGCGAAGTGTTTATCATAACATCCACGTTAAAAAATTGAAGGGTCAAATTGCGGTAGATACACCGGTAGCTGAGTGGCCGGTCAATAACCCGTAATTTTACAGTGCCGTACCGTAATGTTCATGTCTAATGACCGGGAAATATAAAAGTCTAATGACCATAATGTTCATTAAGATGTCTGATGACAAATAAATAATAATAATACATGTTATGTTCATTAACATGTCTAATGGGAAATAAAAACGTCTAATGCCGTAATGTTCATTAACATGTCTACTGACCGGGAAATAAGAACGTGTTGCCCATAGAGGTGTTGCCAGTCGACTGATTGCACATGAAAAAACAGGTATATAACCACTTTAAGAAGAACGTTGCCAGATTGTCAAGGTTAAAATATAGAACAGTTCAAACAATTTAAACACCGTGAACATATAATTTATCTACCGAAAATTTATGGTTGACCGCCAGGTGGTGTGCTTACGATCTTTAAACCGTCTTAATCCCGGTGAAACGCTGACTATTCACGAAAGTTTTTTACAGTGTAGGGCTTCTTGCTATTTCACTCCGCTACACGCAATAGAATCATTCCACAAAACCAAGGAAAGCAGCGCAATAATAACCGTCTGACCGGGACTTGAGCACAGGACTTCAAAAGAGGATAAATCTTAACCGATGTGGAAAAACAATGACTGAGATGTGTGATGAGTTAAACAAACCATGGACGTTAAGTAACTGCACCGAGTGATAACTGATTTATGATCACCCCTATCGAATTGGATGCAGCCTGTTGAGCACGTGATTTCCGAGAGGGCGTGATTAATTGACCAACGTAGCATGTATAAAGTGTGAGTGGAGCAGTAGGTAGTAAAATTCGAAGCGTAATGGTTAAATGGAAAGATTTATTGGACTCGGATGAAGAAATGGATTGTGGGAGCTTTGAGAGCGGGTGCCTCGGTTTCCCAAACGGCTGAACTGGTGGGTTGTTCCCGAGGTGCCGTAGTTAAAACGTATCAGGACTGGTGTGAAAATGGTCAAACAGCGAATGATTGATATAAAAGGTGAGCGCCGACTCGTACAGGCCAACGACCCAGCACTATTCAACAGTTGGGTGCCCAGTACAACAGAGGTCAACGCGGAACAGTATCTGTCATGACCATATGTCACACGCTCGCATGTATGGGCTATAACAGCTGACGACCCCAACGACATTCTCTCCTAACCACGGTTCATCTACGCGAAAGACTCTTGTGGTGCAAAGATCATGCGAGCTGGACGTCGGATGACTGGAAAAAAAGTGTACTGCTCTGACAAGTCGCGTGTTCTTTTTTACTTCATTCCGTTGATGGCAGTGTACGTGTTTGGAGCAAACAACATGAGGCACTGGATCCATCCTGCATGGTCTCCACAGTGCAAACCGGTAGAGGCGGTTGTAGGGTGTGGGGCATGTTTACTTGGCAGGAATTTGGACCCCTGGTGCATGTGGAACAACGTATGACTGCTTCCCACTATCGCGAATTGTTTGCTGACTATGTACACTCAGCAATGTTGCACTGCTTCTCAAATGGCGACGGTGACTTTCAAGATGACAATGCGCCGAGCCACAAGTCCAGCGGTGTGTAGAAATGGCTTCAAGAGTTCAGGTTTCCAGCATATCAATTGGTCTCCAAACTCCCCCAATATCAATTCCATAGAGTGGGACACTATGGAACGGCATATCAGGCTTCTGGATACACTTAATCACCTCCATACCTGCGTTAAAGGCCTCATGACTCACGGCTTGGTTGGCCGTACCTCCCAACTGCTTCCAGCATCGTATTAAACCGATTCCACGTCGGATAGCTGCTGTACTGAGGGCGAAATGAGGACCTACGAAGTATTAAGTAGGTGGTCATAATTCAGAGATCACTTAGTGTGTATTTATTTACGCTTTCAAACCGTAGGTTGAAGAAGCGTATATGCTCCAGCTTTGTCCGTCTGTCTGTCGGCACGATAACTCGCGTAAAAATGGTTCGATTTGGATGAAATTTCAGTATGGGGTAGGGGACCACCTGGGGACGAACCCTATTGAAAATGGACGAAATGGGGTCAAAGATCACGGCATAGAAGCGGGATCCATTCCATTGCCCTTATGCCATACTATTAAAGGAGCAATTCTTGTATGTATGTATGTATGTAAATTTTATTTTGAAAACGGCTCTAAGGATTTTGATGAAAGTCGTTAACCTACCGTTTTCTTGTACTAGAAATCGATTGAGCTTGATCTCGACTTTAGGAAAATTCGTTTAGTGGGTTAAATAACCACCCCGAATATTACCACGTTTTTACTGTCATGGCGTCGTCCCATTAATGTTGCCCATGCTTAGAAATCTTATGACGTCAGAATCTCGCACTTGAGATGTTGGCACGCGGTCGCGCCATCTGTCTCATTACGTCACACGTTGTGTGTGGATCCTATTGAAGTTTTATGACGTCACACTCTTTCGAGTAGATGGTCGCGGTTTCCATCTGCCTCATTACGTCACGCGTTGTGTGCGTATGTCCGGCCGCACGATAACTCGCGTAAAAATCGTTCGATTTCGATGAACTTTTAGTATGTGGAAGGGGATCACCTGGGAAGGAACCCTATTGAAAGTGAACGAAATGGGGTCAAAGGTTAGGACATAGGAGTGGGATCCATTCCACTGCTATTATGCGTCATAACTAACGTAGAAAAGGTTCGATTTCGATTAAATTTTAGTGTGTGGTAGAGGACCACCTGGGGACAAATTCTATTGAAAATGAGTGAAATGGGGTCAAAGGGCAGGACATAGGAGCGGAATCACTTCCATCGCCATTATGCGTCATAACTTACGTAACAATTCTTCGATTTTGATGAAATGTTAGTATGTTGTAGGGGGCCTGCCTATAAAATGGGCGAAATGGGGTAAACGAATCCTATTGGAAATGGGATCAAAGGTTAGGACACAGGAGCGGAATCTATTCCATAGCCTTTATGCATCATAACTTACGTAAAAATACTTCCATTGCGACAAAACTTTATCATGTTATTTCGGAGGTATACTAACCGGTTCTGTAGAATACCATCGAAATGGGATCAAAGGTCAGGGCACAGGACCGAGATTTATTCCACAGCCATTATCCTCATAACTTGATTAATGATTGGTATGTTGGAAAGCGTATTATAATCAATGCATTGCATGATTTTACTAACTTGTTTCTTTTGTTATTGAAGTGACAATTCAATAAGACGTGAAGGTCCTCTGTTCACCGAGACGTGTGTTCGAAACCCTTTGGCATTCTAGTCTTAAATGCTAGAATAACTCAGTTGATCACTCCAGATAAAAAAAGAAAAATTCTTCAGGCCTAAAATCATGAATTATCACGTGACAAAAATGGGGCAATTGAAATATGCCAAATCTGTTCTTTATCTGCCAGCTTAGTTAAGACTGAAGGGAAATACAGTAGTCGTTATTTGGATTAACTCCATGCATGCGAAAAATTAGGTGGATAGCATTTTTCAAAGTTTTGAAATAAAGAGAAAGAAAATCTATTAACTTTGTCAGCTACCATGTTTTCGCAGTAAATAAATGACTGAACCTTCTTACTGTGCCTTCAGTAGGTTGGGTTATTGTCTTCTAGAGAAAATACAATTTAAAATGTTCAACTATTGACGTTCCTTTCTATAGGTGTAATGGAATGTTTATTAATTAGAGGTCGAATGCGATAGGCTAAGTGTCAGAGGCCCAAACCCTAAGGATAAAGGGTTAGATTGAAACTTCTGGATTTTTCCTAAACATAAAGGCTTAATGTAACTTCCGAATTACGGTGTGAGAGAGAACCCGAACTGGGGTAGTCGTTCGCCCTAGCCTTTAGGCTATTTGCTGTCTCCTATACACATCATAACGTGACTTTCGAACTAGGAACATAGGAACCACGACTGTTGCGACCCTCCATAGACATAACGAACTGTCTCGGAACCGTGGTTGATGTAGTCCTCCCCATAGGCAATAAAGTGACTTCCATCCCCACGGTTGGGGCCCTCAATAGACATAAAAACGGCTCTTCTGAACCACGGTGGGCGCAGTCCTCCGCAGACGTAATAATGTGAATTCCGATGCACGACTTTTGCGGCCCTCCATAAGCATAACGAAGTGTCTCGGAACCGTGGTTGATGTAGTCCTCCCCATAGGCAATAAAGTGACTTCCATCCCCACGGTTGGGGCCCACAATAGACATAAAAACGGCTCTTCTGAACCACAGTGGGCGCAGTCCTCCGCAGACGTAATAATGTGAATTCCGATGCACGACTTTTGCGGCCCTCCATAAGCATAACGAAGTGTCTCGGAACCGTGGTTGATGAAGTCCTCCCCATAGGCAATAAAGTGACTTCCATCCCCACGGTTGGGGCCCTCAATAGACATAAAAGCGGCTCTTTTTTTTTTTTTTTTTTTTTTTTTTTTTTTAATTTTAGGTTTAACGACCACCGTGAGCAACTCAATGGGCTATAAGCAAAAAAAAAAAAAAAAAACCGGCTCTTCTGAACCACGGTGGGTGCAGTCCTCCGCAGATGTAATCATGTGAATTCCGATGCACGACCTTTGCGGCCCTGAATAGGCTTAAAAAGGTGGCTCCCGAAACATGATTGGCGCAGTTCTCTCCAGACGTAATAATGTGACTTCCGAACCACAGTGACTGCACCCTCGACAGTCATATAAACGTGGCTTCTGACGGTGGACGCAGTCCTTCGCAGACGTAATAATGTGACTTCGCATCATGTCTGTTGAGGTGCTCCATAGACATAGACGCGTTACTTCCGATTCACGGTGTACGTAGTCCTCCACAGACGTAGTAGCGTGACTTCAGAATCACGTTAATGAGGAGACTTCGTAATAACGTGGCTTCAGAATTGCTCTTCTCCATAGATATAAAAACGTGACTTCCTAACCACCACAAATGCGGTTCCTCCATATGCATAAACATGTAACTTTCGAACTACGGTGGATGCAGTTCTCCACAGACGTAATAATGTGACTTCAGTATCACGACGGTTGCGGTCCTCCACAGGCGTGGAAACGTAACTTTCGAATCACGGTTGATGCAGTCCGCGACAGACGCAATAACGTGGTTTCAGAATCCCGTTAATAAGGAGACTTCATAATAACGTGACTTCCTAACCACCACAAATGCGATTCCTCCATAGTCATAAACACGTGACTTTCGAACCCCGGTGGGCGCGGACGCCTATAGCCATAATAATTTCAAACCGCGACAGTTACATCTACTCATAGACAATAATTACACGGCTTCTGAAATATGGTGGTTGCGTCCTTCCATAGGAATAAAATGTGACAACCACAGATGCGTTCCTCCATAGGCATGAGAACGTGACTCTTGAACCACGGGGAGTGCGGTCCTCATAGTTATAAGTACATGATTTTTGAACCACGGCAAGTGCTGTTCCTCATAGATATACGGTGACTTCCGATCCACGGAAGTCTCGGTCCACCCATAGATGTAAAAGCTTGACTTTCGAACCAAGACAGGTGCGGTCCCTCCTTATATATACATAATAATAATAATAATAATAATAATAATAATGAAACTTCCTGACTACCGAGGGGCTGTTCGTTATATAGTACCGTGACTTCCTAACCACTGCCCCATTTTATGAGGTACACCCTCATGGCGACTCATGTTTACGCATGCGAATATACTGTAGATATGCTTTTCTCGTCTTCCCCCTTCATAAAATCCTGAGCTGGTAGCAAGAGGTTTTGTAAGACTTTGACACTCCATGTACTTGTATATTTTCCTTGCGCAACGAGCGTTATGTGCGTCGTGGAACAAAACAGGCGCATGTGAGTCGCGTGCGGCGCATGATCCTTCGCTTGGGTTTTCCTCCTGAAGATGACCAAGGTCCAATTGTTATCTAAAATTACGCAGTAGCGACCACTTTTTGCGAAAATTGTGAATAATTTACCGCTCGTGCTGAATGGAACTAACAGAAGCTGTGGTGAGATTGCTGGTTCTGAAGCTTTTAAGTCTTTAACCAAGGTTTCCCATTATGTGCCTGATATCGCCTTACTGCTAATGTTTCTATTCATTGAGAAAGCTTCCTTATTCGATTTCAATCTTGTTTTGAAATATTCTTTTGTCCATTTTTCGGATTCTTTCCTTGTATCGTCCAGATAATCAAAGAAAAGCGCAATGCATTGTTCTAGAAGTTGTTTAAGACGAGGTAAAATCACGCTGTTTTGATTGTGGACAAAATTTCCGAGGGACGCAATTTAAATTGACCTCACGGCATGTAATGAAGCTGTTCTGTGAAATTTCACCCTTTGACCCACTTGCACCTTTTGCATTTATGAGTCCTTTTTATAAAAATTACTACTGTCTGGAGTGAAAGTACGTCTGCCAAGTCACAGCTACAGTTTCATTTTGTCTCTCATTGGAGTCGAACCCGCACATCAGCTTTATACACCTGTGGTGGTGCTCTTGAGTTTCTCAGTACTAGCTTATTCTTGCTATTTCTTATTACGTAATCACGGAATAGCAATTGGCTGGTTAGAATTAGCTGGTAAAACAGTGAGTTGCACCAGGCAACGTTTTACAAAAGGTGTTGGGGATTTGACAAATTCATAGCACTATATTTCGTCGAAGTACATGTTACGTGTCTTATCTTTTCATCCGTGTCTCTAATCCATATGTCTACAACACCTATCATTCAGAGAGTAGAAACGCATTTCTCGAAATATATCGAAGTTATTAGGTCCCAGGCAGGCGAATAAGACATTGCTGTTTCTCTTCGCGTCACGAAATTCGAAACGGGAAAGGATTGTTCTTTGATTTAACCATGCCTTGAAATCCAAATACCTCTCTACCAGTGTAGCCATTGTACTGATTTTAACTCCTGTCGACTGATAGATTTTACCCTGTTTTAAGGCCACCTCCTGAATTTTCTACAATTAGGCCTTATTTTCTGGCTAGACATGTAATTTTTTTGATTGATTTTCTGCCTTATAAACTAGAGCTGAGTTCGGGCTCAATTTTCGGAGCCCTAGCCCGAAAACTAACTAACCTGTTCAACCATTTATAATAAAAAAGGCCAGGGACCTACTATAACTTTGATTTATTTCGAGAAATAATCTTTCCCTGTTTTAAGGCCACCTCCTGAATTTTCTACAATTAGGCCTTATTTTCTGGCTTGACATGTAATTTTTTTGATTGATTTTCTGCCTTATAAACTAGAGCTGAGTTCGGGCTCAATTTTCGGAGCCCGAGCACGTGGCATATCAGCCCGAGCGCATTGCAAGATAGATAGAGCCCGGGCCCGAAGGAGCCCGAAAACTGGCTAACCTGTTCAACCATTAATAAAAAAACATCTCCTTTCCCACACTACCACTGTCTCTCCCTCTTGCAATTAACCAATGTATTTCTCAAATGGGGAGTGGTTGGTAGGGACTTCTATCTATTTTTACAGTGTAACTGTACAATTTTCTTTGAACGTTCGTTTCCACCTGAAGTGCTTCGGGCGGCCGGACATCCAAAATGATCGGGCGGTGCTGCAATTGTATGTTGCTCAAATAATGCTAATATTATCGCTCCATAATGCTCTGCAATATGTACGTTGCTAAATAGAATTAGCAGAGAGCTACTGCGTGGAGATAAGGGGTAAATTATCGTCGGCATGCTATCAACTATCCAATATCTACAGTTCTTGAAGAAGCTTTTTCTTCCATGCAGAAACACACTAATGCGCGGCCGATGGCATTTTCTACCCAAGCTCGGAATAAATAGCCATCTCGAATGCCCGCTCCTCAACCAGAACCAGTGGCCGAAGAATTCCCTTTACCAACTACACTGCTGGACAATTGCTAAGGACGGATCATAAACGGCTATATAGCGCATAAAAAAGTAAGTGTGGTTGGATGCCAAGTGAAATAAAATATTGTCAGAATGCCAGGACATTACAAGAAAGACAATTTATTGTGCTCTGAAATCCAGATGGGTTTGGAACGTGTTCAAGGGACAAACAGGCCATTTTGTGCAGAATACGTAAACGTGAAAAAAATGCAATTACCGTCCGCAGGCGTTCCGGCGTAAGATGTCAATACGGGATATGGCCACCATGGAGGGCGATGCAAGATTCCACACGTCGTGTCATGCTTTGCACAACATTATCAAGCAGCTGTTGGGGTAATTTATCCTATTCCTCTGTCAGTGCACGGATGAGGGTGTCCTTGTTTATTGGAGGGCATTGGCGACCAGCAAGACTCCTCCCTAAAGCATCCACACATTTTCAATGGGATTCAGATCTGGAGAACGTTCTGGCCATACGAGGCGTTGAATATCCTCGCTCTCAAGACACTCCTGGACAGCGACTGTTCGATGACATGTTGCGTTTTCGTCCATGAAAATGAATCTATCACCGACAGCACCACGGAACATGAGAACATTAGGTAGCAGAACATCATTAATGTATCGTTGGCCAGTCATAGTCCCAGTTGGAAGCACATAGAGGGACGTACGGCCATTGATCATGATGCCAGCCCATACCATGACACTACATGGCGGATATCGGTCCCTTTCCTGTATGTTTGCTGGACAATATGCAGTGCCACTATCACGACAGATCAGTTGTCGTTGACAATCAGACGATAGACTGTATCTACTCTCATCTGAGAAGAGGACAGCAGACCAGTCGTTATCAGTCCAATTGCGATGTTGATGGCACCATTGCAAACGGGCGGTACGGTGACGTCTGGACAATGGGATGCACACAACAGGACTGCGGGCGTATAGTCCTCCTTCATGCAAACGTCTGGCGACAGTTTTTCGGGAGATCCGCTTGCCAGTAGCAGCCATAAACTGATTTGCTAACTCACTAGCTGTGCTGCGCCGGTGTCTTTTTGTTGATAGCACTATGTACCGATCTTCTGCAGGTGTCGTACTGCGAACACGACCTCCCCTGTGACGTTTGCTACACTCACCATTTGTTTGAAATGATTTCCAAAGCCTTGAAACAACACTGTGGCTGACGTCGAACTCCCTGGCAACATCTGTTATTTTTCGCCCTTCTTCAATCTTGCCAATAATACGGCCACGCGTAAAATCATCTAGGTGATGTCGGTAAGACATACTGAAAATTGCAAGTTCGTCAATTGATTGTTTCCCTTTCAACTTTGCCTTTGAACAACAACGGTCAATACGCATCAAATCCTTCATATCTCTTATCAGCGCTATGACGTCACAAACAAGTTCGGCAATCAAAAATTTGCATACGCACAACACGTCTTACTGTATCCCGCACTTATGCTAATTTCCACATTTCCCTGCCTTCCATTTTATGGTTGCTATCGTTGCTATTGTCATCCGTCCTTAGCAATTGTCCGGCAGTGTATAAAATGTCTCATTTGCTAACTCATATAAAATCACATTTATGTACTATATAAAAAAATTCTCTCCCTCTCTCTAAGAGCCCGAGCCCGCTCAAGCCCGAACCGCAGTAAATATTCTACAGCCCGAGCTCGATTCGGGCCAGGGCTCTGTTTTGGGTTTTCGGACTTTGGCTCAGCCCGTCTCAGCTCTGCTGTAAACTGTAAAATAATTTGTATGATTCACATCTAACACTAATGTTATGTAATTTTTCAAGCAGTTGGTTATGGTGTCTTTTATCGACCGCCTTAAAGAAGTTAAAAAGTCATTGTTGTTTTAGCGAAATCATATTTTTTATCAAAGCTCATTAAAAATAAACAGTGAATAAATGCTGTTGGACAGGAATTTAGGAAGGGAGGATCATACTCTGCAGCTCTGATGGGGTAGTTGCAAAATTGACTACGTCATAGCAAAACGAAGGTGAGTTAGATAATCTCCATTAATCTTTATCCCTTTGTTTTCCCAGTTCAGTGATTGAAAGACCTTTTCCAATGGTGCATTAAAGAGCTTGGATGATAGGGTGTCACATTGTCCTACTTCCTTTCCAATTTTTATGTGTGTTGTATTTTCAAATAGCCGAATCTTTGCACTTGCATTTTCATAGATGTAATTAATAATATTAATGTATGCATCTTCAATACCCCACGATTTCAAAGCCATTGTAATTGCAGATGGCTTCACAGAATCAAAGTCCTTTTCATAATCGATAAAAGCCGTGCACAATGAAAGTTCATATTCCCTCGCTCTTTCAATTAGTTCTCTCAGTACGTGGATATGATCTATAGTGCTGTAGCCACTCCTGAATCCAGCTTGTTCTCTCGGTTGAGCCATGTCCAGCGTTACCTTCAAGCGGTGTGAAAGAACTTTAGTGAAGATTTTATAAACCACTGATAGGAGGCTGATAGGTCTGTAGTTCCTGAGATCCTCAATGTCACCTTTTTTATGTAGCAGGATCATTGTAGCGTTGTTCCAATCCTTTCCCTTCATTAAGGCATCGAGTGAAAACTTGGGCGAGTAGTGTTTCAATTTCTCCATTTGCTTCTTGTATGATGTCTACAGTAATTCCATCTTCTCCTGGAGCTTTTCCCCGCTTCATGTTCTTGATTGCATGTGCAACTTCTGCTGGGAGGACTGGAAGAACTCTGGTACTGGTACCTTTCATGATGTCTGGAGTACATGTATCATCCCTTTCATATAATTTGGAGTAGAAATCTTTCACTCTTGTCAAAATTTCGCCTCTATTTCTTGTTACAGAACCATCTTCTTTTCACAGTGCCATAATCTGTTTTCTTCCCTTACTGAGATGTCCCTTTGCTATCTTTAGGCTTTGGTTATTTTCAATTGCTTTCCTCACTAGTCCACAGTTCAATTTTCTTACGTCTTCAGTGATACTTTTTCGTACTGTCTTGCACAGCTCTATATATTCCATTTTGGAAGTCACATCTTTAGTTGTCCTCATCTCTTCTTTTTTGCATCAACATTTTGGTTTCTCCTGATAATTTGTTCACATGCAACTTGTTCTTAGACCCAGCTAATTTTGTTGCTGTTTCCATAAGAGCTTTGGTTACTTTTCTGTTAACTTCAGAAATATCCACTTCTTCCGATGTTTGACCTTCTAAAGCCGAGAATCTGTTCTTCAGTTCCAACTTGAAGGTAATTATGGTGTTTTTTAAGGTTTGTTATGTCAATACATTTTGTTTGTCTTATGAACTTGCCACGTTCGAGTTTAGTGTTGAGGTGCATCTTACGTCTCACCAATCTATGGTCACTACCTGTGTTGAACTTGTTTAGCACACTGCAGTCTTCGATGACGAATTTTGCCTTACACATAATAAAATCAATTTCATATATATATATATAAATCATCATCATCATCATCATCATTGTCAACCATTATCAATCCACTGCTGGACGAAGGTCTCCCCAAGTTTCCTCCACAACGGTCTGTCTTGTGCCAGTCTCCTCCATGTCACTCCCGCATACTTTCGAATTTCATCCACCCATCTTCCATGTGGTCTTCTTCTGGGTCTTTTCCTGTCCCTTGGAATCCAATCTAAAATTTCGGCTGTCCATCGATGGTCTGTTCTTCTGGCAGTATGTCCAGCCCATTGCCATTTCAGGGATTTAACTCTGATCATGATGTCTTCCACTCTTGTCATTTTTCGGATCCACGTGTTCCTCTTCTTATCTCTCCTGGTTACACCAAGCATGCACCTCTCCATGCCTCTTTGAGTTGTCTGCAGTCTTTGTATGTCTCTTTTAGCTAAGGTCCACGTCTCTGCACCATACGTAAGCACTGGAAGGATGCATTGATCAAACACTTTTCTTTTAAGACATAATGGCATATTGCTCTTGAAAATTATGCTGTTTCTTCCAAAAGCTCTCCAGGCAAGTTTTGTACGCCGATTAATTTCTTCACCAATGTGACCCTCACTTGATATCTGCTGCCCAAGATAAACGTACGTGTCTGTTATCTCCAGCATTTCTCCATCAATCGATAAATCTTCATTTCTTGTAAAAGCATTGTACATCACTTTTGTCTTCTGAAAGTTCATTTTTAATCCCACTTCTTTATTCTTGTCAGCAAGTTCCTGGATCATACTCTGTAGCTCTGATGGGGTAGTTGCAAAAATGACTATGTCATCAGCAAAACGAAGGTGGGTTAGATAATCTCCATTAATCTTTATCCCTTTGTTTTCCCAGTTCAGTGATTGAAAGACATTTTCCAATGTGGCATTAAAGAGCTTCGGAGATATGGTGTCACCTTGTCTCACTCCTTTTCCAATATTTATGTGTGTTGTATTTTCAAACAGCCGAATCTTTGCACTTGCATTTTCATAGATGTTATTAATAATATTAATGTATGCATCTTCAATACCGTAGGATTTCAGAGCCATTGCAACTGCTGATGGTTTCACCGAATCAAAGGCTTTTTCATAATCGATAAAAGCCATGCACAATGGAAGCTCATATTCCCTCGCTCTTTCAATTAGTTCTCTCAGTACGTGGATATGATCTATTGTGCTGTAGCCACTCCTGAATCCAGCTTGTTCTCTCGGTTGAGCCATGTCCAGTGTCACCTTAAAGCGGTGTGAAAGAACTTTAGTGAAGATTTTATAAACCACTGATAGGAGGGTGATAGGTCTGTAGTTCCTGAGATCCTCAATGTCACCTTTTTTATGTAGCAAGATCATTGTAGCGTTGTTCCAATCCTCAGGAATTTTCCCTTCATTAAGGCATCGAGTGAAAATTTGGGCGAGTACTGTTTCGATTTCTCCACTTGCTTCTTGTATGATGTCTACAGTAATTCCATCTTCTCCTGGAGCTTTTCCTCGCTTCATGTTCTTGATTGCATGTGCAACTTCTGCTGGAAGGACTGGAAGAACTCTGGTACTGGTACCTTTCATGATGTCTGGAGTACATGTATCATCCCTTTCATATAATTTGGAGTAGAAATCTTTCACTCTTGTCAAAATTTCGCCTCTATTTCTTGTTACAGAACCATCATCTTTTCTCAGTGCCATAATCTGTTTTTTCCCCTTACTGAGATGTCCCTTTGCTATCTTTAAGCTTTGGTTGTTTTCAATTGCTTTCCTTACTAGTTCACAGTTGAATTTCCTTACGTCTTCAGTGATACTTTTTCGTACTGTCTTGCATAGCTCTATATATTCCACTTTGGAAGTCACATCTTCTTTAGTTGTCCTCATCTCTCTTCTTTTTTGCATCAACATTTTGGTTTTTCCTGATAATTTGTTCACATGCAATTTGTTCTTAGACCCAGCTAATTTTGTTGCTGTTTCCATAAGAGCTTTGGTTACTTTTCTGTTAACTTCAGAAATACCCACTTCTTCCGATGTTATATATATATATATATATATATATAATTCAGAATTCACACACTACAAAGTAGAGACGGGAATAAAAAATTATTTAGTTGCACATTGACACACTTTACTAATCCAGGACCTAACAATATTAAGTAAGTCAGGCAATATAAAGTACCACTTGATGGGTCCCCAGTGGTTGAAGATTTCTATTTACATACACAGTTTTGCATCTCGTCTTTTTGCATATTTTTTTGGCTTGCTATATTTTTTTGGCACCGCTACCACTTTAACGTTAACATATATATTTGGGCTCTTGTGATTCGTTTGTTTAGTTTGATCTTCATTCATGGCGTTGACCGGTCTGGTCTGCCGGTAGGCCTTTTTTTTTATAATTTTTTTCAGTGTTTGTATTGTTTTTTTTTAATATCAGTGTCTGTTTTGGCGTTTGGTCTGGTGGCCTGGGGAGGCATGACCAACCGACATTTTTGGTTCTCCTTGTCGTTTGTTGGTACTAGAAAGGCCATTCCCGCAGGTTGGTACTCTCCTGATGACGGCAACCTGTTTGTTCATTTTTTTTTTAATTTTGAACTTCCATTTTGAGTTTAATTTAGTACTCTTTTTGGAATTTAATTTTTTGCAATTCTTAGTTTTTACAATTCACTCTGTGTATGCTGCTACATGAGTATAGCTGCCTTTGGCGCTTCTCATATTACTGGCTATGTTTTTGTGTTTTATATTGTAATTTGTTTTACTTTTGCAAATTAATTTATATATTTATAAAGAGTGGAAGACATCATGATCAGAGTTAAATCCCTGAAATGTCAATGGGGTGAACATACTGCCAGAAGGTTAGACCATCGTTGGACAGCCGAAATTTTAGATTGGATTCCAAGGGACAGGAAAAGACCCAGAAGAAGACCACATGGGAGATGGGTGGATGAAATTCGAAAGTATGCGGGAGTGACATGGAGGAGACTGGCACAAGACAGATCGTTGTGGAGGAAACTTGGGGAGATCTTCGTCCAGCAGTGGGTTGATAATGGTTGACAATGATGATATATCAGATCAGCATCATCAGCATCTATTATCAATCCACTGCTAGATGAAGGTCTCCCCAGGTTTTCCCCACAAAGGTCTGTATAGCGAATCTTCTCTTTTTTGCCGGTGATGGCTTTCGAACCAACATCTTCGTACTCCGAAGCGGCTGTTCAACCGACTGAACTACGCCGGCAACACTATCTCTACAATTTGTCGCTTTGACTGATGCATCACCTCAGTGGTACGTCACACTTCTCTTGAGCCAATCTCCTCCATGTCATTCCGGCATGCTTTCGAATTTCATCCACTCATCTCCCACGTGATCATCTTTTGGGTCTTTTTCTGTCCATGCAGTCTAAAATTTCGGTCTTTTCTTTTAGCAATATGTCTAGCCCATGGCCATTTCAGGGATTTTACTCTGATCATGTCTTCCACTGCTGTCATTTTCCTGGTCCAATAGTTCCTCTTCTTATGTTTCCTGGTAATACCAAGTTTACATCTCTGGATGTTTCTTTCAACTGTTTTCAGCCTCGGTATCTCGTTTTTAATTAAAGTCTATGTCTCTGCTCCATACCCAAGAACCGGAAGGATGCATTGATTAAACACTTTTCTTTTAAGACATAATGGTATTTTGCCTTTGAAAATTGTACCGTTTCTTCCAAGTGCTCTCCAACAAAGTTTTGTACGTCGATTGGTATCTTCATCAATGTGACCCTCGCTTGATATCTGTTGCCCAAGGTAAATATAGGTATCGGTTACTTCTAGATTTCCCCTATCAATCGCTAAATCATCATTTCTTGTAAAAGCATTGTACATCAATCAATTTTTTTCACTGAAAGTTCATTTTTACTCTTCCTCCTTTACTCTTGTCAGTAAGTTCCTGGATCATACTCTGTAGCTCTAACGGGGTAGTTCAAAAAATTGCAATATCATCAGCAAAACGTGTATGTGTGTGTGTGTTATTGGTTCAGGGTTTGACTACCCCAAAATAATTTCAGCTTAGCATAAAGTCGGCAAAGTGAAACCGAGGGGAATAACAAAAGTACCGTTTTTTTTGTTTTTTTTTTTTTTTCTGTATGTATCATCGTGCACTTGCATCACGCTTTGTTCGTAATCTGCGCGCTGTCTCGTGCGATGTGAAACAGCAGTTGCACAAATATGAAGCCATCCCATGCGTAACGCAAGCCACAGTTGTCCATTGTCTGATGCATCGAAGTGCCCAAGCGTCGGTGGTCATTTTATGCTGACAACAGTTTGTATCACTTGCGAAAAAAAAAGGGGGAGGGGGTGACTGAAAAGGAAAAAGAAAAATTAAGCTACGTTTGCCGGAGCTGCAGAATCTGAACACTGTTTTCTCTTGACACTGATGTTTAATGCTCTCCATCGCGACTGAATCGAACAACGCCTCGTTTCTCTTTCGTGCGAAGCTGAATACACATCCTTTCTATTGATGAGGCTTCATGAGATCAGCTGTTACATGCTAAATTTTAGATCCAGTCCCTTTTTAACTTTTGACATCGTGAGTCTATCTGAGCCGTTATTTCGTCCTGTTTTCGTGCAGCTTTTCGAAAGCGACAGAGATTTACTAGCACAAAATGTTTAAATACGGATATAATGAAAATAATGGTTCAATTTTTATTCTTATCACGCTACAAAGCTACCATGAGGACTGCTAAAAATTTCACCTGTTCTTCAAAGTATATGCTTGTGTTTCGACTTGTCATTCTCTCTGCCTGTCTACCTCTCCTTGATATATTTTATCTTAGGTTATATCACAGTTTTGAAATATTTTTTCTTAAGTTATCACAGATTTCTACTTCAATTACTATTTTTAGTTTAAAAAAAAAAAAAATCTTTCTGCTTGTGGAAATAGTTGGTAGGAGATCCCGGTAGAAAAGACTTATTTTACTAGGTTTTTGCAGAAGGGAGAGTGTTCTCCAGACTGGTCCTTGAAAACTCCATGGATATGACTGTCTCTGTTTTTCTGCAATTCTTCTCCTATTATTATTTTTTTTTTATTTATTTATTTTTTTTTTGTTCGTTCCTTGCTTTGGCAGATTTTTGGTTTACTCATGAATGGAATATGGGACTACACCATACAATACAAGTTTCTGAAGATGTGAATTGCCGCCCCGGTGGCGCAGTGGTCTAAGGCGCTGGCCTCTGATCATTCGTCCGTAAGGGGTCCGGGTTCGAATCCCGGTCAGGCATGGATGTTGTTTGTCTTACGGCACTGGCTCTCTCCCTTCCCTGGAACCAATGACCCTAAATTAGGGACGGGCGACTGCTTATAGCCCATTGAGTTGCTCACGGTGGTCGTTAAACCTCCAATCAAAAAAAAAAAAAAAAAAAAAAGATGTGAATCCGTTTATTGGTGTAAATATGACATAGATGGAAAGTCAGATAATATGCTATCCGGGAGACGATTATCTGACTTATCATCCATGTCATATTTACACCAAAACGCGCATTCTCATCTTCGAAATTTGTATTGTGTGGTGTAATACCGTATTCCATTCATGATTTATCTGCTCCTCCGGGCAATCACGGGATAGAATTCTTAACCTCCAGATTCGCGAAACATGAATGCCGGTTGCTTCGACTAGTGAATCCTGTGATGGTTATATTCAAATTAATCGGAAACTTGAAACTTGGTTGTTCTCGGTGGGGTAGCCTACCCGGGCGCTATCCGGGAGACGCGGGTTCGATTCCCGCTCCAGGACTGCGAAATTTTCAAGTTTTCTGATATTATCTGACTTACCATCCATGTCATATTTACACCAAATAGCGGATTCACATCTTCAAAATTCGTATTTTTCGTTTACTGTTTACTTTTTTGATTTGTAACAATACTTTGTTTTTCTTAGCTGTAGCTCTTCAATATTCTTTGCTGCTGCTTTTGCGCGATTAGATCTTCATGTTCTTTGCTGTTTGTGGGGTATTGTTACTTTCAAGTGTGTATATATATATATCATCATCATCAACAACAATAATTAACAAACTACTGCTGGATGAAGGTCTCCCCAAGTTTCTTCCACAATTGTCTGTCTTGAGCCTGTCTCCTCCATGTCACTCCAACAAACTTTCGAATGTCATCCACCCATCTCCCATGGGGTCTTCTGGGTCTTTTCCTGTCCCTCGGAATCTAGTCTAAAATTTCAGTTGTTCATCTGTGATTCGTTCTTCTGGCTACATGTCCAGCCCATTGCCATTTCAGTGATTTCACTTTGGTCATGGTGTCGTCCACTCTTGTGACTTCCCTTATCCACAAGTTCCTCTTATCTTTCCTGGTTACACCAAGCATATATCTATCCATGTTTCTTTGAGTTGTCTGCAGTCTTTGTATGTCATTTTTAGTTAGGGTCCATGTCTCTGCTCCATGCGTAAGCACTGGCAGGATGCATTGATTAAGCGCACTTTTCTTTTAAGACATAATGGCATACTGCTCTTAAAAAATGTACTGTTTCTTCCAAAAGCTCTCCATCCAAATTTGATACGCCGATTAATTTCTTCATCAATGTGACCCTTACTTGATATCTGCTATCCAAGATAAACGTACGCATCTGTTATCTCCAGCTTTTCTCCATCAATCGATAAATCTTCGTTTCTTGTAAAAGCATTGTACATCACTTTTGTCTTCTGAAAGTTCATTTTTAACCTCACTTCTTGGAAAGGGAGTGAGACAAGGTGACACCATATGTCCCAAGCTCTTTAATGCCTCATTGCAAAATGTCTTTCAATCATTGAACTGGGATGAAGATTAATGTGGATTACTTAACTCACCTTCGTTTTGCTGATGACGTAGTAATCTTTGCAACTACCCCTTCAGAGCTGCAGAGTATAATCCAAGAACTTGTTGACAAGAGTAAAGAAGTGGAATATACAGTATATACATATACACAAATATATACACAAAAAGGTAATCGCCAAAACGATTTTTGTTTACGAATTGCGAAAAATGTGATCTGCAGCGCGACCCCTGCTTACACCCGCGCACGTACGCACACCGAAGAGCCAAAACATTGTGACCACCGCGTCTTCATGCAGATCGAAGCAACAGCAGGTGAACGGCAGCGCACGTGAGTCATTAAACGGTATAAATAACGCCTGTACTGAGCTCTGTTGAGCAGATATTCTTGTACTTCAGGTGGGAAAGGCATAGCACTTAAGTGTGTGTGACAAAGTTTAGATTGTAATGGCCTGACGACGGGTCACAACATTTTGCGGGACGGCAAGGTTTGCCGAGTACTCTTGGTTAGCTGATTAATATCTTCAAAAAGTTGTCCGAGATGGGTAAAGCCACGAGCCGCCGGCAAACTGTGGGCCAACCGCGGCTCGTTGATGTTAGAGGTGAGCGAAGACTATCTCGTATGGTACGAGCTAACAGAGGGGCGAACCCTGCTGAAGATGGAGCTGCAGGCCGCTCCGCGTGTTCATGCTAACCTCGATTGACCGTCGAAAGCGCCTACGATGGGCACGCGAGCATCAAAACTAGACCTTGGATGATTTGATTGGAAGAAGGTCGTCTAATCGGACGAATCTTGTTTCCTGTTGCACCATGTGTATGGACGTGTACGTTGCACGTGTCGTTTACCTGAAGAACTGTTGGCACCAGGATTCACCGTGGGACAAGAACAAATCGGTAGAGGAACTGTAATGGCGATGCTCTGCTGGAAAACCCTGTCCGATTATTCATGTGCAGGAAATTAAGACATCTACCACCTACCTAAATATCATCGCAGGACTAGGCACCTTTTATAGCAACGGCATTTCGCTCTAGTAGTAGCCATGCCCCCCCCCCCGGGATGATCGAGAATGGTTCGCGGAAGATGAGAAGACTTTCAGGTATTTATTGCCTTGGCCTCCAAATTCCTCAGGCATCAGTCCAATCGAGCATCTTTGGTTTGTGTTGAAACACCAAATCCGATGTGCCGTGGAACAACCACGTAACTTACAAGAATCAAGGGATCTGCGAGTAATTTGTTGGAACCAGATGCCCCAAGACATCTTTCGAAATCTTGTAGCGTCTATTCCTCGCCGGATAAGAGCTGTTATGTGCAGGCACGTGAAGGACCAGCATCACATTAGGCAGGTGGTTATAATATTTTGGCTTCTCGGTATATCCATCCGAGCTGATTTCAGCCCATTTTGCATACTTCGAGTTAATTCATTGTAGCCAGTTGAGAGGCTAAGTATGATTCAGAATGGAACTTTTTTTTTTTGCATTTATTAAATTAATAAATCTGAATATGAGTACCAAAATTCTGTTTTGGGAGATCATTGATGAAATCCAAAGATCTTCAGAAAGCCGTTGTACTGATAATACTTGCGTAAGCGGACGAACAACCACTAAGATGCATATAATGATTTTGAAGCTGTTGCTCATATTTTGTTGATTATTTGTGTTTTAAGACAATACAATTCAGCCGGTGTATATAAACAGGGAACAAACAAACTTTTCTGTAAGGCTACCCCCCCCTTTTTTTGTTTTACTCATTAACTTCTAAATCCACATGTAGCCTTCATAAACAATGATCTCTATAAAATATATATATATATATATATACGTCTTTTAGAGAAATACTTCATAGCAGATTTTAAAACAAAGTTAACAAACCAAATACTCTGCCCTATTATTCGTAGAATAGGCATCAAAATATATTATCTTTTGTCCTGTGATTATAGGGATTCCTATGTCCGGGATTAGGCACCTTTTAAGAGATTGTGCCAGCTCAATGTTGTTTGTCCACTGCAGGAAGACTCCCCTGTATACGCCCAAAGTAGGCAGAATTCAGTTTGTAAACATGGCCCCGTTTCAGACAGGCAGTTCTGTTTCCAGACTGTCAAGGTCTCATTAGTGCAGCTTCTCACTTTGGCGACACGCGGTTGCGTTGTTGTTTCACTGATGGACTCTGACCAGTTGCAGAGAAGAAGAGCTTGCTGCTGCTACATCAGTGGTAGCTCGAATTCCGACGACCGTGACTGATAATGTCGACCAGACAAACACGCTTACCCCCCCCCCCCCTTTTTTTTTTTTTTCAGTCTTCAAATGAATTTAAAAATAAGTTATCTGTATATTTCGGACAGTTCTACCCGGCAAGCGGTATTGGTCTGAGGGTTGTCTTTTTATGCGTGATAGAAATATAACTACAACCCAGAATGCTGTTCATTATGCAAAATATGTAGGTGATACAGTTTCTACTTTAAACGTTCCAAGCAGCTGCGTAATTACTGTTAAGCGTGGTTAAGCTATTATTAAGGGTCCGCGACGTGAAGGGGTCCAAAGAGGATTAGAGAAAATACATTTTTAACTCAATCCACCAACAAAAGAGAGAGATGCGAAGAGGGCCGAAAACAGCTACAAACACAAGCCCCCCTTCCTCTGCAACGGCCCTTGTGATCCAGTCTCCTCCATGTCACACCGGTTTTATCCACCCATCTCCCACGTGGTCTTCTTCTGGGTCTTTTGCTGCCCCTAGGTGTCCAATCTAAAATTTCGGTTGTCCATCTGTGGTCTGTTCTTCTGGCAATATGTCCAGCCGATTACCATTTCAGTGATTTTACTCTGATCATTGTCTTCCACTCTTATCATTTTCCTGATTCACGAGTTCCTCTTCTTATGGTTACAGCAAGTATCCATATCTCCCTGCTTGTTCTAGTTGTCTAATATATAAGCATAAAAACAGTAATTTTACACTCATATTAAATATTCATAAGCATACGTAATTTATATGTGAATCCGTAACTACTTCTTTTCATACTGCGTAAAATGTTGAGTAATTTCAGGCGTGACGACAAAATATTTTCAAATAAGATTCAGCGATGTATTGACACCGGATGCGGATATAACAAGGGAAAACCATCGAAATCAGTCGTCCTTTTTTTTTTTTTTTGATCGGATTATTTCTTTTCACAAACTACCATTGTGTGGTCATATGTTCCAAATCCTCATTAAAATCTATGAAAACTCATGAGCAGCTAAAACACCAATAAATCAGAAACGACGCACTCTTCGAAATTGTGAATCACTGTTTCATCATCCGAAATATGTGCCATTTTTCCGAAAACTTTTTTGAGGTGAAAATCCAGCACTTTTGAAACAGTTCTTAATCATCTGTCACTTTATAGCCTCAGGTACTCTTGGAGCGGAATTTCACTCTTTACTCCACCCTACATCCCACCCTTTATGCTATCAGCTACCCGTTCTAGTTCCCTTCCTCCCCTCCCTAAAGATGAAGTTCTCTTTTGCTTTTTCTTAAAAAAATGCAGAAAACAGCAAACAGATAAGAACAGAAAGTGCGGGGAAATGAATTTTTTCATACATAATTTATGCGATTATATCGGGAAGTCTGTTCAATAAAACGGGGATTTTCGTTAACTTCATAAACCCAGTTCTTGTTTTTCAGATATTTATATACAAATACTAGATATAAAACTTGGACAAGCCGCCAACGGTAACCGCAAACTCGAGTACAGTTGGCAAATTTTGAGCGAAGCTGTTGCAAAATCTAAGCTTATTAAAGCGTCTAGTATAACAAATTCTAAAAAACAAACGCGTAACATTTATGACTTTCAGAACAAAAGTACGAAACATTCTAAAAAAGAAATGCTTAAAATTTATCATGAACTCTTTTCTTCACGCCTTCATGTTTGTTGTGATTAGGTTGCATGTAAACAAAGGGGAAATACACACTCAGATCGGGAACCACGGTTTTCATTTTGTATCGCGAAAGACAGACATACACACACATACACAAACTTCCTTTTATTATTATAGATTAAGCAAGTGTTGAGCTAACAGACGGAGTCTTTCTATTTCCTCTTTTTTCAATTCAAACGATTTTTTTAATTAATGCTAGTGAGCTGGCTTTCGTTAAACGGTTCAAGTAAAAAGCTATTTAGTTTTAATTGAAATTCCTCAATGACACGGAATTTCGGAAATCGGAAGGCGTCAAAACCTGACCGTGGACGATGTCCAATCGCATGCCAAACATCACGGTGATCGGATGTGTCATGTCGTACCTATGCCCGAACAACTATTGTCCCGAGTCTCGTATACAGAGCGGATTTTTTTCAATTACTATTAAAATTGGTTAGTTTTTTAATGGTCATTTTTATACGACACTGCCAATCACCATGATACCAACCCCATGTCACTTACCATGTCCTTCCCTTTCTCTGTGGCAAGTGTCACCGCGATCGGCGGAAGATCTTTTGGATGAGTTAGGTAACAAACGACCCCTTCTCAAAACCCGGACCCCCCCCCCCCCCAATGCAAGTTTTGGGACAATTATTCCTCAATGACACTGAATTTCGGGAATCGGAAGGCGTCAAAACCTGACCATTGACGATGTCCAATCTCATGCAAAAAATCACTGTGATCGGATGTGTCATCTCGTACCAATGCCCGAACAACTAATTGTCTCAAGTCTCGTAAAGAGAGATCCGCTCGGCCTTCGGCCTCGCTTTGCTCAATTATCTGTTAACCAATGAAGTAGTGATTTGAAAAGGTAAGAACGCAAATATCTCCTGAACATTTAAAAGAATTTAAACGCAGTAAATAGTAACGCGCTTATGTCATTTAAACCTGTTAGCCATACAGTGAAACCTGTTTATATCGTACACAAATATGACGAATTATTCCCATTTATCGAACTTCAGAAAGCCACCACGAATGTTACGTTAAAAAATATAGGAAGAGGAAAGGTCATATCGAACAAAATGCAGCAGACATGAAGTGCACCAAGAATGGCCAGCTTCTACGTCTTGGAGCGCCAAGACTAGAATATGTTGAGTTCTGTGCGGCCAACACAGTTTAGGATAGGCTTAAGGTTCCTGCTCCAAATAGCAATTTTTGCGACATTCGCTGTTCCTTCGACAAGCGTTACTACTGCAGACTATTCGTTCTGCTGCTTTATCTATTGTTGTTACATTTATTTCGCACTCAAGGTAGCATATTGCGGAATACGTAAACATAACACCGGGGATGCATGCCACTAATGGGCAGTCATTGCAATATGCGATCGAGTGCGGTCCTGCCGATATCGTTTCTTTTAGATGTGCACCTAGCTAGACCTTGATGTGTCATCGATAGTTTTGTCCACACCCGCATATCGATGGTATATCGATTTTTTTCTGAACTATCGATAGTTTTCAAGGCTGCAAGTATAAACCACTCAGCTTACACAGATGGCCCTAGTGATAGCAACGCTCATTATCTGGAGGCAAAAAATGGAAGGCAACCTCATTGATTAATTTTTCTTTCAGCATAAGGAAATTAGGCTATTTAGCACATATCCTTTAATTGTACCACTGCAGTTTTACTTCGTAAATGTTTTCCCTAATTTTAAATCGCTGAAATGTTTCTAATGCTATTTTTATTATTATTATTATTATTATTATTGAGGGTTTAACGACCACCGTGAGCAACTCAATGGGCTATAGACAGTCGCCCGTCCCTAATTTTTAGGGTCATTGACACCAGGGAAGAGAGAAAGCAAGTGCCGTCAGACAAACACTACATCCATGCCTCACAGAGATTCGGACCCATCTCGGAAGAATGATCAGAAGCCATCGCTTAGACCACTGCCCCACCGGGGCGGCGTTTCTAATGCTATGTTAAATGTCAACAAAGGTCCCCAGTGGGGGCACCCTGCTTTTTAATTTTTGAAATTCGTAATACATTATGCTTCAGAAGAGACCAACAGGTGTGGTGTTCCTGGGTCCGCCATGTCGTTTTTCGCCGCATCTACAACTCATCCCAAGCTCAAAAACGACCGAGTTTACAGTTCATGGTCATTTTACGGGATTTCCATACGCATTTCGAGTGCCTATTATGCAGTTTCCTGTTAAACCCGATATATTCATCCCTCTTCGAATTCGGTGCCCCACAGTTTCACTCTTTTCTCCGAGATTTTATCCAATTAATTCTCCAGGGCCGAGGTACCATGCGGTCAGATTCGACAGCCAACTGACACATTCACTCTCCACCCCACCGTCGATTCTACTCTCAGTGTTAACTTAACGAGGTTAGGCTTATGAAAAAAATCGCAGAAAAATGGAGTAACTGAGCCACAGCCCCACTGGAAACTTAATTATTTATTCATTTCCTCACCACGAATTATTTCCGCGATTTGTCCAGTTTTTTTTTTTTTTTTCTTTTTTTTGAAAAATTCCTTTGCCTGCTAGAACTGAAAAATTACTTTCTTTGGCTTTTGTGGAAAGAAAAATGGCGAAAATATCATGCAACGCAAAACAGAATTTGATAATTAGGTAACTATAAATTTGCCCGTGCGTCACGGAAATTATTTTATCGGACTTCATTTATAAATACGGAAAGGTAAGTAACACTGTTGCCAGAAATCATTCTTCAGCACAGAAATTAAAAAAAAAAAATTTAGGGGGGGGGGGGGTTGAAGGACCACCGCGAGCGACTCAGTGGGCTATAAGCAGTCGCCTGTCTCTAATTTGGAGCCACTGGTTTCAGGGAAAGGGCAGAGCCAGTGCCGTAGGACAGACACAACATCCATGCCTCACCGGAATTCGAACCTAGATCCTTCTCGGACGAACAATCAGAAGCCATCGCTTAGACCTCTGCGCCACCAGGGCGGGCAACGTTTCTCAGGTGCAATTAATTGTTAACGAAACGCTGTGTTATCGATTGTATATCGATCTACTATCGGAATCGGTCGATGGTCGCAACTACCGATATTTTTCCAGGTCTATGTGCATCTAATTCGCGCCTCCATTGTTGTTTAAGGTGGTTCCTTCTGTACATATTTTCTTCGCAAATAATGTATTCCCAAGAATGAAAATTTGCACATCGATAAAACTAACTTTAAGTTATAGCATGGGATACTTAATACTTTCTAAAACATAACCATAACTAAGCAATCCAACATTTGTTTGTCTAATGACCTCATCAATGTACAGGTAGTGCCATCTATTAACAGGTCTGAACGTTACTCAAAGAAAAATGAATGATTTTTAATATAATTAGGGTTATGTTTTAGCAAGTATTAAGTATCCCATGCTATAACTTAAAGTCAGTTTTATGGATGTGAACATATTTTCATCCTTGGGAATACATTAATTGCGAAGAAAATATGTAAAGAAGTTTTACTATTGGATACATAAGGCAGAGATTTTAGGTGGAACCAAGTTAATAGCTTCTGTTCTGATTCGTCCTTCCGTCGTTATTTCCCGATGTCAGTCGTGATACGAGTGAATATTAACGCATTTTATTTCTACAGTCATTTGGTGAAAAACGTGATCTTCAATTTTAAAGCATTCTCTTAAATGGTTCATTTTAAACTGAAAGAATGTTGTGCCCTCTTCTCCGTTTAATCTCATTGTGGCATAGTTTTTCAGCTTAGTTCATTGCTCGGACGTTATAAGTGACTTTGAACTTGATGGATTGTTTCGTTTCTGTCATCACGTGTCGAAACATACTCTGTTACTGTGCTGGTGTCAGCTTTCGTAACTTAACGGATACAAACTCAGATCATATCAGATAAGCCAGTGACATTCTAGAAGCAGCAGTCTTAAATTCCCCTCTATTTTTAGAATGTCACTGAAGGCTCTGGATTTATGGACACAATAGGATTTCATGTGCGGCAGCTCAGCTGAAAGGTACGAGTTTACGTTCGAGGTAATGGATTACCTTGAAAAATGGTATGAATTTTGATTCTGAGGTACCTTTCTGCCACTTCCTGTTTTACGTTATAAATTTGAAAATGTTGCACGATTTTGACTTTGTGAAGAGCTATTTTTTAAAGTAAGGTATAAATGTATCAAACTCCATGGTAGTTACGAAGTCTTCTAAATTCTGGGGCGATAGCATAATCCATTTTCATGGCTCTAAAATTGATTTTTTCTTTCAAAAATAAAAAGCAAAAAATTTGTTCATAATTCTTTTTCTCGCAGATTAATTGATTTTCAGGAATAAGTGCATACAGAAATTTCACTTTGCCGAATTTTCTTATAATGATTTGCCGTAAATTTTCTCATATAACATTATTATTCCTTCTCTCAGGTGGATCGTTATTATTATCCTTAATATTATCGACTCAGTTCTCTCCTGTACCATCATACTAATTCTTATATTAAATCTGACTTGAATGACTTTTTTTTTAAGTGTGAATGGCGAGCGCTTAATTCAGACTTGTACGCCTGTCAGACACAGAATTTGGGGATTCGTTGGGTACGCCTGTCAGACACAGAATTTGGGGATTCGTTGGTTAGAATGCCCTTAGGGACTACATGAAGACAATTTAAAACATTTAGTCGAGGGAACTATTAACATATACAGTGAGACCCCTTTTATGCACGCGTTTAGAGCCACCTGACATGCGATGTCGGATTGCCGTCCGACATGGGTTGCCCAAAATAATGTGAACACCTTGGGAAAAAAAAAAAAAGTTTTACGTACCTATTAGGGTGTTTGTGGGATCACCTTTGGCATTCAAAACCTCCTGAATCCTCCTAGAATGGTAGCATACAAATCCTGGATGGTGGTTAGTGGGATGTTACACAATTCTTCACGTAGAAACTGCTTCAGGTCCTTGAGAGATGCAGGAGGAGGATAACAGGATCTTTCTCTGTTTATCAACTCAGACCACACTGGCTCGATGATGTTTAAGTCTGGTGACTGGGGAGGTCGACGAAGGCATATGCGGGGAACATGCGAGGCGTTGCTTGTGGTGACTGGAAGTCATCATGTGTGTCCTCGTTGGTCTCCCGTTGTTCAACCCCAGGCGAAGCGTGGTACTCCGCATGGTGCATGTGGAAATAGGTCGAACTGCACCACTGTAGTACTGGTGGGTGAGCTGGGTGACTGCCGCACGTCGTTGCTGAGATACTAGTCACGTCACCTCTCAGATCAACCGCTCGTGGCTGACAGGGGTCAGCCACGAGCGGTTGAATGTGAGCCCTTCTGTTTGATGTCTGTGCACGGGTTAATCCAGTCCTGGTACACCCTTGATACAGTAGTACGGGAGCAGCCAACAAGTGTGGCTGACAGTGACGAAGCGTGGCTTTGTAAGTAAGCGAAGCAATGCAGTTAATATGCAAAAATAGATGGCAAAAGTGATATGAATGAAAATTTATAATAATTAAAATCAACAAGTGACCCGTACTTTACATGCTACGTTGACAATACGGCATAGCAGAAAGCATCGTAAGACCCCCAACGCGACCATGCGCGGTACCACCAAAAAGAAATGTCTATGTAGAAGTTCAAATGCAAAGATTTATATAAAAAAAAAAATGTTCAGGGAAAATGTCAAAAGGGAAAGAAACTTGTCTACCCACACAACAAAAGAATAGGGGGTTGCTTCTATCAGAGCTGAGCCCGAAAGCCGTAGAATATTTACTGCGGCTCGGGCTCTTAGAGGGAAGGAGAGCGAGATAATTTTTTTTATTTATAAATGTCATTTTATATGATTTATATAGAAAAGTAACCAAAGCTCTTATGGAAACAGCAACAAAATTAGCTGGGTCTAAGAACAAGTTGCATGTAAACAAATTATCAGGAAAAACCAAAATGTTGATGCAAAAAAGAAGAGAGATGAGGACAACTAAAGAAGATGTGACTTCCAAAGTGGAATATATAGAGCTATGCAAGACAGCACGAAAAAGTATCACTGAAGACGTAAGGAAATTCAACTGTGAGCTAGTGAGGAAAGCAATTGAAAACAACCAAAGCCTAAAGATAGCAAAGGGACATCTCAGTAAGGGAAGAAAACAGATTATGGCTCTGAGAAAAGAAGATGGTTCTATAACAAGAAATAGAGGTGAAATTTTGACAAGAGTGAAAGATTTCTACTCCAAATTATATGAAAGGGATGATACATGTACTCCAGACATCATGAAAGGTACCAGAGTTCTTCCAGTCCTCCCAGCAGAAGTTGCACATGCAATCAAGAACATGAAGCGGGGGAAAGCTCCAGGAGAAGATGAAATTACTATAGACATCATACAAGAAGCAAGTGGAGAAATTGAAACAGTACTCGCCCAAATTTTCACTCGATGCCTTAATGAAGGGAAGATTCCTGAGGATTGGAACAATGCTACAATGATCCTGCTACATAAAAAAGGTGACATTGAGGATCTCAGGAACTACAGACCTATCAGCCTCCTATCAGTGGTTTATAAAATCTTCACTAAAGTTCTTTCACACCGCTTGAAGGTAACACTGGACATGGCTCAACCGAGAGAACAAGCTGGATTCAGGAGTGGCTACAGCACAATAGATCATATCCACGTACTGAGAGAACTAATTGAAAGAGCGAGGGAATATGAACTTCCATTGTGCATGGCTTTTATCGATTATGAAAAAGCCTTTGATTCGGTGAAACCATCAGCAGTTACCACGGCTCTGAAATCCTGCGGTATTGAAGATGCATACATTAATATTATTAATAACATCTATGAAAATGCAAGTGCAAAGATTCGGCTGTTTGAAAATACAACACACATAAAAATTGGAAAGGGAGTGAGACAAGGGGACACCATATCTCCGAAGCTCTTTAATGCCACATTGGAAAATGTCTTTCAATCACTGAACTGGGAAAACAAAGGGATAAAGATTAATGGAGATTATCTAACCCACCTTCGTTTTGCTGATGACGTAGTCATTTTTGCAACTACCCCATCAGAGCTGCAGAGTATGATCCAGGAACTTGCTGACAAGAGTAAAGAAGTGGGATTAAAAATGAACTTTCAGAAGACAAAAGTGATGTTCAATGCTTTTACAAGAAATGAAGATTTATCGATTGATGGAGAAAAACTGGAGATAACAGATACGTATGTTTATCTTGGACAGCAGATATCAAGTGAGGGTCACATTGATGAAGAAATTAATCGGCGTACAAAACTTGCCTGGAGAGCTTTTGGAAGAAACAGCATAATTTTCAAGAGCAATATGCCATTATGTCTTAAAAGAAAAGTGTTTGATCAATGCATCCTTCCAGTGCTTACGTATGGTGCAGAGACGTGGACCTTAACTAAAAGAGACATACAAAGGCTGCAGACAACTCAAAGAAGCATGGAGAGGTGCATGCTTGGTATAACCAGGAGAGATAAGAAGAGGAACTCGTGGATCCGAAAAATGACAAGAGTGGAAGACATCATGATCAGAGTTAAATCCCTGAAATGGCAATGGGCTGGACATACTGCCAGAAGGACAGACCATAGATGGACAGCCGAAATTTTAGATTGGATTCCAAGGGACAGGAAAAGACCCAGAAAAAGACCACATGGGAGATGGGTGGATGAAATTCGTAAATATGCGGGAGTGACATGGAGGAGACTGGCACAAGACAGACCGTTGTGGAGGAAACTTGGGGAGACCTTCGTCCAGCAGTGGATTGATAATGGTTGACAATGATGATGATGATATATAAAATCACATATAAATTATCATATAAAATGAGATTTATATAAATGTCATTTTATATGATTTTTATAGAGAATTTTTTATTATAAATGTGATTTTATGTGATTATGAAAATGATCTAAAAGACAAAGTATTTTTTCTAGAATACAGTCTTCGTAGTTTTGGGACTTCACGTGGCCGTGTACTGTAGATGTGTCTGAGTCCATTGCTTCCATGGCGTTTACACTCCTCAGAAGAGTAAAAATAAAAGATACTGAAAAAAAAAAAGCCCGGTGCGTTATGTTGGTGTGATCTTTTTATTTTACTTTAATGCTACATATTTTTAATTCACTCAAAAGAAAGCGCATGAACCAAAGGTAAGCAATGCTTCCATTGACGCTTCGCCACGGTGGCTGACCAATGTGAGCCCTTCTGCTGGATGTCTGTGCACGGTTAATCCAGTATTGATACACCCTTGATACAGTAGTACAGGAGCAGCCAACAAGTATAGCTGACCAATGTGAGCATTTCTGCTGGATGTCTCTGCATGGTGAATCCAGTCCTGGTACACCCTTGGTAAAGTACTACTGTGCCAACCAACAAGTGCGACTGTTTCCGAAATACTGACACCTACCTTCCGGGTCTCAAGTATATGGCCGCGGTCAAATTGGCTTAAGTAGCCACATATCCCCATTACTGGCAAACGTTTGCTGATTACGTACATAGAATAGGTATGCACAATGTACGCTGATGAGCCCATTACATTATGACCACCTACCTCATAAGATGTAGCACCACCTTTAGCCCGCAAAACAGCGGCCACTCGGCTAGGCATCGATTCGATGAGTGGCGATAAGTATCCTGGGGTATATGGTACGAAAATGTACCGAAACTGGAGGGCCTGCTGTAGACATAAAATGTCAACAGCAGGTCCTCCAGTTCCCGTACATTTCGAGGTTGTGGTGATTTAGCACGAACCTGCTTCTCCAAGTCAAACTATAAATGTTCGATTGGGTTCATGTCAGGTGAATTTGAAGGCCAGGGCATTAACAGAAAGTCACCAGCATGGTCCTCGAACCACTCCTTGACGATTCTGGCAGTGTGGCATGGAGCATTATGCTGTTGGTAATGGCCACCACCAGCAAGGAACACAATTGTCATGAATGGGTGAACTTGGTCCGCAACAATGTTCAGATACCTGACAGCTGTCAGAGATTGTGCTAACGGGACCTAAAGTGTTCCAAGAAAACATCGCCCACAGCATAACACCGCCGCCGCCGGCCTGTTTCCGCCCAACAGAGCATCCAGGGGCCATAGCTTCCGTTGGCATTCGGCGTATCCGCGCTCGGCCCTCTACGTGATGCACCAAGAATCTTGATTCGTCAAACCAGGCCACTTTCTTCCAATCATCCATGGTCCAATCTCGATTATCTTGCACCCATTTCATGCGTTGTTGGAGATGACGTGCAGTGAGCACGGGGACCCGGCTGGGTCTTCGGCTACGCAGGCCCATGCGCAGAAGGCTGCGATGAACTATGTGCTGTGACACATTACTTTGTTCACCACTGTTTTAGCTGCGGGTGATTTGTCGCACTGTGTTCCTGCGGTCGCTGTGAACAATGTGCGATAATCTCTGCTCCCCTCTGGCATCAATGAGCTGCGGACGCCACGCGGCTGGACGACGGCTCGTTGTTTGGACATCCGTGCACCACTTTTGATACGTACTCACTGTAGCGGCACGTGAACAACCCACAAGACGCGCCGTTTCCGAGATCGTAGTTCCGAGGCGTCGTGCCATCACAATTTGTTCTTTATCAAACCCCAGTAAATCGGCAGCTTTTTCCATTCTAACTCCGAACACTCTACTAACCGAAAGCCGGTCCTCGAGTTGTGTATATACTGCTCTATGAACTTCACCTGCGCCACCGTTCGGTGTCCAGGCGCGCTCATTTCTCTAGGCTGGGGGTGGTCATAATGGAATGGCTCATAGGTGTATAGCAGCCGCACGTGACGTTGATATCACATAGTACTTCATTATCGTTCCGAATATGTAGAACGGGGAAGGAGGTGTTTTTCGCTATACATAAAAAATACATATTTCAATCAAAATTGAGTAATATATCTAATAAAATACACTCGCAAATGTTATTTAAATATCAAATTATGCTTCCATTATACTGATATCCTCAAATATTTTCCTGTGGATAATATTTTATTTGAAATAATTCAGTTTTCTGGTAGGAGCGCCCATGGATAGTTTTATTCGCAAAAAAATTTTTTTTTCATTGGATTGTTAGTTTTCATAAATTGTTTCGAATTCCCATTTGACGATAAACGTTCGATTACTATTACAATTTGTGTTGCTACATATACTTTTGTCTCAAAAGACAATTTCATTACACTCAATAATTTGACATCTTTCTTGGTTAAAAAAATCTCGCGTCTGCTTTCTTAGGTTTCTTGTATTAAAAAGTAACATCGATAATTTGCCTTAAAACCCTGTAAAAGAAATGTTCTTAGATTGAATGAACTCAATAGTTCAATGAAATGTTATGAAATTACAGTGTTCACTGGAACGAACTGCAAGGATTGTTTAAAATATTTTTTTTTTCTCAGATTTGATACTTCGGAGAGACAGGACGCTTTAAGTGATGCGATAGGTGATTGGGAAACATCTGAGCGAATGATTCAAGGTGTCTGACCTCCCTTTAGTTCACCATTGTTGATGCGTGTCCGCCTCGTTTCGATGCCCTTCAGTTTCACATCAGTACTGATGAAACTGTGGACCATTCGATTTATGGGGCATAACTCCCAGATCCCAGTCACTGCCCTTTTCAAGAGGTAGCTTCTTATTAAATTTAGACCGAGATAAGGTGCCCAACATTAAGACATTTTGTTTTAGTTAAAACGTCGGAATCGAGAAGGAGTCCCACTGCTAGTTAAAACCTCGAAAATACAAAAACAAATCCAGCAAATTCTATCGATTTTTAATAGTTTTTTTTTCGTTTACTCAGCTAATTGTTTTGAAAAAAAGGTTTTGGTTTCCCCTTTTCGATCGAAGGTTTTAATTCCTGTGTCCGAACTAATTCGTTTTTAAATATCAGTTACGTAAGCTCAATTAATCTCAGATATAATGTGATAAATTTTTTTTATCGTATATCTCTAAATAACCTTCCATTTGAGTTTCTGTTTTCTTATGTAAATTTCATTATTTCTTGTTAAAAGTTTTCTCACTGAACGACACATACAGGGGATGGACAGAATAGTGTGAACACCTAGATAAAGAAGATTTTACGTACTTAGTAGGGTGTGCGACCACCTTTGGCATTCAAAACCGCCTGAATCCTCCTTGGACTGGAAGCATGCAAACTCTGGATGGTGGTTAGTCGGATGTTATACCATTCTTCATGCAGAAACTGTTTCAGGCCCTTAAGAGATTCAGGAGGAGAATAACGGGATCTTACTCTGTTTTTCAATACAGACCACAGTGGCTCGATAATGTTTAAGTCTGGTGATTGAGGAGGCGAAGGAAGGTGTGGAAGTTCGTCCTCATGTTCATCAAACCATAATTGGACATTCCGAGCTCTGGGAATTGGGGCGTTATTGATAGATAGCACCCCCTGCCGGAAGCAATACCTAAACCATTGGATGGACTTGGTCAGCCAAAATTGTTCCATACGCCCTGCCAGTCATCCGTCCTTTCAATGTGATCAGGGGATCTGCTGAAAACCATGATATGACCGCCCAGAGCATGACATAATCACCACCATGGTGCACTGTTTGGAGCACACAGTCTGGGTTTTACGCTTTTGACGGTGTTCTCCACAAATAAACACGTCCTGCGGAGAAGAATAGTGTGAGTGTGAATTCATCCGACCACATTACACTCGTCCATACATCGACAGTCCACGTTGTATGCTCCTGGCACAACTGATGTCACCGTTGTGCATCACCAGACGTTCTGCAATAGCAGCTCTGCCATGAATATCTTGTTTATGCAGTTCCCACAGCACTGTTTTCGTTGATACTGGGGTCTGGAGATGCAGATTGAGCTCCACACTAATTTTTGCTGCTGTGGTCTTCTTATTATGGGTAACAATCCTCTTTAATGCTCTCCTGTCTCTATCAGTCAGGGTCGTTTTCCGGCCGCTCTTATATTTCGCAGACGAAGTTTGCCGCGAACACGGTATGCTGTCATGACGCTAGACACAGTAGCTCTCGATAGCCCCACTACCCTGGCGACTGTTGTCGCGAAGGCACCCGGCCTCCAACAATTAGCCCTCTTTCGAAGTCAATTAGGTCGCTCATTTAGTCTTCACCTTGAAAGAAATTTTGGGACAAGACACTTTAAATGCACTTAAACAGGACTTTGAGGTTCTAAACAAAGCTATTACAACCCAAAAGTGGTGGATACCTTTGCGTATTGCGTGGTGTTCACATCATTCTGTCCAACCCCTGTACTTCCCCGAAGAGCTTTTAACAATTCGGCAATATTGACAGTGAGTCAGGACTAGATATGAATGCCAATATTGAATGAAGAAGAGAGAGTTGAAGGCTAGTAGTTGATGTGGAGTTGTCGAAATATTTATATATGATAGAGATACTCTGAAGATCCAAAACGTATTATGTCTACCTGCTTAATATGATGATGGCCCCAAAACAGCTCTTACCAGGCGCGTTATAGACACTATAGTATTTTTAAAGGTATCTTGTGGTATCTGGCAGCAACCCGCTGCCAACAGATCCTTTAACTCTTGTTAGTTACCTGGCTAACCCGCAGCTGTGCGTATTTGCTGTTCCACCACAAACGACAGATGCTCGACTGGATTGATGTCTGAGAAATTTGAAGGTTAGGGCGATACTTGAATTATTCATCATGGTCCGCCAACCAATTTAGAAACATGCGGGCAGTGTGGGAAGGTGCATAATCCTTCTGAAAGAAGGCACTACTACAGGAGAATACCGTTGCCATGAAAGGATGTACCTGGTATCTGCTATGATGTTTAGGTAGGTGGTAGAAGCAATAGTTTCATGCACGTGAATGACTAGATCCAGGGTTTCCCAGTAGAATATTACCCAAAGCATTACACTTCCTGCACTGACATGTTTTCGTCCCACGGTGCAACTTGGTTTCAACACTTACCCAGGTAAACGACGATATCCGCCCGTCTACGTAGTGCAACAGGAAAGGAAGATCATCGGACCAGATGACCTTCTTCCAATCATTCAAGATCAGTTTTCATGCTCGCTTGCCCATTGTAGGTGCTTTTGACAGTGAACTGAGGTTAGCATGGGTACTTGGAGCGGTCCATGGCTACGCAGCCCGATTTTCAGCAGGATTCGATGTACTATGTGTTGTGATACCTTACCCCCTTCCCTAGCATTCAAATTACTGGCGGTTTGCGCCACAATATCTCTTCTGATGGTTCGTACCGTACGGGATAGCCTGCGCTCACCTCTAGCATCAATGAGCCGTGGCCTGCCTGCCCCTTGCCGGCGGTTCGTGTTTTCTCTCTCCTCGGACCACTTTTTTGAAGGTGTTAATCACTGCTGACTGAGCGCCTCACAAGCCATGCCGTCTCGGAAATGCTCTGACCTTGTTGTCTGGCTATTAGAATTAGGCCTTTGTCAAACTCGCTTAGGTCCGCTGCCTTTCCCATCTGGTGAAAAAGAATATCACTGATTAACAGAGAGAGAGAGAGCTCCGTATCAGGTGTTAACGACCACTGTGAGTAACTCCATGTGCTATAAACAGTCGCCCGTCCCTAATTTATGGCCACTGGTTCCACGGAAAGGGCAGCCTGTGCCGTAAGTCAAACACAACATTCATGCCTTACCGGGTTTCGAACCCGCATCCATCTCGGACGAATGGTCATAAATCGGATCCTTTATTTCTTTAAAACAGATGCAACGGCATCACACGCACAAAATATAGATACTGGACAACTGGAAGCAATGTGATTTGGCCCGACGAGTCATTTTCAGGTATTTCGAATATCGGGGAGACTGTACGTTTGGTGAACTTGCCAAAAGAAGCGCACAATCCCAACTGTCTTATCCGAACAATTAAGCATGGTGGACGATCGGTATTGGTTCAGGCAGCGATCTCCTAGTATCATTTATGTCCTATTAGACCTCTGAACGACCGAGTTACGCCATTGCACACCTTGTTATTCAGGATGACTAGTTTAGTCCAATGTTGGATGACTAGGTTTGTCCAATGTTGGATGACTAGGTTTGTCCAATGTTGGATGACTAGGTTCGTCCAACGATGCCGTTTCTCAAGACGATAATGCTCCAACACATACGCACAGCCACATGTGTCTAATCATGGTTTCAGAGTATGAAACTAAATTTAAATATCTCCCAAACCCCGTACAATCAACAGATTTGAAGATTACTGAGCTCTATGGAGAGAATTAGAAAGGAGAGTGAGAAACAGATTTCCTTCGCCGTTGTCATTCTAGGAGCTTGACGCTCCTCGATGAGAAATGGTCCAATATTCCTCCGAAGGCTGTTTACTGTTTATTTGAATCTATGTCACGTCGAATACAAGCTGCTGTAAAAGCACAAATGATATCCAAACACCCTGTTAAATTATATCTGTAACTCTCCTCACAGGTGTTTCCTTTACTTTGTTCATACCCTGAATAATTGTAGCAAATTTATTTATATTTTTATTACGCAACCGCAACCAATCGATAACTTCGTTGGTGGAGACGGCCGACTTTTGATTTTGTGGCTGTTTTGCCTGTCTAATCTAGTAATATAATCAGGTGGATGAAGGATGAGCTGCATCATGTGCTGGCTGTGATAAAGCGTATTTTGAATGATAACATCATAAAATGTTTTTGCTTGTTGCCCAGGTTACGAATGTTGCATGAAGTGAGTTTTGTTCGCTATTGCTGGTTTGTGAAGCACTCTGATATCTACAGGATAACTCATTCCTGTGCTGTCGGGAAATAATTTGGTTGAATTTCCGTAATAACGGAAGAAACTTATTACATTTTTTACCCATAAATAGGGATCTCTTTGTACTAACAATCCATTATGAGTCGAACCCTCCTCATAAAATTAAATACATTTCATTATGCCGTGAAGTAAGTATCTATAATAGTTGTACTTGATTTGAACTGCAATATGTATTTTGTGACCGGATCTCAGTTATTGCTGCTTTTCTGTAGAGTTTTGTTTTATTTCGAGGCTAATTTCACGCTGGGAGGAAAGGATATGTGGCCGCCCCAGTAGCGCAGTGGTCTGAGCGCTGGCTTCTGACTACTCGTCCGAGATGGGTCCGGGTTCAAATCCCGGTGAGAAATAAAGGTTGTTCCTCTATCGACACTGGCTCTCTCTCTTCCCTGGAACCAGTGGCCCTACATTAGGGACGGGCGACTGCCTATAGCCCAACGAGTTGTTCACGTTGGTCGCTAACCCCCTCCCCGAAAGGATGTGTGCATGTGTTCAACTAGATGATTAATTATTGTTTTAAACGATGCAAAACGTGTTTGTAATGCAAGTTACGGCTTTTAAAATCAACTGAGGATAAAGACTAGTTTTTCCGAAATGTTGACGTTGACACCCCCCCCCCCCCCCTTTTTTTTTTCGTGGCTATGGTGGAGAATTCGAGTGGTTGTAAACTCATTTAACTTTTGTTTTGTTTTATTCGAATCTGGAAAAATGCAATTTTGAAGCAAGATATAGCAACAATTTTACTCGAAATACTGAGAAGAAAAAAAAAAAAAAAAGGTAGAGCTAAAAGAATATGCACTTCCTCGTACGTCTCGCTGAGGCTCAAAATACTTTTTTTTTTTTAAGATTTTATCGTGTGCTACAGAACCTAGGAAGCTTTACCGCCTTTCCTTATTTAAGCACAATGGCACGAGAAATTCTGTAGCTATATATGCGCTGTAGCTTGCGCAGTGTGTTAAGTTTCCAGAAATTTGAATTTAACACACCGATATGTTTCAGAGGATCAGAACCACGCCTGCGTATAGTGACAAACTGCATAACACAAGAATTCGGTGAAGAATGCTACCTGGTGGCCAAGCAGTGAGATGCGCATAACGAACTAGGCAAGGATGAGACATTAGTGGTGTTTATCTTACCGTGCTGATTCTGGGTCTTCCCTGCGATCGGTATCCGTAAATATGGATGGACGAGTACATATAATAATCGTGGATACTTACTTAAAGGTGTCGTGTACCTCAAAATCAGCAATAAAAAAAAAAAAACTGGTGAATGCTAAATATATCAAAAGTAGAGTGATCAAGCTGTATTCATTAAAAGGGGAGTGGTCAAGCTGCAGATATTAAAAGCGGAAGTTGCATGCACTAAAAGGGGAGTGGTCAAGCTGCAGATATTAAAAGTGGAAGTTGCATGCACTAATAGTAGAGTTATAAAGCTTGTTGACACTAAAAGTGGAAGTGGCATTTACTATAAGTGGAGTGAAAAGCTTGGAGACATTAAAAGTGGAAACAACATTTATTAAACGTAGGCTGGTGGAGTTCAGACATTAAAAATAGAAGAATCATTTATTAAAAGGTGGAGTGGTCAAGCGATAGACATTAAAAGTGGAAAAAAGTTTTCATTAAAAGCGAAGTGTTATAGCTGTATATATTAAAAGGAGGTGGTAAAGTTGTACATATTAAAAGTGTGATGTCCAATCTGTATATATTAAAAGTGAAAGTAGAATTTACTAAAGATCAAGTGATCAAGCTGTGGGATATAAAAGTGGAAGTAATATTTATTAAAAGTGTAGTCGTCAAGCTGTAGACATTAAAAGTGGAAATGGCATTTATTTAAAGTGATAGCATTTATTAAAGTCGAGTGATAAAGCTGTAGACATTAAATGTTGAAGCATGTATTAAAAATGAGGTGGCCTAGCTGTATATATTGAAAGGGGATGGTCCAGCATATATATTAAGAGTATAGTGGTCAATCTGTATGCGTGTATTAAAAGTTTAAGTAGCATTTATTAAAGGTGAAGTAATCAAGCTCTAGACAATAAAAAAAGTTGAAGTAACATTTATTAAAAATATAGTCGTCAAGCCTTAAAAGTGGAAATAGCATTTATTAAAAAGTCGAGTGGTAAAGTTATAGACATTAAAAGTGTAGTCATCAAGCTGTAGATATTAAAAGTGGAATGGTAAAGCTGTAGACATTATAAGTGGAAGTAGCATTTATTAAAAGTGGAAGTAACATTTATTAAAAGTGGAAGTAACATTTATTAAAAGTGGAAGTAACATTTATTAAAAGTGTAGTCATCAAGCTGTAGATATTAAAAGTGGAAGTAACATTTATTAAAAGTGAAGTGGCAAAGCTGTAGACATTAAAAGTGGAAGTAACATTTATTAAAAGTGGAGTGGCAAAGCTGTAGACATTAAAAGTGGAAGTAACATTTAGCCGACCTGGTAGCTCAGTGGTCTCAGCGCTGGTTTTTGACCATTCGTCCGAGTGGACCCGGGTTCCAGTCCCTGATGAGTCATGGATGGGCTGTTTGTCTTACGTCACTGGTTTCTCTCCCTTCCCTTGAAACAGTGGCCCCAAATCGGAGACGGGCGACTGCTTTGTAGGCTTTAGAGTTGTTCACGGTGTTCACACATTAAACTCCGAAACAAACAAAAGCAAAAAAGTAGCATTTATTAGAAGTTGAGTGGTCAAGCTGTAAACATTAAACGTGGAAGTAGCATGTATTAAAAGTGCAGTCGTCTTCCTGCTAAGAACTGCGAAATAATCATCTCGGAACTGAAGCAGGTAGGTGCTTCATCCGCATCACGCGACACCCGTGCGTGAAGCGATGGTCACCCTTCAGGAAAGGTCACGAACCCCCGCAACCACATATCCGGAACCATGCAAGTCAAGCTTCGTTGGATCCGGGGAGCTCATCATCGATGATTTCTCTCCCTCTATGCCAATATCCCTACGGTTCATAGCAGCAGTAGCTGCTATTGTGTAGTTCAATGAAGTTGATGACGGGAAACGAACGCATCTCGATTTGGCCGACACTTTCCCATCTTACGCGTGACTGGAGAACTACCGTATGGAAGGGGTCTCTCCTGAATAGGTCAAGGAACCCACCAGGTTAAAGAAACAGAGAGTAACACCACCTTCAGGTGAATGAATGATGAGGATGGGCCAATAGCTCTGGCTTTGTGTGTTTGCTTGTCATACATGTGCTTGACAGTACGCGAGGGGCGTTCAGATAAGTCTTAATCCCAGAGTTCGGATGTTAACAATGTTTGTCCGTGTCGTATAATCCTTTGTCAACACAAAAATGACGAGACAATCACTGGATATTGCCTGTTGGAATTTGAGTTGATTTCTTGCATCACTCAGGAAAATTGTATATGCGAAGCCAGGGTTGGTCTGAGTGTAAGTACGAATATAGGCATGTGCTAAATTTAAGCCTCCCCCCCTTCCTTTGATTATTTTTTCCAGTATGAAACACTCAAACACAATAAGAAATAGCTCTAATCTCAACTTAGTACGCTCAGTGGATATGTCACTTACTCACAATTATACATTATATTGACAAACGTCACCGCACACCTAGAAGAGAAACATAACATAGCATTTATTTACATACATTAGTACGGTGTCGGTCCACCTTTGGCCTTAATACATGCACTGAACCTTCGAGACAGGCTTTCGACTAGGTTTTGGAACACAGCGATAGGTATGTGCTTCCATTCAGTACATAATGCTGCCGCTAACTGTTGCTTAGTAAACCGCTTATGTGACGCTCTAATTCATCCCATACGTGCTCTATGGTATTAAGATCATGGCTCTGTGCTGGCTAGTCCACACACGATACGGAATTATCGTCAAACCACGACATAACAGTCCTTGCTTTATGTCTCTGTGCATTATCCTGCTGGTAACAACAAGGCTCGGTTTCATAGTATTGTCACAGAGTTGGTAGAGCATAGTTGTCCAGAATATCGAGGTAGACGTGCTGGTTAACAGGTTTGTCCACGATAACCAATGGGCCGGGACCATACCACGAAAAACACCCCCACACGAGTACACTGCCAGCTCCAAACTTGACTGTAGGAACAGTACACTGTAGTAAATAGCGTCCCCCCCCGGCTGTCGCCATATCCACACACAGGCATCAGACTGATGGATTGTGTACATGGATTCATCAGTCCATAAAACCCGTTTCCATTTATCTATGGACCACGATAAATGTTCTTTACACCATGCTAAATGACGAGTATCATTCCGAGTGGAGATGAAAGGCTTTTGAGCAGCCGCACGACCACGGTAACCCATGGAATGAAGCTCTCTGCGAATGGTACATGTACATACCGAGGTTCCAGCATTTTTACTCACCTGTACACTGAGGCTTTGTGCAGTACTCCGTCGATTAGCTGTAACGACTATCATGAGGCTTCGACGTTCTCTATCACTGATTTTCTTTGGTCTGCAGGTACGTTTTGCTACCTCAGGCACGCCATGTGTCTTCCACTTATTCAGTACATCCAAAACAGTTGACTTGGGTGTTTAAACGCCTCTCGGTTTCTCTTATGGACAACACTCTAATATAACACCCAACAATCTTTCCTCTCTCAAAGTCAGTTCTCTCCCGCCGCGACATTTTCACTCAACCTCCACAGTGCGATATGATCGCGGTCAGCTGCAGGCTTGGTTTTATACAGTTTGCAGCTGTACCGCGCATCTTAGCAACGCAGCGGGTCCGTTCATTTGCTTTTGAAGGGGTGTCTAGTGACTTTTTTCAATATAGTGTATGCTACGGTACAAATAAACAGCACAATATAATAGTGTTAATAAATAATCATAATGATTTTTGTCACAAAATGACTGAATCATGCATAGTTGTCTGCCTTATTTACATGAAACGTTCGTCTGGGAAGGAGGAGTAAGAAAACTATAGCAAACAATTGGCTTTGCATATGGCGATTGCAGTAAAAAAACCTGGAGTCCCTTCCAGGAAGTGGTTAGAATTCCCCCAGTGCTTTGTTAACCTTTTGTTGGGGGCTTGGGACAAATTTTCCACAGCCGCCCGTGGTGGCGCAGTGGTGTAAGCGATGGTTTCTGATCATTCGTCCGGAAGGGGTCCAGGTTCGAATCCCGGTGAGGCATGGATGTTGTGTTTGTCTTACTGCACTGGCTCTCTCCATTCCCTGGAATCAGAGGCCCTAAATTAGGGACGGCCGACTGCTTATAGCCTATTGAGTTGCTCACGGTAGTCGTTAAACATCCAATCAGAAAAAAAGAATTGCACGAATGAGAAAGGAAAAGATGCAGCGGAGCAAAAAAAAAAATCGAAGATTTCTACTTGTCACTTAAGCCTTATTGATATATATATATATATATATATATATATATATATATATATATATATATATATATATATATATCATCATCATCATCATTGTCAACCATTATCAATCCACTGCTGGACGAAGGTCTCCCCAAGTTTCCTCCACAACGGTCTGTCTTGTGCCAGTCTCCTCCATGTCACTCCCGCATATTTACGAATTTCATCCACCCATCTCCCATGTGGTCTTTCTTCTGGGTCTTTTCCTGTCCCTTGGAATCCAATCTAAAATTTCGGCTGTCCATCTATGGTCTGTCCTTCTGGCAGTATGTCCAGCCCATTGCCATTTCAGGGATTTAACTCTGATCATGATGTCTTCCACTCTCGTCATTTTTCGGATCCACGAGTTCCTCTTCTTATCTCTCCTGGTTATACCAAGCAGACACCTCTCCATGCTTCTTTGAGTTGTCTGCAGCCTTTGTATGTCTCTTTTAGTTAAGGTCCACGTCTCTGCACCATACGTAAGCACTGGAAGGATGCATTGATCAAACACTTTTCTTTTAAGACATAATGGCATATTGCTCTTGAAAATTATGCTGTTTCTTCCAAAAGCTCTCCAGGCAAGTTTTGTACGCCGATTAATTTCTTCATCAATGTGACCCTCACTTGATATCTGCTGTCCAAGATAAACATACGTATCTGTTATCTCCAGTTGTTCTCCATCAATCGAAAAATCTTCATTTCTTGTAAAAGCATTGAACATCACTTTTGTCTTCTGAAAGTTCATTTTTAATCCCACTTCTTTACTCTTGTCAGCAAGTTCCTGGATCATACTCTGCAGCTCTGATGGGGTAGTTGCAAAAATGACTACGTCATCAGCAAAACGAAGGTGGGTTAGATAATCTCCATTAATCTTTATCCCTTTGTTTTCCCAGTTCAGTGATTGAAAGACATTTTCCAATGTGGCATTAAAGAGCTTCGGAGATATGGTGTCACCTTGTCTATATCTCATCATCATCATTGTCAACCATTATCAATCCACTGCTGGACGAAGGTCTCCCCAAGTTTCCTCCACAACGGTCTGTCTTGTGCCAGTCTCCTCCATGTCACTCCCGCATATTTACGAATTTCATCCACCCATCTCCCATGTGGTCTTTTTCTGGGTCTTTTCCTGTCCCTTGGAATCCAATCTAAAATTTCGGCTGTCCATCTATGGTCTGTCCTTCTGGCAGTATGTCCAGCCCATTGCCATTTCAGGGATTTAACTCTGATCATGATGTCTTCCACTCTCGTCATTTTTCGGATCCACGAGTTCCTCTTCTTATCTCTCCTGGTTATACCAAGCATGCACCTCTCCATGCTTCTTTGAGTTGTCTGCAGCCTTTGTATGTCTCTTTTAGTTAAGGTCCACGTCTCTGCACCATACGTAAGCACTGGAAGGATGCATTGATCAAACACTTTTCTTTTAAGACATAACGGCATATTGCTCTTGAAAATTATGCTGTTTCTTCCAAAAGCTCTCCAGGCAAGTTTTGTACGCCGATTAATTTCTTCATCAATGTGACCCTCACTTGATATCTGCTGTCCAAGATAAACATACGTGTCTGTTATCTCCAGTTTTTCTCCATCAATCGATAAATCTTCATTTCTTGTAAAAGCATTGAACATCACTTTTGTCTTCTGAAAGTTCATTTTTAATCCCACTTCTTTACTCTTGTCAGCAAGTTCCTGGATCATACTCTGCAGCTCTGATGGGGTAGTTGCAAAAATGACTATGTCATCAGCAAAACGAAGGTGGGTTAGATAATCTCCATTAATCTTTATCCCTTTGTTTTCCCAGTTCAGTGATTGAAAGACATTTTCCAATGTGGCATTAAAGAGCTTCGGAGATATGGTGTCACCTTGTCTCACTCCCTTTCCAATTTTTATGTGTGTTGTATTTTCAAACAGCCTAATCTTTGCACTTGCATTTTCATAGATGTTATTAATAATATTAATGTATGCATCTTCAATACCGCAGGATTTCAGAGCCGTGGTAACTGCTGATGGTTTCACCGAATCAAAGGCTTTTTCATAATCGATAAAAGCCATGCACAATGGAAGTTCATATTCCCTCGCTCTTTCAATTAGTTCTCTCAGTACGTGGATATGATCTATTGTGCTGTAGCCACTCCTGAATCCAGCTTGTTCTCTCGGTTGAGCCATGTCCAGTGTTACCTTCAAGCGGTGTGAAAGAACTTTAGTGAAGATTTTATAAACCACTGATAGGAGGCTGATAGGTCTGTAGTTCCTGAGATCCTCAATGTCACCTTTTTTATGTAGCAGGATCATTGTAGCATTGTTCCAATCCTCAGGAATCTTCCCTTCATTAAGGCATCGAGTGAAAATTTGGGCGAGTACTGTTTCAATTTGTCCACTTGCTTCTTGTATGATGTCTATAGTAATTCCATCTTCTCCTGGAGCTTTCCCCCGCTTCCTGTTCTTGATTGCATGAGCAACTTCTGCTGGGAGGACTGGAAGAACTCTGGTACCTTTCATGATGTAAGGTCAGGTGATGCGTAACATCACAGCCTCTCCTTGACAAATGTCAACCCCGCCTTCTCGTGGTGCATCCTGTTCCCACTAAAGGGGCTCTGACGACCGCAAATAGCGGTATAACTATACCATCGGGATCAGAGGAAATGCTATCCCACACTCACCAACCCGCTTGGCCAGCGTGGTGAGTTATGGCCAAACACCTCCCAAAATGTCTCTATATATATATATTTATATAGGAAATCTGCGAGCACCAAAGGAACAACAAAGGAGTATTCAGCTTTCATTTTTGTGCCAAGTACAGACCAGCTCATAAAAAAATTAAAAGTTAGCAGATAATATTACTATGAAACAAAATTTACAAATCCACGGGCTAATTTAGCACCCCTTCCCTTTGGTGGCTCCCTAGGCAGCTGCCTACCCCTTGGACCGTTTCTGTGCGAAGCAGTAGTTATTGGCCCAGTGGTGTAAGAGGCGAGGACTCCTGGATAATCATCTAAGATGGGCCCAGGTTCGAGTTCCTGCTGAGGACGGATGGTATTGTCTCTTCCTTGAAACGAGTAGATGCTGAAAGTGCAGCTACCCCCCCCCCCCCAAAAAAATTTCGGTACATTCCCGCGAAAATGTTGCTTAAAATTTACTTTTATTAAACCGTTCCTTACCAGACTTAATATGAAGGGGGCGGAGTACGAATAAAGCATCCACCTAGACATTAAAAAAACAATAAATGTTGTCACTCTGAAATAATAAGGTTTTCACTCTCGACATTCAACATGAATGCCACTGATTGACTTAAACTTAATTCTACTCTCTGAGACTTGACTAATTCTCTGAACCCTTGCATTTTAATTCGTATCGTCGCTTGTAGAAGCTGAAGCTGTAAATATAATTAAACATTGCATAATATCTAATTAAGCACTTTAAATTAGAGAAAGCGTAAATGATTCAGCAGCAGCATTACTTACTAATTCAGTGTCTCTTTATTTTCATCAGATATAGTACTTCAAGACGACACATTGAATATACAGGACTCCGTAATAAACAACTACTTACAGAAATCAGGTAACTTCAAACTCTTCACTCACGACTTCTAGCTTTCATATAACAAACGTAATGCTATATATCTAAGCGTATAATCTTATAAATAGCTCTTATCTCTCTGCACCTAACTCACTAAATATAACACTCCACTGATCGAGAGCTTGTTTTAATTACCTTTAATTGAACTCCGACTCACTGTCAGGTGTCCAATTTTGAAAAGCTGGCCTGGAGATATAATGTTTCGTTAGGTCATAAAAACGTTTAATGCGAAGAAACAAAATTTACATGAGAACACCGAAACTCTAAAGGAAGAATAAATTAGGAGTGTACGTCACACTATGTGTAAAGAGATGCAGTAAAAATGTATTTCTAATGCAACAGAAAGTGGGTTTTGACTAGTGATGTTCACGGATTTCGGATTTTTGGATATCCGAATATTTTAGTATCCGAAAAACCGGATTTTTAGCATTCGAATAGTTCGAACTCCGGATATCCGGATTTCGAACTTCAGAAGTGCTGTTCACGGATTTCCGGATATTTTACCATCCAAAAACCGGATTTTTAGCATTCGAATAGTTCGAACACTGGATATCCTGATTATGAACTGCGGATATCCTGATTATGAACTGCGGATATCCGGATTTCGAAATTCGGATTTAGAACACCGAAATATTGAGACATCTCAATAACATAAATCTATCTGGCCATGATAGACCGGGATGCCTCAGGTTGTTGTTTGTTAAGAAGACGCAAATAAAAATTTATGAAGAACGAACAAAAGAAATGATGGCTGTTCTTTATCTCAAAGACTACAGTCTTGTGACGATTATATATAGATTAAGATAATACAACGTAGTTGTCACAAATGTTAATTTTTTCAAGCCGACCATGGTTTTGCTGGGTATTGACTTCATCAGGACGAATAGCACGTAAATATTCAAATTGTATATGACATCATAAATGGTGTTTACAGTCACGTGTTTTGGTTAGATGCTTCCACGCGTTTGATAGAAATGGCGTGGATGCCATGTCATTAACAAGTTGCGAACACTTCTGATATATATGGAAAGCTTCCAAAATATCAAGTTTGGTGGTTGAATCTGGCTTGTCAATAAGTTTTGCTTCTTCAGAAGAGAAATTTATGGTCCTTTTCGTAACAGTGTTTAGCCATCGATGACTTCTTTAGGTCACAGTTCCGAAAATAGGTTTTGTGCTCCTTTAATCGAAAACGAAGGCTCTACGGGTCTGTCCTATATAAGAAGCGCCACATTCACATGGAATTTGATAAATTCCCCAGGAGTTTTTGTCTTCAACATAGTCCTTTGATCCTAAAAATCACCTTAAAATTAAAGGTTTTGAGAATTTTTGAAATTTTGAAGGCAATGTCACGGGAAAATGGAATAATGGCAAAATTCTCTCGCAATGGGCGCATCACAGGAGTTAACGTGGAGATAGGCTTCGGTTTCCGGAATTTTGTTAGAGCCATGTCTATAATGGAAGGGTTGTATCCACGCTGTACTGCAACACGTTTAAGAAAATAAAGTTCTTTTTCCAAACTGTCTTTATCTGAACATATGTGTAACGCGCGATATAATACTCAGCGTCTTTCTTTTACGGTTGCGTATATCGCGCGTTACACATATGTTAAGGTAAAGAAAGTTCGGGAAAAGAACTTTATTTTCTTAAACGTGTTGCAGTACAGCGTGGATAACCTCGATGAGCCATGGGTGTTGTGTTTGTCTTACGGCACTGGCTCTCTCCCTTCCCTGGAACCAGTGGCCCTAAATTAGGGATGGGCGACTGCTTTTAGCCCACTGAGTTGCTCACGGTGGTCGTTAAACCTCCAATAAAAAAAAAATTGTCTATTTAAAAATACAGTATAATATCTTGTGCAATTTGTTTCTTAAATGCTAGATGTTTTTCGAATTTTGCGAAATAAAATTCACTTGAAAAAAATAATAAATTAATTTACAGATAATTAAATAAATTCATCGTTGAACTTTACTTAGTTTTTCTTTATTGGTAGATCAATATTTATGAAAAAATTTTTTTCGTAAATATTGATCTACAAATTATATTGACTGCCTTCAGTAATTCACAAAATTCAACAATGCTTAAAGGCATATGGGGAAAACAAAAATAATGGTATTTTGGAAGTCCTTGCAGCAAGACCCTAGCAAGGTTTTCTTATCTCGGAGGACGAGACTTGAAATTACACCCCATCGAATTCCACTAAAATAATACGTGATTTTTACTTCCTCACACACCGCCGTTATAGGAGAGTATTGTGATCATCTAAAATTCGCACTTTAGTGTTTTCGATCATCTAAAAATCGCACCTAATTATAGTCATCTAAAACTAGCACCTAATTTTATTCGAAATCTGAAAACTAGGTAAATTACTAGGGATGGGGACACTCGAATCCCTCAAATCTTGAAAAAAAATTCGAGATTGGAAAACTCAAACCTTCGCGCTTTTTTCGTCATTCGAATCTTTCGAATCTTAACATAAAAAACTTGGCGTTTGGTGCTTGTTCTAGAGCGATATTTGTTCGAATTTTTGTCAGCATTACGAGTTCTAGCACTAGAAAACAATCGAAGAATATCGTCTATAGTGTGTACACAGCTATTTGAAATAGCTCGTTACTTCCAAAATTTGAGGAAACTCTCTAAAAAGTTCTTAATCACACCACCATCGACAGTAATGTCAAAAAGACTGTTCAGCACATCAGGTGTCATAGTAATTAAAAAAAAACGAAGTAGTCTAGACCCAGAGCGAGTTTGAATGCTAGTGTTTTTAAATAAAAAAATCTCTGTTAAAGGTTTCTGATTTTTTTTACATTGCCCTGAGAGAGTTCATTGTTTCGTAATTTTATTAACTCATAAAATAAACATGTTTTTGATTTTTCTTAATTTCCTGGGAAGAATTTACTCAATTTAGTGTTCCATGTTTAGTGTATATCTACATTAACTCTTGAAATAATGACCCCACCCCTACACTTGCTTTGATTTAAAAAGGTTTTGGAACTTTTGTTATTAAAGAAAAATGTCAAAAGTGTGAATTGTTACTCAAATATATATATTTTTTTTGTGTGAAATTATGTTCAGAAAGTGGAAATGAACTTCAAACTCAAGATTTATGTACTTCATTTAGTAAATGTGAATTATAAATTTCATTTGTATTTTCTTAATAAGTATGGGTATAGTTTTTGAAAACTGTATTCTTTAAGTTGTTTTTCATTAAACACAGATTTCAAATTTTGCTTCAATTAAAAACTTTTGATTTTAAGTAGAAGTCGTTTTTTCCTCTTTTTTCTTATAATTATTCTTATATGAAGGATTCGGGAGATTCGAGAAACTTTTAGGATTCTGATTCGAAAAAATTTATGATTCGTCCCACCTCTAGTAATGTAAATACCAAATAAAAAAAATACCAAATAAAACGTAGTTATGTGAACTCCGACAACACAACTCCACAGAAATGCAGAACGAAAAACAAATCAGCTCTGAACCAGCAAGTATCGGATAGTGAACGTAACAATAGGAAGAAGCTTTAGGGGTAGGGTTGGAAAAATTCCGTTCAAATTTAAACGCTCAGAGAACGTTCTGCGACAGAGCAGATGATTCATCCGAACGTCATGTTTGGAAAAGTCATGGATGTTAGGCATATCAGCATATTGTTTTCTATGCCTCCATTCTCTGATTTGGAAAATTCTCTTCATGAATATGAGATGTTCACACCTCATTGTGTATGTTACTCTGTACGGTACCCTGGTTAACAACATGGAACAGTATGTGACAAACTGAAGACTTTAAAAAGAAAATCCTGAAGGGAGTAGCTTTCTGTTTTTAGTTACAATTTTTATTTTTTTGCATCCCCCGATCATGAATTTACGCCCCCGGAATGACAATTCTGGGACGGCAACCGACCTCCCTGCACTCCTGGTAGCGACGTCCCTGCCGTGAAGCAATATTGCAAAGTGTATTGGCCACCCCAGTGGTGCAGTGGTCTAAGCGATAGCTTCTGATCATTCGTCCGAAAGGGGTCCGGGTTCGAATCCCGGTGAGGCATGGATGTTGTGTTTGTCTTAGGGAACCAGTGGCTCTAAATTAGGGATGGGCGACTACTTATAGCCCTTCCCTGGAACCCGTGGCTCTAAATTAGGGATGGGCGACTACTTATAGCCCATTGAGTTGCTCACGGTGGTCGTTAAACCTCCAATAAAAAAAAAAAAGTGTATTGATTTGAGGGTGTAGACACGAGCTGAGCCCGATGCAGAGCTCGGGCCCGAACCGGGATCCGCCGGCATAATATTTACTACGGTTTGGGCTCTTGCTCTGAGACAGATTTTTTTTTTTAGCTTTGGATGTTTTAGCATACGAGACCTTTCTTACCCTTCCTAGTTCATAAGGAGATTTCTTCGGCAGCTGTGTCTGGGCCGGAGTGGTGAGTAGAAAAATGCCATAGGCCACGTGTTGGTGGGTTTCAGCGAAGAAGGAAAAACTTCAAAAACTATAGGTAGTAGATAGCCCACCGACGAAATTTTGCCCTCTTCCTCCACTCAGCAGCTCCATGCTTATTCTATTCAGCAAAGCACATAGATTGCAACGCCTCTTGGTTTTTCCGGATGCCGAGCCGCCTGAAACATTTCGGGGAGAAACGAATTATGAAAAAAGTCGTAAAACTATTCAATAGAAACAGATCGAGGGAGGTCGCTTCTGCATTCACCAGTTGAGAAAAACACCGGTTAATTGCAGGGGGTGAGTGTAAAAACCTGAAAAAGATTATTCTTTTTTTATTAATGCCTAAATAGGTTAGCCGTCATAGGCTTCGGGCTTGTTCGGGCCCGGACTCTATCTTGCAATATGAAATTTCGGCTCGGACGGGCTCGGGCTGACATGCTTCGGGCTAACACACTTTGGACTCTGGATAACATACTTCGAACTCTGGATAACATATTTCGGACTCGGAATAACATATTTCGGATTCGGACGGGCACGGGCTAACATATTTCGGGCTCGGACTCCTAAAACTGAGTCCGACCTTAGCACTGGTGTAGACCCGTTACGCTTACGTATGGTTGTAAGAAAAATTAAGTAGGTGAACTATTTTGTGTTCGTCAAGATATTTTACGCCCTCCGAAAATCCTAGGTCTGCGCACTTTTGGAGGTTCCAGTCGGACCCTGCTTTTTTTAATACTGTTGTGAAGAATATAAAAATATAACAGTTCTCTCGCCCTGTGTGCTCTACCTGTCTGCCAAATCACGAGCCGCCACAGGTCGGCGGTGACAATTTTTCTTTTCATAGAGCAGTTATTTTGGCACATATAAAAAACATGTGTAAAAATTACAGGTTGCACACGGCCCCTGCTCTGTATCCGCGCCTGTCTGCAACACTCCATCCCCCTTTCATTCAAATCCAACGAAATTCAATGGTTCCCTATTAATTACGATGTAAACAATAATCTGACTGTCCTAGTCAGCTCCCCTCGTCAGCTAAAATCTTTAAAACCGGTGATACCGTGCTTATTAGAGGGATTAGTAATGTTTTTTTTTTTTCCTGGGACTTTCCACAGATCGTTTCGAGAGAGTTGAACCAATCAGAATGAAACACAGATTATTATTTATGTATGGCGGCAGTTCTGTCGTTTTTCTTTTGCATTGTACTATTACCTGACCATGGGCAAGAAAAGTTGACTGAACTATCTTCCACACATTCTCGTGTCAAGAAAGTAGGCCAAGATCGTCCTAACAAATCCCGAGGGCCCTCTTACTGAAAGGCTTCTTGCGCTAGCTCTAACAAGATATGCGTGCTCCTCAACTAATCACGTTCTTCCAGAAATAAAAAGAAAAAAACAGCTGGGAGAAAAAGATATTAACTAAAAAACAAAAAAGAAATATGTAACGAGGGGAAAGAGAAGACAATGAAAAAAATGGCAATAGTGACGTCACATATTTTTGTGGCGACATCGTGCAGGTGCAACCTCATGACGGCCGTGGAAAATGATGCGGGGAGGGAGGCCTGTTCCCCTTTCTGCTTGACGTCACTTCTCATCGCGGTTCGCCGAGTTCTGTCCGTCGACTGACGCGCAACTGGCCCAGTCAAGTTTTTGGCACCAAGCGAAGCAGGAGGTCCGGGGAGTTGCTCGAACTTCGGGAATAAGTACATGCTGTCGCCTTGATCCATGGCCTCCGCGACCTTGTCGGCTGCAAAATCGTCAAGGTGATTCGGCTTGAAGCTTAAGAGGGAACCAGTGTGTGTGTGTATATGTGTGTTGTTGTAGCTGTGCAACAGAAAAGAAGATCATATGATGACTCCTCACAGCTTAAGCTTTTTCTGAAGTGCTAATGATTTTTCTGACGTTTTAAGTTGTGCTCACACTTCGCTCCAAATTTTGCAACTCATCCGCTGTAATTTTCTTTGACCAACAGGACTAATTATCAGACTTACGGAAGTGCACCCGCACAGCACAAGACTATGTTGAGTCCGGATTTGGCGCCAGACCTGCAGGTAAGCAATTTCTTGTGTTTTAAGGTGATTTTTTGTTAACCGAACTTCGTTTCCTTGGTGACCGCTTCTCTGTCTGAATACTGTTCTTCCCTTCCAACAGGGAATGTACTCGTGGTTTAATATGTTACAACACTCTCTTTTTTGAACAAAAATATCCCAACTCATCAAAAGTTATATTTTAACACCTGTAGCAATACGACACATATACCTTGAAACCACAATCGAAACTTTTTTTCATGCATATTATTAAGTCGTGAATAATCTCAAAAGGAAGATTGTGTTAATCAAAATGTCAACGAAAATTTTGTATGCAATCTGCTGCAAACGTGTTTCGTTGAGATTGCTTATTTCTTGCTTTTTAACTTTTCCTTTCGTTGAAAAACCTTCCATTTGAGGCATAGATTCTGTATCATTGTTGTCCTCTTAGAAGAACACTTAGGATAACATCCCACTAACGCATGCTAGAAGATTCCTTGCCCAACAGTTTGCTTGTAAGAAGTTATGCAAATCGTATTATTCCACTTCTTTGATGAATAAATTACAAAGACTACCGATTAATTCTATACAGTGAGGTAGTTGTTTGTAGATTAAGCAGATGGTCATTCGTTCGTTAGTGGATGGAGTTTGTCGTTCTCTGGCCACGTGTAAACTTCTCCCAGAATTTAAGACAGGCCCTTGACATTCCTCCATGTTATTATAGAAAGCTGTTGGTCTTCGTCGTGTGTAGGATCTGATCTGGGTAGATCGTCCCTTAAGATTATTTGCGATATCTGTCGTATAAATGCCCCCCCTCCTCACCTCGCGCAATTCTAGTCGGGAGAAAGGAAAATTTGAGACGAGAAGAGTTCTCAAAACCGACCAGAGGCGAGTTTGAGTAGTACTGAAATAGTGAAGTTCAAGAAACGCGTAGAATGTGGAACATGTCGTTTGGACTAATTCTGTGTGCATATTCTTTTATTATAGTGAATGAATTTCAATTCAGACGCCACCCCCCCCCCCCCCCCAACTCTACCACCAGAACCAGGCTAGAGAGAGAGATTTTTTTCCTCAGTTATTTCCATTGTCATGAATGAGATTTTAGTGCCGGTATCGATTTAATATTGAGACGTAGGCGCTGTGATTAGGAAGTTTTATCTCTTTGCAGGAGGACAACTGGTCTTACTTTTAATATTGTTCAACTAGAATTTGATTGAATAATTATAAGGCGTTAACCTGATCGTACAAGTAAACCCACAAAGGAAATGCATGTGGTTCATTCAAGTGTTTAAACTAAAATTATTGTGATTAGGAATCCTGCAATATTACAAATCTATAAGATTCGTATTAACCACTTCAACTGTTATAGCTTATTGCGAACAGATATTAAAATTTGTTTTCTTAATGTTTTATTACACCTTTCTTATTCTGCTTCAGGAGTGTTGATATTTATTATGCTATTGAATCATAATTTAATTAAACATAATGTAAACAGGGATATAAAAACTTCTAGTCTATCATAAATTGACTCGATGGTCATTTTTGACATTATATTGGTATTGTAACTTTCATACGTCTTCTCATTATAACATCAGATGTACAGCTCCGTTTTGCATTATAACAATTATTTGGAGATAATCTGTTGAGGTAATTCTTCAATAATCTGAGCAGTAGATTATTAAAGATGCGAACGTGCTAAGTATAGATAGTAGCAGGTCAAATCACCTACGCAGTCTGTGCTTAAAAAACGGAGAAGCTCCTAAATGCTCATGTTATCTTTAAGCATTATTTGTGTGGGACGCTTGGTTTCTGAAATTTTATATCATTTATCTTGCAGTTTCACCAACAAAAATACGTTATACCCTACACTATAAGAATAACAACTTGGGGGGGGGGGGGGCACAATTGTTCCATCAATATTTTCAGCTTTCCCAAATAATTATATTTTTGTTGCTTTTAAAATTTTTTAAAAACTGGTTTCTACTTCTTTAAAATTGCGATGAGCATTCATCTCCAAAAAGTAAGGGTTAAATTTTTTTAAATGTTATATGTTGAATTTGGCATTTTAAAATGAATTTAACTGAGAAATAACATGGTAAATATAAAAAAATACTAAGAAGAATAGGTGTTACGACTTAATGAGTCGTAAGACCTATTCTTCGCAGTGTCTTTTCATATTAAATTTGGTACTTCTTCCCCTCCCCACCGAAAGAATAGTCCAAGTTACTCTTATATTATTTACTATTAATAAAGTATATTCCTCTAGGATGGATAAATATCCCCGCTTTAGGTGCTTCCATTTCTGGAAGAATTTATAATACGTAGGGTTGGCTCTTTTCAAAAACAATTATTAATGTGTTGGATATCTGTCCACAAACTTAGTAATAGATACCGTATGGAAAAAGAAATCGTAGTGATATAGAACATTTTCCAAAGTAGAGAGATTTTAACCCCATTTGATAAATAACACAAAGCTTTTTGTTTAATGAAAACATAAAGGACCATGACTAGGCATTTCCGGTTTTACTAAAAATTTTAGCTTCCGGTTTCTAAAATTAATGGTAGTTTGTTATTGCTTTAGAATAATTTTGGGAAGCCCCCATCTCAATGATTTCGGCGTGCAAACTTCTTATCCGGAGCAGAATAATTATATGAAATATGCCTCATCAGGGAATCGTTATTTGAGGTTAGAAATGTCATATAACATGATCTTTCAGGTTTTTTTTTTTGAGACATAGCAGATTTTATTTCTTATTTATACATGTAATCATGAAACGCCAAATACACGCTCGTTTTCAAAATTCCACAATATTTTGGAAATTGAGAACTGCTATCATGCCTAAAGCAATTTAAATAAAGTGACCGTAGTGTCATCACAAAAACAAAAAGGCCGTAAACTTCATATTAATTAATGATTAACGCAGTTTATGCATTCATACAACAAATTAGAGCCGTTCCCCGCTGGCCAGGTGATTAGAAAGCTAATCTGTGAGGTCCTGTTCCGAGATCTGAGTGAAACGTGTATTGAGTTTTTAATGTTTCGCGTTCTCTTCTACTCCTGAAGCCAGCGACTGTGAACTAGATGCTGCAAATTCGTAGCCTCTGGGTCAGAAATGTTCTAAAACGTGCATTTTATACATATAAGTGTGAAGTATTGCTATATTTAGTTCCATCATAACACATTCGAGAAATTTCGGTTGCATACTAATTGATCGAAAAAATAGGTTGTTTGCTGAATTGTTTTAGGACATAGTTTACATGTTAATTTCGTGGTTGTATGATAAATTGAAATATAAACGGTGTATCGATTAACCAAAATCTTACATGTTCGCCGTGAGAGCAAAAAATTATTGCAACAAAATATGATTCTGCGAATGGCATTCTTGAAAGTTCAACACATTCATCAAACTAAGCGCCAAAGATTCGGAGTAGTTTACATGAAAAGAGAAATCCTTGTTTTAAAATCGTGATTTCGTGATGGCTGAAACATAATTCACTATTGCTTTCAGTAGGCCTTTGTTACAATAATTTAAAATATTAAATTCAAAGTTCTAAGGTACTTTTTTAATTTTAAATTTCTGGTGTTAAATTATTCATCATAATTAATAGCCAGTTGTTTTTCAGACTCCTTATTTTATACTCAAGTTGTTCGTTAATCATGTAATGCAAAAGATTGTGAGGAAGCAAATATTTCGTCCCGAACAAGATGTAGTTAATCTCGTAACTTTAAATTACAGCTGCACACACACAAATACACACTCACACAATTGCTCTGAAGTGAGGTTTGACGTCCTCTAAAACTACTTCTGAAAAGTGAACGTCATGTGGAAAAAATATATAACATTTTGGTATTTTTCAAAGTTGAAGAAAATTGAAGTTGAAATTTGATATTGTTTCGTTAGAAGAATTCGTCAGCTTATTAAAGAAATGAAACGTAGCGTTTTACTTTCACACTTGTAATTGGGTGGTTTGAACTATCAGTGGCAGTTTTGTCCATCTTTTTGCAATTCAAGTGTTGATAATGTATTCAGATTAACTATTGTTAAATTGAAATTATTACTTGAAGAGTGCTTACTCTTCTGATTAACAACACGCATCAGCAATACCAGTGTCTTAACAAAATGTTCTTAAAATTTTATTTAGTGCTGCCGACTGATTCGTTTTTATTACTCCAAGAACAGAGAAAAGTGTCTCATGTTGTAAGTCAAGACGAGGACAGAGGATGTTAACATATTTTTAGAACGGTTTTCCAGCAATATAATTAATGTTTAAAATGAAATTATTTCTTTCTTGAAGTTCTGTTTGATAACTCTTTCTCTGGATATGAACCTACATCTAGATTTCCAAGATAACAGGACATTTCGTAAAATCAGTGGTGGTATTTTATTCCACTCCTGTCCACTGCTTTCCACAGTCCAATCATTGTTTTAAGTCTGCGTTTGGAAAGCGCTCTTTTAAGCAGTCCGAAGGAACGATCGTCCGTTGGTGACAGACACAACAGGGGACTCTGAAGGAATATGAGCAAAATGCATAGACTTGATACCAGTATCTTTTTTCATTTTGTCGAGAAACAGTGTGGTAGATTTGGATGTATGATTCGTAGCCTTGTTCTGATGGAATTCTACTCTTCGAAGGCTCTGTGGATAAAGGAATGGTATTTTCTCTTTAAATATAGGAGTTAAAACATTACTTTGGTTATATGTAGAACTGATTTTAACATTCTCTTCAACTTTTCTTAACTTTAATTTCCCATTGTACAAGTAACCTCCAATAATCATTTATCCTTCACCAAAACTTTCTTCGGATTCTTGTAAAGAAGTTGTTTTAAGTCTTTTTCTGCTGTTTTACGATACTAAATCGATTTTTTTGTTACAGTCGTTTAGGTAGATCCATGCTTCATCAATGGTCAAAATAAATTTCCATCTGCCTCTGGCTAAGTGATTTTCATAAAAAAGCCCGCACCGTGTTCTGTTTTCAGCCACGTGCTCAGGCAAAATACGGTGAACATTATGGTTTTTTTTTTTTTTTCACATTCAAATCGTAGTTTATTACCTTATTTACGGTTGGTACAGAGACTGTTAACGACTTAGCAATTGCTCTTTGGGTCAGAGGACTTTCTTTTAAGACCAAAGACCTTACTTTTGAAATAGTCGTAAAAGTACGTACCTTCCTTCGATATTCGTTTGGTGTACTTTTTCCTGTTGAAAGCAGTGCTTCACAATTTTTCCATCTTGTACTGATATTACTTATTTTACATTTAGAAATACTAATTCCATGATATTCACAGCGTTTTTAATTGCAGAATGTGAATATTTCTCTTCGTAAAGAGGAAAAACATGACCTCCTACCACAGTTTGTTCACGTGCGCCGTTTTCTTAGCAGACGATATGTAATTGCAGCAGATGGTTCTTTCGTGTTCATTTAACATGCTGTTGCCAGTTTCAAATAATTGAAGTTCTTTTGTTTTCTGTAATTTCTGATCAAAAGCGTCCTAAAAATGTGTGAACATCCTCTACATATTAGATTTGTACGTTTGGCCAAAAAGAAAATAAAGGCCGTTTAAAACAAGCTGAGTGTTTGAATGCTCAAAATTAGTTTTTGTTGCGTATGTAGTTTATTTACTGTTATTGAGAAAGAAGTTTCAATGCTAATTTCCGAACAATCAGTCGAAGATCGCTTTTTGCCGTTTGACGTGCTTTTTTAAGTCTTTCGACACAGTTCTTCAGCCATTATCTTCCTACTTACTGCTGGATGAAGACCTTAGCCTATTTAATACCATGCTTCGGTCATTGGCTTTCTTTCTTCCCACCGCTCTTTGATAACTGATTTATCCATCTTATATGCTTGTTTTTCTTCCATCTTTTTTCGTACTTGATTTCAGTGTTGTTGATCTTGACACGCCAGACCTTCGAGCAAAATGCTCGGCCCATTTCTGCTTCTACCTTCTTTAGGTAGAGCAGCACGTACAGGTCTTTTCTGACGCATGTACATTTTTTTCCTATTCGTCACTATGATTGTCGCGTTCCCGATCGAGGAATCGTCAGAGGCTTGGACTTCTGCCTCTGATATGGCCTCGGGTCAGACATGGAAGGTGTGTTTGTCTTACTCTCTTCTTTACCTGGAATCAGTGACTCTAAATTAAAGACGAGCCCAACGTGACTCTAAATTAAGGCATATGGCCCTAGATGCTCACAGGAGTTTTAAGGCCCCGTGTGATAATATCCTTAAGCCCGAAAAATGCGTGATTGTTAGTTAGGAAGAGTGTTTTCATCCTCCGGACAACGTATACTTGACTTCCTAGTTTCCTTTTGCTTCAGTTGAAGCTCAAAATGCTATAAGTACTCTTTATAGAAGCTAAGTATGTCGCTTTTCCCATTTCTGAGTATGCCGAATGTTGACCGTGAAAATTGAATCCTTTTTTTTTTAATTCGCCCATAAGACATGTACAGTCAAACCTCTATTTAACGGACTGCGATTTAACGTACATTTTTTATGGTACGAATGGAATCACATTGAAATTAATGCTTGGTGTTTCCTCAATTTAGCGAACATTTTTTTTTTAAACCACCAAACTACCCAGGTAAGCCTTGCAGTCTAATGTAGGCCCAACATTGAGCCACCGACTTTTAAAAATAGAAGGCTGAGGCCCAGTGTTGGGCCTAGGTAAAATTATGCTACCTGGGTATGTTAGCCAGCATTTTCACGTTAAAAGTTAGCTAGAAAGAGAACCTCGCGTGACAGGAAAATTTTACGCACGCAGTTAACCAGCATTTTAAAGAACACCATCTGCGACACAGCTTGACGGAATCATAAATCAGTTCGCCTTTTCTGCCACTATCAAGCGTAAGCTTCTTATAGTGGGAAGCAAATGATCAACAAATTCCAAAGGAGTGGCAACATTTTCTTGCATGGGTGGGAAGGAAGAAAAAGAAAGGCGGTATGGGGGAGGAAATCTGGGGTACCCTGGGTGATTCTTGTTTTCAGCTACAGACAGAACAACAGCTTTCTGCGAACTCAGTGGACACACACTGTACGTACCCATTTATGAACCTCTGAAATTCTTCCCCAAATTGCGCTTCTTCTCAGTGTTAAATCTACAGGTCAAATTGAACAACACATCTCGTTATGCAGCTTAGAATACTGAAATCGTTATTTAAGAAGCTAAATGCTCGGGAAAAAATCAACCATGATATTTTTCTCGCAATTTTAAAGTACGCTTAATATCTACGAATTATGTATTTAATATGCAAAGTAAATGTGTACGTATTATAACATTTTCCATAATGAATTTCGCAATTAAAAGTACTAAATAGTATAAATAATTTAAATTTCACTGAAAGAAAGAGAACTTAGCTGCTTACATACCTTTTTATGAACTATAACGAAGTAAATTGCTCCGTCATTTTTGGTTCACGCCGGGGATCGAACCAGAGTCCTCTTATTCCGGAATAAGTAGCTGTACCAACTGAGCTACGCAGACGTTTGCTCTCGCTGATATCTGCCTTTATGTCGTGTGCGTCCTGCGGGGCAGAACTTGCACAGCTTACCTTGGACAGTAGGAGTTACTGATGGTTTAAGGTAATTCGTTTTTGAAAGAAATTGTTCTAAACGTTTCAAGTGATCGTGATATCAGGTATAACAGTGGAAAATTATTCGGTGTGTGTGTGTGTGTGTGTGTGTGTGTGTGTGTGTGTGTGTGTGTGTGTGTGTGATGCTTCTAACACATTGCAGAGTAGTCAAGTCAGAATGTATTGCCGGTTTTATACTACGTGGCACTATTGTATATACGTAAATCGGCGCACAAAGATAGGGTTTGCGAGATGTGGCAGACCATAAAGCGTGTGCTTACTATCAAGGTTTAAACGCGCATGCATGATTACCCCCTTGTGTTGAAGGCGTGTTGAACCCCTCAAACTAGACCATTCTGAGTAGCTGGTTCGGCTCTGCTGATCATACTCAGGAGACGAAAAAGAGGCGAGTACTGCTTTGTGATAGAGGGGACTAGAACGATGGCGGCTGGTTTTTTGTGTTACTTAGATTGGGTTCGAATCTCAGTGAAACGTGGATGCTGTGATTATCCTTTCGGCATTAGCTGTTCACTCATTTTTGAAAGCTGTGGCTCTGTGTTGGGGGCTAGAGTCGTGCATACTCACGCGTTTCATTGAAGATGCGGGCGAAATGGGCAAATTTCTGGTAATGATGCCAAAAAACAGAATCAATGCTGTAAGGAAGACGCATTGTGAAATGCGGAATAAGTATCAGTAGGTACACTCAGCATAGCGTGGATAAGACATCCAATTGTGTGCAATGTGCTCGGAAAGCCATTATAACTGATAGTTTGAAAAAGCATCGCCGCCTCGTTAGCGCAGTGGTCTAAGTGCTGGCTTCTGGCCATTCGTCCGAGATGGGTCCGAGTTCAAACCTTGGTGAGGCATGGATGTTGTGTTTGTCTTACGACACTGGCTGTCTCTCCCTTCCCTGGAACCAGTGGCCCTAAAGAAGCAGTAGCCCGTCGATTTCCTCCCAATCAAAAAAATTATCATGGCGCGATTAACTATGCTAATCCAATGTAAGACATAGTGTCTGTCAGCAGTGGGTTTCTTCCATCTTTGGAACCTATAGCCGTAAATTAGGGACGGCAACACCCTCCCAGCCTTTGGTGCTCAGGGGGATTTTTTGTAATCTACCCCCCAATATGTGATATGTTTTTATATGTTATAGACGTGAATATCAAAGATCATCACGCTCGTTCAAAATTCTTAACCCCGGTGGTCAGAAACGCTGGCTGTTGGCTAATCGTACGAGTTGGACCCAAGTTTGAGTTCCAGTTAATGGTGTGTTTGTCCTACAGTGCTGCATATATCTCTTACCAGGATACAGTGGCGTAGTGAAGGTGACTGGCGCCCTGAGGAAAGATATACAAGGTGATTCATAAAGAAGTATACAGTTTCCAGATGCTGTAAAACAGTAACAGTTGAAGACACAGACCACAACTGTGAACCCTTAGGTAGATGTACTCATAAAGCTTGTGTCCCGTTAGTGAGGGAAGTGACGTAGGCGATAGCGCGCGTGTCACGTGACTAGTCAGTCAAAATGGCAGCGTCTACAGTGGAGAAAGCGTTTTCTGTTCTTAAATTGAGCAAACCGGAATTTGTAACTGTTGTGCTACGGCATTTTCGATCACGATTCGGAAAAGAACCTCCAACCAGAAAAGCTATCTACGATTGGCATAAAAAATTTGAAACTACGTGCTGTTTGTGCAAACTTAAAAGTCCTGGACGACCGCGATTATCGGAAGAAGTAGTCGATAGTGTTTGCGCCGCCATTCAACGAAACCCGGGAAAATCAACGAGAAGGGTGAGTCGTGAAGTGCAGATTTCACAGCCCACTGTCTGGAGAATTTTGAGAAAGAAGATGAAAATGATTCCGTACAAAGTGCAGTTGTTACAAAATCTCACTGACCTTGACAAGACTAAGCGCTTTGAATTTTGTGCCGAAATGCAGCACCGTTTTGAAAATGACTATTTTGCCGATCACTTAGTTTTCACCGATGAAGCTACATTTCACGTGAGTGGTCAGGTAAACAAGCACAATGTTCGCTTTTGGGAAACGGAGGATCCGTGCTGTGTCCAAGAAGAAAGTGCCTTCTTTTTTCACGAGAAAACTGTCACGGGAGGCTCTTTTTTGGATATGTTAAGTCTTTGGTTGATGCCACAGTTGCAGGACGACAGTGACAACTTTATTCTCTAATTGGATGGTGCACCACCGCACTGGTTAGGCGACGTGCGAGATTATATCGATGAACATCTTCCTCACCGATGGATTGGACGAACCGCGGACTACAACATGTCACTGACCCAATTGCCACCCAGAAGTCCTGACTTAACACCTTGTGACTTTTTCCTGTGGGGTTACGTAAAGGACAAGGTATTCGCCCCTCCCCTTCCTGTTGATCTAGCCGAGCTGAAACAGCGTATCACAGCCACTATAACTGCACTTGATTCAGATATCTTACCTCGCGTTTGGACGGAAATTGATTACATAGAACATCTGTGACTCGCTCTAAAAAACTTGACACATTACCCCACAATTCTGTTACAGGTAACAAAAAATATCTTACATTGTTCTTGTTTTATAGTGCGTTGAAACTGTATACTCCTTTATGAATCACCCTGTATAATTTGCGTCTCTTGGGAAGCAACAGCATAGACGATTAGCAAAGTGGTTTCAGGAAGTGACTCGAGCACCTACTCGAAAAAAATTTGCTGTTTCCATATTCAATGTATTCTCAGAGTTTATTCAAAGCAAATTTAATTTGAAGTCATAATGCGTTTTAAAATGTTATCTTTAACCTGGATTAGACAGTGAAGAAAGAATATCAGTGCCGGGTTGTATCGTGGAGCACCAAGAATCACATGGAGCCTCGCAATTTAAAAACAAAAATAGACAATTTATCGCCAACCCCGTACGCTGAACGGTCTAACAGAAAATGAGCAGAGGTTTAATTGCCGGATGAGGAATGGGTGGTGTATTTGTACGATGGATCTGGTTCATTCCACTCCCTGGAACCCATGGCCCCAAATTATGGACAGCCGACTTCCTATAGTTCTAATAGTTGCTCATGGGGTTCCTTAAACTAAAAAATAAACAAAAAAAATATGAATATTGGAGGAAATTTACTGTATGGGAAAAGTACATGTTTGCATAACTTAAAATTACTTGCATTTCCAGCTTTAGCGGCAACATTATTCCAACGTTCCCCATAGACTGAAGCCGGGAGCAACTGCCTCTCATTCCCTCTTCCCCGTCAGGGGCGGGTACAGAGAGAGGCGCCCCCTCAGGAACCAAGGAAAATCTTCAATTCGTTAGGTTTTAATAATAAATTGAATTTTTTTTCGTCAAAGAAAGTATTACTTAAAAGTATATTACTTTCGTTTATTGGAAGAATTTATAGACATAACTAAGAACACTATTTCATTTTGCTGAGAAATATTAGAAAGAAGTTCCCCGGTTGTTCCCGACACTTGCCTCCCCCCACCTACCCTCCCCGCACGTACGAAAAGAAAAATCCGGGATTCGCCAGTAAACCTTAATAAGGGACGTACGATTGCTGACTGTGGTCGTTAAACCTCGTCCAGATAATAAAATGTATATATATCGTGAACTTTAGATATGTAGTATAAATAAATAATGAGCAGTAAATCAATTCATCCGTGTTTGGTATCATAAGTGTTGCTTCCTGAGGGAATTCTCCTGCGGAAGTTACCTCAGTGCGGGAGTCGCCGTTTCCTAACTCAGAGGGAGCTAGCGGTTGCGACGAGAGCACCCTCGTTGACCATTCCCGTCTTCCCGGAACAAGATACACCTTTCTTAAATGGCTTTTCCGTAGTGTGTGCCGTCGAGATACGATGCTGGGCGTCGTTCCACGCTCCCAGGTTGAAGAACCACGAAGTGCTAGTCACACTGCCCCAAACTTCCTCATCGGACGGGCTTCCTCATCAACGAAGCAAAACAAGAACCGCCGTCGTCGCATACACAAACAACGCGATCACGAGGAGGAGGAGGAAGTTCATTGCTCCAGCCCACTGAGTCAGTTCCCTACATACCTGAGATCTTAGGCGACCAGGAAAAAGAAAAAATGGTGTTCAGCGAGTCGCACATTTTCGCTTAGAATGACTGACCACTTCTAGCTCTAAATAGAAGTAATATCATTAGCTTTCTGCATCACAGTTTCGAACAAGTGCATTTATTATGGAAATCAGGCACACAATTTAGTTAATTCTATTGCGCACGACATGGAACGAAATCTTTGCAACACCTGTTGAATACTTCTTAAAATTCTAATCTCGTTTACCCATTGCGCATTTCTTAAACCGTCATCTCCACCGCCGTGAAAATTCTCCAAATATGTGGCGTCAGTAAATAAACAAATACATCGCTCTTTCCACGTTCCAGAAACTCATAGCAACCGAAAAATTGTTATTTGGTCATCGCCGGGGAATTGAATCCACGGATCTCTCGATATCTAGCCGAGCGTGTTAGCCTTACATCACGGAGTGATGTATTTGTTTATTCATCTCCACCATCATAATCTACCGTTCTCTGTCCACTAATTTCTTCTTAAACTCTTCGCAGCGAATAATTTCTTCCGAAAATCTTTCCATATTTTTCCTGTAAAGCTTGAAATTTCGTGTATCTGACTTTTTGTGTGTTTGCTGATTCTGCTCTTGTCTTGTCTGATTATTCCGATCTTGTCTCACTGTTTCTTCAGCGCTGTTTTACTGTTAATGCATTATAATCCTGTAATTTAATATCAAGTGAAAATGATTCAGAAAATATACGTGCTCTTTTTTTTTTTCAGCTTCCTCCAAATTGATGTTTGTAAGGAGTTGAACCAAAATAATTTGTAGCTTTAAAATTCTGCTTTCGATTTTGCAATTCAAACCTTTCTTTCTTGCCATTTTTCATGCAGTCATTATTTTGAATGATCAGTTGTTTAACCAAAGTAATCGCTTAACGTATTACTAGAATGACTTGTGGCTCTTATTCATAATCTGCTGCAAAAAAGAGAAATTTTTCTGTATAAGTTTTCATTTCACATGATATTATATGGTTCACGCAAAAACGGCTTTAATCAAACAGCAGATTTTGAGGGCATTTCATCTGCTAAATAAAACAAGAAAGATGACACCGAATTTTGGGGTGTAATAAGCACGTCTTTTGAATCCGTTCTAGCGCAAATTAAATTTATCAAAGCTATTCAAAGTCAATTGAACCGGTATGGAAAACAGTAGTATCCGACGGAAGAAAGAAGTTTTTCAATCGGGGTTTTAATCCCTCAGATATTGCTGTAAACGGAATCGTGAGCTTACGCCCTCTGGTTACAGACTTGTGCGTTAAGAAAAACATGAATTTATGTGAGAAACGTTTCGCACCGGTAAACGCTCTCCAATACAGAAAGAAATTTTCAAATCGGACTGTTAGAAACAGAGATATCGACAAAAATAAGATGTGACTTTATGTCCCCTGGTGGGAAAACCATACATTATTTTTGGAAGAAAGTATTCTCAAAAGGTTTTTCCATATGAGCGGCGTCGGTCCAAGAAAAAAAAAATTACTAGAGCTTTCAGGAGCCCAGATTTTGCTACAAATACATCAGAAGCAGAAATTAACACTTATGCCTCCTGGTGGCCAAACCATTCTTTACCAAACATTAGAAATTATGTGAAAATTAGAAAAAAAATATTTTCCGTCAGGTCTGTTGAATGGGTTCATGTCAGGTGAATTTAGAGGCCAGGGCATTAACAGAAATTCACCAGCATGTTCCTCGAACCACTCTTTGACGATTCTGGTAGTGCGGCACGGCGCATTATCCTGTTGGTAATGGCCATCAACAGCAAGAAGCACAGTTTCCATGAATGGGTGAACTTGGTCCTCAACTGTGTTGACAGCTGTCAGGGATTGTGCTATTTGGATAATGGGGCCCCATAGCATAACACCGCCGCCGGCGGCCTGTTTCCCACCCAACAGTGCATCCAGGTGTCATAGTCTCCGTTGGTAATCGGCGTGTCCGCGCTCGGCCGTCTACATGATGCACCATGCCACTTTCTTCCGATCATCCACGGTCCAATCTCGATTATCTTGTGCCCATTTCATGCGTTGTTGGCAATGACGTGCAATGAGCATGGAGAACCGGCTGGGTTTTCTGCTACGCAGGCCCATGCGCAAAAGGCTGCGATGAACTGTGTGCTGTGACACATTGCCCTGATCATCACTGTTATAACTGCTGGTGATTTGTCGCACTGTGGCCCTGCGTTCGCTGTGAACAATGCGCAACCGTCTCCGCTCCCCTTTGGCATCAGTGAGCTACGGTTCGTCGTTTGGCCATCTGTGCACCACTTTTGATACGTACTCACAACACCGGCACGTGAACAACCCACAAGCCTCGCCGTTTCCCAGCTCGTAGTTCCGTGGCGCCGTGTCATCACAATTTGTCCTTTATCAAACTCCAATAAATAGGCAGCTTTTTCCCATTCTGACTCCGAACACTCTACTAACTGAAAGCCGGTCCTCGGGTTGTATATATATACTGATTTGTGAACTTAACCTGTGCCTCCATTCGGTCTCCAGGCGTGATCATTTCTCTAGGCTGGTGGGGGTGGTCATAATTGAATGAATGGTTCATGGGTGTAGTTGCGCATGGTTAAAAAAAAAAAAAAAAAAAAAATAACGATTCCATCATCGTTTCCACTCTAAGTTTTTAGACATTTTTAAGAAGCTTATTAACCCAGTTAGCCCACATTTTGGCAATGGAAAGCCGCAGAAAAAAGGATAGATCAGCATTCAACGACGTGGCATGTACGAAGGTATGTGCAGTCTTTCGACGTATGGGGGTACGACTGTGTTGTGGAAGCCAACGCTCACATCGAATACCCTTATTGGCCGTCCATCTGAGTCATGATGCTGCAATGGGCGAAGCAACATCATCGCTTGATCGTAGAAGACTGGGAAAGTGAGTGTAAACTTGGACCAAACAATCGAGGTTTGAACTGAAACGCATCGACTTGAGGGTGAATTGTCGAATTCATGAGGGCACGCGTACCGGCACCCTCAAAAAGAAAACAAAATTCCCGCGGTTTAAGCCATCTTGGTGTTTTATATAAAACTCTTTAAAATTAAGCTCTGCTTCGAATTTCCTTCATTCATTTCTGTTTTTCTCAAAATAAATTTTCACTTTTGTAAGGTTGTGCGCTCCTTGTGGTCAACCGAATGTCTTCTTCGTGTGTCAACATCACGTCAGAATATGACAGTATTAGAGGTTCATGGGAATTAATAATCCGTCGTGTTTGTTAAGAATCATTTTCAAGCGCACAATAGCAAAATTTGTGTCACAGCCGTTTGTCCTTTTTGTGCCCAGTAACTGCCTTTTGAGATCATAAGTTGCTTTCTGCATTATAAAACAAAAACAATAGCTTACACCACTATGTTATTGATGACCCCAAAGAAAACACAGTTAGGGGTCGGACTTCGTCAGCAGCGTACTCTACCCAATTCTTTTGTTCAGTGTGTTTCTAGCTTTCCATTGTCAAAAAAAAAAAAAAAAAAAAAAAAAAATGATGTGATTCAAAGTTTCGTTCAACTGGGGTGAATTTCGTAATACCGTGCAAATAATTTAGTACTTTGTAGTTTATCCGTTCTATTTTAGGTATTATTTTAAAGCCTGCTTGCGGTTAAGCAGATCTGTGTGATAAACTTTGTTTTGAAGTTCGCGTTTTGTTTTAAGGCTGTAACCTATTTTTCTTAGGAAAAACAGCTTCAGTTCAACAATACCTGGTTGTCTGTCTAATGATGGCAAATGTCTAGTAAAGTGGAATGAATGGGATTGTTCTTCCCAGAAACACTTCGTGATTAATTTGTATAGGTATTTGTAAGTTATCCGAAAGTCAGATGTTAGTGTGTCATGCAGTTGTCTTCTTAGTGCATTTCGGAACGTTTTAGTTGCATTTGCAGAAGTCTTATCAGTTACCTTCGTACTTTTATTTGAAAGTTTCAGTTTCTTCAAGTGTTGGGACATTTCGTAATTCTTTGAACTAGTAACTTAGCAAAAGTGACTGGCGCTCGGGGGCGGAATATATAATTTGTGTCCCTTGGGGAACAATAACACAGACGATTGAGAAAATAATTTCGAGAAGTGTCTTGAGTATCGATAAGCACCTACTCAAGAAAAGTTTATCTATTTCTATATTGAAAAGGTTCTGAAAGTATATTCAAAACAAATTTAATTTCATATCATAACACGTTTGAAAGCATTAATTCAAACCTAATTATTAGACAGCTAATAAAGAATAAATGTGTGAACCAGTGCACCAAAAATGCATAGCACTGAATAAAGTGGTAAGTTAAAAACAAAAATAGATAATGGATTGACCCCCTCCGGTTGCCAAGTGGTCTGAGTCGCTGGCCTCTGGCCATTCTTCCAAGATGGAAACCGCTTAGACACCCGAATAAGGAATGGGGTGTGACTTTCAGATGGCACTTGCTCCGTCCCTTTCCTTGAACCAGTAGCCCTTAATTAGGGACGGGCTGTAAATAGTGAATTAATATACGAGTCATCATTGTTGTGAATCATTATCAATCACTGCTGGACGAAGGTCTCCCCAAGTTTCTTTCACAACGGTCTGTCTTGTGCAGACAGACCGTTGTGAAAGAGACTTGGGGAGACCTTCTTCCAGCAGGAGATGGGTAGGAGAAATTCGAAAGTATGCTGGAGCAACAGTTTCCTCCATGTTACTCCAGCATACCTTCGAATTTCTCCTACCCATCTCCCATGTGGTTTTCTTCGGGGTCTTTTCCTGTTCCTTGGAATCCAATCTAAAGTACCTAAATGCTGTGTCACCTTTATAAACGTGTGTATAAAATTTCATTTATTTTGGAAAACGTAAATAACACAAGTTATGTTTTTAAGGGGGAAAAAAGACAGTTGAGAAAAATATTGCGTGTGTTCTTGGAGTAGTATATCACTTCGTAGTCACATTGAGATTTTCTGCCAAGAAATTACACTCTTTATGCGTTTCTATAACTTTTACGATGTAGAAGGTTAACTAGCCATATGTATATCGCTTTGCGCATGAACTGTAATTAGAAATTTTAAAAACACACACACGCACACGAGTATGCTAGACGCTTGAAATTACTAGTGAGAAGTATGTGCAACCTAAACCTCTATCATTGCACTCTTACGATGTTAAACAAAGCATAATGCTGTGTACGTATATCAGAAACATGGGAAGCAACTGATGTGATCTGGAGATGGAAAAGCGAAAATCGTTTTTTTCAACAGGTAGTACACTGAAGTGCCTGAAAAACTGGTACACTAGTCTAACACTTGGTAGGTCCCCCACGGGAGCGCAGGGCTGCAGAAATACGACGGGGCATAGACTCCACTAGCTTCTGGAAATACGCTGTAGGCAATGCACACCATACTTCCTGCAGAGCGTTCCACAATTCGGGTGTATTCTGAGGTCTCGGATTCCTGTGTTCGATAGTGCGTTGCATGGCATCCCAAATGTGTCCTATCACGTTCAGATCTGGGGACTTGAATTAGATGGCAACACAGCAAACTCGGATGAATGCTCCTCTAACCATAATGTAGCGTTCCCACACTTGTGTGGAGGTCCATTGTCCTGTTGGACATGCTGATGGGTTGGAACAGGCCCAACCCATCAGCATGAATGCAGGACATGAACGGGTGTACCTCGTCAGAAATAATGCGCACATAGCGTTGGCCGGTCACAGACGTTTGTAGACGTACCAGGGTTCCCAGTGATGTCCAGCTAAATACATCCCATACCATTACTGAACCCCCCCCCAACCATCTGGTACAGTTCTTGGATAAGGATTGCAGCTTAGTGCTGAGTTCGTGCTCAAATTTAAGAGCCCGAAGTATGCCATCCCGAACCCCGAAGTATGCCATCCCGAACCCCGAAGTATGCCATCCCGAGCTCCCCGAAGTATGCCATCCCGAGCCCCGAGCGCTCGTGAACTGGAATTACCAGTTTACGAGCACATCTGAGGATGATTCCAAGAAGGATCATGATCATATGTAGAGGATTTTAGGAAGAGAGTGTCTGACCCCAGGTCTTAAACAACCCTTAGAAATAGGAAACTAAGAGATTTGGGCTAGAGCGCCCGATAGGAAAGTGACACGGAAGCGAAGTAGAAAGGGGGAGGAAGACGCCTTTATTTATTATCGGGGGCCAGTACCCGGGGTCCGACGGCTTAACGTGCCCATCCGACGCACGGCGGGTATTTAATGAATCGAGCGTTCGTATCTGCCTGGGATCGAACCTGAGGCCCTTCCCGTGGCAGTCACGAACGTTGCCCACTCGGCCACCCGCGGCTCTCCAAGAGGGATCGAAAGATCCTATGTTGTTTTATTCTGTCATTTAGATTATTTTCACCATATTTAGTGTGTATAGGAACATCAGTTCTCTTAACTTTTATAGTTCTTTTAATCGTGCATAAGACGGCAATCTTTTTATCCCATGACTAACTAAGCACGGATCTTCATCTATTTTAATCAGCACTGGTAGCTTAGTAATGTTGTGCAAGAATGACTCATTTTCTGGACATCTTTTCCAGCCAGGTCTTGGATAGTAGGTAGTCCTAGCTTCCGTAATTTGATTATTGGTATGCATTCTTTTCCACAGATGGCATCGCATTGCAAAACGTTGTGTTATTGAATCGCGAAGCTCTTTTTCTTTTCGAATAGAACCTGTCTCCTTCTTAATCACTTTGTGTTGGACTCGAAGCACAGTCGGATCTCTGGATGCTCATTGTTTGATGCAGAGCATTAAAACAAAAGAGCGAAATACTTGCAATCCTTATCCAGATGAGCACTTGCCTTGTCCATAGTGTGAGTAGTTAGTTGTCTAACTCATGAAAGAAATACGGGATTACGCCATATAATACAAATTTTCATCTTCAAAAGTTGTCTTACTGTTTGATCTGTGTGTCTGATCTGCTGAAGAAAGGGAGTTGAGAAAAGGGTCGCACCCAATAAACACTAGTAGAATGTCGCTTTGTGGGTGAAATCTTTTTCGCGGCTTACATTTCCGCATGAAAACCTCCTCGAAAATTATTTAAGCTTAAAAAAAGCTGGTATTTCACTGGATAAGTGATAGATGCTTGCATGTGTGCTTTTTGCGGCTATAGAAATTCCTCTGAATGGGTAAATATTTTAGATGATGTACTGCGCCCATTTGATTGAGGTATTCATTTCTTCAAAGAACTTGCCACAGAACAAAAAGAAAAAAAACTGATGGGAAAGTTAAATCTATCCATTGTTTTTAGAACAGTTTATGTGCACTTTTTAATACCGGATGCAGCCCCACGCTTCAGTGATCTTGTGAGTTAAGAAGTCAGTGTCAGACGGTAAGCATCAACTCCCTCGGCATCAAAAACTGCTGAGAGTATGTATCTTAGGATTTATTTCAGTTCTCTGTGACGTTAGTTTTTGTCTCTCCACTCTTGCGGAAAACCTATTTTCTCGTTAATCTATATGAATTCACTGACTGCGAACTGCTATCTGATTTACCTCCTCCGTTTATGAAACTTGAGTTTAAAACCAATCCTGCTTTTTTTACTTTATATTGTTACAGGGGCGTGTTTAGAGTTGAAGAGGGGGGGGGTCTGCTCCTCCAAAGTGTTTCATTTTTTTGTTAAAATGCGACTTAACATTAGAACAAATGCTTTAATTTAATAAAAACGCATCAACTTACATTAGAAAATAATGCTTTAATTTTTTTTTCTACTTTTATTTTGTCGTGATGAATTTCAAAAACTTCCACTTTCCGACGACCACCTCCCCTACCGAGAAAAAATTCTGTATACGCCCGTGTGTTGGATGAATCCTGATTTTAAAGTGAGGTACCTTTGTTTGCATCCCTTCATTTGAGAAATCGTTGAATGCATTTTGATTTAAAGTGCAGCAGTTCGTTTTCCTTTTCAATTGCGAAATTTCAATTTAAAATAGCACTCCAGCTTTCACTTAAAATTTATTTGATTTATAATGATTCTCTGTATTAGTCGTCCTGTATAATTAAGGAATAGTCGTCGACTACGGTCATTTCAGTGGGGCTTGCTTAAGCACCCCCACCCCCACCCCCAGAAATCATGGTGTACTACGCATGCCCTGATTTCTTCACGGGAAATCAAAATTATCTTTTGGCAACAGTTTGTATATTCTAACTAGAACTTATGTAATAAGACGTTTCTATCAGTCAACATCAACCATAGATTACTAGAAATTGATATATTCAGGTTCAGGACTCACTTTCGAAGTAGTACATGTTGAATATATTATTTTAGTACATAAATAAATTCTGCAGGATATCAGTTATAATTTTATGCGGAATTCAACACAACAAGCATTTTTCAGATCTGTTAAGAAATGAAACAGTTATAAAGAAAAACCATAAAGGAAAACAAGAAGTCGTACCAGCGGCCGAATGATACGATGCGCTGGCTACCAATGGTTCACCCGCGATTAGTCCGAGCCTGAATCCCATGTGAGGCATTGATGGTGTATGATTGTTTTACAGTTCTGATTCTATCCCTTCCCTGGAACCAGTGGTCTCAAATTAGATCATATCATATGTAGAGGATGTTAGGAAGGGAGTGTCCGACCCCAGGTCTTAAACAACCCTTAGAAATAGGAAAGCTAGGAGACTTGGGCTAGAGTGTCCGATAGGAAAGTGACACAGAAGCGAGACAGAAAGGGGGAGGAAGACGCCCATATTTATTACTGGGGGGCCAGTACCCGGGGCCCGACGGCTTAACGTGCCCCGGCCTCAAATTAGGTACGGGCGACTGCTTGTACGTATATCCTAATGAGTTGCTTACGTTGATCGTTACCCCCCCCCCGCACGCACGCACGCACGCACGCACACACACACACACACACACACACAGGACATCTTTTGCCCGTAATATATTAAAATTTACGCCCAAGCATGTGGATTGAATGAAAAACGGGCGGTATTTCAAAAATGTAAAAAAGTTTCCTACTGGTTAGTGATTAACAACAATTTATTGTTATTTATTCTCTTATTTATAATTTTTTAAAGAAAATCAGTGTACAAACGCCATTATTTTTTTTTTTGGCATAAAAGTAGTTTTAGTATATCATATATATATATATATATATACTAAAGAGCAAAACTGAAAACTAAGGAAAAACTTTAGAATTTAAAACGAAAGTTGCAAAATAACCTGAAGATCAAAACGCGCAACGCAGCAGTTTTGAAAATTCAGAATTCACATTCTATTAAGAAGAGACCTAAGCAAAAAAAAATTCATATATATTTTTGACTCATACCAAGTACAACATAGAAAAGGTTATGTATCTACCGGTGTGAGTAAAAGGAGAAAAGATAAAAAAATAAAATAAAACAACTGAAAGTAGAAGGTGTCGAGAATACTGAGCCTTGGCTTTATCAAGGACCAGCAAAAACTCTGCATTTTCTCACTTCCACAAAGACCTAGTTGGAAATGGGTTTCTGCAAGGCCATAGATGCAAGTAACATGCCCACCAAAAATTGTTTTAAAAATATATATATGTCATGTCCTCCGCAGAGTTGTATGACCTAGCACTAGTTAACAATTTCGCTTGCATCCATAACCCTCCTGGCCCGACCCATGCTCTTCATATGTTACTATTAAACAGAGAGAAGAAGATTAAAGAGAACTCAAGCTGTGAGAGTGACATAATAATTAGAAATAATTTTCAGCTATAACGAATTGCCAAGTTCGCCTGAGAGAGAATTTAAACCTGAAAACAATGCAAAAGAAATCCAAATTTTTACATTGCAATTAAAAAAGGAGATATTAATTTTTTAAAAAATCAGATTTTTGAAAGAAAACTTGATTCTAAAACCCCTACTCTACAACTTCTGACAACACAAAAACGAGAATAAGTTAAAGACAATAATTAACAAAAGAAAAGCTTTGTGAAAGTTATATGACTTAAACAATTAGTTGCAATATGTACAAAGTATTTCAGCAGTGCTTTATGCATAATTAAGTAGTTATTAAGAACTTAACTACTTTGAAAATACAGCGCAAAGAAAGGAACTATGCTTAGCCATCTGCTGTGCCTAAGTTCCCCAAAAGACGCGCAAAGTTACCAAGAAAAGAAAGAGTTAAAACCCGCAAAAATGTTAACAGACAAGCCAGTGCCTAAACGCTGAAAAGCAAAAAATCAACAGAGAAAAAAAGTACATGAAGTACAAACATTGAACTTATAAAACCTAAAACCCAAATACAAGGAAGAGAGCTTACCTCTTGTGCAACTAAACTTTCTCCTCACAAGAGTAAAACATGGCTGACCTCTTCCCCCACGCGTCCTAACACTTCTGCCACTCCCTAGTCGCTGGGGGGCAGTGTGGGTGGGGCTGATGGCCTCCTCATACTGAAAGAAACCAACTCGCGGAGATTTTAACCAGAGAAAAAAAATATATATATATATACTTAAGACTGTGGATCTGTATGATCAGAAAGAGCAGAATTAACTCTCCAGAATACATGAGAAATATTATAAAATACACGAGTGGTGTATTTAATAATCTTTGCATGTATTAAATCACCTTAGTGAGCTTCTATAGATTAATCAGAATCTTATTAATTTTAATGTTAGTTTTACTATTTTTAGTATAGCTATCCTAGTGATGAATAACTAGTTTTCTTTTTTATTTGTTTTTATTTTCTTTTATAAACAGATTTTTAAGCTTTTTTTGTGATTTTGTCTATATTATTTAATTTTTTGTTTTAATAGGACCTTCATATCCATAGCACTAAGGTTCCTTTTAGTAGTTAATAGGCATCCTCTAGCCAACTTCCCTTACGGCTTTGATTGGTGAGAATCATATTATTAACTGTATAGAAAATTAAAGCAGATCTGCCAACCTTACTCTATTATTCAGAATAATTTTTCTTAAAGTTCTTTTGATGAAAGAAGAAGGAATTTCGTTCTCTAGAAAACTATCTAATAGTATATTAATGTGGTAATTGAAGTCCAATTTGTTGCTGCAAATTCTTGAAATTCTTAGGACCTGAGAAATTAGTACATTCTCAATTACTTTGGTTGATATGTTATTATTCCAGTGTAGATATTTAATTACTTTGAAAGGAAAGTTAACTCTTTTATCAAAGAGGTTAATAGATGGGTTACCTCTGTTGAGCTTAATGCTTAAGTCTAGGAACTCAAGTTCCTGATTACTGTGGTTGGTTTTACATAAGTTAACAGAGGTAACCCATCTATTATCCTCTACTTTCAGTTGTTTTATTTTATTTTTTTATCTTTTCTCCTTTTACTCACACCGGTAGATACATAACCTTTTCTATGTTGTACTTGGTATGAGTCAAAAATATATATGAATTTTTTTTGCTTAGGTCTCTTCTTAATAGAATATATATATATATATATATATATATATATATATATATATATATATATATATATATATATATATATATTCTATTAAGAAGAGAAAAAAATAATAATAGAAAAACAGAATGTAGAAAGTGTCGAGAATACCGAGCCTTGGCTTTATCAAGGACCAGCAAAACTCTGCATTTTCTCACTTCCACAAAGACCTATTTGGAAATGGGTTTCTGCAAAGCCATAGATGCAAGTAATAAGCCCACCAAAAAATGTAAATATATATATATATATATGTCATAACCTCCACACCACAGTATGACGAAGCTTTAGTTAACATTTTAGCATGCATCTATGACGAAGCTTTAGTTAACATTTTAGCATGCATCTATAACTTTCCTGGCCCAACCCATGCTCTTCATCTGTTACTAATAAACAGAAAGAAGATAATTATAGAAAACTCAAGTTGTAAGAGTGACTTAATGAATCAGAATTAATGTTCAGCAATAACACATTGCCAAGTTACTTAGTCGCCTAAGAGAGAATTTAAACCTGAATAGCAATACTAAAGTGCTAAAAATTCTTAAACTTTGCAATAAAAAAAGGAAATATTAATTTTTTTCTAAAGCACAGATTCCTGAAAGAAAACTGGATTACAAAACCCCCTACTCCACAACTTCTGACAACTCAAAAACGAGAATAAAATAAAGACAATAATAAACTAAAGAAATACTTCGTGAAGGTTATTTGACATAAACAGTTAGTTGCAATATGTACAAAGTATTTCAGAAGTGCTTTAAGTGCATAATTAAGTAGTTATTAGGATCTTAACGACATTGAAAACACATCGTGTACTACAAGAACAAACAAACGGCCAGCTGCTTAGCCTAAGAGCCCTAAAAAACGCGCAAAGTTACCAAGAAAAGAGAGAGTTAAAATCCGCAAAAAAGTTAATATACTTGCTAGTGCCTAAATGCTTAAAGCAAAAATTAGAAAAAATGTTTAAAAAGTTCAAACATTGAACTTGGAAAACCCAAAACCTGAAGACAAAGAAGAGAGCTTACCTCTTATGCAACTTTACTTCTTCCATTCTTGAAGAAACATGGCCGACCTTTTACCCCAAACTCTCATTCAGCCCTGCATGCCCTCAGATTTACAAAACTCTCTACGCCTGTGTCTTACGGAATAGATATCCATTACTAAAGTCCTATGTCTGACGGATTTTGGTTTTCTTCAATAGAAAATGGTGACCACTGTATCATGTATATGTTACTGGGAAATAATCCGGGTTCGCACGGCCCGTGGAATCCTGGAAAAGTCCTGGAATTTGATTTACCTTCTTTCCAGGACTGGAAAGTCCTTGATTTTTCATGTTTTTGTGAAAGATCCTGTTTTAGTCTTGGAACTAAGGAAAAAAATTGATCGAAATGTTTGGATTGATTGAATCACTTTGCTCTATTCCCTGTGGCGTCCGTTTGCGACGACATCAGTTTCATCCGTGGAATATGGAAACGCGATGTCGTCCCTTTTATCTCACGTGACGCTGCAGTGCGAGATATTTGAGTGCTATAATTCCAGCGACATTTATTAGTAGCACAGCAGTTATTTGAGTGCTATATTTCCAGCGACATTTATTAGTAGCACAGCAGTTATTTGAGTGCTATATTTCCAGCGACATTTATTAGTAGCACAGCAGTTATTTGAGTGCTATATTTCCAGCGACATTTATTAGTAGCACAGCAGTTATGTGCAGTTGGAGTCACAACAGTGTGTGGAAGCATTCCCTCGAGTTCAAAATAGCCGTTACCCTCAAGTCCAAAATGACGTTTTCCTCATTGAAGGAGATTGATATCTGGCGTCCCAACCCAGTGTGAGGAGAAATAATTACTATGGAATCTTCAATGTGGGTGGAAATAATGACTATGGGTATCTTCAATTCCATGGCAGAATGGTTTTGTTTTGTTATCATTGTGCCAAGTTCCAGATTGCTTCATATAGGATTTTTCATACTGGGAAAGTTTTCCACTTCATTGGAGATATAACACACGTTGAAGAAATCTCTTAAAAGGGGGAATCCATAGGATTTAATAAGAATTCTAAATGCATAGTAAATTTCACTCCAATTTGCGAAACATAAAACACAACACTATGATTCTAGCAAACATTTATGCTCGTGGAATTTTCTGATGAAATCCTTGAAAATTCTGGAATTTATTTTCTGTAAATGTGTATGAACTCTGAATAATTTAATAAAAAGTATTGTGCTGAATAATCTTTCGGTGAAATCTGAAATTGAACTTCAGGCTCCATTATCTTTCGATAAAGATTACCTTATTGAATCTTTATCGGTAACGTTAAAGATTCAATGCAGAATCTTTATTGTTTCTTCCTTTAGTGTAATGCCTAATTCAGTTTTGTATAAAGGTGACGATAGATATATCTACCTATTGTTTCCTTCTTCCTATAATTTACATAATTCGTTATGGGAATTATGAAGTTGTTTTTGCGTGAGTTATTTTAAATCGCTGCGTGAATTGCGGATGCGTTATTATCTGAATATAGTTACTCGGGTGTGATCTAGTATTTTACGTATATTATTGTCAAGTAGCATTTCAACAGTTAGTAAAAAACCAGCTTTATCTTGGGGAATTACTAAAATTCAATTGTGATAATTCCTACGTGGATGTGCCATATTGTTATTGTAAACGTACTCATTTTTTTTTTTTGCCCACCTGCTGTTAATGTGAAATAAGATTTTTTAAGCTAAATAGTGTTTGACATTATTATAAAAATTTCAATTGGTGAATTGATCTTCTACAGTGAAAACGTTTTGAAAAAACCCTTTTAAGATGTTTAAAATTCTTCCTTTTTAATTAAAGTATGTAGGTGCTGATGTTCCGTTTTATGAACCAGACGGAGGTTGCAAAAAGGAAATGTCATACTATGACCTACAGCCACTGACCAATGCTCAACCGAACGGCCAGTTCTCAATCCCTACAAGTACGACGTCAGTTCTAGACTACATCTTCCAAAATAACCAAAATCTACAAGAAGGTAGTATTTTCAGTTTCATAACTTCCCATTTGTTTCTGCCAAACATATCGTGTAAAGCTTAATGTGGAAATGATTTCACATTAAGTGTTTTTTTTTTTTTTAATATAAACCCCACCAAATATCATTTCTTCGTGGAACTGTGCGAAAATATCGTATTCTACGACCACAGAGTGACTTTAAATGCTCTTGCTTTAGAATTTTTATCTACAAGAACTGTTATAACGTACAAGTTTGTTCGCGTCCCCTCACTCCAAAGTCGCTCTCCCAACTGAGCTAAACGGGACGTATACTCTCACTGCTGTCTGCCTTTATCTCGTGTGCGTCCTACGGGGCAGGCACGTCACATCTCCCGCCCCCCGGAAGAGGGCCGGGGGCATGACCCACGGGTCAGCAGGGACCCTGTGTCGCTGTAGGCAGTTACCCCATGAAGAACGTGCCTTTGAGAAATCCCAGACAATTTGGTGTGTAAATCAACGTCACACTGATTTATTTTTCGAAACACTGAAGAAGGGATTCTGATCTTTCCTGTCTCGCCGTGTGGAAAGAACATCACATCGTTGCGAGAAACTTAATAGCTGGATCATCCTGGAAATTCGGGCGCCAATGTAACGTACAAGTTTGTCCTCGCCGGCATCGAATCCGGGTCCCCTCACTCCGGATTAAGTCGCTCTCCCAACTGAGCTTACACGGAAATGTGCTCTCACTGCTATCTGCCTTTATCTCATGTGCGTCCTGCGGGGAAGGCACGTCACCCTGTGTATATGATCCTTAAATAATTGAGTTCAAATTCATAAGACTTGTGACATAATAATAAGGAAATGAGCAAACATCTGTGAATAGAAAAGAGAAAGTGATAATAAATTTAGTGGGAGATAATTAAATCCACTGACTAGTTACCTTTTAGTTCATACATTACTTTGATTACTTCCTTTCAATAATGTGAGACGTTTCTTTGACATTTAGTAAATATTAACTAGCATTTAGATAATATTAAAAGTTTCGATTTGTTTAAACTGTTATCTGTTTAAAACTTGTCTTAGGAAACAACGAAACAATCTCACAGAAATTCTATAGTAGTGTTTTATACGCTACTGAAATAAAAATAGTTCGAAAAAAATTGCGAAGATTTCTCTTCAGGAGTAACGGATTAATTAAAAGAACAATTAATTCATTAAATTTCTCATAAAAATGTTTTATGCTTAGACAGGAAGGCACTCAAACCAAGTGGTGTTATAATTTTGCAGATATATGATCAGTGGAAAGTAGTGTTAGCAGTTGTGTTATGTTTAGAAGAGTCTCCCTTTGAATGGAAAATACAGCTACTTAACTTCAGTGTATTACCGTCCATACAGTCAACCTTGTTCCACATCTGCGGAAGCAACGGATACCATCAGTACTTGTTGATACAATAGATGCAAGAGACCGGATTGCGCTATCTCGTCCATTCTACGAAGTTGCACGTCTTAGAAGAATATCACGATCCTCCGAAACGACATCACTGATATCAACACTGAACGGGTTTTGCCGTCTTCCAGACTGATACCATTGATATCTTTATCGTCGCAGTGGGGGGTTCCATCACCTTTCCGAACGACACTATTGATATCCTTATCCACATTGAGAAGATTTCACCATCATCTGAAGCAAAATGACTAATATCCACTTTCTGCAGTGCCGAGATGCTACCTTTTTAGTTTGCGACAAATGCTTCAGATCCGTTGCCCCTCCTAGCAAAATATGTATGTCTTACTTCGATTCATCGTCATGCGAAGCTGAGAATCAAGCAAAAAAATTGCTGCAAAACTATACGACTGTGTTCCAGCTTTCTAGAGTTGCGACTTTTCTGGAAGAAGGAACAGCGTGAGCAGAATCTTTAAACAAGTGTAACGTCGTTTATTGCTAACTCCATAGTTTTCTAACCAGTGAAGGATTTTAAGCGTCGTTTTGCTAACTCCATAGTATTCTAACCAGTGAAGGATTTTCAGCGTCGTTTTGCAAACGCCATACACTTAAAAAATTTTGTGGTGGATTGCACCGCTTTTGGAGGAAAGCAAAACCATTCTGTGGTGCATGAAGCATACAAAAACATAGTGCAAAGGTGCAACTTAGAACCATGCAGGTTGGATATCACAGCATGGTGTGTAATTACATGGTATTTTTATGTGTTTCATGCGCCATACACTGGCTTACCTTTGGCCCAAAAGTCGTGCAGCTGGTGTAGCACCACTTTTTAGTGCAACCTACCACAAATTTTTTAACAGTGCAGTTTGTTTTTAACCAATGAAGGATTTTCATCCTCGTTTTTGCTAATGACATAGTTTTCTAATCAATGAAAGATTTTCATCTGAGTTCTAACGTCTGCCACAGATTTCAAGAAATTTCATTATTTGAAACCTCGTTTCCGAAATAGCGTTGACTTTTTACTCATCCTAGGATATGTAGAGCGTTAAACATTTTCATCAACTGAACATCACGCAAATCCTGTGGGGTGTACAGTATATAGGTGATTAATGGTTTTTGCCCCTGGAAATTTCCGTCAGCTTAAGCTGAACTACTTTCGTGATGTTTTACGCTCAGTTATCTAGTGATACATATTTTGATGACTAGAATTATTTTTCTTTCTTTTTAGAACTTACTTTACTTCCTTGACTATTTTCTTATAGATCATCCGTGGGCATCGTCTTCATGGCAGTCCAAGCCTCCAGTTCAATGGAACAATTCAGAAGTTCGTGACTGGCTATTTTGTTGGGCAGACCAAGCAGGAATCGATCTTCTAGATGTAAATATGTTGGAATTAAACCGCATGAACGGACAAGATTTATGTCGCCTTTCACTTTCTGAGTTCTGTACATTAGATCCACAGTTTGGGCATAGATTGTTCCAGTCCCTACAAAGTGAATCATCCCGGTACTGTAAGTATTATTCCGACATTACTCTTTTGATATTGATCTTCAAGATAAGCTGTTCATATTCTCATATTTCTTTGAATAAACATTATCATTTATGGAAATTATTATTTATTTTGACCATGACGTGTAGAACTTCCTGGAATTTTCTTTTTTGTATGTGTTTTTACGTTTAGTACATTTTTTAATGATTAAGAATTTTAAAGAAACTGAGGGACCAATTTTTTTCTTGTATTATTTAAAATGTGTATTTATTTTTGATGGTGAAGGGCCTGATGTTGTGTTCTGCCTAGGGCCCGATTCCGTGTTAGTCGGGCCCTCAACACGTATGTTTTTGTAGTATTTTATGTTTGTTTGCAATCCTGAAAATAGAGCCAAAATTCTGATTGACTTAAATAAAGTAGGATTTGACAACTTTTTGACACTTATAGGCGCATTTGCAATTAAAATTCAGTAGGCCTTAAATGGAGGGTCACATTTTCCGTAGGTTTAGACTCAGACCAGGTCTGCATTTCCAAGTGTCATTCCTTTTTTTTTTTTTTTCGTCCTTTGCATTCTTTATTTTTGTTTTTGTTCCGGCTTCTTATATATCCACCACTATTTTATATCACCATGTTTTCCTTGGTTTTCCTGATACACTTGTGTGCATTGCGTTTCGAAATGGGGTTTCTGCCTCTCTTCGTACATGGCCGACTGATCATCTTAGAAGACTGCTTACGTTTTCACTGAATTTTTTAATTCCAAACGCTTGTCTTCACGTTCTTTCGTTGATATCTTTTTATTTCTTGATTAGCTTACTCTCTGATTATTTTACTTTTATTGGGGCTTACTTGTTATAGATTACTGACATTTCTTTTCCATTTTATCCTACATTTATCTTACTCGTTCTATTACCGCCTGATTGCAACTGCTATCACTTTGTAATTTTCAGCAAATGTATCTAAACTGTTACCTCATGAGGCGTTACACCCTTTATTATGTACTAACAGCTGTTTTTGGCCGCCCCGGTGGCGCAGTGGTCTAAGGTGCTGGCCTCTGATCATTCGTCCGTAAGGGGTCCGGGTTCGAATCCCGGTCGGGCATGGATGTTGTGTTTGTCTTACGGCGCTGGCTCTCTCCCTTCCCTGGAACCAGTGACCCTAAATTAGGGACCGGCGACTGCTTATAGCCCATTGAGTTGCTCACCACGGTGGTCGTTAAACCTCCAACCAAAAAAAAAAAAAAAAAAAAAAGCTGTTTTTGTTCCCCTCTTGAAAACCAATACTAATCTTGTTCTAGGGCCATTTGCCAGTCGATGTTTTGGGAGGGGGGGGGCTCTTTAACTGTTCTGATGAGTTGGCCACACCGTGAAACATGTGTTCTAATGATTCACTCATTACGTGAACGAAGGATGGAACATTTTGTTTGCTAATATTCAGTCATAACGTGAATGAACCACAAAACAGTTTATTTGCTAATATTCAGTCATTACGTGAACGAACCATGAAATAATTTATTTGCTAACGGACGTGAACCACCGTGAGGGAACCATGGAACATTTTGTTTACTAATGTTAAGTCATTACGGTGAACGAACCTTGAAACATTGGATTTGCTTATGATTCAGCCGTTGCCGAACCAAGGAACATTTTGTTTGCTAATATTCAGTCATTAAGTGAAGGAACCATCAAGCTTGCTAATGATTTTTTTCATTTTGTAAACGCCCCATGGAACATTTTGTTTGCTACTTATTCAGTCATTATGTGAACGAATCATGAAACATTTGATTTGCTAACGAACGTGAACCACCGTGAGAGAGCCATGGAACATTTTGTTTGCTAATGTTAAGTCATTACTGTGAACGAATCATGAAACATTTGATTTGCTCATGATTCAGCGATTATGTGAGCAAACCAAGGAACATTTCGTTTGCTCATATTCAGTCATTACGTGAATGAACCATGAAACATTTGATTTGCTAACGAACGTGAACCACCGTGAAGGAACCATGGAACATCTTGTTTGCTAATGTTTAGTCATTACGGTGAACGAACCATGAAACATTTTATTTGCTAATGAATTCAGTCACTACGTGAGCAAAGTAAATAGAACGTAAATATAAAAATGAGACAGCTTACGCTTATTCATATTATGACTAAAATACCCAGCCCAGATGGCCAAATGGTCTGAAGCACTGGTTTGACTATTCGTCCGAGATTATCCCTGGTTTAACTATTCGTCTGAGATTATTCCTGGTTTTACTATTCGTCCGAGATTATCCCTGGTTTTACTATTCGTCCGAGATTATCCTTGGTTTGACTATTCGTCCGAGATTATCCGTGGTTTCAGTCACGTGTGAAGCCCCTGTGGCGTGTCTGTCTTATCTCTTTCCTGGAATCAGTGGACCTAAATTCGGGATGAGAAACTGCTTATATAGCCCTCAGAGTTGCTCATACTTGTCGTTGAAGCCCGAAATCGCAGGTTCGGTGGCAAAGTGGTCTGACGTCGTGGATTCTGTCCATCTGTCCAAGATCTTCAGAATTCTCTACCTACGAGAGGGCAGCGTTTAGTACTTAAAAAGGCTAGAACTGTTCAATTCTATACCCACGAAAGCAGTTAGCCTGCTGACTATTTTTTCAAGTCTGTTTTGAACATGTTTTCTTTCTTAATATTTCAAGTTATTATTGCTTCTCAGTAGGTACAAACCATGACTGTCAAATATTTGTGGAGCTCAAATTGCAAAATACGAGTGAGGCTGTGAGTCAGTTACATCAGTGTATGCTCTTCTGGTAACAGCTGTGCTAAATTATAATATTTCACGTGTGTGCCTTGTTATCATTATCTGTGGACATTTATTTGTTATAACTCTGCGTATTCCTCAGTTTGACTTGTGTTGGTCGTAAGTACGTAATGTGTTTTGTGATATTCTCTGTTAATCTAAAGAGTTTCATTGTAAAATTTTGTATTTTAAGTCTGAAAAAATTCTGTCGTTGTGATATGAAACTATGAATTTGTTTATTAATTTTTATGTTTTTGATAGTTAGTTTATTATAGTGAGAAAAATCATGAAAATAATGATATCAAAACTCCGCATTCAAACAAGACTCAATAGTAATTTTTTTGTGCTACCGGAGCTCCATTTTTTATAACTGTTTTTTTTTTAGACTCAATAGTAACTTTTTTGTGCTACCAGAGCTCCATTTTTTATAACTGTTTTTTTTAGACTCAATAATAACTTTTTTGTGCTACCGGAGCTCCATTTTTTATAACTGTTTTTTTTTAGACTCAATAGTAACTTTTTTGTGCTACCGGAGCTCCATTTTTTATAAGTCTATGTTAAAATACCTTTGTTTTGTTTTAATTTTTAGGCATGTATAAATTTTTAGCTCCACAAAAGTGGCTGCTTCTGCTTTACAAACTCGATGTGCGGAATAAACGCAATGATCTGATGTGATAATTCTACAAATAAGTTTTGGGATAATCCCAGTACGTGTAAATAAAATAATAATAAAAAAAAGATGAGAAAGGAAAAGACAGAATAACGTACTTTTTGGGTATGAGTTAAATGTGGCCCGTCTTAAAATTAATCAAGCATAGTGAGCTACGTTTTTGTGTAGTTTTCACTTGTGTAATGTTGGTGCGTATATAAAATTAAATTTCACCGTAGAAAATGTTCATGGCAGTATCCCAGTTAAAACACTATATTTCCATTTTCAGTGTAATTAAATTATTTTTATGAATGAGAGTCGTTTAACCGAACCTCGTCGGATTGGAAATATTTCTTTATTTTTGTCCGCGAATAGGGCGAACTCAGTTTCCGTTGAACTTTGTTGTTTATTTATCAACCATTTTGTATGTTATGAAATCAAATTATTACATCTTAGATTATAAAAATGATTACTTTAGAAACCTCATAAACTGATTTAAACTCCCCTTTCGTTGCAAAAAGTAATGGGTTTGGATGCAAAATATTATGAGGAGAATTAATATTGTTTGAGCGCCAGTAAAAAAAATGAATTCCCATCATGTGCCGGAAACCCACTGACGAGTACATGAGAAAAATGTTTCCAGCAACTTAATCCAATCCATTATTTATGAGACGGAAAATTGTTTTATTCATATCTTCATTAATCAGTTATTCATATATATTAAAACTCTGTGTCCATACTTTGTTTCTTTATTTAGTTTGAGGCAGCCAGTCTTTATCACTTAATTTTATGTATTCAGTTTTCCGAAATTTTTCACACAGATTCGAAATATGCGGTTTCAAATATTTAAAGAAAAAGCAGAATTTAGATGTTGCTCACATTGCTATTCTTGTAACTTTTAAACGTTTAATATTAACAACATTGTTAATCATGAAAAAGTCACGTTAAAATTTATTTTTGTACACTTCAAAATTCAACTTTTAATTTTATAACATTTGTTGACTATTAAAAAAAATAAAAAGTGCCCGTTTATTTTACCCAATGTTTTAGACAACGCGTTATTTGTTCCATTGCTTTTTTTTTTTATAGTCTAGATTCTATGAAGAGCATGGAAAGATTTATAGTGGTAAAATGCGATTTTTAACTCTGAAATTGTGTTATGGAAGAATGTCTTTATTTAAGTCTGGTTGTAAACTGCTTTGTGTGTTCTTGTATGTGTTGTATTCTTATCATGGAATTGTGTTAAGCCCATGACTTTGGCGAAAACTGTTGCAGCTGTCTCCAGTTGCGTATCACTACAAGATATACAACTCTGATAAGCTTTTTGTATACACAAAACACCTATCTTGAGTTTATATGTAATGTTCAAGTGTTAACGTATGCGATAGAACAATTTTTTAGCTGTTACTCTCATGAAATCAGAATGTTGAATTTTGATGACACATCTAGAATTCTATTCTACTACTCCACGAAATAGTGGACCCACAAAGTTACGTCCCAGATATTTATCAGTTTTTAAATAGTTTTTATGTGTGTGAATCATGAAATGCGAAACCAATTTTTCTTCCAAACCGAAAGGAAACAATATACCCTTCTCTCATGACATCAGTATATTCAACTTTGTTTGCAACAAGAAGGAACGCAGTAAAGCTGTCTAGATTCTCTCAAAGTTGTAACATACCATGTTGCGTATTAAAGAATCGTGTATTTTCGATAATCTGAAATTCAAGTTTTAGCGTATAATCGCAAAAACGTGTGAATGAATCACGTACAACCCAGTTAAAAAGTAATAGAAACTACAGTAAAAATGTTGGGACTAATGCAGAATAACGTATAAAAGTGAAATACATATAACTGAGGTCCAACTGTGTTTTGTTCCATGTTTAAATACCGTATACTTGAAGCAAATTTAATTCTTGAAACTTTTTCTTAAAACATAATGCTGAAGGTAAGATAACAGATCAACCAGGTAAACCTAGTATAAAACATTCATCTTATTTAGTAGTAAGTATTAAAGAAAGTCCTGTCAGTGAATCCAGTGTAGAACAGTTTAGGTTGTAATCCGACTTTTAAAGAAAGGATATGCTATTTTCTTGTTTCGTTTTTCTCAGTATATGGTGCTGTATCATCAAGCACGAAACTGCCTAAATTGTGTTTTAGGCTGCATGATGTAGAAAATGTACGCCGTTTCAAAATGCTTAAAGGTGATTTTTTTTAAAATAAATTAAACAGAAAATTTGATTCTCACACGGTTTGTGTGTTTCTTTTTCAGCATTTAACATGACATGTTGTGTACTAGTATAAGTATGTGCGATTGTCGTTTCGAATCATATGTTCACTCAGCTGAACGGAATATATGTTTATTTTTGTTGTTTTTTTGTAGCTGTACCATAATTTTTGTCTAACGTTTTTCCAATATGTCGTGCTGTTTAGCTGTGGAAAGGAATTTTAACTTTTGTGAACTGCAATGAAGAAAATGCGTAAGGAAGATTCTAAAGATTTATATTTCTCTAAAAACTATTGTCCTGCGTTTTGTTTTGGTTTACCATTCAGAATAAATTTTGAGAAATCTCAGAATAATTAAAAATTACAAAGAGATGTCAAGTGTGGATTGTCCCTGAGATGTAATAAATATTCTAGGGAAAATTACAGGAAATATGCATGAGGGAAAAAAGCTCCGATCAACTATGCAACAGAATTTCCTAAACGATCGGAGCCTAAGACCTGAAACAAACCTGATATCATCTGTAAAGTAGATTTAAAGCAGAGTTGAAAAAATACATCGTAGAACGAAAAAATTGAAGAATAAATTTGACATTGAGTGAATTGTATCCCACCTAACTCTATGTCCTCATGGTTGTAAATGGGTGCTCCTATTTATTTTGTACTTGTCCCATTTGCTGTACAACTTTTCCATTTATTATTTTCTATGTTGCAATTTTTCAATTTCTGTAAAACAGTTTAAAAATATACTGTATAAATTGTCTCTATAAATGTTGCTTGGTAGCTTAGCAATTTCATAAATGCCACAGGTTCGTATTTTAATTCATGACCACATTGGTATTTACTATGACCACACCTGCATTAGATTTGTTTATGTAACCCAGCATTTGAGAAAATGACCTTTTAACAATTCCACTTTGCTTCATATTTTTAGATCAGCCTTCTCCAATATCCTTGGACATTTCATCTCCACTAAGAGCTGACAATCCCCTCCCAGCATTCCACACATGGTCTAATGACTCATACCCACAAATTTTAAGCATTGTAGGTTCAGATGTTCAAGGAAGTAGTCCATCATCGAGTCACGGTAAATTTTTTTCTTGTGCATAAATTTATACTTTTGTTTTTATTTCCCGCATGAAAATATTTAGTCACGTTTTGCCCATTCAAAAACGCACTTTTATTTAAATGCATGATTCTGCATGCTTTTAAGTTTCGGGGATACATTATTTTGTTATCAGCATGAAAATGACATGTGGGCGAGGTTTATTTTTATTATTAAATCTTTACAGAATTGAGTTTCATTGTTACTTTTGAATATTCTCAATATTGTATTGACATAACCAACCTTAAAAAACACCATAATACTTTCAAGTTAGAACTGAAGAACAGATTCTCTGCTTTAGAAGGCCTAACATCGGAAGAAGTGGATATTTCGGAAGTTAACAGAAAAGTAACCAAAGCTCTAATGGAAACAGCAACAAAATTAGCTGGGTCTAAGAACAAGTTGCATGTGAACAAATTATCAGGAAAACCAAAATGTTGATGCAAAAAAGAAGAGAGATGAGGACAACTAAAGAAGATGTGACTTCCAAAGTGGAATATATAGAGCTATGCAAGACAACACGAAAAAGTATCACTGAAGACGTAAGGAAATTCAACTGTGAGCTAGTGAGGAAAGCAATTGAAAACAACCAAAGCCTTAAGATAGCAAAGGGACATCTCAGTAAGGGAAGAAAACAGATTATGGCTCTGAGAAAAGAAGATGGTTCTATAACAAGAAATAGAGGCGAAATTTTGACAAGAGTGAAAGATTTCTACTCCAAATTATATGAAAGGGATGATACATGTACTCCAGACATCATGAAAGGTACCAGAGTTCTTCCAGTCCTCCCAGCAGAAGTTGCTCATGCAATCAAGAACATGAAGCGGGGGAAAGCTCCAGGAGAAGATGGAATTACTATAGACATCATACAAGAAGCAAGTGGAGAAATCGAAACAGTACTCGCCCAAATTTTCACTCGATGCCTTAATGAAGAGAAGATTCCTGAGGATTGGAACAATGCTACAATGATCCTGCTACATAAAAAAGGTGACATTGAGGATCTCAGGAACTACAGACCTATCAGCCTCCTATCAGTGGTTTATAAAATCTTCACTAAAGTTCTTTCACACCGCTTGAAGGTAACACTGGACACGGCTCAACCGAGAGAACAAGCTGGATTCAGGAGTGGCTACAGCACAATAGATCATATCCACGTACTGAGAGAACTAATTGAAAGAGCGAGGGAATATGAACTTCCATTGTGCATGGCTTTTATCGATTATGAAAAGGCCTTTGATTCGGTGAAACCATCAGCAGTTACCACGGCTCTGAAATCCTGCGGTATTGAAGATGCATACATTAACATTATTAATAACATCTATGAAAATGCAAGTGCAAAGATTCGGCTGTTTGAAAATACAACACACATAAAAATTGGAAAGGGAGTAAGACAAGGTGACACCATATCTCCGAAGCTCTTTAATGCCACATTGGAAAATGTCTTTCAATCACTGAACTGGGAAAACAAAGGGATAAAGATTAATGGAGATTATCTAACCCACCTTCGTTTTGCTGATGACGTAGTCATTTTTGCAACTACCCCATCAGAGCTGCAGAGTATGATCCATGAACTTGCTGACAAGAGTAAAGAAGTGGGATTAAAAATGAACTTTCAGAAGACAAAAGTGATGTTCAATGCTTTTACAAGAAATGAAGATTTATCGATTGATGGAGAAAAACTGGAGATAACAGATACGTATGTTTATCTTGACAGCAGATATCAAGTGAGGGTCACATTGATGAAGAAATTAATCGGCGTACAAAACTTGCCTGGAGAGCTTTTGGAAGAAACAGCATAATTTTCAAGAGCAATATGCCATTATGTCTTAAAAGAAAAGTGTTTGATCGATGCATCCTTCCAGTGCTTACGTATGGTGCAGAGACGTGGACCTTAACTAAAAGAGACATACAAAGGCTGCAGACAACTCAAAGAAGCATGGAGAGGTGCATGCTTGGTATAACCAGGAGAGATAAGAAGAGAAACTCGTGGATCCGAAAAATGACGAGAGTGGAAGACATCATGATCAGGGTTAAATCCCTGAAATGGCAATGGGCTGGACATACTGCCAGAAGGACAGACCATAGATGGACAGCCGAAATTTTAGATTGGATTCCAAGGGACAGGAAAAGACCCAGAAAAAGACCACATGGGAGATGGGTGGATGAAATTCGTAAATATGCGGGAGTGACATGGAGGAGACTGGCACAAGACAGACCGTTGTGGAGGAAACTTGGGGAGACCTTCGTCCAGCAGTGGATTGATAATGGTTGACAATGATGATGATGATTCTCAATATAAAATGTGAATCTGATCAGTTTTTTCAGTACTTTCTTTTCTTTCGCATTTCTGTGAATTTCTTTTTGTTTCTTCCTCTCGTTGAGTATCTCTTCTCCCCAACCTTATCTATGTAACGCACATCTGGTTATCCCTATTAATACACACCTCCCCTCAAGCCTCCATAATCCCTTTCTGTGCGATCCTTCGTCTCAGTTTATATTTTTTCTCTTAACTTTTTTCTCTCTTCCCTGAATCTTCTTCTTTATGAATTTCCCTAACTTTAAGAATCTCTGTTCTCTTCTCCCTTTCTTTCCGACTCTCGCCACTTTTTCAACATCTCCCCTTCTTTGAGCATCTTTCCTTTTTCTATCTCCTGTCGCAATATATCCCTTTGCTTTTCTTTATCCTCTCTCTCAATATCTTTTCCCTCAGTTACTACTTCTTTTCTCCTTTCTGTCTTACTGTGGACAACTTTTCTTCTCTCTCTAAATCTGTCCCGTATAAGTATCCCTTTGCTTTTCTCTTTTTGAATTCTTTCACTCACCGTCTCTCCCATAAGTGTCGCACTTTTCTCTTTTCCTCAGTACATTTTTCCTTTCTTTGAAGATATGTTCCCTTTACTATATCTCTGAACCTATGCTTTCGCAGCATCTTTACTATCGCTGGGAATACAATTTATTTCATTTTTGAAATCTCTAATTCCCAGTCCGTAGCTCCCTTCTCACTGAGTATCTTCCCCTTGTGTTTTTTACTCTCCTGTATCTCTGTGGCTTAGTTTCTACTGTTTCAGTATTGACCTCCCACATAGTCCCCTTCTTTTGTCTTTTCACATTGTCTGAATCTTTCCCCTATCTTACTTGCCTTTTCCCTTCAATTACCTCCGTCAATCATTTTCTGAATACCACACCAATATCCCCCCTCTCTCTCTCTCTCTCTCTCTCTCTCTCTCTCTCTCTCTCTCTCTCTCTCTCTCTCTCTCTCTCTCTCTCTCTCTCTCTCTCTCTCTCTCTCTCTCTCTCTCTCTTTTCTTCTTCATCTTCCTCTCTGCGGAATACCTCTTAGCATCTCTGCTCTCAATCATCTTTCTCAAAATCAGTTTTTGTGTCTTCTCGTTTACTGAATGGTTTCCTTCTCTCTGAATATCTATCCTGTCGTTCTTGTCTCCTCAATGTCTGTTTTGTTTTCATTCTGTTGATCATGAACGATCTTCTCTTTGTTACAGAACATACTTCCTGTTTCTTTTTCCCTTCTTCTAGATCTGTTAATATGCCATCACTATTTTGTTTACCTTTTTCTGTCAATGTATCTTTTTCGCTTCTTTCTTAATAATGGTTTACTGTTTCTAAATGTCACTTGACTGGTATACTGTCTCCCAACAGCTCTCTCCCATGTGTGTCTCTTCGCTTTGAATATTTCTCTCAATGCAAATCTCTTCGAGTCAGTCTTGTTTTTTTTGTTTTTTTTTGGGGGGGGAGGTCCTCACTCAGATATAGCTCTTTTATTCCTCTTATAGCTCATTTATCCGAATTTCTCCCTTACTTCTCTCTCCCGCCTTGTCAATATTTTTCACCTCCCTCAATGTTTTTCCTTTTTAATGTCTTTTCTACATTAATATGTAGAAAAGTAAATATGCTTTGCCTAGATATTTGTCCCGTCACCAGTAGTGTCTCGTTTTTACAAATCATCTCATCTGTTACTGAATATTCATCAGTTACTGTTCTCTCAGTATGTGCCCTCGATCTCAGTATTATTTCCTTTTTTTAGTCTTTAGTCTTAGATCACTCGCTTTCTCAGTGCATATTTCCTTCTGTCTTGCTCTCAAAATCATTTCCAGAATTCGTCCTCTCAGCTTCTCTCTTTCAATAGCTATCCCCCTTTCAATGTGCCCCGTTTCGCTTGCTTTTGCAACTTCTTTCTCTGAATTTTCCGTCTGATACATTCTGCCTGCTCATTTTCCATCGTCTTTCCTCGTCTTCTCTTTAGATCTCACTGTTTTTCCATCTACCGTCTTCTCTCTCTTCGTGTAAATCATTTCCGAATCTCCCCTCTTTCACTTAGCGTCTATTTTCTTTCTTTTGTTTTTTTCTATATATTCTGTTTTCCAGTAGCTTTTACTCCATTTGGCCTCCCTTTAGCTTTCAATCTGTCTCTTCTTTACCACGGCGCCCAGAGACAATCCATAAGGATATGCAGGAGGACCACAACGAGCCAAGCCACGGTTCTCGGCAGCTCCTTGTGGAATTTATTCTTCAGTTTATCATGGTCTTACAGTCTAGAAGAGCTCGTTTTAGGGTCTGACCCAACATGGCGTGATTATTGTCAAAAGGCTGCAGCACTGTGGCCTCTGACTAAAGGGTGAAGGTCAACCGACTGAAGTGCATTTTGATTGTTCTTCCTAGTGATTTCATATGAAATGTTTTACTTCATTATCAAAGTTTATTACACCCTATACGCAGGTCGCTATTTTCATCCTTGCCCTGCAGCACGTGGCTTGCATATATTAAAATACTGCGGCCACGTGCCCTTTAACTTATAGGTCAATATCTATGTACTGGATGGCATTAAATTTCTCTTTATGAGCTTCCTGAATACATTTGTCATCGTTATCACCCTATCTCGCGGCTCTGCTGTTATTTCGATGTTTCAGAATTTCATTTTGCATGTAGCGCTTCTGTCTCGTTTTTAGTTCGTTGAGCTCACTACATCTTCGCAATTTTTTTTTTCGTGAGCAGGGTTAAAATATCATTTAAATCTTGGACATGTCCATAACCTTAAACGTATATACAAAATTAAGCAGTTGCGAAAAATCTAATTTCAGTGTTTTAAATTAGTTTCGATTTAGATTCAAAGATGCTTATGTTTATTTTGGCTGTGAATGTTAAAATAGTTTCTTTGTGAGAATCAAATTGACTTAAAGGGATTGCAATTATGTCTTTGAAGATAGAGTACCATAAACATTCGGAGCGAAACATGCCTGAGGAAGCACTAAAATGTGTGTGCCGAAAGTAAAAATACTTCAAATTAATTTAGACTTCCCGGATAGTAGAGTGGTTAGAGGAGTGAATTTCTACGTAATCACCCTAGGTTGGAGTCCTGGATGAGACGTGGGTCCTTCGATCATAAATTTTAGCGATTGTAAACTTCAAAAATAATTTTAATATCTCGTAAGAAAAAATTATTTTCCTCTTCTCTTACTGCATTAGGAAAATATAGAGGTGGTCCCATTTTTCACCAGTTTTCTGTCAGTCGCCTTAAGCAGGCAAGCCCCACTCCCTTTCGTATCGAACATTATAGTTCTCGTGCATCAGTTGCTCATGAAGTCCGTTTGCGTCATTTTAATGCACAGGAAATTATTTTACAGCTTTGTTCGGACATCTCGCGACTCGTCTATTTTTTCAGTAAGATGAGAGCGAAGAAAGATTTCCACGTAACAGAAAATGCACAGCGAGGTAAATTTTTAACGAAGAGGTGTCAAAGTAGAGTGGACCAGGGGCGTCGCTAGATTTCGAAATCAGGATGGGAGACGGGTGGGCAAACATTATTTTTGGTGGGGCAAGCTTGATAGCAACTTTTGTTTACGAAACACTGAAAGAACGAATTTTTAATACTTTTCGTTACCAGCTATAAAGGAATTCGAGCAATCTCCACCCGGACACGCACATACGTACACGGATCTCACTAGTTACGCAACTGGTGTAAGATACAAAAGTTACTAGAGTGCCGCCTTCAAATTCTTGCTTGCTCTGAATGCATTGTCTTAATTGCTTTTCAAGACTTTGCATTTTTGCTTACGAAAAATAGAACTGTACTTGAAGATAATTTATTTATAAAGTTAAATGTCATTTTCTAAATCAAATTTTAACGTTTTGCCAAGTAGACAATACCTCCCCTTTTCTTAACTCCCTTCCTTCAAGCCAGTGACTTTGCCTTGCACTCCTCTCCTACAAAGCAGTCGTCAGTCACTTCCTGCACTTTCACTGTCCCGGGGCACTCTTAAGAGCGGTAGTGTTGCTTTAGATTTCACTTTCCGTGTTGGAATCCCCTATTTTGAAAAGAAAACAAACAAACAGTGCAATTAGTAGTGACCCCTCTACAAGCATGAAAACGAGGCTAATTTGAAGTGTGGAGAACAAGTGAATTTTCATGGCTCTGCAGATGCGATTTTGATAACCTTTTTTGGAGACATAAACGACGCACTTCCTAGGAAAAAGTACGTAGATCTACATGTAATAAAACACAAAACTCATTATTACTTGGCAAATTCCAAATTATACTTTAGAGTTAAACATACTGAAATATGGCCCATTTCGAACTAAGTGGGCAAGACAAATTTCAGGGTGGGGGTTGAAGCCCACTCTCGCACCCCCTTGTCGACGTCCCTGGAGTGGACAAGAAGGTAGTAAAAGTAGCGCACGTTTTTCTGAGTGGAGCAACAAAACATAACCGGTTTGGATCTGACGTCTGGAAGAGATTGGGGTAAGATCTTTTCCGTGCGAAGGAGAGTGTCTTCGGCCTCCACGAACAGAAGAGAAACTAGGAATAATAGAGATTTAGTATGTTCAGTATCGAGGGGAGACATTGAATGAGAAATACGGTCGATAAAGAGACCGTGGAAGAAGCCTTATATGATAATAAGTAGAAACAAATCAACATGTTAGCATCATAGATAAACGTAAAGAGGGACAAAGCTCGAATGATCTTTCCCCATATACTTCACTGAATAAACCTACTATTTAGCTGGTATTTTATTTGTTTCATCACCGGGAGAAAATACACGTAAAACCTTGGAACTTCTAAATGCCTTACAAGCGAAGGTCTAACGGTCCGAAGGGACAGAGCACTGAAGGAGACTGACAAGGGAAGCTATCGGACATCCCGACGACAATCATCACGGAACGTTCGGTGGTGGACAAGCATGACACCAAAGTAACAGGTGTGAAGTACGGCAATCCGCAATCGCCCGCGATCCCTAGAACATGGCTTATAAAAGTGGGACGCTCGCCTGTAATGTATGCAGCCATAAAGTGTCAAACAACATGTAAATATGGGTGTGATGTGATTGGGTGATGCTGCGCATGCCTGGAAGGTGTCCTGCGTTGTGTACGTCAGTGACTGTCAAACGTGAGTAGTGTGAGACAGCGAAACGGGTCTGTTCGTACGCATACAAATATTGTGTTGTGTGTTTTAAGAAAATGGCTTGTAACCCTCATGCTGTAGTACAGATACTGGTGAATGAGGTGACGCAGAAATACCAAGCGGACGACACGGCTCCAACGTACATCGACATGCGAATTGCAAGGCAGTTGTATAGCGCTTTGGAGCAACATGTCATTGCAGACGCTGACATGTTTGAAGGACAGACATTGCGGCGTGATAGTGATGAAACGTCGGACATGTTATCTGAACATAGTGATACAATGGGTACACCAGCACACAACGTGCTAAGCAGTTCGAGTTCCTACGAACCATCACTCCCCAAAGTGAAACGGAAAAGCATTCAGAAACAGTTTTCCGGACAAACCATGCAGAGTGCCTATAACAATGTGAAGGTCGCAAAGAAAACCGTTGCAGCAACTGCCCGTAAATACAAGATATCACCAGAAAAAGTGCGGCAAATAGTAACGGCTGTTGAGGGTGGTGGTACGATGGAACACAAAATTGCACGGATTCGCCAGCATATGTACACCAAATTCCAAGATGCGCGTAACATGGGACTTTCAATTCACTACTGGCATTTAAAGGCGTGAGCGAAGGAAACAGCTAACGCAATGGGTATCCCCAATTTTAAAGCCAGCACATATTTCCTGCACAAATTCAGACGCCGCTATAAAATTTCACAACGCAAGATCACGTGGTTCGTTGCCAGGCGGGATGTTACCCGTGACACGGCAGTAAGGAACAGCGCATTGGAGTTTGTACGAGATGTTGCGGACTACATTACTGCCAATGCAATTGTTGCCGACATGGTATTCAATACAGACCAAACTCGATTTGAATACGAATTCACGTCAAACAGGATGCTATCACTGACTAGGGGCAAGGCAACTGAAGCTGTTGTGCAATCCGTTGCATCGACTACCCACTCCTATACCATTCAGGTGCTTATGTCCATGTCAGGACACCTTGCAAAGAAACTGTAAATCTGCTTTCCCGAAGCGGGTGTAAGTTTGGCAAACGTGTTTCAGAAACAGTACGATGTAACCAACCTCCAAATATAGAATGTGACTGGAGCGTAATGTGCTTACATTTTCGCTCCAGTCCAAAATCATTGATCGTTAAAATTATATTTGTCAGATATTTAGTACTTACTTCCCCGGAAATTCAAATGTTAAAATTTGCGTGTTCACCAAATATATACAAGTCTGACAGGGTTGTAAAGGTCAAATTAATTGCTTCACCGGAAAAAATTCAGTGCCACTAACTTACCCTAATGGTAACAATAAAGTATTACGTAGGCGTCGGATTAAAAATTATCTCGATGTACAAGTTACAGTATCTTGAACCTGAAAACCTGTGGCAAGAGTTTACCTGATAGAAAGTGCCAATCCAATGCGGAGTGAAGTACAATACAGCTACACACGTCAAAATACGACGATCGAGTATTCGAAATCATTGTCAGGCGTATAAAATGGTGGTGCCATAAATAGAATTCTTAGATCTCGGTTCCAAAAATGCTAGAAGTAAATGAACTGAACCGCAACATTGCCACATGATCTACTGACGTAAGAGCAGAATCCAACTTGTTACGAACGCGCACATGTTTACTTGCTTTTTCAAATCACGATGGTGGCAAGCCCAAACATCCCACGCGTCGCCAGCAGGATGTGGTTTTATTTTTTCTGATTCCCTGCGTTAAATTTTGTATTTTCGTGTGAACAAGCCGCTCGGAACTCAAGGGTGTTTGCGTGTAGTTTTCTACATCCAGTAAAAGTTTTGGGATGTATATAGATATTGTGCCTTTAGAAAGCCAAGTCTGAATTGTGCATCTGCGTCGAGTTACGAAAATACTTTAAATAATTACAGTTGTGACATTATAAAGGAATATTTTTGATCAAACGTGTGCGTTAATATGATTTATTTTATGGTTTATCGATATAGAAATTGTAGAAAAAAATTGTTTCACAGACTAGGTTTAGGGCAGCCTCAGTGATTATTTCTTTTTGAAGTTTCAATTCTCGAAAATCGTTATGCGTAAAAATATGTGATTGGTTCGCTTTATTTTTATTTATTTTTTAATTGCGACAAGCTTTAGTTTGTAGTTTCTTCTGTGTGTTTTGATGTTTTTAATGTTGGATTTCTTTATAGATTCTGACAGGGAAGACAGAGAAAGTACCAGCAGCAGTATGAGCACTGCTAACGAAAAGAACCATTCCACCGGTCCATTTCACTCAGCTCCACTAAGTCCAGGTAAAATATCTTTAGTTCAGATTAAGCAAAATAATTGTACTTTAGTACGCGCCTAAGACAGTCATGTTTTTGTGCCATACACTATCTAGAGAAACAGTTTAAAACACAAAACATGATCAAGACTGTCTTTTCGATTGAAGTTAGAAAAACCCATTTCGGTTTTCCGTTGAGCCATAAACAGTAAACTTTGGGTTTCCATTGAGCCATAAACAGTAAACTTTGGGTTTCCATTGAGCCATAAACAGTAAACTTTGGGTTTCCATTGAGCCATAAACAGTAAACTTTGGTTTTCCGTTGAGCCATAAACAGTAAACTTCGGTTTTGTATTGAGCCATAAACAGTAAACTTTGGTTTTCCATTGAGCCACAAACAGTAAACTTTTAGGTTTTGTATTGAGCCATAAACAGTAAACTTTGGTTTTCCATTGAGCCACAAACAGTAAACTTTTAGGTTTTGTATTGAGCCATAAACAGAAAACTTCGGTTTTCCGTTGAGCCATAAACAGTTAACTTCGGTTGTTAAATTAATTCTGTTGTATGTTTCCAGTCACTGGATCTTTTTCCGAACTGTTAAAGTGAACTCTGTTTGGAAGGATGAAAAGACTAGCACCCTACACAAGCTGTACTGGTACAGCTATGCCGGAAAGTGTGTGTCGGGCCTGCCCCGCAGGACACACATGAGATAAAGGCAGATAGCGGTGAGAGCACATGCCAGTGTAGTATAGTGGATAGCACTCGGAGCTCCGGAGCCGAGAGTTGTGGGTTCGAATCCCGCCCCTGGCATAAAAATGGAGAAATTTACTTCGTCATAAGTGTTGACATCGTAACTCACACGTACCCATGCAACGACAGCTTGTCCTTGGAGTGGAGAAATTTCCTGAACAAACACTGAAGGAACAGCTGATGGTGTCCCTCCATACTACGTGAGCATGTCTCAACTACGAACTTTCACGTGAATGGAAATACTGGTTGTTCCAAAAAGTCAAACATTTTTGAATTGTTTCAGCGTTGTCTGTCACTGTCCTAAGTCTCTGATACTCTAGACCAGACGAAACTGCCCAGAGAAGCACGGAAACTCGGCAAATACTGAGTGTTTGTGTTCACACCATTGAAGATTTTAGACTCACGTGAGTCGTGGTGTTAATAACTCTGTTTGGTTGTTTCACATTAAGACAGCAGACAGCCAAACTTAGACCTGTGGTTCTTAGAATAAGTAAACTATAATCTCGATTTGATAGTTTGTTGAAACGTTCTTTATGAAAAGAGATACCTTTTATTTTACTTTATGAAGAATTTGCATCTAGATCTTTCTATATGTCTCAGTTCTTACTATCTCGGTGATTTATTCTATTTTGACTAGTTGTCTCTGAATTAGATTTCATCTCATTTCAAATTGAGTATTCTGTTCTATTCTTTTTTGTCAGTTTATTTTCTTTAAACAGTGGTTGAGCGTTATTGATGGACTCGGCTTGAAATTCCTGTGTCGTGTTTCCTTTTTCCTGTCTATCGACAACGGAAGATTAGGAGGTCGTTATCGTCGTCTTTCATTTTCTCTTCAGTCGGTCGCTCCTCAACAATCCAAGGTTTAAAAAATTTAGATTATTAGCTCGTGAGTTCTTGCTCAATCGTTCTCTTATTCTATCACCCTGAAGTCTTTTCACTGATTCTGTTGCAACTGATATATTTCAGATGCCCCTTCGCAGTTGTGTTACTGTATCTTCTGTCCTGAGAGGCGTTCATTTCGATACATACGTGTATGGAAAACCGGTAGTTATCGCATTTTGCAGAATTTCAAACTTTTTGAATGAAAACCCTAATCAAGTAAACCCCACTGTTAATCGTATTAAAGTATTGTTGACTACAATTAATCATCAGTAATACTATTTCTGTAAGTGTGTGTTTCAATTATCAGCATAATTAAAATAATTTTCGGTCTTAAATTTTTAAACTCTTACCATTTGTTAGGACAAATTGTTACCAGTAGATTAAAAATCAGAAGATATGGTAAAATTGTTTCTGAGTGAATGTATTGTCTCATATCCTGATATATCCTTTAATCAAAGAAGACATCAATAGGCATATAAAAATTGGATGGAGAGTGTTTGGAAGAAATTGTACAGTTTTCAAGAGCCATACACCGAGTGGCCAAATTATAATGACCATCTGTTTAGTACGTTATTGGGTCACCTTTTACCCTTAATTCTGTTTGAATTAGTCTTGGTATGGACTCTATAATGTTGGCAAGTGGCTTTGGGTATATTAAGTCAAATGCTATGAATTGCACCCTCTAGCTCTTGAAGATTTGATGGAAACGGGCCCATCTGTCCGATGCTTCTTTCGACTTCATCCCACATATGCTCCATTGGATTGAGATCCGGTGATTGATGAAGCCAACGTGGCAAGAAAACCTCTCCCTCGTGCTCCTCAAACCATTCGCGTACAATAACTTATGAGCATTTTGACATGGAGCATTTTCCTGCTGGAAGTATACATCTCCGTTGGGATAACATAAACATAACTGGGTAGACTTTGTCGGCAACGATATTTAAATACATTTTGGGCGGTGGCCCAAACACTCCCACGAAAACATGCCCCAGACTATAACGTTGCCTCCTCCAGGTTGAAGGGTAGTGACAATGTAAGATGGGTCCATGCTGTCATGCTGCTGTCTTCATATTCTCACCCTTCCATCTGCATGGTTTAGTTGAAATCGTGATTCGTCGGACCACATTATCCTTTTCCACTCATTTACTGTCAAATTCTTGTGTTCCTGAGCGAACTAGAGGCGTTTCTTCTTGTTCCCCGCAGATTACAATGGGTTATGGACAGGCCGTCTGATTCTGTAGCCCATACGATGTAATGTGCGGCGAACTCTACGTTGAGAGGCCGTCGGACTTGATCCCTGATTCAGATTATCTATAATCTGATGAAGTGTTGCCCATCTGTTGGACTGAACAAGTTTGCCTACTCTCTGCTCAACTCCAGTAGCCATTGACGACTGCACGCCTTGAGCTCAGACCCAGTTTTTTGACCGGTGATACACTTTCTGTAAACTTTAACAGCGGCTACGCTCGAACGTTTCGCAAGTGCAGCAGTTTCGCTAATGAACGTTCCAATGCTTCGAGCACCCACGATCATTCCACATTCAAAGTCCGTCAGATCGCGTCTTTCCCCCATTATTTCTTGCGCAATGCACTTCATTAGTCTCTTCATGCCTTCAGCGTTCCCTTTTCATACCGATTCGGCCATCTTGTGTCAGCAGCATCTGCGGGATAGCTACTTTGCATAAAATGGTATGGTGGGCATAATAATTTGGCCACTGTATGTATACCATTATTTCTTAGAAGAAGTGTTGAATCAATGCATCCTTTTAATTCTTATTTATGGATCCGGGACTTGGACCTTAACTAAACTGGTCTTACAGAGGATGCAGACAACTTAATGAAGCATGTAAAAATGCGTGCTTGGTGTAGCCAAGAAAGATGAAAAAGAACTCGTGGATCAGAAAAATGGCTAGAATGTTGATGACATGATCAAAGTAAAGACCCTGAAGTGGCAGTGGGCTGGCCAAAACTGACCACACCGTTGGGCAACTGAGATACTAAGTAAAGGCCCAGAAGGAGACCACGTGGAAGACTCTTTGAGGAAATTCGAAAACTTGCCGGCATGACATGAAGAACTCTGGAAGAGATTTGGGAAGACCTTCATCTAGCAGTTGATTGAGAATGGTTGATCATGGCAGTATATACAAGGATTACTTTTTTTGGGGCTTTGCCAACCTGTTCAGAACTAAACTATACTCCTCAGGTTTTGCACATGTGACGTGCCTGCAGCGCAGGACGCACATAAGATAAAGGCAGATAGCAGCGAGAGCATATGTCCGCGTAGCTCAGTTGGGAGAGCGACTTACTCCGGAGTGAGGGGGACCCGGGTTCGATGCTCGGCGTGGGCAAAGATGATGGAGAAATTTACTTCATTGTACACACTAGAGTGTAAATATACAAACAATACTTCGTTAAAGCAGAAATACAGTGCTTGCTGTTAAAGCGTTTTATAGATAGTGTGTCTGCATCGACGGTAGATCAGCAATGATATCTGTGCGATTTTTGGTCGCAGTAACTGACATTTATGGGCTCAGCACTCCAAAGCATAGTTTGTATCTTTGGAGAAAAATGACATCCAGAAACTATCTTCACGTGCAGTATTTCTTTAAAAATAACTAGGTTGCAAAGGCCATCTACAACGCTATCTGTGTATGAATCTTAATTCCAAAAGTGCAGATAAGAAACCTGATATATCGTAGATTTATTCTTGTGATCTCATTCATTTAAAGCGGGAAAAATTAAAGAAATATCAACAAGAAATGAAGTTACGAAATATAGGAATCGCTGTGAAATAACATCAGCGAAGCTCGTAGCTCATTTTTTATTTACTCTGTTTTTTTAAAGGGAGCAGACTTCTGCGATGGTTGCATTTGTGTATGTGTGTATTCATTTTGATGTATGACTGACATGCATTGCTTATAGCTAGTTTACCTTTGAGGGGAGTGGCTGTTCTTTCAGTGATAACACATGTTTGAGCTAAGTGAGGGTGACGAAAAACAAATAGGCACGTAGAAAAGGGTTGCTTGTTACTCGCGAAGCCAAGAATTCTACATAGTTACCGCTATTATTTTGCTTGTTATTACCTTCTGATGTAAGCATTTTTTGAGTAAGCCTATGAACTCACTCGTTTTTAAGTTTTTTTAATATGTAAAAATGATCTAGCCGCTCGCTAAACAGGTGAATCAAATGGTGTAACAACTAGTTATTTCTGGGTTTAGGGCCTTTTTTACCATGAGGCTAGAAGTGAATGCAACAGCAACAGCTTCGTGAAGTTGAGTTCTGGAAGACAGTCGGTGTCTACGGCAGTAACAAAGCATGAAGACTAAAATCTTAGTAAGTAATCAAAACATAATGGCTTTGTGTTGGGAAGACAACAAAAGAGAATTTCCTTCATATCTGCTTTTGGGCTCCCAGAAACGTGTAAAAAGACAACAGCACACAATCTCCCACTTTCGTGGCATTTCTTTTACACCCGGCTCCCATGCAACTTTGTCATAGCTTCTGTCCACAGAAATTCCAAGTCATCATTTATTCACTCAGCTTATGCTTCCATATTTATTTTCCCCTGCATCAGCTGTCAGAAATCAATCTTCAGTCTTCAATGATTGACAGGAGAAAGCACTACCGAGTTTTGTCGCCAACCTCAGAAATGAGTTTTTTTTTTTTTTATATAACTTGTCTGAAATAACTTGCCGAAATATATATCTAAAACGTCTGTATATAGGAGTAGTATCATTTATCGTATTCGAAGAATTCTATGAATGCTAACTTCACGCATGGAACCGATTTCTTCAGCGAAAGAATAATAGCCTTAAATGACACGCAACAAAACATTATGTACTGCATGTAAGTTTTAAACCATGATGCGTTTACGCAGTTAATAAGTGTGGGATTATTTCATCAAAGTTCAAAGTTACAGCCAATTTCAGCTGCACAATACTGCAGAGAAACAGAATTTGTAGCTTTTAATTTACCATATTCTTATTATTTGTTGTTATGCTGTAAGAATGTGGACATTTTCGCATTTGCTAATCTAGCTGAATGTGTACTTCTTTTTAGCTAAATTGCAGGAATGTGGGAATTGTACGCACATTACATTGCAACTTTGTTAAAAAGTGTGGATAGGTTTGTTTTCTCGTGAAAGTGTGACCCCAGGGGCGGCGGAGTGTGAAATTTGTTGACCGGGCCCGAAATTTCGAATCGTGGTCCGCCCTCTACCTTCCCGGAACAAACAGAAGAAAAACAATGTCTAAGCAGTGTCGCACCCACAGGAGTTGTCGAGCCCCCCCCCCCCCTACCCCCGACTGATAGAGTGGAAAATTATTATGTTGAAGTTTGAAACAAAAAGTCACAATACGCGATCTACATATACTTCTTAATCATGTACCGTATAATTATAACATATAATAATTATAAGGGAGTAGTTCTGTTAAATAAATTTAGAAAAATCTAACAAAGAAAACAATTTTACCGCTTCTTCTAATAATTTAACTTTCTTGTACGGTAACATTAGTAGTAACTGGATAAGAATAAATGCATAAAAGTGAACCTCCTTAATTGTTACAGCACCTGACTACTTTTCCCGGTAAGTTTAGGGGGGGTCACCGCCACCTTGGGAAAATTCTGGGTGCGCTACTGTGCCTAAGCAGCTTTGTTGGGAATTAGGACCACCCAATCACTTACCTAGAGGAACTTTCTGAGGCACATCACAACAATCGCACACATGTCAAATAAAAAAATAATAAAAATAAAAATCTTGGCTGAAATTATTGACCGGGCCCGGGCGGTTCCGCCGCCACTGGTGTGACCCCAGGTTTAAGTTACATTTTTTGTTAAAGTGTGAAGACAAGTTCGTTTTCGCACGAAAATGTAACCTATATTTGAGTTGAAAACATTTTTCTCCCTAAAGATGCACACTCAAGTACTGCTAATCCCTGTTAAGTACTATGCTATATCGAGTGGATACAAAACATGCCATTCCGACTTTATAACCTGTTGGTGATTTTATTTTTTAACCTTTGGAAGTAAAAATGCAGTTATATGTCTTAATGATGATATTGTTACATGTGACTTAATATAATTCCATTTAATTTTATGTAATATTATCTGTATATAGATGATAATAAGAAAGGAGGACGAAGAGGAAGGCCTCCAAAATCCGAAAACACGAGCCGATCTTCCAGGAACAGGCAGGGTAGGTATATTACATTTCTTTGGATTTTAACCCAAGTATTGCCATCGCAAAATCAAGAAAAATATCTTCAATTGACTAGAAAGTTGCATTTTTATTTTAGGGATTATAAGCGATAGAATTAACTTTTAACAATGCGGTGAGTATTGCTATAGACCGTATGCATATGACGTCACAGCAAGGTAAGCCATCCTAGCAGACGTCCTATTGATCAACTGGTGTACAAGCACTGCTTGGATTTGCATTGTGGAGCGTTAAGGAAGATGGTGTTATGTGCTACTTTCGGCTGCAGTAACCGAAGTGGGAGAGATAATGATGTGTCCTATTATAAATTACCATCTGAACGAACGAAGTGGGATCAGAATTATAAAAATTTAATTCAGAAGTACCAAAATTTGTGGTCATCACGTATCAGCAGAGTTGACATTGATGACCGGAAACGAAGGAACATTAGAGTGTGTGTGTGTGGTTTATATTTTGTAACAGGTATGTTCATAAATTTTCTGATGCGTCATCTACAAAAACTCTGTGAAGATCTTTAGACAAGAATTAACCTTTCTTATGCGTAAGATTATGCAGTTCTTTATTGTGAATGTATCCACTACTATAGGGGAATGAATATCTTATGGAACCTTTATATGTTAGGCTCCCAGGCCGATTTGGAAAAATAATTTCATGATAACATTCACCAGCTTATTATTATTGTCATTATTATATATAAGGTAGAGAGACTTAGTGCTGCTCGCCAGAATTATTTTTATTATTATTATTATTATTATTATTATTATTATTATTATTATTATAGACTTAGCTGTGTGAAGCTGAGGATTTTTACCTTAGCTTAAGTTTCAGGTTCGGGAATATCTAAATTACTGAAAGGTAAACTTTTAAATTAAATAATTAGCCAAAGATGACAGGACGTTTTTCTCTTAATTAACTGTGTGAATATGATGTTAGCACAGAAGCTGGTGGCTGTCCTGGAATGCAGAATTTTGAGTTCCTTTCAAGCGAAAACATTCCCCTTCCTACAATATTGTTCAGAAAAAGTGAGTATGGGATTTCATATGTGTCATCACAATTGCCCAATAACTTTAATTTATCAGAATAAAGCTGTTTTTGATCACCAGATAACCCATTGACGTAATCCATGCAATGTATCTTTCATCCTACTCGTACACCAGTTGTTCTGCAAGGCAGCAGACGAAAAAGTAACGCGAACTGCGGTTTCGTGACGTCGATGCATACGGTCTATAGGACAAGTCTGAAGGTAAACAAGAATATATTTCTAGTTGTCATTTTAATTTCATCTGCTAAATAATTTTTTAACTAAATTGCACAGCTGATCAATCTGCTAAATAATTTTTTAACTAAATTGCACAGCTGATCAAAATTACATTGAGTCCTACAGTACAAAAAAGTTCCTGGCGATATGAAATGTGCTAAACGTTGTTCATTAAGAGGTCAAATATTAAATTAGTGAACTTAACCTTTGTAAGAAATTAATACTGAATGTAAAAAATCCGAATGCAAAACACAACTCTGAAAATTGCAAGTTTTAAAGAAAGTTCGATACAAATTTACCGAACTGTGAAATAAATTACGTGATTCAGCTATTGTTATTCCCGAACAGTTTCATTCGGCAAAGTTTTTTCACAGAACACCAGATACTTGATTGAAGAATTTAATATAAATTTTAACATGCATGCATATTCAGAAAATACTAATGCAGTTTTGCTTGAATGATTTAATGAAATTCTCTCATTCGTTAAACTATCGAACTGTAAATATCCGTCGCCAAATGCATGTTTTATCTCTGGTAGACTCAACTATATCATATATTTTGTTCGGTTTTTTTTTCCTAACATCAAATTTAATGTGTGTGCTATTGCGGTATCTGTAATCGTCTACACGAGGAATAGATAGGGCAGTGACATCTGAAAAAACAAAATCTGGACTTCTTAATTACTAAGCTAAGTTTTTGAAGTATACAGATCAGTTTAAAGTTAGATATAGAAGAGCTGTTTGTTATAAAGAATGCATCTGCTGCAACTCCGAATATTACCTGAAATATATTTTAATAGAATTTTGTTTCTTTCTATCATAAAAATTTTATTTCTTCTTTTTACGTATTTAAATGCTTCAAAATTTTATTTAGGTAAAGGAAATGGCAAACTTTGGGAGTTTATCAGAGATCTTCTCTTGGACCCTGCAACGAATCCCAGCCTTATCCGCTGGGAACGCCCGGAAGATGGAATATTTAAATTTGTGCAGTCAGATCAAGTCGCAAAGATGTGGGGAAGCAGGAAAAAGAATCCAAGAATGACGTATGAGAAGCTTAGCAGAGCTATGAGGTAAAATATGGAAGTTTATAAAAATGTATTGACACTATGTTACTGTGCAAATCCCTATTTGATTATATTTTGGTAATTTGAATATTTCAGGGATGGTTTTAATAACCATTTTTTTTTTTTTTTTTGCTTCTCCAAAAAGAGTTTGTCATCTAAATAAATCTGATTTTCAGCAAGTTCTGTAAGTGATGATTTAACTAGTGTTAACTTGCAAACTAAAATATTCATAATTTTGTCAATATCTTGATGATTTTGTTTCACGTGCACTTAGGGTCCTTAGTGTGACTTTCATATTACGGTAAAAATACTGAACCAGTTAACTCCCGATAGGGAAAACTTGCTTGTATAAATTTTACTTTTATTCCCAACTGACATCTTAAAGGTAAAGATAATTATGACATAGATCATTGAAAAACTGGTGTTTTTTTATTAACCTTATACCATATTCAGTAAATTAGCTTAAATAATTTAAATTGCACCAATCGTACTTCTCGATCCAAAAATCAGTGAGAAACATTTGCCTTACAGTACCAAGGTATATCTTTTTCACGGGTTCATAGTATTGGGTGAGCTATGGATGAGTATGAAACACTGCTTAATGTATAGTATAGAGACATGGAATAGCAAAGAACATTTGTTCCTAGCATCCATAAACACACACTCATGGCCAGCATTTGGAAAATTAAATTTTTTTACGAAGATTAAATACTTTTAAAGCACCTCTCAGATGGTACATCAGCTCGTTGCGGACGATACCATGGTTGTAGATATTTTTACTTAGTATACAATTGAAACAAATCTTTGTAATAACTTAATGATGACTACTTCTGTGGTAATCGTTTCCACTTCATCGTTAATTTTCTTACTAAATATTTGCGCATAAGCTATACTATTTTTAAGTCTCTCTTCTTTTCCTTTATTTTGACTGTCTCTTTGATACTTTTTTCTATTTTTATTTTTAACTTTGAGCAAGTTTTAGCCACAATTTATTACTAATCCACTGGAGCTTCTCAAAAGACTTTATGAAAGGGCATTTTCCCAATAAATTTAATGTTTCCTTAATTACCTTTTTTTCTATTTTTTTTTTAACTTCTTAAATTCAAGGTGCTGGGAAATTCTTTCTGAAAGATTGATTTCGCGATGATATGATCCTTGTGAACACAATTTGTGTGCAGTGGGTGATCAATGTTTATTCCTGTTGGTGGTCTTTTTCTTTTTTTACCTATCAACTTCAGATTCTTTGTTTCACTTGTAAAAGTAATTTGAGAGGTTAAATACAAATCCTTTTCAACTAAATCTCTTTCTTCCTGTATCTCTGGGATTAATTTCAGTGAACTGTCCAGAGAATTGAAATAAGATAATGTGTCATTGGACCTTTTCTGCCTTTCAGCAGAATTAATAACTTAGTGATCTTCAGAAGGAAGATACAATAAGTCAGTGATCTGTGCTAACACTCAATGGGAGGGTACGATCATTGGGCTTTCCAGAAAATTGTGAAAGGAAACCCCATAAGGCTCTGTGTAAGAACCTACCCCCAATGGAATCAAAATATTGTAATACATTTCTAACATATCATGTATTTTCAATCCACCGCTGGATGAAGGCCACCCCAAATCTCTTCCACAAGTCTGTCTTGAACAACCCTCTTCGAGGTCACTCTGGTATGCTTTCAGATTTCATCCGCCCCTCTTCCCCATGGTCTTCTAAGTTTTTTCCCGCTCCTTGATATCCAGTCAAGTATTTCAGTTGTCTAACGACGGTCAGTTCTTTTAGTAATATATCCACCCCATCAGCAACCTAGTCTTTGATCACGATGGCCTCCACTCTTTCATTTTTCTGTCCTTCGTGTTTATACAAAACATGCATTTCTCCAGGCTATATTTCCAGCCAATCGGCACTCGAGTCTTTAATCACGGTGGCATACACTCTTTCATTTTCCTGTCTTTCGTGTTTATACCAAGCGTGCATCTTTCCAGACTTCTTTCAGTAAAAACTGGAAAGATGCAGTGATTAAACACTTTACTTTTAAGACAGAATTTTCCTAGTAATACATCGTACATAAAACTTGTGTTACTAATCAGTTTTTAGAAACAGGAAAAACCCTGGGTTCTACAGAATAATTAAACTAGTGTAAGAAAATAAAACATTCGGAAAAATCCCCTTATGGGATTAATATATTTGTATTATGCAAAAAGAAATTTGAATGTAAAAATTGAATGTAATTTGAAGTTGTTTTTTCAGAAACTATACGAAATCATAAATAATAAGTTCCAGATAAAATTTGATCCAGGTCTAAATAGTAGAAACCAGAAAAATTGTTATTAAATTTTAACCAAATGGAGAAAATATTTCTGAAGGGTCTTGATCTACATTGTGGAATGCTCCTGTAAACTTATATGAAGTACCTGGAAAACAGAGGCATTTATACTAAGCTACAACTGGAAATGTGTGAGCAAAAAGGGCTGAACAAACACGTTCAAAATACAGGAAAGGAGTTACTTAAAAATCATAGCTCATCATTCGTACCTTTCGTAAAAAGGAAAAGAAAGTAAAAAAAAACAAAAGAAAAAACAGATGAAACACAAGAGGTTAAAATAACCAACTACCAGATTATACATTTCACCTTATTAAAAGAATGATACACGTGTAAATATTTGCCTACAATTCCAAAACATCCCTAAAATATATTAACTAATTTGAAATTACAAAGACCATCATTGTACCTCTTATAAACAAAATGAAATATTTCATTTACTGTGTCCGTATACCAAAATCCAAAAATCATGACTGAAACGAATTTTAGCAGATTGAGGTCCAGAAATTTTCTGTGAATTATTGCCGTTTGTGAAAGCAAATTAGAAGATCTGAATCGCATAACCGAGAAACAAAAGAGTGAGGTAACATTGTTCATTCATATTGATGGCAGCATTGATGGCCTTATTTTGACTCCCAGAATCCACCACAATCTTGAAAGAAGCATTAAGTTAAAATGCAAGTATTTCAGAATATAGAATTGACATATTAGCATTCATATTTTCAAATATTTGAAATATTCTATAATTGATTGCTTGTTAAATAATTGTTTTCGTAAAGCAATACGAAATACTAGTTTTTAATGTTTGAAAAAATAGGGGCTGGTACCCCAAGATTCATTACTAAACAGCAAAGTAAAAATCATAACTTCTAGGCAACAGTAAATTTTATGTCGTGCTTTGAAAATCTTGAGATTTTTGCCTCAGGCGCAATTTTAGTTTTTGCTGTTTTCATTGCTTTTGCGTTAGTTAACGATGCTTGTTGGACACTGCCGCTCTTCTTGTCTGCTCAGTGCTTGAGAGTTTAGGACACTAAATTTTTAACCCAAGGGCATGAGTTCGAGCTGGTGAAAAATGTGTGTTATATCCTTCATGCATTTTTTCTTCCTGCCAGAAAAACAAATAACCCTAAATTGAGGATGTACTGACCCCTTTAGCATTGGATACTGGCTCAACAAAAGCAATAGAAATATTTTGAAGGAACTGATACTTTTTTATGTTGACTTAAACTTTTCAAATGTATCCCATGTAAATTAAAGTAAAACGTACAAACTTAAAATAATAAAACATCAAGGTGAAATTTGGAAAATATATTCAAATTTCTTACAGTAGTGTCAAATTTCTTAGCGTAGTGCTTACGATAAGCGTGAATCTGGCTACCTTAAAACAGGGAGAAAGAGAGAGTGTCAAAAAAATTTAACCTCATTTTGCGATTTTAACGGATTGTTTCTTAGGTTTCATCTTACATCCTCAGATATGATTTAAATGACTAAGGGTCTTTTTTTTAACGAAGTGCGCATTCAAGGGAACTCTGTCGCTTGGAATTAATGCCTAGCAATTCCTCTTCCAGCACATCTTTTTAAAAACGTGTAATTACAAATACCGATTAGGCCACTGATCAACAAATTTATTCATTAATGATATTGTTACAGGTGTGAAAAAGCTCACTAGGCGCCATTATAGATGAGTTCTAAAATATGCGGATTTTGTGAAGTTCATTTTATTTTGCATATCACAGTCTCCCAAATAAGCAGCATCTGTATAGCAGCAGATGTCTACTGTGAAATGTGTCAACAACTTGACATGTAAGTTTAGCTTTTTGCATTATGTAATCTTTGTGGGTTTATTTGTGCTTCAGAAACACTGTTTCTGATGATAAATTGCGTATGCTTAGTTGAAAAAAATATTGCAGTGAAAAAGAATCTCAGATGAGTCATTTTCATTTCAGCATCAAAAGCTCTATAAACTTATGTCATTGTATAGGTGTTAGAACTTCCCCAGGTGAAATTATAGACCCAACTTTCAGCGCAGTAACGTCGCAGTTTTAGCAATGTCCGCATTGTAAAACATATAATTCATAGTTTTCAAGAAATAAGTGAAGTGGTCTATTTCATTTTAAAGTTCATGCATGCATAAAGACATGTAGATGTCGTTTCATGAAATCATGAAGATTTGTGAAATAATGTAAAAGTGTTTTTTTTTTTTTTTTGCATTTATAGTGTATAGAAAAAGATTTGATTCTGGAAGTATAAAATATGACAGTTGAAATCTTGCATCAGCAATTTCTATAAAATTAATGGCGCAGTAAATTCTTGTGCAGTTTTCTTGGATTGCAGCGTATATTCTTTACACTCTACACGCGATATTAATTTTGTTATTATTATACACTTTTCCATAATCATTTAACTCCACATGCCTGCAGGTGACATTTCGGTAGTTAGCACCTCTCAGTAAAGGCCAGAATCCATGACATTTAACAGATGAAATATCGATATATGGATTTGAAGATTTCATATCAATCCATTAAATCATATGCTTTACTGAAACGTGATGCACGGCAACGACGTGAAATTACTATACCATTAATATAGGAAATGAATTAAAATTTCGAGTTAAACTAGTAAGAGGATTCTACAAGTTTCCCATTCATGAGACACATGTTCCAGAGATGTATCTCACAGAGTAATGTACTCTGTTTTAAATGTCATTTTATGATGAAACACATAAGCGTTATAGAAAGACAGGATAATTATTCCAATGGTTACCCAAAGCATAACAAATTCTTTCATAATGAATTCTGGAACCTTACCCCAGCAAAAATATTTCTATGTGAAATCATGGAATTGTATTGACTATTCCACTCTGCTGAATGTTTCAGTGATGCTGCACCTTTTCTAAGTTTTACGTCATGCAGTTCCAATATCTTAGCCAAACATTGTGCAAAATGCGAAAACTTGTTTCTGCAAGTCACCAGCTTCTCTTTTCTCTGTGCAAGCCTTTTCATTTAAACTAAATTTTCTGTCATTATACTAAACTATTTTAGTTGGATTCTGTGGTTTATGTGAAGTTATATCCCTGCTAAACCTCGATGTTTCAGTCAACAGCAACGCCTAGACTGATATTAGACACTTAAAATTTGTTTGGAGAAGGAAACTTATCAAATTCGCGAAGATACATTATTAAGCGATGGATTGTGCTTATGGAAAATTAGACGCAAAAGGAATTCAGCCTTAATTCTCTGCCATATGTTACTCTTTTTCTCCATATACAATCTTTCTGGGTTACTCTTTTTCTCCATGTACAGTCCATATGTTACTCTTTTTCTCCATGTACAGTCTTTCATGTAAACTAATTACAAGCCGGCATCTGTGTTCGATTACTGTTATACACGGGTTGTAGTTTCTTTGCAAAATGACTTGGACTTCAAGATACCCAGTTAATTGGATAATGCATTATAATTATGTGAATGAAGTGCAACCGGTATTATGCAACACTGAAGATGCATAGAAGACAGTAAGGTGACAAATATATTGACAAAATTTGCGATTTTTTTTTATTTATTGTGGATGCGTCACTGAAATGTTTTCCTGAGAAATTTGTTTTCAGAAATCTGGATATATCCTGCTTTATACATACTATACTTCACGCTATAAAGTCGTCGTTTATTCAAGATTTTTCTATTAAAAATGGATACCTAATCAATGTGTGTAGTAAAACTTGGCTGCGCTGACAAAGTAACTGTTCCCCGAAATCTATGCAAATGCAAAAAATTATTTCATGATATATGGTACTCCGTAAAACATTTGTCTAGTGTAGAGAACTGTCCTATTAAGGAACTAAGTTTATGAAGCTCCAGGTTATGCATCATACATACATTTGTGCATGCTTTATTGTACTCATAGTGTATTCATATTGTACTCACAGTGGTGGGAACCATTGTGTGGTAACAATAAATGAAATGTATTTTTTGCGATGTTGGGTTTGTGAATCTTCCATTCTTGATGCTTATCTACACAAAAATCTAAGTACAGAATATTAGTTATGTCATCAGCACAGTTGTGCTAAATTTTTATGATTCCATTTGAAGCATATCTTATGTTTTGTGGGGGGTGAAAGGCTGGTATGTAGGGGTCAAAATATTATGTCCAAGATTTTATTAGTCACAAAGGTACGTGAAAATTGTATTGTACAGAGTTGTTTTTTTTTTTTTTCAAAATGTTGACCTTTCTATGAAAATTCCAAATTGTTGCTTTATAATGCAGGTGTATCTTTGTGATATTACAAACCTGAGAAATTTTATGTATGTTTGTTCTGCTTCTTATAATATATGTAAAAAAACTGTTCAGGTGGTATATGATAATCTGCAAATAACTGTTCTCAAATTGCATACACTGTGCAAAAAAGTAGATAAAGCATTAAGATGAAGATCTGACATTGCATATTTTCTATGTGTAGCTTTAAAACTGTTCATGTGACATGTTAAATCAGACGTTATAATAGTAATATGTACAATTTCAATATTCACTTAAGAATATTACAATTCTTTTTTCATTGTTCAATGTTCCAAGTTGACATGTTGCTTCCAGTATGGATCTTTCGCCCATACTAACGTGATCGTACCTGTTCTTGTTAGGACATATTATAGCAGTGGCATTCTGTCACCTATTCCGAAGACTGAGGGATTACCAAAGAAACTGATTTACAAGTTTGGTCCACAAGCTTCTGGTTGGCATTGAAACAAATCATGCTGTAGGCTGACCAAACAAAAGCATTTTGGTGATGGTACTTCATCTCCCTTTGTGATCTGTTCTTATTATTGCTCTTTTCTAACACGCAGCCTTGATAGCATGGCCATGATTAACTCTCTCATCCTGTAGATTGTAGCTGTCAGTTTTCTGGTCCAGAAAATTTCTGTTTTGTTTTTAAAGCTATTCGAGTTGATAAGCTAGTACGTGATAAAAAGATACGTGTTCTGTTTTGTAGCATTTATTTCAGAAGTTGACAGTTCCATAATTACGTGGACCACAAGGTTCGCGGCACAGTTAATGCTCTGAGTGTAGTATGGGCCTTACTGGAATTTTTCCAGACTTTAAAGAAGTTTCGTCCCTTTTAAGGAACGAAATAAATCAATGTTGTTTGCATGTGAAGTTTCAAAAGCGGGAGAATGCAAATGGCACAAAGCTGGTCAGTGTTAAAACATTTTTTTTTCTCAGTAATCACAGATCTGAAGAAAAAAAAAAAGCTTTTTTGGGGCAAATAAATCACGAAGTATTACAGAGGTTAGTCGTCTTTCTTATGGAACCATTTCCCATAAGCTTCAAGAGGTTCAAATGTTGTGATGCCATTTACTGTGTTGTTCGATTTGATGGCCATGATGTTGAACTGATTTCAAACATTAGTTTCTGTAGTACACTTTTTCAGAGAATGTGGAGTACTGACGCTTATCCTTACAGGCTTCTGTAACCAAAGTATTAGGAGCAAGATGATTACAATGTACGGACAGCAGAAATTTGTTACTTCCTGAAAAAATAAAAAGACAGAGGCCATTTAAACATGGCAAAAACACTAAGACAGGACAAAGAGGGATCATATAAGCACATCAAAAAGACCTTGACCAAGAAAGGCCGTCTCAACATGCTGAAAAGACCGAAACAAGATGGACCATCTAAATGCGCCACTGAACCATCTGAACATATCAAAAGGGCCAAGGCAAGTGGGGGACATCTGGACATTTCAAAAAGACCAAAACAAGATGGACTGCCTGAACATTCCACAGAACCATCTGAATATTCCACAGAACCATCTGAATATTCCACAGAACCATCTGAATATTCCACAGAACCATCTGAACATTCCATAGAACCATCTGAACATTCCATAGAACCATCTGAACATTCCACAGAACCATCTGAACATTCCACAGAACCATCTGAACATTCCATAGGACCATCTGAACATTCCATAGAACCATCTGAACATTCCATAGGACCGTCTTAACATTCCATAGAACCATCTGAACATTCCATAGAACCATCTGAACATTCCATGGAACCATCTGAACATTCCATAGAACCATCTGAACATTCCACTGGACCATCTGAACATTTCACAGGACCATCTGAACATTCCATAGAACCATCTGAACATTCCATAGGACCATCTTAACATTCAACAAGACCATCTTAACATTCAACAAGACCATCTGAATATTCCACTGGACCATCTGAACATTTCACAGGACCATCTGAACATTCCATAGAACCATCTGAACATTCCATAGGACCATCTTAACATTCCACAGGACCATCTGAACCATCTTAACATTCAACAAGACCATCTGAACATTCCACAGGACCATCTGAACATTCCACAGGACCATCTGAACATTTCACAGGACCATCTGAACATTCCAAAGAACCATCTGAACCTTCCAAAGAACCATCAGAACATGCCAAATGGGCTATGGTAAGAGGAGACATCTCAACATTCCGAAAAGACCAAGGCAAAAGTTAACAACTGAACATTCTGAGGAGATGAAGAAGGGGAACATCTGACGGTATAAACATGCCATAAATTGAACTCAAGTCGTGATTGCTAAAATCCAACGCGTTTCAAGATGACAATGGCACAGACAACCGTTCATGCTATGATTCATCAGAATCTAAAGCTGACAAAGTGCCATGAGCTACGGGTGTCCAATTTGTTTCTTCTCAGGTTTAAGAGAGCAAGGCGAAATACAGTATACTGTAGGAAAGCTATTTTGCAGATGACAAGCGATGCTTCGTTGACACTATGGTGCACTGTAGATCTATCTAGATAATTACAACGCTTGAACAGCTTTATTACTCGCAACAGAAAGCCGTAAAAGTTTGTTATGCAGGGTTTAATGTCATTACGTAATGTTGCAGTTAGGAGGAATTGTAGATTCGAAAGTCCAAGAGAAACATTAGAGTTCATTCGGCCTACTATCACACTCATTCTCTCTTATTTATGAAGAAGTGACCCCCCCCCCTCCCGTGTTGTAGAAGGCAAAGTGAGCAAAGATTTCGATTCACCAGGATAACGCCTCCAGTGACATGTCGCGCATATCGCAGGCCCACCTTTACATGATTGAACAGAAAACCCGAATACAGGATATAACCCTTCCAACATATTCCCGTGAAGGCGTTCTTTTTTTTTTTCCTTTTGTACTACTGCGCCATTAAACTACTTAAACTGGTCCTACGATATCGACAGTCCAGAATCACAGCTAGTTTGTGGAAAATATACAAAGAGTAGCAGCACTAGCACAACCATGGTCTCCATAAATGGAGCACTGGAAAGGTCATCAAATCAAACTCACAGAAAGGAATGTCACAACATTTGAAACGGTCACAACCGATGAGAAACTCCCAGTGTAACGCTAATAACATCTGTACTAGCTAATTTTTCTGGAAAGTAATTTTTATCAATTACCTATCTTCAAAGATCGTGCTTTTTGGGGGGGGAGGAGGGGGTGTTGTTAATTTAGAAATTTAATCTCTCTCTCTCTCTCTCTCGTCCGCCCAGGGTGGATTGAGTTCCGCAAAGAAAACTATGCGTGCTCCCTTGAGGATTACTGGCAAGTTAATGCAGCCGGCTTGCCATTTCTCTGCTGTATACGTGTAAGGGACTAGGCGCATCCGGGGCCGACTTCACAGAGAATCATCTATGCATTCGCGTCTCCAAACACGGAGAGGCTGCGGAAAAACCGCGGACTAGATGGCCTGTAGGACCGGGATTCGAACACCCGTCAAAATCGTCCGCCTTCCACACAGCGTATATGCGCTATGCCGAACCCGGTGGCGCAGTGGTCTAAACGATGGCTTCTGATCATTCGTCCGAAAGGGGTCCGGGTTCGAATCCTGGTGAGCCATGGATGTTGTGTTTGTCTTACGGCACTGGCTCTCTCCCTTCCCTGGAACCAGTGACCGTAAATTAGGGACGGGCGACTGCTTATAGCCCATTGAGTTGCTCACGGTGGTCGTTAAACCTCCAATAAAAAAAAACCAAAAAAAGAAACTGCGCTATGCCGATGGTTAATAACATATTTTAGAAACTTTCTCATGCGACCAACATGTGTTATCGAATTCTGTACCAAAGGCACATATTTTTGTTCAGTAACCAGATTTAAGAGATTTAAACAACTATTCGTTTTTGTATAACTTTCTCATTCTACGATATGTAGCTAGATTTTTCTTAAATTACCTTTGTGCAGATCTCTTGTTACTTGAAGAAATCTGCAGATTTTACGATTTAGTATATCTTTGTATAAGATTTAACAACACAGAATGCAGAAATAAGGTACACGATAGAAAAATGACCATGTGTTAGAAATGTTATTAAACAGGCAGTTGAAAATCCTTATTGCAGGAATTAGTCTCTTATAGGAAGAAGTTTACTCCATATCGTGCATAAATGAGAATTCTCTTGAAAGCCAACTTCCAGTGACAGAGTAGTATGAGACGCTGACTTCTGACCATTCGTCCAAGATGGGCCCAGCTTCGAGTCTCAATTGAGGAATGAGTAGTTCTTATCTTAAGGGACTGGGTGTCTCTCCCCTTCCCTGGAACTAACATTACGGACATTAAAAACTTCAATTTGCAAAAGTGTAAAGACTTTTTTATGCGGTACATTAACACAACCTATTTTATTACTTTTTCCAAAGCTTAACTAATGAATGCTAAGCATTTTCTTGTATCAGAATCTAAACTTAATTTTTAAAAATATGTGTACATTACATATTTTCAAACATTTTTTTGTGTTGATTGGATACACGAAAGAAGTTTTCTGGACCAAATAACTGTTTTCCTTTATTTTGGGCTCCTTGCTTACTTCATATGCATGGATGGAGTTCTTTTTTGCCAAGAATATTATGTATAATATTTAAGATATTTCTGCTAATTTGTTATTAATCCTTATATTTGCCAAAACAATTAAGGATTATTGAGTTATCTGACGAAATTTCTCAAATTGTGGATAAGACCTGAAATAAAATTCCGGTAAGTAAAATGCCTTCCCAGGAAAAAAAAACAAGTTTGGGAATGTTTTGTAAACAGTAGAATACCATCTTCTCTCGTGCGACTATTAAAAGTACAAAGGTATGTCAATACCTGTGATAATTAGGAGTCGCGAGTAACGCAGGGGACGTAAAACCCTTACTATTCTCCCCACTCTTGCTGTGACGTCACAGAAGACCAATATGTACAGTGTTTTTTCTAGAAAGTGCCACATAAAATTTGTTCTGTCAGCTTCTGAAAACAGTTTATAGTATCTTTAGGAAGCAGAGTTTGATGATCTTGGCTGAAAATTTGCTCATTTCGTTAATAGTGGTAAGGTTAATCGAACACGACAAAATGAAGCAAAAAATAAATAAATCTGGTACATCCAGCTCGAATTATCCCGTGAGACAATCATCCACAGAATGAGGTAATTACAGGCTTTCACTCATCGAAAGTTCGTTGTTTGGAAACTCCTGCGCAATCACTGGTAATGGTGTTTCAATGATTTCTCCAAACCCACTCCTTATAAAGCTTATGTTGAAGCTTTACTGTCCACAATGCCGTTTATTATATTTTTCAATCCCAAGTGATTGTTGGTTAATCATAGTAACGGTCTGAGTTTTTTTATCCAGATACTGTTCCATTGCTACAAGTTTCTTAGCATCAGTCCGAATGAGCTGGCGTTTTAGAGGCATGAGCTCATTGCAGACTAGGTTTAAGAGCTCTTGATAAGCAGTACTCTCTGATCATTAATATTGCAACTCTCTCAGACATAATAAAGTGGGATAACCAGTCTTTTAATGCAATACCTTGTGAATTCCTTTGCTTAGTGTTCCGTGTGAGTTTAGGACTTTTGGGCACCGGACATTTTGGCACAAGTCTTTAGGGGCCGTACACAAATTGCCGTTTCTTGGCGCTGTGAGGGAATTGAATGGAGAAAACGTTTCCAGTAAGACAAACGACAATTATAATTGAATTTAAAAAAATATTACAATGCACAAATTTTGAAGATGACAATACGTTTTTTAGGGTGTAAATATGACAAGCATAATATCCGAAAACTTTACAATTTCGTCGTCCTGGATCGGGATTTTATAGCTCATAATCATGAATATGGATTACATCATATTCATGATCACATAGCACCAAGGGCGCCCATGGGGGGGGGACCCCGCCGTTAATATAGGCAAATTTTTACAATTTTTTGATAAATTTAAAACACTAAAATAGACGAAACCTTTTTTTAAATGTTTGACAGCCTTGAAGGAGGTAAGGATTTTTCTAAGCCCCCCCCTCCCCCGCGCTACGTTTTCAGAGTAGGCACGAGCGCGCTCAGATGATGTGTCGAGTTGTAGCTTGTAATTGCTGAAAATCTCCCGATCGGACGAGAAATTTTTCATATTTTACACTTTTAGTATTAAACCCCCCCCCCCCGACAGGTTTGCTCAGTAGGTTCATGCCCCGGAATAATGTCTTCAGTTGTAGTTTGTAAATGCTGAAAATCTCCCGATCGTACGAGAAATTCTTGAAATTTTACACTTGTGGTACCCCCCCCCCCCCGACAGGTTTCCAGATTAGGCACATACGCTCAGATAATGTGTCGAGCTGTAGCTTGTAAATGCTGAAAATCTCCCGATTGGACGATAAATTTTTCATAATTTACACCTTTAGTATTACCCCTCTCCCCGACAGGTTTGCTCAGAGTAGGTTCATGCCCTGAGATAATGTCACCAGTTGTAGTTTGTAAATGCTAAAAATCTCCCGAACGGACGAGAAATACTTCATATTTTACACTTTTGATATACCCCCCACTCCACCCCCGACAGGTTTGCTGAGTAGGCATAGGCACGTGCCCTCAAAAAATCTGTTGTTGTTGCTTGTAAATGTTGAAGATCTCCCGATTGGACGATAAATTTTAGAACAAAAACTGCTAAAAAGGCCTAGGGCCTATGAATTAATATTTAGTGCTTAAGTAAAAGCGCAATGCTATTAACTTGATTTGATACGTAAACGTTATGAATATAACATCGGTACAAAAAAGACTGTCAAAAGGGCCTACGAATGAGGCATAGTAATGTAGTGCCTAATTAAGTAAAAGACAAATATTAATAACTTGACATGTTATGTAAATATTTAGTGCCTAAGTAACTTACGGCGAACATTTTCTCGGTCAAACTCTTTACTATTGGGCCAAGAAACGGCAATTGTTATACGGCCCCTTAAACATTAGTGCCCAAAAGTCCGGGTGCCCAAATGTCCGCCTCGTCTTTCAGACAGAAAATCGTAAATATGTCTCAATTTCTTAATGATTATGAGATATAAGTAAAAAAATTTTGTGCACATCCCTTGCTCAAGTAGGTAGAAATATAGGAACACCATAAATTTTAACGCAGCGCAATTTCATTGCTTTAAAAGGGAATGTGCCAAAATGTCCGAGTGCCCAAATGTTCGAACCCCGTTCCGTGTATGTAGTCTTCTCGAGAATTTTTAGCAATGACCTTATTATTCTCGTAACCAATGTTTGCAAGCAAAGTGAGTTGTACTGAATTTTCGCCTGAAACGATGCGGTACATTTTTAAGGGTGCCTAATTAACGTTTTGGTGGTGATATTGCTGTTCTCAGATCTTAGCATGTGCAGGTATTTCCAAATTGTCTTTCTGGTGATATCGTTACATACATACATACATACATGTTTAACATAACAACGTAACATAACATAACGCTGTCCTTGGTGATTCAGAGGTTAGCTCCTCAAAGAAAGTCCATCTGCCAGATTAACGTTTAGCTGAAGGAAACTTTTGAATATTTATATATGCTGCAGAAGCTGTGCCCATACAGCTGGTCAGTAGCGTCCTCACTGTAAATTCGTTGCGTCATTTCCCAGCTCATTACCCTGTACAGTTACTCTGAAAGTATTTCTCTCTTATGTTAGCTATCCTACACTCACACTTCATCGTATTTGCGTTTCTCATCCGGTTATGAGAAAGTACCTCTTACGCCTAGTACCTCCTTATCTGCTCCTAGATTTCCCGTGCATTTTACAAGGACATTATCCTCTCTGGTATCTATACGAGTAATAAAAGCTTTGAAGTACCATTGCAGGTAATGCATTCATAAGGGTGAATATCTGCTTGCGTGTAAACTGTTCAGAAATGTGTATGTAATGGGATGATTCATCCCAGCATGTGAATGTAAGTGCACATGAGGATCAGTAAATTTGTTTTATTGCAGATCTCACATAAAAAAAAGGAATTTAGTTTACAAAATAGTATTGGCTTTATGTTTGCTAAGAAGAAGAAAATAGTACTGCTAGGATTTTTTTACGTTGTAAATTATGGAACATGACTTTTCATCCAGGTTTTCGGTTATCTGCTCTGTAATGAGGAGCCTTTCTCGCTCTCTAAGGGCCTAGCGACAACCTTTCATTCTGACTTTTCTAGCTTTTATTTCCTAATAGGTGCTAATTTATTAAAAATATGTTCTCCAAACGTCTCAAGCTCCCGTTAGCGATCCAATCTGTCCTTCACAGAAGAGTCCTTAACTTTTTTACATTAAATAAGTTTTGTTTTGTAGGGAAACCGAATTTATAACTCCACGACCACTTTTCATGATCAAGAACTTCCTACGGAAGCTTAAAAACCTATCTTCTAGATGAAAAATAACACATAAATAGTTTGAATTCAGCAAGATTCAAAACCAGACAGCAAAATGCAAACTGTACAATTACGGCCAATAAAATAGTTGCGGAAAGTCAATTTTGAAAACTTGGTCACCGTGTCATTCACCGTATGCGTACAAATCTTTTTCTATCACCTCAATTAATGTTCCGTAAGAATTTGCTGACTTGGTTACGACTTCCTTTAGAGAAAGAGTTGAAGCTTACTTCCATACAATATACCAAGCGACTTCTTAATTAACACCTGCTGATATAGTGATGTGTATCCAGGCCTTCTTGCAAATTATTCCTCGGTCTCGGTCCTTTACGTTTAAGAACCATATCTTCCAAGACTCGCTAAGCTGGCGCTCAAAATATATGGACTAAAAAAAAATATTTGCGTATTGCACAAAGGAGATATGCCGAGGTATTCAGCGACTCTATTGTTTTCAAGAGAAATTAATGACTCTTAAAAATAACGAGCACTATGCACGCCCTTCATTTTGTAGAAATGATAAATTGTTGTCTGAAGAGAATGAGTGCGTAATGATAGAAGGCTGTTATAAATAAAATGGTTGAAGAAGCTGAAATTTCTTCTGTTTCGTGGGTGTAAGAAGTCATTCATTACTTTGGGAATGTCTCCTCTCAGCCGTGTGCAAATAAATGCAAGATGGAGAAGTAAGAACGGTAAGACTTAATTTGTTCCGACGCACAGGAAAATTTATGGAAACCGGTATGAAGTTCTTAAAAATATTGTTACAGAATAAGAAATGTGCACTGTCATGACGTAAACAGCAATCACGCGAAGTGGTTTTGCTCAGTTTTGAAATAGTTATGAACATGACTTGTATTTGATAGGGCCCGATTATCTAATAGCTTTTTGTAAACGAGTTTTAGATTTCCTCTTTGATACAGTACGCTATACTGTGCCCCGATTTGGGAATCGAATGAGTGGTAAATTGAATTCACCATAACAGTCCAATGTCCCAGTCAGCTTAGTTCATGCAGCTGGTTTCTTCGAAGAGTTCCCCAAAAAGGCAGGTTATTCGCTTAGCAGATATGGTTCTTTGACATTATTTTTCTGTTTCGAATAGCTGAGAAAATCGTGTAAAAGTGAACAAAATTTTCCAAAGAAGGAGGTATCGATCTCAAAAATCTTGCGTTCTTTATGCACTCAATCCGGATATTTTTTTCAACAGCCCTCACACTTCACATGCTTTCTGGTAGGTTAAGTTTTCCTGTTTTAAGTATGAATAGACCTAGTTTCACCTTATAAAGTACACTCATCGTCAAAAAAGTAGTTGCATCTAGAAGGACGTGTCGGATTGCAATGCTATTCGGGAGTAAGGTGAAAGTTACCAGGAACAATAAATGATTAAACATTGAGACTGATATGGGCAATATTTATGGAGCTACACGCCAATAAATAGTGTCTCTCACTATGGCGTCGGGCCATGCTTGCTCGCACAGCATGCCAGACGTCTCGGCATGGATTCCTAATGGTGTCCTGCGATAAGCCAACCCATTCAGCATTAATCTAACGCAGTTCCTGCAGATTGTGTGGTAGACGTGGAGTGTGGATAGCGCGTCAAATAGCATCCCACATATTTTCAATCGGCGATAGGTCTGGCGATGCGGCTGGCTATGGCAGAGTGTCAGTGCCTTGAAAGCAAGCTCCCGACACGACAGTAGTATGCGGACGAGCGTTGTACTGTTGGAAAATCGCACCGCAGTGAGTGTTCAGAAAAGGTAGGGCCACTGGCTGCAGGACCTCATTAACGTAACGTTGAGCTGTCAAAATGCCTGTAATGATCACTAAAGGTGATCTGGCATCGTAGGCAATTGCATCCCACACCATGACACCAGTCCTTCTGGAGGTGTGACGCTCGACAACAAACCGTTCATCATGGCGCTGACCACCGTGCCTCCACACACGGATTCTTTGGTCGTCTCCTCAAAGACAAAAGCGTGACTCGTCACTGAAGATCACGGGCTGCTATTCTGAGTGACAGTCTGGCACGAAACCGTTGCAGTCTTTCGCGACGATGCAATTATGTTAAGGGCAGTCGTCGTAACGGTCTGCGTGCGTGTAATCCTACGTCGTGCAGCCGTCTGCCAGTGGGGCTGGCACTAATCGGACAATGCATGGAGGGCACCACTGCTCGCTGAATATCCGCAATCGTGGATGTTGGGTCACTCTGCGCATGTCAAACAACCCGTAGGTCCTCTCTCTCCGTGGTTCGTCTAGGTCTCCTCACTCTTCCTGTCGCTGCTGCGTGCCTTGTTCTATCCACTGCCGCCGAAGTAGTGATATGGTGATATCCGCACGTCCGGTATGGCGCGCAATACTGCGATAAGACCATCCCGCTTCTCGGAGCCCGACGAGCGCCCCCCTCGAACTCCCCCAACTGCCCGAATTGCTTCCTAACTTTTCTCTGAGGCATACTTCACTTGCAAAGGATGCAACCAACACAACAGCATGAGTCAGAATGGCAAGCGTGCACAACGGTACGACCTTATATAGCCGGTCAGGCACAGCACTACGACTCCCTCCTTGCTTCCATCTCATGCGTGGCCGAGCATGATTCTTGAATCATTTGAATGTCTCACGATGTCAAACCTACCAACCAAGTTTCATTCCTGTCGGTTGCTTCCTTCTGGGTGCAACTATTTTTTTGACGATGAGTGTATATATTAAAAGTAGTATGTCTTAAAGAACGGGTGCTTTTGAGAATGATCCTTAATCGCCTAAGTATACTGTAACAAGTACTTAAGGCAACATTGCACTGTTCGTGCAGTACTATAGTAGTACTACTACAGTACTTATTGCCTTGCTCTATATTTTTTGAGTGGAAAAGGAAGTTCAATTCGCGTAAAAGCTGTAATCATGAAAGATTCACCCTCTGGTTCAGCAGAATTTGTTCCTTCGAACAGCGGCTACTGAATCTGTCTTAATTTTTAAAAAAGCCTAACAGCAATCGCAACAAACTGCGAGGATTGTTTCCTATGTTAGACTGAAATTTATTGGAGGTTGGGCAAGAAACGGTGTACCGAAGTAGATATATGTTAATGAGTTATTGAAAAACTAGTATCATAAGAGCAGCATCCCATTCATGTCCGAAAAAAAAATTCTTGATGATAATATTTATTAACTGACCTTTGCCCTTGAATTAATTATCGAAATAGTTGAAGGGTTTAATTATGTATCGAGAAAAACACACGATCAGTAACGCTTCGCTCACTTTTCGTGAACACACTTATAGCACAATACTTAAAGAACTTTTAGAAGTATGAATAGAGTAACCGGCAGGATTTTTTAGTGACAAAAACTTGTGTTCTTAATTTTAAGCAATTGCCCATCCCTTATGATATATCTGTGTCACATCTGTCAGCGATTTGTTCGTCACATCTGCAGCAAAGTTTTCTGTGAGTAAGGTGTACAGATTTGAAATCCTTAATGGTAAGGGTGAGGACTCAACGAATTTGCGAAAAAGTTAATGGCATTCATTAGAGAAAATCCCCTACCTGCACTTCAGATTATGCAGAAAAGCTGGCACTTAGTAACACTGTCCCGCTTATCACGGTCGTTGGTAATATACAGTTGATGTAAACGCATCACGGGAATGCCAACAAAATTTCCGTCGTCCTACCTGCTATACGATCAAGTAATCCATCGAGTACTTAGATGTTACTGCTAATCGTGGCGTAACAATGTTTAAATTAAATCTTATAAGAAGGAATATTGACGTAATAAGACACAGCAACGACGTAACTAAAAAAAAAGGCATGAAAGATATACGGGATTACACCATGTAATACAAATTCTAAAGATGACAATCCGATTTTGGGTGTAAAATGTGACGAGGATGGTAAGTCAGATAATATCCGAAAACTTGAAAATTTCATCGTCCTGGAGCGGGACTGGAACCCGCCCCAGATAGCGTCCGGATATGCTAACCACTACACCACCCAGAACGACGAAGTCTCAAGTTTTTCGATTAATTTGAATATAACCATCACAGGATTCGCTAGTCGAAGCAACCGGCATTCATGTTTAGCGAAGCAGGAGGTTAAGAATCCTATCCCGTGATTGCCTGGAGGGAGGAGCAGATAAATCATGTAATAAATAAGGGATTTCACTTTATAATACAAATTTTGAAGATGGCAATCCGGTTTTGGGTGTAAATGTGACAAGGACGGTAAGTCACATAATATCCGAAAACTTGAAAATTTCGTCGCCCTGGAGCGTAACTCGAACCCGCGTCAGGACGACAAAAATCTCTCCTTGCGCGCTATCTGGGAGACGCGGGTTTGAGTCCCGCTCCAGGACGACGAAATTTTCTAGTTTTCGGATATTATGTGACTTACCGTCCTTGTCACATTTACACCCAAAATCGGATTGTTGTCTTCAAAAAAAAAAAAAGTCACTTGAAACATATTATGTAACACGTTTACCTCCCATGTCTATCATTTGCAAAACAAGTTTCTTTTTCGTCTAAAAATTAGTTTGCAATAAATGTGCGTAGTTATTCTGGCCATTCTACGAGCGAGTGATCTTATATACTGAATGAGTACGCCACCAAATGTAATCTTTGTTTGATCTCGCCTGTATTTGCTTGTCCGTACTGAGATATGGTTAATATTTCCTCTAAGTGGCCACAAGTGCGCCTAAACCAATGAGTTGGGCAGGCATCAAAACCACTTGGGCAAAAAATTAATTTTTTCAGCTTCTCTTACTAAATGCAGTAGAAGTTAAAACTTGGATTGGAGCCCTTATTTTTTCTAATCCCCCCATTTTTATCACCATTCTTTCAGCAGTTGATTTTAGATAAAAAAAATTATTAAAAACGTTTCATTAATAAAAATTTTTATCTTATAAAAAGTAAGAAGCTCAAACTTACTTCTGGTATAAAAACACTGAAAATTAGGAAAAGCATGTTTACGCATAAGACACAGTTTTTTTGCATATCAAAATACCAAGGATAGTAAGAAACAAACAAAACTTAAAAGCAAAATAATTATTTCAAGCAGAACAAGTGCAAAACCGTTCCGATGTGACAGTCCTTTCAAGGAATAAATCGCCTCTAAATCCCCCCCCATGGAAACCAAAGACTCGGCCATCTATGCCGAGTACTTGGAAAATATTGTTTACCGTTTATGAGGAAGTTTTCGGCTAATGTCTACGGCTTTTGTGACTTTTCCAAAACATGTAGACTGTCTCAAGATCGATATGTTGTCCACTTGCGAGATAGTATTTTATTCTCATCAGCATATCCAGATGGCTCACTTCCAATCTGTTGCGTAATTTAGTTTTGATGCTGTTCATTTGCATGAGGCTACATGCAAGAAGACTTTAAGAATGAAGAGGACAATGAGATGAACTTAGAAGGAGGCGAACGACATTTAAGAAACGTTGTTTTGACTTTTCAGAGCCAGAATTTTATTTATTTATTATTATTTTTGCAGGTAATTGATTTTCGATTTATGAAAATTAATTGGGGATTTTAATCTAAAATGCTTACTGCTCAGAAGAAGATAAGTCGCAGCTTAGAAAAAACGTTGTGTAAAGTATTTCTTTCAATCAAGATTGAATCAGTTATTTCTTCCTTCCGCAAACGTCACTTTCAGTGACATGAACGCACTGTATAACAACTGAGAACCGGTTTCGTTATAAATAGAAGAGCTGTGGATTTTTATCTATGAAGTAGGTACAAAGTAACAATTCAGCTCGACTGGCCGCGAGACCTCAGCGTTGATGTGTGCGCGTAACCTTCGGTGGAGATTAAGCCTTTTACAGCAAATCTCCTAAAGTTGCAGGTAGCTCAGAATACTTTAACGTACAGAAATCTTTCGCAGATACTTTACGCATTTCTTCCCCTGTTAAAATAAGCCCACGTTGCCGTGGCGGTATTCAAATCCACATTTTCCTGCTCTGGAGGTGGTTATTCTCCCGACTGAACTACACCGACCTTCTCTTATCGCTGCAACTTGCCGTTTTGACTCGAGCATCACATCAGTGGTACGTCACATCCGCTTTTGAGAACTAACGAAAGAATAGACACGGAGTCACCACAGTAAATTGTGGGCTTGACAAGACAGACCTTCGGTATATTTTATGTAAGGATAGTCACTTAGGGATTGGGTAGAAGTACGACTTAGGTGTGTTGTGTTTAGAGTTGATAACGATGCATGTGAATGACCTAAACTAGTTCAGTAGTAGCTAATACTTCAAGAAAGACTTATGGATAAGGAAGTCTGACCTCCAAACGGGTGATTTGGGCATCTTTTAGTTGTCAGCATATTTGGGAGTCTTTGCTACGTTCGTTGAATAGCTGTGTTATACAAAACATCAAATGATTTTTCATAAGACAGATTCCAAGCCTTAGTCATTGTCGTATAGTTTTTGGTATTGGTACATGCGGTAAGTACAAGTTGGTAAAATCATGCAATGCATTGATTATGATACGCTTTCCAACATACCAGAAATCATTACTCAAGTTATCAGGACAATGGCTGTGGAATAAATCTCACTCGTGTGCCCTGACCATTGACCCCATTTCGATGATATTTAAACAGAATTGGCTCAGTGTACCTCCGGAACAACATGCTAAAGTTTTGCCGCAATAGAAGCATTATTATTCAAGTTATGAGGATAGTGGCTTTGGAATAAATCTCGCTCCTGTGCCCTGACCTTTGACCCCATTTCGATTATATTCAACAGAACCGGTTCAGCATACCTCCGGAACAACATAAAGTTTTGTTACAATCTAAGTATTTTTACGTAAGTTATGACGCATAAGAGCGATAGAATGGTTCCCGCTCCTATGTCTTGACCTTTGACCCCATTTCGTCCATTTTCTATAGGGTTCGTCCCCAGGTTGTCCCCTAACCACGTACTAAAATTCCATCGAAATAGAACCATTTTTACGCAAGTTATCGTGCGGACAGACAGACTGACAGACAAAGCTGGAGCATATACGCTTCTTCAACCTACGGTTGAAAAGTGTAAAAAACATTACCTGCAAGCTGTTATAATTCTTAGATAAGCAAGTTTATTGCATGCTGTGCCGCTGCTTAAATTTTTTTGTTTGCATATTTTAATTGCGTATTTCTAAGCCTCGCCAGAGTAGTTGCTGCGCTCATGACTTAGTTCAGTGTTCTTAAATATTCTGTTAATTACTTTATCAGTATGTCATGTTCAATAATTACTGTTTGAGATTGTTCTTTGTGATTGTAAAATGTAACATTTTTCAAGCAATTTATTTTTTAACTGAAGTGAAAATAATAGTTCCTGAACATAATTACTTCAGTAATTTCAACTAATGCCAAACGAACTTGTTCCGATTGCTCAGAAAATTGCTTATAAAGGCAGCACTCGATAATTAAAGAGTAAAATTTCAACTCCTAGTTATTTTTGAAGAGGAATCAGAAAATTTGCTCTTCAAAAATAACTTAAGGAATCACGAATTAGCAGGGTGTATATTTTTCAGCAATCACACGCATTGTAAAGTTGGTGATTAATATTGACAGAAAACAGCAGTTGTGTTACTAACTGTGCATAACTGGGAAATAAGTCGGACCTTCCATATTTCGAAACGGTTTGCAACCTAAAACTCGAAAATCGAGGACGCCATAAACCAGAGCGGTAAAATGAGAAACATTATGCCAAAAATTCCCGACAGAGCAAAATAAGAAAAAAAAATGGAAAATTAATTCACAATTTTATTAAAATAAATGGAAGAAATCCCTTCCTTACTTCCCCTGAGGGCCTTTGAGAAAATCACCGTATCTCTCTGGAGGGACGCATTGAAAACATCTGCGATCTACCGTGTTTTCACAGCAAGCGTGGGACTCCGTCATTTTTATCCGCGCCGGGGCTCGAACCCGGATCCCCTCACTCCGGAATAAGTTGCTCTACCAATTGAGCTACACGGACGTTTTATTCTGATTCCTATCTGCCTTTATGTCGTGTGCGTCCTTCTGGCAGGTACGTCACATCTCCTGGTACGTTACATCATCTCCCCCTTATTTTTTTATTTTTGTCGAAGTGCTGGAGAAAGGATTCTCTTATTTTTCCTATCTCGCGGTGTGGAAATAACATCACACCATTGCGAGATTTTGAACGGTCGGGTCATCCGGATAGTTCGGGCGCCATTATAACGAAGTAAATTTCTCCGTCATTTTTATCCGCGCCGGGGTTCGAACCCGGGTCCGCTTATTCCGGAACAAGTTGCTCTACCAATTAAGCAACGCGGACATTTGTTCTGATTCCTATCTGCCTTTATGTCGTGTGCGTCCTTCTGGCAGGTACGTCACATCTCCTGGTACGTTACACCTTCCTTGCGATTGTACGCGATTTCGGTTTTACGGAAGTGCAAAGTCGTGATCTTTTTTAAAAAATACTGCATAAGTAATGCCATGGATAGTACGGATTATGACTGAGTTTACGATTCAGATAAAGAAAACAGCCATGGCGACTTTGCCGAAGACAGTGTTTATATTGATGGCGCAACTTTAGTGGAAATGCACTTAAAGCAACTATTCGGATACTCCGGTAGAGAGTTGGATTTCGAAGGTCTTTAAAAAACATAATTTTAGAAATTTGCTTAATTTTATTTAAACGAATATCATATTTTCTAAACTTGAAATTTAGAGCCGGCTTATACGCGAGTTTCGTTTTGTTTGCCAAGTTTTAGCTGTTAAATTAAGGCAGGTCGGCTTTATACGCGAGAGTATACAGTAATACGAAAATTATGGAGAGGGATGAAACTGTGTGTGTGTGTGCAGTTCTGCATTAAACGACTGTCTTTTAGCAAATTGCCGTTGTAGACTCTGGAAATTGTTGCTCGCTGTTTTGTTGGCAGTACTGAATACGTACCTGCTCAACTCTTCAACGTCCACATCCAGGAGAGTGTTCTGCATATTTCAAAAGGCAGAAAACAATTTTTACATCTGAGTTACCTCCTGTTATAGTAGGAAGGGGATGGCCGACTTTCGGAATTATTTGTTTCCACTTTCAGGTAAACAATCCACAATACACATCTCTTGTACTGAGGCACCCTGCGAATGAGACTGCAGAATGACCTAACTTGATCTCGTTTGTTACTCTCTTCTGATTCTGTTAGCGTTTACATTTGTTGTCTAAAGCTTTCTGATATGTGAAGCTGGCTAACTTCATTATGCCGTTTAAAACGTGTCGTCAGACTGCCATTGGCTGCTATCTATCAGATGACAAGGAAGTTTGTTAAGAAAAATAGGTTTGGCAGCATGATTTTCCGCTAGGTGGTGTTGGTAATTGCCACAGAAAAAAGATGTCTGTTCTACAAATTCCACGCCTAACATAAGGGGTGTCTTGTATTCTTGCAGTATTTTACTATAATATTTTTGACATAGTCCCTGAACTTTGCTCCAGCTGTATGAGGTCTTACAAATATAATGGCATTTTTTCTTGGAAGTAGAACTTTTGTGGCTTTTTTGAACGCTTCATTTTTCTTTAAAACGTCTTCCAAGTTTTCAGAAACATAAGATTATACAGAATTTCTAGAGATTCGAACACACGCTTTTGGATATTGCCCGACAGTTTTCTTCATTGCTGAAAGAATTCACAGGCCGCCTTTTGTGTTTCACTTTAGCCAATTCGGCACGCCATTACTGGCTAGTGTAACAAATCGACTTGAGGATCGTCAGCTACTGATCATCGGTTTTTTACAGTCAAAGATGATGCAATACTTTTATGTACTATCAGTACCAGATCATTTTGAAACTAATGTACTATTAGTTTCAAAATGCTCTGGTTTAAAACTTGCCGAACGTCTTTCGCATGGAAGTCGTGTTTTTGGACCTGGTAACTAAGAAAAGCTTTGTAAGGCAAATAGACCTCACACTTGGGAAGGGCTTTGTTGTACCTAAACTGCTATCAGAAAGGTATTTGAAACTTGTAGGAAGAGCTTTGTAATTCATATGGAACATGCAGTCAGGAAGTTTATGAGGCATTTGGAACTTGTCAGGTAGAGAGCTCTCTAAGGGGTTTGGAATATATAGTCAGCGAGAGCTTTGGAAGGCATTTAGAACTTGCTGTCAATGAGTGCTTTGTAGAATCTTCAAACGTTTAATCAGAAAAGTATTTGGAACGTGTAGTTAGAAAGGACTTTGAAAGGCATTTAGAACTTGCAGTCAGGAAACGTTTAGCAAGATATTTTTACCTCATAGTCAGGAAGAGCTTTGTGAGGCATTTCGACTGCAAGCGAGTTCATAGCTATAGTAAACTTGGTGCAGTTAGGACAGTCTAGCTGCCAGAAATTTGAGCGTTCGTATGTCACTGTTTCCCATCATCTGGAATCGATTCCTCAACCGTGCTGATAGGAAGTTGTGATGTGTTGCAAATGAGTATGCAGCTGGCTATCATTTTCCTTTGAGTTACGACTTTCAGTAATTAAACAAAAGAATTCGATTACCGTCAATATATTTGTAGTTTTATGGTTTTGAAATGATCTAATATCAGAATATTTTAGATTGTTACCAACTTGCCCCTATAAGTGGCCAAGACTAGAGCAGAACCATGAAAAATTTTAGTCACGATTTAGCCCTCTAGTTTTTATACAATTTTTGTAGTATGAAACATCCAAAATTAAACTTGCTGAAGTTACTTTTAGGTCCGATGAAATTACCTTTATTGCTGGTGCTATTTTGTGCGTGGTTAATTGTTATCGGAGAAATCATGTAATGTGCAGATCGCTCTTTATACTATGCCAATAGAATTGTGTTTTCTTGAAAATACATTATATAATAATACAAAATGATGTATCAGTTTAAACTTGTACCTGCATTTAAAGATCTTATTTATATATATTTTTTCTCTCTCTCCTGTAGATATTATTACAAGAGTCAAGTACTTCTTCCTGTGTTCGGACGACGGTTGGTTTACAAATTCGGTCCTAATGCTACAGGTTGGAGGCATGGGCCTGGATTTCACTGAGATTCCCTTTTGTAAAGTCATTTGTCAGTGTTACGTCATAGAATGGAAGGAAAGATTCCATTGTAAACATTTTGTGTGTTCTTGTTGTATCTGTCATCAATTCTTGACTGAAGGAAAGGAACTGCTCACTGCATCATTCCACAAAAGAAATCCATTATATTCAGCTGAGTGTATGTGTGTGAAAGTCAATGTGTCCTTCATGCGATCATTCCTTCATTATTATTGTCACTACATTTTCATCTCTTGTACAGGTGAAGAATATCTTTTCTAATAGAACTTTATGTTGAGATGTTGTCTCTATTTCTTGAGACGTAATTTTTGTTTTACATGTTCATAATCAGCCTTGTAGGATGTGCGGTTATTGCATGATTATTTAAGGAAAAAGTGCTTGTTTATTATTGGTGTTAGAAAAGAAAATACCATTTATAAACTCGCACGCATATCATATGAGCAAAAGAAAGTCAAAGTATCGACTTTTCAGTGATTTCAATTGTTTTGTAGTTTTCTCGAAAGCTTCAGAAAAAACTGTCCTGAAGTAAAATGCTGATAAATATGCCAACGCGAATTACGTTGATGCTTTTCCACACAGTGGTGTTATTAATTTATGTGCAATAATGAAGAATACACCGTTATTTCGTAAATTGCCCAAATTGATAAAATACTCCGTTTTTTTATTTTTTTATCATATTTCACCATTATCATACATAAACTGAAAGTTAAAATAAAACTTAACAAATCATTTTTATGTTGTTATTTAAGTGTGTATGATTGCCCCAAAAGTATTTACATCATTTTATAGGAATTCAAAAAAATTCTCACGGACGAAATACACATATCTGCTGCCGTCGCCCCGGTGGCACAGTGGTCCAAGCTCTGACCATTCGTCCGAGTGGGCTCCGGTTCGATCCCTGGATAAGGCATGGGTAGTGTGCTTGTCTTACGGCATAGCTCTCTCCTTTCCCTGGAACCATTGGTACCTAATTTAGGGACAGATGATTGCTTATATCTCTTAGAGATCAGATCATATATAGAGGAGTTTAGGAAGGGAGTGTCTGACCCCAGGTCTTAAATAACCCTCAGAAATAAGAACCTAGGAGATTGACACGGAAGCGAGGTAGAAAGGGGGAGGAAGACACATTTATTACCGGGGGGCTAGTACCCAGGGTCCGACGGCATAAGGTGCCCATGCGATGCACGGCGGATATTTAGCGGTTCGAGCAGTCTTACCTGCCCGGGAACGAGCCTAAGGTTTCTCCGTGGCAGTCGTGAAAGTTGACCACTAGGTCATCCGTGGTCATGGCCCTTAGAGTTGCTCACGGTGGTCATTAAACACCAAAAAATAAATCTGCTTCCGTCCGTAAGCTCTATCTTTAGTTCAGTGTACTTGATTTGCTTATGAATAAAAGTATACTACAAGCTGTCTAGCTTTTCATGCTATCAGATCTTTTTAAATCTTGACAAAAATCATCATCCGGTTGCTCCCCTCTCAGTGATTTTTCTTGAAGTATCAGATTGGAGCAAGTCTAAAGGTGCTAAATGCGGGAAAGTATCGCAAAAAAATTGATCAAAACTTCGTAATTTGCTTTGCTGTTCCAGCTTGTACACGTTCTTGCTATCTTTGTTACCCAAGGTTTAAATCTCTGGCACTCAGGAAGCACACGGTTCTGAGGAAACAAATTTGTAAGATGTTTCAGACCTATTTGTAATCCAGATTTAGCCCAGAATTCCGGGTTTTTGTCACAGTCTAAACACGAAATTCCGGGTTTTTAAGTTTTAGAAGAATTTGAGATCCCTCGGTCATTTCATTTCTAAAAATGCTACAAAATGATAACTAAAAGTTCCTTTCGACTTCCATTTTCTTTGTGAATTAGTGTTCGATTGAAATCACCGCATTTCAGTGTGGACGGTGGATGTAGACGATTTGTGACACCTTGAAGAGTTTGTTTTGTTGTCAAACAAGCTGTGCAGATAACAACATGCTGGCTTTTTTCATCATTTTGAAAGTTGCATCTATGTCAAATAATTTGGTTATGTTTGATTCAGTTTATCCAATGAGCTACATTTAGAAATTGAATGGAAACCACTGTAGCCTTCCAGTAGATCTTATCTCCATAGATTTATCAATTAATATATAATATGAAGTGCTAAATTTGACTTAAAAATGCAATATCTGAAAGATATCTAGCACACTGAAAGGTAATTTAGTACAAGAAAAGAGGCGAAGTTAAACTGCACAGGCACTAGTGCATATTTGTTGTGTAGCTAGTTAATACGTGCGTAATATAATAAGCATTGGTATTATGCATTAATATATATAGACGTTCTTCACAGCACCACACACAAGAAATCCAGGGAGTTTGTAGGCTGAGGAATATGGCCATCACGGGACCAGTTGTCATTGAATGTGTTGTTGAGGAAGTTCCCGTGAGTGATCAGTGGGGTGAGGCCCCGTCTTGCTGTAAATTCACATCTTTATCCAGTTGTGGTACCACGAAGATCTGTAGCATGTTCAGGTAGGGTCTTGATCGTACAGTGTCCTCAGAGAAGAAAAAAAGGGCATACAACTAATGACTCGCCCCGCATCACAGATGGTAGAAAACACGTGGCAAGAATTTAGCACCCTGTATTAACTCTGCCGAATCCGCAAAGGGTGCTGCTATGTAGAGGCCTAGACAAACTCCAATCCGTAAAGGTAATTTCTGTCAAATATTGACTTATTATATCTGTTACAAGCCATACCACAGCATTTTTAATTTATTCCTACCCAAACGGGTCACCCTGCACTGAATTCAGGTTTTCTAGTGTCACCTCACAATCACGTTTCGTGAAGAAAGGTTCATCGGTTAGTTTGCATCGATTCGGTTGTTGAATATTTCTGTTTGTGGACTTACCCTTCAATTCCGTATTTCCGAGTCTCAGATGTTAGTGATCACACGCATTAACAAAATTCTTATCCACACGCATACTAAGAAAGCCACTTATACCGTCCTTTTCTTGGCACTTCCAGTCCAAGTCATTTAACGCGTTGCGTGGTATAGGTGTTGTCCAATCAGATATTAACAACCAAGAAACCGGTTTTCGAGTGTTGCGGACTGCGAGTTTAATTTTTGTTCTGGTTCCTGTTTTCGTTCGTTGATTACTGGTTCTAACCACTCCGTGGAACCAGTTGGCGGGCGTTAGCAGCCGGCAACTTTCCCTATGTTTTGATATCCGTAGAGGTCGTTAAATCCCAAACAGCGAAATAAAAATTAGGTGTTGAGAATAAATTATATTCATGAAAAGCGATATTACGGGCAATAGTTAAACAAAGTGTAAGTCAATGTAGCTATAGTTACTTCATTAATGTTATGCTCTTATAAAAAAAGAATGGGATAAAAAATACTTAATGCGCTCCAGATTGTACTTCATGGTAAAACATTGTACTTTTGAATTTTCATTTTTGATCTGCCATTTGGCGATCAGATCAGATCATATGCAGAGGATTTTAGAAAGGGAGTGTCTGATCCCAGGTCTTAAACAACCCTTAGAAATAGGAAGCTAGGAGATTTGGACTAGAGTGCCCGATAGGAAAGTGACACGGAAGCAAGGTAGAAAGGGGGAGGAAGACGCCCTTATTTATTATCGGGGGCCGGTACCCTAGGTCCGACGGCTTAACGTGCCCATCCGACGCACGGCGGGTATTTAGTAGTTCGTACCTACCCAGGATCGAACCTGAGGTTATCTCCATGGCAGTCACGAATGCTGACCACTAGGCCACCGGCGGCCCATTTGGCGATCAGATACCGACGTCTTTTTATAGAATTCCTGTACATGTTTCGATTAGCATGCTATCAAGATGTTCTTAAAATGCTTGTGTTAGGGCTCAGTAAAATACCTATGTGTACATTATATTACATAGCTCTTTTATTTTACATATGATAGTCTCTCAAGAAAAATTTCCCGATAACGACAAACGGATTCTTTTGGAAGAATTGATCTTGTGGATTCGAATCACTAAAAAAAGAGATTCCTTCAGCGATACTTCCGGTTTAGAGAACGATTTGTGTCTAAGGAATCGATTCTGAGTCGGATCCTTTTGTTCGTGGACAGTTTCCTATTTAGCAGACGATGTTTAAGTTAAAATTTGTTTTTAATTCTTACGGAATTTTCCCCTCTCGGTCTTAAGTTCGCTTCGAAGCGTTCACGTAAATTATTGCATTTGTACACTTCTGAATAAGGTAAGATTTTCTGACTAGAGCATTAAACCTCACCGAGACACCGTGGGGAAATTTTAATGTCTAATAAAATGTATTTCTGATTGATTCACTCATCGAATCGGCTCTTTTACCAAATCAATTCTTTTCAGGAAAGATTCGACTCACTTTGCTGATTCGCTCTTTTCGAACGAATCGTTCGGGAACGACACATTTATAGTTGCCAGTTGTTGCTAAGACGTACGGAAAAACTTGTAGTATCCGGTGTGGCGTTCAGAATGAGAATAAAATAAGAGGTAATGTAATGCACTGTGACGTACTACAGAGGTGAAAACATGTATCCAGACGACAAATCTGCAGCGAGACATTCTGTCCGCGTAGCTCAGTTGGGAGAGCGACTTACTCCGGAGTGAGGGGACATGGTTTCGATGCTCGTCGGAGTGAGGGGACATGGTTTCGATGCTCGTAAACTTGTGTTTTCACAGCACATAAAGAGAGAAACTAAAAAGGGAGAAGTTAAACTAAAGTTAAGTTTTATCATTTTCTGTAAAAGGAGCATCGGTATACGTCTATATTGTATTTATCAAGAGTAATGAGTTTTTAACATTGTTTTAATATTTTTAAATATGTAGTACTGATGTAATGATTTGGTATTTGTTTTCGCGCTTCTGTGGGCTAAACATTGGTTTGAGTAAAACCTAATTTTCTCGCGAGCAGTCGTATTAATGGTGTTATCAAAGTTAGTCTACTATAGTTGTCTCTTGGATTTAAGACTGAAGACCGAAAACCAGGTTAATTATATTAAATAACTTTATGTAACTCAGCTGAATATTTGAATCGCATGTAATTCTGTCCAGCAGGAAGGAGGGAATTATTGCCTGTCAGTTTTGATACCCAATAGCATCCACATGCGAGTGATGACGTACGGAGGCTAAAGACTCACAGAGGTGAAAAGTTCATTTCCATATTTATCCCCTTCAGTGCTACGAACGCTTTATCTATAGTTCGTACTGTTGATTCGAAGCTGCTTTATGAATTCCGGTAACTGCTCCATCGATTTAATTACCCCGATAATATCAAATATTTAGCATTTCAGGGCGTTCTTCTTACTTTAAAGGAACCTCATTGGTGTCACAGAATATCATAGACATACTGTTATAATTTTTAGAAATTTTTACGTGATTTTTCTCTTTTAAAGGAGAACTCGCAATTTATCTGTACTACTTTATTAATAGTCACAGACAGGACTTGGTTGAAAGCATAAATATAGTAGGGTAAATTATAAAGAATTTAAAAATGTGCGGGCATTTTACGGAGTCATTTACCTCTCCTATTGCGCAAAATTGCCCTTTTGAGTTGTCTGGTTATTTGCCGACGTGTGTGTGTGTGTGATTTCATTAGATCTGACGAACTTCAATTTCCCTTTTCAAACGGACTCATTCAAAAACTCAATACATTGTCTCATTTGTTAATGCTATTTTACATTTCAAATTAGATCCCGGACTCACAGTTTTTATTGTGCTCAATTCCACATCTTTAGTCGTGGCTAAATTCGACTATGATAAAGGCTCTTAACTCATCGCGAAAGTCTTAAATAATCGAAGGAAACACTTATGAATTTTACGATGTGTGTCATCATGTTTATGGGTGCCTGCCACACGTGCGCACAGTACTACTTATCGATGTGGATGTAAACTTGCTATCTTTTTTATTTTTTATTTGTTTCTGTATTCGCGGTACATTGCTGAACTCCATACTTGCGCTCAGTATTGCTTCCTGGACGTCAGGGTAAAACCATTCATTCGATTTTTGAGAACAGTTACTTTCAAAACGCAACGTATTATAAGTAAAACTGACTAAAAACTAATGTATTTTTGAGATAATTCATGAGTTTTTCCACTATACTAAAAATCTACGCAATTATTTTCGAAGCCTTTGTGATTTTTTTTTTCGTAATGTCAGGTAGGTGTTATTACTAAATTAATTGATTATAATTTTACACGAATTTTTGTAATGTTCCAGAACGTTCTAATTTTTTTGGAAATGGCTGACTTCTACGCAATTCTACAAGGCTGGTTCAAATGAATATTTGAAAATATGTATATAGACTAGTAGTTTCATATATTATGTATAGTGATGGCGAAGCAAAGTAAAAAAGGTATTATATTTTATTTTTAAACATGATTGGCTATTACAATTTTGTGTTTCCGAAATATTATTTGCTAGCCGTCCTGAAACGTTTACATGCCATTCATGCAATGTAAATAGTTTTATCAGAGTTTATATTTAGAGAGAGAGAGAGAGAGAGAGAGAGAGATCCTGTAAGGTATTTTATAAAGATTTTACAAGTACTTCTTACGGTTATATAACACTGTTGTTTTATATAGATTATAATAAAGTTTTACGGTGTTTTATTAAGAAAAGTGAAAAATTTATCCAACAAATGATGTTGGGCAGAGCAATCAAAATTTTGCTTGTATACTTCGAAAGCCAGTATTTCAACAAAGTGTAGAATATAAGTGATCAAAATGTCTAGTTAACCTGTGTATATGTGTGTTATATGTTTGAGATGATTTATTCGAACCGAATTTGAATTTGTTATTCCCGGATGGTGAAGTTTTCTAACATATGACACCTGGATTAAGCATTTTCATATTTATTTTCTTCATTTCAACAACACTTCATAAAATATAGCAGGTATTGGCGAGTTTTCAGTTGCCTTAAAGTATTTCCTATAATAGAAATTTACATAACGTATTGAGTACAGTAAAACGTCAATTATCCGTGAGAATAATTGAAAATCCCTTTTAACCAAATTACGTTTTACTGGGTTAAATGCATAAAAAATGCTATAAAAACATAAGATAAACGTTTTTGTAGTGTAGAAATACAAAAACTGAGCATTTCAAAACTTATTTTAGATAGGAAGTCCGTGATTTTTTGTTTTTCTTTTTAGCATTTTTGTTTCATTTTTCTTATACGTCCACGAATTTGTAAAACTTCTGTGTAATCAACATAATCATGTCTTTTAATAATCTCCAATTTATTATCCACTGTTAAAGCAATTTTTTTTCTTTTTCCCAACATTTTAAGGGTTCAAATGCTATTTAAATTTGGTTACACAAGATAGGTATATGAACAAGCTTTTGTAATGTTTAACAGACAACAGAGACTGGATTAAATTCGTGGTACCCTTGGCTGCGCACCAGGAACGTAGCAAGCTTTGCTTAATAGGGAGGGCGAGACTTGAAATTATACGCCCCTTTGAGCAATTTTATAAAAAAATGTAAAAACTAGGTAAATATCCAAGAACCACAAGTTGTAAATACCAAGTAAAGCGTAAGCGTCATGTGAACGCAGACAACATAACACTCCACAGAAATGCAGAACGAATGAGTATCAGATAGTGAACGTAACAATAGGAAGAAGCTTTTGGGGTAGGGCTTGGAAAAATTCTGTTCAAGGTTAAACGCTCAGAGAAGTTTCCGCGACAGAGCCCAAATGATTAATTAGCTCTTCATTCCAACGACATGTTCGGAAAGGTCATGTACGTTTGTCATATCAGCATATTAATTTCTATGCCCACAATCACTGTTTTGGAAAATTCCCTTCATGGATATGAAATGCTCATCCTTATGGTATATGCTACTCTGTACCCTGTTTAACTGCATGGAATACTGTAGGAGACTAAAGTCTTTAAAAAGAAAATGCTGAAGGGTGTGATTTTCGTTTTTAGTTACAATTTCTGTTTTTTTTATATCCACCAGAGTAGGAATTTACGTCCCTGGAATGGCCATTCTGGGAGGGCAACCGCCCTACCTGTAGGTAGCTACTGCCCTGCTGTGCACACCCTGGCGGCAAAAAGGGAAACCGCAATAGTGATGATTCTGCCAGAAGGATGATGCAGTATTGTTAGATTATGATGCAATGTTATTTCAAATGCGCAGTAACTGCTACTTTACGAATCCACTTGCATAGAGAATTTTTTTAAATGAAATTTGTATGTACTACGCTTGACCACGGTTAATCCGACCAACACGGATAATCGAGTCAGTGATGATTGGCGTTTTACTGTATTCGTGTTGACGTATTCTGAGTAAGAACTTAGAGAAAAAAGCCCAACCACTGAACTAATACTGTTTTGTTTTTTTCTAAAAATAAACGTTTTAGAACAGCTCACATTAATTTTAGAATGTTAATTATTCAGCCAGAAAGAATGTTTTGGATACAGTAGTGTACTATTTTTAACAAATCTAAAGGAAGAGATCTGCATAAATTGCAACGCTGCTTTGAAAACAATAAAAAAAAGTGTGTGTGTGGGGGGGTGTAACGTACTAGAAGATGTGACGTACCTGCCAGAAGGACGCACACGACATAAAGGCAGATAGGAATCAGAATAAAACGTCCGCGTAGCTCAATTGGTAGAGTGACTCGAATCCTGGAGTGGACAGAAATAACGGAGAAATTTACTTCGTTATGGGGGGGTTGAAGATCGTTTTGGGGAATATCTTTCTTTTTATGAAAATAGGACAGTCCTTAAAAACAATAAGAATACACCAGTCCTTTCAAAGCAGCTTCCATATATGCAGTAATTACAATATACTTCCATTTTTTGAGTGGAGTATATAAATTTTGTCTCCTAGAAGGATATCGTGCCTTCTTTTTTTTTTCTGAGATTCATTAATAAATAGAAATAGGTTATCATGCGGCACTTCAAATTCCATCGCCGTTATGTGTTAACAGTTCTATAACATTCTCAATACAACTGGAGTAAACCCTTAACTAAAACTAATTATTTCTGAGCACATAAATTGCGATTTATGGTTTTGTATTTTAACTGCCATAATTTTTCATCAGACGCACATGGTGCATTAATATTTACTAAGGAACGCTGCAGTCGGTGAGTTTAATTTCCTGAGTCCGAACTGCAGAGAGCTGTAAGTTAGCGTTTGACCTCTTGGCTTCACCGTTGTATCATGCCGTATAGTATTTTCTCCAAAATATGTTGGTGTCCATTGTCCCCCTTATAAATTACAAATTTTGCTATAGTCAGAATCATTTGAAAACTTGGGTTTTGATATGCGCAAGAGTTTCTTGCGTTCTTATTACACACACACAAAAAAAAAAAAAAAATAAGTGCAGCAGGCGAAATATTGCTAAACTACGTAATATTTCAAAAAGGTGCCCAAATTTCCATTTTGTGCGTGCTTTCTGCAGAATTTTTCCTTCAGTATTTTATGGCATATAAAATAGAAAAATATTTTTGAAGTGCTGGTGTTCAATCTAAACATTATATGCACCTCCTCTGCACTCAAAATGTTCAATAAGGAATATTAAGAAATCGGAGTACATTGTCACCGAGCTTTCCACAGTTTAATGGGTTTTTGTTATTTTGTTTTATCATACAATCATTTTTTTACGTTTTATCGTAAGCATATTTATAGATTACCCAAGTTTTTTTATTTGCCAACTTCTGCGATTCTCAACGCTGACACTAGAGTATTTGACGCAAATATCAAGAAAACTGGATTGTTTGAAACTAAAATGAACAATTTATCTTTTCCACGCAATTAAAATACTTTTTCCGTGATTGAAGAGCGATATATAAAAAAGCTTTGCCTTGTACAGATATAGTGTAGTGTTATTTTATTTCAGTTACTATCTGTAAAAATCTGATTTAGCCCTATGGCAATATTTTACTGTTGTGGGTGGGAAAAATAAGGTTTCTGATTAAACGACAATAACAGAAGTTCTTATCTAAACCAATTCATCAGAAAAAATTTGCAGAATATTTTCTGGCTTCTTAATATTATGTCTTTTTGCAGATCTCACATTTAATGATAAGGAAATATAAATTTAATTTTCCAAAAATAATTTCGATAGATTATTTTAGTCATGAATGAAATACGGGATTACACCATATAATATAAATTTTGAAGATGACAATCCGTTTTTTGGTGTAAATATAATAAGGATGGTAAGCCAGATAATATCCGAAAACTTGAAAATCTCGTCGTCCTGGAGCGGGAATCGAATCCGCGTCTCCCACATAGCGCTCAGGTATGCTAACCACTACACCACCCAGAACGACCAAGAAGTCTCAAGTTTCCGATTAATTTGAATATAACCATCACAGGATGCGCTAGTCGAAGCAACTGGCATTCACGTTTAGCGAATCTTTAGGTTCAGAATCCTATCCCGTGATTGCCCGGAGGAGCAGATAAATCATGAATGAAATACGGGATTATTCAAATTAATCGGAAAGTTAAGGCCTGGTCGTTCTGGGTTGTGTAGTGGTTATATCATACCTGGGCGCTATCTGGGAGACGCGGGTTCGATTCTCGCTCCAGGACGACGAGATTTTCAAGTTTTCGGATATTTATCTGGCTTACCATCCTTATTATATTTACACCAAAAAACGGATTGTCATCTTCAAAATTTGTATTTTTGTCATGTTTATTAGGATTTAGCTTAAATGAAATTGAAATTTTTTTGCATTTTATGAATTGTATATTAAAGGAAAAGAAAGTATTTTAGTTAATCCCGCTGCCTTTTCAAATGTGGCATGCGCATGGTGGTATTTATTCGTACTCTAGTATACGACACTCGATTTATAACTTAATTCTACAAAGCCCTTTAAATATTCTGTCGTAAAGACACTCTATATTACATCTTACAGCTACTTGGGAACTCTTCACTGAGATTTTGACGACGCAATAAAGGCGTTTTTACTCAGAGTAGTGCTTCTAACTGAGCGACAGAAAACTTAACTGGAAATATCTTCGAAAAAGGAAATCTTTAAATTGAGATTCTTACTGAATAGTAAAAATCTCGTTGGATTCCATATTAATAGAAAGTTGTAGTATCTAAATATTACAGGAATTTGTAGTTTAAATTCAAAATGAAGCTTCGGAAACGAGGATTTTGTCAATCGCCACCGTCTTGCGGAAAAATTAGGGTTAGAAACAGAAAAGAAAACGCGTAAAAAAATTATAAGAAGATAATATGTTGAAGGATTGGGCAGAAATACGACAGCGAACAGTGAAAAAAAATATTATTTAACGAAGAAGACAAAGAAAGCTTTTCGCCCAGCATATGAGCTCGTTATCTGCAAAACATGGCCGCTTCATGCTTTTAAGCCAATTGCAGAGTGGCTTAAAGGGCAGACTGAAATTCAGACCAAAAAATTATGAACTGAGATAAAAGTAGCTGCTAAATGAAAAATATCCCGTGATCCTCTGGCAGAATATTAAAGACTAGAATAAGTGAAACCCAAAAGTGTGGTAGATGGCAAAAGAAATCCGTGATTCTGTTAAAAAGTTCTGAATAAAACGGATTAGAAACTATTTTTATTATTTCATTCAAGTATGATCCACTGTTTACAAAATACTACTCTTCCAGAACAGATATTTTCTGCTCATTTCCTGTAAATATTCTTGCATAATGTACAGATTTATCTGCAAGGTGCAATAAAAGTGCCTCTGTGTTAATGTAGAAAGTGCAACAAATATCAGTTTCTGTACGATATATTTTATTTTAAAAAAAGTGATGCCTCAACAATATTTGGAGTTCATTTCTTGTTACCATATCGTTTCTTAATAACCGAATATAAATGCAGTTTCCAAGCTGTATTTTGAGGCAAAACCAAAACAAACAAAAAATTTGAAATAAAACTCACAAATAAGTTTTGTGGGATGTTTTTATAATGGGACGTTTTTATTTTTAAAAACACCCCGTGTGGCATGTATGTGTGAAATTATTTTTGGTGGTTGTAATTTGCCGTCGTGCAAATGTGTGTTCTCTAACGGTTGCAAAGCGTTTTTTCGCACAAAACAGTTGCACGTTGTGTTGTGGTTCTTAGTTGGCGTTGTAATTACGCGTTGATCATTGTAACACCTTTTTGTGCCTTGTCTGTCAATGGCGTGATCATGACATTCCTTTTTGTTTAAAGAAATGCGTGCCCTTCTCACTGTCGGACAAGAGTGTCGCACAAAGAAATAATTCTTAAGATTTTAAATATATATATATATATATATATACACATATATATATATATACTGCAATTCACTTGTAAATAATATCCATTAAGTGCCTTTTCTATATGTATAATTTCGTGCATAATGAATGTAATCATTCATAGTATAAGAACCCCATTTTCACTGTAAGGAGTAATAAAGATAAGTATATTTGATTCTTTGTTTTGTTTATTGCTTTGATGATTTTTTTATAAAATATCTTCAATAAAAGCAAAACAGGTCTTAGTGATGTAACACAATGTGTCTAGGTGTGCCAGCTTTAAGTTATCGGGAAATGGTTGCAGACACTTTAAAATTTGGACGATTCTTTTTATTAATGTCCGAGTTACAGGGTCAGGCCAAAGAATATCTAACGCTTAAAGAAGGTCAACTCTGATAGAGATAACGTAAAACAGGCGACAACAGCGCCACCACATCTTAAGAGATAATATGCTCTGCGGGAAAGTTAACATTCAGGAGCAAAACACGTTAGGGGAGATTATAGCAGTGAAGCTTTTCTTTGATCCACTATGGTTTCCTTCGATCTGATGACTATTTGCTTCGAGCAGTTTTTTGTTGTTGCTGTTTTCTGATATCCCGCCCATCCCTTATTTTGGTGAGAAAAATATGCAATAACATTAGTATTACTATTTAAATTAAATTTCAGCAGATATTACAGTTAGGCCTAAGGATTCGTACAAAATGCAGACATTCCCTAGTATTTGGCATTACTGAAAATATTTCTGAAAAACAAACAAAAGCCTTAACTAACCCGGTTGGCGTAACAAAACTAACACATATCCTATTTGCGAAGTGATTATGCTACCGAGAAGGTTAGAATCACGTGCTGTGAGTCAGTAGCTCGCCTGATGGCAGACTTCTTTACCCAAGGAATTTAAGTCAACAGAAATGTGCAGTCTGCTCTGGCATCAGCCTGTATGTTGGCTTCTGTGCACTGCATGTTTTCCCTGAAGATATGACTTCGCTAGTTACGTCTCACTGAGCCTTAACTTCTAGTTAGATATTCTTTGGTCAGGCTTCACGACGGAATTTAAAAAAAGAAAGGTGGGAGCGGGGCTTTCTAAGAGCAAAAATATTGACCATGATATTTCTACTGGAATTGGGAAGTTTCGAACTGCCGGCCCCGGTGGCGCAGTGGTCTAAGCGATGGCTTCTGATCATTCACCCAACGAAGAGGTCTGGGTTCGAATCCCGGGTAAGGCATCGTTACTTGTGTTTGTCTTTCGGAGGTTTATTCGCTCAGTTCCCTGTTCACCTATGTACATTGCTGTCGTTGAAACACAGACAAAGCTGTATACGTATATCTGTCAACCAAGTCCACTGTGCTGCCCTTGTGGCGCAGCGATCTAAGCGATGGCCTCTAATCATTCGTCCGAAAGGGGTCCGGGTTCGAATCCCGGTGAGGCATGGATGTTGTTTGTCTTACGGCACTGGCTCTCTCCCTTCCCTGGAACCAGTGACCCTAAATTAGGGACGGGCGACTGCTTATTGCCCATTGAGTTGCTCACGGTGGTCGTTAAACCTCCAATAGAAAAAAAGGCCAATATATATATATATCTGTGTCTTATGGCACTGGCCCTCTCCCTTCCCTGGAACCAGTGACCCCTAATTAGGGACGGGCAACTGCTTCTAGCCCACTGAGTTGCTCACGGTGGTCGTTAAATCTCCAATAAAAAAAGGCCTATATATATATATATATATGTATCTGTGTCTTATGGCACTGGCCATCCCCCTTCCCTGGAACCAGTGACCCTAAATTAGGGACGGGCGACTGCTTATAGCCCAATGAGTTGCTCACGGTAGTCGTTAAACCTTGAATCGACAAAAAAATATATATCTGTCAAACAAGTCCAATAAATAATTAAAAAAAAAAAGTTTCGAACTGGCGCCCTGGTGTCGGAGTTGTACAGAGCTTCTAATCATTCGTCCGAGATAGGTCCGGGGTTCTTATTCCCAGTGAGGTATGGACGGTATGTATGTCTTACGGTAATGGCCCTCTTCCTTCCCTGCAACCCGTGGCACTAAATTAAAGACTGGCGACTGCTTATAGCTTGTTGTGTTGCTCGCAGCGGTCGTTAAAACTTTATGGAGACAGTTATGAACGAGACAGATGAGAATGTGGTGTGATCCTGAAGTCGCCGATGTGTTTGCGCTGGGGTTGGCGCGGGTATGAAACTTTCCTTCAGTATCAGGACGAGAAAAACAGCCACCCCGGTGGCGCATTGGACTAAGCGACGGCTTATGGGTGTTCGTCCGAGATGTGTTCGGGTTCAAATCCCGGTGAGGCATGGATGTTGTGTTTGTCTTACGGCGCTGGTTCTCTCCCTTTCCTGCAGTCAGTGGCCCTAAATTAGTAACAGACTACTGCTTATAGCCCATTGAGTTGCTCTCGGTGGTAGTTGGACCTTCAGTCAAAAAAAGAAAAAAGCTTTCCTTATTTTGTCATTGTTGTTCCCGCGATGACCGCAACGTTTCGAAGCAGCGAGTCTGCGTCACTCTCCCGATAGAGTGTAACACTACGAGACTTTCCCACGTTTCGTTCTATTCGGTAAAATATTTTACCTACGGTGCAAAAATGATTTTTTGGGATATATGTTTGTCACTTATTTTCTCTGTAGATTTACAGTTCCAGATGTAAATACTATCTAAATAGTGTCAGTTAACAAAGGATTAAAGAATACAGTACATTTGCTGCATCAAACATCAGAATATACAGATTGCAACTTAGACTCGGTCAGGTCACTTTAAAATTTGGTTAGTCAAACAATGAACTAAGTAGACCTATAGTACGCATAACCAGCCACCCCACGGTAGCCGTGAGTCTAAGGCACGAGCTTCTGACTGCTAATCCGAGCTGGGCCCGGGTTGGAATGCCAGCTGAGTGTCGTAATTTTAAAACGGCGCTAGCTTGTGTCCCTTTCCTGTAACCAGTGGCCTTCAGGTGCCTATAAGAGTTCTTAAACACCGAAACAACAAAAACGTTTTATGCCTCAGGGGAAATACATCAACATGTACAGAGTTTGTGCATTGAACGTTTTATTCCAAGAAAACGTTTTGTGCATCCTGCCTACTCATTGTAAATAAATACGTATCACTAAGTTGTTTTCTGCAATTCAGAGGTTAGCGCTTCAAAAAAAGCTCATCTGTCGATCAAAGTTTAAAATTGATGGTGCTGGAATTAAGTTACTATTCCTGTATCAAACATCTCCGTTTACAACGATCTGGGCAAACAATTCGAGCTTCACTGACATCCATCATATGTCTTGCACAAGACCATTTGTACCTCGTCATCATTATCTTTTCCTCACGCATTCTTGAATATGATCCTTCCATGATTTCCTTTATCTCCTACTTTTTATTCCTGGCACTTGGGATGAATGAATTCTCTTGGTGAGCATCTCATCACTCATTCTTTCAACTTGGCCAAACCACCTCAAAATGTCTCCATCTTGCTAACAACACGGACGAAACCTAATCGAAAATACACTGCTGGCCACCCAAAATGCAACACCAAGTAGCAAAGCCAGATTTACTGGACACATAACAACAGATACAAAGATGAAACGATTGAGCTTACAGGCCCGTGCGATTTGCGGAACACGCAGACATCAATAGTTCGTGTGGCCCGCATGGCTGGCAATAACGGTCGCTACACGCCACGGCATCGTACGAAAGAGGCTTTGGATGTGGGCTTGGGGTATGTCAGCCCAGGCTGCTTCCACACGTTGCCACAGTTCATCAGGCGTAGCTGCGGGTGGTGCTTGCAGGGCCATTCGGTTACCGATCAGCGATTAGACGTGTTCGATGGGCGACATATCGGGAGAACAGGCGGGCCACGGCAGCAGTGACACCTGGTGGGCCGTGAAGAATTGTTGCACGATGCGTGCCACGTGCGGGCGCACATTGTCCTGTTGAAACGTAGCCGCTGCAGGTAAAAGAGGACTACAGGCTCCAAAACGTCGGAGATGTAGCGGTGGCTGTTGAGTGTACCGGCGATGCGTACCAGAGGGGTGCGGGTGTCATATCCAATTGCGCCCCAAACCATAACGCCAGGTGACGGACCGGTATGGTGATGCATAATGCAGGCGTCATACAGTCTCTCGCCGCGGTACCGCCACACGCGGATCTGACCATCGTGCTGTTGCAGGCAGAAGCGGGATTCTTCGGAGAAGACAATGTCCTGCCATTCCGTAGTCCATGTGGGGCGTTCAACGGCCCACTGCCGCCGCATTCGCCGGTGGTGTAACGTCTATGGTAATCGGAGCGATGGGCGCCGTGCGACAAGTCTCCGCTCCTGCAAACGACGTCGAACGGTACGTGCTGACACAGGTTTTTATGCAAATCACCCTAATTCCTGCACTATCGTTCGTGATGTGGCGGTGCGAGCCGTCAATGCCCGCCGCACAACATGCCGGTCATCTCGTTCGGTGGTGTTCCGCGGCTGCGGCAATCGTTCACGTCGATCCGTCCGTCCTTCCTACACCCACCGAATCCATAATCGCCTCACTGTGGCTAAATGTCGTCCCACACGGGCGCCGATGTCTCGGTACGATATACCGCTGTCGGGATAAGCCACTGTTCGTCCTCTGTCGAACTCCGAAACGTGCTGGAATGACTGCCGTATTCTGCGAAGAGGCATCAGGAAGCTTCCCACGCACAGGTCCTGCAGCACAACACACTGCCACTACTTACGCCCCGCCGTCTGTGTACCCTTCTTATAGTGCTTCTCGGTGGCGTGCCGGGCGCATATGATTTGCATGTCCTCTCGCGAGCTACGCATGCTGCGAATTTCAGGCCAATCGGATGCTTCCTTCTTGGCGTTGCATTTTGGGTGGCCAGCTGTGTACATAGATAGCATTTTCTTATAGGGAAAAAGTTATGTGTTCTCAGGATGATAATAGGCTTTAAAAGCTTACACATTTTTGGTGCCGGTAACCTTTCTTACTCTTTCATAATAATGTTTGATGATGTGTCGTCCCGATGGTCTAAGTTCGCTGACCATACGTCCGGGTGGGCCCGGGTCCGAGACTTGGATGAGGCATGGGCAGTATGTTTGCCTAACCTTCCCTGGAACCAGTGGTCCTAAATTAGGCTCCTTTCCCTGGACCCAGTGGTGATAAATTAGGTTACCCTCCGTGGAACCAGTGGCCCTAAATTAGGCTCCCTTCCGTGGAACTAAAGGCCCTAAATTAGGCTCTCTTCCCTGGAACCAGTTGCCCTAAATTAAGCTCCCTTCCCTGGAAATAGTGGACCTAAATTCGGCTGCCTTTCTGGAATCAATAGGCCTAAATTAGGGACAGGGTACTTCCTATTGCCCTTAGAGTTGCTCACGGTGGTCGCTAAACCTCGAAATTAAAAAAAAAGTTTATGTTGTCAGTTTGTTACACATAATCTCCTTTTCGGTGGTCGAGTGCATCAGAGGTGCGGGCTTCTGCCTAAAGGTCCGTGATGGGACCTGTTCGGGCACTGGATGATTCGTGGGCGGTTCTTTCCTTTCCCTGAAATCAGTGGTTCTAAATTAGGGAATGGAGACACCTTAATTAAGTGCTCAAATGAGTCATTTATCCAAGAAACAACAACGTGCTTTCCTATGCATCAACACAGCGAAAAAATTGAACAAAAGCATCTGAGTCACGGCGTTATGTGTGGTTAATAGCTGTAATGAAGTTGAAGTTGCGGCCCCGGTGGCGCAGTGGTCTAAGCGATGGCTTCTGACCATTCGTCTGAGATGGGTCCAGGTTCGGATTCCCTGAGGCATGGATGTTGTGTTTGTCTTACGGCACTGGCTCTCTCCCTTCCCCGCAGTTAGTGGCATTAAATTAGAGACGAACGACTGCCTGCTTATAGCCCATTGAGCTGCTCACGCTGGTCGTTAAAGATCCAATCAAAGACAAGTTTAAGCTGTTGTAAACAAACGTTTATGTAGCATACAGAAAACTATTAATCAGCTTTCGGTAACTAGTTCTAAAATAGCGCCGGTCTCAATGTGTGAAAGTCTATAGTTTAGTAATAAATATACACGCAAGTAAATCGGTTGACTCACCTAGATGTAGACTAATCAGACGAATGGTGTTGAATCATAGGCTAATAGCAGTTACATGGTTAGTCTAGTAACAGAAAGTAACACGTATTTACGAAAGTGAGAAGACACATTTGTACTCAAAAAAGGAACCTGACGAATGGCAGTGGGCTAACTCAATACGCGAACTGAACGAGTTCTTCCTTCACCAAGGGAGAGGCAGTTGTAACCACACGTCTCGTGTCAGCTCTCATTGCTGAGTCCAAAGTCCGAAAGGATTTCTGCTCTGCCTTTTTTTCGCTCTTTGCGAATACAGCGAAACGTATTTCGATACATTATCCAACAGAAGGCACGCCGTACCAGTGGCTGATTGGTTCCAGACACCGGCATCTAACCATTCGTCAAAGGGGAAGTCTGGGTTCAAATCTCGGGTGAAGGATGGATGACGTGTTTGTTTTACGGTACTGGATATCTCCCTTCCCTGGAAACCGAGTCCCAGGTTAGGGACGGACGGCTGCTTGTAACCAGTTGCTTGCTCACGGTGGTCGTTAACCCCCCCCGAACAAAAACGAACAAGCTGACGGCAAAGTGTGTGACATCGGTCTGATAGCTGAAACCTAATAAGTTTTAACTTTGGAGTCACTTCGCAAAAATTCTGCGCTGAAACGATTCAAAGGGTTTTCCGTGGTTTTCCCTTTGGATTTTATTATACCTGTGTAAATTTCTGGTTGTAGCTTCTAACCATTCGTCCGAGATGTGCCGGAGTTCGAATCCCGGATAAAGCATAAATGGTGTGCCTCTCTTGAGGCGATGGCTCTGCTCATTCCTAGCAGTCAGTGGCCTTAAATTAGGGACAGGCGACTACTTATAGCCCCGCGTGTTGCTCATGGTGGTTAAACCCTGAAAAAAAGAATTGTAGTAAAAAGCGGGGGTTTTGCGTTTATATCGCATAGTGAAGGTATACATCGCTAAAATCTTGCTAGGCATCTAATGTAAAGAAAATCTCTTAATGCTTATTCAAAAAAAATTATACTGTCTAAGGTTACTAGCAAACCCGAAGAGTGGCTCTAGATTTAGCGACGATAAAGAAACCCAAAAGCATGTATCACAGTTACTTAGTAAAAACAAACGTTGTCAACTGAAGACATTATGCATGATAACAATTTGGTAAAACATTCGCGGTTAAATGAGAAGGGCTGGCCTGAGTTGCTGGCTTCTGACCATTAGTCCGAGATGGGTCCGGATTTGTGTCCTGGCTGAGGCATGAGTTGTGTGCTTTTCCGATGACGCTGGCTCTGTGCACTTCCTGAAAGTAGTGGCTCTAAGTTAGAGGATGGAGACTGCTTATAGCCCAGCTGGTGTTCATGGTTGTCATTAAACACTGAAAATTTTTAAAAGAAAAAAAGCATTCAACGAGCTGGCAGATTGATATGAGAAACGGCATGGTGCCGGAGTTTTACAGATACTGTACATTCTGCGCTGATCTGCTGTCAGCCACTGGATTTCATATAATTTTAAATGAAATACCACAGGGTGATTCCTAATCAGTGATATACAATTAAGATAATTTGAAACCAGTTTAACCCCCCCCCCTCCTCACCAGAGTGATACACTGTACATATTGTTCAGTTATTAGAGCGGATGAAGCTATCACTTCAAAGAAGATATCTGACTCTCTATTACATAACATCGATAGTAGATGACACGTAACATTGTCAAGGCTGAAGATTACGCATCTTATCTGAAAATAATAGATGTTAGCAGATGAAATCTGAACGGCGTTCTCTGTTATGCTACCTGTTTTGTTTTGTTTTTCCTTTGTGTGTGTGTGTGAGTTGTGAAGATCTTTCCTTTTTTAAGTGTTCTATCCCGCTTTTAGTGTACGGTAGTTGTAGTGTATCGTTCATTTCATTTTGAACGAACCATCTTTTAACATTTAGGTAACATTATAAATAGCTTGGCAGCTAAAAGTTCCTTCAGGATGGAAAACCCCACGAATTTTAGTGATTTGCCTGCAGTTTACAGAGAGGGTGGAAGAAATATAACTTTATTTTGCAGCTATTAGAGATTACCTGTACCCAAAGTAGCATGCGTCCACTTAAAGAAGCCGAACATTAAATTGAGCGAAAGCACTGGTTTATGAAACTGATATTTATTTATGACATACTGCCGCGAATAGCAGATGCCATTTTTTTTTCTGAATGATACCTTAACAGAATGAAATGATCTGACGTCTCATACCACTAACCACGTATGGATTGTGTGCCAGTTTTATGTATAATGGAAGGACATAATTTGATAAATTTGGCTTTTTTTGCCAATACAGTAAGGTTGAAGTCCACAAGATGTTTCTATCTCTGCTCTCAGTAATGCTAAAGAAGAACTACATTTTCTCATATGATCTCTGTAGTTTCGTCCTTTTGATGTGACATCCATCGGCATCTTTTTTAAATAGTGCCTATCAAAATTTTCCAACATGATATCATTTTGTGTATTCACAGTACTCAGTATCCAAATCGCAACACCGAGAAGTAGTTCACATATAATCGCGAAAATTATAGGGAGCCGAAGAGCAGGCAAAGACATATAAGCCGCTCCGGCGGCTTATATGTCTTAAAAGAATTGGCGAAGACATGTAAGCCACTCCTGTGGCGCAATGGTCAAAGAGATGGCGACGACATGTAAGCTGTTCGGTGGGGCAGTGGTCAAAGACCTGGTGAAGACATGTAGGCCGCTCCATTGGCGCACTGTTCAAAGACTGGTGAAGACATGTAGGCCACTCCAGTGGCACACTGGTCAAAGACATATCGAAGACATTTAAGTCACTCCGGTGACGCAGTTGTAAAAGAGCTAGCGAAGACATGTAAGACATTCCGGTGGCGCAGTGGTCAAAGAGAATGCAAAGACATGTTAGCCGCTCCGGTAGCGCAGTGGTCAAAGTGCTGGCGAAGACATGTAAGCCACTCCGGTGGCGCAATGGTCAAAGAGATGGCAAAGACATGTAAGCCGTTCCTGTGGCGCAGTGGTCAAAGTGCTGGCGAAGACATGTAGGCCACTCCAGTTGCTCAGTGGTCAAGAAGATGACTTCTGACCGTTTGTCCAAGTGGTCTCTGGTTTTAGTTTCAGGTTAAGCGTGAGTAGTGTGTTTGTTTGTGTTACTTCATAGGCTCTCTTTCCAGGAACCAGTGGCCCTAAATTAGGGACAAGTGACTGCTTATATCCCCTAGAGTTGCTCATGGTGGTCGTTAAACTCTGATTAAAAAAAAGACCTGTGAACATCACCTCTACGGAGTAATCGATCTTTACGTGATGTGGTCTGGCATCATGGCTCACTTCTCATTGCTTCAGCCAGTGTTTTGTAAGTTTCCGAGATTTGTCATCTGCAAAAATTAACTGTAAGAGCTATAAGTATTCGCCCATCTATAATTTGCGGCCTCTGGTTCCTAGAAAGGAAGAGAGCCTTCACCTGGAATTGAAACCCAGACCCATCTCGGACTAATGATTAGAAACCAAGCCTTGGCAACACTCTGCTATCGCGGCGACTGTTTTATAAGGTAACTAGCAATGTTGTACTGTTCCCACACTGCGCCTAACCCTCGCTAACTGCTTTAAACCTGAAACCCAACTCTTTCATATCGACGATCTTCTGGCGCTCTGTATCAGTCAACTAAGTAGACATGTTTTCTTGGCGTGTCCACGGCATTTGCCAAATTCCATCTCGCTCGAGAGTCTTAAGAGAAACACCAGTGTATGTCTGTACCACCGTAATTCTTCCACTGACGGACGGCATAACAGCATGCGAGGTAAACCTCAAAATTCATATAAAAGAATTCCTGAATAGGGAAAGGCACAACAATCCGAATTTTTGTCTTTCCAAACGGATTGGGAAAAAAACGATACAGTTGCAAATACGACAAAACAAACTTTTTTTTTTTATTGGAGGTTTAACGACCACCGTGAGCAACTCAATGGGCTATAAGGAGTCGCCCGTCCTTAATTTAGGGTCACTGGTTCCAGGGAAGGGAGAGAGCCAGTGCCGTAAGACAAACACAACATCCATGCCTCACCGGAATTCGAACCCGGACCCCTTTCGGACGAATGATCAAAGGACATTGCTTAGACCACTGCGCCACCGGGGCGGCAAAACAAACTTTGCAGAAACACTCATTATAAAACTTTCAGTATACACATGTATATCTGCATCTGGTCATTACCACGCATAAGAAGCAAGATTTCGCTACACAAGAGTTACGAAAATGAAAAATGATGAAGAATATATTCGCGTCGGGACGTGAGTATTGCAATGAAAGCAAATGGAGTAATGGTTATTACATTCGTGCTCCAATAAAGCAACTGATATATACGGTATATACAGTATAAAGTTAGATTAGAATTTTTACCCGCTCCTTTATCTGAGGAGCATGCACTTAAACAATGAATCTACTGGTCGCATACTTAAGATTAATGACAATGTCTGCGTCTGTAAAATAGGCAAATAGGCGGCTATGACATTAGGTAACATAAGCGTGGGGAATGGAATGGTAACCCCCTTCCCCCCATCCTCAACCCTGATGTCTGACCCGATGAGAGAACGAATCCGACGTGTTTTGGCCGACTTTTGGGCTGGCTTTTCCTCTTGTTAAATGGTATGATGTCAGAGGTCATCCTGCGATCCTGTCCTTCTGGGAGGACCACTGCGTAGCAGATATTCTGGCCGGAACTTGCGTCCTACGATATGAAGACGGATTATGTTTAACGATCGGGACAGCAGGGTGCGTTTGGTGTCAACGAGTTATTTATGAATATCAAAATAAAGGCAGCAGGGGCAGCTGGTTCTTCATGAATATCAACTAACAACAGCAGGAGGATCAGACTGTTATTCATGAGAATCAACTATAACAACAGTACGAAGGGCATTTGGTTATTCATGAACACCAACAATAAAAATAACAGGAGGAGAAGAGCTGCTTTTTGCTAAATATCAACTGTTGCAACTGCAAGAGAGGCAGCTGAGTCTCCTTGAATATCAATTGTAACAACAGAAGGCGGGGAAATTGGCACCTCCGCAGTGATGACGGTGTTAACGGGGTTGCTACTTGTTACGTCAGACACGACTGCAGGAGAGCAGCCTCCAAAAGAATAAATGGATTAGTCACTACCTGCTTCTATGCAGGACGTTCTTGCTTCTGAGGAGAGATAAGAATGGAATCCCCTTCTCCTTGGCAAATGAAATGCCCATAACCTTTGGGCTTCCTCCTATTTATTGACTGACTGAAACTCTAAATTCAATGTTAGTTCAGCTGGTACTTCTGGTAGTTCCGACATCTTGACGAGTAGATCAGCAGCAATAATGTCTCAGGAACCTTCTTCAGGTAGAACACTTTTTTAAGAATTATTAGTAGAGCGATGTGTCCGGTCTGATTCCATCTCCTATAGCCCTCTGCATACCAGCGTGGGCCACCACGGCTTACCGTCTCTCTACATTGATAAAGTTAAGGATTCGTTTCGTCCCACTCATCCTTACGATACTTGTTCCACTGAAGACATGCGCTAGCCCTTTTTGGGGAATTTCTTATTTTGTACAAAAGCCATCATTTCCCCTTACCCTTCCAGCACGACAAGTATCGTTTCATTAGATACGTCGATAGGTACCAGCTTTATGTACACAGTTCTGATGCGTTCACCAACAGGTTCGATGCTTGAGTGGTTGTTTGAAACCTCACGGTGAAAAGACCGTTATTAATGCGTTGAACAGTACGAAACTGTCCAGGCTTTCTTAAATGTTCAACAAGTGTTTTTTTTTTCATTGTGAGTTAACTTAATGGTATCAGGTTTATGTAAAAGATTGGCCATTTTGTCAGCAAAACCCAGGTAGGTACAGAACCATATCGAAAAAACTAGTCATGCACCATCTTTCGTCCAATCAGAAGCAAATCACAGAAGACTCACACAAAAAAGTAGAGACAAACATCTAAACTACGAACAGATTGTTAACACAGGAAGAACACGCTGGACAGCGAACGTTTGAATCAAGCCCGTGCTTATGTGCCGTCATAAACACTTCTCAACCGGCGTTCACAGCATCTTGCTGAAATTTCCACGTTAAGCAGCGTGGTTTTAATTAATCGTTCCGATAATTTGCCATACAAAATGTACGAGTACATTCACTCGCTGAATTGCATATCTCTTAAACAAAGTCATTGCACACTTTCTCTTTTTTTTTTTTTTATTGGAGGCTTAACGACCACCGTGAGCAACTCATTGGGCTGTAAGCAGTCTCCTGTCCCTAATTTAGGGCGCTGACTACAGGGAAGGGAGAGAGCCAGTACCGTAAGAGAAACACAACATCCATGCATCACCGGGATTCAAGCCCGGGCCCTTCTCGGACGAATGGTCATAAGCCAGCGCTTAGACCACTGCGCCACCGGGACAGCCTTTCTCTTTTGGACTGTTATACATATCTTCGTATATTATGCATTTGTATTCTAGCATTATTTGATACTTTAATGCCTAATTCCGTCCTTTGGCTTGTTTTAAGGCAACGTCAAAAGTATACAGTGGGTAAAAGTATTTGCAAACCCAGTGTTTTCGCAGTGATGTCATGATAACAAGATAAACAGAGCTAAAAACTGTTTCATTGCAAAGATTAATATGAATATAAATTATTTACGTAAAAATATTTCTGGCTGGCTCCCTCCCTTGCGTGGAAACAGTAACCCCTAATTAAGGACGGACGACTGTTTATAGCCCTCAGAGTTGCTTGTAAAGGCCGTGAAACCCTCACGCACACACACACACACACACACACACACACACACACAAGGAGCTTGAACTCTCACGGAATGGAACTTCACATTGCGGATACGAAGAAAATATGGACGAAGGCATGATAACAGAACTGAGAATCAAAAGAGTAACGAAGTATAGAAAGTTAAAAATGCAATGTTTGGAAATTTAAGGAAATGAGATATGGGAAATACATTACTGCAAAACACGCGATGTGAAATTTCAAGATTCGAGGTGTCTAATTTAAACGTGCAGGATATGAGATCTAAAATTCCCCAAAATATGGAATCTTTCGAACGCGAGATATAAAAGCTGGTGGCGAGAGTGTAGGAGGAGGGGTTTAACTCCCCAGCTGGTATCTAAAGCCATAAGGAGTTGCTCTAATTTAGAGCCACGGAATAAAAGAAAGCGGCATGAGCAATATTCTGGGGCCAACACGACACTCATCTTTTGTTCGGGACCCGAGCAGCCGGACGCTCGCGCCTCCGACCACTCACACGCTGAGTCGGGAAAGCGGCTCTTACGCGATAGGATTCTTCTCTACATTTTAGCAAGAACGTAGCAATCCGTTGCATTTCGAATTAAAAGGAACGGTCCTGCCTTTAATGAACAGAATGATGAACACAAGAGGTTTTGAAGATATCATTACAATGCCTTGGAGCTAGAAACAATTTCCCCTTCTTTTATTTCCTCTTGTTATTTATTTAAATCGGTTGTACAACGATAATGGATATCATAATTGGTGTTTCATTTTAACTCACTATCTTCCGTGAACAAGCCTCGTTCAGCTTTCAAATGGCATGAAAAATAAATTTGAGAGCTAACATTATACGCACGTTTGCCATGTAGAAGAGGAGTTCTGACAGTGTATAATTAAGATTTCGTACATCAGCGTTCTCGTCAGCATGACTTTTTGTTGTTGGTCATGACCTGTAGATTACCTTGAACGAATGGCTATTGTGGTTGAAACAATGCTGATGACATGCAACTCTTGTGTCGAATGTCAAGCTGGAAACTAGGGATGCAGTGATATCCGAACGAACGAATCCGCGAATAAAATGATGTGGCATATTATACCATTTGGTGATGAGTGAGTACCTTCTGTGGCCAGCTCTCTATCTCAACAATAAGGACACGTACTATTTCAACCACAGGGACACGCACATCATGTAGGTGGTGCGGCTGCCTCAAGAATGCATTAGTTAGCTCACTGGGCACGAAGTACAACATAACCACACATAGAAAGAAACTGAAAAAACTGATCCGACCGTTGATTTAGTTATAAACTCTAACACATCGACCCTCTAACAGTGAACCTGTACACACTAGTTTCGAGTACACAAGCAACGCACACGCAATTTATTTTAAACATCAATATTACATATTGATAACGAGGAACAGTACACCAATTTAGTACGAAATAGCAATACTATACTAGTGATCCGATTTATTAGCGTAAGAAATAGCGTTTCCAAGCTTTCGCACATTAACCAGATGGTTTTTTCAAGGAAGTTAGACAGAAACTGCAAACTGAATAATAGAACGCTTTGACAATTTGAACGCGATGACTTGACTTGACAATAAGTAGATAGGACGTTGTATTCATTTAAAGATACGAGGCATCACTTGTTTGTGCGCGCGGTATCCTGGTTGAGAGATCTTGAACAACTGGTTCCAAATTCGTGGCAGCTCGAGTGAGACGCTATCATTGCAAATATCGCTGTTGGTAATGATCTCCAAGGTTTCCCGAATGGCAGGACATTTAGGGATAGAGTAGGTAGCCAATTTCTTTATATAATCCCACATAGGAGTAGCGGACTTGAATTTGACTTCTCTGGATAGTGCCGTGGCTACTTTACCGTATTTTGTGTCCCTTTTATGCTCGTTGACTCTGATTTCAAACGAACGCTTGGTCATTCCTATGTAGTATCGTTTAGAGCCTTCCAGATACTGTACGGAGATCGCATAAACCCCTGCTTCGCAGGAGAGAGGAGGTTTTTCACTATTCCTCTTTAACATAGTATATAAAGATGCAGGAGACCTTATGCCGACGCCGTAGTTCATAAAAACGTCAATCGGTGATTCTTGCGTATTTAAATGCAGTAAGCTTCACTCTCAGATATGCAGTGTTTCTTCTATAAGAGCATTTTCTCTCTTCTTATAGAGAGTGTGTAGTGCTTTTGTTTCAGATATCACTTAATACCATCGCCTAGTTTTAAAAATACAGATAGGTGGGTACAATCCACACTTCTTCGTTTTGGTGCATGCGCACCTTCTCAGTGGCAACGTCAGTAGGTCAGAACCGGGGAGAAGGGGGCTATTAGGGGCGTCAAAGCATCGTACGGGGGAGGGAACAAAAATTTTGAAGCGCTTGGCAGAAATTTGGATAAGAAATTCAGTGTATGTAGATGTTACCTGATGCTGATGATGTTATCCCCAGTAAAATAAAGTGTTTTTAGGTATATAGTGTACATAGTATTTAAATCTATAACTGCTATTTACAATAGCAGAATACTGTTCTTCACGTGTTTATACTAGCAATTTTAAGCAGAAGTCAACAGGTTCCTGGTAATATTAACTATAAGCAAACTACACTGAACAGCAATTGAATTAGAGATACCTGTCTAGTAACGTGTAGCACCACCTTTCGACCTGAAAACGGCGGCAATTCGTCTCGGCATGAACTCGACAAGACATCGGAAGCGTTGGGAAGCCATACGGATCCACGACCCCTGAACAAGCTCCCACAGTTCACGAAGATTTGATGGAGGGGGTCAGAGCCTCGAACATCTCTCTCGATGGCATCCAAGATGTGCTCAATGGGATTGAGGTCAGGTCACCTAGCTGGCAAAAAAACGAGGTCACGTCGGTGGAGTGTTCATCCAACCATTCGGATACAATTCGGGAGCGATGGCATGGTGCATTGTCTTGCTGCAGGATGAGGTCCCCAGTGGGATGTTGAAGACGCACAAACGGGAGCAAATGGTCGTCCAGGATAACCTGGTAACGTTGATCTGTGAGGGACGATGTCACACGTACCAGGGGTCCCATTTAAGTCCACGTAAACAGTCCTCAGACGAGAATGCCACCCCCACCAGCTCGAAGAGTATCCTGCTGGAAAGAAGGATCCATCGCTTCATGTGGTTTCCGCCGTACTCGTATCCTGCCATCCGCATGTACCAACGTGAATCTCGACTCATCAGTTCAGGTAAATGTCTAGGCTCCAGTGGCGATGTTCCTACACCCATGCTAATCTTTGCACCCTGTGATGTGCGGTCAGCAGCGGTACCCTCGTGGGACGATGGCTTCTGTACCCCATAGCGAGGAGATGGTTCTGGATGGTGTGGCTGCTTATACGTTTTTGAGCACCAGCGTTAAAGTGCCGAGTGATTTCTTGCACTGTGGCCCGTCTATCCGCTGTTACAATGCGAGCTAGCCGACGGTGACCCCGCTCATCCACACGCTGTTGTCGACGGCAGTTGGCACTTGCAGGGATATTTTTACCGGATTCGATGTACTCACGGTGCACCCGTGATACAGTGGCTCGTTAAAATCCCAGTGCCTGCACGACTTCCGAGATGTAGTGGCCCATTCGTCGGGCCCCGAGAATTTTCCCACGATCAAATGCGCTCAGATCCTTCGTCTTACCCATACTGCGTCCGACTCTTACTGATTCCCGTCGCATCACTCTTTATATTGTCGGATCGTTTCCGTTTACAAGGCCACATACAGCGCCACATTTGCATAACGGCAGCTGTCTCGAATTCAATTGCTCTTCAGTGTACAAGCAGCACAATCAAAAGAACTTACCCCAACTATGAAAAGTAGGCCTACATCCATTGTCGTCCGGCTTCCTCTGCTAGTGAACGTTTATCAGCAGTCGAAAAGACATATCACAACGAACGGTAAAAACGACAAATTGAGTAAAACGTGAATGAAATGGCACTAAACCAAGTACGAAATGGTGAAATTCAAATGAAATGAGAACATTAAAATCGATTGAAAAGTAAAACCAAAAAAGTTAAAAGTTGAAAATGACTTTCTGAAAACCAAAAAGTTAAAAGTTGAAAATGACCACGGAACCTATCTGCATTCTACCCATGCTACCAGCATCCAAACATGTTTCGGCAAATATTATGCCTTCATCAGTGGAAGATTTCACAAGCGCCTAGTCCTCCGCAATCGACTCAGATGTATGATGACATGCCTGAATGAAAAGACAGTATGTTAACTTCGTCGCAATAGCTATGGACACCTATACCATATCGCGCAGTTCTTGTATAGCGCCGTCTGTGGGGATTTCGCCAACGTATTCGTTCTCCTGATAGACCAAGCCAAGCAAGCAGAGTTTATTTGACTTCTGTTTGATATTACGTTGATTTTCAGAATGTAACATGTATCTCCATGCTTGTGGAATATCGATAGGTGAATTATTGTTACAACATTTCCCTTTATATTTTTCAATAATTAGAGCCTCAGAAGTGAGAATTTGTTTATGAGATCGAAGTGATGTTAGAATTTTGACATTTTCCCAATCGGGTACAGCATTGTGTTCGATGCCATATTGAATGAGTGCTGTTTTGGGTCTTTTTTTTCCCAATCGTATACATGTTCTTTTAATCGAGTAATAAGGCGTCTCTTAGTGCTACTTATGTACATATAACCTTTGTGATTGGGGTTCTTTATTATCGGGATACTATATATGCCCGATTTATCGAAGATTGACTTGTTTTCATTGTAAGTCAATAATAAGGTACCATTATCGGTGATCGTTTCAGCCAAAAATATTTGATGCTCTGCACATTCTCTCTTTAACAAATTGGTAACACGTGGTAAAAAAGGAATTGATAAGTAAGCTTTATATTAACTTTTTTATTATGCAAAATTTAAACGTTATTTTTGATATTGTTGTAAATGGAAGTGATCAATCTACCCCTATAACCAAATGCTTCAGCAGTATTCCTGATCCACTGCAAACTCAGCCTGTTCAGATTGTGAGGAAGAAGAATGTGTAATTGCTCTTTTGATACAGAAGAAAACGCAGCTGTTTTGTACTTCCAGGGATGCCAAGAATCGCATGGGATCAATGCTGGAACATACATGTAAGTTGGCTATCTAAAAACACTGTATTCAATAGAATCATCGTAGCAGAATAAACTCAAATCCAAAAAAAATTTAGTTTGTTACCAATTTATTCTTTTTAGGAAGCCAACTTATGTTCCAGCATTCATCCCATGCGATTCTTGGCATCCCTGGAAGTACAATACAGCTGCGTTTTCTCAAACGGCACGTGCAACGCAACATGCACTTCAGGGTGTGAGACAACTTCCATGGCCTGCACGTTCACCGGATTTGTCCCCCATTCAGCACGTGTGGGATTTTGTGAGACAACGACTTATCCAGTCTCCATGGCCAGCCACGACCATCCCCAATTTACGCGTCCAGGTTGAGGATGCTTGGAACTCAATACCCCAAACTTACATCCAACATCTGTACGGCAGACTCCATGCCAGAATTGCACAGTGTGACGCAGTTCATGGCGGTTCAACCTCGTACTAAGCATGTTACATGGAAATGTTATTTTTCAGTTTACCAGCAAATACAGCTGTGTTTTGCCATAATGTTTTGATCACGTTATCCTCTGTATTCCGTTATTATGCTATATAAATTTCGCTAGTATCAGACGTCTCCTTCTTGGTGTTCTTTTTTCACTTTCCGCCAGTGTATATGTCACACATTTTCCAATCTCTTCAATGCCACTTTGCAGAGTGTCTTTCATCCACTAAACTGTGCAGACGTAGGAATAAAGATGAATTTAATTTTTTTAACCGTCCTTTCTTTTGCTAACGACATAGTCATATTTGTAATTTCTTCCCTCGGAGTTGCCCCGGTATGATCCAGAAAATTGCTGACAAGAGTAAAGTTGAACTTAAAGAAAGCAAAATTGAGGTACAATGCTTTTACAAGAATTAAATATTTAGCGGTTGATTAGGCAAATTTTAGACGCAACTGACGCCTACACCTACCTTGGGCAACAGATGTCAAGAGATGGCCACATTGATGAAGAAATTAACAGGCGCATCAAGCACGGCTGGAGAGCGTTTGGGAGAAATAATATAATTTTCAAGAGCAATTTACCATTATGTCTTAAAAAAGTGTTTAATCAATGCATCGGGCATCCTTCCAGTACTTACTTATGGATCAGAGTCATGGAGCTTAAGTAAGAAAAACACCCAGAGGCTGCAGACAATTCAAACAAGCATGAAGAGATGCATTCTTGGTGTAACCAGGAAAGACAGGAAGAGGTACTCACAGATCCCAAAAATGACAAGAGTGGGTAACATCATGATCAAAGTAAAGACATTCAATTGGCAGTGGGTTCAACATATTGCTGGAAGAACGTACCACGATTTTGGACAACTAAAATACTACAGTGGATGCCAAGGAGACAAGAAACGACACAGAACGTCACCACGTGAATATAAGTGAATGAAAGTAGAAAGAAAATGGCTAAGTGACATGGAAGAAAATTGTGGAGCGAGTTGTGCAGGAGACTTGCGGAGGGCTTCATCTAGCAATTGATTGACAACGGTTGATTATGTTTCATTGAAGGCTGGGCTTCAGTATTTCATTGAAGGTTGAGCTCTACTTCAGCATTCCATTGACGGGAGAGATTTACTACAGTGTTTCATTGAGGACTGAGCTCTACTGCAGTGTTTCATTGACGGATGAGATCTAATGCAGTGTTTCATTGACGGATGAGCTCTGCTGCAGTATTTCATTGAGAATTGAGCTCTACTTCGGTGTTTCATTGAGGGCTGACTGAGCTTTACTTCAGTATTTTATTAAGTATTACCATTGCTACGAAATACATTTAGGGTTTAATTTTGTTTCAGCGTTTCACTGAAAGCTGCGTTTTGATTAAATATTTGATTCAAGGCTTCAATGAATTATTTTCTAGGCTTCAATTAATTATTTACTTGAACGGGAACTATTCAATTAATTACAAAGCGAAGCTAGCTTGTGTAGCCAAAGCTCCAACATGGTACCATCGTAAGGTGAATCATTTTGATAGCAATTGAAAGATTTCTTCAGTTGGTAAAATACTGTTGCATAGTTCAAGTTTGGCTATTTATGTTTAAATGACTGCAATATTAAATATGCGAAATCTAACAGAATTTGCCAATATATGTTTCATAACACATTTTATAGAACATTCATAACAACCAGATAATGAATACTGATTATTCATAGCAATAAAATTATACGAGTTGTGATCAAAAGTATCGAGGCTACGTGCATAACTGTTCAATGGGGCGGCGGAGCAGGATGCCGTTGAGTAGGCTGTGACCTTGGCACATACTTTTCATGCACCTGCCGAGAGAACGCTATCGGCGCAGCGCATTTTGTGCAGTAGTCAGTTGTTTCAAATCTAGTTTGATCGCCGTGTCGCATTAACGATATCTGAGAAAGTTGAGCAACATATTTGTATCAAATTCTGTGAGACACTTGAGGATTCTTGCAGAGGAACTTATGACAAGTTTCTGAGAGCGTATGGTGAGGACTGCATGAGTCGTCCAGGAGTGTACGACTGGTACAAACGTTTCTCTCAGAAACTTCGGGATTCTTGCAAAGAAACTTATGACAAGTTACTGAGAGCGTATGGTGAGGGCTGCATGAGTCGTCCATGAATGTACAACAGGTACAAACGTTTCTCTCAGAAACTTGGGAATTCTTGCAAAGAAACTTATGACAAGTTACTGAGAGCGTTTGGTGAGGACTGCACGAGTCGTTTACGAGTGCACGACTGGTACAAACGTTTCGAAAATGGCCGTGAAAGTGCCCGAAGTGACGATCGTTGTGGAAGGCCATCAACAAGCAGGAATAATAGAACCGTCTAAGAAGTTCATTCATCTGTGAAGGAAAATCGCAGATTTACTATCAGAGAACTTGCTGACGACTTTGGCCTTAGTTTTGGATCAGTACAGGCAATGCTCACTGAAAATTTGGGAATGAGACGTAGCTGAACGACGAACTCCTTAGATGTTTCCTTAATTCCTGCTTGTTGAGGGCCTTCCACAACATCTTTACTTGAGACACTTTCACGGCCTTTTTCGAAACATTTGTACCAGTCGACGACAAATGCACTCTCAGTAACTTGTCGTGAGTTTCTTTTCAAGAACCCCAAAGTTTCTGTCGGAATTTGGCGCAAATGAGTTGCTCCAATAACTGCAAATGATGTTACTAGACTCCAAACAACTGGCCACAGCACAAAAGTCGCTGTGCCGACAGCGTTTTTTTTGCAGGCGCAAGCGCAGTAGGTTCCTAGGTCACAGCCTGCCAAACTGCGTTCCGGTCGGCCTTCCGTTTAACAGTTATGCACGCAGTATCCATACTTTTTCATTACTCTTCGTAAATACTGAAACTGTTATTAGTTCTTACCGATCATCCATGTAACATTCTCAGAAAACTTGAAAATTTCATCGTCCTGGAATTGAACCCGAACCTCCTGATATCTGTTCGAATATGCTATCCCTTTCACCACCCAAAGCAAAGAAGTTCAAAGAGCTGACGCTAAGCAATTATAGCTTTGGAATCTGAACTTTCTTTAGATTTCCGCTTGTCGGAGCAATCTTCTTTCATCACAGCATCGTTTTGACCTTATCGCAATCCGGAAACGGATACAGGTCTGAAATTGCTAGTACCCCATTTATAGTGAAAAAAAAACAATGCTTCCGTGTTGTTGTTGTTTTCGAGTTCTGTAAATTAATAACTTAAACGAGAAAACGAGATTTGGTTGAACTTAGTGATTTGTTTTGAAATTGCCTCCTGAGGGGCTAGCCGAAATTTCCCCATAAGAAATTTTAGGCTTGAAGTTTCCTAATTTCATTCACGAGGACTGCATTATTTTATATTGTAATTTTAAACTCTTTGGTAGTAAGAATTGCATGAGGGCTTCATACTTTGATTCAGCGTTTTGAATATAAATTTTGCTTTTGCGTTCTGCAACGAAATACAAACACTAGCACTTCTGAAACTAAGAAAAGTACAATAACTTTGCCTGGTATTGAAAACTAAAGTAATAGTGATGAAAATAACTAACCCTTCGTGAAAAATGTTATAATATCACTCGAATATGCGTGTTCCATAATCGTTTGTAGAAGAATTCGCACGATCAGCTTCAGGTGGAAATTCGTGATAAGATGATGTGCACGAAATGTCCTTCTTGAGGTTACAGTAACGACATGAATGGAGTTGACCTTAAGTAGGCAACATGAAGATTTCTTTATAACGCCTTTTTTTTTTTTTTTTAGTTTTTCTACCTTAAATTGTGCTAAGTCAAACATTAGCATATCGTTAATTTTAAGGCTACTGGTTGTGGGGAAGGTGAGAACCGGAACTAGAAAATATTTAAAATATTCATGTTTCATTCTGACCTCGAAAAAATCCTTGACCCCAGAATTTTTATGTCATAGTAATGCGGTCACTGAGCTAAATCAGTAATGTCTGATATCTTGTGTGTTTCAATGCAAATACTCTCGCTGTGTCAAACGTAAAATACTGGAGGCAAGTAATTAAAACCTAAGTACGCTGTATCGCGATATCTCGTAAATTCTTAAGGAAAGGTTGTATGTCAAACTCAAAGTTTTGTAGAATAAACTGTAAAGCAAAAATTGCTAATGGTATTTTAAGATGTAGGTAACTTTGTAAAATCAAAACGATTTCAGTTTTAAATTCCAGAAAAAGTACTAACTGATTTCACTTCACCATTTTGCCCATTTAAATGCACCCATGCGACAAGGTTACATTCTATCTCCATATCTGTTTAACTTGTACAGCTAGTATTACTTTTAAATGGCACACTTGGATGAAATGACAGGTGGTACTCATATTGGAGGTCAAACCATCAGCAACTTAAGACATGAAGATGACACACTCTTTTGGCAGAAAGTAGATGAGACCTTGAGGACCACATCAAGAAAGTAGAAGTGGAGAGCGCAAAGTAAGGTTTAATGTTAAATATTAAAAAGGCAAATGTCATATAAACTTCTAATCTTACAGGTTTTATGATTGATGCGGAGGAAGTAGAGGAGATTATCCTTTGGGAGAAAGGCAATGACAAATTTAGAAAATATTATGAAGGATAGAGACATTTCAATGACAACAAAGATCAGAATTGTTAAAGCAGTGGTCTTTTCTATAGTAATTAATACACTCACTTCCAAAAGTTAAGCACGCAGAGGGAGAAGTTAATTTCCGGAAGCCAATCGGAATTGGAGAGGCTGCAATTCGCCGCAGCGGTAGATGGAAGTGTGCAAATGTGGTAGGTAACAGCGAATCACGGTGTCTTGCCGAGAATTATGCAAAACAGGCAGTCGTATAAGAAGCCAGCACTCTGAAGGGGTACAGGAGTTGCATGCAAGTGCTGCTACAAGATGTGAGAACTGTCGGAGGATTTGTTTTGAAGACAGACTTGATTTTATGGCTTCCAGAAGACGATTGGAAGATTCTGAGCGCTGGCGTGCCGTCGGAGGCATTGAAGCAGGACAGTCAATCACAGATGTTGCTGGTTTCTTCGGCGTGAATCATTCCGTCATTTCACGTTTATGGGAACAATTTCTAACCAGTCAAACAGTTGTCCGCAGACCTGTGGCCGGGCGCCCAAGGGTTACGACCCCCGCGGAAGACGAATATATTGTTGTTGTAGCCAAGCGGAATCGAAGAGCGACGTCCACACGTGTGACATCTACGGTTACGGCGGCCATTGGTAAGACGATATCTGCCACTACTGTGCGTCGAAGGCTACACATGAAGGGACTGTACGCCCGGGTACCACGGGTTTGTGTTCCTCTATCCGTCCAATTTAGAGGGGCACGATTAAAGTGGTGTCGCCAACATGCCAATTGGACTGTGTCTGATTGGGGCAACGCTATGTTCACGGATGAGTCCAGATTTGCCCTGCAACCCGATGTGCGATTGTGCGTTGCAGCAGTTGGTTCTGCCTTCGTTTTGATGGACGATAATGCGCGTCCCCATAGAGCTGCCATCGTCAACGACTACCTGGAGAGTGAGGGGATTGCGCGTATGGAGTGGCCGGCGTACTCGCCCGACCTTAATCCCATTGAAAATCTTTGGGATGCCCTCAGCCGTGCTGTGTGTTCACGTCTCCCGCCCCCAACCACTCTCACAGCTTTGAAAACTGTTCTACAGGAGGAATGGCGATTACTGGACTCTGCGGTGGTTGATGACCTCATAAAAAGCGTGGTCATACGTTGTAAACTTTGTATGCAGATGAGGGGTGCTCACATACCCTATTAATGTCGGGTTTTGTGGTTTGTTGTGACTTTATTACTCACTTTGTAAATGACTCCAATTTGTCGTCATCTTATAATTTCTGAAAATTCAATATTATTTTCATCTCTGTCTGTATTTCTTTGTTTTGATTCATTAATAAATATATTTCCGACGTTCCATCCGCATTTCGTGTCAATCCAAGCAGTACTTCTCCATTTTTTCACATCTTACTGCTCCATGCTTCACTTCTGGAAGTGAGTGTATATGGCTGTGAAAGCGGGACATTGAGGAAAAGTGAGAATTAAGATGTAGTGGCCTTGAGACAACTACTTGGAATTGAAAGCTAGACATTGAGGAAGAGTGAGAATTAAGATGTAGTGGCCTAGAGACAACTGATTAGAATTGAAAGCTGGACATTGAGGAAGGGTGAACTATTGTGGACCTGGAGACAACTACTTAGAATTTCGTGGACTGTAAGAACAACTAGTCAATCAGTAGTTGACAAAGTCAAGCTCTGCTGCTTTCTTGAAGCAATGATTTGCAAGGAAATTTCGCACATTTCGGACATGTGATGAGCCATTAATGGGTTAGTAAAAATTATCATGCTTGGCAAGGTTGGAGGAAGGAGGAGACAGAAAACAAGATGGTTGGATGGAATCGGAGACGCTTGTGGAATGACCATAAAGAAGTTGCGAGATGTTGCTGTGAACAGATCGAACGATGGGCTTTTTCGTTTATGCAGTCACCATGAATCGAACACGACGCGATGAAACCTGACAAGAACAGAAAGGGAAGTGTCCGATTTTCAGGGAAGAGCAAATGCATCCTTTTGTGCTCCCATATGGACGCCCATGTCGATGTAATTTTGAAGTTTTCTGAAGGATATCTACAAGGGAAACAACAAAACGTACGGCATACGTGTACACCATTGTATCAGAATAATATGACCACCCCCAGAACCACAGTGTACCCGCCCAGGTACGTCACAAAGAACACGTGAGAAGGTGAACCACACGGATATATAAGACGCCAGCCAGGACAGATGATCCATAGTTCGTAACGTGAGCGCAATGGGCAGAGGTGGTCATTTGATGGACGTGCAAAAAGGAATGATCATAAGCTACCGCGCCAAAAGTGGAAGAATCTCAGAAAGAGTAGACTTCGTGGGCTGTTCACGAGGTGCGGTAGTAATGGTGTACCAAGAATGGACCGCTGGCACACCGAGTACCTCATGACGTCATAACTGTGGAGCCCCAAAAGGCCATCGACCACAGAGGAGAACGTCTCCTCCCTGGGCTGATAAAGCGCAATCGACGCGCAACATTGTAGCAATTGACCACTCAAATGAAAGCTGGGGCACCCAGGTAAGTGTCCCCGACAACAACAGAGCGAACCCTGTTACGCATGGGTTTCCGGAGTCGACGCGGCGTCAAGGCGCTCATGTTAACCCAGCCCCATCAGCAACGACGCCTGCAGTTCGCATGGGACTACCATCATTGGAAAGTGGAAGAGTGGGAAAAGGTTGCCTTCTCCGACAAATCGAGGTTTCTACTCCACAGAAGTGACGGGCGGTGGCGGATATGACGTCATACACACGAGAACTAACACCCGGACACTCTCGTCGATCCGAGTCTGGGTGATGTCTTTCTGGTATGACCTGGGCCGCTGGAACCACTGGATGGGTCCCTAAACGCCAATGGTTATCTGTCCATCGTCGCTGACTACATGCATCCATTCATGTTGGATGTTTACCCTGATGGTGATGGTGTCTACCAACAGTACAGTGAGCTCTGCCATGTCGTTAAGGGTGTGCGTGACTGGTTCCAGGAACACGACAGCGATGTCCCCGTTCTCCTTTGGCCAGCGAAATCCCCCGACCTCAATCCCATAGAGCACTTGTGGGACTATTTGGACCGACAGGTTCGACGTGCTGACTCACAACCACGTCATATCCGGGATCCCCGTGATCTACAGCAGTCCGAATGGGCCGTGTGTCTCGAATACCCTTCCAGGGTCTCATTGCGTCTATACTACGCCGTCTCGCAGCTGTCTTCCTGGCCAAGGGTGGTTATTCCCACTATTAGGTAGGTGGTCATGTTATTGTGATACGACCGTGTATATGCCGACAGTGATGCGCAGCTGAAATGATTATTAACCCTTTTACTTGTTGGAACGAAATAACTCAGCGTAACAAAAATGGCCTAAAATTAGCCGAAACGAATATATTATTTGTCTAATAAGTGGGCCAAACGTGACTGGAACAAGTGATACTATGTAAACTTGGCATGGTCCACTTCCGCTACTTACACCCCGCCTTCTGTGCACCCTTCATAACAGAGAGCGTTGCTTTCCTCTTAGTTTTGTTATTGAGCGAAGCGAGGCCTAGGGCCGAGCGGAGCTCTCCTTACGAGACTCGAGACAATTAGTTGTTCGGGCATAGGTACGGATGACACATCCGATCACGTTGATTTTCGGCATGCGATTGGACATCGTCCATGGTCAGGTTTTGACGCTTTCTGATTCCCGAAATTCTGCGTAATTGATTAATAATCGTTCAAAAACTGGCATTTTTATGGGGTTTTTCGGGTTTTGAGAAGGGGTCATTTGTTAACTATCTCCTCCAAAGATCTTCAGCTGCTCGCGGTGACACTTGCCACAGAGAAAGGGAAGGACATGGTGAGTGACTTGGGGTTGGTATCATGGTGATTCGTCGCGTCGTATAAAAACAATGACCATTAAAAAACTGACCAATTTTAATAATAATTGTAAAATTCCGCTCTCTATACCAGACTCGGGACAATTAGTTGTTCGGGCATAGCTACGGCATGACACATCCGATCACCGTGATTTTTGGCATGCGATTGGACATCATTCATGGTCAGGTTTTGATGCCTTCCGATTCCCGAAATTCCATGCCATTGAGGAATTTCAGTTAAATCTAGATGACCTTTTACTTGAACCGTTTCACGAAAGTCGGCTCACTAACATTTATTTAAAAAAAAAAATTGTTTGAAGTGAAAATCGAAGAAATGGAAAGACTCCGTCTGTTAGCTCAACACTTGCTTAATCTGTATTAATAAAAGGAAAATTGTGTATGTTTGCGTGCGTCTGTCTTTCGCGATACAAAATGAAAAACGTTGTTCCCGATCTGAGTGTGTCTTTCCGCTTTGTTTACATCACATGCAACCTGATCACAACCAACGTGAAGGCGTTAAGGAAAGTAATTCATGATAAATTTTAGGCATTTCTTTTTTAGAATATTTTGTATTTTTGTTCTGGAAGGCATACATTTTACGCGTTCGTTTTTTAGAATTTGTTATAATAGACGCCTTAATGAGCTTAGATTTTGCAAGAGCTTCGTTCAAAATTTGCCAACTGTACCAGAGTTATCGGTTACTTTGGCTGCTTGTCCTAGTTCAAAATAGTGATTTAGGGGGTTATTGACAACAATACTTTCTGACTGATCTCTTGGTAAAAGTGCTAATACAATGGCAACGAACCTAGGAAAGAAAAGAGAAGATTTTTGAGTCACTTTTCTCCTACTAGTGGCATGACGTTCATGCCAGGGGGACCAGCACTTCCCCATCATGCCTTGGGTCATAGAGCAAAGATAAAGGACTAGAAAAAAGCGCTTATCATTAGTGACAAATTTAGATCCATAGAGCTGAGATGATAGGGCAAAAGGAACTGTTTTTCGCTAGCTTTTGTAAAACCCGTCCTCTGTGTGAACATTACTGTTTGGGGAGCGCAAAATTTTTTGGAAAACATTTGGTTCAGGTACATCGGCTGCTTAAGTATATAAAGGTTTACTGAAGGCATTGGTGACGATAACAGTGAAGATACATATTATGTTAACGCAAATGGATAGAAAGTGCCAGTTCAAGACATGCTGAAAAAGTCTGACGGACTTACTGAAGTACTAGATTAGTGTGCATTCATGGTGGTACAAAAAACAATCATACCTGTTCATATCGGGTTTTAAAAAATGTGTTTTTGCATTTGTAGCCACAAAAGGTTAATAAAAACTTTTTTATACCATTGTCACTTTATTTAATAACTAGCCTGTTGTACTCGTCGTTGACGGGCTAGTGATAGTATAAAGTAAACGCTATATCGGCAATTAAATTAAGACTGGTAAATCATGGTTTATACAACTTTGCAGTACAACTTCCCGGAATAGAATATTAGGATAAAATGTATTTGAATTATTTAGTAGTTGTCACGTCCAATGTAAATAATTCAAAAAGTTTGAAAGCAGAAGGCTTATGCAATGAAATTGATTGAGATGAAAAGTACCTTATTCTTGTAGAGCCTCGGGATAAACAATACTAATAGTCCTTCCATTCGGAGCAAAGATGTAAAGATTTCCCGCATTTCCGACTCTGGAACAACCAACGTACAGTTGACCATGGGAAAAATATGGACTTTGTAGATCCAGTCCAACAACTTTTAGAGACTGCTCTTGTTCATTGATGCTCATGGCGAAACTCAAACGAATCGGGAATTGAAGACGTTTAAATTGAAAGGGGGCATTAGATGTGATGATCGGGATCCTTGGAATAAAAACGTTTTGGCCTGCTTCATGTCCAGTCATTATAGTAGCTTCAATAACTTTCTTCATAAGTTTCTTCACAGATAATCTCCTGCCGTTGCTAAGTGAAGGCGGATCCAAATTTCTCAGAAACATAATATAGGTGCACCAATCTTCAACTCTAAAATAAGTGAAGGTACTCCAGGTGGCTCCAAAGAGTTAAGAAACTCAGTTGGGTAGGTGACTGCATCGTCTGTATTACAAACGGTATCAACTGACTTGTAAATTTGAAGAATGCTGGGCAAGTGAGCTAAAAGCTGATTATTGGTGACTCTAATACAGTCGTTTTTCGGTGCAAGGATGGCTCTTTGGCACAGCCAGTCATGATTGTTAAAGTGCTCTCCAATGTTTGGAAAAACTGCGTCTAACAAATCTTGATGTGTTTTAGCAATTTTTCCAACATCTGCCATTGATATACATCCATCTTCCTTATCAGGTGTTATATAACCGTTTCCTAGTTTCAGTAGTTTGTCGGCAAACTCCTGTGCAGAAGTGTCGTCAGTAATATGAACTCGCATGTTAGTTTTGCGGTAAAGTCTTTGTATTTCATTCCAAATATATGAATATTTTAAGCATGATTGCATTTCATCAGCTCTCGTTCCACGTGGAATGACTGGCAGTGTTTGTCGAAAGTCGCCGGCTAACACCAGAGTAATCCCGCCCATTCTTTTGCTGTTATGTCTGAGGTCTTGTAAAGTGACATCAAGGGCTTCAAATGCAGCTTTGTGCGACATGGTACACTCATCTCAGACAATTAGCTTACAATCTTGTAGAACCTTTGCCTTTCCTGAACCTCTTGAAGTGCCACATGTTGGCGTTTCTGTGTTTGCCAAATTTAGAGGCAACTTGAAAGCCGAGTGAGCTGTCCTTCCTCGTGGTAGCAGTGTAGCAGCAATTCCAGATGAAGCAACAGCCAGGGCAATCTCGCTTCTTTGTCGTACCTTAGCCAAAATAAGATTGATTAGAAAGGTTTTTCTAAATTTTTTTAGTTGTGCCAAATGATGTCATCTGAAAACAGGAATTATAACGGCGTAAGTTGTTTTGAAAATGTTTTGTATCTGATGAGTTCTCAGTCAAAAACATACGTAATATCTCCGGAGGATCCTGCAATAATGGCAACTGAACCTTCTCACCATTACAACATATACCTGGGGCTTCACCTTTCCATTTCATGGCTGCACAGTATTGACACGCTAATGACATTTATCCAATGACACATGATGGATCAGAGGCGTAATCCACGGACGGGTTGTAGACGAATGCTGCATTTTCTTTTTCTCTCCAGATGTTCAACCGAGCATTAGCCGTAGTGAGTCGATTATGTTAAAGTCGTGTGTCTCGTTGCTGGAGTGTTTCCTGTGCCCTCGATTGTGCCGTAGTGGTCCTATTGTGTTCCAGTCTTCTTTCTCGCTGCTAGTATGATTCCACTGCCCTTGGTTGTGCTATGGAAATCCTATCTTGTTCCAGCCTTCTTTCTCGTTCTTCTGCTGTTTCTTGTTCTCTTATCCTTCTTTGATTTTCTCTATCCATTGTTTGTGTTCTTCTTACACATTGTTTCTTTCTGGGAGGTTGAGACATAGTATGATGACCTTCTGACGTATGACACTTTTGAATAAATAACGGAGATTGAAAAACAACGTTCTATTTTCTTTTTTTCTTCTCCGCCCTCAAGGTCATAATACAATTGGCAAACAACGCTTAACAAAAAACATGTGCCTTTCCGCTCTCTTTACATGCAACCTGATCACACCCAACGCGAAGGCGCGATGATAAGTAGTTCACGATAAATTTGAGCCATTTCTTTTTTAGAATTACGTTAAAGCAACGTTCTATTTTGTAGCTCACAACGTCGTCACAGTATGATGACCTTCTGACGTATGACACTTTTGAATTAATAACGCAGATTGAAAAACTACGTTCTATTTTCTTTTTTTCCTTTCTCCGCCTTCAAGTTCAAAATACAATCGGCAAACAACGCTTACAAAAAAGGGCGTAATAAATGTATTTACGAATGAAAATAGCCGTAACGGAATTCTAAAAAATAAATGCCTAAAATTTATGGTGAACTACTTTTCTGCACGCCTTAACGTTCGGTGTGATCAGGTTGATATCAACAAAGCGGAAAGACACACTCAGATCGGGTAGAAACGCGTAACATTAAATAACTGAAAATCAAATTCAAATAAAAAAATCGCTTTGAGGTGCACCAGAAGTTGTCTACAGGTACCTTCATAACATATTTCGTCGCTCTAGGTCGCCTAATTCTATGTGAAATCCGACCGACAGACGCACACACAGTCTGTTCTATATACACTGCTGGACACACAAAATGCAACACCAAGAAGGACACGAGATAGCAAAGCCAGATTTACTGCACACATAACAACAGATACAAAGATGAAACAGGCCCGTGCGACTTGCAAAACACGCTTATAGGACCGTGCGACTTGCTTACACGCCCGTGCGACTTGCGAAACACGCAGACATCAATAGTTCGTGAGACCCCATGGCTGGCAATAACGGCCGCTACACGTTGCGGCATCGAACGAAAGCGGCTTTGGATGTGGGGTTTGGGTATGTCTGTCCAGGCTGCTTCCACACGTTGCCACAGTTCATCATGCGTAGCCGCGGGTGCTGCTTGCCGGGCCACTCAGTTGCCTATCAGCGACCAGACGTGTTCGATTGGCGACATATCGGGAGAACAGGCGGGCCACGGTAGCAGTGACACCTGGTGGGCCGTGCAGAATTGTTGCACGATGCGTGCCAAGTGCTGGCGCGCATTGTCCTGTTGAAATGTGATGGCTGGCATTTCCTGCAGGTAAGGGAGGACTACAGGCTTCAAAACGTTGGAGATGTAGCGATGGTTGTTGAGTGTACCGGCGATGCGTACCAGAGGGGTGCGGGTGTCATATCCAGTTGCGCTCCAAACCGTAACGCCAGGCGACGGACCGGTATGGCGATGCATAATGCAGGCGTCATACAGTCTCTCGCCGCGGTGGCGCCACACACGGATCCGGTGTTGCAGGCAGAAGCGGGATTCGTTGGAGAAGACAATGCCGCACCATTCCGTTCTCCAGGTGCGGCGTTCAACGGCCCACTGCCGCAGCACTCGCTGGTAGTGTAACGTCAAAGGTAATCGGAGCAATGGGCACCGTACGACAAGTCCCCGCTCCTGCAGACGACGTCGAATAGTAAGTGCTGACACAGGCTGTTGCGCAACACACCCTAATTCTTGCGCTAACGTTCGTGGTGTGGCGGTGCGAGCCGTCCATGTCCGCCGCACAACATGCCGGTTTTCTCGTTCGGTGGTGTGCCGCGGCTGCGGCAATAGTTCGTGTCGGTCCGTCCGTCCCTCCTGCACCCACCAAATCCAAGCTCGCCATAATGTGGCTGGATGTCGTCACACACGGGCGCCGTTGTACGGTACGATAAACCGCTGTCGTGATAAGCCACTATTCGTCCTCTGTCGAACTCCGAAACGTGCTGGAATGACCGCCGTATTCTGCGACGAGGCATCAGGGAGTTTCCCACGCCCAGGCCCGGTAGCACAACATACTTCCACTACTTACACCCCGCCTTCTGTGCACCGTTCTTATAGTGCTTCTCGTTGGCGTGACGGACGCACATGATTTGCATATGCCCTGCAATGCTAATCGTTTGCATGTCCTCTTGCGGGCGACGTATGCTGCGAATTTCAGGCCAATCGGATGCTTCCTTCTTGGTGTTGCCTTTTGGGTGGCCAGCAGTGTATATAGAGATGTAGATACCATTATTTTACAGTACATTTCTTCATGTATCGGGTAGCTGGAGGATTCCATGCGCCCGGAACATTGCATGTTTTGCGGGAAAGAGCTAATCAAGATGATTTTTTCCGGCCTCAAGCAAAGTTCTTTCGCTTCAGTGAGCTTTGAAGAAATCCGAATAAATGGAAATCTGAAGGTGCAACGTCGTGAAACTAAGAGCAGAGGTCAAACAATTTTTTCCCAGTGACCAAACAACGTGAAGGTTGTTCTGGTGGAAGCGAACTTCTCCCCGTTGACCATTTCTGAGCGCTTGTCATCGAGTGTCGTCTCGTGTTTGTGACGTGCCTACATCAGAAGTGACGCACATGTCAAGACCTCAAATTTGCAGCGATAAGCTTCGTCGGTGTAGTTTAGCTGGGAGAACAACGAGCTCCGAAGCGAGCAAACGTGGGGTCCGAATTCCATCACCGGCAAATGGGCTTTCATTCACATTGGCTCCCGAACGCAAAAATGAATCGCCGGGCCTTTGGGTTCTTCGAAAAATATGTGACTTTTTTTACCACACATCGTCTGGAATTGAGGATTCCTTCTTCAACGCTTCGAAAACTGTGTGATGTTTCTTTCTCACGTCGTTTGGAATTCCTTTTTCGTCGCTTCAAAAACTGCGTAATGCTGCTTCCACACGTCGTCTGAAATTAATAAGAATTCCTTCTTCAACTCTTCGAAAAATGTTTGATGCTTCTTTAACACGTCGTCTGGAATTAATGAGAATTCTTTCTTCAACTCTTCGAAAACTATGTGATTCTTCTTCCACACGTCGTCTGAAATTATTGAGAATTCCTTATTGAACGCTTTGAAAAATGTCTGATGCTGCTTCCACACGTCGTCTGGAATCAATGAGAATTCCTTCTTCATACATATATAACCCGTTTATGGCGTCTGACGTCGCCTTCCGATCTTCAAGGGTCTTTTCCATCTTTCTCTATCCAAGCACCATTCTTCCATCAGGCCATTTTGACTAAGTGCTTTCTTTATTCCATCAGACGATTTTCTTCTAGGTCGGCCTCAATTGTTTCGTTTGTTTCATTTAAATTCCATGGCAATTTTGGGCAGTCTTTCATTGGTCATTCTTTTTACATGGCCAAACCAAACCAATGCAATTGTCTCCTCTGAATGTCTTCTAAAATTGTTTCTTTCACTTCCATCAATTCTTTAAAGAATTTAAAGAATTTTTTTCTTTAAAGAATTTTTCGTTGAAGGATTCCTTCTGCAGCGCTTCTAAAATTGTGTGATGCTTCTTCCACACATCGTCTGGAATTAGGGAGAATTCCTTCTTCAACGCTTCGAAAACTTTATACTTCTTCCACATGTCGTCTACATTTAATGAGAATTCCTTCTTCAACGCTTCTAAAACAGTGTAATGCTTCTTCCACACGTCGTCTGGAATTAAGGATAATTCTTTCTTCAACGCTTCAAAAACTTTATGACACTCCTTCCACACGTCATGTGAAATTAATGAGAATTCCTCCTTCAACGCTGAAGCTTTTTCACACGTCGTCTGGAATTAATGAGAATTCCTTCTTCAACGCTTCTAAAAACGCCTGAAGCTTTTTCATACGTCGTCTGGAATTAATGAGAATTCCTTCTTCAACGCTTCTAAAACTGCGTGATGCTTCTTCCACACATCGTCTAGAATGAATGAAAAATCTTTCTCCCACAGTGAACTCTTCTTCGAGCATGGTTTGCAGAGGACGCGAAAGCTACGATTACGTTCTCCTGTCTTTCTCAAGGTAAAGGAATGCGACGTCCATACCTTAGAGGTGACGCACATGTCAAGACCGCAAAGTTTCAGAGATAAACTTCTTCGGTGTAGTTTAATTGGGAGAAAAACTGGTTGTTGTTCGAATCCCAGTACCGGCAGAGCGGGCTTTTCTTCACATGTTATACTGTGTTACATATGATGGGAAACTATAGACATTAGATATCATTGTGCTAGGGAAATGCTGTGTGCCATTCGGTACTGCACTTACAGGACCTCTACTGAATTCATGTTACCTGTATAACTCTATGTTCTTTATTGAAATCATGATGCACTACGTTTTTTATGGAAACGTTAATACAGTTTCTCCATCGTTCTTTTGCTGTATGGAAATACACATACATATTTTCTATTTTTTCTCATGATAATAATTATTACAATTGCTCGACGTTTAATTTTGCCGTGGCGCAGTGGTCTAAGCGTTGGTTTCTGATCATTCGTCGGAATTGTGTCTGGGTGTGAAACCCGGTGGGCATAAATGCTGTGTTTCGCACTGGCTGTCTCCCTTCCCTGGAACCAGTGACCCTAAATAAGGGACGGTGGGCATGATTCTATGTTTGGCACTGTCCCTCTCCCTTCCCTGGAACCAATATCTATATTTATACTTATAGCCCACTGAGCTGCTCACGGTGGCCGTTAAACCTCCAACCAAAAATTGTTTTCCCCGAAAGACAGTTACAACGACCAAATGACGAGGTAATTGGGGGAGTCGGCTGTGCATCTTTAAGAGTCTCGTGTGAAGCAATCTGTAGCAATCTATTTCACCAACAAAGAAGCGTTCACATTTGGAATAAATGAAGCGCTTCGTGTCGCAGTTTTATAAAGATATGAAAAAAAAACTGTAGAAAAAACTCCTATGCGTTTCTCATATCAATAGTCTGCTGAAAAAATTAACGCGCTTAACATTACAAGTAAGAAAAAGGAAAAAGAAAAGCCTCATCAAGGACACATTTTCTGATTAGGATTTCATGAAGACAAGCACGTAACACCATTCACGGCATTTACTCGTGCAAGAAGGAAGTCATTCTGTTCATACTTTATGACGCTACGTGAGGATATCTTGTTTTATTAACATCCAAAATATTCAGTAATCAGTCGCTTGGAAGCCATTTTTCTTTTCGTCAAATCAATTTGCTTGATCAACAAGTTTTGGTTAGGAAGACGTCAGAAATGCAACAACGAATTATCAAGGGATCACGTCTTTTAAATAAAAAGTATTTGTGTGGATATAGAGTGTAACAACAAACGAGCATTTTACTGGCGTATGTAATCTTATAGTTAAAAGGATAATGATAACCAAAGGCGGAATAGGGCGGGGCAAGCAGGGCGGCTGCCTAGAGCGCAGCTCCACAGAGGGCGCAAAAATTATTGCTCGCAATCTGATTAAAGCTGGAACTGAAACTTATGTACCTGTTTTTGATAGTTGTTTTAGTGACATACTTTACCATTTTTCCATTTACAGAATTGCATTAAATATGTGCCGGTAACTATGGAAGCTTAAAATTCTCATTTCTCCCTCAAAATGTTTAGGGAATGTTAGTTGTTCACATTTAGAAATGAATTCTTAGTTGTATAGACCGCCCAACTAAACAAGAACCATGATTTTCGTCGACAATAATGGAGCCTGCTGTTTCTCTTTAGTTGGGAGGACTGTACGTACTTTGCAATATAGAAAGTATCTTTCACATAGTTGAAGACTCTCTAGGGAACGCTCCGGTAGCGTAGTGGTCTAATCGCGGTCTATTTGACCACTCGTCTAAGATGGTTCTGGATTCGAATCCGTGAGGCATAAATGCTGTGTTTGTCTTACGGCACTGGCTTCTGAGTATTCATTTGAGATGGGTCCAGGTTCGAATTCCGTGAGGCATGAATGTTGTGTTTGTCTTACAGCACTGGCTCTTTTCCAGCGACCCTAAATTAGTGAAGAGCGACTGCTTATTGCCCATCTAGTTACTCACGGTGGTCGTTAAACCAAACAATTCTCTAGGGGCTATTGGATGATTATTGTGACTACGAGCCGCAACTACCAGCTGCATTCGATCAGCTTGATGTAGTACGAAAGGTCCGAACTCCAAACTGTTCCAGTTCGATATGACATTGATCTTGTTTTGTCGTACAGTTTATACACTATCTACCAACAAGTAATTGGACACCCCTGCAATCGACCATATATGCGGTCCTGATACACGTCACGGCCGCCGCCGTTAAATATCGTGTGGGAAACAACAACGCAACCAGTCGCATGCAAGATGCCACGTAGTTCGGAGCTCTCTGATTTCGAGAAAGGTGTAATATTAGGGTATCATAGAAAAGGCCGATCCATACGTGACATACCCAGCGAGTTGAAGTACACAAATCGACAGTGGCCTACGTGATTGGCAAGTGGAAGATGAGAGGTGACTGTCGGAATGTGCCCCGAGCCGGCAGACCCACAAAACTGGGAGTTAGAGACCGACGGGTGCTGGCCAGAGAAATTCGGAAGAACCGCACCAAATCGATGGGCCACATCCGGAGGAGTTTCAACAGGCATCCGGAAGTGTTCTTTCAATGAATACCATCCGTAAGGAAGCCCATCTGCTCGGTTATCATGGACTTGCTGCCGCCCACAAGCCTTTGATCACCAAGTCAAACAGCGCTGCTCGGCTAACGTGGTGCAAAGAACGTCGACAGTGGACCGTTGAATAGGGGAAACAGGTTCCCTGGAGCGACGAATCAAGATTCACCCTCTACCGTTCGGATGGAAGGGTCTGGGTTAGGCGTCTGCCTGGAGAACGCTTCCTGCCGGAATGTATTGTGCCAACTGTGAAGTTCGGCGGCGGTGGAATTATGCTATGGGGGTGTTTCTCCTGGTATGGCACGAAACCCTTGGTTGCAATTCCTGGTAGACTCAACGCCGAGACCTACTGCACTACTTTGGAAGACCATGCGCTTCCTACGTTATGGCAGTTTTACGGGGTGGACCTATGTTACTTTCAGGATGACAATGCCACCTGTCACGTTGCGAGGTCCACCATGGCTTGGTATGGTGACAATGGGGTCAATCGAATGGACTGTCCTGCGCAGAGTCCGGACCTTAACGTTATCGAACATCTCTGGGACGAGTTGGAGCGTCGACTTGAGGGTGCCCCCACCGTCCAAAATCGGTGAATGAACTGACCTGTCTTCTCCAAGCCGAGTGTTAAAAAATACTGCTAGCCGTCGTACAACGCCCGGTTGAGAGTATGGCCCGGAGGGTCGCAGCTGTAATCGCGGCTCGTGGAGGCTCCACCAACCATTGAAGGTGAATAAACTTCGTTTTCCTTTGCTATCACAGGTGTCCAATTACTTGTCGGTAGATAGTGTACTTATGTACGGGTATACAGGGTGATTGTAAACTCCTTCAATAAAACAAAAGGGGTGATAGTGCACATCAAGACGAACGATATTTGCAATGGAACCTAGGGGCGCATTCCACTCCTAGTACCAGAAAAGAGTAAAGTTACATATCCACGTTTAGCCTTGTGACGTACCTGCCAGCAGGACGCACACGACATAAAGGCAGATAGCAGTCAGAACAAACGTCCGCGTAGCTCAATTGGTAGAGTGGCTTATTCCGGAATGAGGGGATCCGGGTTCGAATCCTGCCGTGGACAGAAATGATGGAGAAATTTACTTCGTTATAGCCTTCAACAGTGAAAACAAAGAGACATACCTAATTTATGAGCTGCACAATTCCAATCGCATCAGAGAAAGTATGCAAGGAGTTGCTCAAACTGTCGCCCAAGGGCGTCGTTGCACAGTCCACAGCAGCGAATGGAGGACTGTGGCACCCTCTCGTAGACTCCCGGAGTGGTGTTGATCTTGTCCGGAGCAGCAGCGATTCGCGCGACGTGATCTTCCAGGGAGTCCACAGGTGTCTCGTCCACCAGTGTTTTCATGTGCCCCCAGAAGAAGAATTCCGGTGGATTAAGGTCCGGGGAGCGTGGAGGCCAAACCACGGGTCCACCGCGTCCAATCCACCGCTCGGGATACGTCGCATTTAGGAAGTATCGAACCACGGTGGCAAAGTGTGCTGGGGCCCCATCATGTGTAAACCACATGTCCCTCCGTGTGGTGGGCGGAACATCCTGCAACAGACCGGGAAGCACTTGCTTCAGGAACACACGGTACGCTGCGCCGGTCAGACATATACGTCAGTTCTCATGTGATGTTCGCACGATAATATCGCTGAACAGGTTCGGCGGCGATTTTAAATGTTTGCTCCTCATCGTCTACGCACGTGTTCAGCACACTTGATTTGCATCTTGTGCTTCTCATGCACTGGTCGGAACTACGTGTGCCTGCTGGACGTTTTTCGAACGTGCTCTTTTCTGGCACTAGGAGTGGAATGCGGTCTTAGGTTCCATTGCAAATATTGTTCGCCTTGATGTGTACTATCACCCCTTTTATTTTGTTGAAGGAGTTTGCAATCACCATGTATACATAACTATTAAATTAGTAATAATATAGACAGATGGGGGCGCAATATTTTATGATTTTCCCCGGCGTAGAAATGCCTTGTTACGCCTCTGATAATAAACGATAGCGTTCATTATAGAAAATGCAGTCCCATGCATAGTTTTTAAATCTTTTAGAATAATAAGTATGGTTTCAAATAAGTGTATCTGTTTTCACTCTACTGGAAAATTAATTTAATCTAGTAAAAATTTGACGCACAATATTCTTCACAAAGACACCTATATAAAGTGGAAAAAAAAATCTGTCTAACTTTGACAAACGATGAAGGTCGCAAATAGAAATAAACGAAATCTATATTTCCGGTATCGACATACCGCAAATTCAACAAAAAATTACAGAAGGTGCGTTGCATCATCACCAGGGCACGTACTTTAATGACATTTAGATTTTTTTGGTATTTTTTTACATTTTTTGGGCCTTTTCTCTGTTATGGCAATTTTTATTTTTGGGGATTTTTTCGTAATATTTTCGGATATTTTTTTTAATTCTTTTTTTTAGCAATCCTTTTGCATTTTTTGTTATTTTTTTAATAAAAAGTTAAATTTTCCGAAAGATTATGCTTTCAAATTGCAACACTCAGAACCAGGACTGTCAGATGACCAAAGCAAAAACCTTCAAAAGTAGCTCATTCTGGCAATTCTGTTCAAGACACCGTCTTTTCAATTTAAAGGGAAACAGAATCCCCATTGTCCACTTTTGAAAGGGACTGTGGGGGAGGGTAGTGAACAAAAGAATTCAAATTCAGAGCTTCTTATTGTGTGGTGTTGCTGGCATTCGAAACCCTTTATATAATACCTACCAGGTATTCAGGTATTTACTTGCTTTTTTCTTTTCTTCTGAGGTTTTATAGTGCATTTATAAAGAAAACACAAAATTCTAGTTTGAAGTTATTTAATTTATAATTTTGAAAAATATAATACAAACTGTTTTAGGGGGGGGTCCTTCAAATTTAAAAGCATATTTTCGTCTTTTTCAAGGGCATTTTTTAGGAATCTTTAGGTCATTAACATTCGGGCCTGTTTATCACGAACAAAAAAATGGTTCCAGCATTAGTCTCACAATGCTTGTCTTCTGAGTATCATTGCCAAATGGAATTGCAGTGGAACTTTGGTTCTACATTTTTCTAGGGGGTGGTTTTAAAAAACTTATAAGTGTTGTGACGTATATTCAAAAATAACCTTCATTTTTAGTTCCTTTTCCTATGTAAATTTGTGTTTGTTCTCCTTTACACTTTCCAAACTTAACGTGATATCTTCTCTCTCACAAGAATGAGGTTGGCAACACTTTTGAGATCAGAGTGCGTGCCGTATGAATGTGATAAGAACGATAGATAAAAAGGACGATACAGCAGTTGCTCAGTGTATGTGTGTGCAGATGTTCGATCGCTGTTAAGATGAATGTGAAATTTACAACTTGTAGTGCCATATTGTAGATGTCTTCAATTTGCTAGACCAATAAAAGGTTATCGTAAGTTGACTTATGTTTATGTTTCGTCTGGCAGTAAAAGATTAATTAATAACTATTGCATCATATTCTCATTTAGTTTAACATTTCCATAGACATAGTTTTAGACATAGCGTAACGCCAATATCGCACACGAAAAAAGCTTACGTTATTGTGCAAAATATGTATAAAAGAAATTCCTAAATCTTAAATACACTGGTGTGCAAAAATTAAGGACGAAGCGGAGAAATTAGCATAACAGCGGAACGAGCAGGCAGAACGGACCGAAAGACCACTCAGGAGATAGAATAGGGTCCGGTACGGTAGGGCATGCGCATATATGCAGCATGACGTAGGGGAAGGGGGGGGGGGGAAGGTCGGAAGGGTATAAAGCACACGGGCGGTGTACGCTCAGCAATTCGATAAAAGCTATTGCACGGTGTACATCGGTTTGACGACGTCGAATTGCTGCCACCGTGTGATATGGCCAACAGGCAATCCAGTAGACGACATCTGGATGACTTTACCCGAAATCGCGTCATTGGGAAGTTGGAAGAAGGTCGAAGTGTGAATAGTGTGGCCGAGGAGCTCGGGATCGCTCACAGCATCGTTTCACGAGCTTGGAGAGCATTTCAAACGACAGGAACAGCTCTCTGAGAGTTTAACAGTGGTCGCCCACGAGCAACCACGGCGTTGGACGACCGGTATATTGTCCAACAGGCGAGAAGAGACGAACGGCAGACAGCGGGAGAAATCGCAAGGCACATGCAACAGACAACTGGACGACCGTTATCGCGTTTTACCGTGGCCAGGAGGCTTCACAAAGGTGGTCTATTTGCACGACGACCAGTACGGTGTGGGACATTAACGCCTGCTCATCGGAGATGGCGGTTTCTGTGGGGCCAGGAACACAAGAACTGGACACATCAGCAATGGGGTCGAGTTCTCTTTACGGATGAGAGCCGATTTAGTCTGACGAGCTATTCTGGACGTATACACATCTGCAGAGAGCAGGGAACACGCAATCACACCTCCAACATCATCGAAAGGGACCGGTTCGGAGGTGGCGGAGTTCTCGTTTGGGGAGGTGGCGGAGTTCTCGTTTGGGGAGATGTCATGCTTGGTAGCCATACGGACTTCCACATCTTCCAAGGAGGTTCAGTCACTGGTGTCCGCTATTGTACTGAGGTTCTCCTGCCTCACTTGCGTCTGTTTAGAGGTGCTGTGGGTCCTGAGTTCCTCTTCGTGATCGACAACGCTACACTTCATCGTACAGCGGCTGTCGCAGAGCTGTTGGAGAGTGAAGATATTCAACGCATGGATTGGGCCGCAAGGTCCCCGGACCTAAATCCAATCGAACACGCGCAGGACCTTCTCGGGAGACGCTTGATAGCACGTCACCAGCCGCCAGCTGCGATTGGCGCTACAAGAGGAATGGGCTGCGTTGCCTCAACAGCTCCTTGACAACCTCGTCCTCAGCATGGACAGACGTTGTAAATCCTGCAACGCAGTCAGGGTTGATCATATCCCCTACTAAAGACTGGATTTTTCTAGGCAGCCGCCTGTCACATGGACGTTTCTGTCTTCTGTCCAGTTGTGCTCGAAGCTACCTTTTCAATAAAGTGCCTTGGTATCCTTTGGATTCCTTGTTTCGACGGTTTCGCTCACTTGTCCTATATTCTTACATCTTGGGGATCTTATGGTATGATTTGAGGCGATGTGGAGCACTTCTGCACGACGTTACATTTGGAAAACCGTCTCGTCCTTAATTTTTGCACGCCAGTGTACTATTGTGAAATTTTGAATGCCGATTCCAAATTCCAAATACAAAAAAAAAAAAAAAAAAAAAAAATGACACCGAATTTTTGATTGTAAAGAGCACCCCTTTGGAATCCTTTCTGAAAGGAATTAGTTTAATCAAAGTTATTCAAAGTCAATGCAACCGGTTAGAAAAAAATCAACCGGATTTCTACAACAAATGAGACATCCAGAAATAGAAAGAGCTACACATTTCCACCAGCGGCTAAAAATATGTTACGAAAATTAACAAATAGCGCACAAAAAGTTTCTCATAATAGAAGGAAGTATCGGAGACAAACATATTTTCTAAACGAGCAGTTAAAAGAGGGAAATATAGAAAGAAGCATAATATAACTACACGCCTTCTAGCAGAAGAATTTTGCATGACGGGAAAGTTGAAAATAGGCGAAATATATTCATCGTGGAAAAAACTATGCTAACGAAAAATAACTTTTCCAATACGTCTCCCAGAAGCAGAGGTAGCGAGAAAAAAGAATTGACCTTTACGCACACTAGCGGGAAATCTCTGCATTGTTTAAAGAGGATAATGCTCCACATCTTTATTGTAGCGAATGACATACAGTAAAAAAAAGAAATTTCTCAATAGTGTTTTTAGAAGCGGAGATACAACTACTAACAGAAGTATAAAAATACAACCTAGCGACAGAACTTCGAACTTTAAAACTCCTCAAATATTAACCTAAAGTGTTCCACAAGGCTAATGGCATCCGGTGCTCAAATCATTTTTCAGATCGCACATTTAGAAGCAGAGATATCAAGAAAAACAGATTAAACATTGGCTTCCCTAGCGGCGAAAGTTGTCATTATTTTGACAAGAAAGTATGCACAAAGAGTTTTCATAATCGGTAGCATCTGACAGAAAAATAATTATTTATATCGGGTTTTTACTCCCGCAGGCAGATATTGCTGTAAACAGAAACGTTACCTTACGCCCTCTTGTGGCACACTTGTGAGTTAAGAAAATTTTGGAATTATATGAAAAACATTTCGTAACGGAAACGCTCTCCGAAAAAGAAAGCAATTTCCAAAACGGGCTCTCTTACAAGCAGGGATATTGACAAAAATAAGATATGGATCTACGTTCCCTGGAGAGAAAACTATGCGCTATTTTAAGCAGAAGGTATTCTCAAAAGGTGTTCCGAGGTGAGAGGTATCCGTCTACGAAATAATTTTTCAATCGGGTTTTCGGAAGCTCAGATTTTGCGGTAAATACATCAGAAGCAGTAGACACTCACGCCCTCTGTCGGCTAAACCATTCTTCATCAAAAATTAGAAGTTACATGCAAAACATTTCCCATCAGGAGCTGTATCCGATGCAGGAAGAATTTTCAAATCGGAGTTTTAGAAGCAGGGATATCCGGCGAAGCGCAAGTTACCTTTACGCTCCCAAGCGGTAAATCTATGCATTATCGGAAAAAGGAAACTGAGCCAAAGTAATCCTCGTTATACGTGGCATCGAAAGGAAGAAGGGATTTTCTCAATCGGATATTTAAAGGCAAATATATGCAACAAAATGTATATTGACTTCGATATCATCTGCATTGACGCCCTCTAGTGGCGAAGTTGTGCATCGGGAAAAAACAGAAGGTAAAAATCATCATTCTCACATTTCAAACTTCCCAATGCAAAACAAATTTGTCAAATCAGACTAATAGTTGCAGATATATGGTGTCCACAGATGGACGGACGGACGGACTGACAAACCGATAACATAATCACGATGTTTTTTACAAACGACGAGCTAAAAAGGCAAAACGAAACCCATACAGTTTTAGATTACTCAAATTTATTAATTGATGCATACATACATACACAGGACTGACGAGTGGGAGGGGGAGGCGGTGCTGTGGCACCGGGGCGCGGTCCCCTAAGTGGGCCCAGAGCCTGTTTCTAAAATAATTTTTTTTCTAATTATTTTTTATGGTGTCCGAATATTTTTCAAGCTATACCGTCACAGGGTAGGGAAGTTACGCGCAAAATACGCGTAAAAATGCGTAATTTATGTCATCCATGTAAAAAATGTAATAAATTCAAAACTTGCTTTAAATACAAAAAAAAAAAAAATTGAAGAGTTGCAACCGGTCGGGTTGTCGTGAAGATTGAAGAGTTGCAACCGATCGGATTGTCGGGAAGGTGTGTGGGGGGTAGGTGAGGAAACGGAAAGATGGATTATGTGGTTAGTGGAGGAGCCGAGGTGGGAGGGGGCGTATATTTTATTTGCACTGGGGCCCGAGCTCGCTCTCCACGGCCCTGTACATACATACATACATACATATATACATACTTTATTGGGTAACCTAGGCCTCTGTCTACTTTATTTTTGTATTAATTTTTTAGCACGCCTTTGTGAAAAAAGATTGCGTAAGCGTCTGTTTCTGTTTAAGATGTATTTGCAGCAAAATCTAAGCTTCCGAAAACTCAATTGAAAAAATTCTTTCGTGGACCGATAACGATCAACTGGGAAAATCTCTTCAGAATGCTTTCTTCTTAATATAATGCATAGTTTTTCCGCCAGGGTGCGTAGACGTATAACTTATTTTTGTCGATATCCCTGCTTGTAAAAGTCCGATCTGAAAAATTCCTTCTTTGTCGTAAAACGTTTCCGCTGGAGAATGTTTCTTACATACTTTTAAAAATTTTCTCAACTCACAAGTTTGCCAGTAGAGGACGTAAGTTCAATTTTCTGTTTACAACAATATGTGCGGGATTAAAAACCCGACTAAAAAAATTCTTCTAAAAACTCAAACTCTTTTTGTATATTTTCTCCCCAACATAATGCAAAATTTCACCGGTAGGGGCGCAAATTTTTAATCTGTTTTTCTGAATATCTCTCCTTCGAAATATGCGATTTAAAAAAATTCTTCTAATAACGGATGCCATTTACCTTGCGAAATACTTTAGGTTTGTAGTGGAGGAGTTTCGTAGTTCACAGCTCTCTCGCTAGGTGGTGTTTGTTGACTTCTGTTTACAGATGTATCTCTGCTTCTTAAAACCCCTATTGAGAAACTTCCTTTTTACCGTATGTCATTCGCTACACTAGAGATGTAGAGCATTATCCTCATAAATAATGCACATATTTCCCGTTGGGATGCGCAAAGGTCAAACCCTTTTTCTCGTTATCTCTGCATCCGGGAAACGTATTGGATAAGTTATTTTACCTTAGCATAGCTTTTGCCATGAAGAATATTTTTCGTTAAGCAAAATTTTTCCACTAGCAGACGTAGACTTATATCATGTTTCCTTCAATATTTCTTCTTTTAACTGTTCGATTTGAAAATCTCTTTGTCTCAGATACCTTTCTCTGAGAAACTTGCTGTGCGCTATTTGTTAATCTTCGTAACATATTTTTTAGCCGCTTATGGAAGTGAGCAGCTGTTTTAATTTCTGGATGTTTTATCGGTTGTAGAAATCCAGTTGATTCTTCTTTCTTAACCGGTTACATTGGCTTCGAATAACTGATAAATTTTATTCTCATCGGAAAGGATTCAGTAGACGTGCCCATTGCAGCAGAAAATTCGGTGTCATTTTTCTTGTTTTATTTTTTTTATTCTACACTCACGGACAATGAAATCTGCGCAGTTAGAAGAAAACATGCTACAACCGCGAAACTTTGCAAGTAGCTAGAGTGCGTGTTGGTTTGCAAATGAAACACGTTTGGTTCGAATGCGCATGATCGCACACCCTGTGGTGGAGCTGCAAAGCACAAACCGGCAGCTTTAGATACCGGCGTGTAATCGATGCCTCATCAAAGCGAAATGCACCGGCCTACGCAAGCAAGAGTACAGAGTGACAAGAATGCCGGGAAGACGCCAGAGACGTCGATTTACGCAACTTACGGACTTTGAGAGAGGCCTAATCATCGAGCTGAAAACCGCATGGTGGTCGGCGAGCCGTGCAGTCTGCCACGCGGATCGTTCTGACCATACCGTCTGACTGTGTTGGAAGCAGCGGACACGTGACGGCCCTGCCACACGGCGGAGCGGCTCTCGGCGAACCACCGGTAGAGAGGATCGACGGATGGTGCGCCAGGCACGAACGGATACCATGGGGACCCGGTCCACTATGCCGGCAGATGTAGCGGCTCCTGTGTGCCCACGAACCATTTTCCGACGCCTCGGGAAAGCGAATCTGCAATCCCAGCGCTCCTTACGTGTGTTGCCATTAAACCGGAACATCGCCGGCTCCGTGTGCAGTGATGCCAGGCAAAAGCGACGTAAAACGACACAGACTGGTGACATGTGGTGTTTAGCGATGAGTGCCTCTTCGTTTTAGCGACATGATCATCGTGTCCGGGTGTGGAGGTCCCCGGGGAAAAGGCACAATCCCGATCTTGCTATTGAGCGCCACACCTCCCCCACTGCAGCCATTGTGGTCTGGGAAGCCATTGCCTACGATAGCTGATCAATTCTAGCAGTAGTACGTGAATCATTGACGGACCAGCGTCATGTGGATGAGATCCTACATCCCCATGTGGTCTCATTCCTGGCCTGGATTCCATGTGCGCTATGCCAGCAAGATAATGACCGCCCGCACACGGCTCAGGTTGCCGAGATCTGCCTACGTCATGTCCAGACACTTCCACGGCCTGCCTGCTCCCCGGACATGCCCCCTATCGAGCATGTGTGGGACCAGTTGAAACGCCAGCTGCCGCCTTGCCAAACTATCCGGGATTTGGAGCACACCTCCAACACGTGGGGGCCAGTCTGCCGCAGGACAACATCAGGCGTCTGTTTGCCTCCATGCCGGACCGTATTGCAGCATGCATCGCCGCAGGAGGCAGTGCGAGTGCTACTGATGATGACCGGACTGCGTGCCACAGATCCCTCTGTAATTGTCGTGCAGCTCTGTGTTTTGCCATCATGTGTATCATTCATCTGTATCATTACGTCCATAAAATTTCAGTTCAATCCGATGCTTCCTTCTTGGTGCGCAAATTTCATTGTCCGTGAGTGTAATTGCATTATAAAGACTAGGTTAAGAAATTTTGTACGATTTCGTATTTTCAGTATATGAAAAAAAGAATCTCATATTTTTAAAATGCAGGTAATAAATCCGAATACAATTTTGTTTTATATTCAATATCCGTATACAAGTATATTGGAGATATGCAGTATATCCCTATATAAAGCTGTTTGTACACTAGTTGATTTAGCATTAGTGTTGAGTAAAATATTCACTAATCTTTGCTTTCTTCAGATTTCTTAAGTTTAGAGTAAAAGAGGAACTGTTAACGTTATTTAGTAAACTTTTATTTGCATCATCTCACTCCTTACACATGCTTTCGCTACCGAGATCACTGCGATGCACGGCCAATCTTGGCTACGACGAGCCGTTTTGCCTTTTTGTCTTCCTTGCCTATCACGTGATTGGTTTGCTCACTGCAATCATTTACTTAAACCAACTGTCGACACATGCCCACCAATTTGCTTGGAGATCGTACAAATGCTTCTTTATGTGGTATTTTCTACGTCTAATAGTGTGTATAACACACAGAAAGTTATCACTACATTAAATGGGCACATTTTCAGAACGTTTAACGCACAGGCATCATCCTCTCACTGAACTCAGAAACAAATACAGTAGAACGCCGATTATCCGATATTCAGTGTTATCCGACATCTCTTTTAGTTTATACGAAAGGTTTTCATACATAGTTTATGATGAGCACCCACCATTAAGAATAGCATGTCGGTTCGCCGAATATGTTACCCTGACAAACTATTTTCCATTCAGTGGCAAAATCTTGCCACAAATAAAAGGAAGAGGAAATTTAAACGATTGTCTGTTGTCAGTTTTTCAACATATATATGCTTTGTTTTCATTTATGTATTTTTACATAGTGAGGTTGTGTTTTGTTTCTTATTTCTATTCAGTCTTTCACACTCACTTTATAATGAATTAGAAGATAAAAATATATTTTGGGTTGGTGCGAATGAAATGTCCGGCAAAGGACCAGCACACGTGGTGGGCGAGAACGGAAAAGTAGGACAACTTACCTAGGCAAAATAATCCCCCTCGGCATCGACACATAGTTGCCATCTGTCCGACAAGGCCATGATCCCGGAACGAAAAAGGGTCTTGTGGCTGGGACCCCAAGAAGTCATCAACTGCACGTTGAACCTCGTTGTCCGTCGTGAACTGTTTCTCGGACAGGAAGTGATCCAGGCGACGAAACAGATGATAGTCTGTCTGAGAAAAATCAGGCTAATAGGCAGGATTAGGCAGTGCTTCATAGCCTAAGGCACTTAGTGTCAGCATCGTTTGTTGTGCGACATAAGAGTGGACGTTGTCCTGGAGCAGAAGAACACCATGTCTGTTGACGAAAGCCGCCTGTATTTGTAGCAATTTCCGGTGTAATTCAGCACAATAACGTTTGGGCTGTAATGGTTTGGCCTCTTGATAAGAAACTCCGATTAACTATCCCTGATGTGAACCACCAGACAAGGAGCATCATCTTCTAGGTGTGTAGGGGTGGCTTAGGGTGCCGTCCAGCAGGCTGTGCCTTGTTTAACCATTGCGCAGGTCGTTTCCGATTATCATAAAGGATCCAGTTCTCGTCGCAGGTGACGATTTGATGCAGTAGAGGTTCTTGTTTATTCCTGGCAAGCAGCGACGTGCAAACTTCCAAACGCCTAGTCTTGTTGGCAGTTGTCAACTCATGAGGCAGCCACATGTCCATCTTTTTGACCTAACCCAGCGCAGCCAGACGCCGAACAACTGTCGTGTGGTGGACACCTACCTCTGCCGCTATATCACGACACGTTTGTCATGGGTCTTCTTCAACCAGAACTATGTAACGGTTTGTAACAGAACATCGTAAGAAACAGCTACAGATCGGTGACCGCGTGCTTCGTTTTGCACGTCCGTATCTCCGCTCCGAAACTTCATAAATCATTGCCGAATGGTTCGTTCGTAGGCTGTATTCTCCCCAAACGCTTTGTTAACGTTTCGAGCGGCAATTCCTGCAGAATGGCCCAGTTTAAATTCATACGGGAAGATGACTCTCAAATCCGGCGTCTGCATGTTTCCTTTGCAAGCCACGTTACGTCCAAACAAACTACGCCTGAACCTTGTTCTTCACACACGTGCTAGCTATTTATAGTAACTCTGTGACGTAATGCCCGCAACACCTGTGGGTGGTCCCATTCCGCTGTGGTGGAGGCCTGTCTCTGCAGTGCGTGCGCGCCGGACATTTCATTCGCACCCACCCAATATTATATTTCGTTAATATGAAATTATTTTTGATAGTTTATTGACATTTCGTGCTATCCAACATTTTTTATTATTCGACGTCTTCTTGGTCCCCCCTAGGTCGCACAGTCTGGATTCTGCTGTGTTAAGAAACTAAATTATGCAATCGCTTTAAGACGATATGATATACGATATAGTTTCGTATTCTTCTAATTTACCTTCCCTTTGAATTTCTGTTTTCTTAGGTAAATATCGTTACTTCTCGGTTCAAGATTTTCTCACTAAACGTCACATTACTTCCCCGAACAAGTTGTACCTTTTGGTAATGCTGACCAGTAGAAAAAAAAAATAGTCTACGTCGACTGTGACAGGTGTGGAAGGGAGTAGTGGAGTAACGGAGAGTTGAAAAGCTTGTTGTAGAGGGGAAAAGTGATTTAATTATACGGTGGAGGCTTCTATGTGCATATATATGCGATTGATATGAAATCATTTCACGAATTCCGATTTCAGAACAGTTCATATTGTTCTAAAGAGTATTGGATAGTCAAAGTTCACTTGTGGAAAATAAACAGCCAGTTCATATTACCCTGGCCATTCATCCACTTAATTATTTCTAGTGTCTTTTCAACATAAGTTTATACACACACCAGCCTCTGAATTAGAAACCTTTATGCAGATGTATGTAAACATCCCTTACGCAGCGTATATGCACAATTCCTGGCCATGTGCGTCTCCACGTGATCTAAGCAACTATTTAAAACTGCTGCTTGTCAGTGTTCGTCAGTTGTATTGATCGTAATAGGAAAACAAAGGATCTTTCGGAGTTACATACAGGGTTTATTGTGGATGCCCGTCTGGCTGGGTCAAAAATGTTGAAGACAGAACTGACTGGTTTTTCCAAAGGCGAGATATCCCGGGGTCTTTATTGAGTGGAAAAATAATCTACATTGCTTGTCTAAGAAGCGTAACTGTGGCGCAAAGACAATCTGTCAAGAACGAGATCGCCGTCGTCTGAGAAGGCTTGTACGGAGGAACAGGACTTCCTGTGTGCAATGATTGACCGAAGCATTTAATGAAGGTTGTCTCAGACCTATGTCTCAGCGAACTATTCGCATTGAGTTAAAGAAGATCGGCATTGGCAGTTGCATGCCAATACAGAAGCCGCTGATTTCAGAGAAGAATCGGAAAGTTGGTCTGCAGTGGTGTCAGGAACATCGTGACTGGACACTAGAAGACTGAAAAAACTCATGTGGTCCGACGAGTCGCGGTTCACCTTGTTCTGTGCCGACGGTAGGCAGAAAGTTTGGCGTGAGCCACATGAAGCAATGGAGCTTGCATTGTAAACACAACTCAAAGTTCCGGAGACACTGTCATGGTATGGTGCAATTTCTTTCGGTACGAAACGGGTTGTTGCCAATGAAGTCCATCCTACAATGTTGAGCTTTTTATCCAGCAGGTGATGACTGTTTCATGAACGAGAATGCTACAATCCATCGTGCAAGATGTTTTCAGCAGTGGTTCAGCGAGCATGACAGCGACTTGCACCATCTTCCGTGAACACCACAACATCCGAATCTGAACCCGATTGAGAAAGTATGGGACATGTTAGAAAAACAGATCTGGGAGCAAAGTCCTGTTCTGTTAAATATGAGCCAGTTAAATTACTATCTGGTGACGCCTGATATGCTATAGACCAGTGCTTTCAAACTCAGACACTTCGAAGGGCCACTTTCGAGTTTTGAAGGAACTTAGGGGGCCGCAAGAATATTAATAAAATTCTTATAAATAAATATAAACTTTACAAAACTACACCAATGGCTTGGCACTAGAGTGGAACACATTATTTCAAATTATCAGTAATTAGAAAAAATAAATGCTTCATCAATCAAGCAATCCTTTTTACGTTTTAAAACAATCACGTTTTGTTAACTGAACACGGTACACGGTAGAGAAAATATTATATGTTCTGACCAGAAACTTGGGCTCGCTTTTCTGTCACTAACTTATCGATATTTGGAATAATGTCCTTTGAACATGCTACTTTTAAAAGTGAGCGTAAGTGACTCTCACATAACCTATTCCTTTCAGGCATTTTACTTGGTTCATTCTTGAAAACAACTGTTCACATGAACATATTGTTCCGCACATTGACAGAACCCGTGCAGCTAGGTCAGGAATGTTTACGTAGGCCTACTTGTCCTTTGAAACTAAGTGGTAAAACTCTGTTAGATTGCAGCTTTTGAATTTTTCTTTTAGGAGAGAATCACACTGAAAGGTCTATTAATTCAAGCTCAAGTTCCTCAGGTGCATTGTCAGCTTTATGGAAAATAGAGTATATACAAGGTGCATAGGAAAGTCCCTTTAGCCTGGAATAACTTGCGAACGGAGAGAGGTACAGTTGTGCAAGTGAGATAACGGTATAGTAAAGTGACTACGCCCGATCGAATGCAACCAATAGCAGCGCCCCTAGTAGCGAAATGCTGAAGTTAGCCATTGCAAATCGAAAACGAAAAGAAATAGCCCAAAACTTCCAATTACAAAGTTGTAGAGCATCAATTAATTAGTACAAAACAACATTTGTTTTACACGGATAAGATAAATTGTCGCCTGAATACCCTAAAATGTCCGAAATCGATGCGCGACATTTTGTGTGAACGTTTGAAGGGAACAGGCATAGGTATGAGCAAATACACGCAATTTATTGCGTAAATGCGTACTTATGTCAATACAGTTTGATGACGTCAGACAAAACAAAAAGGGCAAACTGGCGCATAGTGATAAAAAGTTAATGTCGAGTATGTTCGAAGAGTTCGCCATTGCCCACGATACACATTTGTATTCGTGAAAGTAACTCTGCATGCCCATTCCTCAGCATGGAAGGTGTCACACTATTGCAAGCATCTAGAACATGACGACGTAGATCCAGCAGACTTGTAGGTGCTGTTGCATACACCTGCTTTTTTTTACGTAACCCCAGAAATACAAGCTCGCCATTCTGACACAGCGTACGTAGACCTAAACTTCCGATCAGGGTACATCCTGCTACTGGTTTTTATATCGTAGGTACGGTACTACGTCACAATCTGCATTTGCATACGGCTGCATTTGCGAAATGTGATATGCAGATTCGAATTGTTGCGCATCGATTTCGGACATTGTAGGGTATTCAGGCGAAAATTTATCTTATCCGTGTGAAACAAATATCGTTTTGTACTAATTAATTGATGTTCTACAACTTTGTAATTGGAAATTTTGCTCTATCTCTTTTCGTTTTCGATTTGCAATGGCTAACTTCCGCATTTCGCCACTAGGGGCGCTGCTATTACGTGCATTCGATTGGGCGTAGTCGCTTTACTATACCGTTATCTCACTTGCATAACAGTACCTCTATCCTTTCGCAAGTTATTCCAGGCTAAAGGGACTTTCCTATGCACCCTGTATATATGAATATATTGAAAATATTTAATATTTTGAAGTATTCAAACCACCTGTTGAAATCGTCCTTTGTCATAGCCATCTTCGTAGAAAATTCACCAAAGTTGATTTCTTCTTCTTCAGCTGAAGCTTTTAGTGAGCGAGATTTCCTACACTGAGCTGAGCTTCCCAAAGCTGAAGTTTCCTCTGAAATGGGTTAACATTATCAATAATCATCATTCATCATCATTGTCAACCATTATCAATCCACTGATGGACGAAGGTCTCCTCAAGTTTCTTCCACAACGATCTGTCTTGTGGCAGTCTCCTCCATGTTACTCCCGCATACTTTCGAATTTCATCCACCCATCTCCCATGTGGTCTTCTTCTGGGTCTTTTCCTGTCTCTTGGAATCCAATCTAAAAATTCGGCTGAACATCGATGGTCTGTCCTTCTGACAGTATGCCCAGCCCATTGCCATTTCAGGGATTTACCTCTGATCATGATGTCTTCCACTCTTCTCATTTTTCTGATCCACGAGTTCCTCTTCTTATCTCTCCTGCTTACACCAAGCATGCACCTCTCCATGCTACTTTGAGTTGTCTGCAGCCTTTGTATGTCTCTTTTAGTTAAGGTCCACGTCTCTGCACCATACGTAAGCACTGGAAGGATGCATTGATCAAACACTTCTTTGAAGACATAATGGCATATTGTTCTTGAAAATTATGCTGTTTCTTCCAAAAGCTCTCCAGGCAAGTTTTATACGCCGATTAATTTCTTCATCAACGTGACCCTCACTTGATATCTGCTGTCTAAGATAAACGTACGTATCTGTTATCTCCAGCTTTTCTCCATCAATCGATAAATCTTCATTTCCTGTAAAAGCATTGTACATCACTTTTGTCTTCTGAAAGTTCATTTTTAATCCCACTTCTTTACTCTTGTCAGCAAGTTCCTGGATCATACTCTGCAGCTCTGATGGGGTAGTTGCAAATATGACTACGTCATCAGCAAAACGAAGGTGAGTTAGATAATCTCCATTAATCTTTATCCCTTTGTTTTAACAGTTCAATGATTGAAAGATATTTTCCAATCTGGCATTAAAGAGCTTGGGAGATATGGTGTCACCTTGTCTCACTCCCTTTCCAATTTTTTATGTGTGTTGTATTTTCAAAGAGCCGAATCTTTGCACTTACATTTTCATAGATGTTATTAATAATATTAATTTATGCATCTTCAATACCGCAGGATTTCAAAGCCATTGTAACTGCTGATGGTTTCCCGAATCAAAGGCCTTTTCATAATGGATAAAAGCCATGCACAATGGAAGTTCATATTCCCTCGCTCTTTCAATTAGTTCTCTCAGTACGTGGATATGATCTATTGTGCTGTAGCCACTCCTGAATCCAGCTTGTTCTCTCGGTTGAGCCATGTCCAGTGTTACCTTCAAGCGGTGTGAAAGAACTTTAGTGAAGATTTTATAAACCACTGATAGGAGGCTGATAGGTCTGTAGTTCCTGAGATCCTCAATGTCACCTTTTTTATGTAGCAGGATCATTGTAGCGTTGTTCCAATCCTCAGAAATCTTCCCTTCATTAAGGCATCGAGTGAAAATTTGGGCGAGTACTGTTTCAATCAATAATATCAGTGACTAAATAGCATATTTCGGCCTTGTAGTTTGATATTCAAATCGTTTGAGTATCCTGTTATATATGTGCTGAATGCCATATAAAGCAACAATTTTGGATCATCAAAAAGCGAGACGTCTTGATCTTTACTTGCTAGGAACATCTTTATTTTACCTCTCAAATCACAAATCGTTTTAGCACTCATCCACAGGTAAGCCACAATACATGAAAGTGATACAAAATATCACTATGCTGACACCCAATAACTTTGAGAAAAGCAGTAAACTGTTGTGATTTAAGCTTCTGGAGCGAATGTGGTTTATGATTTTTATCACAGTCTTTAAAATATTTTCAACTTTTAAAATACGGCCACATAATGGGCCTTCATGTATAATGTAATGAAAATGTACAAATGGAATAAGTGAACCTTCATTGACCAACATTTTTTTTTTATCTTTCCAACAACGCCGTTTTTTTACGCTTTCCAACCGCAGGTTGAAGAAGCGTATATGCTCCAGCTTTGTCCGTCTGTCCGCCTGTCCGCACGATAACTCGCGCAAAAATGTTTCGATTTCGGTTAAATTTTAGTATGTGGTAGGGAACCACCTGGGGACGAACCCAATTGAAAATGGGACAAATGGGGTCAAAGGTCACGATATAGCAGCGGGATCCATTCCATAGCCCTTATGCATCATAACTTACGTAAATATAGTTCGATTTCAATGAAACTTTAGTATATTGTAGGGGACCACCTGAAGACAAACCCTATCAAAAATGGGTGAAATGGAGTCAAAGGTCAGGACATGGGATCGGGATCCATTCCATCGCCCTTATGCGTTATAACTTACGTAAAAATGCTTCGATTGAGACAAAACTTTATCATGTTGTTCCGGAAGTATACTTAACCGGTTCTGCTGAATATCATCGAAATGAGGTCAAAGGTCATGGCATAGGAGCGAGATTTATTCTACAGCCACTATCCTCATAACTTGAATAATAACTTGAGTAATGATTTCTGGTATGTTGGAAAGCGCATCATAATCAATGCATTGCATGATTTTACTAACTTGTTTGAGCATTGTAGGCTCATCATCTGTAACTAAACATGCCAGTTTATAGGCCAAGACATTTTTCCTCCTCAAACATTGTTTTCATTTTGTCAAAAATGTCATCAGCTTTCGTAGTATCATGCATTGGTATTAGTTGAAGTAGTTCTTCAGTTACTTTAAGATTTTCATTTACCCTGCGAATAAAATCGACCAACTGAGCAACATCTGTTACGTCAGTACATTCGTCAATTGCAGTATCTCTAACTCAGACCCTTGGAAGGGCTATTTATTTTATTTTGTAATCATTCATGCAGGGAACAAAACAGTTGTCGCCGGGCCGCGAGTTTGAGACCACTGCTATAGACGTAGATGCACTTCAAACACTTTGGGGAATCTATGCCAAACCGCATACGTGCTGTAATTTGGACTGACGGAAGTCCAACCTGGTGATGAATAAAAGTTACTAATTCAGTGGCCGGTATTTGTAGTTAAAGCAACAGTTTCAACTAAAAACAGGTACAAGAAAATCGCATGTCTGATGCGTTGCTCAGATGATAATACACAGAAGCGACCGGGGTTTTATATCTACCAAACTTATACCATATGTTTCCTTAATTTCTTCGAGTGTTCATAATTTTACATTCAAGTCTATCTACAGTACATTAAGTAAGTTTTCGATATTCACATCATTTATTGTTACTCAATAGCCATTTAATTGTAGTGTTTGTATATTCTTATAAAACATTCGAAATAAATTTTCGCGAAAATTCTAAAAATTTCATATCCACGAACAACAGCTAAACGGTGTCACCAAATTTTTCGTTTACATGCTGATTAGTGCTGTCACTAATAAATTTTTATAACTACATCACGCATGTTTCGTCCCTTAGAAACGGGTAGGGGGAGGCTTTGTACGCTCCCGAACAAACGTTTGAGACAACAAACATAGTTTTGGAAATAGCGTATTTTATAAACGCATCGATTAATTATGTTTTGCGAAATACATTTAAATCGATAGAAATATTGGATAGATAGTCGAAGATGACCTCGAGGAAGATTTTGTAATATTTAAACAAGATATTTCACTCACAAGGGCGAATGCCACGTTAAAAAGTAAATTAAATTATTTTGTAATGTTTAAATACGAGTAATAATTATACAGGCCGTGTTTTGATGTCTCTCGAAGTTTCTAAATGTGCCCTTAGCGTTACGCAATTCGATTACGTCTTCAAACATCTTAAACAAAAAGAGAGCTTTAGAGGTGAAAGGTGAGTATTGACCAATGAGCAAGCTCCAGGATGTCAACCTTGAATGTTCTTTGACGTTTCCACGCGAAGATCGCAAGACGTGGTCACAGGTTGTCTATGTCAGCAGCCCTCAAGGTATACGCTGAAAGTAAAAAAAAAAATTCATAACAAGGTCAAATTTTCGTTTAAAGGGAGAAATGAGGGAGGGAGGGATTTGCGTTGGATTTCGGAAGGGGAATACGTCGTCGGGTCCTCTTGGAAATACCGTAATGATTGAAATTACAATGATGATAGCAATGATGCAGATTTGTTCAGATAGCAATTATTTTTAGGTTCTGAACATAAAACCGGAAAATCTGCCAGGCATGTGCATCACCAGTCGATATTTGTCATTAGACAAACGCGGGGAAATTCCCAATTTTTTCTTCGTGAAGAGCAATCTGTTTGTGGTTGCTCAGATAGACGGAAAATCATCATGATTTCAACCAAATTAATTAATTTAATCAGATTTTAAGCACAATGACGCACATAGTTTTGTAATATATACAGTCATTTGCAAAAGTTTAAGACCACCTGTCAATTTATTGAAAATTAAGATTTTCAAAGAAATAACTAATTACTAGTCAGAGAGATTTGAAAAAATGACACCACAGATTAATACTTACATTATTTAGAACACAAAAAAGACCGAAATCAGTACTTTGTGCGGACACCTTTGTTTTTTATAACGGACAGAATATGATTTGGCATACTCTCATTGAGGGATTTGCAGTAGCCATTTGAAATGTCTTTGCACTACACGTACTTTATCGCGTCAATCAAAGCTTGGGAATCTGATGGCTATTTTTCTGCTACCTTGTCTTTCAAACTGGACCACAAATTTTGGATGGGGTTAAGGTCGGGACTATAACCGGGCCAGTCAAGCACAATTATGTTTTTCCTCTGCAGGTAGTCCTTTACTTTCTGTGATTTTTGGCTATGAGCACCAGCATGCATAAAGATTGTGCATCTGTGCACTTGCATATGAGTTAACAGCTTCTCACGTAACATTTCCACATAAAAAGAACTAGTCATGGTAGTGCGCCGCCCCGGTGGCGCAGTGGTCTAAGGCGTTGGCCTGTGATCATTCGTCCGTAAGGGATCCGGGTTCGAATCCCGGTCAGGCATGGATGTTGTGTTTGTCTTACGGCACTGGCTCTCTCCCTTCCCTGGAACCAGTGACCCTAAATTAGGGACGGGCGACTGCTTATAGCCCGTTGAGTTGCTCACGGTGGTCGTTAAACCTCCAATCAAAAAAAAAAAAAAAATGGTAGTGCCTGTCGGCAGAAAGGATAATGAAGCAGTACCGGATGCTGACATAGCACCCCATATCATCTGACTAGGCGGATGTCTCACGGTGCTAACGGTGTATTTTTCATCTTGCCTTTTTGTCGTGGAACATGTGATTCACGTGATTCAAACTGTCGCACAGTTGATTCACCGGAAAAAAAGAACTTGATTCTAATTTTCAGCAGTCCACGATTGATGATGCTTCGCAAACTGGAGTCTTTTCGTTTTCATGACAGAGGTCAGTCTAAGTTTATGGGCAGGCTTATAAAACTTTAATCCAAAATCTTTGCTAAGACGTAGGGAAACAGTGCTGATACTAATATCAGACCCTTTTGAATGTAGAAGGGCCTTGATTTTCTTGCACGAACTCCTCGGAGAACGCATAACTATTCGCCTTATGGTATTGCCATCACGTGAGGTTGTTTTCCTTGGACGTCCACTTCTCTTTCGGTTGCTAAATTCACCTGTATCTCGATATTTCATGATTGTATTATGAATAGCAGTCTTACTCACATTCATCTTTCCGCTTATTCCACGTTCGAAGTAACCTTCACGATGTAAAGTCACTATTTGTGCTCTCTGAGTAACACTTAATGACGTTTTTTTGCCCATTTTTCGCTATATAGAAAATACGTACAAAACCTCTCAACGTAAAAACCAGAAGCAAACACGCTTCTTGCCACTCTATCAACAGCTGCAGCTGTAGGGTGAAGAAACGCCGACAGGAAGTTGAGTAATACAGACAGTAGCTGTCGGAATCGGCAGAAATCTCCTAATACCAACAGGTGGTTTTAAACTTCTGCAAATGACTGTACATATATCATCATCATCATCATTGTCAACCATTATCAATCCACTGCTGGACGAAGGTCTCCCCAAGTTTCCTCCACAACGGTCTGTCTTGTGCCAGTCTCCTCCATGCCACCCCTGCATACTTTCGAATTTCATCCACCCATCTCCCATGTGGTCTTCTTCTGGGTCTTTTCCTGTCCCTTGGAATCCAATCTAAAATTTCGGCTGTCCATCGATGATCTGTCCTTCTGGCAGTATGTCCAGCCCATTGCCATTTCAGGGATTTAACTCTGATCATGATGTCTTCCACTCTTGTCATTTTTCGGATCCACGAATTCCTCTTCTTATCTCTCCTTGTTACACCAAGCATGCACCTCTCCATGCTTCTTTGAGTTGTCTGCAGTCTTTGTATGTCTCTTTTAGTTAAGGTCCACGTCTCTGCACCATACGTAAGCACTGGAAGGATGCATTGATCAAACACTTTTCTTTTAAGACATAATGGCATATTGCTCTTGAAAATTATGCTGTTTCTTCCAAAAGCTCTCCAGGCAAGTTTTGTACGCCGATTAATTTCTTCATCAATGTGACCCTCACTTGATATCTGCTGTCCAAGATAAACGTACGTGTCTGTTATCTCCAGCTTTTCTCCATCAATCGATAAATCTTCATTTCTTGTAAAAGCATTGAACATCACTTTTGTCTTCTGAAAGTTCATTTTTAATCCCACTTCTTTACTCTTGTCAGCAAGTTCCTGGATCATACTCTGCAGCTCTGATGGGGTAGTTGCAAAAATGACTACGTCATCAGCAAAACGAAGGTGGGTTAGATAATCTCCATTAATCTTTATCCCTTTGTTTTCCCAGTTCAGTGATTGAAAGACATTTTCCAATGTGGCATTAAAGAGCTTCGGAGATATGGTGTCACCTTGTCTCACTCCTTTTCCAATTTTTATGTGTGTTGTATTTTCAAACAGCCGAATCTTCGCACTTGCATTTTCATAGATGTTATTAATAATATTAATGTATGCATCTTCAATACCGCAGGATTTCAGAGCCATTGCAACTGCTGATGGTTTCACCGAATCAAAGGCTTTTTCATAATCGATAAAAGCCATGCACAATGGAAGTTCATATTCCCTCGCTCGTTCAATTAGTTCTCTCAGCACGTGGATATGATCTATTGTGCTGTAGCCACTCCTGAATCCAGCTTGTTCTCTCGGTTGAGCCATGTCCAGTGTTACCTTCAAGCGGTGCGAAAGAACTTTAGTGAAGATTTTATAAACTACTGATAGGAGGCTGATAGGTCTGTAGTTTCCGAGATCCTCAATGTCACCTTTCTTATGTAGCAGGATCATTGTAGCGGTGTTCCAATCCTCAGGAATCTTTCCTTCATTAAGGCATCGAGTGAAAATTTGGGCGAGTACTGTTTTGATTTCTCCACTTGCTTCTTGTATGATGTCTACAGTAATTCCATCTTCTCCTGGAGCTTTTCCCCGCTTCATGTTCTTGATTGCATGTGCAAGTTCTGCTGGAAGGACTGGAGGAACTCTGGTACTGGTATCTTTCATGATGTCTGGAGTGCATATATCATCCCTTTCATATAATTTGGAGTAGAAATCTTTCACTCTTGTCAAAATTTCGCCTCTATTTCTTGTTACAGAACCATCTTCTTTTCTCAGTGCCATAATCTGTTTTCTTCCCTTACTGAGATGTCCCTTTGCTATCTTTAGGCTTTGGTTGTTTTCAATTGCTTTCCTCACTAGTTCACAGTTGAATTTTCTTACGTCTTCAGTGATACTTTTTCTTACTGTCTTGCATAGCTCTATATATTCCACTTTGGAAGTCACATCTTCTTTAGTTGTCCTCATCTCTCTTCTTTTTTGCATCAACATTTTGGTTTTTCCTGATAATTTGTTCACATGCAACTTGTTCTTAGACCCAGCTAATTTTGTTGCTGTTTCCATAAGAGCTTTGGTTACTTTTCTGTTAACTTCAGAGATGTCCACTTCTTCCGATGTTAGGCCTTCTAAAGCAGAGAACCTGTTTTTCAGTTCTAACTTGAAGGTATTATGGTGTTTTTTAAGGTTGGTTATGTCAATAGATTTTGTTTGTCTTATGAGCTTGCCACGTTCCAGTTTAGTGTTGAGGTGCATCTTACATCTCACCAATCTATGGTCACTGCCTGTGTTGAACTTGTTTAGCACACTGCAGTCTTCTATGACGAATTTTTTGTTACACATAATAAAATCAATTTCACTTGTCATCCCATTTGGATGTCTCCATGTCCATTTCCTGTGTGGCTTTTTCTTGAAAAAGGAGTTCAAGATGAAAAACCCTTCTGCCTCTGCAAACTCTACGAGAGTATTTCCACGCTGGTTTCTGTTGCCGTGACCGAATTTACCTACTGAAGTTTCATTCTGTTGCCGCTGCCCTATTGTACATATATACATATATATATATACACGTATATGTACATATATGTACATATATACATATATATATATACACACACACACGGTTGAGTCTCTATTTAACGAAGTCCCATCGTTCCACTTAAAAACTTCGTTATGAAGAAAATTCTTTAAATAGAAATAAACTTAAATTGTAAAAACTCTATCAAATACAGTAAAATGAAAAAGACAGTAAATTGTAGTTGAATGTGGACAGTAAATTTAACATTTGAGTGGAAACTTTTCGTAAATGAGTTTAAATATTTCTTTATACATGCGTATATTCGTAGAAGAAGAATACATTATCTGAATAAACAAATTAATGAAGAGAAGAAAACGAAGACTAAAGCTTACCTCTCCACTTCATTATCCTAATAACATATGCACTCATTTTAAACTGTAAAATATTCAGTAATTCTGCTCTGTACAGATTTCCTATAAGAAGCGTTTTGTTCATAGAGAGTTTCACATTTTTGTAAATAACGCAACGTTTCGTCAGGAACACTTTCTTCAAACTGTAATCCTCGTCGATCACGTCGAATGCAAATTTTAGCATTTCTTCATGAGAAGGTTTTTTGATAGCCTCTTCATCACTCGTAGTTTCTTCACTACATTTTATAACACTTTCTAAGACGAGATTCACTGTAGAATTTTCAGCGATCACAACGTTTTCATCAGCGTTGAGAAAATCAAAGAGCTCTGCATCTTCTTGTACAATTAATTTCCCCTTCAATTCTGCTAGATCATGTCGGATTCAGATTCAAATTCTGCAGTACTATAAGTTTTGAATCCGGTTTTCAGAAAACAGTTGTGCACAGTGGATGCAGTCACATCCCATTACCAAGCTTCCGTCATCTCCGATATGGCGATTCTCAAATTTAAAAGACTTTTTATATATTGCCTGCTCTCTGTGGTTAAAATATTTTTTTGCGGGATCCTTTTTCCATAATTCATTTCAAGATTTTTTATTATACCTTCGTCTAATGGCTGAAGCTTCGTAGTTGTATTGGCAGGAAGAAAAATCCTTTTTATGTTCTTTAATTTGCATTTTGAAGCACACTGGATGTGCAGTGTAGTTGTCTATAATTAACACAATGTTACGACGTTGGTTTATTAATCGGTAATCCCATTTTAATTACCACTTTTCAAACATTTCTGAAGTCATCCATGCCTTTTTAGTGAATTCATAGTCTACCTCTAAAGATTTTGTACATTTAAAATACCTCGAGTTTTTACTTTTTCTAGTTACTAGAGGTTTTAATTGTTCCTCTCCAGTCATATTTGGTCATAACAAAGCAGTAATTCCTTCTTTGCTGTGCTTCCCTCGAAGCACTTGTCGTCCTTGAATGTTGAAGTTTTATTCAGTAGACACTTACAAAAAAAAAAAGCAGTTTCATCTGCATTAAAAATGTCTTTTAAAGGATATTCTTTCAAAAGTTTTTCACTATCTTTTTCCCATTTTTCACACACCTCTTCTGAAACACTTGCGGTTTCTCCTGATATGGTTTTATACGAAATTCCATGTAACTTTTTAAAATTTATCTAGCCATTTGACGCCAGCTAGAAATTTTGAGTGTCCTAAATCTTTAGCAAATTCCAGAGCTTTTTGTTGGATCATTGAACTGGAGAGTGGCAGATTTTTATCTCGAACAATCCTCACCCATTTTAAAACAGCGGCATAAACGTCTTCATATGAACACTGTTTAAATCTTTTTCTACTCACATCCCTACTACTTTTATGTTGAATGTCAATTGCTGATCGATTTTTTAAAATCGTTGACACACTGCTTGCGGCTATACATATCTTTATTGTAGATACATCTTTCTTCTCCATTGCTTCGCCAACATCATCTAAAAGTTTCGCTTGTCCGCAAGAGACAGGTATTTTCTTTTCGACATTTTGAGCGAACAAGCCAGGTGAGTCAAGCGTACTGACTGAATAAGAATGAATACGTAACTTCTACAGTCAGGCCCACACCATTTACAACCAATTTTATCCTGTGGAATGTAGTTTCTACGCTGGACTTTCTATCCACGTTTGGAAAAACAGCTGCTTCGTACCGTCTTCATAGATAAGACTCCCCGCGTGTCGTCCTTCTTCCAACAAGACTCCCCTCGTGTCGTCCTTCTTCGAACAAAACTCCCCGCGTGTCGTTTTTCTTCCAACAAGACTCCCGACGCCTTACAGAACTAAAAGTTTCAAGGTAAGGAATTAAGGACGCTTTGCTCCCATCTGCGTGCTAAAAATGTGCAAAGCAAAACATTTGAAACACACCCACACACACTGTGACGAGCTTGCCCTGCAGGACGCACATGAGATAAAGGCAGATAGTAGTGATAGCACATGCCAGTGTAGTATTGTGGATAGCACTCGGAGCACCGGAGCCGAGAGTAGCGAATTCGAATCCCGCCCCTAGCATAAAAATGATGGATAAATTTACTTTGTCTTAACAAACAACAAAAGGAAAACACACAAAATGGTAATTTTTAGTGGAAAAGAGATTCGTTATATATTATAGAAATTGATTTTGGTAATATGGAGATTAATTTACATGTAAGTGTCGTTCAAAGTGAAGGTTCTGCAGAAAATTTCGTTAAATAGAAGTTTTCGTTAAATGGAAGTTTGTTACATAGAGACTCTTATGTATGAATTTTATTGATTATGAAAAGACCTTTGATTCCGTGAAACCATCAGCAGTTATAATTATTAATAACATTTATGAAAATGCAAGTGCAGTGGCTCGGGTATTTGAGAATACAGAATCAATAAAAATTGGGAAGGGAGTGCGGCAACTTGATACCATGTCTCTGAAACTCTTTAATGGTAGGGAAGAATACTTCGAAAGTATGTACAGTAAGTGTAAGTATGTTAACTACACTACACTTCTGCCCCATGTAAAATCAGTCTCGTTATATTTTGAACGGCCTATGACATAATGTTATTTCGCGAATAATAGCAGAGACGAACGAAACGACAAACTATTTTAATTAAAAATATCTTATGTTGTGACGCACTACAGAGGTCAAAACATGTGTCAAGACGACAAATCTACAGCGAGACATTCTGTCCGCGTAACTCAGTTGGGAGAGCGACTTACTCCGGAGTGAGGGGGACACGGATTCGATGTCCGTCGCCGAAAAACTCGTGTTTTCACAACGTCCAGGGGCCTATTGGGTCGACGAGACCAGACCGGGAATTTGTCTAGTGGTCCTCTATAGAAGCACACGTTCCCACAAAGGAACACCATAAATTTCTCCACGAAAAAATTCTGTTAACTCCTGTATGAAAGAAAACTATTGAAATATGCAATGTAAAAGGAATTCAGTCGGGAACAAATTTTAACAGCAATTTAAGGGTGAAAAAAATTATCCACTCGTGATTGAAAGTAGCATATCAAACCGTGCTCAAAATGGGGTGTTGTGCCAGGTAACAATTATATTTATTTTAGTTATTGGTCACCTACTGCGTGACTGTGTTCGTACTCCTACTTGAATCGACGCGTTTTTTAAGTCTGCCCATTATTTTGACCATCAACTACCATTTTCATCTATTAACCACTACCATTGTTTCTTTTAGGATAAATATGTGTGAGTTTCGGAACATCTCTGCTAGAGAATTGCTTTGTGCTCTATGTAGGTAGGTGGTGTGGGCATCATGGACCATCAAAATTGTAATTAGTACCTCCTTCAAGATTACAAAAGAAGAATAGGGCTTACCAATGTCCTTAGACTCTTAGTCCAACGACCTACGCTTAACCGTAGTTAGCTTAATTATTTATAACGGCGTGTTTGGTCCGGCGTCAAATTTTTCACTGAAGTAAAGAGAATTTTGTTTTGCCATTTTACACTGAAGAGCAATTGAATTAAAGATACCTGTCTAGTAACGTGTAGCACCACCTTTCGCCCTGATGACGACGGCGGCGATTTTTCTCGGCATGGACTCGACAAGACACCGGAAGCGTTGGGAAGCCATACGGATCCACGACCCCTGAACAAGCTCCCACAGTTCACGAAGATTTGATGGAGAGGGTCATCTCTCTCGATGGCATCACAGATGTGCTCGATGGGACTGAGGTAAGGTGACCTAGCTGGCCAAGGAAGCGAGGTCACGTCACGCGTCGGTGGAGTGTTCATCCAACCATTCGCATACAATTCGGGAGCTGCATTGTCTTGTTGCAGGATGAGGTCCCCAGTGGGATGTTGAAGACGCACAAACGGGAGCAAATGGTCGTTCAGGATATCCCGGTAACGTTGACCTGTGAGGGACAATGTCACACGTACCAGGGGTCCTATTTCAGTCCACGTAAACAGTCCCCAGACGAGAATGCCACCCCCGCCAGGTTGAAGAGTACCCTGCTGGCAAGAAGAATCCATCGCCTCATGTGGTTTGCGACGTACTCGTATCCTGCCATCCGCATGTACCAACGTGAATCTCGACTCATCAGTCCAGGCAACATTTTCCCACATGTCTATGGTCCAGTGGCGATGTTTCCGCGCCCATGCTAATCTTTGCACCCTGTGATGTGCGGTCAGCAGCGGTACCCTCGTGGGACGATGGCTTCTGTACCCCATAGCGAGGAGATGGTTTTGGATGGTGTGGCTGCTTACACGTTTTTGTGCACCAGCGTTAAATTGCCGAGTGATTTCTTTCACTGTGGCCCGTCTATCCGCAGTTACAATGCGAACTAGCCGACGATGACCCCGCTCATCCACACGCTGTTGTCCACGGCAGTTGGCCCTTGCAGGGATGGTTTTACCGGATTCGATGTATTCATGGTGCACCCGTGACACAGTGGCTCATGAAAATCCCAGTGCCTTCACGACTTCCGAGATAGTGACCCATTCGTTGGGCCCCGACAATTTGCCCACGATCAAATGCGCTTAGATCCTTCGTCTTACCCATACGACTCTTACTTATTCCCGTCGCATCACTCCTTATACTGTCGGATCGCTGCATACGTCATGTCGCTTCCTTTTACAGGGCCGCCTACAGCGCCAAATTTGTATAACGCCAGCTGTCTCTAATTCAATTGCTTTTCAGTGTATATACAAGTAGAACGAAACGAATTTTTTTTAAGACAATAACGTTTTAGACAGATAACATAAAGTTCAAATGAGGTTCGGGTTCGTATCCCAGTGAGGCGTGGATGTTGTGTTTGTTTCACGGTTCTTCCCCAGAACCAATGACCCTAAATTAGGGATGAGCGACTGCTTTTAGCCCATCGAGTTGCTCATGGTGGTCGTTAAAGCTTCAATCAAAAAAAAAAAAAAAGTTCAAATGAAGTTAATGACTCTTATTCAGAAGTACCAAAACAATTAGGCAGCCCCGGTAACGCAGTGTTCTAAGCGATGGCTTCTGATTCGTCCGTATGGGGTCCGGGCTCGAATCCTGGTGAGGCATAGATGTTGTGTTTGCCTTATGGCACTGGCTCTCTCTTTTCCCCGGAACCAGTGGCTCTAAATTAGGGACGGACGACTGCTTATAGCCATTGAGTTGCTCACGGTGGTCGTTAAACCTCCAATAAATAATATTAATAATAATTATTATTATTTTACGTTCTTTCCAAAAAATTCAGACAAAGAGGATACGAGAAAGTGAATCATATCTCCAAAGGTCCACCGGGAAATATCCCGGTGTCCCAATCCGTCCCTGCTTACTTCCGACAAATTGACAATGTATTAGTTTGTCGTAGTTTATGTCATATTGACGCAGTTTTATTCAGTGAATAACGTCTGCAAGCAGAAATGTTGCTTATAACACCGTTAATTAGTTTATAGCACCGTGAGACTGATTTAGTGAGGGAGCATTAGTCAGTTAATACTCTGTAAATTCGTTTAATCTATTAGTTAGTCAAAAACAGCAGCGGGTGGACAAATTTACCACATATTAGTTACTAACACAGGAAGAGGTGCGTGGTGTAGTTAATAAAAACAGGAGATGGACGAATTGGTGTAGTATCACTCAACAGCACTGACCGAAGAACAAATTGACAAAGCATCAGCCAATTACATCGGAAGAAACATGGTCGCGGATTCCGCAAGCGTCATTTTCGTGCAAAGGAGTTTTTGTCCCATTTCTATATCAATTAGTGCCATTTCCGTACAAAGGAATATAGCTAAATGATCTGTTGATAAATAGATAATTTTCTGCCATTTCTTTACAAAGGAACTTTTGTCCCATTTGTTTACATACCCAGATAATTAGTGTCATTTCTTTACAAAGGATTTTTCTGTCTCATTTCAGTACAAATGGTTTTTGTCCCATATCCGTGCATAGCCAGATCATTTAGTGTCATTTCTGCACAAAAGAAATTTAGTCCCCATTTTCGTACATAGCCAAATAATTTCGTGCCATTTCCGCACAAAGGAAATTTCGTCCTATTTCAGAATAGCGCCAGATCATTTAGTGTCATTTCATTATAAAGGAATGTGGCTAAATGATTTGCTCATAACCAGATACTGCAATTTAGTGTTATTTTCGTAAAAAGAAATTTTTGTCTCATTTCTGTACGTAGCCAGATCATTCAGTACCTTTTCTTTAGAAAGGAATTTTTGTCTCATTTCTGTACATAGCCAGATCATTCAGTACCTTTTCTTTAGAAAGGAATTTTTGTCTCATTTCTGTACGTAGCCAGATCATTCAGTGCCTTTTCTTTAGAAAGGAATTTTTGTCTCATTTCTGTACATAGCCAGATCATTCAGTGCCTTTTCTTTAGAAAGGAATTTTTGTCTCATTTCTGTACATAGCCAGATCATTCAGTGCCTTTTCTTTAGAAATGAATTTTTGTCTCATTTCTGTACATAGCCAGATCATTCAGTGCCTTTTCTTTAGAAAGGAATTTTTGTCTCATTTCTGTACATAGCCAGATCATTCAGTGCCTTTTCTTTAGAAAGGAATTTTTGTCTCATTTCTGTACATAGCCAGATCATTCAGTGCCTTTTCTTTAGAAAGGAATTTTTGTCTCATTTCTGTACATAGCCAGATCATTCAGTGCCTTTTCTTTAGAAAGGAATTTTTGTCTCATTTCTGTACATAGCCAGATCATTCAGTGCCTTTTCTTTAGAAAGGAATTTTTGCCAGATTTCATTACATCGCTAGGTCATTTAGTGCCAACTTCGTACAAAAGAATATTTGTCCCATTTCTGTACATAGCCTATAATTAGTGCTATTTCGGTGCAGTGGAATTTTTGCTCCGTTTCCGTACACAGATATAACAATCCATAAGTAGTGAAACAAAGGTTAAAGTCCTCATATCTCTCAGCATGAATTGTATGGAGTTGTGAAAATTGTACCACAAAGTCCCTATCTCTCATCATGAAGAGCGTAGAGTTGTAAAAATTGTGTGTTAACACTCTTATAAGGATAGTTTAAAGTTTTTTAGGGTTTCTTTATCTGCTACATGGCACTAACTTATCTGGCTATGCCCGAAAATAACACGTAAATGGCACTAAATTTTCTCGCTATGTATGGTAATGGGACGAAATTTCCTTTGTACAGAACTGACACTGAATGAACTGGCTATGTTCGTAAATAGCATCTAAATTATCTAAGCACGAAAATGACACTAAATGATCTGGATATGCACGGAAATGGAACGACATTTCCTTTGCACAGAAATAGCACAAAATGAATTGGCTATGTACGGAAATGGCACAAAATGATCTATCTATATGCAGAAATGGCGATAAATGGAACGAAATTTCCTTAATACAGGAATGACACTAAATGAACATGGTTCTTTACGGAAATGGCACTGAATTTCTGGCTATGCACAAAAATGGAACGAAATGATCTGGCTATGCACAAAAATGGCACGAAATGATCTGGCTATGTACAGAAACGGTACTACATAGTTTTAATATGTATGAAAATGGAGAAAAAATCCTCTGTACGAACATTAAATGTCCTGGCTATGAACGTACGGAATTAGGAGACAACCAGTCAGTTAACAGCACTGGAATGCACACGAAATGACAGACTGCTGATTAGTCAATAACTACAGCGTGCGGTAAAATTCAGTGAGCTTTCGTTGATTAACAACACTAGTCAGTGAATAAATTGGTTATTATTTGGCTGGACACTGGCAGGGTTATCAGTCAGTTAACTGCAATGCATCGTCTACGTTGTAGTCAATGTACTCCACCTGCAAGATGTAAAAAAATGCGAAGAAGATGATGAGACAGTTCATCTCATTTTTAGCTGTCGTATAAACACTAAATAGACGGAAGTAAAAGACAAAACTAACAGGTATTTGTTTTCCCTTTCGTGAAATACAAATGAAAGCACGAGCAACGGAACGATGGAAGAAACGTGTGAGATACAGCAAATGTGAAATAATCCCTTTCAGTGACACATTTTTAAGCAGCTTGGAATTAGCATATGGAACGGAGCTCAGTCATTAAGATGCCATCAAAGAATCCATCCTAATCTTTTTGTTAAAAGCCGGAAGGAGCTATCGATTATGAGTGTTCAGAAATCTTCAGTTTAGCTACTGCATAATTTCATCAGGTTTCACAAGAGCGAGCTTTGTCATCATATCATTCATACATTCATTCATGTGTGTGTGTGTGTGTGTGTGTGTGTAACGGGAATAGAGCGCAAGAGAGAACGCAAGCATTCTTACGGTTCCCGTTGAGCAGTCAAGCACAAAGCTGAGAGTTAGTTAAGTAGACTCAGTTTCCTAAAATGTCTCCGAAGTAGAAGATTACCACCCGTGGCCATCATCAGTAGGGCTAGATTCTTCGGAGCGGAACTGTAAGTTATTCAAAACATCGCAGTGACCAAGAAAATTCATGCTGCAGATGCATGTCGAAATAAAGAGCTATGACACTTTAAAAATGAATGGCTGACAGATTTTTGACACTGATGATGCAAGAGAATTATACGGTCGTACTTTGATATGTGTTGAATTGTTGGCTGAAGTCACGTGTTTCCACAATAGTTATTATCTAAAGAACACCAAATGAATTAATAAAATTGTTGATGCTTTTCTTTCCTGTAAACAGTTAGCATTTCGGACCGCGACTTCCTGAAGAGCCGAAGGACAGAATTAAATATTTACAGAGAACGTTATAATTCCTATTAGGCAGAATCCCTTTAAACAAACAAGTGAAATATTCCATTGTAGTTTGGAGTCTGCTGATTTGGAGGACGTATCGAAGACAGATAATGAATTTTCCATGAAGAAGTACTTAAGCAATAATATTCTCTTGGTCACGCGGAATACACTCTGGGAGCTCAGATTTTATCGTAGATAACAGATCTCAGCTAAATAAAATACCTTAAGCAAGATCTACGCAGCGTGTTCGGAATATAATGTCTATCCAGGTTTCTGTCTTTACTCCCAGACAAGATACCGATATGAAAGAGAAAGCAAGATTTAGCTCAGAATGTAGAATTTGTTTTTATATCTTGTTTTTATTTTTTCCGCGTAGTCTTCCTATCGTTCGATAAGACACCACCAGCACTGAACAAGTTGAATATATGCTCTACTTAAATTGTATATGGACTTCCTTTTCTAAAAGAAAATAATAATAATAATAATAATGGCAGGAATCTATCAAAGACTTTACTGCGTCTAATATATCGGATCCTTCAAAAAGGAGTCATTACTGTTAACCCTTTAACCAGCTGGAACGAATTAACTCGGGGTTGGCAAAATGGGCAGAAATCAGCTCGAACGAATATATCCGTTGTCTAAGAAGTAGGTCGAACGCGGCTGAAATAAGTAAGCCTGCTCATCAGAAATTGTTGATTTTCCTTTAGACTTTTCATTGAAAGTGGTCATTTAAGGGGAATAATTGCCATAAATGCTTTCTGTATACTTTCTCCGCTAAAAATGCTGTAAAACTGGCGACGAACCTAAAAAAAGGAGAGAAAAGATGTCTGAGTAACTTGTTTTTACCTAGCGGCATGATGTCTGGGTTAGGAGGACTAAACCTTACCAAACATTTCTTGGTTCGTAGAGCAGAGAATAAAGGAATATACGGAGATAAGACTAAGGACTTTAACATGAACTAAAATCACCAGTGACAAATATATAATCGATATTGCTGAGATGGGAAGGGAAAGCAATTGTTTTGCAGTAGCCATCGTAAAACCCGGACGCTATGTGAACACATCTGTTTTTCGATTGCAGAAAATTTTGGGTACCGTTTGGTTCAGGCACAACGGCCGCTTAGAAAGTTAAAATACTAAGAAAATCTGAGAAAGTATGCATATTATTACTTAAACCTGCCCCAAGTCGAGAGAACGTTATTGTCCTTCCATTTCTGCATGACATTTTGTTTTAGATATTTAAAGATTCTGTAACTAATTTGAAAGGGAATTTATGAAAGAACAAATAAAAGATTTTCGCCCCAATGGCCCACTGGTGAGAAACTTCTGTTTTGGGCTAGGGAACCCAGGTGAGCCAAGAATCCCCGATGAGGCATGGATGATGTGCTTGAACGACAGCACTGGCTTTCTCACCTTCCTGGAACCATTTGCCTAAAATTAAGGATGAAAGGACGTTAATATGTCCTTGAATTAAATCACGGTGGCTTTTAAACCCCGAAAAAAAAGGAAAAAAAAAACCCCATAAAATTCTTTCCAAACAGGAGGCTCATTTAATGACATTAAACGATGAGGGAATTTTTCCAATTTCATGTCCGTGTGGTTTGTCACACTCTGACGCACATGATGTTAACGAAGAGTATCCGAAAGAAATAAGAAGGTAATGGTTGGTGGTAGCAGCAAAGTAAAAAAGGCAAATACGCAGCAACAGAAGACAATTCAGCTATAATAGTTGCATCCCCCGGAGAGGAGAATTTCCGAATATTTATACGGCCTACCACGGAAACCAAAGTCAATTAGTAAAAAATTCGCGCCGCGCCGAATTAGGAAGAAGGAAATTTACCCGGACGCTTTACAGAAATATTTCGCTGAGATATCAATAGTTGAAATTCTGGACATATGCCACCTTACTTGCAGTGAACATGTACAGCGTCAACATCCACGAATAGTACATATGGGGGGGGGGGGATATTTGCAAATCCATTTAAAAAAGGACAACCTACATGTTTTCTGTCTCACAATCACATCGAATGCCTCTAATTCTGAACAGACAACATGGCCATGTACTCCTGGTGAATAATACGTCTGTAGTTCCAATAAAAAGTGATAAGCCTCGGAGTTGGCTTTCCTATGGTAAATTTCGCTCGTGGTGAATGATGCGTCTGTAGTTCCAGTAAAGTCTCAGAGTTGACTTTCCCATGGTAAATTTCGCTCGTGGTGAATGATGCGTCTGTAGTTCCAGTAAAGTCTCAGAGTTGACTTTCCCATGGTAAATTTCGCTCGTGGTGAATGATGCGTCTGTAGTTCCAGTAAAGTCTCAGAGTTGACTTTCCCATGGTAAATTTCGCTCGTAATGAATGATGCGTCTGTAGTTCCAGTAAAGTCTCAGAGTTGACTTTCCCATGGTAAATTTCGCTCGTGGTGAATGATGCGTCTGTAGTTCCAGTAAAGTCTCAGGAGTTGACTTTCCCATGGTAAATTTCGCTCGTGGTGAATGATGCGTCTGTAGTTCCAGTGATAAGTCTCAGAGTTGACTTTCGTATGGTGAATTTCGCTCCTGATGAATGATGCGTCTGTAGTTCCAGAAAACAGTGATAAGTCTAGGAGTTGATTTTCGCATTACCGGCCGTGTTCTCCCGGTGAAAGATACGTATGTAGTTCCAAAAAATGGTGATGATGCGCTTTTCAGCGGATGGTTAGTCTTGAAGTTTTTTCATTCTGGGAGATGTGCGGTGACGATATTCAGTTGATTGGTTTTTCATTTCCTAGTCGTAGTGATGCACTGAACTCTCGTTACTCGTGACATATAGCTATATAGAAAACAATAGATTTCGTTTTCTATGTGGCCCTTATATACAATATGTGTGTTCTTTTCCTTGGCATCCAGTCTAAAATTTCAGTTGTGCAACAGCGGTAAATTCTTCTTTCAATATATCTAGTCCATTAAACCACTTGAGAGCCTTTACTTCGATGGTGACGTCATCCTCTCACGGCATTTTCCTGATCCGTCAGATCCTTTCCCTATCTTTCATGATTACAATCAGCATACATCTCTCTCCATGCTTCTTTCAGCAGTCAGCAAGTTCTATGTGTCTTTTTCAGTTGAGGTCCATGCATCTGATCCATAAAAGTGGCAACTAGAAGGATGCATTTATAGAACACTTTATTTTTAAGACATGGTGGTAAATTGCTCCTGAAAGTTGAACGGTTCCTTCCAAAAGTTCTCCAACCAAGTTTTATGCCCGTATTTATTTTTTTTATCTTTTATGTAGCCCTCGCTTAGTATTTTTGCCCAAGGTAAATGTAGGCATCAGTTACTTCTAAGTTTGTCCAGTATACTTTTAAATCATCAGTTCTTATGAATGCGTTGTACATCAGTTTTGTTTCCTGTGAAAATATTTTAAGCCCACTCCTTTACTATTGTCAGGAAATCCCAGGATCATACTTTGCAGATCTGAGGAGCGACTAGTAAAAAGGGCTATGTCGTCAACAAAACGAACGTAGATTAAAGGATCACCATTAGTCGAAAATTTCAGTTTTGCAACAATGGCAAATTTGTCACCAGTTGTCCTTCCCAGTTTTTTTTTTTTTTTGTTGGAGGTTTAACGACCACCGTGAGCAACTCAATGGGCTATAAGTAGTCGCCCGTCCCTAATTTAGGGTCACTGGTTCCAGAGAAGGGAGAGAGCCAGTGCCGTAAGACAAACACAACATCCATGCCTCACCGGGATTCGAACCCAGACCCCTTTCCGGACGAATGATCAGAAGCCATTGCTTAGACCAGAGGTCCCCAATCTGTGCGTCGCCGGTCTTGGTCCAGGACGTCGCGACTACAAGGAAAAACTTACAATTTATAGTGAAACGCAACATACAAACATGCAGATTTTGGAGCATCTATCTCAACTCAATGCTCAATTTGACAAATATTTTTCCTTCACAAGCAGATGAACGCAAGTGGGTTACAGACCCGTTTATAGCAGATCCGCCATCAACCTTCACTACTGCTGAGCAGGAAGGAACAGTTAATAGATATTTCTTCAGACTCCATACTGAAAATGACATTCTCTTGCGGAACTCTGCCACAGTTTTGGAACAGTGTGGCAAAGTAGTACCCAAAATTGAGTAAGAAAGCAGTGACAGTAATTCTTCCTTTTGCCACATCCTACCTTTGTGAGGCAGGATTTTCAGCTCTGAAATCCAGATACAGGTAGAAGCAAAGTGAACGTTAAGAAGGAGATCCTCGTAGCTGTATCAAACATTGTCCCCATATTCGATGTTTTGTGTGACGAGAAACAAGCTCCCAAACCCACTAAAGACCTAAATACCTCTGTTAAGTAGTTTCTAAAATTACTGTAGAAATGTGAAAGCCAAATGAAAAGTGTCACCATTGTGATAATATGCCTATCTGATCAATTTCTTCTTATTCAGTTTTGTAATTTTATTTTAATTTTGTATGTTTACATTAAAAAGAATATTAAAGTAAATGACTATTTTCTTTTTCAAAAATACCACACACTCGAATTTGGGCATTTTTTTTTAATTTTGTGTATATGGGCGTTGCGCAGAAAATGTGACTTATAAAGGTAGGCGCAGTCTCAAAAAGTTTGGGAAGACCTGGCTTAGACCACTGCGCCACCGGGGCGGCCTTCCCAGTTCAGTGGTTGAAGATATTATGCAAAGTGACGTTGATGAGCTTGGGAGACGTAGTGTCACCTTGTCTCACTCCCTTTCTAATGTGTATACGTGCTAGGTCCTCGATCAGTCAAACCTTTGCACTTGCATTTTCATCAGTGTTATTAATAATATTGATGCATAATTTGGGGGGGGGTTGTTCAATTAATTAGCCACAAAGGTGGGGCTTTGAAATCAGGTGTGTAACAACGTGTAGATAGATCAAGCTGATAGGAGCGAATTAATTATGTAAATTGACTGTGTGTAAATTGTGTTAAATTAACTAAGGGGATAATTATTAAAACTTTTCGGAAATCTGAATAAAGTGTTTGCTGATAGCCAGGAAACGTGAAGAGGGAGAAAAATGTCAGCGCAATGGGTGGTAAAAGCAGCCAACATTCCAGCGCAATAAACTAAGCTCTTGAAAGAGAAAGGGGACTGTTAAAGCCTATCCCCGAAAGCACAGAGGAGTCGGGAGCAAAATAAAATACAAAGGAGGGACCGGTGGATGCTTTTGAACTCTAGTAAGGTCAGGAATGGGCACTGACACTTTCTGTCCCGAAATGTGTTTCTCTTTTTGGTGAGGGAGTAAGAAACATAGCGCTGATATAAACAAGACCATTCCGAGAAGACATTAGTCCTGGCAATAAAATACTTGTGTATGTCGAAATGAGGGGTTTAGGGCAAATTCCACTGATATTTCACTTAAAAGGGTCAAGCACTCAAAATACTAAAAGCGACAAAGGCACGCTAATGGCTTGCACGTGGCGGTGAAAATCTTTTGCCATAAATTGGACACGTGTAAATTGTAAGGGAGAACAAAGACAGAATGCACTGTAAAAACTATAAGTCTTGAAACAGCTCCGAAAGAAGGAGAAGATTCGGGTTTTCGCTGCTCCCGTGGACTGCGTGAAGTCGGCAGAGAAGAAACGCCGACTGCGAGAAATGTATCACGGAGACCAAGGTATATGGCCTGAGAGTGGCTGGTAGTATTCAAATGAGCCACTGTGATGAAACCAAATGTGAAGTTGGTCTGTGTCTACGGAAGTATATACGGAGAGTCCCGATGTCGAAACAAAGCTTGGAGCGATGTTGTGGAGGACTCGTTGGTGGCTACCAATTCGCTACCGGGCAGGTGAGAAGATTCACCTGAGGCAAGTAAAAGCGACCATGCCGAAGCATGTACGCATGTACGTAAATAATCCTGAAAAGGGACGGTGCAATAGAAAGTCCTGGACGGAAGGACATACTATCCCAAGCAGCAAGACGCCATGCCGAAGTCATATTCGTTAGAGGCTGCTGCATTCGAGAAAGCTAATGGAACGCCCGACGGAGAAATATTCTGAACCTTTAGAGAGGTTTTCGCCCACAGAAGAACGAGGAGGGAATCCAGCATACCCACCTCCCTCATTTCGTGAAGAGAGCGGAAAGGAAAATCGACGAGGAATTGTCAACAGCCAGCAAGCAACAAGTGAATTGTGTGTGTGTGTGTGTGTGTGTGTGTGTGAGTGTGTGTTGTGGTTCGAGCCCTTCGACAAATATCAATTCAGAATTAGTGCCAGTGCAATAGAGTATTGTGCTACAGTGTGACAACTTAAACCAGATTTAACTCTTGATTTATTTGCTTCACGAGTTAGGAAATAATAGCTCGGAATGCACGCGGTAGGACTTAAGCCTGTGTGACTGACTAACCATAATTTAGAATTGTCTAATGCAGCCGGTCAGTAATCAGTTAGTAGTTGGTATTCGTGAACTACGATAAACCGTGCCTTCAAATTACTAGCAAAAATCAAGGCTGCTGGCTATGTTTACATACAATATTCTGCAGTGATGTCTTCTTTATTTTGTTTTATCTTTTATTGAGTGTTTAATTAATTAAATATGTCTGTCGTCTTGTGCCAACTCCTGAATCCAATTGTGTTATTCTGAGTGTCAGTTAAATTTGTTCTCAATAGGTTAATAAGTTTCGGTTAATAATAATTCTCTCGCCCCCAATAAGACTTCGGCGATAAAGAATCCCGGAATAATTTATTCTAATTTTTCTAAATTTTGATGTTTACCTCCTGAGCGTAGCCATCGTCCGGCAAGCTACCACTCTATGTTCTTTCGATGTTATTTTCGTTTGATTAGGTCACCCTGGAGTGTAACAATATTAACATACACCGCAGAGCCAAAACATTATGACAACCTATGCAATAGTATTTCGGTCCTCCACATACGATCAAAACAGCTCTCACCCAGAGAGGTATAGACGCTACAAGATTTCTAAATGTCTTGTGGGATCTCGTACCAAAACGTTATCTGCAGATCCTTTGACTCTTGTAATTTGCGTGGTTGAGCCGCCGCAGGTCGGATTTACTGTATTAACACAAACCACACGTGCTAGATTTGATTGATGTATGGAGAAGTTGGAGGCCAGGGCAATAACTGGAAGTCTTTCTCATATTCCGCGAACCATTCTCGAACAATCCTGGCAGAGTGGCTTGGTGTATTATCCTGATGAAAACAGACACTACTAGTGGCACTACTATTAAAGACAAGGGCAATGACTGGGAGTCTTCCTCATGATCCGCGAGCCATTCTCGATCAAACCTGGCAGAATGGCTCGGTGTATTATCCTGATGAAAACAGGCACTACTAGTGGGTAATACTATTAAGGACAATGGAAATGACTGGAAGACTTTCTCATGTTCCGCGAACCAATCTCGAACAATCCTGGCAGAGTGGCTCGGTGTATTATCCTGATGAAAACAGGCACTACTAGTGGGCAATACTATTAAAGACAAGGGAAATACCTAGAAGCCTTCCTCATGATCCGCGAACCAATCTCGAACAATCCTGGCAGAGTGGCTCGGTGTATTATCCTGATGAAAACAGGCACTACTAGTGGTAATACTATTAAAGACAAGGGAAATGACTGGGCAGCCTTCCTCATGTTCCGCGAACCATTCTCGAACAATCCTGGCAGATTGGCTCGGTGTATTATCCTGATGAAAACAGACACTACTAGCGGGTAATACTATTAAGGACAAGGGAAATACCTGGAAGCCTTCCTCACGTTCCGCGAACCATTCTCGAACAATCCTGGCAGAGTGGCTCAGTGTATTATCCTAATGAAAACAGGCACTACTAGTGGGCAATACTATTAAGGACAAGGCAAATACCTGGAAGCCGTCCTCATGTTCCGCGAACCATTCTCGAACAATCCTAGCAGATTGGCTCGTTGTTTTATCCTGATGAAAACAGACACTACTAGTGGGCAATACTATTAAATACAAAGGAAATACCTGGAAATCTTCCTCATGTTCCGCGAACCAATCTCGAACAATCCTGGCAGATTGGCTCGGTGTATTATCCTGATGAAAACAGACACTACTAGTGGGCGATACTATTAAAGACAAGGGCAATGTCTGGGAGTCTTCCTCATGATCCGCGAACCAATCTCGAACAATCCTGGCAGAGTGGCTCGGTGTATTATCCGGATGAAAACAGGCACTACTAGGGGGCATTACTATTAAGGTCAAGGGAAATACCTGGAAGTCTTCCTCCTGTTCCGCGAACCATTCTCGAACAATCCTGGCTTCCTCATGATCCGCGAACCATTCTCGAACAATCCTGGCTTCCTCATGATCCGCGAACCAATCTCGAACAATCCTGGCAGAGTGGCTCGGTGTATTATCCGGATGAAAACAGGCACTACTAGGGGGCAATCCTGACAGATTGGCTCGGTGTATTATCCTGATGAAAACAGACACTACTAGAAATCTTCCTCACGTTCCGCGAACCATTCTCGAACAATCCTGGCAGATTGGCTCGGTGTATTATCCTGATGAAAACAGACACTACTAGAAATCTTCCTCACGTTCCGCGAACCATTCTCGAACAATCCTGGCAGATTGGCTCGGTGTATTATCCTGATGAAAACAGACACTACTAGTGGGCAATACTATTAAAGACAAGGGCAATGACTGGGAGTCTTCCTCATGATCCGCGAACCAATCTCGAACAATCCTGGCAGAGTGGCTCGGTGTATTATCCTGATGAAAACAGGCACTACTAAGGGGCAATACTATTAAGGACAAGGGAAATACCTGGAAGTATTCTTCATGTTCCGCGAACCATTCTCGAACAATCTGAGCAATGTGGCATGGCGCACTATTCTGTCGAAAGAAAGCACTAGTATAGAGGAATATTGTTGCCATGAAATGATGTACCTGGATTGCAATGATGTTTAAATAGGCGTCATAGTTCCCTGTACATGAATGTCTGAACCCAGGGTTTCCCAGTAGAACATTGCCCCAAAGTATTACATTTCCTCCGATGGCTTAGTTTCGTCCCACGTTACATCCTAGTGTCAACATTTCCACAGGTAAAGCACGCACGCGTACCCGGCCATCCACATGGTGCAACAGGAAATAAAACTCATTAGACCAGACGACCTTCTTCCACAGACATTCTAGTTCCAGTTTTGATGCTCTTGAGCCCATTGTAGGCACTTTTGATGGTAACTGTGGTTAGCATGGGCACTCGGAACACTCTGCTGCTACGCAATCCCATTTTCAGCAGGGTTTGATATACCGTGTGTTGTGACACAAAGCTCCCTTCACCAGCATTCAAATTACCGTGCTTGAGCCGCCGCAGCATTCATCCATAACCGTAGACGCAACTTGGAAATTGCTGTGGTGTACAATATTGCTATTGACCACGGTTTTTCCGAGTTGTCTGTTCGTACCGTTCTTACGAAGATTAGACAGAACGGAGCTACTACTCTTAAAAGGACTATCACCCACGTAGGGTCGTGGGCTCTATATGACCTACTTTCCAACTATAACTCCCCTCTTTAAGGGTATCTGTAGGTCTCATGATATTGATTTTGGAGTCCGTACAAACAACATATTTGATCTTGTAAAAAGTGATCGTGATCAAGACGCCGGTGTGGAAAGATTTGGGGTATATAGAATTCCTTTGAAAAGCGTCGATAAAAACTCCATTAAATGGTCTTTGGGGACAAGTCGATAAAGACTCTATTAAATGGTCTTTGGGGACATATGTTGGCTCCATTAAATGGTCTTTGGGGACAAGGTTACATGAACATAAGTACGCTGTTAAGAACGGACTCAGAAACACAGCCCTCGCTCGTTTAGTGTATAATTGTTCACGTTCAATGATCTGGGAAGAAGCTTCCATCATCGTGACTCCATGTTCTATATCATCATTGTTGTTCACAGGGAGTTTGGTAATAAAGTCCAAAGGACAACTTTGTTGTAATGACAGTATGCCTATCTTTTTGCCGGAACCTTGGAAACAAATAATATGCACTCTTGATCATCCCAATATGGACGATATTATATAATTTGTAAGTATTTCATATTTGGGCTGTATTGGGTTTAACTTGGATAAACTATGTTTGTTTTACTGTTGTAAACTTATTTACAGGTTTATTTTTGTCACACCTGCTTGGCCTCTTTATTCAGAGGACGGAATTTATTATTGTATGTGTTCTGCAATCTTTCCATTCTGTTGGCGGTTATTGATTAATTACGTCACTTCCTTGAGTGACGTAGTGTACACATGTATATACACTATATTTACAAAAGTCCCCGGACACCAGAAGATAAACACAATATAGCATTTATTGACATACATTAGTACGATGTCGTTCCACCTTTGGCCTTAATGCATGAACTGACCCTTCGAGACATGCTTTCGACAAAGTTTTGGAACACAGTGATAGGTATGCGCTTCCATTCAGTACATAATGCTGCCGCTAACTGTTGCGTAGTAGTAGGCCTTGTTTCCAAAATTTTTATGAGGCGCTCTAATTCATCCCATAGGTGCTCTATGGAATTAAGATCAGGGCTCTGTGCTGGCCAATCCAAACACGATACGGAATTATCGTCAAACCACGGCGTAACAGTCCGTGCTTTATGGCTCGGTGCATTATTCTTATGGTACCAACAAGACTCGGTTCCATTGTATTACCACAGAGTTGGTAAGGCATGATTTGTCCAGAATATCGAGGTAGATGTTCTGGTTAACAGGTTTGTCTACGATAACCAATGGGGCAGGGACCATCCCACGAAAAACAGCCCCACACGTGTACACTGCCAGCTCCAAACTTGATCGTATGAACAGTACACTGGGGTAAGTAGCGTTCTTCCGGCTACCGCCATACCCACAAACGGCCATCAGACTGATGGATCGTGTATCTGGATTCAACTGTTCATAGGACCCGTTTCCATTGATCTACGGTCCACGATAAATGTTCTTTACAGCATGCTAAACGACGAGTAGCATTCCGAGTGAAGATGAAAGGCTCATGAGCAGCTGCACGACCACGGTAACCCATGGAATGAAGTTCTCCGTGAATGGTACGTGTACATACCGAGGCTCCAGCATTTTTACTAACCTGTACACTGAGGTCTTGTACATTACTCCGTCGATTAGCTGTAACGACTCTTCTGAGGCTTCGACATCCTCTGTCACTGATTTTCTTTGCTGCTTCAGGCACGTCATGTGTCTTCCAATTATTTACATCCAAAACAGTTGACTTGGGTATGTTTAAACGCCTCTCGCGTTCTCTTATGGACAACGAACTAACATAACAACCAACAATATTTTCTTTCTCAAAGTCAGTTCTCCCCCGCCGCAACATTTTCACTCAACCTCATAGTGTGATATGATCGCTGTCAGCTGCAGGCTTGTTTTTATACAGTTTGCAGCTGTACCGAGCATCTTAACAATGCAGCAGATCCGTTCATTTGCTTTTGAAGGGGTGTCCAGTGACTTTTGTCAATATAGTGTATATACCTATACCCACGCTAGAGTTTGGTTTATTTATCTGGTGAAGGGTTTATGGAAACTCCAAAGGTCTTATGATTTAATGTTTTACGTTTAATCTGTGCGCAATTAAATGTTTTTAAGGCTTACGTGAGTTTGGAATTTTTAAATGCACCGGATTTTAATATCATGCACCGAAGGTTGCTGCCTTGAATACTGATGGATTCAAATTATCGGTGAGTTGCGCCACAGTATCCATTCTGTTGGCTCGTACAATACAGGATAGCCTTCGCTCACCTCTAGCATGCATACTGTGTGTTGTGACACATCACTCTTGTCACCAGCATTCAAATTACCGGCGAGTTGCGCCATAGTATCCCTTCTGTTGGTTCATACCATACGAGATAGCCTTCGCTCACCTCTAGCATGGACACTGTGTGTTGTGACACATCATTCTTGTCACCAGCATTCAAATTACCGGCGAGTTGTGCCACAGTAACCCTTCTATTGGCTCGTACCATACGGGATAGCCTTCGCTCACCTCTAGCATGGATACTGTGTGTTGTGACACATCACTATTGTCACCAGCATTCAAATTACCGGCGAGTTCTGCCACAGTAACCCTTCTGTTGGTTCGTACCATACGGGATAGTCTTCGCTCACCTCTATCATGGACACTGTGTGTTGTGACACATCACTCTTGTCACCAGCATTCAAATTACCGGCGAGTTGCGCTACAGTATCCATTCTGTTGGCTAGTACAATACGGAATAGCCTTCGCTCACCTCTAGCAAGGATACTGTGTGTTTTGACACATCACTCTTGTCACCAGCATTCAAATTACCGGCGAGTTGAGCCAAAGTATCCCTTCTGTTGGTTCGTACCATACGGGATAGCCTTCGCTCACCTCTAGCATGGATACTGTGTGTTGTGACACATCACTATTGTCACCATATTTCAAATTACCGGCGAGTTCTGCCACAGTAACCCTTCTGTTGGTTCGTACCATACGGGATAGTCTTTCGCTCACCTCTATCATGGATACTGTGTGTTGTGACACATCACTCTTGTCACCAGCATTCAAATTACCGGCGAGTTGCGCTAACAGTAACCATTCTGTTGGCTCGTACAATACAGAATAGCCTTCGCTCACCTCTAGCATGCATACTGTGTGTTTTGACACATCACTCTTGTCACCAGCATTCAAATTACCGGCGAGTTGCGCCATAGTATCCCTTCTGTTGGTTCATACCATACGAGATAGCCTTCGCTCATCTCTAGCATGGATACTGTGTGTTGTGATACATCATCATTCTTGTCACCATATTTCAAATTACCGGCGAGTTGTGCCACAGTAACCCTTCTGTTGGTTCGTACCATACGGGATAGCTTTCGCTCACCTCTAGCATGGATACTGTGTGTTGTGACACATTACTCTTGTCACCAGCATTCAAATTACCGGCGAGTGATATAACAGTAACCATTCTGTTGGCTCGTACCATACGGGATAGCCTTCGCTCATCTCTAGCATGGATACTGTGTGTTGTGACACATTACTCTTGTCACCAGCATTCAAATCACCGGTGAGTTGCGCCACAGGATCCATTCTGTTGGCTCATATCACATGGGATAGCCTTCGATCACCTCTAGTATCGATTGGCTGTGGTCGACCCACATTTTGCCCGAGGTTCGTGGCTTTCCCCTCCGCGGATCATTTTATGAAAATACTTACCACGACTGACTATGAACGCCCCACAAGCCTTGCCGTCTCCGAAATGTTCTGACCCAGTCCTCTGGACATTACAATTTAACCTTTTTCAAACTCGCTTAAGTCCGCTGTCTTTCCCATCGGAAGAACAGGAATAGCACTGATTAACAGAGCTCATTACAGGTGTATTATATCGTTTGATGACCCTCACACACACACGCCGTCGTTTACGTCTATTTGCTTCGATTTTCTTAAAGACGCGCTGGTCACAATGTTTTGCTCTTCGGTGTATTCGTCTTCAGTACCTCAGGATTTTGACGACTGCTGATGGTTTCACGGAATCAAAAGCCATTTCATAATCAATGAAAGCATTACATACTGGGAGTTCTTATTCCCTCATTCTTTCAATTAGTTCTCTCGGTGAATGAAAATGATTTACAGTGCTATAGCCACTCCTGAATCCATCTTGTTCGCTCTGTTGAGTCATGTCCAGTGTTACCTTCATTCTATGTGACAGTACCTTAGCAATAGTTATATAAACAACTAAGAGGAGATTGAAAAAGATGGGTCTTTAGTTTCTTAGATCCTCAAGGTCCCCCTTTTTAACCTAGCAGGATCAGAGCAATCAGGAATCTTACCCTCATTGAGGCATCCAGTGAAAACTAGCGTAGTTTTTAGTTCTTCACTGGATTCCTGTAAGATGTCCACGGTAATTACATTTTACCCTGGAGCTCATCCGCATTTCATGTTTCTAATTGTATAGACAACTTCTGCTGGGAGAACTGGAGGAATTTGTGTACTTGTATGTTTCTTTGTCTGCACAATATGAATTGTCCTATTCATGTACTGTAGGTTTGTATAGAACTCTAAATCTGCTCAAAATTTCGCATCCATTTCTTTTTACAGTACCATTTTCTTTTCTGAAGGTCATAATCCGGTTTCTTCCATTACTGAGATGACCATTTGTCTTCCTCAGGCTCTCGTTATTTTCAAAGCATTTGAAAACAACGAGAGCCTGAGAAAAAGTTTTGTTTCACTAGTTCACAATTGAGTTTCTTTACACTACCCATATAACCTTCGTGTCGATGGGCCCTCACGCACCTTCGCAGTTTTTCTTCCCTTTCTCTTATTTAAATGTTGGTTATACTTGTTATGCTTCTCCAATGAACCTCACTTCGGAAGCTTGAAGAATTTATTTCGTTAGGTTACACTGGCAGGCAGTCAAGTCAAGAAGACTTATACAGTATAAAACAGTATTGTGTAGCTGAACTGAGGAGTTTGAGGTGAAAGATATCAAAGATTTCAGAACGATCCAGAAAATAGTTTGCGGGTTTCGCGTTGTTGTTGTTGTTGTTTTATTGCGAGGTTTACGACCATTATTGATAACTCTGAAGGCTGCAAAAAATCTCTCGATATCAATTTGTTGCCACGGGTTCCAGGGAAGGGAAAAACGCAGTGCCGTAAGGCAAACACATCACACATACCTCATCCAGGACTCGAACCAGAGCCCACTACGACGAACCGTCAGAAGCCAATGCTTAGACTATTGCGCCACCTGGGTGCCGTTGTTATATTTAAAAGCCATTATCTACTGGTAATTGTGACTTAACCTATAGGCGCCGCGATAGCCCAGTGGAAAGAACGGTAGGCACGTTACGCCGGCGGTCTTGGGATATTGTTGCCCTGTTGAAATAAGGTCATCTGTTCCTTCTCTCTCGAAGTACATACTCTGCTGTGGTATCGTCTGGAATCCTGCCACGATGTCAGTTCGCTCATCTCTATCCAGCACTTTTCATCATTTCTACCTGTCTACCCCTTCCCTATCAGGGCCTCGCGCCTGGTCCTAACACACTTCAGCTTAAGGCAAAACGCCGTACACACCAAGGGAGGTGCATCTAAACCTTTCTTAGGTAGAAACATTACGAAAAATACAAGGGTTTATCATAATAATGGAAACACCGACGGAAACTGGATTGTACGCAATGCGGTGCATCCAAATCACAGGGACACCGCTCCCATGATGTGAAGTATATAAAGGGGTGCAGTACGATGTCGGCCATCACTTAACAGTGCCACAATCGCAGGTGAAACAGCTGTTGTGGAGTAATTGTCAACAATGTCAGATCTCAGTAACCTCATAAAATAGCATGCTCCATGGTGAGCGTCTTTCAAGTGCTTCAGTAACTATTGGGTTGGTGCGAGTGAAATGTCCGGCAAAGAGCGAGCACACGTGGACGGCGATAACGAAAAAGTAGAACAACTTACCTCGGCAAAATAATCCCCCTCGGCATCGACACATAGTTGCCATCTGTCCGGCAAGGACAGATGGCAACTCTTGTGGCTGAGATCCGAAAAAGTCATCAACTGCACGTTGAACCTCATTGTCTGTCGTGAACTGTTTCTCGGACAGGAAGTGATCCAGACAGCGAAACAGATGATAGTCTCTCAGAGACAAGTCCGGGTAATAGGCAAGATGAGGCAGTGCTTCATAGCCTAAGGCACTTAGTGTCAGCGTCGTTCGTTGTGCAGCATGAGGGAGTGTGTTGTCCTGGAGCTGAAGAATACCCTGTCTGTTGACCAAAGTCGGTTGTTTCTGCACCAATTTCCGGTGCATCTGGTTTGATTCAGCACAATTACGTTCTGTGGTGATAGTTTGGCCTCTTTCCAAGAAACTCCGATGAATTATCCCGGCTGTGGACCACCAGACAAGGAACATCATCTTCTTGGTGTGAAGGGGTGGCTTAGGATGCCGTCCAGCAGGCTGTGGCTTCCTCAACTATAGTGCAGACCGGTTATCATAAAGGACTCACTTCTCGTCTCAAGTGACGATTTGGTCATTTGTCCATCTATAGAGGTTCCTGTTTTATTCCTGGCAAGCAGAGACGTGCAGACTTCCAAACGCCTAGTCTTGTTGGCAGTTGTCAACTCATGCGGCAGCCACATGTCCAGCTTTTTTACTTTACCCAGCGCATCCAGACGCCAAACAACTGTCGTGTGGTGGACACCTACCTCTGCCACTCTCTCACGACACGTTTTCTGGGGTCCACTTCAACCACACATAACAGAACATCGTCAGAAACAGCTCGGTGACCACGTGCTTTGTTTTGAGGGTCCGTATCTCCGCTTCGAAACTTCGCAAACCATCGCCGAATGGTTCGTTCGTTGGCTGTATTCTCCCAAAACGCTTTGTTAACGTTTCAAGCGGCAATTCCTGCAGAACGGGCCAGTTTAAATTCATACAGGAAGATGACTCTCAAATCCGGCGTCTGTATGTTTCCTTTGCAAGCCACGTTATGTTCAATCAAACCACGCTTTATCCTTGTTCTTCACACACATGCTAGCTATTTATAGTAACTCTGTGACGTAATACCCGCAACACCTGTGGATGGTTCCATTCCGCTGTGGAGGGGGCCGGACATTTCATTCGCATTAACCCAATAGAACGGCAGAAATAGTAGGTTTAATACAAAGAACTGTATCGAAGATTATGAATACCCACCAAAAAGGACATGGCGTTGCATCCAAACGTGCAATTTATGGACACCATACAAAGATTTCAGATAGCCATAGGCGAACGTTGACACGGACAGTACAACGGAAGGACAAAACCACGGCATTGCAAATAGCAACAGAATTGAACACCAGTCGGAATGATCTCGATTCGGTCTTAATAGTTCATCGGGAACTCCGTCGTGCCTGTATTTAACATCATGCTGCAACCCGCAAACCTCTGATTACCGACATTAATGCAACGGGACTTGTAAGGTGGTGCAAAGCACATGAAAACTGGATGCTGAAACCTGCAAGCGTGTCATCTGGTCTGATGAATTGTGCTTTACATTGTGCCATTTTTTCCCACCACTGGTAGAGTGTGACCATAGAACTGGGATGCTGAAGCCTGCAAACGTGTCATCTGGTCTGATGAATGGTGCTTCACATTGTTTCACACTACTGGTAGAGTGTACATCTGGCGAAAACCTGCAGAAGCGTACCCCTCCGACTCTTTAGCTCCGACTGGAAATCATGAAGGTGGATCCCTGATGCTCTAGGGTGATACAGCATGACATTCCATAGAGCCATTTGTCGTGTCAGATTTTCTGCATGGTCGTGTCAGATTTTCAACGTACGAATCCACACTTGGTGGCCACCTGCACTTAGTGTTGCAGGCATTCTTTCCTAATGACCGCCCGTAATTTCAAGCAGATAATGCACCCGCCCATTGTGCGAAACGTGTCACGTTATGGTTTGCAGAGCATTAGGATGGGGTACAGTAAGTACCCTGGTCACCTCAATCTCCAGCACATTTGTGGAAATATCTGGAGTGAAAGGTCAGATCACAATTTCCACTTCCAATATCACTGGCACAACTGGAGTATGTTTTACAGGAAGAGTGTTTCGAAGTTCCATTATCGTATGTACGTGACTTGTATAAGTCTATTTCAAGACAAAATGCTTCGAAACTGAAAGCCCAAGGTAGGCCTGCAGCATATTAATAAAAAGTTCCCCACAAACAGTAAGTGCTTCTATTATTATGATAAACCCTGTAGTTGCTTACTTGAATTGAGTTGAAGTTACCTACTTTATTAAATTGTCTGCTACAATTTGTGTTTAATGCACGACGATTGCGGAATAGTGTTATTTCCCGGTGTACTTTTGTAGTAAATGTATTCTACTGGAAACATCGTCTGTCACTGTTTGAAGTGTTTAATCCTGAAATTCTACAACAAATAGGAAAGTCCGACTTGAAATACACTCACGAACAATGAAATTTGCACACCTAGAAGAAAACATGCTACAACCGCGAAACTTTGCAAATAGCTAGAGTGCGTGCTGGTATGTAAATGATCAACGTTTGGTGCGATTGCGCATGACCTCATACCATGTGGTGGCGCTGCAAGCACGGACCAGCAGTCTTATAAACCGGCGTGTAGTCAATGCCCCATGGAAGCGAAAAGCACCGGCCGAAGCAAACAAGATTACAAGGTAACAAGAATGCCGGGTAAAAGCCAGAGATGCCAGTTTACGCAACTTACGGACTTTGAGAAAGGCCTGATCATCAGGCTTTTTTAAAAACCGCAGGGTGGTCAGCGCGCCGAATAGCCCGCCACGTGGATCGTCCTGACCATACCGTACGGCTGTTTTGAGAACAATGAACACGTGACGGCACTGTCACACGGCGGAGCGGTTCCGGACGGACTAAGTTGACCACCGGTAGAGAGGATCGTGCGAGGCACAAACGGATCCCTCTGGAACCCGGTCCACTAGACAGACAGATGCAGATGCTCTTGTGTGCCCACAAACCCTTTCTCGACGCCTCGTGAAAGCGAATCTGCGATCCGAACGCCCCTTACATGTGCAGCCATTAAACCGGAACATCTCCGGCTTCGTGTGCAGTGGTGCCAGGCCAGAGCGACGTGGAACGCCACAGACTGGCGACGTGTGGTGTTTAGCGATGAGTGCCACTTCGTTTGGGGACAGATGATCATCGTGTTCGGGTGTGGAGGTTCCCGGGTCAACGGCATATCCCAACCTCTCTAACGAGCGCCACACCTCCCCCACTGCAGGCATTATGGTCTGGGGAACCTGATATGGCCTGCGATAGCCGACGTAGTGGTACAGGGTCTGGTACGATTCGTCCAACGACAATTGGTCTAATGCCGATTCGTCCAATGCCGATTAATCCAGTGCCGATTCGTCCAATGGACAATTGGTCCAAAGGTACGTTTCGTCCAATGGTACCATTGGTCCAATGCCGATTCGTCAAATGGGACGATTGGTCCAATTCCGTCCTATCGGTCCGAAGTGCTACTCGTGTTATAAAAATCTCAGCTGTTCTGATTTTATCTCCGATGTTATACGAAAGTACCGGTAGTACAAAGAATGTAAAATAATGTTACATTTCATGCGTAATATTGTGGTTACAGATTTTTTTTTTTTTTTTTTTTTTTCGGAATCGCGTTTTTTTGTTATACGGTCCTTGCTGCCGTATGAAGTTACTGATGTATGAGCCGTTCAATCAACTTCAATGTTTCTCTTTTGCATGAAATAATATAAAATACTAGTTTTCCGTTTCTATTTGTAGCATGCAGTGGGGTTCCGCCAACTAGCCAACGGAAACGTTCTGGTAGGGTTCGGACAGAGGCCTTTTCAACAGTTTTTATTCTAGCGATGTCATATTCATAACGTTTACACATCAAATCAAGTTAATAATATTGCGCTTTTATTTAAGCACGAAATATTAATTCCTAAGGCCTGGACCTAGGCCTTTTTAACAGTTTTTATTCTACCGATGTCAGATTAGCAATGTTTACATAATAAATGAAATTAATAATATTGTGCTTTTACTTAAACATGAAATATTAATTCATAGGGCCTAGGCCTAGAAATTTTTAACATTTTGTATTCTACCGATGTCATATTCATAACGTTTACCTACCAAACAAGTTAATATTGCGTTTTTACTTAAGCACGAAATATTAATTCACAGGGCCTAGGCCTACGCCTTTTTGACAGTTTTTATCCTACCGTTGTCAGATTCATAACGTTTACTTATCAAGAAAGCTTACTAATGTTATGCTAGTATTTTTAACTTTACTTAATATGTAAACGTTAGAATATGACATCAGTAGAATAGGTCTTATGAATTAATATTTAGTGCCTAAGTAAAAGAGCAATGCTATTAACTTGATTTGATGTGCAAACGTTATGAATATGACATTGGTAGAGTAAAAATATTAAAAAGGCCTAGGCCTTAGGAATTAATATTTCGTTCTTAAGCAAAAGTGCAATATTAATAACTTGATTTTATAGGTAAACGTTATGAATGGGATATCGGTAGAATAAAAACGGTTAAAAAGGCCTAGGCCTTGGCCTTATGAATTAATATTTCGTGTTTAGGTAAAACCGCAATAGTATTAACTTGATTTGACATGTAAACTTTGTGAATATGACACCGGTAGAATAAAAACTGTTAAAAGAGCCTAGGCCTAGGTCCTGTGAATTAATATTTAGTGCCTAAGTAAACGCGTAATGCTATTAACTTGATTTGATACGTAAACGTTATGAATATGAAGTCGGCGTATTAAAAGCCGTTATAAAAAGTCCAAGGTGCAGGGCCTATGAATTAATTAAGTTATGAAAAAATATTACAAGCTGGACACGTTATGTAAATATTTAGCGCCTAAGTAAAAATTCAGCTTTTTTAAAAAATCCCACCTTATCGTCCTTTTCTGAACACAGCATGAGTCGTGCTAGGTGCCTTGTAAAGACATGAGAAATGATGACAAGACACGGCCTATGTGCCTTGTAAAGACACCAGAAATTATACGATGAGTGCCTTTTATTAGGCTTTATAAAATGTTTACAAATACCAAATATCTAGGTTGTAACTTAAAATCTTCTAAAACGGCCTGCGGCCTAGGTGCCTTGTAAAGACATGAGAAGTGATACGATGAGTGCCTTTTGTAAAGTTTCACAAAAGGTTTACAAATACCAAATATCTAGGTTGTAACTCAAAATCTTCTAAAAAGGCCCGCTGCCTATAGGTGCTTTGTAAATACATTAGAAATGATACGATAAGTGCCTTTTATTAGGTTTTAAAAAATGTTTACAAATACCAAATATCTAAGTTGTAACTTAAAATCTTCTAAAAAGGCCTGCGGCCTAGGTGCCTTGTAAAGACATGAGAAATGATACGATGAGTGCCTTTTGTAAGGTTTTACAAAAGGTTTACAAATACCAAATATCTAGGTTGTAACTTAAAATATTCTAAAAAGGCCCGCGCCTAGGTGCTTTGCAAACAGCTGAGAAATGCTCCATTGAGTGCCTTTTACCAGGTTTATGTAAAATGTTTACAATTACCAAATATACGGAAATGATCTTTCAAAAGGATATAATGAGTTGAATAATTTAAATCATTATTCCTTTCTGGAAAATAAAACACTTTACCGTTGGTAAAATGATACCATTGGACGAATCGGCGTTGGACCAATCGTACCATTGGACGAATCGGCATTGGACCAATCGTACCATTGGACGAATTGGCATTGGTCGAATCGGACATTGAACCAATCGGCATTGGACCAATTGTCCCTTTGGACGAATCGGCATTGGACCAATCGTCGTTGGACGAATCATCCGGGACCAAGTGGTACAGTAGTGGTACGTGGATCATTGACGGGCCAGTGGTATCTGGACGAGATCCTTCTGCCCCATGTGCTCCCATTCCTGGCCGGGATTGTAGGTGCGCTATACCAGCAGGATAATGACCGCCCGCACACGGCTCGGGTTGCCCAGGACTATCCAGACACTTCCATGGCCAGCCCGCTTCCGGAACATGTCCCCTATCGAGCATGTGTAGGATCAGTTGAAACACCTGCTGCCGCCGTGCCACACTATCCGGGATTTGGAGCACACCGTCCAACACGTGTGGGCCAGTCTGCCGCAGGACAACATCAGGCGTCTGTTCGCCTCCATGCCGGACCGTTTTGCAGCATGTATCGCCGCGTTAGGCGGTGCGACGCGCTATTGAAAATGACTAGACTGCGTGCCACAGATCCTTCTGTAATTGTCTTGCAGCTCTGTTTTTGCCATCATGTATATATCATTCATATGTATCATTACGTCCATAAGATTTCAGTTCAATCCAATGCTTCCTCCTTGGTGCGCAAAGTTCATTGTCCGTGAGTATATTAGAAAGATGTCATGCAGTTAAACATGAACAATGTTAAAAAAACTGTGCAATCCTTTATAATTTGAATTCCGCATGAAAATTCAGATTTAGCCTTAGATGGTATTCTGAGGAACTTTTATAAGTTTTATGAACTCTTTTGTTCTCAGATAGCTCAGTTGCATCAAAATGGCAACAAATGGAACATTTTAATACTACAAAATATGAATTATTTATCAGTTTTCGTTACTTAGATGGTTCAATGTTTAGAGTCACGGGCTTCTTATTGTCTTCACAAATGTAGCTCATGTTCTTGGACGTTCGTAAACCTTACCAGGGCAAGTCCTTTGGATGCCTGCCGCACCAGGATATAAAAACACAGTTTCCCGTGGTTCAACGAGACGTCGGTGTAGCGGGCCCAATTTGTTAAAAAAAAAAAAAAAAAAACTTCTACGGTTAACTACTGGACAAAGTGATGAAGAAAACAAAAGTCATGCTCCACAGCAATTTGTGTTCTAAAATTAATCTTCACTAGTTATCGAGAATTTTGTTGTTGTTGTCTGAAGTGCGAATTCTTAAATATTTTCGTCTGAAATAAATCACCACACAAGATTGCGTACGGGCTATTCATTCATGAGCAGTGAAGCAAATTAGTCTCTGAACTGACGAACATATCCAGGCTGATAAGCAGTGATGTCCTAAAAAAAATAATGCCTGAGCGGTGAACTGATTCGATAAAAACACAACCACCTGGAAAGTAAAATCAGAATTTGCAACATAGATGTAAGGATTTGTTTTTGTTATTTAGAATGTTTATTATTTGGTATTTTTTATTAAATTTTTATTGCTAATTATTTTTACCAATTTTTGTAGAAATTACTTATTTTGAGTCATTTTAAACGAAAAGAGGGATGTTGCTATCAGGAAGTCACGTGATAAGAGAATTATGTTTTTTTTTTTTGTAAGATACCGCTTTTTCGTTTTATACTATACAAAATATTCCGTGCAAATATCACATATTATTCACATAGATGTGATTTACAGGGTTATCACTGTTTACACTGTTAAAAAGAATCTACTTAAAAATGAGAACCTGAACCTACTCGTGTTTTTTTTTTTTTTAAGTACAATCGTATCGTAAACGAGTGCATGACATGCTCACATATATAAGTAACTATACGTATTTACAAATATCTGCGTCAATAAATATAAATATAATCTCCTATTACTTCATTTTAGATATTATAGATTTCAAGAGAAATTGTTTAATAAATGTGTAAAGTGACACACATAAATAATTAGTACAACAAAGTCACTGATCACAAGTAATTTAATTATGCGTAAAATAGTTTTGTGTACGTTTTTACATTAACTATATTTGTGTCAATCTCATAAACAATACATTGTCGCTTAAACACTATATTTGACATAAAATTGTGCGGTCCATTTGCCCACCATGTGACAACGAGTATATCTATGTACTCGTTGTCACATGCTGCTCGATTTGAAATTTGGAATATGTACTCAAAATGAGTACTTCCCAGATGCGTCATCGAATAATATACTCCCAGTTGATTCTATGAATAACTGAGTATGTATGGAGTACACGTATTCCAAATTTGAAATCGAGCCGCGGATGGCTTAGTGGTTAGAGATTCAGACTACTAATGGAAGCACCCCAAGTTCAAACCTATCCTGGTAGTGTGAATTTCTAACAATCTCCGAATGTCCGCCGTGCATCGGACAAGCACGTTAAGTGACGCCCCCCCCCCCCCGTAGGAATCCTCCGGGTAAAGATCCTAAGCCCTTCCTAATTTCTCTCTCTCTTCTGTGTGCAAATTCGTACGTTGGCGTCATTTAGTGTAATCTCTCTCACTTACAGACTATCTTGTCAGAATCGCTACATTCGTTCTAACTTCCTTCAGTTTCAGTACCCTGCCCGAAAGGGCACAGAAATTGAACGAAGTTAGAGCACATGTATTTGAAATATGTGGATTTTTTAGTACATATATTTGAAGCATATGTGTACTCAAAAATGGGTACATATATTTCAAATTAGAAATACCAGATATACTCACAGTTGTTTCCCTGTATGTACTCAAAAATGAGTACGTGCTTTTTTCAAAAATGAGACACAAGTACTCGGAACTATTATAAGCCCAGAATGTACTCAAACGCGAGTACATTTTACTTATTTCTAGTATCAATTTTTAACGGTGTAGTGTAACAAATATACTAATTTTCTAAACATTATGAGGTGGATGAAGTATATTTATGTAGAGTTACCCATTAGGAATCAAAGAATGAATCTCTGCAGTAACTTTTATTGGAGCGATTCTGCTGGGAGAAATTCCCTATAAAATATGAAGGAAATACGGGATTACGCCATATAATACAAATTTTGAAGATGGCAATCCGTTTTTTGGCTTAAATGTGACAAGGATGGTAAGTCAGATAATATCCGAAAACTTGAAAATTTTCATCGTCCTGGAGCGGTACTCGAACCCGCGTCTCCAAGATAACGCCCGGGTATGCTAACCACTACACCACCCATAACGACCGAGTTTCAAGTTTCCGATCAAATTCTTAACCTCCAGATTTGCTAAACATGAATGCCGGATGCTTCGACTAGCGAATCCTGTGATGGTTATATCCAAATTGATCGGAAACTTGAGACTTGGTCGTTCTGGGTGGTGTAGTGGTTAGCATACCCGGGCGCTTTCTGGGAGACGAGGGTTCGAGTCCCGCTCCAGGACGATGAAAATTTTCAAGTTTTCGGATATTATCTAACTTACCATCCTTGTCACATTTACGCCAAAAATCGGATTGACATCTTCAAAATTCCCGATAAAATACTTATCGCTCAAACTTTATGCCTGTTTAATTTTACTCTGTTGTTTTTTCTTCAAGCAGTTTGGTCTTAACCCGTAGAGAAGCCACCCCGAACAGTTCTGTTTTGAGGATTCCATTCAGACAGAGGAGTCCCTTTTATGTTTTAACTTCATGATTCTTTAAACGAACACTAGGTTACCATATGAGTATACTTGCATGCACAACATCAGATATCCTATTTTTGGCTATCTAAATACTATACATCCCAGCTTCGCTTACTATCTAAACCACGGAATGTCCTTCTACACTATTGAGAACACGCGTTTAAAAATGGTAAGATTTAGTGGCCGAAACATTTACTGCTTTTACAGACTGTTTCCTATCGTCTCTTAGGTGAAAAGGGCATCTCCATATTCCAGTGGGCATTGTTTTGTTTCTTCCCAAGTCGACACGTCCCATTTCAAGGATCATTCGATTATGACATCCTTTCACGTTAATTTTGTTTGTTAACATTTACGAAATTTGTGGCGATCCTTCACGGCATGATGCTTATCTAAGAGAAGGGCATCCTTCAGTCATTTTGCCACTATGATATTCAGGACTGAAGATGACACCGTCGCAAGAGTATATAACTGTCCTTGATGGTGCCTGGAATTATGATTTTCTTTTGTCTTTTAAAGCTGCAAACTTTTCTGTAATCTCTTTCCCAATCTTCTATTGTTGCAGGGAGACAAAAGAATTACCTCTTGCCTTTGAAAGATGGCGAAATCTACAAAAGATGGTGTTTATTTCTGCAATTGTATCAGTTCCATCCGTTCCTTTGAATCCCCAGAAGCAAAAAATAACTAACGACCGGTTGTCATGTTCGTGTTTTAATGAAGCGCTCCAAGTACTAGGTTTCTTTTCCTGTAATTTCGGGGAAAACAAATATTTAGAAAATGAAACAGATACTAACGTGGCATTTGTAGTTAACCCGCTGATCATGGTATTTCATCACCCTTGCATTTTTTTTTATCATAATTTGAAAAGGATGGAAAGTTAGCCATTGGCGAATGACTACATAAAATGACTACAGCAAATGACTACATTCATATCGCGAAGTAACTCAAATTGAATTGCAAAAACTGTAATGCTGAATCTTTTAATTACAATTCCTTTAAACAAGTGCGCCAAATAAAAATTATGAGATCCTTTGCAATGCTTAACGCTGTAAAAAAAAAAAAAAAAGAAAAGAAAAATATGTAAGCTGGAATTGTGTAGTTATGTTTTATCAACCTGTTAAATGCTCCTTTGAATTTGATTCAATCTCAAATATTCCGTTCTGATGATTTCACATGGGCAAAATTCATCGAGTCTGCAACTGCATTATATTTCTTTTGCAAAACTTGCTTAGGTAAGCTAGAGGCCTGCACTGCCCGAAATCTGGGAAGTCTGGTCCATACCCTAAAAATTAAGTCACGACTCAGATCAGAACATGTGTAGAGGATTTTAGGAAGGGAGTGTCTGATCTCAGGTCTTAAACAACCCTTAGAAATAGGAAGCTAGGAGTTTTGGGCTAGAGTGCCCGATAGGAAAGTGACACGGAAGCGAGACAAAAAGGGGAAGGAAGACGCCCTTTTTTAATACCGACAAGCCAATACCCGTGGTCCGAAGGCTTAACGTGCCCATCCGACGCACGGCGAATATTTAGTGGTTCGAGATTTCGTGCCTGCCTGGAATCGAACCTGAGATTTCCCGGTGGCAGTCACAAGCGTTGACCACTAGACCATCCGCGGCCTTAAGGCACGACTCGTTTCATACTTGCCAACTTATATTCCGGCCCATACCGAAATGTTTAAGGCCCTTTCCTTCCTGGATCTGTTTCAGACTTGCCAACTTCTGGCCCATACCCGAATGTTTAAGGCCCGTTCCTTCCTGGATCTGTTTCAGACTTAAGAACTTATATTCCGGCTCGTTTAAGAATTTCAACTGATAGCCTGGCCCGTTTAAGAATTTATAATTAAAGCTCAGACCGTTTAATACTTTCAAATAATAGCCTAGCTAGATTAAGACTTTCTACTTCTAGAGATGCGTTTAAGATTTTCTAAGAAGATGTTAAACATCTGATGGCTTAATTACCACCGCCAAAATGCTGGCTCTGGAGAGTTAAACTGAACTCTTTCAAAATTAGTGAAGTGAAGGCGTTGTGAAAGCAATCCTGCCAGGACCCCAACGGGTCTTCACCCGGACCGAATCGGTCGGGGGACTGGCCGGCCTTCGCTTTCCCCGCAGGACCACAATTCCCCCCCCTTTGCCATTGCCGTACGTGCGCCGTGTAAATTGGCAGGAATTCTAATATGCGTCTGCATTGAAGATCCGTTCGCCAATGTGAAACTTACAGAATTTGGACAGAATAATGTGATCACGACGCTCAGAAACGTTACTTTCAATGCAGCTGCGTACGTCGCAATGCGCAAAGGTATCCACCACTTTTTGGTTGTAATAGCTTTGTTTAGAACCTCAAGGTCCTGTTTAAGTGCATCCAAAGTGCCTTGTTGCAAAATGTCTTTCAGGGTGACGACGAAATGAGTGTCTACGTGACAACAGTCGCTAGGATAGTGAGGGAGTGTATCAAAAGCTATTGTGTCTAGCGTCATGAGAGCATACTGTGTTCGTGGCAAAACATCGTTAGCGGGACGCAAGAGCGGCCGGAAAAAGACCCTGACTGATAGCGACAGGAGAGCATTAAAGAGAATTGTTACCCTAAATTCAATCAGGTTGTTACCACCGCGCCGAAAATGAGTGCGGAACTCAATCTGCATCTCCAGACCCCAGTATCAACGAACACTGTGCGTAGGGAACCGCATAAATAAGAAATTCATGGAAGAACTGCTATTGCAAAACCTCTGGTGACCCGGGTGAATGTACAACGGCGACGGCAATGGTGCCAGGATCATACAACGTGAACTGCCAATGCATGGAAGCATGTAATGTGGTCCGATGAATCCACATTCAGACTATTCCCTACACGGGATGTGTTTACGTGTGGAGAACACCGTCAGAAGCGTACAACCCGGATTGTCTGCTCACAACAGTGCAGCAAGGCGGTGGTTCTGTCATGCTCTAGGCGGTCATATCGTGGTTTTCAGCAGATCTCCCGATCACCTTGAAAGGGTGGATAACTGGCAGGACGTATGAAACTATTTTGGCTGACCCTGTCCATACAATGGGTCAGGAAATTTTTCCTGCAGGGGATGCCATCTATCAAGATGATAACGCCCCAATTCACAGAGCTCGGAATGTCCAATCATGATTTGAGGAACACGACGACGAACTTTCACACCTTCCTTGGCCTCCCCAATCACCAGACTTAATCATCATCGAGCCACTGCGGTCTGTGTTGGAAAACAGAGTAAGATCCCGTTATCCTCCTCCTGCATCTCTCAAGGACCTGAAGCAGTTTCTGCCATGAAGAATGGTGTAACATTCCACTAACCACCATCCAGGATTTGTATGCATCCATTCCAAGGATGATTCAGGTGGCTTTGAATGCCAAAGGTGGTCGCACGCCCTACTAGATACGTAAAACCTTCTTTTCCTAGGTGTTCACATTATTCTGTCCAACCCCTGTATATGGACCACTGCCCTTTATTAGTGTCTGTGATAATAATAAGATGATACGTATGCATTAAACAAAATAAACTGGCGTTTAAGAATTTCTACTTTTATCCGGGCCCGTTTAAGTCTTTAAAGTTATAGCCTGCACCCTTTTAAGACTCAACTTATAGCCAGGTACGTTTGAGGATTTCAACTTATAGCTTGGGCCGTTTACGACTTTCAGCTTATAGCCTGGCCCGATTAAGACTATCAACTAATATTTCGGTCCTCTTATGAATTTCTACTTATAGCAGGGACCATTGATTTCACCTATAACTAAAAAATGTGGTCGGTTCGTGTTCTACTTCCATGTCTTCATTTCACTCGGTGCAATAAGGAACTGATTGCTCAGAAAGGAAGTTCAGCAACAAGAAAAAAGAAACCAGGTTTCACTAGATATTCAAGTGAATAAAGAGAAACCATTGAATGAATTCGCATACTCAGGAAGCATGTGTGACAAAGAAAACAGATTAGATGGTGACATTAGTAGGCGAATAAATGCATCTTTGAAAGTCGTAGCTGTTTTAGAAGGGGTTTCGCAGGATTGATGGCTTTTCGAAATGTTCCCAAATTGCTGTGTTTGAAAGTGTAATTGTTCTTACTCTGAAGTGAAACCTGGATACCGTAGAAGAAACATTGGAGTCGTTTGAATGCTGGAGGGACTCCTATGTCTCTTCTGCGTTACTTACGGAGGAAGGGGAATTGGTAAGACACGTTCTGACATATGAGGAACGAAGGTGTGTGATGTAAAGCAAAATGTTAATACGATGGAAAAAATATTCTGAGGCGGTTTGGCCATGTTGAAAGAACGAGTGCTTACTAAGAGAATTTACTCTGTCCTAGTGGCAAGAAAAAAGGAAGAGGAAGGCAAAGGAAATCGTTGGAGAACTAGATTCAGGAATGTCTGCATAAGAAAAAGATAATGAGTATGAAGTACAAAAGATCTTGTGTGATGGATGTCAATGAAGCTCGATTTGTGTACCAAGGTTGCTGTAAATAGAGACGTTTGATATATCAACAGTAAGTAAAATATAGCACCATCAGTTTAAAACTTCAATTTGGTAGATGAGCTTTCTTTGATGAATTAACCTCTGAAGTTCAGAGAATAGCTTATTGACTTGTATTCCAACAGTATTTAGGGCGGCCAAGAATTGAGTGATCCAGAAGCAGCAAAGGAAAATACAATAAACCTGACCGCCTCATTTCTAAAGTTTCGTGGTACCCAAGATCATCCAACTTTTTACGTTTTCAATTGTTCTTCTTTACTCTGGGGACCCCCTCAGGGAAATGTTTAATAAAAGATGCCAACGCACTCTGAACGAACTTAAGGCTAACATCAAAGCTGTAGTGGAGAGCGTTTCAGACGTAGAACCCCAAAACAGAGAAAAAGAAAAGGAAAATGTACTTAATAAATGCAATATTTAATATAAAATTGTGTAATAAATGCATTAATTGATACTAAATTTACGTAACAATTGTAACCTACCGTTGTGATAAGGCGCCTTCTGAATCCCTCTATATACTCCTATTTCCACACGTTCTTCTAGGTAGAATCTATTTTAAAGCCTATATTTTCGGGAAGGGGGTCGCCGATATATATATGTATATTTTACACACTCTGTAAAATACACTGACGGAAAAAAAAAACCAACACCAAGAAGATTTCAAAATCGCTTTATTCTAATTTATCATAAGAAAACATAAGAGGGAGACGTACAGTATTGGGCGTCTCACTGGGAAATATCCAAGAAGGGGTTGTATTAGATAAACGACAGCTGGTAGGCGGTGAGAGTACATCTGTAAGATGACGTCTATGCAAATTTCGCGCTCGGCGCATACGTGTGGCGCTAGTAGCACCTCACAACATGCAAAGCAGGTTTGCTGTAAATACGCGCTGAAACGTTCGTGAGCTTTAGTTATCGTTGAGATTCGACGTAGTGTGTTGATGTTAGTCAAGAATGCCTTCAAGAAGACGAAGCCATTATCAATAGCTCACGGAGTTTGAACGAGGTCGTGTAATAGGTCTACGAGAAGGTGTATTTTCTTTCCGCAATATTGCAGAACGACTTGGCAGGAATGTAGCCACTGTGCATGATTGTTGGCAGCGGTGGTCAAGGGAAGGTACTGCCTCAAGAAGACCGGGTTCCTGCCGGCCAAGTCGCACTACTGAGAGGGAAGACCGCCGTGTACGGCGTATGGCCGTGGCGCATCGTACCGCGTCTGCGGCAGCAATTCGAGCTGCAGTTGCCACCACAGTGACACAACGAACTGTTACAAATCGGTTACTTGAAGGACAGCTCCGAGCCAGACGCCCTGTAGCGTGCATTCCACTTACTCCAAACCACTGCCGTTTGCGACGTCAGTGGTGTCAAGCTAGAGTCATTGGAGGACGGGGTGTAGATCTGTTGTGTTTTCTGATGAAAGCCGGTTCTGCCTGGGTGCCAGTGATGGCCGTGTGTTGGTTAGAAGGAGGCCAGGCGAGCGCCTGCAACCAACCTGTCTGCGGCAGAGACAGACTGGACCTACACCTGGAGTTATGGTCTGGGGAGCAATTTCCTATGACAGCAGGAGCACTCTCGTGGTTATCCCACGCACCCTGACGGCACAGTTGTACGTCGGTCTGGTGATTCAACCTGTTGTGCTGCCATTCATGAACAGCATTCCAGGGGGTGTTTTCCAACTGGATAACGCTCGCCTGCATACCGCTCTTGTAACCCAACATGCTCTACAGAGTGTCGACATGTTGCCGTGGCCTACTAGATCACCAGATCTTTCACCAATCGAGCACGTATGGGACATCGTTGGATGACAACTCCAGCGTCACCCCCAACCAGCATTAACCGTCCCTGTATTGACCGAACAAGTGCAACAGGCATGGAACTCCATCCCACAAACTGACATCCAGCACCTGTACGACACAATGCATGAACGTTTGCGTGCTTGAATTCAACATTCTGGCGGTTGCACCGGTTATTAATGTACCAGCATTTCACATTTAAAATGGCTCTTCTCGCGCTTACATTAAGCTGTGATCTTGAAACCTTAATCGATTAAATATGTTACCTATACAAATGTATTGCCGCCATTTCATTCCTCTACAACTATTTTTTCGTGGTGTTGGGATTTTTTTTTCCTTCAGTGTATAAAGCCTATATTTTCGGGAAGCCTATATTTTTTAAATATAGGCTTTGAAATTTTTAAAGCTATATTTAAAAGTTTTAAAATATGGGTAGGGCAAAATATATATTTATAAGTACATATTGTCATTGTGAGAGTTTTCTGTCCGTAAGAAGTGATCACACTCCTCATTAGCAGCCCCGGTGGCGCAGTGAACTAAGAGATGGCCTTTGATCATTCGTCCGAAAGGGGTCCGAGTTCGAATCCCGGTGAGGCATGGATGTTGTGTTTGTCTTACGGCACTGACTCTCTCCCTTTCCTGGAACCAGTGACCCTAAATTAGGGACGGGCGACTGGTTATAGTTATAGCACATTGAGTTGCTCACGGTGGTCGTTAAACCTCCAATCAAAAAAAAAAAAAAACATTCCTTATTAAGACATTTATAAGTTTTATTCCTACATCTCACCTTGATGACCTTTGAGGATGTGACCCATGTGTACATACTCGTCCTTTGTTGTAAAATGTTTATTGCCCTTATTATTGTATCACTTTACAAGCCAAGTATTCCTACCTACTGTTACGTATTTTCCTTTTTATCCCTACGAAAGTCTTCCGGACTTTAATTTTGGGCACCAGTGTTATACACGGTCGTTTCAGAATAATATGACCACCTACCTAATAATGGGAATAACCCGGATGACAGCGACGATACGGCGTGACATGAACACAATGAGACCCTGGAAGGTTGCATGAGACACACGTACCCATTGGAACTTTACCAGAGCACAAATGTCCCGAAGATGACGTGGCTATGGGTCGACATGTCGAACTTGTCAATCCAAATAGTACCACAAGTGCTCTATGGGATTGAGGTCGGGCGATTCCGCCGGCAAAGAGAGAACGGGCACGCTGTCTTGTTCTTGGAACAAGTCACGCACCCCTTTAGCGACGTGGCAGGACGCATTGCCTGTTGGTAGACAGCATCGCCACCATGATATGAAGGGATGCAACATGAAGAGATGCATGTGGTCAGCGAGGACGGAAAGGTAGGAATTGGCGTTCAGGGGCTCATCCAGTGGTACCAGCGGTCCCAGGCCATACCAGGAAAACATACCCCATACATGCACACTGCCACTCCTGGCCTGTACTTGACCGAAAAGCGTATCCGAGTGTTTGTTTGCGTGTGTCTGACGTCGTATTCGTTACCACCCGTCACTTCTGTGGAGTAGAAACCTCGATTCGTCAGAGAAGGCAACCTTTTTCCGCTCTTCCACCGTCTAATGATGGTAGTCTCATGAGAACTGCAGGCGTCGTTGCCGATGGACCTGTGTTAGCATGGGCGCCTTGACGCAGCATCGACTCCGTAGATCCATGAGTAACAGGGTTCGCTTTACTGTTATCAGAAACACGTACCTGGGTGCCCCAGCGTTCATTTGCGTGGTCAATTGTTGCATTGTTGCGCGTCGATTGCCCTTTACCAGTCGATGGAGGCGACGTTCTCCTCTGGGCTCGATGGCCTTTTGGAATTCACAGTTATGACGTAGAGAGGTTCTCGTTGTGCCAGCGGTCCATTCTTGGTACACCCTTACTACAGCACCTCGCGAACAGCCCACGAAGTGAGCTGTTTCTGAGATGCTTCCACCCTTGCCGCGGTAGCCGATGATCATTCATTTTGGAACGTCCGTCTACCTCTGCCCATTCACGTAACGCACTATATGGCTCATCTGTCCTGTGTCCTCCGTGTGGTCGACCTTGTTATTCTGCATTCTGTGACACGCATGGGCGGATACAATGTTATTCCGGGGGTGGTTATATTATTCTAATGCGACTGTGTATATGTCATCAGCAATAGCAGCAGCAGCATTAATTTTTAATCCACCGCTAAACGAATGTCTCCCCGAGTCTCTTCCACAACCTTCTGGATTGAGACAGTCTCCTCCATAGAACTCCAATATGCTTCGCAGCCTTTTGTATGTCCTTTTTTACGTGTAGTTAAACTGAATGTCTCTGACCATAAATAAAAACGGGAAGGATGCTTTGATTAAATACTTTGTCTTTTAAGATGCCTTCAAAATTTACTCGAGCGAAGTTTTAAACGCCTATTAATTTCTTATTATGAGTTTAGTTACATTCTTCTGCAGCGGAGGTGCTTCATAATAAGACAGTAGGGAAATTTTCATGAAACTACGTAGTAAATTGCGGACAGTTGAACAAACAATTATCAAGTATTGAATTCCCCTTTCCCCATTAATCCGGTCTGTGACAACTGATCAGAAAAGAAGTACATTCTTTTCCTTTCCATTCTGATATGAACAAGATATCTCCTGGGATTTTCCTTGTGGACTTAAGCTATTGCATAATTTTTGCGATATCTAAATGTGCGTTATGTAATCAGTTTGTAACTTTGTTAAAAAAAAGGTGCTATGACATCGGCAATGCGCAGCCACTTGGAGTATCAGATGTGTTTTGAGCTGGTCCCCACACTCCAAGTTCAAATGATGTGTTAAAAGCTTTCCCGAGGCAAGGTGCTCTTTCTAGCACTATTTTGAGATGTGTGAAGATGTAAATAGCATCGTTACTAGAGTGTGGTAAAAAAAGAATGACTTTGAGAATCGGTGGAATGGTAATAACCAATAATTTCATGACAGGGTATCATTATCTAACCAGAATAATGATCGATCTCTTTAGAAAGATTGGTGAAAGGTTTCCTCCTAAGTACAGTTCGGTTCGCTTCCCATTGCCGCAGTCTTTTTTAATATTTTTTTTTCTCAATGGGAATTCACTATGCTAAATAAAAGGGGGTAAGAGAGCTGGGGGAAGACAGTTCTGTCGCGATTTCTTCAAGGACGACGGGATAGATATCCAAGGTCCCTTGATCAATTTGGGTCTTCTCTCCTCTTGGCAACAAGAGGTGTTTTAAGCTTTTCATGTCATGTAGAATTAATTCCGGTATCTCAACTTAGCGTTGTGTTAAAGAAATTGGACAAGCAATAAAACAACGTTTTATTTAATGATCTTAATTCAGTTCTTCCAGGTTCACTTTATTCCAAGTCAGAAGGAAAATCGTCAGTGCAGCACAGATCACGTTAAATTAATTCCAACGATGATACTGAGCGAATCCAAATGTAATTTCAAACAAAGGTCTTCGCTCTTTCCACGTTTATAAGTGAGTCACGGAAAAATTCTCATTGGCCGCTAACGGGAGTCGAACCCAAGGGCTTCCAGTTACGCGCCGGATATGCTTCCGCTACACCACAGCTGCCTCGAATTCCTCCAGACTCACACACGCTAACTGCCAAGCCAATTTGGCAGGTTGCTTCTCGGAGCCCCGCACAATGCTGGGGATTCACCAAAGATGGTAAGCAGCAACTGAAGAAATAATTAGAAGGCGAATGAATAATTAATACAGACATTTAACGCGGACCAGGAACATCAAACAAAGGTCTTCGCTCTTTCCACGTTTATAAGCAAGTCACGGAAAAATTCTCATTGGCCGCCACCGCGAGTCGAACCCAGGGTCTTCCAGTTACGGGAGTCGAACCCAGGGTCTTCCAGTTATAAACGTGGAAAGAGCGAAGACCTTTGTTTGATGTTCCTGGTCCACGTTAAATGTCTGTATTAATTTTCCAAATGTAATTGTTTTCAGGCAGAATCCAACAGATCATACGTCCTAGATTTTAAAGAAAAGGCGAAACGATTTCACAGGAATAGAAAATTTTGTATGTTTTCTTTTATTGCTTAACTCTCTAACTAGCTAGACCGAATTCACTCGGAGTTAGTAAAATGGGCTGATATCAGCTGGAACGAATATAATTGTTGTCTGAGAAATGGTCCGAATGCGACTGGAACGAGTGAACCTTCGCATAAGAAAACGTTGCTCAGCTTTTTTTATTCAAGTGATCATTTAGGGAGATGATTGACATAAAAAATATGGTTAGGAGAGTAGGATCAAGTTATTAAAAACAAAGTCGACTGCAAAATAATTGAATTTTTTAGGGTATAATGAATAAAATTCTCCGGCTGGACGTGTAATGCAGGAAAGCTTACGTTAAGTCACGTTAGGGTTATTGAAAGGTTACTTGACGTAACTAAAGTGTGCTTAATCTTCAAAGTGCTAGAGTTTGTTTAGGTAAGACACGCACGTGCAATAAATTCCAAGAATATGGAATTTATTTTTACTCAGCGTTCCTCATTATCTTGAATATCAGTAATATAACTTCGGTTTTAGTACATTAGTACCTTGAAGGCTCCTTATTAGAGCGGTAAACACAATATTCCCTGAACTTAACGTAAACACTCAATGAAATAGACTTAACTGCCAGACAGAGGTCTGACAATAAAATGAACTAAGTAAACGTACTCACTTTTAACCTTTTATTGGGGAGCTCCTGGTATTACTCAAATACACACTCCAAAATAACACAACTACTGATAGCCCGAACTTTCGTACTATCGTAATATCGTAGAAAAGTAGGTAAATCGCATATCAATAATCAGGAAGAACCTATCACATATAAAACGAAGCTCTCTGGTATACTGAGTGCGCCTATATATACTGCATACCACCACGTCATGACTTACACTCGTTGCCACATATAATTCAGCGGGAGAAACAACATCTCGTTAAGTGAGAAGATAACTTGCATAAGAAAATAAAATAACAAGAGATAGTAAAATAAAAAAGAAACTGAATCTAGAGTATACGTCACAAGGGGGAGGGGTTAAACGACCAACGTGAGCAACTCGATGTAATATTTGCAGTCGCCGTTTTTGGTACCGCTGGTTCAAGGGAGGTTTCAAAATCGCTTTATTCTAATTTATCATAAGAAAACATAAGAGGGAGACGTACAGTATTGGGCGTCTCACTGGGAAATAATACAAAACTGTTAAAAACATGATGGTATATACACTGCAATGACAATGGGGATGAAGGGAGATAGCCAGCATTCCGTCTCACTGGGATTCGAAGTCCCCTCTTGGACGAACAGCCAGCGCACAGACCACTGCTCCGCGGCCGCAGTAATTTGAATGAAAATCACAGCAGATAAAGATTCACGCAATGAAACTTACCACGTCTGCCTCTATTCAGGACCGTAGCCAGGTACCCGAACCAGGAGGAGCTGAAGAGTCAGGGGGGGGGGGGCTAAAGGGTAAGTTTTGCTTTGTTTTTAATCTTTTGTTAATTTACTTCATTATCAAATACTTATGCCAACAAGTTAGTAAACTCATGCAATGCATTGATTATGACACGCTTTCCAACATACCTGAAATAATTACTCAGTTGATTCGTTGGCGAAAACCGAGATCTTGGATCCTCCTAAATAGCCAATAGGAAGGTGCATACTCTCATAGCCCATGCTATCAATACCAGTATCATTTTGACTATGTGGATTTTCTGAGAACTGATCAGAGTTTGAGCCATTATCGGAAGTTATGAGACTAATGGCTGTGGAATAATTCTCGCTCCTGTGCCCTGACCTTTGACCCCATTTCGATTATATTCAACATAATTGGTTCAGTATACCTGCGGAACGACATACTAAAGTTTTGTCGCAGTAGATGCATTTTTAGTCAAGTTATGAGGATAATGGCTGTGGAATAAATCTCAATCCTGTGCCGTGAACTTTGACCCCATTTCGATTATATTCAACATAACTGGTTCAGTATACCTCCGGAAGAACTTGATAAAGTTTTGTTGCAATCGAACCATTTTTACGTAAGTTATAACGCATAAGTTGAACGGAATGGATCCCGCTCCTATGTCCTGACCTTTGACCCCATTTCGTCCATTTTCAATAGGGTTCGTCCCCAGATTGTTCCCTACCACATACTAAAATTTCATCGAAGTTGAAAAATGTTTACGCCCGTTATCGTGCGGACAGACAGACAGACAAACAGACGGACATAGCTGGAGCCTATACGCTTTTTCAACCTACGGTTGGAAAGCGTAAAAAAGTGAAGCCAATTAGACAAAATTCCAAATATGAAATCAAAAGGGGGAGAAAGAAAAGCGAACACTCTTGAAATATAACGCAGCATAAATCGCATTCTTTGAATTTGCTTGGTGGTGGCTAGGCTGCGCGTTTCTTATTGCTGGAGTCAAAATAACTCCCAACTGGCATGGGGGGTTTTTTTTTCGTTTTTTTTTTTTTTTTGTTTTTTTTCGTTTTTTCCAATTTTTAGTTTACTGTTCTGGTCACTTTTCTGTGGATATAAGCAATGGAATCGGGGGTTTACTGATGCCTTACTTCAACTTTTTCTATTCCTTTTCTTCTGTTACATTTATTTCTCCATCTTTAATCGCGTATTCTCCTTGCTGATGCTTGGTGTTCGCCACTTCTTACCGTGTTCAATAGCCATCCCCCTTTTCCTCTCAAAAACCAAGAGCACCAGAATCCGGCCTAAAAAAACCCCAAAAAAAGAAAATAATAAATAGTATTTTCTCCAGCACCCAGCACACGCATCGAAAAACATTGAACAAGATGATGTTGAAAGCTCCTTTCTCTCGCTCGCACGCGCAAGGATTTCCCTTTAGCACTATTTTTCAACGCGTAGAGGGATGCATTTAGTTAAAATATCCCCACGACAACACTTCTTTGTAGGCAACGAACTACCTGAAAGCTTTTGAACAGCAGCTTTGTATCCCATAGTCACTTACCAAATGACGAACAGGCAGGGGCGTAGCTAAAGTGTTTATATTGGGGGGGGGTATCGATGAAAATTACCGAATTCTTCCAATTAAATTAGATCGACTTAATTTTATATAGGGCATGCCGTCAATTTCGAATTTTAGAATATTTGATTATCATAAATTCATTTTATTAAGAATAACGACATGTTTATCTTTTTGAGAATAACAGCAAAAATCAGCTAACGCCGCTTTGTGAGCTTTAGATGAGAAATGCTGGAATAATTTTTCCAATTTATCTTTACCGACACTCTTCATTTTGTGCCATTGCCTTACCCCCGTTTCATTCCAAGTAGGCTGCCCCGGCGGCGCAGTGGTCTAAGGCGCTGGCCTCTGAGCATTCGTCCGTAAGGGGTCCGGGTTCGAATCCCGCTCAGGCATGGATGTTGTGTTTGTCTTACGGCACTGGCTCTCTCCTTCCTTGGAACCAGTGACCCTAAATTAGGGACGGGCGACTGCTTATAGCCCATTGAGTTGCTCATGGTGGTCGTTAAACCTCCAATCAAAAAAAAAAAAAAATCCAGGTAGAATCTGATCGCTCCCTATCTGGACTTTCAGGGAAAAGAAAACAAACAAAGTAATAAGCAGCATCTTTAACAATGCTATATTCTAAATGGGGATAATGTTTATACCATGAAGGAGAAAAACGTCTCTGCTTGGCAGCAGGAATAGACGGGTTTGAAGGAAAATTAGTTAAGTTAGGCTGAGGAGGTCCAATAAAAATTAAATATTTTCTCTCAGCATCTGTTTTAATTTTTCTCATACCTACCAGGATCATGTTCGACTTTGCTGTAGTTGTTTAAACTATCAACTGTTCCTGCGTTTTTTGATCGATTTGATAGTGCATCTTTACAAGAAGTTAATACTTTACCACATTGCTTGTGAATAATTTCTGTAACCTCCAAAATTTCAAATAAATTAAATCAGGGTTAAATATTTCCCTGTGTTGACATTTTGCAATTGTTTCCTTATAGTCATCGTAATAATTTAGAAAAATTTGAAACTGACCTATACAGTTTGTTCAGTCAACAGTAGAGCTCGAAAACGGTGGCTCATTTTTGCGTTCTTTGCTGTTGGTACCAGCATCTTCCGCTACGTTCTTATTCATCACATTTGATTTTATGTCAGTCAGAAACTTCCATGTTGGCTTGACTGAAAATTGCAGTCACTCCTTTTTCGGACGGTATATCCACGGATAATATTGTTTTTAAAATGCTCTCTTCGAGCTGTCTTACCTTTTGCACCTGCTTCGAAAGGTTTGCAGGAGATCCAACACATTTCACTTTCACTGGTTGCTTATTGTGGCAAAGTTCTTCATGCTTTTTCTTGTAATCCATATCGAATTGCTTTGTACATTGCAGACATTCAACTTTGTACCTGTTACGTCTTTTAATCTATTTTCGTTCCATTTTACACCTTTTCTACGTAATTAACCAACTATCAACGCATAATTCAAAATCGCCGCTTATCTCTCTTATTTGTTTCTCATTGGTCACATGAGGAAGAGAAGAGGGCAACATACTGATTCATTCTCCTTTATTTGAACGCTACAAACGGCTGGAGGCAGTTTCTACTTAGGTTCAACCAGAACGGCGCAGCGGCAGAGAACTTATTCTGAAGTCCGAGGTGCAAGCATATCCCGCATGGCAGAAACCGAACAAATACTGTTCACTGTCAGACTACTCAGTGATGTTGTTTATGACATGTCAATCAGAGCACAATACATCCGAGGGTACCATCAAGGCGGTCACCAGGTCCGCCTTATTTTTTTATGTAGAAGTTGACAACCAGCCACTCCAGTAAACCATGTATTTTACTTTGTTTCCGTCCCTCTCTGAGACCCTGGCCATGTTGACATTAGTGACAAATTCTCGAAAGGAAAATGCGTGGAGTTGGTTTGGTCATAGAAACAACTTTCATCCTCCTCAGCTGTGTCTGTGGTTAAGCAGCAGAGAAATAATGGTTCATTTGTTTTTTATAAATCAGAATTTAAGCCGCCCAGTGGTGCAGTGGTCTAAGGTACCATCAAGGCGGTCACCAGGTCCGCCTTATTTTTTTACTAAGCGATGGCTTCTGACCATTTGTCCGAGATGGGTCCCGGTTCGAATCCTGGTGAGGCATGGATGTTGTATTTGTGGTCCTAAATTAGGGACGGGCGACAGCTTATAGCCCATTAAATCGCTCACGGCGGCCGTTAAACCTAAAAAAAAAAAAAAAAAAAGAATATAAAATATTTTGCGTAGATGTTAATAAAGATTTTTTTGTCTACAAAGTTTGTCAATTTTCGTCAGAGCTGATTTACCTAACAGAAATCAAAATACCGAATTTGGAGGGTGAAACACCCCCTACACCCCCTTATGGCTACGCCCCTGCGAACAGGGTTTCAGCCTTCTGTCCAACTAAGCACTCCACTTCCGTCTCTTTATCTTTCTAGCCAGGGGCATCGCTAGACTTTGAAATTATATTGGGAGACGGATGGGCGAATATTAATTTTGCTGAGGCAGGTTTGATAGCAGCTTAATTTAGGAAACACTGAAAGGGCCGCCCCGGTGGCGCAGTGGTCTAAGGCGTTGGCCTATGATCATTCGTTGGAAGGGGTCCGGGTTCGAATCCCGGTGAGGCATGGATGTTGTGTTTGTCTTACGGCACTGGCTCTCTCCCTTCCCTGGAACCAGTGACTCTAAATTAGGGACGGGCGACTGCTTATAGCCCATTGAGTTGCTCACGGTGGTCGTTAAACCTCAAAAAAAAAAAAAAAAAAAAAAAAAACACTGAAAGGAAGAATTTTTAACTCTTTTTACTACCGGTTACAACGAAATTCGGCGCTCCCCCCCCCCCCTCGGACACACACACGGATGATCTGACAAGTTGTACCACTGATAAATTAACAAGATAATATGACAATGACTAGTGGGTTAGTAGTGTAAGGTATAAGTGTCGGTAGAAAGTCGCGTTCAATTTCTTTTCTTGATGTGAATGCGTTGTCTTAATTGCTTTTCAAAATTTTGCGGTTTTCTTATGAAAATAGTACTGTACTTGAGCATTTTTTTAAAGAAAAATGTTCTATTTATTTACCCAAGTCAAATTTTTATGTCGTGACACCAGGGCCGGCCACAAATGGGGTGCAGCGGGTGCAAGTCACCCGGGTCCCGGGATTTGCAGGCGCTCCGGAAAAATGAAAAAAAAAAAGGGGGGGGGGGAGGATTGGTGAAATCGAAGAAAATTGAAAATAACATTTTTTATGAAGTTTATTGTTTAAAATTAAGTTATAAACTCAGTCTGAATTGTTGTAACATCAGGGGGCTCCCGTAATTGAACTGGTGTTTGTTAACGCCCCCGTGCATTTTCTTCTGAAATTACGTAGGGTGAGCCAAGGAAGTTAGAATAGATGGAGTAAGGGTTCGCCGTTCCCCTCCTGTAATCAAAATAGAGCCAGCGAAACGTCACGATTCTGACGTCACAGCCTTCGCCGCCATGTTGGTGAGACGCAGTGAGACGACTGAGATAATAACATCACATTGAGTAGTGATGATGTGGCTGCCGTTTTCGATCTATATCTTTAAATTTCAGTATGTGGATCAGTAAAAAAAGCTAGCGATTATTAAGTAACATATAATAAACGTTTTTTAGCGATTGTTAGGTAACATACAATAAACGTTTTAGGCTGGCTATGATAAATTTTTATTACTGCTTTTCGAACTTTATATATTAAGTATCGAGAAAGACATTGTTAAAGATTGTGATTTTATTAATATTATTAACGATATGGAAATAAAAAAGTCTTGTATTTCAAAATGTTAAGTAAACATTAATTATTATTTGATATCTGATATGATTTCTTAATTTTCATTTTAAATTTCAATAATACGTTTTTATGTGTGCGAGTATTTATGCTATTTATATATGTTTGTTTTTTGTTATGCATTGATTGTTATTATTACAGTCGTAAAAAAAATATGCTAATGTATTTATTTAATGGTGTTTAATTATATATCATGGCTCTTAACAAATTATTGGACACATACAAATTGAGAACGAGTCTCCTCGAATACAATTTTTTTTTGGTCATTTTATTTGTCTTTTGTTATTCAGATTTTTTTAGGGACCCCAATTTTTTTGCACCCGGGCCTCTGTTTGGGAAGGTCGGGTCTGCGTGACACACAAATACACCTTCCCCCTTCTTAACTCCCTTCAAATCAATGACCTTGCTTTGCACTATATTCTCTTCACTCCCAATGCAGTCTTGAGCCACGTCCCGCTTCCTCACTGTACAGGTACAGGTTTAAGAGTGCTGGTATAGCTTTAGAATCCACTTTCCGTGTTGAAACCTCCTACTTAATAAAACAAACAGCAGAGCAATAAGTAATGATCCCTTTTCCGCGAATTCCTGTCCACCCTCCTCATTCTCCCATGGCCATACAAACATTTAAAAAAGTAATAATAAGTCTTAAACTAAGGATTTCGGAGAGTGGAGAACAATTATACAGGGTGATTCATAAAGAAGTATACAGTTTCCAGATGCTGTAAAACAGTAGCAGTTGAAGACACGGACCACAACTGCGAACCGTTAGGTAGATGTGTTCATAAAGTTTGTGTCGCGTACTGAGTGAAGTGACGTAGGCGATAGCGCGCGTGTCACGTGACTAGTCAGTCAAAATGGCAGCGTATGCAGTGGAGAAAGCGTTTTGTGTTCTTGAATTGAGCAAAACGGAATCTGTAACTGTTGTGCAACGGCATTTTCGATCACGATTCGGAAAAGAACCTCCAACCAGAAAATCTATCTACGATTGGCATAAAAATTTTAAAACTACAGGCTGTTTGTGCAAACTTAAAATTCCTGAACGACCGCGTGAATCAGAAGACGCCGTCGATAGTGTTTGCACCGCCATTCAACGAAGCCCGGGAAAATCAACGCGGAGGGTGAGTCGTGAAGTGCAGATTTCACAGCCCACTGTCTGCAGAATTTTGAGAAAGAAGCTGAAAATGATTCCATACAAAGTGCAGTTGTTGCAAAATATCACTGCGCTTGATTCAGATATCTTACTTTGCGTTTGGGCGGAAAAGGATTACCGACTCAATGTGTGTGATGTGACTAAGGGTGCACGCATAGAACATCTGTGACTGTCTCTAAAAAAACTTGGAACATTCCCCTACAATTCTGTTACAGGTAACATAAAATATCTTACATTGTTCTTGTTTTATAGTGCGTTGAAACTGTATAATTCTTTATGAATCACCCTGCCGATACTATGTATTTCGATAACCTTTCAAAGGAGAACCAAACAACGCACTTCCTAAGGGGAAATTAGAGCTACGCGAAGAAAAACTCGAAATTCATAATCACTTGGCAAGGTTCAGATTATATTTTAAAGTAAAAAAAAAAAAATGAAAAATGGATCGTCTTTACTGGGTGGGCAAGAAGAATTTCAGGGTGGGTTCCGCCTACCCTGGTATCCCCTTAGCGACATTCCTGTTTCTATCTTTCTCCCTTTTTTTTTTTTTTTTCTTTTTCTTCGTAATGTTCTTTAAAATTTCACGTTTCTCCGGGGAAAAAAAAACCAAAAAAAGAAAAACGACCTTTCATTCTTTCCTGGCCGAAAACACCAGCAAACCCTGTCCCCTGTTGCCGAAATCATTGGGGCAGCTGCTTCTACTGATTCACATTTAAAAGTTATTTTTCTGTAGTTTTTCATCATTTGTGCGGTATCTTTTCAATTTTTCTTGTTTTCAAAAAATGTAATGCACGATAAAATAAATAAAAGCATTTATGCTTATCATAAAATGCAGAAGTCATTTTCATAAACCAAAAAAAAGTTCAAAGAATTTATAACAACCTGTATTTTACAGGGAATAACGGGTATTTAATTTATAACAACGTGTATTTTACAGGGAATTCTGAAGGTTAAAAAGTAAATGAAACCATTAATCAGTATACTGCCATCTGTCGGTCGTGGAACTAATAAATAAATATCATTAGAGTTTAACTCAACAGTTTACTTCGACAGATGGCAGCACATAAACTTTATTTACAGGACTTCTTTTACTGGATAATCTTTAAATATTTTTTTCACGGTTATGTAGAAGTACATATTACTTCTCAAAGAAAACTAACGTCTGCTTTTGACAGTTTAAATTAATTTATAAAGGATTTCGTATTATTACCAGGGCTCTTGCGTATTTTACAAACAGATGAAAGCACATACGCAGATATCTCAAAATGCCAACATACATTAGATTACTTTATTTTTCTAGTCCAAAAAATGGGGGACAGAATCTAACACGACCATGTAATTAAAATTGTCATGTCACTATCACAAATATTTTAAATCACTGTTAATTGTATCATCTATGTATATCCCTTATTTTCATGCAACAAAACCGAGATATGCGGTACCTGGTGTATGAATATATTAAGAATGATGAAAATACTGTAGTTATTTTCGTAACTTATTTACTTGAAAACTTTAAATCATCTGATTGAAAGGGGTAAAGGGCTGTGCTTCAGTATCGTACAGACAAAAGTAGGAACACATAAATGCGGATCCATAAAATATAATTTACTCCAGAAGTACCAAATTTGCTGCTAAAAACACTAATCTGGGTGAACTCATTCGTATTTGATAGTAGTCCGAATTTTTTTTTTTTTAAATTGTCCTACATATTTTTCATAACTTTTGGTTCAGCGATTTTTTTTTCAAACTACTATAAAAACGTGAGCGATTTCATTTACGTAATTAAAAATTACATTGGTCTAAAATATTAGGATTACTGCTAGCCGGGCCTGATTCAGTGGCGTATACCTGAAAAACTCAGGGCCCCACGCAAAAAAATATCTTCGAGGCTCTTTTGTGAAAATCGATTAGATTTCAATTATCGAACATTTTAAATTCATTATATTAATTATCGTTTCTATTTATTTGGAGAAATTTTAATTCCATGTTATTATTTCAATTATTGAAAATTTTAAATTTGATATTATTAATAGGTTTTATGGGCGTTTTAATAATGCAAGTTCTTTGGAATCTACAGGTAATTTTCGTAAAATTAATATGGTTGTATTTTATTTTTTGTGTAACACAAACGTTTCCAGTGAAGTTAAAATTATTGTCCTAGTTGTATACAAATAGAAAGTATAACAAAACACTTCCGCAAAAGTTAAGCATATCTTGAAAATTTTATTCTGTTAGAGAACTAGCCATCTCTTTGTAATGCATCACGATCACACACACACACTCAGCGGTCGTTTGATAGCGTCTGGGGATCTTTTCCAATTTTTAAAACACTGAACATAAGTAAACAAATAAGTAACTATTAGGAATTATGGTTCAAAAAGCAGTTAAACTGTTTAAATTATTAACTCTTGAATATGAAAACCGCACTTAACATAATTCCACAAATGTTTTATATAATACACATAGTAAAAAAACTTCTCTTGACTTTGTTATAAAAAATCGCACAAATCTCTGTTCTTTCATCCCCGCGAAGAATATGTTTTAGTTCATTACATTCCGAAGGATGCGTAGTTATATGCAAACAAATGTAATACATAACACCTCATCCGCATTGGTACAAAAATTTCATTTACTGAACTGATATTTCTTTCACATTCTCTTGCTAATATACATGTATTAAAATATGGCTGTGAAAAGAGGCATCAAGTCGTCTGGAAAAAATGGATGCTTTCCCGTCATCCAGTTTTTATAAACTAAAACCGAGATAATGTTTCTAAATATTTATCTTATTTATTGGGGAAAATGCCAAAAAAAATTTTTTTTTAATACTTCATTCAAATCAGCCGTCAGAAATTACTTGCAGTTTTTTTAACAACCTTCACATGAAAAATTTTGTAAAATCTTTTTACTGAGGCAAGATGTCCTCGAAGCTGCGGGTCTCGCCCCCCCCCCCCCCACCTCGCAATGGGACTCGTGGCTTCGAGGGCAAAAAAAAAAAAAAATCGCTGGGGACTCGTGGCTTTGAGGGCCTCTTGCCTCAAAAAAATCGCTGGGGACTCGTGGCTTCGAGAGCCTTTTGCCTCAAAAAAAATCGCTGGAGACTCGTGGCTTCGAGGGCCTTTTGCCTAAAAAATCGCTGGGGACTTGTGGCTTCGAGGGCTTCTTGCCTCAAAAAAATCGCTGGGGACTCGTGCTTCGAGGGCCTCTCGCCCCCCCCCAAATCGCTGGAGACTCGTGGCTTCGAGGGCCTCTTGCCTCAAAAAAATCGCTGGGGACTCGTGGCTTCGAGGGCCTCTTGCCTCAAAAAATCGCTAGGGACTTGGGGCTTCGAGGGCTTCTTGCCTCAAAAAATCGCTGGGAACTCGGGGATTCGAGGGCCCTTTGCCTCCAAAAACAATAGCTGGGGACACGGGGCTTCGAGGGCCTCTTGCCTCCGAAAAAAAAATCACTAGGGACTCGTGGCTTCGAGGGCTTCTTGTATCAAAAATCGCTGGGGACTCGCGGCTTCGAGGGCCTCTTGCCTCAAAAAAATCGCTGGGGACTCGTGGCTTCGAGGGTCTCTTGCCTCCAAAAAAATCGCTGGGGACTCGTGGTTTCAAGGGCCTCTTGCCACAAAAAAATCGCTGGGGACTCGTGGCTTCGAGGGCCTCTTGCCTCAAAAATCCCTAGGGACTCGGGCCTTCGAGGGCCCTTTGCCTCCAAAAACAATAGCTGGGGACTCGTGGCTTCGAGGGCCTCTTGCCTCCAAAATCGCTGGGGACTCGGGGCTTCGAGGGCCTCTTGCCTCCAAAAAAATCACTAGGGACTCGTTGCTTCGAGGGCTTCTTGTCTCAAAAAATCGCTGGGGACTCGTGGCTTCGAGAGCCTCTTGCCTCAAAAAATCGCTGGGGACTCGGGGCTTCGAGGGCTTCTTGTCTCAAAAAATCGCTGGGGACTCGTGGCTTCGAGGGCCTCTTGCCTCAAAAAAATCGCTGGGGACTCGTGGCTTCGAGGGTCTCTTGCCTCCAAAAAAATTGCTGGGGACTCGTGGCTTCAAGGGCCTCTTGCCACGAAAAAATCGCTGGGGACTCGTGGCTTCGAGGGCCTCTTGCCTCAAAAAAATCCCTAGGGACTCGGGGCTTCGAGGGCCCTTTGCCTCCAAAAACAATAGCTGGGGACTCGTGGCTTCGATGGCCTCTTGCCTCCAAAAATTGCTGGGGACGCGGGGCTTCGAGGGTCTCTTGCCTCCAAAAAAATCGCTGGGGACTCGTATCTTCAAGGGCCTCTTGTCTAAAAATCGCTGAACCGCGGGGGCTATCGGTACGCCCCTGGCCTGATTAATTAAGGCGTTAGTGGCTAGCCCTTAGGCTAAGACATCTGAGTGGCTACCAAGGCTAAGACATCTGAGTGTGTGTTCCCCCCCCCCCCGCCCAACGAACTTATGACGGGCAATCATTATTGAAGTCCGTTAAAACATGAAACTCGAGCAGTATGCTTGTTACAATTAATACTTAGTGCATTTTTCAAACTAATAAATCACCTGCAGAGTTTTCATAAAATGTCATTGTATTTTCCACTGTTCTCACAAGATCATGAGTTAAAAGCTTAAGATTCCTAGATTTTGTCTTGGAATTTTTAATAATTTAGCATTGTACACTTTTCTTGCTGCATCTTTTTTGCTATGCAATGTGAAGTTACAGTGGATTTCTCCGGTTAACGGCTCCAAGTGTAAAATAGGGAAGTATGGATGGATGTTAGTGAAAAAACTGACACTGTCTCGCCAGCCCCGCTGTACACAGCGACATGAAAACGTTTACTCTTAGTGAGTCACACTGCCTTGAAATCTGTTCGTCTTCTAGTCACTGTTTGTGATCGAGTGGAAACCAAACGAGAGAAAACTAAAACTATTTTACTTCTCTCTGTATATAAATATATAAGTGTGCATCATTTGCGATGTAGCGGCATGTCTCTTGGACCCTTGGTGTCCGCTAGACTGCCCTTAATCCAACCGAGACCGCTAGAGAAAAGTTTACAGAGAGTGTGGCACTTGTATTGCTGTTCGAAAAGCCCGCAACTGCAAGAAACAACCTTCCCAACCATTACAAGAAACAACAAAGTTAATCTTAACAAGTTAGTAAAATCATGCAATGCATTGATCATGATATGCTTTCCAACATACCAGAAATCATTACTCAAGTTATGAAGATAATGGCTGTGGAATAAATCTCGCTCCTATGACCTGACCTTTGACCCCATTTCGATAATATTCAACAAAACAGGTAAAGTATACTTCCGGAACCGCATGATAAAGTTTTGTTGCAATCGAACCATTTTCACGTAAGTTATGAAGCATACGGGCGATGGCGTGGATCCCGTTCCTATGTCCTGACCTTTGATCCCATTTCGTCCATTTTCAACAGGGTTCGTCCCCAGGTTGTCTCATACCACATTCTAAAATTTCATCGAAATTGAACCATTTTTGCGCGAGTTATTGTGCGGAAAGGCAGACAGACACACAAACGGACGGACAAAGCTGGAGAATATATGCTTCATCAGGCTACGGTTGGAAAGCGTAACCAATTTTAAATCATTCTCTAGAAAAATGTTTCAGCCTCGTTTTGACATACAGATCCCCAGTCGAGAGTATTTATGCTGAAAGTAATAGCAAATGATTTAAAACCTTTCAAACAGGTAATTTTGCAGTAAATTTCCTCTGCTACCAGAACAACAAGCAATACAGGCATGTAGGGGAAATTAGAAATAGACTCAATCTCAAAATTTGGAACCAAGCAAAATATTACTTTAAAGCCTGAAGCCCTAGGAAGATATGTTATCGACTTATCAAGCAAGTCCTTGTACAACTTAGAGCCAAAACGTCTGCTCAACTATTTGATTAATTTCCAAACAGCCACAAAACCAAAGCCGTCGTTAGGGGTTTTTTTGCGGGTTGTAAGAACTAACATGAACAACTCAGAGCTCGGAAGGCTATAACAATCAGTCGTCTGTAGGTAATTTAGGGCCAGTGGTTCCAGGAAGGGGAGAGGGCGAAAGAAAGTAAGAATTTTTTAATTCTCTTTATTACCAGCTACAAAGGAATTCGGTGCAATCCCCCCACCCCCGATATATTCACACACACCTGGATCTGACTAGTTATGAAACTAGTAAACCAACAAAATAAAATGACAATGACAAATTGGTTGGCGGTGCTAGATATAGAATGTCGCCTTCTACTTCTTTCTTGCTGAGAATGCGTTGTCTTAATCGCTTTTCAAAAGTTTGTTTATGAAAATAGTACTGTACTTGTCCAATTTCTTTAAAAAACCTGTATATTTTTATACTTAAATCAAAATTGAACATCGTGACATGCACACACAACACCTCCCTACTCCTTAACTCCCTTTCTTCGAGCCAGTGATATTGCCTTGCACTCCTCTTCTTCAAAGGGCTCTCTCCTTTTCTGGAAACATTCGCGCTAAATTAGAAACAGGCAATTTCTCATAGCCCATTAAGTTGCTCACGGTGGTCGTTAAACCCCCAACTAAAGAAAAGAAAAACACATGAAAAGATCTTTTTCCGTAGGTTTGTATGCAAGGTAGCATAGGGAGAATGGACAGCATAAATGTATAACTAAAACAAACAAACAGTTGACTAAAAAAATCGGGAAGAAAATTTTAAAAACATGCACACTTTATAGGGTTGCCTACCAGATTCGAAACAGAACCGAGATCCTGACATAAAACAATCTGTTCTTTTTGGTTTTTTTAGGAGTTAATGACATAATAAGCAACTCCTATGGCTATAATATGGGGGCGACTGCCTACACTGAGGAGCAATTGAATTAGAGATGCCTGTCTAGTAACGTGTAGCACCACCTTTCGCTCTGATGACGGCGGCCATTCGTCTCGGCATGGACTTCGACGAGACACCGGAAGCGTTGGGAAGCCATACGGATCCACGACCCCTGAACAAGCTCCCACAATTCACGAAGATTTGATGGAGGGGGTCAGAGCCTCGAACATCTCTCTCGATGGCATCCCAGATGTGCTCGATGGGATTGAAGTCAGGCGACCTAGCTGGCCAAGGAAGCGAGGTCACGTCGGTGGAGTGTTCATCCAACCATTCAGATACAATTCGGGAGCGATGGCACGGTGCATTGTCTTGTTGCAGGATGAGGTCCCCAGTGAGATGCTGAAGACGCTCAAACGGGAGCAAATGGTCGTCCAGGATAACCCGGTAACATTGACCTGTGAGGGACGATGTCACATGACCAGGAGTCCCATTTTAGTCCACCTAAACAGTCCCCAGACGAGATTGCACCTGCACCAGCTTGAAGAGTACCCTGCTGGCAAGAAGGATCCATCGCATCATGTGGTTTGTGCCGTACTCGTATCCTGCCATCCGCACGTACCAACGTGAATCTCGACTCATCAGTCCAGGCAACAATTTCCCACATGTCTAGGGTCCAGTGGCGATGTTCCCGCGCCCATGCTAATCTTTGCACCCTGTGATGTGCGGTCAACAGCGGTACCCTCGTGGGATGATGGCTTCTGTACCCCATAGCGAGGAGATGGTTCTGGATGGTGTGGCTGCTTACACGTTTTTGCGCACCAGCGGTAAATTGCCGAGTGATTTCTTGCACTGTGGCCCGTCTTTCCGCTGTTACAATGCGAGCAAGCCGACGATGACTCCGCTCATCCACACGCTGTTGTCCACGGCAGTTGGCCCTTGCAGTGATGGTTTTAACGGATTCGATGTACTCACGGTGCACCCGTGACACAGTCTCGTTAAAATTCCAGTGCCTGCACGACTTCCGAGATGGAGTGGCCCATTCGTCGGGCCCCGACAATTTGCCCACGATCAAATGCGCTTAGATCCTTCGTCTTACCCATACTGCGTCCGACTCTTACTGATTCCCGACGCATCCCTCCTTATATTGTCGGATCACTGCATACGTCATGTCGTTTCCCTTTACAGGGCCGCCCACAACACCAAATTTGCATAACGCCAGCTGTCTCTAATTCAATTGCTCTTCAGTGTGTAGCCCTGCAGTTTGTAGGACTACAAGCGGTCGCCCGTCTTTAACTTAGGGCTTCTGGTTTCAGCGCAGGGGTAGAGCCGGTTTCATTTGACAGGCACATTAATCATTTCTCACCAAGGACTCGTACTTGGGCCCATCTTGAGTGAATGGTCGGAACAAACGCCCCCCACCCCTCGGCCACCATGGTGGTCTGGAGTTTTTCTGAAATGTAATTTTTGCTAATTTTTCATTTATGAAACTGCAATTTTATTTTTTTTTATTGGAGGTTTAACGACCACCGTGAGCAACTCAGTGGGCTATAAGCAGTCGCCCGTCCCTAATTTAGGGTCACTGGTTCCATTGAAGGGAGAGAGCCAGTGCCGAAAGACAAACACAACATTTATGCCTCACCGGGATTCGAACCCGGACCCCTTTCGGACGAATGATCAGAGGCCATCGCTTAGACCACTGCACCACCGGGGCGGCTAAAAGTGCAATTAAACTTCTATAAACAAACTTTCGTCCATTTCTTCCCATACCTGAAAAGAACAAAAATTCTGAAAGTCAAATATTAGAGATCTTTTTGCAATGTAAAATTTAATAATATTCTAATATGAAACTAAAACTAACATTAAATGAATAAACTTTCCGCTCATTTTTAGGTAAGTTATTCCTTCTCGTCTAACGTAGCAAGCCGAGTTTTGATAAATATGGGTAGCAACTAATAAGCCAGCAATCGCAAATGAAAATATGCGATCAAATGAGATTTTTACAAACTAATTAGCAACCGGCAATATTACTCCCATCGACCTAATTCTCTATTCAGAGCCGGAGCAAGCGTTTCTTACCTGGAAGGGCGAGACTGAGGAACTTTTGAACTTGGAATGCCCCTTCGATTTCAAAAGTTCTTCGCTTCCACTCAAATAGTTAGCAGTTTTCATTTTTTTATTGGGGGTTTAACGAACACCGTGAGCAACTCAATGGGTTATAAGCATTCTCCCGTCCCTAATTTAGAGCCACTGGTTCCAGGGAAGGGAGAGGACCAGTGCCGAGATTCGAAGCCGGACCTACGTAACTCTTACGAATGATCATAAGCCAGTGCTAAGACCATTGTGCCAGCGGCGCGACTGGCAGTTTTTATATTATTACATCCGTTATAGAAAAGCAATATTATGGCTCAAAAACTGCCCTTACAGTTTTGACTGAAAATATTGAAACTAGGTGAACACTCAAGTGCCGATGGTTGTAAATATCAAGTTTGTTTCTAGGTTTAAGGACATCCGTGCACAACTCAATGGGCTATAAGCAGTCATCCGTCCATAATTTAGGTCCATTGGTTCCAAGGAGGGGAAAGAGCCAGTGCCGTAAGACAAACATTCGAGCCCGGACCCATCATAAGCCAGTGCGTAAAACACCAAAGTTATATAAACGCCGGTCATTCCAGTCCGATCGCTGAGGACGGACGTCTTCGTGGGAGCTTCGAGTCTTGCAGTTGTTTTCAAAGAGTCTGCCTTATCGTACTCATCGTTTTCTGTTTCAGCAGACACTGCAGGTGAAAATGGTTCCAGTCAAGTCTCACCAGGGATTTCTACTTGTTGTTTCGCAAAGGGATGCACTGAAGCGTAAGATACCCAAGGCAAAAGTAGTGCCTCTGTTTTTACAGAGAGATCACAGTATTTTATCAATGTGATCCCACCAACTTATTTCCTCTGTATTTACGGAGAGATCACAATACTTTATCATTGTGATTTTACTCATTTTATTTCTTCTGTCATCGATGGACAGCCGAAATGTTAGATTGGATTCCAAGGGATAGGAAAAGACCCAGAAAAAGACCACATGGGAGAAGTATGCGGGAGTGACATGGAGGAGACTGGCACAAGACAGACCGTTGTGGAGGAAACTTGGGGAGACCTTCGTCCAGCAGTGGATTGGTAATGGTTGACAATGATGATGATGATGATGATTTCTTCTGTATTTACGGGAGATCACAGTATAACCACTGTGAGTTTACTCAACTTATTTCCTCTTTATTTGCAGGAAGATCACAGTTTTTAATCACTGTGATTTTATTCATATTCATTCTATTTCCTCTGTTTTTGCAGGGATATCACATTATTTAACCACTGTAACTTTCTTAGCTTAGTTATACACCACCACGGCATTTTATACTGTGATTTTCTTGGAATGTACTTCATCGCAGTGATGCAATTAAATGTTCTTTTCAGAGCACTTTTAAAATCATCAAGAAGGAAATATCAAGCTACATTATTTAAGAGATTATTTCACTGAACAATAATATAGTAATAAAAGCGGTCCTTTTCAGGGCACTTGCCCGGTAGCAATTAACAGCCATATCTCGCTCTGAATTTTAATTAACCGTCTCCACCCCGGTGGCGCAGGGTTCTAAGCGATGGCTTGTGACCAGCACGGCCTGATTATTATTATTATTATTATTTTATTGGAGGTTTAACGACCACCGTGAGCAACTCAATGGGCTATAAGCAGTCACCCGTCCCTAATTTAGGGTCACTGGTTCCAGGGAAGGGAGAGAGACAGCGCCGTAAGACAAACACAACATCCATGCCTCACCAGGATTCGAACCCAGACCCCGTTCGGACGAATGATCAGAGGCAATCGCTTAGACTACTGCGCCACCGGGGCGGCACGGCCTGATTAAGGGGAGTGCTATAGGGGCTACAACCTTGGGGCCTGCCATTACCAATGGCCCAGGACGCATACCTGGGCAAATAATAGAGAGAGAGGGAGAGAGGTTTATAAAAAAGTTTTACTTTTGTCTCCAATGATTTCTACTTGGTCAGAAACAGAGGCTGGAAGACGAACAGATTTCAAGGCAGTGACTCGCCAAGGGTAAAGTTTTCATGTCGCTGTGTACAGCCGGGTCGGTGAGACACTTTCAGCTTTTTCACTATCATCTACCCACAGTGGCGTACTTTGGAGGCTAGCTGCAAAGCCCATAGAATGTACGAATAAAAGTAAATTAAATATATACAAATAAAAGCCCATTAGCAACGGTATTAAGATATATCGATGCTTTTGCTGCGAAAAAAACACTTGCGGATTTGCTTCCTTTGACTTAGAGAATCAGTCTGGCGGGCGAAGACCAACTGGTCTCCTTGCAGCGGGATGGTGTCATAGTGAGGGGAGTGCTAACACTTGCGGATTTGCTTCCTTTGACTTAGAGAATCAGTCTGGCGGGCGAAGACCAACTGGTCTCCTTGCAGCGGGATGGTGTCATAGTAACGCAAACAGCTCTACCAAGCAGTCTTCGCTGTTCTGATCCGAAGATCTTCGATACGGTCGCCAGCTAGCGTTTCCATGACAACAAGAATCAGCAGGTGGAGGGAAATGCTTTGGCAACGGTTCGCTCAGAAAAGAGAAGACTTAGACTACATTAGTCACTCGCATGCTCCGACCGCTAACAGTTAATATGGAATATCAATTTTGGCGTAAGTCATTGGAGTATCGTTGACGGAAACTGCTGATTTTGAAAACTTACTGAAATTTTCACAAAAAATAATTTTGCTTAATTTTCAGCTCGAGAAATCATTCGCTATTGATGTTTTCATTTAGTAATAAACAATATATCTTACACATTTGCTTTATTTTTGTACCTAATCATTCTAATGAATAAGGCGCTTCCTCCATCTGTGCTGGCGATAACGGTAGAGAAAGTGCATCGTGGCGTAATGACTGCTTTTTCTCGGCGGAGATTTCCCCGACCTGCGTGCATATAGTACAATGAACATATTTGCTATCAAGGGATAAAATTTGTGATCCTACATTTAATCAACGGTTAATGCTGTTAACGTAAAATTTTTCCACATTGTAAGCTGTGGAAAAATGCATCACATCCTAATGCTTGCCGCCATTTTGCCAACTCTGTTGGTGTTAATGAACTTACTTTTAAGCAGTAATGAACTTCATTCGAGAACATAAACTTTTATTTTATAACAACAGTCATTCGTCCGTCTCATAACAACTCCGCCATTACCATACACACCTCCTTGCCACAAACTCCCCCTAGTAATTCTTTATTATGTTACAGTTGTGTAAATAAAGGTTGATACAAGTTCTTTATATGCTGCATAACTTGTCCGATAACCTACAGTTCGGTACAAAACACTTTCGCCCATACCTAAAACAGAACTGAACAGATTCTAGTCCGACATTTAGCTACACTATAAATTTATCTCCCATTAAGTAAAAACAGAGTTGACGTACTATGCCTTCTGTATAGAAACTTCAAATTTTCTGGAACTCCATACAATATAATTACACAAAGTAATAAATAAAAAATACTCAAGATAAATACCGATTTTGCACTGATGAAATCATAAACACCATATAATCCTATGATGCAGGGGCGGTTCGTCAATAGAGGCCAGAGGGGCAGGGCCCCAACTAAAAATATAAAAATTTCTATTTCTAGAAATATTTTTTTTTGCCCTGATTCTTATTCTCTCTCTTAACTACATGGTGATAAACCTTTCCCTTCAAAAACCATTACCTAAGGGAAAAGTTTCCTTCCAAAACGAAAAACTATTCCCTGAGGAAAGAGATCACGTTCAGAGTGTGAGATTATTGGGGCCAGCTCCAACAGGCCCCACTAACATCACTACGCAAGCGAAGAGGGGACGATTTCCTCCCGTTTCATTCAGTATGAAGACTTACATACAACACTGTCTTAACCGCGTGTGCAAAAGCTGTGGTGCCAGATCTATCTGGCCCCGTGCTAATTCGATTGGCCTGGAGAGTATCCATTTCCTTAACGCCGTGGGTTGACAGAGAAGCTTACCCCGACCAGGCTCAATGGTGGTGGAAGGGTTTCAAATGTAGCAAAGCTCAGTTAGTTGTTTTTTCTGTGTGTGTCTCTCATGGTGATGTGTTGTTCCTTTGTGTCGTGACTTTTTTGCTTGTCGAGTACAATGAATGGAGTGAATATTTTGTTAAAATCTCCGTTCTTTGCTTTAAACCTGGAAGAAAAGCTTTACTTAAAAAAATTCAGTGCTTATCACCCCAAGAATTTTTAGGTTGAGCTTCACTTAAAAAACACAGTGCTCATCATCCCAAGAATTGGAGTCGAAAAGCTTCACTTAAAAAAACTTGGTGCTTATCAGCCCAAGAATTTGAGCTTCCAAAAGTATGAAGTTTACAAAGCGCTTTGCAGAACTAATTTCAGCCGCCCTGGTGGCGCAGTGGTCTAAGGCGCTGGCCTCTAATCATTCGTCCGTAAGGGTCCGGGTTCGAATCCCGGTCAGGCATGGATGTTGTGTTTGTCTTACGGCACTGGCTCTCTCCCTTCCTTGGAACCAGTGACCCTAAATTAGGGACGGGTGACTGCTTATAGCCCATTGAGTTGCTCACGGTGGTCGTTAAACCTCCAATAAAAAAGAACTAATTTCAGTTTTAACTAAGATGATTTTCTGTGTTAAAAATAAAATAAATGAGAAAACCTGTACGTATAATTTGAACATGAGTACATATATGTTTTTAGGTTTAACAAATTCTTTAAAAAAAAAGGTTAAACCTTTCAAGTAATACAAATACAAATGGTAGTATGGTACTCATTCTATATGGGACAAAATTCATGAAATATTCCCTCCCTGCATATATTTGGAGTTATTATTTTTTCACTGCATTTTTTCATCCTGTGAATCCTGTGATTATTCCTCAGTTGAGAAATCTGAAGAAACACAAAGCACAACTAACATAAATTAATGCTCATATGTTTTAAGGTAAAAATTTTATTTAAAGAGTTTTAACATTTTCCTATTAATAGTTATGCATTCTATTCTGAGGAAATGTTTTTCGTGTGCAATACAATAGTTGACACATTCCTATCTGATTTGGGCATTATTATGAGTTAAGGTGGTAAACAGAGGCAGAGTAAAGGAATCTTGGGGGTGGGGTGCGGTGGGGGTCTGAATAGTTGGCCTAATAATGACAGTTTTTCTTATTTCATTGTTTGGCTTCGGCTACTGGCCCCACCTGTTTCAGTTGCCACGAGCCGCCACTGCTATGATGGTTAGCGTGAACGATCGGCGCACAACTCCTGAACGCCCCCTGGCGAGCTGTGACAGTAACAATCCGTTTTTCAAACTGTTGACAGCACGAAGAGTCGTATCACCTGACTTATCATACACCGTGGCTCCAGGTAGAAATCCAGGTGTACTAAAAAGGAAATCAACCGTAGTTTGGGGAGGAAATATCATATAGAACAAAGTAGTATGCTAAAAAACCCCAACACCGACAGCCAAATAACCTTGAGAGTGAAAGGCCGAAGACTCGCAAAAAAAAAAAAAAAAAAAAAAAAAAGTGAGTCAGGAGAACGGTGTGTTCGAGCTCTAAAAAATGCAGAAGAGTCAGAGATCACGTTTGCTAACAATTTAACTTTTAGCCCTATAAAAAGTTTCAACACCCCTAGATCAACCAGGAACCTTCTGAAAAGAAGTCCCTGGTGAAAATAAAAAGACAAAAAAAAAAAAAAAAAAAACATTGCACATTAGTGCCGATTGGGGATCGAAGCGTTTATTTTTAAGAAATATTTTGCCGCCCCGGTGGCGCAGTGGTCTAAGGCGCTGGCCTCCTGATCGTTCGTCCGTAAGGGGTCCGGGTTCGAATCCCGGTGAGGCATGGATGTTGTGTTTGTCTTACGGCACCGGTTCTCTCCTTCCCTGGAACCAGTGACCCTAAATTAGGGACGGGCGACTGCTTATAGCCCATTGAGTTGCTCACGGTGGTCGTTAAACCTCCAATCAAAAAAAAAAAAAAAAAAAAAAAAAAAAAAAGAAATATTTTGACTAAAAGACAAACTCTAAAAGGTGATCAATAAGAAAATAGTCAGTAGCAATAAAATCTGCGCAAAAAAAAAAAAAAAGCCTACACTTTTTAAATTCAACTTGAAAACTTTAAATCGACGAACGAAACTCCTGGCCCAATAAGTGCAAGCACAACACTCCAATAGCGTTTGAACAAGTAAAAGATGGATTCTCTGCTATACCAGAAATCACCGATTTCTGGATAAAACTAACGTTTAAAAGGTTCTCTGCCTTTGAAGAGTCTAACTATTTAATAAAAAAGTGTTTTCTAAGCTCTGGGAAGCGATCTTCGTTCGTTTGGCATATACACGAATTTTTCCCGTACTGCATTCAGAGGCAAGAACTAGTAGCCTGAAAAAAGACTTACGGTCTCGATTTCCTCTATTACCGCAATTCATAATGTCACAAAATCCAGGCATTTTGGCTTCAAATTTTCTATAAACACCGACCGCTAATGATTGCACTTTACACGCTAAGTACAGGACAGCCAGCTATGCTTGTCCTTCAGGAACTTGCAGGGACTGTTGCCACCCCTCCACTGAAACTTCTCGATGACGTCACGTTTCTAAGGGTCATTTCTTTCTAAGGGTTGTTCAACACCTTCCTAAAATCCTCTACATATGATCTGATCTAACCGCAAACCGTAGTAATTGACCAGCTGGTGTTTGTAACTCTTCTGTACTCTTGTTAATCTGTTGAGGCTAGTGATTGTGAGCCGTTAAGGTTGACACCGAAAACTAATTACGTTGTAACACCAAATTATATTTTTTCATTATGTTTCTAGTTTTTGAATTATTCATCATGTGAGGGTACTTGTAATCAGTTGAGGATCATTGACGATATTTTGACGTCTTCTGCTTTCTTCACAAAATATTGCAAGTAATATAATATTTTTATTCATTACATTCTGAGTAGGGATTTTAAGTGTATGGTTTCGTGTAAACTTATAATTTGTTACAAGGCTTTCTTAGATGAGTGGAAAACTGTGCAATATACAAAATGATAACGCGAGGGGGTGTTAATCTGTATCCTGGTCATTATCGGGTTTAGGTTACTTTCAGTATGATCTGAGGAATAATTTTGTTTTCAGTTTAAAAGCACTTGCTGCATCTGTTCTGTTTGCAGCTATTTCGGTTCCAGAAAGGTAAGGTGTTAGGATATAAGAATTCCAAGACTATTTCGGATATGTGACCGGATTGCGTTTTGTATCAGGAACTGCATGATATGTCCTTCAGCAATTTTGAGTCATCGTTGCCCGCAGAATTCATGAGTTGTCATGCTGACACTTAATAACCGTTTAATTGAAACCTTTCGTTAACTTATCTAACTTTTAGCATGGGAGACATGGTAAACATATATGTTTTTTCTCACATGGTAGGGGACGTTTGCGTTGGAAAAGATATCTTGTATTTCTTTGTATGGCTCATCAGGATTTCTGAGATCTTGTGCCAAATTTAAAACATTCATGTTCTGATTTTGAGATAGATTTGGAGTTAAAGTTCTCAGCCACTTATATTTTCGACTGAATGCAAGAACAACTGATGATTCAAGCCCAAAAATAAAGTAAAGGAAGCATGGAAGAGGCTATTTGTTGTTTGGGTTTAGCCTGGAATTCTGGGTTTTATTCTAAGCATGGAAATCCAGGTTTGCCAGTTTTGCTTAGGAATTCTCAATCATGTCATTTCTGAAAATGCTATGAAGTGGTAACTAATTAAAAGTGCTTTTCCAGATTCAAACCTGTCGTACACGCTGCAAAGAAGGCTACTTCTATTATTTTGGCAGCTGTATCAATATCAAATAAAATTTTTTACATGTTATTCAATGAGCTAATTTCAGAATTGACAACAATCACTGTGGTATGTTACAGCATCAGGACTTGAGTATCCAGAGCTGAACTCATATCCATAGTTTGCCTAAGTGTTCTGAAGTGCAAAAATTTCATTTTTGAAGGGTAATTTCACAACCTTTGGGAGATATCTAAGACCACTACCATTAGGGGAAGTGGTTGTATCTCAGGTCAGTTTTTTTGGTAAATTTTTAAAAAATTCAGTTGAACTCCTAGTTTGAATTTTTTTGAAGATTATCCATACATTTATCTTTTTAATACTATTTTTGATTTAAAGATAATTTTAAAAAGAACCTTGTAAAAAAATAATAAAATAGAAGAATGCGAAGTGACCCTAGGGTCAGCAGGTGTTGTACCTTGGGTCAAAATTATAAAAAATAGATGAAATGTAAAAACAACTTTATTTCACACAATAGAACACAATATAGAATAAAAAAAACTATGCTACTAAATGAAAACAATCACCACTAAAGAATGTGGAATTAAGTGTTTCAAGTTATTAATTTTAAATAATGTTCATTTAACAAACATCATGTACACTAAAATCCACTTGAAAAGAACTTTGACAAACTTGTCGTTCAGATCGTCCAGTACTGATTGGTGCAGGCAGTTTTCTCTGTTTGTTATCACTGTCAATGGTATAAACATCTTTTTCTAGAACAAATTTGTTTGTATCACCACAATGCTTGTAGTATTTTACTTCCAATTCTCCTTCACCCAAAAATCCTTAACAACTTGTGCCACAAAATATGAAACTTTTTTTTCCCCTGTTAATTTGGTTAAAACAAAACTTCCTTCTGATATAGGCCTATCTTCCATGTCTTCATCTCCTTGTTTGTATTCAGTAACTTTGCCCAATGTTGCATCTTCATCAGTAGAATCTGTGATTGCTATATAAAAATCTTCATCAGAACTGGATTCAAGAATAATTTTTTCCCTTGGAATTTTGTTTTTTTATGACTGCTTGATACTTGTTTTTTATTATACTCTTTTGTATTTCTTCCTTTTGTGGTGTGTTTGTCAATATTCTTGTTTTTCCCACATTTCTTTCCACCTGAAGCCTTTTTTCCAGGTTGTGCTTTAGGAAAAGGTCTAATCATTTGAGGAGATTTTGTAACAGGGGATGCTAAAAGACTTGAAGAGAGTGTAGGCTCAGATGCAGTGGCATTTATTCTGGAAACATTCTTTGTTCTGTCAGGTGCACTTTCAAATTAGATGCTTTTAAAAACAAATACTGGAGATAATTCCATTGATATGATAAATTATTTTCTACATATATTGTAAATATCTTAAGTTTCTTTTTATTTTTTTATGAACTAGTAGGCATTTTGGTGGATCAGTGGTTTGCAAATTTTAGTGGTCCGCTAAGCCTGTAGAAGATTTATTTCTAATTTTAGCACTGTGTAGCACTGAGGTCAAGGTTCACAGTGTTTTGTTTTTTATCAAACAATGGCCCCTGAGGGAAATAGTGATACTTAGCAATAAACAAAGCATGCAAAACATGTAGTTGTTCACTCCAAAAACAAAAGAACCCAAACTAACCAGTCTCCAAAACCAATTCTTTTAGATCTGGGTAGAGGGAAGAGAACAGATTGAGAAGGTGCAGAGTAGCTTTTTTTCCATTCAAAGCTGCCCTTTAATGTAAAATTAACTTGTATGTGCTATGATTAAATCAAGCTTTCTACCTCCTTTTGCAGGAGTGCTGACCTTCTCTAACTTCTTCCTCCAATTGATCACTGATAGCTGCAATTGCGTGAAGGGAATCAAATCCTCTCATCTCATGTTAAGCGAATTGTTTGGTTTCTAAAAACAGATCAGCTTGAAGGAACATAGAGATGGAAAAGAAAGGCTGGATGTGAGATAGGAGTAAAAAGGCAAAAGCAAATTGAAGATGATGTGAAGCTGTTTCAACAACAGGCAATAAAAGATGTGGCACAAGCTTTGCAGATTGACAGTGGTTTTTGTTTGTCTATCTACAAAAAAAAAAAAAAAAAAAAAAAAAAGGAAGAAGAAACAACCTTTCAAGTAATACTTATGGTGTAATTTTTTTGCATTAGCACTTTGCTATTTGGTGAAATCACATCCGGCCGCCCTAGTAGGGCAGTGACCTAAGTGCTGGCTTATAACCGTTCGTTCAAGAAGTGTCCGGGTTCAAATCCCGGTAGGGCATGAATGTTGTGTTTGTCTTGTGGCACTGTGGCATCCTCTCTTCCCTGGAACCAGTGGTTCTAAATTAGGAATGGGCGACTGTTTATAGCCCATTGAGTTGCTCACCATGGTTGTTAAACCTTCAGTTAACCTCTTAATGCCCGGACAAATTCCGGGGCTAGCTCTACTGCCCATATTGTTCTATCCCGGAAGATTTCCGTGGTCTGTTTAGTGCTCAATGCGTTCATGCACGAAATATTTCCGGGCCCATTTTGCTAATTTGAAACTATTCTTTCATTTGATGGATATCACACTTGTGAATGCCCGTATTATATATAGGAAAAGTGGTGCTGAAAAATGCAGTCTTTTACAATTTAGACATAAAGTCATTCACAAGCTTTTAAAGAAGTATGCAATGAACAGGAAATCATTCAAGGGAGGAAGACCCTCAAAAACAAACCCACCTGTTCGTCTTACTGAAAGACACTTCCCAACTCATATCCCAGCCACAGGAAAGAAGAAGTTTCCCAGTAGAGTATGCCAAGTTTGTCCCAGAAGAAAAGAAACAGGATCGGAATGTAAGCTGTGTGGGAACATCCCATTACATCCAGAAGGCTGCTTTGAAAATTTTCACACCAAAAGAAAGTATTGGAATTTGTTTATATAATTTTGCTCAAATTATGTATTTTTTATATTAACTCACCTAAATTGTTGTAATATACTCTGCCTTCATGACAAAAACATATGTAATCTGATTATTGTATTCTTTAATAAATTCTTGTAAGATGAATTTAAATGATCAACCTATTTAAAAACCTACCCTGGGAGGTGTGACATGGTAATAATGAAGACACCACTGAAGGGGTTAAACAAGTTAGTAAAATCATGCAATGCATTGATTATGATACGCTTTCCAACATACCAGAAATCATTACTCAAGTTGTTACTCAAGCTATGAGGATAACTGCTGTGGAATAAATCTCACTCCTGTGCCCTGACCTTTGACCTCATTTCGATGGTATTCAACAGAATTGGTTCAGTATACCTCTGGAACAACATACTAAAGTTTTGTCGCAATAGAAGCATTTTTAGTCAAGTTATGAGGATAACGGCTGTGGAATAAATCTCGCTCCTGTGCCCGGACCTTTGGCCCAATTTCGATGATATTCAACAGAATCGGTTCAGTACACCTCTGAACAACATGCTAAAGTTTTGTCGCAATCGAAGCATTTTTACATGAGTTATAACGCATAACGACAATGGAATAGATCCTGCTCCTGTGTCGTGACCTTTGACCCGATTTTGCCATTTTCAATAGGGTTGGTTCCCTACCACATACTAAAATTCAATCGAAATCGAGACATTTTAACACAAGTTATGATGCATACGGGCAATGGAATGGATCCCGCTCCTATGTCTTGACATTTGACCTCATTTCGCCTATTTTCAATAGGGTTCATCCCCAGGTGGTCCCCTACCACATACTAAAATTTCATCGAAATGGAACCATTTTTATGCGAGTTATTGTGCGGGCGGACAGAGAGACAGATGGACAAAGCTGGAGCATATACGCTTCTTTAACCTACCATTGGAAAGTGTAAAAAAAAAAAAAAAGAAATCACACCCTGTTCATGTCACTATATCTCGTGCATATTGACAATGAGTAACTGCACCAAATCAGTGATTTTCCACGATAGGTTAGCTACACAACAAGATTTTCTTGGCATTTAGTTCTCACAATTGTGAGTTAGCAGCTGTTTTTTTTTTTATCATTGGACGTTTGGTACGGGATGCAATGCTAGTTGTGAAAGTCACGTGAGCTTCCAGGTTAACATTTTATATGCACAAAACTGCACAGTGTGTATGCAAATATCGTAAGACTGGTTGGTTTGCAGCATGTACTGTTTGCCTTGTACTACTTGGTGTGTGTTCCAAATTCCAATTCTGGGTAAGATACAGACAGACAATGGTGAGTGTATTATCCAATTCCCGTATCCGTACTTACGTTGGTTAACTTTACCAGACAAGTGGAACATCGTTTTGTCACTGAACACAAGTCTCTTGATGAAACTGTCTGTCTCTATGTTCTACTGCTGCATTCCATTGCAAAATTGGAAGCGGCAATTGTGATCATCTTGTGTCGGAGCTTACCCTAACTGTTGTCTATACGGCTTCACACGGAGATAGCCTATGCAAGATACTCCACACTGTTTTCTGTGGGATTTCCAGCTGCTCAGTGGCACACCTGGTCGACTCGCGGGGACTTCAATGAAAGGATTCCCTCACTCTGTTGACTGTTTTCTGCAGTGGACCTGGTTGGGCCGCCACGGTGGCGTAGTGGTCTTTAAGTCAGGGCGCCTAGAAATTTGGTCCTGGCGCCCAACTTTTTTTACCTCAAATTTCGTAATTTGCAGTCATTACTTTGAGTTCATAGATGCAAAATGTAACTTCAACAAATTGTAATTTAATAAAATCAAAAAACTGAAATTTTCTGCTTTGATCGCAGTTATAAATTCTGTCAGCTTTTATCCTGAACCGCGTGTTTCAAGCAGAGATACACCATGAAATCTCCGAGTCACATGACTAACCTTGTCAGGTCAGGTCACTGAAGCATTGTAGATCACACTATTTGGTTTAAGCTGCCGGCCCGGGAGCAGAAACAGAGAGATGCGGCGACACCCGTTGCAGATTCTCGGAAAGGTTTGCAGACTTTTTCTATTTTCTTAACATTAATTGTTTTTAAGATTTCTTTAAATTTTAAAACAAAGGAACGGAAATGGTCATGCATTTTTAACATTGGCTCCCGTTTAAGATGTAAAGCTGTAATCGATAGATCATGCAGACAACTATAATAGATAGATGCCCCCCCCTATTTTATTTTAGCTTTCATTCTTCCATATTTCTCAAACAGATAACTTCAACTTGATGAGATATAATTGCTTTTCTTGATCTTTGAATCTTGGAAGCGATATTTTTATGCACTTTGAACGTACCACTCACGTTTGATGTGTGCGTGGTGGTTAAAAGGGCATAAAAACATTTCAGGAGCTAATGGTCGCAATTCCTCCTTTTTTCTTTTTTTTTTTTTGCCTGGAGGCCTAAATTTTAATCTAACTGAAAGTTAAATTAAGGCGATTTTTTTTTTCCGTTTTTACGAAAGCTATACCGTATTTTTAAAGTGTTTTTATCTGTTTCCGTGCACGTTGGCTTTCCGTAAGTCTACGTTGCAACTTTTTTTTCCTTTGGCTTTCACATAGCTTTCTTTACTTCAGTATTCAGTTAGATTAATAAGGTGCCTTTGTTTTTGTTCTTCCTCTTTATTTTTTATAAAACCATATTTTTACACATTTTTATCGCCCGTCTTCCGTTTTTCTTGGTCGCATTACGAGACATTCTGGAACTTGATCACAGTTTTTCCATTTTTTGGCTTCAGATAGCTTCACTTCAGTTAGATTGTTGCTGTATTTTTTTTTTTACAAAGTCCATATTTCTTAAGCGTTTGCAACATTCCATTCCGTTTCTGCGGCCGTGCAGCATTTCGGAAGTTGACGGTCACATTTTATTTTATTTATCTTTTTTACTTCCAGATGGCTTTATCTTGAATTTTTTTAATTCTAAAACCACATCTTTATGTATTTTTTAACGCCCCTGTTTCCAAAGAAGTATTATGCGGTACTCCAAAAGCTGAGGGTAGCAATTTTTTTTTTTTAGCTCTTATTTTCTTCCAAATAGCTTCATCTCAGATTTATGAGGTTAAAAGTTTTTTTCCCCACATTCTTTTTTATGTTTAGATTTTTATCAAAACTGTAGAACCCTGAAATTTATAGACCAAATTTGAATTTCACTTAGCAGTAAGTAGTTTGGGTAGTAGGCAGTGCTTAATACACTTATATTATTACTCTTTGTTCCGACATCACCACCATGCATTATGTCTGTGCACGATACTTTGAAATTTGTTGTCGTTTCACCTGGCTCCTTCCTAGATCTGAAGCTTATTTTTCCAGCCGTGGTCTAATCAATGGCCTCTGATCATTTGTCCGAAAGGGGTCCGGGTTTGAATCCCGGTGAGGCATGGATGTTGTGTTTGTCATACGGCACTCGCTCTCTCCCTTCCCTGGAACCAGTGACCCTAAATTAGGGATGAGCAACTGCTTATAGCCCATTAAGTTGCTCACAGTGGTAGTTAAACTTCCAATTAAAAAAAAAAAAAGATCTGGATGGCCTGGATTTTTGCCTGAGCATAGGCATCTAGTGTTCTGGAATTTTTCATACCACTGGTGTATTGTTTTATCTGTTGCTACATTCTCTCCAAGTCGAGCATGAAAGTGCTCTTGAACCATGATAATAGACTCGGTTTTGGCATATTCCAAAATGCAGTAAATCTTCTCTGTGCCTGACACTATCCTGACTGATGGGAATTCTCTCTACCAGTCAAGGCTTCCCTCTAGCAGTCAAATCTGTGCCAATTCCCCAGTGTGCGCACATACAAAACTTGGAGAATATTTCTATCACCGTGCGCTGTGTTTCCGTATCCCATAGCGTTATGGCTTGCCAAAATCCTGGAGGCCATTATTATGACTCGCCCTGTGTTATTTCATAAATTTTCTTAAGCAAAAATTAAAATGCAAATTAATATTACTTAAAGCATTTTCTGTGAAAAACTTCAGTTTATTTGTGGTGACAATGTTGTAGGCAATTACAAAAAAAAAGAAATAATAATATTGAAAAATTACTTATGAGCCAGCACTCTCCATCTCAATTCAGGCAGGGGGTGTCTGGTCACTGTAACTAATTTTTTTGAAAAAGTATATATGATACCTCTACTTGAGTTATTAATCATCCTAAAAGGATCCCCCTCCCAAATCCCCTCCCCCCAGAGTTAACGAGTTTGAAATTTGTCCCTTTTTTTTGCCGATTTTATCACTTCTCGAGAAACATGCATTTGCCTAATTTAAAATATCTCGACAACTATAAGTCCTAGAGAGCTGATTTTTTTTTTGCTTTAAAGCTCTTTAAAATTCTTTAATTTGATGTGTAAGAAAAGTACCACATGTAGACATGAGCCATTTAAAAATTTTGTTCAAATTAGAAGAAAAAAATTGTCCATGTGCATACATCACAATTTTTTTCCACTAGTATTTTCTGTACTGAACCTTTGCTATTAAGCTTGATCTGAAGTGGCCTCAAAGTGCTTTTAAAGCAATTTTTTTTCTTACCATGAGTTATACCTAGGGCTAGTTATAAACCCATAAAATAAAAAAAAAAAAAAAAAAAATCAAATTTAGCCCAACTTTACGGCAGTTTTTCTCAAAAAAGCCAATTTCTGAAAATCTGTGAGGAAGTAGTCCTATTATTAATATTTGGTTTAGCAGCATATTACTAAAAACAAAAATCCTTTTTGAGGGAAAAATATGTAATTAAGGGGTTTTTAGCAATAAAATTTCACTTGGCAATTTTTTGGTAACTAACGGGTTTAAAATTTCTTTTTGGCGACCCGGTGGCGCAGTGGTCTAAGCGATGGCCTCTGATCATTCGTCCGAAAAGGGTCTGGGTTCGAATCCCGGTGAGGCATGGTTGTTGTGTTTGTCTTACGGCACTGGCTCTCTCCCTTCCCTGGAACCAGTGACCCTAAATTAGGGACGGGTGACCGCTTATAGCCCATTGAGTTGCTCACGGTGGTCGTTAAACCTCCAATCAAAAAAAAAAAAAAAATTCTTAAATTATTAGCTTATGTTGTGAAGATTAATTTCATTACAATATACAATATCAGAAGTAATCTAGGCCTGTTAGCAAAAAATTAAAATTTTAATGCTTCTAATTGTAAATTCTAATTGTGAATTTACAAATTTTAATGCTTCTAATTTGTAAATTCACTTACTTGATCAGTCTACCACATGATCAAGTAAGTGAATTTACAAATTATAAGAGGGAGAACAATTCTTCAGTTCCTCTCATCCACGAACTTGTGAAGATGCCCCAGTTGGCCGATAAGAGCTGGTGGCTTTACCTTCAGCAGAACATCTCTTAGCTTGGCAGAGCAGGTGATAATTTTTACATCTGTGGACCACTTGAAGCCATTTGTAGGCACACGAGGCACCATAAATGCCACAGTAATGTCACTGGGCTCATGAAAAACTTCAGTCATTCTTGCCATCCACCATTGTTCATCATCTGTACATGAGATGAAATCTCCAATGTCGAATTCATTGATAGAATGTTTGACCTTCCTGTGTCTTTGTTTTGGCTCATCTATAAGTAACTTATTTTTTGAAGTGAATGTTTTACAGTCCGTGATGCATGCATTCCACTTGTGTCAACTGACTACAGAGGGGTAGATTGAATTCCAACTACCTGTTTGACATTGCTCTCTCTTCTTCATTGTTCTGAATTCCTCAACACATTCCTTTTCAAGAACTTGTATTAGGTGTACAAATAAGTTTTAAAGAGTTTTAAGACAACGCAACATGTAATTTGAGAGAAAACAACAATATCTTTATGAATCAAAATATGCACCTTCATTATCTATCGCCTTCTGCCATCAGTCTGGCAGCTGACAGATTCCAACCGTGAATAATACTTCGTCGTGCGACGCAATGAAGTTGTCAACCCATTTTTGCACTTCGTCACATGTCCGGAACCGTATAGCAGACAAACCATGTTGCATCGATCGGAACAAATGATAGTCTGAAGGGGCTATGTCGGGTGCTCCAAAACTTCCCAGCCAAGCGCCAATAAAGTTTTCTCGACCGATTTCGTGACATGCGGCTTAGCATTGTCATGCAGCAATTTCACAGGACGCAATCCTTTACTTGTGAATGGATGTTTCCGACAGATTTCCTAGTTCAATCACAGCAATTGTGGCTTTTAGCAGTCAGCAGTAACAGTTTGACCCTGTTCGAATTGTTCATAATTGAGCACACCCTTCATATCCCACCAGATGCACAGCAGAACTTTCTTAGAGTGAATATTGCGTTTCGGTGTGGAAGTCATTTCTTCACCGGGGTCTAGCCAGTGTTTTTTACATTTGGGATTGTCATACCATACCCACTTTTCATTACCTGTAGCAATTTTCTACAGGAAAGACTTTCTGTGTTGTTTATTTAACAGATTTTAACACTTCATGACACGCTCATCCTTGTTCCTCTGGCTCAGGTCATCTGACACCCATTTTCCTTCCTTCTGAATCTTTCCCATTGTGCGTGAATGATTGGAAATGGTTTGTTGAGTTACCCCCAGTTGTTCAGCTAGTTCTTTTTGCATTTGAGACGAATCTTCATCCAGGAATGCTTGCAGTTCCTCATGTGCAATCTTCTGTGGGGCGCTGCTACGTTCTCGATCTCTAACATCAGAATCACCTGCTTTAAACCATCTAAACCAAACTCACACGTGATTTTTGATACAATATTCTCCCCCAGAACAGAACAGATTGATGCACATGCTTTTGCAGCACCATGAGTGAGATCATCTCATACTATGGCAAAACTCCATTTACTTCGTTAGAAGTATGCTACACAAGTGAAAATGGAGACTTGTGTGTTCTGCCAGTGATAACTTCATATTTCATTTGGCAGAACTACAGACCAATTCTCAGCAAAGTCAAAGTGCAGAACAAGATTACAGTCTTCATCAATGGAGTTCTTTAGAGCAGCTATTCCTTCCCTCTGAATTTTTCTAATATAACTGTGCAAGATTCCCTTCATAATCCATTTTTGTATGTGCAAGAAAAATCCTTTTAGATTTTTTTTTAATTAGGTCCCCAGATTCCTAGAGTGCAAAGGTAGCTTCATTTTCTTTCAGACCCAGATATTCTGAAATTATTTCACTTGATCCGGGCCATTCACCACATTCTTGCAGCCAGCACTTAGAAGGATTTGCACAAACACAGTGGGTGAAGAGGTCTTTTTCTTCAATTTTGTTCCCTGTAATATTTTTCATTGAGTTGCATAATAGTTTTACATTGGTACAATATACATAAGTGTACACACCTCTTTTACTGGCTGCAACTTTACCCACTTTGGTCTCAATGAATAAAATTTGGAGTGTCCAATCTTTTTCTCTGAGTAATCTCTCATCTGACAGTACCATGGACCTCATCATAAAATGTTTAACCTTCTTTACCTTTTCACCATTTTGTACAACTGTTATTACATCATTTTTATCTGGACTCTGTCTTGAGCAATCTCTTCTGTCATCTATGAAGTAAGACTCAGCTATTTTGATGGTTTCAGTATCTAAAGGATGACCAGTACCGTATATAGATCGGGGTTTCCCCACACCCTGTTCTTTTCGCATATTTTGAGATTTACCTACCAAATATTTTGATAGTGCAAGATTAGATTGAATTTGGCTTTTAGATAATGAACTCTGCTAAAGAGTTAGAAGTTGAACTTTCTCCTGAAGAGATACTGATGTTACTGCAACTTCCATGTTCTATAGCCATTCTTTACGGGTTGGGCATTTTGTTTTATCCCTAGACTCTGACCGTACTGCTGACACATGATAGATATCACCTAATTTTGATGCTACTGCTTTGGATAGACTTTTGTAAATCTAGTTTTTTCCTCTTGCAATAATTACTTCTTTCATACCTGACATCTTTTGGTTTTTTAAGTGGGGAAATATCAGTTTGCACTGCAACAATGCTTGTGTTTAAGGCTTCAATCACCTCATTTGTCATAATGTGTCAACACTACAGGTTACATTTTATTCTTGAATGTCATCTGTCTTCCTTCTGTTCATCATAACCTAATGACCTTTATATACAGCATAACAGTTTCTGCACACCTCATCTCTTTCACTAACACTTTCTTCTGACCCCAAATATTTGTGCAGTCAGTGGCGGGCAGCAGTTTGGTGATGTCCGGGGGGGGCAACTCCTTTGTTGTATGCCCCCAACTCCTTGATGGTATGTCTCAGTACATGCTTTGATACTAGAATCGTTTTATGCACATGCGCACGAATATTTGATACAGATTAAAACAGGGCTGGAAAATTATCGGGCACTTAGAAATTTGGTCCTTCCATCCAACTTTTTTTTTACTTCAAATTTCGTAATTTGCAGTCTTTAATTACTTTGAGTTCATAGATGCAAAATGTAACTTCAGCAAATTGTAGTTTAATAAAATCAAACTCTTAAATTTTCTACTTTGATCTCATTTATAAATTCTGTCAGCTTTTTTCCTGAACCATGTGTTTCAAGCAGAGAAATGTGATGAAATCCTCCGAGACATGCGACTAACCTGTCAGATCGCGGAAGCATTGAAGATCACACTATTTGGTTTAAGCTGTGGGCTCGGGAGCAAAAACAGCCAGACGCGGCGATGCCCAGCACATATTCTTGGAAAGGTTTGCAGACTGTTTTTCTATTTTCTTAAGATTAATTTTTTTAAAGATTTCTTTAAATTTTAAAACAAAGGAAGGGAAATTTTCACGCATTTTTAACGTTGGCTCCCATTTAAGATGTAAAGCTATAATCGATAGATGCCCCCCACCCCTCATTTTATTTTAGCTTTCATTCTTACATATTTTTCAAACAGATAACTTCAACTTGATGAGATATTTTGCTTTTCTTGAGCTTTGAATCTTGGAATCGATATTTTTACGCACTTTTGATGTGTGTGTTGGCTAAAAGGGCATAAAAACATTTCGAAAGCTAACGGTCGCAATTCCTCTTTTTTTTTTTTTTTTTTTGCATGGAGGCCTAAATTTTAATCTAACTGAAAGTTAAATTAAGGCAATTTTTTTTATGAGAGCCATACTGTATTTTTAAAGTGTTTTCTCTATTTCTGCTGCCGTCGGCTTTCTGTAAGTTGACGTTGCAACTTTTTTTTCCCCTTTTGCTTCCAGATAGCTTCACTTCAGTATTCACTTAGATTGATAAGATGTACCTTTTTCTTTTGTTCTTTCTCTTTATTTTTTTTTAAACCATATTTTTACACATTTTTATCGTCCGTCTTCCGTTTCTCACGGTCACATTGCGAGGCATTCCGGAAGTTGATCACAGTTTTTGCATTTTTCGGCTTCAGATAGCTTCATTTCAATTAGATTGTTGCTGGGGTTTTTTAAATTTTTTTACAAAATCTGTATTTGTTAAGCGTTTGCAACATTCCCTTCCGTTTCTGCGGCCCTGCGGTATTTCGGAGGTTGACGGTCCCATTTTATTTTTTTTTATTTATCTTTTTTACTTCCAGATGGCTTTATCTCGGATTTTTTTTTTCTAAAACCACATCTTTGAGTATTTTTTTAACTCCCCCTGCTTCGTTTCCAAAGCTGTGTTATGCGGTACTCCGGAAGCTGATGGTCGCAATTTTTTTTAGATATTATTTTCTTCCAATTAGTTTCATCTAAGATTGATAAAGTTTGTTTTTTTTCACATTCTTTTTTGTTTAGATTTTTATCAAAACTTATAGAACCCTGAGATTTATAGACCAAATTTGAATTTCATTTAGCAGTTAGCAGTTTGTGTAGTAGGCAGTGCTTAATACATTTATATAATTACTCTTTATTCCGACATCATCACCATGCATTACGTTTGTGCATGATACTATGAAATTTGCTTTCATTTCACCTGGCTCCTAAATTTTGGAGCTGGCTCCAGGATCTGGAGCTTATTTTTCCAGCCCTGGATTAAAATATAACTCACACTTTGATTTCATGCTACGAAGCAAAATAAAACCTTTAATGAGAGTAATGAGAAACTTACCTTTACTAGAAGGTCTGTTCTCTTTGAAAAAGATACATTTCATTGTACGTTTTTTCCCATTTTAATTTCTACGGTTGGTTTGGGCTTCTGGTGCGGCGGTTTTATTGTGTCTTCAACTTGTTCATTTATTTGACTGAGTGAGTAATTTATTATTCCTTACTGCTGCAGTGATACTTGATCCAAGAAACCTCTTTTTTACTTAAAAACCTATAATTTCACTGTTGTTAAATAACCCTAACCGTTAGTTTAATTGTCTTATAAAACTTACTATTCATTGAACCTATTTGCGTGAACATTCACAAACCATAAACTAACTTCTTATTTACAAATACCAAAACCATCTAACAAAAAAATTTTAAAACCTAAAATACAATTTTTTACAACAAACTTATCTCATTGCCCTCTATTTACAAACTCATCTCACTCTCTCATTCATGTACCACACCTCTGCCGTTCCCAACGTAGATTGCCTCTAGCAGCTTTCTACCCGACCAGGGTTGTCTTCAGGAGGCTAGGTGGTATCAGCCCTGCTATCACAGTGTGAGCGAGTGAGAGAAGCGATTTCCTGCGTCAGCCCATCTCCCACATGATATTGAAAACTTTGCCACTGTGGCTCCATCTGTTAGGAACTGTAGTTAATATTTTCTTTTCTTCTGCAGTATTTTTTTTGTTCTATTTTTATTAGTTCTTTCCATTTTTCGTTAAGTATATTTGGGTCATTATGATGTGTGGTGCATGAATGAGAGAGTGAGATGAGTTTGTAAATAGAGGGCAATGAGATAAGTTTGTTGTAAATAATTGTATTTTAGGTTTTAAAATTTTTTTGTTAGATGGTTTTGGTGTTTGTAAATAAGAAGTTAGTTTATGGTTTGTGAATGTTCACGCAAGTAGGTTCAATGAATAGTAAGTTTTATAAGCCAATTAAACTACCGGTTAGGGTTATTTAACAACAGTGAAATTATAGGTTTTTAAGTAAAAAAGAGGTTTCTTGGATCAAGTATCATTGCAGCAGTAAGGATTAATAAATTACTCACTCAGTCAAATAAATGAACAAGTTGAAGACAAAATAAAACTGCCATACCAGAAGCCCAAACCAACCGTAGAAATTAAAATGGAAAAAAACGTGCAATGAAATGTATCTTTTCGAAGAGAACAGACCTTCTAGTAAAGGTAAGTTTCTCATTACTCTCATTAAAGTAATTGTAAGCATGTAAACTTTTGAATAGTTATAGTAATACTGTGACTTTTCAAACAAGGAAAATAAAACCATAAACAAATATAACTGTAAACATTTTACAATGCTCTTGGCTTGAAATAATGCATTTATTAAATACATTCATTTAGGCATCTTATGCTCCTTTCAACACCTTTACCACCCAAAGAGGCCACATGAGGACAAAAAAGAAGTTAACAGAGACAATTCGAATTTCAAAAACTACATTTTTATTTCACTCTTTGATAGGATACCTCCCGATATGGGTGCCTGGGGCCGTCGCACCCTCTGCCATCCCCCCTTCTGATACTACTTCCTGCAGTAAAGGGGCCAAATTCCCTAAATGAGTGAAATGTTTTTCAGAGGTTTTACAGGTGACTTTTTAGCATGTTTTTTTGTAAAAATGATTGTGCTGTTGCTACCGGTTTGTCTATCTGTGGAATCTCTGTAATTCATTTTGCATTGGGAAGCTTGAAAAGTGTGAATGATGATCCTTTGTTTAGTTTTTTTTTTTTTTTTATGAAGATGTACAATTTTGCCACTAGACAGCATAAATGCAGATGATATTGAATTCAAAATACAGGGTGATTCAAAGTGATTGCCCCGATTACAAATGACAACACCTGGTTTATTTATGAACATAGATACAGAAATCACATTGTTGCACAGTAAAGCAGGAAGTTTGGAATTTTGTTTCCATACCTTATAAATGTTCTATGTGACTCCCCTGGGTCATGTGGACAACAGTAATCCATTTCACACCATACATTATGAAGTATGTCTGTAGTCACTGATGCAAGTGCAAGCTGAATGCGCTTCTTTAGTTCTTGCAGTGTTCTCAGCAAAGGTGGCACATACACATGGTCTTTAACATACCCCCACAAAAAGAAGTCACAAGGAGTTAGGTCCAGAGACCTGGGGAACCACTTGCAGAAAACAACGACCAATCCAACGGTTCGGAAGAATTTCGTTCAAAAATTTCGTCCTACGTCGCCATAGCAACACAGCAGTAGGTTCCAATAAAATTCTAAACTTCCTTCTTTCTTGTGTAGGGATATCAGCTGTTTATTTATCTTCATAAACATGTTACTGTCATTTGTAGTCGGGGCAATCATTTTGAATTACCCTGTACATTTATTCCATATATTTGCTTCTAAGCATCTGATATTGAAAATCTTTTTTTACCTTTCAATTCCATTTATGTCAAAGACTATTTTAGGTATAGTCACTTTTTCAACTAGATTTTTCTCTAGGGGGGCGTAAAAGGAAATTGTGTTTTCCCTGACATCTCTGCTTCTAAAACTCCGATTTGGAAAACTTTTTATGCAGTGGATACAGCTCCTTAGAGGAAATCGTCTGCATATAATTTCTTATTTTTGATAAAAATGGTTTGGTCACCAGGGTCAGAAGTGTCAATTTCTGCTTCTGATGTATTTGCATCAAAATCTGAGTTCTGCAAACTTGATTGAAAAAATTCTTTCATGGACCAATATTAGGGTGTCTCAAAAATTTTTTTTTTTTAAATATTTTGACTCTCACCCCCTAAAAAGTTTTGTTTGGTGTACTTAAGATCTCCTGTAAAATTTCAGCTTAAAAAAAATACATTTAGAGGTCCCTCAAGGTCACCAAAAAGTTTAAAAAATAGTTTTAATTCGATAATTTTTTACAGTTACTTACGAAATTATTATTTTTTAAATATATTTTTTATTTAAAATGTTACATGCTTTTAATATGTCGTTTCTAAAAAAATGTACTCTATTGGTAATATTTAGTGTAGAAAATATAAGAAAAATTATTAAGAAAATGACAAAAAACGAACTTCATTCAACATTGCAAAATGCAATGTAAAAAGAATGTTTTACAGCAAAATTCACCTGTCAAGTTTAACAAGATAATAAAGAAGAAAATATTGCCTAACATTCTATAAATAACATAATAATTTTTACATATTTTGAAGATCTTTACTGTTGTACTTCGCGAAGTTCTTTCTATGCATTTCAACTACTGCAATAAATACTGTTTTTGTTCTTCATCTTTTGTTGCATCGTTAAAACTTTTGATTAATACTATGCCTCGCTCAGCACAGTCATTAACACGTGGCAAATGTTTAACAATTTCTTCAGCTTCTTTAAAAGATTGTGTTTCTGGCCATTTCTCAACAGGCACGCTTAGGAAGCTATCGTCTATTTGTGCGGTGTGAAAGAAGCTGTGAGAGATATTTAAGTCATCAAATTTTAAAGGAAGTTTCTTTAATAGGTGCAAATTCTTTTTTTTCACTGATTTTACTAACTAACATATATTTCTCCTTGGCACTAAGAAGTGTTGAAAACAAAGAGTGGCAAGCTCTTCACTTAAATACCAGGAGTGACGTAAAATCATCTTTAATCCTGTTTTGCGTAGTTGTATATCATCATATTCATGCAATCTTTGTATCAGTAAAACGTCGTTCACTGGTGCATCTACAATAGACTGACATGTGTACCATGATTGAATGTATACGCATACAACAAACCGATTGAACCTTTGAAGTCTTTGAAATTGTTGAGGTGTCAATTGTATGATAGATTCATTTCCATCAAACAGTAGTTCAATTTTTAATGAATAAATGGCTTTTGCCATCCATCTAGCTCTGTGGAGAGCACCTGGTTTCCAAATAATATTGTTCGCATCTATTCCAATCATAAGAGCGGAAAGATTTAATAGTTCTCTGTAATCATCTCTAGGAAAATGTTAAGCAGCTGCCTGAAGTTGATTAGCAATAAAAAATTTCAAAGTGTCGGGTGCTGCTATCAATGGCGTTGTTTGACATTTTGGGTTGCTGTGGTTAAGTTCAATCCATTTTTCTCAAAATCTTTCAAACATAATAATTTCGGGTCCACTCGACGGTCCAAGACATACATGAAATATATCTGAAAGTAACACTTCAAACATGTGGTGTCTACAGGCTAACCACAGAAGGCTTCTTCCTATTTTATTTTCAAGAAGAACACATGTTCCTTTGAACTTTCCACTATTTGAGGAGGTTGTGTCGAAGCACATACCAATAACCTGAGAATCACATTTCCATGACTGTAAATGTTCAAAAACTGCATTAGCTGCTGCTTCCCCTGTACCAGATAACAGCTTAGGAATTCCAAGAAGTTTTGTACTACTATCTTTTAGAGAGGAAACTAACACTAGTAAACGGTCTACCTTTCTTGTTTCATTTAATGATAAATCAGGTAATAACTTTCCGTCCCAATGAACTACTGATTTTGAGGCATTAAACTCCATTTTTATCTGTTGCGCAGTTTCACTACGTAAGCATTGACATTCACGATGAACAGTACTTTTTGAAATAATTAGATTTTAAAGTTTCATTACTCTTTGAACAGTCTGTTTCACCACCACCACTACCACCAGCCATGTTTAAGACAGATGCAAGAAACATTGTTGACTTTCTTATACTTATATTATTTCTATCAAAAGCAGCAGCAACTTTTGGTGTTATGACAGACCTTCGACTTCGTTCATCTTTACCTGTATGCTTCTCACGTAATAATTTTCTTTGTGGTGTAATTTCTGCAGCATATTCATAATCAGAATCTTCTTTAGAGTTTTCAGTCTCAGTCTCATCCATTGTTGACGTAGAAGATGCAGTTGATAAAGCAAAGGAATTTTGAGATGAAGCAGCTTCTTTTAATCGCTTTGCAAATTTTTTCTGTCGTTCAGCTGATCTTTTCTCACGTGTACAAAGCTTTCTGTCCAGAGATCCAATACAACCTGTCCTAGATTGTCTTTGTAATCTGAGAAACTGACGATCCTCTTCATTTTTAATAAGCTGTTCCGAATTAGCGTGACTTATGTCAAATAACATTTTCACTATACATTATTTGATTCTCTTGGTCTTTTGCATTATTCCTTTTTTGATTTCTCATTAAGCCTACTTCTTTGCCATATAAATCTTGAATCTTTTTTAAGATATGCTGCTTATGTCTTATTGGCAACCTTGATTTTTCCCAAAATGGTACAATATTATTGTTTACAAGAACAGCACTATCACTGATCGAAAGCTTCTTAGCACGGTGAAAGTACATAAAATTGGTCATAACATCTCTTCCAGATGGCAGATGTGAACCTGTTATTGATTCAGTAGGATATCCAAAAAGCCATACATAATTACTACTCCTAGTTTGTTTTGTCATTATATTAAAAAGAAACACTAAAACAAATTTCTCTTCTGGACAAAACAGCAAAAAGGCAACACATACACAATAGAAATATCTCAACAAACAGCAAAAATACCCATCTCAACAAACAGCAAAAGGCAACACATACAATAGAACAAACAACAACACATGTGCAATAAGTGATGTTAGTGGTTACGGTTAAAATTTAAAGCTACAGTTAAGGTGCAATAAGTGATGCTAATGGTTACAGTTAAGGTTTAGAAATCATATATAGGTATGTAATTGCACTACAGAAGCAGGTGCAGTTTTTAATTATGTTTTTATATTTAATTATGCATTTTATTTTATTTTTTATATAGATACTAAAAATTCCACTTAGTAGTTCTAATTCTGACTATTATATAGCTCTAATTATTGTACTATTCTCTTTTACGTGCGATATTTCAAAGTAACTTGTACAGAAAACTAGCGGATAATGCTTACCTTGGCATTCCTTTCTAGCGATGGGGTCATTTCACGCACGTGTTTTCCGGTCTTTGTTGAGGTTATTGTCCTAAAGTCCGTTGTATGCGATGACTGGCTTTACTTCTCACACTTTTCGCTGGGTATACTCATTGGATCTTTGCTTTAGAATTCAAACATCAATTTTTACCGTTCTTTATACTCGAAATTTTCGCCCATACTCTGGGCATCTTCAGGAGCGTGGCGACTTTACCACCAATGTTCGTGGTTAACTTCGCGCTAATGGAGTCCGATACTCCTTGTTGCCATTCGTCGGGAAAACTTTCCTGGATATATTTCGTTATCAAGCCCGGCTGGCGCCATCTATGTTTCGTTAAGAACTTTTTTTTTGTTTTTTTCCGTATTTTTTTTTTAATTTTTTTAATTTCTTCTCCTATCCTGGTTTTCTTGTCTTTTTTTGCCTGTTTTTCTTTTGTTGTTGTTTTTCTTGTCTTATTAGTTCTTTCCACAGGCCCGATAATGTGCTAGGGTCGTTCTGGTTACATACCCTTGCTTTATTTTTGTAGATTAATATTGCTTCTTCCCTCCTCATTTGCCTTTCCGATTTTTTATTCTTTTTAGCATTTTAATTTCATCGAACTTTGGGAATGTCCGGTTTTCCAAGCAGAATTGCACTAAAGCCGTTTTGGCTTCTTTTTTTTGCCAGTTAGATATGTGTTGTTTAAGTCTTTTTTTAATCTGTTTTTCGTACTTCCAATGTACGATATTGGGGTATGTGTGCTATTGGAATTTCGTAGGTTCCTGATTCTTCTAGCATTTTTTCCTCTGTTTTTTGTTGACAGTCATACTTTTCACGGTGTGCACTGAGCTTCCTAGTTGTAAGTCATATTTAGCACAGTGCCTATTGATTTCTTTACTCACTCCTTCCAGGTATGGGAAAGCTCCAATGTATTTCAATTTTTTATTTCTCATCTTCCTTTGGTTGTGCACTTCTTGGCCTTCTTTACTCTGAGTCATATGCTTTTTACTCTCATGTATCCATTTATTAATTAGCTTGCTCGGGTACCCATACTCTTGTGATATTTTCGAGATAAACTCTAGCTCTTGATTTTTTAGCCTGTTGTTAGATGTGTGTGTGTACGCTCGCCGTATCAAGTTTACTATGCTGTTTTTTATGTATCACTGGATGGTGCGACGAGTATGGTATCAGTACAGGTATGTAAGTTGCTTTTCTGAACACAGAGTATTCAAAACTATTTTTGTTTTTCTTTAGTTGAATGTCCAGGAAGGATAGGCAATTATCCTCTTCAAACTCAATAGTTAGCTCTATGGTGTTACCGATTTTGCTAAACTGCTGTGCTAGATCTTGTAGCTCGGCTTAGAGCTAACTATTGAGTTTGAAGAGGATAATTGCCTATCCTTCCTGGACATTCAACTAAAGAAAAACAAAAATAGTTTTGAATACTCTGTGTTCAGAAAAGCAACTTACATACCTGTACTGATACCATACTCGTCGCACCATCCAGTGATACATAAAAAACAGCATAGTAAACTTGATACGGCGAGCGTACACACACACATCTAACAACAGGCTAAAAAATCAAGAGCTAGAGTTTATCTCGAAAATATCACAAGAGTATGGGTACCCGAGCAAGCTAATTAATAAATGGATACATGAGAGTAAAAAGCATATGACTCAGAGTAAAGAAGGCCAAGAAGTGCACAACCAAAGGAAGATGAGAAATAAAAAATTGAAATACATTGGAGCTTTCCCATACCTGGAAGGAGTGAGTAAAGAAATCAATAGGCACTGTGCTAAATATGACTTACAACTAGGAAGCTCAGTGCACACCGTGAAAAGTATGACTGTCAACAAAAAAACAGAGGAAAAAATGCTAGAAGAATCAGGAACCTACGAAATTCCAATAGCACACATACCCCCAATATCGTACATTGGAAGTACGAAAAACAGATTAAAAAAAAGACTTAAATAACACATATCTAACTGGCAAAAAAAATAAGCCAAAACGGCTTTAGTGCAATTCTGTTTGGAAAACCGGACATTCCCAAAGTTCGATGAAATTAAAATGCTAAAAAAGAATAAAAAATCGGAAAGGCAAATGAGGAGGGAAGAAGCAATATTAATCTACAAAAATAAAGCAAGGGTATGTAACCAGAACGACCCTAGCACATTATCGGGCCTGTGGAAAGAACTAATAAGACAAGAAAAACAACAACAAAAGAAAAACAGGCAAAAAAAGACAAGAAAACCAGGATAGGAGAAGAAATTTAAAAAAAAAAAAAAAAAAAAAATACGGAAAAAAAAAAAAAGTGTTCTTAACGAAACATAGATGGCGCCAGCCGGGCTTGATAACGAAATATATCCAGGAAAGTTTTCCCGACGAATGACAACAAGGAGTATCGGACTCCATTAGCGCGAAGTTAACCACGAACATCGGTGGTAAAGTCGCCACGCTCCTGAAGATGCCCAGAGTATGGACGAAAATTTCGAGTATAAAGAACGGTAAAAATTGATGTTTGATTCCTAAAGCAAAGATCCAATGAGTATACCCAGCGAAAAGTGTGAGAAGTAAAGCCAGTCATCGCATACAACGGACTTTAGGACAATAACCTCAACAAAGACCGGAAAACACGTGCGTGAAATGTCCCCGTCGCTAGAAAGGAATGCCAAGGTAAGCATTATCCGCTAGTTTTCTGTACAAGATACTAAAAATTTATTAATAATGAAAATAAAATATATAATTGAACATCACTTATGCTTTTGATTAAAATTCCCGATTTTCACATAAATCAGTGTAGCTTGTGCGACCTTGAGGGACCTCTTAATCTTCTCCAAATGAGCTCTAACTTCATATATTTTAATAATAGGAGTAGAAGAAACTTTTTAGAAGGTGAGACCCACCTTTTTTAAGGAAAAAAATTTTTACATTGAATTTTGGGACACCCTAACCAATATCGCTCACAACAAAAAACCTTTTGAGAATATTTTCTTCTTAAAATAATGCATGGTTTTTCTGCCAGGGGCATAGACACATGGCTTATTTTTGTTAATGCCTCTGCTTTTAAGGGTCTGATTTGAAAAATTCTTTCTTTGTTGAAGAGCATTTCCGCTGTGAAATGTTTCTCATATAATTTCAGATTTTTCTTAAGGCACAAGTCTGCCACCACGTTTCCGTTTACAGCAATATCTGTGGGACTAAAAACCCAATTGAAAAACTTCTTTCTTCGGTCAGATACTACTGTTTTCCTTACCAGTCCTATTGACTTTGAATAGCTTTTATAATTTTAATTCGTGTCAGAATGGATTCAAGAGACATGCTCATTGCAACCGAAAATTTGGTGTCATCTTTCTTGTTTATGTCTGTTGAAATAGTCTTTACATTTGATTCTTTTCTCACTGTACATCTGAGACATCTGAATTGAATTTTACCCTAAAACAACACAGTCCTGAGATGAGATTAAACTACTGTGTTCCTGCAGATACTCTAAAACACATAGAAAAATAAAAACATAATTAGCCTTTCAATATTAAATACTGAAGTACAGACAAATACATATAACTGCACACCTAGACCTTAATGAATGGTATAAAGCCATTGATCAGAGCTCAACTCAGCTGCTTGGACAAAGATGACTACTGACCACCCACATAACTCATAGATAGTGATGAGTCATGTGGATGATCGCTATCTATGATGAGTCATAGATAGTGATGACCCAAAGACATGACCCAAAGACATGAGTGAGTCATGAGAATGGGCACTGAAATTCCTCGTGTTGACACTTCCAACCCTTTCATTTACCCTTCACTTCCTGCCTTGAGCTCTCTCAACAGTTATTTGCCTTGCTGAGTAAATAGTGTTTTTACAACATGCAGTAATACTGTAAACCACTTGCTGTTTGAAAGTAATGCTGTTTTTTTTACTGTACTGAATACTTCCTTTTGTTACTGTATGTAATCTATCCTAACTACAAATTTTCACATGAAAAAAAGACTTTTTTTTTTTTTAGGAATGTGCTCCGAAACTGAATATTAATGTAGCATAGCTGAAATGGAAAAAAGAAAAAAAATGTTTTTAAAAAAATTATAAAAAATCAACAAAAAATTGCTCAATCTGATTTCAGGGTTCAATCAAGCATGAATTGGATTACTTTCCCACAGATTTTCTTATTTTTTGGAATGGCTTTTTTGAGAAAAGTTGCTGTAAAGTAGGACTAAATTTGAATCTTTTTGTATTTTAAGGGTTTATAACTTCTAGGTATAACTCAGGATAAGAAAAAAATTGTTTTAAAAGCACTTTGAGGGCACTTAAGATCAGGCCTGATAGCAAAGGTTCAGTACAGAAAATACTAGTGAAATTTTTTTTTGTAAAGTATGCACATGGACAAATATTTTTTAAATTTTAACAAAATTTTAAAATAGCTCATGTCTACATGTGGTACTTTTCATACACACCAAATTACAGAACTTTTGAGGAACTTTAAAACAAATGAAAACAAAACAAAAATCAGCTCTCTAGGTCTTATCGTTGTCGAGATATTTTAATTTAAGCAAATGCATGTTTTCTGAGAAGTAGTAAAATTGGCCAAAAAAATAAAAAATAAAATAAAAAAAATAAAAAAAAATGCAAATTTCAAACTCATGTACCTATGTGAAAAAATTTTTTTGGGAAAAATTCTTTTATGGTGATTAATAACCCAGGTAGAGGTATCATATATATTTTTTTCAAAAAAATTGGTGGTCACCTGACAAATTTTCCTGTGGTCTGTCTGAATTGAAATGGAACAGGCCAGACATCAAATTGTTTCATTTCTAGTTTACAGAAGTTCTGTTTTGAATATAAGAGCTTTTAGAAAGTTTAAACCATTTTGAGAATATTTCAATATACTTACAAAAAAAAAGTTATGTTTTCCTAAAATCTTTGCAGTTTAGACTGCAGTTTCTAGCAGAATTGCTTTCAAAATTACATTACTTTGTAAAAAAGAATGAATAAAATGAGTAAATATATACCTCATGGCATATCATATTCTGTCAGCTAGTTTTAGAACTGAAGTTTGTCATAAGAGACCTGTATAATTAACATACCTGTGAACATCTGAATTATGCTTTCTGGATGTGTTATTTGCTTGTATTTTTAGTTTCTGAATTATTTAGTTTCCAGACACTGTTGTTTGTATTAGAAACAAGTAGGTGTGACTTTAAAGTATCTGACATGGTAGATGAGTACTGTGAATTTTTGTGTTAAGCCATATGTTTTCTTGTTTAGGCATTTTTAATTATGGCATTTGGAGGTTCCAGCAACTTTCCAGATTATGGATCAACCAATTCTCCTAGTCCATGGGCCAAAAGTACAAAAACCTCAAGTGAGTGTTTATTTAGTGTAAGATAAAGATATTCTGGTAACTCTGCAGATTCTGGATGTATTTTCTTACTTTTTTTTTCATCATAAACATTTTTTTTTCATCATTTCATTTTAAAGCATGCAAATAATATTTAATGTCTTTGTACTTGTACTGATTTGCAGAGCTGCCGTTGCATTGTTATCAATCTGGGTCCTAAGGACCTGTAGATTCATGAAAAGTAGATACTTTGTGAGACATTCAGGGTCCTTTTAAAAAATTGAAAGAATCATGAGATAATTAATATTTATACTTGATAAGCAAATGAAAAATATTAGGGTCATGCAAAAGTTTCTGCTGCTCCCGCTAGCGGGCCCTGTAGGAGTCTAATCTGCTAGTGATCCATGCTGTCAGTTCGTACATGAAGCCAAGCAGGGCGGTCGATAAAGTTCATTTGCGGCCCTGTTTGTTATTCATGTTTAATTTGCAAAAAAGTGCGAGTGAAGCATACAGCTCAACATGTCAAGCGTATGATGAAACGGTTATGGGTGAGCAGACATGTTGAGAATGGTTTGCCAGGTTTAAGAAAGACAAGCCACGTGCAAGGTAGACCGCAGGAACTCACAGACGAGAAGCTGAAATTGCTGTTGCACGAGGATGCCACACAATTGACCGTGCAACTGACGAAACGTTTGAAAGTGGCTCGATCGACAGTGGTACAGCGTCTACAGGCCTTGGGGAAGATCTAGAAGATTGGTAAGTGGGTTCTGCATACTTTAACGGAGCGTAATATTGGTCAACGATTGGGCATCTGCATGTCGTTGCTGAAGAGCTTTCAAGGGAAGAATTTCTTGTGGAAGATTGTCACCAGAGATGAAAAATGGGTTTATTGCGACAACCCCGTACGCTAGTGATTCTGGGTTGACCCAGGAGAGCCATCAACATCCGCTGCAAAACAGGATATCCATGGGAAAAAGGTGGTGCTGTGTGTGTGTGGTGGGATATGCATGGAGTGCTGTACTTCAAACTGTTGAAACAGGGTGAAACAATCACTGCACAATGATAGGTCAGTTGATGAAACTGAACGCTGCAACCAAGCAAAAATGCCCACGGACAGGTAAAGGATGCTGCCCAGTCATCCTGTTACATGATAATGCCAGACCACATGTCGGTGCCACTACGAAATCAACCCTTGAACAGTTACACTGGGAGGTTTTACAGCACCTGGCTTACTCCCTGGACGTTGTACCCTCATACTTTCATCTGTTTCGCTCTATGCAACATGACCTAGCCCAACAGTGCTTCACCACAGTTTCAGAGGTGGAAAATTCCGTCACTGTGTTCTTCAGCCCAAAATCCAAGTCCTTCTATCACAGGGGCATTCATTTGTTGCCTGAAAAATAGTGAAAAGTCATTAATGCTGAAGGCCAATATTTCATTCAATAAATGTGTACTGGTTTCCTGATTGTTCCTGTCTCCTTAAAATGGCGGAAACTTTTGCATACCCCTAATAAATGTAATGTACATCGTTTGAAACTTAAATTTACATTATTTGGAAGCAAATTAAAAAAAAATCAAGTACAGAGAGAGTTAAATTTTATTATTTTCAACCAAATAGTATCATTATGGAACTACACAAAGGCAGTGCATTTTAAGTCAACCCAGAACACAAAAGTGGTTTTTATATTTCAAAACATGGGAACAGTGTGAATGACTATTCTTGAACAGTTTCTTTGACTCTTAGTGACAATTATTGAAGTAGACATACAACTTTTAGTAGAGTATAATTATCCACAGTGCTCTCATTAAATGCAAGTTTGTTTGTTTTTCAAATTTTAGATTTCAGCTGCTCCAGTATTGATGAATTTCTTTTTGTCTTTTTAATCAGGTGTTCACTAAGCTGTTCTCTGAGATCAATAACCTCTGAATCTCAGAGAACAGCTTAGTGATATGTATGCATGTATGCAGTATTGATCAAAAGTGCTGAAAGGTTTAATAATAATTAGAGCATCTGTATATTTACATAACCTTATATACCTATAAAAAAAATGTGGTTCACCATCTAATTCTTTTAAAAACTTTGTCCCATGGCTCTGTAAAAGTTGGACTTGTGATCATGGTAAATATAGTCATGTGCTGTTTTCTCCAAATTCTCACCCCACTACAGGTAAAGTGCAATTTAAGACATTCTTCAGCCTTTCCAGGTGTTCTTGAGACCAATGGGGACGTTTTACTATGCTCTCTTCAGAGAGTTTAGATCCCATTTATGCACGTGTTGCGTGCCGCACGACATACAATGGCAAAATGTCATCTGTTCTATAAATCACTGGGAACAAACGGGTCATTTTATGCTCTGTTATCCATGTAAATTGCCGTCACATTGAAAGACATGTCGTTGTGCCCTACAGAGCGCTGGTGGCCAAAAGTCGTGCCACTTTTCTAAGTACATGAGCTCTAATTGGTCTATTTATGCAAATGTGTCATTCGTCTGTTGTCCGCTGCTAATCATCATTAAAATTAGAACTCTGCAAATCCCGGGTGCCTGAAAAACTAGCACTGGTGCCCGATTTTTTTTTTTTTTTTTCAGATTTTGCAGTTTTTAGTGAGTGCCATAATTTCTGTTGTATAATCTGTGAATTAACTCTAAAAAATTATAAATTTTGGTTCTGTGGATAATACACCTGTAATGGAAAAACAAAAAGAAAATGAAAAAACATCTGCATTTAAAAAAATATGCATGGTAATTGTCAGGAGAGGTAGTGTTATTGGAAAAGTATGAATTTGGAGATAGAGGACCGCAAAGAGATTGAAAGAATATGTATATTTTTACTTACAAACATTCTGACAGAAAATATTATGCAGTGAAGGTGGTGCTATTTGTGCTTGCAGAAGCCTGCGTGCTGTGAGAAGCCTGCAGAACTCTTCCATGGCAAGTAATCATTTTGTGAATTGCATTTGTTATTACTTTTGCTGTGTTAATTGTATTAGTTATGGTTTTTGTTCGCTATTCAGTTGAAACATATTCAGAAAAGGGACAAATACGAGCTACAGATTGCAATAATTTCTACAGAATTTTTTAGGTCTAACTAATGAACAATGGTAATACTGCAAAAGCCAGGGATTTTAATTCTTTATTTACTTAAAAGTAACAGAGGAATTCTTAAAAATTATGATTGCTTTTTAAATGAAATGATCGTTTCTTTCTTACTTCTCTGGACTGCTGGGTCGGTTGTCCTGTAAATCACGGCTTTTTTGTCAGAAATTACGGTTCAAATTAACAACTATAGCAGATTGTACAATCTTTTTTCTTCAGAATTTCATGGTCTGTGGATCCACTTCCGATAATTATACCAAGTGAAAAACTGTTTTACTCAGAATTTCATGATCTACGGATTATACGCCACCACAAATTATGCATCAGATTATTAATTTTTTTTTTTTACTGTCTGTGGATTACGTGCCACCATAGATCTTATAAAGGAATTATTTTTTTCTGAACTTTAGGTCTGCAGATTATATGAAGGAAAATATGGTACTACAAATTAATATGTACAAAATTTAACTTCCACAAATTGGGTTTTAATAAAATCAAAATCTAAAATTTTAATTTTTTGTGGACAGCAACTTGGAGATCAAAAAATGGAAATAATGGAAGGAATAGGAACTTTATTTTGTAATAAGTGGTTTGTTTGGGTAAAAAGAAAAATTTAACAACAAATATACTTTATCACTTTTCATTCCAGAATCATTACCACACATTATGTTCATACGTTATTCTTTGAAATTTGACTTCATTTCACCTGGCTCCTAGATCTGACATATTTGGCGAGCCCTGATTAAAATAATTAAAAAACCTGTCACTGTTTGCCCTTAATTTTTTCTAGAGGTTATGAAATGTCCCATCTACAAATGCAGTGCAGTGGATGGGATGAACAGCCCATCTTTTCCTTCTCCCCACAGCATTTCTTTTGACAGACTACAAATGTCGTGAATAAACCTACAAAACATGCGGAAATCTGCCGTTGTGTGTCATGAGACACTGAATGTGTGCATAAAGGCTCCGTGACTTATCCATTTTTTTGAGTGTTCAAAGACAGAACCATGTGTTTTCTGATGCCATAAAATACATTTTTTTTCCTTTTCTGTTATTTCCTTCGGGTTGTTGATGGCAACCTTTGTCAAAACCTGAGGACATCAAGAAAAAGAAAAAAAAAGTTACAATGAAGAAATGGAAATCTTTGTTTTATTTGTCTGGTCAGCTTCATGTATGTGGTATGAGACGGGGAGAGAGGAGAACTTGTGTGTGAATGTGTAGAGTACCTTATTTACTGTAGTGCCCAGTTGGAGGTTCTATTTTAAAAGCAATTTCCTGTTGAGAATTTGTGCTACATATGTTTGCTAGGAACTAAAAAAAATTGTAAAATTCAGCATTTTTCTGTGCATCCGTTTTAACTCCAAAATATCCATAAAAATGGCAGGCTTGGTGTAGCACAAAACATTCTGAAAAAAAAATGTACATCATAATTGTAGAGCTCGTGGCGTCTAGGGCAATTCATTCTTGCATTACGACTACAGTCAGCCATCATATTCTTAACACTTTATTCGAACACACAACACAAGTAACACAAGACAATAGTTAACAACTTAAACGGATTCATTCTGCACAACGAACAACAACCATCTGCCCTCTTCACTTCCTCTTTTCTGCTCTGGGCGTTGTCTCTTCTCTGCAACTAGTGCGTAGATGTGTAGAGGTACTGTGCTGCCATCTGTGAGGCAGAATTGTCATTATTTTTTTGGTCTATCTGAATAAGCGGAAATCTTACAGACTCTGCCATCGTGCAGGTCACTGCCCCCAGGGACATGTCAGATGAGAAATTAACTAGGCCCACAAAACACATTACACAGCACAAAAATACAAAATGAACAACATCAGATATAACCATACCATGCCTTATTGCATGATTCTACATTACAAAAAGAAGTACTGCACAAAATATAAATTCAACAAGAAGGATTAAACAAGTGCACAGGAATGCATTATGAATAATGAAAACATTTTGTAATATGAAAAAAAAATCACAACATTAAACTGTTACATTTTTATAAAAGGTTTCATTAGATCATTGGAGGTGGTGGTCACTATAGGACCTGAATGATCACCGACCTTTTCAACCTCATATCTGTCGCTGGAATTCACTCTGGTCACCTTATACGGACTGAGAAACTTGGGTGTTAACTTCAGACTGGTGCCGAATTGAGTTCTTTGGATGGCTACTAAGTCACCAACTCAACATTTGGGTGCCTTCTTCCTTTTCTTGTTCTCAGCCTGAATCCTTTGAATATTGTTGTTTGCCTCTTGCCTGATAAAACTTCTTTGGCCTTGAAACTGTTCTATCATCTCTCTTGCTAGGAGATTCCTGAGAATGATGTCCTCTTTGTTTCTCATTTTCACACTAGCCAAAAGTTCAAATGGTGTCCACCTTGTACTACAACTCGTCGTACTATTAAGAACTCTCTGTAATTTATCCACATGTCTGAACCACTTCATCGCATCGTCGAGAGTTAACTAGGTCAGGACCGATATAAGGGTATGGTGGACTCTTTCATGCAATTCTTTGGGATTCCCATTTGATTTTTCTTCAACCATTTTCACCACTTCTGCTAAAGATTCTGAATGCTCTGCTTCAATCTGTGGAAGCATAGTGATACTAGATGATGGAGATAAATCTGTGAGACAGCCTGGAATTATAGGTTCACTTGGTGTTTTTACACTCCCTGCTATGTTAGCCAAATCTGAGTTGCTTGTAGAAGCATTCATGGATTTATTACTTTCTGTTTCATTATATTTGCAAAAATTGTCCTTCTGATCAGATTTGTTCACACTGTTTTGAGCACTTAATTCACAATTTAAAGCATTAGCAGCACCTTCAGATACAGAGTTAGGACCTCCAAAATTGTCTCTGCTGATGAATTCATCTCAGCGTAATCAGTACTGCATGAGAGATTACCTATAGCACTGCTTACTTCTGAAGTGCTATTTTCAAACTCCAAAGCATTGATTATTATTGAAGATGATGCCTCAAAATTGCAGGCAGATCACAACTTGGGTTTTTATCATTAATATCAACTAAAACTGAATTGCGTGCTTCACTTTCATCTGTTTTCTTTAAACTACTTTCCACATCTACTGCCTCATTTTTGGTTCTCAGACTGTTACTCACTGACTGTGGCAGATTGTTTTACCGAGGTTCACTAACTACAGAGGCTAATGCCTTATTTTGGTCATTAACAGCAACCATAATTATTTTTTCAGACATGTTTTTGAAGTATTATATCAATTCATCAAATATTTCTATTTGTGGAATTCTTTATGTGGTTACAATTTATGTTATTTATATTTCAACAAATCCGTTGTCATATATTTCACTGTTTCTCACGTTATCACTAAATTGAGCACGGGAAACGTCAATATTATAAATATATACCAAAACATATTACTCACATTCCTTCACGTGGTCCCCAAGATATTGCAGATTTTCAGCAGTTGAAGTCATCAAACTGATATGGAAGAAGTCTTCATATGGATATTTAAAGCCAGCATAAATGTGACCAAGTCTTAAAATAGGTAGATAAAAAACAGCAAGTCATTATCACAATTTCAGATTCGTCATTTAAAATATGACTGATGAACTTTAAAAGAGTTAAAACTTCAGAACTTCATGCGGAAGGTGAGTCAAATTGGCAATAAAATATTTTGTATCGATGACGGTTCAATCTTCGCTTCCCGTGGCACAAGCACCCATACTAGTTTCAAGTACTATTTTTGTAATCATCTTCAGTGGGTATATATGAGTTATTTCCCATTTCTGTTGTTTCTTGGCCACTCAAATCAAATCTACTGGCAGAGTCCGATGTTCTACGTCGACCGAACCGCTGCACATTCGGTTTTTGGTTTCATTGCGCATTTTAAGTCGTGTGCGTTTTCAATTGGATCGTTCGAATTTTCTTCCGTTTCTAATTTGTTAGGTGTTGCCATCTGTTTGTTGATAGATTTATATTTTATCCTGTTTCTGTATTTTTTATTTTTATTATGGTTATTTTCTTTTTCTATAAGATATCTCCAAGCATACAGAAAAGATCCATTGGGTCGTTATCATTACAATTTGTTTCCTTAGTTTTTTCAATCATCACTGCTTCCGATGTTCAAATTTGATTCTTTGTTTTATGTGATGTTATCAGTTTTGCTTCTGACCAATCTGGGGTAGCCTCATTTTCTATGCAGTGCTGAATTAAAGATGTTTTGTTCTCTTTTTTATTCCAGTTGGATATATGTTCACATAATCTGGTCTCAAATCTTCTTTTAGTACTTCCGATGTATACTTTAATTTTTTCTTCATTTCCTTTCATTTCTGTTGAGTTTTTTTGTTGGTATACAGTATACACCTGCTTTATCCAGTATTGATCTTCCCTCGCTTCCTGTTGTTAATATGGTTTCGTTATCTATAACCCTTTCTGCTAGTATCATGTTTTCTTTAACGCATTCCTTTAGTATATTTGTTATTGGAGGAATGTAGGGAAATTTACTCGTAAATTTTATTTCAGCTTTATGTTTAGTGTTATTTTGACTAAAAGATTTTTTCGTATTTTCAAGTATTTCTTCAATAATCTTTTTTTCTGTATCCAAATTTCATAGCAGTTTTGGTTATCCAGTTAATTTCCAAAATTTCCTTAATTTTATTACATGAGTGGGTTAAGGCTCTTCTTACATAAAATTGAAGTGCTGATCTTTTATATTTCCGTGGATGATTTGAATCAATCGGAATAATTGCTGGAATAAACGTTGGTTTTCTATAGACTTCGTATTCAACCATATTATTGTTTCTAAATAAAGAAATGGGATGTAAGGTCAGGTGATGCGTAACATCACAGCCTCTCCTTGACAAATGTCAACCCCGCCTTCTTGTGGTGTACCTTGTCCCCACTAAAGGGGCTCTGACGACCGCCAATAGTGGTATAACTATATCATCGGGATTAGAGGAAATGCTATCCCACACTCACCAACCCGCTTGGCCAGTGTGGTGAGTTATGGCCAAACCCCTCCAAAATGACTCCACAACTTAAATCTTGGCCCTCAGTCTCCGGCAGCTGGAATGTACCTGGCCAAGGCAGCGGCCAGTGCGGCATGAAGGCAGAGAGTGCTAAGAATCCCCGGACCGGACTAGGCTGCCATCTGATGCTGACCTTGGCTACGTATAATGGACAATCCCTATCTTCTGATTCAAGGCTTCTTGAATTGGAAGAGGAACTACAAAGGATCAAGTGGGACATCGTGGGGCTAAGTGAGGTAAGGAGAAAGGGAGAACATCTCATTGAACTGAAAAGTGGACATCTCTTCTACTGGGACATGGGACAGATACTGGCAGAACTAGTGGTGTTGGATTTATAATAAACAAGAAACTGAAGGATAAAGTTGTAGAAGTTGAAAGTTCCTCTGACAGAGCTGCACGACTCGTTATCGAACTCTCGAACTTATGCACCCACCACAAGTCATCCTGAAGAAGAAATTGAAGAATTTTATGAGGAAATTTGTCATCTAAATAATAAAGGTAAGCAGCACTTGAAGATAATTATGGGATATTTCAATGCAAAAATAGAGCAACAGCAACAGAATGAAACTTCAGTAGGTAAATTTGGTCACGGTAACAGAAACCAGCGTGGAAATACTCTCGTTGAGTTTGCAGAGGCAGAAAGGTTTTTCATCTTGAACTCCTTTTTCAAGAAAAAGCCATTCAGGAAATGGACATGGAGACATCCAAATGGGATGACAAGTGAAATTGATTTTATTATGTGTAAGAAAAAATTCGTCATAAAAGACTGCAGTGTGCTAAACAAGTTCAACACAGGTAGTGACCATAGATTGGTGAGATGTAAGATGCACCTCAACACTAAACTCGAACGTGGCAAGCTCATAAGACAAACAAAATGTATTGACATAACCAACCTTAAAAAAACACCATAATACCTTCAAGTTGGAACTGAAGAACAGATTCTCTGCTTTAGAAGGCCTAACATCAGAAGAAGTGGATATTTCTAAAGTTAACAGAAAAGTAACCAAAGCTCTTATGGAAACAGCAACAAAATTAGCTGGGTCTAAGAACAAGTTGCATGTGAACAAATTATCAGGAAATACCGAAATGTTGATACAAAAAAGAAGAGAGATGAGGACAACTGAAGAAGATGTGACTTCCAAAGTGGAATATATAGAGCTATGCAAGACAGTACGAAAAAGTATCACTGAAGACGTAAGGAAATTCAACTGTGAACTAGTGAGGAAAGCAATTGAAAACAACCAAAGCCTAAAGATAGCAAAGGGACATCTCAGTAAAGGAAGAAAACAGATTATGGCACTGAGAAAAGAAGATGGTTCTGTAACAAGAAATAGAGGCAAAATTTTGACAAGAGTGAAAGATTTCTACTCCAAATTATATGAAAGGGATGATACATGTACTCCAGACATCGTGAAAGGTACCAGAGTTCTTCCAGTCCTACCAGCAGAAGTTGCACATGCAATCAAAAACATGAAGCGGGGAAAAGCTCCAGGAGAAGATGGAATTACTGTAGACATCATACAAGAAGCAAGTGGAGAAATCAAAACAGTACTTGCCCAAATTTTCACCCGATGCCTTAATGAAGGGAAGATTCCTGAGGATTGGAACAATGCTACAATGACCCTGCTACATAAAAAAGGTGACATTGAGGATCTCGGGAACTACAGACCTATCAGCCTCCTATCAGTAGTTTATAAAATCTTCACTAAAGTTCTTTCACACCGCTTGAAGGTAACACTGGACATGGCTCAACCGAGAGAACAAGCTGGATTTAGGAGTGGCTACAGCACAATAGATCATATCCACGTACTGAGAGAACTAATTGAAAGAGCGAGGGAATATGAACTTCCATTGTGCATGGCTTTTATCGATTATGAAAAAGCCTTTGATTCGGTGAAACCATCAGCAGTTACAATGGCTCTGAAATCCTGTGGTATTGAAGATGCATACATTAATATTATTAATAACATCTATGAAAATGCAAGTGCAAAGATTCGGCTGTTTGAAAATACAACACACATAAAAATTGGAAAGAGAGTGAGACAAGGTGACACCATATCTCTGAAGCTCTTTAATGCCACATTGGAAAATGTCTTTCAATCACTGAACTGGGAAAACAAAGGGATAAAGATTAATGGAGATTATCTAACCCACCTTCATTTTGCTGATGACGTAGTCATTTTTGCAACTACCCCATCAGAGCTGCAGAGTATGATCCAGGAACTTGCTGACAAGAGTAAAGAAGTTGGATTAAAAATGAACTTTCAGAAGACAAAAGTGATGTTCAATGCTTTTACAAGAAATGAAGATTTATCGATTGATGAAGAAAAGCTGGAGATAACGGACACGTACGTTTATCTTGGACAGCAGATATCAAGTGAGGGTCACATTGATGAAGAAATTAATCGGCGTACAAAACCTGCCTGGAGGGCTTTTGGAAGAAACAGCATAATTTTCAAGAGCAATATGCCATTATGTCTTAAAAGAAAAGTGTTTGATCAATGCATCCTTCCAGTGCTTACGTATGGTGCAGAGACATGGACTTTAACTAAAAGAGACATACAAAGGCTGCAGACAACTCAAAGCAGCATGGAGAGGTGCATGCTTGGTGTAACCAGGAGAGATAAGAAGAGGAACTCGTGGATCCGAAAAATGACAAGAGTGGAAGACATCATGATCAGAGTTAAATCCCTGAAATGGCAATGGGCTGGGCATACTGCCAGAAGGACAGACCATCGATGGACAGCCGAAATTTTATATTGGATTCCAAGGAACAGGAAAAGACCCAGAAGAAGACCACATGGGAGATGGGTGGATGAAATCCGAAAGTATGCGGGAGTGACATGGAGGAGACTGGCACAAGACAGACCGTTGTGGAGGAAACTTGGGGAGACCTTCGTACAGCAGTGGATTGATAATGGTTGACAATGATGATGATGATGATGATGATGAAATAAAGAAATGTCCAAAAAATGTAGTCTGTTAATTTCTTTTTCCACTTGTATTGATGGATAAGAGCTATTGTGTTTTTGTACGAATGTATTAAGGTCTTTTTCAGATTGCTTCCAGAAGATAAGGATATCATCAACGTATCTTACATATATTAACAGCTTATTTTGGTTGAGTGGCTCAATGAGTTTATTTTCTATGTCCTGTAATATTATTTCAGCAAGAAGACCTGAAATTGGGGACCCCATTGGTGCACCTTGTTTTTGCCGGTAGATTTTTTTTATCATACGTGAAGTAGTTGTTATCAGGAACTAGTTTTGCTGCCTGGATAATACTAATTCTTTGTTATTCAGGTATTTCTTGGTCCAGAAAAAAAATGAGTAGGTACCTTTTTTTTTTTTCTTTTCCAGGGAGAGATAATCTAATGGCTGAGAGTAAAACACTATTTTTGGACAGAAGTGTACAAGACTATGATATTATAATGTATATACCTTCCTCCTTGCTGGTCCAATGTTTTGATTCTGGCCACTAAAAAAAAGTTAGCTGACCATCAGATTTCAGAATATTTTTCTACCCCCGGTTATGTTAATTATATTTTTTCTGTTGTGCAGGGGCTCCTTCATTATACATGGTGTCCCACTCGGCATTGGCCCTTGGCATTTTCCGCATAACTTGCAAAATAACCAACTGATGGACATATGGACTTATCTTGGTTCACAGGATGCATGATGCTACCAAATGAAGTCCTGGAAGTGGCCGTTGTCAGCATGTTTGAATGCACTGCTCCATGTTATTGAAGGTTCGCACCAGCTGTTTGGCAGTCACAAGCCCCGTTTTTGCGGCGAATGTTGTCTTCCAGTGCTATGAGAGTGTGTGGCTTGTTCCGGTACAGTGCATCTTTCAACATGCCCCACAAGAATAAATTGGGGTGAAAGGTCAGGCGACCTCGGTGGCCACAGCCCCTTCGAGATGACATGATCAGGGGGAAAAAAGACTTGATTAGAGCCATGCTTGCTTTGGAGGTGTGACACGTTGCCCCAACTTGTTGGAAGCAGCCGGTAGTGAGCTCCTCATCATCCAGTTGCTCCACAAAAGCAGTGAAGATGTCCATGTACACAGCCGTATTCACTGTTGTGTGGAAAAGATTGACCTGATGATGCGACATAGGGAGACAGGCAGACAGCACACCAGACCTCCAGTTTTTCCTTGTGAAGAGGTTCCTCGTGCAGTGTGTGTGGATTAGCACTCTCCTAAACACGAGTGTTTTGGAAATTGACATATCCACTGAGATGGAACCACGCTTCATTGCTAAACCACGCTTTGTCCAGTATGTTTGGATTTTTAGCAACGAAGTCCTGAAACCACCAACAGTACATGGCTCTCTTTGCAGGGTCGGTCGGTTGGAATTTCTGCACAAATGTGATGCGGTATGGATGAAGCTTGCCGACTTTGGCATGCACTTTTAGATGTTCCCATTTCTTGTCCCAGTTTCCGTAAGGATTTCAATGGAGAGGCCAGCAGTCTTTGTGTAACGTCCTCCACTGTTGCCTGAAACATCTTCGGCCGACCTCCGCTGTGCACATTCATCAACATTCCCGTTGTTTCCAGTTTTTTCACAAGATACTGAATGCAGAACTTTGCTGGTGGTCTGTGCTCTCCAAATTTCTCCAGGAACTGGGTTTGGCATGCCGTAATAGACCCAGTTCTCGAATAGGTCTGGAACAGAAAAACATGTTCGATTTTGTACCTATTCATTTTTCAGTGGAAACATGGTAACAAAGCACAGCACTCCCGTCTGCAAGGTGCACACGACCGTTGTTAATGCCAGACTGATCTCGGCCTCGCGTCTGCCTGTGAATGATGTGCCTGGTGTTCCGCAGCGCCACCTATGTTTGAAAAGACCAACAGTCTCCCTCCTTATGCGGTTTCTTTCTCACACTCTCATGTCCCTCTTACCAGAGTTTCTATTTCACACTCGTTTTCTTTCCAAAGTTATATGGAAAACTCCAGGGCCAATATCGAGTGGGACACCCTGTACGTGGAAAATGAGACCCTAAAATGACTACTGATACTGAATCCATTTATAGCAAGGTCCAAAATTTCCATGAGAGTTAATGTCACTAAGTTTTAACTTGGTTTGTGACACAGGAAATGGCACACTTAGTAACAAATTTATTGGATTTTAAAACAAACGACTTTTAGTGTAGCCCCTATTCCATTTCTTACATTAATGTTCATTTTATCGTCCAATCAATAGTTAGTATTCTGTCTTTTAAGTGCAGGAACTGCCCTACCAATTATTTTAAGATCTGTAGACATGAGTGCAATAATATTAATACATATATAAAGTAACATAAAGGTCAAAGTGAGACCTCAATGTATTTATCAATTTACAACACACATTCTTTCCTCCTCTTACATGGTACTCAGGGAGTCATATCAAAGCAAAAAAATCAGAAACAAGTGTTGCATTGAGCAGTAATAATAATTTAGTTAAAATAAAGATTATCTGCTAGTAGCACAGGGACACTACTTCTGTGAAAACATAAGCCAGGGTTTGCACAGGATCTGAAAATCCTGGAAAGTCCAAGAAACTGAAAATTTTAATTTCCATATCTAGAAATCCTTGAAATCAGTAGATTTGCTCATATGTAGTCCTAGAAAATTGTATTTTTGGGTGGAAAGTCCTTGAAATTTGGAGACTTTATTTTGAAGTGCAGGTTTTTTTTTTTTTTTTTTTTTTTTTGGGCGTTTTTTTTTTCTTCTGTAAAACTGAATTGGGTAACTCCTGCTATCATGGCTGCCATCTCTTTGTATTGTAAACCGTATGGTGAAAGGTCTGATAGCTGGAGCTGGAGCCCGGGCTGTCATGCCAAAATTCCCACATGCGTCATGATGCAAAAGTGGCCTTAAAGGGAGGACTGTGTAGCAGGCAACAGGCCTGCACGCACCGACAGAGAATTTGGAGGTGAAAGCAGTGATGCCAGGGGGAGGCAGCACTCTCCATTAAAACTACGTCTCCATCGCTGAAGCATCAAGCAGTGGCCATCTGGGCTCAATAACTAATCCCCACCTAGTGCACACTGTGTCATGGGTTTGCAGGCTTACACTAATCTTATTAGGTACTTCCATCTTTGCCTGAGCTCCATTTTTTTTTATTGTTTATGTTTTCCATCCCGTCGCTCACATTAGTTATTTTGTTCATTTAACAAGGTTGTGGTTTGTTGTATGAATTATTTTATTCCTTCTTTCAGAGTATGGCTGGAAAATGTGTATTCTGAGAAGTTTGGTTAGAGAATAATTTATTTTCAGGTTGGCTGCCACTGGATACCAGTGGAGCTCATTGCAAATTGTGCATGAAAAACTGACATTTCCAACATGGGTGTATCTGGATTGAAAAGCCAGATGAGACATAATAAATCTAAAGTGTTAACTAAAATTCATTTGACATAACTTTTTTTTTGTTTTGTTATCTACTAAGTAAAATAAGAATGCAACAGTAATAAACTCACTGTATATAAAAAAAATGAGTGGGTGATAAAGAATCAATCTGAGCTGCTTCACAGTTATTGAGGTAATTTTTCCTTTGTATATTATTTATCTTAATAAACTAATGTATTTATTACATATGGTGATAAAAATGCAAACATGGAAAATGATGTATATTAATCCTGGAAAATCCTTAAATAGTCCTGGGAAAAGTTTTGGACCCTGCTGTATGAACCCTGATAAACATATTTGTTGAAATCATAATAAGAAACAAGGGAACAAAAAATAGGTCTTTTCTAACAAAATTTCTTTGGGCTCGGGTCAGGCCGACTTTTGTTATCGAGTGGTTTTAGGTTTAGTTGAGTGGGACAGTGACTCAGAGTTTTTGGACTGAAATCTTAGCTGACTCTTACCGGGTCAGGTTGGGTCAAAATTTCAAGCCCTTGTAGGCCTCTAACTTAGTACCCCACAGGTTGAAAGTTATACTGCCAAACATGCCCAGGGTGTGTAAAAATCCTGTCCACGCATGTTTTTTTTTTTTTTTTTTACTTTTTCCCTACATTGTGCCTGATTGGGCATGTAAAAATATCTAGCTCTTTTCTGAGATAATTTTTTTTTTTTAAAGTAATGTTTTGTATTTTAAATGCAGTGGGAATACCTAGTCAATCTTCTTACTATGCAGAGGTTTCCTCCCTCTGCTTTATTTAATAAAATTAATGAGGTGTATTTTGATAAATTAAAGGTCAAAACAGATGACGTTGAAAATTAAATTGCCCATAATATGATTGTGTGGTATCTCAAAAAAAGCTCATGTGTGTGTAATAAGATTTCAAATAAGCCAAACACTAACTCTGTTAACCCATTAGGTCTACAGTGAATGGCATTTGTTATAAGCAGGGTAGACACAAAAATGCCTGTTTTGTAAATTTCAAAGTCCTGTAACTATAGAAAGATTGTATGTAGAAAGCTGAAATTTTACTTCAATTAGTTTTTCTATAAAGCCTGCAAGTTCACTAAGTTTCATAAACATCAAAAGGTTTCAGGTCAATAATTCATTTTTATTCTGTTTTGATGTGGAATGACTCATAAGCAAGTTCATATTTCACTGCACAATTTATGAAATGCAGTGAGTAAAGTATAGGTGTGTCACCCTGGTGGCACAGTGGGCTAAGCACTTGTTTCTGATCATTCATCTGTGATGGGCCTCGGTTCGAATCCTGGGTGAGGCATGGATAGGGTGTTTGTCTTTCAGCACTGACTCTCCCCCATCCCTGGAGACAGTAACCCTAAATTAAGGATGGGCAACTGCTTATAGCCCATTGAGTTGCACATGGGGTAATTAAACCTCTAAACAAACAAACAAACAAATATATATATATATATATCATCATTGTCAACCATTATCAATCCACTGCTGGACGAAGGTCTCCCCAAGTTTCCTCCACACACACATATATATATATGTATATAGGTGAGTTCAAATTTGATTGCTAGGGGCATTCATGAAATGCAGTACTTTGTATCTTATATTGTTTCTGAAATGTTTAGAAAAAAATAACACATGTGCAATAATGTTTGTGTGTATGTATATATTTGGGCATGTATTTTTTTGGGCAACATGCTTGACTGGGCATGTTACGATTTAAAAAGATTTGTGTCCCTGGTAACTGAATGAAACTGTATCTAGGTATTAATATTAAAACAATAAATAATATGTACCTAAAGAGACCTGTAGAGAGGACTAAAAATCTGTTAATGGAAGAATTAATGGAGTTTTTTTTTTATAATTTTTTTCTGCTTTGAAAATTTGAACAGCACTGCTGAAAATGGAAGAGCATTTCAGGGCACTATAAGTTTTTAATGTTAAAAGTTTTTATTACTGACTTTGATGAGAAATATTTTCTGAAGTTATTTTGATCCAGTAGTCATTGGAAATACATAAATCTACTGCTGGAAAGTAAAACTGCAATATTTATTCTGTTCTTATAGTTTATAAGATTTTCTGACTAAATTTTTTTCTTTTAATTTGTTTTTCAGATTTTACGATATACCATCAGTTATGTGATAACATTAGTTGCAACATTTTTTCCATTAACAATCATGGTAAGTTTTTGAATGCTTTATGACAAACTCTCTAAGCTCTATTTCATATATTTTTCATAGCATTTTTCAACTTAAGGTATTATAAATAGACTACTCAAATTGAATATGAAGTTATAACAGTATCCTTCAAGTAATGCTCAAGATTGAAATTAGTTTAACTTGTTTATAACAAATATATATACGATCGATGAAGAAACGGGTTTCTGTACACCCAATTAATGTGAAAGACAATAAAAATAAAAAGTGAACTCCGTTTATTAGGCGTAGAAAATAAGGAAACAAAGATGCTAGCTTTCACTACCTCCGGGTAGCTTCATCAGGCATTTAGTAGTTAAAGATCGCAGAAGCAACTGGAACAAATGTATTTTTGTTCCAGTTGCTTCTGCGATCTTTAACTACTAAATGCCTGATGAAGCTACCCGGAGGTAGTGAAAGCTAGCATCTTTTGTTTCCCTTATTTTCTACGCCTAATAAACGGAGTTCACTTTTTATTTTTATTGTCTTTCACATTAACTTGTTTATATTTATCAATTGCAAGGAACTATTGTGACAGTAGACATTTGAGGAATTTATTTGTTTCTGTGTTTCTTGTAAATTTAAATAAAAAGTGTAACAAATTTCCTTGTGTTTTACCTCCCTTCAATTTTCACATGGCATTATTGGTATAGTGTCACATGTATATAAAACATATCTTGTTGTACAGCATAATGCACACAAAAATCATCTTTCATTTCTTATGCCATTAGAAAACAATTTTAATAAGAATAAGATAATTTTTTTTATAAGGATAAGAGAAGTCAAGTTCAAGTCCGCTGCTCCTAAGTGGGATGGTGTAAAGAAATTAGCTTCCTACTCCACCCCAAAATCTACTGTCAATCACGAAACTCTGGAGATCATAACCAACAGTGAGTCATGCAATGATAGCGTCTCGCTGGAGTTTCCATGAGTTTGGAACCTGTTCTTCTAATAGTGAATGCCTCTTGTTTTCCTTCCATGATTCCGCTTGCAAAATGAGCATAACGCCTCGTGTCTTTGAATACCTGATTACATTCGCATCTCTTCGTTTATTGTCAAGTCAAGTCACTGTTCAAATTGTTGAACCGTTGTATTATTCAGTTTGCAGTTTTCTGTCTACCCTCCTTGAAGAAGCCATCTGGTTGATGTGCGAAAGCTTGGAAACTTTGATTTCTATTCTACACTAAGAAATTTCGGATTACTAGTATAGTTATACTATTTAAGTACAGTTGGTGTACAGTTCCTTTTTATTTAATTAGGATAAGAGAAATTTAGTTTTGGGATAAGAACCAGATGGAATTGTTCTATCCAGAATTACTGAATGGAATCTTCTAAACATCAGCACACTTGCAGATAATAAAATAACCATAATGTATTTTAATTTATTGTATTGTAAAGACTGTAGTTTAATGTCCATAGCCTTCACACTTAATGGAACAGCCTTGATTTTCAGTGCACACTGCAATATGTTGTACTGAACCTTCCCAATCTCAGTTGTTCTGAGGAATAGCTCATCAGTCCTCATACACTTGATTTTTACTGCAGTTATATTTAATGCATTGGTTGGAAATGGACATGTAGACGATGAACAGTCATATCCCATAGGGTCGTTCCATGTCAAATCAACAAGGCTCACAACCCGACATTTTTTTATTTTTATGAAACTTGGTATAATTGTAGTATTCATCAATATAAACAAACATGATTTTTTTCAGAATTTTTAATGCATCCGTTTTTGAGTTATTGATTTTTGAAATTTCAAAACAAACCCCTGAAGTTTCATCATCTGAGCAAACTTTAACTGCCAATTACTCGGGTTTTGGTAGAGCTAAGGTCATGAATTATGGCTCACTTTAAAGATCTTGAATTGGGCTTTTATTTGATATGCCACATGACACTATATATATTAAAAAAAATAATGTCAATTTTAAAATTTTAAAATTGAAATATTAAAAAACGTGTTTTTTTAAAAAATCTGAAAAAAAAATGTTTAACAAACACTATTTTTCTACATATCCTGAAAGTTTCATAATGGGATTGCTATGGGATCACTATAAAAAAAAATAATAACGTAGAGCAATGCAACTGAAATGTGCCAGATGTACTTGCCAGTTCCACCCATGACTGGAAGGGTATTCTTTATGTGGTTTGTGTAAAATGTCATACTTGTTCTTTTAAACATTGTGAATGTTAAAGAATGAAAATAAACATCTAAGTAATTTGAAACTGTGTCTCAAAGTAATTCATTTCATAATTCAGTATAAGGTTCTGTGTGCATATTTACACTTACAAAATTATTTTATCTTCTATATGTATCCTGCTTTTTTTCTTTCTTTTAAATTTTGCCACACTTGTATGCCAGTGCTTGATTTGCCTTCTTTGTCTCAGTCATTGTTAAATTATATACTCTTTCCAGTAGCTGGTGTCGGGTCAACTTTTAACAAAACATCAGATTTATGAACCAACAGTATATCCGGTGATTGAGGATACTTGTATGATGGAGATGGACCATGCGGCTCCAGGAAGCTCACTTTTACCTCTTCTGTGTCCTCATTCACACCAAGTACACATCCCAACCACCAATGCTCTGAGTACTTACTAATCACAAAACCTACCATATTTTCAAAACTAATGTTTTCTTACCCTTCATCTGTTGCACATATCTTTTCTTTAAAATGCTCAGAAAGTAAGTAAGTTTTGACTAGTAATTTGTGTTTTCCTGCAGGAATGAAACAATGGAGTTTCTGAGTACCACTTATTGTCTTAGCAGAAGCTATTCTACTTTTAAGGAAAATTTCCTCCTCTTTGTAATTTTCTGTTGTTGCAAACCGAAAGTGAATGGAGGCAATATTAGCAGTGGCCCATTGAAAGAGTTGGCGTGGGGTCATAATTTGATTATTATAAACAAGTTGTAAACTTGCCTTTGCAGCTAATCGCTTCACAGTACCCCCTATCCCATCACATGCATTTTTGCCATGTGCTGTTGCAAAAAAATTCCATGTTCTGCTTTTATATTAAAGTCAGTCTTGTGGTAGCACAAGCTGAGGAAGTTTGACTTGTTTTTGTATTGTAGAGCTGCTCCATCCGAAAAATAAAATATCTTTTCAGGTTTTTGAGAAAAATGTGACTGCATGAAATTAATTAGGTAATGCTGAAACAGATGGACAGCTAGCTATACTGTTGTGAATTAGGCAGTTGGATATAATCACAAAACTTACATGTCCTAGGTTCTGAGTTTTCTCATCTCGATAGTATGTAACTATAGGATGCAGGGTTGCTTGGGCATTGTTCCAGTGAAAACCCTGAGCTGCAATACAAAAGAATAATTTTCAGCAAAGTCACAAATTACTATGTATTGATTTTCTGTTATTGTGTCTTTAAGATGTCTTAAGTAACTTGACTGTTGAGTTGCTATAAAAGAATGGTGAAGCAGGGCTGGAAGTTTTCCAAACAACAGGCCCTTAAACTCCTGTGTGGATTTTGATAATGTTTCAAGTACTGTCCTCTTCTCTAATTGCATCCATTGCTTGAATGTCACATTTTCTATACTATTTAGATAAAAACAATCTTCAAATCGTTGCTTGAGCTGTTCTAATCCTGGACAGTTGTTGCACTGACTGAAGTAACATGCAGGTGTAGGGTTTCCACAAATTATGTTTGCAAGGACATCTTTATAGGAGTTTATTGGCTGAACAGTGTCTCCTGTTAATTCAGGTAACTTGCATTGTGTCATCACCAGTGTAACATTCTGATGCATTGTACAGACACAAACAGAATGTGTGCCACTTGCTCCTGCAGGAACGCAGTGCTTAGGGCGAAGTTCACAGAACTTGGAGAACCCCACCTTTTTCTCTTGAAATCTCTCTTTAAAAAGAGTATACAATTCACGCAAATTACTCAGAAGCAATTTTTTTGTACCTGTTGATGCTTATTATCTATTTTAATGGAAACAAAGTATTTTTTTCCTGGCATTTGGCGGCTTACATCGTCACTCTCATAAAATTCTTGTATACAATTTGCTGTGTCTTTGTCTAAAGTCTTTCCTGGCTTTGGATCAGGAGAAGACATGATACCTTTTTCTTTTACTAGCTTTTTAGCCATTCTGGCCATAAAATTTGAAACTCTAAATTCTGTTTCAATTCGTTTCAGTGACCAAGATTTAGGCAGTATACTCAATATCTACATTCTTATGCTTTTATTTTCTGTGGAATGAAATTTTTCTTTCAACTGTCTTATAATTTCTGGTTCAGGAGATGAAATATCCTTTGGGTTCTGACGCAGGACTTAACTTTAATAATTTTGCTCGAAATGCTTCTTGGGCTTTTTTATATTTTTCTTCAGGGTATGCTTTTTCTTGCAGGCGTTTTTTCTTGATTGGTGTTTCATCCAGACATTGTAAACTTCTGTTAAATGCTTCTATAGCATGCTCTTTTTCAGGAGTTGATACTTCAATGTTTTCAGATGGAACAGCATGGCCTTCGGCTTCTTGTTCATTATAGCTGTTGGAAGGTGAAGAGGAATGTTCAGCAGCTTCAGAGTGAAATTTTTGGATTGCTTTACGACAACTGTCACAGATCTTGTCTCCCGTTTTGAGCAACTTGTTCTGTAGCAATAGATTCTTGGAAACTGGTCACAGATTTTTTTGTTGTATTTATGGTTTGGTTTCCCAAGGGGGTTGCAACAGTAAAGCACACTTGAAACTTTTGATGTGGATGGTCTGCTGGCATCCATCTTTTACTTTGCTTTTACTTTGAAACCTAGGAAAGAAACACAGTTTGTTACCCTTATGGATATATATTAACTTTTTAACTAATTATAATTAATTCCTTAACATTTGCAGTGTTTGTAAGACCAGGTATAACATTTTAGACAGACAAAATAAACAATTCCTCAGTCACTGATGGTGCATTTAGTAACATCCTTCTATGTTATTTTTTTTATAGTGATCCCATAGCGATCCCATTATGAAACTTTCAGGATATGTAGGAAAATAATGTTTGTTAAACATATATTTTTTCAGATTTTTAAAAAACATATGTTATTTAATATTTCAATTTCAAAATTTTAAAATTGATATTAAATTTTTTTAAATAGTGTCATGTGTCATATCAAATGAAAGCCCAATTCCAGATCTTTAAAATGAGCCATAATTCATGACCCTAGTTCTACTAGAACCCGAGTAATTGGCAGTTAAAGTTTGCTCAGATGATGGAATTTCAGGGGTTTTTTGAAATTTCAAAAATCAATAACTCAAAAACGCATGCATTAAAAATTCTGAAAAAATTCATGTGTGTTTATATTGATGAATTCTACAAATATACCAAGTTTCATAAAAACCAAAAATGGTCAGGTTGAAAATGCTATTTTTGCTGGTTGATTTCACATGGAATGACCCCATACACGATCGTTGGGCAACAGTTTTGCTACATAATTTGCTGTAATATAGCCTGGATGTGCTTTTTGGATTCATTAAAATGGCATAACTATCCATTAAAATAGTAAAAGTATCCATTTAAAATGGCAAAAATTTCTGTCAAAATAAAAATAAATAAATGGCGAAACTTTTCTTTCTAAAATGTGGTATGGGGTTATCTCTCCAGGAATGGTAGTGTAGTGTCTTGTAGGAGAATTTTGACCTATTGATGGGCAGGGGCCGTGCTGCCAATCGCATTCTTCGCAATTAGCAAAAAAAAAAATGTTTTGGTGATGAAAAAAGTTTTGGTGATTACCTTTTTGTACTTTTATAACACTTAGCATACATACATATCACTAAGCTGTTCTCTGAGATTCAGAGGTTAGCTCTAAAAAGAAATACAAACTTCCAGATATTTTTACTTATTGTTGTCGTATCAAACTTCGCCATTTACAGCGATCTTGACATACAACTCGTGCTTCACTGATATCCATTACACACCGTACACAAGATCTTTTATACTTCATACTCATAATCTTTTTCTCATGCAGGCACTCCTGAATCTGATCCACCCATGTCTTCCTTGGCCTTCCTCTGCCTTTCCTTCCTGCCACTTGGGCTGAAAATATTTTCTTAGTAAGCATTTCATCACTCATTCTTTCAACATGGCCAAACCACCAAAGCATATTGGTCTCCACCTTGCTAACAACATTTTGCTTTGCATCACACAACTGCAATACATCTTCATTCCTCACACAATCAGATCGTGTCTTGCCACAAACCCCACGTAAGTAACGCATTTCTCCAGCACACAAACGACTCCTATGTTTCTTCTGCAGTACCCAGGTTTCACTGCCATACATCAGTGTAGGAACAATTACTGTTTCATACATAGCCATGCGAGACTCTAGAGAACCCATCATTCCTGTGAAAACCTCCCAGAGCAGCTATGATTTCAAAGAAGAATTCACTTGCCTACTGATTTCACCATCCAGCTTGTTCTCTCTGTCAAACATGCTTCCTAAATACACAAACTCCCTCACCTGGTCAATCACAGTGCCATTTATACTTACATTACATTCAGTGCTACCCAATCCTCTCTCAAACACCATAACTTTGGTTTTTCCCTTATTTATACTCAGTTTGAATTTCATACAAACTTCATGCATCTGAGTCAACATACTCTGCAACTCACTTTTGCTCTCTGCCAACAGGACAGTGTCATCAGCATACAGCAATCTGCACACACGGATATCACCAAGACATAAACCACTATTATCTATTTTGGCCTCACACATGCATGCGTCCATAAATATATTAAACAGCCATGGTGACATTACACAACCTTGTCTAACTCCTGTACCAATGGAAAACCATTTTGATAAAACACCATTCACTCGTACACAAGCTCTACTACCAGCATACATGGCTTTTACACTATTAAGTAGATTCCCAATAACACCATATTCATTCAATACCTTCCACAAAAGTGTCCTATTGACTCGGTCGTAAGCTTTCTCTAAATCTATGAAGGCAGTAAAAACTTTCTTCCCAGCAGACAGATACTTTTCAATCATCATGCGTAATGCAAAAATCTGGTTAGTGCAGCCTTTACCAGGCATAAAACCACTCTGAACATCCCACACTTTCTCTGATGTAAGACCCCATACTTTTTCAATAACAACCTTACCAAACACTTTCCCTGGCACACTCAGTAGGCTAATACCACGATAGTTCTTGCATTCAGTCTGATCACCTTTTTCCTTATACAAGGGAACAATGATAGCATCCTTCCAATCTCGAGGGACCATTCCTAACTCCTAACTTTAAAAAAGCCGGAGCAACTGCTGGATGGGGATTTCTAGCTTACTGTAAACAATCAATAACTTATATTTTCTGCTCCTGTCATTACAAATAAGTACCCCATTCTTTTTTTTTTTTTTTTTTTGTGTGTTTCATTTGTCAGTTTTTGTTTTAAGAAAGCATTGCTGTGGACAGTGTCTATGTGGACCACTGGCAACTACAAAATAGCTTGCATTGACAAATAGATATTGTAAAACTTCTTACCTTATTTTTAGCTTTGGTACTTTTCCATAGCAAAATGAGATTTTTGATGGTGTTGAACAGAAGAGCTACGCTCGATAAATTCTTGATTTTTGTTATGAAATGGTGTTTTGATGCATAAGATTTCTACAGTTGGTAATTTTTATCTGCAGAAAGTGTTTGGTATTTCAATAATGTAAATTAAGCACGATGTTAAAACTTTGTAAAGGATGCTGTGAAAAGTGGTTAAAAACCAGTTCTATTTTATGTTAGGACAATTTCTGCCAGTGGCAAAAAATTGAATGTGCTACTTTATCGCATTTGAGTAACACAAAACCCTCTTCACCTTATTTCCAGCTTTACTATTCACTGTATCTTGAATTTTGTTGTGATCAGGAAATCTGTGTTGGTAGTATTGATCTATGAAGGAAAGGTGTATGGAAAACTTTAGCTTTTTTGTTTAAAATATAGGAAAACAGTACTTTGCTTTTTAAAAGTGAAGGGAATAAAATATTGGAAGAAGGTGAAGGAAATCCTTACTGGAGGACACAGATCATGCTATTGTTATTTTGAAATCATGTGTGCATATAAAGTAGGTGAGCATACCATAACTTGCACAATACTTTGACTGATATGAGCACCAGCGGAAAATGCTATTGTGAAAAGACTTATTTTTCACTGGTATTATACATAGATCATATATGTAGGATATTTAAAAAGTGTGAACAAGCAGAAAACTTCAAATACATTATATATATTCCTTTCATGTTGAATTCTTTCCCTGAAATTCAGTGCCATGTAATCTCAGTTTGATGCTTATACATGAATTTTTACTGAAAACAGGTGCTTATTTTTTATTTGTAAATTTTTAGTTTCTGGGTTAGAAAAAGCTTCCAGAGAAATTGGAACACCAACAGACAGCCCTCTTCTTCGGGACAAAATGTAAGATTTTTAGAGCATTGTAATTTGTGTTTGTATGTTATACATCATTATTGCATCTCCAAGTTTTGAATTTTGTATAAAAAAGAAAAAGAAAATGTCTTGCTTTTCTTATAACAAAAATATTTAGGTAGAGTTAAATATTAAAAAGCCTGTGTGACTTTTTTTGTTTTTATTAGAATCACAAATGAAACTGAAACAGTTTATTTTAGTATCTTTGAAATGATACATTGTGACCATTTTTTTATTTTGTGGATTAAAATTTTTGTCATGCATATCCATGTACATTGAAATTGAACTAAAATAAATATTTTCAGTGAGTACTGAATTCCATGTTATTTTATCGCTTCTTAGTGAAGTGGTCTGGAGAAATAAGTAATGTACTGTTTCATGGGACGAAAGTCTAATTTATTGTGGGTACAACAGGTATTCTGTGGTATAGCTAAGAAGACTTCACTGGTTATTTTGGGCATATGTGTACTACATAAGGTGAAACCCATTTTAGCTGAAATATTTAGGGGGGGGGGCAGATAAACTAAAAATAATATTTAAGTAGAATGTTTATTCCTTCCAATGTAACAAGTTTGTATATGTGAAAAAAATCTACATGAAAGCTTTACGATATGGGATAGAAAACATTGCTTGTGTAACAGTGTTAAAAAATTATTTTCAAGGGAAATGCATAAATTGTCAATGAAGATATTTCTCACAAAAGAGAAAATAGAAGCTGTTTAGTCATAGCAGCACAAAAGTTTTTTTTTACATTAAGATAAGTTTTCAAAAAAAGGTAAAGTGAAAATCTTTCTCTATTACAACTGATCATTCAAAAGGACTGGTCTTAAATGCCACATGAGAAGCAGTTGTGTGTTATTTATGTTTGTAACAAAGATAATTAACAATAAATTGTAATGGAAATTATTGAAATTCGTACAAGAATATATATTTAGCTAGTTGGGAGTATTAGAGTTGGACCAGAGGGATTCTTGGATCAGCATTTTTTTTAGAGTGATGTAGGCCTATTATTTTTCTAGAAGAAAATTGCATGTTTTTCTTGACATCCTAAATAGTTTGTGTGAATGAAAATAGCTATTACTTTTAAACTGAAAAGCAAAATTTATTAGCTTTCAGAAAGTTAACAAAATTCACCAGTGTTTCTTTTCAGCAGCAACTTCTAAACTCAATGCAAAAACAATAACTTTGATATTGCTGTTGAAAATGATGTGATATATCATAGAATAGGATACATATGTGGGAGTACTGACACTTGTAAACTAGTAAACATTTCCATTATGTTAGTATTGTTGGAAATATGATGCTATGTTGCATGTCATGTGCATTGGCAGAATTTTTCTTAGCTGTTCCTTTATTTCTTTTTTTTTCTCTTGCATCATAGAATTAAAAGATACTTTAAGCTGTGTGATAAAATATAAACATTTTCAGAAGAAATTCCACCAATTTGGTACTTACTAAATATTCAATTTTAGGTCAGAATACACCCAAAATGTACAGTACTGTTTGTGAAAATTGCAACACCACCAAGAACTGCTGGTATTAGCTTGAAACTTACAGAATATGTACAACAGGTTGGGACTTGCAAATGATTAAAATGTAAGTGAAAATGCGCATGCGGTTTGAAAGCAGCATCCTCTGGACTGTCCGGTCTTGAGTATGAAGATCTGGCTCAAATTAGATGTTTTCAATCAGTGAAGAGTCAACATTCAGTTGAAAGGGTGTTTCTTGTGTCTCAATATGCCCTGTTGCTGAAAAAGGCCGCATTATGAACACCTGATGGACTTTGAGCGAGCAAAGATTGTTCGGATGAGGGAAGCTAGATTTTCCTACCACGAAATTGCCACACATACATGACGGAGCGCAGTACAGTGATGCGAATGTAGCATCAGTGGACTGATGAGGCTTAGGTGCACAGAAATCTGGGAAATGGACTGCAAAATTGCCTAACTGCGTGGGATGACAGACACCTCTATCACATGGCAGTGACTGATTGCACAGCGACTTCCTCAGTGTTATCATATCAGTAGCAGGGCTTGAAAAATACTGTACCCAAGATGCCCAGGGCATGTAAATTATTGGCCTGGGCAGGTAAAATATAAAAATCTAGTTGCCCAGTCCAAGCAACTAAATTTATAATTAAAGTTTGGAATAGAATTTCATACTTTAAGAAAACAGTCATCACATGTCGTGTTTCATTCCACTGCTAATAACCGGAAGTTGTATTACTGTTATGGAGTGCCAAGGGCAAAAGAATATCACTTCTTTAATTATATAATGTTCTAGGGTCTAGAAATTGGAACCGTATGTAGTTTTGCTCCAAATGTTGTTTATAGTCAGCGACGGGATGCATGGCTCTGATGGAACTTGCCTTTGCAACCCCGGTGGTGCAGTGGTTTAAGCGCTGGCTTATGACTATTCGTCCGTGAGAGTGTCCAGGTTCGAATCCCAGTGAGGCGTGGAAGTTGTGTTTGTCTTACGGCACTGGCTCTCCCCCTTCCCTGGAACCAGTGGCCCTAAATAAGGGGCGGGCAACTGCTTATAGCCCACTCAGTTGCTCACGGTGGTCGTTAAACCTTCAATTAAAAAAAAAAACAAAACAAAAAAAAACTTTTCTTCAGTGCTTATTGACAAAGGGCAAAAACTTCAACGAAAGTAACATGGCAGAATCACTAATTTTTCAAATGCCAGTTTCATCATCATACCATTCCATACCAATCACATCTTAAAACTTGAGATACACGCTTTTGTGCATTGAACATTTTGAATATAAACCCTTAAAAAGGAAATCCATAACATGTAAAAAAAAAATCATAGTTTTTAGCAGAAAAAAATACATGAAGGTTCTGATTTGCCATGTTAAAAGGTAAATTTTCCAGGGCATCTAGCTTTTACTACATAGGAAGCTTAGCTGCACATGCCTAGCTGGGCATGTAACTTTCTAGATATTTTTCAAGCCCTCAGTAGATCACTGTCACAGGCCAGGCTTTGTCCTCCAGAACAGTTTGATGTCATCTGCTTAACAGAGGATTGGTTGCTTACGCCCATTGCAGCACATTCCATTGATCCTCAACTACAGATGTTGCAGGCTGCGATGGGGTCTCGAACACAGACATAAGCACTTTGATTAGCAACAGGTAGTGTTTTCTGATGAGTCTCGATTCACTTGATGCACCATAATGGTCGCATATGTGTTCGAAGACATCATGGTGAATGGCACCTCATAGTGTTATACTAGCCCAACACCAAGCATCATGGTTTGGTGTACCATTGGGTTCAATTTGCGATCTTGCATGATATTGGGTATATAAATAAGTTTTGAGGGATTTCCGTTCGGTGTCGACTTATTACTGCTCGCATGTATTTTTAGGTGGCAACACTGCGATATCGCAGTACAAGACGCCAGCTCTCAGAGTCAGTATACGACGTTCGATTGAGGTGCGAAGGCGTATTTGTTTTACTCGATGGAAAATGGCAACTTTCGTCAAGACAAAACAGCATTTGCGGGAAGTGTTAGTGCATTACTTTATTGTCAAGAAAAGTGCTGCCGACAGCTATCGCTTAATGTCAGAAATCTATGGTGAACATTCTCCATCCATAAAAACATGTGAGTATTGGTTTAGACGATTCAAAAGGAACGATGTCGGTGATAAAGAACGTTCTGGACCACCCAAAAAAAAATTCCTGTTGCCGAATTGGAAGCTTCACTCGATGAGGATCCATGCCAGATTCAAAAAGAACTAGCAGCAGCATTAAATGTTAGTCAGCCATACATTTCACAATGTTTAGCTGCCATGGGAATGGTGCAAAAAGAAGAGAATTGGGTTCCACATGCTTTGCGGGAAAGAGACCTTGAACGTCAAAAAACCATTTGCGAATTGTTGCTTCAAAGGCAAAAAAAGAAAGTTTTTTTGCATCATATTATTACTGTCGACGAGAAATGGATATGGTATAATAACCCTAAATGGCAGAAAGCATGTGTGAAGCCAGGTGAATCAGGTCCTTCAACGCAAAAACGCAATATCCATGGTTGGGACCAGAACGGTGTGATCCACTAATGAACTGCTGAAACCATCAGAAACTATTACTGGTGATCGGTATCAAACCCAATTAATGCATTTAAAATGAGCTCTCGCACAAAAACGGCCGGAATGGGAGAATAAACACAGCAAAGTCATCTTACAGCATGACAACGCAAGACTACATGTTTCTCGACCTGTGAAAAAGTACTTAGAAGGATCCGACTGGGAAGTTATACCCCACCGCCATATTCGCCAGATATTGCGCCATCGGATTACCATTTGTTTCGGTCGATGCAGTCAGCGCTTTCTGGAAAATGGTTTAGTTCTTATGAAGACATCAAAAATTGGTTGGGCAACTGGATCTCTTCCAAGGAACCAGAATTCTTCCTTCGGGGCATACGTTCACTGCCCGAAAGATGGGGTAAAGTTGTAGCTTCAGAGGGAGCATACTTCGATTAATATTAAAATATTGTTTCTGTTCTCTAACAACGTGTTTTGTTCACCTCAAATCCCTCAAAACTTATTTATATACCCAATACGTATTGAGGGAACCCTCAACAGCCAGAGATACATCAGGGATGTTTTAGAGGCAGAGGTAGGTATCCTTCCTTCAGAGTTGTCCTGGTGCTATGTTTCAGCAGGACAGTACTCTGTCACAGGTGACCTGGAGTATTTACGACCTCTTCCATGCACATACTGCTTCTTTAGTCTGCACATTTCACAGATATATCCCGGACGAACATGCCTAGGACATGGTAGCTAAACAACAGGCCTATCAAGCACCTCCGTCAGTCACCTGAAATGAACTCTGGTCTTGCATAGAATCGTCCTGGCAGGCTACTCCCCAGGACGATACCAGAAACTTCTTCCATTCAGTGCAGTGTAGAGGCTGTTATTGTTGCTCAAGATGGCTTCACACGATACTGAATTGTGAGGGTGTCTACTGGTCATGAAAAAGTAATTAAATTGAGCAGGTGGTCATGAAGTAATGAAAAAGTAATGAAATTGAGTGGGTGGTCATGAAATTGTTTTTTTGTATCAGCACCTGAATGAAGACAAGTTTGTGCACCTAGAAGAAAACACGAGATAACAAGTTTAGCTAAGATACTTAAACACTGAATCTTTCACTGTGAAATTTCTGTCTCCATAAATTTTGTACAATCATAGTTTTTATTATTGCCTTAATAAAAACTTGTAAGTTTTTACAGCATTGCCATGTTAAAAGAATTTGTGTATTAATAGATGTAATGATAAATATTTCTGAAAATAGCCATACCCCATCCTAGATGAGAGTTGAATATTTTTATTTCTTTAAACACATAGAATTTGGTGAATGGCATAGTGCAAGTCATACATAATTACATTTTTCATGTTAACAAGCAATTTTAGTGACAAGAATTGCATTCAGCTTTCATCTCAACTGGCTTTCAGGTAAGGGTCCATTAAATAACCCCCCCCCCACACACACACACCACCATATAGCCATTTTAGCAGCAATGATATTATAGACACATCAGTTTTGCCTAAACTATTGTCGCATGATGGAATTAATTTCAGTGTTTGTAAAAATAAAAAATAACCTGGGATCTCAAGCCAAGAGTACTAGATTATGATTCTAGAATGATTGTCATTGTGCCACATATTGTCGACAAGTCATGAATTTAACAGATGTCATGGAAAAGTCATGAAAAAGTCATGAATTTGGTTCATTGGAAATCAGTAGACTCCCTGATTTTGAAGCCAAAAAATCTTGTATAACTCTACAAATGTAATCAGTTATCTCCTGTAACATAAGAAATCTGTGATATAAATTTCATTTGAACAGTGTAATTCTTTCTTGGTGTTGCAATTTTCACAAACAGTAGTGTATTTAAGAATGTGCAGATATACATTGAAACATGTAAGATACAGTCAAAAGCTTACCTTGTGTAATCTTAGTTGTATCTTGAATGGCCATTTTTTGAAGCACATATTTTAGGATAGACTTCAACAAAGGATGCCACCCTCTACTGTTATTTAACTTATCTTTCATAATTTAAAAACATTTAAAATGCATTAAAGAATTGAAAATTTAATCTTGTTTTTCTTCTTGTTAAAATTGTTTATACATTAAAAGTTGTGAATAACTTTGTGCTGAATCACTGAATGTACTGATAATGCCGTCTCCGCTCAATATTGAACATAGGCTTCAGTCAAAGTGAATGATCAGAATCACTTTAATTACATTATGAAATAATAATAAAAGTATGAATATTGGTTAAAACACCACACGAGATCTTTCGTGCCAGCAACTGGCACATCATCAGGCTAAAGCTAAAATCCTATGATAGTGTAAAAAACCTTCTAAAAAAGTTTCTGCAATCTGCTGCTGCTCTCTATATATGCAACACCAATGATTCTTAGACATAGTGTGCATGCACCTTGATACTGATGCAACTCAGTTATGTATTTAATGAAATGAAAGGTCTTTTGTGGTTGCTGTATTTTCTTTAAAAATTGATTTCCAAGGTGAGGAAATAATTTTTGGCAAGTCTTCATTACAGCACACTGAAGAGTTCTTAAAGATGTAGGCTACAAACTTTCTGCAAATAAAGTTGAGTTTTTAGTATTCTGATGGATATAACAGAGGATTCATCCCATAGAGGTATGTGTGTTCCTCGTTTTAAGGAACGTGAAAGGGCAGTTGAATCTGAAAAAGTTCTTGCATTATATTTATGCACCTTCAGTTGAATTCGTAAAGACCTCATTTTGGAACCTACATAGATTTGGTCTGGGTCCACTGTATCCACAGCTTTCAAAGGAATTGATCAATCCAATATAGCAATAGTGACAGCAGACAAAACAAACCAAATTGTCATTACGAATGCCGATGATTACCTCTCCAAAGTTCTGGAAGCAATTGCAAAAATACCACATCATATCAATAAGAGGGATCCTACTGCAGCCACTGTTGGGGCACTTAGTAAACTGAAGAACCACGGAAATCTTCCCACTTGGTTCTCATGAGCATTACACCCTCCTAATGGTCCACACATTCCAGAATTGTGTGGGAAGATAAAAGTACATAAAGTGGGATTGCCTATTTGGCCTTTTGTTTCAGGATGTGCCAATCCTCTAAGACCTCTCGAAAAGGCACTGAGATGAGAGATGATATGTAGAGGATTTTAGGGAGTGTCTGACCCCAGGTCTTAAACAACCCTTAGAAATAGGAAGCTAGGGGATTTGGGTTAGGGTGCCCTATAGGAAAGTGACATGGAAGCGATGTAGAAAGAGGGAGGAAGACGCCCTTATTTATTACCAGGGGTCAGTACCCGGGGTCCGACAGCTTATTGTGCCCATCCGATGCATGGCTGGTATTTAGTGGTTCGAACATTCGTACCTGCCCAGGATCGAACCTGAGGTTATCTCCATGGCAGTCATGAACGCTGACCACTAGGCCACAACACCTTTAACCAAATCATCGGCTTACTCAGTAACCAGCTCCACAGAAGTAGTAAACAGAATTCAGAACTACAAATGACACTGACAAGCTCTCCATTTGTTTTTGCTTCACTGGATGTTGTGTCTCTCTTCCCAAGTGTCCCAGTGAAACTTGCTCATGAAATTATCAAATCGAAACTACTTGCACAGAACAGTTTCCCAGCGCCAGAGGTCCAAGCTATCTTAAGTGCCGTATGATTGGTATTTAACAGAACATACTTCAAGTTCCAAAATATAATTTATCGGCAGACTGAGGGAGCCCCCATGGGCTCCCCACTCTCCCCAATTTTAGCTGAGATGAGATTATATTATTTGCAACTTCATAGGCAATAAAGTACCAACAAAGTGCACTATTTACGTGCAAGTCAGTAATGACTTAACAATCAGAAAAGCCAAACACTTACCTAAAAGCTCTTGGCTTCATTCCTGTTATACACTTTGTGCACGTTAATGATAACATCCTGTTATGTAGCTGGCCTTCAAAGGCTGAAACTTTAATCTTATCTGCTTATGGGGTGGTGGTGTTATTATAATTCTTCAGGTCATGAAACATCGTATTTTTTATTCACGGGACAGTACACAAACGCTGACTTCTGACTGCCGTCTGACATGCAAGATAGCTCGTCAACACTGGACGCATACTCACTATTACGTGAGTGTTGTCAACTTTCCTTATGTCTATTTTTTATTTATTGTATTTTTCTCCTTCTTTCACTTCCTCACTCAGCAACTTGCCTTTAAAATTCACAATTCCAAAAAAATGGTACTCAATTCTGAAAAACATATCCACACACCCAGTAAATACTCACATACATCACACCCATTTCACATCCTACAATTTACATACCTAATACTACCATATTAATGTACAATATATACAACACATTCATACACTCAATTAAAACCACTATCTACATAATTACACTATTTACATTTCACGGCAGCGAAGGGCTGGACATACTGCCAGAAGGACAGATCATCGATGGACAGCCGAAATTTTAGATTGGATTCCAAGGGACAGGAAAAGACCCAGAAGAAGACCACATAGGAGATGGGTGGATGAAATTCGAAAGTATGCAGGGGTGACATGGAGGAGACTGGCACAAGACAGACCGTTGTGGAGGAAACTTGGGGAGACCTTCGTCCAGCAGTGGATTGATAATGGTTGACAATGATGATGATGATGATGATATACAACACATTCATACACTCAATTAAAACCACTATCTACATAATTACACTGTTTACATTTCACGGCAGCGAAGACCAGCTACATAACAGGATGCTCTCATTAACGTGCACGAATTGTATAACAGGAATGAAGCCAAGAGCTTTTAGGTAAGTGTTTGGCTTTTCTGATTGTAAAGTCATTATAATGACTTGCACGTAAATAGTGCACTTTGTTGGTACTTATTGCCTATGAAGTTGCAAATAATATGATTGAGAATTACACGCATAATTCTGAGCAGATGAATTCGAGGTGAGTGGATTTCAGTCACGATAGTAATCTGATAATATGCGCTATAGAAGTCTGTTTCGCAACTTCGAGTTGCGAGACATTACGGCATGTAAGAAAGCAAAAATTAAATTATTAAAGTCATAAAATCAAGAATTTTTGGTGACATGCCGAGACCATGAACTAACACCGAAATTTTTGAAAATAAAGAATTACCCAGTCACTAAAAAAGATAATAAAATCATCCATGTATGCCAAAAAAGGAGATTAAGAGCTAAAATTGTTAATAAAAGAAAATTAATTTTTAATTTGAATAAGACATGCTTACATTTATTGAATATAATATATAATAAAGAATATAGAAATTTTTATGGTTCTTGGAAAGATGAGGTTTTAGAGGTAACCTTGAGAGAAATATTTGACATCGCAAAATATGAAAGAAAAAGTTCAAAAACAGTCATTGCAAAAGAGTTACATGCGATGATGGATAGCCAAAATGTACATGAACAACGGGAGAATATATATGAAGTTTATCAGAATAAATTCAATATGGACTGAACTTCTCGCAGAGAGCTGTTTTGCAGAGGGGAAAGAAATTTGCATTTCCGTGTGGCTTACCGAAGACAGAAGAATTAATACCTATTCTTCAGGATATGACACGTTGTGTACCTACAGAAGACCGTGAAGAATTTAGAAGTAAATTGTATAGAATAGTTTTGAAATAATTTAATGAAAAAAGTAGTAAAAATATCATTTAGATAAAATTCAATATGAAAAAGAACAACTGATAAAACTAAGAGATGACCCAACAGTTAAATTCTGTGAAGCTGATAAAACAGGACAAATAGTGATTCTAAACATAGCTGAATATAATCAAAAAATGAATAGAGCAATAGAAGTGTTGAATTGTAGCATTCTGACAAGAGACCCAACTGAATCTCAAGTGAGATACGTGGCTAGAATAAGAAATCACATCACTTTGCCTGAAGAAATAAAGAAGGCGTACCCACTTATGGGTACTGGGATTCCAAAAATGTTTGCAAAAATAAAAACTCATAAGCCTGATACACCTATGAGAGTGGTAGTATCAAAAAGGAATTCCCCATTAGTAAAGTTGGAAAAAAATATTTACAAGTATTTTGCACCTATGTTTATGAAGACCAAGTTCACTGTGAAGCCTACTTACGAATTCATTGAACAAATTAAAGAGATTAAACAAGATTTAAGTGAATATCATATGGCTAGTATGGATGTTTGTACTCTGTTTCCTAGCACCCCAGTACCTCAGGCAATTGACATAATTGTTGAAAAATTATATCGGTTACATACAATGAATGAAGTACAAATTGAAGAATTAAAGGAAATTTTATTTTACATATATGAAAATAACATTTTTATGTTCAATGACAAGATCTACAAACAAAATTATGGTAGACCTATGGGGTCACCATTGTCAACATTGCTTGCTGAAACAATGAGTGACATAGAAACAAAAATAATTAGTAAACTGTAAGATCCACCACTAATATACTGCAGGTATGTAGATGATATTTTTCTGTTGTCCAGGCTAAAAAATGAAGAATTAGAAGACTTGTCAAAAAAGTATAGAGATATCTATCCATCCATAGAATTGACAGTGAAACACAAACAAAATAACACATTGGCATTTTTAGATATTATGGTAATCAAAACAAACTACAATATATACAATATAGAGTGCATAGAAAATCATCATATATTCTTGTTTTAATACCTTTTCCGCCATCACACCCATTAATGCATTAAAGAAACAGTGTTAAAACACTAATTAAAAGAAGTATAACACACTCATCGAAAGAACAATATCAAAAAGAAGAAATAGAATATATTGAAAAAATTGCACATGATTTTAGTTACCCTAAACAGGTATTAAAGAAATGGATTTATGAAGTAACTCAAGCAAATAATAAGGGCACTAATAGTAAAAAAACTATTAAAATGTGTAGGAGCGATTCCATATGTTGAAGGTATTTCTGCTGAAATTAATAAGGTTTGTGGCAAGTATGACATACAAGGAGGAAATCAAGTACATACTATAAAAAATATTGTAATAAAAAACGAAAAAATCAGCCAACTAGATAGAGCGGGTGTATATGAGATTTTTATAAATCAGAAACCACCTTTGTCATAGTAGGCAGCACTAAGAACAAGTTAAAGTATAGATTACACCAACATATGAGTAAGTGGAATAAAAAAGAAGCTAAAACAGTATTGTCTAGAAAATCACCAATGTCCGAAATTCGAAGATATTAAAATTATTAAGAGCTGTAAAAACGAAAGGCAGTTGAGAGTTGCTGAATCGGTGTTAATCGAAAAAAACAGCTCAAGAGTGTGTAACATTAATGATCCAAATGACTTAAATGACCATGAAAGCCTTAATAAAAGTTGAACAACAATTAAGAGAGAAAAAAAAAAAAAAGAGAGAAAAAGAAGAGAGAACAGCACTGACAATAGATGGCGCCAGGGATACAAAGATGCAGAGTTTGCAACTGAAGCCGGAACCTCGATGAGTTTGCTCACTTGAGCTGTGATTAGCAGAGCAGAAGGACACATCGACCTCCAGAGGAGGACAAGGTATCTGTTGAAAGCGCTTGGGGATTGTATGTGACTGGCTGAATAGGGTTGGTGTTTGCTGTAGGGTTTTTATGATATATGAGGCAGATGGAGCACTACATAAATCACAGTTGACAGCGGTTTGACTGCCGTGGAATGTAAATAGTGTAATTATGTAGATAGTGGTTTTAATTGAGTGTACGAATGTGTTGTATATATTGTGCGCTAATGTGGTCGTATTACCTGTGTTGAACACAGGCAGTGACCATGGATTGGTGAGATGTAAGATGCACCTCAACACTAAACTCGAACGTGGCAAGCTCATAAGACAAACAAAATGTATTGACATAACCAACCTTAAAAAACACCATAATACCTTCAAGTTGGAACTGAAGAACAGATTCTCTGCTTTAGAAGGCCTAACATCGGAAGAAGTTGATATTTCTGAAGTTAACAGAAAAGTAACCAAAGCTCTTATGGAAACAGCAACACAATTAGCTGGGTCTAAGAACAAGTTACATGTGAACAAATTATCAGGAAAAACCAAAATGTTGATGCAAAAAAGAAGAGAGATCAGGACAACTAAAGGAGATGTGACTTCCAAAGTGGAATATATAGAGCTATGCAAGACAGTACAAAAAAGTATCACTGAAGACGTAAGCAAATTCAACTGTGAACTAGTGAGGAAAGCAATTGAAAACAACCAAAGCCTAAAGATAGCAAAGGGACATCTCAGTAAGGGAAGAAAACAGATTATGGCACTGAGAAAAGAAGATGGTTCTGCAACAAGAAATAGAGGCGAAATTTTGACAAGAGTGAAAGATTTCTACTCCAAATTATATGAAAGAGATGATACATGTACTCCAGTCATCATGATAGGTACCAGTACCAGAGTTCTTCCAGTCCTCCAAGCAGAAGTTGCACATGCAATCAAGAACATGAAGCGGGGAAAAGCTCCAGGAGAAGATGGAATTACTGTAGACATCATACAAGAAGCAAGTGGAGAAATCGAAACAGTACTCGCCCAAATTTTCACTCGATGCCTTAATGAAGGGAAGATTCCTGAGGATTGGAACAATGCTACAATGATCCTGCTACATAAAAAAGGTGACATTGAGGATTTCAGGAACTACAGACCTATCAGCCTCCTATCAGTGGTTTATAAAATCTTCACTAAAGTTCTTTCACACTGCTTGAAGGTAACACTGGACATGGCTCAACTGAGAGAACAAGCTGGATTTAGGAGTGGCTACAGCATAATCATATCCACGTACTGAGAGAACTAATTGAAAGAGCGAGGGAATATGAACTTCCAATGTGCATGGCTTTTATCGATTATGAAAATGCCTTTGATTCGGTGAAACCATCAGCAGTTACAATGGCTCTGAAATCCTGCGGTATTGAAGATGCATACATTAATACTGTATTATTAATAACATCTATGAAAATGCAAGTGCAAAGATTCGGCTGTTTGAAAATACAACACACATAACAATTGGAAAGGGATTGAGACAAGGTGACACCATATCTTCGAAGCTCTTTAATGCCATATTGGAAAATATCTTTCAATCACTGAACTGGGAAAACAAAGGGATAAAAATTAATGGGGATTATCTAACCCACCTTCTATTTGCTGATGATGTAGTCATCTTTGCAACTACCTCATCACAGCTGCAGAGTATGATCCAGGAATTTGCTGACAAGAGTAAGAAGTGGGATTAAAAATTAACTTTCAGAAGGCAAAAGTGATGTTCAATGCTTTTACAAGAAATGAAGATTTATCGATTGATGGAGATAACAAACACGTACGTTTATCTTGGACAGCAGATATCAAGTGAGGGTCACATTGATGAAGAAATTAATCGGCGTACAAAACTTGCCTGGAGAGCTTTTGGAAGAAACAGCATAATTTTCAAGAGCAATATGCCAATTATGTCTTAAAAGAAAGTGTTTGATCAGTGCAGCCTTTCAGTGCTTACGTATGGTGCAGAGACGTGGACCTTAACTAAAAGAGACATACAAAGGCTGCAGACAACTCAAAGAAGCATGGAGAGGTGTATGCTTGGTGTAACCAGGAGAGATAAGAAGAGGAACTCGTGGATCCGAAAAATGACAAGAGTGGAAGACATCAGGATCAGAGTTAAATCCCTGAAATGGCAATGGGCTGGACATACTGCCAGAAGGACAGACCATCGGTGGACAGCCGAAATTTTAGATTAGATTCCAATGGACAGGAAAAGACTCAGAAGAAGACCACATGGGAGATGGGTGGATGAAATTCGAAAGTATGCGAGAGTGAGTGACATGGAGGAGACGGGCACAAGACAGACCGTTGTGGAGGAAACTTGGGTAGACCTTCGTCCAGCAGTGGATTGATAATGGTTGACAATGCTGCTGCTGATGATGATGATGAATGTGGTCGTATGGGGGGGGTGTAAATTGTAGGGAGTGATGTATGTGAGTATTTATTGGGTGTTTGGATATGTGTTTTCGAAGTGAGTACCATTTTTTGGAATTGTGAATTTTAAAAGCAAATTGCTGAGGGAGGATGAAAGAAGGAGAAAAATACAATAAATAAAAAATAGATGTAAGGAAAGTTGACAACACTCACGCAATAGTGAGTATGCATCTAGTGTTGACGAGCTATTTTGCATGTCAGACTGCAGTCAGAAGTCAGTGTTTTTGTACTGTCCTGTGAATAAAAAATACAATGTTTCATGACCTGAATAATTATAATAACAACAACACCCTATAAGCGGATAAGATGAAAGTTTCAACCTTTGAAGGCCAGCTATATAGCAGGATGTTCTCATTAATGTGCACAAAGTGTATAACAGGAATGAAGCCAAGAGCTTTTAGCTGTTTGGCTTTTCTGATTGTTATGAGATGAGATTGTTTTACAAAATCTCTAGGAGCAAATTATGCAAGATATAACTTTAAAGCTGAGTCTATATCTTTGTTACTTAGTCGACATCCTCATCTTTTGGACACAGAGTCAAGACTACCTTCATAAATTTGCTGAAGCAATGTCATCAAAGGTTGACGGCATCAATTTCACTATCGAACTTGAACAAAATCACTTTTTACCTTTTTTGGACTCGATGCTACAAAGAGATGATACCACACAGACTATTTCATATTCCATTTACCGGAAACCAGCTGCATTCCCTATTTTCATTCCATTTCACTCAGCACACCCCACATCGTACAAGTTTTCTTCTTTTGCTTTTTAATCTGAGGAGAGTATACTCATTCCTCCAGTAATGTGGCTAAACGGCGTGAACTTAATAAAATTATGGACATAGCTGGAGACCATGGATAGTCTGTGGATATGATACACTGAATTCATAGGTAAATAAGAAGTTCCGCAAGTACCACATTAATAAAAGAACCAAATACAAGGAAATTTGTTAATTCGATTGATTACATCCCAGGCATAGTTAACATTCTAAGGAATGTTTGTAAGAAATATGGTTTGGTATTAGGACAAAAAATCTATCATCAGTCATAAGAAAAGATTGTGATCCAGTCCCAAATGACAACAGGCATGGAGTTTATAAAATTCCTTTGAAAACTGTGGATACAATGGATCTGAACCAAATCTATATAGGTTCCACAATGAGGTCTTTACGAATTCGATTGAAGGAGCATAAATATAATGCAAGAACTTTCTCAGATTCAACTGCCCTTTCACGTTTCGTAAAACGAGGAACACACATCTCTATGGGATGAATCCTGTGTTACATCCAGTCATAATACTAAAAACACAACTTTATTCCTAGTTGTAAATGCATTTATGGCACCTCTATTCATAGTGATTGTGGAATAACTTTTACGGGTCTTATAGAGGTTATTTTTCATGAAAGTTGAATGTCAAATTTTCGAACTAAAGCCTAGTTCGTCATCAGGACTATGTCACTGGAGTAGTTGCTGCCACTCAATTGGAAGAGTTCATCCGCAATTATCGTTAATTGTGGTACTTCTTCTTCTTGCTATTTCGATCCCTTCTTCTAGTTTCCTCTTTACTAAGTTTGACTGGTGGGCGATTATTTTCACTGAGTCCCAATTTATGGAGTGTCCACTTGCTTGTATATGTCTGTCTAGCCCTGTTTTGTTCCCAATGTTCCTAATAGCTGCTTGGTGTTCTTTCATTCGGACCTTAATACTTCTCCCTGTTTCTCCTATATAGCTGAGTCCGCAGTTACAGTCGATGCAGTAAATTACTCTTTCCTGCAATTGGATGTCCAATTCTTTCTGCTTTAAAGCTGGCTGGAATTTCTTTATTTTGTTATTCAGATCTGGAGCTAGCCTGATATTATATTTTGCTCCGATCCTTTTCAGTTTCTCGAAAAGTCCCTTGTGGAAGTAATTTTGCTGGTGAATTTGAAGTTGGTTTTTTCCTGCTTCTTTTTTGGCACTTGTTTAAATATTTTCTCAACATATGGGGAGGGGTAATTGTTTTCTGCTAATATTTCCTTTAATTCTTCTTTGTGAAGATCTTTTTGAGTAGCTGAAGAGACCAGGATTTCAATTTTTTCCAAAAATTGTCTCGCCGTATTCGATTTAATATAATCAGGGTGGAATGAGCAGAAGTCTAACATCTTCCCTGTGTTGGTGGGTTTTCTAAAAAGCTGAGTGAATATTTCCCCCTCTCTTGAGGTCAAGGTTAAATCTAGGTAATTGATGCTATGGTCTTTTTCCTGTTCCAGGGTGTACTGCAAGGTATTCTCTAGTAAGTTAAATTCTTCCAGAATCTGAGAGGGTAGAGATTGGTCCACAGTATCTACTATAATTAGGACATCATCCATGTACCTTACATAGAGAGCAAACAAGGAGGGTTGTATAAGGATTTTTGCCTCTAGTTTACTTATATAATAATTTGCTAGCAGAGGTGCTAGTGGAGAACCCATTGCAAGTCCTGAAGTTTGCCTGTAATATTTCTTTCCAAACTGGAAGAAATTATTCTTGAAGGAAAATAGGAGCAGTTCATATATGCCAAGTAGTATTTCTCTATTGTGATTATGGAATACTATTTTTTCCGCAAGGTCATCTGCAATGAATTCCAGTAGGAGGTCCAGGTTAATGTTGGTATACATAGAGACTATATCCAGGCTTGCCATTACTGGATGAATTAATTCTGGCAAGTTGTCCAGTTTTCCTTTTAGCTGCATGGAATTTTTTAGTAGGTAGGGAGGAAAAGGGAAAATATCTCTGAGGTGACCAAGTAAATAATAATTAATGTTGGAGAGTGGCGAATTTCTAGTGTCTAATATAGGTCTTACTGGATGGCCTTCTTTGTGAACTTTTATCGTACCATAGATCTGTGGAATTCTTGACTGGATTTTGGAGAAGTTTTTGAAGAGCTCATTAAGCTGTTTTTTATTTCTTAAAGAGCTGATTAATTTCTTAAGATTTTTGACAGTTTGATCTATAGGGTTACCATTGAGTTCTTCATAATAAGGCTTGCTCAATTCAGCTTCCATTTTATTGTAATACTTCTCTTTTTCTACCAATACCAAAACTTTGCTCTTATCTGCTCTCAGTGCTACAACTTTATCATTGGCTTTGAATTTTTTAAGGTCAGCAATGGCATTTCTATTAAAATTGTAATCAACTTTTACTGGCTTTTTTACAAATTTTGAGACGCAGTCTGAGAATCCTTTCGTTAAAGTAACTGCTGTATTTTCATCTTCTCTTTCTACCTTACTACAGATGCTTTCTAAATCAATCAGTATACGTTTTTTATAAGTGTTGCAGAGGAAAGGTTATAATTATATCCCTTATTGAGGAGATTAATCAGGTTTTCATCTACTCCTTCTTCTGTCAGATCTATGACATGTTTGTTAGTGGGGGATGGTATTAACTGTGGGCCAGGTGCTGTAGACATTAACTTTGGATTCAACCACTTATTCTCTTTAATCTTCATTTTTTCCTTAAACTTTTTGTTTTTATCTCTCACTGCTTTAGCTAACCAATTATCAATATTTTTCTTTTCTGCTTCCGGAATTTCACCTAATGAAGAGGTCCAAATACGAGCTTCTATTCGTTCACATTGCTCAATAGTTTTGAATTTATTACGAATCGCGCCATTCACCGTTTTTGGAAGCTGAATTGAGCAAGCCTTATTATGAAGAACTCAATGGTAACCCTATAGATCAAACTGTCAAAAATCTTAAGAAATTAATCAGCTCTTTAAGAAATAAAAAACAGCTTAATGAGCTTTTCAAAAACTTCTCCAAAATCCAGTCAAGAATTCCACAGATCTATGGTACGATAAAAGTTCACAAAGAAGGCCATCCAGTAAGACCTATAATAGACCCTAGAAATTCGCCACTCTCCAACATTAATTATTATTTACTTGGTCACCTCAGAGATATTTTCCCTTCTCCTCCCTACCTACTAAAAAATTCCATGCAGCTAAAAGGAAAACTGGACAACTTGCCAGAATTAATTCATCCAGTAATGGCAAGCCTGGATATAGTCTCTATGTATACCAACATTAACCTGGACCTCCTACTGGAATTCATTGCAGATGACCTTGCGGAAAAAATAGTATTCCATAATCACAATAGAGAAATACTACTTGGCATATATGAACTGCTCCTATTTTCCTTCAAGAATAATTTCTTCCAGTTTGGAAAGAAATATTACAGGCAAACTTCAGGACTTGCAATGGGTTCTCCACTAGCACCTCTGCTAGCAAATTATTATATAAGTAAACTAGAGGCAAAAATCCTTATACAACCCTCCTTGTTTGCTCTCTATGTAAGGTACATGGATGATGTCCTAATTATAGTAGATACTGTGGACCAATCTCTACCCTCTCAGATTCTGGAAGAATTTAACTTACTAGAGAATACCTTGCAGTACACCCTGGAACAGGAAAAAGACCATAGCATCAATTACCTAGATTTAACCTTGACCTCAAGAGAGGGGAAAATATTCACTCAGCTTTTTAGAAAACCCACCAACACAGGGAAGATGTTAGACTTCTGCTCATTCCACCCTGATTATATTAAATCGAATACGGCGAGACAATTTTTGGAAAAATTGAAATCCTGGTCTCTTCAGCTACTCAAAAAGATCTTCACAAAGAAGAATTAAAGGAAATATTAGCAGAAAACAATTACCCCTCCCCATATGTTGAGAAAATATTTAAACAAGTGCCAAAAAAGAAGCAGGAAAAAACCAACTTCAAATTCACCAGCAAAATTACGTACCACAAGGGACTTTTCGAGAAACTGAAAAGGATCGGAGCAAAATATAATATCAGGCTAGCTCCAGATCTTAATAACAAAATAAAGAAATTCCTGCCAGCTTTAAAGCAGAAAGAATTGGACATCCAATTGCAGGAAGGAGTAATTTACTGTATCGACTGTAACTGCGGACTCAGCTATATAGGAGAAACAGGGAGAAGTATTAAGGTCCGAATGAAAGAACACCAAGCAGCTATTAGGAACATTGGGAACAAAACAGGGCTAGACAGACATATACAAGCAAGTGGACACTCCATAAATTGGGACTCAGTGAAAATAATCGCCCACCAGTCAAACTTAGTAAAGAGGAAACTAGAAGAAGGGATCGAAATAGCAAGAAGAAGAAGTACCACAATTAACGATAATTGCGGATGGACTCTTCCAATTGAGTGGCAGCAACTACTCCAGTGACATAGTCCTGATGACGAACTAGGCTTTAGTTCGAAAATTTGACAACCAACTTTCATGAAAAATAACCTCTATAAGACCCGTAAAAAAGTTATTCCACAACAACTTTATTTGCAGAAAGTTTGCAGCCTACATCTTTAAGAACTCTTCAGCGTGCTATAATGAAGACTTGCCAAAAATTATTTCCTTACCTTGGAAATCGATTTATCAATTTTTAAAGAAAATACAACCACAAAAGACCTTTCATTTCATTAAAAACATAACTGCCTTGACCCCCCCTCCCACTGGTATCATTCTTGGAAAAGACCCAGTGAGTTGCATCAGTATCAAGGTGCATGCCCACTATGTCTAAGAATCATTGGGGTTATATATATAAAGAGCAGCAGCAGATTACAAAATACTTTTTTAGAAGGTTTTTTACACTATCATAGATGAAAGATGATCTCATGTGATGTTTTAACCAATATTCATACTTTTATTATTATTTCATAGTGTAATTAAAATGATTCTCATCATTCACTTTGACTCAAGCCTAGGTTCAATATCGTGTGGAGATGACATTATCAGCACATTCATTGTTTATACAATTTTTATAATACTCTGTGAATATTTACATTACTTTTATTTTACAGACCACATGGTCATTAAGCATACTGTGTAATTATTAACAGCACAATTATCACATGAACACTTAAAGCACTTTAAAAGACATTAAAAATATAAAAAACTGGAATTAGGCATGGCCTAGTCTTTGTCACCCGTATGGCTTCACTCGAAGATCTTTTGTGACTTGTATGACTTCACTTGAAGATCTTTCATCCATTTAATATGGACATTTTCAACAAGGCTCCAGTGTCCAACGGGGTTGATAAAAGACTGAAGCATTGGAATCTAAGTTCATTGCATCTTGAACAAAAATGCCACACTGATTTTTGAACAAAAATCAGTGTGGCACCATCTACAATGCAACAGAGTAAATTATTGTCATGTTTTTTTCTTTTGCCTTTTTGTTCTATTTTTATTAGTTCCTTCCAGGGTTTAGGCAAAATATTTGAGTCATTATTATTACATACAGTTTTGGTATTTTTTTCAATACGAAGTGATACAGCCATTCGTAATTGCTTTTCATTTTTATTTGTAGTTATGAGTTTAATACACTGAGTGGTCACTTTATTATGACCACCTCGTCAGTACTTCGTTGGGCCACCTTTTGCCTTTAATACTGCATCGATTCTTTGTGGCATAGACTCCACGAGATGTTGATAGGTGGTTTGTGGAATCTGAGACCATGCTTGATGAATAGCACTTTCCAGGAGTGTGAGATTGCAGGGTTGTGGATCCAACTGTCTGATGGCTTGTTCAACTTCATCCCACAAATTCTCAATGGGGTTCAGATCTGGAGATTGTGGAGACCACCTAAGCAAAGTAAACTCACCGGCATGTTCCTGAAATCAATCCTGTACAATACGAGCACTATGGCAGGACACATTATCTTGTTGAAAGTAGCCATCGCCATTGGGATAACCGTCCACATGACATGATGCACTTGGTCCGCAACGATGTTTAGATATGATGTGCCAGTCAGACGTTGATCAACACAAATTAAATTGCCCCAAAGCATGCCAGGAAAACATTCCCCAAACCATGACGTTGCCTCCACCAGCTTGAAGGGTTGTAGCAATGCATTTGGGGTCCATGCTTTCGTACCGTTTCCGCCAAATTCTCACTCGGCCATTGGCATGGTGCAACTGAAAACGTGATTCATCAGACCACATAATTTGTTTCCAATTATCGACTGTCCAATCCTTGTGCTCCTGTGCGAACTGGAGACGTTTTCTCTTGTTAACTGCAGACAGCAAAGGTGTTCAAACAGGCCTTCGGCTGCCATATCCCATCTGATGCAGTGTACAGCAAACAGTGCATGCAGAGATCATTTGAGGGGATCCTTGATTAAGATGGTCTGTAATTTGCTGCACTGTTGCCCTTCTGTTGTCTGTTACCAGTTCGGACACACTTTGTTCTGCCCGAGCAGTCACTAGTCAATGACGACCACACGTTGCATGTAGAGTCCCAGTTTTTGGCTGACAGTCCAGTCTTTAAACACTTTAACAACTGCTGCTCTGGAACATTTCACGAATGCGGTGGTTTCGGTGATACTCGCTCCATGGCTCCAAGCTCCTACAATCATCCCATGTTGAAAGTCCGTCAAATCGCATTTTTTACCCATCTCATCACCCAAAAATCACTTCTACTACTGCCGCAAGCACTAAGCTTTCCCTTTTTATACTAGCGTCACCCTTTGGTGGCAACAGCATGCAGCCATAGCTCATTTGCTTAAAACTGTCAGGTGGTCATAATAAAGTGGCCACTCAGTGCATATTGAAATTTTGGGAATTGTCAGTTTTTTTTTAAATGCTGCTTTAATCTATTTTTTATTTTTAGTCATATAAAAATAGATTAAAGCATTACTTTTATTTTACATGGTCCATAAAGTAAAAGTAATGTGATTATTATCAGAGTATCATGGGAAGTGTATATGTAACCTCAACAAGAAGAAAAATGAGAATAACTTCTTAATGTATGTTAAATGCTTTTAAATTATTAAATATAAATTAAATAAGAGCAGATAGTAATATCCATTGTTGAAGTCGATCTTAAAATATGTGCTGCAAAAATGTTAATTCAAGGGGTGACTGGATGCACACAAGGTAAACTTTTGGCTATATCTTACGTCTTTAAATTTGATACATATTTGTGATCAATTGAGTTGTGATTTGTTATCAGATTTAAATTTTTTTTTCTTCATATGATTGTAAGAATGGGACTGTTGTTTTTTTCTAACATCACAAATTAATCTTCAGTGTTGGAGAAAAAAAAAATGGTAATATTTTAAAAATAATTTCAGACATCGAACACAACAGGGTGCGAATGAGCTTATCGAGTCCACCACCCGTTTCTTGAGAGAACTTAATGACATTGTGCAGAGAGGAAATAAGACAGACAAGGTAATTTTTTTTTCTTCAGGTACATGTTAATATCTTAATATTCCTTGAAATTAAACATGAATGAACTTTATGGTAACAAAGTGAAGGGGCCTCAGCACTACAGTAATCCCAAGAACTAACTGCATTCCATTATTATATTCACATATTCAAATGTCAGGGTGTGAAATTCCTGGTTGCCAGCTCGCTTATAGGCGAGTGAAAATTTGTTGTTGCTGGGTAAAACTTTTCTCATTGAATAAATGAATTAACACCAGTAAAACCTTAAAATTTTATTATGAATATAGGTCCTAAAATTCATGGCGGTGTGGTGGGATTCCTGTCCGAAATTTTACAGTCCTAGTGAAATAAAGTTGTAAGGAGAGAGCCTCCTGCCTTACAACTTGGGTCTGTTTTTGGACCACTCACAAAATTTGAGCGTTAAAAACGTCCTTCGTAAAATTACTAGAGTCAGAAACAGATTTTTCTGAGAGTTCCAAATGCCGTGGCATGAGCAGTTCATTTTGTGTTTCGCTGACTGTTACAAATCAGGCATGAAATTCTTCCACAGATTTGCAGAATTTCATTATTTTTTGCGATCATTTGGGTTATACTGGAGATGATGAAAAATGACGAGAAATTTCATTTTTATTATTTCAGAAGGATTAATGTTTGTATGTGAGCAAGGACCTTTTCTCATGTGGGGACTGCATTTTGTCTTCAAAACTTTCAGAAACGGGGGTTAAACGGAGTGCAATATTTTTCTCATAATTACTTTATTTCACGAAGTTGCCTCTGTCCAGTATTGTTGTTCAATATCATTTTACTGCATAAATGTTTGTATTTCAGCTTGAAACTGTAGGCAATAATTTCCGAAAATGGAAATTTGATGGAGCAAAAATTTCTCCGTAATCTTTTAGGTATGAGTTTCTTTTGTGGATTTGAGGAGTTCTGTCCTTGTTGTCATCATTTGTGACATTCTAGCAAGCGATGCAAAACTGAAGAGAATTTGCGGGGGTGGGGGAATGGGGTATTTGTATGTGGTAACGAAGGGGGATGAATTCCGTCTTTCAAAACTTTTGAGAACTGAAGTTAGACAGAGTGAAGGTTTCTTCCATAATTGCAATGTTTTTCTTCTTGCGATGATTCCCTCTGTCCAGTACTGTTGTGAAATATAATTTTATTCGATAAATGATTGTGTTTCAGCTTGAAAATGGAGGAAAAATTTCCGAAAACGATAGTCAGAGGAAATGAAGGTTTCTTCCGTAACCGTAATTTTTTTCTCATGATGATACTACTGTCCTTTGTTGTTTTTAAATTTCATTTTACCTCATAAATATTTGCAAACTGAAAATCTGGATATTTCTCATATCAGAAGAGTAGTTGAATCAACTAAGTTTTAATTATGTGAACTGCAAACATCTCATGGTGTCACAAAGATATATTTTTTTTCAATGCTGAAAGGATTAAAAACTCTAGAGAAGAAGAAATTTAAAAACTGTACATCAATCCCAACGTCAAAATACAAACTTACATTGGCATCTCTTATCAGTTGATGAAGCATTTGAGAAACTAAATGAACATTTTCTCATAGATTCTCCAATTTGTTGCCTCCTTGTAACTTTTTGTGCAGCTCTGCCACCAAGCTTAGCATCATGTGAACATGGGTTCAGCTGCTTTAATTGGATTAAAACTTTGTACCAGAACTTCTTAAAAACTGATACAATGAGTCCTCTGCCCATTGTGCTCATGTAACGCATTATGGCTCATCTGTCCTGGCTGGCTACATATATCTCTGTGTGGTCGACCTTGTCATGTGCACTCTGTTATGCACCTTGGTGGGTACACTGTGATTCAGTGGGTGGTCATATTATTCTGATACAACTGTGTAATTTTGAAATATTGAATTCATGTTGGAAAGGATTCAAAAGACGTGCTCATTGCAACTAAAATTTGGTGTCATCTTTCTTGGTTGTAAACATCAGCACACTCAGAAGAAATATAGGATTGAGTATTTCACAGCCCATTGTTTCCACAGTTGATGTACTGTCAGATATATCATGTGACCCATGTGTGGCCTAGTATTGGCATGCAACAGGGTGACCTGAACCTCATAAAAGTAGGATACTGATTAAAGAAAGTTTCTACATTCAGAAAAACTGTACCATTAATAAACCTACAAAATTTATAAATAGCATTTTCAACAACTTAATTCAAAAATAATACTTACAAAATACGTAATTAGAAGAGTTTAATTTAATAAACAGTCGTAGTATTAGCAGCCTGATAACAAATTTTTAATTATTTCTGTGTAAACAAACTTTTTATAGGGTTTCTAATTATCGAGAAACAGGCCTTGATAAAGATCCAGAGGCCAGAAACATCTGAAAATGCAAAAGAATTCAGAAGATATGAAGAATAATCGAAAGCTCTTAAATTAAAATTAAATTTAATTATTATAATCTGAGTAAAGTCATGTGCGAGTAAGTGTCTTTAATTCCTTTTAAGAATGACCTGTTTTGACAATTTTCCTGGCATCTTGCGGATGGTGGGACGAAGCTTCTGTTTTATGATGGTTGCGTAAGACTGTGCATTCATTTTTGCTCCCCATGCAAGAAAATCCACAGAGAGTAACTCTGTTTTGCATACCAGAATGCAGCAGCCATTAGCTCTCCTGCGGATCGTTCTGCGTTGAATTTCTATTTCTGTGAGGAACCCTTCTGGCACCATTTATAGCTGGTTGACTTGGTATTTTAGAGTAAAATAATTTATTCAAATTTTGTCACTGGCCACAACCTGCTGCAGAAATTAATCTCCCTAAAACCTACATTAGACTTCTTTGACAGAGAACATCTCTTTTTTTGGAATTGTTAAAGGCTCGTGCACAGAGTTAATTTTAAAATTATAAAAGGGGAGGATACTGACTTTGGGAAAAAAAAAAAAAGACTTTGAAAGAGAAGGGCCCTTTTAAATTCAAAAGAATATTTGTTATTCATTTGTTAATCTAAATGCAACAAAGTTGCACATAGCAGTATGCAGATACATAGTACAGTTTTTGAGCCATTAGGGCGGGGATTTTTTAAAACTCGATTGTTGATAGGGCACACAATTTTGGCATGAGAGTCAGCAGGGCAGGGTGCCCTGCAAAAAGTGCAAACCCTCTCTCTATGCATGCCAAACATATTGAAATTGTATTCAGAATAATTTCATCAGATACTTTTATATCAAGACACTTGGTATGTACATACAACATCGCTCTACATCTTTCTTGTCAAAGGGAATATGATGTTACTGACCTGATAAAGGAATGTCACATCACATTATTCACATTCTTTTAAATTGTTGTAATGATGTGGACACTATTAATTTTGTTTCTTTGCTTCAGCTCAAAGGGCTTTTGGGTCTCACGCCATTTTTGGCATGCCAGCATGTACAACTACACCTTTTGTCATTCTTCTGTTGTTAGAATTTGTGTATTATTCATTTCCCGGAATGGCATAAGCATGAATAAGAGAGTTTTTGAAGCTGCATGGTACTCATAACATATTATTTGCATTCTGCTACACAATTTTCATGAACTGTTCTTGCAGTTTTATTTAAGTTCTTATTTGACTTTCTGTTTCAGTCACTCCATCTGTATAATTGGGTTAGGAAACCTGTTTAGATGCTTAAACTCATAAATATTATGAACTGTGCATGATGCTTTATACATACACTGGCGGAAAGTGAAAAAAGAACACCAAGAAGGAGACGTCTGATACCAACAAAATTTATATAGCATAATAACGGAATACAGAGGATAACGTGATCAAAACATTATGGCAAAATACAGCAGTATTTGCTGGTAAACTGAAAAATAACATTTCCATGTAACATGGTTAGTACGAGGTTGAACCGCCATGAACTGCGTCACACTCTGCAATTCTGGCATGGAGTCTGCCGTACAGATGTTGGATGTAAGTTTGGGGTATTGAGTTCCAAGCATCCTCAACCTGGACGCGTAAATTGGGGATGGTCGTGGCTGGCCATGGAGACTGGATAAGTCGTTGTCTCATAAAATCCCACACGTGCTCAATGGGGGACAAATCCGGTGAACGTGCAGGCCATAGAAGTTGTCTCACACCCTGAAGTGCATGTTGCGTTGCACGTGCCGTGTATGGGCATGCGTTATCTTGGTGGAAAACACCACGATCTACCGACCTTTCAAATGGCAGAACAACGGGCTGAATGATGTTGTTGATGTAGGAGGTGCTGTTTAACTTACCCGGTACAAACACTAGTTGTGTACGGGAGTGATAGCTGATCGCTCCTTACACCAGGAGACCAGGTGTAGGCCCTGTGTTTCGCTGGCGGATGCAAGAAGGGTGGAGACGCTCCCCTGTGCGTCTCCGAACACGCATACGGCCATCGGAGGCTCCCAAGCAGAATCTGCTTTCATCGCTTAACACGACAGATCGCCATTGCGTTCTCCAGTGCAGACGTTGGCGACACCCCTGAAGCCGTTCCTGACGGTGGGCTGGAGTCAGAGGTACCTATGCCAGAGCCACACGTGCACGTAGTCCTGCATCCAGTAGACGGTTACGGATTGTTCGCACAGTCACCTCAGGTGCAATGGCAGCTCGGATTTGCGTCGCAGTGGATGTTCTGCTTGACAACGCCGCTCTTCTTATGCCTTGATCGGTCCACTCATCAGTCCGTCTGTGACTCCCGGTTCCTCGTCTTCTCGTGTGGGAATGTTCCTCGGACCATCTACACCACCATCATACCACCACCGATACTTTCCATCCAATTCGCTCCGCAATACGACGATACGACCACCCGGCCTCGCAGAGTCCGACTAGAAGACCTCGCTCAAAGTCCGATAACTGCTGAAATCGTACACATCTTCCGTGTCCAGGCATTGCAGCTTCTTCAGGGTCTTCGCACGTGTCTGTACGCCGACGACTGATTACATTCATTTCGCCGTAGTCCTTAAATACCACCAACAATAATTTGCATATTATGCTGTGCTGTGGCGTAAGCGCTCACAGGTTGGTCCCGAAATTAACATCACACCTACGTAAACTCGACCCCATTAACATATGTAAATTTCATGATCGTCCGCCAATTCCTTCTTGGTGTTATTTTTTCACTTTCCGCCAGTGTATGTTAACTGAATTGTGTTAAGATTCTTTCTCTTACATGTGTATGTGTTAGCAATTTTATATAAACATCACAACACGCTGTGTGAGCATGAGCTTGATCTTATGCATTTTTTTAAATTTTGTTAAATGTGCTGAAAATTTCAGTGCAGATAATGTCATAAATAAATCATGTTATCCTTTAAACGTTTGCAGTGCCCCTTATTTTGTATCTCCTGTTTAGTTTGTATTTTTAAACATGTTAGACTTAAACTTGGTAAATTGAGGCAAAACATATTCAGGTGGAAAAACTGGACAGGAGATGATTTAGGTAGTTTATGCATTTTCTTTTGGTGCATGTATAGTTATATGCATTCGAACTGGTGTGTAAGTGAAGCATGTTTTATTGTTCAGCTTTGAACAAACTTGCTTTTGAGACTATTGTTTACTCTTTATTTGCTAATTTGGGCATAATGTTGCAATCAGAATAGTAATGCAGCTCCTGTTTATAATCTCACTCAGCTCTTTTTCTTGTTCATAGGAGATATAATTCATAACCTCATAATCTTCCCTTAAGGAATCAACGTGAATAGCTTCAAACAACATGACTTCAATTTTGTACTGTTCCTAAAAGAACACTGAAAATATTTGTTTTTGTTTAGCAATAAAAACAAATCTTGGCAAAGATGGAGTATTTTCAAGAGAAATATTTATCATGGAGAGCATGCTTTGTGGATGTCTAAGCAGTGTAAAGCATTGAGGCTTGTTGAAGATTTTGTTTGAGTTGCTGAAATTTAATATCTTCTGCTTTCTTGCACTGAATTTTTTTACGGATATCACTAGTCTTTTTTTTAGATACCACTAGTCTTCTCTTGTTTACTACATGACATTTATAAAAATGACTCATTTGTAAGGTGTATTAAAACTATCAAGGTTTGATAATGTTTTTTTTTTTTTTCCAAACTTTTAACAGGAACCACGCATCCAGTCAGAAAGACTTCGAAATGAATTTCAAGCTACTGTGCAAAGATACAGTACGCTACAGAAGGTATGTTTTATTTTTGTTGTAAGAAACTGCCAAATCATAATATTAGTAATGTACATTTATATATTTGGAAATCTTTTCAGGGGAATGTATTTGAATTAAAGGGAGTAATTCTTTTGTCTTGCTTAATTTATACATCTCTTAGAGAACTGTTGTTGAACGTAAGTTTTACTTTTTTACATTTTATGTCATCTAAATGTTGCTGCTTCCATTAGTTTTGTCATATGCGATTTAATTTTTGTTTGTTATTCAAATTCCCATCTGAAAAATAAAATTGTAACTTTTTTTTTTTTGGTTGGAGGTTTAACGACCACCATGAGCAACTCAATGGGCTATAAGCAGTTGTCCATCTCTAAGTAGGGCCACTGGTTCCAGGGAAGAGAGGGAGAGCCAGTGCCGTAAAACAAACACAACATCCATGCCTCACCGGGATTTGAACCCGGACCCATCTCCGACGAATGGTCATAAAGTCAGCGCTTAGACCACTGCGCTGCTGGAGTGACAATTGGAACTTTTCCTACCTTTTTTTTTTTTTTTTTTTTTTGTTACTCAGATTTTAATGTAGGGTTTTTTTTTTCTTTATAGGGAAGTTAACGTATTCAACATATTTCTTGCATATTTTCACGGTTTTTTAAACTTTTTTTTGTGCTAAAATGGGAAATCATGTATTTGCTGTATCAACATATGCCTTGCTGATGCTATGTTTTATAGGTAGTTTAATAAAAACTTCATACATATATTTTCAATGACATCTACCATTCTGGTATTCTGCTATAGGTCATGCAACAATATTGTAATTGTTTCGAACACTACTTTTGAAATAAAATATTCATTTCTGTATTTAAAATTTGGTTTGTTTCCTCTGTAACAGTGTATGATATTCATACAATGTCTGCTTCAAGATACCAGATGCTGAGTTTGTTTTGCTATTGCTGTACATGCATGATTGCTGTATATTACAAGATTAGTCACCTTTAGAATTTTTTTTTTTTTTTTTTTTTTTTTTAATCAGGTAAGTTCATCAGTGTGGGGGATTAGCCCACAGCTGATGGTTCCAGTTGGTCATTCAACCTAAGGATTCTGGAACAAAACCCAGTGAGTTGGATCTCAAGAGAAGAGGTGTATAAAACTCTAAAATCTCTTCAGAATGGTAAGGCTCCGGGAGTTAATGTCATAACTGCCGAGATGTTGAAATATGGTGGTGACTCTGTAATTGACTGGTTAACTGAAATTTTCCAGTTGTGCTGGGAGTTAAGTAAGGATGCTATCATTATTCCCTTGTATAAGGGAAAAGGTGATCAGACTGACTGCAAGAACTATCGTGGTATTAGCCTACTGAGTGTGCCCAGGAAAGTGTTTGGAAAGGTCATTATTGAAAAAGTATGGAGTCTTACATCATTTTTATTATTAATAATAATAAATTAAAAAAAATCGTAATAAAATATACCAAGTTAAATTAATAAAACTAAATGAGAAACTCATAAACATCCATTAAATTGAAAATCAAACCAAATTTCTGTCTTTGATTAAAAAACCGGAGGTTAAAGGGTAATTAGGGCTGTCAAAGCATGATCAGATTCGTCTTAATATAGAGCACAAAGACCACACCTCCCAATCACTATCTAAAAACGTAGGTTGAAAAACGTCTTTATTTACAATTAAAAGGGGTTAATTTAAAAGCTCTAGCGAGCACTTTTGCGAACCATATGGTCGCATCATCAGGCTAAAGAGTGAAATCACTATGAAGTGGTACATGACTTATATAATAACAGGGATGAGCACAAGATAGCAAATATGTAAATGAGATGAGTAAAGTATATTAAATGTCAATCTCTACAAACTATTTTCAAAATTACCTAAATTATTTCGAGGGTTCCTTGTTTGGATATTCCAACATGAGATCTCTCCAGGCACTAGGAACATAAACAGGCATATCCTCATTGCAGCACTTAGGTCCCAGTTTTATAATGTGAAGACTCTCAGTAAGCAATATAGAACTTTTCGTCGATGCTGTTGATAACAAGTTTGCATTGTCCCAATCCGGTTTTAGGCCTCCCTCAATGACAGTTCTTGACAAAGTCGAAATAACTGCTCCTTTACGAATTGCATATTTATGTTCAGCCCATCTGATTCCCAGGCTTCTGTAGGTCGAACCTACATAGCAGAGATTTGCAGTTTGCCCATTAATGTCCAACAGTGGGATACTGTAACACCCAAAATGGGATAGAGTTGGTATTGTGTCTCTATCATGCGTAATCATAGGAAAAAGGTTTTGGGTCTTGACACCAAATCCTAAAGAATATTTTTTGCAGGTGTTTTTTTATTTTTAGCAAAGTAACAACTGGTTTTAGATAGGTTATACTTCCCACGTAGGTAGTTGTTGGTACACTTCTAGTGAGGGTTATAGAAGTCTTCCGTTTATATTGTTGTATAAGTTTTTTAACCCATGTTCTTTTGCAATCTCGTTAATCTTCATCAATTCCTGATTACAATAATAGGGATTTGAAGAATGGGTAAAGGCTCTATTAACTAGAAATCTAAGTGCTGAATACTTATAAGGGTTTGGTGTAGAAGAATTGAAGGTGATCAGAACCGGAATAGAGGTAGGCTTACGATATACAGAGAACTCAAAGTTTGTATGGTTAGGAGAGTGCGAAACCAAGAAGTCAAGGAAGGGCAGTGACTCTTCTTTTTCTATTTCTATAATAAACTTTATGCCAGGAACTATGGATGATAAATCAGAGGCCAAAACATGTAATTCAGCAGTTGAGTGAGGCCAGACAAGGAAAACATCACCAACATATCTGATGTATAAAGACGGTTGAACACTGCAGTATTTAAGATAGTGATTTTCTAGGTGCTGTAGTAAGATTTCAGCAAGAACAGGTGACAGTGGGGAGCCAATAGGTGCTCCCTCCTTTTGTTTGTAGACAGTATTTTGGAAGCGGAAGAAACTTCTGTCCCCTACAAGTCTTAAAGCTTGAAGGGTAGTATCAATTTCAACTTGACTATATTGATTCTGGGAAAGTAGAATTTCCTCATTGTGGGACTAAACAACTGAACGAGGGATATTAGGAAAGAGGTTTTCAACATCAAGGGAGGCTAGGAAAAACTGAGTTTTTGGAAATTGGCAGGATTTTATTTTGTTAATGGATTCTATTGTACTTTTAACAGAGTAAGATGAACCAGTGGTAAAAGGCTTCAGGAAGGTTGCAAGAGATTTTTCTAGATTTTTAGTTGGGTTTGCATATCCTGAGATGAGTAGTCGGACAAGGTTATCCGGTTTATGAGTTTTAACCTTTCCAAAAGCTTCAGGGACTCTGGAACCCGGAGGAGGGAACATTCTGTTTCCCATTAAATTGAAAATCAAATCAATTTCTGTTTTTGAGTATTGCTAATCCTTTAAAATTAAAGTTAAATCAATTTCTGACTGGGATTGTACAATAATAATCGATTAAATTTAGATTAAATAAATTTTCTGATCGTTATTGAACCCAATATATTAAGCTCGAAGTGAAAATCTCTCATATATGACAAACTAACAACAGCATATGCATATGCATGCCTGCGCATCGATATTGTTGGTAAAATGGAGAGGAGGATAAATACTCGCCATTCACAATTCCTTGACGTGTGCGGGAGCATGTTAGAACAACTCTAATGATGGTGTCAAGAGAAACACTGAAAACCTAGATTATGAATTTAGTAGCTGCATTCGTGATTGATCTTACTGTGTACCTCATCTACCTATATTTTAAGTTAAAATTTATTTAAAAAAGACTAATATATTAAAAAAAATGTCTTTTGAACATCACTACTAACCAAGTATAAACCAACCACGTGGTTTTAAGGTAAGTTAAATTTAAATTTTTATTAATTGTAACAGTATTTTCCTAAAACAAACTATTATTTTCAGTACAATATAATAAAATATTACCATTTGATCTTTCTAAATATTTATTTTTTAATATCAAACAAAGACGAAAGTACACGTGGTTCAAATTTCAAATCGGAAAAAAAAAAGGTGCTATAAAAATAGTGTTGTACTACAATGTTTGTAGTGTAAATACATATGTTTTATGTATTGATTTACTTGTAAATATTAATTTTCTTGTTACACTTTCTGACCCAGAATTTTAAGTTTCTAGTGAGATTTCTGTGTAAGATTACAAAATCTTGTAAATTTGTTTGGATTTTAATACAAATTCTTTCCGAATAGCAAAGCATAATAGAGACTGTCCACATAGTTTCTTATTGAGACTGTCCACATCTTGCCATCTTTCTGGTAGTAACTAAATTCTCCTTCTGTGGAACTCCTTAGTTTTGGATTAAAAACAACCCTGCATGTAAGGCAGTTTTGACATCTTCAACTTCATCAAAGGTTTTTTGCAGGAAGTTGTTCTGAAGAGATTGAAAAGAGTAGTCCATAGTTTGGGGAATAGGGGGTGATGTAACACTTTCCATCTAATGTCCAGTAATTTCTTCTCAGTGGCGAAAGCTGTATGGGGTCTTGCGTTGTCATGCTGCAAGATGATGCCTTTGCGATTGACCAGTGCTGGATGCTTAGATTTCAATCTTTCTTTCAGTTTTTCCAACTGTTGGCAGTACAGATCAGCATTTATCGTTTAGTTAGGTGTAAGAAACTCCCACTAGATTACTCCTTTGGCATCCCACCATACACTTAACAAGACCTTTCTCAGATGCAGTCCTCCTTGAAGTAATTGTAGTATGCTCTTCCACTTGGCATACAGTCCTTTGACACTTTACATTTCTGTAAAGGACCCACTTTTCATCACCCGTCATAGAAATGTTTTAGAAAAGGTTCATTTCTGTGACATGCAAGCAAAGAAAGGCAGGTGGTCATTCTGCTCGATTGATTTCTTGTGGATAGATCATGTGGTACCCATTGGTCGAGCTTTGTGATAAATCCAAGCATATGTGTCTGTTATACTATTTCTCTGTGTATAGAAAACTTCTGATAATTCTCCAATGGTTAGATGTTGATCATTTGACATGGCTTGATTGAGATCCTCTTCAGAAATCTCTGATGGATGTTCAGAATGTGGTTGATCTCGGCAGCTTTTGTCTCCTTCATGGAATTTCTGGAACCAATGGTGATGTGCTTTCATCTACTGCAGTCTCGCTATACACCTCACAACTATTGCTCCAGGCTTTTAGCTGCATTGTTGTCTATGTCGAATTCATAAAGCTAACAATGCCTAATGTAATCCTTATTGCTTGACATGTTAACCCTTGTGTGACTTGTTTACAAATGTGATGTACCTGCTTATTTGATGCCATTTTATAGCCTACTCTCGAAGCATTTTCCTCATTACATAGTCATCTGTTCTTGAACTTGCTACTTAAATGTTTTACTTGGAATTTGCATCATGAACAATGGGTAGAACTTTTGCACACACCTAATACAACCTGCTTTGGCTGAATGCCAGTAAAACTAGGAAAATTACTGATAACAAATAGCATTAACACAATTCTGCGGCAAAATAATCCAATACCACATTGGAATGAGCCCAAACTAATATGAATATACAATACAAATGCATAAATATAAACAGCTGAGAGTATTCGTATCAAGAAAAGATGTAACACAAGAGGCAACGGCAAACACCCATACAAAATTATACCCATGTAAGAACCTCATTGAAGAAAATAAAATATATATATATATATATATATACACAAAAACATTGTAAAGGAAGAGCTGCAAAAAAGTCTGTCCTAAAAGCCTATGACAGATCGTAGCACAAAACAAGCAGCAAAATTTAAATAGGCACCTTCATAACATGTCCAATGTCATTCTGTTAATACAGTAGCAATAACCCAAGTGGAATCTCATTGAAAAAGAACAAAACAAACAGAAAACTGAAGGAAAAAAAGCATAGCAAAGATTTTAAGTTCCTTGGGGGGGGGGGAGAAAAGAGAATTGCTGAATCTGTTTTAATTGAAAAAAGTAAATTGCACTTGTCAGGGTTCCCACGCAACCTGGAAAACCGGGAAAACCGGGAATTCGCAGGGAATTTGAAAATTGTTCCAAAAATCAGGGAAAACTCAGGGAAAATTGTGTTTTTCCGTAAAAATCAGGGAATTTTTTATCAGGGAACTATAAAGGCAGGGAATTTTTTATTTTGCCAGAAAAATATTTTGTTTCAGACTTTTGTAAAATATATTTCTGTATTGCTAAGTTTTAAAATAATTCCGAGTTGTTTTATCCTTCGAGGCAACTCCGCAACCCACCCACCGATTAACGTGCAGCTGTGCAGGGGAGTGCGTCTTTGCGGTTTCCCCGTCTCCAGATGATCTAAACTACAACCGAACAAACATACACGTCACAAAGCGTGAAAGAAAGCCATTAATCACGCACCCATTTCGCAGGCTCTTATCTGCTGACGTTCGCGAAGAGAGGCAGTCATTTGTTCCTGAGTAGGTGCCCCTGGTTCTCTGCGTAGACTGGGAAAAAATTATGAAGAAGCTATTTCCTCAATTTTTTAAATAACCGACTGAAATTTTTACAGTGGGCAAGATATATGAAAATAACGTTCCATTTTAAATTTCGCCGAAATTCATTGGAAACTTTAGAAGTTGAGCTTTCCCCCCCCCGTTTTGCATGTTCTACTTGTCTTTTATCAAACCGTACAAAAACATTTATTTTGCCGGATGTTGGTCATCCTAATAAATCCCTCCTTCCCCTTCAACAGCAGCGTGGATGAATGTTGCAAATTGAGGGCACTTAATTTATTTTGAAAAAGGTTCGTATCACTTACGAACTAAAGCTTCGCTTTCGTAATTCTGTAGCAGAATTGGTATAGTTGGAAAAGTATGTACCTTCAAATGTTAGAACAGGGAAAATATTATGAAATAGGAAATACGAAGATTCTTCAAAGAGGAAAAGATTTATTTTTTTCATAGCACTTACGAGTATTTTGACAAAAAATATATGAAAAATACCATGCAATGAAGCTGGCTGGTACTATTGCATACCTACCATATTTCCCAGATTTCACGGCCGTTTTCTAGATTCGTTGTCTTCCGGTTTTACGGCCGGAAAGAGATTTTTTTTATTCTGTCATATTTCTATTTCATAATGCATGAAGAAATTTATTTATAGCTATTTTAAGACGATATTCCAATTACTGCAAGAGCTGGCTGGTTGCGAAAAATAGGGGTAGTCCGACGTCCGGAACCATAGATTTTCACATCTGGGTCATTCCACGCAAAATCGTCAGATATTGAAATAATTTTCCACCAACACATCTCCGATTCGTACGATTTTTTTTTTTTTTTTACAGGTAGCTGCCTCCAAGTTATAAAAAAAAAAAACCTGAAAGTTTCAACTTTTTTTGTTACTGATAGATTAGAAGATATTATTTTTTGAATTTTTGTGCATAGTAGAACCGTTTTCCGTAAAAACGCAAATATCTCCGTTATTTAGAATAAGAAATATAAAATTCATCATTCTCTCGTAATTTTTCCCAAGGTTTCAGCTTATACATAGGAAAAAAAAAAAAAAAAATTGCGAGAACAAAAGTTAGACGGGGTAGAAATTTTCTTTGTAATCGTAAATTCTTCTTCTTGCGTTGCTGCACCTCACAAGATTTGCATAAATTATTCATTTCACATCTTTACCCTCACATTGCCGAAAAAAAAAAAAAAATCTACCTAGTTACTACTGATGAAAATCTTTGCCGTGCGTGCTCTATTGGTTTCAGGTTTGTCAGTGCAGGCGCTAAAGCCTCTGTCTCCGTTTTGGATGACGTTATTTGTGGGGAGTTACTGCAAATGACCTGAGTGGGCTCCAGACCTTTCTCGCACTTTGCCTGATCAACATCGCACAAATGTATTGCCCTTCGTAAAGATATTGTTAAGTATAAACATGCCACTCGCCGCAGGATGATAAATTATGTTGACAAAAAAGTGTTAGGAGGATTTTATGAGCACACATGCACACAAAACTTCCACTAATTGTTTCCTGTACAAGTAATTTGACGTAGCGTGGAAATGAACTGTGACCTGCGAGAAAAGTTCAGTACTAATGTTTGCGTCACAAACGTAGCCAATCAATTTTAAGACTTCCGGATTTTGGAAGTACTAATATGAAGTGTAGCCTCTCAGGCAAAATGGTATTCCGTATTAACTGTTAGTTTTCCCCACTTGTTGCTTCCATTATTTTTTCTTTATCCCTGGGTTTAATTTTTTTTGCCGTTATGGCATTAGGATCTCTGTGTGCCAGCTTATTGGTTATGAAATTTAACAGCATAATGTCTAAATATCCTATGCTGCGTTATTTAGAAGCAAATAGCAGAGGTGCCAACTATTACGAATTGTCCGTAATTATTACGGTTTCGACTGTCAGATTACGGAATTACGGACAGGTTGGAAGAATTACGAAATTCAGTGTGTTTTTGGAGAATCTCAATTTTGTATCCTTTTTTGTTAAACCCTTTTAGTGCGACGCTGCCGATTTGTCGGCCTTCGATTTTGATCCGCAATTTTCCGAATCAGACTGCGGATTTCGGTGTCTCAATGATCATATCATTTATCAATCATATCGTTTTGAAATGGAATGTCCATTAATCATATCGTCAAACAGCGATATTATCGGAAGAATGGTACCGTAATTTTCGTCGTATAATCCGCGGATTATCTGCTAAAAAAGTTAAAATTATAGGTTTTGCGGATTATACACCGATGCGGTTAACACGCCGATTTAAAAAAAATAAAAAAATATATATATAAGACCTTCCGATTTAAAAAAATCTGCAGCGTGATTGTTCAGGAAAGGGTATAATAATTGGAAAAGGAACTCCCTCGGAAGAATTTTCCTCAGTTCAGGAGTTTGTACGGAGCGGGGAGGAGGGGAAGGAATGTCGTAACGAAAGATAGGGATAGTTGTGGGGAGGGACGGCAGGGGTCATTTTGATATTGTTGAGAAGAGCTCTGACTGTCGTGCCGGCTCTGTTTTTTGGCAAAAAGCCAAAGAAGTACGCACAGCACTTGCTGCACGAACCTATGCGTTTCTCCTTTCGGATTTCATGTGCGCGACCTTGTATCTAGTTTGCTTTCGTTGTTTTGGCGAACGTCGCTGCCGCTGTTTTCCTTCATTGCTAAACATGATGTCTCTGAAAAGGAAACGTTTCAGTTACACTGCCGAATTTAAACTTGAAGTGGTGGACAGAATTTAGGATATGATCATGTCACTGTGCGATAGTTTTGAGGTCAGAACACAATCGTGCAGCAACATACGGAAAGCCTCTGTGTCGCGATCTAAAACGTAAACAAATCCGTTGGTAAATTCCGCGGGAGAATTCACGGAAGTTTTTTATTGGCCCACGTATAAGACGATCTCTCAACTCTGAAAGCAGGAATTCCTCCAAAAACTTTCGGCTTATACGCAAGTACATACGGTATTTCCACGACTTGTTCTGTATCAGCCTTTCGTCATTGGCAGTGTAATGCAATACTCTGGAGCTACATCGGCGTGATCTATGGATGCCACACCCTTTATCTGTTCGGAGATAAAAATATAAAACAGTAACCTTTAAAAATGAATTTCTTCATTTAATAAAATAGTTTTTTTTTCTCTTCTTCGGACTCATTATGTGTTTCTGGAACGTGGAAAGAGCGACGTATTTATTTATTTACTGACGCCACGTATTTGGAGGATTTTCACCTTGGATCTCGCCCTTTGGAATTAACTGTTATAATATATATAGCCAGTGCCGTTAATACCCACCAGATGGAGACGTCTCAGTAGCTGAGCCCATCTTACGGATTTATGATGTCAGAAGCTGACATCATAAATCCGTAAGATGCACATAGCACCGTGGATTGTTGGCCACCGTGGTGTAAAGCTAACGCGCTCGGTTAGATATCGAGATATCCGTGATTCAATTCGGCGGCGGCAGCTGAAAACAATTTTTCGGTTGCTATGTGTTTCTGGAACGTGGAAAGAGCGATGTGTTTATGTGACCGACTTTTCTGTCGGAAATTCCACTTCTGATTCAACATCTATGATGTGCGGATTATACGGTGATTTTTTTCCTTAATGTCACAGTCTGCGGATTATACGAAGGATTTTTTTTTTATGTGAATTTCGCGGTCTGCGGATAATACGACGAAAATTACGGGTAATATGCCGTAAGTGTCATCGTAAAAGAGTTTGCGCTTGCTATCGGTTCCCCACGCAATTTCTCCGTGTGACAGGAGAAAGGTTACTTTAGCCAAAACTTTTCCTACTGCAGTTGAGGCAGTGCTGTTCACTTGGCATTGTTGGTGTTATTATAAGACGTCGTACTGTCGGAAATCACTTTTTCGAGCCTCGTTCGAAGTGCAATAACGATCAACTCGTCGCAACGCGTGGTCCCGCGATGACGGATGTTTATATTTCTTGCGGACTTTCGCCGCGCGGAAGAACGAAGTGCGGTGTTTTAGTACTAGAAGCTCTTCGCATTATTCATTTCTGTTTCCCAAACAAACAGACACAATCGCAAAACTCCGTGAATTACGAATCCCCCTCTCGTTTCCAAACTCGTGTTAGCAGAGGATGACTTTATTAACAGCTTGTTCCTCAGACTAGCAGACGTGCGTTTTCCTACTGCGTGAAATTTTATTCTAAGGTTATTTGAAATGGCTTGTAGTGAGAGTGAAAGTTTGCTAAGTGATGGTGATGATTTTGAATCATCTGAGAGTGATATTGGCCAAGCAACATCAAGCCAGAAAACTAGCCACAGTGCCACGCACACCATATCTTCTTCAGAAGGTGAAGATCTTCATAGTGAATCTTCAGATCATGAAAGTCTCTGAAAGTGAATGGGAGGATGTAATAGAGGGAAGTTATGAACAACCTCAGCATCCTTTTGATTGTCATGAAATGCAGGGGCCCAAACATGCAACTGATGTGGCACCTATTGAATATTTTTACTTGTTTTTTACCAATTTCATCCTTGGAATTATCGTTTCTGAAACAAATAAATATGCAAAGAGGTTTCTCCAGAAACATCCAAATCTTTCTCCCAAATCGTGAGCAAGGAAATGGAAAATGCTGAAATAAAGGTTTTCTTGCGTGCCTTCTAATATGAGAGTAATCAGTAGCCCATGTAGGACAAGATGAGATGAGATGATTGCCGAAGGCATATCCAGTCAAAACAAACACCAGGATTGTGTAAAATTAAAGACTCGATCAAAGCCTTTGGATAATTTTTTTGCAAAAACGAATGAAAATAGCGTGATAAACGCTGAATTGCTGTTTACTGCAATCGTTGTGGAGCATAACCTACCTATAGCAAGCTGTGATCATGCTGGTCGCTTCTTTCATGCTATGTTACCAGACTCTGAAATTGATGAAGCTGGATATCCTTGAGCAGATGTGGCATGGAGTGAAATATCTAAGATGAAGGATTCATCTGGCCTTCCCAAGTATTCTGCATTGCCTAAACTAATGTTGGCAATATTGACTATCCCTCACAGCAATTCCTCTCGTAGAGAATATTTAGTATAGTAAGGAAAAACCTCACATACTTTTGCCCAACAATGAGCACCAAAACATTAATGCCCTTCTTGTACAGAAAAGTAAAGCATTTTCCTCAGGTGAGCTGTGTTATAAAAAGTTTTCTGAAAAAGAATATACCACTGCAAAACAAGCAACAAGGGAGTTTTTATGTCAGCAATGACATGAGGTAAGTACAATATTGATAATTTAATTTAATATTTTTTTGTGAGGATAGTGTAAACATATAAAGTTATTACACATTCCACGCATTAATTTCTCATGAAATACCCATTCCACGCATTAGCGATGAGGCTTTGTATGGTGATTACCGATAGGCACTCATACAAGTATTACAGGTTACACAGTAATACTATAATATTGTCCTTAACTTTGAAAAAAAAAATGGGGTGTTACATTAGTGAAAGTTTGTGTTCGATTACTGAAACATTACTGAAAAATCCCCTATTGATTACTGATGTGTTCTGCTAGTGGTTGGCCCCTCTGAAATAGCATAGATTCGATGTTCTCATTGCCAAGTGCAAGAACTAACTTTAGCTAAAATAATTACAATTTTGATTTTTAAATGTCAGCAGTATTTTCTCTGATTGCTAGAAATTGTTGGGATGGTACTGGCACACGTTTTTCCTCAGACGCAGAAATGCTGTCACGATTTCTGTTCTCTCTCTCTTCTTTTTTTTATTTTTTAATAACTGTTTTACTTTGCTTTGTCTTTAAAGATTCTAAGTAAATTCCAATAGAAAATACAAATTGGTAGATCGATTTGATAGAACCGCTCTAACAAAATGTTAAGAGACTCTGTCAGACACTCACCATTTTATCATTCCCATTAGACTTCAATTTCAGCAAAAGTTTCTGTGTTGTTTAATATTTATGTAAAATAAGCACTTAAAGGATTTAAAGCTTCAGCATTGTATCATTTAAGGGCAATTTATTCTCTTCAGTCACAATTCTCCCAGCTTGCATTTTTAAACCTAACTGGAACTCTAAATGTTGTGAGTCGTTTAAAATGTTATTTATATACTTGTGTGCACTTAAAAATACAGATAAATCAGTTATATAATTTCACCTAATCGATTGAAATATTTCATTATATGTAGAATTTAAATTAAGTCTTTGTTCAAATATTCTTTAAAACATGTAAATACATGGTTTGCCACCTCGGTGGTGCAGTGGTCTAAGCTCTGGCTTCTGACTATTCGTCCAAGTGAGCCTGGATTCAAGTCCCAGATGAGGTATGGGTGGTGTGTTTCTCTTACGGCACTGGCTCTCCTTCTTCGTGAAGCCAATGGTCCTAAATTAGGGATGGGCGGATGACTGTTTTATAGCCCAACAAGTTGCTCATGGTGGTCGTTAAACCTGAAACAAAAAATAAGACATGATTTTGTTAAAAATTATGTAAAATTTATGTTAAATACACTCATTTTTGTAACTATAAAGTAATTTGGGAAAATGAAAGTTATTTATCCTTTATATTCCATATTTTCTGTTTATCTTTATGGACTGTATAATCGGGACATTCATTATGTGGTGTCATTTTAATTCTCCCTCATATGTGAGATGAACATAACATTATCAGTATTAATTTCAGGTAAGCAATTATTTGCAATTACAGCCTGTCTAGAATTTGATAAATCTTGCTTTCAATACATTACATTATTCCTTAATTCTCTAAAAATTATCAAAACTGAATTTAAAAAATTGCCTGTTGACATTACGGTTCTATTCGATTTCTGCAGATAGTTTGCTTCATATTTTGTAACATGGAACAATTGGGCACAATGGCCTGGTACACTTTTACTTGGAGAAACACATCACTAGAGAAACACTTAAACAATGGATCAAAGCCCTTTGTTGGTCGATTCTCTTTCGACATTTCTCTGAGCAGGAGCCCATTCGGTCATTAAGCTTATCTACACTGTGCTATAGAAGAAAGGAAAACAAACTATTCAACATACAGATTTTTTCTTACATATGATCTGTTTCTACGGAAATGTATTAACAAATTCTACATAGGCAGTATACCACTTATGTTCAGAAAATATCATGGAATTATGGTACCAAAAATAATATGCCTCATGCATTTAATTGTTATTAAAAAAAAAGCAGGTAATTGTATAAAGGACAGTTATTTAAAGAATTAACAAATGTATGCTTTCGTAAGGAACGCAAGAATGTAAGGAAATGCAATAATTTGTCGCAATGTGATTTGATTTGCCGCTCTGGAAAACTCTCAGGACCACCTGGAAAACCTGAAAAGTCAGGGAATTTTTTTCTACATTTGAGTGGGAACCCTGACTTGTGCAATATGCAAAACCCAACAACTATTCCAAACTCTGGAAAATATTAATTTTCACGAAAAAAAAGGGTGGGGGTGTTAGATAAAATGTTTCCTCTAATCATGCAGATCCTGTAAAAAACAACACTCCTACCATTTAACAGATGGTGCCACAATCAACCTTTCAATAGTTTTATGAGATTAATAGGTTTCATATGTGCATTGAGATGTGACCACAATCTTGCCATGCATGTGGAGTTTACTCAAGCTAGCACAGATGTCCAGGAGACTTCTACACATGTGGATGTTTCCTTCTGTGATCATGCTGATGATGGAAGGTAAAAATGCCAAAAAGCTTCTGGGTGATTGATTGATGATATGCTTTCTGCACCTGTTGCTATTTTAATATTCCTACATTATTTTAATTTGAAAATTAAGGTAGATTTGTGTGCTTTTGTCAAAGATTTTTGTGAATCCTTCATGTTGAGTATGCAATATGTAAATGAACCAGCTGGACGTCTGATGGTTTATTTACTTTAGTGTTTTACCTAAAGAATTTTAATTTAATTCATCATGTTCCTTTTAATTCTCTTTTGTTTTTGTTGTGTAAAGCACGCAGGTGCAAAATATAAATAAAGAGCCACAGGTTGTGCCAAGAAATGTTTGCAATAGATGAAAGAGTAAGTGAATGTGTATAGTCTACTTTCTGTAATTTTAAAACATTTTTTACAGAACAGAAAGTACTTAAAATGTTTATATATATTTATAATGCTTTCCTGTTTCAAAGCAAAGAGAAGTTTTAAACTAAAAACTTATAATAGATAGCAGCACAAAAAGCAATGGAATTCAAATGGACATCCATCTCCCATGCTGTTCTAGTGGAAACATCAGAAAAACAGCATCTCAATGATGAAAACCACCAGTAGTAAGGGTTGAAGTGTGTGTTGTTCATGAAAATTTTCACTGTATCATTGAAGGACTGAAAAAACAACAACAACAACAAAAAAAAAGACAGCAGCAAAGGCAATCACACCTGTTAACCTCTGACATTGAAAAGGATGAGCATTACGGTTGATAGGAGACACCTGGATGACAACCTAAAATAGCACCTAAGTAACATCAACAGCAGTATGAAAATAAAGTGAGATGGGCAGTTTCTGATAGGAAAACAACCTTTACTATTATGAAAAATGTGTTCGTTAATCTACAAAGACTCCATCCAACTACTTCGGATTCTCCATAGTCACTACAGAAATCGTCCATCCTCTACGATTATGGAAAGCATCAAATATATGACGCAAATAAAAAAAAATCTCAGTGAAATAATCTTTTTAATGATGTGCGTACAGTTTATTTTCGTGTTTTCAAGGCTGTAAAGCTTATTAAACATTTTGAAGTGTGTTTTTTGGATGTTTTCAATATCGTGGCATTTCTTAGATGTTTTTTAATATGTTTTGGATGTCTTACGCATCTCTAGTCACACGTGACGAAGTTATCACAGCCCATTAAATCCCAGAAACGTACTGAAATTTTATTTCCCTTTCCAGATCTTGGAAAGTCCTTAATTTTTTGTATTTTTTCATAAAGTCCTGAAGTAGTACTAGAACTTTTTCTTCATGAAAACAACTGCACTGGTCATGAAAATAGTGCAATTTTTAACAAGGACCAGATAAGTAACAATTTTTTCTTTAAATTTTGCCTTAACATTAAAAAGCAAAAATGCTTGTTCCATTGGCTGATGTACAAAGAAAGTACTGTAAGGAATAAGAAAAGGTACTTGGAAATTTTTAAAAACATAAGAAGTCACTTTTGTGCACTGCCACAATTTATTGCTAATAATGTTCCTAGTTCTTTTTGTTGTTGTTGTTGTTGTTGTTGTTTTGTGGCTTGAAGACAACCATGAGCAACTTCAAATCAGTGTAGGCACAATGCTTAGTGTAAGGTTCCCTTGAAACAGACCAATTTTTGAGGAAAATTAGAAAAAGAAATTTGGTGCTACTTAGTGTTTCACTCAAAAAGTCTTCAATGTATGAACAACAGCTTGAGTAAAAATTTGCCTTTTTATGAGTTTACACTGCCATTTTGCTGCACTGACAATGTTTTTGTTACAGAGTGTAATACAGTTTTATTTATTACTACTGAAATATGCTAAAAACTACAAATTTTTGTACTTTTTACTACTCAAAAGCACTAAAAACTATGGATTTTTTTAGTGTTTACTAATCTAATGAAACACTGCGTGCAGCATTTAACTATATAATAATTGATTCACTATGTTCAGTTTAATCTTGACCTATGTTGAAGTACTTGTCACTAAATATTTAGAAACTGTTATCTTTTTTATTTTTTGCAATAGCAACTGGGACCTAAGCTGAAGCGTACCATGGTCACACAAATGTCTAGAACTGATACCCCTGGGACTGTTGGTTGGAATGCTGATGAAGAAGATGAACATGAGTCTTTAATTGATAGCGAAAAAAATCAAAAGCAGCTCCAGTTGCAAGAGGAACTTGAATTTGAGCAAGTAATAAATACTAAAAACAAATTCAAATATCATTGCATGCTTTTGTTGTAAGAAAATGTAAGAATATGAATACATTAATTTGTACTTTAAATATTCATGTTATAGCAATATTTAAATGTATGTCCTCACTGTAAATATATATCCATAAATTGTTGATGATTACACAAACAGGTTACTACTAGGATGCAATGTGTGTTAACATTGCATCCTAGTAGTAACCGGTAGACACTCAGTTCAAACGAGTTATGTGAATAAAAGTGCACATCTTAGTTTTACATGTGTTTAATTACTGGAAAAACCTTGAAGATTAGAAAAAATGTCACTCGGTGTAATTCTATTAACTAAGTTTCTCTTCTTTTTTTCTTGATCCACGTTGTGCTATATTTATTGACCGATCTCAGTTATGTGTTTGAGATTAGAAAGACATCAGACGGATTGAAGAAAGTTATTTGAGTGACAAAAAGAGCATATGGGGAGGGAGATATATATTTTTTTGTCTACTTTTAATGAGTTGTGAAAAAATTGTCAGCCCCAAATACAGTTCTATTCCTGCTTAAACATTTTCAGGAAGAGATTAGAGTGTGAGCAGAATGTTTTGGATTGGTATGAATCATTATTATGGACTGATGAACATGATTTGCTAGTAATGTGAAAGTGTTACTTGGCATGAAATCATGTAGGGTTCCTGCCATGACATATCTTTTATGAAATTTTTTTTGTTAGACTTTCATGACTACAGCATAGTGCATAAAGTATATGTATATTTTTAGACGCTTTTTGAGCAAGTATTATTAGCTTGTGGCTCCACCAAAAATTTGCTTGTTTTCACTTTGCCTATGTTTCAGTAATAACTTTAGAAATTACCTAATTAGTTTTGACAATTGTTGTGTCTAAATAAAGAGAGCATTACAGTTCACATGACACTGCAAATGATTTCTTTGTTCAGTTTCTTTATTAATATTAGAAAAGAAAATGTTCACACAGCATTTTATAGATATTTAACTTCTCTTGCTTAAATTTCAACTCTTAGAATTTGTAAATAGGTCAATAATATTCACTAATCTTGCTTAAATTTCAACTCTTAGAATTTGTAAATAGGTCAATAATATTCACTAAAACTTTGGTAAAAGTGTTTTTTATATAAGTGAAAAAGAAAAATTAGTTAACTCATTTCCAGCACAAACAAAATGTGTCTTGTCAATCGAACTTCATACTCAATAAATACACATTCTAGTACTTGCCACTTGTGATAATAGTTTGATTTGACAAAATAGCCCCTACATCACAGATAATGCACAAAATATCACTCATCATAATAGCCTCCCATCAAAAGAGCCCTATCAAACTAAAATTGTATATATAATATATGAGGGGTGTCCGATAAGTATCTGGATATTTATTCCTATCAATTACAGGAGAGAAATAAAAAATACAGGATGCATAAATATGATGCATATGTAATATCAGACCTTGCTCCTAAGTACAGTATTATCACCTCTTCTGTCATCTGGACCATTTCCAGAAAAGTAAGATCTTCCCAAGCAACCAAGCTTTGTATTAGGTTAATGCCACTTTTTTGTCTCACAGATTTCAGAGTTTTGTCACTGTGAGATCCACAGCTTCCATATTCCATTGGTAGAAGTGTGTCAGTGCAGAGGGGAACTTCTTTGACTAGGTGGTTGGGTGGGTGCTTCCTGTTTTTATGGGTGTTTGCATTTGGCAATTTCATTTTGGACATTTCATCTGCACCAATCCAATATACAGGGTGTCTGAGAATTATTAGACACATTACAAAATTATGTACAAAAACAAACAAACTATGAGCATTGTCTGTTTTTCTATGCCACATATTACTAACACTGTTTCTATATTTTTGTTTTGCAGAATTGTTATTCCCAGAATCCGATAGATGGCGCTAGGTGTGGCCTGATGAGGAATGTATGTGAAATGTACAATCAGTAGTCATGTCATCCGTACAGCAGAAGGCAATGTGTGTGTTATGGCTTACGGATTAAAGTTAAAAGACAGTACCGTTTAGAGTATGGTTGTAATCTTCCATCAACAAATTCAGTTAAGTGGTGGATGAAACAGTTTAAAGAAACTGGCAATGTAGAACATCATGGAGGAGCCGATAGGCCTAGCATCAGCAGTCAGTTGGTTGACCAAGTTAATGAAAGTTTCAGACAAAGCCCCAGGAAATCCGTTCGTAAAGCAAGCAGAGAACTGTGCATTCCAAAATCGACAGTTCACGATATCTTGCACAAGAAATTAAAGTTTCATGCTTATAAAATTCAAATAGTGCAAAAGATGCATGTAAATTATCACACTCTGCGATACAATTTTGCTGTGGATATGCTGAATCGAGTGGAAAATGACGAAAACTTTCTCAGTACTGTAATTTTTAGTGATGAATTCACATTTCATGTATCAGGTATTGCGAATCATCACAACTGTAGGATATGGGGCAGTGAACCGCCTCATGCTGCTATTGAACTGGAACGTGATTCTCCAAAAGTTAAATGTGTGGTGCGCCCTATCAAAAAGAGAAGTGATTGGCCCTTTCTTCTTCTGCGAAAAAACCGTAAATGGTGACATTTACTTGGATATGCTAGAAAATTTTGCTATACCCTAGATAAAAAGATATGACATCATTTTCCAACAAGACGGCGTGCCTCCACATTGGTCAATGTGTGTTACATAAGTGCCTAAATAAGCATTTCCCCAACAGATGGATTGGGCGTGGTGGTCCCATTCCGTGGCATCCTTGCTCTCCAGATCTAACTCCATTGGATTACTTCATGTGGGGTTATGTGAAGGATTGTGTCTATCAGATGCCTTGTACTGATTTGCAGGAACTGAAGCAGCGTATCACAGCTGCTATTAATTCCATAACTCCTCAGATGCTTGCCAATACATGGCATGAAATCAGGTATCGCTTGGACGTACTATAAGCAACCAAGGAATCTCACATCGAAATTTATTAACTTGTGTAGTTACATTGTAAGTTAGTACAGTCAGTTTCTTTCTATCTGTTTAATGTTTTGTTTTATATAATTTTGTAATGTGTTCAATAATTCTTGGACACCCTGTATATATGACACTGAGGTCAAAGTTCCAGGATTTTCTGTTTAATTTCACCACCACCTCTGCATCAAATATTGGGTTGTTGGAAAAGTCATGACGTATTTTAGCCATGTTTTGCAAAGTTCATTTATTGACAGAAAGAACAAAGATCAAACAATGATATAATGCCTGTTTTGTTCGATAACCTTTTGCCATCTTTCAGTGAGCTGCAGAATGCCTCATTCATAGAAGGACCTGTCTTTCGTGGTGAAAAACTGTACATGGTGCTGATTTACAGCCTCATCTGAATTGAACGTTATACCATGCAGGGACTATTGAAGAGAGCGAAAGAAGTGGAAGTCTGACGGCGGAAGGTCAGGCGAGTATGCTGGGTGTGGCAACACATCCCACCCAAGCTCCAATAATTTTTGGCGGGTGATCAGACTTGTGTGTGGTCTCGCGTTGTCGTAATGGAACACAACACCTTTACGATGAATGAGCTCTGGACGTTTCTGGATGATGGATTTGTTCAAACTGTCCAATTGCTGACAGTACACATTCGAATTGATTGTTTGGTTCCATGGTAAGAGCTCGAAAAATACGATACCTTTAAAATCCCACCACACTGAGACCAGAACCTTCCGCTGATGAATGTCTGCTTTGGATGTCATTTGAGACGAAGCAGCACGTCAGGACCAAGACCGTTTGCGCAGCCCATTGTTGTACACAATCCACTTTTCGGCACCAGTTATCAGTCGGTTCAAAAAAGGATCGTTTTCCTCACGTGTAATGAGCATATTGCAGATGTTTATACGCGCCGTCAATTGAGCTTCTTTGAGTTCATGAGGAACCGACATATCGAGCTTGCTTACGTATCCCAGCTTCTTCAGGTGGTCGTGAACGCTTGAATGATGGATGTGCCATGTGTCTGCAATCTCTCGTGTCGTGTAACGTGGGTTTGACTCGATCAATGCCTTGATTTGGTCGTCATCAACCTCGGTTGGCCTCTCAGACCGAGGAGCATCGTTGAAGTCAAAATCACCAGCACAGAATTTTGCGAACCACAGCTGACACTGACATTCTTGTAGAGCATTATCACCGTGCACTTTACGCAACTTTTCACAAGCTTGATGCTGTTCTTCCCTTTACGGAAGTAAACAGTAAAATATGGCGTAAATGCACAGTTTGGTCTTCCATCTTCGACTTGATGTCAAATCTCCGCAAATCTACCAAATCACTCACTATTCCTTTTAAACTGCAGCTAGAACTGGCACCTGTCGAATGCCATAGCGATAACAGAGTTGCACATGCCTTTAGTACTTCAAAAACCGCCCAACCGCCATCGGGTGCCAAAATTCGTCATGACTTTTCCGACAACCCAATAAATTATAGTGTGATATATGTAATTTGGGCAATAAAAATACTTACTGACCTTCCTACCACTGAATAATTCCTACATTAATACTAGCATTGTAATGTGACTTTCACTATTATTTATCCCCTGTTGTAATTTTTCATATATTGCACATTTTTAATAATTTTCTGCCAATGGATTTCAAACCAATGAATATTTAACTTCTTGTAATTTCAGTTTTTCTGTTGATATGAATCAAGGTGTAGATGATAATTACTTTGCACTTTGTGTTTTCTTAGGAAATGTTATTAGAGAGGGAGAGGAGGATACGGGAAATTGAGGCTGATATGCTTGATGTCAATCAAATATTTCGGGATCTTGCTTCAATGGTTCATGAACAAGGTGAAACAATAGGTAAGTGACAAATGGAACTGTTGCCTTAGTATTACATGAAGATGTCTAAAATCATTAGCACATAAATGAATGAAAAATATATCTTAGGTGCATGGTGGGCATACAAGAATATTATTTTTGACATGGGAATGCCTTATTTCAGTGTTTTCTATAGCCATCTCCTCAGAAAACTTCATTGCCCTGGAGCAGGAACTGAACCCACATCACTCTCTCTCTCTCCATTTGAATGTGCTACCATTACACCATTGTGGACAATGAATTTCCAAGTTACTGCAGCTGAGAAATCAGAACAAACTTCAGATATGTGCTAGTTCAGGGCTGTCACCAAGGTTAGTTTCAAAGTACTTCAATCGACAAACAAGTTAGTAAAATCATGTAATGCATTGATTTTGATACACTTTCCAACATACCAGGAATCATTACTCAACTTATTACTCAAGTTATGAGGATAATGGCTGTGGAATGAATCTCGCTCCTCTGCTCTGACCTTTGACTCCGTTTTGATGATATTAAACTGAATTGGTTCAGTATACTTCCGGAGCAACAGAAGCATTTTTAGTCAAGTTATGAAGATAATGGCTGTGGAATAAATCTTGCTCCTGTGCCCTGACCTTTGACCCCGTTTCGATGATATTAAACTGAATTGGTTCAGTATTCTTCCGGAGCAACATAGTAAAGTTGTCCCAATAGAAGCATTTTTAGTCAAAGTATGAAGATAATGGCTGTGAAATAAATCTCGTTCCTGTGCCCTGAACTTTGACCCCATTTTGATGATATTCAACAGAACCAGTTCAGTATACCTCCGGAACAACATGATAGTTTTATCGCAATAGAAGCATTTTTAGTCAAGTTATGAAGATAATGGCTGTGGAATAAATCTTGCTCCTGTGCCCTGACCTTTGACTCCATTTCGATGATATTCAACAGAGCGGGTTCAGTATACCTCTGGAACAACATACTAAAGTTTTATCTTAATCTAAGCATTTTTACATAAGTTATGACGCATAAGGGCGATGGAATGGATCCTGCTCCTATGTCATGACCTTTGACCCCATTTTGCCCATTTTCAATAGGGTTCCTCCCCAGGTTGTCCCCTACCACGTACTAAAATTTAATCGAAATCGAGCCATTTTTATGCGAGTTAGCGTGCAGACGGACAGACAGACAGACAGACAGACAGACGGACGGACGGACGGACGGACGGACGGACAGGCAGGCAGGCAGGCAGGCAGGCAGAGCTGGAGGATATATGCTTCAACCTATAGTTGGAAAGCATAAAAAAGAAATACTGAAATGTATAAAATTGGAGTTTGCAACATTAACTTTCTCAGTAGCAAATAATCCATGTAAGATTGCTATCTGCATACTAACTAATATCAGCCCATTCGTCAATCAAAAGTGTGAAAAAAGTTCTCATTGCACTGGAAATATAATCTACAGCTTAAGCCACTCTGAAATGCAGTGGCAGAGCTATGAGTCATCATAATGTGCTGCAACTTGTCTACACTTCAAGGCAGACCAGACATTGCTTATAGAAAGTGGTGTTCTGGATAGCATTAGCACTCCCTCCTTCACCCCTTACATGGGATGCATGGGGGTATGTATGTAAGGCACCTTGTTTAGTGAAGGTGGGGAGATCGAGTTCAACAGTACAGTGTTAAAATGCCAACAGGAAGTGACAGCTTATTTCTAAACAAGGGAAGTGTGGGTAGATTTATCCACTTCAGAGTCAAAAGCCTCTCACATGTATTTCTGGGGAGTTTAAAGTCTAATGTGGTGCACAGCACTGTTTTAAAGGTAATTTCCTGTTAAGAATAATTACTATGTATTCATGTTTTAGATACTAGGAAAAAAAGATCGGTAAAATTAGACATTTGCCCATTTTAACTCCCAAATATCTGTAAAAACAGGCTTGCAGTTTTGGAAGTATCCTAATAGCTCCTCATACCGGTAGTGTCAATGCCTATTCTATTTCAGGAGTGGATCCAAGTCAGAAAGCACCTGTTCTTCAGATGTATTCACAGAAATCAGTGAAGAATAAATCTTCTCATTATTATTTTCAACACAGAAGCATCTTATTTCACTGTTTTTCATGTAGCTGTCTCCTCAAAAGATTGTTAAGATTCATGAGCTTCAGTTGTGTGGAAATGAAATTGTCCAGGGTGGTGTGATGGCAACGTACTTAACAGAAAGTGTTGTATTTTATCTCCTGGGTAGTGTAAGTTTCCTGAGGAGCTATGTGGAAAACAGTGAGATAAGGCACTTATGTGCCAACAATAATGTGCTGTGAGGTGTAAGCAATGCAAAAAAGGGACTTCAAAAATTTCCTAAAAAGTATTTTGGAGTCTTCTTTAAAAGCATGAGAAATTGTGCAAAGTCTGTAACCCGGAGTTTACTTGTCAGAGATGAGCAGCTGCTTGTATCATTAAAGAATATGTAGAATAGAGGAGTGGATATTCTTGTAGAGCTGTTGAATGAAAACCAGAGACTGTTAAGGCAGATGGTTAATTAATGTTCATAAAGATGTTAGTGATGCTGACCAGCAGAACTGCAGTGCTATTGAATACAGTTGATTCTCGAGGCAGCCATTTATTTCAGACAATTCTTGAAGAACAGCCCAAATTTGCTCTTTGGGATAAAGCTTTGCATAATTGGGCCAAAGTGTTGTTGCCCCAATTAGTTCCCAATTAACCAGAATCTACTGTACTTGTGGAGATGCTATTTTATCCCTGAAATATTTTAAAACTGCGAGTTAAAATGAAATCAGTCTAAATTGTTGGAATGGCAGGTGTCTTTTGGTTCCATTGAAACATTACAGTGAAAAATGTTTTTGCTCCTGAGAACTGGCAAAGATTTACCAGTGTAAGAAAGGGAACAAGAAAGATTATAGCACTAGGGCATGTCATTTTTGGAATTGAAAATTAATTTTCGCAAATTTCTGAGTTAGGGTATTTGACAATATGCTATTGGATGTGAAGAATTCAAATCTGTTATTATTTTGTTTTAATTGGATAATATTTAGCGAGGTAAATCAATGTTTGATTAAAAATCACATAATACTGCTCTAGGAACATACCATATAATAATTGTAGCTTCTGAAAATGTCAGGTATTGTGATAAAAATTTTTTTCTCTATATAAAATGTATCGTAGTAAGCATAAAACACCTTGTAATTATAAAACAACATCGGAAAGTAATGATGTCAGTTAAAAAAAAATATTTGAACAACAAGTTTCATCAAGTTTTGCTTTCATTTCATTCTTGGATATCAGTTGCTGACTTGCTTCTTGGCCTCTGATATAGCCCTCACATTTCTCATGTGTATACACCCTGTCTGCTGCCTTTGTGACTTGTTTCACAGACCTCTTTGTAGACTGACCATTACAGGGCCACTGTGGAACTTGCATTTCCTCTTCGATAAAGTTCTTTACTTCCGCCATCATCAGTTTATATGCCAAAGCAGCTTCTTTGCCTTGTTGTAACCTTAGAAAGATCTAAAAAACTCAGGTGATTCAGCTGATTTTATGCATTTTATGCTTTTTTTTTCTGCATACAGCACATGGTGTGCTCTGCCTGTTTGTGTGTCACACATGATTCGTCTAATCCAGGGTTGTTCAACATTTTTGTGTAAAGGGCCACTTAAATATTTTTCATGGAACTCGCGGGCCAACGGTTTCTGCAAATTCTGTAAAATATATGTAAGGTCAGGTGATGCGTAACATCACAGCCTCTCCTTGACAAATGTCAACCCCGCCTTCTCGTGGTGCATCCTGTTCCCACTAAAGGGGCTCTGACGACCGCCAATAGCGGTATAACTATACCATCGGGATCAGAGGAAATTCTATCCCACACTCACCAACCCGCTTGGCCAGCGTGGTGAGTTATGGCCAAACCCCTCCAAAATGACTCCACAACTTAAATCTTGGCCCTCAGTCTCCGGCAGCTGGAATGTACCTGGCCAAGGCAGCGGCCAGTGCGACATGAAGGCAGAGGGTGCTAAGAATCCCGGAGGACCGGACTAGGCTGCCATCTGATGCTGACCTTGGCAACGTACAATGGACGCTCCCTATCTTCTGATTCAAGGCTTCTTGAATTGGAAGAGGAACTACAAAGGATCAAGTGGGACATCGTGGGGCTAAGTGAGGTAAGGAGAAAAGGAGAAGATCTCATTGAACTGAAAAGTGGACATCTCTTCTACTATCGTGGGACAGATACTGGCAGAACTAGTGGTGTTGGATTTATAATAAACAAGAAACTGAAGGATAAAGTGGTAGAAGTTGAAAGTTCCTCTGACAGAGCTGCACGACTCGTAATCCAACTATCGAGAAGATACCAGGCTCAGATTATTCAAACTTATGCACCCACCACAAGTCATCCCGAAGAAGAAATTGAAGAATTTTATGAGGAAATTTGTCATCTAAATAATAAAGGTAAGCAGCACTTAAAGATAATAATGGGAGATTTCAATGCAAAAATAGGGCAACGGCAACAGAATGAAACTTCAGTAGGTAAATTCGGTCACGGCAACAGAAACCAGCGTGGAAATACTCTCGTTGAGTTTGCAGAGGCAGAAGGGTTTTTCATCTTGAACTCCTTCTTCAAGAAAAAGCCACACAGGAAATGGACATGGAGACATCCAAATGGGACAACAAGTGAAATTGATTTTATTATGTGTAACAAAAAATTCGTCATAGAAGACTGCAGTGTGCTAAACAAGTTCAACACAGGTAGTGACCATAGATTGGTGAGATGTAAGATGCACCTCAACACTAAACTTGAACGTGGCAAGCTCATAAGACAAACAAAATCTATTGACATAACCAACCTTAAAAAACACCCTAATACCTTCAAGTTGGAACTGAAGAACAGGTTCTCTGCTTTAGAAGGCCTAACATCGGAAGAAGTGGACATCTCTGAAGTTAACAGAAAAGTAACCAAAGCTCTTATGGAAACAGCAACAAAATTAGCTGGGTCTAAGAACAAGTTGCATGTAAATAAATTATCAGGAAAAACGAAAATGTTGATGCAAAAAAGAAGAGAGATGAGGACAACTAAAGAAGATGTGACTTCCAAAGTGGAATATATAGAGCTATGCAAGACAGTACGAAAAAGTATCACTGAAGACGTAAGAAAATTCAACTGTGAACTAGTGAGGAAAGCAATTGAAAACAACCAAAGCCTGAAGATAGCAAAGGGACATCTCAGTAAGGGAAGAAAACAGATTATGGCACTGAGAAAAGAAGATGGTTCTGTAACAAGAAATAGAGGCAGAAATTTTGACAAGAGTGAAAGATTTGTACTCCAAATTATATGAAAGGGATGATACATGCACTCCAGACATCATGAAAGATACCAGTACCAGAGTTCCTCCAGTCCTTCCAGCAGAAGTTGCACATGCAATCAAGAACATGAAGCGGGGAAAAGCTCCAGGAGAAGATGGAATTACTGTAGACATCATACAAGAAGCAAGTGGAGAAATCGAAACAGTACTTGCCCAAATTTTCACTCGATGCCTTAATGAAGGAAAGATTCCTGAGGATTGGAACACCGCTACAATGATCCTGCTACATAAGAAAGGTGACATTGAGGATCTCGGAAACTACAGACCTATCAGCCTCCTATCAGTAGTTTATAAAATCTTCACTAAAGTTCTTTCACACCGCTTGAAGGTAACACTGGACATGGCTCAACCGAGAGAACAAGCTGGATTCAGGAGTGGCTACAGCACAATAGATCATATCCATGTGCTGAGAGAACTAATTGAAAGAGCGAGGGAATATGAACTTCCATTGTGCATGGCTTTTATCGATTATGAAAAAGCCTTTGATTCGGTGAAACCATCAGCAGTTACAATGGCTCTGAAAACCTGCGGTATTGAAGATGCATACATTAATATTATTAATAACATCTATGAAAATGCAATTGCAAAGATTAGGCTGTTTGAAAATACAACACATATTAAAATTGGAAAGGGAATGAGACAAGGTGACACCATATCTCCGAAGCTCTTTAATGCCACATTGGAGGGTGTTTTTCAGTCACTGAGCTGGGAAAACAAGGGGATAAAGATTAATGGAGATTATCTAACCCACCTTCATTTTGCTGATGACGTAGTCATTTTTGCAACTAGCCCATCAGAGCTGCAGAGTATGATCCAGGAACTTGCTGACAAGAGTAAAGAAGTGGGATTAAAAATGAACTTTCAGAAGACAAAAGTGATGTTCAATGCTTTTACAAGAAATGAAGATTTATCGATTGATGGAGAAAAGCTGGAGATAGCAGATACGTACGTTTATCTTGGACAGCAGATATCAAGTGAGGGTCACATTGATGAAGAAATTAATCGGCGTACAAAACTTGCCTGGAGAGCTTTTGGAAGAAACAGCATAATTTTCAAGAGCAATATGCCATTATGTCTTAAAAGAAAAGTGTTTGATCAATGCATCCTTCCAATGCTTACGTATGGTGCAGAGACGTGGACCTTAACTAAAAGAGACATACAAAGGCTGCAGACAACTCAAAGATGCATGGAGAGGTGCATACTTGGTGTAACCATTAGAGATAAGAAGAGGAACACGTGGATCCGAAAAATGACAAGAGTGGAAGACATCATGATCAGAGTTAAATCCCTGAAATGGCAATGGGCTGGACATACTGCCAGAAGGACAGATCATCGATGGACAGCCGAAATTTTAGATTGGATTCCAAGGGACAGGAAAAGACCCAGAAGAAGACCACATGGGAGATGGGTGGATGAAATTCGAAAGTATGCAGGGGTGACATGGAGGAGACTGGCACAAGACAGATCGTTGTGGAGGAAACTTGGGGAGACCTTCGTCCAGCAGTGGATTGATAATGGTTGACAATGATGATGATGATGATATATATATATAATATCTCCAGCTTTTCCTCATCAATCGATAAATCTTCATTTTTTGTAAAAGCATTGTACATCAATTTTGTTTTCTGAAAGTTCATTTTTAATCCCACTTCTTTACTCTTGTCAACAAGTTCCTGGATCATACTCTGCAGCCCTGATGGGGTAGTTGCAAAAATGACTATGCCATCAGCAAAACGAAGGTGAGTTAGATAATCTCCATTAATCTTTATTCCCTTGTTTTCCCAGTTCAGTGATTGAAAGATATTTTGTACATTTATCTTAGACAACAGATATTAAGTGAAGGTCACATTAATGAAGAAATTAATCGGCATATAAAACTTGAGTGGGGAGCTTTTAGAAGAAACAGTATAATTTTCAAGAGCAATATGCCATTATGTCTTAAAAGAAAAGTGTTGGATCAATGCATCCTTCCAGTGCTTACATATGGTGCAGAGACGTGGACCTTAACTAAAAGAGACATACAAAGACTGCAGACAACTCAAAGAGCATGGAGAGATGCATGCTTGGTGTAACCAGGAGAGATAAGAAGAGGAACTCGTGGATCAGAAAAATGACAAGAGTGGAAGACATCATGATCAGAGTAAAATCCCTGAAAAAGGCAATGGGCTGGACATATTACCAGAAGGACAGACCATCAATGGACAGCCGAAATTTTAGACTGGATTCCAAGGGACAGGAAAAGACCCAGAAAACTACATGTGAGATGGGTGGATGAAATTCGAAAGTATGCGGGAGTAACATGGAGGAGACTGGCACAAGACAGACCGTTGTGGAAGAAACTTGGGGAGACCTTCGTCCAGCAGTGGATTGCTAATGGTTGACAATGATGATGATGATGATATATATAGTTAAAAGCAAAACAATTAGAAATGGACTGTAAAATTAGACATAGAAATTTCCAAAAATTCTGACATTAAAAGTAATTTATCTTTCGTTGTTAAACCAAACGCTTAGTTAATGTGAGGTCTGACATAACTTTTGCTTACACAGGTAGTCAATGTCTGCCTGTACACTTGATGTAGCGATGCGCAGAATTCCAGTAAGATGTTCGTCTGTCAGATGGGACCTTAATTTTGTTTTCATGGCTTTCATCCTTGAAAATAGCTGTTCACAGCAATATGTGCTACCAAACAGGGCAATGCATCATAGGAAGAACACCATAAAAAAAAAAAAAATCAAGGTCCCAATGGAAGGGCGTGTTTTGAAACATTTGGATAAGAATCTGAGGGGACATAATATTTATAAAATGTTAATAAATCATGCTGTACAAGTGCTCTCTTCATGGCAGTGTCATTTTTGATCTCGACTAGTTTCATCTGCAACATATCAGGAGCATCATTGACATCGGCTCCAAATGGATATGAAAAGAACTCCATTTCACCACAGTGTTCTCTGAATTCCGAAAATCTTTCTGTGAATTCATCACTAAGTTTTTCGATCAGTTCAGAGTACTTTTTATGGTTCACTGTCTGAGACGGCCTTGTTGATAGCATCGTGAAATGGACAACTTTTTTCACACTCAACTGTTGCTGAAACAATTGTAACTTCTGCATGAACACTTGGATATGCTTGAGCAGTTTATAGGCAAGTTCATCCCTTCCTTGTAATTTCACATTTAAGTCTGCAATATATTTAGTGATATCTACCAGGAATGCCAAATCATTCAACCACTCATTGTCATTCATAAAACTTGCATCTTTCCCTTTTTTTTTATTTTGCAATAAAGATCTTTATTTCTTCAAGCTGTGTCCAGAATCTGGCCAGTGCCGCCGCCCTGCTGAGCCAGCAAACATGGTTGAAGTAAATTACATCATCATTGGATGATTCTAATTCTGTAAGAAAAGTTTTGAACTGTCTGTGATTGAGCCCCTTGGACCTTATAAAATTAATTGTTGAAACAACCTTTTCCATATGTGTTGCATATACATGGTCTTTGCACACAGTTGCTCTTGATGAATGATGCAATGGTGTGTGATCACATCACTAGGCACTGATTTCAGCATTAGATTTGCAAATCCATTATGCTTTCCTATCATTGCTTGGGCTCTGTCTATTGTGACTCCACAAAGTTTATCCTCTGGAAGACTGAATTTCGCCAAGACATGTTTTACCTCATCAAAAATACCTTTCCCAGTTGTTGTGCCTTTCAGTGGACATAAGTTCAGTAGTTCTTCAACGATTTCAAAAGTTACGGTGAATCCTCGTACATAGATTGGCAGTTGTGCTGTATCGCTTATATCCATACTTTCATCGAGCACTAAGCTGTAAAATTGGCAAGATTTGAGCCTTTTAATGAGAGCATTTTCAATGTTGGTTGCTAAATCTTCTACTCTTCTAGTAGCTCTCTGGTGTGAAAGACTAGTTTTTCCTACCATCGACTTTTTATCAGGGCATGCTGCAGATGTAAATATGTACAAGCAATTTTTCACAAATTTCCCATCTGATAACGGTATTCCTCTGTTAGCTATTTCTTTAGCTATCAAATAACTGATATTGGTAGCCACCTCAGAACTTTGGTTTGCAGCTTTTTTAGTTTTCTACAATTTTTGCTTTTCTTTTTAAATCCTGGAATTTAAAAAATACAGAACAGTAGCAGACGGGTCGGATTAAAAACTTTGGCGGGCCTGACTGTGGCCCGCGGGCCATATGTTGAACAACCCTGGTCTAACCTAATTTCTCTTACCCATAGCTTTTTTGCACATGTACCTGTTAATAAGTCAATTTACCAACTCATCTGTCTGATATTTGCTTGTGGTATAAGTATGTACAGTTCAGTTAATGTCGTGTATGTACTCCCTTTTTTTTTTTTCTCTACAGGAACGATTGAAGAAAATGTTTCATCAGCTGCTGCAAATGCAGAGGAAGGAACTCAACAATTGGAAAAGGCTAGCCAGTACCAGGTAATTATTATACAGTGTTGGATTGTTCATCCACTAAAAATGAACAGCATGTTACATTTTAGTATTACTTTTAAATGATGCAAGCAGAGGCTGTAACTTTCTGCTTTGATAACATCACATTCAAACATCCTGGGAAGTGAATTGTTTGATCAGTAACAAAGCTATAAGACAGCAACTATAGTCAGATTCATTTAAAGGCCTGTAAAAACTGTTATGAGATTCAGTTTGGTTCATATTGGTGGAGAAATGAAGTATTACATGACAGATGTATGTAAGACAATTCGCCAGACCAAAAATCAGCTGTTGCTCTGTTTTTTTTTTAGTTTTCTCCAACCCATTTGCTAAATTTTTTTCACCAAAGTTTTATAAATAGTACAAAAGATAATCATCAATATTTTCACCGAAACCTTTTTTTCATCACCAAAATGATTTTTTTCGCAACATTGCGAAGAATGCAATTGGCAGCATGACCCCTGCATATGGCCCTACTGCAGTAATTTGGTATCTTCTTTCACTCATTACACCACATCTTCCACTGCAGAGCATTGGCATCTGTTTGTATGTTTATTTGGAAAATCTTGGCAGAAAGGCCATATTTGGTCAAAGAAAACCTGAAACGTGTGAGAAGTATGTGCAACAACCAGCTAATTCCATGTGGCACATTGGCATTTGGCAAGAGTGCTATGACTATGACTTTGTGCAGCTCTTGACAAACTGTTTTTCTTGAAAAAGAGGAGTTGAGCTGCCTACTAAATGTTATGGAACAGTGATAATACTTTTATACTTACATTACCCTTGTTTTTGCTGGCTTGGATTTTCAACTACTGTTTGTTAATGCATGTGCCGTGTCTCATGTTTTATGTACACTGCCGTGACTTTGTGAACAGTTGCTCTGGGGACACTGAACAAACTTTCAGTTTTAATGAGAGATGTGTCCATGCTGAATGGGCATTAATAATTTGTCACATGTCTATAATATTCTCTCTTTTGATTATGTTCAAACATGTAGCAGGGCATTATAAAAAAAAAATAAAAAATTGAACTACATATATAGAGTAGTCAATTTTTTAAGGTCACCTATCTAATAATGTCAGACCCCTTTTGATTTTCAGAACAGCTGCAATTTACCTCAGTATTGGTTCTGAACAACCAAGTGTGTTTAAACATAATTGCTGATTAAGTTTATCCAACCATGGTCACAAGAGCCATAGGAGTCATTTGTGAGTTGCATAAATTACCTAGAGAAAGGGAGGGAGTAGGTGGACATGACATGTTCTGCTAATGTGGGGAATGAAAATGTGTAAGTTGCCCTGTGGTGGCACAGTGATTTAAGCACTGGCTTCTGACCATTCATCCGAGATCGGTCTGGATTCGAGTCCTGATGAGGCATGGATCTTGTGTTAAGGCACTACTAGTTCCTCCTTTTGTGGAGCCAGTTGCCCAAAATTAGGGATGGCAACTGCTTATAGCCCATAGAGTTTCTCACAGTGAGAATAAAACACAAAAACGAATACAAAAAAAAAAAGTGTAATTTGAAGCAAAATCTTGTTAGTAGGTTGCAGATAAAGATTAAAATTAGTGATTTTTTTGGAGTCGTCACTAGCCAGTGAATGGTTGAAATATAGTGGCCACTTCACATATGACTATTTCTTGGTGTATACACATTTTATCACTGCACTGTATTCCTTTCATGTATTTAGACATAGGTAAATTTAAGCTTAGTATTTACAATGGCCCATTGTCTATTGCCCAGTGCAATTAAATGCCTAAATATAATCTTAAAGGTTATACTTTTCTTCAACATCAACCAAATTTTCTAGACAAACAGTTTTTATTGAAAAAATAATTTAATCATTTTTATTTGGTTTTCCTTTATGTTCTTAAATAAAATCTTTCCACCATAAATTGATAGCAGTGGTTGGGTCAAAATTTTAAATTAATTCTTTGGCTTACTTTAGTTGCTGCCTATTCTTTAAAAGTCATTTTTTGCATGAGCATTATCTCAAGAGAATATTGCCCATGATACTCGTATTCTCTTAACTTTTGCTTTGCTTTGCTTGGCTTAATGGTCAGCAGTGTTGATTTTCAGAACAGCTGCAATTTGAACAATTTGTGCTATGACTTTTATGCTTCATGTACTCAAAATTGCTTGTTTTTAGTTTCTCTAGCAATTCCTGGTAACAGTGGGGGTTTTAGGCCAGGACTGGGGTGCCCCTCCCCCAAATATAACCGGATTTTTTTTTTTTTTTTGGAATTACATATTAATTTTAATTACTTACCAGTGCATGCAGAAACTTGTGCCCTCCCCACTTTTTTTTTTTTTTTTGTCTAGAACTGCCACTGTCTGGTGAGTTATTGATGGTCAAAAATGTTCAGACATTATGTTCCAAAGTGCTTCCATTCTGCTAGATTCCTGTCTTGATGAAAAACCAATACCTTGGTTCTTCTAGAATGGGTTGTCATGACGATGCAGGATGGACTCATTCTCTTACACGGTTGTCTCCAAATTCTCACCCCTCCATCTGCAAAGAGCAGTTGAAAATATCAATATAATTACTGTAGCCCACTCACCTTTCATATATATGCCAAGGAGTCCTACATTTTAGCGAACATGGGGGGATAAATATGAATATTCTCTTGACATATCATTTTGCATAAGTTGAAAATATGGTTTGTCAGATCACAGGGGTCAATCCAGGCAACATTTGATACTATTGGGTGGTACCTTAGCAAAATTATTTTTACCTCGAATTGTGTCTTCACAAAAATATTTTGAACTGTAATAGTATCTTCATAAAATATTTTCAGACAAATTTTATTTTAACAAAAATATTTTATAATAGCATTAATAGCATCATGAATATTTTTGTGTTTAATGAGCTTTTTTTTTTTTTTTCATTTTACATTTGGACTTTTTTTTTTGTTGTGGCAGCAAAACAGGGCAGTTGGTGTTGACTTCCTTTTTTTTTTTTTTCTGTTTTATTTATGTACTTGGCTATGCAACTGGATTTCTTATTTACATACCCAGACCAATGATTTTGATTACCCTTGCATCTAGACAATGGCATTTTGCAAATCATGGTCTGATAATGGTGGTTTTATCTATGAATCCACATCATGTGAGGTTTTTTTTTTTTTGTTCTTTTTGCAGCAACATTTTTTGGAAAAATTGCTCTAATCACAAAAATAAGCAAATTTTGCAAAAAATAGACAGAATTTTACAAAGTGGACACCATCTTTAAAAATCTGAATTAACCTCCTGGATTATGTGACCCTCTCACAATTTTTTAGAGGCTGCTTTCTGTGTTCCTGTTGCTCACTGGAGACATTTTTCTTTTGTTTGCTGCAAATGGTAATGGTGAGCAGACAGGTCTCCTGTTCTAGTGACACAGATGGTGCAATGTGTGGCACACTATGTGCCCTGATTCAATCTTACGATATTTGTTTCACTGTTGTGTCTGTAGGCACATACAATTTTTTCTTTTCCTCCATTTAGCTTTCCGTTAACTATCCATTTCTGACTACGCATGTCCTGCGCTTACTATCAGTTTCTTTTTTTACTATGTAACTGGTCTCTGTGTGTTCTTACTAGTGTTGTTGTTCCACATTTCACAAGTGTATGAGTTTTGCTGATATTCACCCCACTCCAATGACAACCGATGTGATCCAGTGCTCAAAGTCTATTTGATTGCATTGCTTTCCTGTTAGAAGACCTTCAGTAATGTGCTACTGGGGCATTCCCATTCACTTGGTTATGTTGTCTCAGTGACATGATGACAATAGATGATTTATCAGTCTGTTTGTGTAAAATGCTATGCTGATCTCAATAAAGTGGCCACTCTATGCATGTTTTTATTATTCTCTTGTAAAATTTACACTGAGTGCTCACTGAATTACAATCCCTACTATGCAAAGTGATTTATACCCAGTACTAGTATAACGAGAAGGGCAGCATGGCCTGTAGGCTAAAGGAGTGTATACAGGGTGTCCTGTAATAAGTGTTGCAACATTTGAGGAGCAGTAGGTGATGTAATTATGATACAAAAACCGTTTACATTTTTTCAAAGTATAACTTCATTGCAGGTATATTAAGGCAGAAAGTTTTATGACATCATATGCGCTTTAAAATAAAATTTGCCCAGCTTGCGGAAACATCAGTAAAGCTGGCAGGGCAATGAATTAGAAGAGGAGAAGCCCCATTGCCTGGCCTCCACGCTCTCCTGATCTTTCGCCACTGGACTTTTTCCTTTGGGGCCATACTAGAAGCATCAACTACGAGGAGCAGCGAGTAGACACCGAAGAACTTCTAGCAAGAATACACTGGCATGTGACACCATCCAAATTACTCCCGGAATTTTTGAGAGGGTGCAGCAATCCCTGATGCGATGAATCAGTACTTACATTGCAGTTGACAGTCTCCTTTTTGAGCAGCTATTGTAAATAGATAGCATTAAGTTGTTATTACCTGTTGCTGATATACAATTTTTTCATGTTTTTACAGCCAAGGACTCCCTGATCATGCGAGGAATGAAGATGTGCTGCAATTGTGTATTGTGAGGCAAAATGTTGTTAGTAAGGTGGAGACTAATATTCTTGGGTGGTTTGGCCATGTTGAAAGAATGAGTGATGAGAGGCTTACTAAGAAAACCTTTTCAGACCAAGTGGCAGGAAAGAAAGGCACAGAAAGGCCAAGGAAATCATGTGAGGATCAAATTCAGGAGTGTCTGCATGAGAAAAAGATTGAGTATGAAGTATAGTAGGTCTTGTGTATGCCGTGTGATGGATATCAGTGAAGCATGAGGTGTGTGTCAAGATCGCTGTAAATGGGGAAGTTTAATATGACGACAGTAAGTAAATAATCAGTTAAAAATTCATCTGGTGTTTTGTATTTCTTTATGGAGCTAACCTCTGAATCTGAGAGAGTAGCTTAGTGATATTGATATGCATGTATGTACGTCATAAAATTTTCATTAGAACAGTAATAGATTATTATCATAAAAATCACTGTAACACATGTATGTGATAATATCATTTGGTGCTGCATGCCTTGCCATAAATGTCGAATATAATATGTTAATCAATTACAGTATCCAAATATAAAGCATTAAAAATTGAGTAAACTCACCACTATATTGTCCTAGGTTGCTATTTTTTATTCGCTGAACAGTACTCGCATTCACACCCTTGGTTCATTTATTCAGAATTCATTCTTGTCGTTTTCCCAAAATGGCTGACTGTTGGTACCATTCAATCTGGTGTGTATACGGTGTTCTTTGATGATCTTGACAAGCTATTTTTGAAACTTGTTTCAAAAATTGTTTCAATCTGGTGTGTTTACGGTATCCTTTGATAATCTTGACAAAAATTATCAAGATCATCAAAGGATACCGTATACACACCATTGAATGGTATCAACAGTCAGCCATTTTGGGAAAACGCCGAGAATGAATTCCGAACAAATGGACCAAGGGCGCGAATGGGAGTACTGCTCAGCGAATAAAAAATAGCAACCTAAGACAATATAGTGGTGAGTTTACTCAATTTTTAATGCTTTATATTTGGATACTGTAATTGATTAAAGTATTATATTTTACATTTATAGCAAGGCATCCTGCACGAAATGATATTATCGCATACAGCGTGTAAAAGAGTAATTTTTATGACAATAACCTGTTATTGTTCTAATGAAAATATAGTAACCACGTAATGTTTATGGTTGTTGTCTAACAATAACCATAATGAGATTATAAAACTTTCAGCCTTAATATCTCTGTCATGAAATTATATTAAAAAAAAACTGTAAACAGTTTTCACATTATAGTGACATCACCTGCTGCTGCTCAAACGGGATACCCTATATAAGAGGTTGGTGGGTCAGTTGAGAGCAAAGTTACAGACGTGATGGGTAAAACCAAGAATTTATCAGAGATTACGAAAGGCCAAATTGTTGGTGCATGAAGAGTTTGTGCTTTGATTTCAGAAACAGTGACACTTGAGGATTGTCCAAGTGTCTTAGTGGTTGAAGTGTACCAGGAGTGTGCCAGAATGGCGAAACTACTAACCGTCAATAAAACTCTAAGGGGCGGCAAAAGTTGGTTTCCAGAGAGCAACAATAGGTGTATTCCCTTATACAGGGTAATTGGTGCAGCACATTTTCACAGTTGATGGCCCATTGCAGTATGGGTTGACCAAAAACAATATCCTGTGCAATTATGCATCCTACGCTGGCACACATGAGCTACAAAAGTAGACAAGCAATACACCACCCTTTTTTTACTGCTGTCCATTGATGTAAATGACTCTTCTGGTACCAACAGCATGTGAATTGGTTGATAGAAGATTGGAAGCAGGTGCGATATCATGATATACACTCCATTCTGCCTGAAATTGAGTGCATATTTGGCATTAGCAGTATGAGATTATGGATCTCTCATTCATGGCATAGACTATCCAGGGTGGTTGGGGCAGTTGTATGATATGGGGCATATGTTTAGCTGGCATGAACTGAACTGAGACTTATGGTGCATGTGGACTAACATATGGATGCTGTTTACTACCAGGGACTACTTGTTGACCATGTATGCCCCACAATGATGTACCTCCTCCCAGAGTGGTATGGATTTTTCCAGGATGATAATGCCCCATTGCATCAGGCCCACCAGGTGCAGGAATGCTTTGTCAAACGCAGTGCTGATGTCAGATATCTTGAATGTCATACAAACTCACCTGATTACAACCCAACGGAATATTAGTGAGATCTTGTAGTATGCCAGGTGATGGAGTTTTACACCCCACCCCATTTCATACCTGAACTGTGTATTGCAATACAAACGCCTTGTTTTACACCTCGTGGAGTCGATGTTGTGCTGAGAGGTGACCATTCTCTGGGTGAAAGAAGTGCTCACATAATATTAGTTGGTGGTCATAATTCAGCGAGCACTGAATTGTAGGATTTCTACTATTTTGTTCACATCATTCATGTGTACATTGGAACCATTTAGAGCATATCTTTTCTATGCTGTGATTTAGCATGTTTTATTAAGTTCATTAAATCTCTTTCTTATTTATTCCTATAGGCAAAGTATCGAAAAAAATTATGCTGGTTGTTAGTCATCCTCCTAATCATAGTTGTAATAATAGTCATCATCGTGGTGCCCACTGTGAAGTCATGAAAGCATAATTTTCACTTTAGAATGTAATCATGCAAATTATGAAAAGCAACCTTCATTTATGAGTTACTTAATGTGATTCTCCTGTGATGTCAGAAGTACAGAACACTATTTCCGATTCCAAGGCACACAAATTTCTGCTAGCTGTGTATATGCACGAGATGTACTGTTTGTTATCAGTACTGTATTATTCTAACCCCCTGTAGCTGGGATTATTCAGCTTTGGGTGTTATTGTTGTATAATTTTATGAGATGAAGTTTTATATATAATTTTATAAAAAATAAAGCATGATTTTATAAAACAGATTGTGTAAAAAGCATGATAAACTTACAGCCATATAACAATGCAAACAATTCAACTGTCTTTGAAAGCACTACACTAATGTTTTTAAATAAATTATTATTATTGTGCTTAGAAGAAAAACTAGAAGTAAATTTCATTCTCCCTGATTTTGGGACAAATCTTCTAACATAAAATATCTGAAATCTATAAAGTTGGTTCACCCAGATTACACAGTACACAATTCTTCATAAGTAATGATATACTAAATATTTCATAAGTTCTGGGATGTTTATTTACATATACAGAGGTCATTTTTTCTAAAAGATGATCTGTGAAAATGTCATATACAATATTCCTTTAGACTGTAGGAAGTCTTACATTGGACAGACTTCCAGAATTTTAAAAAAGAGACTGGAGAAACACTTTGCAGCAACTGAAAGGAAAGATCAAAACAAAGCTGTGTTCCAGTACATCCAAATATATAAGTGCAATCCAAAACTTGATAGTGTACAGGTGCTGGATTGTGAAAGAAACCTAACTAGACTAATAAAAGAAAGGATATACATTATGAAAATGCAGGCTATAAATCAACCATCAAAAAGCATAAGCCATATTTTCAACATTTGGACTAATTCATAATAATGGTAAAATTTCAAGAACTTTACCATTTTTAATTTTACATATTTGGTTCATGGAAATGGCAACAGTCAGTTTCAGAAGAATCTGGCAACAAAAATGAAAACAATTCAAAAGTCTTCTGAAACAAGACAGTCAGACCAACATTGACAACGAAACTTGATAGTCATTTAGGGTCTGTATTTATAAATAAACAAACCAGAATTTATCAAATATTTAATATATTATTTCCTATGAAGAACTTTTATGTTTGTATTATTGATGTAAGTTTTCAATTGAAATATTTTTTTTTTTTTTTACAATGTTGTGATTAGTGATATACTATAAAAACAACCATTCACTTACCCGGAAGATCTTGGTCATTTTTTATCTTGTAACACTTCAAGCACGTCAATTATATTGTTGTTGGCTTTCTGAAGTTGAACTGACTCTTTGCCTATGACTTTCCTTCTTCCGGGATTGAAACATTGTACTATCTTTTTTTTTTTTTCTTTTTTTTTATATTTACTGGACAACACACGCAGGTTTTTTTCTGCCATATGAAACGTAACCATAGCTCGTCATCACGATAAAAACCTCACACATACACACACTATAACCACTCATTCATACATTCCGTTAAAAACACTATGTACATATTTACACTATCTACATTCCCAGGCAGTTAAACCATTTGTCAACTGTGATTAAAAGTGCTCAATCCGTTTCGAAACGGATGAGTCAGTTCAACCTCAGAAAGCCAACAACAATATAATTGACGTGCTTGAAGTGTTACAAGATAAAAAATGACCAAGATCTTCCGGGTTAGTGAATGGTTGTTTTTATAGTATATCATTAATGAACTGCACGTAAATATACGCACTTTGCTGGTGATTGATACCTAAAAAGGGCAAATATTATGGTTGTGATTAGTGTTTTCCAGTCACTTAGCCGAGGAATGATAGGTAACAGGAATATCTACAATTTGTGAACATAGTCCTGTATATCAGTGAAGTTTTATGACTTTTTATGTACTATTTGTTTAAAAGTTTGGATAAGATTCCTCCAAGGAACAGGCCACAAATGCTGTAACATATTTTTCAGTTCAAAGATCCAACAGTGGGCACCTGATTACAAAATGGAAGCTCGCCCACTAAAGGTGGGAATAACAATGATTTTCCTGTCACAGTGACAGTGCTGACCGATTTGTGGAAGTAACAGGACTTTAAAATGTGACAAAATCACCATTTATGACAGCAGTGATGGAGCTGTAAAGAAGTAGGAATGGTGAGTCACTGTCTCTTGTTTGCTGCATACATTTTTTTCCCAATACATAAGGTTGCCGAAAGAGAATATTGCTAATTATCAGCTCTCTGCCGTGGCCCTCTTATAATTGAAGGCCCATGTGCAACACACCCACTGAGTTTCCAAGAATAATTCTGATATTGATATGAACAAATTATGTGGTTTGTAAAAGATGTTTTGTCCTTTTTATGGAATGAGGAAATGTTGACCACCTACATTGTACGACAGACAGTAAGCTATCTGTTCCTCACACCTTTACATTTTCTCTGAACGAAAGCACTAGACATTAGATAAACTGCTTCTCATTCTGAAATCTTTTTGGTAGTTGTACAAAAATAATAGGAGGGTATTTAATTGGTAACATTGGAGTCAGAGAATCTCTTAAATTGTATGGCTCGGCAACATAAAGGGAAAGATGGGTACTGGCAGATTCCAAAGAGGAAAAAAAAATGGGTTTGGAGTTTTGTGGGACTGACTGTTCCAAGACACTTTTTCATTGTTATCAGCATTATGGTGATGTAGTAAATTTCCAGCTTCCTCTGCCTGTGGATGTTTTAGCAAATTTAAAGGGGTACTACGTACAGCGTTCACACTATCCCTGGAATCCTGGAAGAGTACTGGAATTTGATTTTTCCTTTTTTCCAGGTCTTCGAAAATTCTTGATTTTTCATATTTTTGTGAAAGGTCCTAGAATAGCCATGGAATTTATCTTGCAATGAAAAAAATGATTGGTCAACATGTCTGGATTAATCGCATCACTTTTTCTAGCTTCCTGCAGCTTATGTTCACTACGACATCACATCTTTCCATGCAGTGGGGAGACATGATGTCTCTTTCATCTTGTGATGCAGTACCAGGTCCAGTGGGAGGCTTTTGCCCCTCCCCCAAAGCAGATTTTCCCTAATTGAATGGCAAAGTTCATAAATAATGTACATATTTAAGAAAAATGCATAAATTTTCATAAATTTTTTATTACAATTGAAATTTGCTGTGAATTTGCAGATAAAATGTTCTGTTCTAGCTTCATCAGATAGAAAAAACTAGAGATGCAGAAACAGGAAAAGCTCATAGTGTGTGTGAAGAGATTTTGCCTGATCATTAAAAGCAATGTACATGTTTTGTTCTGTTCTTTAGCATTGTCTGGTATGATTAGAGGTAGCTTGGTTTATCCTAGGGTGGGTTAAATAAGAAAAAAAGGAAAAAGAAGTTGTTTTTGGGCACCCCTGCTCAACTGAAAGTAACATTCAACAGGGTCTTGTTTGTCCCTCTAGAAAATGAGTCTTTTTACTCTCAAGGAAGGTTAAAGTAAATTTTTTGATAAAGGTACTAACATGTTAAACCATTCATTCTAGCCTTTAATTAAAAGGCAAATGGCTATGCTACCTTAGCACAGGAAACTGTGGCTATTTAAGGGCCATTGAGCAGGCCTTACTAAATATAATGTCATTTAGAGATGTTTGAGAACAGGGAAGGTTGGTTACCATGCCAGGTGGACTTTGGAGTGTGTGTGATGTGAGTGACAAAGCCAAAAAACTATCTCGGTTGGGCCATAAACAACAAAAACTTGTAAAAATTTCTAAGCTGCACTTCTTTCCTTTTTGTTTTTCTCCCAATCCTTCCCTTTTACCTATGTACAAGTCATACAATATAATGCGCGCGCGCGCGCACACACACACTGATTGATGTGACGCAGCAGTGCAAAAAGTTTGAGTGCCATTTTTGTGCTGATTTGTGGTACATCAGTTGTTTGCAGTTGGAGTCGCAACATCATGCGGAAACTTTCCCGTGATTTTAAGATGGCATTTCTTCTAGCACACTCTTTCCTCGCTGATGGAGATTAATATCTGGCCTCCCTGCCTCCAATCTGCTTTCGAATAGATGACTATGGAATGGAGAATCTTAAGCATCATGGAAAAATTATTTTGCATTGTTATCACTGAGCTAAGTTCTAGATTGCTTCATATATGTTTTATACAGATCAGTTTTTATATGGGGAAGTTTCACCACTTCATTGAAGATGTAGCACACTTTGTAACAAACAGCAAAACTGATAGGATTTTCCCAATTTGCAAAATATAAAATAAAGGGCTAGGATTCTAGTAAAAATTTAAGCTCCTGGAAAAGTCTTGGAATTTAGTTTGTATACAGGGTGATCATGGTAAATGTGGAATGATTTTAGATACTTATATCTTAAAGACTAACCTGGAAAAGTTGAGAAACCATTATTTGAAATTTGCAGTTTACTATCTTCCCAAGATGTAAATGATTGATAACATCGTCCTCTCTCTGAGCATCACTGTCGCTGAAGAAATGGAAGACAACATCCATGCTGTCAGCTATCAGTGCCGGGAGAACCCCAAAAGAGAATGCTGTGTTTCACAGATTCTCTTGAAAGATGTAAAGGAGGCTTTACATCTTTGAACAGGGCTCTAAACAACTCGGAAATCGCTGGAAGAAAATGTGCTCTACAACTGGTCTCCACATGTTTGGTCCCACAGCTCCCCTAATTTGAATCCTGTGGATTACTATATGTGGGGCATGGTTGAAAGAGAGATGACTATATGTTGGGCATGGTTGAAAGAGAGATTACTATATGTGGGGCATGGTTGAAAGAGAGATCACTGTATGTGGGGCATGGTTGAAAGAGATTACTATATGTGGGGCATGGTTGAAAGAGATGACTATATGTGCAGCATGGTTGAAAGAGAGATCACTATATGTGGGGCATGGTGAAAGAGAGATCAATAAGCATCCCCATAACACCCTTGACTCTGTAAGGTATGCCATCACCAAATGACATGACCCACATGAACAAAGCCAAGGCCCCCCAGTCTTGCGACTGATTCCACTCAAGGATCGAGGCAGTCATCGCTGCCAACAGTGGGTTCATTGAATAATTACGAAGTGTGCTTTTGCATCATACAAGATTTTGCTTGAATAAAACTTACATTCATGTTTCAATTAATTGTTTATTATGTACATAAATTTCCCACATTTACCATGATAATTCTGTAAATGTGTGCAAACCCTGTAATGCACGCCCTTTCTAGAGCTGTCAGTATATGATGACCCCATCTTCCTTGGCTGTTTCAAGAAAAGTGGTTGTGAAATGTGTTCCTGTCTTATCTTTCAATGGTAGACTCTCAGCACCTTTCATTGGGAAAGTGTCTGCATTTGCTTGGGTTATATACTTTACTGATAGTTGTTTAAGTATGACAAAAAAAGAAATTAAACAAACGCTGAGCAAAATATAATTTATTGCTACCAGTGTGGTTAAACATTTTGTAGAGCTTTAATGTACAGAGGCTGTGCCAAAAGTTTTTTGGTGCTGCTGAACATGTTGTCTGCTGACAATGAAACAGCTGTAGTTAGATGTGTTCATATTGGCCGATGGCGGGCACCGTGGCCACCTGCTTAAATCAGATTTCGCTCACTTGGCAGAAGAATGGAACACAGTTGACCTCATTTGGTGTGCAAAAATGGAGCTGTTGAGATGGGATTTTCTATTATATTAAAAAAGGTTTAGGTGCACAGCAATGTTTTGAAACACTATCAAATATCTTTTCAGAGACTGCTTCTTCTCTTGCCACAGTTAGAAACTGGTTTTGTAAGTTTAAGAGGGAAAAAATTCTTGCCGCCCCGGTGGCGCAGTGGTCTATGGCGCTGGCCTCTGATCATCCGTCCGTAAGGGGTCTGGGTTCAAATCCCGGTCAGGAATGGATGTTGTGTTTGTCTTATGGCACTGGCTCTCTCCCTTCCCTGGAACCAGTGACCCTAAATTAGGGACGGGCTATTGCTTATAGCCCAAAGAGTTGCTCACGGTGGTCGTTAAACCTCCAATCCAAAAAAAAAAAAAAAAATTCTTTGGAAGATGACCTTCGCTGTGGTCTTCCCATATCGCGGCAAACATCGATGCTGTAAGAAAACTTATCAAAGAAAATCTTTGTGTGACATATAATGAAATACAGATTGCCCTGGGCATTGGATTAACTGCTGCACAAATAATCATTCATGATCATTTGCTTGTCAGGAAGCGAAGTGCCTGTTGGTGCCTTATTCACTCGTGAACCAGCAGAAGACAAGCAGAGTTGAAATGGAGCCAATTCATGCTGTCTAAATTCAGAGGAGGACATAGTAAAGATACCTACAACATCAAAACTGGTGATGAATCATGGATTTATCACTATGATCTAGAAACAAATGAACAATTAAGGGGTCTGGTGCTTTGAAGTAACAGTTCTTTGATTTTCAAAAACAATAGAGCTGGTATTTCAAAAACAGCAGTAGCAGTTCTTTGATTTTCAAAAACAATAGTTGTCACATGTCCTGTTTTACAGAAGAAGGAAGCTACCATTTTCTTTCCTGCACTACGGATTCATCGGACTCTGGTTGGAGGCAATAGGTAGACATATGCCCTATGTCTACCTATTTCCTTGAAAAAGCCTCCCAGTGGAGAGCGAGAGCTTGCTAAATCTCTATACATCTTTCACCAGTAAATAAATGAATTTTACTATGCTATAAAGCATTTTGGTATTATGAATATTGATTATTTCAGGGAGGTTTTGAATCCTAAAACTCAACTTTTGGGAAAAGAAACGATGCAGTTAATACGAATTCTGTGTTACAAAGAATTCCAAAGTAAGTACCAGATATGCCTACATTTTTTAAGTCTTTAGAAATTTCAGTTATATAAATTTATCTGAGCATAGTTCATAATACCTAATCTTACTATAAATACTGTTACAAAGTATTCAATGAAATAAAAGAAATTTAAAGATATTTTAATATACCTATGATATGACGTAAGTCGTACAATTGTAAATACATGGCACCAATCACTTTTCAAAATGACATCCTTTTGCCTTCACACAGTCCTTCAGTCTCTGTGGCCACTCATCAATAGCTTTATGCAGGGTCTCCACATTGAAAGCTACTACTGCCCGCACCAAAGAGCATTTGAGACTGTTAATACTGGGGTGTATCTTTCTGCAGACCATGTCCTCCAGTGTGGCCCACAATCTGTAGTCCAATGGGTTGAGGTCTGGGCTGATTGAAGGCCAATCAGCCGGAGAAATGAAATCTGGCAAATTCACCTGAAGCCACTCGTGGGTTGACTTGGCCTTCTGGAGCAGGTACGAAATCCTGCTGAAAGTTCCACTGTCGGTTTTAGAAGAGGGTGTGACACATTTTTTACCACTGGCTCCAAAACCCTATCCTGGTAAACTTTGGTGGATGTTTTCACTCCTTTCTCACAGAAATGGAGCTCTGTGGTACCCTCATAGGAGACTCCCCACCAAACCATGACAGAAGCAGGATGATGGCCACTCATGATCCTTGGAGCTTTCTCCTGAGCTTCTCGTGAGGTTGATGCATACATCCTGTAATTTTGGCGATTGAAAGTATCTTCAATAGTGAAAAAATTTTCATCAGAGAAAAGAATCTGTCTGTGGCGATTGTCTGCGTAATGCTGCAGCGAACGTTTCTGTTATAGCAACCTCTGCTGCTTCAGTGAGGAAGTGACCTGTATGCCACCGGTAAGCTCTCACACTTAGGTCAGTCACTCCGCAGCACATGTGACATCGACATTCTTGGAATGTTAAGCTCACGTGCGATCACGGATTGTTTTCTGACAGGATTTCGTCGAATAAGGGCTGTCAATGCTTTCACCAGGCGAACAGTCCTCACGGTACGCAGCTGACCCTTTCTGACAGTCCCAGTCTCAAGGAACCTTTTTATGGTCCGGTAGGCCGCCCCGGTGGCGCAGTGGTCTAAGGCGTTGGCCTCTGATCATTCGTCCGAAGGGGTCCGGGTTCGAATCCCGGTGAGGCATGGATGTTGTGTTTGTCTTACGGCACTGGCTCTCTCCCTTCCCTGGAACCAGTGACCCTAAATTAGGGACGGGCGACTGCTTATAGCCCATTGAGTTGCTCACGGTGGTCGTTAAACCTCCAACCAAAAAAAAAAAAAAAAAAAAAAATGGTCCGGTAGACAAAAATTCGGGGGATTTTCAGCATGTTGAAAATCTCGGAAACAGATTTTCCAACTTTATGCAGCGTTATTACAGCAACACGATTCTCACAATCGCCCCACTCCATGGCAAGTACTTCACAAAACACATTATTTCCTCTGAATGGATACACGATGATTCACAAGCTGCTTCATGCCTCCTGGCTTATTGGTGATGCTGCACACCGGTTGCGCGCCATCTGTCGAGCTTTTGTAACAGTGTTTTTGCTAAGACTGGGTAGATTTGGGAATTCAAGGTTCATGTACCCAAGCTACCAGGATATTAATTTTTTCATTTCAAAAATGTATATATATATATATTTTAAATTTCTTTTGTGGACAACGTCTCTAGGGCCAGTAGAAAGGGCTCCGTGTGTCACGAGTTGACCCCTGCTCTAGTAGAAGTCTTGAGTTATTTGCAATAAGTACCGGAGAATGCTTAAGTGAAACTCTGAAACATGACAGGCCGTAAAATGGAAATTCTGAGCCAGAACGGTTTTCAAATTAAGGCCTGTGCAGACCTCTTGTAGATATCATGCATGAGATTCTTCCGCGGATTTCCGCATTTTTCGTCTTCATTTGGGTGATCTCGAGATCGATGCAAAACTGGAGATAAATTTTTGGGGAGAGTAGTAGGGGTAAGGTTGGGGTCATTCCACTTCATCTGTCAAAACTTTTGAAAACTGGAAGTGTAACGGAGTAAAAGTTTTTCTCGTAATCGTAATTTCTTTTTTTTCCCTCACGATGTTGCCACTGTCCAGCATTGTTAAATATAGTTTTATTGCATAAATGTTTGTATTTAAGCATGAAACAATTTCCAAACACGAAAATTAAGAGGGCGCGAAGATTTAACCATTATCTTCAGGAATGAGATTCTTCTGGGGATTTGAGGAATTCCGCGTTTCCCCATTATCGTTTGGGTAATCTCGAGATCGATGCACAACTCAACAGAAGCTCATTTTCGGTTTAAGGACGGAATTCTATCATTCGAAACTTTCGAAAACGGAAGTTAGACCCAGTGAAGACCCCCTCCCCGTAAGCGATCTTTTTTTCTCTCGCAATGTTTCTTCTTCCCAGTATTGTTGTTCAGTGCTCATTTTATTTCATAAATAATTATATTTCCGCTTAAAATGGGGGGGGGATTCCGAAAACAGAAGTTGGACAGAGGGGTGAAGCTTTGATATCACACATTCCATGGTCTTCAGATTGAAAGTTCTTTCACATGATGGATGGAATTATTGTCATCTGAGGAAAGAAAAAAAGAGGGAAGTGATAATGAAGAAATGGGAATGGAGGTGGGGATATCAGCAGGAAAAAAAAAAATTAAGCAATCAGTGCTGTTCAGCTGCAGAAGCAGCAAAAGATATGGTTGTGGAATTTGCTGCGAAAGAAAACTACTAGAAAACAAGGCTTGCTTGCACGATGAAACTTGAGTTGGTGTTCTAGCAAGTACGACAAAACAAAACAAGAAAAATACAAGTGTTTGAAACAATGTCTTTGAAAGTCATTTTATTTTGTTTTGAATTCAGTAATTTTATATTGTGAATATAGTTGTGTGCTTCAGTTAAATATATTTACACTGAACAATTCCATCTTTCTCATGCTGCATTACATTCACACTTTCTCACAGCGCTCTCCAATTTTTCACCAGTATTTAAGAAGTTCAGCTTTTTTTTCCTTCGTCGGGCTCATGTATGAGGTACATACTTCCAATTGAAAAAAAAAAATCGAGAGAGTACCCTGTTACTCTTTGTAGATAATTTATGATATGTCTTTCCCATGCCAATATCTGCCACCCTGGTGGCGCTGTGGTCTATGCACTGGCTTATGACAGTGGCGGCTTTTCAGGTGAAGTAGGTGAAGTGCCTCTTCACCTAATTTACTTAAAATAAAGTTTTATTCAGTAATTTTTTTTTATAATATATTCTTTTTTGCCTTTATTCAGTTCCAAAATACTCAAAATTTTGAATAGATTTTATTTCACATGGCGCGCTCAATACGGAAAACAAACCTTATACGCAAAACAGTGCAAGGGAAGAGCCGAAATGATAATGCTTGGAAGTCTGCATTTTCGGCCGAGTTGTCATGGTAACCGTGATGTCACCCTCCTCCCCAATCTGCTCGCTCAAGTGAAGTGTTTTAGTTTCAGGCACCTTTGCTCTGCATCTCAGTTTTTGAGCGTGAAGTTGTGAGAGATCACGGTGGAGCGGGCGGACTACCAGGGTACCTTGCAATCTACTAGGGCTTTTTCCTTTTGGTGCTGTGGTACATTATTTTCCGAAAGGAATTTGTTCTTTCGTGCTTTGTGATTATTTGTTGAAAGGTTTAGCTGATATTTTAGGTTTGTGTACAATTTAACTAATAGTAATAGTTTTTAGTATGCATCCTGTGGACGACATTGTAATTTATTGCGAACTCAATTTAATCGGTGGAAAGAAGATAAAAGAGACATTTTGCTTCAAGGACGACCGACGGATTCACTGACAATTGCTGCCAAGAAAGAAACCAAGAAGAGCGGTAAATCTAATAATAATATTAAAAATGATTGTTTTACTGAATATAAATGGATTTGCAGCACTTCTGCGTTAATTTGTTTTTGGCCCTGCCTACTGTTTAGTAATAAACATTCGGCGTGGCATAAAGACAGATTCTCAGATTTATTTTTAGCATAACACGGTCACTTCATAAACATCGTGATTCTAGTGAACACCTGAAATGCGAATTAATGTTAAGGAATTTTGAAAAAATCAAAACACATTGCCGATGCCCTGAGGAAGAAATGCTAGGCTTTTGAAAATGCATTTTAACGAAAATGTTCGCTTAAATAGACTTTTTCTGCATACAGTGATTGATGCAGTATTAGTCTATACTGTATTTGAGCAAACAAAAACTAGCATTCCGTGGCCATGACGAAAGCATGGACTCAATAAATCGTGGAAATTTCATTGAATTACTTTCATTGTTGATATCAAGAAGTCCTTTAGAAATTCAAAATCAATACGAAAGGATAAAAAATGTCTTCACTGGGAACTTGAAAACTATTCAAAATGAATTAATTGAATGTATTCCTGAATATATGAACAATCATGTCAAAAATTAAATAATTTTTGATTGTTGATTTGGAAGGTGTATTGGTTGAGGGATTTTTGAGTTTCCATGATGTGAGTAAAGATAGACCGTCAGGAGCTTTATACAAAACGCTAGACAACATTTTGGAACAGTTTGATTACCAACGCAAATAAATAGGACAATATTACGATGGGGATAATGTCTGGACACTTAAATGGGCTATAGAAAAAAAAAAAAGTCAAGGATAAAGCTTCTCAAGCTGTTTTTATTAATTGCTTAGCTCATCGTTTGAATCTTGTATTACACCTGAGTTTTTCTAAAATTTCTAAGTGTCGAATACTTTTTGCAAGCCTCAGTGGAATTGCTTCGTTTTTTCACCATTCTGCGAATCGGTCTTATACACTTACATCAACAACCATAAGACGCATACCAACCATAACAGAAACTCGATGGTCCTGCACGTCGAAATTAGTAAGTGTAACTGTTGAAGATTGGAATAAATTGAAGAAAGTGTTCATATTTCTGACGAATAGCGAACAATCAGACAAAAAACCCATTCATCTTGCCAAGGGGTTTTTGAATGACATGAACACTTTTGAATTTACATTTTTGGCTCCACCGATCTATTATTCGAACTTTTGAAGAAAAACTCACTGAACATAAACTACTGTGTAACTCAAATTAAAAACAAAACTTGTGAAATTTTGAGCCGTAAAAGGAACGATGAGGTATTTGAGACACAGTTTGGGAAAGCAAGCAAAATTACAGAAATCAGCACGTGAATATGTTGCTCTTACACAGGAAACAATTTTTCAAAATTATAAGCAATTGTATTTTGAAATTTTTTTTTTTTTTTTTTTTTTTTGAGGTTTAACGACCACTATGAGCAACTCAATGGGCTATAAGCAGTCGCCCGTCCCTAATTTAGAGTCACTGGTTCCAGGGAAGGGAGAGAGCCAGTGCCGTAAGACAAACACAACATCCATGCCTCACCGGGATTCGAACCCGGACCCCTTCCGACGAATGATCAGAGGCCAACGCCTTAGACCACTGCGCCACCGGGGCGGCTTTTTGAAATTTTGGACCACATTCTTATGGAAATGGATATAAGATTTCAAGACTGTAAGAAACTTCAATTTGTCTGACTCGCTGACACAACTAAATTTGAATAATTTAATGCATGCTTTCCCTCTCGCGCTCTTGAAAATCTACATTTTTACGGAAACATATTTACTAAACACCAGCGCCTTAAAAATGAACTGAGTCTTGTATATGCCGATGAAAAATTAAGGAATATATTGACTCAAGAATTTCTTTGAGTGTTTCACGGGGACAAAGACATTTTCACAGAAGATTCTAAATTGGTTTCACTCATTTCAACAATTCCATCTACAAGTGTGTCTGTGGAAAGAAGTTTTCTTGAAAGAATACAAACTTGCTCAAGAAACACTAGTACCCAAGATAGACTTGCTTCTTTGACAAATATTTCTATTCAGGAAGACATTTTATTGATGCTCACGAAGAAACAACCATCGTATGATGATATAATCGACAAATTTGCAGCTTTAAAAGGAAGAAAAATTGATTTAATGTACAAAAAACAGGTAAGTTCTCATTAAGTGATTTTCATTGTAGACAGTACATATTTTTTCATACTGCTCTTGTAACTCTTCACCTATTTTTCCAACCACGAGCCGCCACTGGCTTATGACCATTTGTCCGAGAAAGTTCGGATCCCGGTGAGGCATGGATGTTGTTTTTGTCTTACGGCACTGGCTCTCTCCCTTCCCTGGAACCAGTGACCCTAAATTAGGACGGTAGGGATGGACGACCGCTTATAGCCCATGAAGTTGCTCACAGTGGTCATTAAACCTCTATTAAAAAAAAAAAAGTAAAAAAAAAAAAATGTCTTACTGAACTATGACGGCCACAATAGTAAGTATTTCGACTGTTCAGTTTTTCAAAAACATTATTATGTATTATTCAATTTAGACAAGAAACGACCTGACACCGATGAAATGTGATGTGGAAATGAAAGTTCATCTGCACATGCGCAATCTAAAGTCTGGCCTCAAGATAAAGAGAAAAAGATGAATCGCAAGTGTGTTAGTGAGGGGTATTGGTAACTTTTGGTCTAGGATATCTGCAGATTACACTCCATCGTGTTATACATCATTTTAAAGTTTCCGTCAATAACAGGTAACCCGCCCTTAGGAGAAGGGGGTGTCAAGTGGAAGCCAAATTTCGCCACGATGCACCGTTTTCATAGCAACAAAAATGCATTTTTGTAATGGCTTTTATCACATTTAGCATCAGGTTCTCGTAATTTACGCAGATTGCAATGAAATATTTTTGCGTTTATGTAAAACGTGATGAAATAATGTTCGGGTGTTAGTTTAGTAAGATATATTGTTGAGTAACAATGAAATTGACCATTGTTGCGTCACTCCATGAGACAGTATTCAAAAATGGTTCTGATACTTTCCTTACCCATAGCGTCGAAAACAGCTACTTTCCGTAGACATAAAATGCTTTCGTAGCCGGATGTCGATCAAGCGTCGGTGCCATGTATTTGAGACGACCACGGAATTGTTCAGCGTCGGGCTCCCAATTAGACACCAATCAGGCCAATTCTCTTGCCTATCTCTAGACACCAGTACTTCCGTTACCCATTTCCGTTTCATCCAATTTATTTTTCATGGGATTTTCTTTACTGCTGTCGGGAAAGATGCATAGCATCAAAAGTATCAGAATGAAGCGTAAAATTCTGTTGTGGTAGTTTTGCTATGGTGGGAGATATTTGCATGTAAGAAAACTAAATATTTATATGGCCCCTCAGCGGATAATATCCATTTAGAAAAAATAGCGTGAAGAAAGCAACGCCGTTTTTCTAGTAGCAAAAGTCTGAGATATTATCGATGTGAATTACGTATACATGTGTGTTTAGTGGAGTTACAGCACATTTATCCGCTATGTGTATGATGTTTGATAGTCGCTGCAACGAGCTCTCACCGTAAATATGAACCGTATAGAAGCACTTCGCGTTACTGCATTCGGTCAATATGTCCTAGAGCATATGTACCACGAGAGGGAAGCGAGTTTAAGTACCAGTCAAGTCGTTTGACGTTTTACTGATGTGCCCTAGGCTTTTCCGTCAGGTGCAGTTAACTATGAAAACTCTGTGTATATTTTATCCCAGGATACCTATCGCTACCTCATCGAATCGATGCCTCACAGAGTAGCCGCTGTTTTGCTGGCTAAAGGGGGTCCTACAACTTACTAGGTAGGTGGCCAAAATGTATGACCGCCTACCTAATCGGTGTATGTGCTTCTAAATGTGCGATTGAAGACATTTTTTCAACACTAGAAAAACCTTGTAAAAAATTTGTTACCTTGTAAAAAATTTTAGGTTTGTATTTGAGGAGTTTTTAATTCGCAGTTCCGTCACCAGGTGGTATTTGTGTACTTTTGTTTACGGCTGCTCCTCCTCTTCTAAAAACCCTATTGAGAAATTTCTTTTTATTGTATGCCATTCGCTACAATAAATATGGGGAACATTAGCCTCTTTAAATAATGTACAGATTTCCCGCTAGGAGGCGTAAAGGTCAAAACCTTTTTCTAACTGTCTCTGCTTCGAGGAGACGTATTTAAAAGGTTATTTTTTCTTAACATAGCTTTTCCCATGAAGAATATTTTTCGCTTTTTTCAACTTTTTCACTATACAAGTGATCCGATTTATTGGCGTAGGAAATAGCCACATAAGCGTTTCTAAGCTTTCGCACATCAACCAGATGACTTTTTCAAGGAAGGTAGACAAAAGCTGTTCTGATTTCAACTTCAAGTCTAACTTGAAAAAGCAATCTGGTTGATGTGTGAAAGCGTGGAAACGCTTTGTGTCTATTTCCTACGCCAATAAATCGGATCACTAGTATAGTGTTACTATTTCTTACATAATTGGCGCACTGTTCCTCGTTATCAATTCAACTTTTTCGTTATGCAAAATTCTTCCCGTGGAAGGCGTATTGTTATATCATGTTTTGTTCTATATTTCTTCTTCTAAGCGTTCGATTTGAAAATCTCTTTGCCTCTAATATTCCTTGTGCTATGGGAAATTTTTTGTACGCCAGTTGTTAACTTTAGTAACATACTTTTTAGTCGCTATTGGAAATTAGTAGCTGCTACTATTTCTGGCTTCTTTATGGATTGTATAAGTCTGGTTGTGATATTTTCTAACTGGCTGCATTGAATATGAATAACTTTGATAAATTTTATTGCCATGAAAAAATAATTCAAAAGATTTGCTCATTACAACCGAAAATTCGGAGTCATCTTTCTTGTTCGCAAATACAGTGGACACCATTTAATGGGCTCAGTGCAAGTGCCTGATTGGACCAAATGTTCCGTGGTATATAGAAGAAACAAAAGCAACATCAAAACTATAATAAACAAGTTAGTAAAATCATGCAATGCTTTGATTATGATAGGCTTTCCAACATACCAAAAATCATTACTCAAGTTATTACTCAAGTTATGAGGATAATGGCTGTAGAATAAATCTCGCTCCTATGACCTGACCTTTGACCCCATTTCAATGATATTCAATAGAACCGGTAAAGCATGCTTCCGGAACAACATGGTAAAGTTTTGTCTCAATCGAAGCATTTTTACACGTGATAACGCATGAGGGTGATGGAATGGGTTCCGATCCTATGTCCTGACCTTTGACACCATTTCGCCCATTTTCAATAGGGTTTGTCCCCAGGTGGTCCCCTACCACATACTAAAATTTCATCGAAATCGAGCCATTTTTACGCAAGTTATCGTGCGGACAGACTGACGGACAAAGCTGGAGCATATACGCTTCTCCAACCTACGGTTGGAAAGCGTAAAAAGCCGCCCCGGTGGCGCAGTGGTCTAAGCGATGGTCTCTGATCATTCGTCCGAACGGGGTCCGGGTTCGAATCCCGGTGAGGCATGGATGTTGTGTTTGTCTTACGGCACTGGCTCTTTCCCTTCCCTGGAACCAGTGACCCTAAATTAGGGATGGGCGACTGCTTATAGCCCATTGAGTTGCTCACGGTGGTCGTTAAACCTCCAACCAAAGAAAAAAAAAGAAAGCGTAAAAAAGAAGTTACAAAAGACAAACATGACAAGAAACAGCGTAAATGGCCGACAATTGAACGGACTACACAAAACGAAAGGCAGAACACAGAAGACACATCACAATGACCGTTTGAGAGATGACTGGGTTTCTGAGTTGTCTGGTAGGGTGGGTAAAATCAGAAAACGAGCACGTTCACGAACGGAAGAACGACACGAACATAAAACATGCAAAACAGTCAAAGGTACGTTACACGTTCCACACAGAGTTGCATTTCTGAGTCATCTGGTACAATGGGTAAAAGCAGAAAATGAGCACGTTCACGAATAAGACGACGACACAAACATAAAACATTCGCAACAATCAGAGGTACATTACACGTCTCACACATAGAGGCAGGTCACATTTAAGGTGATCACGGATATTATCATCGGTGCCGCCCTGGTGGCACCGAGTAGTCTGAGGCGCTGGCTTGTGACCAATAGTGCTCGGGTTTGAGGCATGGGTAGTGTTTGTCCAATAACGCTGGCTGCGTCTCTTGTTTGGAACCAGCGGCCCCGAATCAGGGACGAGCGCCTGCTCATAGACCTTAGAGTTACTCATTGTGGTACTTAAACCTTAAAACAAGAGAAAAAAAGTTACGAAAATCTGTAAGCTCCGAACAGTCGTATTCAAATGCATGTGAAAATCATCGGTTGTTTTAATATGTGCTTTGGCTATCGGTACTACTTTCTTGACCTGGATGTAAATCAGATGGCAGGAAAGCTGAACCCTTTAAGCGACCAATGCATCTGAACCGAATGGTGCCCATATGGTTCTGCGCTCCCCAAACAGAAACGTTCACACAGCGGCAGGGTTTTACGAAAGCTACAGAAGAACAATTATTTTCTCCCTCTCATCTCAGCAGTGGCGACCATAAACCTATCACTGGAAGTAAGTGCTTCCTTTTAGTCCTTTATTCTCAGCTCCATGGTCCAAGGCATCATGGGAAAGGACTAGGTCCCCCTTGCACAAACATCATGCCCCTGGGTAGAAACAAGTAACTGAAACATTTCTTTCCTTTCTTAGGATCTTCCACATTGTTATAGCTCTTTGGTCAGGTAGTCAATCAGAAAGGATTAGAGTCAATCATTCCCTAAATGACAACTTTGAATAACAAAGCTAAAGCAAAACTTTCTGATGCTCAGGTCCACTCGTTCCTGCTGCTTTCGGACCTCTCCTTAAACAGCAAATATGTTCATTTGAACTGATTTCAGGCCATTTTACTAACCCGAGTTAATGCTTTCCAATCGGTTAAAGTGGTGCCACCTAAAATCTTTGCCTTATGTTTCCAATGGTAAAACTTTTTTACATATTTTCTTCGCAATTAATGTATTCCCAAGGATGAAAATTTGCATATTTATAAAACAAACTTTAAGTTATAGCATGGGATACTTAATACTTGCTAATACATAACCATAATTAAAGAATCCAACATTTGTTTGTCTACTGACGTCATCAATTTACAGGTCGCGCCATCTATTAACAGGTCTGAACATTACTCAAAGAAAAATGATTGATTTTTAATATAATTATGGTTATGTTTTAGCAAGTATTAAGTGTCCCATGCTATAACTTAAAGTTAGTTTTATCAATGTGCAAAGTTTCATTCTTGGGAATACATTAATTGCGAAGAAAATATGTAAAGATGTTTTACCGTTGGAAACATAAGGCAGAGATTTTAGAAGGAACCATCTTAAAGGGTTATGTTGATGTTATCCGTCGACGTCGGTTTTCCGCGCTAATTGTAATTGAGTCCCGAGATCAGTAGGTATTATTCTTTCGTAAAAGAGGGCGCTGCAACTTTTATTTTATTAATTTGTTAGTTTTGTAATGCAACAATTAAAGTGTTCAAGAAGCGTAAGGATCTGTCGTAGTGAGAAAATGGCTATTATAGAACTATCAAAATTTCTCAAAATTGAGCTAGCGTATTACTGCTGTGCAGTTAACAATTGCTCAACGTGTTTTGTGTAACTACACTGGCGTGCAAAAATTAAGGACGAGACGGTTTTTCGAATGTAACGTCGTGCAGAAGTGCTCCACATCGACTCAAATCATACCATAAGATTCCCAAGATGTAAGAATATGGGACAAGTGAGCAAAACCGTCCAAACAAAGAATCTAAAGGATACAAAAGCACTTTATTGAAAAGGTAGCTTCGAGCACAACTGGACAGGAGACAGAAGCGTCCATGTGACAGGCGGCTGCCAAGAAAAATCCAGTCTTTAGTAGAGGATATGATAACCCCTGACTGCGTTGCAGGATTTACAACGTCTGTCCATGCTGAGGACGAGGTTGTCAAAGAGCTGTTGAGGCATCGCGGCCCATTCATCTTGTAGCGCCAATCGCAGCTGCGGAATCGTTGCTGGCGGCTGGTGACGTGCTGCCAAGCGTCTCCCGAGAAGGTCCCACACGTGTTCGATTGGATTTACCCTGACTTGCAGGCCAATCCATGCGTTGAATATCTTCACTCTCCAACAGCTCTGAGGCAGCCACTGTACGATGAGGTGTAGCGTTGTCGTCCATGAAGAGGAACTCAGGACACACAGCAACTCTAAACAAACGCACGTGAGGCAGGAGAACCTCGGTACAATAACGGACACCCGTGACTGAACCTCCTTGGAAGATGTGGAGGTTAGTACGGCTACCAAGCATGATACCGCCACAAAGGTGAACTCCGCCACCTCCAAACCGGTCCCTTTTGATGAGGTTGGAGGTCTGATTGCGTTTTTTTCTGCTCTTTCCAGATGTGTATACGTCCAGAATCGCTCGTCAGACTAAATCGGCTCTCATCCGCAAAGAGAACTCGACCCCATTGCTGATGTGTCCAGTTCTTATGTTGCTGGCACCACAGAAATCGCCGTCTCCGATGAGCAGGCGTTAATGACACACACCGTACTGGTCGTCGTGCAAATAAACCAGCTTTGTGCAGCCTTCTGGCAACGGTAAAACGCGATAACGGACGTCCAGTTGTCTGTTGCATGTGCCTTGCGATTTCTCCCGCTGTCTGCCGTCTGTCTCTTCTCGCCGGTTGGACAATATACCCGTAGTCCGCCGCTGTGGTTGCTCGTGGATGACCACTGCTAAACTCTCGGACAGCTGTTCCTGTCGTTTGAAATGCTCTTCAAGCTCGTGAAACGATGCTGTGAGCGATCCCGAACTCCTCGGCCCCAATAGTCACACTTCGACCTTCTTCCAACTTCCCAATGACGCGACCTCGAGTAAAGTCATCCAGATGTCGTCTACTGGATTGCCTGTTGGCCATATCACACTGTGGCAGCAACTCGACGTCGTTCAAACCGATGTACACCGCGCAAAAGCTTTCACCGAATTGCTGAGCGTACACCGCCCGTGTGCTTTATACACTTCCGACACTCCCCCCTACGTCATGCTGCATATATGCGCATGCCCTACCGTATTGGACCGTAGTCTATCTCCTGAGTGGTCTTTCGGTTCGGTCCGCTCTGCCTGCTCGTTCCGCTGTTATGCTAATTTCTCCTCTTCGTCCTTAATTTTTGCACACCAGTGTATAAAAAAATCGTAGCAATATAAAAATACGAGAAAAACAGAATGAAACTTTAAACTTAGGGCTAAATATTGGGCGAAATAAACATTGAAACTTTGCTCTTATTCTTGATATCAAAGACTACAGTCTTGTGTATATTAAGATAATACAACGTATTTTGTCACAAATATATTTTTTCAAGCCGACCAGATATTTTCGTGCCATTTGTCCTGATGAAGCTAGGTTAATACCCAGCGAAACCATGGTCGGCTTGAAAAAGGAAATATTTGTGACAAAATACGTTGTATTATCTTTGCTCTTATGTTTGTGATAGATATGCTCGAATTAAATGTGCAATTCTCGGGTAAAAAACAAAAAAACTGTGAAAGTGTAGAAAGGCAGTTTTTTTTTCAGCAGTTTAGCCGTTGGAAATAAACAACAACAACAAAAAATCAGTCTTTTTATGAACGTTTTGATGGTGAATAAAAAAAGGTAATTTTTCAGCAGTAGAAAGGAAAATTGAATAACAGCCCAAAATTATCACCAGATGTTCGCCCGATAATGTTCATAAAATTATTATCACATAAATATTTATAAAAAAATATTTATAAATATTTAAAATAATTAATAAAATAAAAATATTTATGAATTATTTTATTATTACCAGATGTTTGCCTGATAATGTTCAGCACAGACAAGTAAAAAAGATAATGTACATTTTATCTTTTTACTTCTCTGTGCTACAAATGGGGAGATGTACACGATAATTCTGTGTGCGGAAATTTTGTCAAAAGATCAAGTTAATGAGGTTTTTACATTCAGTTCTAACGGCGTGACATTTCTCACAACTTTCGACTGGACTTTGGAACATGCAGAAGTTCCGCCACTCTTGGCCGTTTCAAACAACATCGTTAAGCGACATCAAAACAATTTCAAACAGTATCAAATCAACGGAAGTTCCGCCATTCTTGGCAGTTTCAAACAGCATCAAGTTATCAGAAGTTCAATCGCACTTGGCAGTTTTAAACAGCATCGAATCAACGGTAGTTCCTTCCCTATTGACAGTTTCAAAAAACAACGATTCAACGGAAGTTCCTTCACTTTGGAAAATTCAAACAGCATAGAATCAACGTTAGTTCTTCCCCGTCGACAGAATCATCGAATCAATGGAAGTTCCTTCCCTATTGACAGTTTCAACAAGTTAGTAAAATCATGCAACGCATTGATTATGATACGCTTTCTAACATACCAGGAATCAGTACTCAAGTTATGAGGTCAATGGCTGTAGAATAAATCTCGCTCCTATGTCCTGACCTTTGACCCCATTGCGACTATTTTCAATTGGGTTCGTCCCAGGTAGTCCTCTACCACATACTAAAATTTTATTGAAATCGAACCATTCTTACGAGAGCTATCGTGCGGACAGACGGACAGACAGACAGACAGACGGACAGAGCCAGCTGGAGCATATACGCTTCTTCAACCTATGGTTGGAAAGCGTAAAAAAGCATCGATTCAACGGAAATTTCTTCCCTATTGACAGTTTCAAAAACCATTGATTCAATGGAAGTTCCTTCACTATTGGGAGTTGCAAACATCATCGAATGAACGAAAGTTCCTTCCTTATTGACGGTTTCAAACAACACCATTAAAAAGACCTCACCCGTCCATTTGTACAGGCTATAATAGAGTGGTTTATCGGCTTAAATAAGCTTCTTTTCGGAAGTAAAAAAAAATGTTTTCATGCATTTAGATCTAGTTTTTGCTTAATCTTGAACAGCGTTTCCAAACATGGGCTGTACCTCTCCCCAGGGGAGCTTGTGATATTTAGGAGGGGGGGGCGCTAAATCGTAAGGGGCAGCTAGAAGGGCGTTTTTTATTTTTTTTAATATTACAACAATCATTTGAAATAAGGCCTTCGTGCCCTTGAAATACCGAGTTGGGTGTTCAATACATTTTCAGTGGATGCAACAGACTTTCAACTAAGTTTGTAAGAGCAGTTAACAGACATACAACATGATTGTGAGATCCAAGTACTTTTCAAACAGTATGGCAGGAAGTTAAATTACTATTTCTAGCTTTTCCCTCAACGTATTTAGTTGAGAAGAGCTTCAGCGTTGTTGCAGCATCTTCTAACGAAAGCTAGGAACAAACTACAAATACGTAAAAGAGGTGACTAGAGACTAAAACCAAACAACATTGAACCGGACATCGCTAGTTTGGTGGAATCTCATCTACCTCAAGGAAGCCATTGATCAGAGGTGTGGAGAAATTTGGGACTTCTGATTGGTGATAAAAATTATATTCGTTATTGTACTTTGTTTTTTTAATACAACTGTGTGACTTGATTTCTAACTGTTTTTCCCTGTGTTCTTATATTTTCAGTAAAAGGTTTCGAAGGAAGTTAATAAAACTTTATGGAATGCACGTACACATATTCTTAATAATAATTTAGTTTGAAATAATTAAATATGAATGTAACATGAATTTAAGGTTATTATCTCTAATTTCAGCATGCAATTCTCAGAAGTGGGCGCTTAGCGAAACAAGTTAGCAAAATCATGCAATGCATTGATTATGATACGCTTTCCAACATACCAGAAATCATTACTCAAGTTATGAGGATAATGACTGTGGAATAAATCTCGCTCCTGTGCCCTGACCTTTGACCTCATTTCGATGACATTAAACAGAATTGGTTCAGTATACCTCCGGAACCCGGAACAACATACTAAAGTTTTGTCGCAATAGAAGCATTTTTACGTAAGTTATGAGGCTGTGGAATAAATCTCGCTCCTGTGCCCTGACCTGGGACCCCATTTCGACAATATTGAACAGAACCGGTTCAGTATACCTCCGGAACAACATGATAAAGTTTTGTCGCAATCGAAGCTTTATGACGCATATGGGCGATGGAATGAATCCCGCCCCTATGTCCTGAACTTTGACCCCATTACACCCATTTTCAATAGGGTTCGTCCCCAGGTTGTCCCCTCCCACATACTAAAATTTCATCGAACCATTTTTGCGCGAGTTATCGTGCGCACAGGCAGCCAGACAGACGGACAAAGCTGGAGCATATACGCTTCTCCAACCTGCGGTTGGAAAGGGTAAAAAAGGTTGGGAAACACTGATCTAGAACATACCGCAATCAAGAATGTCCGTAAAATAGCCAGTAATATGTTTTTTACTTTACGCCAAAAATTACTGTTTCTGCATATATATATATTTTTATTTCATCTGTTTGTGTTATAATTTATTTATTGTTATCAAAAAGGCCTGCTTCCCGATGTGATGATATTAAGCCTCGCCCACTGTATTTGCATTTATTAGAACACGCCCACTTTCTCCACTGTAAACTTCGACGCTTTCAAGAAGTTTGAAAGACGGACAAAGATTTTCTTCCTGACTATTCGCAAAGCACTTGCGCATCGCACGAACAAATATTCTACGGTTCACTCGTTTCGTAAGACCATCCACTCTGAACTTGAGCGTCAAGAGAGATGAGCCCTGATCTTCTGTTTGGACGAATATTGTTTCTTGGTACACTCATCGCACATGCTAGGCTGTCAAGTGTGGGATGTGATCTCTTTTGGAAATGCCGTTCCGCTTCAATTATAAACGCAAACATTTGCGACGTGGATCATGTGCAGGTCTAACTTTTGTAAACACAAAGTAACTGGTTCATTATGTAATGTTCTTTATTTTTGCTTGACGTCTTTCTTTTGCTGGATAGAAAAAGGCACGATTTATTTGCGCTGGTTTCTTTTTGGGTGCAAAATTGCATTTCGCTTTTACACTGGTTTCCATAAATATAGGGACAAAAGGAAGTTTCGAAATGTCTCGGAAAGTACAAAGGCCGTTCCATAAAAACAGAGTAATTTTTCTTTTTGAGTTGGCAACAGTGCGAAGGGGAAAATTAACCACGCAGACGATTAACTGAATTAAGGAAGTACCTATGGCAACAGTTATTAGCCGTGGCAGACGATTGTGGTTTTGTTACTGCGCAGTTGTTTAACGTACGTCTGCATTTCGCCATACAGCGATGGAGGTGAGTGATTCAGAGTCAAGAAGTGAAATGCGTTGTGCGATAAAATTTTGCTATCGTTTGGGTAATACGGCTATACAGTAACAGCTGATTTAATGAAAAAAGCTTGCAAAAGTAAATGTTTGGGTGAGTCAACGATTTTCAGATGGCACCATGATTTCAAAAAAGGGCGTTTGTCGACAGAACTCGCTCTTAGGCCTGGTCGACCTGAAAGTGTTATTACGGAGCGTATTGTTAGCACAGTTTGGTCAATCCTGCAAGAAGATCGACGAATGACGTGTGAAGACGTAGCGTCGGCATTCCGCATTCCAAGCGACAAATTTACGGCTGCATCGTGTGTGTTCCAGATGGGTACTTCATCACCTGACGAGAGAAGAATTGTTAGTCGGAGTTCATGTGTGTCATGAATGGAAACAAATAATTGCAAAGGATCCAAACTTTCTAAATACAGTAATAACTGCCGATGAAACATGGGTCCACTATTTCGACCCCCTCACGAAACGCGTAACGAGTGTCTGGAAACACACAGGTTCGCCTTCTCCAAAAGAAAAAAAAATCTGCCAAGCCAAATTAGCTGAGAAGGTCATGATGATAATTTTCTTTGATCATAAAGGTGTAGTCTGCCAGCATGACGTTCCTCCGCAAATTACTATCAATGCTGAGTATTACATTTCAGTCTTGAAGCGTCTGCGACGACACATATCGATTAAACGGCCGGAACTGGTGGGCAAGTGGACCCTATACAATGATAACGCCCGCCCACATGTGGCTGCTTGTGTTCAACAGTTTCTTACGAAATGCAGTATTGAAATCATGCCACAGCCTGCCTACAGTCCTGAACTTGCCACTTGCGATTTCTGGTTGTTTCCAGCAACTAAGGGGAAGTTCCGTGGCGAGACATTCAATACAGATACTGACGTTTATTCAAGCTGCACAGAGGTCGCTGAAGTAGCTTCCACAAAATGCCTTCGGCACATGCTTTGAAAAGTGGACTGAAGAATGAGGCCGTTGCACACTATCTGAGGGAAGATACTTTGAGAAAGAATACCAGATATTTTGCTGTACCTATTTTTCTTCATTTTGTGTGATTTTACTCTCAGTTTTTATAAAACGGCCGTTGTTTTGCATGAAATTTGAGGAAAACGTATAATTCAATATGCTTTTTGATCATCAAACAGAGGTCATCGCTCTTTCCACGTTTATAAGTGAGTCACGGAAAAAGTTATCATTGGCCGCCACCGAGAATCGAACCCAGGGTCTTCCAGGTACACGCTGGATATGCTTTCACTGCACAACAGCGGCCTCGAATTCCTCCAGACTCACACACAGTAACTGCCAAGCCAATTTGGCAGGTTGCGTTTTGGAGCCCCGCATAATGCTGGGGATTCACCAAAGATGGTAAAATAATTAGGAGGCGAATGAATAATTAATACAGACATTTGACGTGGACCAGAAACATCAAACGGAGGTCATCGCTCTTTCCACGTTTATAAGTGAGTCACGGAAAAATTGCAGTGGAAGCATATCCGGCGCGTAACTGGAAGACCTTGGGTTCGATTCCCGTTGGTGGCCAATGAGAATTTTTCCGTGACTCACTTATAAACGCGGATAGAGCGATGACATCTGTTTGATGTTTCTGGTCCACGTCAAATGTCTGTATTAATTATGCTTTTTGATATTACATGGAGTGGCCAAATAATTATGACCACTTGGTTAGTACTTTGTTGGGCCACCTTTTGCCCTGAGTGCTGTTTGAATTCGTCTTGGTATGGACTCTATTAAATGTCGGAAAGTGGCTTGGAGTATATTTGCCCAAATGCGATGAATTGCACTCTCCAGCTCTTGAAGATTTGATGGTAGCGGATCCAGCTGTCTATTGCCCCTTTCAACTTCATTCTACAAATGTTCCACTGGATTAAGATTCGTTGATTGAGGAGGCCACTTTCGCAGGAAAAAGTCTCCCTGATGCTTCTCAAACCATTCGTGTACAATGTAAGCACTGTGACATGGAGCATTGTTCTTCTGGAAGTATCTATATCAACTGGGAAAAAAACATCAACATAACTGGATGGACTTTGTCGGCAATGGTATTTGAATACTTTGGGTGGTCAGACGTTGCTCCACACAAATCAAAGGGCCCAAACACTTTCACCAAAACATGCCCAGATCATAACGTTGCCTCTGCCAGCTTGAAGAACAGTGACGATGCAAGATGGGTCTATGCTTTCATGTTGCTGTCTTCACGCTTCCATCTGCATGGTGTAGCTGAAAACGTATTTCTTCAGACCACATTACCCATTTCCACTCATTCACGGTTCAATTCTTGTGTTCTTGAGCTAACTGGAAGCAGTTCTTCTTATTCGCTGCAAATAGCAATGCTTTACGGACAGGCCGTTTGCTTTTGTAGCCCGTACGATGTGATGTGAGACGAACTGTACTTTGAGAGGCCACCGGACTTCGTCTCCGATTCAGGTTATCTGTGATCTGACAAAGTGTTGCCCGTATGTTGGACTGAACAAGTCTGCCTATTCTCCACTGAGCTCTAACAACCAGTAACCGTTGACGACCACATGCCTTGCGCTCAGACCCCGTTTTTTGACTGTGGTCCACTCTCTGTAAACTCGAACAACTGCTATCCTCGAGCATTTCACCAGTGCAGCCATTTTGCGCACCAATGCTTCGAGCACCCACGATCATTCCACATTCAATGTCCGTCAAATACCGTCTTTTAGCAATTATTTCTTGCTCAGTGCACTTCACTAGTCTCTGGATGCCTTCAGCCTTCCCTTTTCATACCGATTCAGACATCTTTGCGTCAATAGAATATGCGGGATAGCTACTTTGCATAAAATGGTCTCGAGGTCATAATAATTTAGCCACTCTGTGTATACGTACAAAGTAAGACTGATCACTTTATCCCTGCGCCACAACTACTGGCTGTACAGGGACTAATTGCCCTCATTTAAGTTAAGTAGATGTTGAAGGCGTTGCTGCATCATCCCGTCAGGAATGCGCTAAGTGCACCGGTACAGGATCGGCCAAGAGACCGATGGCAACCCGCAAGACCGTCACCAGCCACCGCTAGCCATCTTCCCTTTGATGTGACGTGCAAGATGGGCAGGCTGCCTTAATTAATTGCGACTGTGAGATTTGTCCGCTAACGGAAACTTTGTTGTTTGTCTTGGTGCAGGATCAGCCCTTTATTTCAAACAGACAAGGTTACAAAGCACGTCAAAATGAAGCACGATTTATTATGTTGATATCTAAAACCATATGATATTTAAAATTTTAGTCACAGTTAAAAACAGCACGTGAGTGATAAATGTACATGATATATTTCGGAGTCGCCTGCGACTCCCATCTTCAGATGCATGACTAACAGAGCGAGATAACATACAAACATAGTTAGTAGAATCAGTGACGTAGGGTAGGTAGTTGGCAGATGCGTCAAACCAACAAAGAAAGATAGATAGCTTATCAAAACATAAGAAACTCAGTAAACTAAATTAAATTAATACATCACGGCCTATAAACATTTTCCAAGGATAGGGAACATGATACCAGAAATCATCATTACAGGTACTCTTTTTGCGTTGTAATTTATACAAGCTTTCGGTTATTAAAGTCAAAAATCTATGAGGTGGAGACGCAAGGATGGTGACATTGTCCCAATCTAGACTACAGTCACTCCTGTGAACAAGTCTGGCTAATGATGTATTTTGTGAACCCATCTTTATATTGTATTTATGTTCGTTGAGACGAGTAGCCAAGGTACGTACCGTGAATCCAATATAAACATGTTGTTCACTGTTCACATTCACGAGCTTCAAAGGTACGTAATAAATACCACTTTTATTAGAGATGTCAATGGAATCTCTGTCATTGTTAAGCAAAGTAAAAATGTTTGTTGTTTTTACACCAAAATTAAGTTTATACTTACGACAAACGTTAAGTAGTATTGAGCTAATACAAGATGTGAAGTCCATGGAGCCGATGAACCTGGATTCTGAAAGGTCATGTGAAAGTTCTTCTAAGTAACTTCTTGAGTTCAGCATCCACAGCACTTACAGGGTAGCCAAATTGTACCACAATGTTCTTAATAGCAGCAATTTCTTTCTGCCTGAGTTCTGAAGTGGATCAACGGGTAATGTCTCTGCATAACATGTATTGTCAAGAAGATAATTTATAATTCTTGGGATGAAAAGAGTCAGCGGGTATCATACAAACCGAAGAAGTAGGTTTGCGGTACACTGTAGTTTGGATAGTATTTGACCCAGAGTCTCTAAGAATGGTAACGTCTAAAAAAAGGTAGACAACAATATACTTCAAGCTCGACAGAGAATTTATTCGTAGGGTAGTGATTAGAAAGTACAGAAACAAAAGCATGGAGTTCTCTTAGTGAATGACGCCAAAGGACGAGGATGTCGTCTACATAACGAAGAAAACATAAATGCTGCAGGTTATAGTTGAGAAGGACGTCAGTTTCAAGCTCCTGAAGAACAAGTTCTCCAAGAAAAAGGGACAAAGAGGAGCCCAACGGCTCACCCTGAGTTTGTTTGACGGTTTTTCCCAGTAATGTTTCTTTTTTTCATTTTTTGAATTTTAAAAACTTTGGGCTTATTCCCACTTGGAGTTTTTTCCCCCGGGAGGCTTTCACCGATGAATCACATCCATGGTTCCCCCTCCTCCTCAAGAAATTTCTGGCCACGCCACAGTTCACCACCACCCGGAAGAGGCAGTCTTGTGTGGCGGCGATTTCCTTAACCAGTTCTGCCATTCCCTCTCTGGCCTTTGCGGAACTAATGAGAAGGGAAATGTTCTTCGTTCTACTTAAACCAGGAATTAACTCCCTTCGTCTTTCTTCTACAGTCGGACAGTCTACCACTAAATGGACAATGTCTTCGGGGTTGGCCCTACACCCTTTCCTTAAAGGCAAAACGGCTGTAGTATTCGGGGGAGGTGCCATGTCCCCTGAATCTTTGGTTAAGAAATTTGTTTCAGTCCTTTTCACTGAAAATCGGGGAAAGATTTTGAGAGTCTTATGCCCCGTCTCGCCACTACCCTGCCTCTTTTGCCATTCACCTATTACGACCTGCTTCATTCTGGTATGTACAAAGTCAGAAAAATAGTTATTAATTAAAAAACAAGTAGCAAATAAGCATACCTAGTCACAAGGCATGCTTAAAACAAGATGGCCAAAGGGAATCAATATGGGGTGTGGTCACCATGCAGTGCTGAGTTCGGGTTCAATTTTGAAAGCCCGAGCCCATCAGAGTCCGAAGTATATCAGCTCGAGGCCATCAGACCCTGAAGTATGTCAGTCCGACCCATCAGAGCCAGAAGTACATCATCTCGAGCCAATCAAGCCCCCAAGTATGTCCTCCCGAGCCCATCAGAGCCCCAAGTATGTCATTCCGAGCCCATCAGAGCCCCAAGTATGTCATCCCGAGCCCACCAGAGCCTCAAGTATGTCATTCCGAGCCCATCAGAGCCCCAAGTATGTCATTCCGAGCCCATCAGAGCCCCAAGTATTTCATCCCGAGCCCATCAGAGCCCCAAGTATGTCATCCCGAGCCCATTAAAAGCCGAAGTATGTCATCCCGAGCCCATCAGAGCCCCAAGTATGTCATCCCGAGCCCATTAAAAGCCGAAGTATGTCATCCCGAGCCCATCAGAGCCCCAAGTATGTAATCTCGAGCCCATCAGAGCCCCAAGTATGTCATCCCGAGCCCATCAGAGCCCCAAGTATGTCAACTCTAGCCCATCAGACACCGAAGTACATATATCAGCCCGAGCCAATCAACGCCCGAAGTGTGTCAGCTCGAGCCCTTCCGCGCTCGAAGTATGTCAGCTCGAGCCCGTCAGAGCCCTAAGTATGTCAGACGGAGCCCATCAGCACCAGAAGTATGTCAGCCAGACCCCATCAGAGACCGGAGTATGCCAGCCCGAGCCCATCAGAGCCCGAAGTACGTCAGCTCCAGCACATCAGAGCATGTCATCCCGAGCCCATTAGCGCCCGAAATATGTCAGCCCGAGCCCATTAGCGCCCAAAGTATGTCAGCCCGAGCCCATTAGCGCCCAAAGTTAGTCAGCCCGAGCCCATTAGCGTCCAAAGTATGTCAGCCCGAGCCCATTAGCGCCCAAAGTATGTCAGCCCGAGCCCATTAGCGCCCAAAGTATGTCAGCCCGAGCCCATTAGCGCCCAAAGTATGTCAGCCCGAGCCCATTAGCGCCCAAAGTATGTCAGCCCGAGCCCATTAGCGCCCAAAGTATGTCAGCCCGAACCCGCCCGAGCTCGAATATTTTTGAAAAAGTTACTATTCAGGTTCTTATGCTTTCAATTATTTTGTACTCCTTTCCCTAAATACAGAAATCTTGCTTTTTTTAGGTAACGGAAAACCAACAGCGTATAGTTATTCCAAAGAAATTACGTATGCAAAACAGATCTAAAACTTTGAATTTCAGTTGTTGCTAAAATATCCTTTTTAAGGCGCTTTCCGAAAGATTGTTGTTTACTGGTTCAGCACGTCACTTAATAACTCTTCCGCCACGTCGGAGTCCTGTTTATTAGCGCTCATTTTAGTAGAAACAAGAAAGACGACCCCGGATTTTCGGTTGTAATAAGCACATCTTTTGAATACCTTTCGACACGAATAAAATCTTTCACAGTTATTCGTAGTCAATAGAACCCATTAAAAAATTCAACCGCATTTCTGCAATCGATAAAACATGTGGAAACAACAGAATCGATAGAACATGTCTCCAACTAGCTGTTGAAAAGTCTGTTACGAAAATTAACATTGTTGGCATAAAAAGTTTCTCTTAGCTGAAGGAAGATATCAGAGACAAAGTGATTTTCAAATCAAACAATTCGACGAACAGATATAAAGTAAAACATGATATAACTTTGCGCTTCCTAGCGAAAGAATTTTAAGTAATGGAAAAGCAAAAAAAGAAAAAAAAAATGCGAAAAGTATTCTTCATAGCAAAAGCTATGCTAAGGAAAAATAATTTTTCAAAAACATCTCTTGCAAGCAGAGTTAGCGAGAACAGGGTTTTGATATTTCTGCCCCTAGTGGGCAAACTGTGCATTATTTAAAGAAACATAATGTTCCCCATCTTCATTGTAGCAAATGGCATGCGGGGGAAAAAAAAAAGAAAAAATTTCAATAGGATTTTCAGAAGCGGAGATGCAGCGTCAAGCAAAAGTACACACTAACACTCCCTTGCGTCCGAACTATGAACTACGAAACCCCATGAATACAGGCGAAATGTACCACAAAGTAAATGGCATGCGGCGTACAAAGAGCTTTTTAAATCAGACTTTTAGAAGCAGAAATATTAACACGGAAATTGTGCACTAATTTTGGCAATAAATAGCACTAAATGTTTTGCCAATTAGCAGTATCTACCGAAAAAATATTTTTCCAATCGGGTTTTTAAACGCGCATATATTGCTGCTTATGTGATGCAAATGGAAACGTAAACTTATTATGTCCTCGAGTGACACAATTGTTCGTTAAGAAAATTTTGAAATTATATACAAAACGCTTCGCACCAGAAACGCTCTCCGACAAAGAAAGAATTTTTCAAATCGAACTGTTAGAAACATAGATATCGGCAAAAATAAGATATATATTAACGCCTCTGGCGAAAAAACTATGCTTTATTTTAATCAAAAGGTACTCTGAAATGGTTTGTCGTGGTGAGTGGTATCTGATCGCGAAATAATTTTCTTAAATAAATCGAGTTTTCAGAAGCGCAGGTATTATGCCCTAATGGCCAAACCATTCTTTAACAAAAATTCAAAATTATATGCAGATCTTTTCCGGGTATACGATGCAAAAAAGAAGGCTTCAAATCGGACTTTTAGAAGCAGATATATAGGAGAAATTGCAATTTAACTTTACGCCCCTACCAGAAAAACCATAAATCACTTGAAAAAAAACAAAAACTATTGGGTGTTTGCATAAGTTCTACCCCTTTTTTGTAGGCTACAAAGAAAGGAAGAGAACACAACAAATAACGTGCCTAGGATTTGACATAATTGCCATCATTCTGTATGACCTCTTCCCACCTGTCTATGAGTAGGTGAATCCCACGCCGGAAAAACTCCTGTATTTTAGAGTCAAAAAAGTCATGTAATGCCGTTTTCACATCGTCCACATCATCGAAAGTTTGGAGAGCGAAGGCGTTCTGTAATGATCGAAAAAGGTAGTTGTCCGTAGGTGCCAGGTCAGGGGAATACGCCGCGTGAGATAACACTTCCCAACCAAAGTCCAGTAATTTTTGCCTAGTGATTAAAGCAGCGCGAGGTCTAGCTTTATCATGATGAATGATCACGCCTTTGCAATTGACGAGTGCTTGCCGCTTCGATGTCAGTTGTTCTCTCAATCTGTCCAACTGTTGGCAGTAGAGGTCAGTATTTATCGTTCGGTTAGGTGCCAACACCTCCCTGTGGATTATTCCCTGGACATTTCACCAAACACCCAACAAAACCTTTTGGGATGCAATCCTCCTTTTGAGGTCGATGGAGCAGGCTCCACACCTTGGCACACAGTCCGTCGACGCTTCACATTACGATACAGTACCATTTCTCATCACCCGTTACAATGCGTCCCCAAAACGGTTCATTTCTGTGAAGAGAAAGCAAAGAAACGCAAGTACGGATTTCTCTCCTCTCGTTGCTTTGCAGAAAGCTGGTGCTGAACCTAATTATCGAACTTGGTGATGAGCCCAAGCGCATGCAACCGTCTTTCGACTGTTGTTCTGTGTACCGACAACGTTTCCGCTAATTCCTGAATGGTTGGATGTCAGTCATTTGTTATGGCTTTGGTCCCCATCTTCGTCAGGAACCACGGATGGACGTGCAGGACGTGGTTGATCTTTACAGCTTCTATCTCCGTCCCGGAATTTCCGAAACCAACGGCAGCATGTGCTATCATCAACTGCATCCTCCCCATACATTTGACAAATGTTGCGGCAAGCCGCGGCTGCAGTACTGCCTTTATCGAACTCGTACAGTGAACAATGCCTAATGTGCTGCTTATAGCATGCCATGTTATATACATCGTCCGTGATTTCCGTTACGAATGACTTACTTGGACAAAACTAGTGCCTCTGTATGCTCTACTGCTCTAGGCTTTATTGGCCGAAAATTCAGCATCGCAGCGTCATCTGTGACGTAAGTACTCCGATCGCAATTTGCATCTATTACAAAAATGGGTGGAACTTTTGCACATACCCAATATCTATGCATTATTTCAAAAATTTGAAATTATATGAGAAACATTTCGCATTGGAAACGCTCTCCAACGAAAAAATAATTTTTGAATTTGGACTCTTAGAAGCAGAGATATCGACAAAAATAAGGTATAAATTTTCGCCCCCTGACAGAAAAACTATGCATTATTTTAAGAAGAAAGCATTCTGAAAAGGTTTTCCGAGGTGAGCGGTATCGGTCCAAGAATTTTTACAGTCGAGTTTTCAGAAGCTCAGACTTTGCTGTAAATGCATCCGAAGAAGAAAAAACAAACAAACAAACCAAAAAAAAAAAAAAAAAAAAAAAAAGACACACACACACACACACGGAATCAAATTCGAGTAAGAAGAAGGTTTCCTGTAAACCGAATAACGGATGGAAATAGAGATAGGATTTCTTTGCAACATAAAATCTAAGAACGGTAAAGAAAAATTATCTTCGAGTTCAACTGTGACATGGAGGGGCCGGAAAAAAATATAATAGATAAGTAGCAAAACTAGTGAGATCAGTGGTCGTGGAAAGCCAAAATATAAGCATGTCATCTTAAATAAAAGAGGGGTTAACTCTAAAGCAGTCAAGAGCACGTGATTCTAAATCCTGAAGAATGAGTTCAGCAAGGAGGGGTGCAAGTGGTGACCCCATAGGGGCCCCTTCAAGCTGACGAACAATTTGACCATTAAACCTAAAAAAAGAACGAGTTTGAACTAACCGGAGTGCACAAAGTATAGCATCTTTTCGATCGGATATTCAGAAGCAAATAAAATTATATCGAATAAAATGTATTTTGAAGTCGAGAGCATCTGCTTTCACGCCCTCTAGTGGCGAAGTTATGCATCGTAGAAAAACGAAAGCAAAGATAATCGTTCTCACATTTCAAGCTTCCCAATGCAAAGCGAATTTGTCTTTTCGGATTAATGGTTGCAGATATACTGTATGATGTGCTCCATACGGACTGACAAAGTAATAACATAAGCAGGATTTTTATTTGCAGAAGACGTGCTAATGCACTTCTAACGAGTTCATTTCATTAACATAAAGTTTTAATCGCATTTGCAGCATTCGTTTTTTTTGGTCAGCTCCTTACAAAATTTAAAAAAAAAAGAAAAAGAAAAAGAGGACAGCTCCTCATGAAATTTGTAACGGGTTTCTTACGAAATCTGCCGAGAGAAACAGAGAAACAGGCGTTGTTTGTTCTGCAGCCTTTTGTAAGAAACACTCTAAAGCTGAGAAAAAAAAAAAAAAAAAAAAACCAGAAGGAGGAAAAGAGAAAAAAATAATCTTCAGATGTTTGAAATAATAGATTCCAGTGGAATTGGTTTTAAAACGTTTGTCACAATATATCCTGATGAAAGGAAATCTTTAAATGGTAGGTGCCTCTTATTCGCATTCTGTTACACTCAAGAAACTGAAATCTATTGCTGCGGCCATTCATAGACGTGAAAACTGATCCTGCTTGGGTGGGGGTTCGTAGTTAAACATACCTCGAAAGCTGAATCCCATATCTTTTGAGAACAGCTGACATTTCCCCATTTATAGATAATACAAAAAAAGTTTTTGCTCGCTTTTTCTTGTGCTTCGGGAAACGCAAAGCGTGAGCTGAGTTCAACAAAAGCAAGTGTTCCGGTCGAAAATGTCAGGCCGACCGTGAACCCTAAAATAACCTTTACTTATTATTATTATTATTCTATTCCCTCACTTTTACGTTTTGTTCTCAGATAATTCTTCCCTGTTTAACGAATTCACACAAACATATAGGTTTTTAGAATAATAATAATACGCCTTAAAGCTTTTTAAAAATTTCGTAGGGAAAAGTGATCCTATACACTGAAGTGCCAAAAGTCATGGAATAGCGTATGCAGATTTTTAAATGGCGCTGCCGGCGTATAAAGGCTTCGACGAACGCCACGATTTTTATCTCGTGAGTCAGGTTGAACAACCGCCAGTAGGATTATGGCAAGCAGACGTGAATTATCGGAGTTTGAACGAGACATGGTAGTGGAAGCCAGACGGATGGAACATTCAGCTTCCGAAGTTGTGCTAACATTCAATATTCCTTGATCCACGGTCACGTGTGTACCGAGAATACCTCATGAAAGGCATTACCACCCACAGTGGACAGAGCAGGGGCCGACCACAGGTGCTGAATGACCGTGACCAGCGGCGTCTGACCAGGATTGTATATGCTAACAGACAAGAGACACTGCCTGAAGTAACATCCACGTTCAATGCAGGGGGTACCAGAGACATATCCATCAGGTCAGTGCGGCGTAATTTAGCGACCATGGGGGTATGTGAGCAAAAGACCCACCAGAGTGCCTTTGTTAACACCACGACATCGGACACAGCGCCTCACCTGGGCTCGTGAACACGGTAATTGGACCCTGGAAGACTGGCAGAAGTCCGATGAATCATGCTACTAGTTGCTACATGATGATGGGAGGGTTCCGGTGGGGCGCAGACCCCACGAGGCCATGGGCCCAAGCTGTCAACAAGGCACTGTGCAAACTGGTGGTGGTTCCATACATGTGTGGGGTGTCTTTACGTGGCACAGTTTGGGTCCTCTGGTCCTCGTAAACACGGGATTAGCCGGTACTCGCTTCGTTGCTCTGCTGGGTGACCATTTGCAGCCCTTCATGAACTGCAGCATGTCATCGTGCCCTAGTTGTCCAAAATTAGTTCGGGGAGAATTCTGGACAGTTCTGATAGATGGTGTGGCCACCACGTTTCTCCGACATGAACCCAATAGCGCACTTATGGGGCGTGGTGAAAAGGTCCATTCACACCCAATATCCTGCATTAATAAATAACAGGGAACTGTGGGAGGCTGTTCAGACAGCATGGCTTAAAATCTCACCAAAAGTTTTCCGGCCAGTTGTGGAATCGAGACCACGTCGAGTTGCTGCACTTCGCCAGGGCTAGAGGAGGTCCTACACGATACTAGGTACGTATCCCATTGCTTTTGGCTCTTCGGTGTAGAAGGCTCTATGTCGCAGATGTGCCCAAAATGTGATATAGAAGCAAAAAGATATGTATTTTTTTCATATTGAATTAATTCACGTTGGGAACGAATAAAAATAGCGAAGTGCGCTGGAGTGCCCTAGTGACTACTGCGCATGGCTACGGGCCTGAAGACTCAGTTTGTGTCCCGGTGACTCCAAACACATGCCGTGGTTCCGAAGTCATATGTTGCCGTTGGTCGTGGGGCAAAGACTCCTTCTTAAGCATAAGCATACCCTCTCCTTAAGGACTTTATGCAGGAAATTTAGCACTGTGTAAAACATAGCGAGTGTTCAGGATTGGGGCCAATTACCGACCAACCACCTCATCAGCGAAATACAAGGATCGTTCAGTAAATACGGTAACAAGATGCTCTGCACAAAAATTCTTGAAGTGCCAATGAAGGGTTAAAGTACATGTGCACATTCAAAGAAACAGGAACGTCTGCTCCATTGGTTTACTAGGAAAGGTTGTTGAAAGACGCCTGCCTCAACATGGTCACACGAGGAAGCGCGAAGTGTATTTCTTTTTCCTTGAAAAGATTGTTTCCCCAACGGAAATCCATCGCCAGTTAGTGGAAGTGTACGGCGAAGATGTTACACCCCAGGAATAAGTGCACAAATGGTGCGAGGACTTTGCAAAGGGCAGGATAAACGTTGACGACTATAACCTCGACATAGGCGCTAAACGACTGCCATTCGAGAGGACATTAGGCTTCAGGCGGGTGTCCTCATTCGTGAAAACAAACGCGTTACAGTGAGAGAACTTACCCAAGAACTGCAAATTTAAGTGTGTAGAATCCTCGCATGACCAACTGTATTATGAGAAAGTTTACGAGAAGTGGGGGCCTAAGAATCTCACAGAAGAACATAAGGCGAGACAGATATGGGTTTCTCTCACACATATGATACGCTATCATCTGTAGACTTCTTGCAGCGCATTGCCATGACAAAACTTGGGCGCGTCATTTAATACCAGAAAGCAGACGAGCATTTACGATGTGGAAGCACCCGTTATCTCCTTCTGCAAAAGAGGTAAGTCGCCATCCAGGCCAAAAATTATGGCAAATGGGCTTCTGATTGATTTACCGGACCATGTTGCAAATGAAACAGCCGAACGGTATTGTCAGATGTTTGTTATGATGTGTCATTCAATTCGTCGCAAAATACCTGAACTGTTCAGCATAGGTCTTGTGCTGTTGCACGATAATGCCAGACCACATGCTACCCAACGCACGGCTGGGTGGTTCCGGTGATATAATAGGGTCGTTTTGGTGCATTCCGCCAACCAGTGGCGGATCCAGGGGGGGGGCGAATGCCCCCTCCCATAAACCCTAACGAAGTTTTTACGTTTAAAGTAGCAAAGATCGTAAATGATTAACTTTGCATATTTTGCTTTCAGTTTTTCTAAAAAAAATTAACAATTAAACTTAGTACGGAGGATTTAAAATACTGAACCTAAATCAATGTAATACATTGATTTAGGTTTTTAGGTTCAGTAAAAAAAAGAAAGAGAAGGGAATAGAATAAAGAGAGAGAGAGAGAGAGAGAGAGAGAGAGAGTGCGCAGAAGATAAAGAGAAAACAGGGACAGCGGGGGAAAAACATGAGGATATTCTTTGTTAGTTCTTTGCTATTGTCATATTGTCTAGCATCTGTAACGTCTCGAAACAGGGTAAGGCAGAGCTTGGTACTGAAATCAGAGTAGGTGGGAAAAACTGTGAATAACAATCTGATATACGCGCGTATCTTAATTGGGTCGTAAACAAAATCCGTAAAAATGTCCCCATGGCCTCCTCCCAGATGGTCTTTTCACGCCTCAAAGGCGCGCTTCCCGTTGTTCCACCCACTCCGAAGTCAATCGCCACTTGGGTGGCGTGGACTGGGAGGGAAGCAGCGTGGCTAATATGGGGTAATTTTTGGCATCTCCTGCTACTAACATTGGTATATATATATATTGCATCTGTTCATCATTTCCCATCCTCTTTTTTTTTTTTTTTTTGCTTGCTAGGATGTTATCTAACCGCGACCATATTTGCATATATTTGTGTTTTTGTTGATCGTCGGTCCAAGTTTGTTTGGTCTTCTTTCGTGGCGTTGACATGTATGATCTGCCGGTAAGCCTTTTTTATTATTTTTTCTGTGTTTACTTTCTTGCTCTTTGAATTCTTGGGTCTATTTTAGTGTTTAGTCTGGTGGCCTAGGGAGCATGACCAACCGACATTTTTGGTTCTCCTTGTCGTTTGTTGGTACTATGTTGAAAGGCCACTCCTGCAGGTTGATGCTCTCCTGATGAAGACAACCTGTTTTTTGTTTTACATTTTTCGGTTTTCAATTCTGAACTTCAATTTTGAATTTAATTCTGCATTTTTCATTAATTTTTTTTATTTTTTTTGCGATTCACTCTCTCTCTTTCTCTGTATATATATATATATATATATATATATATATACTTAAGAGCAAAACTGAAGACTAAGGAAAAACTTTAGAATTTAAAACGAAAGTTGCAAAATAACCTGAAGATCAAAACGCGCAACGCAGCAGTTTTGAAAATTCAGAATTCACATTCTATTAAGAAGATACCTAAGCAAAAAAATACATATATAATTTTGACTTGTGGAAGTGAGAAAATGCAGAGTTTTTGCTGGTCCTTGATAAAGCCAAGGCTCAGTATTCTCGACACCTTCTACATTCAGATGTTTTATTTTATTTTTTTATCTTTTCTCCTTTTACTCACACAGGTAGATACATAACCTTTTCTATGTTGTACTTGGTGTGAGTCAAAATTATATATGTATTTTTTTGCTTAGGTATCTTCTTAATAGAATATATATATATATATATATATATATATATATATATATACTGAAGAGCAAAACTGAAGACTAAGGAAAAACTTTAGAATTTAAAACGAAAGTTGCAAAAAACCCGAAGATCAAAACGCGCAACGCAGCAGTTTTGAAAATTCAGAATTCACATTCTATTAAGAAGATACCTAAGCAAAAAAATACATATATAATTTTGACTCACACCAAGTACAACATAGAAAAGGTTATGTATCTACCTGTGTGAGTAAAAGGAGAAAAGATAAAAAAATAAAATAAAACAACTGAATGTAGAAGGTGTCGAGAATACTGAGCCTTGGCTTTATCAAGGACCAGCAAAAACTCTGCATTTTCTCACTTCCACAAAGACCTAGTTGGAAATGGGTTTCTGCAAGGCCATAGATGCAAGTAACATTCCCACCTAAAATTGTTTTAAAAATATATATATATATGTCATGTCCTCCGCAGAGTTGTATGACCTAGCACTAGTTAACAATTTCGCTTGCATCCATGAACCTTCCTGGCCCGACCCATGCTCTTCATCTGTTACTATTAAACAGAGAGAAGAAGATTAAAGAGAACTCAAGCTGTGAGAGTGACATAATAATTAGAAATAATTTTCAGCTATAACGAAATGCCAAGTTCGTTTGAGAGAGAATTTAAACCTGAAAAACAATGCAAAAGAAATCCAAATTTTTTCATTGCAATTAAAAAAGGAAATATTAATTTTTAAAAAACAGATTTTTGAAAGAAAACTTGAGTCTAAAACCCCCTACTCTACAACTTATGACAGCACGAAAACGAGAATAAGTTAAAGACAATAATTAACTAAAGAAAACTTTGTGAAAGTTATATGACTTAAACAGTTAGTTGCAATATGTACAAAGTATTTCAGCAGTGCTTTAAGTGCATAATTAATTAGTTATTAAGTACTTAACTACTTTGAAAATACAGCGCAAAGAAAAGGAACAAGCTTAGCCATCTGCTGTTCCTAGGTTCCCCAAAAGACGCGCAAAGTTACAAAGAAAAGAAAGAGTTAAAACCCGCAAAAATGTTAACAGACAAGCCAGTGCCTAAAAGCTGAAAAGCAAAAAAACAACAGAGAAAAAGTACATGAAGTACAAACATTGAACTTATAAGACCAAAACCTAAATACAAGGAAGAGAGCTTACCTCTTGTGCGACGAAACTTTCTCCTAACAAGATTAAAACATGGCTGACCTCTTCCGCCACTCCCTAGTCGCTGGGGGGCAGTGTGGGTGGGGCTGATGGCCTCCTCATACAGAAAGAAACCAACTCGCGGAGATTTTAACCAGAGAAAAAAATATATAAACTTAAGACTGTGGATCTGTATGATCAGAAAGAGCAGAATTAACTCTCCAGAATACATGAGAAATATTATAAAATACACAAGTAGTGTATTTAATAATCTTTGCATGTATTAAATCACCTTAGTGAGCTTCTATAGATTAATCAGAATCTTATTAACTTTAATGTTGGTTTTACTATTTTTAGTATAGCTATCCTAGTGATGAATAACTAGTTTTCTTTTTTATTTGTTTTTATTTTCTTTTATAAACAGAATTTTAAGCTTTTTTTTGTGATTTTGTTTATATTATTTAATTTTTTGTTTTAATAGGACCTTCATATCCATAGCACTAAGGTTCCTTTATGTAGTTAATAGGCATCCTCTAGCCAACTTCCTTACGGCTTTGATTGGTCAGAATCATATTATTAACTGTGTAGAAAATTAAAGCAGATCTGCCAACCTTACTCTATTATTCAGAATAATTTTTCTTAAAGTTCTTTTGATGAAAGAAGAAGGAATTTCGTTCTCTAGAAAACTATCTAATAGTATATTAATGTGGTAATTGAAGTCCAAATTGTTGCTGCAAATTCTTGAAATTCTTAGGACCTGAGAAATTAGTACATTCTCAATTACTTTGGTTGATATGTTATTATTCCAGTGTAGATATTTAATTACTTTGAAAGGAAAATTAACTCTTTTATCAAAGAGGCTAATAGATGGGTTACCTCTGTTGAGCTTAATGCTTAAGTCTAGGAACTCAAGTTCCTGATTACAGTGGTTGGTTTTACATAAGTTAAGAGAGCTAGGATAGATATTATCAAAATCACTCTCTATAACTTCTGAATTATTGATACACAGCAGATCATCAATATATCTAAAAGTGTAAAGGTAGTTATCTGAGCAGGTGGGGTGATTTTTAATGAATTTATATTCCTTAAAGAACAGGAATAGATTAGCGATATTCGTAGATGTTGATGTTCCCATGGGAATATGAAACACATTAGAAACTGTACTAACTTGATGTACAGAGATTTTTGGATAATTGACAATAATGCAGAAGTAATTTCTACTATACTCAAAGTTTGTCCCCTAGATATTAATAGTTATGATTTTGAAAACCTATATACTAATCTGCCTCTATCAGATATAATCACTACCTTTAAAGAGCTGTATGCAGAATTTAAACTTAACCAATTTGTTAATGTAGGAACTTGGAACTCTTATCTCAATTGCTGCATAAAAAATAACCATATCCTATATAATAATACTCTCTATAAGCAAGTGAACGGTATTCCCATGGGAACATCAACATCCACGAATATCGCTAATCTATTCCTGTTCTTTAAGGAATATAAATTCATTAAAAATCACCCCACCTGCTCAGATAACTACCTTTACACTTTTAGATATATTGATGATCTGCTGTGTATCAATAATTCAGAAGTTATAGAGAGTGATTTTGATAATATCTATCCTAGCTCTCTTAACTTATGTAAAACCAACCACTGTAATCAGGAACTTGAGTTCCTAGACTTAAGCATTAAGCTCAACAGAGGTAACCCATCTATTAGCCTCTTTGATAAAAGAGTTAATTTTCCTTTCAAAGTAATTAAATATCTACACTGGAATAATAACATATCAACCAAAGTAATTGAGAATGTACTAATTTCTCAGGTCCTAAGAATTTCAAGAATTTGCAGCAACAATTTGGACTTCAATTACCACATTAATATACTATTAGATAGTTTTCTAGAGAACGAAATTCCTTCTTCTTTCATCAAAAGAACTTTAAGAAAAATTATTCTGAATAATAGAGTAAGGTTGGCAGATCTGCTTTAATTTTCTACACAGTTAATAATATGATTCTGACCAATCAAAGCCGTAAGGAAGTTGGCTAGAGGATGCCTATTAACTACATAAAGGAACCTTAGTGCTATGGATATGAAGGTCCTATTAAAACAAAAAATAAATAACATAAACAAAATCACAAAAAAAGCTTAAAATTCTGTTTATAAAAAGAAAATAAAAACAAATAAAAAAGAAAACTAGTTATTCATCACTAGGATAGCTATACTAAAAATAGTAAAACCAACATTAAAGTTAATAAGATTCTGATTAATCTATAGAAGCTCACAAAGGTGATTTAATACATGCAAAGATTATTAAATACACTACTTGTGTATTTTATAATATTTCTCATGTATTCTGGAGAGTTAATTCTGCTCTTTCTGATCATACAGATCCACAGTCTTAAGTTTATATATTTTTTTCTCTGGTTAAAATCTCCGCGAGTTGGTTTCTTTCTGTATGAGGAGGCCATCAGCCCCACCCACACTGCCCCCCCAGCGACTAGGGAGTGGCGGAAGAGGTCAGCCATGTTTTAATCTTGTTAGGAGAAAGTTTCGTCGCACAAGAGGTAAGCTCTCTTCCTTGTATTTAGGTTTTGGTCTTATAAGTTCAATGTTTGTACTTCATGTACTTTTTCTCTGTTGTTTTTTTGCTTTTCAGCTTTTAGGCACTGGCTTGTCTGTTAACATTTTTGCGGGTTTTAACTCTTTCTTTTCTTTGTAACTTTGCGCGTCTTTTGGGGAACCTAGGAACAGCAGATGGCTAAGCTTGTTCCTTTTCTTTGCGCTGTATTTTCAAAGTAGTTAAGTACTTAATAACTAATTAATTATGCACTTAAAGCACTGCTGAAATACTTTGTACATATTGCAACTAACTGTTTAAGTCATATAACTTTCACAAAGTTTTCTTTAGTTAATTATTGTCTTTAACTTATTCTCGTTTTCGTGCTGTCATAAGTTGTGTAGAGTAGGGGGTTTTAGACTCAAGTTTTCTTTCAAAAATCTGTTTTTTAAAAATTAATATTTCCTTTTTTAATTGCAATGAAAAAATTTGGATTTCTTTTGCATTGTTTTTCAGGTTTAAATTCTCTCTCAAACGAACTTGGCATTTCGTTATAGCTGAAAATTATTTCTAATTATTATGTCACTCTCACAGCTTGAGTTCTCTTTAATCTTCTTCTCTCTGTTTAATAGTAACAGATGAAGAGCATGGGTCGGGCCAGGAAGGTTCATGGATGCAAGCGAAATTGTTAACTAGTGCTAGGTCATACAACTCTGCGGAGGACATGACATATATATATATATTTTTAAAACAATTTTAGGTGGGAATGTTACTTGCATCTATGGCCTTGCAGAAACCCATTTCCAACTAGGTCTTTGTGGAAGTGAGAAAATGCAGAGTTTTTGCTGGTCCTTGATAAAGCCAAGGCTCAGTATTCTCGACACCTTCTACATTCAGTTGTTTTATTTTATTTTTTTATCTTTTCTCCTTTTACTCACACAGGTAGATACATAACCTTTTCTATGTTGTACTTGGTGTGAGTCAAAATTATATATGTATTTTTTTGCTTAGGTATCTTCTTAATAGAATATAGATACATAACCTTTTCTATGTTGTACTAGGTGTGAGTCAAAATTATATATGTATTTTTTTGCTTAGGTATCTTTATAGTATGTGAATTCTGAATTTTCAAAACTGCTGCGTTGCGCGTTTTGATTTTCAGGTTATTTTGCACCCTTCGTTTTAAATTCTAAAATTTTTTCCTTAGTCTTCAGTTTTGCTCTTAAGTATATATATATATATATATATATATATATATATATATACCCAGCAGTGGATTGATAACGGTTGACAATGATGATATATGTACGTTATATCTAAAAAGACCCTTTCATAATGGCTTCTGCACCCCTTTTTAAACCCGAAAAACCGCCATCCCTAGAGTAGACTTCTGGATCCGTCCTTGCCGCCAACAGACCTCATTTCGCAACCCGCGATTTCCATCTAGTTGACCCTTTCAGGAAATACTTTGTCCGTGAGCATTTCGCTAGAGATGCAGATGTGAGACGGGGTGCAACATCGCAGTCGCACCAATAGGACCTTAATTTTTTCTCTGCTGGTATACACGCACGTTGGAACATTTGCTTAAAACGCTTCAAGTGGCCGATGTACCTAAATCAAATGGCGCTCAAAAATTTCTGCGGTCCCGAGACAGAAATGTTCAGATAGCTACTCGGTTTTACGAAAGCTAAGGCAAAATAATTTATCTCAGCAGTACCAAGTATAAACCTGTGACGGGCGATAAGTGCTTTGCTTCTAGTCCTTAATTACCCTGGTTTACAAACAAAATAAAACTAAATCTTTGGCACACAGGAAAGACTGTCTGATCCTAATAGTACTTTTTATGCTGAATTCAAATATGTTTCTAGTTTTTCTTTATCACGCAGGAATTTTTAGTGACACACACATTAAATCTGAAAAAAATAGTATATTTACTTATATATATAACAGCGGCCAGTGCGACATGAAGGCAGAGGGTGCTAAGAATCCCCGGAGGACCGGACTAGGCTGCCATCTGATGCTGACCTTGGCAACGTACAATGGACGCTCCCTATCTTCTGATTCAAGGCTTCTTGAATTGGAAGAGGAACTACAAAGGATCAAGTGGGACATCGTGGGGCTAAGTGAGGTAAGGAGAAAAGGAGAAGATCTCATCGAACTGAAAAGTGGACATCTCTTCTACTATCGTGGGACAGATACTGGCAGAACTAGTGGTGTTGGATTTATAATAAACAAGAAACTGAAGGATAAAGTTGTAGAAGTTGAAAGTTCCTCTGACAGAGCTGCACGACTTGTTATCCAACTCTCGAAAAGATACCAGGCTCAGATTATTCAAACTTATGCACCCACCACAAGTCATCCTGAAGAAGAAATTGAAGAATTTTATGAGGAAATTTGTCATCTAAATAATAAAGGTAAGCAGCACTTGAAAATAATTATGGGAGATTTCAATGCAAAAATAGGGCAACGGCAACAGAATGAAACTTCAGTAGATAAATTCGGTCACGGCAACAGAAACCAGCGTGGAAATACTCTCGTTGAGTTTGCAGAGGCAGAAGGGTTTTTCATCTTGAACTCCTTCTTCAAGAAAAAGCCACACAGGAAATGGACATGGAGACATCCAAATGGGACGACAAGTGAAATTGATTTTATTATGTGTAACAAAAAATTCGTCATAGAAGACTGCAGTGTGCTAAACAAGTTAAACACAGGTAGTAACCATAGATTGGTGAGATGTAAGATGCACCTCAACACTAAACTTGAACGTGGCAAGCTCATAAGACAAACAAAATCTATTGACATAACCAACCTTAAAAAACACCATAATACCTTCAAGTTGGAACTGAAGAACAGGTTCTCTGCTTTAGAAGGCCTAACATCGGAAGAAGTGGACATCTCTGAAGTTAACAGAAAAGTAACCAAAGCTCTTATGGAAACAGCAACAAAATTAGCTGGGTCTAAGAACAAGTTGCATGTAAATAAATTATCAGGAAAAACGAAAATGTTGATGCAAAAAAGAAGAGAGATGAGGACAACTAAAGAAGATGTGACTTCCAAAATGGAATATATAGAGCTATGCAAGACAGAACGAAAAAGTATCACTGAAGACGTAAGAAAATTTAACTGTGAACTAGTGAGGAAAGCAATTGAAAACAACCAAAGCCTAAAGATAGCAAAGGGACATCTCAGTAAGGGAAGAAAACAGATTATGGCACTGAGAAAAGAAGATGGTTCTGTAACAAGAAATAGAGGCGAAATTTTGACAAGAGTGAAATATTTCTACTCCAAATTATATGAAAGGGATGATACATGCACTCCAGACATCATGAAAGATACCAGTACTAGAGTTCCTCCAGTCCTTCCAGCAGAAGTTGCACATGCAATCAAGAACATGAAGCGGGGAAAAGCTCCAGGAGAAGATGGAATTACTGTAGACATCATACAAGAAGCAAGTGGAGAAATCGAAACAGTACTCGCCCAAATTTTCACTCGATGCCTTAATGAAGGAAAGATTCCTGAGGATTGGAACACCGCTACAATGATCCTGCTACATAAGAAAGGTGACATTGAGGATCACGGAAACTACAGACCTATCAGCCTCCTATCAGTAGTTTATAAAATCTTCACTAAAGTTCTTTCACACCGCTTGAAGGTAACACTGGACATGGCTCAACCGAGAGAACAAGCTGGATTCAGGATTGGCTACAGCACAATAGATCATATCCATGTGCTGAGAGAACTAATTGAAAGAGCGAGGGAATATGAACTTCCATTGTGCATGGCTTTTATCGATTATGAAAAAGCCTTTGATTCGGTGAAACCATCAGCAGTTACAATGGCTCTGAAAACCTGCGGTATTGAAGATGCATACATTAATATTATTAATAACATCTATGAAAATGCAAGTGCAAAGATTCGGCTGTTTGAAAATACAACACACATAAAAATTGGAAAGGGAGTGAGACAAGGTGACATCATATCTCCGAAGCTCTTTAATGCCACATTGGAGGGTGTTTTTCAGTCACTGAGCTGGGAAAACAAGGGGATAAAGATTAATGGAGATTATCTAACCCACCTTCGTTTTGCTGATGACGTAGTCATTTTTGCAACTACCCATCAGAGCTGCAGAGTATGATCCAGGAACTTGCTGACAAGAGTAAAGAAGTGGGATTAAAAATGAACTTTCGGAAGACAAAAGTGATGTTCAATGCTTTTACAAGAAATGAAGATTTATCGATTGATGGAGAAAAGCTGGAGATAACAGACACGTACGTTTATCTTGGACAACAGATATCAAGTGAGGGTCACATTGATGAAGAAATTAATGGGCGTACAAAACTTGCCTGGAGAGCTTTTGGAAGAAACAGCATAATTTTAAAGAGCAATATGCCATTATGTCTTAAAAGAAAAGTGTTTGATCAATGCATCCTTCCAGTGCTTACGTATGGTGCAGAGACGTGGACCTTAACTAAAAGAGACATACAAAGGCTGCAGACAACTCAAAGTAGCATGGAGATGTGCATACTTGGTGTAACCAGGAGAGATAAGAAGAGGAACTCGTGGATCCGAAAAATGACAAGAGTGGAAGACATCATGATCAGAGTTAAATCCCTGAAATGGCAATGGGCTGGACATACTGCCAGAAGGACAGATCATCGATGGACAGCCGAAATTTTAGATTGGATTCCAAAGGACAGGAAAAGACCCAGAAGAAGACCACATGGGAGATGGGTGGATGAAATTCGAAAGTATGCAGGGGTGACATGGAGGAGAGTGGCACAAGACAGACCGTTGTAGAGGAAACTTGGGGAGACCTTCGTCCAGCAGTGGATTGAAATTGTTGACAATGATGATGATGATATATAACATTATTCATATTACCTAACGAGACAGATAACATCAAATTGTTTGTTGTAATAAGCACGCCTTTCGAATCCTTTCCGGCGCGAATAAAATTTTTGTAAGTCAGTCAATGGAACTAATTAGAAAAAAAACAAAAAATCCAACCAGATTTCTACAATCGATAAAACATCCAGAAATAGAAACAGCTACTTACTTCCACCAGCCACTAGAATGTATGTTACGTACATTAACAAGAAAGATGACACCGAATTTTCCAGTTTAATGAGCATGTCTTTTGAATACGTTCTGACGCGAATTATATTTATCAAAGCAATTCAAAATCAATGGAACCGGTATGAAAAACAGTAGTATCTGACCGAAGACAGAGATTTTCCAAATGGGGTTTTAATCCCGCAGATACTGCTGTAAACGGAAACGTGGTCGTAGACCCTCTAGTTGCAGACTTGTGCGTTAAGAAAAATTTGAAATATATGAGAAATATATTTCAAATTTTTCTTAACGCACAGATTTTTTCAAATCGGACTCTTAGAAGCAGAGATATTGACAAATATAAAATATGCATCTGCGCCCTATGGCGGAGGAAACATGTATTATTTTAAGAAGAAAGTATTCTCAAAAGGTTCGATGTGAGCGGTATCGGTCCAGGATAGACAGGATAGAATTTCTTCAGTCGAGTTTTCAAGAGCTCAGATTTTGCTGTAAATACATCAAAAGCAGAAAGTAACACTTACCCCCCCCTCCGATGGACAAACCATTGTTTACTAAATATTAGAATTATATGAAAAACATTTCGCACCGGAAACACTATGCAACAAAGAAGAAATTTTTTTAAATCGGACACCTAGAAGTAGAGATATTGACAAAAATAAGATATGCATCTTCGCCCCTGGCGGAGAAACCATGCATTATTTTAAGAAGAAAATATTCCGAAAAGGCTTATCGACGTAAGTGGTATCGATCCAGGAACGGATTTTTTCAATCGAGATTTTTGAAGCTCATATCTTGTTTGCAAATATATTAGAAGCAGAAATTAACGCTTATGCCCCCTGGTGGCCAAACCAGTTTTTACCAAAAATTAGAAATTATATGCAAAAGATTTCCCAACAAAAACTCTGCTGAAGAAAAGAATTTTCAAATCAGAGTTTTAGGAGTAGAGATATCTGGGAAAACGCAATGTACTTTTACGCCCCCAAGCGGAAAATCGATGCGTAACTTGAAAAAGTGACTATACCTAAAATACTCTTTGACATAAATGGAATCGAAATGTAAAATAATTTTTTCAGTCGGGTGTTTAGAAGCAAATATATGGAATAAAATGTTTTTTGCATTCGATATGATCCGCATTTACGCCCTCTAGCGGCGAAGTTGTACATTTTAAAGAAAAACAAAACAAAACGAAATGAAGGATCACCATTCGCATATCTCAAGCTTCTGAATGCTAAAATAATTTTTCAAATCGGACTAATAGTTGCAGAGATATGGTATCCACAAACGGACGGACAAACCGATAACATAAGCACGATCTTATTTTACAAAAGACATGCTAACAAATGGCGCATAAAAAGTTTCTCATAGCAGAAGGAAAGTATCGGAGGAAAAAAGATTTTCCAGTCGAACAATTAAAAGTAGAAATACAGAAGGAAACGTAATATAACTCGACGTTTTCCAGCCGAAAAATTTTGCATAATGGAAAATTTGAAAATAGGCGAAAAATATTCTTCATGGAAAAAGCTATGCTAAAGCAAAATAACTTTTCAAGTACGTCTTCCGGAAGCAGATGTAGCGAGAAAAAAGGCATTGATCTTTACGTCTTCTGGCGGGATAGCTGCGCATTATTTAAAGAGGATATTGTCCCCATTTTTATTGTAGCGAATAGCATACAATAAAGAAAGAAATTTCTCGATAGGGGTTTTAGAAGAGGAGAAACAGTTGCAAACAGAAGTACACAAACACCACCTAGCGACAGAACTGTGAACTATAAAAAAACTCCTCAAGTACAAAACTAAAGTGTTCAACAAGGTAAATGACATCCGGTGTTAAAAGAAATTTTTAAATCGCAAATGTAGAAGCAAAGACATTGATAAAAACAGATTAAACGTTTGCGTCCCCTAGCGGCGAAACCGTGCATTATTTTGGGAAATAAATACATCATCATCTGCAGGAGGTTTAGCGGAACCAGAGTGCCATTTTTCAACAGGACAACGTACCCTGTCATCGGGCTCGTATAACTACTGAATGGTTGGAGGAACACGATAACGTATTCCCTACATTGCCTTAGCCCGTAGACTCCCCCGGATTATAACTAAATTTAACATTTGTGGGATATGCTAGAAAGGGGTGTGAGAACTGCTGATCCTCCTTCACGGAATGAGCGTGAACTCAGAGAACTGCTGCAGCGGACATGGGTCACGTTACGCTCGCATGGAGGATGTCCGACACCTTGGGGGCCGTCCATAAAGTACGTCCGTGATTTTTTACTATTTTTAGACTCCCCCCACCCCCATGTCACATTTTGTCCGATTGTTGACACCTCCGCCCCTAAAAAGTACGTCCTAATTCCCGCAACTCCCCCCCCCTTTTTTTGACGACTGCTTTTAGAAGTCCGTTGAGAAACAGAAAGAAAATATGTAATTATTTGTAGGAATCTTCCATATATTTACACTTTTTCTTCAGAAAACTGATGACGGCCAATCGGACTGAAAAGAAATTTTTTTGTATTAGACATTACGGAACATGACTAAAGTTTTGCATATTCATGTAAAAGAATTTAATTTTCAAAAAAAAAGCTATCTCTTTTTGAAATACTTTGAAGTAGATTTAGCGAACTACGTTTGAAAGTCTTTGTTACCCGTTGAGAACGATTTTCATCGTTTCTTTCAATAACAAGACCTCGTCATTTTAACTTCTTTCCGGAATAATTTTTTCTGCATGTTACTATGTTATCTTCGCAAACTCAAATGAGAGCAGCTATATTAAATCACCTAAAATAGTTCCTAATGTAGTTGATCACTGTTGTAACCTTTTAAAAGTTCTCCTGCAGTTCTGTAAAAAAAATAAATAAAAGAAATAGCGAAAAAGGGCTGACGAAAAAAACAACTTGGGTAATTATACCGTATTTAGAGGAGCTGCTGTATATGCTTGAACGTGCACATCGACCCAGAACACATAAAACCCGAAATGCGCATCAGAATCGATTTACCGATAACACGGGGAACCGATAGTGATGCGTCTTTCGGTTTACTCTGTAAAGTTCCCCGAGTCTCTCACCAGCTGAATCAAATGTTTTGCGATTCGTTTTATGCATAGTAGTGTTCACATCTCTATAAAAACAATTTAAAGGAAGAAATCAGATGCGTTACCGAATTTAAACTTATATGGAAACACAAGCACTAGAACATAATTATCAATGACAAACCCAGGAAAAAAATAAGAAATGCTTTTGCAGGTTCTTCAGTTAAATCATAAGAAAAAGACGAAGAAATATAAAATGCAAAATGATTACAAATGGCTGGAGAATACAAATGGTTATAACATAAGAAAATGAGGAATGCGACAGAAGTTTCGGGTTTCTCTTTCCTACGATTTAACTGGAGCACTTTTTCAGATCCTCTACTTAATGTATTGACTAAAACACTTAAGATACAATTGTCAATGGTACGAATTCTTCCAAATGCTCTCCAACCAAGTTGTACACGCCCATACATTTCTTCTCCGATGTATCCGTCTCTTGGTATCTATTTCTCAAGATAAATGTACTCATCCGTTATTTCTGGAATTGCTCCATCAATCGTAAAATCTGTTTTTTAAAGGCATTGTTTACTAATTTTGTTTTCCCGTAAGTTCACTTTTAAACCAACTTCTTTGCTCTTGTCAGCAAATTTTTGATACACTGTTACTCTGAGCGGATACTTGTAAGAATGACTACGTTGTCAGCAAAACGAAGGCGGATTAAATAATTTCCATTAACTTTTATTCCCTTGTCTTCCCAGTTCAATTATTGAAAACGTTCTGCAATGTGGCATTGTAGAACTTGGGAGATATGGTGCCATCTTGTTCCACTCTCTTATCTATATCTATATATCTATATATCATCATCAGCAACTATTACACTAGGGAACAAAGTTTTTGTTGCATTGATACCAGCACTTGTTCTTGCTTAATTTGAGTGTGCTGAATTCAAATCTGAAGTTAGTTTTTCTCTGTAAGCTCTAGATTTTTTGCAATTCAACATTTTCATTTTTCGCGAATTTTGAAGCTTCTGGCATGATGACATGGTCCATCTGAGCAATTTATGGTCACGCAGTCTTAAAATTAGGATTAAACAACCGTCTTCTGTATGTATTCACAAAAACCTGTAGGTGCATCACAATATGTATTTAACATGAAACAAAGATCTTCGCTCTTTCCACTTTTATAAGTGAGTCACGGAAAATTGGCCGCCACCGGGAGTCGAACCCAGGGTCTTCCAGTTACGCGCCGGATATGCTTCCACTACACCACAGCGGCCTCGAATTCCTCTAGACTCACACACGTTAACTGCCAAGCCAAGTTGGCAGGTTGCTTCTTGGAGCCCCGCACAATGCTGGGGATTCACCAAAGATGGTAAACAGCAACTGACGAAATAATTAGAAGGCGAATGAATAATTAATACAGAAATTTAACGTGGACCAGGAACATCAAGCAAAGATCTTCGCTCTTTCCACGTTTATAAGTGAGTCACGGAAAAATTCTCATTGGCCGCCACCGGGAGTCGAACCCAGGGTCTTCCAGTTACGCGCCGGATATGCTTCCGCTACACCACAGCGGCCTCGAATTCCTCCAGACTCACACACGCTAACTGCCAAGCCAAGTTGGCAGGTTGCTTCTTGGAGCCCCGCACAATGCTGGGGATTCACCAAAGATGGTATGGCAGTTAGCGTGTGTGAGTCTGGAGGAATTCGAGGCCGCTGTGGTGTAGCGGAAGCATATCCGGCGCATAACTGGAAGACCCTGGGTTCGACTCCCGGTGACGGCCAATGAGAATTTTTCCGTGACTCACTTATAAACGTGGAAAGAGCGAAGATCTTTGTTTGATGTTCCTGGTCCACGTTATATTTCTGTATTAATATGTATTTAAGTTTGAAAAAAAGGCAAAAAAAATCACTTGTGAGGAGTAAAATATGTATCGCCACTTGTCAAATCTGAAACATTTATTCATTATAGTCAAATATGAGTATGCACGAATGCTTTTTACTTTAAATTGACATATATTTCGACATAAAAGTGATAGGTGATTCAGAACAACTGATAAGGATAGGATGCAAAGTTCAAATATGTCCTATTCAGGCAAGAATTTGCGCTTGTAGCTGTGGTGTTTGTGGACTTTCTCAAGGCAATCTCGTTTGATGCTCCAGCAGTAGTCTGCCATCATATGTTTGTCCCATCGCCCTTTATAGTGCTGTTCCATCGTCATGAGGTCTTGATGGAAGCGCTCTCCCTTTTCATCACTAACAGCTCCAAGAGCTCCAAGGTTCTCGGGGAATTGATCAAGGTGACTATTCGTGGAATGGAGCTTGACACTAATGTTGCACCCATGATCGCGAAAAGCCAACATCATTCTAGTAACGAGAACCTCATAGTTATCTGCCTTTTTGTTACCAAGAAAATTTTGTATAATTGCCACGAAAGACAGCCATGCTATGCTGCCTTCTTCTTGTCATTCACCTTCCTGACAAATTCCTCATCACGTACAAGGGCACGAATTTGAGGTTTATCGAACATTCCTGCTTTGGTACAAAGCAGGAAAAGCAGAAACTATATATGCTGAAAACATTCACCATCAGTACTTAATGCCTTCACGAACTGTTTCATCAAGCCGAGCTTGAGATTGAGTGGGGGGGGATAATTTCTCTGCTAACGATTGGGTCATTCACAATGTTTGGCATGCCGGCTTCTGGAGTTTCACGGATGGGCCACTCCATCTGAGTCCAGTGTTTCTATCGAGCTCGGCTGTCCCACATGCAGAAACTTCGTGAAGCCTTTCTGTTGACCAAGGAGGAAGTTAACCATCTTTAGGTCCACACAAATTATCCTGTTGTGCTTGTGATATTTGAGTAAGTCAATGACCGTTTTTTATGTTATTATGTTCTTCTCGCAAATGCACTGTGTGGCCAACTGGAACCGCTCCACAAACATTGCTATTGTGCAAGAGAATACACTTGAAGCTGTGCTTTGAGCTGTCCAGAAATAATCGCCATTCTGTTGGACTATACGAAGTAACATCTAACTGCTTGAGAAACGTGGGATATCGTGGCAATAAACAAACTGCTTGTCTTCTGAAAAAAAAATCTACAAAAATCTGGTCCCGATTTCGGAAATAAGAAACTTTTGCAGAGCAGTCAAGTAGATATTTTTTCTTGCAGCCTGGAGGCTAATACCTCAGCTGCTTTCTTGAAGAGCCTCAAATCACGCACTAAGTAATTCAATTCCGGCTGGCTGAACTGCTGAGGGGCTGATGACTCTTTGGTATCACATGAGGAGTCTTCGAATTCTGAAAACATTTCTTGAAGCTCGTTATCACAACCCTCGTGCTCTTCCTGATCATGTTCACTTCCTTCATCTTCAGATGAGGCGAAACCATTGAAAACTGGAACCGGGAGCTCCTCAGAGTGCGGAGTAGGTCGAATTGTTGAGGAAATAGTGGGATAGGAGATCTTATGCCGGTTTTTCTTGCCGACACTCTTCGTGTTGACTAGGCAAAAATAGCAGTCAGTCATGTGGCCCTTGGGTTCTCGCCAAACCATGGGAACTCCAAAAGGCAGACCGTTTCGTTTTCCTTTTGTCCAGTCACGAAGAATTTCCTCACAATTATGACACACAATATAAGGCGCCCATTTCTTGTCTTGGTCGCCAAGGGGAACTTCAAAATAGGCTTCATAGGCACGCCTCAGAAACGAAGTTATATTGCGCCTTCAACGAAGAAGTGTGTAGCAGCCACATACATAATATAATGCATCGGGATAATTTACACATTTATTTCTACTTGAAGAAACCATGATCAGATCTGCCATCAGCAGGCTCATTGCCCCCATGCATCGCCACTGACTCCTGAAGCTCCAAGGCAGCATTCTATCTCTTCCTCCATTTCTGAGGCCAAGCCTCCTCCTGAGTCTGCACCTCCTGGGCCCAGTTCTGCCGAAAATCTGATTAAAGCCTTTGATCAACGCGCGTCTTCCGACGTTGCTTTCTCCACTCTGTCGGATTTTCATCCGCTTGACTCCTCCTTGCCTTCCCGTGTTCTCTCTCCATCAGAGAACATCACGGCTGATCTTCAAGCTTCATTCAACATCGGCACTTTTGCTCCTGACGATGAGGTGGGCCTTTCCTCTGATTTCACATGTCGTGTGTCATCAATCCACGGCATACGTCGCTCTACTGCAAGTATAGAGGCCCGGAGGAAAAAGAAGAAGTCACCTTCTCCGACTGGCCGCCCACATCGTTCCACCAGTCTAGCAAGCTCCAAGTCTCCCCTGTTACGTCCATCCTCTTCAAAGTCCAAGGGCCCTCTGCCGACGTTTGAAGATTTCTGGACTCTGCTTACCAATGCCTCTCTTCCTTCAGAACCTGTCTCCTTTGAATATCTTTACGAGTTTCTCACTCATAAAATAAGTCGGGAGGCTTCTCTCATCTATTTACAGCAGTTTGAAGCAGTTCTCCCCGAGGTCTTCGACCAAGCAACCTCCATCCTCAAATTTCTCCGGCATCATGCCAAGCAACCCAACTACGTCTTGTGGTGTCGCGGTGTCATCAATCGCTTCGACACATTCCCAGAAAGCTGCCATAGCCGCATTTCGTCCGACGTCGGACTTACCTATTCAAGGTCCCCACTCTGAATTGTAGGGGGTTTGCAAACCCCCTCGCAAACGCTCTCGTTCTGGAAGATGTCTCGCCCCTTGGGGCCGACTTACTCCATCCGCAAGAGACGAACTGCCACTTCTCGACACTTTTTCATGGATTGCGCACTTGAGACTTCACCTTTCACCATGGTTTCCGTTACTCTGTTCACGGTGGTCTCACTATTGGTGTTCGTCACCAGTTTCGAATTACCCTGTCTACACTCTCTGTCCGCAATGTCTGCCAAGATCTCCTACAGCAAATCTACTTCACTCCAGCTGGAGTTCGTTTTCATGTCTTTAACATCTACATACCATGTTCCTCTACGCACCTATCCCTGCTGTTCACGAGCCTACGGGAAGCCTTCTCTCAGGTTCGTTCCTCTGACCGAGTGCTTCTCGGGGGTGATTTCAACTGCACTCTTAACCCGTCTCTTGACCGCCTGCCAGTGTCTCGTGAGCGCCACACGGACCTAGTCGCCCTCCTCCAAGACCTCGTTTCGGACTTTTCTCTTGTTGACGTCCACCGGCACCTTCATCCTGCGGACACCTCCGTCACCTGGCGTTCGTCTGGGACGCGAGCTCCCCTAATGCTCGCTTGAAATTGCTATTATGTTTCGCCATCGCTCCTTCCGGCAGTGACAGATTCTATCCATCATCCCACAGCGTCCTCCGACCACCCCACAGCGTCCTCCGGCCACTGCGTGGTGACTCTGACAGTGTTCGCCGCGTCCCCTTCTTTTCGAACAGTCCGCCCATGGACATTTGATACAATCCTGCTTGGCGATTCCGAGTTCTGTTCTTCCATGCATGCCTTCCTCGATGCCCGTCGTGAGGGACTGCAGTCTGCTCCCTGTGGTCCTTTGCATTGTTTGGAGACCGAACAACAGCTCATTCTCCACATCCGCCAGCTCTCGTTTACAGCGAAGACCCTTCAATTGACGCAACTCGATCATGTTCGACAGATGCTATCCCTCATCAGTTTAGATGATCCGCTCTTCCCTGTATACAGGTACGCCGGTTTTTCGTCGATAAATTCTGTGAAACTCCTCCTTCCTCCTCTGCTTCTGCTCATCTTCTCTCTAATCTCCCTCAGGTCTCCCCTCATCTTTCTGCCTCTCTTCTTCTCCTTCCTACTTTTTGTGAGCTCTCCGATTCTTTTTCTTCTCTTAACCCTCACGCTTCCCGGGGTCCGGACGGCCTCCCTTTGCTCTTCTACCGTACTTTCTTCTCCGCGCTCTTGCCTTTCCTCCCTGTGTTCTAACTGCTGCTTTTCACTGTTCTGCTCTCCCGAGGAGTTTCACAGATTCACATATTGTTCTTTTTCCCAAGAAAGGAGACACTCTTGACCTGGGGAATTGGCGTCCTATCTCCCTCCTTAACCTAGACTACAAACACTATACTAAACTTCTCTCCCGCCGGCTTAACTCTATTCTTCCGTACATTCTTTCTCTTAATCAGTCTTACACCGTTCCCGGCCGTTCTATCTCTTATAATGTTCTGCTTCTCTGCGACCTTCTTCACCTTGCTAATGCACGCTCTGAGCCTCTTGCCCTTTTCTCTCTTGATCTTCGCTACGCCTTTGATAATATTTTCCATACTTATCTTCCTAACACTCTTCTCAGCTTTGGTTTTCCTCCCTCCTTTGTTTCTCTCCTTCTTTCTCTCTACTGGGACGCCGTTTTCCACGTTAAGACGGCCTCATTTCTCACTGCGCCCATGCACTTTTGCCGTGGTGTACGACAAGGCTGCTCTTTATCAGAGCAACTCTTCGCCATCGCAGTAGAGCCGTGCCTGCGCTCCGTGGAGCACTCTCTTCAGGCATCTTTAACAACACCAGTTGCAAGCACTCGGCACCACTCTATCTCCTGCACCGCTTACGCTGATGATATCACCGTGTGCATCCGTGCTGATTCTCAGTTCTCTCAGCTCCTTCATCTTTTTGATACCTATGCCTCCTGCTCTGCTGCAGAACTCAATGCCGCCGAAAGCACTGGACTGTGGTGCGGTGCGTGATCTGGTCGTAAGACTCCCCGTGGAGGGCCACCTGGTCCTCGTCGGCTCAGCGCTTCCTTGGGGTGTTTCTCGGCTCGCCTCATGTTTCTTCAACAGCCACCCGTAGTGCGCTTCGTCCACGTCTCATTCAAGCAGCTGCCTTTTGGCGCCGTGCCCAATTCTACACGTCGTTTTATCAACGAGCCAACCTTGCACGTACCCATCTTATTTCTCTGGTCAGTACTTATGGATTGCTTCATCTCCTCCACTTTGTTGCCTCCCAGAAATCACCAGATGCCTCACCCGTGTTGTGTAGTCTGGTCATCACTGGGTCGCCGTCACCAAGCTCTGCCTTCCTCCTGCTCGTGGTGGAATTGGGCCCATTGATGTTCAGCTCTACTGTCGAGCTAGCCGCATCGTAATGTTCCTCCGTCTTTTTACTGTTGCTGTTCCGTTGGCCGTCGTTGTGCTCGACGACGTCCTCACCTCCCCGCGCAACCCTCATTTTGCTTTCTCCTCTCTCGTACTAATGGATTGCTTTCCTTCTCTTCCCTCCAAACTACCTCCTGCCTATTCTGAGGCCCTCACTTTCCTGCGTTTTCTCCCTCTTATTCGCTCCCCTCCCTCTTTTACTCTCGACCTTCTCTCTGAACCTCTCTTCTTCTCCTCGCTACTTCCTCTTCCCCATCTTCCCTGCTTCGCTTTCTTCTCCTGTCTTCGTGCTGGGGTAGTAAGGTCCGCGACCTTACTAACCCTGACCTCTCCTGGCGCTCCTTTTCTAGCCTTCCGCCTGCTATTCTCTCCTCTGCTTCAGCTCGCTACGTCTACGACTTTCTCTGCTCTGCTATGGTTTCTCAGTTTCCTGATCTCGCAACTCCTCTTGGCCTTGACTCTGTACTTTCTGCTCCGCTTCCACACCCCTTCTTTCTGCGTGTCTCTGACCTGTCTCTTTCTCTGTTCTTGTTCTCTACTAAATCCCTCTATCGATTTCCCTCCTTCTCTGCTTCCCTTTCACCTCCGCCTATCCACGGTATCCTTCCTGCTACTATTCCTACTGTCTGGGCTGCTGCCCGCTCCCCTCTTTCGTACCCGCTTGAACTCAATACACACTGGCTCTTCCTTCATAACCGGTTCCCCGTTCCATCCCTTCTCCACCGCATGACACTTCTTGCTTCCCCTCTTTGCTCCTTCTGGGCGCAGGAGCCGGTCGTCCCGCACTTCTACCTTTACTGCCCTGTGGTATACTACCTTTCCTACATCTGGCGTTCTCCATCGCTCGTCGCTCCTGCACCGTCGACCTCACTTTTGCAGCATACCAGCATCTTCTCCTCTGTGCTCATCCGCCTGTGTTCCATTCACCAGTGTGTTCTTACGTGTTTGTGTTGGTGAAACACGTCACCTACATATATTATCAGCAACTCCGCAGTCTACCTCCTCCTGCTTCTTCCATTCAAGCCAGTGCTGCCCTACTCGGACATTTCCGCAATCGCCTCCTCTTCCGCTTGCATCTGGAGTATCAGTCTGCCACCTCAGCATGCCGTGAAAGCTCCTTCTATGCTATGTGGGTTCGCTGTTACACCAAGTCCGTTACATGTCACGGTGAGTTAAGACTCTGAATTAATTTTTTGATGCTCTTTCGCACTGCGGTGCCCCACCTGTGCTCATTTTGTTCTTCCTCAAGCATTGCTCTGTTTGCATCACGTTGTAAATTTGTCATTACTCATTCATTGTACACTGAAGAGCCAGAAAAACTGGTACAACAGTCGAATACTTGGTAGGCCACCCACAGGAGCGCAGGACTGCAGAAATACGACGGGGCATGGACTCCACTAGCTTCTGGAAATATGCTGTAGGCAATGCACACCATACTTCCTGCAGAGCGTTCCACAATTCTGGTGTATTCCGAGGTCTCGGATTCCTGTGTTCAATAGCGCGTTCCATGGCATCCCAAATGTTTTCTATGTTCTTCCTTCCCGTGTCCATACGATTGCACCGTACCGACCCAACTGGCGCCGATTCGGCGCACCGTCCACCCTGCCTCTCTCATTCCGACGATACGGCCTCGTTCACACTCCGTCAGTTGCCCGTACGCACATCTACGGTGGCTCCTCGGCATGTCTATCGCTCAGGGATCTCACCTGACTCTTACCGTGCACTCCAGCACAAATGTGGAGTCTCCTGCGCGGCGCTTTATAAGCCTCAATTATTGCGATTTGCAGCGCCGATCCTAGACGCGCGGGCATGAGTAATCGTACGAAACTTTAATCGTTTTCATTTCTGAACTCCTCGTAGCTATTCGCAAAGTTTCGCGTTAATCGCACCGTTTTTTCTTAGTGCGCGAATTTTTTATGGCAATGAGTGTTACTATCAAGAAAAGGGCGCCGAGGGGTTTCCGAAATGGTACGTGAAAGCAAAGAAAGTTTTTTCACGTAAATTTATGGTTGTGGCAGGTTATTGCTATAATGGCAAGTTAAAGCTGCGAAAGGTTTCGAATAACGAAAAAATCAATGCAGCTTATTATCAGACAAGTGCAAAGATTGCAAGTGCAAAGATTCGGCTGTTTGAAAATACAACACACATAAAAATTGGAAAGGGAGTGAGACAAGGTGACACCCTATCTCCGAAGCTCTTTAATGCCACATTGGAAAATGTCTTTCAATCACTGAACTGGGAAAACAAGGGGATAAAGATTAATGGAGATTACCTAACCCACCTTCGTTTTGCTGATGACGTAGTCATTTTCGCAACTACCCCATCAGAGCTGCAGAGTATGATCCAGGAACTTGCTGACAAGAGTAAAGAAGTGGGATTAAAATTGAACTTTCAGAAGACAAAAGTGATGTTCAGTGCTTTTACAAGAAATGAAGATTTATTGATTGATGGAAAAAAGCTGGAGATAACAGACACGTACGTTTATCTTGGACAACAGATATCAAGTGAGGGTCACATTGATGAAGAAATTAATGGGCGTACAAAACTTGCCTGGAGAGCTTTTGGAAGAAACAGCATAATTTTCAAGAGCAATATGCCATTATGTCTTAAAAGAAAAGTGTCTGATCAATGCATCCTTCCAGTGCTTACGTATGGTGCAGGGACGTGGACCTTAACTAAAAGAGACATACAAAGGCTGCAGTCAACTCAAAGATGCATGGAGAGGTGCATACTTGGAGTAACCAGGAGAGATAAGAAGAGGAACTCGTGGATCCGAAAAATGACAAGAGTGGAAGACATCATGATCAGAGTTAAATCTCTGAAATGGCAATGGGCTGGACATACTGCCAGAAGGACAGACCATCGATGGACAGTCGAAATTTTAGATTGGATTCCAAGGGACAGGAAAAGACCCAGAAGAAGACCACATGGGAGATGATTGGATAAAATTCGAAAGTATGCAGGAGTGACATGGAGGCGACTGGCACAAGACAGAACGTTGTGGAGGAAACTTGGGGAGACCTTCATTCAGCAGTGGATTGATAATGGTTGACAATGATGATGATGATGATAATTATCAGACAAACATTCTTGACTCAATTTACCGCGAAAAAATTCCATCCTTGTACGATGCAATGGATCCACCAAGATAAGGCTTCCAGCCATACGGCTAAGTCCACAGTGGCTTAGATGCGGAAGATGGAAGCTGAGACCGGGATTTACGCTATGCCATTCTCCTCAATTCCTGCCAAATCCCCAGATGCCTTTTCCATGGATTTCTGGGGCTTCCGGTTACATAAACGAGCCCTCAAAAGTAGACGGCCCAAAACAATTAACGGTCTTTGAAAAACTTGCGAAGAGGAGTAGGAGAGAATTGATCTTGCCTGTCTGCAAAGGAACCTGTTACAGTGCAAGTTGTGCTGAAGAAGGATACACAACAGAAGTTAGCTCCATTGTATTTCGTAACTGCATGATCTTGCAAACTTTGTCACTATAAACTTTAAGCAACCTCTGTAGTCAACGTACGTAACAGGAGTCATGCCTGACCCAGATGCGAAAAGCAGCGCCGCAAAAGGTCAAGGACTTTGATTCGGAATCCATTCCTATTCATATGGCTAAGGTTCAGAATTCTGTCGCTACACGATCTCAAAAAACACAACGATTAACTAAAGTTGGTCACAAAGTTAAAAATATTTTAGTTAAGACGCATATGCACAAATTAAAATATACACTATCTACCAACAAGTAATTTGACACCTGTGATAGCAAAGGAAAACGAAGTTTATTCACCTTCAATAGTTGGTGGAGCCTCCACGAGCGGCGATTACAGCTGCGACCCTCCGGGGCATACTCTCAACTAGCCGCTGTACGACGACTAGCAGTATTTTCTTCCACTCGGCTTGGAGAAGACAGGTCAGTTCCTTCACCGATTTCGGGCGGTGGGGGCACCCCTTAAGTCGACGCTCGAACTCGTCCCAGAGGTGCTCGATAGGGTTCAGGTCCGGGCTCTGCGCAGGCCAGTCCATTCGATAAACTCCATTGTCACCATACCAATCCATGGTGGACCTCGCAACATGACAGGTGGCATTGTCATCCTGAAAGTAACATGGGTCCACCCCGTAAAACTGCCACAACGTAGGAAGCGCATGGTCACCCAAAATGGTGCATTAGGTCTCGGCGTTGAGTCTACCAGGAATTGTGACCAAGGATCCCATGCCATACCAGGAGAAACACCCCTACAGCATAATTCCACTGCCGCCGAACTTCACAGTTGGCACAATACATTCCGGCAGGAGGCGTTCTCCAGGCAGACGTCAAACCCAGACCCTGCCATCCGAACGGTAGAGGGTGAACCTTGATTCCTCGCTCCAGAGAACCTGTTTCCACTGTTCAACGGTCCACTGTCGACGTTCTTTGCACCACGTTAGCCGAGCAGCGCTATTGGACTTGGTGATCAAAGGCATGTGGGCGGCAGCACGTCCATGATAACCGAGCAGATGGGCTTCCTTACGGATGGTATTCATCGAAAGAACACTCCCGGATGCCTGTTGAAACTCTTAACGGATGTGGCCCATCGATTTGGTGTGGTTCTTCCGAATTTCTCTGGCCAGCACTCGTCGGTCTCTAACTCCCAGTTTTGTGGGTCTGACGGGTCGGGGCACATTCCGACAGTCACCTCTCATCTTCCACTTGCCAATCACGTAGGCCACTGTCGATTTTCGGTACTTCAACTTGCTGGATATGTCACGTATGGATCGGCCATTTCTGTGATACCCGACGATTACACCTCTCTCGAAATCAGAGAGCTCCGAACTGCGTGGCATCTTGCATGCGACTGGTTGCGTTGTTGTTTCCCACACGGTATTTAACGGCGGCGGCCGTGACGTGTATCAGGACCGCAGATATCGTCGATTGCAGGGGTGTCCAATTACTTGTTGGTAGATAGTGTACTTTTAATATCTTTCGAACAATCACATTGTTCATCATTAGGAAAATTAGTTAAAAAAGTTAAACGGGGTGGACGGAGCCTTATATACAAGCCGGAGTGTTGTAGTCATGCTCGTTAGTATTTGTGCAGACTCATGAAGTTAGACGAATGATAATCATTTGCAGTTTACATGTGGTGGCGGAAGCAAAGTACAATGCTCTGACAAAGTACTCACCGGATAAAAGGTTTTCCAGGCTGGTGGAATAATCGTAGGTAGTTCGTCGTTACAATAGCGATCGTAAAAGTTATATATGTACAAACTTTCTGCAAATATAGTTTGTCTCTTAGTCCCAAAAGTTAAAAGGACACATGCGTTTTCCCACGTAGGGGAGTAAGTGCCACACTGAATTAATCTTGAAAATGCTGTAGAGAGCTTCAACTTCTGATGTTGTATTTCTGTTCTCTAATCCAGAAGTGGCAGCTCCTTTACAGCATTCATTATCAAGGTTAATTCCGTGTGGCACTGATCTTGAAGGTATATTTTAATTTGTACTTATGTGTTTTAACTAAAACCTTTTTAACTTTGTGACCAACTTTAGTTAATCGCTGTGTTTTTTGGGCTCGTGTAGTGACCGAATTCTGAATCTTAACGATATTGTGTATACACGAATAATTATTGCCTAGTACCATTCCTATTCGATGTATTTACCGGATCTTTCCCCGCCGAACTTTTGCGTATTTTTGGTGTTGTTTTAACAACATGATGGCCAAACTTTTCAGCACGTAGAAAAACTGGAAGGCTCTGTCTGTTTTCCCTATCCAAACCCGCAAGCTTTTATTAAGCTAGAATTAAAAACATTTCGATAAAGAGGTTAAATATCATATAAATTCGAGTTTTGCACATATTGTGAGCTAAGCGTCATTTCTGCTTTTCTTGTGCCGCGAGTTGTTCACAACTTGAAGACGACAAGCATTTATATGATAACCGATTGAGAAGTTGCATTTCTAACGAACATTATGTATGAATTGCTTGGAATTAATAAGGAACGAAACTTTATTTCGAGGAAATTTCTTGTAAGGCTTTCCGAAATTAGGTTTTCTCAGAACGGTAAATCTCATTTGGCGCTGTCTGCGGGTCATCCATTGACTGCCAACGTAGACAGCGAATTCAAGATTGGCTGTAAATGATAGATGGCAAATTTGTGTCTTAGTTTTTTGGAGGAGGCTACCAAAGTGTCGGAATTACAGAGAGGCTTTGGGCTGAAGCATCACGGTGTCCAGAGCGCTTGAAAACAGATCTATAATTGCTTTCCCATCTCAAACTCTTAGATACTTCAAACGGATTTTGTTCTCACCGTCTGGGCGCGAAGAGTCTAAAGAGATTTTTGCTCTCTTCATGATACAATATTGGACACGTCGTTTAGAAACTCTCCACACTTGTGTATCTCACACCTTATTCATATTAAATTTTGCGGTCGCGGTTCCACCAACGGCAAACACAAAGATAATTACCTTTCCGCCGCGGCTAAGTACTTATAATTCGCCTTCGCTTCGTGTCTCTCAAGATGGGTTTCCATGGCGACGGAGACAGCACGTCACGCCCCTGTGGAGAATGTTGATTCTCAGAGAATCGGTAACTTATCCGGGCGAACTTCTGAGCCAATGGGGTTGACTTTTGACGGTCGTTGAAGAGCAAAGAAGAACGCTTCGTTGGAAAGGAATTTTGCGTGTATATCTTTTGCTACAACTGTTCTTTCAGTCGCTAAGAGCGTTATGGTTCAGTTTCGCAGTCTATAGGTGCAACGAACAGATTTAAAGTCGCCTTTCAAGCATTTTGGGGTTTTAAAAGGTGGGAATTTGTTTTCCTTTCTGATATTCCATAATTTCAACATTTTCAGTGTGATGTGTGTTAGATGTTAAATCAAAACTCGACGAAATATTCCTATGTTCTCCTAATATCAAATATTTTAATGTTCGGTAAGGAAGTCCTCATGTTTAATTTAAGATCTGTCTGGGAAACACAAATCTTAAATACAGGGTATTCATCATTATCAAAAGTGTCGCGGAGCGAAAGGAATAATCTGAAATCTTCCATTTCCAAAATCAGAGGAACAAAAGATGTTATATCTGAACAAAACCTTTCTGAATATTATTTTTAATGAACGGATTATGTTTTCTAAGAATTATTTGTCATATATTAAAAAAACGGCAGCATATATGTATTGTGAGAATTCGAATGTTATTATATTTGAAAATGTAATTTTATTCCATCCATCCTTCATCTCGTCCGCCCATGGTGGGTTGAGTCCCGCAAAAACGACTATGCGCCCTTGAGGATTACTGGCAAATTAATGAAGCCGGCTTGCCATACCTCTGCTGTATAAGGGTAAGGGGTCAAAAGTGTTTCCGGGGCCGACTTCACAGGGAACCATCTACGCATTCTCGTCGCCCAAAACAGGGGGCCTGCTGAAAACCCCGGGAAACCGCGACTACATGGCCGGCAAGATTGGGATTGGAACTCCTGTCAGAAACGTGCCTTACACATAGCAACTTGACTAACTGAGCTATACCTGTGGCGAGATTTTGTTGAGAGTACTTTTATCGGTTGCGGTCGACTTCCGTACACCTCAAATTTTGTGCCATTTCCTGCGATTTCCGTGCGTATAACTGAAAACGTGAAAATGCGTATAACTTAGTGCGACTTCCGTACACGTTTTTTCTTTTAATCCACCTTACCTCCTTATTCCCGTAAATAAGCAACTTCATTTATACAAAGCCTCTGGAGGCATATTCAAAAAGTTGGCTTAACTACGGAATACAAGGATGATGAAAATATACGAATGCAATCGCGAATGTGCAGCACTTGCGCATCTGCCATATTGATGATGGTTGGCTCTGCATTATGAAAGATTCGCCAGAAAATGAAAAAATTCAACGGTTTTACGATTACTTTGTGAATCAATGGATGGAAAATTCTGTTATTACAATAGATACGTGGAACTGTCAGAAAAAATCAATGGAACCAATAACGTTGTAGCCGATTAATGAACAAGCCGCACCCAAAAATTAACAGTTTGGGTAAAAAGTTAGAAAGAAGATGGCAAAATATAATGTTTTTTTGAAAAAGAGACATGACCTGAAGTTTGAGAAGAAAACACGCCTTAAGAATTATATCAACCTCGCCAAACGAATAAACAGAATCTTAGATGATTATTGTGATTCTGAGACTATAAGAAAAATGTTTAAAAGCTCTGGCCTTCATTGGAAAATTTTAGTAGTTGCCCAGTATGTAAGGGTTGAGAATAAAAAAAATTCAAAAAGTGAAAAGTTTTAAAAAATTGTAAAAAAAAAAAAATGTAAAAAAAATAAAAAATAAAAAATGTAAAAAAAAGCTTAAAACAAAAAATGTAAGTAAAAATTGCGTCAATAAAAGACAAAGGGATAATCCCGGCTACTTTTTAAACACTCCAGCATTACGCTGTCAGTCCTAATCCTGGATAAAGTGTGAAGGGAAAGCATGCCAATATGATGCAAGAAACCATCATCACATGCACACACGGTTGATTTTATATATTTACATCTTTGAATTTTTGTCATTTGCGTTAAAATAAGCAATAAATTTCACAATGATTTCATAAAAAAATTAGCGCAATATCTCAAAATTGTAGTTATTTTTCAATTTAGTTAATTATTTGTTATTAAAACTATTTCATCAATCAACCGTTTATATATGAAGGGCCGAATTCCCTTTACTCCTTTGTACGGAACTCGCACGTTGTTGAAAAATTTTACTTCCACATGTACGGAAATCGCACGAAATGGCACAAAATTTGTATTGAGCGGAAGTCGGCCATCACGCTTTTATCTAATATCTTATATGTACGCTTTGTTTATAAATAGAAAAACGCATTTCGTAAGCATATAAAATTTTCTTAAATTTGAAAAAGAGTTTTTAATGCGTTCAACTATACTATGTGATGATTCTTGTGTGCACATTTTGGAGTTGATAAGAGAGGAGATGGCCGTTTTGGAAATGTTTCGTTTTATAATAATAGTATATTACTAATTCTGCAAAAGATTATGCCATATAGATCAGATCAAACAACGTGCTTCAGTTTTTGTAAACTTATGAATATCAGCTGCCTTTAACAAAATGATTGAGGAACCGAGTCGTAAAAACAACTTTTTTTAACAAAGCATAGCCTATCTCTAATTTTTTTAATTTGAATTTTTTTTTATTTTGCTTGGTGTTTTTTTATCAAATGTGCACCCACTATAAAATGTTCTGAAGTTGTCGCTGTTGGTGAAGGTCTTTAATTTAAGAAAGTTCATAGAGCTAATGGTATTTTTTTTTCAAGATAGTTAAGAATAAACTTGGTTTATCATGTGTTTTATTGCCAGTTATTTTTCAAGTAAATGGGAACATAGGATGTTACTTTGTTTTTACAGACGAGATGTGTCTTGTCATTTTCAGGAAGCATAGTCTTGCCAGTTATAAGAAAGCAATTCCGAAAGGTTGTTTTTTGCAAAAATTCTCATAATCTTGATATTATCACTGAGAAAAACGTTTTGTTAATTCAACAAACATTTTTGTCGATATACAGTCAACAAAATTTTTTGTTGAATTTGCAAAATTATTTTGTTGAAAAGTATTGTTGATTTAACAAGATTTATTGTTATCACGACAAAACGTTTTGTTCATTTAACAAAATGATTAGGTCGATTTTGGGGAATTTGTTTTATCCAACAAAACATATTGTCATGATAACAATATGTTTTGTTGGATAAAACAAATTCCTCAAAATCGACCTAATCATTTTGTTAAATGAACAAAACGTTTTGTCGTGATAACAATATGCAACAAAACATTTTGTCATGATAAAAATATGTTTTGTTGGATAAAACAAATTCCCCAAAATCGACCTAATCATTTTGTTAAATGAACAAAACGTTTTGTCGTGATAACAATAAATCTTGTTAAATCAACAATACTTTTCAACACAATAATTTTGCAAATTCAACAAAATTTATGTTCCTGTGCTTGTGACGTACCTGCACCGCAGGACGCACATGAGATAAAGGTAGACATCAGTGAGAGCACAGGTCCGTGTAGATCAGTTGGGAGAGTGACTTACTCCGGAGTGAGGGGACCAGGATCCGATATCCGGCGCGGATAACCTCGTTCATTATATGCTTTGTTTTGATTGCAGAAACGGCTGAAAAGGTTTTCTCGCAATTACTATTTTGTCTAAAAAGGTACCAATAATTTTAGAACTTTGTCGCTGAGACCTGGATATTCTTTCTCCATAATACCCCAAAACTGAATCAGAGATTTGGATCAGAATATCGATACCAGACTGGCATCAGAAGGAAGTTCAACAAAGATTTCCTGTTCCTAGTGAGTTAGTCTGCACGAGATCTTCTATGAAGAGATTAGCGATCTAAGCTTCCTTTAATCTTCTGCGACAGGTGTTCAAATAAATTTAGATCTGGATTTCCTCTTACCTGCACTCCATTTCGATTCAAAAGAAAAATAAATAAAATCCCTCGTTTCTGGCGACCGGCGGTTGGGAAACACTGCATTAACCTTTTAAGCGGCCAGTGTATTTGAACCAAATTGTGCTCAAAATGTTCTGCTCTCCCCAAACAGGTTGTTTACATATCGGCCGAGTTTTACGAAAGCTACAGCAAAAGAATTTCTTTCCCCCTTTTATCTCAGCAGTGCAAATCATGAACCAGTCACGTTCTGTGCTCCATGAACAAATGCATAATGAGAAAGGACTAGTCCCCCTGACACGGACACCATGCCACTGGGTAGAAACAAATGACTCAAATATTTTCTCTCTACTTTTGGTGCCATTATTATAACCCATTTAAAAGGCAATCAGTCAGAAAGTATTGGTGTTAATTATTCCCCTAATTAAAGACTGAATAACAAAGGTAAGGGGAAAGCAATACTTTCTGATGCGCAAGTTTATTCGTTCCGGTAGCATTTGGCCCACTTCTTAGACAGCAAACATATTCGTTTAAACTGAGTTCAGCCTGTATTGATAAATTGAGTTAATTCGTTCCAGTAGGTTCAAGGTTTAAAATTTAACGATCTACACATCTCGTTACAGCTAATCAACGGATAATTTGGTTAAAATTAAAAAACAACCTCAGTTCTTTTCTTTAAAGCACACCAAAGAAAAAAATATATTCTATTGGTTCATACGTTCCGACTTTTCGTAAGCCCAGATGTTTAGGAATTATTCTTTATTATAAAATACTATGCATTCTGTTTTGATATTAATAAAGCTTGAAAGGTTCCTAATAAACTTAACTGACTCTTCAGAAAAAAGTTGGGTTACATTGGGGAACAATATTTAACCCTTTAACCGGCTGCATCGAATTAACTCGGGTTAGGAAAATGGTTTGAAATCCACTGAAAGGAATAAATATATTAGCCGTCTAACAAGTGGGCCGAACTCCACAGGAATGAAAGAACCTGCACACCAGAAAGCGTTGCTTTTCACTTAGTTTGTCATTCAAAGCGGTCATTTACGGGGAATGATTTTTCTTAACCCTTCCTATCATATTACCTTTCCTTCCAAAAATACTGCAAAAACTGGAAGAACCTAAGAACGAGAGAAAATATATTTCAGTCTCATATTTCAGGACATCATATTTCAGTAAGTTGCCCAGAGGCAACTTACTGAAATATCTTACTGAACATAATGCCACTGGGTAGACCCAGTGGCATGAAGACCATGTCAGGGGGTCATCGTGCCATGGATAGGGGGGGGCATTATGCCGTGTCAGGGGGGCCTTACCAATCATTCCTTGGGTCAGTGAGCAAAGAATAAAACGCTATAGAGGAATTAGAGTACAAGACTAAGGACCATAAGGGAGCGCTTACTAACAGCGACAAATATATAACCTAGTCGATTTTTCTTAGGTAAGAGAGGGAAAGGAATAGTTTTGCCATAGCTTTGGTAAAACCCGGCCACTATGTCAACAATTCTGTTTGAGTAGGGCATAAAATTTTGGATACCATTTGGTTCCGATACATCGGTCGATTAAAGGGTTAAAGCGATTGATGATATTTCCAGGACAGATGTCTTAAAACCTGGTGGAGTTTAGATTTATCAATCCTTTTACAACTTCGTTAGTGCGAAAAATGAAATAATAAAAAAATTAGCATTATCAAGTCAGTCATATTTATGAAGAATGCCGTGATCAATTGCGTGATCAAATATCATAACTTATGATACTTCGTTATGTTCTCCATATGTGATCTCAAAGGCATGGTATTAGATTTCAAGAGTTACAATTTTTTAATGATGCTCTTCCTGGAACATTTCTTGTATTCATTTGGCAAGGTATTTTCTTTACAAAGGCCGATAAAAGTGCTTAGACTGTATTTTTACCGTTGACCGTAGACTTCACGAAGACACCGACATAGCCACTCCCTGGTGGCGCAGTGGTCTAAGCGCTGCCTTATGACAGTTCGTCCAAGTGGGTCCGGGTTCGATTCCTGATGAGGCATGGATGTTGTGTTTGCCTTACGGCACCGACTCTCTCTCTTCCCTGGAACCAGTCGCCCTAAATTAGGGACGAGTGACTGCATTGAGTTGCTTATGGTGATCGTTAAACCTCAAAAAAAAAAAAAAAAAAAAAAAAAAAAAAAAAGACACCTACACGCGTATCACTAAGCAATTCTCTGATATTCAGAACTTAGCCCCTCAAAGAAAGATTAATTGCCAAATCATAGTTTCAGTTCGACTTAGATGCTACTTTCCTTGACACTTGAAAATCAAGAGTACATCAGTGTGGAAGAGCAGCCTACAGCAAGCATCTCCAGTTCGCCATTCCACCTACGGATTGTGCAACAAAATTCAGTGACTTGGAGTCTTTAGGCCTAAGTCACACAGAACTAGTGATAACTTCAACAATATTTATACTGAAGATTGATTTTGTGTCAGCTTCTCAGATTAATAGAGCTGTCATACACGGTCGTATCAGAATAGTATGACCACCCCGGAATCACAATGTACCAGCCCAGGTGCATCACAGAATGCACGTGACAAAGTCGATCACACGGACATGTAAACAGTCGGCCAGGACGCATGAGACATAGGGAGTAACGTGAGTACAATGGGCAGAGGTAGTGATTTGACGGACGTTTAAAAAGGCTGCCACGCCAAGGGTGGAAGCATCTCAGAAACAGCAGACTTCATGGGCTTTTCGCGAGGCGCTATAGTAAGGGTGTACCAAGAATGGACCGCTGGCACACCGAGTACCTCCCGACGACATAACTGTGGAGCTCCAAAGGCCATCGACCCCAGAGGAGAACGTCGCCTCCGTCGATTGGTAAAGGACAATCGACTCGCAACAGTGCAGCAATTGACCATGCAAGTGAAATCTGAATCACCAAGGTACGTGTCCCCGATAATAGTAGAGCGAATCATGTTACTCATGGGTCTCCGGAGTCGACGCTGCGTTAAGGTGCCCATTTTAACCCAGGTCCAACTGCAGCGACGCCTGCAGTTCGCCTGGAACTCCCGTCATTGGACAGCGGTAGTTCCATGCGAACTGCAGGCGTCGGAAAAGTTTGTCTTCTCCGACGAATCGAGGTTTGTACTGCACAAAAGTGACGGGCGGTGGCGGATATGACGTCAGACACACGAGAACCAACACCCGGATACGCTTGTCGGTCAAGTAAAGGCCGGCGGTGGTAGTGTGCATGTATGGGGGATGTTTTCCTGGTATGGCCTGGGACTTCTGGTACCACTGGATGGGTCCCTGAACACCAATGGCTATCTGTCCACCCTCGCTGACCACATGAATATGTTGGACGTTTACCCCTGTGGTCATGGTGTCTACCAACAGACAATGCGCCCTGCCACGTCGCAAAGGGGGTGCGTGACTGGTTCCAGGAAGACGACAGCGATGTCTCTGTTCTCCCTTGGTCGGCGAAGTCGTCCGACTTCAATCCCACAGAACACTTGTGGGATTGTTTGAATCGACAGGTTAAACGTACCGACCCACAACCATGTCCTCTCCAAGACCTCCGTGCTCTGCTGCAGTCCGAATGGGCACGTGTGCCTCGGGTAATTTTCCAGGGCCTCATTGTGTCCACGTCACGCAGTCTGGCCGCTGTCATCCGGGCCAAGGGTGGTAATTCCCATTATTAAGTACGTGGCCATATTATTCTGAAACGACTGTGTATGTGCCATTAATGCCCAGTTACACCGAATCAAAAGCCTTTTCATTATCAGTAAAAAGCATATATGGTGGGAGTTCATAATCATTCTCTCTTTTAACAAGTTCTCTAGGTACACGGATATGATTTATAGCGCTGAGCTACTTCTGAATCCAGCTTATTCTCTTGGTTCTGCCATGCCCAGTATTTTCCTTCAAGCGGTGTGACTGTACATTAGCGAAGGTTTGGTAAAAAAAATGATAGGAGGATGACGGGGAATCTGGTTGGTGCCTGTGATCCTCCGGCTCCTCTTTTTTTATGTAACAATACAACAGGATCATTGTGGCATTCTTCCAATCATCAAGGATCTTCTCTGAGGCATCTAGTGAAAGCTTGGGCGAGTGTAGTTTTTATTTCCTCACAGGTTTCCTTTAATGCGTTCACGGTAATTCAACATTCCGTTGAAACTCTTCGTCGTTACATGCCTTTAGTTGCAAGGGGCCATTACTGCAGGGAGAACAGGGGCAGTTTTGGTACCTGTACAGATCTCTTTGCCTATAACTGATGTATCATTCTTTTCATAGAGTTATGTGTAGGACTTAAAATTTCTTCTGTTGTTGTTATAGAACCGCCATTTTTATCTGAGTGCCGTAATCTCTTTTTTATTTCATTAAAGATGAGTCTTTGCTTTCTTTAGTTTTTTATTGTCCTCAATTGTAACTTTGACTACTTCACAGTTGAATTTTCTCCTGCTTTCAGTGACAATATTTCGCACTGTCTTACACAGTTCAATATGTTTCACTTTGGAAGTTCCATTTCTTAATTTTTCTTCATGTGCCATCTTTTTTACATCAGCAGTTTTATTTTGTGCCGATATTTTTTTCATGTTGTTTTTGTTATTTCATCACCTATTTTCATTGCTGTTTCCATAGGGACTTTAGAAACTTTTCTGCTAATTTTAGAGATCTCTGCTTCTTTTGTTCTTTGGATGAATCCACTGATGGTTAAATAGCAGCAACACAACTGTTGTTAGTGTCAGAAATAAAGTACAGATTTAAGAACACACACACATAATGTGTTTTAATATTACATTATTTTATTGCGGAAGATCATTTCTCATGGACAGTGTGGCGTATTAAATGAATGTTAACATCACAGCCTCTCCTTGACAAATGTCAACCCCGCCTTCTCGTGGTGCATCCTGGTCCCACTAAAGGGGCTCTGACGACCGCAAATAGCGGTATAACTATACCATCGGGATCAGAGGAAATGCTATCCCACACTCACCAACCCGCTTGGCCAGCGTGGTGAGTTACGGCCAAACACCTCCAAAATGACTCTACAACTTAAATCTTGGCCCTCAGTCTCCGGCAGCTGGAATGTACCTGGCCAAGGCAGCGGCCAGTGCGACATGAAGGCAGAGGGTGCTAAGAATCCCCGGAGGACCGGACTAGGCTGCCATTTGATGCTGACCTTGGCTACCTATAACGGACGCTCCCTATCTTCTGATTCAAGGCTTCTTGAATTGGAAGAGGAACTACAAAGGATCAAGTGGGACATCGTCGGGCTAAGTGAGGTAAGGAGAAAAGGAGAAGATCTCATTGAACTGAAAAGTGGACATCTCTTCTATTATCGTGGGACAGATACTGGCAGAACTAGTGGTGTTGGATTTATAATAAACAAGAAACTGAAGGATAAAGTGGTAGAAGTTGAAAGTTCCTCTGACAGAGCTGCACGACTCGTTATCCAACTATCGAGAAGATACTAGGCTCAGATTATTCAAACTTATGCACCCACCACAAGTCATCCTGAAGAAGAAATTGAAGAATTTTATGAGGAAATTCGTCATCTAAATAATAAAGGTAAGCAGCACTTGAAGATAATTATGGGAGATTTCAATGCAAAAATAGGGCAACGGCAACAGAATGAAACTTCAGTAGGTAAATTCGGTCACGGCAACAGAAACCAGCGTGGAAATACTCTCGTTGAGTTTGCAGAGGCAGAAGGATTTTTCATCTTGAACTCCTTTTTCAAGAAAAAGCCACACAGGAAATGGACATGGAGACATCCAATTGGGACGACAAGTGAAATTGATTTTATTATGTGTAACAAAAAATTCGTCATCGAAGACTGCAGTGTGCTGAGCAAGTTCAACACAGGTAGTGACCATAGATTGGTGAGATGTAAGATGCACCTCAACACTAAACTGGAACGTGGCAAGCTCATAAGACAAACACAATGTATTGACATAACCAACCTTAAAAAACACCATACTACTTTCAAGTTGGAACTGAAGAACAGATTCTCTGCTTTAGAAGGCCTAACATCGGAAGAAGTGGATATTTCGGAAGTTAACAGAAAAGTAACCAAAGCTCTAATGGAAACAGCAACAAAATTAGCTGGGTCTAAGAACAAGTTGCATGTGAACAAATTATCAGGAAAAACCAAAATGTTGATGCAAAAAAGAAGAGAGATGAGGACAACTAAAGAAGATGTGACTTCCAAAGTGGAATATATAGAGCTATGCAAGACAACACGAAAAAGTATCACTGAAGACGTAAGGAAATTCAACTGTGAGCTAGTGAGGAAAGCAATTGAAAACAACCAAAGCCTTAAGATAGCAAAGGGACATCTCAGTAAGGGAAGAAAACAGATTATGGCTCTGAGAAAAGAAGATGGTTCTATAACAAGAAATAGAGGCGAAATTTTGACAAGAGTGAAAGATTTCTACTCCAAATTATATGAAAGGGATGATACATGTACTCCAGACATCATGAAAGGTACCAGAGTTCTTCCAGTCCTCCCAGCAGAAGTTGCTCATGCAATCAAGAACATGAAGCGGGGGAAAGCTCCAGGAGAAGATGGAATTACTATAGACATCATACAAGAAGCAAGTGGAGAAATTGAAACAGTACTCGCCCAAATTTTCACTCGATGCCTTAATGAAGGGAAGATTCCTGAGGATTGGAACAACGCTACAATGATCCTGCTACATAAAAAAGGTGACATTGAGGATCTCAGGAACTACAGACCTATCAGCCTCCTATCAGTGGTTTATAAAATCTTCACTAAAGTTCTTTCACACCGCTTGAAGGTAACACTGGACATGGCTCAACCGAGAGAACAAGCTGGATTCAGGAGTGGCTACAGCACAATAGATCATATCCACGTACTGAGAGAACTAATTGAAAGAGCGAGGGAATATGAACTTCCATTGTGCATGGCTTTTATCGACTATGAAAAAGCCTTTGATTCGGTGAAACCATCAGCAGTTACCACGGCTCTGAAATCCTGCGGTATTGAGGATGCATACATTAATATTATTAATAACATCTATGAAAATGCAAGTGCAAAGATTCGGCTGTTTGAAAATACAACACACATAAAAATTGGAAAGGGAGTGAGACAAGGTGACACCATATCTCCGAAGCTCTTTAATGCCACATTGGAAAATGTCTTTCAATCACTGAACTGGGAAAACAAAGGGATAAAGATTAATGGAGATTATCTAACCCACCTTCGTTTTGCTGATGACGTAGTCATTTTTGTAACTACCCCATCAGAGCTGCAGAGTATGATCCAGGAACTTGCTGACAAGAGTAAAGAAGTGGGATTAAAAATGAACTTTCAAAAGACAAAAGTGATGTTCAATGCTTTTACAAGAAATGAAGATTTATCGATTGATGGAGAAAAACTGGAGATAACAGATACATATGTTTATCTTGGACAGCAGATATCAAGTGAGGGTCACATTGATGAAGAAATTAATCGGCGTACAAAACTTGCCTGGAGAGCTTTTGGAAGAAACAGCATAATTTTCAAGAGCAATATGCCATTATGTCTTAAAAGAAAAGTGTTTGATCAATGCATCCTTCCAGTGCTTACGTATGGTGCAGAGACGTGGACCTTAACTAAAAGAGACATACAAAGGCTGCAGACAACTCAAAGCAGCATGGAGAGGTGCATGCTTGGTATAACCAGGAGAGATAAGAAGAGGAACTCGTGGATCCGAAAAATGACGAGAGTGGAAGACATCATGATCAGAGTTAAATCCCTGAAATGGCAATGGGCTGGACATACTGCCAGAAGGACAGACCATAGATGGACAGCCGAAATTTTAGATTGGATTCCAAGGGACAGGAAAAGACCCAGAAAAAGACCACATGGGAGATGGGTGGATGAAATTCGTAAATATGCGGGAGTGACATGGAGGAGACTGGCACAAGACAGACCGTTGTGGAGGAAACTTGGGGAGACCTTCGTCCAGCAGTGGATTGATAATGGTTGACAATGATGATGATGATGATGATGATGATGCCTGCATTTGTGATGAAATTGCATATCGATTGAGTTAAATGGATATCTGGGAAGTAGTACCGTAAACATATGTAAGACAGGGATTACCATGTATTGTAATTTGTTGTTCTGTAAATCATTCGGAGACGTTATGATCTATGTAAAATCCACATTGCAGCACAGTTAACGCTGTTGTCCTTTAGCAATATTTCCGACTCAAAAATCAAACTTCTGATATTGTATTCCGACCCGTTTGGTAACAAGGGTGCTTTCGGTCTACTTCAGAGATTTTCCTTTAAATCATGCTTCGCTTGGATGACATTTTATTTATTGACTAGATGAAAGCCCGTCAATAATGACGGGAAAAATAAAATTTATGGTACAGAAATTATTGACATTTATTGAGAGTTTTTGAGTTCCACGTCAATAGATGGCGACGTTGGCTCACAGCTTTTTGAAAATTTCCCAAACAGTCGATTATGGAATTTGATACCACGGGTTGTCTGTTATCTGTTTTGTAAAACCTTTAATCCCTATTTCGTCAACACTTCCTGAAACACAACATTTTTCATGTACACTGACTGTGAACCCTGTATCAATTTCCCCTGTTCTTTTCCGTGAACTATTTTTGCCGGCTCAACGCCATGCAGAGCGGCATCATTAATGCTTTCTTGTTCAACTTCATAAAGCATTTTGCATGCGTCAGCAAAAAGATTATTTTGAGACATTAAAGTGCTTACCTCTTGCATCAGACTTGGATTGCACTGGGCGTTTTTCCCTAATCCTCATTCTTTAATCACCAGGCTCTTCCGGGTCCAATATATACATTTGAGCAAACTTTCTCTAGTCCTATTTGCTGGGTGCAAAGCTTCTACTCGATGCTAAATTTGTCCGTTACTTCGGAAACAACAGGGACCGTATCCAGGAGGCGAAGCAATGTTAGTTCCCATGGACGCAAACGCCAAAGCACTATTTATTGATCTTATGTTGTCCATGAAATCTTTCGAATGTTGATGCTGTTCTTTCGTTAATTGCTGAATAACAAGTGCTGGTCTTATAGCATCTAATTTTACTTTGCCTTTATGACAGCATTGCGTCAAAAGTTTGTCAGATGGCTGTTCTGCCGCAAAATGTTTTGCATGACAAAATTCACAAATACTGTCCATGGAACCACAGCTATGAGCGTCTACGTTTGGTTCTACAACGTTAACTGCGTCAAGAACAGCTTGGTTCCTAGTTCGTGGGTTTTGTAGGCTGATTGTAACACCACGACTCTGGCGTAATATTTGCGATTGTGACATGTCTGCAATCTGATGTCGTTCGCGACCTTGTGCGATTTGTTCTAACGTCATGTTTGCAATTCGGTGTTCCCGACTTTGTTCAATTTGCTGAGAGTTATATTTGCTGCGCGATGACGATTCCGATCTCATTCTCTTTGCGCAACAGATATATTTTCCCCGACGGGCCCTTTCTTGCTCCCCCTTTAGTATTTTTGTTGCTTCCTTCTGAAAAGCTACTGCCTCAGCAGATTTTTTCCGTTTAGGAGGCATATTTGCAGTGTTGTTGTTAAAACTCACGCAAAACAAAGTCGATGTTTTGAGACAAATGAACCACAATATGAATTAAATTACTACAAATCGCACACACCGGAAAAAAACAAACAAAAAAACTCTAACTTCGAACGAAAGAAAAAAAAAGATGTAAACAAAACATTAAACAGGAACGGTTACGGATAACACAGTTTGAACACCGGAATATAAATGTTCGTCTTTTTCTGTTAAACAGCGTAATAAAGCATATCAAGGGTATATAAATAATAATGAATAATTAATTTTATTTTTTGTGTTACATTGTAGGCTGCAAAAAATAAGATTTATTATTATTATTATTATTTATATACCCTATATGAAATAGAACCAAAATTCCTGATGTAAAGTTTTCGAATCTCTAAAGAGTTGACCGCGTGACGTAACGCATCTCTGATGTCATGTGAGAATGATTTGGATTAGATGACGTCACAGCAGCAGCTGTGTTCTTTGTTACTATGACAACAAAACAAAGTCATATACGCGTAGACTGTGCGCGTGTATGTGATGACGTCACCTACACGAAAACACGAAAAGCAAAGCGTGACGTCACAAACATTTGTTCCTTGGTTGTTGCTATGACGACTTAAAACGTGGCAAGGAGGAGGAGGACTCTAGCAAATTATATATTAGGACCTTGCCACGAGATCTTCAATGCAGACCTTAAAGTTAGTCACAAAATGTTTGAGCCTTTTCAGGATGATTGACGGACAGAAGATGGTATGAGGCATAAACTCTTTGTTAATCTGCCGGCGGAAATCATTAGTATTGATGCGTTTCCGAGCGGTTATTCTTCGAAAAAAAATGATTGTGTAGATTTTCTCACGAAGATTGCTGTAATAGGCCGTGCACTTACTTAAACTTACTATTATTACAAGAGCATCCACAAATCAACTGCTAGAACTGCGGGCACATAAATACATTTTAATTTAGACACTCATATTTACATAATTTATATAAGATAACGAATTACGTCGAATCATGGCTATTAACAGGTCACTACGACCAAACGTGACAAATTTTAATAGATTGCACTCTCCAATGAGCAATTTCGAGATAGTCACTCAAATGTCTTGTTACGGGTCTACTGAATATCTGTTTCTGTCTTTATAGAGCGTACTTCTGAACAATAAACATCCGGCACTTAAAAATCAAAAAAATGTTACTGTCCTTTTTACGATATACACTATATTGACTAAAGTCACCGGGCACCCCTTCAAAAGCAAATGAACGGATCCGCTGCGTTGTTAAGATGCGCGGTACAGCTGCAAACGGTATAAAAACAAACCTGCAGCTGACCGCGGTTATGTCGCACTGTAAGGTTGAGTGAAAATGTCGCGGCAGGAGAGAACTGTCTGTGAGAAAGGAAAGATTGTTTGGTGTTATATTAGTGGGTTGTCCATAAGAGAAACCGAGAGGCGTTTAAACATACCCAAGTAGACTGTTTTGGATGTACTGAACAAGTGGAAGACACATGGCGTGCTTGGAGGAGCAAAACGTACCGGCAGACCAAAAACAATCAGTGATGGAGGACGTCGAAGCCTCAGGAGAGTCGTTACAGCTAATCGACGTAGTACTGCACAAGACCTCAGTGTACAGGTGAGTAAAAATGCTGAAACCTCGGTATGTACATGTACTATTCGCAGAGAACTTGATTCCATGGGTTACCGTGGTCGTGCGGCTGCTCATAAGCCTTTAGTCTCCACTCGGAATGCTACTCGTCATTTAGCATGGTGTAAAGAACATTTATCGTGGTCCACAGATCAATGGAAACAGGCCCTATGGACTGATGAATCCAGATGCACGATCCATCAGTTTAATGGCCGTGTGTGGGTATGGCGGCAGCCGGGGAACGCTCTTTACCACAGTGTACTGCTCCTACGGTCAAACTTGGTGCTGGCAGTGTACTCGTGCGGGGGTGTTTTTCGTTGTATGGTCCCGGCCCATTGGTTATCGTGGACAAACCTGTTAACCAGCACGTCTACTTCGATATTCTGGACAATTATGCCCTACCAACTCTGTGGCAATACTATGGAACCGAGCCTTGTTAATACTGTACCAGCAGGATAATGCACCGAGCCATGGACGAAGCAAGGACTATTACGGCATGGTTTGACCATAATTCCGTATCGTGTGGGGACTGGCCAGCACAGAACCCTGATTTTAATACCATAGAGCAGCTATGGGATGAATTAGAGAGCCGCATAAGAAGTTTGGAACCAAGTCCTACTACTAAGCAACAGTTAGCGACAGCATTATGTACTGAATGGAAGCGCATACCTATATCGCTGTGTTCCAAAACTTTGTCGAAAGCATGTCTCGAAGGCTCAGTGCACAAATTAAGGCCAAATATGGACCGACACCGTACTAATGTATGCCAATAAATGCTACTTTGTGTTTCTCTTCTAGGTGTGCGGTGACGTTTGTCAATATAGTGCATAATCTAACAACCTCACCTCCGTGCCAACTCCTTCAATAGCTGACACCACGTATTTGCAATCAAACTGAGTTAGGGATGGTTTCATGCCGACAATAAGCACACACAGACGCACACACATTTTCACTGGTCTAGCTGATGGAGCGTGGGGGTATCACTAAAGACCCGAGTGCTGTTTTCCGAAGAAACGAAGCGTTGGTCAACAGCTGCGTGACTCCGAGCTAGCGCTTGACACTCAAACGTGAAGATTTCTCATTTCTCCTCGGATGATTGGAACTTTTGGATGCAACGAGGAACGGTGTCGACTGCTGGTCACTTGCCTCTCCGTCATACCATGGACCCTGGCGAATCATTTGTCCTTTTGGAGACGTCCCTTCTCGCGATGTTGGGCCGAGGTGGGCAATTCCGCAACCTTTACCTGTTGTTGTATCAGGCAAACTTCTCCTCTGCTCTTTATCGGAGCAAAGCTTGCAGCTACTTTTCCTCTCGTTTATAGGGAAACAACTGAGCATTTATTTTTTCCGTTGATTCCAACTGTTCGATAGTGCCTCTCGCTTTTCTGTTCCCCCCATGCACACTAGAACACAAGAATATTAAGAGTACTCAAAAATGCTTCGTCGGTTCTTCAATATTACACTTGTTTGACTGTTTTTTGACCCAAACTGCAACCTCTCCCATAAATCTCTGCTGCAAATGGCGTTCCCGAGCCGCTTGTTTAGTCTGGATCCCCGACACATCGGCTGAATTACGACTGTTTCCGTTGCCTTCGGGATTTCACACGCAGCGGCAAAGCCTTTTGGGTGGTCCCTGCTTTATTTTGGGACATCTCTTTTCGTTGTTCAAAAACCCAATCAACACAAGGGAAATAATTAATTAAATCATTAACCGGTCTGATTAGCCACGCCCTTTATATTCAAAATAATGAGGGAATATTTGTAACAGTACGTATCATCATCAGCATTTAAAATGCCGCCCCGGTGGCGCACTGGTCTAAGCTACGGCCTCTGATCATTCGTCCGAAAGGGGTCCGGGTTCGAATCCCGGTGAGGCATGGATGTTGTGTTTGTCTTACGGCACTGGCTCTCTCTCTCTTCCCTGGAACCAGTGACTCTAAATTAGGGAGGGCGACTGCTTATAGCCCATTGAGTTGCTCACCATGGTCGTTAAACCTTCAATAAAAAAAATCAGCATTTAACTTCTTGTTTTTAATATTTTTAAAGGAAATAATAATGTTATCGTATGTCAACCCGAAACACGTAATCTCACATGGATCAAACTTCGTGCGTATTCTACGAGTACCGTTCTCAATGGTACGGTACTCGTAGAATGCGGACTAATGGTACGAAGCGCTGTCGTCTAACGTGGCCTAGTGGTAGGAAGCGCTCTCGTCTAACGTGGCCTAATGGTACGAAGCGCTGTCGTTTTAACTTAGCATAATAGTACGAAGCGCTGTCGTCTAACGTGGTCTAGTGGTAGGAAGCGCTGTTGTCTAACGTGGCCGAATGGTACGAAGCGCTGTCGTCAAACATAGCATAATAATATGAGGCGCTGTCGTCTAACGTGGCCTAGTGGTAAGAAGCGCTATCGTCTAACGTGGCCTAGTGGTAGGAAGTGATGTTGTCTAACGTGGCCTAGTGGTAAGAAGCTCTGTCGTCTAACGTGGCCTAGTGGTAAGAAACTCTGTTGTCTAACGTGGCCTAATGGTACGAAGCGCTGTCGTCTAACGTGGCCTAGTGGTTGGAAGCGCTGTCGTCTAACGTGGCCTAATGGTACGAAGCGCTGTCGTCTAACGTAGCATTATAGTACGAAGCGCTGTCGCCTAACGTGGCCTAGTGGTAAGAAGCGCTGTCGTCTAACGTGGCCTAATGGTACGAAGCGCTGTCGTCTAACGTGACCTAATGGTACGAAGCGCCGTCGTCTAACGTGACCTAATGGTACGAAGCGCCGTCGTCTAACGTGACCTAATGGTACGAAGCGCTGTCGTCTAACGCGGCCTAATGGTACGCAGCGCTGTCGTCTAACGTAGCATAATAGTACAAGGCGCTGCCGTCTAACGTGGCCCAGTGGTAAGAAGCGCTGTCGTCTAACGTATCCTAGTGGTACGAAGCGCTGTCGTCTAACGTGGCCTAATGGCACGAAGCGCTGTCGTCTAACATGGCCTAATGGTACGCAGCGCTGTCGTCTAACATGGCCTAATGGTACGCAGCGCTGTCGTCTAACGTAGCATAATAGTACAAGGCGCTGCCGTCTAACGTGGCCTAGTGGTAAGAAGCGCTGTCGTCTAACGTATCCTAGTGGTACGAAGCGCTGTCGTCTAACGTATCCTAGTGGTACGAAGCGCTGTCGTCTAACGTGGCCTAATGGTACGAAGCGCTGTCGTCTAACGTGGCTACAATGGTACGAAGCGCTGTAGTCTAACGTGGCCTAGCGGTGGAAGCGCTGTCGTCTAACCATACGTTCGAGATGGGCTTGGGCCAGAATCACGGACGGGGCATGGATGGCAAAGAATATCTAACGGAGAGGAAGTTAAGGATAGGCGAGACGTAACAAGCGCCGACATATCCTGGATTACAAGATGCAGTGAGCAGACTGCCCATGCGTAATTGTGTTGACTTCAATTCCGGCAAAATACAGTTAGCCGAGCTACTCACAACACGTGATTGTTATCTACTCGGTAGCATAATCACTGCGCAAATCAGATATGTTAGTTTTCTTGCGCCAATCGGATTAGTTAAGGCTTTTGCTTGCTCTCCAGTTTTCAGAAACATTTTCAGAAATGCCAAATACTGGGGATTGTCTGCATTTTGTACGGATTCTTAGGCCTAACTATAATACTTGCTCAAATTTAATTTAAATAGTAATATTAATTGCTATTGCATATTTGTTTCACCAAAATAAAAGAAGGTCAGGATATCAGAAAACAACAACAAAAAACTGCTCTAAGCAAATAGTCATCAGATCGAAGAAAACCATCGTGGATCACAGAAAAGCTACGCTGCCGTAGTCCCCTAACACATATGGCTCCTGAATGTTTGCTTTCCGACAGAGCACATAAGCCAACAAGACGTGGAGGCGCTGTTACCGCCAATTTTACGTTATCTCAACGGGAATTGACGTTCTTCACGCGAAGCTTTATATTCTTTGCGGATGGTGTGCTTGTCTTGTGGTACCGTCTCTTTCCCCTCCCGGGATACAGTGACCCCAAATCAGGGACGCAAGGCTACTTATAGTCCATTAAGTTGCTCACGCCGGTCGTCAACCCCCCAACGAAAAAAACAAAAAAACAAACATGCCCAAAGTTATTACTTCCTTAAGGTTCTGAAACTGTCTTTCACACAGCTGTGTCCGGTTCGAGTCCGAAGCTTCATATGCTCGAGGGAGTAGGTAAACCACGAAAGAGAATCGGAAAAAAAAATACATGGGATCCTCTGAGCTGAGTTCCGGTAACAGTCACGAATCCATTGTGTTATTGCTTCATGTTCCTGTAAATACGAGTACACTGCTGTCTGTTGGAAATTCAACACCAAGCAAGAACAGCAATTTTGGAGTGAGATTTATGAGTACATTACTTATGATTCAAGACATAAGTGATAAGTAAAGAGATGTAAGTGATATGGAACACACAGTACTCAGTACCTTGTGTACCCACCACGAGCGGCGATAATGGCTCGTACTCATAGTGGCGTCGACTGGAAGAAGTTCTGGATGTCGCATTGCAGGAAGGTCATTCCATGCTGTCTCGATTCGTACTCAAAGTACATCTTCGGCAGCCGACGGAGGAGCCTGACCGTCCATGAGTTGAGCGACCATATCCCACACTTGTTCACTGGGCGACAAATCAGGTGAACGCGCGGGCCGAGAAAGACGTGGCACATGTCGGGCATACAGAAGACGGTATGGTCGGGCATTGTCCTGTTGAAAGATGGCACCCGGGGATTGTCTGCAGATATGTCAGCCTCTCCAAGTTTCGTGATGTACCGCTGGATGGTCATGGTTACTGCAATGTGTAGGAGTAAATGGAATACAAGAGTACCCTATACCTGAACGCCCGCTGTCGGGCCCGCGTGACCCTCCATAATACATGCCTCCAGCAGTCGTTCGTCATGGTGTCACCCTGCAAGCATACGCCCATAGTGGGTTATTATGTTGAACCGTGACTCGTCGGAAATCACTACGCTCTGCTATTCTGCACGCCAGTGTATGCGTTATTGGACCCATTGCAGCCGCTAATGTCTGTGGTTTAAGGTCAATGTAAATCACAACAAAGGACGGCTTATGCCCAGCCCTCTCTGAACAAACGGCATCGGACGGAGTTTGCAGACAACTCTTGATGAAATACAGACCTCCACTCTTACGGTAATTTTGGGGATGTGGCTGTTCAGTACGCTAACTTCGTACGGTGTAGATGACGGGTTTCCGTCGCTGGGCTCCAAACTACTCAGCACGGTGCGTTAGACTGTATTCGGATCACTCTGCTCTCGTTTCTTCCAACACGAGTGGAGATGTCACGGAAGAAAAGTCCGCCATTTCGTAGTTCAACACATCGTCCTCGCTCTAAGTCCGTCAGTTGTACGTACGGGGCTCGTCTGTCGCCGACGCGGTATACTCAGTTACTACCACTACTTTGCTGCCACGATTCCTCCGAATCGATTATGGGAACTTGAGCTGTGGCTCCTGCTTTTATACCTTCTGTGGGACAGCTTCGAGAGCGTGGCTGGCAGAAATCATTTGTATGTACGCTACTGTTGCGATCGTTCGACCTCATCACGTGGCATACCCATCTTGCCAGTTTCAGTCTGATCGCACACGTTTCTTCTGGTCTGCGTTTTCAACAAACAGCAGTGTAATACAGGGTGGCTCACTCGGGACTGAACACCTATTACGTGGAATATATGAGATGGGGAATATACGATGAGCGTGAAACCCGAACGGAGCGGTTCTTTATTCCCTGACGAAGCAGCCGATATGCATTACCTGTGAATAAAATGTCTCCTCGGCAGCTGGGTGGGTGATTCACTCGGGACTGAACACCTATTATGTGGAATATATGAGATGGGGAATATTCGATGAGCGTGAAACCCGAACGGAGCGGTTCTTTATTTCCTGACGAAGCAGCCGACATGCATTACCTGTGAATAAAATGTCTCCCCGCTAGCTGGGTGGGTGATTCACTCGGGACTGAACACCTATTATGTGGAATATATGAGATGGGGAATATACGATGAGCGTGAAACCCGAACGGAGCGGTTCTTTATTTCCTGACGAAGCAGCCGACATGCATTACCTGTGAATAAAATGTCTCCTCGGCAGCTGGGTGGGTGATTCACTCGGGACTGAACATCTATTATGTGGAATATATGAGATGGGGATTATACGATGAGCGTGAAACCCGAACGGAGCGGTTCTTTATTCCCTGACGAGGCAGTCAACATGCATCACCTGTGAATAAAATGTCTCCCCGACAACTGGGTGGCGCAGCACTGACGCGCCATTTGTCTAGTAGTGGTGAGAAAATAGCGTGTCACCGCACACAGTTTAAGCAAGGACGTCAATTGAAGAGCGTGTGTTCATTGTGCGTCAGTACTGGGTAACCGGTTCCTTTAACCCTTTAACGACCATAATGCCCAAAACGCCCGTGAATACAAACGGATAACCACCCGAAACGCCTGCCTAGAGTGAGTCAGATTTCCTACCCTTGCTTGTTCTTCAAATTTTCTCGACCTATGAGGTATCAGCAGGAGTCTCTCTCAGTCACTATTGTTGTTATTAAACAAAGAAGTGAACCAACAGACAGTTTCGGGCGTTATGGTATTTGAAGTGATAAGATTTTTGGGTCATGGTCGTTAAAGGGTTAAAAAAATGTCAATAAGGAGTTTTTGAAGAAATTTGGTGGTCGTAAACCTCACACCAGAGCCACCATTTCGAAATTGGCGAAGGAGCTGGAGAGAATGGGAAGCTTGGTGGATTGGCATACAGGCGGACGACTCAAGATGGCGGAGGACACAATAAAGGATGTGAAGCAGTGGTTATTGGCATCGCCACGAAAATCTATTCGGCGGCTACCCCAAGAGACTGGACGATCGTATTCGACATGTAAAAGAGCAACCGAACAGGCGCCACCGGATTTTGCAAAGCGAGTAGCATGTTGTCAATGGTTCGCCAAATTTTTCGCCTCAGATGCCGCCCTATTGGACATAAATGGGTTATTGACGAAGCATGGTTCCATTTATCCGGCTATTTAAACTCTCAACATACACGGGTGCGGGCCAGTGATAATCCCCACGCCATCCATGAAGAGCCATTGCATCCAGTGAAAATCGGTGTCTGGTGTATGGCGTCTCGACGCTGTATCGTTAGGCCAATCTTTTTTAAAGAACCAATGTATGTTTTACATGGCTCAAGGTACGTTTCACATTAATTCCCTTCAAATGTGGCTTTTTAATTTTGAGTTAATTAAAAATAATAAGTGTTCAGTTCCGAGTGAATAAGATCTTTTGACCAACCCGATCGATCTAAAATGTTTTTTTCTTTTAGTTTTTTTTTTTTTTTTGGGTGGAGGTTTAACGACCACCGTGAGCAACTCCATGGGCTATAAGCAGGCTCCCCTCCCTAATTTAGGGTCATTGGTTCAAGGGAAGGGAGAGAGACTGTGCCGTGAGACAAACACAACATCCATGCCTCACCGGAATTCGAACCCGGACCGCTTTCGGACGAATGATCAGAGGCCATCGCTTAGACCTCTGCGCCACTGGGGCGGCGCAAATACAGGTTGTAACGTATACTCTATATTCACTTTCCTTTTGATTTTACTATCTCTGGTTATTTTATTTTACTATGTAAATTATCTTCCTACTGAACGGAATATTATTTCACCCGCTGAATGAGATCTGGCAATGAGTGTAAGTCATGACGTGGTGGTAGCTCGTATATAGGCGCGTTCATCGAGACGAGTAGTGTTGTGTTGTAGAGAGGTTGCGTTGTGTGTGTTGTAGAGAGGTTGCGTTGTGTTGTGTTGTAGAGAGGTTGCGTTGTGTTGGAGTTGTGTGCGTACTAGAAGAGGAAAGTTTATTCATTATTATGTACAAGATATATGAGTGCCTTAGTTGACCACGAGTCTAGGAAATAAATAGTTGTTCAGTAAGTTCAGTCTTTCTCAATTCTTAGTTTTGTCAGACCTCTGTCTGGCTGTTAGGTTTATGACTTTGATTACTTAATATAAATAACCAGCGTTGAGACTTTGTTTAAGTTCATAATTAACGAGTAACAACACCCTTTTGGGAATTCATTATTTTGAAGCTTAGAGGCATTATTCATTCATAATAATTAGCTTAGCAAAAAGGAGTATTAAAGCTAATACATTATAAGGTTTGCTGGTGGCTTGTTTATTTACATATCGTATACTTGTGGATACAAACACTACCGTGCCGCAATTTTATTTCCAACGACTTAGTTTATGCAGGCAACACCATCGCCTTCACTCCTCTTGGGTATCCTCCCATGTTTTGTTAAAATCAATTCACAGAAAATATTTGGACTTGACGTAAAACCTACGACGGAAGTGAAACTGTTGGTAACTTCGCAAATAATTATTAATCTGCTATTGAAATTGCTGTCATATCTACTCCTTGCCAACTGATTGGTTTCTGTAGCATAAGCCGTTTTAAATGCGAAACGCCCGCACGGAATTCCCGAGCTCTGCATTTCAAGGCAGTGTATCTAACCCACTATATGAAAACGGGATTAACGAGGTCCCCAAAGCTTAATTGAAAATGCGTCTGTGGGCAAGAGTTCGCGGTAAATGTTGCTTCTCTGTAATTGATCAATGGTGCTGCAGAGAATTTGCTAACTTTTAATCAAGTTGTTAAAACGTTCGTCGGTCGTCGCATTTTGAAGAACAAATAATTTATTGGTATTTGAAAGAAAAAGCGTTTGTGCCGTAAACTGTATCGTAATTCCGTGTACTGCAGTAACACTATAACGTTATTTGCGACAGCCAGGTTTCATGACGCTTTGGAAATAATATGGTACGTTCAGGAACTGATTGTCCCACCCGCATACCGGGATATTTCCAAATGGACCACTAGCGAAAGGGCCCACTATTTCTAGATCCTCTTTGTCTGGATTGCTCGGAATGAAGGAATAATTATTTTGGTACTTATGAAGAAGAATCATAAACTTCGTTTGAGATTTATATTATTTGTCGAAAACGTTATTGCTTTAAAAAACAATTAGCGCATCTATCTATCTAGATATATATATATATAGGTAATAATTAAAAATTATTCGCACGACATAGTCATTTGAGTATCACGCTGTCTCCGTACGATATGAAAAACCCAGCTTTCAAAATTGCAAATGAAAACCATATTTATTTACAAGTCTAAAAGTCAGTTAAAAAAGACAAGATCTTTCGGAGCTCACTAGGCTCCATCATCATCTTCAGGTCAAGTGCCGACAAGACACCTGGGGAGCTTACATTATAAGCGCCTGCGGTAGACCCACAATACATCTGGTCGCCAGCCTCACCTTTCGATGATGCCAGTTTGATAAGGTTAAAGTTCAAAAATCGATGGAAATCAAAATGATTCCTCACCTTCAGACTGTCGCTCCGATGGTTCAATCAAACGTCTCCACTGACGGGGCACAAATGACGGAAGTTCCAATCCTCATCCCCCTTTTCATCTTGAAAATGCCCTGTGTCAAACACCCTTCTCTGTGGTGGTTTGAAAATCCTGTCTACGTGTGTGAGTCGAGTTCGTCTCATATCATTTACTGGGGCGATTTTAAAGTTCACTGGGGATGTTTTCTCAATTACTCTGAAAGGTCCTATAGAAGGTTTTGCCAACTTTCGCGACCTTGTTTTGGATGCTGATGGGTCGTGCTGGTACACTATGTCCCCAATCTTGATCTGTTTGTCTACAGCCGACTTTGCTCGATATTCCCTGGAAGCTTGGGCTGCCTCTTCCAGATTATCCTTGACAATTTTATACGCTTCTTGCATCCTCGTGACTAAGCTCTCGGCGTAGCTCTGGGATTCAGCGTAGCTAAAAGAGATTTCCTCATTCAACAACTGTCCTGGCATGTTCAGATCTCTTCCGAACATGAGAAAGTTGGGTGTTTCTTTAGTAGCACTGTGTGTCGCGCTTCTGTAGGACATGGCCACAAATTCTGTATACTTGTCCCAATCCTTTCCCTTAGGGGAACAATAAATTGCTAAAGAGTGCATTATTGTCTGAATTTGTCTTTCGGCTTGTCCGTCTGTCTGTGCATGGTGTGGAGATGTATTCAGTTTTTTGATGCCAAACTTACGGTACAACTCGGTCATTAAATCGGACAAAAAATTTGTTCCTCTGTCCGTGAGTAACAGATGTGGGACACCGTGACACGCTATCACGTTAGAAGCAAATTTTTCGGCAATTTCTGCAGATCGCATAGTCTTTAATGGAATCAGCTCGATGTACTTAGTGAATGAGTCGGTGACAACCAATAAATATTTATTTCCATCCTCTGTCAGTGGAAGAGGTCCAGCGATATCCATCGAAATTTTGGACCATGGGACAGATACAATTTCCGGGGTAATTAGACCCGCTTTTTGCTTCTTTTTGAAACCACGACGTTTCAGGCATTGTTCGCAACTCGCCGTGTAGTTCTTGATATCTGAGAACATGTTAATCCAAAAGTATTTCTGTTTAATTCTCCCAAGGGTCTTTTCAAAACCGAAGTGACCGGCGCATAGTCCGTCATGTTCTGATTTCATCACTTCTGATTTTAACTTATCAGGTATCACTAACTGTTCTGCGATCAATTTCCGTGGGCTGTTTTTTTGCTGGTAAGGCAAAATGAAATAAAAGGTCGTCTCTCATAAAATAGGTGTCAGTAATTTTGTCGACTGCTGAATAATCACGCCCTTCAAGACAATCAATTACTTCAGCTAATTTAGGATCTGTTCTTTGTGCTGATTTCAGAGTTTTGTTATTAAGTGGTACAACTGCGACTGTATCATTGGCTTCCACTGCTGCAATGTGCCTAGATAGCACGTCGGCGTTTGTGTTTTTCTTTCCTGGTCGATATTGCACATCGAAGTTATACTCCGACAGACTAAGATTCCATCTGACCAGTCTAGAATTAGGAGTTTTCAAATTCATAAGCCACTTTAGAAGTCTATGGTCGGTAATAACCGTAAACTGCTGACCTACCAAATATTCGCGCCAATGGGTGATGGATGATACTATTGCCAGTGCTTCCTGTTCTGTCGTGCTGTAATTTTTCTCAGCTGGATTAAGTTTCCTGCTAAAGTAAGCGATGGGATGTCTGTGTCCTTCGTCATCCTCCTGCTCGAGAATACCGGCAATCGCTACTTTGGAGGCGTCTGTGGTGACGAAAAATTTCTTGCTGAAATCAGGAAATATTAATAGTGGCTCACTCACTAGTGCATGTTTCAGCTCTTGAAAAGATTTCTCGCAGTGTTCGTCCCAAATGAATTTCACGTTTCTCCTAGTAAGGTTTGTTAGCGGTAAGGCAATGGACGAAAAATCTTTGATGTGGCGCCTATAATATCCTGCCATTCCAAGGAATGCTCGAACATGTTTCACTTTCCGTGGAGTAGGGAATTCCCGAACAGCTTCCACGTTCTGTGGGTTAGGTCTAATGCCCTGACAATCTAAAAGGTGCCCTAGGTATGTCACTTCTTCCGCCAAAAATTCACACTTACTGGGCTTAATTTTTAGATGGTGCTTCCTTAATCTCTGAAAAATTAATTCCAATTTCTCAAGGTGTTCAGATAATGTCCTGGAGGCACACAAGATGTCATCCACATATACCAAAATGCCATCATCTCTTTTGTCCATAAATAGAGAATCAAGTGCTCTTTCAAATGTTGCCGGACTGTTGCAAAGTCCAAAGGCAAGCGATTCCACTGGAAATGTCCGAATTCGCATGAGAAAGCAGTTTTATGCCTATCCTGTTCTCTAACTTTAATTTGGTGATAACCAGCCAAAAGGTCAATTTTTGAAAAATACTTGCATCCATGCAGTAAGGATAAAGTTTGCTGGATTCGGGGAACAGGGTAGCTATCCTTTCGGGTAATTTCATTTAATTTTCGAAAATCAATACAGAAACGATAAGACTTTCCGCGTCTCACGAGAACAATAGGAAAGCTGTAGGGACTATCTGATTTTGATATGATTCCTCCGTCAAGTAATTCGTTTACCTGAGCTTTTACTTCGGGTCTTAGGGCATGTGGTACAGTATACTGACGCAACTTAATAGGTTTATCATCCGTGAGATGAATTTCATGCTCTGTAAGATCCGTACCTTCTAAGTCTAAAGAATTCCGTGCAAAAACATCAGAATATTTCTGCAATAAATTTAGCATTTTCTCTCGTTCGCTAAATTCCAGGTGGTCTAATTTAAAATCTTCCACAGAGATAGGTTGAGATTTTCGGATGTTCCTTGCGAACAACGCTTAACTTCCACTGGTTCTGCCTGAAAGAGTTTCGTATGTTTATTTAGCCAAATTGGTGAATCACTGTGGTTAGCTGCTCTTACATCATACAGTCCGCTTGCCGAAACATTATTAACTGAACGTGCTAACAGTAACCTATTTCTGCGTGCTCTCGGTAATGGCTCGAACATAATACTTCCTTCTGTTTTCCCCACTGAGGGTTTACTAAGCGCCACTTGGAGAAAAGTTTCGCTGTTGGGGGAATGCAAGTTTTACGAGTCAGTGCTGCTATCCTGGGGTGTCTGTTGGAAACATCATTACCTCTCCGCTCCTGTGGGGTGGGTGGCTGAGATGGGGGTCAGGGAAGTAAAGCTGGTTTGTATCTGCTTCGAACGTAAGACGGTGGTTTCGTAAAGCATCTATTCCCAACAAAGCTGAGTAATTTTGACTCAGGGATTTTTTGTCACAAATGCCTTGACCCATATGTCTCTTCCCTTAATTCGCAGATTTACCTCGTAGCAACCCAGCGTTTGAATCACTTCTCCTGTGATGCTTTTGATTTTTACATTTAAATCAACAGATTTTAACTTTCTGCGAAATTTTAATCTACGATAAGCATCGTTAGCTAATAAAGTGACTGATGACCCTGTGTCAATTAGCACTTTAATTTTATCCCCATCCAGATCCGCATTAATGATTGGTAAATCATTCCCATTTTTCATAGACACGTACCGCACTTTAGAGGGTTTTAAATATTTCTGAGCCGCACTACCTCTCACAGTTCGACTCCGATTCAGTTTAACTGTTTGTTCTTACGCTCGGGTCCTTGAGCACTAAACTTTCCTGTTGATTGATAATGAGTATCTCTGTCGTTGTTATTCCTAAACCTCTGTTTCGGTGTTGTTTCTGCCCTATCCCTATTTCGACCGTTATTCGGGCATAGCCTGATCACATGACCTTCCTGTCTGCACCCGTAGCACATAATCCTGTTGCTCCTGTACTGCGCTTGCTGGTTCTCAGCGCGCGAGCGATTTCGAGTACCCGATTCTCTGCGTTCATTATTATTTGCCCCATACTGTCGAACGAGTTCGAGTCCAGATGACTGAAACCTGGGTAACTGCAAACTTTCTTCCTCTCTGGAGTTTCTTTCTCGTCTCCGATTTTCGCTTTCCTGAAAATTTACGGCTAACTGACCCACTGATCTTTCCGTCGCTTCCATTCGTGTCATCATCTCTTCCAAAGTACGCGCTAATAAATCAGATCCTGGGTTTGTTTCCGATCTCTCTACTGCATTTACTGATGCTTTCTTACTTATGAGCGCCAAATTATCTTCTTCCTGAATTGCTGTGAGAATAGCAGCGTCTAGAGTTTCTGGGCACTTCGTTAAAACCCAGCGCCTGATAGATTCGGATAAACCAGATACAAACTGACACATCACTGTCTGATCCCTATGCTGCCTGATGTCTTCTGACATATCAGTTGTATGACCAAAATATTTTGCCGCTGCACTTTTGAGTCGCGTTGCATACTGTCTTACATCTTGTCCCGGCATTTGAACACAACTCATGAATTGTTTCATACGGGTAATAAGAGGTTCTTCCGCTTGGAAACGATCGATCACTAGACGTTTAAAATTTTCATAATTTCCTTCTAATCTCAGCTCATCACTATCTGACAAAAATTCTGCAGCCCTTTCCCTGAATTTCGACTTTACTACTGCCAATTTTGTTTGTTCGCTCCATCTCCCTACTGTAGCTACGTTTTCTACATCTTGAAAAAAATGTTTGGCACGATATAGAGGATCTGTGCCTGTAAAATATCTGAGCATATTAATGCATCCTGCTATCTGTTCGCCGCCGTACATTAACATACCTGGAGCTGTCATTCTAGTCTCTGACACTCCTGCGATACTTGTTACTGAATTACTAGTTACCAGATCAGTTGATTCTCCTGTGGGAATGCTATGTTCCTCCCCATCATGATGATCAGAATCATCTGAGTCAGTAGGTTTGGTGTTCGGCTTCTCTCCTTTATTTGCCATATTTAAATACACTTAACCTAAGGCAGTCTTTTACACACAAAATGCTTAAGGCTTACAATACTTATGATATGCTAAAATATGCTCGTACTGAAATAAATTTGATATGGCAGTCAATTCGCAATATTCCGAACGTTTGTGTGTGTTGCTCTGCTTTGGAGGTACAAACAAGTAAGAATCCTGGTCATCGGAACCAATTGTTGGATCTTACCTTTACAGGCTGATGTGGCCGCGGCACCAGGTGAAGTATCGCCTGCAGTGAAGCACCCGATATCTCCACCGAAAAAAAAATAAACATCTAAATAAAAAAACACTAAGGAAAATTTTGTCAAAAATTTTGCTCTCCTCCTCTGCTGCTAGGGGCTAGCAAGGAGTGTTCCTACTTGCGTTGACAACCGAAAATTCTGCAACAACAAATTAATTATCTGATTTCAATAATTAATAATGACCTCCCATAATTAATTATAACAAATTAATTATTAACTTCCCGCAAAACCCGTACCGCGATTGGGCGTGGATGCCTGGATTTAACTCCAGCACGTCCCAATCTACCGAAAATCACAGCAACGCACACACACACTCGAAAAGATACCCAACGCTCATTTCACGTACGCTTGACATTTAATATCCACCGTTATATTATATGCACTGCCACCTTTATCCATGATGTGGCACAAAAATCTGCTGAGATGAATGTATGGTGGGCTGCTCTATCGGCAGCTTAATTATGCACAATGATTTAAACACTTTATCACTGATTAAACGATACCACTGAGTTATCTAACTCTGATTTAACAATTAACACTGATTCAAACACTGTTCAATGATGAAATTCTAGTATGCACAATAAACAAATAGAGCAGAAGGAAACATATGTGAGAGATTACCCAAAACATTTGAATACACACTTTAAGAACGATAATTGAGTACGAGCGTGGGTACCAGCAATTAAAATGATACAGTAATTATCATGACTGCCGCAGTTTAATTATAAGCTATATATAACTATACCATTACACACACCTGCATAGGCTTGATGCCAAATTAGCAGGGAAGAGCTCTTAAAACTTATGGCCATAACACAAATAAAAATCACGAATAAAATGTGTTGGAGGCCTCCGCTGTCGTGCGTACTCCCTTTCACAGGGGACAGAGTTCTATATGCTGTTCACTGTCCGACGGCACTTGTAAGTCGTGAGCAAATGTTCGTATAAAGACCACATACCTTGGCAACCGTTGTCTGAGGTCCTCAGCGCAGAGAAGTGACAAGAAATATCCTGCCTGTTTTGGTATATAGACAGCCTAGGCAAAAGTGCACTAATGTCGACCTAGTATCGGTCGAGAAGTCCAAAGGACTGAGATGTCCTCGTTTAAGAGGGGATCATTCATAGCCCTCCTTACATGCTTCTCTCTTCTTTTTCCGAGCTCTCCCAGCGGTCAGCTCTCAGGCCTAGGTTCCATGCAGCTCGCTGGTGCTGTTCTCGTGCGTGTGTCTGGCTTTGCCACCGTCCTGAGAATGCCACGCCGCTTGTTTTTCTCTTCTCCTCGTTTCTCTCCTCTTTGTCCTGTCACAGGGCTTCTCTTAGCCACTTGAAAAGGGATTTATCACCTTGTTTTCAGCTGTGGGTGGTAGTCGGTTCTCCCTTATCTCGTTCAGTTCGGAGAAAAATGCAACCAACAGAATGTCTTTTGGCTTCCAGAGGGAATTTTGGGGGGTGAGTTTTGCAGACTTTCGTTAGAGTTGAAAATGCACAAGACTGTTGCTATGAGTCCGAAATAGAGATGGTCTGTCGCCATGTGGCCTTTCACAATTCTCGTTTGCCAGAAGGCTACGAATTATGCACTTATCAAATAATGAACAAATTTTAACAATGGCAGTGATGAACAAATTAGAGGATCAATTACCGTAATTAATTATAACTATGAGTGCTGCCTTGCAGTTACATCGAAACACAAATTTACCGCATAAATGAAATATAAAAATTTTCCACAAGTTAGGCTGCACCCTATAACAACAGCAATGCATACGTTTTCCAACATATAAGAAATCATTACTCAAGTTATGAGGATAATGGCTGTAGAATAAATATCGCTCCTATGTCCTGACCTTTGACCCCACTTCACCCATTTTCAATATGGTATATCCCCAGGTAGTCCCCTACGACATACTAAAATTTCATCTAAATCGAACCATATTTACGCAAGTTATGACGCATAAGGGCAATGGTATGCATCTCGCTTCTATGTCCTGACCTTTGGCCCCATTTCACCCGTTTTCAACAGGGTTCGTTCCCAGGTGGTCCTCTACCACATACTAAAATTTATTCGACATCGGACCATATTTACGTGAGTTATGACGCATAAGGGCAATGGAATGGATCTCGCTCCTATGCCGTGACCTTTGACCCCATTTGTTCCATTTTCAATAAGGTTCGTCCCCAGGTGATCCCCTACCACATACTAAAATTTCATTGAAATCGAACCATTTTTACGCTAGTTATCGTGATTAGAGACAGACAGACGGACGGACGGACAAAGCCGGAGCATATACGCTTCTTCAACCTACGGTTGGAAAGCGTAAAAAACGAAAGTTTTCCGGGAGCTCCATTATTCAGCCTCGTTTATCGCGACATTTTGTCTTCGGTTCGAACGATGTCTCAACAGGATGATTGACCGGAATGAACGGCGTGGAGAGCTATTAGCAGGCTGGAAGAAGGCCGGACACAGCGAGTGGTAGCAGAAGCCATTGGAGTGTCACGAAGTGTCATTTCCCGATTGTGGACACTATTCCAGGACACAGAAACTGTTTGAAGAAGGCAAGGTCAATGCCTTTCACGGGCAACTACAGCAAAGGACAACGGTTATGCATTATAAATGGCCCGTCGGAACTGGCTGAAAAATATTACTCAGCTCCAGCGAGACATTCTCTTTTTTGTCCGATTTCATTTTCCTGAAAATATTTTTCTGAAGAAATATTTTGGTGTCGAAAACGATTCAAAAGACGTGCGCCACCAAGAATTCGACCTCATCTTTCTTGTAATAATCCTTTCAAGCATATAATTAAACGTACAAATTTGTGAATCAACTCTTGATCATTTTTGAGAATCAGTGTTTCATGTCATTTCATACGTTTGCCAAAGAATTACGAATAGGCAAGTACTGTGACGAGAAATTCGTTGATAGGTCTGAATGAAAGACCTCTCATGCTTTTATGCTGACACTGCTTTTACGTTAACGCACGGGAGCTCTGACGCTTTTGGTTTTTACTCGATAGGCACATGAATGAATGTTCGAAATATGGGAGTGTCTTCCTTCATTTTGAAAGCATACACCATATCTTTTTTCCCGCTTTTCGAGGAACAAATCTACACATATAGACCACTGAATTGGAAACTTTTATTCAATCCCGAGTTGGATCTCCTTTAGCCTGAATTATAGCACGTATGTGGTTTGGCATAAATTCCACAAGTTGTTGGGGTACATATACGTCTACAGCAGTCCAGGCGTTTATCAGACAGTACTTTAACCGGCTCAGATTTGACGGAAGAGGATTTTTGCTTCTGGATCTACTTTTCTAACCTGTTCCACACATTTCCAATGGGGTTCAGATACCGGCTTTGTGGTGGCCAGAGAAGATAGTGGAATTCGCTGTTATGCTCGTTGAACCGCTGATGTACATACCTTGCGCAATGGACAGTAGTATTGTCGTACATAAAACAGCCGTCACCTGCTGGATAAAAAGTCAACATTGCAGGATCGACTTGATCGGTACTAATATTCTGCAAATCCTTGGAGGACAACCTACCTTCCAGTAATATCAGGCGACCCGTTCCGTACCAACACAACTTCCTCCACACCATAATACCACTTCCGGTACTTTGAGTTATGTTTTCAAGGCAAGGTAGGACCATTGCTTCATGAAGCTCTAGCCACACTCTCTGCCAAGCATCGGTACAGAGCAAGGTGTACCGCCATCGTCGGAACACGTGACTTTTTTCCATTGTCCAGTCACGGTGTTCCTGACACCGCTGTAGACGAACTTACCGGTTCTGGCGCTCGATCTTTCTAAGACGGCACAGATCCCTGCTTGTCTTAGAAAGATCGAGTGCCAAACCACGCTGCCTAGTTTATGCAGGCCTAGTTTGAGGAACAAGAAATCCGAGTATTGGCCTGGTTGTCATAAGTCCTGATCTAAATCTAATAAAACTTCCGTGGCACGAACTTCAACGCCAAATAGGTCTTACTTAGGGGGAAGTTGTTTTCTACTTTAGCGAATTCGCCAAGTCTGGTTTGTCGATTGAAATAGTTCAACTGCATCATAATCTAACAATATGTTATTGTTGCCAAATTTGTTAAAGCATTGTAGCAGGAACAGGGTCTTCCAAAGTTAAAGTATGAAACTACATAAAAAAAATTACAAGAAGTAGTAAATCTCTTGTACATTTTATGGAAACAGTGCACTATATTAGTGTGAAAATACACAGTCGTATCAGAATAATATGACCACCTACCTGATAATGGGAATAACCATCCTTGGCCCGGATGACAGCTACGAGACGGCGTGGGATAAATGCAATGAGGCCCTGGAAGGTTACCCGAGGCACACGTACCCATTCGGACTGCAACAGAGCACGAAAGTCCTGGAGAGAACGTGGCTGTGAATCGGCACGTCGAACCTGCCGATCCAGATAGTTCAACGACTGCTCTACGGTATTGAGGTTATGCGATTTCGCATGCCAAGGAAGAACGGAGACATCGCTGTCATGTTCCTGAAACTAGTCACGCACCCCCTTTGCGACGTGGCTTTGCGCATTGTCTTGTTAGTAGCCAGTATCACCACCAGGGTAAACATCCAACATGAAGGGATGCATGGGGTCAGTGAGCACGGGCAAGTAGCCATTGGCGTTCAAGGATCCATCCAGTGGTACCAGCAGTCTCATGGAATACCAGGAAAATATCTCCCAGACATGCGCACTGCCAACGCTACTTGACCGACAAGCGTGTCCGGGTGTTGGTTCTCGTGTGTCTGACGTCATAACCGCCACCGCCCGTCACTTCTGTGAAGTAGAAACCTCGATTAGTCAGAGAAGGTAACCTTTTATCCATTCTTCCACTGTCCGATGACGGTAGTCCCATTCAAACTGTAGGCGTCGTTGCCGTTGGATCTGGGTTAGCATGGGCGCCTTGACTCAGCGTCGACCCCTGAGACGAATGCGTAACAGAGTTCGCTCTACTGTTATCGGAGACACGTGCCCCAGTGTTCATTTGCGGAGTCAATTGCTGCACGATTGCCCTTTACCAGTCGACGGAGGCGATGTTCTCCTGTGGGATTGATGGCCTTTGGGGCTCCACAGTTATGACATCAGAAGGTACTCGGTGTGCCAGAGGGGCATTCTTGGTACAACCGTACTGTAGCACCTCGCGAACAGCTCACGGAGCCTCCTGTTTCTGAGATGCTTTCATCCTTAACGCAGCAGCCGAAGATCATTCCTTTTTGAACGCCCGTCAAATCACTACCTCTTCCCATTGTGCTCACGTCACGCACCATGGCTCAACTTTCCTGGCCGACCGCTTATATCTCCGTGTGGTTGACCTTGTTACGTGCAGTCTGTGACGCGCCTGGGCGGGTACACTGCGATTCCGGGGGTGGTGATATTATTCAGGTACGACCGTGTATATTAGTGTGCAAACAATGTAGTAAATCAAACTGAGGTGATTTTATGTAATAATGAAGTTTTTGTTGTATACATGGCTGTTCAAAACATTATATGTGCAAATTGTAGAAGTGAGGGATTATATGTTATGTATGCTTCATTATAGAATTTACCAACTTCGTTTTTTCAATACAATACAGATACAGTATTAATAAAAAAAATCTTTACTATCTAATAATATTTAAAAATTAGGATGTAATAACACAATATATAAGTTACAAAGTAAAAGCTGCTATTTGCAATTTTGAAATAGATATAGCAAACCAATTATTCCAATCAAATCAAACCCAGTTCACGTCCACCTTTGTCCTAATTGAGTAAGTGATGCTGTTTTTGGTAAGGCTTCAAATCCGGATTGTTATTCATTTAGAATCTCAAATATTTGACCCTTCTCACCTTGGGGAAAAATTTCACCCATGAACAAGCTACAAACAGCTACCAGTGTAATGTAATATGCGCTTCGATGACCCTGTGCACGTGACGTCATTCTAGAATTTGGCTAACAGTTACACTGCCATATAATCCAGCATTTTTCAAAGCTAAAACTATTCCGCTTCCTTCTATTCACTTTCCTAGACATCTCAAACTGGCAATAACGACATTCATAGTCCGTAGCCGAGTGATCCAGAATTTCTTGTGGTCTTTCAACTTAACTGTTCGGTCATATAGGTCGCCGTCAAGAGTAATTAATGCTCTGCATCCTACATCATTTACAATGATCTTCCGTGCATTTGTCAGGATTGTCTTCAAAACTCATAAATCTGTTGGACTGCAGTTATAGAGTAGAGCAACAATTCTAATATCATACTGGCCAACTGGATTTCAAATTCGTGAATAGAAAGCTGCCCACGCCGCTACTCTTCCAGGTAATTTCTGTTTCTGTAATGAAGACACTTCAATATTGACATGATAGATGTTTTCATATACAGGTTGGAATTATTGTCATCAGTAACTTGTTCCGCAGTTACATCTAAATAATCCAAATTATCAAGTGCTTCGTGGGCAACATCTTCAGACTGAGATGCGATATTTGCTGTGGTAATGGCAGAAACCACTAGTAGCAGCAGTCAAGTGAAGTTTAATTCATCCATATTTCTTGATATTCTTGCAGTTGTCCAAAACGGATAGGAGAATTATTTCCGGATTTTCATGTTTGGTGCAGCATTCATAAGTTACTCTGACATCTGCAGGCAACGATCAGGTATCCGTTTTTTCGAATGACATAATACAAGGGGCATAGGGGCATCCTGAAAGTAATGCCTCTTCCTTAATAACATTTGAAATTCTGAAGTAATGTTAATGAAACTGCACTGACATGTGTGTTATGATATATTACCAATGTGCGAATATTTTTTTCAGAATCGGAAGTAAAGATCATAAATGACAGAGAAAAGCAGCGAGCCGTAATTCAATTCCTGGAAAACGAGGGATGTGAGGGTTCAGAAATCCACAGAAAACTCCTGGCGGTGTATGGAGTTCAACAATAAATTTTATTCAAAAAAGGATGACACAAGCCCACCCCTGACGGGGAAAACAATAAAAACAATGAATGACAATATTTACATGAATGCGTGTTCAAGATAAGATAATGATACAGATATAGAACAAATAACAAACATGCAGACAAAATGGCCCGGATACAATCCGGAGTGAAAAATACAAGAACACTATAAAGTCACAGGGGCAAACCCCTTTAAAATCTGTTAGTGCAAAACAAGCGTGGGAGCAACGAAGAGATCAACAGAATTAATTGAATCTTTTGAGGCATCACACAATAAATACAAATTAGGAAAAGTCCAACTCATTAGCATCAGGGTAAGAACGAAGGAATCTAGCAGCCTGTAAATCGACTTCATCCATAGCACGAAGTCGTTGATGACAAATAAGGAATGCACGATCAGTCTGACAAATTTCCTCGAGGCGTACCTTGAGGCACGCCAGCCGAAAGGCGACCTCATCCGGATAAAAAGTGGTGTGAGAAAGGTGAGAGGACATATCAAACGACGGATCACGGAAGAGCGAAAATAGTCGAAACAGTTGTCGAAGGGTAAAAGTTCGAGTGGTCACTTCATCATCTTGACAAAACTGTTCGAACTGCACTTGAAGTGAAGCCTCATCGAGTTGCACTGGATTTGTCGAAAGGTCACACCCGCTGGGGAACGCTAGAGGAGAGCAAGTGCTAGAAGATGAGCGAGAGAGACTTTTTCCTGCTTTCCCATTTGAAAAACACCCTTCGTGGGTGCTTTTCAAACGATATGACAGACTATAACGAAGTAAATTTCTCCGTCATTTTTGGTCTACGCCGGGATTCGAACCCGAGGCCGCTTATTCCGGAACAAGTCGCTCTACCAACTGAGCTATACGCAGACGATTATTCTGATTCCTATCTGCCTTTATGTCGTGTGCGTCCTGCTGGCAGGTACGTCACATCTCCCCCCCCCCCGAAAGAGGGCCGGGGGCATGGCCCACGGGTCAGCCGTGACCATGAATCGTTGCAGGCAGCCATCCACTGTAGAATGTGTACTTGAGAACTCCCAGTCAATCTGCTGTGTGGAATGCAACATCACACATTTTTATTTTTCGAAGCGCTGGAGAAGGAATTCTCTGATTTTTCCTGTCTCGCGGTGTGGAAATAACATCACACCAATGCGAGATTTTGAACGGCCGAGTCATCCGGATAGTTCGGGCGCCATTATAACGAAGTAAATTTCTCCGTCATTTTTGGTCTACGCCGGGATTCGAACCCGAGGCCGCTTATTCCGGAACAAGTCGCTCTACCAACTGAGCTACGCAGACGATTATTCTGATTACTATCTGCCTTTATGTCGTGTGCGTCCTGCTGGCAGGTACGTCACAAGACTTTAAACTGGCTGCGAATTCATATGTGAAACGACAGCCTCAGGAATATTTTCCAAAATGGATTTTACCAATGGGTTCAAAGATGGCGGAAATGTATAGAAAGTGATGGACAATACTTTGAATAGGCTAGCATTAATCAACAATATGTCCAAGTATTTTGCCACTAAGTTTCACATTTTTGGTGCAACACATAAAAATCTTATGAAGGACGAGGCATTACGTTCAGGATGCTCTTTGTATTACCTTCGTCTCTAGCTGCACATCGTTACTACGTTTCTGAGCAATTAGTAAATCAGAACCATGAAAGGAAGCGGCATCACTTCCAAAGTCTACGTTATCTGCAGCAAAAATTGGCCTGGTATCCCTTTTTACAATAACATACCTCCAGTACAGTACATACCTTCAAATGTTTCATTTACTTCTCTTAACACAGTTGCGGCAATTCCAGCACTTACTCTCTGAACACGCTCGTATGAAGCTGCTAGAGTCAGATCAAAATATATCTCAATATCGTTTTTCGATCTGTGTTTCTGGCTGGTACACCATTAGCGCATTTCCAAGACTGAGTGGTGTTTTTTTTTTTTTGATTGGAGGTTTAACGACCACCGTGAGCAACTCAATGGGCTATAAGCAGTCGCCCGTCCCTAATTTAGGGTCACTGGTTCCAGGGAAGGGAGAGAGCCAGTGCCGTAAGACAAACACAACATCCATGTCTCACCGGGATTCGAACCCGGACCCCGTTCGGACGAATGATCAGAGGCCATCGCTTAGACCACTGCGCCACCGGGGCGGCAAATAGTGGTGTTTACTTGCGTTTTTTAAAACTGCGCCTTGCATTTGACTGATACGGTACTTGCCTTATGGGAAAACACGAAATAATATACTGTGCTGTATTTTGGGTGAACTTCTGGACTTCAATTTCTCGTTTTCCATCGAGCCTTTACTTCATTCCATAAGTTGATGAACCTCTAGGGATGTTTGAAAATCTGAGAACTTCCTTCTGAACTTCCACTCTGGCATGTTACTGACTTCGTCACTAATAATTGCCTCTGCTTTCATGAGGCATCCCATTTCATACTCAACATCTTCTGCTGCATAGCACTCCTTGTAATGTTTTTCGTTCAAAATGTCACTACTTAAAGCATTACTATCCTACTCTCTGCCAGTTGAACTAGTAGCACTGTAACTTCGAAGTCTCAATCACTGGATAGCTAGCACACAAAAATCTCGAATATCCACTGGGCTAAATTAGACAACCCGACTGCCAAAAGAGAGAAGACTTCAATTACTCACATATACGGTCTTTATTGGTGTCCCAATAGCAGCATAAACATGATATACGGTACTTCAAATTAATCAAAAACGATCACACCGGCATTAGTTACAATACTGAACCTCCATCAACTTAGGTTTGACTTGTTTAATCAAACAACCAGAATTTGTTGCAGTATTCTACATATCATATATCAAGACTACGCAAACCACACCACCACACCTTTCCCTGCTTGTTTCAACATTGTACACTCATTGTTATAAAAATCCGCGCACCAAGAAAAGAACCGTGCAATTAACGCGAAACTTGGCGAATAGCTACGGGGAAGGCAGACATGCAAATGATTAAAGTTTCGTGCGATTCCGCATGCCCGCGTGTCCAAGACCGACGCGACGCTGCAATCGAAATCCTTAGAGCTTATAAAGAGCCGCACAGGGGACTCCACATTCGTGCCGAAGTGCACGGTAAGAGTCAGGTGAGATCCCTGAGCGATAGACATACCGAGGAGCCGCCGTAGATGTGCGTAAAGGGAACTGACGGAGCTTGAACGAGGACGTATCGTCGGGATCAGAGAGGCAGGGTGGCCCGCGCGCCAAATCGGCCGCCATTTAGGCCAGTTGGACAGTACGGTGCAATCGTGCTGGGAGCATTGGACACGGGAAGGCACCCAGACATTACGTACTGGCTCTGGACGACTCAGACACACCACCAGCAGAGAGGACCGTGCGATCGTGAGAGCGGCACGCACAGATGCAACGACGTCCTTGTCCAATATGCAAAGACATGTGACGACTGTACGAGGGACTCCTGTGTCTGCCAGAACCATTTCCAGACGCCTGGCACAGGCGAATCTGCACTCTCGACGGCCCTTACGTTTTCTGCCATTAACACTTGACCATCGTCCGCGTCGATTGCAGGTGTGTCAGCAGCGAGCAGCGTGGAACGGTACTAACCGGCGATGTATAGTGTTCAGCGATGAATCCCGCTTCCGTATGGGAACGGAAAACCACCGTGTCACAGTGTTGGAGGACCGCAGGTGAGGTCTGCAATCCCAACCTCACTGTACAGCGGCACACATCCCGAACTGCAGGCGTGATGGTCTGCGGAGCCTTTGCGTATGACAACCGGTCTTCCCTCGCAGTGATCAGAGGAACGTTGACAGCCCAGCGCTACGTACAGGAAATCCTGCAGCCCCATGTGCTGCATTTCCTGGCGGAGCGGCCCGGAGCCATTTCCCAACAAGATAACGCCCGTCTGCACACGGCTTGGGTTTCACAGGACTGTCTACGTCCTGATTCGATGCTTCCGTGGCCTTCCAGATCGGCTGATCTCCCGCCCATCGAACACGTGTGGGACCAGATGGGACGCTATCTTTCTCCATGTCCCAGTGTTCGTGATTTAGAGCGTCGGTTGCAAGAAGTGTGGGCCAATCTGTCTAAGGATAACATACGGCGTCTTTTTGACTCCATGCCGGACCGTATCACCGAATGTATCCGAGCCCGTGGCAGTCCGACGCGGTACTAACGCTGACCGGAATGTGTACCGTACGTCCGCTGGAAATCTTTCTGCTGCGGTGATATTGTAATAATATTTGTCCTTGGTATGTACCATCTAACTACTAAAATCTCATTTCAATTAGAAGCCTCCTTCTTGGTGCGCGGATTTTTATGGCAATTAGTGTATATATACATATCTCATTCTTATCTGTCTATACGCACACTCCACGCCCTCTGACATCAAAATTGTGGCCAACGCCATTCAGCGAGTGAGAAAATGTAACGTTAAGGTTGAAAGCGCTTAAAGAAAATGAACTCAAATTTACATAGAGAAAGAAACTAAAAATCAAAGTTAAATTATAGAATAGGACGTATCTTCTAACATTTTCTCTTTTGTTGCAGAAGAGGAAAATTCTTCTGGTTTTGGATCCCGTTTCAAAAATTCAAGATTTTGACCGTGTTTCTGCAATACTTCCTTTATATGTTGTTTAAAATTGTATTGAAGAGACAACGGCATCCGCTTATCAGAGAGAAGCGACTTGTAAGTGTCATGTACAATGTTCATATATATGCGTGGCTTTGTATAACTGCCGCTTTTACTTTCACTTGGAAAGATTACGTGCCTTAAAATACGAATTCCAAGTCGCAAATTGCTCTCTCAAAAGCATACTTAGAAGGCTTTGATTTCATATACTCCATTCAAAAACGCCAATCTGGCGCAAACGAAATCGCTTTTGCCACGCGATTTCATATCCAGAAATTTCTCACCCATATCACATGATCTCATTGAAAGCACCACTTTATTACAAAAAAGTTGACAAAAACACAAAAGTTTTTATTGAAGTTCTTACTACTCTTGCAGAGTTCTGATGTGGTAAACGCTTGACTCAGCCTTCTTTTTTTTTGATACACAGAAGTACTTAAAACATTCCTGTATTGCATTTGCTCTTGCAGCATTTTTAGTTTATGGCAGTGCGATTGGTAGCATTTGCGATGGTCGAACAATGCTGCAACTTCAGAAAAAACAAAACTCTCTACTCGATCGGAAATATCTATGAACTTTCCAACATCATTCCATCTTGCCGAATAGTTCTTAATTGAATTCAGAAAATTCCGAGTTACTTGTACAAAACTGCCTTTCCGCACATCGTTGCATATAATACACAGGTTTTCCTTATTGTTCTCCGTAATCAAATGTCCGATAAATTCTTAAACCACATTAAAACGTTAAAGAGTACCAGTGAAATACAGCTACCTCCATCAGGGCACTGCACACCTGCGCTTTTCTAGTTTACCTCCGCTATCGGTATATAGTTCATCATAGCGACGGTGTAGCTGGGCTTTGTTTTTCAGATGTAACACCTGAAAACGAATAAATACAATTAAGTCTCAGGCAATGAAAATAGCAAAATCAATATTGCGCTGAAAGGTATATCAAAATTTCCACAGTTAAAATAACAACGTGAGGAGTATTGGTGATTTTCTCTCCATTTTATGCTTCTACACACCGATACCTTTTACAGAACCCTGTATCTTCTGAAACACTTTAACGAACTTGGCAACAACTAAAAATTGTTAAGATTATGAAGTAGTTTAGCTAATCTTATTAACAAAACCAGACTTGGAAAATTCTCTGAAGTAACTCTGCCATTTACATAACTGCCCCTTAACTATCTGTGCCGGTAAGACTTTCCTCTACGAAAGGGGCGGAGAAGCTTTGCAGGAGAAAGGGAAGGAAATTCCAATACAACCTTGTGGAAAGCATGCGTAAACGGTCCCTGACGGCTAAATGTGGGCCGACTATGTACTGATTTCGGCTAACAAATGCCTTTGTTTCCGCTCGAGCTCGGTATCCGAATACATTTGACTACCTAGTGTATACTCTATCCATTTCATGATTTTGAAGTAGTGCTTCAGTAAAACGAAGGCTGGAATAATTTGATACATGGCTTTCGAAATCTGATTGGTGGACTTAAATTGCATTATTTTAATATCGTTTTGAAGACTAAGTCTGCTCCGAGATTCGTTATGGCTATGCCGTTATACGGAAGAAGAACGTCTTTAATTATTTTAGGGTATCATTAGTGGTACTGAATAACTGCTTGAATTCTCACGAACCAAGTTAGGTGTTCTTCCCATTGCTAAGGGTTTTATTGATTATATCTTGCCGCATTCTTTTACCACGAATTGAAATGGCCGCATTGCTTTTCTATTGGAAATCTTGAAACAAAAACGTTGTTTACCTCAGAATACTTCATTTAGCTAATGAAATAATCCAGTTTCGTTGGAAGCAACGGAAATTCAGAGGCACTCCGTAAATGAACAGTTAAGATAATTTTTTTAATCAGAATCTCTTTTTAACTTTTCAAAGTTCCAGTGTGTTCATTCCAAACATAAGAGACCGTTTTCCAATGAGAAACGTTTGTTTAAGAAATCTGAATGGGCTATCGGTATTTTTACTTTGTTGTATTTTGAAACGGAGAAAAAAAACTTAGCATTGATACTCATGAAAAAAAAAAAACAATTCACTATACAAATCTACGAAGGAATATTTAGACAGCGAACGCTCGTTAAGTACAAAAATAAATAAATAAATAAATAAATAAATAAATAAATTAGTACATACCTCTCAGTAAGGGACACTAATAGGGCCGAACGTTTTGTCCCTTAAGCAGAGGTGTCCCTTAGCATGAGGTTCCTAACGAAATTCCTATTAAATAAGTACGTAACAGACATTTCATTTTAATAAGGAATGTAGATTTTATATGTAAAAAAAAAACAGTAAATCTTGAATATGATAAAAATATTAAATACTCATGTTTAAAGCAGAAATACAGTACACGTATATAAAAGTATAGTACTGGTATATGAAACAGTGGAAAGTATGTGTAGTACTTTATTTGAAATAATCCGACACAAGGCTTTGTTTCGAAGCTTTCAATTTACACGCATTTTTTTCATACAAACATTGAGTTTACTAATTAAATTGAGTCAGTCACTGTCATTTAAGAACTTAGTGTCCGCGGCATTTTAAGACTTCCTTAAAATTTCTGATATCACGGCTTTCATCCTCTTCTTCCCCATCACTTTCCGGATCCTCCAAGCACTTTCTGTTATGTCTTCATTATTAACTACAGGAATAAAACCTCTGATATCTACATTAGTTATCATCGCTACAGAGCTGTTCATCGTTCGGAATATATTCCTCAATCGCAACATTACTGCCACTGTATTTCACAAACTCACACAATTCTGTATTTTCTTCAGTGTTCTCATTCAGTTCGCTTACACTGGGAATTAAAATAGTGAAGCCTGCCTTCTTGAAAGATTGTTTAACACCACTTAGATGTATAGATTTAACAGCCGTTGTTATCCACTGTATTGCATTCAATACATCGACAGACTTGGCAAGCTGTTCGCTGTTTTCACAAAAGAACTTTGAGAAAGAACATGCCACAGAAATAGTTTTCTATATGTAATCTTGAAGCTTCTGATGATACGTTGGTCCATAGACTGCATTACTGATGTTGTATTAGGTGGAAATAACACCAGCTTCAGAGATTTTAGTTTTAAATTTCTGATTTTGAGTGGAACACAATTTCTTTTTGAATAAATTTTTGGTTTCTATAAGTGTCCTTAAAATAGAGTGCCATTATTCGAAGGTAAATACTTAGGATCCCTACACGAAGAGACTGGGACTAGGAGAATTGTTCCTTAAATAGAGGTGTTCCTTATTCGGAGGTGTTCCTTGAAGGAGGTATCACTGTAATAATAAACCGGAACTAGAAATATCAGTGAGCACGAATTTATTCATTTATTTTTCATTTTGGGGATTCTCCTCTCCCAAGTTTAGGATATCGCTGGATTCTCGAAAGGGAGAGAATCAGACCAGTAGGCACTGTGTGGTTGCATCAGCATGTTTTTCAAAACCGTTTGCGGCTCATTTATCGAGCATCATTCAATTGAAATCAACGAATGAAATACGGGATTACACCATTGCATTGTACAATGGTGTAATCCCGTATTTCATTCATTGGAATTCTTCGCATCCCGGTAAAACACGGGAATGAATTAAAACCTCCAGATTCGCTATATATGAATGCCGGTCTCTTCGACTAGCAAATCCTGTGATAGTTGTATTCAAATTTATAGGAAACTTGAGACCTGGTCGTTTTGAGTGGTGTAGTAGTTAGCATACTCGAGCGCTATCTGGGAGATGCGGGTTTGATTTCCGCTCCAGGACGACGAAATTTTCAAGTTTTTGGATATTATCTGACTTAACATCCATGTCATATTTACACCAATAAACGGATTCACATCTTCCAATTTTATATCATTCAATTGTTTAATCTGCATTACGTTTGGCCCCATGCCGTTTTGTACTTTATTGATCTACACTAGTTTCCATAAATTAAAGAACAACAGGGCACTTTGAAATGCCTCGAAAGCTATAAGGAGTTTTCTCATGAAATTTGAGGAAAACATATAATTTAATCATTCAAAACATTTATTCTTTCATATTGTATGTACTAAATAAGGAAACTAATTTTTAATTAAAGAACAAATAGCAAGTAAGCATCAGAAGCGATGCTTAAAAACGTGGTAGCCAAAGTGAGTCAATATGCAGTGTAGACCTCACAGCAGCATATGCATGAAAGCGACGTTTCATACTCATAATTAGTGTCCAGAAACTGTCCTTTCAACAACGACTTTTGCTTCACCAAGGAACTTCAAAGCTCCTGCAGGTTATGGTAAGAGAATTGAAGGACTTCAATACATCTTCCCAAATCATCTCAAGCATGGCCTGTAGTATCTTGCGAAGAACACCACCACCCAAACAGTTGATGGTGTTCTCCGCAAGACATTGGTCAACAATTCTGGCTCGGAGAAGAAGTGCATTAACTTCCTGTAGGATTAAATTGTTGCCAATTGCTCCTGCATAAGGCTTAAGAAATCGTTCTAGGATCTCATCTCTGTAGATATGAGCGTTCATAGAGTCGGTTTGAAACACGTAGAGAGCCGCCCCGATGGCGCAGTGGTCTAAGCGATGGCCTCTGATCATTCGTCCGAAAGTGGTCCAGGTTCGAATCCCGGTGCAGCATGGATGTTGTGTTTGTTTTACGGCACTGGCTCTCTCCCTTCCCTGGAACCAGTGACCCTAAATTAGGGACGGGCGACTGCTTATAGCCCATTGAGTTGCTCACGGTGGTCGTTAAACCTAAAAAAAAAACAGCTAGAGATAGATACAGGGGCGGATTTATGCTGTAGGGGGCCCGTCTCACTGAACCTTTTGGGGGCCCTTCGTTTTGAGACTCAACCGGGTTCCAGGTATATTTACTACAATTTTTAAATGAACTGTAATCAATTTCAACATTATCAAATAATTCTATTATTATTCTATATTGCAACAAAGAGAAACTATTTCATTTACTAACAAACACAGCATCATGTTTATAAGAAATTCCTTCTGGCTTTAATTGCAGCAAAAATGTCTATGACTTCATCATAATTGTCATAATTCAGTGCATTACTCTCTATGTACAATATTGAAAAACTATCTTTAAGTGCTCATGAGAAAGTGTTGATCGTAGATAGTTTTTAACTGTTTTATGAGCACTAAATGCTCTTTTACCACTTGCATTAGATATTGGTAAAATAAGGAAAATTTTAACAATGGTTTCCACTTTTGGAAATGTCTTTTTCAAACCGTCACTGTCCACAAGGAGTTTGTAGCAATCTTCCGTCCGGACTGAGGATTGATCTCGATCCGTGAGATTCACAAAACGACGGAAGTGCTGCAGTTCATCACAAAACAGTTTTCCATCTATGTCATTTGAATATACCTCGAAAATATTGCTGAGGTCACATTTCGTAGAATGATCATGTTCATCAGCAAAAACTGCTTTGAATAGGTCGATTATACAGTATATCCTAACTTTGCTTTGCTTTTTTGCAGTTCAACTACTAGATTGTCACAGATGGCATTCAGTATCTCCACTCGAATCTTTTCTTTTCCCTCCAGATGAACTTCAATGTCTGTACTTTCATCAGCAAAGCTCTTTTTTTCTATTCTCCTTTTGTAACTCTCATCATTGTCTGGTTGCTCCACAGATGTAGACAAAGTCGAGGCTTCCATGTCAGTGCAAGAATAGTGGTTACATACGTCATCAAAGAAGAGTTTCAGAGACTGATTAAATAGATCTACTGCCATATTTATGTTTCCATCTTCTTTCTGCAAGGATTTGCTGATTTTGTTGATTCGTTGCAACAGCAGGTCCCACAAGACAGTCATGAAGACACTTTCATATTTGTCAATCTATTTTTGCCAATGATTTTGCCTCTGTTTTGGCTGAAGGCTTTTCAGTTTCACCCTCAAGAAGTTTAATTAATGCTTTACTAATATCACTATAAGTTCCTCGTAAGACTTATACAACATCAGCTCTTGCTGACCATCGAGTATCACTCAACTGTTTCACAATGTGTTGATGTGGTTGAAGGTGGGTTTTAAGTTTTTCCCAACGATGAATGGAGTTCGAAAAAAAATATGCTTTTTGAACAAATCAAAGTAAGCTTCAGCATATCTGTAGCATTTAGCAGCATTATTGCCTACTAAATTCAATGAATAGCTTGAGAACGGCACATAAAATGCTGGGGGACTTCTTTCAATTATTTTTGCTTGAAGACCAGCATATACGCCTGACATGTTCAAGGCATTGTCATAGCATTTGTCTCTACAGTTTTTTATATCTAAACCTAGATCTGAAATCTTTTTCAAAACAGTATCTTTCAAACGCTCCGCTTTGTGAGATTTTATGGTCAAAAAACCAAAGAATCACTCAAATGTTTTTCCATCTGCTGTTACATACCTCGAAACAAAAGTTAGTTGGTCCACATGACTTATGTCAGGAGTAGAATCGGCGATAATTGTAAAGTACCGTGAATTTTTAACCTCCTCACAAAAAACCTTCTCAAATTTTGTAACCATTACGTTTAATATCTCATATGTTTGGCGAGACAAATAATTTGTTCTGCCTGAACCACAGTGCTCATACTTTCCAAAATGATCTTTCAGAAAGTCGTCTAACTCTTCAAGATACTCAATACAAGTTAAAAAATTACCTTTATTTACATTTTCAGAGCGTTCAGTTTTTCTGTGACTTCTAAGTGGATGTCCGAGTCTTGCAAGTAGTTTCACAGTGGCCACTACTCGATATAGTACTGGCCTCCAATAGCCCTTCTCTTTTTCAATCAGAGTCATTAGTTGAGAATAAACTCTCCCGAATAATTTACTCCTTGTAAGCATATGGTTGTGAAGTGAGACTTCAAAATTTTATGATTTCTTGAAACATTTTCTGTACGGGACCAATCAGAAATCCATCAAGAACCCTATGTGATTGTTTATGGTCGGGAAAAAGTTTACACTTACATAGCAGTAAACAGACTTAGAAGTTTAAGAAAAAAATAACCAGTTTCCTTTTTATTTTGTTCCATTTGTCTTTCAACGTATAAAAGTGATTTTCATTTATGTTCCTGAAATAAGTTTTCCCAGAGTCAGAAAATACTTTCCTCAGATTTTTTAGTTTTCCTTTACTTTCTGGTTTGTTCCTAATAAAATAATCTATCATATCAGAGGTGGGGGTTAGAAGGCCATAAAGCTATATCAGTAGGATAGTATGAAGTCAATGTATCAAAGTCCTCTATAGTACTGTTACACACGTTATAGTACATGAGCCCAAAAGCGACAAGTTGACTTCGATGACAATGGAATATTTATATCTTAACCTAAGAATATCTCTACATGTACAATATATTTACATTAGATTTTGAAAGCTTATGTAAGTTACAGCCAGTGAGACATAAAATCAGCAGTGAGGTATATGGAGCAACACATATTGCGCTCACCTTATTTCGGCTTCAGTCCTGGTTTGCAAAAGTCTGGCGTAAACATACCTATTACATTTCAGTTCAATCTTGCTACTTGTCCAGTGTCCACTGTTGCACCACACCATTAAAAGATATTCAATGTTCACAGTTCAACATAAAGACGAACAACTGCACAATTTTAAAAGAAGGGGTGATGAGTTAAAATCATTCTAAGACTGTAGTTAAGACTAGACTACATCGACGTAGCTAGAATTTCAGCAATTGAAGTATTTCTCTGTTCGATGCCAAATTATTGTGAAGTATCAAAATTAAAAAAGTCAACAAGTCGTTCCCCGCTCGTACGCACATGTTTCATGCTACTCTGTGCCCATCTTCAGCAATCGGGTGCAATATATACCCATCCGCTGTTATTGCGCTAACTACCTCCATGTCACCAGTCGACTCATCGCCCATTGGTCCTGTGTCCGTACGTAGGTTGGTCTCGTGATTTTCGGCATATCCTATTGCTGCACCATCTGGTGTTCATTTTATGTAATTTTATTAGTCATCGTTATTGGATGAGACATTTTAAATAAATTTAGTTTTTATATTCTTTTCTTTTGTTATTATGTACCGCCAGGTAAACGGCAATTCAAGTGGTGTCTGTTCTTTACAATTAAATACCCTGGTTTTTTCTATCACAATAAACTCAGCATACAAAATCTTCTTATGTGTATTATGCGTAGTATATATTTTTGCATTTCCCCACACGGGGATAGAATTATTATTAATGCAATAGGTAATAAGAGATGTTCGTTGTTCACCTTTTTTCCAATTTTTCTTGTGCTCTTTCATTCTTGTCTGTAGTCGTTCTTTAGTGCTACCTATGTAGATGTTATCAGTAATACCGGTATCATTATTCTTCGTGGGTATACCGTATACACCTACTCTATGCATAATTGCGTTATTACTGCAATCGGCAGTAAGGAATTTGTTGTTAGCGATTACAATATCGGCGAATATTTTATTCACTTTATTACATTCCTTTTTTAAACTGCTGCTTAACTGTGGTATATAAGGTAAACTCCCACAAAACTGTGTGATATTCTCAATGTTATTTTCACTCTTAGGTCTATGAACATTGATTTTATAGTTTCTATACATTTTCCAAATATATCTTTTATCATATCCAAATGCTGTGGCTGTTTCCACAATACACTTCATTTCTGAATGTTCCAAACTTCTATTCGACGTATGGGAAACGGCTCTTCTAATATATGAATCAAAGGCAGCCTCTTTATAATGTTTAGGGTGGACTGAATCATTTGGTAAAATTACTGGTACGTAAGAGTCTTTTCTGTATACTGAATAGTTAATACGTCCTTGATGTTTACGAAGCAGAATGTCAAGGAAGGGTAATTGCCCATTATTTTCTTTCTCGACAGTAACCTGTATTGTTTGATAGTATTCGTTATATTTTCCAATAAACTTCATTGAACTATCTTCTGAATATTGCCAGATGACAAGAATGTCATACACATATCGAAGGAATATCATCGGCAAGTGCTTTTGTCCTTGTTTAAGTACGTCGTTTTCAATGTGCTGTAATACGACTTCTGACAACAGACCCGAAATTGGAGAGCCCATAGGGGATCCAAATTTCTGTCTGTATATTACTTGATTATATCTGAAATAATTGTTTTCTGTAATTAAGTTGAGTGCAGATATAATACTGTTAACTTCATTCTGTGGAACTCCAACTGCAATCAATTTCTTACTTACAAGATTAATAGCTTCATGTGTGGGAGTGGTCAGGCATAATGCAACGACATCAAGGCTAACCATTATACAGTCACCAATCTCTATATTTTTTATTTTCTCTATAACTTCTATAGAATTATTCACTGTATATTCGTAAGTTTTAAAGAAGGGGGTAAGATATCCAAACAGAGCTTTTTCAAGATTAATGGTAGGTGCAATACTTTTGTTATCTATAATCCGAATAGGGCTATCAACTTCATGTGTTTTAAGTTTTCCCAATAGACTGGGTATGGAAGATCCTACTGGTAGATAGAACTTGTTCATGACTTGCAATGGAAGTTTACTGTGATTTTTTAACTCTGCTAATTTCCTAATTATTGTATCAGTGGGGTCCTTTCTTATTACTTCGGTGTCTAGGTTTTCTATAGCCCGCAACATCTTTACATGAAATTCGTTTCTATCAACTATCACAGGCTGCTTGGATTTGTCAGCCATAACCATCTGAATATCATCACATTTTTTTAATTTAAGCAGTTCTTGGCGTTCATATTTGCTACTATTTCGTTGTTGAGGATTATCTTTTAAAGTGCTAATCGTCCTTGCTAACTTAAACCTCACTGGATTTTGACGTTCCTTGGGCAAATTTGAAACAATCACTTCAAGGTGTGACAGTAAGACTTCAACTTTTGGGATATCTTGTTGGTACGCATATTTAACACCTCTATTAAGTCCTTTAATCTGTAGTTCATTTAATACTACTTGGGATTTGTTTAGATATAGATTACTATAAGATGTCAAATTCACATGTCTATATTCAAGCCGTGAGCATACCAACCTTTTAAGTTTTTGGTCATGTTGTAGTCTATAAGTCTGTTGTAACCTTTCGACAATCATGTAGACCTTTTGGAGTACAATATCAAATTCCTTTTGATATTGAACTTCAAAAGTACCCAGAGTATCCTGAAACATGTCCGGGCGAGCGGGGAACGACTTGTTGACTTTTTTAATTTTGATACTTCACAATAATTTGGCATCGAACAGTGAAATACTTCAATTGCTGAAATTCTAGCTGCGTCGATGTAGTCTAGTCTTAACTACAGTCTTAGAATGATTTTAACTCATCACCCCCTTCTTTTAGAATTGTGCAGTTGTTCGTGTTTATGCTGAACTGTGAACATTGAATATCTCTTAATGGTGTGATGCAACAGTGGACACCGGACAAGTAGCAAGATTGAACTGAAATGTAATAGGTATGTTTACGCCAGACTTTTGCAAACCAGGAGAACTGAAGCCGAAATAAGGGGAGCGCAATATGTGTTGCTCCATATACCTCACTGCTGCTTTTATGTCTCACTGGCTGTAACTTACATAAGCTTTCAAAATTTAATGTAAATATATTGTATATGTAGAGATATTCTTAGGTTCAGATATAAATATTCCATTGTCATCGAAGTCAACTTGTCGTTTTTGGGCTCATGTACTATAACGTGTGTAACAGTACTACAGAGGACTTTGTCCTAATATACATTGCCTATATCCCACGTATTTTGTTGTTCAAATATATATGTATGTATAGATTAAAATTCTACTAAAAATAGTATGAATTCATTGAACAGGTAGCCTAAGCTCTTCCTCTTGATTTGTTGGTTCACGCTCTTGGTTGATTATTTGGTCTGGCTCTGAGGGCTGACAATTAAAACCATTCAGTGGCAAATGGGATGGTTTCTCACATGAATCTAGGTAGCTGGAGTCAAGATTTCAATTTATTAAATTAGCCTTACCATCGTTGTTGTTTAAACTTGAATGGTGTGGCTCCTGTGTAGGTTTCAGTCGCACATTTTCTTTTGAAGCACATGAATCCGGAGGCTTTTGCTCAATTCGCACAGGCTTCTGTAGGAATACTAATAAACTATCCATTTGCTTTTGAAGACGTTCGTCTTTCTATTTTTTCTTCTTCCGCTTTCCATAACTTGACTCATAACTTCGTTTCACTGGCTTCATTTTCAAGAGAATGAGTCACATAAATTATATATAAGCGAAACAGAAACAACAGCTGTAACGATGATGATTTTAAGGGCACGTTAAGGTGTTAATAATCACAATATTAAGTAAGTAATACTGTATGATATCACAACGTGGAGATCGAATGACAACACAGAAGTACAAATTACAGACGTTATTTTAGGTTATGTTGCGATGTTAGCAGTGGTCAGTGTCGCCACCACGCACAAATTAAATTCTTTACAGTTAGCAAAATTTTACCCGCTTGTCAAGCAGCATAGTCAACTTTACATTTCTTAAGTAGAGAACAGACGATAAGCACAACTTAACTTTATAACTTTTAATTTAAAAAGTTTGAACCACGATTGCTTTTCTATGAATCCGCAAAATATTATATTCATCAATACAACTTTTTCACTCTTTTTTCCTTTTCTTTGTTTCCCTCTTTGCTTTACTTACTTTTCTACATTGAATCGGGGGTCCTCCGGGACGCGGGGCCCTTCGCGATTGCGACTTGCGCGACCCCATAAATCCGCCCCTGGATAGATATGTGCGGCCTCTCAAATACAGTATATGCTTGCTCATTCCATGACACTTCCACCACCATACGTTCAAAGGATGATGGCATGTCCCCGGGTTTGCACGATGTGAGTCTTCTGTAGTCACTCTGGAGAGTAAATATGGACTCATCCGGGAAATCTAACAGAGCTAATCAGTTCATTGACATGACTGATATCGTTTGAGATATTTTCTTTTATGACGGAAGATAAGGGGACACACACACCTTTGATCTCCTAGCATAAAGACCATATTCATGAAGCCTCCTTACCACCGTGGAACAAGTTGCTATGTTTCTTCTTTCATTGGAGAGCACCGTGAGTAAAATCGATGGGCTATACGCAGGCGTCCGTCCGTAATTTAGGGCCACTGGCTCCAAGGAAAGGAGAAAGCCAGTACCGTAAGAAAAACGCAACATCCATGCCTTACCGGGATTCGAACCAGGACCCATCTCGGTCAGAAGCCATCGCTTAGATCAATGCGCCGCCGGGGCTGCCCCTGTTTCCTGTTCCGCCCACAAGATACTTAACTGATCCTATGGTCTAGTAGACCATAGTAAGGTGGGTGTCGCCGTCTTTCTTCTTCGAGCATTTAGCTGCTCTTGAAGTTGTGGCCCGAGATTATTTATTATTAAACCTTCCCGATACAGTATTTGTTCTTTGGAATGTCGTTCAAAGCCGGTGAACTGCGGAACGATTCACTTTGAGCCACTTGGCTGCTTCAGATTGAGACTGTCCGGCTTCGAGCCTTCCAACGGTTCTCCATGATTCTTCTTCTAAACTGTGTCTCGGTAATGTCGCAATAACAGTGAAACACACAAACTTTCAAAGTTATGTTCTGATTGCCATCCAGAAGCCAAACGAGTAGACCCTCTGAGCTGCCTCCTTTTATCCTGAGGCTGATTTGCTTATTTAGACTCACCTTACGTTAATTTACTAATCACAGTTGACATCTCACTGTTTAAATACCTTTATTATGTTAGGTTCGTCCACTTTTACCACGGAGATTTTTAAAGCCATCGAATTACTACGTTGGGCCGCCGAAAATAACAGCAGTTGAATGACAGCCCTTTGCAAAGGCATTGAAACGTATAATACAGTCCTGAGCCGTAATATTATGACCACCTACCTACTAATTAATACGTTGGGCCGCCGAAAATAACCGAAAATAACACCGTTTCTTAATTTATAGAAACTATTGCGGCAGCGCTTCTCAAGGTTTTTGAACTCATGATTCCCGTCAGATGAATGCTAAATATGCACGTATCTTCATCAAATTTGATTCCTTTAATACAGTATGTATGTTTTAAGCCCACGAAAATGATTTTAAATTTTTTTCACAGTAAATGTGCATTATTTGTTTCAGGTTCAGGCTACTTGTTTATTACAACATTCAACTTCTGTGCCGCGTGAAGATATTGCGCAGAGTTTTCTTTCGACATCAGTCTTGTTGCACCGATTTGCTTTTAAAGATGCAAATAAAAAAATTAAGCTTTTGAATGACAGCCCTTCGCAAAGGCATTGAAACGGATAATACAGTCCTGAGCCGTAATATTATGACCACCTACCTACTAATTAATACGTTGGGCCGCCGAAAATAACACTAATTAATACGTTGGGCTGTCAAAAATAATACTAATTAACACATTGGGCCGCCAAAAGTAATACTAATTAATGCGTTGGGTCGCCATTCTCGCCTTTGCACCAGGCGTGGCATCAATTCCACTAGACCAAGGAAGGTGTGAAATATTTTGTAGCAGATGGAAATATTTTGTAGCAGATGGACGGACAAACGTAGCGAGACACTTGCGAGGACTGGCGAATGATACGTTCCACTGCATCCGACAGCTGTTCGATGAGATTCAAATCGAGGGAATTTCGCTGCCATGGGAGCACATAAAATACATGGTGACTCCGAGCCACTCCTGTATTTGTACAGTGCAGCACTTGCGATACGGTTCTCTGTTTTGCTAAAAGAGTACAGTGCAATCCGGATTCTCGGTCATCATGTAATGAAGGGGCCTTCAAGCTTTCCTGAATCTCCAGGCACATGACATAATGAAATAGGACTGGCGGATCACATGACTAAATGGAATGGGACTGGCAGGCCGCATGACAAAATGGAATAAGACTAGCAGTCACATGACAAAAGGAACTACGATTGGCTGGAAACATGAAAAAGAAGAGTAAAAATGTGTGTGTCTATTATAAACATCAGTTATTTTAAAAAGGTTTAAAACCTTGAAAATTAACTTTTGGATAAAGGAGAGATATAGTTAGCACATGGTACGTGTTTTGCAAAGAAGTCCGAAGTAGTTACCTGCTGTGCCTACATTTTTAACACTCTAAAAATTTGAAATATTAAACTTAACCCAACATAGCTCATTGAAGATTTGGAAATCGAAAGTCCATGGGCCCACAGTAAAGTAACCATCTTTAAAAGTTGAACAGATATGTAAAATAATTAATTAAACAGACATTTGACGTGGACTAGGAACATAAAGCAGAGATCATCGCTCTTTCCACGTGAGTCACGGAAAAATTATCATTGTCCGCCACCGGAAATCGAAGCCAGGGTCTTCCAGTTACACGCCGGATATGCTTTCACTACACCATATCGGCCTCGAATTCATCCAGACTCACACACACTGACTTCCAAGCCAATTTGGCAGGTTGCTTCTTGGAGCCCCGCACAATGCTGGGGATTCACTAAAGATGGTAAGCAGCAACTGAACAAATAATTAGTGTGTGCGAGTCTGGAGGAATGCGAGCCCGCTGTGGTGCAGTGGAAGCATATCCGGCGCGTAACTGGAAGACCCTGGGTTCGATTCTCGGTGGCGGCCAATGATAATTTTTCCGTGACTCACTTATAAACGTGGAAAGAGCGATGACCTCAGTTTGATGTAAAATAATTACTCTTAAAACCTGAGCATGCAAGTGAAGTAATATAGAAATGTACGATTTATTAATCAAAATGTAATCGAACTTAATGAAAAAACTGCTAGGAAATGAATGAAAAGAGCAACTTTTATTTACTTTTTTTTCTATTTTAGAAGTTCTTATATTGAAAAAGTCTCACAGGCCACTAAAACGAGCTCTGAGAGCTACAAATGGCCTGCAGGATAAGGGTTGAAGAAGCTTGGTAAAATCTAAAATAGAAAAATAGTCGAGTTTAAATCTTCTCTGTGAGCATGAACCCTACTAAACGAATGTTGAGTTGGTCGTGGTGTTTTTCTGGTGGCGACAAGGTCTCGACCAATTCATGACCAGGCGGGAGCATTAAATCGACGCAGTGAGCTCCATAGGCCCATGCACCGGAGCATTCTCCAGAATGTAGGTTCGAAAAGGTTTCTCTGTGGTCTCCAGTTGTATTCTGCCGTTAAGTGTGTAATCGTGAACGGTGTGTTCTTTCGGATATTATTATAAGTACCACGCGTGTTTACCTCGATTTCCTATTAGTGGTGATTTCTCTTTTCCGGCATGTTGAGTATTTGGGTTCCTCTTCGAACCATTCCCAACACACGTTCACTGCGGTGGCCCTCGAACAGCCAAAAATGCTTGCGGTTTCTGAGATGCTGACCCAGCCTTTCTTGCATTTATGATCAAACAAATTCTTCGCGCAACGGCAGCATTCGTTTCTTAGTCGTAGTCGTAAATACCACGTTGAACAAAGTCTTTAAAAACCAGAATTAAGCAAGGATATACACTTTTCAGAATAACAACCAGAGTAAGTTATTATAGACAGTGCTTACGAAAACCAATTCCGCTCTTTATTCAGTATCCCAGCACGTCTATAATCTTTCAATGAACACATCGTTGTCATCAACAAGAAGAATAGACTTCACGTAGTATGACGTACTCAAAACATTACTTCCTGGAACATCCTCTCAGTTAATAGCTTTAACAATATCGCTCTTAACATACGATATGTTATAACATCGCTCTCAACTGCTCACACAAAATCAGTCTGAAAATTGAGTATAGCTCTGCTCATTCGCTCGTAAAACACTCGGCTTTGCATCTTCTCTAACACTGCGCTCAGCACAGAACATTCGGTTTCTTTTTTAGCACGTCTTTTGTAAAAAAAAGATCGTGCTTACGTTACCGGTTTGTCCGTCCGTCCGCCTGTACCCACGATATCTCGGCAACTATTAGCCCGATTTGAAAAATTCTTTTTGCATAAGAAAGCATAAAATATGCGAATGATGATCCTTCATTTCGTTTTTTTTTTACGATGTACAATTTCTCCGCTAGAGGGCGTAAATGCAGATGATGTCGAATTCAAAAATACGTATTATTCCACATATTTGCTTCCAAACATTCGATTAAAAAAAATATTTTATCCTTTCGATTCCATTTATGTCGAAGACTACTATTTTAGTTATAGCCACTTTCTCATATTAAGCATGGATTTTCCGCTAAAAGGGGTAAAGGCAAATTGCTTTTCCCCCGATATATCTGCTTCTAAAACTCGAATTAAAAAAATACTTTGTGCAGCAGATACAGCTCCTGATTAGAAGTCATTTACGTATGATTTCTAATTTTTAAGAAAAATGTTTTGGCCACCGGCGGGCGTAAGTTTTAATTTCTGCTTCTCATTCTTCTGCAGCAAAATATGAGCTTCTAAAATTTCTATTGAAAAAAATTATTTTGTGGACACTTTTCGGAATATTTCGTTCTTAAAATAGTTCATGGTTTCTTCACCAGGGGACGTAGAAGCATATCTTATTTTTGTCAGTATCTCTGCTACTATGAGTCCGATTTGAAAAATTCCTTCTTTGTTAGATAGAGTTTCTGGTGGGAAATGTTTTTCATAAAATTTCAAAATTTTCAAGTAATTCATAGACTTTCCGCATGGGGGCGTAAAGGTAAATTGCGCCCCCTATATCTCTGCTTCTAAAACGACGATTTGAAAAATTCTTTCTGCACCAGATGCAGCTTCTGATGGAAAATGCTTTGCATATAATTTCTAATATTAGGTAAATAATATTTTGGCCACGGAGGGGCGTTAAGTGTTAATTTCTGTTTCTGATGCATTTGAATCAAAATCTGAGCGTGTAAATTCTCGATTGAAAAAATTCCTTCGTGGACCGATACCGCTTACATCGAAAAACTTTTCGAGAATGCTTTCTTTTGAAAATATTGCATGATTTTTCTGCCAGGGGGCGTAGATGTATAGCTTATTTTTGTCACTAGCTGTGCTTCTAAGAGTCGGATTTGAAACATTTTTTTTTTGTTGGAGAGCGTTTCCGCTGGGAAATGTTTCTCAGATATTTCAAATTTTTCTTAAAATACAAGTCTGCGACCAGAGGGCGGAAGTTCACGTTTTCGTTTAAGGCAATGTCTTCGGGACTAAATACCCGATTGAAAAATTTTTTTCTTCGGTCAGGTACTACTAACTAAGCAAACTCTGTGTACGTATTTTCTTCCCGAAATAATGCAAAATTTCTTCGCTAGGAGGCGCAAAAGCTTAATCTGTTTTTCTCAATATCTCTGCTTCTACATGTCCAATTTATAAAAAGTCATTCGATACCAAATGCTATTTACTTTGGCTAGTATATGAGGAACTTTGTAGTTCATGATACTGCCGGTAGGTGTTGTTTGTGTACTTCAGTTTGCAGGTGTATCGCAGGTTCTAAAAACACTGTTGAGAATTTTCCTTTTTACAGTATGCCATTTGCTACAATAGACATGTGGATCCTCTTAAATAATGATCCTATAAATAATAAACAATAAACAACAATAAATAAGTAAATAATGATCCTCTTAAAATAATGAAAAGATTTAACGGTAGGGGCGTAAAGATCGAAACATTTTTTTTTTGCTTTCTCTGCTTCCTGTAGCCGTATTTGAAAAGTTCTTTTTATCATAGCATAGCTTTTTCGATGAAGAATATTTTTCGCGTATTTTCAACATTTCCATTATGCAAAATTCTTCCTCTAGCATACCTAGACTTATATCATGTTTCCTTTTCTATATTTCTTCTTTTAATTGCTTGATTTGAAAATCGCTTTTTCTCTGATACCTTCCTTCTGCTACGAGAAACTTTTTTGTGCGCCGTTTGTTTATTTTAATAACATGCTTTTTAGCCGCCGGTGGAACTAAGTAGATGTTTCCATTTGGATGTTTTATTGATTGTGGAAACCAGTTGATCGTTTTCTTAACCGTTTCCATTGTCTTTGAATAGCTCTGATTAATTTGATTCGCATAAGAACGGATTCAAAAGACGTGCTCATTACAAACGAGAATTCAGTGTCATATTTCTTGTTTTCATCAGCGTCGGTTAACGGACGGCTCGGCGATAGCAACACTGCTACAAATTTTAGCTTTCCGAAGTTCCCGCAGAATGGGTTTGCTACATACAGGATCTCTGAGACTCGCATTAATTTTTGGAGTTATTTTTGATGAAAAAAACTTTTGCGTCTTCGGGGTATACAATCTGTTTTATTGCCAGAGGATCTCTTTCAGTCAGGTTCGATTTCCTGCCACATTGGACAGACTCATGGCTGTCTTAAGGAGTGGGCCAACGAGGCCGGTGACCAGGGCCTCCACCTGAACTGGGGCCCTCAACGCCCCAAGAGTCTTATGGGTTAACAAAAAGTTAAACTCTTTGACCACTTGCCAGCGTTTTTTTTTTATTTAAAGAAAAGAAACACCAATTCAGAAAGTTGGAAGTTCTCTTGCCTTTTTTTTTTAAACACCTTGCTCGTAGTTTCGATTTCCCGAGGAGGCAGGACAAAAGTTAGATGTTAGGGTGGATCTTTTGTGACAAAATAAGAAACAAAGAAATCCGTTCTCCCTCCCGATCCCGAGTGCGGGTAAGGCTTGACCTCGAGGGTCTTGAGGGCCATGTACAAATGGCACTTGTTTCTTTTAAACAGTCAGTTGTGTTGTATACACGAAGAAGTGCATGTATGTTTATCGCTGGGGTTTGCCCACCTGGGCTACTTATACATAAATTCTTTCAATCGTCGCTGCTTAAACCAGTGACGTCGGAACTCGTTTTTGACAGCGGGGGCAAGATGTCGCAGAACAAAATATTTTTTCATGGCATAAAATTTATCCTACTAATGTAGACGTGCTGACTTCATTAGGAAAATTTGTTAAATAAAATTTCTTTTTTCGATTAAACATTCATCTAAAAAAAAAAAAAAAAAAAAAAACACTTTCGTATCAATATAGTTTTTCAGTGTAAACTAACTGAACTCATAAACGGCGTTAAACTACATATTTTGATACTTCCGGATTGGTAAGAATTCCGGAGGAATTGTAGCTGCAGATGCTATAATTAAACATTGAAGGAACTTATACACTGGCGTGCAAAAATTAAGGAAGAGACGGTTTTTCGAATGTAATGTCGTGCAGAAGTGCTTCACATCGACTCAAATCATACCATAAGATCCCCAAGATGTAAGAATATGGGAAAGTGAGCAAAACCGTCCAAACAAGGAATCCAAAGGATACAAAGGCACTTTACTGAAAGCGTAGCTTCGATCACAACTGGACAGAAGACAGAAACGTCCACGTGACAGGCGGTTGCCAAGAAAAATCCAGTCTTTAGTAGAGGATATGATCACCCCTGACTGCGTTGCAGGATTTACAACGTCTGTCCATGCTGAGGACGAGGTTGTCAAGGAGCTGTTGAGGAATCGCGACCCATTCCTCTTGTAGCACCAATCGCAGCGGCGGAATCGTTGCTGGTGGCTGGTGACGTTCTGCCAAGCGTCTCCCGAGAAGGTACCACACGTGTTCGATTGGATTTAGGTCCGGGGACTTTGCGGGTCAATTCATATGTTATAAAGAGGTTTTGAGGTCTACGGTAATAAATGTTATGGAGAGGTTTTGGGGTATTAAAAATAGACTTATGCTAAGGTTGCAATTTCTAAGTAAATACAGAAAATTGAAATTTGGGAGATGGGTGGATGCATTTCGAAACAAAACTGAAATTTTTAATAAAGCCATGAAACAAAATAGAAAAATAAAATGCAGCACTAAATTTGGAAACTCCCAAAAGTTACTATTGTATTGTTTGCGTTGTTTGCGTTTGATGAGTAGATACACCTGAAAGTGGGAGAAAAGGTAACTATTGTTTACATGTGTACCAAATTTGTAAACACTAAAATTTAATGGTATACAGTGTACACGTGTAATAACGTTTGGAGGTAAAGAAGTCAAATATAATGGTTAGGACAAAAACCTTGATTTTTAAACACAATAACCTAAGATTACTTTTCTCACCTCAGTCGCTGCTGAGGGGGATGCATTTGAACCATGTGATGAAAATTCACACTAGACACCTGTTACTTCACTGCACTAAGGCTTAGGTTTTTGAAAGGCCACTTGGCCTATATTTATTTTAAAACTTAACAAGTTAAATTTTGGACACAAATTTTCACCTGGCCACTGGGCCCCATAAAAATAATCAACTGTCAGCTTATTTATGAAAATATAAATCTTGCACCAGGCACACTACTTATAAAAATAATAACCACCAGAATTTCACAACACAAACACCCGATTTAACATGGTGTTTAACTTAAGTATTTGAAGTGAAAATATCTCTCACTCTCTCTCAAAAAAGAAATTTATAAGCATGTGTGTACACAACGTTGTTCTAATTAATTCCTTCGAACTAACCTTCTCAGACCAGCCTTCTGAATCCACTTTTATTTTTAAACTACCATAACAACTAAGTCAAAATTTTACGTATAATGGAAAGTTACTGTACTACAAGATTCTACACCTCCAGGAAAATTTGCCTTACATTCATATAATCTAACAATCTAGTACTACCTGATACTGAACCAATTCTATACACCATACAAAACCTAATACACTAGCTACCTTATTCTATTTACTCAAAGTTAACATTAAATTGCTACACCGACAAGAGAATCTTACTTCACACTATCATCATGAAATACCAACTTTTCAAAATTCCATACCGTAAGTTTTCCAATCAACTGGCACCCATGTAATAATCAACTCGGGCGTAAAGCCAAACCAACATCTCAACCACTGAGTCCCACTTCTCTAGAAAAAACACGATTTTTCTGGTAGAACAACAAAGTTTGAGTCTGAAGGCGAGAATGGGTCGTGAATCCATTCACAGCCTATACAGTGTAGTGGAGCAAAGTGCGACCTAACCCTTTACTGTTCCTTCACTCTGATTTTGGGACAACTCACACCACTCTTCTTGGAAGGAACCACCTCCTATGGGCCAACGTGCTTACTCGGGCAGAAAACAAATCCCCCAATTTGTTTCGTGTACCCTTTCAGACCCGAGGCATGTCTACATAGGGTAAAGTTTCCCACAAGAGTTCACTTGCCCCCAAAATGTCTCAACATCTATTTTCCAGAAAGCTAACTCAACATCCTTATTTCCAGAAAATTCAATACATCACCTTTTTTCCCAGAAAATTACTTCATATCCTATTTTTCCCAGGAACACACTTCATGTTCTTATTTTCCCAGAAACACACTCATTTCCCAGAAAATCACGTATCTTTATTTCCCAGAAACACATTGTACTACTCATTTCCCAGAAGCCCAATAACACCATACTAGACACACTATACCAAACCTTACTTTATTTCCTTAAAAATCTATACATCACCATATTTCCAAAATCACCCTTTTTCTGAAAAATCATCACTTCTTGAAGAAACACAACAGCTATTCGGGTTCTTTTCAGTCACTACACAATGCCCCATATCTGCCTGTATGCCTATTCATATATTCTTTCCCCCCATAAAAATCTGTTTTTCTAATCTTCGGGCTGAAACCAGAAATTAGCCCTCACTACTACAAAAATTTTAAAGATTAATTTTGCACTTAAATTTACTAAAACACCAAACCATAATAGTAAGCAGATTACAGGAAAAATGGCACCTACACTAAGCTCACAAATACAAATTCTACTTCACAAATACAAAAATCACTGAGCACAAAATGAATTAAATTTCCCTTAAAAGAAATACTGGTCTGAGAGGTTGTTCATTCCAAAATATCTTAATATACTTATTATATCATCTATCACTAAATGACCCAGAAAATTATTCACTTCCATTCCTTTGTTTTGTTTTGTTTTTCAATTACCTATCCACAGAAGATGACATGTAATTTACTTACACAGCCTAACATTAAATCAGATGGATTCATTCCTTAAGCACACCAGAACACTAAATCACAAAAAAAAAAAAAAAACCTGAATGAAAACATTTATAACTCCCTTCTTTTTTTTTTGTGCTTTTGCTATATATATATATAATTCTGACAGCTCCCATTTTAAAGCCCACTTGTTACATAATTTCAAAGAGACCACAACATAATATTTAAAATGCCAAAAGGAAAAAAAAACTATTTTGATTCAAACTTCATCGTTACAAACAAAACTTATTATTTACGAATAGTGATTTTAGTAGATTGAATATATTGAACAAACCGCTCACATAGACGAGGGTGAGAATTCGAAGGTGTCCTAAATTTTGGAGAAAAAAAAACTTTTCGAGTTCCTGATGACACTTCTAGGCGAATTTTGACGACCTGATATATCTAGCCTCCGAAGTGGAAAAATGAAACAAAACTTACCCCTAGCCCTTAGGGCAGGGTGAAGGAGTTTGGAAACCAACTGCCATTTTTCCTCCGACACTCACGGATGGTTTCAAAATAAATCACAAGAGAAAAAAAAAGTTCTGATACTACGTTGTCCTGGTGGTTGACTATAATTGATGGCGGGCGGCATCGTCTTGAGACTTTATTTTTTAAATACACCAGAGTTGAATAATTACGAAACGCATATAACGTATGAAATCCGTTTATTTTCGTGGTGTAGTCAGCACAAATATTCTGCAAGGATATTTGTGCTGACTATAAGGATAGACAAGCTGCAAGGATAGACAGTGTGAGAAAGAAAATGCGGGTGTGTACGCTATACCGTTGGTATATCCTGACAACACGGAAAAGGTATATATCGGAATGACAAAGTGGTCCTTGGACACTAGATGTAAAGAACACGTACGAAGTGTGAAGTAAGACACGCAGAATACAGCCCTCGCCAGAGAAGTCATGCATTACTCGGCCGCTCCTGTATGGAATAATATTAGAAGAATTGCTCCGTACACGAATTTCAAAGAGACTGCCATCAGGGAAACAGTGGAAATCCTATCCAACAAAGTGACATGCAATGATATAGTCTCTACGGAACAACTACCAATGGCTTGGCATACATTATTAAAAGATGGAAACGCATCACTGCGCTCTGTAAAATTACGTGACAAAATTCATGTAATATGCTCGTGATGTCCCCCGCGTTATTTTCAAAAATCATCTTCGTGCTTTACATGTTCCAATTCTCTGCATTTTTGTGTCTATCATTGCCTTGAAAAAGCCTCCCAGTGGAGTGCGAAAGCTTGGCGAATATTTGTGCTGACTACAATACGAAAATAAACGGATTTCATACTCTATATGCGTTTCGTAATCGTCTTGAGAAGTTTCCATCATCTGCCAGGCAGTTTGTAGGCGCGGTCCCCAGCTCTCACGAAAAGGGTTAGGTGGGCATCGGTGGGTCATCTTTCTCCGCCATCTTGAGGCTTACTTGCTGGCATTCTAAACCAACACTGCAGTCGTCCGCTACTGGATAATTTAGGTTCATCAGTGGTCATTGACATCCTTGAAAACAATCTTTCTGACCGAATTTAGATTCAAATCAGGATTCTGGAACACAGCTGGCTGACAGTCATTCTTACTGCCGACCAAGCCTAAGAAAAAAAAAAATTCTTCACACAGGGCCAACAGACCCCAGTGCATTTCTTCAGATTTTTCCCTCCCCGCCAAAAGGCGAGGAGAGAAATTCACCTTGCTTTCCCTGCTAGCCAGCCAGAGCAAGGACAAAAGAGTAAGTGCCAATTTTCTCGACTGAAGCTCTGGTGCTCGCAAACCACTGACCCCTCATTGGTCGAAACTTCAGCCTAGTAACTAACGGCTTCCCAACGGAATTTCTCTCCCACACAAGCCAGGGGTGACACTCTGACCTTCACAGGAAAGGGGAAAACTTCGTAGCCTCCAGTATGCTGCTGTTCTAAAAATAGAACTTCTCTTGCCCAGAGAACTCTCTGCGAACACATTTTAGAAGCCTCCAAAATCCCTCACCTAAAATGGTGGACTGAAAGAAGATTTTCTTTTCTCACAATTTTTTTTCCAGAAACGCTTTTTCCTTTTTCTCATTCCGTGATTAACTACGAATAATTTTGTTTTCTAAAAGGGGTTGATGCTGTCTTTTGCTCGTCCTTTTTTTCATTCCTTATAACTTATTAAAGAGAAAAAAAATGAATCAAGCCAAAAGAAAGAAAAGAGTTTAATGCCTATTATTCCCCTTTCTTTTAAGAAATTTTGTTTGCTTGGCCAGGACTGCGAAATAAATGAATATGGCCATTTATTCCCTTACCTCACTGCCTCTTCCAAACACAATTTTGAAACGTGGACTGTAGAGAATTTTCATTCTATGTATTTTATTTATTTATTTTCTATTTATTTTTATTTTTCGTAAATTCCAGCGAAGTGATCAATTTCTTTAAGATTTACGAACATAAAAATTCTCGACAGGACACATGCGTTGAAAATCTTCACTCTCCAACAGCTCTGCGACAGCCACTGTACGATGAGGTGTAGCGTTGTCGTCCATGAAGAGGAACTCAGGACCCATAGCACCTCTAAACAGACGCACGTGAGGCAGGAGAACCTCGGTACAATAGCGGACACCAGTGGCTGAACCTCCTTGGAAGATGTGGAGGTTAGTACGGCTACCAAGCATGATACCGCCCCAAACGCAAACTTCGCCACCTCCAAACCGGTCCCTTTCGATGATGTTGGAGGTGCGATTGCGTGTTCCTTGCTCTCTCCAGATGTGTATATGTCCAGAATCGCTCGTCAGACTAAATCGGCTCTCATTCGTAAAGAGAACTCGACCCCATTGTTGATGTGTCCAGTTCTTATGTTCCTGGCACCACAGAAACCGCCGTCTCTGATGAGCAGGCGTTGATGGCACACACCGTACTGGTGGTCTTGCAAACAGACCACCTTTGTGCAGCCTACTGGCCACGGTAAAACGCGATAACGGACGTCCAGTTGTCTGTAGCACGTGCCTTGCGATTTCTCCCGCTGTCTGCCGTCTGTCTCTTCTCGCCTGTAAGAAAATATACCGGTCGCCCGCCGCCACGGTTACTCATAGACGACCACTGCTAAACTCTCGGACAGCTGTTCCTGTCGTTTGAAGTGCTCTCCAAGCTCGTAAAACGATGCTGTGAGCGATCCCGAACTCCTCGGCCACACTAGTCACACTTCGACCTTCTTCCAACTTCCCAATGACGCGACCTCGGGGAAAGTCATCCAGATGTCGTCTACTGGATTACCTATTGGCCATATCTCGCGGTGGAAGCAACTCAACGTCGTTCAAGCCGATGTACACCGCGCAATAGCTTTCACTGAATTGCTGAGCGTACACCAGCCGTGTGCTTTATACCCTTCCGACACCCCCCACCCCTACGTCATGCAACATATATGCGCATGCCCTACCGTACCGGACTCTAGTCTATCTCCTGAGTGGTCTTTCGGTCCGTTCTGCCTGCTCGTTCCGCTGTTAAGCTAATTTCTCCTCTTCGTCCTTAGTTTTGCACATCAGTGTATCTCATTCCTGACCCTACTCCTATTTCCCTATTTCGTTTTACTAATTTTTTTTACTCGTTTTTTACAACTAATGAAATGCAAAACATTGCTAGTCTAGCATTTCTTGGCCTCTCAGAAGTGGCGTTAAAAAACAAATCAGATTTCTAGATAGTTCATGGTAAAAAATGAAGGGCAATACTCAATTTTTATCAAAATGAACTTAAAAAAAACAACCCCCCCCCCAAAAAACCGAATGTTTGACATTTCCAATCACGAACATATGTAATTTGAAAAGGAAGAAAACTGAGGAGGCAGATGTGATGTTTTGCCCCCGCACTGATTTGGGTGCGTAGGCAACTGCCCCCCTCTGTCTCCTCGGTTCTGCTGCCGCTGTTAAGAGTTGATAAAATCGAATGCGTTAATGAGAAAAATAACGATAAAGAAGATAAAGATTTTTTTTTCTGTTGTCCTTTCAATATAACTTGAAAATTCATATTCGTTGAGTAAGCGAGTAACTAAGACCTGCGCTTATAGTCTGGGTAAGTCAGCCTGCATGTAATCCGACACCCATGCGCACATCTGTCGAAAAACTGCCATAAATCGATGTAATAGGCAGGTCAGCGTCGCCTGAGGGCGGTACAAAATTTAAGAAAAATGGATTCTGTCTTATGCGGCTCTCAGTGGAAATATCAAGACTGTTCACTTCTGTAACAAACAGTGGAAATTCTCAGCGCCTAGACTAGAGGTTAGCAACTGTTACACTCCGACTTATTTTCTAATGAAAACAGGGGTAAAAGTAAGAGGCGCTACCACTAAATTAATCTCGCTGCAATTTTTTAGGGTTATATACGTTGTCGATCGAACAAGAAATTGCCCGTGACCTAGATTTGAAGACACTTGTTGGCAATTTTGCGAATAAAAATATGCAAAATGAAATATTAATTCACGTAGGACCAGTCAAGTAAATCGATGTAGTTCCCCATTAGTTTTTTTCCATTTAGATCACATTGTATCTTTTTTTGCATCTTGAAATTATTGAATAAATACTGTGATGCCGCACAAATGAATTACATAGAGTTTTTGAGCCATTGCCTAAGGCGCCAAGCAGCCGAGCACCGGTCCTGGATGGTAGAATTTGAGCTCGAAAATGCATAAAAGCATGTTACTACCCATATTAAAAAGCATTTTCTTTTTTGCTTTATACTTATGTCTCTGCCTTGAAAGTTTAGGCAGGCTTGGAAGATCTGCGCATGCGCATTCAAGCTGTTAGATACAAAGTATTTTGTTGTTTAAAATTACTACTAGGAGCGTAGATTTGTCTCAAAAGTTATAGGGGAGGGCTTGGCGGTTGCTATGATAAGTTTGGGGGGACGGGAGCAGTTACAAAGTCATATTTTGCTCCTTAAAGAACTGCCGTAATAATTTAAAGAGATGGGTGCAATATTTTGTTTTATTCCCTCAACTAAAGGGCATAACGTTTGCAAGGTAAAGGTAATTTAAAACGTTTAATGAAATATGCATTTTTTAAAGAACCATTTCCAATGTTAAGTTTTCTTCCAATCAAACTTGGTAAGATTAAGTAAAAAATATAGGTAATGCCTGAGTGTACCGGACGCTTCATCTGGAGTCTGAGTGCACCTGACCTTTCAACCTGACTGTGAGTGCACCTGACCCTTCATCCTGACTCCGAGTGTACTTGACCTTTCACCCTGACTCCGGGTGCACTTGAACCTTCGCCCTGACTCCGAGTGCACTTGGCCCTTCACTTACTCCGAGTGCACTTTACCCTTCATCCTGACTCCGATTGTACCTGACTCTTCACCCTCACTCCGAGTACACTTGACCCTCCAACCGGACTCTGACTGCACGTGACCCACCACCCGGAAATTTCAGTTAGTGTCGTTTTCAAACCTCACAATCCTCTGACAGCCGAAGAAAATCTCGATATTTGCATCCCATCTCGGTTTCAGCTGCGTTTAAAATGTAGTGCCTAAAACATATTGCAATTTTTTTTATCGTATTTCTTGAGATGAAAAGGATAAGATACCTGGCAATATTTTAAAATTTTAAATGAAATGGAATATATTGCATGTTAATGCGCGGTGCGGAAGGGGGAGGGGGACCTCGTACCACCACACCCCGGGGGTTTCAGAGGTTCTTAAATCGTTCCTGGGATTAAGGCCTTAGTGGAGCCCTAGATTAAGACATCTGAGTGGGCCTCCAATAACTTATGATGAAAATTCGTTGAAGTCCCTTAAAACATGCAGCGCTTGTGATAATACGTAGTGCATTCTTCAAACAAAAAAATTACCTGCAGTTTTCATAAAAAGTCACTATTTTCCACTTTTCTCACAAGAACATGAGTTAAAAGCTTAAGATTCCTAGATTTTGTCTTGGAATTCAATAATTTAGCATTTTATACTTTTCTTGGTGCATCTTTTTCGTTATGCAAAGTGAAGTCACAGTGGATTTCGTCCATTAACGGTTCCAAGTGCAAACACGGAGGTGTGGGTGGATAGTAGTGAAAAAGCTGAAACTGTCACGCCGACACCGCTGTACACAGCGACACGAAACGTTTGCTCTTAGTGACTCACTTCCTTGAAATCTGCTTTAGCTACTTCTTGTGATCGAGTGTTATACGGGTGAAAAACTATTTTACACTTCTATCTACATAAGTATATACATTATATTGGCAAACGTCACCGGACACCTAGAAGAGAAACACAACATAGCATTTATTGACATACATTAGTACGGTGTCGGTCCACCTTTGGGCTTAATGCATGCAAACACCCTTCGAGACACGCTTCGACAAGGTTTTGGTTCCATTCAGTACATAATGCTGCCGCCAACTGTTGCTTAGTAGTAGGCCTTGGTTACAAACTTTTTATGCGGTGCTCTAATTCATCCCATAAGGGCTCTATGGGATTAAGATCAGGGCTCTGTGCTGGCCAGTCCACACACGGAACTACACGCAGTAACAGTCCTTGCTTTATGGCTCGATGCATTATCCTGCTGGTACCAACAAGGCTCGGTTCCATAGTATTGCCACAGAGTTGGTAGGGCATAATTGTCCAGAATATCGAGGTAGACGTGTTGGTTAACAGGTCTGTCTACGATAACCAATCATATGTAATTTGAAAAGGAAGAAAACTGTAATTCATATGTAATTTGAAAAGGAAGAAAACTAAGGGGACAAATGTGATGCTTCGCGCCCTCTGCCTCTGCGGTTCGGACGCCCTTGAATGTAACAGTTTCTGACAGGTTTGATATTTTATTCGGAAACTTAGAATATTTGGAAAAAAAAGTGCGTAGAGAGGGCAGCACTCTCACTTCTGAAATTCCAGAGTTACACATTTTTCTGTCACACAGGAGGAAATATCTAATACTGGGAGAAATTTTTTACTTCAATAAATTCGCAAAACATGGTTATTCTTTTTCATTTGCTAATTGCTTTGTTTCAGTGTCATATTTTCACATTTTTTTTATGTGAAAAGTAAGACGTAAATACACATATGGTATGATATGTAAAACTGCTTTTAATTCTCTAATAATGTGTATTCTAAAATATTCAATTTTATATTTATAGCGTACCCTAATTAAATTTATATATTTTGATGCATAAAGAACAGTGAATCTGGCAAAATATGTTTTAAGACATGACCACCTTATTTTGCCGAACAAATTATTATGCATTTTCTTAAGAGATATATTTTATAGAATAACGAAATGATTTAATTGTGCAATTTTTCAAATAAAAGTGAGATGTTTATACCTTCCAATGTCACTGCATTTAACCTGAGATAAATTGGAAATCTTTGGGATTCCTTCCCCCATCCACTGAAGTTTCTTATATTATATTTCCACCTTTTGGGGTTTTAACAAATTTGGTAAAGTGAACTGTAAGTAACTTTATAAAAGCAATTTACTGAACAGAAAAAAAGGCGTGATTTTGAATATCAGCGAATATTGCGATAAGCTACGTTTCAAAGACGATACATCGTGAGGTTGAAATCCCAAAATCGCCGAGCTCTGCTCATAATCACAAGTTATTAATTATTTACTCATCGTAATAAAAACAAGTGCTTACCATTGCTGGGGCCCCGCCCCACTATTAGCGACGTTATACGTAGTAGTGAATAATTTTTATTGTAGCTGATAGAGAAGCGCAACTACAAAAATAAAAGAGCAGTTTTACTTTTTATTCTGTTCCGAAACTAGAGAAGTTGTAACGAAATTCCGCGTTACAATTGCTGCTACTTTTATTATTACGAGGAGCAAATTTTATTTGAAACCACTATTGTAAGCTACTTAGGGCAGCTTACAATAGATGTTTCAACTCAAAAAGCAAAACAACAATCGAAAATTGTACAACGATGCAGGCTTTGAGTTAAAGAAAGAAAAAATGTTTTCAACATTAAAATAACCGGCCACCCCAGTGGTCTAAGGCGCTGGCTTCTGACCTTCCGTCCGAAATGGGCCGGCGCCCAATGTGGCATGGGAGGTGCATTTGTCGAACGGCGTAAGGGTCCTGCATCCACCCCGAGAACACTACACCCGAATCAGGTACGGACGACTTCTCACTGACCTAGAAGTTGCACACGTCGGTCGTTTTATTTTATGATTTAACGACCAGCGTGAACAACTCCTAGGGCTGCAAGTAGTCAGCCGACCCCAACTCAGGCAAAGTGCTTCCAGAGAATGGAGAGAACCACAGCCGTAAGACAAACGCACCTTCCATGCCTCACCGGGGACAGAACCCGGAACCCATCTAGGACGGAAGGTCAGAAGCCATCGATTAGACCACTACGCCACTGGGACGGGGTCCTGATTGCTAAACCTTAAATAAGAAGAAACCAGTTCAGCGCCAGACTTGAAACTTCACCATCGCCGGTTAGCGTTTCCTAATTCTTTCCTTAGTATTAATGACCTGTGCGTAAATGTACAATCAGGGGCAGATTGGGATGACAAAATCAGGCCAGGAAGTTTAGCCTTGCGGTTCAATATAAGAAAAAAATGTAGCTACAGAGAAATACCTCATAAATTCCCTCTTAAAAAGGTTTTTGTTGGATCCAGAATGAAAGGAAACTGTCGAAATATGCTTTGTAAAAGGAACACAATCGTGAGAAAGTTTCAATAAGACTTTAGAGGTGAAATTATTTTAAAAATCCTCTCATGATTGAATGTAATATTAAACCACACGCAAAACGTTGTGTTTCACAAAAAAAAAAAAAAAAAAAAAAAAAAAACGTTTTTTAGAAGTCATCGCTCTTTCCACGTTTATAAGTGAGTCGCGGAAAAATTCTCGTTGTTCGCCACCGGGAATCGAACCCAGTATCTTCCAGTTACGCTCCGGAGATGCAACCACTGCACTAAAGCGGCCTCGTCTTCATTAGACTTGCACACGACTAACTGCCAAACCACATGGCAGGTTGCTTCTTGAAGCACCGCACTTGGGGATACACCAAAGATGGAAAACAGTAACTGAACAAATTACTAATTGGCGAATGAGTAATTAATACACACAATTGACGTGGATTAGGAACATCAAACATAAGTCATCGCTCTTTCCACGTTTATAAGTGAGTCTCTCTTATAAACGTGGAAAGAGCGATCGATGACTTCTATATTCGATGTTCCTAATCGTCGTCAATTGTGTGTATTAATAACCATTTTATTTTGAAGCGTTCGGTTTTTTGAGAAAAAAACACCATGAGTCTTTTGAATACTTTATTTCTAACTAAATCACCATGAAAAGATCATTCTGAAAGTTCAAATGTACCGATTATGCATAACAATTTTCCTACACTATTGATTTTTTTATATTTATTTTTCACGGATCGCCTACTGCGAATTCGGTTCCTTCTTGAGTAGACTCCTTTAACAATTATTTTGACCCATGAACTCGTACTGGTAGATCGTTGTTCTTTTGAAGATACGTGTGAGTTTGAGCAGGACACGGATTTCGAAATATCTCTGCCGGAAAATCATTTTGTGCTTTGTGTCAGTCTGAAGATGAGGGGGTGAGGATGATGAGCCGTTACAATGGGTATCCTCCAAGATTACAAAAGGACCGTAGCCAATGATCTTGGGCTCCAATTCCAACAACCTACGTCTACCTGTAGTGTTAGCTTTTGCTTAATTAACTTATAAGATCGTGTTTTGGTCCTGCGGTGCTTTCTTACATAAGCAAAGAATTTTGCTCTGTCGTTTCAGAGAAAACACCCAACATACAGGTAGAAGGAAAAAAATTTTTTTTTTTTTTGAGGTTTAACGACCACCGTGAGCAACTCAATGGGCTATAAGCAGTCGCCCTTCCCTAATTTAGGGTCACTGGTTCCAGGGAAGAGAGAGAGCCAGTGCCGCAAGACAAACACAACATTCATGCCCCACCGGCATTCGAACCCGGACTCCTTTTGGACGAATGATCAGAGGCCATCGCCTTAGACCACTGCGCCACGGCAATGTTGTTATTTTGAAGAAAATAACGTTTTAGACAAAAACCTCAAATGAAGTTAACGGTTACTGTATGTTCATGAGTGGCCTACCGGGAAATGTCCCGACGTCCCGGTGGGCAAATCCGCCCCTGTGTACAAATTGATTTATTTTCATGTATGAATCAGTTCTTCTTTTTCATTTCTTTTTTTCGCAGTTTACTAGGAGTTTTCAAATACACGTTTTTCAGTATTTATCATTCTTTGCAAACGAATCCACGTTTTTCAAATTAACTATTACAGCGTTCTCTGCTCACTCATACATCACTTACTTCAATTGATATTATTTCAGCATTGTTTTGGCGTTTTCTGATATAGATATGTCGCTTGTGGGTGGGGTGAGGGGAATAGCCACTGCGACAAACTCGATGGGCAATAAGCAGTCGCCCGTCCCTAATTCAGAGACACAGTTCCAGAGAACTGAGAGAGCCAGTGCCGTAAGACGAACACAACGTCCATTCCTGACGGGGATTCTGACCGAAACCCATCTCGGACAAGTGATCACAAGCCTGCACGACGCAGCACGTGGGTTTAACGACGACTGTAAGCATTTATCTAGAAGCGAAGCCATGGTTTTATAGTGCAGATAAAATCTCCTACGCATATTTCTTGCTTAAAGTAATGCACATATTTTCTCCTAGAGATGTAGATATATGTAACTTATTTTCGTTGCTAACACTGCTTCTAGAAATTCTATTTGAAATTTTTTTCTTTGTCGGACAGCCTTTTTGATGCTGAATGTTTTGCATATACAGTGGAATCTTGTTTATACATTTTCCTAGGGACTACATAAAATTAACGTATAACTGAAAATAATGTATAAAAGAAACCCGGGAAACTGTAACATAAAGGACAATACAGAATTTTGGATCATCGACATTTTACGTGTAAATGCGAAAACCGTATAAATGAGAAACGCATAATCGAAGTTCTACTATACTTTCAAATTTTTTGAAAGCTGAAGTTTGCCAGTAGAGGGCATGGTGTTTTCCGATGAAGCGAGTTTCTGCCAACAGGATCCTGGCGTAAGGCTATAAAATAGCACCCACAATCCTCAGATTTTAACCCAGTTGAACACCTGTGAGCTGAGATGGAGGAAGCTATTAACAACAGAGGTTCTGCTTCAGTGAACATTGGTAAACGAGCGGACGAATTTCACCACCAGGGGACGTAGATGTATATCTTATTTTTGTCGATATCTCTGTTTCAAAGAGTCCGATGTGAAATTTTTTTTTTCTTTATCGGAGAATGTTTCCGGTGCGAAATGTTTCTCTTTAATCACATATTTTTCTTAACGCACAATGCAACTAGAGGGCGTAAGTGCATATTTCCATTTACAGCGATATCTGTTGGACTAAAAACCGGACTACCGGATTGGAAAAAACATTTTTCGGTCAGATTCTACTAACTATGAAAACTCAAACGGGTTCGCCTCGTCAACAGTTCTTGCTAAAGAATTGCGGGAGAGCTGTGGTACTGTTGTTTGTCCTCGACAGTGAGGAACAGGTTACGTTCTATGGTCTGACGTCTTATAGGGCGGTTGAAAAAAGCCATTACTAACCAAGTTACAATGCAAGAAACGTTTAAAATCGGCAACGGAACATAAGGAGTGGAACACTGACAGGTGGCGTCAAGTGTTATTTAGTGATGAGACAAAACTGAACATCGACGGTAATGACGCGGGGAGCCGAGTGTTTCGACGAAATAACGAGGCGTTGCATCCCTCTTGCAGACTTAAGACAAGAAAGTATTCATGCAGTGTTGTGACTTAGGAATGTTTTGCTGCTGCTGGAGTATGCAGAATCCATCAGTGTTAGAGCCCTGTTAATGCACAGGGGTACAAAAGTATCCTCCAGAACAAGATGATGCCTTCAGGACGTGATTTGTTCCAGGGTCAGCCACACATCTTCTAGAACGATTCGGCCCCATGCCACCGTGCAGAAATCATTAAAGCTTATGTGACGTTTTAGGTAAAGCTGTGCCTCTTCCTTGGCCTGGTAATTCGCCAGACTTGAACCCAATTGAGAATTGAATTTGTGGCGCATTTCAGAAAGAAAAGTGCACAAACGATACCCCACAAATAAAGTGGAACTGATTAACTCAATTACTGACGTTTGGCACAACTGTATTTCTTCTGATATGTTGAGTAAGTTGGTTAACTCCATGTCCAACAGGTGTGCAGCCGTTGTTAAATCAAAAGGTCACCCAACGAAATATTGGGTACGTAATTGTATTTGAATTTGAACATGTTACTTTGCCATGATATCTGTTTCGGAGAACATTTATGTTCAAAACTTGAGTTCTGTTAAGGATATTCCCATTATGTACTTTAAAATGATATATATATATATTGTGAATATTATTTGCATATTTGCTTTGTAGCAAAACTGAAAACCCCAAAACGGCAGAAATTTCTAGAGTTGCTATTAATTTTTCCGTAACTGTATAAGGGCAATGGAATGGATCCCACACCTATGTCTTGACCTTTGACCCCATTTCGTCCATTTTCAATAGGGTTCGTCCCCAGGTAGTCCCCTACCACATACTAAATTTCATCGAAATCTAACCATTTTTACGGAAGTTATGACGCATAAAAGCAATGGAATGGATCCTGCTCCTATGTCTTGACCTTAGACCCCATTTCGTACGTTTTCCGTAGGATTCGTCCCCCGGTGGTTCCCTACCACATACTAAAATTTCATCGAAATCGAACCATTTTGACGCGAGTTATCGTGCGGACGGGCAGACAGACAGACGGACAAAGCTGGAGCATATACGCTTCTTTAACCTACTGTTGGAAAGCGTAAAAAACGCGCACCCAAAAATCATTACCCTATGTTCCTAAATACGTAGGTCGATCAGAAACAGAAAGGTTACACGTACTATAAAATAAATGCTGGATGTCGTACGAGTGGCACAGATGACATGTACGTTTGAGAGATGGCGCTCCTTTGATACAGAGCCACACTGACAAAATTGCAGGAGAACATTCGACGAAAACGACCAGGTCTGTTGAGCGATGATGTCATTCTCCTTCATGATAACGCGGTGCCACACACTGCCAACAATCACGCAGCACTTGCTCCACAAATTCCGGCGAGAGGTGTGGAAGCACCCGTCCTACAGCCCAGACTTGGCTCTTAGTGACTTTCACCTCTTTCCTGCCTTGAAACAGCAGCTGTCTGGTACTCGCGTCACGTGTGACGATGGCGTGAAAACAGCTGCAACAAACTGGCTACATCCGATGGGACATGATTTCTTTTTGTCCTAGCTGGTCGTGCCGTTCGACAAATGTTTGAATCGTCACTATGATTTCGTCGAGAAATAGTGCTTTATATCCTTTGTCACATCGCAGTAACTTCTTGGTGAGTTTTTTTCCCCTGCGTGAACGTGTAACCTTTTTTTTTTTCTGATCGACCCTTGTCAATGAGAAATTACGAAAAATAGTACTTATTATAGCAGATTAGTACCATTATTTTTCCCGTCCTTCTATATAAAATGGGACAAGTAATGCAGAGTATTTTCTGCAGTGAATTTTCGATTAGAGACTATGGGACAAGTAATGCAGAGTATTTTCTGCAGTGAATTTTCGATTAGAGAATTTTCGATTAGGGTCGTGCAGGAACGTGTTTTAATTTTATCTTAAAAAAAAAAACTTTGTGCAGCAGTCAAAGAGCATAATTTCACTGCTATCAGTTCAGTTTGTGTGTGAGAGAGGAACTTTTTTTCCTATTGAGATTAAAGGTTTAATACGGAATTTCACTTCTGTATATGATTCCTCACGAAATATTCTTGTGTTTCTCGATTCTACGTGCCTTAAGAAACCGTGATCTTCTGTGAAAAAAGCTCGAATGGTAATTTTGATACGTATTAATATACACTATATTGACAAAAGTCACCGGACACCCCTTCAAAAGCAAATAAACGGATCCGCTGCGTTGTTAAGATGCACGGCACAGCTGCAAACGGTATAAAAATTAGCCTGCAGCTGACCGCGATCATATCGCACTGTGAGGCTGACTGAAAATGTCGCGGCGGGAGAGAACTGACTTTGAGAAAGGAAAGATTGTTGTGTGTTATATTAGTGGGTTGTCCATAAAAGAAACCGAGAGGCGTTTAACATACCCAAGTCAACTGTTTTGGATGTACTGAATAATTGGAAGACACATGGCTTGCCTGAAGCAGAAAAACAGACAAAAGAAAATAAGTGATAGAGGACGTCGAAGCCTTAGGAGAGTCGTTACAGCTAATCGACGTAGTACTGCGCAAAACCTCAGTGTACAAGTGCACAAAAATGCTGGATCCTCGGTATGTACACGTACCATTCGCAGAGAACTTCATTCCATGGGTTACTGTGGTCGTACGGCTGCTCATGAGCCTTTCATCTCCACTCGGAATGCTACTCGTCGTTTAGCATGATTTAAAGAACATTTTTCGTGGACAGTAGATCAGTGGAAACAGGTCCAATAAACTGATGAATCCAGATGCACGATCCATCAGTCTGATGGCGGTGTGTGGGTATGGTGGCAGCCGGGGATTATTTACCACAGTGTACTGTTCCTACGATCAAGTTTGGAGCTGGCAGTGTGGGGGTGTTTTTCGTGGAATGGTCCCGGCGCATTTGTTATCGTGGACAAACCTGTTAACCAACACGCCTACCTCAATATTCTGGACAATTATGCCCTACCAACTCTGTTGAAATACTACGAAACCGAGCCTTGTTGGTACCAGCTGGATAATGCACCGAGCTATGGACAAAGCAAGAATTGTTACGGCGTGGTTCGACGATAATTCCGTATCGTGTGTGGACTGGCCAGCACAGAGCCATGATGTTAATCCCATAGAGCACCTATGGGGTGAATTAGAGCGCCGCATAAGAAGTTTGGAACCAAGGCCTACTACTAAGCAACAGTTAGCGGTAGCATTATGTACTGAACGGAAGCGCATACCTATCACTGTGTTCCAAAACCTCGTCGAAAGCATGTCTCGAAGGGTCAATCCATGCATTAAGGCCAAAGATGGACCGACACCGTACTAATGTATAAATGCTATGTTGTGTTCCTCTTCTAGGTGTCCGGTGGCCTTTGTCAATAGAGTATATATAAGAGGGAGGATCGAAAAGTAACGCACAGCAATTTTTGTCTCCTTGAAGGTTGCAAGTAGCAGGTTGCCGTTTGGCAGAAAACGAGTATGAATATCACGCTACAGACCGGTTTGGCTGGATCAGGTGTCGCCGTGGTGGAAGACACTGTGAACGATGGCACAAAGATGTCGCGTTTGTAAGCGTTATCTACGAATGAAGAGTAACGCGGTGTAGTACGAATATTTTTGACTAACTGCAAAACTCCGATGGAAATTCACTAAAGAGTGGTCGAAGTGTATGGTGGTGATTGCCTGGACCTCAGCAACATCCCCAGATGGTGCAGTTTCTTTGCAGAGAGCCGTTGCAATCTTATCGATTCGCAACGTTCCGGTCGACGTGTAACCGCGTCATCACCTTCCACTGTGAAAAGCGCTGAACAGGCAATTCTGAGTGACCGGCGGATACATCTGCGCACATTAGCACAGAAGTTCAACATTTCTTACGGTATAGCGTACGATATTCCGCATGGCAAATAGAAATTTCACAAGGTCAGTGCGCGATGGGTGCCCAACAACTTGACAGACGACAAGAAGTAACAGAGAAAATTGCGCAATTTACATGGAAGGTGCTCCAGCACCCACCGTACATTCTGGACCCGGCTCCTTTGGACTTTCATCTGTTTGGTCCCTTGAAAAAATTCCTGGGCGGCCAACGTTTCAATTCGGCTTACAAAGTCAAATCGGTTGTCCTTAGGTGTCTATACGCCCTGAAAACGAACTCTTATGAACAAGGTATACTAAAACTGGTATCACGCTGGGATAAATGTCTCGAGTCTCTCGGTTCTTATTTGGAAAAATAGCTAAGAAATGTCTATACGCCCAGAAAACGGACCTTTTATGGACAAGGTATACGAAAACTGGTACCACGCTGGGATAAGTGTCTCAAGCGTCTCGGTTGTTATGTTGAAAAATAGCTAAGAAATGTCTATATGCCCAGAAAACGGACTTTTATGAACAAGGTATACTAAAACTGGTACCACGCTGGGATAAATATCTCGAGCGTCTCGGTTCATATGTTGAAAAATAGCTAAGAAATGTCTACACGCCCAGAAAACGGACTTTTATGAACAAGGTATACTAAAACTGGTACCACGCTGGGATAAATGTCTCAAGCGTCTCGGTTCTTATGTTGAAAAATAGCTAAGAAATGTCTATATGCCCAGAAAACGGACTTTTATGAACAAGGTATACTAAAACTGGTACCACGCTGGGATAAATATCTCGAGCGTCTCGGTTCATATGTTGAAAAATAGCTAAGAAATGTCTACACGCCCAGAAAACGGACTTTTATGAACAAGGTATAGTAAAACTGGTACCACGCTGGGATAAATGTCTCGAGCGTCTCGGTTCATATGTTAAAAATAGCTAAGAAATGTCTATACGCCCAGAAATAGGACTTTTATGAACAAGGTATACTAAAACTGGTACCACGCTGGGATAAATGTCTCGAGCGTCTCGGTTCATATGTTGAAAAATAGCTAAGAAATGTCTATACGCCCAGAAAACGGACTTTTATGAACAAGGTATACTAAAACTGGTACCACGCTAAGATAAATATCTCGAGCGTCTCGGTTCATATGTTGAAAAATAGCTAAGAAATGTCTATACGCCCAGAAATAGGACTTTTATGAACAAGGTATACTAAAACTGGTACCACGCTGGGATAAATATCTCGAGCGTCTCGGTTCATATGTTGAAAAATAGCTAAGAAATGTCTATACGCCCAGAAAACGGACTTTTATGAACAAGGTATACTAAAACTGGTACCACGCTGGGATAAATGTCTCAAGCGTCTCGGTTCTTATGTTGAAAAATAGCTAAGAAATGTCTATAAGCCCAGAAAACGGACTTTTATGAACAAGGTATACTAAAACTGGTACCACGCTGGGATAAATGTCTCAAGCGTCTCGGTTCTTATGTTGAAAAATAGCTAAGAAATGTCTATATGCCCAGAAAACGGACTTTTATGAACAAGGTATACTAAAACTGGTACCACGCTGGGATAAATATCTCGAGCGTCTCGGTTCATATGTTGAAAAATAGCTAAGAAATGTCTATACGCCCAGAAATAGGACTTTTATGAACAAGGTATACTAAAACTGGTACCACGCTGGGATAAATGTCTCGAGCGTCTCGGTTCATATGTTGAAAAATAGCTAAGAAATGTCTATACGCCCAGAAAACGGACTTTTATGAACAAGGTATACTAAAACTGGTACCACGCTAAGATAAATATCTCGAGCGTCTCGGTTCATATGTTGAAAAATAGCTAAGAAATGTCTATACGCCCAGAAATAGGACTTTTATGAACAAGGTATACTAAAACTGGTACCACGCTGGGATAAATGTCTCAAGCGTCTCGGTTCTTATGTTAAAAAATAGCTAAGAAATGTCTATACGCCCAGAAAACGGACTTTTATGAACAAGGTATACTAAAACTGGTACCACGCTGGGATAAATATCTCGAGCGTCTCGGTTCATATGCTGAAAAATAGCTAAGAAATGTCTATACGCCCAGAAACCGGACTTTTATGAACAAGGTATGCTAAAACTGGTACCACGCTGGGATAAATATCTCGAGCGTCTCGGTTCATATGTTGAAAAATAGCTAAGAAATGTCTATACGCCCAGAAATAGGACTTTATGAACAAGGTATACTAAAACTGGTACCACGCTGGGATAAATGTCTCGAGCGTCTCGGTTCATATGTTGAAAAATAGCTAAGAAATGTCTATACGCCCAGAAAACGGACTTTTATGAACAAGGTATACTAAAACTGGTACCACGCTAAGATAAATATCTCGAGCGTCTCGGTTCATATGTTAAAAAATAGCTAAGAAATGTCTATACGCCCAGAAAACGGACTTTTATGAACAAGGTATACTAAAACTGGTACCACGCTGGGATAAATATCTCGAGCGTCTCGGTTCATATGCTGAAAAATAGCTAAGAAATGTCTATACGCCCAGAAACCGGACTTTTATGAACAAGGTATGCTAAAACTGGTACCACGCTGGGATAAATATCTCGAGCGTCTCGGTTCATATGTTGAAAAATTGCTAAGAAATGTCTATGCGCCCAGAAAACGTACTTTTATGAACAAGGTATACTAAAACTGGTACCACGCTGGGATAAATGTCTCGAGCGTCTCGGTTCTTATGTTGAAAAATAGCTAAGAAATGTCTATATGCCCAGAAAACGGGCTTTCATGAACAAGGTATACTAAAACTGGTACCACCCTGGGATAAATGTCTCGAGCGTCTCGTTTCTTATGTTGAGAAATAGCTAAGAAATGTCTATACGCCCAGAAAACGGACTTTTGTGAACAAGGTATACTAAAACTAGTACCACGCTGGGATAAATGTCTCGAGCGTCTCGGTTCATATGTTGAAAAATAGCTAAGAAATGTCTATATTCCCAGAAAACGGGCTTTTATGAACAATCAATACGAAAACTGGTACCACGTTGGGATAAATGTCTCGAGCGTCTCGTTTCTTATGTTGAAAAATAGCTAAAAAATGTCGATACGCCCAAAAAACGGACTTTTGTGAACAAGGTACACTAAAACTGGTACCACGCTGGGATAAATGTCTCGAGCGTCTCGGTTCTTATGTTGAAAAATAGCTAAGAAATGTCTATACGCCCAGAAAACGGACTTTTGTGAACAAGGTATACTAAAACTGGTACCACGCTGGGATAAATGTCTCGAGCGTCTCGGTTCTTATATTGAAAAATAGCTAAGAAATGTCTATATGCCCAGAAAACGGACTTTTATGAACAAGGTATACTAAAACTGGTACCACCCTGGGATAAATGTCTCGAGCGTCTCGGTTCTTATGTTGAAATATAGCTAAGAAATGTCGATAGCCCAGAAAACGGATATTTGTTAACAAGGTATACTAAAACTGGTACCACGCTGGGATAAATGTCTCGAGCGTCTCGGTTCTTATGTTGAAAAATAGCTAAGAAATGTCGATACGCCCAGAAAACGGACTTTTGTGAACAAGGTATACTAAAACTGGTACCACGCTGGGATAAATGTCTCGAGCGTCTCGGTTGATATGTTGAAAAATAGCTAAGAAATGTAGTTTCACTGTGTATATATTTTGTTTTGCCTATCTATTAAACTGTTGCTAAAAATAAAAAGTGTGTGTTACTTTTCTACCCACCCTCATAGATTAACAGTGGAAATAAATGTGAACTTCAAGAATCTACACTCGAAGAATTTTTGGCTTTTTTATTTGGTTTTATTCTGCGGGTTTTTCTTATGGTATCCTGAGTTGAAATTATATTTTATGCCTTCTGTTTAAATTCTGTGTAAGAAGAGTATTTAAAAAGTAAGACACAGACTAAAGAAGAAATATCAAGTTTGTCGAATAAGCTGATACTTTTACATTAAAGGGGCGACAAACGCAGGGATACATCTGCTACTTTTAGTTTACTATATGCTAAGGTAAGATATTTTTTTATATAAATCTACGAACATACGAAATAAGCAATTCAATCACTGGCAAAATGATCAACGACTGCGAAGCAACGGGTGAGTACTGCATGTCCCGCGCAAGTCGATGAAGAAAGTTTAGTTCTTTATAGGAGCGCCAAGTTATTCTACATACTTTGCGTTTATCATTATTTATTTATTTCTTGTTTTCGTTTCGGTGGTTTAACGACCACCGAGAGCAACTCATTAGGCTACGAGCAGTCGTTCGTCCCTGACGTAGGGCCACTGGATCTAGGGAAGGGAGAGCGCCAGTGCCGTAAGACCAAACCAAAACCCATTCCTCGTCGGATTCAAACCCAGACCCACCTTAGGCGAATGGTCAGATGCCAGCGCTGAGACCACTGCGCCAATGGGGAGACGCCTCTATCGCTATGCAAAATTTTCAAGGTAAATGCTCACCATGTGGAATCTGATTACCTGACTACGTGACACCTGTACTCGGGGCAAAGCTAACCTGATTACACTGTTAAAGCTGTAAAACTGATTCACCGAGAAGGTATCTCTTGTGTATCAGTATTTCTCCGCGAACTAATGGGATGCCATGTGGCTTGGACCCTTCTCCCTAAGGTGATTTAAGGCAAGACCAAAGAAAACATCCCGCCACGATGTCATCCCTCAAACTCCACACCTTCTCAACCTTGCTGACCACCAGACAAACGATTTCTGAATGAGTATTTTAAAACAGTTACCACGAAGAAAGGAGCAAGCTTAATCGCCAAACCATTATATCCCCAATTATCCTCAGTCTAACAGAATTCTCCCGTCCCGCTCGTAAGACAATGACGTCGCCAAAATGCGAATATTTGTATTTTTTTAGAAACTCGACCGAAACTGGGATCTTTATTTTTATAATGTACGTACGTACAACATTTAGAACATCTATATATCCAAATCCTTTTCAGGTCTCAGTTCAAACTCAACTGGAACTAGACTGCTGGTCACCCAAAATGCAACACCAAGAAGGACACGAGATAGCAAAGCCATATTTACTGGACACATAACAACAGATACAAAGCTGAAACAATTGAGCTTACAGGCTCCTGCGACTTGCGGAACACGCAGACATCAATAGTTCGTGTGACCCCATGGCTGGCAATAACCGCCGCTACACGCCGCGGCATCGAACGAAAGAGGCTTTGGATGTGGGCTTGGGGTATGTCGGTCCAGGCTGCTTCCACACGTTGCCACAGTTCATCAGGCGTAGCCGTAGGTGGTTCTTGCCGGGCCACTCGGTTGCCGATCAGCGACCAGACGTGTTCGATGGGCGACATATCTGGAGAATAGGCAGGCCACGGCAGCAGTGACACCTGGTGGGCTGTGAAGAATTGTTGCACGATGCGTGCCACGTGCGGGCGCGCGTCGTCCTGTTGAAACGTGGCCGCTTGCAGGTCCTGCAGGTAAGGGAGGACTACAGGCTCCAAAACGTCGGAGGTGGTGCTGTGGCTGTTGAGTGTACCGGCGATGCGTACCAGAGGGGTGCGGGTGTCATATCCAATTGCGCCCCAAACCATAACGCCAGGCGACGGACCGGTATGGCGATGCATAATGCAGGCGTCATACAGTTTCTTGTCGCGGTGCCGCCACACGCGGATCCGACCATCGTGGTGTCGCAGGCAGAAGCGGGATTCGTCGGAGAAGACAATGTCGTGCTATTCCGTAGTCCAGGTGCGGCGTTCAACTGCCCACTGCCGCCGCACTCGCCGGTGGTGTAATGTCAATGGTAATCGGAGCAATGGGCTCCGTGCAACAAGTCCCCGCTCCTGCAGACGACGTCGAACGGTACGTGCTGACACAGGTTGTTGCGCAACACATCCTAATTCCTGCGCTAACGTTCGTGATGTGGCGGTGCGAGCATTCAATGCCCGCCACACAACATGCCGGTTCTCTCGTTCGGTGGTGTGCCGCGGCTGCTGCAATCACTCACGTCGGTCCTTCCGTCCCTCCTGCACCCACCGAATCCATACTCGCTTTACTGTGGCTGGATTTCGTCCCACACGGGCGCCGATGTCTCGGTACGATAAAACGCTGTCGCGATAAGCCTCTATTCGTCCTCTGTCGAACTCCGAAACGTGCTGGAATGACTGCCGTTTCTGCGACGAGGCATCAGGAAGCTTCTCACGCACAGGTCCGGCAGCAGAACACATTTCCACTTCTTACACCCCTCCTTCTGTGCACCCTTCTTATAGTGCTTCTCGGTGGCGTGCTGGGCGCACATGATTTGGATATGCCCTGCAATGGCAATCGTTTGCATGTCTTCACGCTGTCGACGCATGCTGTGAATTTCAGGCCAATCGGATGCGTCCTTCTTGGTGTTGCATTTTGGGTGGCCAGCTGTGCATATTATGCTTTTCAACTGGAACTATATTATGCAGTGGAAGTACACACTCCGTAACTTTAACTTCATAGTCAGGTTAATATTGCCCCAAGTATAGAAAGGCTGTAGCAGGGTCTGCCCAGGCATTTTTCTTCCTTCCCTTATCATGATTTAATGATCATTTTCACCACTGGTGACCATTTGACGTAAAATATTTTGCATAGCGAGAAACGCGCCTCTCTGTTGGCGAAGTGGTCTAAGCGCCTTAAGCAGTCGCACGTCCTAATTTAGTTTAAATGGTTTTAGGAAAGGGAATGTGCCAGTGACATAAGACAGGGACACCACCTATGCCTCATTTGCGACTCGATCAGGTCCCACCTACCTGGGGGAATGGCCCGGAGTGGTTAAGGATTACCATAAGCAACCGTAAGGGAAATTAGGAATCGTTTCTCCCAAATTTTCGGGGGTTGGTTCACGAGAAGGGAGACAGCCAGCGTCACCCAGGACCACTATCCATGCCTCATTAGGATTCGAAACCGCACCCATCTCGGACGAAGGTTCAGGGACAATCGCTTTTTTCAAGTATCTCAATGGTGGTGTGAAGTAATTTTTTTTAAGGGGAGAACTGTTAAAATATCATTATAAGCAACTCTAAGGGTAAAAATTAGTCACTAACCCTGTTTTAAGACCACTGGTTCCAATGAACGGGTATCCCTGGTGGCACAGTGTTCTAAGCGCTGTCCTCTGACAATTTCTGAGATGAGTTCGGGTTCGAATCCCGAGTGAACATGGATGGTGTGCAATTGAAAACAACCCTAGCCTGAAGGGAGCAAAAGGACATTTCAGTAAAGAAAAACTTGTACTGAATATTGCCGAAGAAGGATCACTTCTATTGGGTATCCCTGTAGTAAGGTCACTTCTACTGGATACTCCTGAAATAGGGTCACTTCCACTAGATATTCCCGAAGTAAAATGACTTCAGGGCCGGATGAAACTTTTGCGGGGCCAGAGGAAAAATTTCATTGCAAGGCCCTAGAAAATAAATCTCACAGTTTAATAAAATTATTGCGTGAAAAATGAAAACACACGAAAATTGTCATAAAATGATTATCTCAAATTACTATGAGCTTAAGAAAAAGCCCATAATATGGATTAAAAGTTAGAGATGGAGAGAGAGAGACAGACAGACAGACAGAGACACACGGAGAGAGAGAAAGAGAGAGCGAGCGAGAAGGAGGGAGAGACAGAGACACAGAGAGACAAAGACAGAGAGAGAGAGAGAGAGAGAGACAGAGATACAGAGAGAGAGGCAGAGATGGATAGATAGATAGATAGATAGATAGATAGATAGATAGATAGATAGATAGACAGAGACAGAAAAAGACAGGTAGAGAGAGACACAGAGAGAGAGATAGAAACAAGTAGAGAGACGAAGACAGAGATAGAGGCAGAAAGAGAGAGAGAGAGAGAGAGAGATAGAGATAGACAGAAAGAGACAGACAGAGACAGGAGAGATGGAGACAAGCAGAGAGACGAAGACAGAGATAGAGGCAGAGACACAGAGAGAGAGAGATAGACAGAAAGAGACAGGTAGAGAGAGACAGACAGAGAGAGGCAGAGATAGATAGATAGATAGATAGATAGATAGATAGATAGATAGATAGATAGATAGATAGACAGAAAGAGACAGGTAGAGAGAAACAGACAGAGACAGAGACAGAGAGAGAGGCAGAGATAGATAGATAGATAGACAGACAGTCAGAGACAGAAAGAGATAGCTAGAGAGACATACAGAGACATAGAGGCAGAGAGACAGAGAGTAAAAAGTGCTAAAATCTGCGATTTTCTTTATTGGGAGGAGAAGGTTTAGGCTGCATTGTGATTTTTATAAAAACTTTCTCGCAAAATTATAAAAATATAACTTTAACTAATTTTTGTAGCGAATATATTTCCATCTTAGACATTTTTGCGTAGCGAATAATACGGATCCCTCTTTAATTTGTTTATTTCCTGGCACATATTTTAGTATTTGAACTTTTATGCAAAGTGTAATAAATGAAAAATTAATGACTTTTTGTACCTTTTACACGCAATCACTTATGAAAGTTGTTTTTTTAAAATTACCAGTACTGTTTTTGAAGTCACGGAACAATTAGTTTCCATACATAGCCCAAAAGCAATTTTGATATTATTCCTTTTATTTTTTTAAATTTCAGTGTCTGGTTCACGCACAAATTGTTGAGCAATAGTAAAGAGTCACAAAATGTTATGAAATTTAATTTGCTATTTCATGATAGTGCAAAAGTTTATGGTTTGAAAAAGTGAGAGGGGGAGGGGGGATTTTGTGTAAGCTAAGAAAATACATGATAAAAACATATTTGGGCCTCGAGCTCCCAAAACTTAAAAAAAATAGCAATAGATATAGAGAATTCTAGCAAAAATGATTTTGTTTTTATTTTCTAAACTGCGGGGCCCCGTATAGGCGTGGGACCCGGGGCGACTACTCCGGTCGCCCCTATGGCCCAGTCGGCACTGAATAACTTCTACTGGATACGAAGTTATCGAAGCTACTCCTCCTCGTCACTTTTTAAATAAAATTTTAGATAATCGATAGAATGAAATTTTGAAAATAACTAGTTTGGAACTTCTCCCAGCGGACAACGACGTTCATCTTTTTTTGCATGGGACCCCAAAAGTATTGCGAGTCCTCCTCTAAAAACTCACACTGCAACACTGCCCATTTGGGGACTAGCGTTTGAGTGTTGCGGTGCTGTTTTGTGTTTCATTTTACCACAATAAATGCCTTCATCACTACTCTACATGCATAACCAGAAATGCTCGGTCCCCAGTAGAAGATACTCCAAAGGTCCGCCTATCAACGATCAGTTTTTCTATTTGTTGTTGTTGTTGTTGTTGTGTGGTTTGGCGATCACCATGCTAAGTTTATAAGCAGTCACCCGTCCTAAATTTGAGGCCACTAGTTCCAGCGAAACAACAGAGCAAATGCTATCAGCCAATCCCCGTGCTCATGTCTCCTCCGGGACTCGATCTTAGACTGACCAAAGACGGACTTTCATTGGCTAGTTCCTCAAACTTCTAGGCCTAGGGAACGGCTCATTTCTGTTCGAAATTCTTTCGAATTGAATTTCTTCTCAACCTGTCGTCCCCACACTTGCCGCATGAGCCAACTGCGTAATTTTGTTTTCATCACATTGTAGATTCTAGTTGGACGTGTGGTAATAATAATATTATATTTTGCTAGGTCATTGTATAATGGTTTTCTTGCTCTTTCTTTATATGGCAAATAGTCCATGTTTCATTTTCTGTCCTTTTCAGATAATGAAAGGATCTTTGTTTCTTGTGTCCTGCTGCTTGGCCTTGATTCTCTTCGCCGGATCAACGAGGTCCAGGCGATTCGACTCGATTCGCTGCGCCGTCCTTTGCGGATCAAGAGATACAGAAGAGTGCAGAATGTGCAATGGTAGAGTGCCTATGCGATTCGGAAAGAGAGGAGGTGTTTCTCCTAAACAACAGCAGGGGATGCAGAATTCCTTAACACCTTATGAGAGGATACTGGAAGAAAGCAGTGATCTCTTCTACAGTGGGAATGACGAGAGAAACTACGCCACTTCTCCGAAGAAAGATCCGTACTTCGACAGCGACGAAGAATAATATTTGCAGTATTCTGACTTGTTTATTTGGAAATGAAATTGAGAGGAAGTAACACATAAATAACTCAAACTAGATCGATGGAGCGAAACAGCCTGTACTATGTCATTAATTATAAATCTTTTGTCATGCTGAAGTATTTCTAATGTGAAACTGTTTGTATTACAATAAATACTCGGCTAAAAATAAAAAAAAACTTGCTTCTTCTCATATCTTCATCTAAAAATTAAAACACTGATTTTTATCTAACAGTTTCTTTAAAATATATAAATATTCGTTTGAATATAACGGATGCAAAACAGAACACAAGAATAAATACGTTAAATTACACTATTCAACAAGTATGGGTTGTATTATGTAATGACAACGTAATTAGGTTTAATTTACAGATTTTTGAGATTTCTGGTTGTTTTCAATAATGAAGGAGAAGTTCCGTGGCGAAACGTTCAACACAGATGCTTACGTTATTCAAGCTGTACAGGGATCGCTAAAGCAGCTTTTACAAAATGCCTTCGTTATACTTTGAAATGTGGACTGAACGATGGGACCATTGCTTACCATCCAAGGGAAGATACTTTAAGAAAGAATAACATATATTTTGCTGTACCTATATTTATCCATTTTGTGTGGTTTTACTCTGAGTTTTTATTGATTTCCGAAAAATGTCATTTCCTCAAATTTACACTTTGTGGTATGAGAGCAGAATATAGCTAGGAACGACCTGCGTTAGACACGTCGTCTTTTCGCTTGTACCGAAGTTCTGGAGCATCCTTTTTCAACAATCAGCAATAATTGAATAATGTGGCAACTCTTTTTTGCCTTTTTATCTTTCCTCCATCGTCGAGATATCCTTACAAAAAAGCCCTCGACGTTCTTTCCATACGGCACTGCACTTAAACGGGAAGAAATCCAGGTTTGAATGGAAGAAATATATCTTCAGTGAATGCTGCAGCCAGTTTCTCTCATAAAGTCATGAGTTCCTCCGTAAGGCAATTGAAGTTATTGGCGTTTACATTTTGTTTCCTTCCCTCTCTTCATCACTGAAGATGAGATCAAATTGCTGGTCTTTCAAGAGTTGATGTTTTTGTGTATTCTTGATCACCATACTAAGCATTGGGAATTTCTCACAGAACTACGTAAATGCCTTAACAACTTTTTTTATGAGGTTCAGTTTAATATGTACTACAAAGGCCGTTCAATAAAAACTCAGAGTAAAACCACACAAAATGGATAAATATAGGTACAGCAAAATATATGTTATTCTTTCTCAAAGTATCTTCCCTTGGATGGTAAGCAATGGTCCCATCGTTCAGTCCACATTTCAAAGTATAACGAAGGCATTTTGTAAAAGCTGCTTTAGCGATCCCTGTACAGCTTGAATAACGTAAGCATCTGTGTTGAACGTTTCGCCACGGAACTTCTCCTTCATTATTGAAAACAACCAGAAATCGCACGGGGCAAGGTCAGGACTTTAGGCAGGCTGTGGTATGATTTCAATACCGCATTTCGTGAGAAACTGTTGAACACAAGCAGCCACATGTAGGCGGGAGTTATCATGGTGTAGGGTTCACTTTCCCACCAGTTCCGGTCGTTTAATCGATATGTGTCGTCGCAGACCTTAAGTTCAGCATTGATAGTAATTTGTGGAGGAACGGCATGCTGGTAGACTACACTTTTATGAACAAAGAAAATTATCATCATCATCTTTCTAGCTGATTTGGTTTGGCGGAAGTTTTTCGGAGGAGGCGAGCCTCTGTGCTTCCAGACACTCGTTGCGCGCTTCGTGAGGGGTCGAAATAGTGGACCCATGTTTCATCGGCAGTTATTACTGTGTTTAGAAAGTTTGGATCCTTTGCAATAATTTGTTTCCACTCACGACAGACCTGAACTATGGCTAACAATTGTTCTCTTGTCAGGTGATGACGTACCCGTGTGAAACACACACGATGCAACAGTAATTTGTCGCGTAGAATGTGGAATGCCGACGTTTTTGAAATATTGTTTGACGCCGCTATGTCTTCACGCGTCATTCGTCGATGTTCTTGCAGGATTGCCCAAACAGTGTTATTAACAATTTGCTCCGTAACAACACTTTCAGGTTGACCAAGACTAGGAGCGAGTTCTGCCGACAAAATGCACTTTTTTGAAATCATGGTAACATCTAAAAATCGTTGACTCATCCAAAGATTTATCTTTGTAAGCGTTTTTCATTAAATCAGCTGTTTCTGGAGATGTTTTACTCATAAGATAGCAAACTTTTATCGCACAACACATTTCACTTCTTAACTTTGAATCACTCACGCATATAGCTGCATGGCGAAATGCAGACGTACCTTAAACAACTGCACAATAACAGAACCAGAATCGTCTGCCATGGCTAATAACTGTTGCCATAGGTACTTCCTTAATTCAGTTAGTCGTCTGCATGGTTATTTTTCCCCTCGCACTGTTGCCACTTCAAGAAAAAATTACTCTCAGTTTTTATGGAACGGCCTTTGTAGAAGTGGAAGTAAACTTTAATCAGGTATTCCAGCTGCTCAACAGCTAAGCAGTTCATTCCACGTGTAAATGATTTATTGTGATACCAGTTCTTGCATAGAAAGTAATTGAGCTTTGTGTAACCAATTTTCAATGCCACCAAATTGGCGATTATCTTCAAATCACCCCAGTCACAATCTTTTGTACTTCACGCAGCTCGGAATGTTCTTTATGTCTACAAACGTTTCATATTTATAAATGCCACAGGTAACAGTGATTTACAATCTGCAACAGCACAGACAAACTTCAGAAGAGTCTGTAAATAATCGAATTCTTCTGAACTGTGCTTGACGTTAATTGTTACTACTTTATCAGTCCATCGACATGCTCACAAACAGTGAGCATGGTGTTTTGAAGAAATGCTGGATATCTTTTGTCGGGAGCAAATGCACAGTCATTTTTTAAGGTCTTCAGGAAGATTTCAGAATTGCCGCTATTTTTGGCATAACATCAATAGTTTAGCCCCAACTTAAGCTACTCCAAAATCTATGCAGTTGTACACTGAAGAGCAATTGAATTAGATGTACCTGTCTAGTAACGTGTAGCACCACCTTTCGCCCTGATGACGGCGGCGATTCGTCTCGGCATGGACTCTACAAGACACCGGAAGCGTTGGGAAGCCATACGGATCCACGACCCCTGAACAAACTCCCACAGTTCACGAAGATTTAATAGAGGGGGTAAGATCCTCGAACATCTCTCTCGATGGCATTCTAGATGTGATCGATGGGATTGAGGTCAGATGAGCTAGCTGGTCAAGGAAGCGAGATCACGTCTGTGGAGTATTCATTCAACCATTCGGATACAATTCGGGAGTGATGGCATGGTGCATTGTCTTTTTGCAGGATGAGGTCCCCAGTGGGATGTTGAAGACGCACAAACGGGAGCAAATGGTCGTCCAGGATATCCCGGTAACGTTGACCTGTGAGGGATCACCCGTACCAGGGGTCCCATTTCAGTCCACGTAAACAGTCCCCAGACGAGAATGCCACCCCTACAAGCTTGAAGAGTACCCTGCTGGTAAGAAGGATCCATCGCTTCATTTGGTTTGCGCCGCACTCGTATCCTGCCATCCGCATGTACCAACGTGAATCTCGACTCATCAGTCCAGACAACATTTTTCCACATGTCTAGGGTCCAGTGGTGATGTTCTCGCGCCCATGCTAATCTTTGCACCCTGTGATGTGTGGTCAGCAGCTGTACCCTCGTGGGAGATGGCTTCTATACCTCATAGCGATGAGATGGTTCTGGATGGTGTGTCTGCTTACACGTTTTTGTACACCAGCGTTAAATTTCCGAGTGATTTTTTGCACTGTGGCCCGTCTATCCGCTGTTACAATGCGAGCTAGCCGATGATGACCCCGCTCATTCACACGCTGTTGTCCACGGCAGTTGGCCCTTGCAGGAATGGTTTTACCGGATTCGATGTACTCACGGTGCACCCGTGACACAGTGGCTCGTGAAAATCCCAGTGCCTGCACTACTTCCGAGATGGAGTGACCCATTCGTCGGGCCCCGACAACTTGCCCACGATCAAATGCGCTTGATCCTTCGTCTTACAAATAATGCGTCCGACTCTTAGTAACTCCCGTTGCATCACTCCTTATATCGTGGGATCGCTGCATACGTCATGCCATTTCCGTTTACAGGACAGCCCACAGCGCCACATTTGCATAACGCTAGCTGTCTCTAATTCAATTGCTCTTCAGTGTATAATGTACGACGTGTATTACGATACATTAGGCAATATGACAGAGGATGAGAGTACAAATTATGAATGGTTTGTACTCTCATACTCTATACTCTGTACAAATCAGGAATGATTTGTACTCTCATCTTCTGTGAGAGTACAAATCATGAATGCTATCAATACAGAGTGTGAATTGAAACAATTAAAGACAAGAATTATATCTGTCTTAAAAAGTAACTTTGGATCGCATTTGCCGTTCATGAACACTGCTGCTAGCATGGCGCAAGAAATTCCACATGTATCCTCTCGTCATGGCTTCATCTCATCTCCCTTGGTATCTCTTTACCGTATTTCGCATGTCTTGACGAAACCTCTCGCCATGCTCATCACTCACTGTTCCCAAATGTTTTCTAAAAAAATCGGGATGTGAGTGTAAGTAATGAAGTTTCACTGACATTTGACACCGCATTCTTTCAAAATTGTTTATTAAACTCTCCACAAGCTGCTTGCATTTGGTGCTCTTCCTATTCTCAAGAAATTCAGTCCCGGCAAGACTGAATGACTGAAAGGCATGCTTTTCAACATCAGTCATTTTGCCCTCTAGTTCTTCTGAGGTCAGCATTGCTTTTACCTGTGGCCCCAGAAATATACCACCTTTTACACTTTGGAAATAGTCTCTCTCTTGGAGAACGTACCATGCCAATTGCTTCATCAGTAAGGGAAGTAATGCTTTTTTTTTTTTTAAATACATTTTACTGGGTTAGGCTCTTTTATGCTGAAGTCCAGAAAAATGGAAAATTTTGTTAATTAGTTATGCCTCAATACAACACTGCGGTAATTCTTAGACTTGTGTTAAAAGAAGTTGAAACAGGAAACGGTGTTGCCGAGATGCCGAATGTTTCAGAGCTTGGTTACCTTGATATTTCCCCTCTAACAGTGAGCAGCTAAAAATCCGATCCGCTTCCGCAGCCGTTTATGGATTGTGATTCGAGCACTGTCCCTATGTTTCACTAAACATTTGTATGTTTAGTGAAGTATAAACATTTATAATTTGATAGAAGTGAAGAAAACCATGTTTCTAAATCGCAAATCGAAATTATTAAAGTTTTCTGACTTGACCATTATTTCCTGGGAAAGTTTGAAGTTGCTGAAAAAATTAAATACCCAGAACGACCAAATAAAAAAACAACAACAGGCAAGCAAGAATTGAAAAGAAATAAAAAAAAAATGAAGAAAGTATATAGTCTTTTTACAATGATATTTCAAAAAAAAAAAAAATTCGCATTTATTTCTACCATCTCAAAACTCCTTTTTTTAGATCATTGGCAATTTAAATGTTCAGCCTATCTATAATTTTATATATTGTTATATTCAAGAAGAGGAGGAGAGTATTCAGACCTGTAAACTCAACTGACTGAAAATAATAAATCGAGGCGAAATGAAGACGTGATGCAATCAGGAGCAGACTGGGCTGCCGGTAAACCGGGAAAATTCCCTCTGGGCCGCCATCTTATGGGTCGGTAGGCCTTATGCTAACTCTAGAAAAAAAAAGCCAAACAAACAAGAAAGCTGACATCGAATTTTCGGTTGTAATGAGCGTGTCATTTGAATCCTTTCCAACGCGAGTAGAATTTATCAAAGTTATTAATACTCAATGCAGCAGGTCAGAAAAATTCAACCGGATTTCTACAATCGATAGAACATGCAGAAATAGAAAGAGCTACAAAAGTACGTTACGAAAATTGACAAATGGTGCACAAAATGTTTCTCATAGAAGAAGGAATATCAGAGACAAAAAGATTTTCAAATCGAACAGTTAAAAGAAGAAGCATAGAGAGAAACATGGTAAAACTCTACGCCTTCTAGCGGAAGAATTTTGCATAAAAGAAAAGTTGAAAATATGCGAAAAGTATTCTTCATGGCAAAAGCTATGCTATGGGAAAGGAACTTCTCAAATACGTCGCCTGGAATCCGAGATAGCAAGAAAAAGGTTTTGGCATTTATCCCCCTAGCGGGTAAATTGTGCCTTACTTAAAGAGGATAATTATCTTCATCTTTATTGCAGCAAATGGCATCTCTCTATTCTAAAAAAGTAGCTGCTGCTGTTTTAGAAATTTTGCGACACTCTTGCTTTCCTAGCTCGCAACGCAAAACGTATTGAACACAAAAATATGAAATTTACATCGTTTGTAGAGAATTGTTTGGAGAACACGCTGAAATAAACCGTTTTTCGATTCAGGCGATACTTCAAGAGCTATTGTATTTCAAAGTTAAGGTAAGCAAAAAAGTGCTGTCAGGTCGCGTTCCAGACACACTAACAGCAACAGAACCACGGAACTTTGTAGGCATGTAGTGCCATGACAAAAGTTTTGCACCTCGTCACCCTTTTTTGAATTTCGATTTAGTATACGAGAAATTAAATTTTTAAATTTCACAAAATTCTCTATTTCGCTATGGGATCCATTAAAAAAACGGATATATAGCAAACTATAAGCATTGCAATTTTTAAAGTGAATTTTTTATGCTGCCATGGCGACGCAGATAATTTGTCAGCATAAATTACAAATATCATCCCTTTTTAACAAAAAAAATAAAAATAAGAAAAAGTCATTTTCTGATTTTTATGCAGTTTTTAAAGACCCAAAGGAAAGAAACGAATGGCTTGTCGGTCTTCATGATAACCACAGAGGAACGTTCTGGTCCCGTGACCTGCTGCCATGGTGACGCAGAGAATTTGTTATGCATATGTTTTTTGGAAAAGCTATCTCAGTAGTTTAAGGTTTACGCAAACGCTTTTTGAACCGCTTTTGTTTTCCTTAGTGGTGAATTTAGCAAGTGCTATATGTTCAAACGACAAAAGTCCGCCCTTCCAAAAAATAACGACAGTTAAAAAACTCGGAAACTTTGGAATGCCAGCGGAGCAAAGTCCTTCAATAAAAAATAGAAGGAAATTGAAAAAAAATTCGCAAAAATCCAACAGGGAGTTCACCAGGAACAAAACCAAAAACTGTAAACAAGCCACTATCTTGGAATCGATACAGCGCAAAAAGTATTGAACAATTGGGAGAACATGCAGTAAATCAGACAAAAACCATGGCAGAGCTTCGAGTTGAAAAGGAGCGTGCAGCAGATGGGACAGAAAACATGGCAGAGCTTCAAGTTGAAAAGAAGCGTGCAGCAAGCGAAAATATTAAGGTTTTTATTAGGAATGGGAAAAAAGTTCAAAATATAGTGTTCAAGGAAATACTATCTTAAAATGTTTTTATTACTTTAATTTCATGTATATGTTTAAATTAAGCGTTCATATTTCTATCAATTTTTCCATACTTATTTGCTTAGACATTCAATAAAAATTGAAATTCATATGAACTTTCCAGTTTTTATTTCATGTGATCCACTTGAAGATCGGGCTGTAGGGCCCGAGCGCTACTCTGGAAACGAGCGTAGCGAGCCTAGAGGCGCAGCACTTAGTACAGTAAAAAAGAAAAAGAAAACATTTTCCAATATGGTTTTTAGAAGCGGAGAAACAACTGCAAACAGAAGTACAAGAACATCACTTAGGGACAGAACTGTTAACTACAAAACTCCTCAAATACAATCCTAAAATGTTCCTTTATGTAAATGGTGTCCGGTGTTTAAAATTTTTTTGAATCACGCATTTAGAAGTGAGATATTGAGAAAAACTGATTAAACATTAGCGCCCCTAGCGGCGAAACTGTGCATTATTTTGAGAAGTAAATACGCACAAAGTGTTTTCATGGTTAGCAGTATCTGAATAAAAAAATAATTCTTTCAGTCGGGTTTTAGTCCCGCAGATATTACTGTATATGAAAAAGTGAACCTACGCATTGTAGTGGCGCATTTCCGTGTTAAGAAAAATCTGACATTACGTGAGAAACATTTCGCACCGGAAACACTTTCCAACAAAGAAAGAATTTTCAAATTGGACTCTTAGAAGCAGAGATATCGACAAAAATTAAATATACATCTACGCCTCTTGGCTGGAAACGTATGCACTATTTTAAGCCGGAGGTATTCTCAAAAGGTTTTCCGAGGTGAGCGGTATCTGCCCGCGAAAGAATTTTTCCAACGGAATTTTCAGAAGCGCAATTTTTGCAGTACTTACATCAGAAATAGAAATAAACACTTATGCCCCTGGTAGACAAACCATTCTTCACCAAAATTAGAAATTATGTGTAGAACATTTCCCATCAGAATCTGTATCCGATGCAGAAATAATGTTTCAGATAGAACTTTTAGAAACAGAGATATAGGTGAAATCGCAATTTGCCTTTACTCCCCCTAGTGGAAAAGCTATGCATTATTTAAAAAAGAAGCTATGCCCAAAATAGTCTTCATTATAAATAACATCGAAAGGAAGAAAATATTTTTTCAATCGGAATTTAGAAGCAAATGTATGGAATAAATTATAGAGGTCTGCACGGGCCTTAATTTAGAAGAAAGCCCGGCCCGTACCCGGCCAGTTTCAAATTTTTTAATTAAAGTCCAGCTCGTCCCGCAAAATTTCAAAAATTACTAAAACACGAATTTGACACCTGGTGCACTCGGTCATTCGACTCCTGAAGAGTTTTTGTTTTCTTAATTGCTACACGTATTCTATTACAATAAACTGATGCAAAAATTGGGTCTAAATTAGTAACTATTAAAAAGGGGGGACGGTCTTAATAGGCGTGGCTAAATTATGTTGATAATTAAATTAAATATTTGGCCTATTGCAAATTAATTGGAAAACTAACTTATTTTAATTAGGAAAGTCTTGTAATTCTCTTTGTCTGAGTGAGAACAAAGGAATTAGTGGATCATCTCTGGGGGTCTGTGAGCATCATGGGACCACACCAGACGGCAATTGAGAAGCACTCAGACTCCCATAAAGACGGTTTCGAGTGTGCCATTAATGCCAAATATCGGTAGGAAACACTGGGAATTATGATTATGAGGGGCAAGAGGCAACGACGCTTCGTGGGAGAGGCACGAGAGAAATCTCCAAGTGTCGAGTGACAAGAAACAGATGAGGCCCACGTGACAGGGAATGGCAAAAAGTAGGAAAAGAAAGACAGTTAGTTATCTCTGTGGGCTGCCGTAGGACAGATGGAAAGACTCGCTAGGAATCTTCTCGGAACGCAGTTGTAAGCTGGGCCGAGGAATTGCTATGAGGAGAGTACGCTATATGGCTTTACGCAGTGGTCAGCCGTAATGAGCCTGCTAGGTACGAAACCTGAAGTCCGACTCACACCGATGATAGCACGGTAATTTTAAGCGCAGTGTAAGCCGCAAAAGTACGATGGAAAAGAGAGGGCTTAGTTAATACTTGGTGGCTGGAGGTAAGCCCGCCAGGTGTGGTAAAATTCGTGAACTTAAGAGGAAGGTTCAACTACCGCAGAAAAGAGCTGCGATATTTTCGTATAAAAGGCCGTACTCTGATGACAGACCGACCAGGACGTCGCGAGAGAGACTCTCTTACCACGAAGAGCGAACACGCCGTCTCATTCTACAGAGGGAAGTCACCGACCTTTCCGGAGCATTGCTTGACGTTGTTTCTTTCCTGCAGAAGAACTTTCTTGAAGGATTTCGAGGGAGAAATTCCCCTGCCGCCTTCGCCAAAGTCCAATATGCCGAGTTCGGAGTGAGGAAACTTCAGGGACGGATCGCCAACGAAGAGGAGTCAGCTATGCTCCCCCCATCCCACGAGCGGACAGATTAGAACGGAGAAATTATCAGCGACTTCGAAAGAAAGAGGGGAAAACCAACACATTACTGATGACACTCTGTTACCCTCTGTGACACTCAGGTGAGAAAGAAACCATCATTCACTACTGTTACAGAGGCGCGTATGTGCAGGTGAGAGTGCTACAAAAAAGAAATAGTGCTTCGAAACACCACCTGGATTATTATATCACAACAGTCAACATACGTGAGTACTTTTATTTGTTTGTGTTTTCCTATCACTGAGCAGAGGAACTGTAATCTTTAATAGATGCCGGACTCTAAATTTAGAACTGTTAAACACCCATTCTTTTTGACGCTAAAAATCTGATCTCGGAATCCCGAGTAGAAATTATTTTGGCTCATATTAGCAGTATTTTTATCTCCGTGGGCCCAGGCCCCGGGATAGAGTCTCCTCATAAAATAAAGAAATTCAATGGTTAATCTTGCTCTGTTCATTCTATAGGCTCTGGTGTATTACTTACCTGTATTTCAGCAAGCATAACGTTCTCGCCCATTTATGCCAGCTCCCGAATTAAAAGAACCTTCAAGTCTCGTTTTTATTGATAAGTGAAGCATGTCTAAATTGTACCGCTCTGCACGTTTTCGTATCAAAACGTTAATTCAGAATATTTGTGTGACTCTGTTGAAGTCACGTGAAGTCTGAGGAGGGGGAGGCTTGTATACTCAAAAAATATTGCATGTAAAGGACAATTTCCATGCTTTTCAAATTTTCTGGGTTTTCAAATTATCATTGCTTACCACCGGACCCGGAATATCCTTGGGGATAAGGAGGGGGAGGGGGTAATTCGAAAAGTATGAAATATCCAGAATTAGGAGTCCGATCGTTGTACTTTACATTGTCTACAAGCAAATATTCTCCGGAAGCGATTGTTTTTGCGAAAATCTTTCGCTTTCCTAAACGCCATAATAAGTGTGGAAGAGTATTTATCAGCAGCACTGAACAGAGCATATGCTAGGGAAAACAACCCCAGACTGTCCAGCTAACCAGTGTCACAGAAGTTTTGAAAACTGCTGGGATGGTGTACCTTCGGGTTCATTTGCCATCAACTGACTCCCTGAGAGTACAAATGGGAAAAATACGGCACAAATTTATACACAGAAGTAAGTTTCTCCCATCCCACTTCTCCCGTGCCATTTAAGATAACTTAAAAGCTTTTAACACATCTAGAGAAAAAAGTGCGGCCGACCAGAACAATAAAAAAGATCGTCTGCGAGCGGGTGGCTCGGTTTATAAATGCTGCAGTTGATAGCCTGCCATGAAGCATGAGAGGAGGGTGAAAGTTAGAGAGAGAGAGAGAGAGAGAGAGGGTACCACATTCACATTGAAAAACTAAGGGAGCTGACCCACTCCAATTGTTTTGTAGGAGGAGGATGTCTTAAAACTTCTATTTTTTCCAACAGCGGAAATTATTCAATCTTATCTGCTGCTGTATGTTGTGAGATTTCCAAACGAGAAAACAAACAAAGAAAACCCTGCTCGGCCCGTGTCTGTTTTACATTAAATATTGAAGGCCCGGGCCCGGCCCGTTTTCCCAACTTAGTAATGAGCAAAGGCCCGACCCGGCCCGGGCCAGTGCAGACATCTAGAATAAAATGTACACTACCGTTTGTGAAAATTGCTACACCAACCAAGACTCGCTATTCAAATAAAATTAATATCGCAGATTGCTCATGTTACAGGAGATAACTGATTACATTTGTAGAGCTATACAAGATTTTTTCGCTTCAAAACTCAGTATCGTGTGAAGCCACCTCGAGCATCAATAACAGCCTTAACACAACGTTGCATTGAATGGAAGAGGTTTCTGATATCGTCCTGGGGATTAGCCTGCCAGGGTGATTCTACGCGAGACCGGAGTTCATCTGTGGTGACTGGTGGAGGCGCTTGATGCGCCGTCGCTTAGCTACCATGTCTAGACATGTCCGATCTGGGACATATCCGGTGAACAGGCCAGGGAATAAGCGGTATCTGCCGTGCATGGAAGAGGTTTTGGACATTCTGGGTCGCATGTGGCCGAGCATTGTCCTGCTGAAATACAGCGCCAGGATAATCATCTTGGTGCATCAAGTTGAATCGTGATTTGTAAGAAAGCACGACCTGTTGCCAATTAGCGCGCGAATGTCGAGGCTCCATTGCAACCTGAGACGTCTGTGGTTGAGGGTCAAAGGAATACGCAGCAGTGGGTACTGAAATTCTGAGACTTTTCAATTTTCTCAAGAGTTTTTTTTTGGTAATTATTTTATAATGATTGGTAAGTCTTGAAAAAGAAACTAATTTTTGGCAAATTCGGATTTCCGTTCTCACTAAAACCCAAGAAACTATTACAAATTCTGAATTCAGTTATCGCGATAAAATTCATAAGAATGGAATAAAACCATCTAGTATTTCTCAGAGAATGAAAGTCTGTTGCTCGTTAGCAAAGGAAGTAATTTTTTTCCCCTAAATTTTACTAGAGAGCTGTGACGTATCCACAAAAATTGGTAAAATGTTGTTAACAGTTATTGTCTCCATACAAAAGTGCTCAATTATTCGTAGATCCATCTTGAAAGCAAGTTTAAACAGTGATGCTGACATAACGCTTTTCTTTTTTTGTGAGGGGATGGGAGGGGGATACCTCGATAATTTTTCCCAATAGTGGGCCACTCAAAACCAACTTCCAGGGCCATTTAAGAATCTCCAGTCCCCCACTGGATTCAACAGTAACGAAGAAAAGCAGACAGGAGGCTGCTGCCATCTACTGTCAAATATTTTAATAACATTGCATTTAAAAGAATCGACGTATTTTTATTCGAAATTGTAAAATCACCCCACGACATACAACTGGAAATTATTCTAGAGGATTAATAAACGAATATTCTGGGAAAACGCAGATGGCTACACTTTAACGACTTTTTCTTTCTGTATCAAGCAGGAGATGATTTTCCAGTAAAACATAGATAATATAGATAAAGAAAGATCATAAATCGGGAAAGAGGTTGAGAGGTTCATTAAAAAAATAGACATGATGAAAAGGAGATATGAAGTTTCTAAAAATGTTTGCATCGAGCAATGATGTCAAATAAAATATGTTTTCGACAGAGACGGACGAAGAAGGAGCGTTTGTTTGGAAAGAAGAAAAAAAAAAGGTGTGAGTAAATAGAATACAATGGAGAATATAAAATGTGGCAATGCCAGGGCCGCCGACTTCGCCAAATTATTGGGGGGAGGGAAGGTGTGAAAAGATAACACATGGGAGGGGCACGTCTCTTTCATTGTTAGGAGGAAAATAAAAAAAAAGGACAAAAAAAATAAACTACGACGTTTATTTTAAAACACAAATAAATAATGAAACAGAAATATTTTTTTGCTGAATATTAATATTTAAAAAAATACAATTAAGCCTGTGGTTTATAAAAACATTCAGAGAGACTTTATTTCCAAACGTTCATAACAAATATGAGGAATTAGAGCAGTTACTCAAACGAAAAACGAGAAGCGCAAAAAATAGGTAAAGATGTTAGAGATCATATGTTTCTGCATTTTTAATTATCGGCACCGATTATAATTTAGAATACGGCACCATGAAATAACCGAAACCTTTGAATTTCAGTTGATGAGACAGGAAAAAACATGTTAGAAATTCTTGACAATTGTTTAAACATTTACTACATGTCACGGATACATGTCAAACACAATATGGACTGGTAATCAAGTTCGTTATCAAATGAGCAATGCTGAATATGAGAATTTTTTTTGCTTATTTTGTTATTTATTATTTTTTTGGAAATAAATTGCTTTTTCCTCATAAGTCTACCTTATGAATCTAAGGCGATCATTTAATTAAACAGGACGGAAAACAATTGGGTGGGAAGAACTGAAAACCGATTCGCCCATCATATCTTCTTAAATTAAAGGAATATATTCAAGTAAGAAATTTAGATATAGTTCCTGTTCTACGTATTGTCCAGATCTAGCACGGAGTTATTACTGATAAAGTTATTCTTTGAAAAGCGAGCCAGTTTGGGAAAACATACAAAATTCAAGAATTCAGCTATACAGTAATGGTTGGCTACAAAGATTTAAAAATCGGCACCGATTATAATTTAGAATACGGCACCATGAAACAACCGAAACCTTTGAAATTTCCGTTGATGAGACAGGAAAAATCATGTTAGAAATCGTAAAAGAAATACGGGATTAAGCCATATAATAAAAATTTTGAAGATGACAATCCGATTTTTAGCGTATATGTGACAAGGATGGTAAGTCAGATAATATCCGAAAACTTGAAAATCCCGCTCCAGGACGATGAAAATTTTCAAGTTTTCGGATAATATCTGACTTACCATATTTGTCACATATACGCTAAAAATCGGATTGTCATCTTCAAAATTAGAAATCGTATTTGCCTATGAATTAAAATATGTGTACAGCATGGATGAATCTGGTTTGTTTTGATGGACGGTTCCCGATTAATCGATCTCAAATAAAAATGAGAAATTTTGCAAAAACACGAAAAATAGGATAACAAGAGTTCGTTGTGTAAGTGCTGACGGCACTGGCAAAAAAAAAAGTATTGATGCTCTAAGAAAATGTAAAAAGCCACGTTGTTTTATGAAGTGTCTTCATGAACTTTAGTTAATCAGTGTGTTTTCAACCAATACGTTCTCAGATTTAGAGATCCGATATATAAGAACGCATGTTTGTTTCATTTCTTCCTTATACCATCCTCCAATTAATTTTCCCTATTTTTATATGAACTTCGTTAAACAGCAACCTTCGCTAATTATTAGTTTAGCACGGTGTATGAAGCATAACATTTTAACGAGGTTCGCCTGCACGTCGCTTATTCCCGGATTCCATACATACGCTGAGCCCAAGGAGGTTATATTACTGGAGACACCACTCCTATCCACGCAGCATTGGCCGCCATAAGTCACCGTCTGTGCTGCAAATGACGTCATGAGCAGGCACGACGCAGCCGCAGATGAGAAGCTGCTTGGAAACCAATGGAACAAAAGCTTCTAAGTGTATAAATAGATGAAATGAGTAATTCAATAATCTTTATCAATGATACACAAGCTTACTGTTTCATCAACGGTATAATTTAGTTCATTTTTGCCTGCTTGTGACGTCACACCACAGATTAGCTGTGACCTATGACGGCAGAGCCAGTGGTGTCTCCACTAATATAACCTCCTTGGCTGGGTCAGCTTTGCAATAGAAACAGCCCCCGTTTTGCCTATTCGGAGCGATGACGAACAGCAATGCGGCTACAATAAACTGTGCACACCTGCCTTTGTACGTAATTAGTAAATGTTTGCCAGTAATGAGGATACGTGGCGACAGTCTGACCGCGGTCGAATAGTTGGGGCGAGGAGGGCAAGTGGCCGTATTTCGGAAACAGTCGCACTTGTTGGCTGCTCCCGTACTACTGTATCAAAGATGTACAAGGACTAGGTTAACATGCACAGACATCCCAGCAGATGGGCTCACATTGATCAGCCACGCGCGGTTGAACCTAGAGGTGAGCATCGGGTGTGAAGACTGGTATATCTCAGCAACGACGTTCAACAATCATCCAGCTCTCCTACCAGTACAATAGCGAAGCAGTTCGACCTATTTCAAGATGCACCATGCGCAGTACCTGGGGTTTCGCAGCCGGAGACCAACGAGGGTACCGATGATGACGACAGTCATCGCCAATAACCTCTCGTATGGGCCAAGGAATTTCGGCAATGGACCCTCGACAGATGTGTGATGATGTAAAAACCGTTAGAAAAAAAGAATTGAAAAAAATGCCAGTGGCACACAGGAATATAGGAACTGCTGAATGTTAAAAAAGTAAACGTGGGAAAAATCAGAAGTGGGCAATGGAACGCCATTTTGAAGTGAAAAGCGAGGAAGGGAGAAGGGCAGCCATCTTGGTGACCAGTTCACAAGGTCATAACGAGCCCATGAATTCTCAGAACTTTGAGCATGGAATTCTTCGAAGAGCAGCATCCGGCGGCTGTAAACCGTGAGAAGCAGGACGCGGAGAGTGAAGGATACCCAGCTAAGGGGGTGAAATGCGTTGTCGTGATTGGCTAAGCGCTCGCTGGGGCTCAGAAAGTTTAGGGAGAACTCAAGAAGTTAGTTTTTTGGCGCTCTCTTCACGTATAGTTTTCACTGGAGCAGGACGTCGGGTCAGCGCGTGGGATGATTTTGACTTAAGAACGGCGCTATGCTGCGTTCGAGTTAGCTAGGTGTAGATTTCAACTAACTGCGGTTAGTAACTATCTATATTTTGTTCCAAGGGATCAGGCCGAGGTCTAGATCCATTATATCTGAGATCTAATAATCTCAGATCTTGTTTCCAAAGTGCTGCATAATGCTATTAAAGCGTAACTTATGCTAAAGTGTTAACTAATGTGCTGAACGCTGCGTAACTTATGAACTCAGACAAGAACTGAATTTGACTTCACTGAACTCTTGTAAAAACTGAACGGTGCTAACAAGGAAGCACCATATTTCTATTTGCTTAGCTCAAGCACTATTGTCACCTGAAATTCCGACGAGCATCTTTTGTATGTTCTAGTGCAAGGTGTAAAATCAACCTTCATCCTATTATAAGTGGTGGACTCCAGCTTGGAAGTCTTCAACCACGCCTCTGTCTCGAATAAAGTGGATCTACATAAGGCGTCTAGACCTTACCGCAATCTAGACTGGTGGCAGCAAGAAAGAAAAGTAAGTGCATCTGGATGGTAAGAGTATCACAGTGAAATAAAGTGCAATAACATTCACCATGCAATACCTTCCACTATCCCACACCCAGAAATAAACAGAAAAAATACAACAAAAAATCGTGATAGTACGATTATGACAAGATGGAAGAGGGCCGTCTAGAATGATGAGTCCTGTTTCCTGCTGCACGTTGCTGATGGCCGGGTTCGCATATCGAGAAAACAGCATGAATATCTATCCCCTGGTTGCACAGTTAGGGTTCAACAGCCCGGTGGAGATGGTGTTCTGGTCTGAGAAGCTTCTTCCTGGCAAGCCCTAGGTCCGTTGGTTATCTTCCCACAAACATTGATAGGTGGAAGCTACAGGGACCCGTTAGCCAACCATCTCCATCCATATGTGCAGGCGGTTTATCTGGACCACAGTGCCATTTTCAACAGCACACAAATTCGCAACATTGTGCCTTGGCCCCTAAACGTCCTTGATTATGACCCAATTGAACATTTGCGGGATATGCTAGAGCGAGGCGTGAAAACATCTGATCTTCCTTCGTGGGATGAGTGTGAACTGACTCAGCTGTTGCAACGGACATGGGTCAAGTTACGCATGGAGGATGTTCGACACCTTGTAGAACCTGTTCCAAGACGTCTGCAAGCCGTGATTGCACAGAAAAGTGGATGAACATGTTATTGAGTAGGTTTTCCTAATGCAAAGCTAACTCAGTGTATAACGGTACTGGAATTTCCAAAGGAATTAAGAATTGAAAGCTTCAATCTCTTGTGGAACGTGACTTCCTTCAATTTTACAATTTCTGCAAGCGAATAGATGAAAATACTATCGGTGGCGCAGTAGTCTAAGCGTTGGTTTCTGACTACTCGTCAGAAATGGGTCAGGGTTCGAATCCCGTTGAGGCATGGAGGTTGTGTTTGTCTTACGGCACTGGCTCTCTCACTTCCCTGGAACCAGTGGCCCTTAATTAGGGACGGGCGGCTGCTTATAGCTCACGGTGGTCGTTAAACCTCTAATAAAAAAATATTATCACTAACTTCCACGCAATTAGAAATATGGAAATCTCTGTAAGATGACCGGAAAACACATCGGCCCTTACACAATATGGTGGCGGTACTGCATTCAGTTGTGAACGACCCAAGGTATCTCCAGAAGTCTTACGCGAACATTCTCTATTGACATTTTACTGTGTGGTTTCACATGTGCGCATTGATCACGCTTTTATTAGGTGTACACATAAGTTTTAAAGCGTTTTTTGTGTGACGTGTACCGTTAATTTACATAACCGACATTCCCACGAGTTGTTGTCATGTGACCGTAACTGGTCCAGAATATAAAATGTGACACCGAACTTTGCCCAACAGTCAAACGCACTTGCACATCGGTAGGTGAAAGATGGCATGCGATACTGCATTTATTCGACACTGCATTCGTTACGAATTTCATCAAGGAAAAAGTGCTGCAAAAGCATGTGCATCGATCTGCTCTGTTCTGGGGGAGAATATTGTATCGAAAAGCACGTGTGAGTTTTGGTTTAGACGGTTTAAAGCACGTGATTTTGATGTTAGCCATCGAGAACGTAGCGGTGCCCCGCAGAAAGTTGCACATGAGGAACTGCAAGCATTGCTGAATGAAGATTCGTTTCAAACGCAAAAAGAACTAGCTGAACAACTGGGGATAACTCAAAAAACCATTTCCAACCGTTTACGCGCAATGGGAAAGATTCAGAAGGAACAAAAATGGGTGCCATATGACCTGAGCCAGAGGAACAAGGGTGAGCGTGCCATGAAGTGTTTGAGTCTGTTGAAAAACAACACAGAAAGTATTTCCTGTGGAAAATCGTTACGGGTGAGGAAAAGTGGATATGGTACGACAATCCCAAACGCAAAAAAAAAAAAAAAAAAAATTGGGTATACCTCAGTGAAGCAACAACTTCGACTCCGAAACGCTATATTCACTCCAAGAAAGTTCTGCTGTGCATCTGGTGGGATATGAAGGGTGTGCTCTACACTTAAGAGCAATTGAATTAGGTACAGCTGGCGTTATGCATATGTGGCGCTGTGGGAGGCGGCCCTGTAAACGGAAACGACATGACGTATGCAGCGATCCGACAATATGCGACGGGAATCAGTAAGAATCGGACGCATTATGGGTAAGACGAAGGATGTAAGCGCATTTGATCGTTGGCAAATTGTTGGGGCCCAACGAATGGGTCACTTCATCTCGGAAGTCGTGCAGGCACTGGGATTTTCACGAGCTACTGTGTCACGGGTGCACCGTTAATACATTGAATCCGGTGAAACCATCCCTGCAAGGGCCAACTGCCGTGGACAACAGCGTGTGGATGAGCGGGGTCATCGTCGGTTAGTTCGCATTGTTACAGCGGATAGACGGGCCACAATGCAAGAAATCACTCGGCAATTTAACGCTGGTGCACAAAAACGTGTAAGCAGCCACACCATCCTGAACCATCTCCTCGCTATGGGGTACAGAAGCCATCGTCCCACGAGGGTACCGCTGCTGACCGCACATGGTGCAAACATTAGCATGGGCGCGGGAACATTACCACTGGATCCTAGACATGTGGAAAAATGTTGCCTGGACTGATGAGTGGAGATTCACGTTGGTACATGCGGATGGCAGGATACGAGACGGCGCAAACCACATGAAGCGATGGATCCTTCTTGCCAGCAGGGTACTCTTCAAGCTGGTGGGGGTGGCATTCTCGTCTGGGAACTGTTTACGTGGACTGAAATGGGACCCCTGGTACGTGTGACATCGTCCCTTACAGGTCAACGTTACCGGGATATCCTGGAGGACCATTTGCTCCCGTTTGTGCGTCTTCAACATCCCACTGGGGACCTCATCCTGCAACAAGACAATGCACCGTGCCATCGCTCCCGAATTGTATCCGAATGGTTGGATGAACACTCCACCGACGTGACCTCGCTTCCTTGGGCAGCTAGGTGACCTGACCTCAATCCCATCGAGCACATCTGGGATGCCATCGAGAGAGGTGTTCGAGGCTCTGACCCCCTCCATCAAATCTTCGTGAACTGTGGGAGCTTGTTCAGGGGTCGTGGATCCGTATGGCTTCCCAACGCTTCCGGTGTCTTTTTGAGTCGAGACCATGCCGAGACGAATCGCCGTAGTCATCAGGAAGAAAGGTGGTGCTACACGTTACTAGACAGGTATCTCTAATTCAATTGCTCTTCATTTTATTATGAACTGTTGGAACAGGGTCAAACTGTTACTGCTGATTGCTACAAGCAACAATTGCTGCGATTGAACCAGAAAATCTGTCGGAAACGTCCATTCACCGGCAAGGGATTGTGTTCCGTGAAATTATTGCATGAAAACGCTAAACCGCATGTCGCGAAATCGGTCAAGGAAACGTTATTGACGCTTGGCTGGGAAGATTTGGAACACCCGGCGTATAGTCCCGACATAACCCCTTCAGACTATCATTTGTTCCGATCGATGCAACATGGTTTGTCTGCTGTTCGGTTCCGGACATGTGACAAAGTGCAAAAATGGGTTGATGATTTCATCGCGTCACACGACGAAATACAGCGGCGGCAAAAATTGTGGAAACTTTTTGAAATTTTCATGTTTTGCAACTTTACAGGCTTACAGCAAATGTTATTTTACACCAAATGCAAATGTTTATATGTCAATTTAAAGAAAATGTAATGCTGAATTCAATACAAAAACAGAATTCCAACATATTCAGTACAAAAAAGTTATGCAGGGAATACTGTAATCATGCTGAATATACTGTAATGCACTTACGATTTCAATGTACTATCCAGGGGCGACGGAAAGTGAAATTCGTTGACCGGGCCCGAAATTTTGAATCGTGGTGCGCCCTCTATCTTCCCTGAACAAACAGAAGAAAAACAATGTCTAAGCAGTGGCGCACTCACAGTAGTGGCCGAGGTCCCCCCCTCCCTCCCCGACTGGTAGAGTGGAAAATTATTATGTCGAAGTTTCGACAAAAAGTCACAATACGCGATCTACATATACTTCTTAATCATGTACCGTATAATTATAACATATAATAATCATAAGGGAGTAGTTCTGTTAAATAAATTTAGAAAAATCTAACAAGGAAAACAATTTCACTGCTTCTTCTAATCATTTAACTTGTACTGTAACAGTAGTAGTAACTGGATAAGAATAAATGCACAAAAGTCAACCACCTTAATTGTTACAGCACCTGACTACTTTTCCCGGTAAATTTAGGGGTCACCCCCATATTGAAAAATTTTTGTGTGCCAGGCAGGGGCGAATATTCGGGTTGTGCTAGGTGTGCGGCGCACACCCACACAGAGTCGCAATTGCGGATTTATTTCTAAAAAAGCTCCCCAGAGTTCGTCCTAAGGCTTCGAGTGGTGGTTCAAACTAATTTCCCCACATAATGTTTTCATTAAGAAGAGAAGATTCGTTCAGCAAGCATATCGCATTCGCGCTATAACCCTCGGGTGTGCTGTTTCTCGTGCGCACATTCGACGATCTTAAAGCAGCTGTCGTACAAGCGCTCTTCGGTCAAACACAAGCGCTCCCCAGACACAATTACGGATTTATTTCTGATAAAACTCGCCAGAGTTCATCCTAAGGCTTCGAGTAGTTGTTAAAATTAATTTCCACACATGAGGTTTTCATTAAGAAGAGATGGTTCGTTCAGTAAGCGTATCGCATTCGCGCTAGAACCGTCGGGTGTGTTGTTTCTCGTGCGCACATTCAACGACCTTAAAGGCGCTGCGATACAAGCGCTCCTCCGACGGCGTTGCAGGTGACGTTCTAATTTACCTGTGGTTTCAAACGTTAACAGCGGAACTTTCAAGGTGTGCTACCCAATATGAGCACCGTTTGAGTCCCACGGAGCAGTGCAACCATTTGCTGTTACATTGTTGTTGTTATTTTCTCTTTATGTATTTCCAATAAGACTCGCTAAAGTTTGTCCGCTAAACTTCTTTCCCTTGTGTAATATTTTCGTGAAGAGGAGAAGGTTCGTTGCTTCGTGCAGTAAACAAAACGTAGTAAATAATATTTGCAGCTGCAGGAGGACTATTTTACAAGCGAACATCCTTAGTCGTCAAAGCAACTGCAATTCGAAGCTCTCCAGATGGCGCTACAGGTCATGTTTTTATTTCCTCGTGGATCCAACGCAGAGGTTTAAATTTCCTGAGTGTGCACACTTAAAAAAGCACTACTGGTCATACATGTTTGCGTTTGGAAAAGCGTAGTCATAAACACAATCAACGTTCTGCTAAGTATGAGTTAATGTTTTTATGTTTTTTCGTCGCTGCATGAATCAGTGTGTTTATGAGCACAGATTTAAATATACAATTTGAGTTTCGACATCCATTTAGGCTGATGATGTACTAAGTGTCCCATTTCCTGCCAGAAACTTTGCAGATTGGGTAAAGCGGTTTAAAGAAAGTAACCCTCGTGCTGTATTTAAAACTTATATATACAGTAGCGAACAAAAGTATTTGGCGAAACGCTTTTTGGACCATAATTTTTGTTCTGCTGGACCAAATCGGGTCATTGTGGGATATGATATGTGTTAATTCGTGGGTTACAATGCCACGTAGTTTGTATTTCGCTCAGAGCGAATTTGTCGTTAGAAATGGGCCATATTCAAGAGTCGCCAATTATTACCCAGTTTGTTTGCTTCATGTATTAATGTTTTTCTTGTGATTTTTTGTGGGTTTTGTGATGTGTAGTGTGATAATAAGTCAATCTTAGGTTTTCAGAAATGGGTAAAAAGGCGGAGATCCCTGTTGGAGCTCGCCAGGCGGCCGTGGACATGATGGAATCCGGAATGCGCGTCACCGACATTGCGAGGGCCCTGAAGATCCGACACCAGTCCATTTCAGCTATCCTGCAACGTTCTAAGAAGACTGGGGCCGTCGAGAACAGACCGCGATGTGGTAGGCCTCGTTCCACTACGTTGCGTCAGGATAGACGCATCCTCCGTCGATCTCGTGCTGATCCCACCTTGACTGCTGTGTACATCGCCACCGAATTCCGTGCCAGCGACGACCTGAACGTCAGCCGAATGACCATCTCCCGTCGTCTCATTGCTGGTGGATTGAATGGAAGACGCCTCGCCAAGAATCCACTCATCGAAGTCAAGAATCGACGAGCCAGAGTCGCGTTTGCGCGCCGTAATCGACACTGGACCACGGCGGACTGGAGTAAAGTGCTTTTCTCGACGAGAGCAAGTTCAACTTGTTCGGAAGTGATGGCATTCGATACGTACGACGTCTGTGTAGTCAGAGATTCAACCCCCAGTTCATTCAGCCGACTGTAAAGCACGGAGAAGGATCGCTCATGGTTTACGGCGCCTTCTCTTGCAATGGAATAGGCCCCATCATCAATATTGACGGAATAATGACCGGCTAGAGCTATACGAACATGCTCATCAACGATGTCTTCCCATAGGCAAACCAGAACATGCCACCCGGATGGATCATGCAGCAAGACAACGACCCGAAGCTCACGACCAGAGTAGGGCAGGCAGCCTTCCAGCAGCAACAGGTCACACTTCTAGACTGGCCAAGCCAATCTCCAGACCTCAACCCCATCGGGCACATGTGGTAGGAGCTGGAGAGACGATGTGCAAAGAAAACCTGCCGGAATAGGGCCCAGAATTTCAACCAGCTGTCTGCAGAATAGGCGCGAATTCCGCAGGTCACCGTTGAGAAGCTAGTGGACTCGATGGCGGCCCGTTGTGCAGCTGTTATTAAGTCTCGTGGTTATCCCACTAAGTATTAGTTATTGTTTTGTCGTTTTCTCGTACTTGATTCCTGTTATCGTTGCATTAAATGAATGTAATACACACATACTTTGTTGGTCAATTTGTATGATCTTTGCGATTAAGCTCGGTGCCTGATCTGTGTTAAGGTTTCCGATCCATCTGCATATGGGTCATGCTTACAACTGAATAACACATATCATATCCCAAAATGACCCGATTTGGTCCAGAAGAAAAAAAAATATGGTCGAAAAGGTGTTTCGCGAAATACTTTTGTTCGCTACTGTATATATAAGATACCGAAAATTCGTTCAACACTCTAGTATTTCCACAGGATAATTCAGTTTTTTCTTACAACGGAGTGTATGTAAAGATCTTTACCGTAAGTTATTAGACGACACGTAAATAAAAGAAATACTTTCATATGTTAAAAATCAATGCGCGTATTTCGCAGCTCGGGATACATAATAAAATTTTTACGTGCTTTTTCCCATAAGAATGCACACCCAACCTAAATGGGCACGTGACGCCACTTCTGCCGGGGCGCACGGACTCCTCCATTGGGAAATTTCTGGGTGCTCTAATGTGCCTAAGGAGCTTTGTTGGGAATTAGGATCTCCCAACCACTTACCTAGAGGAACTTTCTAAGGCACATCACAACAATCGCACATATGTCAAATAAAAAATAATAAAAATAAAAATCTTGGCTGATATTATAGACCGGGCCCGGGCGGTTCCGCCGCCACTGGTACTATCTGTATTTAGTAGGGTAGCCTTTATTCTTTAAAACCGCATCACAGCGACGTCTCATTGAGCCAACAAGTGTTTGAAGCTTCGCCTTCGTTATTACGTGGGGCCAGGAAGCAATTATAGCCTCAATTAATTGCCATTTATTTGATGGATGCCTCATCCATACAGGGCTTTTCAAACGGTGCCACAAATTTTCTATTGGGTTCATGTCAGGGCATTTTCCTGGCCAGGTCAACAATGCAATGGACTTTGTTGTGAACCACTGATTGCATATTTTTGCTGTGTGACAGGGAGCTGAATCCTGCTGAAAAAGTCGGTGCATTGTTGGGAAAGAGATCCCTCATGTAAGAAAGCAGTTTTGATTCCAGGATGGTGTCAATGTATTTTCTTGCGTTCATCGTGCCGTCGATTACATGAAGGCGGCCAACACAATTTGCTACCATACAGGCCCAAATCATGATGCTTCTTGGGTGCCTTACATTGGCCTCCATGCAGTCAGGATGTAGCTCTTTTCCTACTCTATGTCTTACGTATTTTCGGCATTCACTACCAAACAAGGATATCTTACAAATTTTGAAGATGACAGTCCGATTTTTGGTGTAAATGTGACAAGGATGGAAAGTCAGAGAATATCTGAAAACTTGAAAATTTCATCGTCCTGGATCGGGACTCTAAGCCGCGTCTCCCAGATAGCGCCCGGGTATGCTAACCACTACACCACCCAGAACGACCAGTCTCAAGTTTCCGATTAATTTGAATTAATCTGGTTATATTCAAATTAATCGGAAACTTAAGACTTGGTCGTTGTGGGTGGTGTAGTGGTTAGCATACCCGGGTGCTATCGGGGAGACGCGGATTCGAGTCCCGCTCCAGGACGATGAAATATTTCGGATATTATCTGAGTTTCCATCCTTGTCACATTTACACCAAAAATGGGATCTTCAAAATTTGTATTATATGGTGTAATCCCGTTTTGCTTTCAAGGATATCTTACTTCGTCACTCCAAATAACTTGCTTCCACTGATCGTCAGTCCATGCAATGTGATCGTTTTCCCTCTGTAGTCGTTTCTTGCGCTGCTGTAGGTTCAAATATGTTTTATTTCCTCGGAATCCTACCTCTTAGTCCCATATCTGATAGTCTGCTCTTTATCGTTTATGAAATGACAGAAACACCAGTTGAACACAGTTCAGATCTGATAGATTCAGATGAAATTTTTCTGTCCTTCAGATACAGTCTTTTTATTCTTCTGTCATCAACAGCTTTTGCACACTTTTTCCGGCCTTTTTCTGGTTTCTTTTTCAGTGACTTTGTGTCCTGATAACGTAAACAGCACTTTCGTACACCAGATGTTGTCACTGACCCACCTATTTGCCTTGCAATTTCAGCATAACACCCGATTCACGTAATAAAACAATCCTGGTCTTTTTCGTGGGTGACCAATCAATTCTTTTCTTTGGTGCCATTGCTGTACTTATTATCTACATGTTAAATTTAAATAAACACTACAAATATTCACGCAATCTACAATTACGCTTCACTTACACCGCTAACAGTCTTTCTTCTACAGAAAAATAGCAAACCTGACTTTCCTCAACTTTTCACAAGATATATTGCAGCGATTGCCATTTGATTAGTCCCCAGAACAAGGATTGTGATTGGTCAGTAGGGTTTGCACTTACAATCCGCTTCTTAACTGAACCACACTTGTGTTTCTTTTTTAGACTAAAGTAAACATAACTTTTTTTTGTACTGCATATATTTTCATTCTGTTTTTTTGTATTGAATTCAGCATTAAATTTTTTGTATTTAATGCTGAATTCAAATTGACATAAAACATTTGCATTTGGTGCAAAATAACATTTCCTTATAAGCCTGCAAAGTTGCAAAACATGAAAATTTCAAAAAGTGTCCACAATTTTTTGCCACAACTGTATTCTTCATGGCTGGAATCCGTCAGCTGCCCGACGATGGCGGAAGGTGATAGATAATGACGGCGCACATACTGATTCGTAAAGGTATTGTTGTTTTCTCTCAAATTACATGTTACGTTGCCTTAAAACGCTTTAAAACTTATCTGTATACCTAATAACAGATTTTGAGTCCAGCACGCCGTTAACGTAGCTGAGTTCTGTACTTTGAAGGTTGAGTATATTGAATTTCTCCAGAGGTCTTTTAATATGAGAAGCCCAGTCAAAAATTTAGCATGACTTTTGTCTCAAAAAGTTTGGACTCCAAGCTCTACACGTTGCCATATCTGATAGTCTGCTCTCTCACGTTTCTGTATTTGAATAAAATGAAATGGAAGGATATGAGTTTTGTGCTTCTGCGGATAGCTACCGGATGCTATATAGCATGTTGTCCGTCTAGAAAACGAATATGCTACTTTCTAATGAAAATCGAATTTGTGGTATCCCAAATCTTTGATTCTGAAATGAAGTTAGAGTACTACTTTGGCCTTGTTGTGCAGTGATAGAGGGTCAATTGCAATGAAGGTTGTCAGAGCGTAGCTGTTCATTCATTCTTCCAGATGCTTTTATCAGGTGCGATAAGTGTTCTCCATAGCAGTTTTGTGCTCTATTGATGCTCACAGTCTTGAGATCGTCATGCATGGGTCTTCGATCTCAATTCCATAAGTTGATTATTTAGAATTCGATATTATTCGGATATCTATCCTTCCATGTAGATGTTTCAGATGTATCTTACTTTACAACTGATTATCCTAACTCAATAACACACGGCTAACGTAATGTATCCCCAAGCACTAGCAGCCACTTAGCAGCATATTTCAGCTTTTCATGGTGTGACAAGGTTTCCAGTTCTGAAACAGTAAAACTACTGAAACCTCCGAATGTTTTTGTTTTCTACGGCAGCGCATGTAACGGTTGCATTGCACTAATACACTGAAGTGCTGAAAGTCACGGGATTGCAGTACCCGAAATTTTTAACTGGTGGTGCCGTCGTATAAGAGCTTCTACGCAAGTCGCGATTTTTATCAGTTGCGAGGTGTGATGTGGTGAGTCAGGCTGAAGAGTAGGATTATGGCAAGCCGACGTGAATTATTGGAGTTTGAACCAGGCGTGGTAGTGGGAACCAGACGGATGGCACATTGAATTTCGGAAGCTGTGAGAACATTAAACATTCCTTGATCCACGGTGTCGGGTGTGTACCGAGAATACCTCATGGAAGGCATTACCACCCACCGTGGGCAGAGCTGTGGCAGACCACGCGTGCTGAATGAATATGACCAGCTACGTCTGACCACGATTGTCCATGCTAATAGACAAGCGACACTGGCTCAAATAACATCCACATTTCCTCAATCCACGGTGTCATGCGTGACATATCCATCAGGTAAGTGAAACGTAATTTAGCGTCCATGGGGTATGGAAGCAGAAGACCCACCACAGTACTTTTGTTAACACCACAACATCGGACTCAGCGCCTCACCTAGGCTCGTGAACACAGTAATTTGACCCTGGAAGACTGGCATCGTGTGGCGTGGTCCGATGAGTCAAGCTACCAGTTGTTACGAGCTGATGGTAGGGTTCGGGTGTGGCGCAGACCCCATTAGGCCATGGACCCAGGGTGTCAACAAAGCACTGTGCAAGCTGGTGGTGGTTTCATACATGTGTGGAGTGTCTTTACGTGGCACGGTTTGGATTCTCTGGTCCTCGTAAACTCGTCATTAACGGGTAATCGCTTTGTTGCTCTGCTGGGTGACCATTTGCAGCCCTTCATGGACTTCATGTACCCCAACAACGATGGAATTTTCCAGGCTGACAATGCACCATGTCATCGGGCCCAAGTTGTCCAAAATTGACTCTAGGAACATTCTGGACAGTTCCGACGGATGCTGTGGTCACCATGTTCGCCCGACATCAACACCATAGAGCACTTATGAGACGTGGTGGAAAGGTGCATTCGCACCCAAAATCTTGCACCTATAAATGCCAGGGAACTGTGGACCACTATTCATACAGCATGGCTCAACATCTCTTCAGAAGTCTTCCGGCCACTCGTGGAATTGCTGCCACGTAGAGTTGCTGCATTTCGCCGGACTAGAGGATGTCTTACACAATACTAGGTACGTATCCGATGACTTTTGACACTTCAGTGTATATCAGTATGCAAGCTATGTGCATTCTAAAGGATCACATTTGACTTCAAGTAGCATTCTTACTGAGCCTACGCTTGCGGTACTTGCCGTTGTTACTGCATTCTTGATGTTCGAACGCAATAGACTAAGTCTGAGACAGATACAAGGGTTAATCAATATAATGGTAACACCGTCTGGGACTGTAATGCAGGCAATGTGCTATATGGAAATTACTGGGACAATAACAACCGCAATGTGAGGTATGTAAATGGGTGCAGTACGATGTCGGCTGTCACGTCAGAGCTACAGGTGAAACAGCTGCTGTGAAGAAATCGTCGACAGTGTCAGATCTCAATGACCTCAAAAAAGGCATGGTCATTGATGAGTGTCTTGTAGGAGCTACAGTAACTAGAACGGCAGAAATAGTAGGTATAAAACTAAGAATTGTATTGGAGATTTTGACTACCTATCAGAAAGGACACGGTTTTGCCTTCAAAAGAGCAAATTGTGGATGCCATACGAAGTTGTAAGACAGGGATAGGAGAACGTTGTCACCGATTGTATTCAACGAAAGCACAAGACCGTTGCACCGCAAATGGCAGCACAGTTGAACACCAGTCGGAATGATCCTGTTTCCGTGCCATAACAGTTTCTAGGAAATTCCATCGAGCCAGTATCTTTGGCCATGTTGCAATCCTCAAACCTATGATTCCTCTTCTTGTTCTTCATCTTCAGTGACTCAACTGCCCTGTGTGGGCTCTGGGTTTCTCAAGGAGTTTTTTCCATTCTGTCCTTTTTCTGTCGATCGTCTTCCAATTTTTGACTTTTAAAAGTGCGAAGTCTCTATCAACATTACCAATCCATCATAGCTTCGGCCTTCCTGGAGATCGAATTCCCGTTGGTTTGCGTGAAAAAAACTTTTTTTGAATTTCTTTCATCACATATTCTCGCTTTGTGGCCCACCCATTTTATTCGTTGAATTTAAATAAACTTTACAATATCTATTTCTTATTAGGCATGGTGTAGTTCAAGGTTTGACCTTCTTCGCTTCAAGCCATCCGCCTGGACACCACCAAAGATATTTCGTAAAACTTTTCTTTCAAAATTTCCAAGGGTCTCTTCCTCTCCTACAGACATCGTGCATGTTTCGGATGCATATGTAAGTATAGGCTTTATCATAGTCTTATAAAGAAACAATTTAGTACTTATTCTAATCAAGCTTGATTTTAGATACTTTTTTAAGCCATAGAAGCTATGACTAGAAGCAACGGTTCCTTTTTTTTTTTTATTTCTGTACGTGTATCATTCTTGGTATTAACTTACTACCCTAAGTAAGTAAAGTTACTCACTTTTTCAAATTGGTAAGATCCAGTTTCTAAAAAATTGGAAGTTTTTTTTCCCTGCATTCCATATATTTAGTTTTGCTTTGATTGATCATTAGGTGCATTTTCTTTGCCTCACCTTCTAAAGCCAAAAAAGCCTGTCTTAATGCTGTGGGTGTTCTTGCTATGAAATCATTGTCATGAGCAACAGCAAGGATTTGTACGGAAAACTTATGTTTATCAACTTAAATTCCATAAAATGCGTAAGGTGGTACAAAGCACATAAAAAGCAAGGTGCTGAAGACTGGCTACGTGTCATATGGTCTGTTCAATCGTGCTTCACGTTGTTTACCTCCACTGGTAGATTGTACGTCTAGTTAAATCCAGCAGAAGGGTAGCAACCCGACTGTTTGTATTGACTGTGAAGCATAGAGATGGATCTCTGATGCTGTGGAGTGCCATCATGGCATTTCTTAGGGCCATGAGTTATTCTACCGGGTCGTGCCACTTCTGCAACATACGAATCTGTTCTTGGGGACCACCTGCACTTAATATTGCACCCAGTGTTCTCTAATGTCAGTCCTTGGTTTCTTTTAGAAAGAAAACATTTTTCAATGAAATACAGATTAAATACGAGAACCCAAATGAAAAACAAAATTGAAATTTCCTTTTTTCAAAGCTTAATATTGCTATTACTCCCTTCGCGTATTCTTTCACCTCATATTGACAATTTTTTTTGACGTAGACTGGGTCCACATTCACTATACAAAGAAATATGACTGGATGTCAAGATATTCCTGCTTAAATGTCATCAAAGCTGCCATCCTGACTACTATGCTGTAGGAGACCATTTTTTCATTCCACCCATTCGAACCGCCCCAACTGATCTTCCATTTGAGTTTAAACGTCAACAGTTTGCTGTTCATGTCAGTTTCGCCATGAATATCAACAACGTACTGGGTCAATCATTTAAAACTGTTGGACTCAACCTGTAAAACCCATGCTTTCCTTACGGCCAGCTCTATGTTGTTTGCTCCAGAGTTGCCAAGAATAAAAACCTTTTCACCTTGGCTCTAAATGAAAAAAACACTCAACGTCGTTGACTCAGATGCTCTTCAATGATAAACTTACTTGCGCTTCGGAAGAACTGTACATTACACTGATCAAAACACAAGATAAAAATGTAGGGGTTTTAAGTACATTGAACTCGCGCTAATCCGCCACTCTATCATCCGTCACACTCGGTTAACCGCACCCCTCGCTCCATTTTGTTTTTCATTTCCTGACGAGTGTCAGTCCATTTTTTTATTGTATTCCCCTATCCTACCTCACCCCAAACAGATGGCTTCTTCCTAAGTTGATAACTCCCCTCCGCGTAGATCACGCCACCTATGACAGACGGTACGTGATTAGACATTCCCCACTAAGGCATAGATCACACCACTGTTAGGAGGTTCATTTCCACAGAGTAGGAGACTCAGAGATAAATCTTTCATAAAGGCTCATGGCAACAATTTGACCCAAGGTTGGCCCCGAAGACATCAATAGCCGCCCCTGTGGCGCAGTGGTCTAAGCGATGGCTTCTGGCCATTCGTCCAACATGGGTCCGGGTTCGTATCCCGGTGAGGCGTGAATGTTGGGTTTGTCTTGCGGCACTGGATCTCTCTCTTCCCTGGAGTCAGTGACCCTAAACTAGGGACGGGTGACTACTTATAGTCCGTTGAGCTGCTCACGGTGGTAATTAAAGCCCCAACCACAAAAAAAAAAAAAAAAAAAAAAAAGAAAGAAGGAAGAAAAGAAAAGAAGACATCGATAGAACAGCACACCAGTGGACGGGCATGAAACTAAAGAGTCGAATCCGTAACAGTGAAAGTATACCTTTTTTTTTTCAAGAGTTTACAACTCTCACCGCAGTGCTGCTTATATTGCTGCCACTGATACCGTGTCATGTGACAGTCCCTAACGCAGTTTCATGTGCTACCACTGGGGCACTGTTCACATTGATGAAGAAATTAATCGGCGTAAAAAACTTGCCTGGAGAGCTTTTGGAAGAAACAGCATAATTTTCAAGAGCAATATGCCATTATGTCTTAAAAGAAAAGTGTTTGATCAATGCATCCTTCCAGTGCTTACGTATGGTGCAGAGACGTGGACCTTAACTAAAAGAGACATACAAAGGCTGCAGACAATTCAAAGCAGCATGGAGAGGTGCATGCTTGGTGTAACCAGGAGACATAAGAAGAGGAACTCGTGGATCAGAAAAATGACAAGAGTGGAAAACATCATGGTCAGAGTTAAATCCCTGAAATGGCAATGGGCTGGACATACTGCCAGAAGGACAGACCATCGATGGACAGCCGAAATTTTAGATTGTATTCCAAGGGACAGGAAAAGACCCAGAAGAAGACCACATGGGAGATGGGTGGATGAAATTCGAAAGTATGCGGAAGTGACATGGAGGAGACTGGCACAAGACAGACCGTTGTGGAGGAAACTTGGGGAGACCTTCGTCCAGCAGTGGATCGATAATGGTTGTCGATGATGATGATGATGAATCTCCTCTTGTGCCCATGACTTCTGTGCCTCCCGACGGGAATTGGGGTGACCCCTTTTTTTAAAGTTAATTTCATCATTTTTCTCCCTCTCTCTTTATATTTTTCTGGCTTTAAATAACCTTCGTTCAAAATTGGCTGCGTTTTAAAGCTTTCCCGCTATATTTATTTGAAACATTCTGAGCTTCCCTAAATTTTCTATTGGGTTGTCGGAAAAGTCATGACGTATTTTAGCCATGTTTTACAAAGGTCATTTATTGATAGAAAGAACAAAGATGAATCAATGGTATATTGCCCGTTTTGTTCGATAACCTTTTGCCGTCTTTCAGTGAGCTGCAGAATGCCTCGTTCATAGAAGGACCTATCTTTCGCGTCGAAAAACTGTACAAGATGCTGATTTACAGCCTCATCTGAATTGAACGTTATACCACGCAAGGACTGTTGAAGACAGCGAAACAAGTCGAAGTCTGCCGGCGCAAGGTCAGGCGAGTATGCTATGCTGGGTGTAGCAACACATCCCACCCAAGCTCCAATAATTTTTGGCGGGTGATCAAACTTGTGTGTGGTCTCGCGTTGTCGTGATGGAACACAACACCTTTACGATGAACGAGCTCTGAACGTTTCTGTATGATGCATTCGTTCAAACTCTCCAATTGCCGACAGTACACATTTGAATTGATTGTTTGGTTCCGGGGTTGGAGCTCGAAAAACACGACACCTTTAAAATCCCACCACACTGAGACCAGAACCTTCCGCTGATGAATGTCTGCTTTGGATGACGTTTGAGGCGAAGCAGCACGTTGGGACCAAGACCGTTTGCGCAGCATATTTTTTGTACACAATCCATTTTTCGTCAGCAGTTATGAGTCGCTTCAAAAAGGATCGTTTTCCTCACGTTTAATGAGCATATCGCAGATGTTTATACGCGCCGCCAAATGAGCTTCGTTTGAGTTCACGAGGAACCCACACGTCGAGCTTGCTTACGTAACCCAGCTTCTTTAGGTGAAGGCTTGAATGATGTGAAGGCTTGAATGATGGATGTGCAATGTGTCTGCAATCTCTCGTGTCGTGTGACATGGGTTTCACTCCATCAATGCCTTGATTTGGTCGTCATCAGCCTCGGTGGGCCTCCTTGACCGAGGAGCACCGTTTGAAGTCAAAATGACCAGCACGGAATTTCGCGAACCATCGCTGGCACTGACGTTCTTGTAAAGCATTATCACCGTACACTTTAAGCAACTTTTCACAAGCTTGACGCGCGTTCTTCCCTTTACGGAAGTAAAACAGTAAAATATGGCGAAAATGCACAGTTTGGTCTTCCATCTTCAACTTGATGTCAAATCTCCGCAAATCAACCAAATCGCTCACTATTCCTTTTAGACTGCAGCTAGAACTGGCACCTGTCGAATGCCATAGCGACAACAGGGCTGCGCATGCTTCTAGTACTTCCAAAACCGCCCAACCGCCGTCGGGTGCCAAAATAGGTCATGACTTCTCCGACAAACCAATATTTCTTGTCCAAAGAACTTTATGCTGGCGCAGTTTCTGCTAGCTAAATTAAATTTATTCATTTATGGGGACGCTAAGGGCGAGTTTTGTTTTGTTTTACGATTAAAACTTTTTTTCTTTACAAAATGTTTTTTGCTTTACTCATTTTAATGATTTATTTTTTTTAAATCCAATTTTAATTACGAATTCATAAAATGCTAACAGAAAGTGGAAACTGCAGCGTATTTATCAAAAGAGTTGTTAAATTCACGAATTTGTCGGTGACGGAGATCGAGTCTTCGCTCCGGAGCCAGTTGTTTTAACAGACTAAACTACACCGACAGAATGTATCGCTGCTGATTTGCCATCTTGACAGGTGCTTCACTTCTGTAATACCTCACAGAGTGGGGAACAGGATGATCTACAGTAAATGATTGGAGGATAAATTCTGGAAACAGTTTTTTTCTTCAATGTAAGAACAAATTATATATATGTAAATATGATTTAAAAAATAAGCATGTATAACATGCTGATTTGTGAACTGACAAATAATTATATTAACTTTTACTAGATGGCGTTGTACCGCACTTTCACTTATCTGTCACACCTGCGGTCCCGTGAGTGACGGATAATTGGGAATTTTCTGTATTTTAAATTTTCTACATTCTTTTTTAATAACAAGGAACTGTACATCAGTTACACTTAAAATAGTACTAGTAATCCGAATTTCTTGGCGTAAAAAGCTTGGAAACTTTGATTTGTATTCTACGCCAAGAAATTCGGATTACTAGTGCTATTTCTACATCTTTTTTTTTTTTCGATTGGGGCTTGAATGACCACCGGGAGCAAGTCAGTGGGCTGTAAGCAGTCGTCCGTCCTTAATTTAGAGCCACTAGTTCCAGGGAAGGGATATCGCCAGTGCCGTAAGACACACAAAACATACCTGCCGCACCGGGGATTCGAAGCCAGACCCATCTCTGACGAATGGTCAGAAGCCATTGCTTAGACCATTCGTCAGAGACGCTTTCCAACCGTAGGTTTGAAAAGCGTATATGCTTCAGCTTCGTCCGTCAGTCCGTCCCTACGAAAACTAAGTACGAATTCAATTGAAAATGGGCGAAATGAGGTCAAAGGCCATGAAATAGGAGCGGGATTCATTCCATTGCCCTTATGCTTCATAACTTGCGTAAAAATGGTTCGATTATGATGAAATTTTAGTATGTGGTAGGGGATCACTGGGGACGAACCCTATTGAAAATAGACGAAATGGGGACAAATGTTGCGATACAAGAGCGGGACCCATTCCGTTGCCCTTATGCGTCATAACTTACGTAAAAATGCTTCGATTGCGAAAAAAACTTTAGTATATTGTTCCGGTGATAAACCGAACCAATTCTGTTTAATATAATCGAAATTGGGTCAAAGGTGAGGACAGAGGAGCGAGATTTATTCCACAGCCATTATCCTTATAACGTGAGTAATAAGTTGAGTAATGATTTCTGGTATGTTGGAAATCGTATCATAATCAATGTATTGCATGATTTTACTAACTTATTAACCTTTTAAGTGGCCAATGTACCCACTTTGCTAACCCCGAGTTAATTCGTTCCAGCTGTTTAAAGGGTTAATTCTTTTGCGTTGATGACTGGAACATTTTTCAATAACATATTTATGCGCAATATATCCTATTCATAATTCCTAGAAAACTCGGTAAACAGTGGCCCACAAACGATGTACACTGCTGGCCACCCAAAATGCAACACCAAGAAGGACACGAGATAGCAAAGCCAGATTTACTGGACACATAACAACAGATACAAAGATGAAACGATTGAGCTTACAGGCCCGTGCGACTTGCGGAACACGCAGACATCAATAGTTTGTGTGGCCCCCATGGCTGGCAATAACGTCCGCTACACGCCGCGGCATCGAACGAAAGAGGCTTTGGATGTGGACTTGGGGTTTGTCGGTCCAGGCTGTTTTCATACGTTGCCACAGTTCATCAGGCGTAGCCGCGGGTGGTGCTTGCCGGACCACTCGGTTGCCGATCAGCGACCACACGTGTTCGATGGGCGACATATCGAGAGAACATGCGGGCCAGGGCAGCAGTGACACCTGGTGGGCCGTGAAGAATTGTTGCACGATGCGTGCCACGTGCGAGCGCTCATTGTCCTGTTGAAACGTGGCCGCTGGCAGGTCCTGCAGGTAAGGCAGGACTTCAGGCTCCAAAACATCGGAGATGTAGCGGTGGCTGTTGAGTGTACCGGCGATGTGTACCAGAGGGGTGCGGGTGTCATATCCAATTGCGCCCCAAACCATAACACCAGGCGACGGACCGGTTTGGCGGTGCATAATGCAGGCGTAATACATTCTCTCGCCACGGTGCCACCACATGCAGATCCGACCATCGTGATGTTGCAGGCAGAAACGGGATTCGTCGGAGAAGACAATGTCGTGCCATTCCGTAGTCCAGGTGCGGAGTTCAACGTCCCACTGCCACTGCACTTGCCGGTGGTGTAACGTCAATGGTAATCGGAGCAATGGGCGCCGTGTGAAAAGTCCCCGCTCCTGCAGACGACGTCGAACGGTACGTGCTGACACAGGTTGTTGCGCAACACACCCTTATTCCTGCGCTAACGTTCGTGATGTGGCGGTGCGAGCCGTCAATGCCCGCCGCACAACATGCCAGTCCTCTCGTTCGGTGGTGTGCCGTGCCTGCGGCAATGGCTCACGTCGGTCCGTACGTCCCTCCTGCACTCACCGAATCCACACTCCCCTCACTGTGGCTGGATGTCGTCCCACACGGGAGCCGATGTCTCGGTACGATAAACCACTGTAGCTATAAGCCACTGTTCGTCCTCTGTCGAACTCCGAGACGTATTCTGCCGTATTCTGCGACGAGGCATCATAAAGCTTCCCAAGCACAGCTCCGGCAGCACTACACAGTTCCACGACTTACACCCCGTCTTCTGTGCACCCTTCGTATAGTGCTTCTCGGTGGCGTGTCGGGCGCACATGATTTGCATATGTCCTGCAATGCTAATCGTTTGCATGTCCTATCGCGGGTGACGCGAGCTGCGAATTTCAGGCTAGTCGGATGCTTCCTTCTTGGTGTTGCATTTTGGGTGGCCAGCAGTGTATTTCTTTGTTAAACTCGAACAATGCCAGGTCCTTTTGCTAATATGTTATAAATATAGAAACATAATTGCAGAAAGGATTTACACAAGGCAGGAGGAAAGTTTTCGGAATGAATTTAATAATTGATTGCAATAGCGAAAAAAATCTTCTGTCGAATCTGCAGCTGATATTTCTCAAAAATGCACTTACCGTGAGATCCTTTTTACTGTGGAGAATAATTACGATGTCTGAGCATGGTGGAGATATAAGTTACATCGTTCTTTATCTGTTAAGGATTTCTGAAAAATATTGGAAAAACAATTTTCTAAACTCAGAGTGTAAAGAATAGGGATGAGAAATGAAAGAGTTACATGAAACTGAAGCGTTATATTGGAATCCTATCAGTTTACCGAGGAAAAGAAGAACGGTTCGAACGAATATATAAAAATTAGGAAGGATTATTTTCTAGTACGTTTTTCGATGAAAGATACCATCGTCGAAGTTATTATTTTGTCTTGAGGTGACGAATTTCTTCCAAACACCAATAGGTAAGGGAATTACATTTCGAAGTAAAAAAAAAAATGAAGAATACGAAGAATGAAAAAAAAAGTGAAAGAATTTCCTCCGGTTCCTTATGAATGATAAAAGTTAAACAGAATAAGCACAATTTTTGTCTCGCGAAGGTAAAGTTTTCCAAGCGCTCACTCGTACTGGAAGAAACAGAGATTAGGTTTCGGCCAAGAAATGGGTGTTTGGTCTCCCCTTAAGCAACGGGTAAACAAGCTGTCCAACAACAGACTAAGGTCAAGCAACAGACTAAGCTGTCAAACAACAGACTAAGGTTTGGGAATGGGTAGTGCGTGAAAAGATGTTGGTTTGGGACCCACTGTGGCAATATCTGCTAGTGAACCACAAAAGATAGTTGGTGTACGAGAAGGTGCTGTCAGAATAAATAAATAAATAAATATATATATATATACATATTGGGATGTAAGGTCAGGTGATGCGTAACATCACAGCCTCTCCTTGACAAATGTCAACCCCGCCTTCTCGTGGTACATCCTGTTCCCACTAAAGGGCCTCTGACGACCGCCAATAGCGGTATAACTATACCATCGGGATTAGAGGAAATGCTATCCCACACTCACCAACCCGCTTGGCCAGCGTGGTGAGTTATGGCCAAACCGCTCCAAAATGACTCCACAACCTAAATCTTGGCCCTCAGTCTCCGGCAGCTGGAATGTACTTGGCCAAGGCAGCGGCCAGTGCGACATGAAGGCAGAGGGTGCTAAGAATCCCCGGAGGACCGGACTAGGCTGCCATCTGATGCTGACCTTGGCTACGTACAACGGATGCTCCCTATCTTCTGATTCAAGTCTTCTTGAATTGGAAGAGGAACTACAAAGGATCAAGTGGGACATCGTCGGGCTAAGTGAGGTAAGGAGAAAAGGAGAAGATCTCATTGAACTGAAAAGTGGACATCTCTTCTACTATCGTGGGACAGATACTGGCAGAACTAGTGGTGTTGGATTTATAATAAACAAGAAACTGAAGGATAAAGTTGTAGAAGTTGAAAGTTCCTCTGACAGAGCTGCACGACTCGTTATCCAACTCTCGAGAAGATACCAGGCTCAGATTATTCAAACTTATGCACCCACCACAAGTCATGCTGAAGAAGAAATTGAAGAATTTTATGAGGAAATTCGTGATCTAAATAATAAAGGTAAGCAGCACTTGAAGATAATTATGGGAGATTTCAATGCAAAAATAGGGCAACGGCAACAGAATGAAACTTCAGTAGGTAAATTCGGTCACGGCAACAGAAACCAGCGTGGAAATACTCTCGTAGAGTTTGCAGAGGCAGAAGGGTTTTTCATCTTGAACTCCTTTTTCAAGAAAAAGCCACACAGGAAATGGACATGGAGACATCCGAATGGGACGACAAGTGAAATTGATTTTATTATATGTAACAAAACATTCGTCATAGAAGACTGCAGTGTGCTAAACAAGTTCAACACAGGCAGTGACCATAGATTGGTGAGATGTAAGATGCACCTCAACACTAAACTCGAACGTAGCAAGCTCATAAGACAAACAAAATGTATTGACATAACCAACCTTAAAAAACACCATAATACCTTCAAATTGGAACTGAAGAACAGATTCTCTGCTTTAGAAGGCCTAACATCGGAAGAAGTGGATATTTCGGAAGTTAACAGAAAAGTAACCAAAGCTCTTATGGAAACAGCAACAAAATTAGCTGGGTCTAAGAACAAACTGCATGTGAACAAATTATCAGGAAAAACCAAAATGTTGATGCAAAAAGGAAGAGTGATGAGGACAACTAAAGAAGATGTGACTTCCAAAGTGGAATATATAGAGCTATGCAAGACAGTACGAAAAAGTATCACTGAAGACGTAAGGAAATTCAACTGTGAACTAGCGAGGAAAGCAATTGAAAACAACCAAAGCCTAAAGATAGCAAAGGGACATCTCAGTAAGGGGAAAAAACAGATTATGGCACTGAGAAAAGAAGATGGTTCTGTAACAAGAAATAGAGGCGAAATGTTGACAAGAGTGAAAGATTTCTACTCCAAATTATATGAAACGGATGATACATGTACTCCAGACATCATGAAAGGTACCAGTACCAGAGTTCTTCCAGTCCTTCCAGCAGAAGTTGCACATGCAATCAAGAACATGAAGCGGGGAAAAGCTCCAGGAGAAGATGGAATTACTGTAGACATCATACAAGAAGCAAGTGGAGAAATCGAAACAGTACTCGCCCAAATTTTCACTCGATGCCTTAATGAAGGGAAAATTCCTGAGGATTGGAACAACGCTACAATGATCCTGCTACATAAAAAAGGTGACATTGAGGATCTCAGGAACTACAGACCTATCAGCCTCCTATCAGTGGTTTATAAAATCTTCACTAAAGTTCTTTCACACCGCTTGAAGGTGACACTGGACATGGCTCAACCGAGAGAACAAGCTGGATTCAGGAGTGGCTACAGCACAATAGATCATATCCACGTACTGAGAGAACTAATTGAAAGAGCGAGGGAATATGAGCTTCCATTGTGCATGGCTTTTATCGATTATGAAAAAGCCTTTGATTCGGTGAAACCATCAGCAGTTGCAATGGCTCTGAAATCCTGCAGTATTGAAGATGCATACATTAATATTATTAATAACATCTATGAAAATGCAAGTGCAAAGATTCGGCTGTTTGAAAATACAACACACATAAAAATTGGAAAAGGAGTGAGACAAGGTGACACCATATCTCCGAAGCTCTTTAATGCCACATTGGAAAATGTCTTTCAATCACTGAACTGGGAAAACAAAGGGATAAAGATTAATGGAGATTATCTAACCCACCTTCGTTTTGCTGATGACATAGTCATTTTTGCAACTACCCCATCAGGCTACAGAGTATGATCCAGGAACTTGCTGACAAGAGTAAAGAAGTGGGATTAAAAATGAACTTTCAGAAGACAAAAATGATGTACAATGCTTTTACAAGAAATGAAGATTTATCGATTGATGGAGAAAAGCTGGAGATAACAGACACGTACGTTTATCTTGGACAGCAGATATCAAGTGAGGGTCACATTGGTGAAGAAATTAATAGGCGTACAAAACTTGCCTGGAGAGCTTTTGGAAGAAACAGCATAATTTTCAAGAGCAATATGCCATTATGTCTTAAAAGAAAAGTGTTTGATCAATGCATCCTTCCAGTGCTTACGTATGGTGCAGAGACGTGGACCTTAGCTAAAAGAGACATACAAAGGCTGCAGACAACTCAAAGCAGCATGGAGAGGTGCATGCATGGTGTAACCAGCAGAGATAAGAAGAGGAACACGTGGATCCGAAAAATGACAAGAGTGGAAGACATCATGATCAGAGTTAAATCCCTGAAATGGCAATGGGCTGGACATACTGCCAGAAGAACAGACCATCGATGGACAGCCAAAATTTTAGATTGGATTCCAAGGGACAGGAAAAGACCCAGAAGAAGACCCCATGGAAGATGGGCGGATGAAATTCGAAAGTATGCGGGAGTGACATGGAGGAGACTGGCACAAGACAGACCGTTGTGGAGGAAACTTGGGGAGACCTTCGTCCAGCAGTGGTTTGATAATGGTTGACAATGATGATGATGATGATGATGATGATATATATATTTTACTTTTCGGGGAGTTCGTGACCTCTGTGAGTACTTAAAGCTATAAATGAAACAGAAAAGCCAAAACATTATGACCACCTGTCTAATAGGATGTTGGTCCAGTCCAAAAAGCTCTTTCTCGCCGAGGCATAGGCGCTATGAGATTTCTAAAGGTGCCTTGTGGTATCTGGTACCAACATGTTACCGGCAGTTACCAGCAGATCCTTTATCTCTTGTAAATTACCAACATGTTACCAGCAGATCCTTTAACTCTTGTAAGTTACCAACATGTTACCAGCAGATCCTTTAACTCTTGTAAGTTACCAACATGTTACCAGCAGATCCTTTAACTCTTGTAAGTTACCAACATGTTACCAGCCGATCCTTTAACTCTTGTACACGCCAGATCTGATATTCTGTTCCCACAGAAACCACAGATCCTTAGTTAAATTGATGTCTGGAGACTTTGAACGCAAGGGCAATAGCTGAAAGCTTTTCTCATGTTCCGCGAACCATTCTCCTACAATCCAGGAATTATGATATGGCTCATTATCCTCCTGGAAGAAGGAGTTTCTAGATAGTGTGACGTACTACAGAGGTGAAAACATGTGTCAAGACGACAAATCTGCAGCAAAACATTCTGTCCGCGTAGCTCAGTTGGGCGAACGACTTACTCCGGAGTGAGGGTACACGGTTTCTATGCTCCGTCGCGGGCAAACTTGTGTTTTCACATTGGTGCTCGATTGTGAAAAATGGATCCACTGGCCGTTGGATTCTTCGAAAAATGTGTGATTTTTTTTGTTTTGAGGTTTAACGACCACCGTGAGCAACTTAATGGGCAGTCATCCGTACCTAATTTAGGGTCATTGGTTCCTCACTTACTTGGCCAGCTAGGTCACCTGACCTCAATCCCATCGAGCACATCTGGGATGCCATCGAGATAGATGTTCGAGGCTCTGACCCCCCTTCATCAAATCTTCGTGAATTGTGGGAGCTTGTTCAAGGGTCGTGGATCCATATGGCTTCCCAACGCTTCCGGTGTCTTGTCGAGTCGATGCCGAGACGAATCGCCGCCGTCATCAGGGCGAAAGGTGGTGCTACACGTTACTAGACAGGTATCTCTAATTCAATTGCCCTTCAGTGTATATTATCAAAAGTATCCAGACACAACAATACATTGGGACGTAACTTTATTACGCAATTAGTAGTTAGTCGGTCTATCCTTTGCTTGTAAGACAGCAGCAACACGTCGAGGCATAATATCAACCAATTTTCGCTAGGTCTCGACAGGAATGGCGAGCCTTTGTCCTGCCAAGCTGCTGCCAGAGTGGAGAGCGAGTTGTGATCGATTTCGTATCCGTCGCTCCAGTTCATCACAGCGATGTTTTATTGGATTAAGATCAAGAGTCTGAGCAGGCCAGTCTAACAATTCCCCCTTATTCTCAAGAATTCAGTCCTGCAGACGCCGTACAGTGTGGCAGTGAGCTCGATCGTGTTGGAAGAGACAACGGTCATTTCCAAAATACTGCCACATTATTGGTACAGTAGAATTATCCAGAAAGTCGAGGTATCCGGAGACAACAAAATCTTCATAAAATAAAAATATCAACATTTACCACAATCAAAGGTTTATTATACTTCGACTATGGTTTCGCAGAGCGTGTTACTTGGCTTCATCAGGACGAATGGCCTAATGAAGCCAAGTCAGAAGCTCTGCGAAACTATAGTCGAAGTATAATATACCTTTGATTGCGGTAAACGTTGATATTTTTATTTTATCTCAACACCACAAGTTTGTAGTCATTAATTATATATAATATCTTCATAGTTCATGGCTTGTGGTATAACAACCGAATCTCATCCACGCAAAACTACAACATACCATGACGGAGCTTCAGACGAACTTAACAATTAGAAGAACACCGTCTAACGAAAATCGTTCGCCCGGCTGCCGCCAAATCCGAACACTCCCATCAGATTAGGGAAATGAAAGGTGTGTCTGTGACCAATCACTCCAAAGAAAAGCTTTCGAATCGCCCACAGACCAGGAACGACGGGAGACACACCTCCCTAAACGGTGCTTTACATTCTCGGTAGTGATGTGTTCCTTGCATACTGCTTCTCTACCATAATAATCAACACCGTGCAGCTCTGTGCGGATAGGCATGGTACTAACCGAGCTATTACAAGCGTTTTCTACTTCAGCAGCGGTGGAAATGGCAGAGAAAGAACGGGATTTCTTAACATTTCTTACAATTGCATCTCTGTCGGTTTGTGCAATCTTCTTGAACTTTTTAATTTTTTTTTAATTTTTTTTTTTGCTGTAGTTGCACCGTCTTGCGTCTATCGCTTCAAGACGTCGCTTACAGTTGAATTTGGTATTTTTTCGACCAGGTTAAGATGATGAAGGAAATTGGATGGCTGCTTCCATTGTTGTGGCATTTTAAGCACTGCTTTCTAAAAGTTCTCTCGAGATGAACCGCAGTTCGAGTCGCGGGTGAAGCATGGAAGGAGCGGTTATCACAATGCCCAAATGTGGGACTGGCGACAATTTATAATCCAAATAATTGCTCACTGTGGTCATTAACCCTCTTGGGGTCAAGTATTTCCCCTGTGCTACCTTATTTTCGGCTCTGTGTCTGACCAAAGAATATCTAATAAGAAGAAGTTAAGGCTCAGCGAGACGTAACTAGCGCAGCTGTATCTTCAGGGAAAACATGCAGTGCACAGAAGCCAACATACAGTCTGCTCGGCTATGCCGGAGCAGACTGCGCATGCGCACTTCTGTTGACTTCAATTCTTCTATTAAAGAACAGTCAGTCACCATAACGGAGTTACTCAGACTCACAGCAAGTGATTCTCGGTAGCATAATCACTTCGCAAATCGGATATGTTAGTTTTGTTACGCCAACCGGGCTGGTTAAGGTTTTTATTTGTTCTTCAGTTTTTCAGAAATATTTTCAGTAATGCCAAATACTAGGGAATGTCTGCATTTTGTACGGATCCTTAGGCCTAACTGTAATATTTGCTGAAATTTAATTTAAATAGTAATGCCAATGTTATTGCATATTTTTCTCACCAAAATAAAGGATGGACGGGATATCAGAAAACAGCAACAACAACAACAAAAAAAAAAAAAAAAGAAAAAAAAACTGTTCTAAGCAAATAGTCATCAGATCGAAGGAAACTATCGTGGATCAAAGAAAAGCTTCACTGCCACAGTACCCCCTAACGTGTTTTGCTCCTGAATGTTAACTTTCCCGCAGAACACGTTATCTCTTAAGATGTGGTGGCGCTATTGCCGCCGCCTGTTTTACGTTATCTCTATGAGAGTTGAACTTCTTTAAGCGTTAGATATTCTTTGGTCTGACCAACATTCTTCCCATGAGCGGCTGACTATGTCGAGTTTTTGACGTTTCCCCTTGAGAGCACGGGCAAGACGGTACTGATTGACAGCCATGATAATGGGATTAGACTAATAGCCCTGTGCCTCCGCTAAGAGCAGAGAGGGGTGTTTGTTTTTTGTTGTGTCGCACACTCACGGTACGACACATCCAATGGTTCTGGGGTCATGAAATACTTACATACAAAGTTAGTTTCATAGCGATTGCAATTGATTCCTCCAGCATAAGCATACACAAGCCGGAATCGCATCTACAATGTACAAAATAAGCGTTTATTCACTAACAATTACTGTAACCTATTTTTGGTCGATCGAGGTTTATCGTTTTTACTTAATTTCTCTTCTATATATGACTTGTGAAAAAAACACATATCATTCGCTGAAGCTTAGTAGGGAGGACTTTTTGCGAACATGAATATATTTCTGTCCTCTAAAAATACAATTAACACCCCGCCTCCCCTTCGAGAGAAAGGACACTTTTGTGTGATCTCATGCGAAAAAAAAAAAAGTGTGGTGTAGACTTAAAATTCAAAATTCTTTGCATTCAATATTTTCATTGGCAGTTATTGCTGTTTATTCGGATCAGTACTAAGTGCTCACATTTGTAATGTGTGTTATACACCAAGCAGTCATCAGTAATTTAAATAAATGAAGAATATTCTGAATGTTTATCATCTAGAAGTCTTAAATTTATATGCATGCATTAGGGATAAAAAGGTGTTTATCTGGGAAACTAGAATAAAATAGAATCAAAAGCATTACAAATATGCCCTATGCAAACAAACAAAACTAATTGTTTGGAATAAATTATCGCAAAAATGTTTGACCTTTGAAACAATTGAGTAAGAGTTTATGTTATTTACAGTACAATTTTTAATTTGCATGAAACAGTACTCTTACCTGATGAGGTTTTTACCTGAAAATGTCGAAAATGACCACTTCCCCGAAAACGTGAACAAATCATTGACATGCCATTTTTTGAAAAGAAAAAAAAAAAAATCTGTATTTCCTCCTCCCCCTTCTCTTTTATGCTATTTCTAAAATTTGAGTGCCTCAGAATTTTAAAGCGTTGAAAAACGCCCATGGTACTGTTTGAGAAAATATTTTTATCCTGTTAATCCACCTCCAGAAATGAAATTCTGATCACACCACTACAAAACAGTTATCAGCGATAATTCATTTCAGCAACACAGAATAGCTGAACTGCGTAATTGTAGTATTCAGTATTTTGCATAATAAACGAAACTTTGATGAAACTTTTCCTCAGAATGGAGCAAGTTCCCTCCAAGTCATTTTGGCATGCTTTCGAATTTCATCCACCCATCTTCCACAAGGTTTTTTCTGCGTCCTGTCCTGTTCTTAGGTATCCAGTCTGAAATTTCGGTTCTCCATCACTGGGCCGTTCTTCTTGCGATATATCCAAGCCATTGCCATTTCAGGGATTTTACTCTGATGATAATGTCATCCGCACTTGTCATTCTTCTGATTTATGAGTTCCTCTTATCATTCCTGGTTTCACTAATCATACATCTCTCTTTCAGTTGGCTGCAGCCTTTGTGTGTCTTTTTTAGTCATGCTCCATGTCCGAAATTCGCAAAAGTGCCCGTGACAAGGATCGAACTCCCTCATTCTTCTGCTCCGGAGCCGAATGCTTTCCCAAATAAGTTTCACCGACACAATTTATCGCTGCAACTTTGCCATCTTGATATGCGGTTTATCTCTGTAGTATGGCACACAGATTTTTATTTCTTAAGTAAGAACTGGAAAGAAGCATTGATTAAAAACTTTTCTTTTAAGACAATGTATTTCGCTCTTAAAAATTGTGCTGTGTTTCTTTAAAAAGCACTCCAACCAAGTTTTATACGCCGATTAGTTTCTTCATTAATCGGACCCTCACTTGATATCTGTTGCCAAGGGCAAATGTAGGTATAGGTTACCTTCAAATTTTCCCCATCAATCAATAAATCGTCATTTTTTGTAAAAGCATTGCATATCAGTTGTTTTTTTCTGAAAGTTCACTTTTAATTCCACTCCATTTCTCTTGTCAGAAATTTCTTGGATGATGTTTTGAAGCTCTGAAAGAGTAGCTGCAAAAACGACTATGTCATCAGCAAAGGGAAGATGAGTTAAATAATCTACGTTAACATGGATCACCTTGTTTTCACACTTAAAAGATTGAAAAACATTTTGCGATGTGGCAGTGAAGAGTTTGGGAGATATGGTGTCACCTTTTCTCACTCCGTTTCCAATTTTGATTTGTGCTGTATCCTCAAATATCCAAACCTTTGTACTTGCATTTTCATAGATGTTATTAATATGTATGCCTCTTCAATAACGCTAGTTTTGAAAGCCATTGTAACTGCTGATGGCTTTGCAAAATCAAAGGCTTTTACATAATCAATAAAAGCTATACATAATAGGAGTTCATATTCCGTCGTTCTTAAAATTTGTTCGTTTAGTATTTGGATACGATCTATTGAGCTGTAGGCACTCCTGAATCTAGTCTGTTCTGTTAGTTGAGCCACGTCCAGTGTTGCCTTCAAGAGATGTGAAAGAACTTTAGTAAAGATTTTATAAACCAATGATAGGAGGCTGAATTACGCACACACACACAGACGCCCTGACGATCGTAGCGGTATAAGTGTACCAATAAGGAAAAATGCTATCCTATACGCACTAACCCGCTAGACCGGCGTTGTGAGGGTAATCCGAAAAGTCCCACACAGGAAAGGTCCCACACAGGAAAAGTCCCCCATAGGAAAAGTCCCGCACCTTTTTCAGTCAGGGACCATGCACAAATTGCATTTGACACAAAATATCAAACGTTGGGGAGATTTTCGGGGTATTTAATACAAGATGCAGCAAAACAGCGTGCACAAATATGTGGGGGAAATTTCCGAGGTCGGCATTTCAAACATTTATCGCTGTTTAAAATAAAAAAAAATATGTCTTGAAAGTAGCTGAATGAGGTGAGGTGGGAGAAATTTCCGGGTTACTATTTCCACTCGTACAGTGGCTTTTAATGTAAAACGTGTCTTACAGTCAGCGGGCTGACGGGTGGAGGAAAATTCCGGTTTAGTATTTTCACTCTTAAAGCGCTTTTTTGTGAAAAACGGTCTTGCAATCAGCAGGCTGACAGAGTAGGGGGAAATTCCGGGTCCGGCGGTAGACAATGATAATTTGAAAACCCAGAAAATTTGAAAGGCATTGAAATTGCCGTTTACATGCAGTATTTTTGTGTATACAAGACCCCCCCCCCCCCCGCCCGACGTCACGTGACTTTACAGAGTTACAGAAATATTCTGAATTAACGTTTATTGTAATAGAATACGTGTAGCAATTAAGAAAACGAAAACTCTTCAGGAGTCGAATGACAGATTGCACCAGGTGTCAAAATTCGTGTTTTAGTAATTGTTGAAATTTTACGGGCGGGCCCGGGCCTTGGAAACAGGAGAAATATACGGGCCGGCCCGGGCCTTGGAAACAGGAGAAATATACGGGCCGGCCCGGGTCGGGCTTTCCAAATCAAGGCCCGTGCAGACCTCTAGGCTCTCCCGAAAATCTCCCCCACGTTCGATATTTTGTGTCAAATGCAATTTGTGCATGGTCCCTGACAGAAAAAGGTATGGGGAGTTTTCCTGTGAGGGACTTTTACGATGTAGGGGACTTTTCCTGTGGGCGACTCTTCCGTCCATTGAGGTGAGTTATGGTAAAGCCTCCCTCTTCCCTTTCCCCATAATGTCCACGTGGGAGATGGGTGGATGAAATTGGAAATCAGGCTGCATGGAGGAGACTGGCTGAAGACTGACGGTTGTATTAAAAGACATGGCGAGACCTTCGTGACGATCTTAATTATTCCTGATGATTACACACACACCATAAACCACCGTCGTCCTCTAAGCCTAACTTTGGACCATTCGTCCGAGATTGGTCCGGGTTCGAAACTCTGATGAGGCATGGATGTTGTGTTTGTCTTACGACAATGGCTCTCCACCATTCCTCTTTCCACGGAAGTAGTGGCCCTAAATTAAAGTCGGGTGACTGCTTATAGCCCATTGAATTGCTCAAAGCGGTCGTTAAATTTCAATCGAAAAACAAATAAAAACAAATTTACAAGATTGCCGCTTTGCTATTCTGGCTGACTCAAATGAGTTATCGCATATCCAACTGATTTGAAATGGCGAATTCAGAATTTAATTTCTGGGGTTAAGCCGACAATGTATGAATATTGGTTTGCAAGCGTGTCATTGATCGTAATTTTTTTCCCAGTGCTTTAGTTTCCTGAAACATACGTTTATCAAGAAATTAAGTCGATGTGAGAGAGAAGGCAGGATGATAATTTTTATTTCAAAAAACAGCATTTAGAGATTTTTCATTTTTTTCTTTTGGATTCATTCCTTTGTTAAATGCGTAAGTAGAGGCAAAAGGTAATTTCAATGACAAAGGAAAGCTGCCCACGGCGCCCTACAGCCGTCCACGGCTTCGCCCACTGCTGCCCATGGACCTCCACCACGACCCCGCCCACATGCTCGCCACGTGGTCATCTACGGTTACGGTTGCGCGTGGTCAGAAGGAGGTAAGGACACCACCGGCACCCCCGCCAGTGATTGATTCGAAAAGATTGCTTGCCTAGCGCCATTTTTATTTTTTCTTGACCAGGAAAGTCTTTATCCCCCCCCCCACGTGATTTGGGATGAGTCACCGGCTTTCTTTTGTCTCCGACCAAGGAGGTTATATTACTGGAGATACCATTCCTATCCACGCAGCATTGGCCTCCATAAGTCACCGTCTGTGCTGCAAATGACGTCATGAGCAGGCACGACGCAGCCGCAGAAAAGAAGCTGCTTTGAAACCAATGGAACAAAAACTTCTAAGCGTATAAACAGATAAATTAAGTAATTCAATAATCTTTATCGATGATACACGAGCTTACTGTTTTATCAACGGTATAATTTAGTTCGTTTTTGCCTGCTTGTGACGTCACATCACAGATTAGCTGTGACCTATGGCGGCAGAGCCAGTGGTGTCTCCACTAATATAACCTCCTTGTCTCCTACGTTTTCATCGCCATCTTTTTTTCGCCATTTTATTTTTCCCAACTAGGAAATTTTATTTTCCCCAGAGGAAATTTTACAACATGAAGTCACCACGCTGGGGAAATTTTCACTCAAAATGAATAAAAATCTTTCGCTGATCAGCTCAAGACCAACGCCTTAAGCCACTCGACTACGAAATCAAGTACGAATCCGAGCTCGAAAGAGGGTGTCTTTCCTCCCCAATCCGCAATCATGACGTCAGCAGTCCTCCAGGTGGAGGGTTTGGCAATGACAAACAAATGTTGGAGTGCTTAATATGGTTATGTAAGAAAGTGGTTGACTAAAACATAATATGGTTATGTTTTATAAAATATTAAGTATTCCAAGTTATAGTATGAAGTTATTTTAATCGATGTTCAAATTTTCGTCCTTGGGAACGTATTAATTGTGAAGAAAATGTGTACAGAAATTTGCCCATTAGAAGTACAAGAAGCAAAATCCCTAAACGTCCACCTTAAATGAACAATGAAAACTTTCACCCATTCGCTTGTTGCCATCTCTTCAAAATAGCACTTCGAAGGGAATACATGTGACGATCCTGTTGCTACACACAGAGTCAAAATGCAGAGATTAAAGAAAAAAAAATCATTTTTGCGAGTTCGGTGTTTTGTTTGTAAGTGGAAACGGCATCATTATGTTCATTTTCGTTTGAGCCAGACGAAGATTTGAACGCAAAAGTTCCACTCAATTCAATGGAAGACAGTAGATATTACACTCACGATGTACGAATGATTGCAATTTTTCCAGACAGTCTGGTTGTTGAGATGTCAGAGTCGCCCTTCTGGCTCAGTCCCGGACGATTCGTCCAACGACGATTGGTCCAATGCCGATTCGTCCAATGGTACGATTGGTTCAACGCCGATTCGTCCAATGGTATCATCTTACTAACGGTAAACTTTTTTATTTTCCAGAAAGGAATAATAATTTAAATTATTCTCCTCTTTATATCCTTTAGAAAGATAATTTCCGTATATTTGGTAATTGTAAACATTTTACAAAACCTGGTAAAAGGCGCTCAATGGAGTATTTCTCAGCTGTTTGCAAAGCACCTAGGCCGCGGGCATTTTTTGAAGATTTTAATTTACAACCTAGATATTTAGTATTTATAAACACTCTATAAAACCTAATAAAAGGCACTCATCGTATCATTTCTCAGGTCTTTACAAGGCACCTAGGCCGCGGGCCTTTTTAAAAGATTTTAAGTCACAACCTAGATATTTGGTATTTGCAAACATTTTATAAAACCTTATAAAAGACACTCAACGAATCATTTCTCAGCTATCTACCAGGCACCTAGGTCGCGGGCCTTTTTAGAAGATTTTAAGTTACAACCTAGATATTTGGTATTTGTAAACATTTTATAAAACTTTATAAAAGGCATTCATCGTATCATTTCTGAGGTCTTTGCAAGGCACCTAGGCCGCAGACCTATGAATTAATATTTCGTGCTTAAGTGAAAGCGCAATATTTTTAATTTGATTTAATATGTAAACGTTATGAATATGACATCGGTAGAATAAAAAGTCCTAAAAAGGCGTAGGCCTAGAGCCTATGAATTAATATTTCGTGGCTAAATAAAATCTCAATATTATTAACTTGATTTGATATGTAAACGTTATGAATCTGACATCGGTAGAATATAAACTGTTAAAAAGGCCTAGGCTTATGGCCTATGAATTAATATTTCGTGTTTAAGTAAAGGCGCAATATTATTAACTTGATTTATATGTAAACGTTATGAATATGACATCGCTGCAATAAAAACTGTTGAAAAGGACTCTGTACAAACCCCGACCAGTTGTTTCCATTGGGCAGTTGGCGGAAAACCCCACTGCATTCTACAAACAGAAACGGAACACTAGTATTTTATATTATTTTATGCAAAAGAGAAACATTTAAGTTGATAGAACGGCTGGTACATCAGTAACTTCATACGGCAGCAAGGACAGTATAACAAAAAAAACGCGATTCCCCCCCCCCCCCCAAAATGAAATCTGTAACCACAATATTACGCATGAAATGTAGCAATATTTTACATTCTTTGGACTACCGGTACTTTCGTATAACATCGGAGATAGAATCAGAACAGATGAGACTTTTATAGCACGAGTAGCACTTCGGACAGAGAGGACGGAATTGGACCAATCGTCCATTGGACGAATCGGCATTGGACCAAACGTCCCATTGGACGAATCGGCATTGGACCAAACGTCCCATTGGACGAATCGGCATTTTTTTTTTTTTTTTTTTTTTATTTTGATTGGAGGTTTAACGACCACCGTGAGCAACTCAATGGGCTATAAGCAGTCGCCCGTCCCTAATTTAGGGTCACTGGTTCCAGGGAAGGGAGAGAGCCAGTGCCGTAAGACAAACACAACATCCATGCCTGACCGGGATTCGAACCCGGACCCCTTACGGACGAATGATCATAGGCCAGCGCCTTAGACCACTGCGCCACCGGGGCGGCGAATCGGCATTGGACCAATCGTACCATTGGACGAATCGTACCTTTGGATCAATTGCCCATTGGACGATTCGTCCCTTTGGACGAATCGGCATTGGACCAATCGTCGTTGGACGAATCGTACCAAATCCCTTCTGGCTAAGCGTCCAAGCTATGGCCTGGCCGGAGTCCCGGATGAAGCATGGTATCCCCTCTGGCCCTCTTCGGCGCCACTTGGAACCGGTGGCTGCAAACTATACTTTGTGGTACAGCGTAAAAACTATTTGGAAGAAATCGGACTCTTATTCTTCTGCTGCGGAGCCAAACGCTTTCCCAATTAAGCTACACCAACGACGTTTGTCGCTGCAACTTTGCCGTTTTGACATGTGCGTCACCTATGAGGTACGTACGTCACATATATCCCTCCCCGACCTTGAGAAACGGCTGGGACGGAATCGTAGGTTTCCGGGTCAGCCGTCAAACCATGCTTGAAGTAACTCACTGCAGAAGAAGCAATTATGACTAATTCTAGACGATATGTGGAACGAACTACACATTTTGAAGAACCGAACAGACAGGAGATTCATTTTACGTTCGGGCCTCAATATAACGTAAAAGCCATTTGCCGGTGGCGAGATTCTGCTCCTGGGCCGAATGCTTTCCCAATTAAGCTACATCGACCGAATTTGTCGCTGCAATATTGTCGTCTTGACATGTGTGTCACCTCTGAGGTGCGTACTACACAGTGAACATTGGTTTCTAGTGTCTGGGGAGATGGCTACAGCCAACTCGTGCTCTCAACCCTGAGTGACTTCAGAGACCCAGCGTGCTCTCAACGTTCAGTGACTTCAGAGACTCCGCGTGACTTCAGAGACTCAGCGTGCTCTCAACCCTCAGTGACTTCAGAGACTTCGCGTGCTCACAACCCTCAGTGACTTCAGAGACTCAGCGTGCTCTCAAGCCTCAGGGACTTCAGAGACTCAGCGTGCTCTAAACCCTTAGTCACTTCAGAGGCTCCGCGCGCTCTCAACAATCAGTAACATCAGCGACTCAGTGCCAGAGTGTGACACGGATTGATACAATTCTTGCTTTCCCCCGGAGACGCTGTGACCTGGCTACCCTGCATTGAACAATATGTACACTCTTAAGTTGATTTGGAGTGGACGACTACTAATAGCCTTGGATATCCACAGTGGTCTTTACCCCCCCCCCGCCCTCTCAAAAAACAAGACAAAATTCCTGATATTCGAAGAACTCTGGAACGAACAAGGGATATATATGACTGTGGAATGTATTTAGCAGCTACTTCCGCTATAAAAAGTATTCCCTAGCGTTTAGGGATAAAAGCGACGGAATTATTGCTCAGAATCCGTTTTGGTTTCCTCAGCAGTTAATTGGGCTAAATTTCTATTTAAAAAAAATGTTGAAAATGACAGAGAGTTTTAAAGCTGGATTTGACCGCGGAAATGCGAATGGGGTGTACTTAAGAAGAAGGAGGGAAGAGAGAGAGAGAGAGAGAGGATCCTGCAATGAAATTTGGTTAGGTAAATTCGGAAATATGAAAGTGTGAGTGTGAGAGATCGATTCAGCGCTAGAGTGCGACGCAGACTGATACAGTTTTTGCTTTCCCCCGGAGACACTGTGATCCGGTTACCCTGCGTTCAACAATAGTACACTCTTAGTACGCTAATAGCCTTGAATATTCACTATGGTCTTTAAACCCCAAAATAAAACAAAACAAGGTAAAATTCCTGATATTCGAAGAACTCTGGAACGAACAAGGGATATACCGGATAATTAAATTTTATCACAGGTACCGCTTTTTTAGAAATGGATGACCCCTTTGAAATTATCACAGTGGGTTGATAACATTTTGATCAAACTTTTGCAACTAAAATAAACAGCAAATTAGCTGAAAAGGTTGGAATTCTTAAATCCTCATTCACTACAAGAAACAAAATAACTTTGTGAAAGAGCTATTCCTTTGTTAAAATGACGGCACAAGTAATATCCATTTCGCGATATAAAATTAGCTCTCTTCAGAGACTAGAACAGACAAATCCATCGGCACTGTACTTGAAAATATTCATGAAATAGTATTGCATCGTGTCGAGTTTCACAATTCTCCTTAGTCACACCATATAACATGCTTAAAAAAATTAATGCTCGCACATTACTTCTCAGAATGTTTGATCTACTGCACTTATGCAACGACACGAAATTCTGCATTAAATTTTTGAAGCCTTACTTCTAAGAAGAAAACGCTAAAAGGTTGCATCAAAAGATAAAGTGCTCCCTTCCACATATTTCCCTTAATTCTACTGATGTTCTATTTAAATTTACACTGCTGGACACCCAAAATGCAACACCAAGAACGACACGAGATAGCAAAGCCAGATTTACTGGACACATAACAACAGATACAAAGATGAAACGATTAAGCTTACATGCCCGTGCGACTTGCGGAACACGCAGACATCAATAGTTCGTGTGGCCCCCATGTCTGGCAATAACGGCCGCTACACGCCGCGGCATCGAACGAAAGACGCTTTGGATGTGGACTTGGGGTATGTCGGTCCAGGCTGCTTCCACACGTTGCCATAATTCATCAGGCGTACTCGCGGGTGGTGCTTGCCGTGCCTCTCGGTTCCCGATCAGCGACCACACGTGTTCGATGGGCGACATATCGGGAGAACAGGCGGGCCAGGTCAGCAGTGACGCCTGGTGTGTCGTGAAGAATTGTTGCAGATGCGTGCCACGTGCGGGCGCGCATTGTCCTGTTGAAACGTGGCCGCTGGCAGGTCTTGCAGGTAAGGGAGGACTACAGGCTCCAAAACGTCGGAGATGGTGCGGTGGATGTTGAGTGTACCGCCGATGCGTACCAGAAGGGTGCGGTTTCTTATCCAATTGCGCCTCAAACCATAACGCCAGGCAACGGACCGGTATGGCGATGCATAATGCAGGCGTCATACAGTCTCTCGCCGTGGTGACGCCACACGCGGATCCGATCATCTTGGTGTTGCATGCAGAAGCGGGATTAGTGGGAGAAGACAATGTCGTGCCATTCCGTAGTCGAGGTGCGGCGTTCAACGGCCCACTGCCTCCGCACTCTCCGATGGTGTAACGTCAATGGTAATCGGAGCAATGGGCGCCGTTCAACAAGTCCCCACTCCTGCAGACGATGTCAAACGGTACGTGCTGACACAGGTTGTTGCGCAACACACCCTAATTCCTGCGCTAATGTTCGTGATGTGGCCGTGCGAGCCGTCAATGTCCGCCACACAACATGCCGGTCCTCTTGTTTGGTGGTGTGCCGCGGCTGCGGCAATCGTTCTCGTCGGTCTGTCCGTCCCTCCCGCACCCACCGAATCCATATTCGCCTTAATGTGGCTGGATGTCGTCCAACACGGGCGCTGATGTCTCGGTACGATAAACCACTGTCGCGATAAGCCACTTTTCGTCCTCTGTCGAACTCCAAAACGTGCTGGAATGACTGCCGTATTCTGCGACGAGGTATCAGGAAGCTTCCCACGCACAGGTCCGTCAGCACAACACACTTCCACTAGTTACACCCCGCCTTCTGTGCACCATTCTTATAGTGCTTCTCGGTGGCGTGCCGGGCGCACATGATTTGCATCTGCAATGCTAATCGTTTGCATGCCCTCTCGCGGGCGACGCATGCTGCGAATGTCAGGCCAATCGGATGCTTCCTTCTTGGTGCTGCATTTTGGGTGGCCAGCAAGATTAGTCGTTCAAAGGTAGCTGGCATAAAATTCACGAATCCTTGACGTTCACATGATTAGTTCTACACATATCGGCCACTGAGTCAGAAGCTTTTATTCAATACCGGGTTGGACCTCCTTCATGCCGGATTACAGTATGTATGCGGTTTGGCATAGATTCCACAAGGTGTTGGAGTTAGTGGTCTGTACTGGACCTAGTTTGGTGAGCTCGGCCCGGCCACCCCCGTGATGTGCAATTTTATATTATTTTGCCTTTCTATTGTGTTTTATTAAATTGCGAAAAATAAATAATGAAATGAGATATTATTGAAAATATTTAGTTGAATGTAAGCCTAAAATTATTAACTAAACTTTGACAATTATCGAAAAATATAACTTTTAAAAAGAAGGAAAAAGGAATACTAAGCGCGTTCAGAATCTCCCTTTATCTGAACTAGTAAGAGGTAACACTACAAAAATAAATCCCTGTACCGATTAGGGATAGGAGAAAAAATCTATGTCGTCCCACTCTCTCATACAAACGCGCACACACCCTCACCCCAGTGCAGACATCCTCCGTCTCCCACTCTACACAACACCCACACTCGCTCAGGGTCGAATCTTCTTGCTGACAAAAAAAGCCCCAAAATGGTTTTACCATCACGATACCTACAGATTGGTAAAAACACTGTGAGTGCCTCGCCTTGCTTTTTAGATTAAGGCCTGGGCTATGTCATGGAAGTAAGTAAAGCCAGGGAAACAGTTAAACACACCAGTAAATCGGGGAAAACGACTTTTTTTTCTTTACCGTAGCGATAAAAAAGAATGGGTCGACATGGCCTGGCCCGGCTTTGTCGTAAATGTAAATGTCTGGTTAAAAGGCCCGACTAGGCCTCGGACTCTGCGGGCCAGTCCGGCTCGTGCAGATCACTAGTTGGCGTGCATCTACGTCCACAGCATACCAGGAGTTCACAAGAAAGTCCTTTAACTGGCGCAGATTTGACAGAAGAAGTTTTGCTCCCATATCGATTTTTCTAACACGCCCCATATGTTTTTAGTGGGTTCAGATCCGGGTTTCGGGCTGGCTAGGGAAGAAGGTAGAAGTTGTTCGCTGAACCACTGCTGACCCCATATTGCGTGATGGACAGTACCATCGTCGTACATGAAACAGCTGTCGTCTCCTGGAGGAAAAGTCAATATTGCAGGATGTCCTCGATCGGCAACAACGTTCAGATAATCCTTGGAGTACACCCGATCATCCAGCAATAACAGGGGACCCATTCCATTTTAACAGAACGTGCTCCACACCATGACACTACCTCCAGAACGTTAAGTGGTGTTTACAAAGCAAGCTGGGTCCTGCTTCATGGGACTTCCGCCAAACTCTCCACCTGTCGTCGGTACAAAAGAAGCCGCACCGCGACTTGACGGACCACATGACTTTTTTCCAGTTTTTCAGTGTCCAGTCAAAGCTGTTCTTAACACCACTGCAGACAAACTTTCCAATTCTTCACAGAAATCAGTGCTCTCAATACAGGCGTGTGACTGCCAAAATGGAATCTCTTCAACTTCCTGCGCATAGTTCGTTGAGATATTGTCGGGAATAGTCTCCATTGGTGGGTTTCTGCACACAAGAAGTCCACACAAGCCATCTCAGACAATGGCGATTTCCTTCCTGACAGACTGTCTTCGCGGAAAGAGATCACCATCTTCGCATTAATGCCTCTTGAACGAGCAATATGGGTTATTATTCCACTGATTAAAGAGCCGGGATATCTCACCTTTTGACAAACCAGTCAGCTCTGCTGTTTGTAAAATCGTCGCTCCAGCTAGACAGGTACTCATAATAAGACCTTTATCGAACTCAGTAATATCCTTTGTTATTCCCTTTGTGATCAACACTACTGATGATTACTAACACGCACCAGTCTTAAAGAATTGCCTATATCACATAGTAAGGCACGTGACCACGTATCTTGCATATATGCTGCGCGTGACGTTTACGTACATCTGCATAAAGATTTCTATTTCAGTTGCCGTTGTGTGTATGTTGCATTTTCAGACACTAGAAACGGATTTTTCTTAATATTCTGTTTCGAACTGGTGATACAAAATATTTTTGGTTACATCATCGTACTCAATCTTTCTCAATCCACTGCTGGATGAAGGTCACCCCAAGTCTCTTCCACAACTCTCTTGTCTTTCTCCACTCTCTTCCATGTAACTGCAGGATCACATTTTTTAATCTGATCCATTCATCTCCTACGCGATTTTCTGGATCTGTTTTCCTATCTCTTAGTATCCAGTCTAGCATTTCTGTTGTCCAGTGGTGGTCAGTTCTTCTAACAAATTGTCTATCTGAGTGCCACTTGAGGGTACTTACTTTCACAATTATGGTTTTCACTCTTGTGATTTTCCTGATCCATGTATTCCTCTTCCCACCTTTCTTGGGTACACCCAAGATACGTCTCTCTATACATCTTGGAGTTGTCCACAACCTCTGTATGCTTTTTTTGTTACTGTCCATGTTTTTGTTCCATAAGTAATGCACCGATTACTTTCCTTTCGAAATATAAGTGTAAATCCTCTTAAAAATTATGTTGTTCCAAATGCTCTAAAGCAAGGTGTTATGCTACCATGAGTTTTTTCTTCGATGCGGCTGTCGCATATCTGCTATCGAAGGTAAATGTAGGCGCCATCTGCTCCTATAGCTAACCCTCCTATCTCCAAATCTTCGGTTTTTGAAAAAGCATTGCACACCAATTTTATTTTCCGGAATTTCATTTTTAATTACTCTTCCCCACTCTTATTAGCTAATTCCCGGATCATATCTCTAAGCGGATGCTTGTAAAAATAACCAAGCTGTCAGGATGTGAGTTAAACTATCTCTATTAATCTTTATCCTCTTGTCTTTCCAGTTCAATGATTGAAAGGCATTCTACAATTGACATTCTACATTTTTCTTACTGTGCAATTCTTATAGGCGATGTGTCCTCGAAAATTTAAACCTTTGTATTTTCACAGACTCAATTAATAATATTAACGTAGGAGTCTTCAGCACCCCGGGATTCCAAATATATTATAATTATTGTTGTCTTCACAGAATAAAAAGCCTTTCATAATGAATAAAAGCCATACACAGTAGGAGTTCATATTCATTCGCTCTTTCAACTTGTTCTTTCAGTACATGTACATGATCTATAGTGCTGTAGCCACTCCCGAATCCAGACTGTTCTCTTCATCGAGCCATGCCTAGTGTTTCCTTCAAGTGATGTGAAAGTACCTTAGTGGGTAAGACACAAACTATTGATAGGAGGTTGATGAATCTGTAGTTATTGATATCTTCAAGGTCCTCTTTTTTATGTAGCAGAGATCTTCCCTTCATTGAGTCATCAAATATCTTCCCTTTATCCAGTTATGAGGAATCTCTTCTTCAATGAGACATCTAGCGAAAACTACAACGATTGTAGGTTCTATTTCTTCACTGGTTTAAAATGTCCACGTTAATTGCATCTTTCTCTGGAGCTTTCCCCATTTCCATATCCTTAATTGCATAAGAGTCATATACTGGGAGGACTGGAGGAGCCTTTGCCTGCATGTTTCTTTATGACTGAAGTTGATATATCGTCTTTTTCATATAACGTTTTGTAGAGCCCTTCACCTCTCCTCAGATTTTCACTACTATTCCTTGTTACAGAACCAACTTCTTTTCTGAGTGCCATAATCTGTTTTTTTCAGGCTTTGTCCCTTAAATGGTACCCTATGTAAGTACCTCAGTGCCCATTTTTTATGCGATTTTTTCTTGAAAAAGGAGTTCATGATGAAAAATCTTTCTGTCTTTGCAAACTCTAGAAGAGTATTTCTATGTTTGTTTCGGTTGGTGTCACAGAATTCGCGTACTGAAGCTTCATTCTGTTGTTGTTGCCCAATTTCCGCATTGAAATCACCCGTAATGATCTTTAAGTGTTGCTTACCCCTGTTATTTAGAAGTCGATGCTTTTTTTAAAACTATTCGATTTCTACATTAGGATGACTAACGGTGTTTGCGTAAGTTTGAATGATCTGAATCTAGTATCTTTTGGAGAATTGGAAAACGAGTATTGCATCTCTGTCTGGGTAACTTTAGATCTGTAGAATACTGTCTTTCACCTTGTTTCAGCTGATTATACCTCAAGTGCCATTATTTGTGCCACCACCTGTTTTACGGGTGTAAGAGAGATATCGAGTTTTTAATTTTATGAGATCCACTACTTTTCGTGTTACTTTGGTTAGTCCCATCACGTCCTACTTGATCATTTGGATTCCTGCCCCTTATTCAGGGAGCCTTGAATCACAAGATATGGTTTGTCCATTAAAGGTAACCAAGGTCAGCATCAGGTGGCAGCCTAGTTCATACCTCTCGTCAGTCTAGGCACTGTCTACTTTCACGCCGCACTGTCAGTTTCTTCGGCCAGCTACATTCCGGCCGTGGGAAACTCAGAGCCAAGTTTTTAGTTGTGAAATAATGGGGATGGAAGGAGGCATTGACTAAAAGTCACTACAATTGCCATGAGAGTTAGTGAATAGGATGGGATGGCATTTCTTCCAAACCCAGAGGTATTGTTTCACCGCTGTTTGTCTGTTTCCGGAGTACCTTCAGTGGGAACAGAATGTACCACGGGGAGGTGGAGTTAAGACGTTTCTCTAGGAGAGACTGTACGGTATATATAATTAAGCTATTCATTTGTTTGTAGAGGTGATCTGTCGAATGGTTTTCCATTATTGCTAAAGTAAAGAAACGTTGAGCAATGTCTCCATGGTTATTCAATATGTTCATGTACGAATGGTTACATTCCTGATGCCTAAGAGAAAGAACTAATTGATGCCTTTTCTTGGAAATTTCCATGTACGGGCATCTCCTTGTATGGTAATGACAGATCCTTCTTTTTTAAGTAACAAAAATGTTGTCCAGCGTAAATGAAGTATGTAGGAAATCCGTTGCATAGAAATAAAGAAAACAAAGTTATTGTATTTCAGCAAGGGACTGTTAGTAACTGAATGGAAAAACAGCTTAATCAGTACACAGACCAGGTTAATGAGTTTCCATATTTGTGAAGCATGTTTAACTCTGAGAAAATTGAAATTGTCTAGATTGTTAAATTGGCAGTCAAGTGCATTAGACTTTGAAAGGAATAGCGTTTTTAGAGAGTTTTCATATGGTGTGGGATTGTCAAAAATAATCCAGAATCTCTCAATACGAAAGCATGATCTTTGCCACTTTGATATACGGCAGTAAAACATAAGTGATAAAGACACATAGGTGTCGTCTGTGCGTCGGAGAGACGCACCATTTACTGTGGGTTTGTGGCGATACAAATTCTGAATATGTATGGAGCGCATATGTAGCGCAGGAGAAAACAACCGCGAACCACCAGCAAGATGTGGACCACCCATGGCTCATCAATTTTAGAGGTGAGCGAAGGTTTTCCCGTATGGTACGAGTCAACAGGAAGATACCTTGATGGAGCAGCTTACCGGTAATTTGAATGCTGGTGACGGGAGTAATGTATCACAACACTCAGTACATCAAACTCTGCTGAAAATGCGACTGCGTAAGCGCTGGCTGCTCCCAATGCCCATGTGAACTACGGTGTAGCTTCGAAAGCGCCTAAAAATGGGCACGCGAGCATCAAAACCAGACCTTCAATGCTTGGAAAAAGGTCATTTTGTCAGATAAATCTTGTTTTCTGTTGCATAATGTGAACGGCCAGTCACGTGTGCGTCTGTTTCCGGGAAAAGTGTTGGCACCGGTGGAGGAAGTGTAACGCTTTGGGGGATGTTCTGCTGGGAAGCACTGGGGTCCAGTCATTCATTTGCAGGAAACTATGACTTTTACCACCCACCTAAGCATCACTGCATACCAGATACATCCTTGCTTAGCAACGGCTTCTCCTCTAGCAGTATATTCATTCAGAAGAATAATGCACCATGCCACACTATCCAGACTGTTCGAGAATGGATCGCCGAACATGAGGAAGACTTCCAGGTATTTCCATGGCCTACAAAATTCCCCAGACATCAATCCAATCGAGCATCTGTGGTTTGTGTTCGATCAGCAAAGCCTATTTGCGATGGCTCAACTACGTAACTTAATAAGAGTTAAAGGATCTGTTGGTAACATATTGGTACCAGATACCACAAGACACCTTTAGAAATCTTGAAGAGTCCAATCGTTTCTGGGTAAGGGCTATTTTGGCGCCGCGTGGAGGTCCAATAACATATTCTGCACTGTAACGTATACTCTAGATTCAGTTTCTTTTTGATTTTACTATCTCTTGTTTTTTTATTTTCCTATGCAAATTATCTTCTCACTTAACGAGATGTTGTTTCTCCCGCTGAATTATATGTGGCAACGAGTGTAAGTCATGACGTGGTGGTATGCAGTATATATATATATAGGCGCGCTCAAGTATACCGAGGAGCTTATATGTGATAGGTTCTTCCTGATTATTGATATGCAATTTACCTACTTTTCTACGATATTACGGTAGTTCGGGCTATCAGTAGTTGTGTTATTTTGGAGTGTGTATTTGAGTAATACCAGGAGCTCCCTAATAAAAGGTTAAAAGTGAGTACGTTTTCTTAGTTCATTTTATTGTCAGACCTCTGTCTGGCCGTTAAGTCTATTTCATTGAGTGTTTACGTTAAGTTCAGGGTATATTATGTTTACCGCTCTAATAAGGAGCCTTCAAGGTACTAATGTACTAAAACCGAAGTTATATTACTAATATTCAAGATAATGAGGAACGCTGAGTAAAAATAAATTCCATATTCTTGGAATTTATTGCACGTGCGTGTCTTACCTAAACAAACTCTAGCACTTTGAAGATTAAGCACACTTTAGCTACGTCAAGTAACCTTTCAATAACCCTAACGTGACTTAACGTAAGCTTTCCTGCACTACACGTCCAGCCGGAGAATTTTATTCATTATAGCACGTGGTTATAATGTTTTAGCTCTTTGGTACAGTTTGTTTCACACATACAACAGCTATAATGGTCTTTAACTAACCACACACTCACACCATCGTGAAAATAGTCAGATCATGATCGGGAGAACCTAAAACGTGTATTTCTCTTAAAATCTCGGTCTAACATTTTTGGGATTAAAATAGTAATGTATCAGAAAGTAAAAATGGTGGTGAGGGAATATGTGGTAACAACAAACGTCACGTTTCAAGAAAGTCGGGAAAAGTGAGGGTGACAGCCAAACCAGTGCTGTACCCAGGTCCACAGTATCTAGATCCGCCATTGTAAGCACAGAAAGTTGCAACTATCAGAAGTGTCCAAACAACAAGATCTACACAGGCATGACATAAGTAAGTAGACACCTGATTTGTTAATAATATTTTTGTTTCAGCATGGAATGGAAGGAGCTGTAGTTGTAGCTGGATTTAATATCTGTAGACATATCCATAGGGTTTTCACAATCTCAGGCATTGAGGAAATGAGGTCAGCAATAATGCTCTGTTTAATTTGAGCCCATGATTTACGTTACAAGGTCAGCAGGTGTGCCTTGTGTTTTGGTTTCTGTGGCATCTGTCGTAATTTTCCATCCAATATGGACCATAGGTATTCAGTTGGGTTCAATGCAGGGTTCTGGCTTGTCCACGACAGTTTTTTGATGGTGTTTTGCCCGTGCCATGTTTGGGTGCGTTTGCCCTATGACATGGAACGCCATCCTCCACGAATAAAGCCATCCTCCACGAATAAAGCCATCCTCCACATCATCTGACCGCTGGAGAATATTGGTAGTAGTTCTCTCTCAAGGATGGTTATGTATTTTTGTGCATTGATGTTGCCTTCACATTCTATGAGGACTGAACGAGCAGTCATCCATATGGTTTTCCATATCATGATTGAAAAGCTAGCGTGCCTCACAGGTAGCTGCAGGTGCTTCAAGCTGAATTCGTATCTGGCCAATCGACATACCCAGGCACTACCACTGTCTAAAAATTGCACATATCGGGACCCATCAGAAAATATGACAGTGTATCAAAATGCTAAGATCCATCAATCATGTCTGTCGCCCATGCCAATCTTCGACTAGTTGATTCTCGCAAAAGTGGTTTACTTCCAACCGCTCTTCCATGATAGCCAAGTCGGTAAAGATACTACTGAGAAGTTCTGGAACTCACTTGGAGATGTTTTGCAATTAGGGTAGCCTTGCTGCAGGGATTGGCTTCCGCAAAACGCTTGACATCTCGAAGGCACCTATGCGATAGCCCAGAGCGATCAGTTCGTGATGCCGGTGCATCCTTGCTTGCCTTCAGGAATTCCACTAGAGCTCGATTAACTGTGGCAAGAGGAATTTGCAGGTTTGCGGCAATTTGACGCTGGCTGGCTCCGAGATCCGATTGCCTCACGATTCGTCCTCTCTGAAAGTCATTTAGTTCCTTGGCTTGCTTATGTAATATAGACTTCGCTGCATAGCAAAAATGACATTACGACAGGTGTCCATTTACTTATGTCATGTCTGTGTATAAGAAAACAGCAAAAACACTATACACAGTTCGAAACACTTTGTGAAGTACACCGATGAACCACTATATTATGACCACCTACCTAATGAGCTGTAGAACATCCTTTAGCCCGCACAACAGCGGTCATTCGTCGAGGCATCGATTCGATGAGGTGGCGATAGGTATTCTTGGATATCTGGTACCATAATGTCAGTAGCAGGTCACCCAGTTCATGTACATTTCAGGGTGGTGGTGATTTAGCGCGAACCCGCTTTTCCAAGTCGAACCATAAATGTTTGATTGGGTTCATGTCAGGTGAATTTCGAGGGCAGGGCATTAACAGAAACTCACCAGCATGTTCGTCGAACCACTCCTTGACGAATCTGGCAGTGTGGCATGGCGCATTATCCTGTTGGTAACAGCCATCATCAGCAGGGGACACAGTTGCCATGAATGGGTGAACTTGGTCCGCAACGATGTTCAGGTACCTGACAGATGCCAGAGATTGTGCTATTAAAATATAATGGGGCCTAAAGTTTCCCAAGAAAACATCGCTCACAGCATAACACCTCAGCCGCCGGCCTGTTTCTGCCCAACTGGGCATCCAAGTGCCATAGCCTCCGTTGGTGATCGGCGTATCTGCGCTCGGCTGCCTACGTGTGTGTACCGGGAATCTAGATTCGTCAGACCAGGCCACTTTCTTTAAATTATCCAAGGGTCCAATCTCGATGATCTTGGGCCCATCTCATTCGTTATTGGCGATGACGTGCAGTGAACATGGGGACCCGGCTGGGTCTTCGGCTACGCAGGCCCATGCGCAAAAAGCTGCGATAAACTGTGTGCTGTGACACATTGTCTTGATCATCACTGTTGTAGCTGCAAGTGATTTGTCGCTCTGTGTCCCTGCAGTCGCTGTGAACAATTGCAGAAAACTTCCAACCCCTCTGGCATCAATGAGCTGCGGACGACACACGCCTGGACGACGGTTTGTCGTTTGGCCATCTGTGTACCACTTTTGATACGTACTCTATACAGCAGTACGGGAACAACCCACAAGTCGCGCGGTTTCTGAGATCGTAATTCCAAAGCGCCGTGCCATCACAATGTGTCTTCGTATTTTGACTCCTGTAACGTACCAGGAGATGTGACGTACCTGCAAGAAGGACGCACACGACATAAAGGCAGATAGGAATCAGAATAAAATGTCCGCGTAGCTCAACTGGTAGAGTGACTTATTCCGGAATGAGGGGATCCGGGTTCGAATCCTGGCGCGGATAAAAATGACGGAGAAATTCACTTCGTTATAATGGCGCCCGAACTATCCGGATGACCCGACCGTTCACAATCTCGCAATGGTGTGATGGTATTTCCACACCGCGAGATAGGAAAAATAAAAGCAGCACTTCGAAAAAAAAAAAAAAATGAGGGGGAGATGATGTAACGTACCAGGAGATGTGACGTACCTGCAAGAAGGACGCACACGACATAAAGGCAGATAGGAATCAGAATAAAATGTCCGCGTAGCTCAATTGGTAGAGCAACTTATTCCGGAATGAGTGGACCCGGGTTCGAATCCTGCGCGGATAAAAATGACGGAGAAATTTACTTCGTTATACTCCGAACACTCTACTAACCGAAAACCAGTCCTTGGGTTGTATATATATTGCTCTGTGAACTTCACCTGAGCCACCGTTCGGTCTCCAGGCGCGCTCATTTCTCTTGGCTGGTGTGGTCATAATGTAATAGCTCATCGGTGTATAGAGACAGGTCGATTATACAGTTAAAAAGGGCGAATGGGATATTCTAAATTAGTCAGAATTTTAGAGCCCAGTAGTACAGTATGAATTTCGTAGCTTCACAATGAAAACAAAAGAGAAAACAATACATCCCAGTAAATGTTATTTTCGTAATTTTAGAAAAACAAGATGAAGAGAAGTAAAGTTTCTAATCGCTTGTAGCGAATATTAACGCGAGGAATTCAGAATCAACTGAAAAAAACAACAACAGAGAACGATTTTTTAAACAGTACCTTAGATTAATTCGTGAAATTTAATTATATATCGATGGTCTCCAACTGAATCGTCATTTTTGAAAAAAAAATTCAGTCGAATAGTAGTCGTTGGTGTGTGACAATTTTATGACTTCATTCTTCATTGCTCTTAGAGAATAGAAAAAAAAGATCTGAATTCTCCGTCAGAATCCACAAATTTAATAAGAGGATCGATGTAACTTCCGGTTTCATGTAATTTAACTCTCTCTTCTTCATTTCCCGAATAACGCAGCCCTCTAAATCTATTAGGAAAGAATTTCTTTGAGATGGATTTTTCATGTCTCAAGTAAAAACTTGAAAACAGGAATGGAGTTACTGAATCTTTTAGCTACATTAATATGCATGCGCCTATCACAGACAATCCTCGTTTATTAGATTTCAAGAAGCACGAACATTTTTTTATTCTGAAATAGTGGAAGTACAAATATAAGGTTGTGCGTTTTTAGAAGGAAACAGGATTCGTGAACTTTGTTGTAACCCTTATTTATTAAGAAAAACAATTGGGGAAAATGTATTAAAAACAGCTGGGAGAAAGTGTAGCCACGCAATAAAGAAAAAATAGTGACGGAAACAAAGTTTCCCGACTTCGAGAACTACAGCACTAATAAAAGAAAATGTTAACGCAGGCGGTTTTTTTCCAAGAACGCCATGTATATTGGTGAGCCTGACCGTCACTCTCGGTGTCTATTTATTTTAAAGCTCAAACCACACTAATTATGCGTAAATTCTGAGAAATTGTCTTTTCTGGTCTTCTTATTTACGACTTGAGCGAAAATCTTCGTATCTGCTTTTAAAATCGAAAGGGCATTCTGAAAAAAAAATGTCTCGTCCCTCATAAGATTTTTCTTTGTGGCAGCAAAAATGTGAAACTTGATGGCAAAATACTTGGATATATTGTTAATAATGATAGCCTATTCAAAGTCCATCACTTTCTATACATTTCCGCCATCTTTGAATCCTTTGGTAAAATCCATTTTGGAAAAATTCCCTTGGCTGTCGTTTCACCTATGAGTTCACAGCCAGTTTAACGTCTGTCACATCGTCGAAACGATGTGACATTTATATGATGATCTTTTTCCACCCCACGAAGGGTGTTTTTCAAAAGGACTAACAGAAAAAGGTCTGAGGGAGCCAAATCAGGACTATAGGCAAGTTGGGGCATCACCGCCTATCTAATTTTGGCAATAGCCTGTGAAGTTTCCATTGAGGTGTGAGGACGTGCCTTATCATGGTGTAAAACAGCACTATGAAGTAGAATATCACGTCTTTTCCTTCTGATAGCTTCCTTTAGCTTCTTTAATGTCTGCACATAGTGAACATTGTTTATTGTTGCAACTCCTGGATGGTGACACGACGATCAGCTGTGATGAGGTCTTTCACTCGTTGCCTGTAGGCATCTATCACTGCAGTTGCGGGTCTTCCACTCCGTTGTTTGTCCAACACTTAACTTTCTCCCTCTCGAAACCTCTTCACCTAACTTTGGACATTACTGATATCGATTGTGGCAGCTCCATGCACCGCCAGGAGACATGTGGATTTCTGGAGCCTCACATCCCTCTTTTTCCAGGAATTCAATTACAGGCCGCTGCTTTACTCTGTCATTCATGATCTTTTTCCAGTAATTCAATATATCTGGAGCCTCTATCCCTCTTTTTACAGTAATTCAATTACGGCTCGCTGCTTTTTTCAGCCATTCATGATCTTTTCCAGTAAGGTATATGGAGCCTCTATACCTCTTTTTCCAGGAATTCAATTACAGCTCGCTGCTTTTCTCTGTCATTCGTGAACTTTTTCCAGTAATATTTATTGGTTTCTCTTATGGACAACCCACTAATATAACACCCAACAATCTTTCCTTTCTCAGAGTCAGTTCTCTCCCGCCACGACATTTTCACTCAACCTCCCAGTGCAATATGATCGCGGTCAGCTGCAGGTTTGTTTTTATATCGTTTGCTGCTGTACCGTGAATCTTAACAACGTAGCGGATCCGTTCATTTGCTTTTGAAGTGGTGTCCTGTGACTTTTGTCAATATAGTGTATACCTCTGCGATAAAATGCCGGGTCATGAGAAGCGAAGATGTTTTGGAGAGCAGCATGTAGCTCTTCAAAGTTGGAGACGTTTCAACTGTTCACAGAACACTGCAGAAGTGACCGTTTGAGCGGGTTGCAAGAGTTCATAATAAACACCACCACGTGCTGTCCTCCATACACACAGCGTAACTTTACGTGGATGTAGCGGTGGCTTCGATGTGTGAGAAATTGAGTCACTGGTGGACAACCAATGTCTGGAATGTTTTGGGGTGCTGTACTGAACCCAAACCCACTTCTCATCACATGTGAGTACCCTATCCAAAAATGGCTCCTTGTCATATCGAGACAGCAGTGCAAAGACAAGCCAAGACACGTTGCTGCTTGTTCAGTGTAGACAATTTGTGGGGTCACCCGCTTAGACAATTCGTATGCCTTATCTATTACATGCAGATATCGTCGAACGGTTTCATCCTTAACACCAAATGACTGCGAATTTCAAGTCTAGAAAGTCCCTTATGTCTAAAAGGAAGTGAGCCGGTGTTCCGTCTTGTTGAAAAACGATACTTGGGGAATACAAATCAACGTCCTTTCTCAGCTGAGGTGCAACGAACTACTGCACCATGTCCAGGGGAATGATACTAAGGATCATTTTCAGCCTTTCACAAAGCAAACTGGTCCGCAAATCTTCTTGCGGTGCAAAACTAACGCACGTTGGGATTGCCACGTTTGTGTATAATGGGAGCTTTCCATTCCCCCATATGCACATCTTATGCTTCTTTACCTCGTCGTGTTTGAATGTCAGGGACTTTTAACGTTGAGATCAATATTTTGGGAACTATGAGAGAAACTTCTATAGTTGATATTGTGACGTACCTGCAAGCAGGACGCACACGACATAAAGGCAGATAGCAGTCAGAACGAACGCCCTCGTAGCTCAATTGGTAGAGTGACTTATTCCGGAATGAGGGGACCCGGGTTTGAGCCCCGACGTGGACAAAAATGACGGAGAAATTTACTTCTTTATAATATATTAAAAAAGCCTCATATTTGTACTAGAATATCTGACTTCACAAAATACCTTAAGTTCAAGGACGCGGAAGCATTGGATGCCTGTGACGTGATTGACACATCTTCCGAATTTGATTCTTTGTGCATTTGTTGAATTATTATTAGTATTTGCTTCATTAATTGCTCTTTTGACTTCGATGCTGTTTTCATTCGTAGTGGAGAAGTGTTTATATTGGTAATATTTCGGTTATTTTTATTGAATTACTTTCTTTAAAATTGATGTTAGTCAAATTTTGGTTATTGTCTCGGGTGCACGACTTTGTGATTGCATGAATGTTTGTTGATCGTAAAAATCTTTAATTTATTAATGATTAACTTTTGCTATTATTATAGCAGTTGTTAGAATGTTAGTAAAATTGATTTGAAATGTTAAGTCCTGTGATATCTAAAGTAGATTGTTTTAATATTTGAATTTGGAATGTATTGCTGTGTCAGTGTGTTTTATATTGGAATTTGGATTTGCTTTGGTGTATGTTATTTGCAGTTACACTTATTTGAGGTCGGGAAAAGTTTGTGTTTTTCAGTTAGAATTTCATAATTAATTGGAAATTTATTATTCAAATGATAATGATTAGAACCAACACATAAGTGGGACCAACAGTTTCTGTGAATAATTTTCTTAATTGTTTTCGTGAAATAATTTTACTTTATTTGAATCTATTCTGTTATTATTATTACTTCATTTGTTACAAAGTATTTGTAATGATTTTGATTATTAAAAGATCAAGATGCTCCCATTGTTTGTGGGGCGAGGTCTCCTTGGGGAGGGTAAGTCCAATTTCAGTTATTTTTTTTTTAGTGAGTTGTGTTAATCATTGCTATGCGTGAGCGGAGCAGTTTAGAAGAACTTACCCCGTCGCTGATGTGAAATAGAGCGTGGTCGCTAAAGACAACTCGCGTGAGAAAGTTCCCATTTCGACTCAATCCATTCACTCGTGAGAAAGTCCTCTTCCAACTCAATTCGTTCACTCGCGAGGAAGTTCCGATTTCGACTCAATTCGTTCATTCGTGAGAAAGTCCCCTTCCGACTCAGTTCGTTCACTCATGTTGCAGAACTCATGCCAGGCTTCTGCTCGCTGTCTGACACTGCGTGAAGTACATTAAGTTTTCATTGCTGGAAACTCAATCGTATACGCAAGATACGTACCATGGTTGTTTTTGGCACCTAAAGTTCCATGCTCTCTCGTCGATCATTTTTTATTGTTTCGCAAATTTTCTCAATGAGTTCAAACGTGCGCAATGAAATCGGGCATCTAGACGTTTCGTCATTTTTCAACTTTTCCCGCCCATCCTTGAAATATGCATACCATGGCCATATTGGTGCACGAGATAGGCACAATTCAACTGTCTCAGAAGCAATTTTACCGATTTTCAAACAGAAGCGGAAGTTTGCTGTCTGCTGCATGATAGAGAGCAGTGACAATGTTCTTCCACGGAATGACTTCATGCATAACGTAAACAATCATCTGCGGAGTTATCACGCACGCGCACTTTCTACCTCATAGTTGATACATGACATCAAAAAACCATGTCTTTGGTTTTGAGTTTATTTATTGGGCTGATTCAAAAAACATTGCCGTTTTGAAGAGTCGTCTTGTGTCAAGATATTATTCGGTGCGCATGCGTGATGCAGATAAGAACAACGCATGCCTGCAAAACCGGTATCGCCTAGTGGGTATAAATAGGAGCACGCGCTACGGTTATTTATTGGCACCCACGGGGTCTGGTACCTTGACGTGGTGTGGGGCCTCAGCTGCATTGCAGCTGCGAAAACTAAATCGTTCCTTTACGGGTGAGCGGTAGATTATTTACAGGTTTCAAATAATACTACATTACCCCAGTGTAATGTCATCGTTGCTGGTGGAATTTCTTTTCGCCGCCCATGGTCTTAGACGCAACACCTTTGGAACTTGTGTTCTGTGTCGCTGATACCCCGAGGTTAGCTGGTCATCGCACCGTCTTTGAGCTACGCAAAGGGGTGAGTGCATTTCGTGGAATGTTCTTCAAGTTGCTTTGCAACGGGCTACCTTCAGGCGTAAGAGACCTAAGCAAAGACTCTTCAACTCTCTCCTCTGATTTATCGGAGTGGTTACAGTATTTAACCTCTGTGGCTCATCATCATATCTCCTCTGTCTTTACAGAGACGTCACAGTATTTCTCCACTGTGGCTCATTAGCATATTCCCTCCTTATTTACAGAGAGGCCACAGTGTTTATCCACTGTGGCTTATCAGCATATTTCCTCTGTATTTACGGAGAGATCACGGTATTTAACCACTGTGATTTCCAAGAAAGTGCAGAAAGTAAACTAAGCTAATAAGTAAAACAGCCAAACAGTGAATGCATACAAAACAAAACACTGAACATATGGACTGTATCATTACAAATAAATAATTTCCTTTTCCTATTGAACATCTGTTCATTTCTCTTTTCAAAGGCGGTTGGACATACGGCGTCACGTCTTTCCCGCTTGACAGAGCTGAGCCCAGCGATCATTCAGGCGACTAAATCTTGTTAGGGGCGAGAAATTGAAGTCCATGTTCAAATTATTGATGCTTCACCTTAAAGTTTGAAACTTAGGGTTTTCTGCATTTGATCCAACGTGATTTATTGGAAAATGTTATGCTGTTAAAAATTATGGAGAAGAAATACACGATCCAAGTACTCTTGCGTTTTTTTAAAAGTTGATCGCTGCAGCTGTAGCAAGGGAACTTTGCTGTGGAAGGTGAAGGTGAAGGAACAGTGTCTGAAAGAGCGGTAAGATTTTGGTTTCAGGGATTTTAAAACAAGGACTGCAGCCGCGAGGGCACTTCTGAAGCTATGTGCGAAGCCGTAGAGACAAATCAGTGTACAAGCAGTAAGCAACTGTCAAATGAGCTGACAACACCTTATCCCACAATTGTTCGTGAAATGCACAAGCTTGGCAAGACGCACAGAAGCTGTCGACAAGTACCCCATGAACTGGCTGCTGCTGAAGCGCAGAAACTTGAGTCTTGCCGAGCTTGTGCAGTCGCCAACTGTTGAAAAATCCCCAGCACGATCGTTTCTTTAGGCGAATTGTGATATGTGATGAAAAGTGTATATTGTTCCGGAATCTTGAGATAAGAAAACAGTGATTAGGTCCCCAAATTCCACCAGAACTAGTCCTAAAAATGGGAGGATTTATGCACAAAGTTATGCTATGTGTATGGTGGAACTTTGAGGGTTCCATTAATCGGGAATTAGTTTCTGATTGCCGATGCATTACATCGCAGCTGTCCTGTGCCAGCTGAAGCGGATTATGCCGCCTTTAGACGAATGTACCCTGATCTGGGGAACCGTAAACGAATTATCCAACAAGGTAATTTTCTTGCTCAGCGTGCCAGGTCAACTATGGAAAAAAAGTGGAGGGCTTTTAGCTAATGTCCCACCCTGCTCATAGCCCAGAACTCGCCGCCCCTTTGGATGACCATTTATTCTGGCCCATGGGGCATTTTATACGTGGTAAACACTTCCAAAAAAATCCACGATGTTAAACTTTGGGTCTAAGACTTTTTGCTTCTAAAGCGAAGGAATTGGTTCGCAGGGGGAACCAAGACATGGTATCTCGATGGACTCTATTTCCAAGATGAAACTTTCGCGTTTATGCATTTATACACGTTCTCATCAGCTGTCAAAAATGGCAATGACTTTTGGATCACCCTGGTAACTGTTATTGCTACTGCTTGATCACGTTCATTTTGAAGCCCAGTGGGGGGGGGGGGGGGGGGGGACCAGGCTCAACTTTTGTTCCGACTCTACAGCTGATGGAGATATGGTGTTTTAGCAGCTGGGAGGAAGTGGTCTTGGTTGGACTTTCCTACTACAGCAAGAGATAAGTAATATCCAGAAGGGTGACGAGTTGGGCGCATTGTGCATTTCCTCCCCCTCAACCCTTCTCCTCTACTTAGGCTGAAAAACCTCCCTATTAAAGAAAGAGAAGTCTTAATATCAACCCTTTAACCTGGTGGAACGATTAGCAAAATTGGCTGAAATAGCTCGATTTAATGTATTTGCTTTCTAAGAAGTGGGCCGACCGCTGCTGAAACGAGTGAACCCGCGCATCAGAAAGCGTTGCTCTCCTCTTAGCTTTGTTGTTCAAAATGGTTATTTAGTGAGATAATTGACACTAATCCTTTCTGACTGATTATCTGCTAAAATGGTTATAACAATGGCGGTAAACTTGATAAAGAAGAGAGAAGACGTCTGACTCCTTTCTTTCTACTCAGTGGCATGATGTTCGGGTTAGGGGTCAAGTCCTTCTTCGTGTCATGCAGAAGAAAGCAAAGGACTAGAAGCAAATGCTATCACTTCTGGTCGGTACCACTGAATGAGAGGGGGAAAGGAATTGTTTTGCTGTAGCTTTCGTAAAACCCCGGCCGCTATGTAATCATTCCAGCTTGGGAAGTGGAAAATAATTTGCACACCATTTGTTTCAGGTGTGTTGGCGGCTTAAGGGGTTGAAAAGAGAGAATTTTGAGATGAAGATGTCATGACTGCAGACACTTTGATATATGTTGAAACTCTGGAAATTTTGATTAACAGAAGGTATGTGGAGTCACGAAAATTATCTAATACTGATGAAGACAATGACGTGAAAGTTCAGGGCTCAACCGTGAAATTTTCAAATGTTTTCGTTGCGGTACAAACACTATATCTTTATGTATCGGAACAGGCAGATACTTCCACACTTTTAGAGAAAATGGAGGAAACTGGAAAAAGTTTTGACGCTTTGTTCTGACAGCAAAAGAAAGCAGTATTCCATTGCAGAATTTTTTAAATGCAACTCTCACTAAATGTGCTATAAAAAGGATTTTCATACATAATAATGCGGTATATATATGGTACATAAATGTATAAAATGATACAGCGTCATGTATAGTTTTTTCTTCGTAGTGTAAGGTTTTTGAAAAAGTAATGCAATTGATGTCTTAGAAGGCAGAAGGCATTTGCGTACATTTTTCTTTAATTGTACTATACACTGAGTGGCCAAATTATTATTACCACCTGGTGAGTACACTGTTGGGCCCCCTTTTGCCTTTAATACTGCTTGAATTTGTCTTCGTATGGACTCTGTTAAATGTCGGAAAGGGGTTTTGGGTATATTTACCCAAATGCGATTAGTTGCACCCTCCAGCCTTTGAAGATTTGATGGTAGCGAATCAGGGAGTCCGATACCCATTTTGACATAATCCCACATATGTTCCATTGGATTGAGATCCGGTGATGGAGGGGGGCAATGCAGCAGGGAAAAGTTTCTGTGATGCTTCCCAAAACATTCGCGTACAATGTGAGTACGCCCTATGACACGGAGCATGGTCCTACTGGAAGTGGACAGTGCATTGGGATAAACGACCAACACATGTGGGTCGCCATGGTCGGCAAGTATATTTAAATACCTTTTGGGAGGTCAGACGTTGCACTGCACGAAACAAAGATCCCAAACACTCCCACAGAAACATGCCCCAGACCATAACGTTGCTTTCGCCAGCTTGAAGAGTACAGACGATGCCAGATGGGGAGTCCATGCTTTCGTGCTGCTGTCTCCACAGCCTAACACTTCCATCTGCATGGTGTAATGTTTTTTGATTGATGGTTTAACGACCACCGTGAGCAATTCAATGGGCTATAAGCAGTCGCCCGTCCCTAATTTAGGGCCACTGGCTCAAGGGAAGGGAGAGAGCCAGAGCCGTAAGACACAGCATCAATGTCTCACCGGAATTCGAATCCGAACCATTCACGAACGAGTGGTCATAAGCCAGCGCTTAGACCACTGTGCTACCGGGACGGTCGATGGTGTAATTGAAAACGTGATTCGTCGGACCGCATTACCCTTTTTCACTCTTCTATTGTCCAGTTCCGGAGTTCTTGAGCGAACTGGAGCGTTTATTTTTGTTCGCTGCAGACAGCATTGGTTTCGGACATTCCGTCTGCTTCTGTTGCTCACACGATGTAATGTGCGACGAACTGTACGTTCAGAAGCCGTCGACTTTCGCCCCAGATTCAGAATATCTCTAATATAACGAAGTGTTGCTCGTCTGTTGGGCTGCACAAGTCTTTCCGTTCAGCTCGAGCATCCAGTAGCCATTGAGGACTACACGCCAATCGCTCAGAGCCAGTGTTTTTGACCAGTGATACACTCTCTGTAAACTTTAACAACTGCCACCCTTGAACGTTTCTCAAGGGCAGCCGTTTTGCTAATGCTCTCACCAATACTTCGAACACGCACGATAATTCCCAGATAACGCAGTCTTATAATTTAACGTAGGTCCAGCACTGAGCAACCACTTTCTGTTCCTAAAAGAGGGTGGCTCAGTGCTGGGCCTAAACTAAACTGCAAGACTGTGCTACATGGGTTTCACTTTCAGAGTCTGATCGCGTCTTTTACCCATTAGTTCTGCGCAATGCACTTTATTAATCTCTGCATGGCTTCAGAGTTCCTTTTAAAATACCGATTCAGCGATCTTGATTCAGCAAGATTGCTGAATAGGTATAAAAAGGGACCTAAGCTAGATTGCTTCTGCGGGATAGCTGCTTTGCACGAAATGGTCTAGTGTGTCATATTAATTTGGCCACTCAGTGTATAATATTACATATTTCGGAATATATACAATTGTTAAATTATTTGCATATTAATAACGTGTACTAGTTTTAACGCAAACAAATTTTTGGGTCGGTGCGGTGTAAATGTTAACCACGTTCGACTGTATTGCAGTTGAGAACCATTTGGGTGAGGCAAATGGTCCTTTTTTTATTTTGGATGAAGTTTTTTTTTATTGAAGGTTTAACGACCACCGTGAGCAACTCAGTGGGCTGCAAGCAATTTTCCGTCCTTAATTTTGGGTCACTGGTCCCAGGAAAGGAAGAGAGCCAGGCCTGTAAGACAAACACCACATCCATGCCTCCTCTGGATTCGAACCCTGACCCTTCTCCAACAAATGGTCATAAGTCATCGCTTAGACCACTACGCCACCTGCGCAGACCAAATGGTTTACAATTACAACACAGAAAACCATTTGGGCTTCTCTATTCATCATGTCAAAATGTTCTCTAGCAGTGTTTTGCTGTGTGTTTCGCATCTAAATATTTCCTCCCAAGTCTCACAGTACGCTCATATTACTTCTATTGTGAAATCTCTTCAAAAAAGTTAGGGTTTCTTTTCAGAAAAATTCTGTTTCGCATTTGAGAAAGGATTGATGCATTCTCTGTGTATAATCAGCGCACATACACAGTGATTCACTCGGTACTGAACACTTATTATGTGGAATACACTCACGGACAATGAAATTTGCGCACCAAGAAGAAATCATGCTACAACCGCGAAACTTTGCAAATAGCTAGAGTATGTGCTGGTATGTAAATGATCCACGGTTGGTGCGATTGTGCATAACCGCGCACTATGTGGTGGCACTGCAAGCATGAAACGGCAGCCTTATAAACCGGTGTGTAGTCGATGCCCCATAAAAGCGAAAAACACCGGCCGACGCAAGCAAGAGTACAGAGTGACAAGAATGCCGGGAAGACGCCAGAGACGTCTATTTATGCAACTTACGGACTTTGAGAGAAGCTAGACCATCGGGCTGAAAACCGCAGGGTGGTCGGTGCGCTGTATAGCACGCCACATGAATCGTTCTGACTATACGCCCAGCTATGTTAGGAAGAAGTGGGCACGTGAAGGCACTGCCACAAAGCGGAGCGGCTCCCAACGGACCAGGAGGACCACCGGTAGAGAGGATCGACAGATCGTGCGCAAGGCACGAACGGATCCCACGGGGACCTGGTCCACTATACAAGGAGATGTAGCGGTTCCTGTGTGCCTACGAACCATTTCCGGACGCCTCGCGTAAGCGAATCTGTGATCTCAGGGCGCCTTACGTTCGCTGCCATTAACACCTGAACATCGTCGGCTCCTTTTTCAGTGGTGACAGGCCAGAGCGACGTAGAACGCCACAGACTAGCAACGTGTGGTGTTCAGCGATGAGTACCGCTTCGTTTTGGGGACAGATGATCATCGTGTCCGGGTGTGGAGGTCCCCGGGTCAACGGCACAATCCCAACCTCGCTATCGAGCGCCACACCTCCCTTACTGCAGCATTATGGTCTGGGCAGACATTGCCTACGATAGCCGATCAGCTCTAGTAGCGGTTCGTGGATCATTGACGGGCCAGTGGTATGTGGATGAGATTCTATGTCCCCATGTGCTCCCATTCCGGGCCGGTATTCCAGGTGCAATATACCAACAGGATAATGCCCGCCCGCACATGGCTCGGGTTGCCCAGGACTGCCTACGCCATGTCCAGATACTTTCATGGACTGCCCGCTCCCCGGACATGTCTCCTATCTAGCATGTGTAGGACCAGTTGAAATTCCAGCTGCCACCGTGCCTCCCTGTCCGGAATCTGGAGCACACCGTCCAACACGTGCGTTCCAGTCTGCCGCAAGACGACATCAGGCGTCTGTTCGCCTCCATGCCGGACCATATTGCAGCATGTATTGCCGCACGAGGAGGTGCGACGTCCTATTGAAGATGAGCGGACTACGTGCCACAGATCTTTCTGTAATTGTCCTGCATCTCTGTTTTTACCATCATGTGCATCATTCATCTGTATCATTACGCTCATAAAATTTCAGTTCAATCCGATGCTTCCTTCTTGGAACGCAAATTTCATTGTCCGTGAGTGTATATGAGATAGGGAATACATGATCAGCGTGAGACCCGAACGGAGAGGTTCTTTATTCCCTGTCAAAGCAGTCGGCATGCATTAAATGTGAATAAAATGTCTCCCGGACAACTGGGTGGCGCCGCACGGGCGCGCTATCTGTCTAGTAGTGGTGGGGAAATAGCATGTTTCCGTAGACAGTTTAAGCGAGGAAGTCGAATGAAGATGCTGTACTCAATTGAAGAGCTTGTGTTCATTGTACGTCTGTACTCGGCAACCGGTTCCTTCAAACAATATCAGGAGGAGTTTCTGAAGACATTTGGTGGGAGTAAACCACCCACCACCATTTGGAAATTGGCGAAGAGGCTGGAGAGAACGGGAACCTTGGTGGATCCACATACAGGCGGACAACCCCAGATGGCGGAGGACACAATAGAGGATGTGAAGCAGTGATTATTGGCATCCTCACGAAAATCTATTCGGCAGCTGTCCCATGAGACTGGACAATTCTATTCGACATGTCAAAGAGCAGCCAAACAGGCGAAGATTAAGCAGTATCGTATCACGGTTGTGAACGAGTTACACCTACCGGATTTAGCAAAGCGATTGGTATATTGTAAATGGCTTGCCAAAATTTTCGCAGAAAACTCCCCTGTTGGACATAACATGGTTTATTGACGAAGCAGGGTTCCATTAATCCGGCTATGTAAACTCGCAAAATACACGAGTGTGGGTCAGTGATAATTCCCACGCCACACGCTATCCATGAAGAGCCATTGCATCCAGTGAAAATCGATGTCCGGTGTACGGTTTCCCGACGTCGTATTATTTGGCCAATCTTTTTTAAAGACACGGTGAATACCGACAGATACTTGGCAATCTATTGGGTCGTTTCATAATTATTGGTCGTTTCATAATTATGCCACGGTGGCAGAAACTGGCATCACAGTGGTCCAAAAAATCGCTAACGGCATGAATCACAGCATCCTTGTTAGCGAACCGTTTATCCCTCAAGATGTGGCCCAAATGGCGAAAAAATGTGAAAGTCTGAGGGGGCCAAGTCAAGTGAATAAGTAGGGTGAGAGAAGACCTCGTACCCCAAGGCGTTGATTTTTCGCATGCTTACAACAGACACATGCGGTCGTGCGCCATCCTAAAGCAGTATGGGGCCCAAACGATTGACAAGCGGTGGTTGTTGGTTGCATAATTTTTTTTGGTGACATTCGTTTAGCTGACGGCAGTACACGTCCGTTCTGATTATTTGACCTCGCTGCAAAAACTCATAATGAACCACCGTCTTGGCAGTGCACAACACGCAGATCAGAACCTTCTATGGTTGCAACTCTGGTTTGGATATGTGTTTGGGTGATTCCCCTTTATCGAGGCAATGCGCTGTTCGCTTCCTATTGTAAGAAAGCACAAACTTTTTATCAACCGTAAGGATCCGATGCAGAAAGGGAGCACTAGCCACACGTTTTTGGCGGGCAATGCATTTTTCCAGACTCCGTATCTGCTGCTGTTAGGTAAATTCGTGTGGAACCCAGGTATCCAGTTTTTTAACCTTACCCATAGCTATCAGGTGTCTGGAAATTGTTGCTGATGATACGACAAGTTCGGCACTGAGCTCACGTACTGTGGACGTTGGTTTTTTTCCACTCTCCGTCTTAACTGTACAGTGTCACACACAACCGAACGACCGGCTCCTGGCTTATGATCGATCGCAACATCACCGGTACGGAACTTGAAAAACAGTCTACAGACAGTTCTGTCACTCGTCGTGCCGACACCCTACGTTCTATTGACATTTGTGACCGTTTCGAAAACATTCCGGCTAAGTTTGAATTCGTGCAAAATCCCTAATCTCATGTCGCGTTGCTCCATCACGTCTCCAGCTGTCTGAAATACCGTTTTATACACGTGGATCGAACCGATTCACTTTGCAGGGACGTTTGGTAGTTCCTCCTACGAGGCGTCCCTTGTAACCGGTTATGCAAATTCGCCTTGCCGGCATCGGCCATTAATTATGAAACTACCCAATATAATGAGTTTGTGCACCAGCTGGATGATCAGAAACTTGCAGCTGGTAACTTGTAACAGGACGGGGCAACGTACCACACTTCCAATAAGAGCATGGCAGGAATTCACAGCTTTTTCCAGGACAGAATAACCTCCAAAGACTTGTTGTCGCCTAGGTCTTCCGACCTGACACCCCTATATTTCTTTCTCTGGGGACTTTTGAAAAGCAAGGTTTATACCAACAAGCCAAGGTTGATTGAGGAACTGAAAGACAACATCACACGTGAAATTGCTGCCACGCTGCATCACACACGCTCCAATATGAAGCGTCGGTTGAATATGTGTCTCGTTGGGTGTGGGCTCTTCCACATCTTCTATGAGATTTTTTGTCATGGATGAAAGTATGTTTTATATTTATTTCGTTTGAATGTGCTTTTGCAATAGTGAGTTAATTAAAAAAAGTATTCAGTCCCAAGTGAATCACCCCCCCAGCAAAAACAGTCTTGCTGGCCGAGCACTATGGTGCCGCTACCGAACCGTTAATAAAATGTCCGGGCGACCAACAAAAGGGCCAGCACATCAGGCCAACAGTTGGCATACCCATCAGCTGTCATATGCCACAACAGGGCCATCAGTTATCCATCACAGGCAGCAGCTACCACAAGTGGCTGATGCAAGCACGTGTCATAAATGTGGTCCGCTAGTTTCCCGGCAGTGGCAGTCGGCAATTACGTGACGTAACTGATAGCTTGCCGAATCTTGTCCGCCAATTTCCCAGTAGCAGTCATAAAAAAATCAAAGATAGCAGCAGTTTCCAAAGCTACAAACGCTTTTTTAATGTTTTTCCAGGACTATTGTTTCAAGCGGTTTCAAATTATTTCTTGTTCTTCATTGGAATGAAGTGGGTGTATTTCACGGCTGTAATCTAGTATTTCATGGCTTAATCTGATATCTTCGTTGACTTGGCATTTCATTAGGAAATTAATTCGCCTCTCTACATATGGCTTTTTTTCTTAATTAACATCCACTAAAATAACACGATGGCGATAGCGTCGTCTGCAACTTACTGGTACCACAAGATAAACAGCACGTGTTGCTTCTGCGCATGCGCAATCTCGTTGCTTTTACCTGGTGTTGGGGTTTCATCGGTTACCAGCTACGGGCCACTAGCGGCACTTGCGGGGTGGCCCGCAATTCACGGCGATTCTGCAGGGCCATCAATGGCTTGACAACTGATGGCGCTGCCAGCAACTGACCGCTACCGTGTGAGCGGCAGATTTCAGCCCGCAGTGAACCATTACTGCCAGCTGGTGGCCAGCAGTTGCCCAACGCTTGTGTTTTTGCTGGGCCTATAATTGATTGTCTGTGCTATTTTGACAATAGCAATATTTATGTTAATACATATTAAGCAGAAACAGCACTTGTAGGGGAAAATACCTTTTATTATTTTCACATACGAGCTTTACGCATAACAGAATGCACGACATAAATATATTTCTTAGAAATGAGACTTAAATATCATAATCATGCGACCTTTTTAAGCTTTATACTTAGCATATGCATAGATGCACACATACATATAGCTGCAAAATATTTTATATTTATTGAGTGAAGAATCATAAAGGGGGTGCCATCTTTTATTCTAACCTTCTTTAAACAAATGACAAATTTACTGGATGTAAAGTAGCAAATTGTAGTAAATTTGAAGATAAATTTGAACAGATCATATTATTCCGGCTTTTTATCTCAGATATTCAGTTGAAAATAAAAAAAAAATGATAGTTATATAGATGGATGAATAAACCCAGTAACTTTTTACACACTTTCTAAGAAATAACCTTTGATGGGATCATTTCATAAAGGGTACCAGGCTGAATTTTATAATATCATAATAATAAATTTACAAAGAAAATGCTACAGAAATAAAAGGCTACATTTTAGCATGTTGCAGAACAGGAAACTTTAACCATTTTTTAATCGTTGGTTACAAATCAAAATGAAATGGGATTAGCGAGCCACATAATAAAATGGAATAAGACTAGTAGGCCGCATGACAAAATGGAATAGACTTGGTGGGCCTCATGAAAAGGAAAAGCAAAAATGAATGTGTTCTTCATGAACATCGATCATTTCAGAAAGGATTTGAATCCTAGAACTTAACTTTCGGAGAAACAAGCGATGAAACTAACGAATATTTACTGAATATGCCTGCATTTTTGGTACTCTTTGAATGATTAAATATGTAATTTATCCCAACATAGGTCATTGCAGATTTGGGAATTTAAAGTCCGCGGACCCAAGGTATCTAGCAAAATAGCAGTCCTTAAAAGTTGAACAAATATATAAAATAATCACTCTTAAATCTGGGGAATACAGGTGGAATGACATAGAAATGCACAACTTGTTATCAAAATTAATGTAAACGAAAACCTACTAGAAAATTGAAATGAATTAAAAAACTAACATTTTTTATTATAATTATTTTTTACTCTTTTTTCTTCCATTTCAAAATTTCTTACGTGGCAAATGTCTCACGGAGTACTAAAAAGATCCCTGGGCGCCATTAATTGCTCGCGGGACACTGATTGATGGCCCCTAAATAATAATTATAACCAAAACAATCTGTGCTTTCCATGTGGTTTGTGTGAACAGTGAAATTGTGTTAAGTTTCGCTGGGTGTTTTCAGTAACTTCTGCTTGTGTTTGCCTTACAGTTTTAAAAATAATTTATTATCTTATTGTATAAGTCTTTTGTACCAAAAAATTCAGGATATCTTAACAAGCACTGGAATAAAATGATCTCAATAAATAAAAAAATCATTTCTCTGCTCCTCTCAGCACCTGAAGTTGTGGCAAATAAAAATTTTTTTTTTTGAAAAATTAATGGGAGATACATTCAAATTACCGTTGTAAACTTAGCTCCAATAAATCACAAAAGTACAATTTATTGCGCTTTGTACTTTTCACATGACACACAATATCCATGCGTAATTAATGATTAAAAAAGAAAATCCAACATTCATGCGAGTTGTTCATATAACGGAATAAATCCTATAATATATATCTAAACAATACTATTTTACGCCCGAAGTGTTTTTAGGGAACCGGGACAAGATATCAAGATATGTTTTTTTGGTTAGAGCATAAAGTATATTGTGCTATTATGAAATCGGACGCGATGACTTTATTAGAATATGCTGCAAATAAAACGATTACATTAGCTAAATCTCTAAACCTAAATTAACAAAACTTGAGTTTTACATCTAAAATTTTAAGCTTTTTCGATATATAACGTTTTACTCAAGTTAAATTGTACTGATGTGGACACATTCACATTAAGCAAAGTTACATCAGAACCATAGCCTTTAGGTTATGCATAAAATATCATATGTTTAAGGATACGTCTGATCACTTTCTCCCCTTTTCATTTTCTTTTATATTTATTTTCTCCTTTAAAGAAAGACGGATTTTATTATACTTAAATGTAATAGAAAATGTTCCTGCGGTGTTCTTACATAATACATTTAAGGAAATTGAGGATAACTGTTTTTGAATAAGGCTGGTACTATTTCGTGATTTTTTTCTAATTTTATTTCTATATTCGACAAGTGAGGAAAGTATAGCCGAAGTCTCAGGAATGGTATTAAAAGATTCACAGTCATAGATAATTAATAATAAAAATAGTATTTTTTTTGCGTGGAGGTTTAACGACCACCGTGAGCAACTCAATGGGCTATAAGCAGCCGCCCGTCCTTAATTTAGGGTCACTGGTTTCGGGGAAGGGAGAGAGCCAGTGCGGTAAGACCAACACAACATCCATACCTCACCGGGATTCGAACCCGGACCCCTTTCGGACGAATGACCAGAGGCCATCGCTTAAAACACTGCGCCACCGGGGCGGCATTTAGTTTTATCGAAAGGAATTTTAAGAATAGTTTTATCGGAAGGAATTTTAGGGAATGCAAAAAAAATCAAATACCTTTCTGATTTACGATAACAGACATTATTAAAAAGGGGAAAAATAAGAGGGGAAATGTGGGCTCCCCTCTCACGCAAAAGAGTATCAGCTGCTCCTTCTGACCCACAATTCCAACGCCTGTGAGCCTTAATAAAGGATATTTAAGTAATTTCCATTTAACCTAGAGTAAGGCCACATAAGTATTTTGTAACCGATTGCACGGAAACACTATTTCTTTCATTTCTTAAATAATATTTTTTTAATTTTCACACGTAGTCATTGCCAGTGTTTAGGAGAAAAGGAAATTTATTTATGCTTTATGGAAGGCAAAAATGTAAATTGAAGTCTTTGAACGTAACTGAAAATTACTTTCAATTTACTATTTCATTGTTCAAACAATACAATATCTCACTACCTTCGAACGGCAGAAAAATTAATTTATTTAAGCTGAATGGAAGTAGAATCTCATAAGGTTAAACCCGTCATTCAGAAGAGGAAAATAATACCTCGGAATACATTTGGAAGTTAAATTTGTCGAAATGTTAAGATATTGCATTGTTTAAAGAAAGAAACAAATCAATGAAAATTAATTTCCAGCTGCATTTTATTAAATTCATTTTATTGAATCATGGTAAAATAATTATTTTTGAAAATAATTATTAATGCCATACAGATGTGCATGAAACTGCAAAGTTAATATATCACACTTGGCCATTATAGAGGCTAGCGGTATTACTTTTCTTAAAGCTCATTACCGAATGCCGAACGAAACTGTACTGCCTTTTTTTATATTTCTCTCCTTTGAAACTTTGAAGAGAAAATTTCATTCCCTTCTTTTTTTAAGGGTCTTGATAATATAATGAATTTATGGTGAGAGCAACAAAGATCATGTTCTTGCTACTGTAGAACAAGATATTTTGTTGACACGTTTCCCTTATTCCATCCTTTCGTAAAAATACAACTTCGAGATTTTGTTAGTGCGGCTGCAGCTAAAAGAAAAGCAAACGAATCATGGTTTTACCTGGTCAATAAGCTTAAGCGCAGAAAAGTTACAGGAAGGACTAATACCTTGTACAAAGGATGTGCGTTACTCTCTTTTGTATCTGAAGAAACTTTAAATTTCTGTAACTTAATAGCCTTATGTATCTTATTTTTATATTTCAAAAGTAAGAAAACCAGGAGGTAGAAACGAAGGAAAAATATCTTAACGTTTTTGTAATGTCACAGTTACATGCAATTTTTTTTATCATACGTGGAAAAATGCTTTTACAGAATAGTATAGTAATTAAGAAAGTTTCAGTAAAAGTAGTTTTACATCCAGTAAGCAACAATAATTGAAACTAAAGTTTTATTTTCCTTTTATAACATATTTCGTATAGGTAAGCTCTCCATCTGAAAGAAAAAGAAATGCTCTGACAGCAGCTTAAAAAAATCTTATTTTAAATAATTCGAAAGCACACCAGCAATTCGTACCTAATGAATTTCGAGAAATTTCATATAAGTATTTCACTTTCACGTGTCTTGAAGAGAAAATGTTTGAAAAAACATAAAGACAAACAGCCGCTGGAAATCAACGCATTTATACATAATGAACGTTCCAGAGAAGTTGAATCTGCACTCATAAATAAAATTCGTTCACTTCGTCTGCAATACAACATATTCCTTTGATGAAGTCACACTATAAAACGGATATTCCTTCCAATCCTGAAAATACAACATAAATTTGAATTGCATGGGTATCTTCTATTACATAAAATACTTAAAAAAAGTGCATGAAACGTTTACTCTTTATGCAACTTTAATTACACATAGAAATTTCGAGTATGTGACGTACGAAAGATTTTTAGATTATATTTATCGCCTGGAAATAAATGTTAGGAAGAGAACTGCTGAAGTTCTGAAAACCAGTACGTTTTGAGCTGAAGGTAATTTCATGCTCAACTTCGCAATTTTATTTAGTTGGTGAAGATGAAATGTCAGAAATGAGAGTGGCACCTGTAAACCCATGAAAAATATGAAGCACATAACCACCTAGTCAAAGCAGTTCCCACTGCATCGACACGCTTCTGCCTACTGGTTACGAGGTTGCGGATCCCACGTGATACAGTTCCGGTGTCTGTGAACCAAAGAAGGTGTCAAAGGTCTGACGCACACAGCTAGATCGTTTGGGAAAGTCTTCTCCGATGGGAAATGGACCGAGTGTATATATACAATGAATCATTAGTTTTATTAGGATCACCTAACTAACAGTGTGACTGGCCAACTTTGCCTTTAGAAGACCATTAATGCGGCTTAACATGGATTCGAATATGTTTTGGGGAAGTTCTGGTGAAATATCTGCCGACGCGTATTAAAATTCACGCAGATTGGATGGCAGTAAATGCAGACGTCAGATGTCCCATTTGACTTCCTTTCACAAATCTTGATACTGTGATGGCCAATGAAGCAGGGAAGACGCCTCCATCATGTTCCTCAAACCATTCCGATACAACTTGAGCACTCTGACATGGGACATTTTTCTTCTGGATGTATTTATCATCATGGGAGGAGTACGGTTGGAAACTATTTCAGCTACTGTGTTTAAATAAGCTTCAGCATCAAAGCTTGGATGCTCAAATTGCCTAAATTCTCAATGAAAATACACAGTCGAGTCACATTATTGTGACCACCAGCTAATATCCAGAGTAACCGCCGTGTGCAGCTCGGACAGCAGCTAGACTGGCTGGGAGTGACTCAACAAGGTACTGGAAGGTGTTCACCGGTATGTGGAGCCATGCTGACTGCAGTGCATCTGACAGCTGCTGGGGCGTGCGTGGTGGAGGATCCATAGAGCAAACAACACGATCGAGGTGGTCCTGCAGATGCTCAATTGAGTTTAAGTTTGGGGAATTACGAAACTAGGGAAGTGCTTTGAAGATTCATCGCGCTCTTCCAACCACTATCGGACATTTCTAGCTGTGACACGCTGCGTTGTCGTCGTGCTGGAATATTCCATTCGCCCCAGAGAAGACAATCAGCATGCATGGGTGTACGTGGTCTGCAAGGATAGATTCATAAATAAGTCGATCCACAGTGCCTTCCACAGGTATGAATGGACCCAGAGAATGCCACGAAAACATTTCCCAAACCTACCGCTGCCCTCACCAGCTTGTGTTCTACCAGCAATGGTTGAAGAACGTTTGTTCTCCGATGTTTCTCGCTTTTTATCCCAACGTCCATCCGTTCGATGAAGCAGAAAACGTGACTCATCGGAGATGGCAATTCTTTGCCAATCAGCCGAGGTCCAATTCCGATACTGCCGTGCTATTGTAAGCCTTTTCTGGCGATGCACCTTCGTTAGAATAGGTGCAGCGACCATCCGTCTGTATCGGAGCCCTAAACGCAGTAGATTCGCTGAAATGTCATTTTAGACGCACTTACGGTAGCTCCCTGGTTAATTCGGACAGTGAGTTGCTCCACTGTAGCGTGTCGATCGGCCGTCACACATCTTCGAAACCGACGTTCACCTCTCACATCAATGACATGTGGTGCTCCGCAGTTTTCACGTCGCTTATTCGCAACGGTGCCGTTTCTCCAATCACGATACACTTTAAACACAGCAGCACGCGAACAGTTCACAAACTGCGCTGTTTCAGAAATACTGCCACCCTTGTCCCGAAAGCCGATAATCATCCCTTTTACAAATCTGATAAATCGCTCCTTTTATCCATGACAGCAACGAGTGATACGTTTTCCGATTGCCTACAGCACACCTTATATACCCTCCAAGCCATCTCACGACACGTGCCTTCTTTTATTGGCTACGCGCTGTTAACGTCAAAAGTAGGAGGTGGTCATGATAATGATACTCGACTGTGTATAAACCATTTCATTACGCTACCTCCTCCAGTCTGGACGGCCGTAATAATTGGAAATGGATTCATGGTTTCATTCTGTTGTTCACGAATTTCCTTACCTTTGTTGTCCGCAAATTTCCTATTCTTACAGTTGGAAACGCGATTCGTTAGACCACGTGAACTTTTCCCAATCACTTAGGATTCACATCAGGTATTCCAGAACCTACTGAAGGCGTTTCATTTTCCAGGCTACAGATTGGAATTGGGTGCGGACATGTGTTTTGTTGTTGTATACCAGACGATGCAGCGTACGAGGTATGGCTATTAAATAAGGAGACGTGCGCTACAATTTTAGTTAAATAAGAAACTTACATTTTTAACCCTTGTAACCTTCAATGTACTCCTCTTTAGCATCAACATATTGCTGGATTTTGATCTTCCACAGAACAAAGCAGTGCTGTAGTTCATCTGGTGTGATTCCTTTGAGAAACCTGGTCGTTCTCTTCTTCACCACAGTAACTGACTCAAAACAAGTCCCATGGAGTACAGTTTTTACTTTAGCGGAGGGTTGGGATTCGCATAGACAAATGTGTGTTGTTGTTGATCTGGTGTGATTCCTTTGAGAAGCTTGGTCGTTCTGTTTTTCTCCCCACAGCAACTGGCTTAAAACGAATTTCATGGACTGCAAAATTTACTTTAGTTGGAAAAGGTCATGCATGGACAAAGCAGTTCTGTAGTTCATCTGATATGATCCCTTTCATAAACTTGTTCGTTCTCTCCTTCACCACAGTAACTGACTCGAAACTGGTCGCCTTGAGTGCAGGTGAGGACGAGATAGTTTTAATATGCTAAGCAGATTTGTCATTTGACCTCCTCACCTATAAAGTAATTGTTTCGTATATGCAATCATTTACGTAGCCTAACTATTAACACATAACCACATAACTCTATGGCAATTTATTTGTCGAGCAGTGTATCATGATGATTTTCACTTTTCCAATTTTTAGAACTAATTTTGAGAAGGATTGGACGACTACTCATTTTACCGCAAGTTCTTGCCACTTGTAAGATCACCATTCTTGGCCGGTGGATTGGAATGAAAATCACCATGGTTCTCGGTCGGTGGATCAGAATGAGAGTCACCACTACCCTCGGCCGGTGGATTGGAACAAGTGTGACCACTGTTCTTGACCAGTGGATTAGAATGAGAGTTACTATGTTCTTGGCTGGTGAATTAGAATGAGTGTAACTACTGTTCTTATCTCGTAGATTGGAATAAGAGTAACAACTGTTCTTGGCCGGTGTACTGGAATGAGAGTTAACATGTGCTTGGTCAGTGTATTGGAATGAGAGTCACTACTGTTCTTGGCCGGGGTATTGTAATGAGAGTCACTACTGTTCTTGGCCGGTGTATTGTAATGTGAGTCACTACTGTTCTTGACCAGTGTATTGGAATGAGAGTCACTACTGTTCTTGGTGATCGGCCGTTTGTCAGAGGCCGGTTGAGTGAGTTCTGTGCTATTGATTGCGAATCAAATCGACTGCTGTTCCAAAAGACTCTGCTAGCAGAGCGAGGGGAGTTGTTTTCTCCCCTCAAAAACTTGATTTTTCTTCTCTTTCGTTTTCAAAACGAAGGGAAGAAAAATTTTTTTTCATTAATTTGAAAAAAGTGTTTCGGTGCAGTCAGTTCGGACTTAGAAAAACTGTCCTTGTAAGGGCAAAGTCCGGGCTGCGGTCATAGCAAAGTGCGCAACTCTGACATACGAGCGGGTACGTCGTCGTCGTGCCGATCCCCCTGATCTACGGATCAGGCCAAATCCCGCACTCAACCGGGGTCAGGTGCAGGTTACAGCGGAAGGACCCCAGGGTACCGCTGAGCACCTGACTGTCGAACGTTCTAAGTCTGACCGACCAGGGACACAGGTCCCAGGGCTTACACTCGGTTAGCAACCCGAGTAGAGAGATGGCAGAGGACGCGGGGGCTTCAACCCCCGGTCCAAGTGAGCCCGTTGAGGCAGACTGCGACTTAGAAATTCCGTCGGAATTCGCAAGCGCAGTCAACTCCTTCTTCCAAGAGTTGGAGAGGATTCTAGAGAATCCTTCAAACAAGGTTCTGGTTAACACCAGAACCAAGATAAGGAAAGTAGCGAACTCGCTACAAGCAGCTTGCACCAAGCAAGTGATAGAGATGAGTCTCATCCAAGGGAGACTCCAGGAAAGAAGTGAGCACGCTAGCGCGGCTCCAAAGACATATGCCGAAGCGGCTCGAGCGAAGCCAGGCAAGGGGAATACGGCCCCTAAGCAAAAACGGGTAAGAAGGAGGTAGCCAAGAAGGTGGCACCCAAGAGGGTCGAGAAGAGGCACGTGCTTCTCGTTTACCCCGCAACAGACAAGGGTTCTCCTCGTCGGAAGACGTAAAGGCGGTCCTGCAAACTCCAGATTTGCCCCGCCAAACTCCAGATTGGGGTTAAGGGAGTCAGAAAGGTCAATGGGGAGGAGTAATGGTGGAATGCTCCTCCGCCAAAGAAATAGAGAAATTGGATTCGGAGCTAAAGAGCAATGCAGTGACGAAGGAGAACCTTCGGTCCAGATTGCCAGCTAAGAGGAATCCAAGGTTTATCGTCTACGGGATAGACGGAAACCTGTCAAGGGAAGAGGTCGAGCAATGTCTCGCGGAACAGAACCCAGAGTTGGAGGAGAGCAGCCTCCAGCTCAAGTTCTCGTTGAAGGTGAAGGGTGGGAAACGCCACTGGGTAGCAGAGGCGGACCCACTGACCTTCAAAAAAGTAATGAAGCGAGGCAAGCTCGGAGTGGATGGACCGTCCACTCAGTAAGGGAATATCTGAGGGAGGTCCGTTGCTACAGGTGTAACGGGTTCGGGCACTTTAGGTCAAGGTGCACCGAAGAGCAGGATAGATGTGCCCGGTGTGGGGAAACCGGGCACAAGCGCCAAGAGTGCAGCAATAGCCCGGTCTGCACTAACTGCTTGGCAAACAACAAGAGATTTAGGCGTCGAGTGGATGTAGGCCACTCGAGCCTAGACAAGGAATGCCCAAGCCTTGTCAGAGAACTGGCTCTGCTAAAAGAACGCACTCATTATGGATAATAAACCAAAGAGAGGCGTTAAGGTGCTTCAAATCAATCTGCACCACGCACGGGCAGCAACGACACAGGCCCTGGTGACAGCCACTGAGCAAAAGCTCATATTCTGCTATTGCAGGAACCATTCGAACAGGGGGGAAGAGTGGTGGGCTTCCTAACTCCTACCGGATCTACCACCCTAGGGTGGCAAAGCCCAGGGTGGCCACGGTCGTGAAAGACCCGTCCCTAGCGGTTCTCGAGATAAAATGCTCCGAGAACGTGGTCGCCCTCGGCGTGGAATGTGGTGATGCGAAATTTTTAATGGTGAACGTATACAGTTCTCCGGCAGGCAATTTGAGAGAAACGCTGAATGAGCTAATGGCTCTATTAGGGGAATTCCCCAGTCATGAGATAATAATAGCAGGCGACTTCAACGCGAAGAGTCCTCTCTGGGGCAATCAGAACGAGGACGAACGCGGCCAGCTACTAGTGGACTTTGCCAACGCGGCAGACCTGAGTTTCTTGAACGATCCAGAGAGCACCCCGACCTTCCAAGGGGCGAGGGGCTCCTCTTGGATCGACGTGACTCTCGTCAGAGTCTCAAAGCGCAGCCTTGTCCAGGATTGGCAAGTACTGGACGACGAGAGCTGCAGTGACCACCTAGCGCTATCTTTCGTTTTGGGATCGGAAAAGCCCATCCGACCCAAGCGCAAAAGATTCTTAATGAAGAATCTAGACTGGTGGGCTTTTAAAGCCAAGTTAACTACCTTGTTGGGAGGTAGGAGGGAAGAAGAGGCCGCAGAAGTGTCGGACCTCAACTCCCTCTTTGAAGAACTTACCAGTCAAATAACAACGCTATGCGAGAGTAGTAGGGGAAATAAAAGGGGAGCCAAGGACCCCCACCCCTGGTGGTCGGAGAAACTAAAAGCTCTAAGGGCGAGAGCTAGGCGGAGTAGGAAAGCTCTGCAAAGAGCAAAAGCTACTCCGCAAGACAGGGAGTGCACAGAAGTGCATAAAAGAGCTCGTTCAGCATACAGGAGAGAACTGAATCTCTCGAAAATCTCCTACTGGAGAAAACTGTGTGAGTTTCAAACTCCGGCTGACCCTTTCGGGATCCCCTATAAGATCTCGAGGGGATCCATAACCGAACCGCTAAAACTAGCAGCGGTAGAAAGGGCAGACGGTAGCCTATCAAAGACTCTTGATAGTACCGTAGAAAGTCTCTTGGATTACCACTTCCAAGGAGACGAGGGAGAAGGGGACTCCCTCAACAAAAAGAAATAAGGGAAGAAAGTCGGATCCCGCCGGACACTGGTGAGGACCCCCCTTCACGAGAGACGAAGTGGAGAATGCCCTCTCCAGTCTAAATACGGGCAAAGCACCAGGCAAGGATGGGTTCGACCTCAGCATAGTCAGAGAAATCTACTATGCAAATCCCGGGTATTTTGTGGTGCTCCTAAACGAATGCCTCGGGAGGGGAATCTTCCCAGACTTGTGGAAAACAGCGGTGCTAGTTCTTTTCAACAAGACCGGAAAGAACAAAAATGACCCCGCAGCCTATAGGCCCATCTGCCTCCTCTCGGCGTGGAGCAAGGTGCTGGACAAGCTCATAACGAACAGAGCGCTTGGCTTCCTCATGGAGCAGGGAAAGCTAAACAGGAACCAATTTGGTTTCCTTCCGGGGCGTTGCGCAACGCAGGCAATTCGCAGCCTCCGAGAGAGGGCAGAGAGGAACAAAGCGGAGGGGCTCCATACCTGCTTCATCTCACTAGACGTGAGGGGGGCATTCAACAGTGTCTGGTGGCCAATGGTTTTAACCAGACTTAAAGAACTTGGCTGTCCAAGGAACCTGTTCAAACTGATCAGCAGCTACCTGTCTGATAGAAGAGTCGAGTTCGAAGCGGGGAATGGGCAATCCTCGCGTTCGTACCATAGAGGGTGTCCGCAAGGATCCAACTCCGGGCCGCTCTGGTGGAATATAGTTGCTGATTCAGCACTGAACCTAGACCTGGAGCCCGCAGTGGAGATTCAAGCCTATGCGGACGATTTCGTTCTCGTGGTCTCCGCCTCAGGGAGACACGTGATCGAAAGAGAAGCACATAGGGCCTTGGATGTGCTAGAAAATTGGAGCAGAGAAAGCAAACTGTGCTTCGCTCCTGAGAAAGACCACTCTGCTAGCAATAGCTAAGAGAGGAGTAATGAAAACACCACCCCAGTGCAGATTCCAAGGGTGCACTATCAAGGCGGTGCGTGAAATGAAATACTTGGGTGTGGTCCTGGATCAGAGTCTATCAGGGCTGCCACACCTGAGGCACCTTAGAACAAGGTGCACGATGATTCTCAATAGATTGAATGGCATGAGGTTAACGGGCAAAACCAAGAAGGCCATCTATCAGAGAGGAATTGAAAGAATTCTGACGTATGCAAGTGGGGCATGGTGGAATCCCACAGTCAGAATGAAGAAGGGGATAAACCAAATCCAAAGGTTGGCCCTACTGGGGATAACCGGTTGTTTTCGCACAACGTCAACCCTAGCACTCCAAGTGCTGGCGGGGTGCGAGCCGGCAGACCTAGTAGTGGAAAGGAGGCAGCAATGCACTGCCTAAGGTCAGGCGAGGACGCCTACCTTCTCGGTGCGCCGCATCGAGCCTCCGACATGGAGATGGAAAGTGTGGACTGGCAGATCCACCCTGCCGAGGAAATTTGCCCACCGTGGGACAAGGAGAAACCCACGGGAGTTGGGCATGAGCTGTTCACGGACGGCTCAAAGTTGAAGGGACAAGTGGGGGCAGGCTTCTGTGCGTTCTCGGACGGGAACGAAGCCACTGCAGGAAGCGTGAAATTATCGCAGAACGCTTCGGTCTTTCAGGCTGAACTTCTGGCGATAGAGATGGCACTCACCTGGGCACTCCCCAGGCGTAGTGACGAAAGAATAAAACTCTACTCGGACAGTGAGGCAGCACTGCAGGCTCTGAGTAGATTCAGGGGAAGAAACCCCATCGTCCAGAGGATCAAAACCCTCTTGAGGGCAGAGGAGATGGGGCAGTTAGTTTCCACTGGGTACGAAGCCATGTCGGAACCCTAGGAAACGAAAGGGCAGATCAGCTGGCGAAGGCAGCCACGCTGAAAGAGACGGTCGACGTGCAATGCAGAACGCCGCGAAGGTGCATTCGCGCAGCACTAGCACGTCGGACCATGACCGAATGGCAGGTCAGATGGGACACGGGAGAGACAGGGCGGAAGACACACAGAGTGTTTCCGAAAGTCTCGACCAAACGAGCACAGACAAATAAGTTCCTGAATCAAGTACTCAGTGGCCATGGCATCAGCCCTGAATACCTAGGCAGATTTGCCATCAGGAACTGCACTTGTCCCTGTGGAAAGAGAACGGCAAGCATAGAACACTGCGTACTTGAATGCAGTGGCTTCGCCGAATGGAGAAACACACTGATCCCAGGTGTGCAAAGAACGCGAAGATTGGATCTGCTCATCCAATCTTCCGTTAACAGGAGGGGGATAATAGCCTTGGTTGAAAGGCTAACCCTCCAGCAACATACCATCTTCCCCAATCAAACGGGGACCGAAACGCAGGAGGTGAACGTGCACACCGAAAGCGAATCGGAAGATGAATGAGGGTAGAAGTCTGTGGGAAAGCAGACGAAGAAACCACCAATGTAAATATTCTGTAAATAAATTTTGCTATCTCTTGATGTTGTAAGTCCTAAGCATGAGGACAGTGTATACATGTGTGTAGGTGTTTGAAAATGAAAATAAAGGGAAATTATTCCCCAAAAAAAGTTCGAGGGCAAGGAATCTTCCAGTCAGCGAAAAAGTAAAGAAACGACCTATCCCGCCAGACAGAGCGGGAACCCAGACAAGGTATTCTAGGTCGCCTGCCAGCACGTCACCACGGGCTGGTCTCTGGGCCATTGGGGTGGCCAGGGTCCGAACCGCGTCTCAAGGCAGGATAAATGTCGCAACATTTCAAAATAACATCCAAGGTGCTCAACAAGTCCCCGTGGAGCCAAGACAGATTGGCGGAACGGGACAATGAAATCAGTATATTACTGTTCTTGGCTGGTGTGTTGGAATGAGAGTCACCATGTTCTTGGCCGGTGGATTAGAATCAGAGTCATCACTGTTCGAGGTTGGTGAATTGGAATGAGAGTGACCACTGTTCTCGGTCTAGTAGATTGGAATGAGAACTACTATTAACTGTCCAGTTCGCTAGTTCGATACGAAATCGCTGAAAGTCTTTGCATGGGGACGCATGAAACCTAGGATTTATCATAATTGTCTTTACTTACACTCACGGACAATAAAATTTGCGCACCTAGAAGAAAACATGCCACAACCGCAAAACTTTGCAAATAGCTAGAGTGCGTCATGGTATGCAAATGATCCACGTTTGGTACGATTGCGCATGACCGCACACCCTATGGTGGCGCTGCAAGCACGAAACGGCAGTCTTATAAACCGGTATGTAGTCGATGCCCCATGAAAGCGAAAAGCACTGGCCGATGCAGGCAAGAGTACAGAGTGAAGAGAATGCCGGGTAGATGCCAGAGACGTCGATTTACGCAACGTACGGACTTTGAGAGTTTTGACCATATCGTCCAATTGTGTTGGGAGCAGTGGACACGTGACAGCACTGCCACACGGCAGAACGGCTCCGGACCGACCAGGAAGGATCAACGGATCGTGCGCAAGGCACAAACGGATCCCAGGGGAACTCTTTCCACTATACAGGCAGATGTAGCAGCTCCTGCGTGCCCACGAACCATTTCCCGATGCCTCGCGGAAGCGAAAATGCGATCACAGCACCCTTTACGTGTGCTGCCATTAACACCGGAACATCACCGACTCCGTTGGCAGTGGTGCCAGGCCAGAGCGACGTGGAACGCCACAAACTGGCAACGTGTGGTGTTTAGCGATGAGTGCCGCTTCGTTTTGGGGACACATGATTACCGTGTCCGAGTGTGGAGATCTCCGGGTCAACGGCAAAATCCCAACCTCGCTATCGAGCGCCACACCTCCCTTACTGCAGCATTATGGTCTGGGAAGCCATTGCCTACGATAGCCGATCAGCTCTAGTAGTGGTACGTGGATCATTGACGGGCCAGCGGTATGTGGATGAGATCCTACGGCCCCGTGTGCTCCCATTCTTGGCCGGTATTCTAGGTGCACTATACTAGCAGGATAATGCCCGCCCGCACACGTCTCGGGTTGCCCAGGACTGCCTACGTCATGTCCAGACACTTCCATGGCCTGCCCGCTCACCGGACATGTTCCCTATCGAGCATGTGTGGGACCAGGTGAAACGCCAGCTGCAGCCGTGCAACCCTATCCGTGATTTGGAGCATACCGTCCAACACGTGTGCACCAGTCTGCCGCAGGACAACATCAGGCGTCTCTTCGCCTCCATTGCGTGCCGTATTGCAGCATGTATCGCCGCACGAGGCGGTGCGACGAGCAACTGAAGATGACCGGGCTGCGTGCCACAGATCCCTCTGTAATTGTCCTGCAGTTCTATTTTTGCCATCATGCGTATCATTCAACTGTATCATTACGCCCATTAAACTTCAGTTCAATTCGATGCTTCCTTCTTGTCGCGCAAATTTCATTGCCCGTGAGTGTATTTCAGAATTTGAAGGCGGCCATCACTGCGGGAAATCTTATCGCTAGAGAAACCTTGGATGCAATCAGCTAGTAGCTTGCTTTACCTCGTCGCCTACGAGCGTGTTACGAACATGACTGTGATAATTAAACATTAGTCCTCGCAAATTCGGAACAGTAAACTCAGCACCCTGCTCTTCACTTTTTTTACTTTTGTGGTAAGGCAAAATGGTTTCTTTATAGGCTTTCTACTCATGTTCAATATTAAGGTCACGAAAGAAGCCTTACAAACTCAGGACTAGGGGATAATGTGTTTAATTGAGGACCAAGGTAAACCCCAACAGCGAAAGCAGACTTTTTTTATTTCAGTGACCTGGTTGCATGAAAACCAAATTAAGAACGCAAACAGGTCTCAATCAAGTTTCACTTTATACAGATCGACGCTGTGTGGTGCCATTGATAGTTCTGCGTAAGTCCACTTCACGTAATTAAGCGAAGCGAGGCCGAAGGTTGAGCGGAGCTCTCTTTAGGAGATTCCAGACAATTAGTTGTTCGGGCATAGGTACGAGATGACACATCCGATCACCGTGATTTTTTGCATGCGATTGGAAATCGTCCATGGTCAGGTTTTGAAGCATTCCAATTCCCGAAATTCCGTGTAATTGAGGAATAATCGTCCAAAAACTTTCATCTTTAGGGTTTTTCCCGGGTTTTGAGAAGGGGTCGTTTCTTATTTATTTCCTCCAAAGATCGTCAGCCGATCGCGGTGACACGTGCCACAGAGAAAAAGAAGGACATGGTGAGGGACATGGGGTTGGTATCATGGTGATTAACCGTGTCGTATAAAAATAATGACCGTTAAAAAACTGACTAAGTTCAATAATAATTGCAAAAATCCACTCTCTATACGAGACTCGGGACAATTAGTTGTTTGGGCATAGGTACGACATGACACATCCGATCACCGTGAGTTTTGGCATGCGATTGGACATCATCCATGGCTGACCATGGACGATGTCGACGCCTTTCGATTCCCGTAATTCTGTGCCATTGAGGAATTTCAATTAAAACTACATGGCCTTTTACTTGAATCGTTTCACGAAAGTCGGCTCACTAACATTAATTTAAAAAAATCGTTTGAATTGAAAAACGATGAAATGGAAAGACTCCGTCTGTTAGCTCAACACTTGCTTAATCTATAATAATAAAAGGAAGTTTGTGTATGTGTATCTGTCTTTCGCGATACAAAATAAAAAACGTAGTTCACGATCTGAGTGTGTCTTTCCGCTTTGCTTACATGCAACTTGATCACAACTAATGTAAAGGCGTGAAGGAAAGTAGTTCATGATAAATTTTAGGCATTTCTTTTTTTAAATGTTTCGTACTTTTGTTCTGGAAGTCATAAATTTTACGCGTTCGTTTTTTAGAATTTGTTATAACAGACTCCTTAATGAGCTTAGATTTTGCAATAGCTTCGGTCAAAATTTGCCAACTGTACCAGAGTTATCGTTTACCGTTGGCGGCTTGTCCTAGTTTAGTGTCTGATATGCTAGAAAACAAAACGCGCTTTTTAGAAGCATTGTTTCAAAGAATATCATTAAAATAAGCTAAACTTATTTTAATGTAGTCGCTCTTGTGTGGCACTAATACCATAATAAGTACCATTAACATTCTTCTGAAAATGTGAAAACGTGAAGTATAAGAAACATCTTGGAATTTAAAGTGATTGTGAAAACAAATTTGTGGGAAGCAATGTAATAAAAAAAGAGGGATATTTTCTGTCAAGGTTAAATGTTTTTTATTATAGTTTTAACTAATTTCTTTGAAAGAGAAAAAACACGATGCTGAAATTTCCGTACAATGTTTAGAAACGTATAAGGTGTTTCAAATGAAACCATGTTAAATTCTTTCTCAAAATAAAGGCTTTTCTGTAACTCTTTTCTTTATAAATCTCTATGAGAATGGAGAAACAAAGCCAGAAGTTGGACAAAATGCATACCTTACGAAAAAAAAAAAAAAAAAAAAACTAAATTCAGAAGTGAAAAAAAGCGCAGTCCTTTTCTTGCTCAAATTTTGTCATTTACTAAGAAAATAACTTGGCACACATTGTGTTTTAAAAGCATTTAGCGTCAAAGAAAGTAGTTAAAAATTAAATATGGTAAAAATCAGGAGTCATGCTTGCTGGAGGAAGGTATTTTACAAAGGAAAATAATAAAATGAGAACAAATGTGGAAAAGTTATATATATATTGAAAAGAAATGCTTCATGAAATGTGATGACAGAGACAAAAGGGAAAACGTCGCCCACACAGCTTTTAACAAAAAAGGCTTTGTGTGCCTCAAGAGATTTTCCCATCTAGCTGAGGAGAATGGACGGCAAGTTGATAGTCTTGCATTATTTGCATAATATTTACATATGTTCGCGCTTCTTCGCAGCGCTTTTAAATTAATATGAACCAAAAGCGTTCCAATGACAATTGTGAAAACATGCCCAAACTGTTTAAAGACATGAGTGTGGATTCATATTTGCGCTTTTCCAGAAAAAGTTATATTCCGGCTATAGTACGATAAGAAGCGTATTCGAACACGACGCCTCATGGTGATTATTGCAAGATAGTTTCCTGTAGAACTTAGTTCAATTTTACCGAAGGATTCGAACTACAGGTCTTGCCTCATGACTTTCCCGTACAAATCATTCACGTGTACTGGTTTCTATTTTTAACTGGTAGCGTACTGTTTCACAGGAAAGATAGGGAGCTGCCCCTGTGTTGTAGAAGTTGAAGCTATGTCAGTCCGAGATGTGTCTGAGTTCGAATCCAGGTGAGGTATGGATGTTGTGTTGGTCATACGCACTGGCTCGCTCCTTTGCTGGAACCAGTGACCTCTAAATTAAAGTCTACTCATAGCATATCGAATTGCGGTGGTCTCTCCCCGCTCCCCAAATGATAGTAATTTCCTATATTGTTGAATTTAGGGATAGGAGTGTAGCTCAATCAGAATAGCTAGCAAGAACATTCTAATTGCCAATCTGAATAAGCCAAATGCGTTCGCTTTCACAGTCATTTGCAAAAGTTTGAGACGACCTGTCAATTTATTGAAAATTAAGATTTTTAAAGAAACAACTAATTACTTGTCAGAGATATTTGAAAAAATGACACCACAGATGAATACTTACATTATTTAGAACACAAAAAGACCAAACTCAGTACTTTTTATGGCCACCTTTGTTTTTTAAAACAGAGACAGAATACGATGTGGCATACTCTCAATGAGGGATTTGCAGTGCCCGCTTGAGATGTCTTTGCACCACACGCACTTTATCACGCCAATCAAAGCTTGGGAGCCGACCCGGTGGCGCAGTGGTCTAAGCGCTGGCTTATGACCATTCTTCCGCGAAGGGTCCTGGTTCGAATCCCGGTGAGACATGGATGTTTCGTTGGTCTTACGGCACTGACTCTCTCCCTTCTCTGGAATCAGTGACCCTAAATTACGGACGGGCGGCTGCTTATACCCCATTGAGTTGCTCACGGTGGTCGTTAAACATTCAATCATAAAAAAAAAGCTTGGGAATTCGATGGCTGTTTTTCTACTACTTTGTCTTTTAAAATGGACTACAGATTTTTGATGGGATTAAGGTTGGGACTATTACCGGGCCAGTCAAGCACAGTTATGTTTTTCCTCTGCAGGCAGTCCTTTACTGTCTTTGATCTTTGGCATGGAGCACCATCCTGCATAAAGATTGTGCATCAATCTTATGCATGATGATTGGATATGCACTTGCATATGAATTAACAGCTTCTCACGTGACATTTCCACATAAAAAGGACCAGTCATGGCAGTGCCTGTCGGCAAAAGGGATAATGGATCACTGCATGCTGACATAGAACTCCATATCATCTGACTAGGCGGTTGTCTCACGGTGCAAATGGTGTATTTTTTCATCAAAACCTTTTGCCTTTTGTTCGTCGAACATGTGCTTCACATGATTCAAATTGAAAGACAGTTGATTCATCGGGAAAAGAACTTCGTTCCAGTCCACGATTGATGACGCTTCGCAAACTGGAGTTTCTTCTTGTTCATGACAGAGGTTAGTCTAGGTTTATGCTCAGGTTTATAAGACTGTAATCCAAATTCTTTGCTAAGACGTCGGCAAACAGTGCTGATGCTAATATCAGACCTTTTTGAATGTAGAATGGCCTTGATTTTCTTGCACGAACTCTTCGGGGAACGCATAATTATTCGCCTTATGGTATTGTCATCACGTGCGGTTGTTTTCCTTGGACATCCACTTCTCTTTCGGTCGCTAAATTCACCTGTATCTCGATATTTTAGAATCGTATTATTAATAGCAGTCTTGTTCACATTTACCTTTCTGCTTATGTCACGTTCGGGGTATCCTTCATGATATAAGTCACTATTGTGCCTTCTGAGTAACACTTAATGACGCTTTTTTTGCCCATTTTTCGCTATATAGAAAATACATACACAATCTCTCTGCATAAAAACCAGAAGCACACTGACGCTCGCAAATTTCCCTAACTCTATCAAAAGTTGCCGCTGTAGGATGATGCAACAGGGAAAGGAAGTTGAGTAATACAGATAGTAGCTGATGCAATCGGCAGAAATCTCCTAATACCAACAGGTGGTCTTAAAGTTTTGCAAATGGCTGTGAAATCACTAAAAGTTCTGGTTCATAAGTCATTCTAATTGGACACGATTGAAGGCGAAACAGAAAAAAATTAGTAGAATTTAGACATAGTAGAATAGACATTCAGTAGGTAAAAGCTTCTAAGAATACCACAATTTTCCTTCTAAGAGTCGCGGTTATTATGGTAAAAAAAGCGGAGTTTACCAACGCTGCGGTTCTTATGCCGATGAAGCGCTTACCCGAATTATTTTTCTAAACAACTTCTCAGCAAACAGCGATTATAAGTTTATGTGTGATATCATTCTCACGGTATACAGCCATGAATTTCCCCTCGTTTTGAACGATACATTTATCTCTGCAAGGGTATTGAGAACGAGAGGAAGATCGATCATTGTTTACACTGATTTTTTTTTCACTTTTTTTACAAAACGGAACAGAGGAAACGCTTTAGAACCCAGTGAAATCTATTAACAAGTTAGTAAAATCATGCAATGCATTGATTATGATACGGTTTCCAGCATACTAGAAATCATTACTCAAGTTATGAGGATAATGACTGTGGAATAAATCTCGCTTCTGTGCCCTGACCTTTGACCTCATCTCGATGATATTAAACAGAACTGGTTCAGTATACCTTCGGAATAACATGATAAAGTTTTATCGTAATTGAAGCATTTTTACGTAAGTTATGAGGCATAATGGCGATGGAAGTGATTCCGCTCCTGTGTCCTGACCTTTGACCCCATTTCGTCCATTTTCGATAGGGTTAGTCCCCAGGGTGTCCCCTACAACATTTAATCTCAGAAATAAAAACTTTAATTTTTATACGTTGCCCAAGAGCTTTTGTGGCCACTTAGCCATATTCCAATTATAGTCAAAGTTTTCGACAAAAGCTTACCCTACGATATTGTATCTTCCACAAAACCGTTAGACAGTCTAACAAGAATCAGACTTTTGATTTCATTGTGTCTACTTTCCCCATAGACCACCAGATAGTCCTAAGCTTAGTCTTTTTAACAGTTTTTATTCCATCGTGCTCATATTCAAAATGTTTAGACACCAAGTCAAGGTAGTATTACTGCGCTTTTACTTAGTCATTAAATATTAATACCTTGGCCAAGACCTAGGCCTTTTTTACGCTTTCCAACCGTAGGTTGAAGAAGCGTATATGCTCCAGCTTTGTCCGTCCGTCTGTCCGCACGATAACTGGCGTAAAAATGGTTCGATTTCGATGAAATTTTAGTATTTGTTAGGGGACCACCTGGGGACGAATCCTATTGAAAACGGAGCAAATGGAGTCAAAGCTCACGACGTAGGAGCGGGATCCATTCCATTGCACTTATACGTCATAACTTGCGTAAATATGGTTCAATTTCAATGAAATTTTACAATGTGGTAGGGGACCACCTGGAGACGAACCCTATTCAAAAAGGGTGAATTGGGGTCCAAGGTCAGGACATAGGATTGCGATACATTCCATTGCCCTTATCCCATATTATTAAGGTGGACGTCAAGTAATTTTGCTTCCTATACTTCCAATGGAAAAACTTTTGTACACATTTCCTTCACAATTAATGTGTTCCCAAGGATGAAAATTTGAACATCGATTAAAATAACTTCTTAAAATAACTTGGAATACTTAATATTTTCTAAAACATAACCATAATTATATTAAAAATCAATAACTTTTCCTTTGGTGGTGTTGAAACCAGAAAACGAATGGCGCGACCTGTACTTTGATGACGTCAGTAGACAAACAAATGTTGGCATGCATAATTATTGTTATGTTTTAGAAAATATTAGGTGTTCCAAGTTATAAAATGAAGCTATTTTAATCGATGTTCAAATTTTCATCCTTGGGAACGCATTAATTGGGAAGAAAAAAGATGGCGCGACCTGTATTTTCATGACGTCAGCAGTCAAACAAATGTGCGGATCCTATTAAAGTTTTATGACGTCACACTTTTGCTAGCAGATGGCCGCGATTTCCATCTGCCTCATTACGTCACGCGTTGTGTGCGTATGTTCGTCTGCACGATAACTCGCGTAAAAATCGTTCGATTTCGATGAAATGTTAGTATGTGGAAGGGAATCACCTGGGAAGGAAGCCTATTGAAAGTGAACGAAATGGGGTCAAAGGTGAGGGCATAGGACCGGGATCCATTCCACTGTTCTTATGCGTCATAACTAACGTAAAAAAGGTTCGATTTCGATTAAATATTAGTATGTGGTGGGGATCACCTGGGGACAAACCCTATTGAAAATTGGCGAAATAAGGGTCAAAGGTCAGGACATAGGAGCGGAATCACTTCCATCGCCATTATGCGTCATAACTTACGTAAAAATGTTTCGATTTCGATGAAATGTTAGTATGTTGTAGGGGCCTGCGCCTGGGGACGAATCCTATTGAAAATGGGCGAAATGGGATCAAAGATTAGGACACAGGAGCGGGATCTAGTCCATAGCCCTTATGCATCATAACTTACTTAAAATTGCTCGATTGCGACAAAACTTTATCATGTTATTTCGGAGGTATACTGAACCAGTTCTGTTGAATATAATCGAAATGGGATCAAAGGTCAGGGCGTAGGAGTGAGATTTATTCCACAGCCATTTTATGATTTCTAGTATGTTGGAAAGAGTATCATAATCAATGCATTGCATGATTTTACTAACTTGTTATTCCATCGTGTTCATATTCATAAGGTTTTAGACACCAAGTCATTAAAGCAATATTGCGATTTTGCTTAGGCAGTAAATATTAACAAATAGACCTCAGGCCTTTTTAACAGTTTTTATTACGTTGTGCTGGTATCATAAGGTTTCGATACCAAGTCAAGTTATTATTATTGCACTTTTACTTAGGCACTAAATATTAATTAATAGGCCTTTGGTCCAGGCCTTTCTGACGGATTTTGTTCAAGTGTGTGAAATATTTATTCTTAAGTAAAAGCGCAATATTACTAACTTAACTTGATGCAAAACTTATAAATATGAGAACGACGTAATAAAACTGCTGAAAAAGGCCTAAGCCTAGGCCACGGTACTAATATTTAATGCCTAAGTAAAAGCGTAATAATCCTAACTTGACTTAGTGTCTAGATCTTATAAATATGAACACAATGGAAGAAAAACTGTTAAAAAGGGCTAGACCAAGATATTAATATTTAACGCCTAAGTAAAGCGCAATAATACTAACTTGACTCGATATCTAAACCTTATGCATATGAGCACGACGGAAGAAAAACTGCTAAAAAAGCCTAGGCCTGTTTATTATTATTTGATGCTTAAGTAAAAGCGCAGCATTATTAGTTTGATTTATTATGAAGACGTTATGAATACATTGCGTCGTGCTCAGATTCATAAGATTTAGACGCAAAGACTAGCATTATTTCCCCTTTTACTAAGGCGTTAAATATTAATCCCTAGGCCTTTGAGCATGTCTGAAACCAAGAAACTGCAATTTGTATACGGCCCCTAAAGCGGGTGTCTTCACTAGCCCGTTTGGTCAGCTGTTTAGTGGTCAGTTGTCGTAAACTCCATTTCAATGAATTCGTTTCATTTTTTTCGAAAAAGTCGCCTTTCGGTAAATTGCTCGTTCCATAAATTTGTTTTCGATGAATTCGCATTCGACGAATTCCTTTTCAATGAATTCGCCTGCTCCCAACCTCTATGGTGCTACATGACGAAATGACGTTGGACTACTTTGCCTCCAATAAACGGAGGGAGAAGACAGTACCTTGCCTATCTTTAAAGATAGGACATCAAAGTTAGTCAAAAAGTTGTAGAGCGTGGAAAAAAATGGTATACATTGTGTTGTCTCGAAACAAAGGATGGAAAAGAAACTCCTCAAACGTCTACACAACCAGGCAGCTCTGAGATTTTCTCTGTATGCAGAAATTTGCATACATATCAACCTTCTCGTTCAGTATGATATTTATAGGTATGTGCGATGTACCTAATGTTGTCAGTCAGCATCTGGTGCTCCAAAGCAGTGGTTTCTCTGTAGCTGTGGTTTTGGGCGTAGATTGAACAAATTCATGTACGATTGCACTTTGCCAACGAAAATGCCGGTATTTAAGGCCAAAGAATTTAGTGAAACAGTTTTGATATAATGTGAAAGCTACCAGGCCGCTAGAGCATTGCAGCTGGTGTATTCACAGATGTTTCCTAATGCCGGAGATCCTGATCACAGGACAATCACTAATGCAGTTCGTCGATTGCGTGACAGCAGCGTATGTTGTCACTCATATACAGGCCGGTTGTGGGGGGACGATGGCATAAGTTCTTGAGCCTCCCTACTGCAGCTTTCGAGTAGGAGACGAGGAGAGTGGATTGAGTCACCAGCGACTGCTACAACTTTTGCGATGTCACCAAATGCTTCCTTATTTGTGTTAGTATCAGTAGGTACTATATCCAGGAGATAATGTGAAACGACTGGAATTTTGTACCTTCCTGTTGAGTACGTTAGAAAAAGAACCATAATTCTTGTCGAACATCTTATGAACAGACGACTCACATTCACACCAGATGGTAAGGGAAATAATGAGTACTGGACGAGGAACACACAACATCAATACAGGTTGTCCACCAACGTTTGGTATGGCTTGTGAGATAAACACCATATCGTGTAGTAAAGAGAAATAATGAGCACTACTGGCCATCTAAACATTCCGTACTGGATGAGGGACACACGTCATCAGCCAGGTTGTCCACCAAAGTTTGGAATGGCTTGTGAGATAAACACGTATTGATGCTGTTATTTAACCAATATCATATAAACGCTGAACGACATTTTAATGTCCTTAGAATGGATGTAGCAGGTTCATTGGACAATTCGCTATTTAAGGTGTTTAACAACATGTGGCTCAGAAAGACTTATCACCAGTGCATAAGAGTGTGCAATTTACAGAATATTAGAAGGACGTTTACACCAACACTAGGTAAGACACGGACGACCAATATGGACCTTAAGGTCAGCAGATTTAACTCCTAATAACGTTTTCTTTTGCGGTCATATGAATTCACACGTCTGTTGCAAATACTAGATCTTGAACAGCGGATCACAGTTGCATGTGTCAAAATCGATAACGATGTGTTGAATAGTATACAGAAGCAGCTGGGTGAACAAGTGCATGCGTGTATAATTATTGATGATAGACACTAAGAGTACAAGAACATGAAAGTTCAATCTTTTGTGTGTGTGTGTGTGTGTGTGTGTGTGTGTGTGTGTGTGTGTGTATTCATCATGAAGTCCGTTTCATTCATTGACATATGTGCCTGCCATCATTTTTATCCATTGACTGAACACAAAGAAGCAACATTCGAGAATTCAGACAACTGTCTGAATTCTCGGATGTTGCTTCTTGGTGTTCAGATTTTACTGTTGGGGTTTTTCTTCATGTTGTACCACATTGTAATTGACTTCGTTATCACATCTCTAAGCGAGGGGGAATTATTTTCCTTATCTACCCCCATTGAGAGCGCTACCTTATCTCCCCCTAGTAAGGGCGAAGGGGTCCAACTTTGTTTCATCATGTAACGTCATAGTGGTTTCCTATGCATCTGCAGAAAGATCTATCATCTGCAAATTTCTATCTTAGTTCTCGAGATATTACATTGGAGTTCAACAATAGTTCCTCAGATATATTGTAAAACTATTGCAGAATTGTTGTACTGTATCTCTATATACGAATCTGTCATGCAGCACCAATGCATATCTATATACGAATATGTTATTCAGTAACAATGTGAACTGTTTACGTCTTCATTTGATTTTAAATTATTTGTAGATTTGATACAACAAATGATAAATTTGCCAGCAGCAAATAATGAAGATTGAGAACTCATTCTGTCTCTAGTGAGTTGCTCAAATAATGGGGACTTATTTTATGGCATTTCTGGTGAGTTGCTTAAATAATGGGGACTTTCAGTTTACCACATCCATAGCGAATTGCTTAAATGATGAGATATGAGGACTTAATGCTTCTTCCGCAAAGTTGTTTAAATGATTGCGAGTGAGAATTCGCGGTATCTTTGGAGAGTTCCAGAAATGTTAGGAATTGATAGCGTCAGGTACATTTGGCGAGTTGCTTGAATTCTGTGAATTGAGAATTTGTGTTACCTCTGGTGAGTTTCTTAAATACTGAGGAATGGGAACTTGACCATATGTTTGAAAGATGAGGAATGGGGACTTGACCATATGTTTGAAAGATGAGGAATGGGGACTTGACCATATGTTTGAAAGATGAGGAATGGGGATTTGACCATATGTTTGAAAGATGAGGAATGGGACTTGACCATATGTTTGAAAGATGAGGAATGGGGACTTTTTTTTTGGATTGGAGGTTTAACGACCACCATGAGCAACTCAGTGGGCTATAAGCAGTCGCCCGTCCCTAATTTAGGGTCACTGGTTCTAGGGAAGGGAGAGAGCCAGTGCCGTAAGACCAACACAACATCCATGCTTCACGGGATTCGAACCCGGACCCCTTACGAACGAATGATCAGAGGCCATCGCTTAGACCACTGCGCCACCGGGGCGGCAAAATGGGGACTTAACCATATGTTTGAAAGATGAGGAATGGGGTAAGACAAACACAACATCCATGCTTCACCGGGATTCGAACCCGGACCCCTTACGAACGAATGATCAGAGGCCATCGCTTAGACCACTGCGCCACCGGGGCGGCAAAATGGGGACTTGACCATATGTTTGAAAGATGAGGAATGGGGACTTGACCATATGTTTGAAAGATGAGAAATGGGGATTTGACCATATGTTTGAAAGATGAGGAATGGGACTTGACCATATGTCTGAAAGATGAGGAATTGGGACTTGACCATATGTTTGAAAGATGAGGAACGGGGACTTGACCATATGTTTGAAAGATGAGGAATGGGGACTTGACCATATGTTTAAAAGATGAGGAATGGGGACTTGACACCTTGTTTAAAAGCTGTGAACCAAAAACTTGATGATTTGCTTAAATAATGAGGGATACGAACTTAACGACTTACTGATGAGGAATGACAACTTATTGTGCCACTCTTCTGCTGCTTGAATGCTGAAGTGTGAAATTTTATGAAATTTCGGAAACGTTGTTTAAACGATGGGGAATGGAAACTTATGGTACCAAACACAAGTTGTTTAAGGTAGGTCACCACCTTGAAATATGCAAAATTTTGAAAACAATATCGATTTCTTTTGCATGTAAGTAAACTTTGAACATTGTTCTAGCAGAAACGTCAAGCAGAATTCAATTACGTCAATAATTTTTCAAGTTGCTGTCTTAAAAGTGAACACATTAAGGAAAATTGAAACCAGAAGTGGTACCGGAAGTGAGTTAGCCTTTAAACCTACGTCAGTTTGGCTGTATAATCTATGCCTTTTTGTCAGTTCTCCAAATATTTGTAATTATTTTTACAATTTTAAATCTGGCAACACTTTCTGACAGCCCTTATCCGTAACTGTAGCGTCAATTGCGATGTTTGTTTAGTTTGCAAACAAAGCAATCACTGTTCATTAAACGTTTCTTTTGCAATATTTTCACAGCATTTGTGCTTCTTAATTTTATTTTCTTCCGTAAGTGTTTTAGTATCATTTATCTAGAGTTTTTATATTGTATTATGGCAAAATGTTGCTCTCAAAGGTGAAAAAAACGAAGTTTCCAGGATGACCGCTACACATCTGCTGAGCCTGTTTCAGAGCATAGTGTCAACAGTGGCGATCTACAAACACAGTTTGATGACGAAAAAGCTCCTAATTCACCCATTTTAGTTTGTTCCTCAAACTCCAAAAACAACAGAAGGATGTTCTGGGCACAGATTTATTGATATGGAAATTCTTAGGAGCATATGTGTGTCTATCCAATCCATTATAATTTGTCTCTAACCAATCCATTATAACCATCACATTGAATGATGGTTATAATGGATTGGTTAGAGTTTTGGACTTACTGGGTATTTCTCCAGGACAATACACTCTGAAAGGCTTTGGTCATTTGGATTGTCAGCGTTCGGTGAAAACACAAAATGCATCAACACCTGCTTCTAAATTGCAAAGAAAGAAAAATAGGGCCAGAAGAAAAAAAGAACAAGAAATCCACCTTGATACTGAATGTGAAACCTACAAAAGTGGGGGTTTTGAGGACCTTTGAAAATTATAGTTACTTTTTCAGAGCCACTGAGCTTTTCTTTTTGCGTTTTCTCAATATTGAAAATGTGATGTTTTCATCGTGATTCCAGCACTAATAACTTGAGAACTATTTATGTATGAAACTTCAAATTTTAGCAGCATATTTATCACTCATTTAGCTGTGCAATGAACTAAAATGAAGATCATGATTACTTTTATTTTTAGAGAAACATTTGTTCCTGATAAATACACTTTTTTAAAGATTTGAATACATCCTGTATATATAGAAGTATAACTTTGAATTCCATTTCACTAACTTCATTGTTTTAGTTTATTGCATTCACAACATTCTGATGAGCATTTTGGCACCATTCTTGATTAAATACACCCAGACGTTTAAGAGAGTTTAATGTTTACGTAAAATGAATAAATTTAATTTTATTAATTTTATTAAATTTAAAGCTAATTAATGCGATTAATTAATTATTGTCTCTTACTTTGTTCTTCCTAATAATTTTTAGTTATACGTGTTGCACATAATCTGAAAATATTAAATTAATTAAATAAAAAATAAAGAAAAAATGAGTTAAGGTGGTGACCTACCTCAAACGATGAGGAATGACAACTTATTGTGCCACTCTCCAGCTGCTGGAATGCTGAAGTGTGAAATTTTATGAAATCTCGGAAAAGTTGACTAAACGATGGGGAATGGAAACTTATGGCACCAAACACAAGGTGCTTAAATGATGACGAATGAGAACTTATGGCACCTCTGAAGAGTTGCTTAAATTCCGAGGAATTAGATCTTCGAAACATACTTCTTACATTTCTCTATTAACTTGGAAGATGTAAGTTTTGGATACACACAAACTTTTCTTGCCGATTGAAAGATGCCACTTTCAGAATGTCCAATATGGTACAGCTACAGGTAGTGCTACGATCTAAGAAGTTCACATTGATCTATGAAAAATACACAACGAGCTACTCAATGTTTTTTTAAAATCAGTGCTAATAACAACCATTTATTTCTTCCTTTGCAAAATGTACTGGTAGTGTTTCCAAAATTAAAAAAAACTTTGCATATTTTTTTCTTTTTCTCATTCGCATCTATATTCAATTTTGCCTTCACACCGTTGGATGATTCAGTGAAGGGTTCGGCGAAAAGTTTTTTTTTATCGATTTAGACATTTTACAAAACACTTTTAATTGAAAATAAGTGCCATTTCAATTTAATGCGAATATTTCCTGGTCTCAAATAATTGATCTGCATGATAATTATCGGTCAAAACCTAAAATGATAGGATGACTTTATGTTTTCCATGCATCAGTAACTACCGCAGGTTTACTTATTTACCCAAACAACTGAAGTAAATGTTGGTTCCCGCAGTGCTCTTCGCTGCATAAAAGCAAGCTATTGCCTTTTCTGCGCTCTTAAGTATCTATGCATTTCAAGTTCCATATGCGAGAATCAAGCAAGAAATAAAATAATTTCATTCTTGCCCGTTTTAATTAATGTAAAGAGATCTTCATTAGTAAGTATGAGATGCAATGGTGAAAACACATTCCTAATACGAGTCCTGTTGGTGTTTTTGTTTTTTGTTGTGGGCAAAAATGAGATAACTAAGCAATTATTCTCATATGTGACGACGATTTCTGCTATAGACTTCTAAATAAAATTTCATTTATTTACTTGATTAATAACTCTTTAATAAGCTCCAAATTAGTTGCTTTCCGCGGAAGATGCATTCACGTTTTCCGCCTAATTTAAGTATGTCGTCTGTTACTGAAAAATTTCCGAAGGGTTTGCGTCTAACTAATCGCTGTGCCTAATTGCCCGGCACTTAATTGTTTTGTGAGTCTAATTACTGAACTACCAAAATCTTAGGCTCTCAACAGCGTACCTTTCTAAGTTGTCCATTTTTTAAAGAAAAAGTTCAACTTTATGGCAGCATCGTTCATATAATTGTTCATGATGCACATTATAGTATCTTTTCGCCATTAGTCAAGATCAGCCAGCAAGGGGTGCGTGCTCTAAATCTTCGTGCTAATGCATAATCAATAGTGTAAACGAAACGACTCCTTCTCTTTTTAATGTAAAAAGGTAATTTTATTTCAATTCTTCTAATGAGCGGCACTATACGCTAAAGTTTGAGGGGCTGAAAGGAATACGCCACAAGTATCCTTTCAACTTGTCTGCAGTCTTTGTATGTCTAACTAAAAAAGACATACAAAGACTGCAGACAACTCAAAGCAACATGGAGAGATGCATGCTTGGTGTAACCAGGAAAGATAAGAAGAGTAACTTATGGATAAGTAAAATGACAGGAGTGAACGACATCATGACCAGAGTGAAATCACTGAAATGACAATGGGCTGGACATGTTACCAGAAGAACGGATCACCGATGGACAACCGAAATTTTAGACTGGATTCCGAGGGACAGGAAAAGACCCAGAAGAAGACCCAATGGGAGACGGATGGATGAAATTCGAAAGTTTTCTGGAGTGACATGTAGGAGACAGGCTCAAGACAGACAGTTGTGGAAGAAACTTGGGGAGACCTTCATCCAGCAGTGGATTGATAATGGTTGAGAATGATGATGATAATGATCCTTTCAAGATGTTCTACGATACGTGCATATCAATCAAGACCGAGCATTGTCCGTGAATAACAAAAAATACGAACTTGTCTTCTAAACAGATACACAACTGTGATTATTTCAACGTACAGTTCGGTGTTGTGGAAACGTGATTTTCTTTTAGAGAAGGGTGTCTGGTAGGAGTCTGTAGACCTGCATCGTAACAAAGGAATACAAGTCTTCGTTTGTACATTGCCATCACAATCAAGGAATGCAAGTCTATTGCAAATTGGCGTCGTAGGAGCGGAATGCAAGTCTGTTGTAGACTGGCGTCGTAGTAATAGGATACGAGTCGTTATATATATATATATGCGTCGTGGCAACGAAATGCAAGTCTTCGTTTGTACATCGGCATCGTAATCAAGGAATGAACGTCTATTGAAACCGGCGTCGTAGAAGCGGAATGCAAGTCTCTGATATAAAATGGCGTCGCAGCAACGCGATATAAGTCGTCTTATGTAGGTAGACGGGATGTAAGGTCAGGTGATGGGTAACATCACAGCATCTCCTTGACAAATGTCAAACCCGCCTTCTCGTGGTGCATCCTGTTCCCACTAAAGGGGCTCTGACGACCGCCAATAGCGGTATAACTATACCATCGCGATTAGAGAAAATGCTATCCCACACTCACCAACCCGCTTGGCCAGCGTGGTGAGTTATGGCCAAACCTCTCCAAAATGATTCCACAACTTAAATCTTGGCCTTCAGTCTCCGGCAGCTGGAATGTACCTGGCCAAGACAGCGGCCAGTGCGACATGAAGGCAGAGGGTGCTAAGAATCCCCGGAGGACCAGACTAGGCTGCCATCTGATGCTGACCTTGGCTACGTATAATGGACGCTCCCTATCTTCTGATTCAAGGCTTCTTGAATTGGAAGAGGAACTACAAAGGATCAAGTGGGACATCGTTGGGCTAAGTTAGGTAAGGAGAAAAGGAGAAGATCTCATTGAACTGAAAAGTGTGACATCTCTTATACTATCGTGGGACAGATACTGGCAGAACTAGTGGTGTTGGATTTATAATAAACAAGAAACTGAAGGATAAAGTTGTAGAAGTTGAAAGTTCCTCTGACAGAGCTGCACGACTCGTTATCTAACTCTCGAAAAGATACCAGGCTCAGATTATTAAAACTTATGCACCCACCACAAGTCATCCTGAAGAAGAAATTGAAGAATTTTATGAGGAAATTTGTCATCTAAATAATAAAGGTAAGCAGCACTTGAAAATAATCATGGGAGATTTCAATGCAAAAATAGGGCAACGGCAACAGAATGAAACTTCAGTAGGAAAATTCGGTCACGGCAACAGAAACCAGCGTGGAAATACTCTCGTTGAGTTTGCAGAGGCAGAAGGGTTTTTCATCTTGAACTCCTTCTTCAAGAAAAAGCCACACAGGAAATGGACATGGAGACATCCAAATGGGACGACAAGTGAAATTGATTTTATTATGTGTAACAAAAATTCGTCATAGAAGACTGCAGTGTACTAACCAAGTTCAACACAGGTAACGACCATAGATTGGTGAGATGTAAGATGCACTTCAACACTAAACTTGAACGTGGCAAGCTCATAAGACAAACAAAATCTATTGACATAACCAACCTTAAAAAACACCATAATACCTTCAAGTTGGAACTGAAGAACAGGTTCTCTGCTTTTGAAGGCCTAACATCGGAAGAAGTGGATATTTCTGAAGTTAACAGAAAAGTAACCAAAGCTCTTATGGAAACAGCAACAAAATTAGCTGGGTCTAAGAACAAGTTGCATGTGAACAAATTATTAGGAAAAACCAAAATGTTGATGCAAAAAAGGAGAGAGATGAGGACAACTAAAGAAGATGTGACTTCCAAAGTGGAATATATAGAGCTATGCAAGACAGTACGAAAAAGTATCACTGAAGACGTAAGGAAATTCAACTGTGAACTAGTGAGGAAAGCAATTGAAACCAACCAAAGCCTAAAGATAGCAAAGGGACATCTCAGTAAGGGAAGAAAACAGATTATGGCACTGAGAAAAGAAGATGGTTCTGTAACAAGAAATAGAGGCGGAATTTTGACAAGAGTGAAAGATTTCTACTCCAAATTATATGAAAGTGATGATACATGCACTCCAGACATCATGAAAGGTACCAGTACAAGAGTTCCTCCAGTCCTTCCAGCAGAAGTTGCACATGCAATCAAGAACATGAAGAGGGGGAAAGCTCCAGGAGAAGATGGAATTACTGTAGACATCATACAAGAAGCAAATGGAGAAATCGAAACAGTACTCGCCCAAATTTTTACTCGATACCTTAATGAAGGGAAGATTCCTGAGGATTAGAACACCGCTACAATGATCCTGCTACATAAAAAAGGTGACATTGAGGATCTCGGGAACTACAGACCTAACAGTGGTTTATAAAATCTTCACTAAAGTTCTTTCACACCGCTTGAAGGTAACACTGGACAAGGCTCAACCGAGAGAACAAGCTGGATTCAGGAGTGGCTACAGCACAATAGATCATATCCACGTACTGAGAGAACTAATTGAAAGAGCGAGGGAATATGAACTTCCATTGTGCATGGCTTCTATCGATTATGAAAAAGCCTTTGATTCGGTGAAACCATCAGCAGTTACAGTGGCTCTGAAATCCTACGGTATTGAAGATGCATACATTAATATTATTAATAACATCTATGAAAATGCAAGTGCAAAGATTCGGCTGTTTGAAAATACAACACACGTAAAAATTGGAAAAGGAGTGAGACAAGGTGACACCATATCTCCGAAGCTCTTTAATGCCACATTGGAGGGTGTCTTTCAGTCACTGAGCTGGGAAAACAAGGGGATAAAGATTAATGAAGATTATCTAACCCACCTTCGTTTTGCTGATGACGTAGACATTTTTGCAAATACCCCATCAGAGCTGCAGAGTATGATCTAGGAACTTGCTGACAAGAGTTAAGAAGTGGGATTGAAAATGAACTTTCAGAAGACAAAAGTGATGTTTAATGCTTTTACAAGAAATGAAGATTTATCGATTGATGGAGAAAAGCTGGAGATAACAGGCACGTACGTTTATCTTGGACAGCAGATATCAAGTGAGGGTCACATTGATGAAGAAATTAATCGGCGTACAAAACTTGCCTTTAGAGCTTTTGGAAGAAACAGCATAATTTTCAACAGCAATATGCCATTATGTCTTAAAAGAAAAGTGTTTGATCAATGCATCCTTCCAGTGCTTACGTATGGTGCAGAGACGTGGACCTTAACTAAAAGAGACATACAAAGGCTGCAGACAACTCAAAGCAGCATGGAGAGTTTCATGCTTGGTGTAACCAGGAGAGATAAGAAGAGGTACTCGTGGATCCGAAAAATGACATGAGTGGACGACATCATGATCAGAGTTAAATCCCTGAAATGGCAATGGGCTGGACATACTGCCAGAAGGACAGATCATCGATGGACAGCCGAAATTTTAGTTTGGATTTCAAGGCACAGAAGAAGACCACATGGGAGATGGGTGGATGAAATTCGAAAGTATGCAGGGGTGACATGGAGGAGACTGGCACAAGACAGACCGTTGTGGAGGAAACTTGGGGAGACCTTCGTCCAGCAGTGGATTGATAATGGTTGACAATGATGATGATGATGATGATGATGTAGGTAGACATGCGTCGCGGCGACGGAATGCAGATGTGAGTATTTTGACTGCCGTTGGGGAAAAGGAATACAAGTCGTCCTTTTTTAGATTGGTGTTGTGTCAACAAAATACCGATATGCGTTTGTAGGACGAGGTCGTGGAAATGGAATGCCAACGTCCTTTTGCTAACCAAAGGCATTAGCCGGCTTGTGGCCATCGGCGCACGCAGAACTACTTGAATGACTTAGAGCTGTCTAAGCTCCAAATTACTCACAATGAATGTCAGAAACGGTTCCATTGCGTTATATTTACTTCTTAAGACAAAGAGAAACATAATGCTGCGGTGTATTTAATGATAATTTAATTAAAAATAATTGAATTAATAATAAATGTGATATTTAATAATGATAAATGCTTTTTTTCCCGTTCGACCTAATCTTCTCTTAGTTTTTCCGAATCGGTCGACAGCTTTTCTCATAAAACTGCATTTCTGTATACCCAGTTTTGATGGACACTCGTTATACACTGAAGAGCAATTGAATTAGAGACAGCTGGCGTTATGCAAATACGGAGCTGTGGGCGGCCCGGTAAACGGAAACGACATGACGTATGCAGCGATCCGCCAATATAAGGAGTGGTGCGACGGGAATCAGTAAGAGTCGGACGCAGTTTGGGTAAGACGAAGGATCTAAGCGCATTTGATCCTGGGGAAAATGTCGGGGCCCGACGAATGGGTCATTCCATCTCGGAAGTCGTGCAGGCACTGGGATTTTCACGAACAGCTGTGTCAGGGGTGCACCGTGAGTACATCGAATCCGGTAAAACCATCCCTGCAAGGGCCAACTGCCGTGGACAACAGCGTGTGGATGAGCGGGGTCATCGTCGGCTAGCTCACATTGTAACAGCGGATAGACGGGCCATAGTGCAAGAAATCACTTGGCAATTTAACGCTGGTGCACAAAAACGTGTAATCAGCCACACCATCCAGAACCATCTCCTCGCTATGGGGTACAGAAGCCATTGTCCCACGAGGGTACCGCTGCTGACCGCACATCACAAGGTGCAAAGATTAGCATGGGCGCAGGAACATCGCCACTGGGACCTAGACATGTGGAAAAATGTTGCCTGGACTGATGAGTCGAAATTGACGTTGGTACATGCGGATGGCAGGATACGAGTACGAGGCAAACACATGAAGCGATGGATCCTTCTTGCCAGCAGGGTACTCTTCAAACTGGTGGCGGTGGCATTCTCGTCTGGGGACTGTTTTCGTGGACTGAAATGTGATCCCTGGTACGTGTGACATCGTCCCTCACAGGTCAACGTTACCGGGATATCCTGTACGACCATTTGCTCCCGTTTGTGCGTCTTCAACATCCCACTGGGGACCTCATCCTGCAACAAGACAATGCACAGTGCCATCACTCCTGAATTGTATCCGAATGGTTGGATGAGCACTCCACCGATGTAACCTCGCTTCCTTGGCCAGCTAGGTCACCTGACCTCAATCCCATCGAGCACATCTGGGATGCAATCGAAAGAGAGATGTTCGAGGCCCTGACCCCCTCCATCAAATCTTCGTGAACTCTGGGAGCTTGTTCAGGGGTCGTGGATCCGTATGGCTTTCCAATGCTTCCGGTGTCTTGTCGAGTCCATGCCGAGATGAAACGCCGCCGTCATTAGGGCGAAAGGTGGTGCTATACGTTACTAGACAGGTATCTCTAATTCAATTGCTCTTCAGTGTACATAGACCATCTAGCCACTCCTCAGTCATGGTTGATCTCACCCAAGATGCTGGGTACTTACTGGAAGATCTTTAAGTGATACCTGCTAGTGCGGGAGTGTGGCTGTGCTTTGTAGTGCCCTTGAAACATCCGGGTAAAATTTCTCTGTTTCTTGCATACTCTCTAAAAGGAGAATCTTTTATGCTTCCGCTTCCAACTTGTCTTTCCAAAAGCGATGTCACGACCTTGATTCATCGTTTCTGTTGTTAAGATGCACGCTCGTACTTTGCTGAAATGTCTTTGATTGACAAATGAAATTTCGCCTCATCAAGTTTGCTAATATCTTTGAAAAGCAATTAACCCTTTAAGCTGCCGATGTACCTTAACCAAATGGTGTCCCAAATTCTCTGTGTTCCCCTAACAGAAATGTTCACATAGCTGTCGGGATTTTTGAAAGCTAAGGCGAAACAACTCTGTCATCTTCTTATCTGAGCAGTACCGACCATATACCTGTCACTAGTGATAAGCGCTTCCTTCCAGCTCTTAATTTTCTACTCCAATGACTCAAGGCATTATGGGAAATGCTAGTACTCTCCGACAAGAATGTTGTGCCACTGAATAGAAACAAATTATTCAAACATCGCGCTCTCTCTCTCCTCTCTTAAGTTCGTCGCCATTATTGTAGCCCTTTTGTTAAGTAATCAATCCGAAAGGATTTGTCCCAGTAGTCCCCTCTAAATGAGCTCCTATATATAACAACGCTAAGGGAAAAGCAACGGTTTTTGATGAGCTTGTTCACTTGTTCCATCAGCGTAAGGCCTACTTCTTAGACAGCGGATATATTAGTTCTAACTGAGTTCATCAAAGGCCGTGTAGAAAATACAAGGCCATGAATCAGGGAGATGAGTTCCGTCTTTTAGTGACGTCACAAGGACGCCAAGGCTTCTGATTGGTTGCTAGAGCTGTCGTGTATGACGTCGCGTAAGATACGACGTATCAGTCCGTGTAACATGCGAGTAACGTCACAAACGCAAGGAACTCCTCTCTCTCTAATGCCACGGACTTCTACTTTCTAGACGGCCTTGGTTTAGCCCATGTCGTTCACCCTGAGTTAATTCGCTCCCCCCGGTTAAAGGGTTAAAAGGGGAAAATGAAGGTTTAAACTCTTTGGAGGACCTACATTCCACAGAAGTTTTCAAAGAATCCAAATGCCCAGTGCAGATAGATAGATGATAATATTCTTCTGTCGAATTTTCTGGCAACATCGTGGATCGAATGTACATGATGGTGGATTAGATTTTAGCCGTAGCTAGCAAGGCTGAAAGCGCAGCCAACAGTTAAAAAAAATCGAATTCGTCATTTCTCTTTTCTGCCTAAATTTTTTAATTTTAATTTGGTGAGGATTCCAATTTTCCGGGAGAAGGGGTTACTTGACCCTCGTTGCGGGCGCCCATGCTTGTCGCACACCACTCGAGGAATTTAGAGATAATCAAATGTGTATACTTTCATACAAGGACAGTACATTGCCACCTTTTTCAGTTGTTGTGCGACCAAAAAAGGTGGCAATGTTATATTCAACAGTTTGGCAAGTTTATATTCAACAGGCTGATCTTGAACTGGATCATGTATCACGAAAGTTCCCATAAACGACCTTCACAGACTTGGAGTTCGATATTTGTAATTACGCTCTGCTGTCGAATAGAACAACCATGTTGCGTTCCCTGTGCATCCCATAGAGCATTGCGAAATGTTTTCCAAAATGTCAGAATACATTGCGAGTGATCCTCGACAATTGCAAATTATCGTAAAAAACGAGAAAGAAACGCAACCATATGCAGCATATTCGGAATAGTGTTTTGTGAGAATAAGGGAATGGTGCAAGCAAAGCATTTTTACGAAACCTTTTCATTAAAATAAAGAAGAGATAACCGCCGAAATTACCTGCGTTTTTTTCCTGGTGTCATTCGACTCTGCCAAAAATCTTGATCTTTGCCACTTCCGGAAATGTCTCCGTAATCACAATCCATCCCTGGTAAATTCAGCATGCAAGATCGTTTCCTGTTGTAAGAAAACCTGTATTATTGAACGAAAGAGATAATCACTCTTCAATATGCAGCAATGAATAGCAAAAACAAGAAATATTGTCAAAGAATACGAAGAAAACACTTGTGGTGTAGGATATATTTAACTGTAGAAAATTATTTGTTATAATGCAGCATGTATTGTGGGTATGGTTTGACAAAGCAGGAACACCAACTCGTCTGCTGTGAATACCACTGCATGTCGGAATACATACATCAGAATAAGTATGTGATACCTTACAAATGTCATTCATTGTCCGCTTTTTTTGTCTAAAATGAGATATATGATGAAAGTAATAATAGCAATCCGTTTTAGGGAACACACCCTTATCTGGATCAAGACGCTTGTGTACTTCAGTGATCTTAGGGGCTAAGCTACTAGAAGTAGCAGGTCTTCCTTTTTTTTTGATTGGAGGTTTAACGACCACCGTGAGCAACTCAATGGGCTATAAGCAGTCACCCGTCCCTAATTTAGGGTCACTGGTTCCAATGAAGGAGAGAGCCAGTGCCGTAAGACTAACACAACATCCATGTCTCACCGGGATTCGAACCTGGGCCACTTTCGGACAAATGATCAGATGCCATCGCTTAGACCACTGCGCCACCGGGCCGGCAGGTCTTCCTTGAGAAGCACGAAAAGTGTGCCTCGCGTGCGCTTATTTTAAAACATGCTAAACACAAGAACACACTGCCGCCCGGGTGGCGAGTGGTCTAAACGATGACCTCTGATTATTCGTCCGAAAGGGGTACGGGTTTGAACCCCGATGAGGCGTGGGTGTTGTGTTTGTCTCACGGCGCTGGCTCTCTACCTTCCCTGGAACCAGTGACCCTAAATTAGGGACGAACGACTGTTAATAGCCCCCCTGAGTTGCTCATGATGGTCGTTAAAATTCCAATAAAAAAAAGAGCACTTTTACTGGATTGGCTATCGCCCGAGTCAACAAGATCTATGTCGGATGTATAGCCAGGGCCGGTTCTATGTGTAGGCCAGGTAGGCAGCTGCCTTGGGCGCCACAAAAAGGAAGGGGCGCCAAATTAGCCCATTCATTTGTAAATTTATATACATATACAATGTATTGTAAGGGATGATACATGTACTCCAGACATCATGAAATGTACCAGTACCAGAGTTCTTCCGGTCCTCCCAGAAGAAGTTCACATGCAATCAAGAACATGAAGCGGGGAAAAGCTCCAGGAGGAGATGGAATTACTGTAGACATCATACAAGAAGCAAGTGGAGAAATCGAAACAGTACTCGCCCAAATTTCACCCGATGCCTTAACGAAGGGTATATTCCTTAGGATTGGAACAACGCTACAATGATCTTGCTACATAAAAAAGGTGACATTGAGGATCTCAGGAACTTCAGACCTATCAGCCTCCTATTAGTGGTTTATAAAATCTTCACTAAAGTTTTTTCACACCGCTTGAAGGTGACACTGGACATGGCTCAACCGAGAGAACAAGCTGGATTCAAGAGTGGCTACAGTACAACAGATCATATCCACGTACTGAAAGAACTAATTGAAAGAGCGAGGGAATATGAACTTCCATTGCGCATGGCTTTTATCGATTATGAAAAGGCCTTTGATTCGGTGAAGCCATCTGCAATTACAATGGCCCTGAAATCCTACAGTGTTGAAGATGCGTACATTAATATTATTAATAACATCTATAAAAATGCAAGTGCAAAGATTCGGCTGTTTGAAAATACAACACACATAAAAATTGGAAAAGGAGTGAGACAAGGTGACACCATATCTCCGAAGCTCTTTAATGCCTTATTGGAAAATGTCTTTCAATCACTGAACTGGGAAAACAAAGGGATAAAGAATAATGGAGATTATCTAACCTACCTTCGTTTTGCTGATGACGTAGTCATTTTTGCAACTACCCCATCAGAGCTGCAGAGTATGATCCAGGAACTTGCTGACAAGAGTAAAGAAGTGGGATTAAAAATGAACTTTCAGAAGACAAAAGTGATGTTCAATGCTTTTACAAGAAATGAAGATTTATCGATTGATGGAGAAAAGCTGGAGATAACAGACACGTACGTTTATCTTGGACAGCAGATATCAAGTGAGGGGTCACATTGATGAAGAAATTAATCGGCGTACAAAACTTGCTTCGAGAGCTTTTAAAAGAAACAGCATAATTTTCAAGAGCAATATGCCATTATGTCTTAAAAGAAAAGTGTTTGATCAATGCATCCTTCCAGTGCTTACGTATGGTGCAGAGACGTGGACCTTAACTAAAACAGACATACAAAGACTGCAGACAATTGAAAGAAATATGGAGAGGTGCATGCTTGGTGTAACCAGGAGAGATAAGAAGAGGAACTCGTGGATCCGAAAAATGACAAGAGTGGACGACATCATGATCAGAGTTAAATCCCTGAAATGGCAATGGGCTCGACATACTGCCAGAAGGACAGACCATCGATGGACAGCCGAAATTTTAGATTGGATTCCAAGGGACAGGAAAAGATCCAGAAGAAGACCACATGGGAGATGGGTGGATGAAATTCGAAAGTATGCGGGAGTGACATGGAGGAGACTGGCACAAGACAGACCGTTGTGGAGGAAACTTGGGGAGACCTTCGTCCAGCAGTGGATTGATAATGGTTGACAATGATGATGATGATGATGATGATACAATGTATACAGTGTATTTCAGAACTAATGGAACAAACTTTAAAGGGTGATAGAACACACCGAAACAAGCAGTTTTGGTCATAGAACGCATCGTCGCAAGTTACGCAGTTAGGCGCTGGAGGACGCTTTCCGTTTCTCCACACACGCAGTCTTTCGCAACGCAAAGACAGGAATGACACAACAAATCAAAACAAACCTTTACTGCAGACAAAATAGAAAACAAAACGTGACGTTACAAAATTACAACAAATTTGCAAACATTAATAAGTAAATACTGAAATTAATTACATTTACAAAAAGCTGCTCAAAAGGGCGACAGCTGCTCCTGATACACGTTTCGCATCGTCGACGTAAAGATGCCCGTATGTTGTGGAAAATACCAGGAATTTCCCGAACAGCTGTAGTAGCGACTAGTTCCCCATTGGAATCAATGGCAGTGTCGTACATTACGGACTTAAGATGTTCCCATAAAAAGAAATCCAGAGGGAACAGACTTGGTTATCGTGGAGCCAAGCAATGGGCCTGGAAATGTGGCGTTCAAGTAATCACGCACCTGAGTGATGAAATGAGCTGGCGCTCCATCATGCTGGAATCACATTTTACGGTGGACAGCTGCTGGTACATGCTGGATCAATTCAGGCAAGACTTGTTGAAGGAAAATAAAGTACGTCCTCCTATCCAGACGTTCCGGTAAAAGATATGGGTCTTTGCGTTGCGAAAGACGGCGTGTGTGAGGAAACGGAAAGCGCCCTGCAGCGCGTAGCCGCGTAACTTGCGACTATGCATTCTAGGACGAAAAGTGCTTGTTTCGGTGTATTCTATCACCATTTAAAGTTTGTTCCATTAGTTTTGAAACACCCTGTGTATAACAATAAGGCTTGAGTGGCAACTTTCGGAAATCTTAGATTTCCTCGCTCCGCTGCATCATTTCCTTTCCCACCTGTGGCAAATTTGTCCTAAGCCCCCAGCAAAAGGTTAACAAAGCACTGGGGGATTTTTAACCACTTCCTGGAAGGGACTCTGGGTTTTTGTTTGACTGCAATCCCCATATGCAAATCAAATTGTTTGCTATCTTTTATTTACTCCTTCTCCTTCCCAGACGAACTTTTCATGTAAATAACGCAGATAAATATGCATGATTCCGTAATTTTGTGAGTAAAACTATTATTATTATTATTATTATTAATTATTATCATTATTATATTGGACTATTTATTTGTTGCGTAGCATATAATAGTGAGTTAGTGACATCTACTGAGCGTACGAAGTTAAGTTTAGAGTTATTTCTTACTGTGTTTGGGTGCTTCTTACTGAAAAATAAACAAAACAAAGGGAGGAGAGGGGGCGAAACGTAGCACATACCTATATTCGTACTTGCGCTAAGACCGGCCCTGGCAATAGCTTTTGGATATTAGGCGATAATTGGGTCGTTAGCAATCACCAGCCTCCGCTGGCAAGCCAAGGAAAGCGACTGCAGTGTTGCTACTGAAAGGACATGGGCTTTGTTAAAAACAAGGATATATTTTGATTCAAATACAACTCAGAAGATTCCGAAGAGGAATATTTTAAATTTAGAAAGAAAAATTACCGGAGTCCATCTTCCGCTCCAAAATGTTGGATTGCTAAAATTCCTTTTGTGTCCCATAGAGGAAAATATAGGCCTACGATTTCAGAAATCTATTCGCCCATTCGTCAGTTTGTTCGTCTGATCGCTGGCAAAAGTTTTACCTCATCCTCCAAATTTGTTCTTCCCTTTATTATTCTGTTTGTCGTTTCTCCAAACCGACAGACAAAGCGATTTGGGGAAGGACGAATCTTGATACTCCACACTTTCGTTGTTATGTCATCCGTATAACGAATTAATTCACTCTAATTGGAAGCGAAGGCGTTTCAATGTACGGGCGGACAGAAAACCTGACAAATGGACTGACGTACGGAGAGATGTTTGAAATCATATGCGCATGCTTTCATGGCAGAGAAACAATAAAACAAATCCCACATGTTAAAGTTGAACTGTCGTTTTTGCATGGGTTCAGACAGATAGATGAAGGAAATAAGGGATAAATAATCGCAAGCCCGTCGCTATCATCCACAGAACGAATTTTTTCAGTTTGGTAGTTGGAAACGGATATATCATTTCTGAGGAGGGACGGAGCTGGATGTGATTTGCGCCGTCGTTGCTAAGAGGTCAGTCTGCTCGAGCCTGGATAATCTACGTCTACCCCGGTCATCAATGGCGTGTGGTAGGCCACCGCTTGTACTCTGGACGCTGGTACGTCCGCCAAAGGTATACTCGCGGTATACTCTTGATACGGTTGCCCTCGGGATCACTAGGGTTGTTCCTACTTCGACGATGGAATGACCTATCTGTCTTGCACCGGCAATGCGTCCACGATCAAAGTCGCTCAGATCACCACGTTCACCCATGTTCGTCCATTGCGATACACCATTCGGAAGCCCTACTGTCCGCCTATTTATCGCTTGCATTTTGGTTTGGGTCTGTTCCAATCTGTGTGGGGGATGCCCACGTCAACTACCCATCACCCCCATCTCTAATGTTTTGTTTACTGAGTGTATTTTAATGGTATAAGATTACATTGATACTACATAAATGATTTTAAAAGATCTTGCTGGATTTCTCTCAGCATTTTCATCCGGAGAGTGATATTTTGCCGTAATTCCACATCACGGAATTTTTTCCCCCTACGCAGGCTCCGTTGAGAAAGGTTCTGATGTTTTTTCAGAGCAGTGAAGTGTTCACTTCTGCCTCATCTTTTTGTGAGTTAAACCACCATCCAAAGCTGTGAATATTTAATTTAGTGTCACTTAATCCATAGAAAAGTGAGAACAACCATATTTTTGCTTGGATCCGAACCTAGGAAATAGCTGAACGAATCATTGTTTTAGTTGGCGATAAAATGAGTATTCAAGTAGGAAAATTTCTTGATGGTTAATAAATATCTTTTTCCTTCTTACAGTTGAGAAGCTAGATTTCTTTTCAAGTTTTTTACGATGTGCGTTATCATTTGGTTATATTATATGCAGTGTACATACGTGTAACATTTTTGAGCCAACATCCGCAACCAAAATTGAAGCGCCTAAAAAAGATGTAACGCTGTTCCTGTTATTATAATACTTTTCTTCATTTTGCTCGCCCTGCCAACATGAAGTACGAAATGCTGTTATTTGAAGTTCCGTCACGTCATCCTTCCAACGAATGATAGCCTCGTGTTCCACGATTTACATTTTCGATTGGCTTCAATCTATGGCATTCCAGAGCAACATATTTAAATTTTGTAGAATTGCAACAGCTTTTAGCTCCGTCCTCCTGCGGACGTGCCCAAGTACGTATTCTCAGCATAAATATTTTTAATCTATGCCCTAAGAACGCTAAGCCGAAGGGCGAGGGAACGTCAGAAATTCAAGAAAACGGTGTTTCGATACAAATGTGCTGAGGTATGTGATGTACACTGAATTGCCAGAAAAACTGGTACTGACGAGCTTATGCAATATACATAGCAACGTCACCTTTGCGCCTACTCGGTTGCGTCAGCCAGTGCGTATGTAAAGCGAAAGACATCCTTGCCAGCTGTCAGAGCTGTTTTCGGCATTAGAATGACAAGTAATAACGATTTAAGCGATTTTCAACGCGGTGTCATAGTTGGTGCTCGTGAGATGGGCCATAATATTTCGAAGGTAGAAACGAAGTTCGGATTTTCACGGACGATCATTGCAAGGTTGTACCGTGACTACAAGAATTCCGGCAAAACCTCCAACCTACGATACCAGTGTGGCCGTAAAAAGACATTGGGGGAACATGACCATCGTTGGCTGTCAAGAATCGTTTCACGCGATAGGCGTGCAACACTCTAGCAGGTATCATTGGAATTCAATGCTGGAGCCTCAACAAGCATCGGCGTCCGGACTGTGCAACGTACCCTGCACGATATGGGTTTTGGGATCCGACGCCCAACTCGAGTCCCCTTGATGGGTGCACGACATAGAGCTATGCGCCTCGCTTGGGCACTGCAACACCGCCACTGGACACTTGATGACTGGAAACAAGTAGGCTGGTCTGACGAGTCGCGTTTCCAACTGTATCGGGCAGATGGAAGGATTCGTGTGTGGCACAAACCCCATGAAGCCATGGATCCCACCTGTCAACAGGGAATTGTACCGACTGGTGAGGGGTCCGTAATGGTATGGAGTGTATTTAGCTGGACTTCACTGGGACCCCTGGTCCGTTTGCAAACGTCTGTGACCGGCCAACGCTATGTGCGCATCCTTTCTGACGAGGTACACCCGTTCATGTCCTGAATTCATGCTGATGGGTTGGGCCTGTTCCAACAGCACAATGCACCTCCTCACAAGTGTTAGGACGCTACACTATGGTTAGAGGAGCATTCATCTTAGTTTGGGGTGTTGGCATTCCCACCCAAGTCCCTAGATCTGAACGTGATAGAACACATTTGGGATGCCATACAACGCGCTGTCGAACACAGGAATCCCAGACCTCGAAATACACCCGAATTGTGGAACGCTCTGCAGGAAGTATGGTGTACATTGCCTACAGCATATTTCCAGAAGCTAGTGGAGTCCATGCCCCGTCGTATTTCTGTAGTCATGCGCTCCCTGGGAGACCTAACACGTATTAGACTGGTGTACCAGTTTTTCTGACACTTCAGTGTACATAGGAAATGACATAAAATCGACATTCTCCAGAAAAGCGAAAATGTGTTTGAATTCTGGGTTTCAAAGAAATATGCCAACTTTCAATCGAACATGCACCATCGATAAGCCAAAACATTAAAACCACCTACCTAATGGGATGTAGGTCCTCCTCTCGCCGCCTAAAGAGCTCTCACCCAACGAGGCATCGATTCAACGATATGTTAGTAGGTGTCTCTTGACATCTAATGTAACCTGGGCATCCATATTTATCAGAAGTGAAGTTAAGTAGCCATTTTAAGAATAGGAAATTGTAATCATTTTCCTCTAATTTCCCGCCATTTTGATGAGCAGGACGACGGTTAAGGTACTCTCTTTTTCACGCGTTTCAATGAGGGGTGTTAGATTTACGGTTTCGTGGTGGATATGCGAGAGGGGACAGAGAAGCCATTAAGGAACTTCTGCGTCTTCAGAGAGAAAGCATTTTTTACGCTTTCCAATTGTACGTTGAAGAAGCGTATATGCTCCAGCTTTTTCCGCCTGTCTGTCTGTCCGTCCGTACCATAACTCGCGTAAAAATAGTTCGATTTCGATGAAATTTTAGTATATGGTAGAGGACAACCTGGGAACGAACCCTATTAAAATGGGCGAAATGGGGTCAAAGGTCAGAATATAGGAGGGGGGATCCATTCCATAGTCTTTATGCGTCATAACGTACGTAAAAATTCTTCAATTGCGATAAAACCTCATCATGTTGTTTGGGAATGTATTGAACCGGTTCTGTTGAATATCATTGAAATGGGGACAAAGGTCAGGGCACAGGAGCGAGATTTATTTTACAGCCATTATCCTCATAACTTGACAAAAATTCTTCTATTGAGACAAAACTTTAGTACAGCATGTTATTCCGGAGATATACTGAACCAATTCTGTTTAATATAATCGAAATGGGGTCAAAGGTCAGGGCACAGGATCGAGATTTATTCCACAGCCGTTATTCTCAAAACTTGACTAAAAATGCTTCTATTGAGACAAAACTTTAGTATGTTGTTCCGGAGGTATACTGAACCGGTTCTGTTGTATATAGTCGAAATGGGGTCAAAGGTCAGCACACAGAAGCAAGATTTATTCCACAGCCATTATCCTCATAACTTAAGTAATGATTTCTGGTATGTTGGAAAGCGTAACATAATCAGTGCATTGCATGATTTTACTAGCTTGATAAGGAGTGTCCGCGCTTTCTTGGAAAGCGTGTCAGAGGAGGGGATTCGACGTGTTAATAAGATAATGAAAGAATGGAATTGAGGACAATGCTTTGAGACATTTCCCATGACATCTGAATAAACAAGAGCAAGAGCGAGCTAATACTTTGATTGATATTTTGTTTCTATTTTATTTTGTTGCTCACGTTGGGTAAAATAAGGGTTAAGGTCCAGAAACAAAACTCTAGAAGCAATGCATAGAAAGAACCCTTCACACATGGGCGCTGTAATTTAACTCAGCACCAAGCCCTGTAACACTAGTACCATGAGTGCAACAGGAGATCCCTCAGTTTCGGTAAATTACGTAATTGCGGTGATGCTGCTCGTGTCCGATTCTCCAACTCAAACCACAAATTTTCGATAAGATTCATGTCCGGCAAATTTGGGTCGATGGCAATAAACGGATTTCCTCTTTTCCTGTTCTGAACTATTCCTGAACCTTCGTAGTGTATCACGGCGCATTGTCTTGTTGAAAGACGCCATCTCCGCCAGGGATTACTGTCACTATAAAAGGGTGTAAGTACTTGGTCAGCCACGATGTTCTAGTATGTGAGAGCTGTTAGAGTTTACCCTACAGGGATAGTGGGTTCAAGTGATCCCTAAGAGAATATTTCCCAGACCATCACACTCCCTCCAGCAGCCTGGATCTGTTCCACTGTGCATTCAGGTGAGAATGCTTCCTTGGGTAAATGTCGCACACGAGCTCGCCCGTCGACATAGTCTAACAGAAAACGGAATTCGTGTGACCACGAGACCCTCTTCCAGTATTTTATGGTACAGTGTCGATGATTACGCACCCACTGCAAGCGTTGATGACGATGAACGGCTGTGAGCATAGGCGCACGAATGGGTCTACGGCTGTGAGCATAGGCACACAAATGGGTCTACGACTGTGAGCATAGGCACACGGTTGGGTGTACGGCTGTGAGAATAGGCACACGAATGGGTCTACGGCTGTGAGCATAGGCACACGAATGGGGCTACGGCTGTGAGCATACGCACACGAATGCGTCTACGGCTGTGAGCATAGGCACACGAATGGGTCTACGGCTGTGAGCATATGCACACGAATCGGTTTACGGCTGTGAGCATAGGCACACGAATGGGTCTACGACTGTGAGCATAGGCACATGAATGGGTCTATGGCAGTGGGCATAGGCACACGAATCGGTTTACGGCTGTGAGCATAGGCACACGAATGGGTCGACGGCTGTGAGCATATGCACACGAATGCGTCTACGGCTGTGAGCATAGGCACACGAATGGGTCTACGGCTGTGAGCATATGCACACGAATCGGTTTACGGCTGTGAGCATAAGCACACGAATGGGTCTACGACTGTGAGCATAGGCACACGAATGGGTCTATGGCTGTGAGCATAGGCACACGAATGGGTCTACGGCTGTGAGCATATGCACATGAATGGGTCGACGGCTGTGAGCATATGTACACGAATGGGTCGACGGCTGTGAGCATATGCACACGAATGGGTCTACGGCTGTGAGCATAGACACACGAATGAGTCTACGGCTGTGAGCATAGGCACACGAATGGGTCTATGGCTGTGAGCATAGGCACATGAATGGGTCTACGGCTGTGAGCAAAGGCACACGAATGGGTCTACGGCTGTGAGCATAGGCACACGAATGAGTCTACGGCTGTGAGCATAGGCACACGAATGGGTCTACGGCTGTGAGAATATGCACACGAATGGGTCTACGGCTGTGAGCATAGGCACACGAATGGATTTACGGCTGTGAGCATAGGCACACGAACGGGTCTACGGCTGTGAGCATAGGCACACGAATGGGTTTACGGCTGTGTGATTAGGCATACGAATGGGTCTACGGCTGTGAGCATAGGCACACGAATGGATCTGCCGGTGCGATGATCCGTACCTGAGAGAGTAACATGAACTGTGTGTTCGGACACATTGGAATCTTCAGCACAACTGAAATTGCGGGTAATGCCAGCCACAGTAGCCCATCTGTTCTTGCGGACAAGACGAGGTAACCTCGGCTGATCTCTGGCATCAATGAGGCATTGCATGTCCACGCCTTGTCGACGGCTCGAAGTGTCACCTGTTTTGGATCATCTTTGACAGGTACTAACTACTGCATAGCGGGAGCATCGTAGCAGTGTCGCTGTTTCGGAGATGCTTTTAGCAAGGCGTCTTGCCATAGCGATCTGGCTTTTGCCGAAATCAGATAAATCCTTTACTTTTCCCATGTTGAGACGAAACGAAACCCTGACTGAGAGAGCTCCGACCCAGATGTTATATATATCATTCGCGACTTTGGCACGTAGCGCTGATTGCCTGCCCGCGCGCTCATTTGCATAACGCAGAAGTGGTTTTAATGTTTTGGCTAATCGGAGTATACGCACTGGAAAGTTTTAGGAACCGCAGTAATAAATGAAAATCCTCCAAATACGTGGCGTCAGTGAATAAACAAAGACATCGCACTTTCCACGTTTTAGCAACACACAGTAGCCGAAAAAATGCTATTCGGTCACCGCCGGGGAATTGAATCCCGGATCTCTTGATATCGCGTTAGCCTTTCACCACGGTGACCAACAATCCACGGCGCTATGTGTGTTTTTCTGTCAGCTTCTGACATCATAAATCCGTAAGGTAGGCTCAGCTACTTAGACGTCTCCATCTGGTGGGCATTAACGGCACTGGCTATATATTAATTATAGCAGTTAAATCCCAAGGGCGAGATCCAAAGTGAAAATCCTCCTAATACGTGGCGTCAGTTAATAAACAAAGACAGTTAATAAACAAACTCTGTCCACGTGTTAGCAACACACAGCAACCGAAAAATTGCTATTCAGTCTCGTGGTGTAAGGCTGATGCGCTCGGCTAGATATCGAGAGATCCGGGATTCAATTCCCCTGTGGTGACCGAATAACAATTTTTCGGTTGCTGTGTTTTGCTAAAACGTGGCAAAAGCGATGTCTTTGTTTATGCAGTAATAAATAGTGTTAGCATCCGTTTGGAATGTTAATTTTACATTTTATTCTCTGTCTGAAATTGCGATATATGCCACATGTGTAAGGAAGTAAGCATTCAACCTATATTTCAACCTTTTCCATACGTGTTCGAACATTTTCAGAGTAACTCCAGTTACAATGTCATGTTTGCTATTGTAGTGAAGACACTTTTGATTAGTATGCTTTATCCTTTACGCAAGCAAGATCACGGAAAACAAAAACATAATCCGTGAGGTCGGATAAGATGGCCAGAAAAGTTTCGCTTTTCTATCCAACTTCGTACTTGGAGAACGAAAAAGCTGAGTTGATTACATTGTTTTTGAAGTCAGGGTGTGTCCCATTCATTTGAAAAAGACATCAGGACGTCTGTCAAGCCGCGGAAGAACATATTTTTCCAAGGACAAAACATATTTTTATCCTGTTCCATGGAAAGAAATGACACACTTCTAAGCTTGTTAAGTGTACACTGCATATTCATTTCACAGTAATCTTCACGTTCTCTAAAAGCTTACATTTGAGAGTTATGCCTGTTTACATTACCGGAAATGTGGTATGGTACTTTGTCTTAAGAGGGATTTGTCAGCGGAATATCAAATGCTATAAAATGTAACACTCAAAGTTTTGGAGCTCACAAAAGGAATCAAATAAAACTCTGGATGCATTACAAACCAAACATCAAGCTCATGTGGAATGCCTTCAAACTACGATAGAAAAATTGTATCTACATATATTGAATTTTGTGCCACTTTTAAATAGCAACACAAATAAAAAGCATTTAATAAAAAAATCATTGTAATTATATTTTGTTAGTACGTGTTTATTTAGCACATGGTTTTTTTGTATCTTGAGCTAAGGTCACGATACAAAAAAACTATGTGCCAACGATACAAAAAAACTATGTGCCAACGATACAAAAACTATGTCAACCTTCCGATAACGGATAAATGGTGAGGTGCCAGGCTCTTCGCTATTTAGAGGTTTTGCGCAATAATAAAGCGGTAAGGAAGACGTGCTAAGTAGGCTGAAGATCCCAATTACTACGCTGAAAAGTATAACTGTATCGGCATATGGGTTATAGCTTATAGCAGTCTCTTGTACGTTTTTTATTGTTCTGTTATTACATTTTGCTTCGTTTAGATTGTTTCGAAATTGAAGTTGTATGAAACACACTGTAAAACTCTGTGCACATTTTCATCACTCGTGGCGAAATGAAGATACCACACCAGTGACAGTGGCTTAATGAATTTTTGAATACATAAAACAAAATTCCTTGTAATCTATGAAACTCAAAAAACCAAAAAAATAAAAGGCTTAAGAAACTCAAAATAAACCAAAAAATAAAAAGGCTCAAAATAACTCAAGAAATATTAGAGGTGTTGGGAACTGTCCACTTAACTATGATCTTGAATTGAGTTCACTAGTCGGCTTACAGCAAATTGTTAACGAAGTTCCTCACTATGACGAATCAATACATGACATCACAGATAGCGTTGACAAGACGTGCCAGCCAATGATATGCATCGATGGGTTATAAATACCCAGGTGCTTTACTAGCAATACTAGGAACAGTTTGATAATGGTATAATAGACATACCGAAATGCATCGCGCGTGTCAGAAAGATCACACGTTTGCTCTTGTGACGGAGTGGTGTGGTGATGTCAGTGGCAATTGCGTAGTTTTACGTTTTCATTTGATTTTAACTCTAGGCTCAGAGTCCACAGATTGGCTATTTTTTTGAACGAGAGGCTGGAATACCTCTGAGAAGGTTTAGTGCCAGCTACGGAAAATTCATTCGAAGCCAGAAGAACAAGGTTCTTATTGTATAATAGCTCTTTACTGGCATCTGGGGTTTAATGAAATAGACTGGTTTTTTTCTGTATACTACAATATTGTGTGCAGTTAATTCTATTCACTTTAGAACAGTATGTTCTCACCTCGTGTTGTGCAATCTGAAAGACTTGTATGTATGTGTTTCTAGATCATGTGTAATTAAAATAACTACACGTTTTATATATTACTAGGAATTTTGGTTTATGTATTCAAAAATCCATTAATCCACTTAGTGTATGTAGTATCTTCATTTCGCCACAAGTGATGAAAATGTGCACAGAGTTTTACAGTATGTTTAATACAATTTGAATTTCGATATCTTTTAAGCATATTAAATTTGCCAAATAGTTTTTTGATCTTAGATTACTTCGTTTAGATGATAGGTGAATGAGAGAAAGAGAGAGAGAGAGAGTACTAGTATCGTTTATATAACGATTTATGAGGAAAGAAGTAGTAAGAAACTGAAGAAACAGAATCTCATCTCAAAACCTCAAGGTAAGGAAAAGGCTTCATTTTCAAAGGAGAAAACCAATGAGAAGAAAATGAACCTTGGAATGCTCTGTGTTAGCGTGTCCTTTTAAAGTAAAGGAGTACTTAAACTATGAGCAGAAAATCGTAGGGACGAAATCTTTGTGATATGTGTCAAAAGTTTTTAGCTTTGAAGCAGCTGAATGGCGCGAAGAGGATCACTGATAGGTTGTCGTCTCGTTAAAATGTAAAATTTAAAGGATCTGGCAGTTTCTGATAAGGACGTAACAAATGCCTGTCCGGCGAATTGAACAGCAGGCCCGTTTTCTTGTAGGAGTCACAAGTTAAAGTTGAGAATGGTGAGCATTTAAGAGAAAAACAAAATGGAACGTATCTGATAATGAGCAGGTATATTGGCGAAAAAGCCCAACTTTTAAAGCCGCCGTCATATTTTGAAACCTTATAAAAAATCCGAATTCCACAAACTAATTTTACTGTAAAGAGTTAATGTTGTATTATATTAACTATAACTCGGAAACGTCGAGGTCGAAGATATTTCTAAAATTTAAATATCAGGTTATTGCAGGTGTAATTTCGAAATACTGATGAAAAAATTCAAATACAGTACAAAATGAACTTTATTAATAAAATGTTCACCTCCAGAAGCAACACATTTTTACTAACAAGATGCAAGCTTCTGCATGATGTCGTAACGAACTGTCGAACTTCAGGATGTGAAAAATGTATGGAATTCTGTTTCAGCTGATGTTTGGCTGAAAAACGATTTACACAGGGTTTCCACATGTATGAAGAAGTGAGTAGAGAGTAGATCAGTAGGGAACAGGTATCTAAGTGCATGAAGAAGTGAATAGAGGATAGGTCAATAGGGGACAGATTAGGTGAATAAGGTGGATAAGATAAGGTTTCGTACCTCGACACGTGCAGCTTCTGGATTGTCTGACGCCCTGCGTGGGGTATCTAGTTGCCGTGGATTGATGATGACAAGTTCTTATTAATACCTGTACACCGTGATGGTTTGACGCGGTTGTAGGGGCTCATTGCCACTGACTAATGCAGGCTGTTTGATGGACATTTGCCCATGCATAATGACCAGTTCTTACGAATACCTATCCGCCTTGATAGTGTGACACAGTTGTAGGAAGGAGGAGTGTATCATATTATCTGCTGATATCCAAACACAGACCACCGTCTTCTTGGGATGGAGTACTGGCTTCTGGCTGTGTTTCGGGGCATTACCGTGGTCATATGATTGCGCCGAACGTATGCGATTGCCATTCAGCATCCATTTCTCATCACACGTGACGAGGCGCCTCAAAATGTTGTTGCTTTTTTGCTGATAAGGTGAGAAGCGCAGACATCAAACTGTCGTGTTTTGCGCAGTTCTTTTAAATCGTGTGAGACTCATTTACCCATCTTCTGCACTTTGCCGATGACGACTAATTTTTCTAAAAGTATTTGTATAATGTACTCCGCGTTTCTCACAAAGCTCTCGTATCGTTTGACGTATATCGGGTACAATCAAGACCTCAAACTCGGCATCATTCATAATTCCTTCTGGTCTACCGCGTGATTTACTTTCGAGAGTCATATCGCCGAACTGGAATTTATCAAACCAATTTTGTGTTTTACGTACACTAACGGCACCTTCCCCAAATGCTATATTGCGACATGCCAATGACGGAGACCAGAAACAATTATGTTAAACCGTCCACCACCTATGCTCAAAATAGTATAACTATACAAATTAGGAAGATGTGAATCCGTCCATTGGTGTAAATATGACATGGATGTTAAGTCAGGTAATATCCAAAAACCTGAACATTACGTCGTCGCGCAGCGAGAACCGAACCCGCGTTTCCTGGATAACGCCCGAGTATGCAAACCACTACACCACCCACAACGACCAAGTTTCAAGTTTCCGATTAATTTGAATATTTCCATCAGAGGAATCGCTAGTCGAAGAAATCGGCATTTATACTGTATACACGGTCGAGTCACGTTATTGTGACCACCAACAAATATGCAGAATAACCGCCGTGTGCAGCAAGAACAACACGTAGACGGGTTTGGAGTGACTCAATAAGGTGCTGGAAGGTGTTCACAGGTATGTGGAGCCATGCTGACTGCAGTGAATCTGACTGCTGCTGGAGGGTGTTCCAGCTGTGTGACACGTCGCATTATCGTGCTGGAAGATCCCATCCGCCCCAGGTAAGACAATCAGCCAATCAGCATGTATGGGTGTACGTGATCTGCAAAAACGTATACATAACGAATTCGGTCTATAGTGCCTTCCACAGGTATGAGTGAACATAGGGAATGCAACGAAAACATTCTCCAGGCCATAACGCTCCCCCGAACTTAGTGTTTGTTCTGCAATGTTTTTCGCCTTATACACCAACGTTCATCCGTTCGATAAAGTAGAAAACGTGACTCATCGGAAAAGACAATTCTTTGCCAATCAGCGGAGGTCCAGTGGAGCCCAATACGCAACCGCCGTGCAAATGTAAGCCTTTTCTGCCGATGCACCTTCGTTGGCATAGGTGCAGTGACCATCCGTCTGCATCGGAGCCCAATACGTAGCAGGGTTCGTTGAACTGTCGTTTTAGGCACATTTTCGGTAGCCCCCTGGTTCATTCGGCCAGCGAGGTGCTGCACTGTAGCTTGTCGATCGGCCCTCACGAACCTTCGAAGCCGATGTTCATCTCTCACATCATTCCCACCTCGCTTATTCGCAATGGTGCCATTTCTCCAATCACGATACACTTTAACCACAGCAACACGCCAACAGTTCACAGACTGCGCTGTTTCTGAAATACTGCCACCCTTGCCCTAAAAGCCGATAATCATCTCTTTTGGAAAATCTGATAACTCGCTCCTTTTATCCACGACAGCACAGAGCGATACGTTTTTAGAATGCCTGCAGCACACCTTACATACGCTCCAAGCTAGCTCACGACGCATGCTTTCTTTCATTGGCTACGCGCTGTTGACATCAAAAGTAGGAGGAGGTCACAATAATGTGATTCGACTATGTACATTCATATATATAGATCATTATCATAGTGCATCTATACTAATGATCCGTGTTTCTTGGCGTAGAATAGAAATCAATGTTTCGAAGCTTTCACACATCAACCAGATGGCTTTCTTAAGGTCTGCAGGTTGCTGTCTACCTTCCTTGTAAAAGCCATCTGGTTGATGTGCAAACATTTAAAAACTTTGATTTCTACTCAACGCCAAAAGATTTGGATCATTAGTAGTGTTATACTACTCTGAAAACTTCTGTATTTTTGGCGATTAAGATAAGCTACATAAGTTCAATTTGTCATAAGGTTCATTTAAAACGTTACAAATACACTGCTGGACAATTGCTAAGGACGGATCATAAACGGCTATATAACGCATAAAAAAGTAAGTGTGGTTGGATGTCAAGTGAAATAAAATAATGTCAGAATGCCAGGACATTACAAGAAAGACAATTTATTGTGCTCTGAAATCCAGAAGGCTTTGGAACGTGTTCAAGGGACAAACAGGCCATTTTGTGCAGAATACGTAAACGTGAAAAAAATGCAATTACCGTCCGCAGGCGTTCCGGCGTAAGATGTCAGTACGGGATATGGCCACCCTAGAGGGCGATGCAAGATTCCACACGTCGTGTCATGCTTTGCACAACATTATCAAGCAGCTGTTGGGGTAATTTATCCCATTCTTCTGTCAGTGCACGGATAGGGGGTGTCCTTGTTTATTGGAGGGCATTGGCGACCAGCAAGACTCCTCCCCAAAGCAACCCACACATTTTCAATGGGATTCAGACCTGGAGAACGTGCTGGCCATACGAGGCGTTGAATATCCTCGCTCTCAAGACACTCCTGGACAGCGACCAGCGCCTGTTCGATGACATGTTGCGTTGTCGTCCATGAAAATGAATCTATCACCGACAACACCACTGAACATGCGAACATGAGGTAGCAGAACATCATTAATGTATCGTTGGCCATTCATAGTCCCAGTTGGAAGCACATAGAGGGACGTACGGCCATTGATCATGATGCCAGCCCATACCATGACACTACATGTCGGATATCGGTCCCTTTCCTGTATGTTTGCTGGACAATATGCAGTACCACCATCACGCCAGATCATTTGTCGTCGACAATCAGACGATAGACTGTATCTACTCTCATCTGAGAAGAGGACAGCAGACCAGTCGTTATCAGTCCAATTGCGATGTTGATGGCACCATTGCAAACGGGCGGTACGGTGACGTCTGGACAATGGGATGCACACAACAGGACTGTGTGCGTATAGTCCTCCTTCATGCAAACGTCTGGCGACAGTTTTTCGGGAGATCCGCTTGCCAGTAGCAGCCATAAACTGATTTGCTACCTCACTAGCTGTGCTGCGCCGGTGTCTTTTTGTTGATAGCACTATGTACCGATCTTCTGCAGGTGTCGTAATGCGAACACGAGACCTCCCCCGTGATGTTTGCTACACTCTCCATTTGTTTGAAATGATTTCCAAAGCCTTGAAACAACACTGTGGCTGACGTCGAACTCCCTGGTAACATCTGTTATTTTTCGCCCTTCTTCAATCTTGCCAATAATACGGCCACGCGTAAAATCATCTAGGTGATGTCGGGAAGACATACTGAAAAGTGCAAGTTCGTCAATTGATTCTTTCCCTTTCAACTTTGCGTTTGAACAACAACGGTCAATACGCGTCAAATCCTTTATATCTCTTATCAGCGCTATGACGTCACGAACAAGTTCGGCAATCCAAAATTTGCATACGCACAACACGTCTTACTGTATCCCGCACCCATGCTAATTTCCACATTTTCCTGCCTTCCATTTTATTGTTTCTATCGTTGCTATTGTCATCCGTCCTTAGCAATTGTCCGGCAGTGTACTTTAAACGCTCCTTTCTTTAGGCACAGCATGAAAGTGTACCAAATAAAATGACAGCTGATTGTGTATCAAGGTGTCGAAGAATCAATATTGATTCTTCTGTGCAAAAAATGAATGTGTGTAACTTCAACCTTTTGTAAAAATGACAACATTGTTAATAAAAAATCAAATTTCAAATTTTTTGAAGATGTTATAAAACATTCAATAAACGAATCTATTACTTCATAGCATTTCAAAAAAAAACTACACTTTCAAACATAAAAGAGTTTCAAAGAATCTGTCATACGCACTTAAAATGCTTTCCTTCTTTGTATCTAGTTTTAAACTTTTTTTAACATATAAAAGTTGTTACTTACTGTAATTTTTGTAGTCTATCATCCAAGTCTTGAAGTAAAGTTTTAATGTAACTTAATTGCCTTCTCTTTGTAGCGATGTCTCGTAATGAACGGGAAGGAATCGCAGAGCTTTGAAAAATAATAGAGGAAACTATGTTAAACAGGAAATACAAAGTTATCTTAAAAAGTTGTGATAAACAAAAAACAATATGTTATGATAAACAAAAAACAAAGTTATGATAAACAACAAACATCTTAAAATATTCACAGTCGTATCAGAATAATGTGACCACCTACCTAATAATGGGAATAACCACCCTTGGCCAGGATGACAGCAGCGAGACGGCGTGGCTTGGACTCAATGTGGCCTTGGAAGGTTGCCCGAGGCACACGTGACCATTCGGACTACAGAAGAGCACGGAGGTCTTCGAGAGGACGTGGTTGTGGGACAGAACGTCGCACCTATCGATCCAAATTGTTCCACAAGTGCTGTATAGGATTGAAGTCTGGCGATTTCGCCTGCCAAGGTAGAACGGAGACGTCGCTGTCGTGTTCCTGGAACCAGACAACCACCCCCTTAGCGACGTGGCAGGGCGCATTGTCCAGTTTGTAAACACCATCACCACCAGGATAAAAGTCCAACATGAAGGGATGCATGTGATCAGTAGAATGGACAGGTAGCCATTGTCGTTCAGGGACCCTTCCAGTGGTATCAACGGCCCCAGGTCATACCAGTAAAATATCTCCCAGATTGGCAATTGCCACCGCCGGCCTGTACTTGACCAACAAGCGTGTCAGGGTGTTGGTTCTCGTGTGTCTGACGCCGTATCCTCCACCGCCCGTCACTTCTATGGAGCCGAAAGCTCGATTTGTCGGAGAAGGCAACCATTCTCCTATCTTCCACTTTCCAATGACGGTAGTCCCATGCGAACTGCATGCGTCGTTGCCGATGGACCTGGGTAAACATGGACGCCTTGACGTAGCGTCGACTCCGGGAGACCCATGCGCAACAGGGTTCGCTTTACTGTTATCGGGGACACTTATGTGAGTGCCCCAGCGTTCATTTGCGTGTTCAATTGCTGCACTGTTGCGCGTCGATTGCTCTTTACCAGCCGACGAGGCAGCTTTCTCCTCTGAGGTCGATGGCCTTTGGGGCTCGACAGTCGTGATGTCATGAGGTACTCGGTGTGCCAGTGGTCCATTCTTGGTACACCCTTACTACAGCACCTCGCGAACAGCCTACGAATGGTCCCAGGTAATACCTGTTTCTGAGATGCTTTCACCCATGGCGCGGTAGCCGATGATCATTCCTTTTTAAGCGTCCGTCGAATCCCTACATGTGCCCATTGTACACACGTTATGACGTTACGAACTGTGACTCATCTATCTTGGCCGGTAGCTTATATCTCTGTGTGGTCGACCTTTTCACGTGCACTCTCTGACACGTCTGGGCGGGTACACTGTGATTCCGGGGATGGTCATATTATTCTGATACGACCGTGTACATCTTACATCAAATTACCAACTCTGAGCTGATTTTTGAAATTTCTGCCGACGTTACTGGTTTCATGCAAGACGTAATATTAAATTTTATGATATATAGCACACGGAATAGAAGACCAATACCAACTAGACTGATCTATGAGTAACTTCCAATGAGCTTTGGCCAGGATGAGAGACATGTGAATCAGTGTCTCTTATCGTTATTACTATTTACTCACTAGAGGCCTGTATTTGTCCTAAAAGTTTGAATGAAAGGGCTAAGTGCCGGAGAACGGATTCCTGAAAATGAAAACATGCTTGGAAATGGTATCACCCGGACGTTCACGGAGCGATTTTTAGAGTCGAAAATGCAACGCATTCGATCGTGGGCAAATTGTCGGGGCCCGACGAATGGGTCACTTCATCTCGGAAGTCGTGCAGGCACTGGGATTTTCACGAGCCACTGTGCCACGGGATGCACCGTGAGTACATCGAATCCGAAAAAACCATCCCTGCAACGGCCAACTGCTGTGGACAACAGCGTGTGGATGAGCGGGGTCATCGTCGGCCAGCTCGCATTGTAACAGCTGATAGACGGGCCACAATGCAAGAAATCACTCGGCAATTTAATGCTGATGCACAAAAACGTGTAAGCAGCCACACCATCCAGAACCATCTCCTCGCTATGGGGTACAGAAACCATCGTCCCACGAAGGTACCGCTGCTGACCGCACATCACAGGATGCAAAGATTAGCATGGGCGCGGGAACATCGCCACTGGACCCTAGACATGTGGGAAAATGTTGCCTGGACTGATGAGTCGAGATTCACATTGGTACATGCGGATGGCAGAATACGAGTACGGCGCAAACCACATGAAGCGATGGATGCTTCTTGCCAGCAGGGTGCTCTTCAAGATGATGGGGGTGGCATTATCGTCTGGGGTCTCTTTACGTGGACTGAAATGGGACCCCTGGTACGTGTGACATCGTCCCTCACAGGTCAAAGTTATCGGGATATCCTGGACGACCATTTGCTCCCGTTTGTGCGTCTTCAACATCCCACTGGGGACCTCATCCTGCAACAAGACAATGCACTGTGCCATCACTCCCGAATTGTAGCGGAATGGTTGGATGAATAATCCACCGACGTGACCTCGCTTTCTTGGCCAGCTATGTCACCTGACCTCAGTCCCATCGAGCACATCTGGGATGCCATCTAGAGAGATGTTCGAGGCTCTGACCCCCTTCCATCAAATCTTCGTGAACTGTGGGAGCTTGTTCAGGGGTCGTGGATCCGTATGGCTTCCCAACGCTTCCGGTGTCTTGTCGAGTCCATGCCGAGACAAATCGCCGCCGTCATCAGGGCGAGAGGTGGTGCTACACGTTATTAGATAGGTATCTCTAATTCAATTGCTCTTCAATGTATATCGGAATGACAAAGAGATCTTTAGACACTAAATGTAAAGAGCACGTGCGAAGTTTCAACCAGGACATGCAGAATACAGACCTATCCAAAGCTCTGTGTGAGAATTCGTGTTACCATTCACAAATATATGAATTCAGACCTCTCCAGAGAAGTCATGCATTCATCGACCGCTCCGGTATGGGATATTAGAAGAATTGCCCCATACACGAACTTCAAAGGGGTTGACATCAGGGAAACAGTCGAAATCCTATGCAGCAAACTAACATGCAATAATATAGTTTCTATTGAATTACCAAGGGTTTGGCATGCATTATTAAAAGGTAGAAACACATCACGGCGCACCGTATACTTACGTGATAAAAAATCGTGTAATATGCTCGTGTTGTTACCCATGTTATTTTCAAAAATCATCTTTGTTCTTTACGTGTTCTAATTCCCTGCATTTTTATGTCTACCATTGCCTTGTAAAAGCCTCCCAATGGAGTGAGAAAGCTTGGCGAATCTTTGTGCTTACTACACCACAAAAATAAACGGATTTAATACGCTACATGCGCCTCTTGAGTATGATCTATAAAAAAGTTAAAATCAAAGATTTTGTGAAATTTCTGTTTAAAATCGGAAAAACCGAAGTGACCCATTTCCTTTTTTAGGTCTGAAAAAGTTAAAATAAAATTGTTTGTGAAATTTCTGTTTAAAATCGAAAAAACTGAAGCGACTTATTCTGAAATAAATAAAATTACGGACAACGGAAAACCTGTGAAAATATTGTTTAGAAAAAACGGAAACTTTGTAAAAAGACGGACTGCACCTTATTGTTAGGAAATTTTCATGAATTTACATCTCTTATTTTTCACAGTATCGTTACAAATTAATTACCTATTTGCTCACGATGTTGGTTAAAGCCCCCCCATCCCCGAAAAAAGATAAAGGTTCCTCAGACTGGTGGAACACTGAGGCACAGTGGCGATTGCGAAGGGCCCCTTCACGGGGCCCTTCGCAATCGCAATAACCCAAATCCATCGCAATAACCCCTTATATACGTAAAAAAAAAAAAAAAAAAAAAAAAAAAGAAGAAGATGGTTCTGTAACAAGAAATAGAGGCGAAATTTTGACAAGAGTGAAAGATTTCTACTCCAAATTATATGAAAGGGATGATACATGCACTCCAGACATCGTGAAAGATACCAGTACCAGAGTTCCTCCAGTCCTTCCAGCAGAAGTTGCACATGCAATCAAGAACATGAAGCGGGGAAAAGCTCCAGGAGAAGATGGAATTACTGTAGACATCATACAAGAAGCAAATGGAGAAATTGAAACACTACTCGCCCAAGTTTTCACTCGATGCCTTAATGAAGGGGAGATTCCTGAGGATTGGAACACCGCTACAATGATCCTGCTACATAAGAAAGGTGACATTGAGGATCTCGGAAACTACAGACCTATCAGCCTCCTATCAGTAGTTTACAAAATCTTCACTAAAGTTCTTTCACACCGCTTGAAGGTAACACTGGACATGGCTCAACCGAGAGAACAAGCTGGATTCAGTAGTGGCTACAGCACAATAGATCATATCCACGTGCTGAGAGAACTAATTGAAAGAGCGAGGGAATATGAACTTCCATTGTGCATGGCTTTTATCGATTATGAAAAAAGCCTTTGATTCGGTGAAACCATCAGCAGTTACAATGGCTCTGAAAACCTGCGGTATTGAAGATGCATAGATTAATATTATTAATAACATCTATGAAAATGCAAGTGCAAAGATTAGGCTGTTTGAAAATACAACACACGAAAAAATTGGAAAGGGAGTGAGACAAGGGGACACCATATCTCCGAAGCTCTTTAATGCCACATTGGAGGGTGTTTTTCAGTCGCTGAGCTGGGAAAACAAGGGGATAAAGATTAATGGAGATTATCTAACCCACCATCGTTTTGCTGATGACGTAGTCATTTTTGCAACTACCCCATCAGAGCTGCAGAGTATGATCCAGGAACTTGCTGACAAGAGTAAAGAAGTGGGATTAAAAATGAACTTTCAGAAGACAAAAGTGATGTTCAATGCTTTTACAAGAAATGAAGATTTATCGATTGATGGAGAAAAGCTGGAGATAACAGACACGTACGTTTATCTTGGACAGCAGATATCAAGTGAGGGTCACATTGGTGAAGAAATTAATCGGCGTACGAAACTTGCCTGGAGAGCTTTTGGAAGAAACAGCATAATTTTCAAGAGCAATATGCCATTATGTCTTAAAAGAAAAGTGTTTGATCAATGCATCCTTCCAGTGCTTACGTATGGTGCAGAGACGTGGACCTTAACTAAAAGAGACATACAAAGGCTGCAGACAACTCAAAGCAGCATGGAGAGGTGCATACTTGGTGTAACCAGGAGAGATAAGAAGAGGAACTCGTGGATCCGAAAAATGACAAGAGTGGAAGACATCATGATCAGAGTTAAATCCCTGAAATGGCAATGGGCTGGACATACTGCCAGAAGGACAGATCATCGATGGACAGCCGAAATTTTAGATTGGATTCCAAGGGACAGGAAAAGACCCAGAAGAAGACCACATGGGAGTTGGGTGGATGAAATTCGAAAGTATGCAGGGGTGACATGGAGGAGACTGGCACAAGACAGACCGTTGTGGAGGAAACTTGGGGAGACCTTCGTCCAGCAGTGGATTGATAATGGTTGACAATGATGATGATGATGATGATACGTAAAAAATTGCTGCCTTACTCTGAGCGTAAACCAGTCGCTCGATGTTTTCTTTTTTTCTTCACACAAACCCTCACTTAGGGTGAATGTGATCCCAAAGCAATTTATTTTAATCGGGAATTATGGTATTGATTTTTATGAAATAAACACGATGTAATACAAAACATTGTTTATTAATATAATTAGGAATCCAAAACAATACCTTTCCAAAATGCCCTGTTATTAAATAAACAAGGATAGCTGTATAATTATAAGATAAGTCTATTATTTAAAGAAGAATTCTGCGACATTTCTTGTATCTGAAGTCTTCAATCCAATCACTATAGTCCAGAATAAATGCCACGCCGTTTTCTATGGACAGAAGAGCGAATACATTGCAACTCACTACTTGTACCCCAAATTGCGGCAAAACTCCTATGAAAAATATATTAAAAAAAAAATTAAATTTAAACATTTCTCCACAACTTTCCCGCTGAAAAAATGTCTCTGACCAAAAAAAAAATTTTTTTTTAACTGAGTGATTTTTTGATATCGCTAATTAAAAGCAGTAAACAAATATAAAAATTGGTCATTTATTTATATATGGTCGTGAACTACAACCACAATATTTTAGGTGACGCTAGGCAAAAACTACTAATTAATTGGCGGTGGTGCGGTGCCCCTCTAGGCGTGGGGCCTTGGGCGGTTGCCCGGTATGCCCGTACCTGGGGCCGCCACTGCTGAGACATCAAGCAACTTTTGATTGCCTATTACCAGCTTCTATGATGCCTTGCTCGCTGATTTCATATGAATTTATGAACTCCTCAGATTGCTACCTGATCATTCCTTATTTGTTTGTTTTATCCTAAACTGAAACACTTTCCTTCGAACTCGAAATGTTTTTATTCATTTTACATGAAAACTGATTTTAGCCACAAGATTTTATTTTTACTTTTCATGCTCCTTATGCTGAACACGAATTAACACATAGACCCTAAGAATATAAAATAGCTTTAAAATACGCGAAACTGAGCAAGCATATAAACCATATACCTTCCTTGATAACATGAACAAGTCGTATCGATTAAATTTCCTTTTCCATTTAAAAATCACGTGGATATTTTATTTCACAAAACAAGTAATTTTCAGCAAAGAAATGTTATTTATTTGTACTTCGAAGAAATTTGAAACAGCGTTATTATTAGATTTCATACTCTTTTGCCAATGAAATGGGAAGACGAATAATTCCTTTTGTTGCAGAGAGAAGATTATTTTGTTTGAAGATTTTATGCAAATTCAATCAAAAAAGGGAAATTAAAAAACAATGCGCAAGCGTAGTGTTTGTTGGAAACGAAATGCATGGATGTGTGTGTCTTGATTGCATCTACTACTTAATATTTCACTTCGGGTTTCCTGCTTTTGAAATGATTTCGTACTTCGCTTTTGGGTTTGCGGAGAATGTGACATTTGATATTTTGTTCCGCACGTTCTGCGAAGAAGCAATAGAAATATTCTTTCTGTAAGATCTGTGGATTTGAAAATCGGCGACTGAATTTCCATCGAAATATCTGAACTGAAGATAAAATGCTAATTTCCATGCAGCCGTCAGAAAAAGACTGCAATATTTCTTAACTTTGGAGCACTGAAGTCGTACTTAGCTTAGATTTAATTAAGTCGTTGTAGATATACAAGGAAAAAGTGTTTGAAATTTGAGATTATTGTTTGTATTTTGGAAGCTATTACGTAAGTCCTCTAAGCATTGGGACCCGTAAATTTCAATTTATGAAAATATCCGTGTCCCTAAATGAGTCTGGACGCAACAAAATTTCAATGGAAATTCTTAATTAGGCATTTCCAAAATTTGTCGTTGATAAATCGGTTTACATTACAGCTACGTAGGTGCCATCTTTAAGCAAAATTTTCTTCAGACACTTTTGTCTTCCACCTATGTCTTTTTATTTTGTCGAGTTGCGCAGTTAGACTTTACCACTTCATTTCAATTTGCCAGAAATGAACGCCAACACACACTGAAGTAATTACAGTAACGCAGTTATTGAAGTTTATATTTCTCTGCTCCGTAATTTTAAACAAACAAGAGGTACGCTTAAGGAGAACATTTTTCTGATTGTACGAATCCCAATTTCGGCGCTACCGGGAGCTCAAAAAAGAACAGTGATATTGTCAAGCAGAAACATGCCGATGCAGATTAGGCTCGAAAATGAGGCCCCGATACTGTTGGAGTACAACTCTGTTCATCTCTGGGTATTACCACACCACTCAATGTTCGTATGCCGAACTTCATTCAAAATTCTGCAGTGCAAATGGTGAACAAAATTATGATAAATTTTCTCAGCAAGATATTCCAAAACTCCATTGTGATATCTTACTATAATTCGGCGTTTAAATTATCATCAACTTAAAAATAATGAACGACAGGCATTGCACTAAATTTTTTGTGCTTTAATATGAAGAAATAACCTTTATAAATGTCCGAGGGCTATAATGAAATTTATGAGCAACAATGTTTTAAAAATTGCAAGTTGTAATGATTGAAGAAAACTGGAACACCTTAATCTACAGTGTAGCGTTCTTCACGATTTATCGACTTGAGAACACTACTTACGGTTTCGGGAATACTACCTCTTCTTATTTGCACTCTCTCTAAGTGAAACGAAGTCACTCAAATTGGTTTAAAAAGACTTACTAACTAATTTACTTTTTTGTATTCCACCAAGGAAGCACTTGCCCGAACATTCCAAAATACAGTGGTGTGCAAAAATTAGGGACGAAGAGGAGAAATTAGCATAACAGCATAACAGCAGAACGAGCAGGCAGAACAGACCAAAAGACCACACAGGAGATAGACTAGGGTCCGGTACGGTAGGGCATGCGCATGTATGCAGCATGACGTAGGGGGGTTAGTATCGGAAGGGTATAAAGCACACGGGCGGTGTACTCTCAGCTATTCGGTGAAAGCTATTGCACGGTGTACACTCAGCTATTCGGTGAAAGCTATTGCACGGTGTACATCGGTTTGAACGACGTCGAGTTGCTGAAACCGTGTGATATGGCCAACAGGCAATCCAGTAGACGACATCTGGATGACTTTACCCGAGGTTGCGTCATTGGGAAGTTGGAAGAAGGTCGAAGTGTGACTAGTGTGGCCGAGGAGTTCGGGATCGCTCACAGCATAGTTTCACGAGCTTCGAGAGCATTTCATACGACAGGAACAGCTGTCCGAGAGTTTAGAAGTGGTCATCCACGAGCAACCACGGCGGCGGACGACCGGTATATTGCCTTACAGGCGAGATGGGACAGACGGCAGACAGCGGGAGAAATCGCAAGGCACATGCAACCGGACGTCCGTTATCGCATTTTACCGTGGCCAGGAGGCTGCACAAAGGTGGTCTATTTGCACGACGACCAGTACGGTGTGTGCCATTAACGCCTGCTCATCGGAGACGGCGGATTTCTGTGGTGCCAGCAACATAAGAACTGGACACATCAGCAATGGGGTCGAGTTCTCTTTGCGGATGAGAGCCGATTTAGTCTGACGAGCGATTCTGGACGTATACACATCTGGAAAGAGCAGGAAAAACGCAATCAGACCTCCAACCTCATCAAAAGGGACCGGTTTGGAGGTGGCGGAGTTCACCTTTGTGGCGGTATCATGCTTGGTAGCCGTACTAACCTCCACATCTTCCAAGGAGGTTCAGTCACTGGTGTCCGCTATTGTACCGAGGTTCTCCTGCCTCACGTGCGTCTGTTTAAAGGTGCTGTGAGTCCTGAGATCCTCTTCATGGACGACAACGCTACACCTAATCGTACAGTGGCTGTCGCAGAGCTGTTGGAGAGTGAAGATTTTCAACGCATGGATTGTCCGGCAAGGTCCCCGGGCCTAAATCCAATCGAACACGTGTGGGACCTTCTTGGGAGGCGCTTGGCAGCACGTCACCAGCCGCCAGCAACGATTCCGCAGCTGCGATTGGCGCTACAAGAAGATTGGGCCGCGATGCCTCAACAGCTCTTTGACAACCTCGTCCTCAGCATGGACAGACGTTGTACATCCTGCAACGCAATCAGGGGTGATCATATCCCCTACTAAAGACTGGAATTTTCTTGGGAGCCGCCTGTCACATCGACGTTTCTGTCTTCTGTCCAGATGTGCTCGCTCGAAGCTACCTTTTCAATAAAGTGCCTTTGTATTTTAGATTCCTTGTTTGGACGGTTTTGGTCACGTGTCCCATATCCTTACATCTTGGGGATCTTTTGGTATGATTTAAGTCGATGTGGAGCACTTCTGCACGACGTTACATTCGAAAAACCGTCTTGTCCTTAATTTTTGCACGATAGTGTACGTGAGAAACTAATCACAATAGCATTAATCTTTCGACATTGATGAACGTAAGTTAGTGATCAAAAAACTGGATAACTCCGAACACTAAACATGTAGGAAAGCAGCTCGAATGCGCAAATTTCAAACAAACACAGCTTCCACTGCCACATTTTGGCAACAGCTTCAACATTATATATCTCTAGTTCTTATCTGTCACATGCATCTGTCACGCTCTATGACGTCAGCAATGTTTCCAACGTCATTCCGCGAGAGAAAATACATAACGTTAATTTAGAAAACGCCAAAAGAGAATGAATTCAAATTTACATAGAGAAAGGAACTAAAAATGAAAGTTAATTTAGAGTATACGTACGTCATAACATACCTTAACCTAATTTTGCAGAAAATCCCTCTTGCTTTGAACATATTTCCCCATCTTTTTTGCGGTTTAACCCTGCAGCTGGCAGGAGCTTTGGAAGAGGCAATGTGAAATTTTGTCACATATACAGGGTGATCCATTTAAACCAGTACCATGTGATTTACTTATAACTTTTTTATAAATAAAAACAAAATCATACAGTAAGTTGAGATTTATACACGTGGTAGTGGAGAATCATTTTATCAAAGCAAATGTTGGAATTGTCCTCCATTTTCTTGTAAACACAGTTGAACACGCCGCACCATATTCAGTGATGTCTCATGTAGAGTACGAGCAGTAACATTGCCAATTTCAGTCGTGATTGTTTCAGGCAATGCATGTAATGTTTTTGGATGGGTTTTGTAAACTCTATCCTTTAAGTAGCCCCATAAAAAAAGTCTAGGGTAGTGAAGTCCGGAGATCGGGACGAGGCCATGTGTTATTTTTAAATTAATCCGTCATCAAAGAAGCTGGTTATGAGTTCCATTGAGACTTTCGATGTGTGACACGTAGCGCCATCCTGCTGAAAGTAGCCCTCTGTCAATTCAGTGTCATCAAGTTGTTCCACAAATTCATTGAATATGCGTCAATAAACGTTAGTATTGACAGTCTCAGAGAAAAAAATGGGGCCAATAATTTTCGTAGACGAAACCGCACACCATACATCAACCTTTTGTGAATGCATAGGTGTTTCACACATAACGTGGGGGTTTTCGGCAGCCCAATATCTGCTGTTTTGCGAATTGCCGTAGCCTGACAGATGAAACCAGACTTCATCCGTAAACCATGTGATGGAGAGAATATCAGATCACAAATTAAGAAAATTTTGAAACCATTTGCAGTAACTTACTCTCTTTCCCATGTCCATTTCCTGCAGCTGATGGATTACGTGCACTTTAAATGGTCGAATATTCGCTTTTTTTTTGCTGCCCTTTGACAAGTTCCGTATGAATATCCTGTCTGTTGGCTTAATCTGCGCAACGATTTCGTCGGAGATTGAAGTAAACGTTGCCGAACATCGTCCACACGCGTTTGGGGCATCGGAGGGTGATGTCTACCGCTGCCGCTGAGAAGAGAACCGGTTTGCGCCATTTTTTTTGCCATCGACAGAATTGTTGACTTACTTGGCACTTTTCGAACTCCAAACACTCTTCGAAATGCTTGTTGCGTTTTGATGACAGAATTCGTTACCCAATACGATTTCACTAAAAACACACGATCTGTAACAGAGTAATGCATGTTTCCGAATGCACGCAGGTGAATGATAACGCAACAACAAACAAATCACGAACTGAGTTACAGTTACGGTTAACAATCTTCTTCACGGTGGCGGTTTTCATTTTCCAGGAGTTGCTGCTTCTATTGAAAAAAAGAAGTTCCTTGCGCGATCCCTTGCAAAAATGTAATGTTTTTTCAGGGTACTGGTTTAAATGGATCCCCCTCTATAACCGGAAACCACTAAAAGCATACTGTACTTCTATAGCATTCGTCGTTGCTAAAATGCGCATGTATAAGTTCTCGCCAATACGAACCACAAACGTTTTTGGACGCAACACCGCGCTCTCGCTTTTAAAAAGGATTTCGGGTCATCGGTAAAGGATTGCCTTCTCCGATGAGTCACGTTTTCTTCTTCATCGAAACGGATGGACGTTGGCGTATAAGGCGAGAAACATCGGAAAACAAACACTCTTCAACCATTGCTGGAAGAACACAAGCTGGTGGGAGCAGCGTTATGGTCTGGGGTATGTTTGTGTAGCATTCCCTGGATCCACTCATATCTGTAGAAAGCATTACGGACCGCATTCGTTATGAATCCATCATTGCAGACCACGTACACCCATACATGATGATTGTCTTCCCTGGGGCGGATGGGATCTTCCAGCACGACAATGTGACGTGTCATACAGCTAGAAATGTCCGAGAGTCGTTGAAAGAGCACGATGAAGATTTCAAAGTACTTCCCTTGCCCTCTAATTCCCCAGACGTAAACCCACTTGAACATCTGTGGGACCATATCGATCGTGTTGTTCGCTCTATGGATCCTCCACCACGAACCCTCCAGCAGCTGTCAGATGCACTGCAGTCAGCATTACTCCACATACCTGTGAACACCTTCCAGTACCTTGTTGAGTCACTTCCAGCCAGTCCAGCTGCTGTCCGCGTTGCACACGGCGGTTACTCTGGATATTAGCTGGTGGTTACAATAATGTGACTCAACCGTGCATATCTTTTCTCAGAAAGTGGTGTAGCTGCAGTGGTGCAACTCTTTGGTGCAGCCTATCACAAAATGTTTAACAATGTATTGCGGATTATGATGCCTGATAGTCTTGTTGGCCCTGTAATACGCGCTTTGTTCTTTGTTATGAAGTTTTGAAATTTAAACGGTCGTTTGAGCTAACCTGTATTTAATCTCAAATGTTAAAGGCATTTCAAATAATTCCATATAATATTCTTCATTTCTTTGACCTAGAACTACGTCTTGTGGTACGATACATATTAGCGCTACATTATTGCGTGACCGATTTCGACTCACGAAAACTCCGGGGTTATCAGAGGCGCTAGTATAGCTTGATAGCGCATAGAAGACATTTAGTGACAATTATGAGTGGTGGAGCCAGCAGATCAATAGCAGTTCATGACAGCTCCCCGAAGTGGATGGTCATTTTTGCGCTCTGCGCAAAAATGACCATCACTTGATGTGAGAGGCGAACGTCGGTTTCGCTTTTCGTTTTCATTTTCAGTATTTCTGAACTAAAGGTCATTAAACATTGATTTTGGAATGTAATTAATGTTAATATAGTGGACTAGTCGTGTGAATTGAAAACATTGCAATTGCAGCTGTTAGCAATAAGAGTAGATGGTAATGTAACTACTAGGGGTGTTCAAATGAAAAGGTACGAAACGTCATAAGAACGTAACCGTTAACATATTTGCCTATGCCTCTATGGGAGAACGTAGCGACACATCTAGGGATGCGATTGGAGTCGCCGGCGTGGATCGGAGCTTGCGCGGGCGCCCGCATGCGCAGGAGAGAGCAGAGGCTCTTATAAAGAGCGCCGTCCAATTGACGCGGCAGTGCGTGTGAGGACAGGATGGCGTTCACATTGAAAAATTCGACGATTGAGGAGCAGCGAGGCGTTATCCGATTTCTGACAGCGGAAGGTGTTAAACCGGCCGCTATTCATCGCGGAGGGTGTGGTTCTGCTCCATGATAACGCGCGTCCACACGTCTCCAGGGTCACACAAGCGGAACTGGCCAAGTTCCAGTGGGAGCAGCTTGACCATCCGCCCTACAGCCTGGACATGTCGCCCTGCGATTTCCATGTGTTTGGTCCCCTGAAAAAACATCTGAAAGGGAAGCGCTTCCACCCGGACGACGAACGCAAGGACGCTGTGCAGGACTGGGTCTCGTCACGGCCACAGGAATTCTGGGAACAAGGAATCCTTCGGCTCGTTAATCAATGGGATCGTTGTGCTACGGCCTATGGTGTATACTTTGAATAAAGTCTTCATTTATACCCACAGTGTCGTTTCGTACCTTTTCATTTGAACACTCCTTGTAGTTGCATTGGTAGTTCGGGGTTACTTGGGTCCACAAATTTCCTGTTCTGCCAGTTTTTTAAGCTTCCGCAGCTCCATTGTGCGCTCAACGTTGCATTTTCGTGGCATTTTTATGCTTCCCCCCCCCCCGTTAATTCTACGTACGTAGTTCTACGTTTAAAAACCGCGGGAGAATCCACTTTGACCCTATCGATTTTCTTATTTCGATAACTACCTAAATTTTTATTTGAGCAGTTAGCCATGCATACAGGAAAAAATTCACTGGGAAGGTTGTTCGGGTTACCGAGACATTGTAAAACATACCTGGTTCTGGGCAGTAAAATGAAGTAGATGGTCTTAAATGTAGTGCCGCCCTTAAGTAGCCTATTATCTTCAGAAATTGATTTTAGTTTTACGTTTTGACATCATAATTCTTCCTTAAAACAGCTTGTTAATGCAGCAGATGTCTGTCCATTCAATTTTAGTTACATGCAATAACAATCTTCCATCGCTTGGCTACATATCTCGCTGCTGTGCAGTTACTTTCTTTTCTCGAGCATTTGTGAGATTTAAGCGCATTGGAGTGAGGTTGATGTTGGCATTTTAATCTCAGCACCGATAAATTTAATCCCTTTCCAGAAGAAAATGCATTGCACTTCCTACGGTTTTCATTTGCCTTCGTGTTTTTTTTTTCTCATTCCACTAATTTATTTATTTCTATTTGCTATCCTGCATGAAGATTTGGAAATCTATTGCAGTCAGAAAACAATTTTGCTTACTGAAATCGCATTCACGAATTGTCAACTCTTTAAAGTTTGTCTCCGGAGACGTTTCTGAAAAAGCAATCAGAAAATTTTCAATATTTATGGGATTATTTCCCTGGAAAACACATTCCGCTCATAGTTACTGGGCTTATTGCCGTTAAGGAAATCTTGTACACTTTTTTTATTATTGTGTCCTGTCCGGAAGTGGGGTTGAGCAAAATCGTTTGGTTTTTCGCACTTCGTTTCAGGCGCTCAATAAACCCCTGCCAGATCATTTTTAATGACATTTGTAATTTTTTTACAAATGTCATTAAAAATTATCTTTTTGTACATTTGTAATTTTTTTACAAATGTACAATCTAATTGCAGCTCTTCCAGTGGAGTTGATTTCTTTCCCCTTCAGCTAAACATCAGCGGTGACAAATTCTTAAAAAAAATGTAAATTCTTAATTAGATTCTAGTATCATTCACGTTTCCGTTTGAAAGAACGGATTTTTTTTTGCGTTTTCCAACTCCATGTTGTTGCTTTCAGCGTAGTGCTCTTGTTTGTACTTTCGATGATGTATTTTGCTAGGAATTTTGTTTACATTCATTTAAAATACCTGCACAATTTCTACATATGACTGGATTTCTCTGTAATTCGGCACAGGGTCTACTTGCGCAGTGTCTTTTCTACTGCCCGAACTCTTAGTTTTTGTCATATGTTTTGAAATAAAAATAAAAATGTTTATTAGGTGCATCATTGCATCCCTCTGTTTATTTGTCTGTCCGTTGAAATGACATATCCGCATCTGAAATTCCAATTGCGAAACTTCTTTTTTTTTCGGATTGCGTGATCCATGTGGACGACAAATTATGCCCGATCAAATTTCAGAAAGGCATAGCTTCCCTGTTAATTAGAGTAAAAGTTTTTTTTTAATAAATATAATGCAAAAAACATATTCTAAATTTCGTGCAAACTACAAAAGCTGTCCTGCATTTTCTGCCTCTCATAGTGCTAAATTTCATCTCTCAGAGGGGCAAATAAATATTTCTTGGATGTTACATAAATCTGCATTCGCATTTTGCGCTATACCTGCCATCCTAAAATTTTAACTATTAATGCTATTATTGGCATATTTTTACAGTATTCCATGAAAATGGGTGCAGTGGGGTTAAAGGTTACGGCATAGGAGCGGGATCCATTCCATTGCCCTTATGCGTAATAACGTGCTTAAAAATGGTTCGATTTCGATGAAATTTTAGTATGTGGTAGGGGACCACCTGGGGACGAACCCTATTGAAAATGGACGAAATGGGATCAAAGGTCAGGACATAGGATCAGGATCCATTCCATCGCCATTATCCCATACTATTAAAGGAGCAATTCTTGTATGTATGTAAATTTTATTTTGAAAACGGCTCTAAGGATTTTGATGAAAGTCGTTAACCTACCGTTTTCTGGTACTAGAAATCGATTTAACTTAATCTCGACTTTAGGAAAATTCGTTTAGTGGGTTAAATAACCACCCTGAATTACCACGTTTTTACTGTCATGGGGTCGTCCCATTAATGTTGCCCATGCTTAGAAACCTTATGACGTCACGCTCTTTCGAGTAGATGGTTGCGATTCCCATCTGCCTCGTTACGTCACGCGTTGTGTGCGTATGTCCGGCCGCTCGATAACTCACGTAAAAATCGTTCGATTTCGATGAACTTTTACCATGTGGAAGGGGATCACCTGGGAAGGAACCCTATTGAAAGTGAAAGAAATAGGGTCAAAGGTTAGGACATAGGAGCGGGATCCATTCCACTGCTCTTATGCGTCATAACTAACGTAAAGAAGGTTCGATTTCTATTAAATTTTAATATGTGGTAGGGGACCACCTGGGGACAAACCCTATTGAAAATGCACGAAATGGAGTCAAAGGTCAGGACATAGGAGCGGAATCACTTCCATCACCATTATGAGTCATAATGTACGTAAAAACTCTTCGATTTGGATGAAATGTTAGTATGTTGTAGGGACCAGCCTGTAAAATGCGCGCAATGGGGTCAACGAATCCTATTGAAAATGAGCGAAATGGGGTCAAAGGTTAAGACACAGGAGCGGAATCTATTCCATAGCCCTTATGCATCATAACTTACGTAAAAACGCTTCCATTGCGACAAAACTTTATCATGTTATTTCGGAGTTATACTGAACCTGTTCTGTAGAATAACATCGAAATGGGATCAAAGGTCAGGTCACAGGACCGAGATTCATTCCACAGCAATTATCCTCATAACTTGAGTAATGATTTCTGGTATGTTGGAAAGCGTATTATAATCAATGCATTGCAAGATTTTACTAACTTGTTTTGGCATCCGACTGTCATTGATAGACAAATGAGCAGTGTGATTCGATAATGCAGGAATCACAGTTTGTGTTTAAACGATATCTCCATTTTTAACTATCGTCGTAGAAAAATATCTTTATCATCGTACAACATTGAATCTAGGATCAATCCCAAATTTATAATTTATCCGTTAGAGAGCGCTGAGTTCTAGTTCAATAAGGACGAAACTACACTGAAGAGCCAATGATTGTTGCCAGATTATGGAATTATGACCAGCACGTCTTTATGCAAAACTAAGCAACTGCAGGTAAACGACGGTGCATGTAGAAGTCATGCAACAGTGTAAATAACACCTAATACTGAGCTATATTAATCAGTTTTATTCTTGTTCTTCAAATGGGAAAGGCAGCGGATTTAAGCTAGATTGACAAAAGCCAAAATGTAATGGCGAAACGACTGTGTCAGAGCATTTTAGAGATGACAAGACTTGTGGGATGTTCACGGTCATCGGCGGTTAGTACCTTCAAAAAGTGGTCCGAGGAGGAACAAGTTAGTAAAATTATGCAATGCATTGATTATGATACGCTTTCCAACATACCAGAAATCATTACTCAAGTTATTACTCAAGTTATGAGGATAATGCCTGTGGAATAAATCTCCCTCCTATGCCCTGACCTTTGACCCCATTTCAATGATATTCAACAGAACCGGTTAAGTATACTTCCGGAACAACACGACAAAGTTTTGTCTCAATCGAATCATTTTTTCGTAAGTTATGACGCATAAGGTCGGTGGAATGGATCCCACTCCTATGTCCTGACCTTTGACCCGATTTCGCCCATTTTTAATAGGGTTCGTCCCCAGGTGGTCCCTTACCACATACTGAAATTTTACCGAAATCGAAGTTTTACGCAATTTATAACGCATAAGGGCAATGGAACGGATCCCGCTCTTATATCCTGACCTTTGACCCCATTTCGCCCATTTTCAATAGGGTTCATCCTCAGTGGTCCTATACCACATACTAAAATTTTATCGAAATCGAACCACTTTTACGCAAGTTATCGTGCGGATTGACAGACAGACGGACGAACAGACAGACAGATCGACGGACAAAGCTGGAGCAACCAACGGTTGGAAAGCGTAAAAACCTCAAACCGCAGGCAAGGTGTTTGCCGACCACGGCTGATCGATACTTGGGGTGAGCGAAATCTATCCCTTATGGTACGAGCCAACACAAGGTATTTGTGGCGCAACTCGCAGGTAATTTGAATGCTGGTGACAAGAGTAATGTGTCACAACACATAGTATCCATGTTAAAGATGAGCGCAGGCTATCCCGTATGGTACGAGCCAACGTAAGGGATATTGTGGCGCAACTCACCGGTCGTTTGAATGCTGGTGACAAGAGTAAGGTATCACAAAACAAAATATATCGAAACCTGCTGAAAATGAAGCTGCGTAGTCGCAGGTTGCTCCGAGTGCACATGCAAACCGCGGTTTACCGTCGAAAGCGCTTACAATGAGCACGCAAGCATCAAAATCTGGACCTTGAATGATTGAAAGAAGGTCGTCTGGTCAGATGAATCTCGTTTCCTGTTGAATGATGTGGACGGCCGGGTATGTGGGCGTTGCTTTGGAACTAAGATGCACCGTGGGACGAAAAAAGTCAGTGGAGGAAATGTAATGCTTTTGACACTATTCTACTGGGAAACACTAGAACCAGTCATTCATGTGCCGGAAATTATAACGTCTACCACCTGCCTAAACATCATTGCAGATCAGGTACATCCTTACGTGACAGGGGTTTCCACACTAGTAGTGCCTTCTTTCAGCATGACGCTAGGATTTTCTACTATTAGTGTCTTCTTCACATGATGCTCGGATTTTTCACTAGTAGTGCCTTCTTTCAGCATGATGCTCGGATTTTCCACTATTAGTGCTTTCTTTCAGCATGATGCTCGGAATTTCTACTAGTAGTGCCTTCTTTCAGCATGAAGCTAGGATTTTCTACTATTAGTGTCTTCTTCACATGATGCTCTAATTTTTCACTAGTAGTGCCTTCTTTCAGCATGATGCTCGGATTTTCCACTAGTAGTGCTTTCTTTCAGCATGATGCTCGGATTTTCCACTATTAGTGCTTTCTTTGAGCATGATGCTCGGATTTTCTACTAGTAGTGCCTTTTTTCAGCATGACGCTAGGATTTTCTACTATTAGTGTCTTCTTCACATGATGCTCGGATTTTTCACTAGTAGTGCCTTCTTTCAGCATGACGCTAGGATTTTCTACTATTAGTGTCTTCTTCACATGATGCTCGGATTTTCCACTATAAGTGCTTTCTTTCAGCATGATGCTCGGATTTTCTACTAGTAGTGCCTTCTTTCAGCATGAAGCTAGGATTTTCAACTATTAGTGTCTTCTTCACATGATGCTCGGATTTTCCACTAGTAGTGCCTTCTTTCAGCATGATGCTGGATTTTCCACTAGTAATGCCTTCTTTCAGTCATGCTCGGTTTTCCCACTAGTAGTGCCTTATTTCAGCGCACTGCTCGGATTGTTCGAGAATGATTTGCGGATTATGAGGATGTCTTCGAGAAATCGCCCAGGACTCCAAATTTTTCAGACGACAATCCAATCGAGCATCTGTGTTTGTGTTGGAACAGCAAATCTGATCTGCGGTGGCTCAATCACGTAACTTACAAGAGTAAAAGGATCTGCTGGCGAGATGTCGGTGCCAAATAAATTCAACATGACATCTTTAAAAATCTTGTAGAATCCATCCTTCGTCACCCGCTAAGAGCTGTTTTGGTGGCACTTGTGGGACTAGGTAGGTGGTCATAATGTTTTGGCTCTTCGGTGTATTTCAAAATTCTTTTTACGTCGTATGAATTTAAAACAGACATCAATCCCAAATTCATTATTTATTTGCAAGGGGCGTCAGTTTGTAATACCCTTTGAACATACAACTGGGCTTCTGAAAGTTCCTTTTGAAATATCAGGACATCTGGATTTGAAACTAGGATCAATCCCAACTTTATTATTTATCCGTAACTACCTCTACGCTTCTAAAAGTTCCATTCAAAACAAATATTTTTCCGCCTGATTTATGTACACACGGCAACAACATTTCGCGCCCCTTCCAGTCTTTTAATGAAATTTTTTACCTTAGGTGATGTAATCTCGGGTTTCTCGTTCGACGTTATCTCTGGTTCACCGACTGGTTCGAAAAAATCTTTTAGCACTGAGCAATTCTAACCACCACAGAGATTAAAAGCATTGCAATATTACGATTTGTTGTTATACCTTCTTCGTTGTTTCTAACCACGATTATTTAAGGTTAAATGCACAGTCGAGTCACATTATTGTGACCATTTACTTTTGATGTCAACAGCGCGTAGTCAATGAATGAAAGCACGTGTCGTGACCTGGCTTGGAGGGCATATAAAGTGTTGTGTAGGCAATCTGAAAACATATTCACTCGTTGTTGTCATGGATAAAAGGAGCGATTTGTCAGATTTGCAAAAAGGAATGATTATCGGCTTTCGGGCCAAGGGTGACAGTATTTCTGAAACAGTGCAGTTTTGAATTGTTCGCGTGCTGCTGCGGTTAAAGTGTATTGTGATTGGTGAAATGGTACCATTACGAATAAGCGACGTGCAAACTGCGGTTCACCACGTGCCATTGTTGTGAGAGGTGAACGTTGGCTTCGAAGGTGCGTGAGGGCCGAACGACACGCTGCAGCGGAGCTACTCTCTGGCCGAATGAACCAGGGGCTACCGGAAGTGTGTCTAAAACGACAGTTCAGCAAACCCTGCTGCGTATGGGGTTACGATGCTGACGGATGGTCACTGCACATATTCTAATGAAGGTGCATTGGCAGGGAAGGCTTACATTTGCACGGCAGTATCGGAATTTGACTTCCGCTGATTGGCAAAAAATTGTTTTCTCCGATGACGTTTTCTGCTTCATCGAACGGATGGACGTTGGCATATAAGGCGCGAAACATCGGAGAACAAACACTCTTCAGTCGTTGCTGGCAGAAAACAAGCTGGTGGGGTAGCATTATGGTGTGGGGAATGTTTTCGTGGTATTCTCCGAGTCCACTCATACCTGTGGAAGGCAGTATGGACCGAATTCGCTATGAATCCATTCTTGGAGACTACGTACACACATACATGCTGATTATCTTCCCTGGGTCGGATGGGATCTTCCAGCACAATAATGCGACGTGTGACACAGCTGGAAATGTCCGAGAGTAGTTGGAAGAGCACGATGACTTCCCTGGCCCCATAATTCCCCAGACTTAAACGCAATTGAGCATCTGTGGGACCACCTCGATCATGTTGTTCGCTCTATGGATCTTCCACTACGCACCCTCCAGCAGCTATCAGATGCACTGCAGGCAGCAGGGCTCCACGTACTTGTGAACATCTTCCGGCACCTTATTTAGTCACGTGCAGCTCGTTTAGTAGCTGTCAGCGCTGCACATGGCGGTTACTCTGGATATTAGCTGGTGGTCAAAGTAATGTGACTCGACCGTGTGTTAATTAAACAATCGCCTTTCAAGATCTCAAGGACAGCACAAAACTTTAAAAATTTTTTTTTAGTACTCTCATTGATAGTGAGTGAAGTTCCTTTAAGGGAAATAAAAAAAATCTTTACTTTGAAAAAATAAATTTTTAAATTACACCAAACGGACATTTATGGAAAAATAACTCGTAATATTGTTTAATTAAAGAAAAAACCTTCGCTTCATAGCGCTCATAACAGAGTCTCACCTTCAAGCACACACACATAAGTGGCAACCTAGTGTAGTGGTTAAAGCGTCTACTCTGCAAACAAGCTGGCGTACGTTTGATGCTACTCTGATCCACCGGGCATTTTCCCGGACCTATTGAAGAAGTTTTCACTGCGCATTGACGTCTTACAAACAAGTTTCGTTGAGAAAAGAAGAGGAGTTGTGGCTTTGAGGAACTGTGATCATCTTTATTTTTTATGGTTACAGCTGGGAAATTGGCGGATAAGATTCGGCAAGCCATCAGTTACGTCACATGATTGCTGGCTGCCATTTCCGGGAAACTGGAGGACCACATTAGGGTATCCATCATTAATGGTACCTGCCTGCAGGACTGCTTAAGGGCCGGTTGTGGTAGCCACTGCCTGTGACGGATAACTGATGGCTCTGTTCTGGCATATGACAACTGATGGGGGTACCAACTGTTGACCTGGTGCAGGCCCCAATTTCTGGCGCGTGTGGTTGCCGCCGAGACATTTTATTGATGTTTGGGCAGTAGCAATGCAGTGCTGTGCCACTGCTGCCAGTGTTGGCCTGATTGCTGGCCCAGCAAGACTGTTTTTTTCTGGGTATGCTTTATATCTGTCTGAAAAGTTGTTCCCTTAAGAAAAAAAGTGTTTCCTTCTATCTATTATTTGGGCATTTTGCTTTGAAAAGACAGAAAAACTCCTTGCACTAATACAAGAAAAGTGCAGCCGGACCAAGTGCACTCATATATTAATTAAACAGAGCTAACTCCAGTTAGACATAGGTCGTTGGACTTGGAGCCCAGCGTAACTGGTAGAGCCTACGATCTTTTTGATACTTTTATGGAGACACTAGTGCCCATTGCGATACCGCATCATCCTCACACGCATCTCCACAGACAAAGCGATTCTACGACAGAGATACTCCAAAACCTGTCTCTAACACATTTATCTTAAAAGCAACAGCGATTTAACACAGAAATGGTTCATATGGGTCAAAATAATGGGTACTCAAGGAGTAGGTACCAGTACTATAAATAGATGTACCAATATGTATTTATTTGGTAATTGATTTCGCAGCAAGTGATCAGTGGCCAAGTTAATCCAAAAATAAATTGCGTAGGAAAATTGTTATGTGGCATGTGCACATATTTCAACTTTCAGAATGACCTTCGTTTTTATATAGTTGGAACCGGGGTCTTCAAGAGAATTCTGATGTTGTGAAACTCAAAGTTTTCAAAGTAAAATACTTTTATTGGTATAACTCCCCGTTTTAAGATTGGTTATTGCTACATTCAACCATGAGCTGATTGAGAACATTTTACTGCTCAAATTATTGTTAAATTTGTTCACGACTGAATTCGTTTTAAAATGCATATTTCGACAGTTTTCTTTCATCCACGGACTAACAGAATTTTTTCCATGAGAAAATTTATGAGTAGTTCCCTTGTAGGTACCTATGTCTTTACAGTGGACTAGAAGAATGAAATTCCAGGTATCGTTTGGATGTTCCAATCTGTCCCTGGCGCTGCCATCAGCGGATCGTTACCGTACCGTGAGCGGCAAATTTCAACTGCCATCCGGTGGACAGCAGTTTCCCAACACTTGTGTTTTTGTTGGTAACAGTTTTTAATCCGCCGAGCTCATATTCATAACGTTTACATATCAAGTCAAGTTAATAATAGTATTGAGCTGTTACTCACGCACTTAACATTAATTATGTAAGCGATTTCGTATTTTCCTATATCTTTGTAAAAAAACCCACGGAAATAGAAACATGAGAAGATGCACAAATGGGAAAAAGATAGAATAAATTACTTTTAGGACTTTCGATAGCAGTGTCAACTAAATTGTTTTCATGTGGACACGCAGAGCCGTATCCAAGTATGGGAAGTTGTGGTATCTGCCCGGGGATTCATTCATGGAGGATCCCAACCTTCGATTTTTTTTATATCGAAGATTTTGGGTTTTTTTTTTAATTTTCCGTTGCATGTATTTTTCTTATTCCAATTGAAAATCAGATTCAAAATACACTATCTACCAACAAGTAATTGGATCCCCGGGGTTAGCAAAGCAAAACGAAGTTTATTCACCTTCAATAGTTGGTGGAGCCTCCACGAGCGGCGATTACAACTGCGACCATCCGGGGCATACTCTCAACCAGGCGTTGTACGACTGCTAGCGGTATTTTCTTCCACTCGGCATGGAAAAGACAGGTCAGTTCCTTCACCGATTTCGGACGGTGGGGGCACCCCTTAAGTCGACGGTCCAACTCGTCCCAGAGGTGCTCGATAGGGTTAAGGTCCGGGCTCTGCGCACGCCAGTTCATTCGATTAACCCCATTGTCACCATACCAAGCCATGGTGGACCTCGCAACATGACAGGTGGCATTGTCATCCTGAAAGTAACATGGGTCCACCCCGTAAAACTGCCACAACGTAGGAAGCGCATGGTCATCCAAAATGGTGCACTAGGTCTCGGCGTTGAGTCTACCAGGAATTGCGACCAAGGGTCCCGTGCCATACCAGGAGAAATACCCCTTTAGTATAATTCCACCGCCGCCGAACTTCACAGTTGGCACAATACATTCCGGCAGGAGGCGTTCTCCAGGCAGACGCCAAACCCAGACCCTTCCATCTAAACGGTAGAGGGTGAACCTTGATTCGTCGCTCCAGAGAACCGATTTCCACTGTTCAACGGTCTACTGTTGACGTTCTTTGCACCACGTTAGCTGAGCAGCGCTATTGGACTTGGTGATCAAAGGCTTGTGGGAGGTAGCACGTCCATGAAAACCGAGCAGATGGGTTTCCTTACGGATGGTATTCATCGAAAGAACACTCCCGGATGCCTGTTCAAACTCCTCGCGGATGTGGCCCATCGATTTGGTGCGGTTCTTCCGAATTTCTCTGGCCAGCACCTGTCGGTCTCTAACTCTCAGTTTTGTGGGTCTGCCGGGTCGCAGCACATTCCAACAGTTACCTCTCATCTTCCACTTGCCAATCACGTAGGCCACTGTCGATTTTGGGTACTTCAACTTGCTGGATATGTCACGTATGGATCGGCTATTTCTCTGACACCCGACGATTACACCTTTCTCGAAATCAGAGAGCTCCGAACTGCGTGGCATCTTGCATGCGACTGGTTGCGTTGTTGTTTTCCACACGATATTTAACGGGCGGGGGCCATGACGTGTATCAGGACCGCAGATATTGTCGATTGCTGGGGTGTCCAATTACTTGTTGGTAGACAGTGTATGAATAAAGTACATAAATATGTAGTCTCTCTCTTCCTGAGAAATCGCAAATCCGCTTGCCCAGGGCTCTTTTGTGGCATCGTCCATAAGATTCAAATATCCATTCTGTGTCGGTCGTCTAAAAAAAAAAAATCAGTTAATTTTAGAAGAATCGTCAACATTTTACCACCTGGTCATACACCCCTGCGCTGGTCATGTTGTTCTGGAGTTGGTCTTTCGAGAGTCGTCGGCCCCTAGCCATTGGCGAAGTCAATTGGTTAAGAGTAGTTAACTTGGGCTAGACAATGAACAGCCACTCACCTTCCAGTTAATCTTTTTAAATAACATTAAGACTACTCCTGTCTGCTGGTGCTAGGAGGACAATGCATTTTTATGTCATGCTTGAAAAGCATGCTTTGTTTTTAGCACATCTTTTGTAAAAAAAAATCGTGCTTATGTTACCGGTTTGTCCGTCCGCCTGTACCCACGATATCTCTGCAACTATTAATCCGATTTGAATTTTTTTTTTGCTTTGGGAAGCTTGAAATATGCGAATCATGATCCTTTATTTCGCTTTTTTTACGATGTACAATTTCGCCGCTAGAGGGCGAAAATGCAGATGATGTCGAATTCAAAAATACGTTTTATTCCACATATTTGCTTCTAAACATCCGATTGAAAAAAATATTTTATCTTTCGATTCCATATATGTCGAAGAATATTTTAGATATAGTTACTTTTTTCAAATTACGCATAGAATTTCCGCTAGGGGGCGTAAAAGTAAATTACATTTTCCCCGATAATCCGTCTTCTAAAACTTCGATTTGAAAAATGTTTTCTTCAGCGGATACATCTCCTGATGGAAAATCTTTTGAATGTAATTTCAAATTTTTGGTAAATAATACTTTGGCCACCAGAGGGCGTAAGTGTTAATTTTTGCTTCTGATGTATATGCCATAAAATCTGAGCTTCTAAAATACCGATTGAAAATTTTTTTTTGTGGACTGATGCCACTCAAATCGATAAACCTTTTCGGAATATTTTCTTCTTAAAATATTCCACAGTTTCACCGCCAGGGGGTGTAGACGTATATCTCATTTTCGTCAATATCACTACTTCTACTTCTCGGAGTCCGATTTAAAAAAAATTCTTCTTTGTTGGATAGTGTTTTCAGTGTGATATGTTTTTCATATAATTTCAAAACTTTCAAGTAATTCATAGCATTTCCGCTAAGGGGCGTAGAGGTAAGTTGGGTTTACATCTCTGCTTCTAAATCTCCGATTTGAAACAGTCTTTCTGCACCGGAATACAGCTCCTGATGGGAAATCGTTTGCACATAACTTCTAATTTTTGTAAAAAAATGGTTTAGCCACCAGGGGGCGTAAATGTTAATTTTCGCTTCTGATGTATTTGTAGCAAAATATGAGCTTCTAAATTCTCGATTGAAAAAAACGCCGTTTGTAGGCCGATACTACTCATCTCGACAAACCTTTTAGAATTATTTTCTTCTTAAAATAATGCATGGTTTCTACGCCAAGGGGCGTAGATGTATATCTTATTTTTGTCAATATCTCTACTTATAGGAATCCAATTTGAAAAATTCTTTCTTTCTTGGATAGTGTTTCCAGTGTGACATGTTTTCATATATATTGAAATTTTCAAGTAATTTATGGACTTTCCGCTAGGGATCGTAAAGGTAAATTGCTTTCCCCCTATATCTCTGCTTCTAAATCTCCGATTTGAAAAATTCTTTCTGCACCGGATACAGTTCCTGATGGGAAATCCTTGGCATATAATTTCAAATTTTTGTAAAAAATGGTTTAGCCACCAGGGGCTTAAATCTTAATTTCCGCTTCTGATGTATTTGCAGCAAAATGTGAGCTTCTAAAGTCTCGATTGAAAAAAGTCGTTCCTTGACCGATACTACTCATGTCGACAAACGTTTTAGGAACATTTTCTTCTTGAAATAATGCATGGTTTCTACATCAGGGGCGTAGATGTATATCTCATTTGTGTCAATATATCTACTTCTAGGAGTCCGATTTGAAAATTTTCTTCTTTGTTAGATAGTGTTTCCGATACGAAATGTGTTTCCTATAAATTCAAAATTTTCAAGTAAATCACAGACTTTCCGCTAGGGGGCACAAAGGTAAATTGCGTTTTCTGAGTTATTTCTGCTTCTAAAACTCCGATTTGAAAAACATTTTCTGTATCGCATACAAGACCTGATGGAAAATATTTTTCACCTAATTTCTAATGTTTGGTAAAAAATGGTTTGGCCACCCGGGGCCATAAGTGTTAATTTCTGCTTCTGATGTATTTGTAGCAAAATCTGGGCTCCTGAAAACTCGACTAATTTTTTTTTTCTTGGACCGATACCGCTCATATAGAAAAACCTGTTGAGAATACTTTCTTCCTACAATAATGCATGGTTTTCCCACCAGGGGACGAAAAGTCACATCATATTTTTGTCGATATCTCTGTTTCTAAGAGTCCGATTTGAAAAATTCTTTCTATGTTGGAGAGCGTTTCCGGTGCGAAATGTTTCTCATATAATTTCATGTTTTTCCTATCGCACAAGTCTGCAACCAGAGGGCGTAAGCTCACGATTCCGTTTACAGCAATATCTGAGGGATTAAAAACCCGATTGAAAAACTTCTTTCTTCCGTCAGATACTATTGTTTTCCATACCGGTTCCATTGACTTTGAATAGCTTTGATAAATTTAGTTTGCGTCAGAAGGGATTCAAAAGACGTGCTTATCACACCCGAAAATTCGGTGTCATCTTTCTTGTTCTTTTTTTGATTGGAGGTTTAACGACCACCGTGAGCAACTTAGTGGGCTATAAGCAGTCGTTCGTCCTTAATTTAGGGTCACTAGTTCCTGGGAAGGGAGATAACCAGTGCCGTAAGACAAACATAACATCCATGCCTCACCGGGATTCGAACTCCGACCCCTTTCGGACGAATGATCAAAGGCCATCACTTAGACAACTTTGTTGTCTGAGTGATGGCTGCTTTGTTTCTCACCGCTCGTATCTGCTCGTTTTGTTAAGAGCAAGACAACCGGTATTTTAGTCATTTGGTGAATGCCGCTAAAAGTGTCTAAATTGTCGGTGTGTCACCTATCTTAACCAAGGAGGTTCCATAAAACTTTTGATCATAACTCTGCTTCTCTCACTCTTTGTTTTCTGTGCCTGCTTCCTTGGGAACAAAAACTGGTTTCCTTGTGTTGCAATTCTGGTGACCGATCACCCACTTCTTCATGAACCCATATGCCCCACAGGCCACTATTACCGACTACGTCACTATAAGGTTAGGATGAGTCGTGAAGAATTAAGTTCTTGGTTGGTAACTGTAGTCTGTGCTTGCTGTTTGCCGTATTGAAAGTCAAATTAATTTATTGAAAGAGAGACTTTAAAACCTAAAATGAAAAGGTGTGATCTTTTTGGCAGTCAGAAAAGAAATTTGAAAAAAACAGAAAGATGACAATGTGAAGAAATTGTGTATCCCAATAGATCATTTTTTTTTCTAATCCAGCGCGTGCTACTAAAGTTGTGGTATCTAATGAATCCGGAGGAACAGGCCAAGTTTCAAATACTACTCTTAGCACTGGAAAGTATTCAGAAGTGGGAAATGAAGTTGGCAATCATATTTCTAATGTCAACATGAAATATCCAGAAACTTGGTCCGAAAACGTCGACGGCGGTTAAGAAGAGAGTGAATTAAATTTGGTGCAATCTCCTTATTACAAAATTACACTGGTTTTCCGATGGATGCAACACATAATAATCGCCAGTTCAGCAGTGTGCATTGCTAAAAAAAAAGCTTAATGGCGAAAAAAACCCTTCGTTCTTGGTTAGTTTATTCCGAATCCAAAGACGCTGTGCACTGTTTAGCACGCACTTTATTTAATTCCACATATATCCAAATGACTTCATGAGGAATAATGATCGCACAACAGTGATCAACATCATTGTTGTGCGATCATGGAAGCATTTATCTGATCAACGAAGTACTTGCTTTATTAAAAAACAGTTGTTTTGAAATTTCTGGAAGGTATTGTGTTTTAACAGAAAGAGCAGGGACGTCTTCTGCTTCACTTAAGTATTGGGTTGATCCATAAGTTCATGGCGTTTTTTTCACCGCACTACAGGAATGTATCACATCAGAAGGGAAAACGGAATCAATCAAATATGTATCCCACCCCTACTGTTTACGATGGTGTCCCAACATCTGGATAGGACTGCCATGCCATTCTTGAAAAAACGTGCAGGTTTTGCTGCGAAGAAATCATCAAGGAAATTCTGGAGATCAACATCATTGTTGAACGTTCTGCCACGGAGTGCATTTAACAGAGATCAGAACAGGTAATAGTATGGAGGGGGAGATATCTGGGGAATAAGCCGGATGTGGAAGGATCTTCCATTTTATGCCCTGAATGGCCAGTTTGGTCATGCTTGCACTGTGAGGGCGTGCGTTATCATGTTGGAGAAGGACACAATGGCGCCGATGGGGCCGTTTCTGCTGAATTGCTCCCTCCACACGACGAAGTTTCTCACAATAGAATGCAGCGTTGAAGGTCCGAATCCTAAGCAGCATTTTCCAGTGAATAATGCCTTCCATGTCCCACCAGACACACAACATGATCTTCGCAGGATGAGGGCTATGTTTTGGACGGGGTCTGGGTGTCTTGTTTTGCCTTAACCATTCCCTCCGATGCCTGAAATTTACGTACAGGTACCATATTTTATCTCCAGTAAAAATACATGACAGAAAGATTTTGTCTTGCTGAGAACATTCGCAATAACAGGCGATCAAGGAACCACATATGGCAACACGCTGACTCTTGTCCTCAGTGAGAGTGTGAGGCATCCAAGACCCAAATTTCTGGACATTTCTCATATGTTCCAGGTGTCGCACTACTTTGGCGTGATCACAGTCCCTCTCAGTGGCCAATTCCCGTGTGGTTTGACGCTGATCCAAGTGGATCAGATGGTTCAAACGATCCTCATCAAAGTGAGATGGACGACCTGAGCGTGGAGTCGTTGAGGGCAAAATTGCCACCTCGGAACCGCTCAAACCATTTGAGGGCTGTCCTCGGAGCAATAGCATCCTCACCCATACACAGCACAAATTTGTCGAGTGGCCTCGGAGGCTGTGGATCCCGTGTTAAACTCGTAGAGGAGCAGATGTCGGAAATGTTCATTCCTCTCTACTTGACACTCCATACGTCCGGACCTGAAAACCAAAAAAAAAAACATTAGCCATAATCACACAACGCAATGTGATTCAGATGCACGATATTACTGGCTACATTTTGATATACAACCGGCCATCTGCACCCTCATTACTGACCTAGGAAACACTCGTGAAATAAAACGGCACGAACTTATGCATCAACTCTATATAATAAAACCAGTCTTTCTTTGAAGAAAGAAAAAGGAAAGGGAAGAGGGGAAAAGGAATGAGATGTATTTTTTTTTATGTTGTTTGATGCATAATGTTAGGGCTATGGTTATTTTTGGAATTAATACTAATGTGAGAGTGTTGAAATCAAGAAAGTTTAACATTGTTTATAATATAAATGAAATGTTTTACAACGCAAACCCCTATAATATAGATATAAAATTCAAGATTTATATTAATTTAGAACTTATCGATATAATAGTTTATCTGTAGCAGGTTCAAATAACAACATCACATGCTGTTTTACAAATTAACATTTATGATCTGACCAAAAAATGCATATCCTGATATTTTTCCCCATTGCCAAAATATAGTTCTGACGCCTCTGGTTCTGGAACAACCTGCACTATAATTTAAGCAAATAATAAAATAATTGAAACTGTGCCTTTCTTAACTATTCCTTTGTTATATTGTATATTTCCTGCAAAGAGCTGCAATGAGGCTTAAACAGCAAACAGGAACGAGGCTATAAACGAACAGAACCCTCTTACAGCTGCAGAATGAGTTTTCAATCAACAATAATGGGTCAAAACCTTTACCTTACAAAATGAATTACCAAAAGCGCATTATAAATAACTTGACAGCTAAGACAACTGTGTGCTTTAGATGAAATAATTATTCCAAGTTCGCATATTGGCCCCTAAAGAAACAGCCAATGATTTCTCTCTACATTAAATTATTGGTTCAAAGAAGAAAATGTACATTTGCTATACAACAGTAAGACAAATACGCACTGAAGAATGTTATATCAGGAAAATCTATTTTTTTCGTGCCAATTTGTACAATCTGAACAAAACAACTTCCGTTTTTGCACGATATTCAATAAGACATTATTTAAAACCACTGACTTACTAAAATCTTTAATTTACAATTAAAAGACGTAATAATATCGTAGATTAAGACCATAAGACCTTTCAAGCTCGCCACGAACTCATTCTCAGATGGGGAACTACAAACTAATGGAACTGGTGTTTAAATATCAAATTCTCCGTCACATGATTGAAGGATGCGCGACAAATATGCGTGTAAACAATCAATGAAAACTGCAAAAATGTTCTAGTGTGAGTTGTTACTTGAGTTCGAATGATAAGTCCAGACAGCTGGTATCCACGAGTCTCGGATATAGCAAGGGGTTTCTTCATTACAACAGGACATACCATATCCACGGATAAATGGACTTTCCGCAAAGAGTGTGGTGAGTTTCGTATTCGAAGTGGTGAGGACACAGGAATTCTCCCAAATTGGAAACTCATGTACGAATTTGGGAGGATTCTTTTGTCCTCACCACTGCGAATACGAAATTCACCACACTCTTTGCGGAAAGTTCATTTATCCGTGGATATGGCCTGTCCTGTTGTAATGAAGAAACCCCTTGCTATATCCCACACTCGTGGATACCAGCTGTCTGGAGTAACCATTCGAACTCAAGTGACAACTCACACTAGAAAATTTTTGCAGTTTCATTGATTGTTTACACGCATATTTGTCGCGCATCCTTCAATCATGTGACGGAGAATTTGATATTTAAACACCAGTTCCATTAGTTTGTAGTTCCCCATCTGAGGATGAGCTCGTGGCGAGTTTGAAAGGTCTTATGGTTTTAAACTACGATATTATTATGCCTTTCAATTGTAAATTAAAGATTTTAGTAAGTCAGTGGTTTTAAATAATGTCTTATTGAATATCGTGCAAAGACCGAAGTTGTTTTGTTCAGAATGTTATATCTACTAAAAAAATGTACATAACATTGGGTATCTATCTATCAAAATACACAAACATGAAAGCCGCTGATAACTACATCTGAAGAAAAAAATTTCTTTGTTCGCAATGTGCATGGAATTTACGTTAATTACGTCCGCACCCCATTTATAACATTAATGTTCATTCCTCTCTACTTGACACTCGCCGCCCCGGTGGCGCAGTGGTCTAAGCGATGGCCTCTGATCATTCGTCCGAAGAGGTCCGGGTTCGAATCCCGGTGAGGCATGGGTGTTGTGTTTGTCTTTCGGCACTGGCTCTCTCCCTTTCCTGGAACCAGTGACCCTAAATTATGGACGGGCAACTGCTTATAGACCATTGAGTTGCTCACTGTGGTCGTTAAACCTCCAATCAAAAATAAAAAAATACTTGACACTCCATACTTCGGGACCTTGTAAAGCCCGTTCAGATAAGAATATAGCGGTTCTAGAAATCACTTATCGCTTCACCCACTATTTTCTCGCATTTGCATTCTTTGGGCAGCAGCTTCATCAGGATCCAATACGTATAATTGCGCGTATTTCCGCTGTTTACCATTATCAGGATGCAATGCTCCTGCACGATGATAGATTGATCAATTTATTCTAAAACAATCGGGTCCATAACCTGCTGGAGGAGCTATTTGTGCTCCCATCGATGCAAATGCAAGATAACTGTTAATTGACCGTATGTTAACCATAAAGTTTTTTGAATGCTCATGTTGAGAGTTCATTAGTTGTTCAATTAATATGGAACTGCGAATGGGATCTAATTTCACTGCTCCTTTTGAGAAACATTTAGAAAATTTATCATCTGAAGGTCTCTCTCCGAGAAAGAGTTTGGCTTTACAAAACTCACAAATTTGCTCAAGAGTGCCACATGAGTGCTTCGCTACGGTCTTTTCATCGTCAATAACGTTTAAACCCGCATGTGTAGCATTTCTTTCTTGTTGTCGGTTCGTTAATTGCCTCTGAACCTCTCGAGCATAGCGTTCTTTCCTTTGTTCGGGGGTCATATTCTGTGCCTCTGCAATATGAACATTTCACATGCGCTGAGATTCAGCTTCAGTATGTTGCGACGTCGTATTACTTCGACGATCACGCAAACGTCGAATATTATTTCAACTGCACTGCATTTTTGCCTCTTTTTGCAAGCATATTCGGCATTGCGGCGGTTGACTTCTTTCGACTGCAGTGAGTTGTTGCCGCCTTTCTCGATCATAATCGGCTTTGCAGCGTTTAGTTTCAATCTCTTCATCTAATGAAAGAGGTAACTTTCTTTTTTGAAGCGGCATAGGCGAAGTTTAAAACAACAGTCAAGTTCGCGAAGGACAATAGCGTTCGTCCTTGCCTTACTCAGCACCAGTAAAGTAAAACATCTTGCAACCTACAACTGTGTGCTTCCACTTCCATCGCACCCAGAAAACAAAACTTTAACTCAGAATGAAAGAAAAAGATGTATACGAAACATTAAACAGGAACGGTTGCGGATAACACGATGTGAACACCAGAATGTAAATTTTCGTCTTCTTCTGTTAAACAGCGTACGTAGTTGTTTGTTTATGGTTAAAAAAGTAATCCACGTCTTACTATACTATATATACATCTTACTATATAAAGTCTTGCCTTTTATATAGTAAGATGTTGTATTGGATATTTTAAGTAATTAATACAGACATTTAACGTGGACCAGGAACATCAAACAAAGATCTTCGCTCTTTCCACGTTTATAAGTGAGTCACGGAAAAATTCTCATTGGTCGCCACCGGGAGTCGAACTCAGGGTCTTCCATTTACGCGCCGGATATGCTTCCGCTACACCACAGCGGCCTCGAATTCCTCCAGACTCACACACGCTAACTGCCAAGCCAAGTTTGCAGGTTGCTTCTTGGAGCCCCGCACAATGCTGGGGATTCACCAAAGATGGTAAGCAGCAACTGAAGAAATAATTAGAAGCCGAATGAATAATTAATACAGACATTTAACGTGGACCAGGAACATCAAACAAAGATCTTCACTTTTTCCACGTTTATCCACCACCACCTTTGGTGAATCCCTAGCATTGTGCGGGGCTCCAAGAAGCAACCTGCCAACTTGGCTTGGCAGTTAGCGTGTGTGAGTCTGGAGGAATTCGAGGCCGCTGTGGTGTAGCGGAAGCATATCCGGCGCGTAACTGGAAGACCCTGGGTTCGACTCCCGGTGGCGGCCAATGAGAATTTTTCCGTGACTCACTTATAAACGTGGAAAGAGCGAAGATCTTTGTTTGATTGTTGAATATTTTCGCCATACAGCCGGCTGCCTGTCGGTATCATAGTAAGAAAAAGAGAAAGAAAGAGGAACTACCGAAATGAAATCCTGGATGCATTCTTTGTCTGAACAACTTCCAGGAAGAAGAGATCCTTTGGTGTCGGTTCTGACCTTGTTAAACCGGAGACAGAAGCCATACGTTACTGTCAGTTACGGGGCTGACGAGGTTTAAATAGGTACAAAAGAGATTGGATCTACAATTTCGATACTGCGATTCTTTTTACCCTGTGAAAAATTAAACAATTATACTGTTAGGGAAACAGCGTCTCAGCTTTCATTTAATAGCACCGTAAAAAGCGCATCAGCTCTGGGCTATGACTGGAAAGGAAATCTTGACACATGTTTATGACATCGATCCATGCCAATTTTGCCTTTTCCCAAACTGCCTTTACCCGCTGTGCCTGATATTGGAGTCATTAGTCTTTGTAAAACGGGGAACCGAAATTTTAGACAGAGGAAAGATCCCGTTTTGCCTTCCTGCCTTATCTTGCGGCCATAAAACGAGTCATGTGCACCTGCTGCAACGGAAAAATATACCTTTTAAGGGGAATTCGCCTGCTCCCGGGAAAATTTTTTTTTCATTCGAACTGTCTGCACTTTTGGTCAACTCACTTTCCGGATTAACTTTTCGGTGTGTCGTGCTTGTAAATAACTTGCGTTTATTTAAAATAAATACATAATAATTTACACACGTCTATGTCTGTAAACGTTTCTTATAACTTTTGTTTACGTGTTGTTTTCTCAAAAGTCGGTTTATGCTAGACAGGGGACGAAATATCATTAAGAACGGCCTCCAGTGTTTCAAGTTGAATCCCAAATTTTCCTAAGGCTGTCAGGGGGCTGTGAAAGTCAAATTCGTCTGCCCAAGAAATATTTTTGCTAGCACGCATTAGCATTTAGTTCTTTGGGGCAGTAGTGGAAACTTCATCGTGTGTCAGTCCGTCTGTGACCCAGCATCACAGCCGCAGTGGCGGCCAGTGATTATGTACTACCGTGCTGTAGCACGCAAAAAAATTTTCAATTGAGATTCATATTATTTACTGTAGCTGAAAGTACATACATATGATTTTCTCCCAGCCCCAAATCTGATTTTTAAACGGGCCGTAATCAAGGCTCCTGTCTGCCATTCGGTCTGTGTTTCGGTTAGCACGGGCATAACACAGTGGTTCTGCTGCTGCCTACGCGTTCAGTCTTTCGTGCTGTGTACCAACAGCCCTGCTCCCATCCCCTTTTTATCACATCGGAACTGGGACAGTGAAAAGGGCAAGTATTGGATTAGTACGAATGAAATGTCCGGTAAAGGACCTGCACACGTGGACGGCGAAAACGGAAAAGTAGGACAACTTACCTAGGCAAAATGATCGTCCTCGACATTAACACATAGTTGCCGTTTGTCCGGCAAGGCCATGATCCCGAAACGAAAAAAGTCCTGTGGCTGGGACCCGAAGAAATCATTAACTGCACGTTAAACCTCGTTGTCTGTCGTGAACGGGTCTGGTACGATTCGTCCAACGACGATTGGTCCAATGCCGATTCGTCCAATGCCGATTGGTCCAATGCTGATTCGTCCAAAGGGACGATTCGTCCAATGAACAATTGGTCCAAAGGTACGATTCGTCTAATGGTACGATTGGTACAATGCCGATTCGTCCAATGGGACGATTGGTCCAATGCCGATTCGTCCAATGGACGATTGGTCCAATTCCGTCCTATCTGTCCGAAGTGCTACTCGTGCAATAAAAGTCTCATCTGTTCTGATTCTATCTCCGATGTTATACGAAAGTACCGGTAGACCAAAGAATGTAAAATAATGTTGCATTTCATACGTAATATTGTGGTTACAGATTTCTTTCTTTCTTTTTTTTTTTTTTTTTTTGGAATCGCGTTTTTTTGTTATACTGTCCTTGCTGCCGTATGAAGATACTGATGTACGAGCCGTTCAATCAACTTCAATGTTTCTCTTTTGCATGAAATAATAAAAAGTACTAGTTTTCCGTTTCTGTTTGTAGAATGCAGTGGGGTTCCGCCAACTGCCCAATGGAAACAACTGGTCGGGGTTTGGACACAGGTCTTTTCAATAGTTTTTATTCCAGCAATGTCATATTCATAACGTTTACATATCAAATCAAGTTAATAATATTGCGCTTTTACTTAAACACGAAATATTAATTCATAGGCCATAGGCCTAGACCTTTTTAACAGTTTATATTCTACCGATGTCATATTCATAACATTTACATATTAAATCAAGTTAATAATATTGTGCTTTTACTTAAGCACGAAATATTAATTCATAGGCCCTGGGCCTAGGCCTTTTCAGCAGTTTTTATTCCAGCGATGTCATATTCATAACGTTTACATATCAAATCAAGTTGATAATATTGAGCTTTTACTTAGGCACGAAATATTAATTCATAGGCTCTAGGCCTAGGCCTTTTTAGGACTTTTTATTCTACCGATGTCACATTCATAACGTTTACATATTAAATCAAGTTAATAGTATTGCGCTTTCACTTAAACACGAAATATTAATTCATAGGCCTGAGGCCTGGGTGCCTTGCAAAGACCTCAGAAATGATACGATGAGTGCCTTTTATAAAGTTTTATAAAATGTTTACAAATACCAAATATCTAGGTTGTAACTTGAAATCTTCTAAAAAGGCCCGCGACCTAGGTGCCTGTTAGACAGCTGAGAAATGATGCGATGAGTGCCTTTTATTGGGTTTTATAAAATGTTTACAAATACCAAATATCTAGGTTGTAACTTAACATCTTCTAGAAAGGCCCGCGGCCTAGGTACCTTGTAAAGACCTGGGAAATGATTCGATGAGTGCCTTTTATGAGGTTTTATAGAATGTTTACAAATACCAAATATCTAGGTTGTAACTCAAAATCTTCTAAAAAGGCCCGGGGCCTAGGTGCCTCGTAAAGACCTGAGAAATGATAGGATGAGTCCAATGCCGATTCGTCCAAAGGGACGATTGGTCCAATGCCCGATTCGTCCAATGGTACGATTCGTCCAATGCTGATTCGTCCAATGATATCATCTTACCAACGGTAATTTTTTTATTTTCCAGAAAGGAATAATAATTTAAATTATTCTCCTCTTTATATCCTTTAGAAAGATAATTTCCGTATATTTGGTAATTGTAAACATTTTACATAAACCTGGTAAAAGGCACTCAATGGAGCATTTCTCAGCTGTTTGCAAAGCACCTAGGCCGCGGGCATATTTAGAAGATTTCAATTTACAACCTAGATATTTGGTATTTGTAAATATGTTATAAAACCAATTGTCGTTGGACGAATCGGCATTCGACCAATCGTCGTTGGACGAATCAGCATTGGACCAATCGTCTTTGGACGAATCGTCCGGGACCGGTCGTGAACTGTTTCCCGGACAAGAAGTGATCCAGGCGACTAAACAGATGGTAGTCTGTCGGAGACGACTCCGGGATTTTTGCAGGATGAGGCAGTGCTTCATTGCCCAAGGCGCGTAGTGTCAGCATCGTTCGTTATGCGACACGAGGGCTCATAACGGACGCATGTCGCACAACGAACGATGCTGACACTGGAGCAGAAGAACATCATGTCTGTTGACCAAAGCCGGTTGTTTCTGAAGAAATTTTCGCTGCATCTGGTGTAATTCAGCCCAATACCGTGCTGCAGTGATGGTTTGGCCTCTTGCCAAGAAACGCTGGTGAATTATCCCGGCTGTGGACCACCAGACAAGGAGCATCATCTTCTTGGTGTGTAGGGGTGGCTTAGAACGCCGTCCAGCAGGCTGTACCTTGCTTAGCCATTGTGCAGATCGTTTCCGATTATCATAAAGGACCTATTCTCGTAGCAGGTGACAATTCGATGCAGTACAGTTTCCTGTTTATTCCTGGAAAGCAGCGACGTGCAGAATTCCAAACGCCTGTCAACTCAATAAGCAGCCCCATGTCCAGCTTTTTGACCTTACCCAGCGCAGCCAGAAGCCGTACAACTGTCGTGTGGTGGACACCTACCTCTGCCGGTATCTCACGACACGTTTTTCTGGGGTTCGCTTCAACCACACGTAACAGAAGATAGTCACAAACAGCAACAGATCGGTGATCACGTGCTTCATTTTGCAGGTCCGGATCTCCGCTTTGAAATTTAACAAACCATCGCCGAATGGTTCGTGCGTTGGCCGTGTTCTCTCCGAAAGCTTTGTTAACGTTTCAAGCAGCAATTCTTGCAGAATGGCCCAGTTTAAATTTATACAGCAAGATAACTCTCAAATGAGGTGTCGCCAGGTTTCCTTTGCAAGTCACATTACGTCCAAACAAACCACGCCTGAACCTTGTTCTTCACACACGTGCTAGCTATTTATAGTAACTCCGTGACGTAATGCCTGCAATACCTGTGGACGGTTCCATTTCGCTGTGGTGGGGGCCTGTCTCCATTGCTGGTTCGCGCCGGACGTTTCATTTCCACCGACCCAATATTTTCCACACAATTCGTACAGCGCGGTAGTTGATCAATAGAGGGAAAACTTTGTGATTGTTTCTGTGCTCTCATTGCACTTGCTCGATCAGTTAGTTGAAATCTATCTCTGCTTCTATTTTTTGTGCTTTATTTTGGGGTTTTCATAATCATTAAATTTCTTGAATGGCCACTGCGATTAATTCAGTAGATTCTTAGTTGAAACGACCATTTCCTTCAAGAACTTTAGGATCCTAAGTAAGGATCCTTAGAATCCTAAGTAAAAGTAAAAATAAATCAAAAGTAAAATCCTTAAAATTCATGATTCTTGGATATGACCTAAAAATGAAATTATATCCATGGGCAGTTTGTGAAAACACAAATTTGTCCGTGACGGGAATCGAACCCGTGCTCCCTCCTTTCTCCGGAGTAAGTTGCTCTCCCAACTAAGCTATACAGACAGGAAGTATCGCTGCAGATTTGTTGTCCTGACACGTGCACAAGTTATTTATACTTCTTTTGCATTTCATAAACTCTTTACAGTATAATACGTACAGTAATTTAGTTAATTCATATATAATTAATTCATATTTAAACTCTTCAAAAGTGCATCGAAAATCACAAATAGTAAGATTGCTAGGTTGATTTGCACATTGAACAAAGACGCCGAAAGATATTTCCCATTCAAAATACAGCAATAAATAAAAACGTATTTTTCAAAAAACTTGAGTAAATAATTTTGTTAGATGATACAGAGCTGAATGTGTTAATAAATTCAAGTTACTAAATTTGAATTCATAAATGAAATTCAAGTTAATAAATGAATGTGTTAATAAATTCAAGTTAATAAATGAATGTGTTAATAAATTCAAGTTAATAAATTTGAATGTTCTTCAAAATATTAGGCTTAATATTTTATCGAATATATGGTTATCAATTTAACCATTAACACTAAAATGGCGATTAATGTAATTATAATTACTGACAATAAAAAGGTGAAGAAAATGATTAACAATTGATATAAATCTGTACATATAAAACTGAAAGCCCTCAACGACTCACTCACTGACTCATCACCGAATCTCAGAGACTACTGAACTATATTTGGCAGGAATGCTCCTTTTACAACATAGAGGCGCTCTAAGAAAGGATTTTTTCCTACGATAACTTTATGTGGGTCGAAATGGGGTTTTTAAATAACCCATCTTTGATAACGATAGGACGCTTTGCAATGATCAAGCCATTGTTGCCATTACTGCCCAGCAACTGAAGCCCCGCCCTTAGTTTTGAATGACTTGAGTTGACCTGCTGAGTATATACAGTATTTTGTTCTAAATTTATTCCTTCTGAATTTATTTAACAAAAAACCTTGAGAATCGCGTACCAAGCGGTATATTACAATATGTTTTGCATTTAAATATTTATTAGCGTTTGACATATCGAATGTCAAGGTTTTTTACGCTTTCCAACCGTAGGTTGAAGAAGCGTACATGCTCCAGCTTTGTCCGTCCGTCCGTCCGTCTGTCTGTCGGCACGATAACTCACGTAAAAATGGTTCGATTTCGATGAAATTTTAGTATGTGGTAGGGGGCCACCTGGGGACGAACCCCATTGAAAATGGACGAAATGGAATCAAAGGTCACGGCAAAGGAGCGATATCCATTCCATTGCCCTTATGCGTCATAACTTGCGTAAATATGGTTCGATGTCGATGAAATTTTTGCACATAGTACGGGAAAACTTGGGAATTACCCCTATTGAAAATAGGTGAAGCGGGATCAAATGTCAGGACATAGGAGCGGGATACATTTCATTGCCTTTATGCGTCATAACGTGCGTAAAAATGGTTCGATTTCGATGAAATTTTATTATGTGGTAGGGGACCACCTGGGGAAGACCTTATGACGTCACAATCTTGCGCTTGATATGTTGGCGCGCGGTCACGCCCTCTGTCTCACTACGTCACGCGTTGTGCGTGGGTCCTATTAAAATTTTATGACGTCCTACTCTTGCGAGCAGATGGTCGCGATTCCCATCTGCCTCATTACGCCACGCTTTGTGTGCGTATGTTTCTCCGCACGATAACTCGGGTAAAAATCGTTCGATTTCGATGAACTTTTAGTATGTGGAAGGGGATCACCTGGGAAGGAACCTTATTGAAAGTGAATGAAATGGAGTCAAAGGTTAGCATAGGAGCGGGATCCATTCCACTGCTCTTATGCGTCATAACTAACGTAAAAAAGGTTCGATTTCGATTAAATTTTAGTATATGGTAGGGGACCACCTGGGAACAAACCCTATTGAAAATGGGGGAAATGGGGTCAAAGGTCAGGACATAGGAGCGGAATCACTTCCATCGCCATTATGCGTCATAACTTACGTAAAAATTATTCGATCTGGATGAAATGTTAGTATGTTGTAAGGACCTGCCTATTAAATCGGGGAAATGGAGTCAATGAATCTTATTAAAAATGGGCGAAATGATGTCAAAGGTTCGGACACAGGAGTGGCATCTATTCCATAGCCCTTATGCATCATAACTTACGTAAAAATGCTTCAATTACGATAAAACGTTATCATGTTATTTCGGAGGTATACTGAACCAGTTCTGTAGAATATCATCGAAATGGATCAAAGTTCAGGGCACAAGACCGAGATTTATTCCACAGCCATTATCCTCATAACTTGAGTAATAACTTGAGTAATCATTTCTGGTATGTTGGAAAGCGTATCGTAATCAATGCATTGCGTGATTTTACTAACTAGTTTGATTTGTTCTAAATGTATTTAACAAAACAAAACTTTTAAAAATATCACGTAAAAAGCGCTATATCATAATATGCTTTGCATTTAAACATTTATATTATCGATTGACATGTTGAATGTCAAGATTTTTGGAGTCAAAATCAAATTGCCAACATTCGTTTTCACCAAAGGAACAGTCTTTTTTTTGTGTGTCAAAATCAAACTACCAACATTAGTTTTCACCGAAGCAACGGTGACGTCATATAAGTGTTTTTTTAGTTAAAATCAAATCACCAACACTCGTTTTCACCGAAGCAATGTGACGTTATACTGTATAAATGGTAAGGTGACGGCAATAAATATAAATATGCGGGTAGATTTTCATAGTAATTGAAATTAAAAAAAAAGTTCCCCCTTGAGATATGATATAATAAAGTTATAGAACAAGCCGATCAAGTGTATTTATTAGTATATTAATTTATGGTGCAAATTATATTATGGTACGGTATGAAATTCTGCATTATAGAAATATTTTTAATATCATCACGTTCGAAGAACAAGTATTTAGTTAGTTTATATATAATTACGGAAAACATCTGGAGTTACCATTAATTTTCCTTAATGTTATTAATCTTTTTTTTTTTTTTTACGGCGAATGGTTAAGCTAAGCCCGTTGAATCCCAAGGTCTTTCCTGGAAAGGGAGGGGAAGAGGGGGTAGGTAAGGCGTAGCACGCACATTTTCAACGACATGAGCCGTCACTGCATAGCCGAAACCAATAAATTTGACACAAACGTTCCAAACGCCGTTATTGGCCTAAAATGGTACGCTTGGATCATGCAACTTAGTTAGGGATGGGTGGTTATATTTAGGGCACAGTGCGCCAGAGCACTATCGTTCGACCCATTTTCACGAAATTTAATGTCTGAGTTCACTTCCTGATTCTGAGATCAAACTGGTAGAGTTCGAAATTTTTCACCTCTTTTCACATTTCAGTGCTAATAATGAATTGATATTTAGTGCTAATAATGAATTAATATTTAGTGCTAATAATGAATTAATATTTAGTGCTAATAATGAATTAATATTTAGTGCTAATAATGAATTAATGAGTTAATATTTAGTGCTTAAGTGAATTAATGTGTTAATATCTAGTGCTTATATAGGTGAATTAATATTTAGTGCTTAGATAGATGAATTAACATTTAGCGCTTAAGCGCAACATATTAACTTCACTCGATATGCAAACGTTATACACATGTCTTAGAAAAAATAAAAACTGCTAAAGTAGCCTAGGCGTAAGGCCAAGTAATTAATATTTTATGCCTAAGAGAAAAAGCAAGTTTAATAACTAGACATATTACGTAAACGTTATGAATAATAGTGTGATGGATTAAAAACTGCTAAAAGGACCTAAGCCTAGGGCCTATGAATTAATATCTCGTGCCAAAATAACAGCGCAATAATATTAACTTGACCTGACGTGTAAAGGTTGTGAACATGGCATCGGTAAAATAAAAACTGTTTAAAAGCCCTAGACCTAGCCTAGGGCCTATGAAATAATATTTAATGCCTAAGTATAGGCGGAATATTATTAATTGATTTGATACGTAAACTTATGAATATGACATTGGTAGAATAAAAACTGTTAAAAAGACCTTATGAATTAATATTGAGTTTCTAAGTAAAGGTGCAATGTTATTAACTTTACTTATATATATGTAAACGTTATGAATCTGACATCAGTAGAATAAAAACTTTTAAACAGGACTAGGTAGGGCCTATGAATTAATATTGAGTGCCTAAGTAAAGGCGCAATATTATTGACTTGATTTGATATGTAAACGTTACGAATATGACATCGTTAGAATAAAAAATGTTAAATGGTTTAGGTCTACATCGGGCCTAAGTAAAAGCGCAATATTATTGACTTGACTCGATATGTAAAAGTTATGAATATCACATCGGTAGGATAAAAATCTGTTAAAAATGCCTAGGTCCGAACCCTGTCCAGTTTTCAAGTGGCCACTTAGTTGAACCCCACTGCATGGTACAAACAGAAACGGGAAATTAGTCTTTTAGCTATTAATTAATGCAAGAGAGAAACATCGAAGTTGACTGAATGGTTCGTACAAGAGTAACTTCTTACGGCAGCGGGAACAGTATAACAAGAAAAAGGGACTCCGAAAAAAATATATCTATAACCCCCAATATTAAGCATGACGTCTATCACTATTTTACATTCTTTGGATTACTGGTACTTACATAGAACATCGAAAACGATCAGAACGGATGAGATTTGTTTCGCACAAGTAGCACTTCGGACGACAGATCAGACGGAATTGGACAAATCGTACCATTGAACGAATCGTACCTTCGGACCAATTGTCCATTGGACGAATCGTACCTTTGGACCAATTGCCTATTGGACCAATCGTACCATATGGATCAATCGTACCTTTGGACCAATTTTCCATTGGACCAATCGTACCATTGGACGAATCGTACCTTTGGGCCAATTGTCCATTGGACGAATCGGCATTGGGTTTTGAGTTTGAGTTTTTAGGTTTAACGACCACCGTGAGCAACTCAATGGGCAATATATAAGCAGTCGCACGTCCCGAATTTAGGGTCACTGGTTCCAGGGAAGGGAGAGAGCCAGTGTCGTAAGAAAAACACAACATCCATGCCTCACCGGGATTCGAACCCGGACCCCGTTCGGACGAATGATCAGAGGCCATCGGTTAGACCACTGCGCCACCGGGGCGGCACGAATCGGCATTGGACCAATCGTCGTTGGACGAATCGTACTAGACCCCACATACAGTTTGTTTTGTGTTGGTCAGTAAGTATGCGTGAAACCCACCTCGCACAAATTTTTCTGTATCCGAAAAGATCTGTGACAGTTTCTTGAAATTTTTTTCACAAAAAGTTTCGTAAAAACTATTAAAAAAATTATTAAAAAAAATTAAATAATTTTTGTGAAATTATTTTAAAAATTATAATTTTTATGGATAATTTCCATGGATTTTGTCAAGTGTGCGACGCAGATCCTGTTTGATGAATTCATCTACACCACGCAGAACGAGTCTGGTACGATTCGTTCAACGACATTGTACGAATCGTGCCAGATTCGTACAACGTCGTTTCGTTGTCTTTTTTGGAGCAGTACTCAAACGTACTGCGTTGTCTTTTCGCATCAGTACTCAAATGAAGAATATGAATTTCTGACACAGATCGTGACAAGGGACGAAACTTGGGTTTCTTATGCTACGACCGAAAACAAACGTCAACCGATGGAATGGCATCATCCTCGCTCCAAGGAGCCACACTAAACGCTGACGCATGTTGTGCAATACTGAAGCGATTGCGGCGGACCATTTAGAATCTCAGGAGCGGCGTGCTGTCTAGCGGTGTTAATCTCCTCCGTGACAACGTCCGGACACACGTAACCAAGAAAACAAACCCTTGAAAGTCTAAAAGCGAAAGTTTTTGGACCGTCCACCATACAGCGCGGACCCAATTCCTAGTGATTATCACCATTTCCCGAAACTGAATGACTTTTTGGAAGGAAAACGCTTTACGAATGAGGAAAACTCAATCACAAAGCAGCAGTCAAAACTTTTCTGAATAGACTGGCGGAGGAGGTATGTGACGAGGGATTTAAAATTTCTTTTATATGGTACGAGAAGTGCCTAAATGTTCAGGTTGAGTACGTGGAAAAATAGCCAAAGACATGTAGGTGTCAAATAAAAATTTTTGTTCCGAAATCAGTATTGGTTATTTTTTTATTCTAAACCGGGTACTACCATCGTTGTACTTACAGAAACAAGCAGTTGAATAGTCTGATTAGAATTGGTATAACAATTGACGTACAAAGGGCAGCACGCGATGTTTAGCTCAAAGAAACTCTTTTCACCTCTCACTACTACACACAGAGTTGTCTCATTTTATCTCTATTGTTTATTTACGCTTTCCAACCGTAGGTTGAAGAAGCGTGTATGCTCCAGCTTTTTCCGTCCGTCTGTCTGTCGGCACGATAACTCACGTAAAAATGGTTCTATTTCGATGAAATTTAAGTATGTGGTAGGGGACCACCAAGGGACGAACCCTATTGAAAATGGTTGAAGTGGGGTCAAAGGTCACGCCATAAGAGCGGAATCCATTTCATTGCCTTTACGCGTCATAACATGCGTAAATACGGTTCGATTTCGATGAAATTTCGGCATGCGGTAGGAAACTACTTGGACACGAACCCTATTGAAAATTGGCAAATTGAGGTCAAAGGTCAGGCAGGGCATACGAGCGGGATGTATTCCATTGCCCTTATGCATCATAGCTTGCGTAAAAATGGTTCGATTTCGATGAAATTTTGGTATGTGGTAAGGAACCACCTGGAAACGAAACCTATTGAAAATGGGTGGAATGGGGTCAAAGGTCAGGACATAAAAGCGGGATCCATTTCATTGCCTTTATGCTTCATAACATACGTAAATATGGTTCGATTTCGATGAAATTTTAGTATTTGGTAAGGAACCAACTGGGCACGAACCCTATTGAAAATAAGTGGAATGGGGTCAAAGGTCAGCCAGAACATAAGAGCGGGATTTGTTCCACTGCCCTTATGCGTCATAACTTGCGTAAAAATGGCTCGATTTCGATGAAATTTTAGTACGTGGTAGGGAGCCACTGGGGACGAACCCTATTGAAAATGGGCGAAATGGGGTCAAAGGTCAGGACACCGGAGTGGGATCCATTCCATTGCCCTTGTGCATCATAACTTACCAAAAAATGTTTCGATTGCGACAAAACGTTATCATGTTGTTCCGGAGGTATATTGAACCGGTTCTGTTGAATATCAACGAAATGGGGTCAAAGGTCATTGCACAAAAGAAAGATTTATTCCACAGCCATTATTCTCATAACTTGCGTAAAACTGCTTCTATTGCGACAAAACTTTAGTATGTTATTCTTGAGGTGTACTGAACCGGTTCTGTTGAATATCATCGAAATGCGGTCAAAGGTCATTGCACAAAAGCAAGATCTATTCCACAGCCATATTTCTGGTATGTTGGAAACCGTATCATAATCAATGCATTGCATGATTTTACTAACTTGTTTACCTTTGATCTGGTGCCAGTGTTGTCATATGAGCAGAAACTATTGGGAGTTCAGACATGATGTTAAAGCAAGGAGAGGAAAAGAGAATTACAGTAATTTATAAATAAGAACAGACAACTAATATTGGAAGTTGTGACGTATATTCTATTTTAACTTTCATTTTTAGTTCCTTTTCCTATGTAAATTTGAGTTTGTTCTCTTTTGCACTTTCCAAACTTAATGTGATACCTTCTCTCTCACATGAATGGAAGTTTGGCAACACTCCTGAGGCCAGTACGTAAGTGACGTATGCATGTTGATAAGAACGATCTTTGCTGAGCTTATTGATTGCACGAGAGCTAATAATGTATGCGAAGTTACATTTTTATTTCCGTCTGCATATATACAATGTGAAGTTGTGTGTGGTGTGCCTCACTGTGATATGTTTTTGATTTCGTAAACAGACAATGTTATGTGATTTCGTCTAAAGTTGCTGGGCCAATAAAAAGTTTACGCAAATGATCCTGCTTGCTGTAAATGCTTAGTATGGCCCTAAAATCCTATAATTTTTAAAGTAAGCCATCCGATACGATAAATGCATTAAATTTACCCTCATTAAATATATCTTCAGTCGAACATTTGGAACTTAGCATAACAAAAAATTTCGCATAACATAAAAAGGGTTGCGTTATAAAGTTAAATTAGAGTATTTGCCACACATTAGAATATTATGATTAGCCATTTAACCGCGTCTTTTACAGCAATCAATATTGTAAACATAAAAATATAATTTTTCATTATATCTTCGTTTTCTGAAATTTCGTATATTTCACCCGTTTGCCGATGCGGAATTTTCTGTTAGCTGGTTTGATATTTACGATTGTTTTTGTTTAAACACCGATTTTTGCACTGTTTAACAAAAAAACCCAGCAAATTTGATTCCGAATTCTCGGGCTTAGTAATAGACACTTTTTTATAATCCACTTTGACGCAAAAATAACTTTTCAGAGCCAATTTTTAGAAACCCAAGGTGAAAAAGGAAATGCATTTCCTACCTGCAACAAAGAAACGTTGAATTTTTTAAAATATAAAATGTGGTAGTGTTCTTCATGTTCGACAAAATCGTTTATAAAATAATTTTTCAACCGTATTCACATATAACCGGTGAAACATTTGTACTTTGAAAATAGCTACTTCCGCTCATTATAGGCAGCAATATGTAAAACGAAAAAATCAAAAATTGGACGCAAAATGAGCCTCAAAAAGTTACGGCTCCTGGTGGGAAAACTATGCATTATTTGAAGAAGAACGTGGACAAAAAAAAAATGATTTTCTTTAAAGGAGAATGATACGCTACTACGAAAGGAAGTTTTCAATCGAATTTTTAGAATCTGAGATGGTCTTACAAATAAGATCCATTAGAGCAGTGGTCTCCAAACTACAGCCCGCGGGAAGCCGTGATCCGACCCGAGGTAACGCCTCCTGGTTGTGGGACAGTGCATTTTTTAACAGGCATTCCTGATCATCCCAATCAACTCATTTTGAATTTGCAAGGGAGAGAGAAACTCGCACATGATTTTTTTTTTATCTGAAGTCTTTCTGATTGAAGTTGAAACTGTTCAAGCGGCGATAATCAGCAAAGTAAAATTTTTTACATTTTGCATCTTTTAAATATATGTGGGACAACATGTCTGATAAGTTTGGTTTTGATATGTCACAATTATTAATTTGTTAAAAGCTCAGTTTAAAAAAAAACGCTTTGGTAAGTTTTACTAGCATGAAAAACCATTCCAGCCACTGCGGGACCCATTTAATTTTACGGTTGGTGATGCCGAGGAGAATTTACAGTTAGAACTGTTAGATTTGCAATTTAATATGAAGTCATTGCTTAAGAGTGAAAGCTTGATAACCTTTCATTCTCTTTTACCTGGAAAGAGTTTTACAAATCTGAAAATTTTTGCCAGGAAAATGCTTTCAGTGTTTGGCAGCACATACGGGGGTCCTAAAAAAATTATTCGCACTGTCCATTTTTGAGAAAAATATAAAGTAACGGAGAAAACGAACCGTATTGCTGTTCAATGTACTCCCATCTGTTGCTAATGACAGCTTGCCAGCTGTGAGGTAGGTCCTGAGATGTCCCTGTAGTACGCCATCTTTGTTCAGCTGTCGTATTACTCGGTTCACGTCCAATGACGGTTCGTCCAGCCATTCGTAGCGGATGCCACGGAGCCCATTTTTTAACTTTGGGATAAGTTCAAAGTCGAATGGACTGAGGTAAGGGCTGTATGGTGGCTGGGATAAAGTCTCTCAGCCATATTTCGACTAAAGTCCTCGTACCGAAGCTGCACCATGACACGATGCGTTGTCATTCAGCAAGATCGTTTCCGCTTCCAAGATGTTGGGGCGATTTTGACGAATTTTTGGTCTCAGCTTTGTCCTCAGAACGAAATTGTGCTTCGGTCAGGAGTTCCTTCGCTACAAACATTTTGCAAAGTAGTTTAGATCTGTGTCGGAATTTTCCCTCGCAGAGTTTCTATTTTCACGTACGAGCGCTGGTCTAATGCCCTTACTCGACCTAAAGAGCTGCACGCTTCCATTTTCAAACTCTCCCACTTTCACACAGCACACGATGGCGCGTCGTTCTGACACCACTGCGTTGCTGAGAGTCTGACCTTGACATGATGCACTCATTTTCCAGATTGCATCATCCGCTGCTGTTTTAGACAAACGTGGGCAGAACTTTTGTTATGTGAACAAGCTTTCTCCAAAATTAAATAAGTGGCGTTAAGGCTTCGTTCACGATTGATCGACAACCACTTGTCAGGCTTTTTAAAAATTGGGTTGTCCGACTTGAAACCAAATATCGAAAACGTCGCTGCATCATTCCAAAACAATATCATTCTTTTTATTGATTTTTTCCCCATTTTTAGATGTCATAAAGTCAATTTGTTTATGTCATGAAGTCACTGAACACAGAACTTTAGTAAATTTAGTTTTGCATTTGTTTATGTGCATAAATATCTTTAAACATATATTTGAAATCTTTCATGCTAAATTACAGATCATATAATTAGTTAGACCTTGACAAATATTAATTCATTGAAAATTTACAATATCTGCATTGATTGGTCTTCGGTTTACCAATTTCATTTTCAATCCGGACCCCTGAGCTTTAGCCATTTTCCTATTTGGTCCTTCTTTCCAAAAGTTTAATGACCGAGAGTGTATAAATGCATAATCTTTATCTCAGATTTTTCTTTTGTGTTACAAATCTTATTTGGAAATTTCATTTCATGTTGGGAACGATTTAAGAGACATGGTTATTACAGCCAAGAATTAACTGCCATTTTGTTTTCTTTATCTTCGTAACATTTCTTGAATTAATGATCATTTGCCTTTCGAAGTCCAAAGCAACTGATTTTCACTTTATATCATTTTCGGCAGAGGTCCTCGCTCTTATTTCCTGACTAATTAAATGATTTTCTTCCTATTTCCTTGCGTTCCTTATTGGAATAATTGCTTATTCTTTCTCAGCAGCACACACACTCACATACACACACACACGTCCTATTATCTTTCAGTTGTTAGTTGCGCTTCTGGTCTTGCTTCTAGAGCTGTAATCAGAGTACAGTGAAATTCATAGAAACTACGTACTCCTACTTAAAGGTTCTGCAACTATGTGATTATCTTTATTGAAACCACCAGTCATTTTACGGTTTTTAATGTAGCCTCTACACAATTATGCTATGTTCCTTTTTTCTTTTTAATAGCGTTCCACACGTTTTACCCATTAGCTAAATCTAAGCTGCAGCTCAGATTAGTCTTTTTCACGAATTTCTATAAGCCTTTTGGTCCTGGTTTAATCGCTGATATTAGTTGTGATCACCTACGTACAACTCAGTACTATAAATTGCTTTGGGAAGATGATTATATGAGTTTACGATATAGCATCGCTGTGCGGAAGGAATACGTTCTTGAAAACCGTAAATTAAAAAGTTAGAAATACGAAATGACGGAAACGCTGTTTTAATGAATAACTGAACTGATAATTTATTATGCTGTCACAGAATCATTTTAATACATTAGATTCTTGCTAATCCGGCCATTCCTTGCACAGAGGAATGCCAGATTAGCCAGAGTTCCGGATCATTGAGTGTGCAAAAAATTTCAGTTTAATTTTTCATTAAATTTAATGTTACAAGTTTACTGTATACGGTACATATGTATTTAAAAAACATAAAAAAACACCAAGCATATGATAATGCTAAAAGTACACGATAAGTACGCATGGCCGTGTCTATATGATCAGCGATTGCTTATTCGTGCTAGCTGTTTAATTGTACCATCAAGTAGCGAATTGGGAGTGAGAGACCTTTGAATCTCTGTTTCGGCTTCCGTAAGATCTTTTGTGGTTTTACCAGACATGCAATTCTTCAAAAATCTGAAAGATGGAAATGTGATGGTGAGAATGAAGCAAAAGTTTCCAGCTAGCTTCCTGGTGCATTTGCCCGTGTAGCCATAGCAACATGCGGTCTAACATTTTCGTGATAAAAGACAACACCTTTCGGATTCGCCAAACTGGGACACTTAAACATCAAGGTCTGTTTTACTCTGTCAAACTGCTGAAAGTAAGGACTTGCAATGATCGTTTCCATAGGTGCCAACAGCTCTTGATGGATCATTCTCTGGAAATCCCACCAAACTTTCGGACAGAAATCTGCTTCAGTCGATCTCGAAGCTTCCCCTTCTTCGCAAAAAGATTAGATGCGTTTGATATCCTTGTCGGCACGAATTGTTCATCTCCAGTCAACATTCAATCCATCAACGAATTGTTTCTTAGCCAGCTTGCAGACATACTTTGACAACCAATTTATTCATTCGATTCTTAGATGATATTTGATGTTGTACCTACTGGCACAATTTTCAGACCATTACAATAGACACGATTCTTCTCTTGGAAGTGGTTCGACTAACTAAGAGTTTATCGATAATATTCTCCTAGGTTTGATGAGGGTGGGACTCAATTGCCAGTGCTTTTTTGTAATGCTTTGACGACCATAACGCCCGATACACTCTTACACAGTCGTATCAGAATAATATGACCACCTACCTAACAATGGGAATAACCACCCTTGGATGACAGCTGCGATACGGCGTGGGATGGACTCTGTGAGATCCTGGACGGTTGACGGAGGCACACGTGCCCATTTGGACTGCAGAAGAACACGGAAGTCTCGGAGATGACGTGGTTGTGAGTCGGCAAGACGAACCTGTCGATCCAAATAGTCCCACAAGTGCTCTATGGGATTGAGGTTGGGCGATTTCACCGGTCAAGGGAGAACGGAGACATCGCTGTCGTATTCCTGGAACCAGTCACGCACCACCTTAGCGACGTGGCTAGGCGCATTGTCCTGTGGGTAGACACCATCACCACCAGAGTAAACGTCCAACATGAAGGGATGCATATGGTCAGCGAGAATGGACAGGTAGCCATTGCCGTTCAGAGACCCATCCAGTAATACTTGCGGTTCCAGGTCATACCAGGAAAACATCCCCCAGAATGGCACACTGCAACCACCGCCGATCTGTACTTGACCGACAAGCGTATCAGGGTGTTGGATCTCGTGTGTCAGACGCCGTATCATCCACCACCCGTCACTTCTGTGCAGTAAAAACCTTAATTCGTCGGAGAAAGCAATCTTTTCTCGCTCTTCCATTGTCCAAAGACGGTAGACTCATGCGAACTACAAGCGTCGTTGCCCATGGACTTGGGTTAACATGGGCGCCTTGACGCAGCATCGACCCCAGAGACCCAAGCATAATAGGGTACGCTCTATTGTTATCGGGGAAACGTACCTGGGTACCCAGCGTTCATTTGCCTGCTCAATTGCTGCACTGTTGCGCTTCGATTGCTCTTTGCTAGTCGACGGAGGCGACGTTCTCCTCTGGGGTCGATGGCCTTTGGAGATCCACAGTTATGACGTCAGAAAATACTCGGTGTGCCAGCGGTCCATTTTTGGTACTCCTTTACTACAGCACCTTGCGAACAACCCACGAAGTCTGCTGTTTCTGCGATGCTTCCACTCTAGGCGTGGTAGCCGATGATCATTCATTTTTTAACATCTGTCAAACCACTACCTCTCTCTATTATGCTTACGTAACGCACTATGGCTTATCTTTTCTGGCTGGCCGCTTATATATCCGCGTGGTCAACCTTGTCACGTGCACTCTGTGACGTGCCTGGGCGGTTACACTGTGATTCCGGGGGTGTACATATTTTTCTGATACAACCATGTACATTAAAACTACCACTACCTCCCAAAAACGCCTATCTAATTTGAAGGGGATTTCTTGCCCCTGACCTGTTCTTTGAAATTACACGGCGTACAGGAGATTAACAGGAGTCACCCTTATATTCACCATTGTTGTCGCTAAATAAATAAGTAAAGCAGGGCGTTGGTATCTCCCGGGCCGATGTTATTTACTCTCATGACATCGCATGCCTTCTTCGCGGAAGAATTAAATGATCGTACCGGCAAACGTCTGAAGTTACGTCAAACTACAGGTCGGAAGTTTCATGTAGTGACTGTACGCTAATCCTTCGTTCGTTAACTTGTAAAGGGTTGGGTAGAGATTCTGAAAGGGGCAACAAAAATTTGGGGCATTATGTTATTTTGGGGGACACGGGGATTTAGGCAGGGACCTGGTCGTTAAAGGGTAAATTTCGGTTTTAACGACCACAATGAGCAGTCCAATGGGCTGTAATCAGTTGCCCGTTTTTTACGCTTTCCAACCGTTGGTTGAAAAAGCGTGTATGCTCCAGCTTTGTCCGTCCGTCCGTCCGTCTGTCCGTCCGTCTGTCCGTCCGCCCGTCCGCACGATAACTCACGTGACAATGGTTCGATTTCGAAGAAATTTTAGTATGTGGTAGGGGACCACCTGGGGACGAACCCTATTGAAAATGGGCGAAACAGGGTCAAAGGTCAGGACATAGGAGCGAGATCCATTCCATTGCCCTTATGCGTCATAACTTGCGTAAATATGGTTCGATGTCGATGAAATTTTAACATGTAATAGGAAACTACATGGGGACGATCCTTATTGAAAATGGGTGAAATAGGGTCAAAGGTCAGGACATAGGAGCTGGATCCATTCCATTGCCTTTATGCGTCAAAACTTGCGTAAAAATGGTTTAATTTCGATGACATTCTAGTATGTGGTAGGGAACAACCTGGGGACGAACCCTATTGAAAATGGGCAAAATAGGGTCAAAGGTCAGGACATAGGAGCTGGAACCATTCCATTGCCTTTATGCGTCATAACTTACGTAACTATGGTTCGATTTCGGTGAAATTTTAGTATGTGGTAGGGAACCACCTGGGCACGAACCCTGTTGATAATGGGCGAAATGAGGTTAAAGGTCAGGACACTGGAGTGGGATCCATTCCATTGCCTTTGTGCATCATAACTTACCTAAAATTGCTTCGATTGCGACAAAACGTTATCATGTTGTTCCGGAGGTATAGTGAACCAGTTCTGTTGAATATTAAAGAAATGAGGTCAAAGGTCATTGCACAAAAGCAAGATTTATTCCACAGCCATTATTTTCATAACTTGCGTAAAACTGCTTCTATTGCGACAAACCTTTAGTATGCTATTCCTGAGGTATAATGAACCGGTTCTGCTGAATATCATCGAAATGGGGTCAAAGGTCAGGACACAGGAGCAAGATTTATTCCACAGCCATTATCCACATAACTTGAGTAATAATTTCTGGTATTTTGGAAAGCGTATCGTAATCAATGCATTGCATGATTTTACTAACTTGTTAATTTAAGGCCACGAGCCAGTGTCATGAGACAAAAGCACTATGCCTGCAGCACTAGAATTCGAAACCATACCCAAATGGGATGAGTCGTCACAACAGAGTGACCAGATGACTTTTTGGAATGGGAGGACATTTTAATTAAATATACACTGACGGAAAAAAAAATCCCAACACCAAGAAGGCGTTGTGTTAGATAAACGACAGGTGGTAGGCGGTGAGAGTACATCTGTAAGATGACGTCTATGCAAATTTCGCACTCGGCGCATACGTGTGGCGCTAGTAGCGCCCCTCGGAACATGCAAAGCAGGTTTGCTGTAAATACGCGCTGTAACGTTCGTGATCGTTAGTTATCGTTGAGATTCGACGTAGTGTGTTGATGTTAGTCAATAATGCCTTTAAGAAGACGAAGAAGCCATTATCAACAGCTCACGGAGTTTGAACGAGGTCGTGTAATAATGCTACGAGAAGGTGGATTTTCTTTCCGCAATATTGCAGAACGACTTGGCAGGAATGTAGCCACTGTGCATGACTGTTGGCAGCGGTGGTCAAGGGAAGGTACTGCCTCAAGAAGACCGGGTTCCGGCCGGCCACGTGGTATTACTGAGAGGGAAGACCGCCGTGTACGGCGCTTGGCCGTCACGCATCGTACCGCGTCTACGGCAGCAATTCGAGCTGCAGTTGCCACCACAGTGACACAACGAACGGTTACAAATCGGTTACTTGAAGGACAGCTCGGAGCCAGACGCCCTCTAGCGTGCATTCCACTTACTCCAAACCACTGCCGTTTGCGACGTCAGTGGTGTCAAGCTAGAGCTCATTGGAGAACGGAGTGGAGATCTGTTGTGTTTTCTGATGAAAGCCGGTTTTGCCTGGGTACCAGTGATGGCCGTGTGTTGGTTAGAAGGAGGCCAGGTGAGCGCCTGCAACCAACCTGTCTGCGGCTTAGACACACTGGACCTACACCTGGAGTTATGGTCTGGGGAGCAATATCCTATGACAGCAGGAGCACTCTCGTGGTTATCCCACGCACCCTGACGGCACAGTTGTACGTCGGTCTGGTGATTCAACCTGTTGTGCTGCCATTCATGAACTGCATTCCAGGGGCGTTTTCCAACAGGATAACGCTCGCCCGCATACCGCTGTTGTAACCCAACATGCTCTACAGAGTGTCGACATTTTGCCGTGGCCTGCTAGATCACCAGATCTTTCACTAATCGAGCCCGTATGGGACATCATTGGACGACAATTCCAGCGTCACCCCCAACCAGCATTAACCGTCCCTGTATTGACCGATCAAGTGCAACAGGCATGGAACTCCATCCCACAAACTGACATCCAGCACCTGTACGACACAATGCATGAACGTTTGCGTGCTTGCATTCAACATTCTGGCGGTTACACCGGTTATTAATGTACCAGCATTTCACATTTAAAATGGCTCTTCTCGCGCTTACAATAAGCTGTGATCTTGAAACCTTAATCGATTAAATATGTTACCTATACAAATGTATTGCCGCCGTTTCATTCCTCTACAACTATTTTTTCGTGGTGTTGGGATTTTTTTCCGTCAGTGTATATCATCATCATCAGCAGCAGCAGCATCAACCATTATCAATATACTGCTGGATGAAGGTCTCCCCAAGTTTCTTCCACAATTGTCTGTCTTGACCTTGTCTCTTCCATGCTACTTCAGCATACTTTCGAATTTCATCCATCCATTTCCCATGGGGTCTTCTTCTGGATCTTTTCATGTCCCTCGAAACCCAGTCTAAAATTTCGGTTGTCCATCGACGGTCCGTTCTTCTGGCAACATGTCCATCCCATTGCCGTTTCAGTGATTTCACTCTGGTCATGATGTCGTCCACTCCTGTCATTTTCCTTATCCACATGTTCCTCTTCTTATCTTTCCTGGTTACACCAAGCATGCATCTCTCCATGCTTCTTTGAATTGTCTGCAGTCTTTGTATGTCTTTTTTAGTTAAGGTCCGTATCTCTGCTCCTTACGTAAGCACCGGCAGGATGCATTAATTAAACACTTTTCTTTTAATACATAACGCATACTGCTGTTAAAAATTGTACTGTTTCTTCCAAAAACTCTCCATCGAAGTTTTACACAGCGATTAATTTCTTCATCAATGTGACTCTCACTTGATATCTGCTGCCCAAGATAAATGTAGGTAACGGTTGTCTGAAGCTTTTTTCCATGAATCGCTAAATCTTCGTTTCTTGTAAAAGCATTGCACATCGCCTTTTTCTTCTGAAAGTTCATTTTTAATCCTCCTTCTTCACTCTTGTCAGCAAGTTCTTGGATCATACTCTGCAGCTCTGAAGGGGTAGTTGCAAAGATGACTACGTAATGAGCAAAACGAAGGTGAGTTAAGTAATCTTTATTAATCTTTATCCCTATGTTTTCCCAGTTCAATGATTGAAAGACATTTTTGCAATGTGGCATTAAAGAGCTTGGGAGATATGGTGTTACCTGGTCTCACTACTTTTCCAATTCTTGTTTGTGCTGTATCCTAAGATATCCGAACCTTTGCAGTTGAATATATATATATCTTCATCATCATTATTGTCAACCATTATCAATCCACTGTGGGACGAAGGTCTCTCCAAGTTTCTTCCACAAAGGTGTGTCTTGTGCCAGTCTCCTCCATGTTACTCCCGCATACTTTCGAATTTCATCCACTCATCTCCCATGTGGTCTTCTTCTGGGTCTTTTCCTGTCTGTTGGAATCCAATCTAAAATTTCGACTGTGCATCGATGGTCTGTTCTTCTTGCAGTTTGTCCAGCCCATTGCCATTTCAGGAATTTTACTCTGATCAACAGACTAAAATGAGGGTGCTAAGAATATATATATATATATATATACATGTATATGCATGTATAATTGGTTTATGGTGTGTCACGTCGTCTTCTGATCTCAAAGAGTTTTTTCCGTCTTTCTCTGTGTCAGCACCATTTTCCATCAGACCAATTTGAGTAAGTGCTCTCTTTGTTTCTTCAGACCATGTTATTTAGGTCGGACTCTATTTTTTCGTTTGTTTGACTTAAATTTCATGGCAATTTTGGACAGTCTTTCATTGGCCATTATTTTTACATGACCAAACCAACGCAATTGTCTCCTCTGTATGTCTTCTAAAATCGTTTCTTTCACTTCCATCAATTCTTCAATGCTTTCATTCGATATTTTCTGTCTTCTGGACACTCTGCATGATCTTCTTAAAGCATCCATCTCTACGGCTGTTATTTTCTTTCTATCCACTTCTGTTAATAGCCAGGCTTCGGGCCCATATGGTAAGATGCTGTTAACAATATTATTATAAATTTCCCATTTCCTTTTCTGGTTATTTATTCACTTCACCAGATTCCATTCAGCCGTTTAACAGTTTTTCTACCATGTGTAATTCTATTTCTTAATTCCATTGCATCCCTATCTTCTTGTGTAATTTTAACACTTAGATAATTATAATGATCACATCTTTCAATTTGTTTGTCATCCTTTTGTTGTAGGTTTGTTTCATTACTTCCAATGCATAAATATATTGTTTTATTTAAATTCATAGTTAATTCCTATTTCTCATATTCTTATTTTATTTTTCTAGTCATATACTCCAAATCAAATTTATCTTCTGCACGAAGTACGTGATCATCAGCGAATGGCAAATAAAATACCATCGTTCTATTTAAATTCATCCCCATTGCTTCCTTTTCCATTTTTCAAAGTCTGTTCCACATAAATCTTAAATAATGTTGAAGGTAAGCAACTTTCCTGTCTTAGTCCTTTAGTCACTGAGAATCCTTTTGAAATTTTCTGGCCCATTTTTAGCACGTCTTTTGCAAAAAACGATCGTGCTTCTGGTATCGATTTGTCCGTCCGTCCGCCTGTACCCACGATATCTCTGCAACTATTAGTCCCATTTGAAATATTTTTTCGCGTTGGGGAGCTTGAGATATGCGAATGATGATCATTTATTTCGTTTTTTTTTACGATGTAAAATTTCGCCGGTAGAGGGCGTAAATGCAGATGACGCCGAATTCAAAAATACGTTTTATTCCACATATTTGCTTGTAAACATCCGATTGAAAAAAATTGTTTCTTTCGATTCCATTTACATCGAAGAGTATTTTAGATATAGTTACTTTTTTCAAATTACGCATAGATTTTCCGCTAGGGGGCGTAAAAGTAAATTACCCTTTCCTCGATAACTCTTCTTCTAAAACTCCGATTTGAAAAATGTTTTCTTCAGCGGATACATCTCTTGATGGAAAATCTTTTGTATATAATTTCAAATTTTCGGTAAAAAATACTTTGGCCACCAGGGGGCGTAAGTGTTAATTTTGGCTTCTGATGTATTTGCCATAAAATCTGAGCTTCTATAATATCGATTGAAAAATTCTTTCGTGGACTGATGCCACTCACATCGATACATTTTTTTGGAATATTTTTTTCCTAAAATATTCCAGTTTCTCCGCCAGGGGGCGTAAATGTGCATCTTATTTTTGTGAATATCTCTACTTCCAGGAATCCGATTTGAAAAATTCCTTCTTTGTTGGATAGTGTTTTTCGTGTGACATGTTTTTCATATAATTTCAAAATTTTCAAGTAATTTATAGAGTTTTCTCTAGGGGCCGTAGCGGTAAATTGCGTTTCCCCCTATATCTCTGTTTCTAAATCTCCGATTTGAAAAATTCTTTCCGCACCGGATACAGCTCCTGATGGGAAATCGTTTGCACATAATTTCTAATTTTGTAAAAAAAAATGCTTTGTCCGCCAGGGGGCGTAAGTCTTAATTTACGCTTCTGATGTATTTGCAGCAAAATATGAGCTTCTAAATTCTCGATTGAAAAAAACGTCGTTTGTTCACCGATACTACTCATGTCGACAAACACTTTAGAAACATTTTCTTCTTGAAATAATGCATGGTTTGTACGCCAGGGGGCGTAGATGTATATCTTATTTTTGTCAATATCTCTACTTCTAAGAGTCCGATTTGAAAATTTTTTTCTTTGTTGGAGAGTGTTTCCGATGCGAAATGCTTTTCCTATAAATGAAAAATTTACAAGTAAATCATAGACTTTCCGCTAGGGGGCACAAAGGCAAATTGCGTTTTCTGCGTTATTTCTGCTTCTAAAGCTCTGATTTGAAAAAATCTTCCGGTATCGCATACAAGACCTGATGGAAAATATTTTTCACATAATTTCTAATGTTTGGTGAAGAATGGTTTGGCCGCCAGGGGTCATAAGTGTTAATTTCTGCTTTTGATGTATTCGTAGCAAAATCTGGCATCCTGAAAACTCGACGAATTGTTTTTTCTTGGACCGATACCGCTCATATGGATAAACCTTTTGAGAATACTTTCTTCCTAAAATAATGCATGGTTTTCCCACCAGGGGACGTAAAGTCACATCTTATTTTTGTCTATATATCTGCTTCTAAGGGTTCGTAAGCTCACGATTCCGTTTACAGCAATATCTGAGGGATGAAAAACCCGATTGAAAATGTTACTTTCGTCAGATCTATTGTTTTCCATACCGGCTCCATTGACTTTGAATAGCTTTGATGAATTTAATTTGCGTCAGAACGGATTCAAAAGACGTGCTTATTACACCCGAAAATTTGGTGTCATCTTTCTTGTTATTTTTGTTATTGATCTTTGATAAAGTTCTTTGACTGCTGTGAAAATCATAGTATTAATATTAGTATCTTTTCATGTTTTCCATAATTTTGTGTATTATCATGCACTTTTGTTAGGTCTATGAATAATAAGTGTACTTCTTCTCCAGTTGCTATTCTTTTCTCCATTACTTGTTTAAGACAGAATATATCATCCGACTTTACACGTATAAAACTTTAAAACTTTTAGTCTGTTGAACATTTTTACTTATATTTTCCACTGTAAGAAATTTTCTTTAGCACATCACGTTTCTTTAACAAATACTTGTGAAATTCAGAGCATGTCATGTCTTTCAAATTGTATTTAACTAGCATTATACCCCTCACTGATTGATTAAGAAACTTGGATCATAAGCAGAAAAATTCACAGCAAGGTCTAACAGCACAACAAACAAACGGTATGAGCTCACTGTTATCACGACTACATCACACTGCACTGTCCGTCGTCCACGTGCGATGAATGACAGACTAACGCGGTCTGGGGGTTAGTTCTAAGCCATTCGCGCACAAGTGACACAGGTAGCTGCAGGATTTCAAGAATCCTGCAGCTACCTGCTGATTCTTGAAATCTTATCAAGCCACAGCTAAAAGATATTTTAGCCACAGCTAAAATATCTTTTAGCTGTGGCTTGATAAGATATACGATTACAATAGAAGAATTTGATCAAAATGTATTTGAATAATTCCTTATATTGAAAAAGCCGGACATTTGGGTTATTTGCCTTAAAGCCTGGAGGACATGGTACGAAAAGGAGCACATGCCCTCCAAAAGCAGAACATTCGGTCATTGTTAGTCAGAAGACAGTGCTTATGCGGAGCGGCACAAGTATTTGTTCATTACACACTTAAGAAGGACGTCTGAAATGTGGCTTATCTTCAATTGTCCTGTCACGAATGTTTTACAAGCTAACTTTAAAATTAGTTCCAGTCATAAGCGCTGCCTATGGGGGGGGGGGGGTCATGGTGAATTTCGCCGCTCCGATAATTTAACTAGGGGGGCAGTTTCCACCCAATATTTTTCGTCCTCTTTAATTGAATAATCGCTTTGGCCTCGTAAGGTGGATCAAACTCCACCTTATGAGGCCAAAGCCATAGCGATTTACTTCCAAAAAATTAATAAACGACAAAATAAGTGAACTTTTGTTCCATATTCATCATTGCTCATTTGATAAGAAATTGGATTGGCACCTCATATTGTTCTTGACACGTTCTCTTGATATGTGGTAACTGTTTATATAAATTATCAAAAATAAAATAAATAAAAATACAGAATCGTATAGTCGCTAGAGCTTTTATTTATCCATTTATTGTTTGCGCTTCTTATTCTTTGTTTAAGGTGGTTTCACCTAAAATCTCTGCCTTATGTTTACAATGGTAAAACTTCTTTACATATTTTCTTCGCAATTAATGTATTCCCAAAGATGAAAATTTGCATATCGATAAAACTAGCTTTAAGTTACAGCATGGGATTCTTAATACTTGCTAAAACATAACCATAATTAAGCAATCCAACATTTGTTTGTCTACTGACGTTATCAATGTACAGGTCGCGCCATCTATTAACAGGTCTGAACATTATTCAAAGAAAAATGATTGATTTTTAATTTAATTATGGTTATGTTTTAGCAAGTATTAAGTATCCCATGCTATAACTCAGAGTTAGTTTTATCGATGTGCAAATTTTCACCCTTGGGAATACATCAATTGCGAAGAAAATATGTAAAGAAGCTTTGCTATTGGAAACATAAGGCAGAGATCTTAGGTGGAAACACCTTAAGCAACCCAGCTAATTATTCTTTTTTTTTTTATAAACGTTTGGAAATAAAATCTCTCTGGATATTTTTACAAAACATCACAGGCTGAATTTAATTTTTTTAAATAAAAATATTTGTTTCCTTGTTCATTTGCTGATGAGCAATTGGAATTGCGTTTTAAAATATACGTCAAATCTGGTAGTTAATCTTTTTGCCCTTTTTTTCAATTTATTTCTTGACATTGGGGAATCATGCCCCCTCTTAGTCTTATAGTTTACCGCCTGCCCCCGTCCCAATAATTGGTGAAGTCGGCGCTCCTGGTTCTGGTCATTTATTATTGATAAATAATTCTTAATAATCATGTCTTACCCAGAATCATCAACATCAAGGTAATCTTAATCACGATTTAATTGCAGTCGTCACTTAATTTAGTTCAGTTTTCCTAAATTCATCCTACCACATTTTTTTTATTGCAATACTTCATGTGCCGCCGTCATTTTCTATTAAATAAGAATAACATGCAATTTTTAAGAGCTAATGAAATGCTTGTTTTTCTAAACTTTAGAGGGCACCCACATTTTGCATTCCAGTATACTTCAAGTGAAGCAATTTTTATGATATCGATTAAGCAACTGCTTCACTTCAAAGAGTAATAGCATTTCAACGTTTCAAAGAATTTTCAGACGGCGCCATTCTTTAAAGTGAATTGAAATCTGGTAAAAACAGATTCGGAATCATGAAAAGCACTTACGTAAATTGTCAGACATCGACCGTAATGCTGCAATGTATAACAGTCTCTCACAGAAAAGGACTGCAGAAAATTATTGCCGGCGGCTGCAAGCTACCATTAATTACAAACGCGCAACCAATATCGCAAACGATGGTCACATCTAATTAATTCTATGCAAAAAGTGAAGAAGAACGATATAATTTTTTTTTTTTTTTTGCGAAACAGATTCCGGTTTTATTTAATTAGGAGTAATTGCGTTTGAGCGATTTGTCTTTTACAAGGAAAGGTTGTTTACAAAAGGCGGGATATCGACGATGTTTTCCAAATATCATGTCATACTCTATGAGGATTTAAATCACAAAATTTGAAACAATGATTATTTTTCAGATATTAAATTACGTCACTTTGAAAGCAAATGGTGAAATTATGACTGCGACATGCTAAAATTTCACCAAACGGGATTATGTGAGAATTCCTCAAAAGTGCCTTTTATGCAATTTTTCTGGTTTTCCCAGAAATAATTAAAACGAAAAAAGAGACAGGCATCTGTCGTATACTACAAATGCATTTAGTGTCAAGATATATTTATTGCTCTCATTCATGCCAATGAAAAAAGAGATAACAAGCATTATTTAAAGTATTACTTGTTATATATTTATTTGTCTGTCTCGAAAGAGGTCAACCAAAAATAAAAAATAAATAAATAAAAAACCAAAAAATAAATAAATTTGGAAACTTCACTGTGGAATGCCTAATATTCATTTAATAAGACTTAATACATCAAGAAAGAAATACGGGACTACACCATATAATACAAATTTCGAAGATGACAATCCGATTTTTGGTGTAAATGTGAAAAGGATGGAAAGTCAGATAATGTCCGAAAACTAGAAAATTTTTATCGTCCTGGAGCAGGACTCGACTCCGCGTCTCCCAGATAGCGTACGGGTATGCTAACCACTACAGTGAAACCACTACAGTGGTTAGCATACCCGGGCGAACCCGCGTCTATCTGGTTAGCATACCCGGGCGCTATCAAACCCGCGTCTTGCAGATAGCGCCCGGGTATGCCAACCACTGCAGTGGTTAGCATACCCGGGCGCTGTCCCGTTTCAGGACGATGAACCTTTTTAAGTTTTTGGATGTTATCCGACTTACCATCCTTGTCACATTTACACCAAAAATCGGATTGTCATCTTCAAAATTTGTAAAACTTAATACGTTTTCATCATTAGAAATAATAGCTGTATGAATAATACAGCACATTTGGAAAAAGTGATACGCCGTTCCGGTGGTCAAATGCAAAAATTAAAACTGGTCACGGGTCAGCGGGTCACCGGGTCGACAATTTCTCGCGGGTCAAACGCATCGCATCACGGTGTACCTGATCCGATTTCAACCCAGTTTTATTTCCATTTTATTTTTGAGTAGAAAAAATTATTTCAAAGAACACTTCCCAGAGGTCTCTGAAATAATACTTCAGAGCTGCAGACTATGATCCAGGAACTTGCTGAGAAGGGTAACGAAATGGGGATTAAATATGAACTTTCAGAAGACAAAACTGATGTACGGTGCTTTTACAAGGAATGAAGATTTATCAATTGATGGTGAAAAGCTGGAGATAACCAATTCCTGTATTAACCTTGGGCAGCAGATATCAAACGAGAGTCACATTGATGAAGAAATTAATTGCCGCATAAAACTTGTGTGGAGAGTTTTTGGAAGAAATAGTACAATTTTTAAGAGCAACATGCCATTATGTCTTAAAAAATAGTGTTTAATCAATGTATCCTTCCAGTGCTTACGTATACGGAGCTGAGACGTGAACATTACCTAAAAGAGACATACAAAGGCTGCAGACAACTCAAAGAACATGGAGAGGTGCATGCTTGGTGTAACCAGGAGAGATAAGAAGAGGAACTTGTGAATAAGGAAAATGACAGGAGTGGACGACATCATGACCACAGTGAAATCACTGAAACGGCAATGGGCTAGGCATATTGCCAGGAGAACAGACATGCGATGAACAACCCAAGTTTTATGCTGAATTTCAAGGGACAGGAAAATATCCAGAAGAAGACAACGTGGGAGATAGCTGGATGGAAGGGACTGGTCCGAGACAGTCCGTTGGGAAAGAAACTTGGGGGGACCATCATCCAGCAGTGGATTGATAATGATTGACAGTGATGATGATGATGGTGATGATGATATATATTCGAGTTTATAGCTCAAAGCAGATTTGTCCGGATTAAACCCGGGTCGGGTCCGGATCCAATATGTTTGACCCGTTTCCAAATCTGGTAGTGAAAGGCGCGGGTTTTGATTGTTCATATGAGCTAGGCTCAGGTTCTGGTGCTGGAAGAGGCACCAGCTCTTGCCCTTTCCGGGAACCAATAGCCCCCAGAGTTGCTCGTGGTGGTCGTAAAACCCTGAAAAAATAAAAAAATGCGGCATACTAAGAAATTTACATATCCTTCGAAAAATACCTTCCTAATTCTTAGACTCTTGAATTGAATCCGAATCGTTGATGGAAAGAAATACAAGTTACAACTTCTGGTGAACTGTAAATTTAGAAATATCAATGATTTTGGTAAAGATTGTTCCAAAAAGACTAGTACAAATACTGTATTTAAGAATTTTTGAAGCAGATGGTACTCATTTTTTTTCTCTTTGTTTCGGTGTTGGACGACCACCACGAACAAATCTCAGGGCTATAAGTGGTCTCGCCAGTACCTAATTTAGGATCACTGGCTCCAGGAAAGGGAGAAAGACTGCGGGGTAAGACAAACACACCACCCGTAACTCATCCGACACTCGAACCTGATTCCATAGGTGATGTTTTTCATTCATAAATAAAAAAAAAGGGGTAGTTCAGAGTTAACCAGAAGAGTGTCCGTGCCGGAGGATGCTTCTGCACCTCACGAGGCGATACTTCCACACATGGTGGAATCGATGCTACGATGTGTTGCTGCTGTTGTGAAGGCAAATATGGAGTCACACGTTACTAGGTGGGTGTGTATAATAGTGTTTCCAACACCTGGTAGAACCCATACAACTACGCGTGGCATCTATTGTGAGGGCGAAAGGTGGACCCACACGTTACTAGGTAACTGTGTATAAGAATTTTAATTTTTTTATTTTATTGAAGGTTTAACGACCGCCGTGAGCAACTCAACGGGCTATAAGCAATCGCCCGTCCCTAATTTAGAGCCACTGGTGCCGGGGAAGGGTGAGAGCCGGTGCCGTAAGACAAACACATCTATGCCTCACGGGATTCAAACCCGGACCCTTCACGGATGAATGGTCATAAGTCAACGCTTAGACCATTGTGCCACCGGGGCGGCACAATAAATTATAGTTGGTACTATCAAGAGAGCGAAAGGTGGACCCACACGTTACTAGGTAACTGTGTATAATAAACTGTCGTGGGTGATATGGTGAGGAAGAAAGACGAACCCAAACGTTACTACTAGCCGCCCCGGTGGCGCAGGCCTCTGATCATTCGTCCGTAAGGGGTCAGGGTTCGAATCCCGTCAGGCATGGATGTTGTGTTTGTCTTACGGCACTGGCTCTCTCCCTTCCCTGGAACCAGTGACCCTAATTTAGTGACGGGCGACTGCTTATAACCCATTCAGTTGCTCACGGTGGTCGTTAAACCTTCAATCAAAAAAAAAAACTTTACTAGGTAGCTGTGTATAATAAATTGCTGTGGGTGCTATAGTGAGGGAGAAATTTGGACCCACACGTTAGTAGGTAACTGTGTATAATAAACTGTCGTGGGTGCTATTGCGAGGGAGAAAGGTGGACCCATATTTTACTAAGTAGCTATGTATAATACACTTCTGGACAATTGCTAAGGACGGATCATAAACGGCTATATAGCGCATAAAAAAGTAAGTGTGGTTGGATGCCAAGTGAAATAAAATAATGTCAGAATGCCAGGACATTACAAGAAAGACAATTTATTGTGCTCTGAAATCCAGAAGGCTTTGGAACGTGTTCAAGGGACAAACAGGCCATTTCGTGCAGAATACGTAAACGTGAAAGAAATGCAATTACCGTCCGCAAGCGTTCCGGCGTAAGATTTCAATACGGAATATGGCCACCATGGAGGGCGATGCAAGATTCCACACGTCGTGTAATGCTTTGCACAACATTATCAAGCAGCTGGTGGGGTAATTTATCCCAGTCCTCTGTCAGTGCACGGATGAGGGTGTCCTTGTTTATTGGAGGGCATTGGCGACCAGCAAGACTCCTCCCCAAAGCATCCCACACATTTTCAATGGGATTCAGATCTGGAGAACGTGCTGGCCATACGAGGCGTTGAATATCCTTGCTCTCAAGACACTCCTGGACAGCGACTGTTCGATGACATGTTGCGTTGTCGTCCATTTAAGTAAATCTATCACCGACAGCACCACGGAACATGCGAACATGAGGTAGCAGAACATCATTAATGTATCGTGGGCCAGTCATAGTACCAGTTGGAAGCACATAGAGGGACGTACGGCCATTGATCATGATGCCAGCCCATACCATGACACTACATGTCGGATATCGGTCCCTTTCCTGTATGTTTGCTGGACAATATGCAGTACCACTATCACGCCAGATCAGTTGTCGTCGACAATCAGACGATAGACTGTATCTGCTCTCATCTGAGAAGAGAACAGCAGACCAGGCGTTATCAGTCCAATTGCGATGTTGATGGCACCATTGCAAACGGGCGGTACGGTGACGTCTGGGCAATGGGATGCACACAACAGGACAGCGGGGGTATAGTACTCCTTCATGCAAACGTCTGGCGACAGTTTTTCGGGAGATCCGCTTGCCAGTAGCAGCCATAAACTGATTTTCTACCTCACTAGCTGCGCTGCGCCGGTGTCTTTTTGTTGATAGCACTATGTACCGATCTTCTGCAGGTGTCGTACTGAGAACACGACCTCCCCCGTGACGTTTGCTACACTCTCCATTGGTTTGAAATGATTTCCAAAGCCTTGAAACAACACTGTGGCTGACGTCGAACTCCCTGGCAACATCTGTTATTTTTCGCCCTTCTTCAATCTTGCCAATTACGGCCACGCGTAAAATTATCTAGGTGATGTCGGGAAGACATACTGAAAATTGCAAGTTCGTCAATTGATTCTTTCCCTTTCAACTTTGCGTTTGAACAACAACGGTCAATACGCGTCAAATCCTTTATATCTTTTATCAGTGCTATGACGTCACGAACAAGTTCGGCAATCCAAAATTTGCATCCGCACAACACGTCTTACTGTATCCCGCACTTATGCTAATTTCCACATTTTCCTGCCTTCCATTTTATGGTTGCTATCGTTGCTATTGCCATCCGTCCTTAGCAATTGTCCGGCAGTGTAAATTGTCGTGGGTGCTATTGTGAGGGCGAAAGTGGGACCACACTTTACTAAGTAGCTGTGTATAATAAACTGTCGTGGATGCTACAGTGAGGGATAAAGGTGAACCCAAACGTTACTAGGTAGCTGTGTATAATAAATTGTTGCTGCTGCTATTGCGAGGGAGAAAGGTAGACCCACACGTTACTACGTAGCTGTGTATAATAAATTGTCGTGGGTGCTATTGCGAGGGAGAAAGGTAGACCCATATTTTACTACGTAGCTGTGTATAATAAATTGTCGTGGGTGCTATTGTGAGGGCGAATGGTGGACCCAAATGTTACTAGGTAGCTGTGTATAATAAATTGTTGTGGCGGCTATTGTGATGGCGAATGGTGGACCCAAATGTTACTAGGTAGCTGTGCGTAATAAATTGTCGTGGGTGCTATTGTGAGGGCGAAAGGTGGGACCACACGTTACTAAGTGCCTGTGTACAATAAACTGTCGTGGGTGCTATAGTGAGGGAGAAAGGTGAACCCAAACGTTACTAGGTAGCTGTGTGTAATAAATTGTCGTGGGTGCTATTGTGAGGGCGAAAGCATTTGATTTACGCCAGGGTTATGCTCTTGAGATTTCCAGTGTAAAAAGGAGAGGCGTAAATTGCAGCAAAAACATAACGGGAACATACGCAAGCACATTAGGTTCCGTTTGCAGATTTTCAGTAATCAGCACGAAGTACTTCAAAAATGTTTTATTTTAGGAAATTTACGTATCGAAAATTGTACAATGTTTTAAAAAAAGAAGGAGAATTTGCTGCTTAAAGACGATAGAATAGATGACTGTTTTTTTGTTTTTTTCCTTTTCTGATGATAAATTATATTATGGATGTAGAACCGTCTCAAATCGTCACTTAACGATACAATAGATGTCTGTTTGTTGAAATCAGAGACTAGTGACAATTATATATATATATATATATATATATATATATTAAGATAATACAATGATTGGCACAAATATTTTTTTTAAATAATTTTATTTTCCGGTCGACCAAGTTTTTGCTGGGTCCTATATATATATATATTTTTTTATTTTAGATTGGAGGTTTAACTACCACCGTGAGCAGCTGAATGGGCTATAAGCAGTCGTCCATCCCTAATTTAAGGTCACTGGCTCCAGGGAAGGGAGAGAGCCAGTGCCGTAAGGCAAACACAACATTCATGCCTCACCGGGATCCGAACCCGTACCCCTTTCAGACGAGTGATCAGAGGCCATCGCTTAGACCACTGCGCCACCGGGGCAGCTTTTGCTGGGTTCTGACCTAGCTTCATCAGGCCAGTCCACAGGCCAGTCCACAGGCCATGTCCAATCACCCTTGGCAACAAAAACTCAAAGCCTTTTACAGTTGCGTATATTGCACGATACGTATATGTTCGGATAAAGGCAGTTTGGAAAAAGAACTTGGTTTTCTTAACCCGTGTTGCAGTACAGCGAGGATTCAACCCTTCCATTATAGATAAGGCTCTAACAAAATCCCGGAAACTGAAGCTTACCTGCACGTTAACTCCTGTGATGTGCCCATTACGACAGAATTTTGTCACTATTCCATTTTCCTGCGACATTGCTTTCAAAATTTCAAAAATTCTCAAAACCTTTAATTTTAAAGTGATTCTTAAACCCATAAACAAAATGAACTTTTTAGGTTCAAAGGACTATGTTGAAAATAAAACCTCGTGGGGAATTTATCAAATTCCATGTGAGTGTGGTGCTTCGTATATAAGACAAACCGGTAGAGCCTTACGTTTGCGATTGAAGGAGCACAAGACCTATATTCGGAACTGTGACCTAAAGAAGTCATCGATGGCTAAACACTGTTACGAAAAGGACCATAAATTTCTCTTTGAAGAAGCAAAACTAATTGACAAGCCAGATTCAACCACCAAACTTGATATTTTGGAAACTTTCCATATACAGTTAAGGAAAAATTAATAGTAACAGGAAATTTCTGACGTTTTTGGGTTTTCAGTGTTGCTACATAAGTAAATATGCAGATAATACTCACAATATATATATTATTTTAAAGCACATTTCATGAAGAAGCCAACTGAGTTTACAGAATGAATGGGAATATCTTTAACAGAACTCAAGTTATGACCAGAAATGTGCTGCAAAGGAAGCACACTTTGTTATGTAAAATGTCATCGTCGTTGCTACAAGCCAACGGAGCTTGCGTGTACGTCCGCGTACAGTTGATATATAGGGCAGGCGATGTACGTGGGGTTATTCCAGACGTTCTCGCAGTGCGCGTAGGTAGTTCGTTTGCATTGGTGAGTCTGTAATAGTTACTCATGTGGACTGCAGTGCAAACTGAAGTTTAGAGTGCATTTCGTTTATTCTGTGCAAGTTGTGTTGCAGTTATGGGAAGATTAGGTGATATTTCACCACGAAAAGCTTCACGAATGGTGACTTTAAGTGAATTCGGCAAAAGGAATGCAGATAACTGGGGTGCACAAGAGTACAGTTAGACGGCAGCTGGAGAAGTTCCTTGATATGGGTGGAATCAAGACTGGCAGGCTGGGTAAATGTGACCGAAAAATGAAAACAACTCCTAGAAGTAACAACGTGTTGAAACGGTTATGTCTTCGAAACAGGTTCGTCTTGTCAACAGTTCTTGACGGAGAACTGAAGGAGAGCTGTGGTACTGTTGTTTGTCCTCGACAGTGAGGAACACGTTACGTTCTATGAGTTTGACGTCTTATAGGGCGGTAAAGAAGCCACTGCTAACAATCTACAATGCAAGCAACGTTTAGAATGGGCAAAGGAACATAAGGAGTGGAACACTGATAGGTGGCGTCAAGTGTTATTTAGTAATAACACAAAATTGAATACCGACGGTAACGACGCGGGGTGCCGAGTGATTCGACGAAATAACGAGGCGTTGCATTCCTCTTACACACTTAAGACAAGAAAGTATCCATGCAGTGTTGTGATTTGGGAATGTTTTGCTGCTGCTGGAGTATGCAGCAGAATCCATGTGTGTTAGAGCACTGTTAATGCACAGGTGTACAAAAGTATCCTCCAGAACAAGATGATGCCTTCAGGACGTGATTTGCTCCAGGGTCAGCCATACATCTTCCAGGACGATTCGGCCCCATGTCACCGTGCACAAATCATTAAAGCTTATGTGACGTCTTTAGGTAATGTTGTGCCTCTTCCCTGGCCCGGTAATTCGCCAGACTTGAACCCGATTGAGAATTTGCGGGGCATTCTGAAAAGAAAAGTGCCCGAACATCAACCCACAAATAAAGTGAAACTGATTAACACAATTACTGACGTTTGGCACAACTGTATTTCATCCGAAATGTTGCGTAATTTGGTTGACTCCATACCCAACAGGTGTGCAGCCGTTGTTAAATCAAAAGGTCACCCAACGAAATAGTACATACGCAATTGTATTTGAATTTGAACATCTTACTTTGCCATGATTTCTGTTTCGCAGCACATTTCTGTTCAAAACTAGAGTTATGTTAAAGATATTCCCATTCTGTAAACTGATTTGGCTTCTGCATGAAATGTGCTTTAAAATTATATATATATATATATATATATATTGTGAGTATTATCTACATATTTAATTTTGTATTAACACTGAAAACCCAAAAACGTCAGCAATTTCCAGAGTTGCTATTAATTTTTTTTTGTTTTTTTTTTTTGATTGGAGGTTTAACGACCACCGTCAGCAACTCAATGGGCTATAAGCAGTCGCCCGTCCCTAATTTAGGGTCACTGGTTCCAGGGAAGGGAGAGAGCCAGTGCCGTAAGACAAACACAACATCCATGCCTCACCGGGATTCGAACCCGGACCCCGTTCAGACGAATGATCAGAGGCCATCGCTTAGACCACTGCGCCACCGGGGCGGCTTAATTTTTCCGTAACTGTATATCAGAATTCTTCGCAACTTGCTAATGACATGGCATCCACATCATTTCTAATTATGAAGCGCGTGGAAGCAACTAACAAAAATCCGTGACTGTAAACACCGATTATGATATCATGTACAATTTGAATATTTACGTGCCATTCGTCCTGATGAAGCTAGGTCAGAAACCAACGAAACTTTGGTCGACTTGAAAAAATATTTGTGACTAACGTTGTATTATCTTAATATATATATAGATATATATATCGACCGCCCATAGCGGTATAACTATACCATCGGGATCAGAGGAAATGCTATCCCACACTCACCAACCCGCTTGGCCAGCGTGGTGAGTTATGGCCAAACCCCTCCAAAATGATTCCACAACTTAAATCTTGGCCCTCAGTCTCCGGCAGCTGGAATGTACCTGGCCAAGGCAGCGGCCAGTGCGACATGAAGGCAGAGGGTGCTAAGAATCCCCGGAGGACCGGACTAGGCTGCCATCTGATGCTGACCTTGGCTACTTACAATGGACGCTCCCTATCTTCTGATTCAAGGCTTCTTGAATTGGAAGAGGAACTACAAAGGATCAAGTGGGACATCGTGGGGCTAAGTGAGGTAAGGAGAAAAGGAGAAGATCTCATCGAACTGAAAAGTGGACATCTCTTCTACTATCGTGGGACAGATACTGGCAGAACTAGTGGTGTTGGATTTATAATAAACAAGAAACTAAAGGACAAAGTTGTAGAAGTTGAAAGTTCCTCTGACAGAGCTGCACGACTTGTTATCCAACTCTCGAAAAGATACCAGGCTCAGATTATTCAAACTTATGCACCCACCACAAGTCATCCTGAAGAAGAAATTGAAGAATTTTATGAGGAAATTTGTCATCTAAATAATAAAGGTAAGCAGCATTTGAAGATAATTATGGGAGATTTCAATGCAAAAATAGGGCAACGGCAACAGAATGAAACTTCAGTAGGTAAATTCGGTCATGGCAACAGAAACCAGCGTGGAAATACTCTCGTTGAGTTTGCAGAGGCAGAAGGGTTTTTCATCTTGAACTCCTTTTTCAAGAAAAAGCCACACAGGAAATGGACATGGAGACATCCAAATGGGACGACAAGTGAAATTGATTTTATTATGTGTAACAAAAAATTCGTCATAGAAGACTGCAGTGTGCTAAACAAGTTCAACACAGGTAGTGACCATAGATTGGTGAGATGTAAGATGCACCTCAACACTAAACTTGAACGTGGCAAGCTCATAGGACAAACAAAATCTATTGACATAACCAACCTTAAAAAACACCACAATACCTTCAAGTTAGAACTGAAGAACAGGTTCTCTGCTTTAGAAGGCCTAACATCGGAAGAAGTGGACATCTCTGAAGTTAACAGAAAAGTAACCAAAGCTCTTATGGAAACAGCAACAAAATTAGCTGGGTCTAAGAACAAGTTGCATGTGAACAAATTATCAGGAAAAACCAAAATGTTGATGCAAAAAAGAAGAGAGATGAGGACAACTAAAGAAGATGTGACTTCCAAAGTGGAATATATAGAGCTATGCAAGACAGTAAGAAAAAGTATCACTGAAGACGTAAGGAAATTCAACTGTGAACTAGTGAGGAAAGCAATTGAAAACAACCAAAGCCTAAAGATAGCAAAGGGACATCTCAGTAAGGGAAGAAAACAGATTATGGCACTGAGAAAAGAAGATGGTTCTGTAACAAGAAATAGAGGCGAAATTTTGACAAGAGTGAAAGATTTCTACTCCAAACTATATGAAAGGGATGATATATGCACTCCAGACATCATGAAAGATACCAGTACCAGAGTTCCTCCAGTCCTTCCAGCAGAAGTTGCACATGCAATCAAGAACATGAAGCGAGGAAAAGCTCCAGGAGAAGATGGAATTACTGTAGACATCATACAAGAAGCAAGTGGAGAAATCGAAACAGTACTCGCCCAAATTTTCACTCGATGCCTTAATGAAGGAAAGATTCCTGAGGATTGGAACACCGCTACAATGATCCTGCTACATAAGAAAGGTGACATTGAGGATCTCGGAAACTACAGACCTATCAGCCTCCTATCAGTAGTTTATAAAATCTTCACTAAAGTTCTTTCACACCGCTTGAAGGTAACACTGGACATGGCTCAACCGAGAGAACAAGCTGGATTCAGGAGTGGCTACAGCACAATAGATCATATCCACGTGCTGAGAGAACTAATTGAAAGAGCGAGGGAATATGAACTTCCATTGTGCATGGCTTTTATCGATTATGAAAAAGCCTTTGATTCGGTGAAACCATCAGCAGTTACAATGGCTCTGAAAACCTGCGGTATTGAAGATGCATACATTAATATTATTAATAACATCTATGAAAATGCAAGTGCAAAGATTAGGCTGTTTGAAAATACAACACACGTAAAAATTGGGAAGGGAGTGAGACAAGGTGACACCATATCTCCGAAGCTCTTTAATGCCACATTGGAGGGTGTTTTTCAGTCACTGAGCTGGGAAAACAAGGGGATAAAGATTAATGGAGATTATCTAACCCACCTTCGTTTTGCTGATGACGTAGTCATTTTTGCAACTACCCCATCAGAGCTGCAGAGTATGATCCAGGAACTTGCTGACAAGAGTAAAGAAGTGGGATTAAAAATGAACTTTCAGAAGACAAAAGTGATGTTCAATGCTTTTACAAGAAATGAAGATTTATCGATTGATGGAGAAAAGCTGGAGATAACAGACACGTACGTTTATCTTGGACAGCAGATATCAAGTGAGGGTCACATTGATGAAGAAATTAATCGGCGTACAAAACTTGCCTGGAGAGCTTTTGGAAGAAACAGCATAATTTTCAAGAGCAATATGCCATTATGTCTTAAAAGAAAAGTGTTTGATCAATGCATCCTTCCAGTGCTTACGTATGGTGCGGAGACGTGGACCTTAACTAAAAGAGACATACAAAGGCTGCAGACAACTTAAAGGAGCATGGAGAGGTGCATGCTTGGTGTAACCAGGAGAGATAAGAAGAGGAACTCGTGGATCCGAAAAATGACAAGAGTGGAAGACATCATGATCAGAGTTAAATCCCTGAAATGGCAATGGGCTGGACATACTGCCAGAAGGACAGATCATCGATGGACAGCCGAAATTTTAGATTGGATTCCAAGGGACAGGAAAAGACCCAGAAGAAGACCACATGGGAGATGGGTGGATGAAATTTGAAAGTATGCAGGGAGTGACATGGAGGAGACTGGCACAAGACAGACCGTTGTGGAAGAAACTTGGGGAGACCTTCGTCCAGCAGTGGATTGATAATGGTTGACAATGATGATGATGATGATGATATATAGATAGATGTCTGCTTGGGTTTCTTCTTTTCTAATAATAAGTTATGGTTTTCTTGCTTTCTAATATAATATACACTGGCGGAAAGTGAAAAAAGAGCACCAAGAAGGAGACGTCTGATACCAACGAAATTTATACAGCATAATAACGGAATACAGAGGATTACGTGATCAAAACATTATGGCAAAATACAGCTGTATTTGCTGGTAAACTGAAAAATAACATTTCCATGTAACATGGTTAGTACGAGGTTGAATTGACATGAACTGCGTCACACTGTGCAATTCTGACATGGAGTCTGTCGTACAGATGTTCGATGTAAGTTTGGGGTATTGAGTTCCAAGCATCCTTAACCTGGACGCGTAAATCGAGGATGGTCGTGGCTGGCCGTGGAGACCGGATAAGTCGTTGTCCCATAAAATCCTACACGTGCTCAATGAGGGACAAATCCGGTGAACGTGCAGGCCTTGGAAGTTGTCTCGCACCCTGAAGTGCATGTTGGGTTGCACGTGACGTGTGTGGGCGTGCGTTATCTTGCTGGAAAACACCACGATGGACCGACCTTACAAATGGCACAACAACGGGCTGAATGATGTTGTTGATGTAGGAGGTGCTGTTTAACGTACCCGGTACAAACACTAGTTGTGTACGGGAGTGATAGCGGATCGATCCCCACACCAGGAGACCAGGTGTAAGCCCTGTGTGTCGCTGGCGGATGCAAGAAGGGTGGAGACGCTCCCCTGTGCGCCTGCGAACACGCATACGGCCATCGGAGGCTCCCAAGCAGAATCTGCTTTCATCGCTGAACACGACAGATCGCGATTGCGTTCTCCAGTGCAGACGTTGGCGACACCACTGCAGCCGTTCCTAGCGGTGGGCTGGAGTCAGAGGTACACATGCCAGAGGCACGCGTGCAGGTAGTCCTGTATCCAGTAGATGGTTGCGGATTGTTCGCACAGTCACCTCAGGTGCAACGACAGCTCGGATATGCGTCGCAGTGGATGTTCTGCTCGACAACGCCGCTCTTCTTATGCGTCGATCGGTGCACTCATCAGTCCGTCTGTGACTCCTTGTTCCACGTCTTCTCGTGTGGGAATGTTCCTCGGACCATCTACGACACCATCGTACCACCACCGATACTTCCCGTCCAATTCGCTCCGCAATACGACAATACGACCACCCGGCCGCGCTAATTCCGACTAGACGACCTCGCTCAAAGTCCGATAACTGCTGAAATCGTACACGTCTACCATGTCCAGGCATTGCCGCTTTTTTAGGGTCTTCGCACGTGTCCGTACGCCGACGACTGATTACATTCACTTCGCCGTACTCCTTAAATACCACCGACGATAATTTGCATATTATGCCGTGCTGTGGCGTAAGCGCTCACCGGTTGGTCCCGAAATTATCATCACACCTACGTAAACTCGAACCCCATTAACATATGTAAGTTTCATGATCGTCCGCCAGTTCCTTCTTGGTGTTCTTTTTTCACTTTCCGCCAGTGTATATATAGATGTCTGCTTGGTTTTCTTCTTTTCTGATAACGGTTTCGATTCCTCTCTTCGCGATAGAACAGATGCCTGTTTGGTTTTCTTCTTTTCTGATAATAAGTTACGGTATGAATGTAGAATTGTCTGACTTCCTCTCTTAACGACAGAATAAATAGATGTCTGTTTGGTTTTCTTCTTTTCTGATAATAAATTATAGTATGTCTGTAAAACTGTCTCGATTACTGTCTTAACGGTTGAGCTCCACTCCCAGTTGGGGTCGTTCCTAGAGAAGATCTCACATCCCTTATTAATAAGAGCAATCGCCTCTTGCATTAATTTCACTGTTATTGTCCTGATCGGTATTGTCACTTTCCTCTGTGTCTTCTTTGGATAGTTGTTGTTCAGTAGTAGCTCTTCTAAATCTTCCGTTGAAAGCTCTTCCCCATTACCATCAAGGAGTTCATTTATGTCACTAACTTCTACATCATGTAGTCCTATTTCCTTTGCAATCTCTGTCACATTCTTTGTTATTGATGCAAAGCTGGTGTCGTGCTCTTGTGCATTCGAAGTGCAGTCAGGCTAAAACTTACGCCAGACGACATTCATATATGATTTTGACACTTCACTCCATACAGCTGAAATGTTAGTTAGGCCGTGGTTAATGTAATTTGCTTTTTCTCGTCGCATTTTATATTTAGTTTTCAGTTTAGTCTTTTAAATTTTAAGCCATAGCTTATCATTTAGCATTATAGCCTTATTACAAAGTCGGGAGCACGTGTATCTAGGAAGTCGGGCAGAACCAAGACTTATCATACGCGCCAATCGTGATCTGTGAGAGGCGCAAAAAGTGAAGCGGGCTTAAATTGAAGCTCCGTAAATCGAGTACGACCTGTGGTAGCTAATACTATTATTGTTTGCCACTAATTAAACAGAGAGAAAGCATAGAATTTCTTGTTTGTGCAATTTTTTTATAGGCATCATCTGGTAAGCATACCTAACCATTAGAAATGTATTTAGTTTTCAGAAAACTGTATTTTTTGACTTATGAGTTGATATGGAGTATAAGTCGAATGGGTTAAATATCTCAATTTCTTTATTTTAATTCATAGATAAGTTGAACCTAAGTATATGAGAAGAGGCCATAAGTACAGTTTGAGTTCCGAAATTATGTAACTACAAATTTTGAAGATGACAATCCGATTTTTGGCGTAAATGTGACAAGGATGGTGAATCAGATAATATCCGAAAACTTGAAAATTTTCATCGTCCTGGAGCGGGACTCGAACCCGCGTCTCCCAGAAAACGCCCAGGTATGCTAACCACTACACCACCCAGAACGACCAAGTTTCAAGTTTCCGATCAATTTGAACCTAACCATCACAGGATTCGCTAGTCGAAGCAACCGGCATTCATGTTTAGCGAATCTGGAGGTTAAGAATCTTATCCCGTGTTTGCCCGGAGAAGCAGATAAATCATGAAAGAAATACGGGATTACGCCATATATTATATGGCGTAATCCCGTATTTCTTTCATGATTTATGTAACTACATTTTAAATGTTTCAGGAAATACTAAAAGGATGAGAAAGTGAGACAACTTCTGCATTTTTCTTTATGACAAAAAGTTGAATTTGGTAAGTTTATTTTTGCTTCTTAAGAACTGACGATACAGTATTCCTTCTATCCGACCGACCAGTTAGAGAAGACGCTACTCAAAAGTGAAAACACACCAAGGTAACACAAGTGTGTCAAATCAGAGTGATGCTTGCAGTGTAAGTTATTGTGCGCTGCTTTCTCACAGAGTGATAAAAATCGGAAAACAAGAGGGCTTTTGATTTCATTCGGAAACGTAAATCAAATTAGGATAAGCATAATAAACGGAAGAAAGATAAATTTTAATTTAGTTGAGAGATACAACTGAAAGTTTGGTAGAGAAAAAAAAAAAAAAGACTGCCTTTACTATCAGCTCGTAATTGCTATTCTTAAGGCGCATCCGCAGCTGGCTGTCAACACAACTGTCACCAAACAATCAACTGGTTGGCAGCTTCGTGTTTCAGAGGGTTAATCATTAAGATATAAATCACGGACACACATTGTAGTTCTGGCGGCTTTGCAATACCAGGGGTGAATGCAATCCACGGGGTCTTGTAGGGATCGCAAGGGGGATGCATTTGATTTACGACAGCTGCCTCTCTAAATCGATCACGGGGATTTCAACAATGTTTCTTTCGACCGGAAACACCTGTTTCACCAGCTTTTAAACAAATTATTAGTGAACGGGATATCACATTTCTTACACTTTCGGATTAGTTTCTTATGAACATAATATTGAGTTTCGGATGCTCCGATGCCGTAATTTAAGGTACAATGTATAAAAAGGTACAAAATTTCTAGTGGATATGGCGCTATAAGACGAGGCCCCGACTTCTGAAGAAAAATGTCTTGAATTTTACTCCAAAAAATACGGTAATTGAAGAGTATTAAAAGCGTTACAGGGTGAATAAAATCTTACGAAGGACCCCTTGTAACCGTTGGGAGTAGAAATGTGGGGCTTCTTGCATATACAGGGTTGTTACTTCACAAGAGAAGTAATCTTCAAAAAGAGAGTATAAAATATGTGAAGTGCATGCTATTTGACTAGAAGAATCAGTAGTAGGGAGCAGTTTTTAATAAAAAATATCCAACACCACGACACGCGTGCATGCATTAGAGGCATAATTTCCACAAAATGAGCGACAGCTAGTCTTCAAACTACGTCACGTGGGACACTATTTTTAAAGCTTACCGAATCAGGAGCACGAGACAGTGAGTGAGTGAACACTCATCTCTCAGACCTTAATGGATACCAATCAATAAACATTTCCATTATTGAAATCTCACGTCGTTCAAGACACATCTCGAAAGGCAACTATTTGCTTAGAAATTCTCAGCGATGTACTTTTCCGTGAAAACACTGAGGAAGATAATAAGAGTGTTCCATCATAGGGCTTTTGCATGTGACAAGTTTCTCTAACACGCGTTTTAAAGATTTCATTCTGCCTGTAGAAGTCGACCCCCCCCCCGACACGCACAAAAAAAAAAAAAAAAAAACCCGTAACAGCTCATCCGTGCGATATGTGTCATTCTGATGTGCGATTTTTTCATATTCAGAGAAAAAACAATCAAACGAGGAATTAAAGGTACAAGAGCATTCGTACACACACCATCCACTGAATTAGAAAGTTTTATTCAAAGGTTAACTCATTACTTAAATTTAAAGGAGGGCTTTGACAGTAAACAAATCTTATATCATGCACCTTTGAAATATAATAATTTAAAAAGTAATGCAATTCATTATCTAATAGCAATTACAAAATATAATCTCTGTAAAAATAGAAATTTAATGTCATAAGAAATATCGAAATTCAAAACAAATAAAATTAGCAATTAAATGCAAATTTCGAAGAGTTCTAAAACTTGAAAATAGGAAGTAGAGTGCAAATGAAACTTTCAAAAAATGGATAGTGTTAAAACCAATAGTTTATAGAAAAGGTAATGATATTGTTAATAAAATATTGAAAAAAATACTATTTAATAAGTCACGAATTCATAGAAGGATCCAGAGGGCCGCGGGTGGCCTAGTGAGCAACGTTCGTGCCTGCCACGGAAGGACCTCGGGTTCGATCCCAGGCAGGTACGAACGCTCGATCCACTAAATATCCGCCGTGCGTCGGATGGGCACGTTAAGCCGTCGGACCTCGGGTACTGGCCCTCCGGTAATAAATAAGAGCGTCTTTCTCCCGATATCTACTTCGCTTCCGTGTCACTTTCCTATCGGGCACTCTAGCCCAAATCTCCTAGCTTCCTATTTCTAAGGGTTGTTTGAGACATGGGGTCATACAGTCCATTCCTAAAATCCTCTACATATGAAGAAAGAAAAAGAAAAGTAGGATCCAGAGTCAAATTTTCATTTTTCATGTGTTGAAAACTGTTTCACTTCCTATGGCTATGTTGTTTTCGTATTTTCACGTTTTTTCATTGTTATTTGTTTTGTTTTTTCCTTTTCTGTCACTTTTAAAGAATCACTTCAATATGGGTCTCTTTATAGTGCTCCCTGATTGTATTAAACCTGCTCCGAGTGGTTTTTCCCGGCAGCCCCTCCCCCCCCGCAAAGGTGGTTTTGACATCTCTGTATGAAAGATGTGAAAGAATATTGTAATAACTTATAAGTACTTATTGTGAGATTTTATTTCTTGGATCCATATGAAATTTAGTTTAAACATTATATCTGTGAGAAATATTTTAACTTGGCTTTTTTTGGTTTTTTAACCCAGAAACTCATTTATAATGCTCTTTACCTATCTATTGTGCAAAATAGTAGCTTGAATAAATTCCGCATTTTTAGACAAATCTTTAGATTAAGTAAATGTTATGAAAGTGAGTAAAAGATGTGCTTAAATGTGATTCAGGAAAAAAATAAGTAAATGCTTAACAATTCTTTATGAATCCCTCATGGTCGACTTTCATTAAAGTCGGGAATGAGACATAAAATAAAGAACCAGAAAGTCAAGAGGCGCATACAGCGCACTAAATCCGTTAATTTTTGTGGCGTAGTAATTCGCCAAGGTTTCGCACTCCACTGGGAAGATTTTTCAAGGCAATGGTAGACATAAAATGCAGGAAATTGGAACACGTAAAGAACAAGGATGTTTTTTGAAAATAACGTGAGTGACATCACGAGATTATTACATGAATTTTTAGCACGCCATTAAACGGCGCGCCGCGACGTCTTCCCGTCTTTTAATAACGCATGCCAAACCATTGGTAATTCAGTAGAGATCATGTCATTGCATGCTACTTTGCTGGAGATGATTTCGACAATTTCCCTGATGGCAGTCTCTTTAAAGTTCGTGTAAGGGGCAATTCTTCTAATATTATTCCATAGAGGAGCGGCAGATGAATTCATGACTTCACTGGCGAGGGATGTACACTGAAGAGCAAATGAATTAGAGACAGCTGGCATTATGCAAATGTGGCGCTGTGGGCGACCCTGTAAACGGAAACGACATGACGTATGCAGCGATCCGACAATATAAGAAGTGATGTGACGGGAATCAGTAAGAGTCGGACGCAGTATGGGTAAGACGAAGGATCTAAGCGCATTTGATCGTGGGCAAATTGTCGGGGCCCGATGAATGGGTCACTCCGTCTAGGAAGTCGTGCAGGCACTGGGATTTTCACGAGCCACTGTGTCACGGGTGCACCGTGAGTACATCGAACCCGGTAAAACCATTCATGCAAGGGCCAACTGCCGTGGACAACAGCGTGTGGATGAGCGGGGTCATCGTCGACTAGCTCGCATTGTAACAGCCGATAGACGGGCCACAGTGCAAGAATTCACTCGGAAATTTAACGCTGGTGCACAAAAACGTGTAAGCAGTCACACCATCCAGAACCATCTCCTCGCTATGGGGTACAGAAGCCATCGTCCCACGAGGGTACCGCTGCTGACCGCACATCACAGGGTGCAAGATTAGCATGGGCGTGGGAACATCGCCACTGGACCCTAGACACGTGAGAAAATGTTGCCTGGACTGATGAGTCAAGATTCACGTTGGTACATGCGGATGGAAGGATACGAGTACGGCGCAAACCACATGAAGCGATGGATCCTTCTTGCCAGCAGGGTACTCTTTAAGCTGGTGGGGGGGGGGATATTCTTGTCTTCCCTCACAGATCAACATTACCGCGATATCCCGAACGACCATTTACTCCCGTTTGTGCGTATTCAACATCCCACTGGGGACCTCATCCTGCAACAAGATAATGCACCGTGCCATCGCTCCCGAATTGTATCCGAAAGGTTGGATGAACACTCCACCGACGTGGCTTCGCTTCCTTGGCCAGCGAGGTCACCTGACCTCAATCCCATCGAGCACATCTGGGATGCCATCGAGATAGATGTTCGAGGCTTTGATCCCCTCCATCAAATCTTCGTGAACTGTGGGAGCTTGTTCAGGAGTCGTGGGTCCGTATGGCTTCCTAACGCTTGCGGTGTGTTGTCCAGTCCATGCCGAGACGAATCGCCGCCGTCATCAGGCCGAAAGGTGGTGCTACAGGTTAGTAGACAGGTATCTCTAATTAAATTGTTCTTCAGTGTATTCTGCATGTCTTGGTTGACACTTCGCACGTGCTCTTGACATCTAGTGTCCAAGGATCGCTTTGTCATTCCGATATATATCTTTTCGGTGTTATCAGGATATACCAGCGGTATAGCGCACACACATGACAGATAGTGTGAGAAAGAAAAAGGCAGGTATGTACGCCATACCGTTGGTATATCCACACGAGAGATAGTGTGAGAAAGAAAAGGCAGATATGTACGCTAAACCTTTGATATATCCTGACAACATGAAAAAGATATATATCGGAATGACAAAGCGATCCTTGCCCTCGCCAGCGAAGTCATGCATTTCATCGGCCGCTCCAGTATGGAATAGTATTAGAAAAATTGCCCCTTACACGAACTTTAAAGAGACTGCCAGCAGGGAAACTGTCAAAATGCTCTCCAGCAAAGTAGCTTGCAATGATATGATCTCTACTGAACTACCAATGGTTTGACGTGCGTTATTAAAAGATGGGAAGACGTCGCGGCGCGCCGTTTAATGACGTGCTAAAAATTCATGTAATATTCTCGTGATTTCACTCACGTTGTTTTCAAAACTCATCCTTGTTCCTTACGTGTTCCAATTTCCCGCATTTTTATGTCTACCATTGCCTTGAAAAAGCTTCCCAGTGGAATGCGAAAGCTTGGCGAAAAAACGGATTAAATACGCTATATGCGTCTCTTGAGTGTTCACAGTGTGGTGTATTTATAATTGCGAAACAGAAAGTTTTATTCAATACCAAGTTGGATTCCTTTAGCTCGAATTACAGTACTTATGCCGATGGGCATAGATTAAACAAGGTTTTGAGTGCAGCTACGTCTACATTACACCAGGCGTTCACCAGAGAGTTCTTTAACTGCCTCAGATTTGTTGAAAGAGGGCTTTGCTCACAGATCTGGATTTCTAACATGTCTCATATATTCTAGGAAGGAAGAAATGATACTAGATGAGATATGATACTAGAACGGGAGAACAGGTAAGGTAAGAATAGTTCAGGAGCAAAATCCGTGGCAGGCAAGTTGAATCATACCAACCCAATGATTTTACTAATGCAAAAGTGCCCACACTGTAAAACATTTTCTGAAATTCAAGGACAGTTTTCCGTCATCTCTTTCGTGAATTAACGAAGCACATTTCTGACACAACGTTTTTCGTGAAATCACGGAAAAAAACCCTGAATTTCATGGATTTTTCGTTAAACGGGAAAATTTTGAATTTTCAGAAATCTTTCCGCAGTTTTTTTCTTACATTGACGGTAGATAACCGTTTTAGAGATGTGTTAACGGAAAATTCTGAATTTTCAGAAACTTTTCCTCAATTCCTTTTGTATAATAACGAAAAATATCCGTTCTCACTTTTCCCGTATCCATATGACGAGAAATTACCTGTAATAAGAGCGATTCGTGAGAAACTTGAGGTTTGATTAACATTTGCATTTTATTCGTTTGTCGAATTTTAAAGTTCCGTAGCGAGATCGTGTATTGTGGATAGCATATCGCATGAATTTTGCTTATTGTGGCACAGGATATTTGTTCTCCTTTTTCTTATTTTGTGCACCAGCTATTTATTATATATTGTGTTACTGTCAGAAACCGGGTACTTATTGTACCGATGATTATACGATGTCTGTGCATCAGCCTTTGGGCAACTTAAGACAAAAGCTATTATAGCTATCAAAGTAATTTTTATATTTATATTTTTTTTTTGTGAAATAATACTATAAAAAGTACATTTCACCTTTCTTAAAGATAACTGAAAGTCATTGTCAGTTTAAAAATCAAGTTGCAAAGCATTTTGTTGCTTTGAAAAATCACGATGAGAAATGCTTAATTTGTGAAAAGCATTCACAAATTAAGCATCCTACAAAAAAAGAAATAAAAATTATGAACCTATTCAGAAAATAATAAGCTCCAACAGAAAATAAAAATGACTAAATCACTCACATTAATCACAAAAAAAAAAAGAAATATAGTAGCGGAATTCGTTTAACGATGTACGTGGGGAAAAAATTGGTTTCCTCTACGGTTTTTGAGGTGAAACTGGAATGCCGTCAAAAATCCACTGGCGTCTGTGTTTCTATTGGAGGAAGGCAGGGATTTTGTCCAATGGGAGCTGGCAGACCTGAGCTGGTGCTCTTGGTAAAGTAGTTACTGAGGCGGCCATCCATTTCGCCTCAGCTTAGTGGACGTTTGATTGGTGTTGTGCGTAAAGACATTGAGCGGAAAATGTGGTTTGCGCCCAGGAACGATAATGTAACGTAGAACGGGTTAACCATTTTTCCTCTATTTATTCTTTTTTCATAAAATACTTTTCCCCTCTCCGAAACTGTTTCCAATATTTGAAGTCTGCCTCCCTCCACACCATGCTTGATGTCTTCCGGTGATTTTGTCGAACTATTTTCGAATAATATATGTAGATATAAAATATACATAAGCATATATACATATCAAATCGCTTCTGTACAAAATTTGGTGGTAGTTATCTTTCATAACTTATATATGTTATGGGCTGCGTCTTCGCCTCACCAACATTTTACATTACGAGCCGCCACTGAACGATAGTCCATTTGTATACTTTCACGGCCAGTTTCGAAACGTTTGTACCAGTCATACACGCGTGGGTGACTCATTCACACTCGCCAACATGACATAAGTTTCTTTCCAAGAATCCCTAAGTTTTTGGCAGAATTTGATGCAAATGCGTTTCTCAACTTTCTCAGACAGCGTTACTGATTTCTGAGACATGACGCAAATAATGCGTTGATCAACTTTCTCAGACACTGTTTCCGATCAGTCTAAACTCCAAAGAACTTGCTACAGCACAAAAGGCGCTGGGCCGATAACGTTCCCTCGGCAGGCGCATGTGCAGTAGGTTTGGAGGTCATAGCATGCCAACGGCATTCTGCTCTGCCTCTCCATTTAATGGTTATGTCGCAGTCTGGATACTTTTTGATTATCCCTAGTATGAATATCCTCTGAGCTTGGAACAGTCTAGAGCATGACTTTTGCTCGCTTGTGAGTTAGGTTTCAAACATTAAACGAGAATCAGCAAATAAAGGTTATTTCAGAATCGTTAACGAAACATGTAAGCAGTGCACTATTATAAAAGCAGCTTACTGCCGATCTCTAAGACATACAGTATTGCCTAACGCTATAATAATGGACAGAGCATAAATAACTAAACGGAGCAATCCAAAACGTAATCTAAACGTTCACACCCCGAGCTCTTATCTCTCGATTTGAACATTCGTCATTAACTTCTAATTATGTTGTGTTTGTCTTACGGCACTGGCTTTCTCCCTTCCCTGGAACCAGTGACCCTAAATTAGGGATGGGCGACTGCTTATAGCCCATTGAGTTGCTCACGGTAGTCGTTAAACCTCCAATCAAAAAAAACAAAAAAAAAAAAACTTCTAGTTTGTTGTCAGGGTTACCAAAGTGAAATTAATCGGACATTAATCAGTGGCTTTAAGTATAGAAAAAATCTTTAACGAGAAGAAACCAAATTTACATAAGACGGGAACTGAAAAATAAAGTTAAACTGGAGTGTACGTCACAGGGTTGAAAACCAAGTATATTTCTGGCAGTGAATTGTACAACTAGCAGTAGTATGTGCGCCATTGTACTACCGGAAGTGACGTCACGGATGCGCTTACCTTGGATGTCGGCGAAGAAATTTTCCTTCCGGTGGCAATAGTGGGCGTGACCCTAAGTGTCCGCTATTTTTACTGCACGACACCACCACCTCGTCAACGTTCAGGAAGCAGCTTCCGTGATGTCACTTCCGGAAGCTGACCACGCCATATGTGACGTCACTTCCAGCGCTTAGTGGCTCACATACTAGTTCAACTTACTTCAATGGAGAACTTCTGTATCAGTTCGATGACACAGAGCGCGAAAATTATCGGCCATGAAATGAATCAAATGGAAAGAATACTATTAAATGATGGACTTTCCGATCTTTGCCCAAACAATAGAAAGAGTGTGCAAAATTGCTGAGATATAATCCTGAGACAAAATTCTACATAACTACGAGAAAAATTACTTTGAAATGTCTTTAAAGTTTAAGTAAAGCAAATTAGAAGTATATTTCGATGGAGAGAAAGATCTTGCCTTAAAAATTAATAAATTATTATAAAAGAATCCTCATCTAATCAGAAAGGGCATTATAGCACTTTTAAAAACAAACAACTCTTGGTCGGAAGTGTTTTCAGTAGTGAAAACACCTGCGATCTGAAAAAGTCTTCAGTAATGCGCAGTTTTTGGTTAAAGATACTCTCCTTCTCAAAAAATCTCTTTTGATAAGTTATTTTTGTGTCGTAAAGGATTCCAAGAGGCGTCATGTTTCTTATTTATCCCCAAGTTCCTTTGTATTTAAATAACTATTATATTTAAGAACGAGAGATGTGTTTGCATTTAAGCATTTGTTTGAAGTTAGTATCATAAGCTTTTTTAAATGAACAGGTGCTAATGATCTTAAATAAGATTAATTTTAGACTTCCTCAATTTTATAGGCTATTAATTCATCACTGATGCATTAAAAGTAGTTGCCTTTGTGCCTGACAAAATTATGTCATTAAATTAACATAAACGAAAGGAATGAAATATGAAAAAAAAAAAAAAAAAAAAAAAAAAAAAAGGAGCGACATATTTTCATTGATCGCAAAATAGTTTCGTTTGGTTACACACTTCGCTGTATTTGACAGAGTTGTGGACTTTTACTGTAAGGACAAAATACTGCGGGGGAAAAAATTGCATCACTAATATGTTGTTAGCTGTTGTCCGAAATACTGTTTTTCAAGCAGTGTTTACCGAATATGCAGTCTGTGCTGGACATAAATGGCGTATTTCGAGTGACTCGAGCTTTTTTTTTTTTGGAGAACTAGTGTTTAGGTCTTTGTCAATTTATTTCCCCAGGTTGTAGTTTGTGAGCACTAATTACAAGAACAAGCCGTTTTGTTATTAATTACGATGTGAAAGTGTCAGCCGTCTAGCGCGCGAGTTTATAATGGAATTAATAATTGCAGGTTCTTCCACTAAGGTAAACACTTCGACAATGTTCTTCAAAAGAGCAGTGTTAAAAAAGAAACAGCGTTGCATCACTCATTTTGTAGGCTGTCTATAGATGGAATATTTCTTGTGAATCACTGGGGCATGAACAATTCAATTTCCTTTAGCATCTAAGGTAAGGATAAAATATTTGTGTTCCAGGAAAGTGCTTCGAGACATGTTATTTTCCTTCACTTGCGTAAAACGAACTAAGCGATTAAGATATTTCCAAGTTTTCTCCAATGTCGTTAAGCAAACGAAACGCAGCTCGATTTAAATAAAAACGAAAAATTGACATTCTTACATGCAAGAATAATTTGATTTTTATGCGCCAGAATGTTTGAATGTTTGTTTCACTGACTTTGAGCATGATATTTTGTCGGTAAATATTCTTTGACTTGTGATACAGTCAGATAAGTCAAATAAACAGCGTTTATTCAGAATTACAGACGGTGAGTCGAAAGTTTTGCAATATTTGCATAAAAGCATGGGCTGCGACGCGTAGGTCACGTGTTTACACTAGTTCAAGTCGCGCACTGCTGTCAGTCGAAAGGGATAAACATGTAAAGTGGTAGTTGTTGCTGTGAACATCATTGCATATCGTCGTTCTGTCAGTGGTTGGGACGCCTAAAAGATGAATAGGCACAACCGGTTAATTAGGGAACTTTTGCTTTACGAGTTTGAACTCGGCCATAGCGCTACTCAAGCAACACGAAACATATGTCATGCGAAAGCAAAAGGTTCCGAGGATCACATCACCGCAACCAGATGGTTCAAGCAATTTCGCTCATTTGATAGAAACCTCGACGATCAGCCAAGGCCAGGTAAGCCGCGAACCGTGGATTCGGAGGCCGTGCGCCTGGCCGTATACGCAAATCCGACAACCAGCACTCGGAGATTATCAGGCGAGCTGGGCGTATCACAGACCACCGTGGTTCGTCACCTTCGGGATACCGGCAAGGTCTACAGGAGCTGCCTCATTGTCCCTCACTAACAGACACCAGCTGAAGCAAACCGTCGAGTGTGTGCTCGAAACTCCTAGAAAACCCGCACGATGTACGTTTCATCAAGAGAATTGTTACGTGCGATGAAAAGTGGGTCTGTTTCCGTAATCCTAACACACAATGGCAGTGGTTGAGTCTGGCCAGCTTCCTGAACCTATTGCCAAACGTGGGCGCCTGGAGCACATGGCGATGGCCTACGTCTGGTGGAATTTCGAGGGGATTATCCATTACGAATTTGTTCCAGACGGTCAAACCATCAAAGCAACTTCTACTCTGAACAACTGGAGCGGATGTATGCTGTTTTGGAGGAGAAGTACCCGGCTCTGGAGAACAGAAGGTGTGCTCTCCTAAAGCAGGACAACGCTCGGCCTCATACCGCGCGAACGACACAGGCAAAACTCCAGGAACTTAAGGGCATCGAACCGATGCCACACCTAGCATATAGTCCAGACCTTGCCCCGTGGGATTATTACCTGTTCCGGTCCATGGCCCACTTCCTCCGCGGGAGGCACTCCAATAACCAGGAGGAGGTGGCATCTGGGGTGAAGGAGTTCTTCGCCTCGAAGGACAAGAACTGGTAGACCCGCAGAATCGAAGAACTGGCAGACAGATGGCTAAAGACGGCGCAACACGATGGCCTATACTTTGAATGCTAGTCAGCTTTCGTCGTAAAGGTATGTATATAGACATGAAGTGATCCAAATATTGCTAAACTTTCGACTCACCCTCTGTATATTTTAGGGTATATAGTTTCCCTGAGGCTCTGGCTCGGTCCCATAATGCAGAAATGGAGCTCAAAGCGTTACATCCTGACATCATTAACGCTCCTAAGATGAAGGAGTTTTAGTGGCTTGTCTCTATAGTGATCTGAAAGTGCGCGCTACATGTAGCGCTGCTACAGAAGCAAGTTAGGTTTACAGTAGCGTGGAGTGTAGCATCGTTACAAAGAGAACAAGAAAGATGGCACCGAGTTTTTGGTTGTAATGAGCACGTCTTTTGAATCCGTTCTGACGCGAACTAAATTTATGAAAGTTATTCATTGTCAGTGCAACCAGTTAGTAAAAATTCAACGGGATTTCTACAATGGATAAAACATCCAGAAACAGAAACAATTACTCACTTCCACGAACGGCTAAAAAGTATGTTGTGACAATTAACAAATGACGCACGAAAAATGTCTCATAGAAGAAAGAAGGTATCGGAGACAAAGAAAGTTTTAAATTGAACAGTTAAAAGAAGAAATATAGAAGGAAACATGTGTGACGTACTTTACAGAGGTGAAAACATGTGCCAAGACGACAAATCTGCAGCGAGACCTTCTGTCTGCGTAGCTCAGTTGGGAGAGCGACTCACTCCGGAGTAAGGGGACACGACTTCGATGCTCGCCACGGACAAACTTATATTTTGAGACATGATATAACTATACGCCTTCCAGCGGAAGAATTTGGCGTAATGGGAAAGTTAAAAATAGGCGAAAAATATTCTTCATGGAGAAAGCTATGCTAAGGAAAAATAACTTTTCAGATACATCTCCCGTAAGCATAGGTAGTGAGAAAAGGGTATTTACCTTTACACCCCTAGCAGGAAATATATGCATTATTTAAAAGGGATGATGGTGCACATCTCTACTGTAGCGAATGACATACAGTAAAAAAGAAATTTCTCAATAGGGTTTTTAGAAGCGGAGATATAGCTGCAAACAGTACACAAGCGCCACCTAGCGACAGAACTGTGAACTACAAAACTCCTGAAATGCTATCCTAAAGTGTTTCACAAGGTTAATATCATCCGGTGTTGAAATAATCTTTTAAATCGCGTATTTAGAAGCAGATATATTAAGAAAAACAGATTAAATGTTGGCGCCTCGTATCGGCGAAATTGTGTATAATTTTGGGAAGAAAATATTTGCAAGAAGTTTTCATAGTTAGTTGCATAGTTTTGGGAAGAAGGTAGATACCAGAAGTTTTCATAGTTAGTAGTATCTGAACGAAAAATAGTTTTTCATATCTTGTTTCGAGTCCCGCAGATATCGATGCAAATGGAGACGTGAACTTAGCCGCCCTGTATTGGCAAGCAAACTTGTGTGTTACGAAACATTTGAAGCTATATGAGCCGTCCTGGTGGCGCAGGGATCTAAGCGATGGCTCCTGATCATTCGTCCGAGATGGGTCCGGGTTCAAATCCCGCTGAGGCATGGATGTTGTGTTTGTCTTACGGCACTAACTCTCTCCCTTCCTTGGAACCAGTGACTCTATATTAAGGACGGGTCACTGCTTATAGCCCATTGAGTTGCTCACGGTGGTCGTTAAACCTCCAATCAGAAAAAAAAAGCCATATGAGAAACATTTCGCAGCGAAAACGCTCTCCAACAAAGAAACATTTTCAAATCGGACTCTTACAAGAAGGGATACCGACAAAAATAAGACGCTTCTACTCTCCCTGGCGGAAAAACTATGCGGTATTTTAAGCGGAAGGTGTTCTAAAGTTTTCCGAGGTGAGCGGTACCGATCCACAAAGAATGTTTTCAGTCGAGTTTGCAGGAACTTAGATTTTGCTGCAAATACATCTGAAGCAGAAATAAACACTTACGGCCCCTGGTGGCCAAACAATTTTTTTCACAAACTAGAAGTTATAAACAAGGCATTTTCCATTAGGAGCTGTATCCGATGCAGTCGAAGTTTTAGAAGCAAAGATGTCGCGGGGAAAAAAAAACACTTCACCTTTACGCCCCCTAGTGGAAAATCTATGCATTAGTTGAAAAAGTAACTGTGCCTAAAATAGTCTTCGTTATAAATGGCATCGAAAGGAAGAAATAGTTTTTCAATCGGATATTTAGAAACAAATATATGCAAAAAATATATATATATCTTTCTCACATTTTATTTTTCCAAATGCAAAGAGGAATTTTTAAATCGAACTAATATTTGCAGAAATATGGTGTCCACAAACGGACGGACAAACCGATAACATAAGCACGAACTTTTTTTTTACAAAAGACATGCTAAAAAGAAGTTGTAGCAATAGCGCGCTGCAAAATAATGCATATATCTCTTCATTGAAAAATCCGCTTGATCAAACTTTCCCGAGCATGCAGATCTTCGCATAATCCATTATGCTCTTTTTGCTTTGGTACCTTTAATTTTTTTTTTACATTAACTCTTTATTCTTTAGAGTAGTAGATATACTGTAGTATTTGATATTCCAAAATCCTTTGTAACTTAATTTTTCTTGTTATTGCCGCTTTCAACAGATTTAATTACCTTAACTTTACCAGCGATCGGCAATGTGTTCAACTTGCGTTTTGAAGCCATAAATTTAGTAACTGGAACATTTAACAAAACTATTTTTGAATTTGTTCAAAACAAGAGCACACAGCACAAATTTAACAGAAATTCTCACTGAAAACTATCTGTTTGTTAGATGGAGTGATAAGAGGCGTCTCCGAAATTCTTATTGGCCACCTGAAGATGACCCGTAGACGTCTTACAGTTAGAAATTAAAGGCGACTGGCAAAGAGGAGCAATCTACCCTCTGCTTAAAGGCGGAACGTTTAGTTTCTCACCATTTTCAAGTTTAAAACGGCCAGCGTGGAATGCTTTCGTCTGTTATGCATTGTTATCGATGAGTCTCACATCAAATCCTTATGTCATTTGCACTTTTGGGTCTGTCATGGGGCCGGTTTTGAGGCGAGAATATATTTTTCGAGTAATCAAGACCACTAGAAAAATTTAAATTTATCACGACTACAATTTTATTATGCACACAAGACACCTACAGGAAATTTTACTTTTTTGGAATAACAAAATATTAGGGGCTATCAGAGTTAGAGTTATCAAGAGTGGACAGTACTTAAAGGCTTGTCATAAAAATTCGTTTAAAAATGTAAAGCCAAAAAGACATGCGCACTGATCTAAGCGCTGGCACAGTGATCTAAATATGGCGCAGTGATCTAAGCGCTGGCTTTTGATCATTCGTCCGGGAAGGGTCCAGGTTTGAATCCCGTGAGACATGGATGTTGTGTCTGTCTTACGGCACTGGCTCTCTCCCTTCCCTGGAACCAGTGACCCAAAATTAGGGACGGCCGACTGCTTATAGCCCATTGAGTTGCTCACGGTAGTCGTTAAACCTTCAATCAAAAAAAAAAAAAAAAAAAAAAGGATGTAAAATTTCGGGTTTTGAAGAGAATATATTTTTCGAGTTATCAAGACGACTAGAAAAATTTCAACTTAACGCGACTACAATTTTATTATGCACATAAGACATCAACAGGAAATATTACTTTTTTGGAATAATTAAAAATTCTGGTGTTATCAAAGTTCGAGTTAAAGGTTTGTCATAAAAAGTCGTTTAAAAGTGCATAATTTCGGTTTTTGAAGAGTTATCGTGTATTTATTTTTCCAAATATCGTCTTAATTTTTGATATAGCAGTTTTAAGATATCAGGTAAAGGTAAAACCTTTTAGCGAAGGTGGAAATAGCGCAGGCCAGCTTTCAGGAGCGAATGGTTCAAGCACACAAATAATTTCCAATGGGCAATGCGGTATTGAAGTGTTTCGTCATGTCCAAATCATGGAAGGCTTTTCAGATAAAATGAATAGTTTCAGAAATACTCACAGGGAGCTATATTATCCGGAGAAACCTAAAGGATTTGACTACAACAGCTGAGCACAGTTTAACTAACAACTGAGTAGATATGTGGTGGAAGGTACAGCTGCGTTAAGTTTAACTAACTGAATACATCTCGTATTTATTTAGTTCCTGCAAGTCAATAGCATGAGCAAAAGCCACCCTCACAATCAGTAGCATGAATAAAAGCCACCCTCGCAATCAGTAGCATGAGTAAAAGTCACCCTCGCGATCAGTAGCATGAGTATTAGTCACCCTCACAACCAGTAGTATGAGTAAAAGCCACCCTCACAATCAGTAGCAGGAGCAAAAGCCACCATCGCAATCAGTAGCAGGAGTAAAAGTCACCCTCGCGATCTGTAGCATGAGTAAAAGTCACCCTCACAACCAGTAGCATGAGTAAAAGCCACCCTCACAATCAGTAGCAGGAGCAAAAGCCACCATCGCAATCAGTAGTAGAAGCAAAAGCCACCCTCGCAATCAGTAGCAGGAGTAAAAGCCACCGTCGCAATCAGTAGCGTGAGCAAAAGTCACCTTCGCAATCAGTAGCATGAGCAAAAGCCACCCTCGGAATCAGTAGCATGAGCAAAAGCCACACTCGCAATTAGTAGAATGAGTAAAATCCACCATCGCAATCAATAGCACGAGCAAAAGCCACCCTCGCAATCAGTAGCATGAGAAAAAGCCGCCCTCGAAATATGTAGCATGAGCAAAAGCCACCCTCGCAATCAGTAGCCAGAGTAAAAGCCAAGGAATTAAAATGTTGCATTTGCGACTTAAATTCTCTCCAAGTGGAGAAAGCTATCACGACATTTTCTTTTATGAGAAGGTTATGACACAAAATATACATACTGTATATAGTTGCGGGTTTATGGATGTATTCCAAAATTAATGACCGCATCTGTTCATATTGCCTTTCCGGGAACTTAATGGGCTCCAGAACTCTCACCCGACCTACACCCGGCACAGGATTCTTCCCTAATTTGGGGCAACTAGTTGCAGGAAGGCGAGAGAGGCAGAGTCATTGGACAAAAACACCGCATATGTTTAAACCGAGATTCGTGCGCAGGACCACCTTGGGTGAACAATCGGCAACTAATGCCTCAGACACATTGCTGCTTCAGTAACTTTGGACTTTCCACCTCTACAGCAGGCATCCATTGGAAAGTAACCTCATTAAACACCCTTACGATGATCAGAGATCGTGGTGGAATAACCATGGAGACCTATTTTTATATTTCTTTATAGTATCTGTGACGTACTACAGAGGTAAAGCACGTGTCAAGACGACAAAGCTGCAGCGATACATTCCATCCGTGCAGCTTAGTTGAGAGAGTAACTTACTGCGGAGTGAGGGAGCACGATTTCAATCCCTGTCACGGGCAAATTTGTGTTTTCACATTGGAGCCCTAACGTAGAAATTGATGTAATGGTCACCAAACAGAAATAATCGCTCTTTCCAGATTAATAAATGAGTCTCGGAAAAATCTCATCGGCGGCCACCGGGAATCAAACCTAAGTTCTTCCAGTTATGCGCCGGAAATGCTACCACTGCACCACAGCGGGTTCGAATTCTCCAGACTCACGTATTGGTCTAAATCATGATGTACTGGCCGTTGGATTCTGTGACGTACCTGCCAGCAGGACGCACACGACATAAAGGCAGATAGCACTCAGGATGAACGTCTGCGTAGCTCAGTTGGTAGAGCGACTTGTTACGGAATAAGCGGACTCGGGTTCCAATCCCGGCGTAGATCAAAAATTACGGAGAAATTTACTTCGTTATAATGGCGCCGGAACTATCCGGATGACCTGACCGTTCAAAATCTCGCAATGGTGTGATGTTCTTTCCACACCGCGAGATAGGGAAAATAAGAGAATCCTTTCTCCAGCGCTTCGAAAAATAAAAATGTCTGACGTTGCATTCCACACACCTAGATTGACTGGCACTTCTCAAGTGCACGTTCTACAGCGGATGGCTGCCTGCAACGATTCATGGTCACGGCCCTCTTTCGGAGGGGGTAGGGGAGATGTGACGTACCTGCCAGCAGGACGCACACGACATAAAGGCAGATAGCAATCAGAATGAACGTCTGCGTAGCTCAGTTGGTAGAGCGACTTGTTCCGTTTCAAAATCTCGCAATGGTGTGATGTTCTTCCCACACCACAGATAGGGAAAATAAGAGAATCCCTTCTCCAGCGCTTCGAAAAATAAAAATGCGTGACGTGCATTCCACACACCAGATTGACTGGGAGTTCTCGAGTGCACGTTCTACAGCGGATGGCTGCCTGCAACGATTCATGGTCACGGCTGACCCGTGGGCCATGCCCCCGGCCCTCTTTCGGAGGGGGGGGGGAGATGTGACGTACCTGCCAACACGACGCACACGACATAAAGGCAGATAGCAATCATAATGAGCGTCTGCGTAGCTCAGTTGGTAGAGCGACTTGTTCCGGAATAAGCGGACTCGGGTTCAAATCCCGGCGTAGACCAAAAATGACGGAGAAATTTACTTCGTTATAATTCTTCATATTAATTACTATTTTTTTCATTAATTATTTTTTTTATAAATTATGATGTACAGGTCGTTGGGTTCTTCGAAAAATGTGTGATGTTCATTCCACATAGCGTCTAAAATTAATGAAAATTGGTTCTTTGCTTCAAAAAAAAAAAAAAAAAAAAAATTAAGTGGGAGAGGATGTGACGTACTACCGAGGTGAATCACGTGTCAAGACGACAGATCTGCAGCAATACATTCCATCAGTGTAGCTTAGTCGGTTAGAACAACTCACTCCGGTGTAACTGGGACACGGGTTCGACCCCTCACTGACAAACTCCTTTTTTCTCAAATATCTCGTACGATATGTTGTTTCAGATTCGCTTATCGGCGCGTGAGAAATACTTTATTGCAATTAAAAGAATCTAGTTTCATGAAAATGCCGGAGCGCACTTTTTGGAATCGTTTCTGATATAAGGCAAAATGTATTAATGATAACAAACATACACTCGCGTAACTGCAATGCCCTTCAGCAATGTGCGTCTTCTATTCAAGCCGGATCCGGTGTCGTTATCGTGTCAATACCACATCCGGCGTGAGTACGTTCTTAACTCTGAAGCCAGAGAACGTATGCAACTGAACATCAAACATCGAATATCATCCTTTTTTCAGATTCAGTGCAAATATTGCACGATTTTACTAGAGGGATGGCAAACTTTAGCAATTTACAAATTTACAACATGTCGTTTTTGTGACAGTGCTTTAGAACGAAATACACTGAGGGAAAAAAATCCCAACACCAAGAAACGGTTGTGTTAGATAAACGACAGTTGGTAGGCGGTGAGAGTACATCTGTAAGATGACGTCTATGCAAATTTCGCGCTCGGCGCATACGTGTGGCTCTAGTAGCGCACCTCGTAACATGCAAATAAGGTTTGCTGTAAATACGCGCTGTAACGTTCGTGAGCGTTAGTTATCGTTGAGATTCGACGTAGTGTGTTGATGTTAGTCAAGAATGCCTTTAAGAAGACGAAGAAGCCATTATCAACAGCTCACGGAGTTTGAACGAGGTCGTGTAATAGGGCTACGAGAAGTTGGAGTTTCTTTCCGCAATATTGCAGAACGACTTGGCAGGAATGTAGCCACTGTGCATGATTGTTGGCAGCGGTGGTCAAGGGAAGGTACTGCCTCAAGAAGACCGGGTTCCGGCCGTCCACGTGGCACTACTGAGAGGGAAGACCGCCGTGTACGGCGTATGGCCGTGGCGCATCGTACCGCGTCTGCGGCAGCAATTCGAGCTGCAGTTGCCACCACAGTGACACAACGAACTGTTACAAATCGGTTACTTGAAGGACAGCTCCGAGCCAGACGCCATGTAGCGTGCATTCCACTTACTCCAAACCACTGCCATTTGCGACGTCAGTGGTGTTAAGCTAAAGCTCATTGGAGGACGGAGTAGAGATCTGTTGTGTTTTAAGATGAAAGCCGTTTCTGCCTGGGTGCCAGTGATGGCCGTGTGTTGGTTAGAAGGAGGCCAGGTGAGCGCCTGCAACCAACCTGTCTGCGGCCGAGACAAACTGGACCTACACCTGGAGTTATGGTCTGGGGAGCAATTTCCTATGACAGCAGGAGCACTCTCGTGGTTATCCCACGCACCCTGACGTCACAGTTGTACGTCGGTCTGATGATTCAACCTGTTGTGCTGCCATTCATGAACAGCATTCCAGGGGGTGTTTTCCAACAGGATAACGCTCGCCCGCATACCGCTGTTGTAACCCAACATGCTCTACAGTGTGTCGACATGTTGCCGTGGCCTGCTAGATCACCAGATCTTTCACCAATCGAGCACGTATGGGATATCATTGGACGACAACTCCAGCGTCACTCCAACCAGCATTAACCGTCCCTGTATTGACCGACCAAGTGCAACAGGCATGGAACTCCATCCCACAAACTGACATCCAGCACCCGTACGACACAATGCATGAACGTTTGCGTGCTTGCATTCAACATTCTGGCGGTTACACCGGTTATTAATGTACCAGCATTTCACATTTGAAATGGCTATTCTCGCGCTTACATTAAGCTGTGATCTTGAAACCTTAATCGATTAAATATGTTACCTATACGAATGTATTGCCGCCATTTCATTCCTCTACAACTATTTTTTCGTGGTGTTGGGATTTTTTCGGTCAGTGTATTTGAAACATCATTTCACAAGTTTCATATCTTACTTTCAATGTCTCTTAAATCGTCAGCTCAGAGCGAACGCCATTTTGCCAGCACCCGATCGGTATCCGCACTAAGCTCCCAAATGATGGTTTTTTAGTGTTAACTCCTTGGCTACGTTTCTTTTTTTTTTTTTTTTTTTGTTGAAGGTTTAACGACCACCGTGAGCAAATCAATGGGATAAAAGCAGTCGCCCGTCCCTAATTTTGGGTCACTGGTTCCAGGGAGGGGACAGAGCCAGTGCCGTAAGAAAAACAAAACATCCATGCCTCACCGAGATTCGAACCCGGACTCATCTGGGACGATTTGTTTTTTGATTGGATTTTTAACGGCCACCGTGAGCAACTCAATGGGCTATAAGCAGTAGCCCGTTCCTAATTTAGGGTCACTGTTTCCAGGGAAGGGAGAGAGCCAGTGCCGTAAGACAAACACAACATCCATGCCTCACCGGGATTCGAACCCGGACCCCGTTCGGACGAATGATCAGAGGCCATCGCTTAGACCACTGCGCCACCAGGGCGGCTACGTTCATTTGATACAGCTTCACTAAAACAAGCAAACACGTTTAGTAAAAGTTTTTTTTTTTTATTTTTACCATCCCACGAAAGACAAGCAGTAGAAGAGATCATGTTCTTATCCGTCTTTTTCAGAAATTTCCGTTTTCAAAAGTGCCCATTCATTTTAACTTCCGTATTTTCACAGATATTTCCGTAGACAGAAATTCCGTTTATTTCAGAAAAGCCCATTTCTGGTTTTTCCGTACTTAAACTAAAATTCCGCAAAATCAATAACCCTGAACAGGAATCACCCCCCCCCAGATAATCCTTCCGGTGAGGATCGAACACTCGACGTTATAGCTCGCCGAACAGTCAACGTGCGCTTTAACCAACTGAACCACAAACGCTCGGCAACCTGACTCACGTGCAACGTAAAACGAATTTCGCGACAAAGAAATTTTTTTTTTTGTCAATATGAGGTATTTAGTCATTTTATTTTCGGAGCTTATTATTAGGTTTGTATTTTTTTTTTTTTTTCCCTATTGGCGGACTTTTCAAAAATTAAGCACTTTTCATCGTGGTTTTTCGAGGCAACAAAATGCTTTGTAACATGATTTTTTTAAACTGACAATGACTTTCATTTATCTTAAAAAAAGGTCAAATGTACTTTTTATAGTATTATTTCACACACACACACACACACACACACACACACACACACACACAAAACAACTAAAAATGAAATTTACTCTTGATAGCTATAATAGCTTTTGTCTTAAGTTGTCCAAAGAGTGATACACAGACATTGTTTAATCATCGGTACAATAAGTACCCGGTTTCATAAGTGCCCGGTTTCTTGCAGTAATACATTATATAATAAATAGCTGGTGCACCAAATAGGGGAAATGAGGAGGAATATCTTGTGCCACAAAAAACAAAAAAAATCTATACGATATGCTATCCACAATATCCGATCTCGCTACGGAACTTCATAATTCGACAGACGATTTAAATTTGAAAGTTAATCAAACCTCAAGTATATCCATGCACGAATCACTACTATTAGCGGAAATTTCTCGTCATACAGATATGGAAAAAGTGAGAACGGAGATTTTCGTTATTATACGAAAGGAATTGCGGAAAGGTTTATGAAAATTCTGAATTTTCCCGTGGCACAAGAAGTCCGTTAAATTCAGGTTTTTTTCCCGTCATTTCACGGAAAAGGTTGTATCAGAAACATGCTTCGTTAATTCATGAAAGAAATGACGGAAACTTGTCCGTGAATTTCAGAAAATTTTTTACATGTAGGAATCATCCTCATCATCGTTGTTCTGTCCAGATATAAAGTACTTTTTTTGTGTTCGCATTATAGATATGGAATTTTCATTTCTACAGAGATACGGACAGACAAAAGGACAAAGTGATACTGCCACCCCATATCTTTTTTTCATGAAACGATAAAAGTACGAAACACATCCTTGGTGGTTGAGAGGGTAGAGACATGGGCTTCTGGGAAATTATCTGTATTTGGTCCTGACGCGAGGTGGGCGTGGATGTTTGTTCCACGAAACCCACGCCTTTCTCGGAACTAGCCATAGCTAGGGCAGTAATTTTATCGCGGGAAAAATAGGCAAAATTCGCGAGGTGGTCGCGGGAAAAAAAGGCAACATTCGCGGGGCTGACGCCGGGTAAATTATGAAATTTCGCAAAATGTTCGGGTCAGATGATATACACTAACATTTCCAAAAAAAAAAAAAAAGAAAGTCTGCCAAGTTACGAAGCGGTAATACAAATGACTAGTATGTAACTAAATAAGCATTATAACTTTATAAGTTTTTAAAATTGATACTTACATTTATAAACCATTCAAATTCTGGCAATGTTATAAACGCCGTTACACGAGATCAAGATTTCCATTTAAGTGGACGGCATTTTGATACATTATATTGTACATACACATATTTTCTTCTTTGATGCTGTGAATGTTGCCCTGTAGCACGTTTTTAAATTTAGAAAAGGATCGTTCAGCATCGATACTGTTTATGGGCACTGACAGACAACGGATGGCGACCTTATATAGCTTAGGAAAACGACCCTTTTTCGTATTTCAGAAGTCCAGCAAACTTTCGCTGACACGAATTTCTTTTACAGTCGCTTTATATGAACGAAATTCACATTTTAGTTGGTCATTATCTTCGAACATAGGAATGTGGCTGAAAACAAACAAATCTTCGTCGTCTAAAAGGTCCAAGAACTTATATTGATCGGGATCAAACACCCTACAAAAACCTACAGCATGCTTTGAAGAAATTTGCTGCTGGCTGACAAAATCGGCTTTTTATCTTCAAAAATAAATAAATAAATAAATAAATAATGCTTAATTTTTTCCTAACAAGTGGATAGAGCTCTTTTTGCAGCGACGTGACCGCAGTCTTGACTCTCGCTAAGAAGACTGTTGGCGATGTGCGACATTTCGTTATATATTTTGTGCGCGGAAATTCGCTGCTTTTCAAATAAAGTGAGCTGTTCGAAAATATAGGCTGCGGCGCATGAACCTCAAACTGCTTCAGATTTTCCTTTAAATCCCTATCTTGACAATACCCAATGATTTTATCCGCAATACAACTGCTACTGCTGTCTTTTTCTTTTTCAAAAAACTCTGCGTAGTATTCTAAATGTTTGGACTGGAAAAGCACTGCCTCAAACCAACTGTTCCACCTAGTTTTCACAGGCACTGGTGGTAAGCAAGGTATTTTATTCTTCTCTTTCAAAAATAGTGGAAAACGTCCTTTACAGGAGGGACAAGCTGTGAAGGCACGTTTAACAGCAACTACTAAACAGTTAACATTTTCAAATTCATTCTGCCAAATTTCGCCCAAAAGATTTAAAAGATGTGCATTGCAGGAGACGTGAACACCATTCCAAAATACGGCTTTCGGGCTCTTTCTCCACGCTTTAGACATGTAAGATGCATTGTCTGATACAAAAGCTGTTATATTAGCAAAGGTAGGCCTATTTCATAATTATTAACGCAGTGAAGTATTGCCTCGCTGACTGCTTTAAAATTTACGGATTCCAAAGTGATGTACTCAAGGAAGACTGCATTCAAAGATGTTTCACCATTGCAGCTTTCAACATTCGATTCAGCTGATGGAACAGCAAGAATATTATTCAAAATATATCTATCTTCAGAATCAGTTGTTTCGTCTGCTACGATGCTTACACCGGATACCGATTTTCAAAAATCTTCCACTTGTTGCTTTTGAATATCATGTCTTTTCGGCAAATAACATTTCCGCATCCAATTTGCGTTTGGAATAACACCAATATCTTTCAACGAATTTTTCAAGTAATTTTTTAATGTAGGGTTATCCAGTTTGGAAAGTTTGATGTTAGCGGCACAAAAGGCACCAGTTAATTTCGAAAGTTCCATTGAGCGACGCTGTTATTGTGCACTTCTTTTCTCAATTAATTCATCAACACCTTTCTTCATTATTTTCGGTTGACTGTTCAGACACACCTTCTTTTTTATGCAACTTGCTTGCTAAATGCTTTTCACAACTTTCCTTTCTTGAAAAATCCAGTGGAATGTTGCAACACGAATAGAACAATAGATTTTTCTTCACACGAAACGTTCCCTTGCTGTACTGCTTGCATCTTTCAGATGCACTCATTTTACTCACGTGGCTCATTCTCAAAATTAAACAGCAATAACAAGAAACTTCATAAACTACTCACACAAAAGCACAAATTTTCTAAGCTAAGCGCTTGCGAAACACTCTTTTTGGTGAGCTGCTTTCCGCGCTAAAATTACTAACGCAACTGACGACATCCGGTTTACGGTTTACTAGTCCGGCAAGTCGCAAAGGCCATTCTACATTAGCGGGAGAGGGAGGGGGGAGGGTGGTCACGAAAGACCACGTGTGCACTCTTCAGCAGAGTGCATGCGACCTTAAATTACCCGTCAAGCTTGTTCGAAAAGAGTATCTTCCTAACGAAGAGTCTTGAGAGGTAATTCAAGATTTAAAGCTCTGGCTTGGACTTTCGAGTAGGATTACGTTGCTGTATATTTTTCGCGTAAATTCTAATGAAGGCAGTATTTAAATTATTTAATTATGAAAAATACAGTAATCAAAAAAGTAATAGAAATCAAGCAAAAATAGGTTAAAAAATCTGAAATTCGCGGATATATTTGATATTCACAAAATTGCAGAAAAACCGCTAAAATTCGCGAAAAATCGCGCAAATTCGCGCCACGACAGAATTACTGCCCTAGTCATAGCTAATTATGCAAGAGAGATTTCCTTTAGTAGATGCTTTTGGTTAGTTCACGAGCCCTGTAAGACAAAAATAATGCAAAATACAATGGATAAATGGAAAGAGATACGGACAGACAAAAACACAAAGGGATCCTGGTCTGTTTGGGGTTCACTTTATAAGGATTGATGAAGGGATTGAAAAAAAGAGGAAAAATGAATTAAACGCAGCTCTCCCTATGGTGGCTGAGCGTTCTGAGGTAGTGGCTTCTGACCATTCGTCCGAAATGGACCTGGGATCGAGTCCTGTTTGAAATACAATACGATTGGTGCGTTTATCTGAGTGGTGCGCTGATCAATACTAGTGCTGCGCTATCTCTGTTTCTTCCTTGGCAACAATGGCCTTATATTAGGACGGGCGTCAACTTAGAATACAACGAGTTGCTAGCACATAGTGCTCAAAAACCGTCTGACCTCCCCCCCCCCCCAAAAAAAAAAAGAGTCCGACCAGGTGGCGCAGTAGCATAAGCACTGGCTTCTGACTGTTCGTCAGAGTGGGTACGGGCTGGAGTCCCGGAAGAGGCAGGTATTGTGTTGTTACCTTTCGTCCGAGTGGTATTTTTAACACAGTACCACAAGGACGAACTGTTCGAGGCACAATGCCACTCAGACAGCTCGTCCGCAGTATTGTGTTCGTCTTACGGCTCCGGCTCTCTCCTTTCCCTGGAACGGGTGACCCCCAAGTTTCGGACGGGCGACTGCTTATATCTCAAATATATTCTCATGATGGCCGTTAAATCCCACTCCCCAAAAACAGTGACTAAACACATCAGAGAAGCCCAGGGGCGGGAAACTGCTTATAGCCCAAAGAGCTTCTCATGATGGCAGTTAAATCCCACTCCCCAAAACAGTGACTAAAACACATCAGAGCCGCACAGGGGCGGGAAACTGCTTATAGCCCAAAGAACTTCTCATGATGACCGTTAAATCCCACTCCTCGAAACAGCGACTAAAACATATCAGAGCCGCTCAGGGATGGAAGACTTCTTATAGTTGAAAGAGCTTCTCATGACGACCGTTAAATCCCACTCCCCGAAACATCAACTAAAACACAGCAGAGCCGTCCAGGGACGGAAGACTTCTTATAGCTGAACAAGCTTCTGATGACGGCAGTTGAATCCCACTCCCCGAAACAGCGACTAAAAGATTTCAGAGCCACCTCGGAAGAGAAGGCTTCTTATAGCTGATAGAGCTTCTCATGACAACCGTTAAATCCCACTCCCCAAAACAGGGACTGAAAAACATCAGAGCCGCCCAGGGACGGAAGACGTCTTATAGCTGAAAGAGCTTCTCATGACGACCGTTAAATCCCACTCCCCGAAACAGCAACTAAAACACATCAGAGCCGCCCAGGGACGGAAGACGTCTTATAGCTGAAAGATCTTCTCATGAATGACGGCAGTCGAATCCCACTCCCCGAAACAGCGACTAAAACACATCAGAGCTGTAACGTACCAGGAGATGTGACGTACCTGCCAGAAGGACGCACACGACATAAAGACAGATAGGAATCAGAATAAACGTCTGCGTAGCTCAGTTGGTAGAGCGACTTGTTCCGGAATTAGCGGCCTCGGGTTCAAATCCCGGCGTAGACCAAAAATTACGGAAAAATTTACTTCGTTATAATGGCGCCCGAACTATCCGGATGACCCGACCGCTCAACATCTCGCAATGGTGTGATGTTATTTCCACACCGCGAGATAGGAAAAATAAGAGAATCCCTTCTCCAGCACTTCGAAAAAAAAAAAAAAAAAAAATTAGGGGAAGATGATGTAACGTACCAGGAGATGTGACGTACCTGCCAGAAGGACGCACACGACATAAAGGCAGATAGGAATCAGAATAAACGTCTGCGTAGCTCAGTTGGTAGAGCGACTTGTTCCGGAATAAGCGGCCTCGGGTTCGAATCCCGGCGTAGACCAAAAATGGCGGAGAAATTTACTTCGTTATAGGGACGCAAGACTTCTTATAGCTGGAAGAGCCTCTCATGATGGCAGTTGAATCCTACTCCCCGAAACAGTGACTAAAATACATCACAGCCGCCCCGGGACGGGAGACTGCTTATATCCCAAAGAGCTTCTCATGATTGCCAGTTGAGTCCCACTCCCCAAAACAGTAACTAAAACACATCACAGCCGCCCAGTGACGGAAGACTGCTTATGCCCAAAGACCTTCTCATGATGGCCGTTGAATCCCACTAACACAGCAGATCCGCCTCCTTAGCGACGCAGTGGTCTAAGCGCTGGCTAGTGACCATTCGTCCTAGAAGGGTTCGTGTTCTGGTGAGGCATGGATATTGCATTTGTCTTACGGTACTGGCTCTCTTCCTTTCCTGGAACCAGTGGCCCTAAATTAGGGACGGGAGACTGCTTAGAGCCTACTGAGTTGCTCGCGGTGGTTGTTAAACCTTTAATAAAAAAAAAAATGCATGAGATGGCGTAGAAGTTTTGTTACGCTCTAAAGTGCATATGACATTTCGTATGTACGAGGTTAGCAAAACCGCAAGGAATAAAGTCCAAAACGAATAAGATTCAAACTACTTATATTAAAAATTTTTGGTAGCACTTAACTAAAATGTTCAGTATTTATGAAGTACAGCTACTGTATAAAGGTATTAATTAATGCGCTTCTCTGTGCAGTAAGAAAAATAAATGAAAACATAAATTACCGAAAAAATTTACACTGGTGTGCAAAAATTAAGGACGAAGAGGAGAAATAAGAATAACAGCGGAACGAGCAGGCAGAACGGACCGAAACACCACTCAGAAGATAGACTAACGTCCGGTACGGTAGGGCATGCGTATATATGCAGCATGTCGTAGGAGGATGGGGTGGGTGTCGGAAGGGTATAAAGCACACGGAAGGTGTACGCTCAGCAATTCGGTGAAAGCTATTGCACGGTGTACATGGGTTTGAACGACGTCGTGTTGCTGCCACCGTGTGATATGGCCAACAGGCAGTCTAGTAGACGACATCTGGATGACTTTACCCGAGGTCGCGTCATTGGGAAGTTGGAAGAAGGTCGAAGTGTGACTAGTGTGGTAGAGGAGATCGGGATCGCTCACAGCATGCATCGTTTCACGAGTTCGGAGAGCATTTCAAACGACAGGAACAGCTGTCCGAGAGTTTAGAAGTGGTCGTCCACGAGCAACCACGGCGGTGGGCGACCTGTATATTGTCCTACAGGCGAGAAGAGACAGACGGCAGACAGCGGGAGAAATCGCAAGACACATGCAACAGACAACTGGACGTCCGTTATCGCGTTTTACCGTGGCCAAGAGACTGCACAAAGGTGATCTATTTGCACGACGACCAGTACGGTGTGTGCCATTAACGCCTGCTCATCGGAGACGGTGGTGGTGCCAGGAACACAAGAACTGGACACATCAGCAATGGGGTAGAGCTCTCTTTACGGATGAGAGCCGATTTAGTCTGACAAGTGATTCTGGACATATGCACATTTGGAGAGAGCAGGGAACACGCAATCACACCTCCAACATCATCGAAAGGAACCGGTTAGGAGGTGGCGGAGTTCTTGTTTGGGGCGGTATCATGCTTGGTAGCCGTACTGACCTCCACATCTTCCAAGGAGGTTCAGTCATTAGTGCCCGCTTTTGTACCGAGGTTCTCCTGCCTCACGTGCGTCTGTTTAGAGGTGCTGTGGGTCCTGAGTTCCTCTTCATCGACGACAACGCTACACCTCATCGTACAGTTGCTGTCGCAGAGCTGTTGGAGTGCAAAGATATTCAACGCATGGATTGGCCTGCAAGGTCCCCGGACCTAAATCCAATCGAACACGTGTGCGACCTTCTCGGGAGACGCTTGGCAGCACGTCACCAGCCGCCAGCAACGATTCCGCAGCTGCGATTGGCGCTACAAGAGGAATGTGCCGCGATGCGTCAGTAGGTCCTTGACAATCTCGTCCTCAGCATGGACAGACGTTGTAAATCCTGCAACGCAGTCAGGGGTGATCATATCCCCTACTAAAGACTGGGTTTTTCTTGGGAGCCGCCTGTCACATGGACGTTTCTGTCTTCTGTCCAGTTGTGCTCGAAGCTACCTTTTCAATAAAGTGCCTTTGTATCCTTTGGATTCCTTGTGTGGACGGTTTTGCTCACTTGTCCCATATTCTTACATCTTGGGGATCTTATGGTATGATTTCAGTTGATGTGGAGCACTTCTGCACGACGTTACATTCGAAAAACCGTCTCGTCCTTAATTTTTGCACGCCAATGTAGTAAACTTCAAAACATAACTGCGAAATCTTAAAAGTAAACAATTATAAATAAAGCGGAAAACGTATATATAAGAATCACGAGAATGTATTATATGGGCCGCAACATCGTGCAATTTAAATGAAGCATTGGTAAGTATATGTTATTGCAAACACAAAAGCTAACAAGGGAATTTAACTCTTTTCCTGAGGCGCGCCAGATGTGTACTTAACAGAATAATCAAAACAACTCACTTGTTACCCTGTGGTTATATGACGCAACTTACTGAAAAGAAACATTGTATTTTTCCCTAAATTAATTAATTTTATTTAAAATCAGAATTTTTTTATTGGGAAATTTGAATACCGTAAGAAGCATTGATTTGTGTTGATACGTATGAAGTGCTGTTCTTCTTGAAATAAGAGAGGAGAAGACAACGGTTTTTTAAAAAAAATACATTTTAGCAAAGAAAATGTGCGACTTTTTTTTAACCTATTCAGTGCTGGAAAACAACATCCGTTTCAGCGAAATGACATGCATATTCTAACAATCACTGCATGTCAGACAAAGTTCAACTTGAAGTCAAAAGCAATAATCGAAATATCAGAGAAACTTTATAGCTTGTTCATTTTGAGGTTTGAGTGGAAATCAATTTTGTGTTTCACGACGACGAAATCGAAGCTACTGTCTCATGGAAAAGGATACCGACGCAATTATGTTGGAGGTTTTTATTGTCGCTACTCGCTGCGACGTCATGTGCCAACTCGCGGAGAACAAAGCATGAAAGTTTTCGGAAAATATGATATCACCGCAGAGAGGCGCCGGCAATTTACGCAAAACAATAAGTTATCCATGAAATTACAGCGATATTTTTTCTTTTTGTTTTCTTTTTCTCGATGGCGGTCAGAAAAATTTGATCTTGAATACCTGATTTATACTACCTGCGTGGGATGCACTCGTTAAGTGATGGGTCTGTCGTTTCATGGCAGAGTTTCAACTCACCATAAGACGGCTATCTTATCTGTGGATTTTCATTATCTTTTGCTCTATTTCTTACGACAACACGGATATTAGTTTTTGCTAATATTAGTCCAGGATTCCGTTTCAGATACGTTTCACTGCATTGCCCCAGAAAGCAGTCAATATTGTTTATCAGTATATCCCAAACGTTTCAGAACCGCTACCCAATTCTTAGAACGGCAAACGTTCGCGACACACCAAGCTTTAATGGACATGGAAAGGTATTTTTAATTTAATTAGTTTTTACTACTGCATTTTTAATTTATTATAGTGTGCGAAAAACAGATCTATTTTTCATAATGAGACGTACACAAACACTATAAAAAAAATTCCAAAATTCACGAGCCACTTTCTGTGACTTCTTTCGAAAATTAACGAAGCAAATTTCTGTTACAAATTTTTACGGGAAATGCCGGAAAAAACTGAATTTCACGGATTTTTCTTTCGCTGAAAAAATTATGAATTTTTAGAAACCTTTCCGCAATTCCTTTTTTATATTGACGGTTAATTACTGTTTTCAAAATGTGTCACTCGAAAATTCTGAATTTTCAGAAACCTTTCCGCAATTCCTTTCTTATATTGACGGTGAACTACTGTTTTCAAGGCGTGTTACCAGGAAATTCTGCATTTTTAGAAACCTTTGCGCAATTCCTTTCTTATATTGACGGTAAATTACTGTTTTCAAAATGTATCACTCAAAAATTCTGAATTTTCAGAAACCTTTCCGCAATTCTTATCTTATATTGACGGTGAACTACTGTTTTCAAGGCGTGATACCCAAAAATTCTGCATTTTTAGAAACCTTTCCGCAATTCCTTTCTTATATTGACGGTGAATTATTGGTTTTAAGATGTGTTGCCCGAAAATTCTGAATTTTCAGGAACCGTTCCGCAATTCTTTTCTTATATTGACGGTGAATTACTGTTTTTAAGATGTGATGCCCGAAAATTCTGAATTTTCAGAAACCTTTCCGCAATTCCTTTCTTATATTGACGGTTAATTACTGTTTTCAAAATGTGTCACTCGAAAATTCTGAATTTTCAGAAACCTTTCCGCAATTCCTTTCTTATATTGACGGTGAATTACTGTTTTTAAGATGTGTTGCCCGAAAATTCGGAATATTCAGAAATCTTTCCGCAATTCCTTTCTTATATTGACGGTTAATTACTGTTTTCAAAATGTGTCACTCGAAAATTCTGAATTTTCAGAAACCTTTCCGCAATTCCTTTCTTATATTGACGGTGAATTATTGGTTTTAAGATGTGTTGCCCGAAAATTCTGAATTTTCAGGAACCGTTCCGCAATTCTTTTCTTATATTGACGGTGAATTACTGTTTTTAAGATGTGATGCCCGAAAATTCTGAATTTTCAGAAACCTTTCCGCAATTCCTTTCTTATCATCATCATCATCATTGTCAACCATTATCAATCCACTGCTGGACGAAGGTCTCCCCAAGTTTCCTCCACAACGGTCTGTCTTGTGCCAGTCTCCTCCATGTCACCCCTGCATACTTTCGAATTTCATCCACCCATCTCCTATGTGGTCTTCTTATGGGTCTTTTCCTGTCCCTTGGAATCCAATCTAAAATTTCGGCTGTCCATCGATGATCTGTCCTTCTGGCAGTATGTCCAGCCCATTGCCATTTCAGGGATTTAACTCTGATCATGATGTCTTCCACTCTTGTCATTTTTCGGATCCACGAGTTCCTCTTCTTATCTCTCCTGGTTACACCAAGTATGCACCTCTCCATGCTGCTTTGAGTTGTCTGCAGCCTTTGTATGTCTCTTTTAGTTAAGGTCCACGTCTCTGCACCATACGTAAGCACTGGAAGGATGCATTGATCAAACACTTTTCTTTTAAGACATAATGGCATATTGCTCTTGAAAATTATGCTGTTTCTTCCAAAAGCTCTCCAGGCAAGTTTTGTACGCCGATTAATTTCTTCATCAATGTGACCCTCACTTGATATCTGCTGTCCAAGATAAACGTACGTGTCTGTTATCTCCAGCTTTTCTCCATCAATCGATAAATCTTCATTTCTTGTAAAAGCATTGAACATCACTTTTTGTCTTCTGAAAGTTCATTTTTAATCCCACTTCTTTACTCTTGTCAGCAAGTTCCTGGATCATACTCTGCAGCTCTGATGGGGTAGTTGCAAAAATGGCTACGTCATCAGCAAAACGAAGGTGGGTTAGATAATCTCCATTAATCTTTATCCCCTTGTTTTCCCAGCTCAGCGACTGAAAAACACCCTCCAATGTGGCATTAAAGAGCTTCGGAGATATGGTGTCCCTTGTCTCACTCCCCTTTCCAATTTTTACGTGTGTTGTATTTTCAAACAGCCTAATCTTTGCACTTGCATTTTCATAGATGTTATTAATAATATTAATGTATGCATCTTCAATACCGCAGGTTTTCAGAGCCATTGTAACTGCTGATGGTTTCACCGAATCAAAGGCTTTTTCATAATCGATAAAAGCCATGCACAATGGAAGTTCATATTCCCTCGCTCTTTCAATTAGTTCTCTCAGCACGTGGATATGATCTATTGTGCTGTAGCCACTCCTGAATCCAGCTTGTTCTCTCGGTTGAGCCATGTCTAGTGCTACCTTCAAGCGGTGTGAAAGAACTTTAGTGAAGATTTTATAAACTACTGATAGGAGGCTGATAGGTCTGTAGTTTCCGAGATCCTCAATGTCACCTTTCTTATGTAGCAGGATCATTGTAGCGGTGTTCCAATCCTCAGGAATCTTTCCTTCATTAAGGCATCGAGTGAAAATTTGGGCGAGTACTGTTTCGATTTCTCCACTTGCTTCTTGTATGATGTCTACAGTAATTCCATCTTCTCCTGGAGCTTTTCCTCGCTTCATGTTCTTGATTGCATGTGCAACTTCTGCTGGAAGGACTGGAGGAACTCTGGTACTGGTATCTTTCATGATGTCTGGAGTGCATATATCATCCCTTTCATATAATTTGGAGTAGAAATCTTTCACTCTTGTCAAAATTTCGCCTCTATTTCTTGTTACAGAACCATCTTCTTTTCTCAGTGCCATAATCTGTTTTCTTCCCTTACTGAGATGTCCCTTTGCTATCTTTAGGCTTTGGTTGTTTTCAATTGCTTTCCTCACTAGTTCACAGTTGAATTTCCTTACGTCTTCAGTGATACTTTTTCTTACTGTCTTGCATAGCTCTATATATTCCACTTTGGAAGTCACATCTTCTTTAGTTGTTCTCATCTCTCTTCTTTTTTGCATCAACATTTTGGTTTTTCCTGATAATTTGTTCACATGCAACTTGTTCTTAGACCCAGCTAATTTTGTTGCTGTTTCCATAAGAGCTTTGGTTACGTTTCTGTTAACTTCAGAGATGTCCACTTCTTCCGATGTTAGGCCTTCTAAAGCAGAGAACCTGTTCTTGTTTTAGAAGGCCTAACGGTTAATTACTGTTTTCAAAATGTGTCACTCGAAAATTCTGAATTTTCAGAAACCTTTCCGCAATTCCTTTCTTATATTGACGGTGAATTACTGTTTTTAAGATGTGTTGCCCGAAAATTCTGAATATTCAGAAACCTTTCTGCAATTCCTTTCTTATATTGACGGTTAATTACTGTTTTCGAATTGTGTTAGCCGAAAATTCTGAATTTTCATAAACCTATCAGCAATTCCTTTCTTATATTAACGGAAAAAACGCCGTTCTCACTTTTTCCTTATCTATATGACGAAAAATAGGAGATTCACGGGAATACGAAGGGGGGGGCTAACTGTTAAATGTTGACTAACTGTTAAATTTCAATAGTCTGTCGAGCTATTTGATTTTGAAGTTCTGTAGAGAGATCGGATATTGTGGATAGTATATTGCATGGATTTTGATTATTGTAGCACAGGATATTTCTTCTCTTCTTCCCCATTTTGTGCCTCAGCTATTATATATTGTGTTACCACAAGAAACCGGGAACTTAATTTATTGTACGATGTCTATGTATCAGTCTGTGGAGTCCTTAAAAAGCTATATAGCTATCAAAAGTAAATTTTATATTTAAAAGATTTGTAAAATAATATTATAAACCAGTACATTGCCTCTTCTCTGAAAGATTATTGAAAGTTATTGTCAGTTGAAGAAAAAAGATCTCAAATTCCGAATCATTCTGTTGCTTCGAAAAATCACGATGAAGAAAGTACTATAATTTGTAATAAGACCTCCTACAGAAAGAATTAAATTGTTACAAATGTATTCAAATATATAATAAGCGCCAATCAAAAATAAAATAAATAAGTCACTGGCATTAATGAAAAAAAAATCTTTACCACCCAATTACCTTTACCTTTTTTTTTTTTTTTTTGATTGGAGGTTTAACGACCACCGTGAGCAACTCAATGGGCTATAAGCAGTCGCCCGTCCCTAATTTAGGGTCACTGGTTCCAGGGAAAGGAGAGAGCCAGTGCCGTAAGACAAACACAACATCCATGCCTCACCGGGATTCGAACCCGGACCCCTTACGGACGAATGATCATAGGCCATCGCTTAGACCACTGCGCCACCGGGGCGGCAGTTCGACCTTGAACGTGAGTCTGTTTCCTGTGACTTTTTGGCTCAGTGGTTAAGACGCGCGGCTTCATACGGCGCACAAAAATCCACTCGCCTCCGGGCTGAAATATTCAACATCTTGCATTCTATGAAATTTCTGTACAAATACGGACAAATTGAAACGGACTTTTCCGAAATAAACGGAATTACTGACTACGGAAAATCTGCGAAAATACGGAAGTTAAAGAAAAACTGGTACTTTTAAAAACGGAAATGCCGTCAAAATACGTACAATTATTGACAACTTTGCTGCACGTTATTTTCAGAAATTTTCCCTGAATTCTTTCTTTTTTTTCTTTTTAATTTTAGGTTAAACTACCACCGTGAGCAACTCAGTAGGCTATAAGCAGTCGCCCGTCCTAACTTAGGGCAACTGGTTCCAGGGAAGGGAGAGAGCCAATGCCATAAGACAAACACAACATCCATGCCTCAGCGGGATTCGAACCCGGACCCATCTCGGGCGAATGGTCATAAGCCAAAGCTTAGACCACTGCGGCACCTGGACGGCTCCCTGAATTCACACCATTTATATTTTACATTGAAGGGGGCGCTTGGTTTCAGTTTCTGTTCATGACGAAATTGAAGTCCACATCGATGCTAGTCATTTTCAGGCTCAATAAGTTCGACAATTGCAGATTGTTTCGAAATTTGGTTTTGAATATTAGCATCGCCGAAAATCGAACTTTACAATGTACGAAGATATGAAAGGGTGCAATACCCCTTGAAAGCTTCAGTGGAAAGAGTTGGATACGTTTGTTGAACATACAGCAAAAAAAAAAAAATCTGCCTCAAGTTTCTGCGGTTTAAATTCGTTCTTAACGAGGTGTCTTCGGACAGATCGATGAGTTGTTCATCGTCATTTGTCGATATCTCGTGTCATTATGTCGCCTTGACACGGAAGAGCATTCCAGTTCCTTTGCTGAAAGTTTTCCATTTCTTTAAGGAAGTAACATTAAAAATTTCATTGCACGCTTTCAAATGTGCGCAGATCCTCTCTATTTTATTTTTTTTCATTTTTCACTTTCCCACTTCTTTTATGATTTTCTATTTTCAAATAATCACAAAATTTTCACATTTCAAAAACTTTTCGTGGTCCACCAAAAATCGCCTCTGGACACACAGTTTAAGAAACGCTGATGTATATGTTTGTCCTATAGGACAGAATGAGAAAGTAGTGAATGCACACATGCTAATTTGATAAGCACACGATCAAAAAGAAGATGAAACAAGCAACAAGAAGGACCACCACTTCTCTTCGTGACACGCACTTGATATAGAGCACCGCTCCATGACGTCGATTTACGTCACGTGTTTCGGAGGATCGGAAGTACACAGAGTGAGTATAAAATTAGTTGCCCAACTCAAATGGCCCAAGTGCAGGGATGGTGAACCTATGACACGCGTGTCACAGGGTGGTACACAAACACGATTTGGGTGGCACGCCGGTACTAATATATTAACATTAAATAAAAATTATTTTTTTTATTGCAATATGTTTTCAATAGCATGTCTGTAGCGTGTTCTTGCAAACAACTGAGCTCTGACAAGGATATTAATGTAACCAAGAAGTGTCCTCCAAGGGGTTAGTAAATCAACATCACTTTATTTCATCGCCTTATGGCATTAATTCCCAAAAGGCGCACACAATTATTATTTTTCTTTTTATCATTCCGCTTCTACGACTTCCACCACAAGACGTCCACACCTGCTTCGGCTCAAGCCTCCCCCTCTCCGACTCCTCCACCTCCACCTTTGCGGGAGGGAGAGAAAACCAATCAAACAGGAAGATGCGCATGAGATGGCGAGTTCCCATGGGAACTGAACGTAACCTTAAACAATGAACAGAGATATTTCAGATTTATAACTTGGCAACACTGCGACACCAGTACAGATATTCAGTTTGTCAATGAAGGTTAATTTGTTTGAAGCTGTTGCTTATACCTCTTGTGTATTGAAATTGTTTCTTTGCTGGTGTTCTGACAAGGAAATTAATGTAACCAAGAAGTGTCCTCCAAGGGGTTAGTAAATCAACATCACTTTATTTCATCGCCTTATGGCATTAATTCCCAAAAGGCGCACACAATTATTATTTTTTTATCATTCCGCTTCTACGGACTTCCACCACAAGACGTCCACACCTGCTTCGGCTCAAGCATCCCCCTCTCCGGCTCCTCCATGTCCACCTTTGCGGGAGGGAAGGAAAACCAATCAAACAGGAAGATGCGCATGAGATGGCGAGTTTCCATGGGAACTGAACGTAACCTTGAACAATGAACGAAGATATTTCTGATTTATAACTCGGCAACACTGCGACACCAGTACAGAGCTTCCGTTTGTCAGTGAAGGTTAATTGGTTTGAAGCTGTTGCTTATTCCTCTTGTGCATTGAAATTGTTCCTTTGCTGGCGTTTTGTATCTGACCATGTAAACATGTTTTCTGTGCCGATAAAACAGAAATTTAACAAAGATAGTGGCAGAGTATTTCAAGAACAGTGGACATCGGAGTTCAGAGTGATTGAAAAAATAATAAAGCTTTCTGTTGGCTATTTATGGGAACAGTAGTGTCCCACACAAAGCGTCATTTTTAGAGGAATCATAAAAATGTTTGTTCCATGTCAAATGAACAAAGAAGGGAGTACATTTCACAAAAAGTGAAACAATATGAAAATAAAATAAAATTGTTTCGTATCTTCTTTCAGGCGAAGGAATAATATCAATACGGCTAATTTTCATCTATCTCGCTGTATAGCACGGCATGGGAAGCCGCTTTGTGACTGATGTTTTAAAGCCGACTTTCTTAGCCACATCCAACACAATATTTGAAGATTTTCCCAACAAGAAACCAATTGTGAATAAAATTAAGGAAATGCCAGATAGCAGGAACCTGCCAAATTTAGAATAAGAAGAATGAGTGAAGATGTGTCGGACCAAATTAAGTCTGATTTGGACAACGCCGATATGTTTTCAATATGACTTGATGAAAGCACCGATGTGGCGTCACAAGCAAGGTTAGATGTTTTTGTTTGATTTCCTTGTGTAAATATAAGGGGAGAGAAATTAATTAAATTGCTGAGTTTCCCAACTACGAACACAGGGAAAGATATAATATGTGAACTGAAGCAAGAATTTGTAGCTAAAATGGGGATTGACTTAAGTCAAACAGTGTCTGTGACTACTGATGGGGCCCCAGATATGGTGAGTAAACATAATGGGTGTATAAAATTTCATGGCCAAGAAGTTCAGCCCCCTATTGTGCAGTTCCATTGCATTTTACACCAGGAAGCACTGTGTGGGCGAAAGCTAGTCTGAAGTCATTTGAAAGTGTACTCTCCTCCGTGGTAACTAAAATTGTTAAATTCAAATGTGCACGTGCTTTGAATAATCGCCAGTTTTCTAAGATGATAGATGAGGTGGAATCAATGGAATTTAAATATGGCGGACTTTTTATTTACAATAATGTTCGCTGGCTGAGTCGTGGAAAAGTACATACTCTACAGGTTTGTCGAGCTTTTGGATGAAATTCGCTTCTTCTTAACAGAAAAGCAGTAAGAATTTTCAGAACTCGCGGATGCAGTTTGGCTGTGCGATTTACAGTTTTTCAGTGAATTTACAGTACTATAGAATATTTGAATAAGGAGTTCAAGGAATGGGACACACTACAAATAGATTGTTTCTGATCATAAAAGTGATTTAAGCGCAGACTTGAAGTATTCTTCAGAGATGTTGAAACGAAGAAGTTTAAGTTCTTTCCTTCACTTAGAGCGCAACGTGAATTAGTGTCACGTTTCTCTGATAATCTCGCTCCAGAATACAGAAATAACATTCTTAAGAGGTATTTAGATGTTTTAGAAAATTCACAACAAATAATCTCTGCGCGATTTCAAGATTTGTAGAAAATATTGCAGTTTATCACAATGCCTATGTTCCTAAAATGAGTGACCTTAATTTGACTCTTTTTGAGTGGTTAAATATTGACAATTTGGAAAATGAGTTGATAGGATTTCAAGAGAGATCTACGTGAATGAACAAATTCGTCTAACGAAGAAAAGCATTGGAAGAAATCGAGTGTATTGTTGATGCTGAATACTCTCCCCAGAAGCCAGAGAACTTGATACTTGAATAGTGGAACAGCCTCCCACAGAAAGTTTCGGCCATAAAGAGACTTGCTACAGCGCATATTACTTTGTTCGGTATACGGGTTTAAGTAGCTGTTTTGTACAATGAGCTTTGTACAGTCAACTGTCAGAAACCGTTTTGGTTCAGACTTAAGCGCATCTTACGTGCTGTTGAAGACAGCAGGTTATGAACCGAAAATAAATACCTTAGCTAATAGCACTCAACAACAAGTTTCACAATAACGTGATTATGTAAGCATGATTTTTCAATTATCTTCTTACAAATTAAATCAGGTTCAAATTGAAATTGCCTTAGTCTTAAATCTCACCTACTTATGTATTCTGTTAATGCCATTAACAATGTAAACACCCAGATCCGTCTCACTGGAACGCTTGACGTCACACTAACGTCTGCAGTGTTGCGTCATCACTTATCGATCAGTTCATGTGTGCTATTGCGATGTCAAAATGATTGCACGAAATCACTTTCAGATGTAAAGATGATCACGTGCTAATTTAGAAAACATTGGATTATTAATTACTCGAGTTTTATTTTTCCGATCTACAAAATTCGAATAGAATTCTTAATATCACAGCAAGCTGAGTCTGCACGCGATCACATTGAGATGGCAAGGTGATCGCGTGCTAATTTAAAAACCTTGGGTTATCAATGACTCGAGTACTATTTATCCGATCTACAAATTTTGAATTTAATTCTTAAGGTGGACGTCAAGCAATTTTGCTTCCTATACTTCCAATGGACAAACTTCTGTAAACATTTTTTTCACAATTGATGCGTTCCCAAGGATGAAAATTTGAACACCGATTAAAATAAGTTCATATTATTACTTGGAATACTTAATATTTTCTAATATATAACCATAATTATATTAAAAATCAATAACTTTTCCTTTGGTGGTGTTGAGATCAGAAAAAAGATGGCGCGACCTGTACGTTCGTGACGTCAGTAGACAAACAAATGTTAGATTGCTTAATTATGGTTATGTTTTAGAAAATATTGAGTATTCCAAGTTATGAAGTTATTTTAATCGATGTTCAAATTTTCATCCTTGGGAACGCATTCATTATGAAGAAAATGTGTACAGAAGTTTGCCCATGGAAGTGTAGGAAGCAAAATCACTAGACGCCCACCTTAATATCAAGGTAAGTTTCATTAGTATATTAATTTAATTTAGCCCAATTCGAATACTAATTTGTACACTTCAATTATTTTTTACTTTTTTAATTTAACTAACTTTCCGAATTTACTGCTAATCATATTAAACATTTTGCAAAATATCGATCTATCTAAAAGCTCTAACCTACAATAAAAACTGAAATCTCGGGATGTCGAAGTGTGCAAAATTGCATCTAAAAACAGATGTCGCTCCAACCGCACATTGCCGATAATTTACATAGTTCCGATTTGTAAGGCAAGATGTCGCATTATTTTGTAGAAAAAGCTTCGGTATGAAGTTTCAAACTGGCCTCCGAATAGGGCAATCCAAAATAAGCCGTGAAGAGAATAACAAGTGTGCCGGAGAAAAAGTAATTTAACCGAAAAGCTATTAAGGTAAGTTTACACGACTGTTCGCTTTGTGCTCGACGCACTAAACACTCTGCACAAAAGCGTTAAAAACTCATTTCATACGTATATCGTTTGAGTGCAACACTACAAATTGCTTATTTTTTGAAAACTGTTTGTGATAAAACTCTTAACTTCCTTGGTACTTGACACCCAAGAAGAAAATTGAACCCTATGCAAGAAAAATTGAACCATAGTTCACCAGTTGCATAACTCTAGAATATCCCTTCTCATAATATCACACTTTCGTTTCATTTTTACTCTTTTACTTTTCTGTATGGGATAAATCAGGACGTATATAATTCTACGTAACGAAGTTTAGCAGATTTCTGTACTTAAAGAAAGTTATAGGAAAACCTTGAAACTTGAGCTTAAAACGCTTTCAAAAACACACTATAATGATCAAAGTATCCTGACTCCCATTTTGAGTAGTGAAATTCCCCATATACGTCACAAACATGGAACATGCAAGTATAACAAGTTAGTAAAATCATGCAATGCATTGATTATGATACGCTCTCCAACATACCAGAAATCATTACTAAGTTATTATTCAAGTTATGAGAATAATGGCTGTGGAATAAATCTCGCTCTTGTGCCCTGACCGTTTACCATATTTCCAGGATATTCAACAGAACCGGTTAAGTATACCTCCGGTACAACATGGTAAAAATATGTCGCAATCGAAGCATTTTTACGTAAATTATGACGCATAAGGACAATGGATTGGATCCCACTCTTATGTCCTGATCTTTGACTCCATTTCTTCCATTTTCAATAGGGTTTGTCCCCAGGTTGTCCCTTACCACATACTAAAATATCATCGAGATCAAACCATTTTTACGCGAGATATCGTGCCGACAGACAGACAGACAGACGTACGGACAAAGCTGGAGGATATACGCTTCTTCAACCTAAGGTTGAAAAAGGAAAGCGTAAAACTGATGCACTTAGCCTGCGAAGCATCCTAGACAAGCATGAACAGTATAATGGGCCGTAAGGCAGTAGCTTTCAACGTGGCACATTTATAGCATGCAACTTAGCAACAACGCAGTTTGGGAAATTTCCGCCCTGCTTTAGCTGCCCTGATCAACTGTAAGTGATGTTATTGAAGAGTGGATGGGCATAGGAGCAACAACAGTTCAATAACGATCTGATAGGCTACGTAAAATGACAGAACGGGACCGCTGAGTGCTGAAGAGTGTGAAGAGACAAAATTCCGCGTCCTCGGTTGCAACACTCACCACCCAGTTCCAAAATTCCTCTGGAAGCATGGAAGCAACACCAACACTATAACGGTTCATCGAGAGCTGAAGTTAACGGGTTACCATGGTTACCGACCAGCCGCACACAAGCCTAACAGCAAGGTCAACGCCAAGCGTTAGTTGGTATGGTGTAGAGGACGGCAAAGCAGTGTAAACGAGGATTGATGAATTACGGTGAACCATTTGGCAGTTCGACGGACGAGTTTGGGTAGGAAGGATGCCAAATGAACGCTACTTGCCCGACTGTGTTGTGGCAACAGCGAAGTTTGAGAGCATGAAGAAGCTTCACGTTCTGAAGGTTTTTTTTAAAGGTTTGGGCTAGAACCCCTAGTTCCAGTGCCTGGGAATCTTAACGGTGAGACTTACAATGACGTTCTCGACAATTCTGCTCTTCCAACAACATGGGAACAGTTCGAAGAAGGCTCTTTCTTTTACCAACTGGTCATTAACCTCGCCCACATATCGAGGTCTATGCTGGAATGGTTTGATGAGATGGGTGAGCAAGATCTTGACTAGTCTGCACACAGCTCAGATGTCAACCCCATGGAACTCCTTTTTGGGATGAACTCTAACGCCAACTGATAGTCAAGCCTAACCGTCCGACACCTATGATCGATCTGATTAATGTCTTTCCGTCAGAATGGAAGGCAATCCCTGCAGCAATGCAGAAACCTTCCCAGATGAGTGGAGGCTGCGATAGCAGCAAAGGATGAACCAAATCGATATGAATTCCTTTCCTATTAGAGGGAGTTTGTAGATAACCAAGTGTCCGGATGCTTTTGATCAGATAGTATGCCTACATTTTGCGAACTGATTTTCTATTTAACCATATTCTTCATAGAAGTTCCTTTCATTTGTTTCCGTTTTGTAGATAGGCAAGTGTCCGGATACTGTTGATTAGATAGTATACCTACATTTTGTGAATTGATTTTCTATTTAATGAAGTCCTTCACAGAAGTTCCTTTCATTTTGTTTCCGATTATTGTACTCGAAATTTGATAAGAATGTTTTTGTTGCTGATCATCTCACCAGCTAGGACATTCCACGGATAGTTGAGATTGCTGATGATTCTGAAGAAGGAGACTGCGAATGTGAACAAAAACCGGGTAGAGACGATATGATCAAAGCATTTCAGACGATTCGAAATGGGCTTCAATTGGTTGATACTGTGTCAGATGTTTTTAGCTGTCGTAATAGATGTAACACTTACTATGATGAAACACCTTGTGTTCGGAAAAAAAATATTGATTTCTTTTAAGGACGATTCATAAATCCACAAACGTTTTTAAGGTAAGTGCCACTTTATTTTTGTAAACAGGAAGTTTTCGGTCTTATATGTGTACATCACGCGCATTTTATTACAAAACTGTATGCACTACTTTAAAATGTATTATAAAACCGTATGCACTACTTTAAAATGTATTCTTTAAATTCAGAGTCGTTAAAATGAAATTAAATGGATACAAAACGTAATTATAAGACCAACAAATGTTAATGAAACCAACTTTTTTGCATTTGAAGTTAAAGCCTTAAAATGTAGACTACTTTGCGTACTACCAATTTTAACAAGTTTAAAATGAATTAATAAGTAACAGTTTGGTTATTATGGCCTAAGGTCTCTCTGTAATGATTTTAAGAAAGACGTGTTCCACGTAACGAATTTTATACGACGAAAATTCTGGCAGTCACCATGCGACTTTGTTATATGAAGATTCCACTGTTGTATTTGCCAGCCTTTTTTAATTCATTTTCTGTTATGTATTGTACGACGTTGTCTTCATAATAAGATTTTCATTCTTATAATTAGGTTCGTTAGGGAAGTAAGAGAATTTTCAACTTATCATGATTCATGTAATAGCAAAGTAATTTTCGTACTTATCATTTTCATTTGGCCGTTTAGGAAGTAAGTGAACATTTCAACTTATCACAGTTTCTATAATAACAACGTAATTATAAGAATATTTGATGATAACTATTAGTAGTGCCTCTTATTATTAATAACAAACTGCTGGCCATTAAAAATACAACATCAGGAAGAGAGCATCCCAGGGGCTCGAAATTTGAAAGAAGAGCAGAACACAGGCAGAACACATGAGAATGATTAACCGGGCATCACAAATGTAAATCATGCGGGACATTAACGCCCCCTGCAAGTCGTATAAGAGGGGTGAACAACGAGCCGGTGCTAAGCATTTGAAGTGTGTTTGCTCGCCGTTCCTGGCCACGAGCATCTGTAACATGCCCCGTCGAAGACAACAGCAGCCCTACCAGCAGGATTCCGACTTCGATCGCGGGAGAATTGTGGCATATCGGGATTGCAGATTATCACTCCGAGACATCGGTGCTCGTATGGAACGGCATGCGGCCACGGTGCGGAGAATATGGCTTCAGTGGGTAGCGGAGGAACGAACCCACCGACGTGCGGGATCCCAACGACCCCGTCACACTACCGAACGAGAGGACCGGCATCTGGTACGCAAGGCTCTGACGTATCTCACAGCCACATCGACCACCGTAGCTCAACAGTTTGGGTGTGTGGCACAACATTCAGTCTCGGCAGGGAGGGTTCGATGTCATCTGCAGTAGCGGGGCATTTTCCCACAGAGGCCATTGCTTCGGCTATCTTTGACTGTACAACACCGATGTCTGCGACTGCAGTGGTGCCAAGAACGTCGCGGATGGAGGAGTGAATGGTAAGACATCGTGTTTTCCGACGAATCCTGCTTCAGTTTGCAGCACCATGATGGACGAATCCGTGTCTGGCGGTACTGCGGCTACCGGCTGAGTAAATGCTGTATTATGCAACGCCATACCGGCCTGGCACCCGGCTTTATGATATGGGATGCCATTGGATTCCCGTCCCTCACGCGCATCGCCCGCATTATCGGTACGTTGAACAGCCATAGTTACATCACAGGTGTTAGAGCCTATTGTTGCACCATATCTGCAGAGACTGTCTGGTGCCCTTTGCCAACGGGATAACGCGCAACCGCATGTGGCACGGAACGTCCAAGACTTCCTGGATCATCACCATGTGCCACGTCTTCCTTAGTCCGTGAGTTACCTGGATATGTCGCCTATTGAACACGTGTGGTTCATGATCGCCGGACGACAGGCATGCCAGATACCACCCTAGACTACAACCGAGGAACTGTGGCATCGTATCAAAGCTGCGTGAATGGACATCCCCTAAACAAACATACGTCTTTTCCTCTCTGTGCCGAGCCGTGTAGCAGTTGTAATTACCGCCCATCTTGGCTACACCAGATACTGATTGTTATGTTTTCCCGTCGTCTCACCATTGCTGTACTTGTAATCGATTCACCCTTGTAAGTTCTACTTTCTGTACAGTAGATATGGCTTTGATGTCTCTTGCCTTTCTTGGTGTTACATTTTTAATGGCCAGTTGTGCACGTCCTCAAACTGTGGATAGTTCACGTACACCATTAAAAATACCATTGTTATTAAATCTGAGTAAAATATGTGTTGAGGATTCGGAGATCCAAATCCTGTTTGTTTGTGCAGCGAGTACCATATAGCTCACTATTTCAAATGTCCAAAACAATTGAAATCACAGGGGTATGATCCAGTGAATACGATGGGTGGGGAAAATCCATCGAATAGTTCTGCTCAGCCGAACAATACGGGCCTTGTGCAGCCGCGTATTTTCTTACACGAGGGCAGGTCGTTGTACATGGTGTCCCCGTGCCTATACCGTGATATGTTTCTCTAGAAATTATATCGCTCCAATGTCATGGGAATGTCCTTATCATGCGTTTCTCAAAAACCCAAGCCTCGAACATCCATGCCAAAGATCAGTATGCTTTTACACTCACGCAAATCTGCACGGAGTAAAGACGAAGCTAAAGTAGCGGATTCAACTCAGGACCGTGAATGATGCCGTTGTGTGGGCCAGAACAATTCCACCCAACTTTCATCTAAGCAGAGGACACTTGTGAACACCTCACTGTTGCGACGATTCACGCAAGGTTACTCTGTGCCATTTTGTAGTGGAATTCCTTCTGCGTCGTTGTTAGTGTGAGTATGGTACATACGTGGCTATTGTTCTCAAGGTATGAACCGTTGTTTGAAGGATACCCATTTGAGTGTTAAGCTCATCAACACTCACCCTACAAGGCTGCTGTGAGGCCTCTTGGATGCGTTGCTTGGCTTCTTGTCTGGAAGTCGAAATCGATAGACTTCACTTCAACAATTTGAAGGAACACTTTAATATTTGAACGCGGTGACTTGACCAGACAATAAATGAATAGATGAGAATGTTATTATTCATTCCAAGAAACGAGGCGTCATGTTGGTTGGGCACGCGATACCGTGGAAGGAAAAGCAGCATTAACTGAAGACCTGGTACCAAATTTGTGGCAATTCTAGAGAGACGCTATCAATGAAATTCTCGCTGTTGGTAATGATCTCTAAGGTTTCCCAAATGACATTAGATTTGGGCATGGAGTAAGTTTCTTTGTTTCATTTCACATAGGATCAGTAGACTTGAACTTGACTTCTCTCGATGGGGCAGTGGCTCTTTTTCTGTCCCTTGTCTCTTTTACGTTTGTTGATTCTAATTCAAAACGAACGTTTGGTTATTCCGATGTAGTATCGCTTGGAGCCGTCCGGATACTGAAGAAGGATGGCATAAACACCCGCCTCGTTGAAAATATGTTTTTACTCAAAGAAATTGGTATTATTTGTATATTTATTCTATGATACTTTAGGTACATTTGATGTACAGCTCCTTGTTATTACTTAAATTAAAATATGTTGCTGGTGCTTGAAACTGAATGAAAAATCCCATTCATTGTGCTAAAGCTGCGTTAACAGGTAGTCATGGAAGAACTGAAAAGAAGAATAGGAATGAGATGGTCAGCTTTTGGAAAATTGAAGAGACTTTTAAATAGTAAAACATAGCCTGAGAATAGAGCAGGACTCTTCAACCAATGCGTATTGCTTGTTATGATATATGGAGTAGAAACCTAGCCGATAAAAAAATAAATAATAGACAAAATGCAAAAAATGGAAAGATGTTTGCCAACATAAGACTCAACGATAAAATCAAAAATGAAGAAATAAGAGCTAAAACAAAATTTCTAGATATGTAAAAACACAAATTTGTCCGTGACGAGTATCGAAGTCGCGCCACCTCACTCCAGAGTAAGTTGATCTCCCAACTAAGGTAAAAGGACAGAATGTTATCTCTGCAGATTTGTCGTCTTGACACGTGTTTTACCTCTGTAGTACGTCACATCATATCCCTTTTTTTTGAAGCGAAGTAGAAAATTTTTAATTAACTCCAGAAGATGTGTGTGTTGGAATTACAGCCTCTCAGCGATAAAAAAAAGTGCAGATGGTCGGACAGAATTTGCAACCGCTCCAAGTGGATTGCCACATATACTGCCTGCCAGGCGGAGCTGTTGTTTGCCGGAAATACAGGTACATTGAAAACACATCCGGGTATCTCTCTCCTGCTCTCTGACGTAAGCGCGGTTGAGAAGATAACTTTTTCTCAGTTTTCTGTTGTCTTTGCTTGTGCGCGGTTGTCTCGATGATGTTCTGTGTGGGTGTTGTTCGATAATATATCTGCTTCTGAATGAAGAAAGCAACTTTGTTAAATTAATGTTCCTGATCAATAGACTCAGTTATGCTTCACTATTTCAAAGATGTATTTCCTCCATTATAGTGTAAGTATTTTTTCTCCAACAGCAACGCAATTATTTGCAAGACTGAAGTGATCTGCAACAAACATGGCGTCCGTTGGCGTTGGTAAGAAATGCCTTGTTATGGTGGAGCATCTACGTATTGTGATCATATTACATCAAGTCGAATATCCCCGTGTTTTCGTATCATCCTTTGTGTTATAATTAAAAAGTTCTATTTGCATGCAACATAGGTCGGTATATGATTTTATTATTACTAGTATGAAGTGCTCTCTGTTCTTTTATTGTTAAGCCCACATTCTTCCGCCATGAATGAATGTCTAGCGAATTTTTTTGTTTTTACTGCTTAGCGAGCCGATTGAAGTGTTGATATTTTCTATTTAGCTACACATTCAATTTAACAGTTAAATTCTACAACAGTGTGGAACAAACACACATTTTTCGAAGAACCCAACGGCCATTAGATCGATTTTTACGTTCAAGCGCCAATGGGAAAACACAAATTTGTCCGCGGCCCCTCACTCCGGTGTAATGCTCTCCCAACTAAGCTACATAAACGGAATGTATCGCTGCAGATTTGTCGTCTTGACACGGGATTTACTTCTGTAGTACGTCACAGATATTGTAGAAAGCATACTTCGAAAAAAATGGAAAAGGGCTGAACACATTGCAAGGCTGAAGGACAATACATGGGGGAAAGTTAGACTGGAGTAGCGGCCAGGTGAAAGATCAGCTGGATGACCTGAAAGAAAATAGTCAGATAATATAAGGAAAACAGTTGGAATTCTTTGGCACCAACCAGCTCAGGACAGAAATAGATGGAAAGAATTGGGAGATACCTATAGCCAGAAGTGGCTATAAAAAGGATTAAAAGAAAAAAAAAGAAGAAAGCTGCATTGTTGTGGGACTCTAAATTGTTCCTTCTTCAGCGTGACAAGGCATTTACCCTTTTAGTGGCCGATGCATCTGAATCAAATGGTGCCCAAACTTTCTTTCATTAAACAAAGTTTCCTGCTTAAACATAAAATTTCGCACAGCAGTCGGGTTTTAGAGAAGCTGCGGCAAAACAATTCCTCTCCTCCTCTCATCTCAGAAGTATACACCATAAAATTGTCGCTGGTGGTTAGCTATCCCTTTTAGCACTCATTTGCTGCTTCATGACCCGATGTATGACAGAGAAGGTTAGTTCCTTTGAAACGGACATCCCACCACTTGGTAGACACAGGTGACTTAAGTATCTTCTCTTTCTTTGCTTAGTTAATCATTTTGAATTAAATGGGCATTTAGAGGATGGGCATTTTAAGATGCACAGGTCCACTCGGCTCATCTCTTAGGTGACGAATATATTCGTTCGAGCTGATTTCAGCTCATTTTGATACATACATACATACATACATATCACTAAGCTGGTCTCCGAAATTTAGAGGTTAGCTTCAGAAAGAAATACAAACTACAAGATAATTTTTACTTAATGTTACTGTATCAAACTTCTCCATTTACAGAGATCTTGACACACAACTCGGGCTTCACTGACATCCATCACACGCCGCTCACAATACCTTCTATACTTCATACTCATAATCTTTTTCTCATACAGACACTCCTGAATCTGATCCTCCCATGATTTCCTTGGCCTTCCTCTGCCTTTCCTTCCTGCTGCTTGGGCTAAAAGGATCTTTTAGTAAGCATCTCATCACTCATTCTTCCAACATGGCCAAACCACCGAAGCATATTAGTCTCCACCTTGCCAACAACATTTTGCTTCATATTACGCAACTGCAATACATCTTCATTCCGCACATAATCAGAACGTGTCTTGCCACAACCCCCCTCCCCCGTGAGTAACGCATTTTTCAGCACACAAACGACTCCTATGTTTCTTCTTCAGTATCCAGCTTTCACTGCCATACATCAGAGTAGGAACAGTTACACTCTCATACGCAACCATGCGGGACTCTCTTGAGAACCCATCATTTTTGTGAACACAATCCCAAAGCCGCTATGACTTTCAATGAAGAAGAATTCACTCACCTACTAATTTCACCATCCAATTTGTTCTCTCTATCAAACATGGTTCCTAAATGCATAAACGTATTCACCTGGTCAATCACTGTGCCGTTTAGATTTATATTACATTCAGTATTACCAGTTCCTCTCTCAAAATTCATAACTTTGGTCTTTCCTTTATCCGGACTCATTTTGGTAACCCCGAGTTAATCCGTCCTAGCCGGTTAAATGGCTAAAATACAAACATAATCATTGGCACTGATGTGCGGTATTTTCACAGTTGTCATATGTGGTGAAAATACGGCATATCAGTGCCAATGATTATATTTGTATCGCCTTCCACGTATTTGAGAAAAATTATCGGGGAAATTCGTTTCCCTGATATCTATGGGTTAAAATAAGCTTCATAGGAGACAGCGTAGCTGTTATGCAGCATATTTCAGGTGAAACAGAAAACTCCGCTGATTCTTAAATCTGTCTGTTATACAGACTGCCTTTTCATTGCGCAGATGTCACAATAAAAAAAATTCGGTTTAATAGTTGATCAATGCATGCCTATGCATCCATCTACTTGTATCAGGATATGAGTTTTACACTTCTTGATTTGCGAAATTATTTTCGTGTTGTACAGAGGTTAACACAGCCACAGCTTGTGAGTTCCTTTCTTCTGTCTTCCTGTCAGCACTGTGGTAGAGATGGCAGCTTCATTTGTTAAATGTTTAATGACCGCTGTCATCCGAGAGCTACACGAAGAGAAAATCGCTCGAGGAAAGGAGTCTTACGAAGATGCAGCAGCAGCCGGAAGTGTAAGATGAAACAAGATAATGGAAGAATAAAGCGGTTTGCGAAGTGTAATTTTCGATAAACCGCTGCACAATTAATCGATTCATTTAATAGAGGAACATTACGAGACACTCGCAATGCATTTTGTGAAGTAACTTACAGCGAATGGATGTTTCCAAATCTTTGAACAAAGCTTAAGGAATTCTAACTTGTTCAGACATTACACGAGAAACCAGTCTTTGTTCACCTCGCATTAAATTTCATAAACGAATCAAATTCTGCAGTCGGCATTTTTATTCTTATGTTAAATTAGAGTTATATTGAGTTATATGTATTTCTTTTATTCTCTGGAACGCTGTTAAATATAACCTGTGAACGAAAGAAGAGATTTTATACAACTCAGGCGATGGAATTAGCTACAAAGACGCTCGTGCTTACATTAATTATCGCGCGTTCGTTGAGGTATCGTTTCCGCCTCATGCTGTTGAGATGTCTTGAAAAATCATTTATCATTCCTTGCAAACAGACTCACACGCATGTAAATACACTGCTGGCCACCCAAAATGCAACACCAAGAAGGACACGAGATAGCAAAGCCATATTTACTGGACACATAACAACAGATACAAAGATGAAACGATTGAGCTTACAGGCCCGTGCGACTTGCGGAACACCCAGACATCAATAGTTCGTGTGGCCTCCATGGCTGGCAATAACGGCCGCTACACGCTGCGGCATCGAACGAAAGAGGCTTTGGATATGGGCTTGGGGTATGTCGGTCCAGGCTGCTTCCACACGTTGCCACAGTTCATCAGGCGTAGCCACGGGCCACTTGGCTGCCGATCAGCGACCAGAAGTGTTCAATGGGCGACATATCAGGAGAACATGCGGGCCACGGCAGCAGTGATGCATGGTGGGCCGTGAAGAATTGTTGCACGATGCGTGCCACGGCAGCAGTGATGCATGGTGGGCCGTGAAGAATTGTTGCACGATGCGTGCCACGGCAGCAGTGATGCATGGTGGGCCGTGAAGAATTGTTGCACGATGCGTGCCACGTGCGGGCGCGCATTGTCCTGTTGAAACGTGGCCGCTGGCAGGTCCTGCAGGTAAGAGAAAACTACAGGCTCCATAACGTCGGAGATGTAGCGGTGGCTGTTGAGTGTACCGGCGATGCGTACCAGAGGGGTGCGGGTGTCATATCCAATGGCGCACCAAACCATGACGCCAGGCGACGGACCGGTATGGCGATGCATAATGCAGGCGTCATACAGTCTATCGCCGCGGTGCCGCCACACGCGGATCCGACCATCGTAGTGTTGCAGGCAGAAGTGAGATTCGTCTGATAAGAAAATGTCGTTTCTCTTTTTACTTCTATTTCATTATTAGTCCTGTAGATAAAAGATTACGTTTTTCCACAAACGTCATGTGTTTCTGTATGGAGTCATTGTTTCTGATTTCCCCCTACTCCTAACTCACACTGTTAAATATTTAATAACTGGTTGTACCAAAACATGGCGCTGAAACAACTGCAAAAAAGCAGTTGTTTTAGCGCCACGATGATAAACGATGTAGCTTTTGCGGATAAAAGATACGCTGTTTTGTGGTGTACGAACCAAAGAAAAACATGGTGCATTATGTAAAACTCTGTACCCATGAGTTTAGATACCATAATGTGTTGCATAATTACTTCTTGTTTTCGTATTTCAATTTCATGTACCACACGTTGGATCACCTTTGCCCCAAAAGATGGCTTAACTTGCGTAAACACCACCTTTTGATGCAACATACCGCAAAATCTATTTAAGAGCGCAATAATGGAGAAATGAGGGAAAGAAGTACAGTAAAGCAAATCAGTTGCTGTGGCATGGGCGCCCATATAGGGGGACAAGAGGGGCCATTTGCCATCCCCTGGAAATCGTACCAAGCCTTTCTGTTCTCGAAACATGCTACAGGGATTTTTGAGATAATACTAATTCGGATTGCAAATTTTTCTGTAAAAATTATGGATGCGTGTGTATGAAGTATAATAAAAATTGGAAATTCGTTGGGAATTTCCAGTACAGAAAAATAAGGCAAATTTATAGTAGAAAGTTATAATAAGAATAACCATTGCATATGGGAGAACATCGTATATGCGAACAGTTTAGAAAAGCATGAAAACCGAAGAAATGAAACATACATGTATCTCATCCCCTAAAGGAACTATTCACTGTAATCTCCTATTCACAGAAACTTTCCTACAAAGTTGTCTTGAGTATATTTAAAAAAATTTAACGACTAGCTGAGTAATCCCTGGGTTTTCGTGGCCCATATGACATCAAGTGGTCAAAAGTATTAAACGAACGACAAAAAATTTACTTATTGTCCTAATTTGCTGTCTAAGTCATTTACATATCTTTTTTATGTAATTTCTGGATCTTCTGGATTCCAATTAACCCTTTAAGCGGCCGATGTACCCGGACCTCATGGGTCCCTTAATTAAGGTCCCTCATGGGTCCCTTAATTTTCTGCTCTTCCCGAGTAAAAACGTTTGTTTCTTTCTTTCTTTGATTGATTGAAGGTTCAACGACCACCGTGAGCAACTCAATGTGCTATGAGCATTCGCCCGTCCCTAATTTAGGGTCACTGGTTCCAGGAAAAGGAGAGAGCTAGTGCCGTAAGACAAACACAACATCCATGCCTCACCGTGATTCGAACCCGGACTCCTCCCGGAAGAATGGTCACAAGCCATCGCTTAGACCACTGCGCCACCTGGGCGGCTAAAAATTCTGCTCTTGGTCCCTTAATTAAGGTCCCTCATGGGTCCCTTAATTTTCTGCTCTTCCCGAGTAAAAACGCTCCTTTCTTTCTTTCTTTGATTGATTGAAGGTTCAACGACCACCGTGAGCAACTCAATGTGCTATGAGCATTCGCCCGTCCTTAATTTAGGGTCACTGGTTCCAGGAAAAGGAGAGAGCCAGTGCCGCAAGACAAACACAACATCCATGCCTCACCGTAATTCGAACCCGGACCCCTCCCGGACGAATGGTCACAAGCCGTCGCTTAGACCAATGCGCAACCTGGGCGGCTAAAAATTCTGCTCTTGGTCCCTTAATTAAGGTCCCTCATGGGTCCCTTACTTTTCTGCTCTTCCCAAGTAAAAACGTTCGTTTCTTTTTTCTTTGATTGATTGAAGGTTCAACGACCACCGTGAGCAACTCAATGTGCTATGAGCATTCGCCCGTCCCTAATTTAGGGTCACTGGTTCCAGGAAAAGGAGAGAGCTAGTGCCGTAAGACAAACACAACATCCATGCCTCACCGTGATTCGAACCCGGACTCCTCCCGGAAGAATGGTCACAAGCCGTCGCTTAGACCACTGCGCCACCTGGGCGGCTAAAAATTCTGCTCTTGGTCCCTTAATTAAGGTCCCTCATGGGTCCCTTAATTTTCTGCTCTTCCCGAGTAAAAACGCTCCTTTCTTTCTCTCTTTGATTGATTGAAGGTTCAACGACCACCGTGAGCAACTCAATGTGCTATGAGCATTCGCCCGTCCTTAATTTAGGGTCACTGGTTCCAGGAAAAGGAGAGAGCCAGTGCCGCAAGACAAACACAACATCCATGCCTCACCGTAATTCGAACCCGGACCCCTCCCGGACGAATGGTCACAAGCCGTCGCTTAGACCAATGCGCCACCTGGGCGGCTAAAAATTCTGCTCTTGGTCCCTTAATTAAGGTCCCTCATGGGTCCCTTACTTTTCTGCTCTTCCCAAGTAAAAACGTTCGTTTCTTTTTTCTTTGATTGATTGAAGGTTCAACGACCACCGTGAGCAACTCAATGTGCTATGAGCATTCGCCCGTCCCTAATTTAGGGTCACTGGTTCCAGGAAAAGGAGAGAGCCAGTGCCGTAAAACAAACAAAACATCCATGCCTCACCGTGATTCTAACCCGGACTCCTCCTGGACGAATGGTCACAAGCCGTCACTTAGACCACTGGGCCACCTGGGCGGCTAAAAATTCTGCTCTTGGTCCCTTAATTAAGGTCCCTCATGGGTTCCTTACTTTTCTGCTCTTCCCAAGTAAAAACATTCGTTTCTTTTTTTCTTTGATTGATTGAAGGTTCAACGACCACCGTGAGCAACTCAATGTGCTATGAGCATTCGCCCGTCCCTAATTTAGGGTCACTGGTTCCAGGAAAAGGAGAGAGCCAGTGCCGTAAGACAAACACAACATCCATGCCTCACCGTGATTCTAACCCGGACTCCTCCCGGACGAATGGTCACAAGCCGTCGCTTAGACCACTGCGCCACCTGGGCGGCTAAAAATTCTGCTCTTGGTCCCTTAATTGAGGTCCCTCATGGGTCCCTTACTTTTCTGCTCTTCCCAAGTAAAAACGTTCGTTTCTTTTTTTCTTTGATTGATTGAAGGTTCAACGACCACCGTGAGCAACTCAATGTGCTATGAGCATTCGCCCGTCCTTAATTTAGGGTCACTGGTTCCAGAAAAAGGAGAGAGCCAGTGCGGTAAGACAAACACAACATCCATGCCTCACCGTGATTCGAACCCGGACCCCTCCCGGACGAATGGTCACAAGCCGTCGCTTAGACCACTGCGCCACCTGGGCGGCTAAAAACGTTCACATAGCTGCCGTGTTTTACGAAAGCTGCATGTTTTCACAACAAAATAATTCCTTTGTCTCCTCTCATTTCAGCAGTACCACCCAAAAACCTGTCACAGGTGATGACCACTCCCTTCTAGTCTTTTATTCTGTGCTTTATCGCCCAAGGTATGATGGCGAAAGTCCCACTGACAAAGATAATATGACACTGGGTAGAAACCAGTAACTAAAAATCAAACTCTCTCCTTTCTTAGTTTCGTCGACATTGTTGTAGAGCGTTTATCTGGTAATTTGCCAGAAAGGAATAGAGTCGATCTTCCCCCTAAATGACCACTTTGAGTAACAATGCAAAGGTGAAACCAACGTTTTTTGATGCTCACGTTCACTCAGTCCACCCGCGTTCGGGCCACTTCTTAGATACCGAATATAGTTCTTATAGCTAATCTCAGCTAACCCCGAGTTAAATCGTTCCCGCCGGTTAAAGGGTAAAATATATGTATTGAGATTTACTTTTTTCTATTGGAGATTTAACGATCACCCTGAGCAACTCAGTGGGCTACAAGCAGTCGCCAGTCCCTAATTTAGGGCACTGGTTTCAGGGAAGGGAGAAACCCAGCGCCGTGAGACAAACACAAAATCCATGCCTTGCCAGAATGATCAGAAGCCATTGCTTAGACCACTGCGCCACCGGTGCTTCAGAGTGCGGTTAAAAAGTTAGATAACAAGAAGGCACAGGTAAATTTGCATATGGTGTTTGTATGTGTTATTCGTAGTTATAATTTCTGTTTGCCCGCTCCTGAAAACTAAGTTATGGGTGCCTATATGTTGTGGTATTTGTGAAAGGAAAGAGATTACATTGTTAGCTTGATTTCCGCATCTCTGCACACGTGCACATCTTTGTCTGCCAGGATGTCTGGAGATATTACCAAGAACTTCAACGGTACCTATTTTATTTTAACTCAGCAAAAAGCAGAAGCAGCCGCTGAAAGAGAGGGAGAGAAAGAGAGAGAGAGAGAGAGAGAGAGGAGGGGGAGAGACCGGAGAGAGGAAATTATCGCACGGAAGCTACTTTTACGAGCATCCTGTTTATGTTTTCTCCTTACATATCCTTCACTGCTACTTTTTGGCTTCGAAATGTTTAACAATATCCCGACCGTTATGCTTCCTTCAGCTTTATCAATTTTTCAAGTTGTTCTTTAGTACCTGCTTTCAGTTGAAAATCAATTCAACAGTTTGGTGCTTTTAACAAACTATAAGTCATGTTGCCTTTAAAGCTCTTCAGGAGCACTGATAATTTCGTGTTCACTCTGTACTACCGATGGACTGTTTTGCTTCTCCTCTCATTGAGCTTCATCGTCACCTGTAGACTAATGATTGGTTTCTCATTTACGTGCACGACTCCGGAAAACAGAGGATTATCTCCAACTTTTGTGGATCATTACTGTTATTCCAATGGAACGTTTATAGACTTGACTAACTGGCACATCTCACGTGGGAAGGCTATATCGTACCGTGGGATAGGTCCCTCTCCGTATTACAGCAGCAGGTGGTATATAGGCTATTACGACTGGGTGAATTTGATTCTTTTATTACATGCGTTTAACTTCTACCTACCGCACTTGATTTGGAAAATTTACGAGAAGGGATTTTTATTTGGACTAACTGCTAAAATGGACTTATACATGAAGGAAGATGAGACGGCCTTGTCTTTGTGCGTTCTTGCAAAATACCTCGTTATGATGGAGGGAAGGCAAACTTTGTACGTCTGTCTGTACCTATGCTGCGAAGTTTTGAATCATTTAATTGCTTTGCTGCAACTGATATGGCTCGTAAGTTTTTTCCAAATTACCGGAGTTCCTGACAGACACCCGGATGTGGTATTAGAAACGTGGAGTGAGTTTTGTGCCTTTTATTTCCCTCTCGTTTCCAACTGTCTCCTTCACGTGAATGGAAATAGCGGCGTGGTAGCAGTAGATACTTACTGCAGTTTGCCACTGAATAGTCTTTATAAATACATATTTCTTTTTCTGTATGCCTGGTATATACTTCTTGCCGTGATGTCCGGTGTTGTTTTGATATACAGGTTAGCTCTACTGGCTCCACAAATTCGGATGAAAGTAATTACGAGAAGAAGCTCTACAGCGGATCCGCAGATCATCCGATCCATTTGCAGTCGGTCTTCATTTTGCGACTGGTTTGTCCTCTCGAGAGTGCAAAAGAATCTCCTGCCAAACCACTTTGCTGAACTCATCAGGAAATTAGGAATCGTATCACAATGCTGCGAAGAAATGGATAATTGTGACAAACTAATTACGACTTCGTTTTCCGAAGGAAAGTAAACAGTAACAAAGACCGCAGTTTTTAAAGCGGATTCTGTTTAATATACAGTTTTCTAATGCAACATCAAAGTGCATCGAATTTTAATGAATATATGGAAGTTTTTACGACCGAGAATCATGTGAATCACTACTACTTTTTTCATTATTCAGTGCACTGTGCACCTAGCATTTGACTTCTGCTCAATCAGTTTTCTACATTCATGAAAGTAAACCAGAATTCTCAAAAGCAATGAGTATTTATGATCAGCGTACTCTAAATCAAATGATTATTTTTAGAAGAAAGCTAGACAACAGCAATAACCACCGCATTTAGTGTTGATTAACATATTTTTTCTCATATAACTGTAAGTATTAATTGTATGAAATTCTTCAATATTTTAAATTTAATCACTAAATATTTTGAACTTAAAATTCTCATGAGATTTTGTGATTTCTTGTACTATAAAATATTCGAGTATTCTGCATAGAAATGCGCGCAAGATATACCTATCTGTAGGTTAGTGACATTTTAATCCGAACTGAAATTATAATTTTATTGCGCAGTGATATAAATTGTTTTACGAGATCTCGGAACATGACTTTGTGTGTAAATAGCAGTAAATATAACTTCCTTTTCATACGAATGTTAAAGCTATGTATGCTACATAGTTACTGCTCTGAATTATTTAATCATGTCAAGGAAATATTTTACAGTAATCAACTTCATAGATTTATCGCAAGTGTTATAGAAAACATAATTTTCAATTTCTGTTTCTGAGGATTTCAATCGTGCGTTGTAAATTAAAAATATTTGGTACCATATAATAACTCGTTATTGTTTTTGTACTTAAAGGACGTCATTTTTATATTTCACTTCAAGTAATATTTCTTGTGTTAGTGAACAGTTATTGCGATAGTGAAACTTCGTATCGAATGCAACGAAGACAAAACACAACTATCATCATTTTTGTAAGAAAGAAAAAAATTGCTGAAATGCGCAGTTGTTTAGATAAAATTAAAACTAATTGGTCATTTCATCTGACATAAAACTATTATTTCCTAAAATTATTGGTATATCATCTGCCAACGGATCCCTGCTGTGAGGTATTAAACAAAAGTTTTGGTTGTAAATATAATTGTGTCCTTACAGCTGATACAGAAATTTGAAGGACTGAGCATCGATTGCTGTTTGGGTGGGTGGATTTTCTTTTAAGACCAGAGACCTTACTTTGAAATAGTCGTAAATGTACGTACCTTCTTTGGATATTCCTTTGCTGTTCTTTTTTCCTGTTAAAAGAAATGCTTCACGATTTCCTTCCTGTATTATCTATAATATTGCTTATTTTATATTTAGAAATGCTGATTCCATGACTCTCACAGCGTTTTTTAATTACAGAATACGAATATTTCTCTTCGTAAAGAGCAAAAACATAACCTTCTATCCACAGCTTGTTTACGTGCGCCATTTTCTTAGCAGACGATATTTAATTACAGCAGCTGTAGTGTTCATCTAACACGCTATTGCCAGTTTCAGTTCTTTAAACTTCTTTTATTTTCTGTAACTACCAATCATGCCCGTTCTCCGAACGATGAATCTATAAACTCATTTTTGAACATAAAATTGAAGAAAGCGAAATGTAATTAAAGGGAAAGAAAAGTAATTTAAGATCCGTAACTGTTTCACGATTTAAAATAGCGTCGTGATGTCAGTGCATACGGTTTGACGTAAAACGGAGCAGACTTTGGCGACCTTTAATTTTAAATCAAAATGCGAAATTTTCAAAGCGTTTCAGTGATTCTGCCAAAATTATCTTTAAACCTATTAGCATTTTGAAACAGTAAAGCTAAGCCACCCATTTGAAATTTTTTGGTTTACAGACTTTTTTCTAGGAGTAGAAGTGGTAGAAAAATTTAAGCAGACAATGTTTCAAAGCCCTGTTTTTTTCGTGCATTTGCAGGTGTCCGGACTTTAAGACCTACCAGCATGCCAATTTTCAGATTTCTAGGTCATTTAGAAGTCGTCGAACAATTTGCGGACGAACACGCTCGCATTTTTCCTCATTGCTTTTTATGTACGAAGCGAATGCCTATATTTACAAAGGTATTCGCGTATGCTGGCGGAGAACACCGAACTTTAAAAGCTTCGCTACGTCATTAAGCATTGCGTCATTACCAGTTTGATTGTAGCCTGTCCTTTCACCCAATGAGAAAAGAGTGCTAAAAATAGCTGCATCACCATGGCAGCAGGTCACGGGACTAGAACTTTCCTATGTGGTTAACGCCGAAGGCAGAGTAAGCCGCTCGTTTCTTTCCTTTGAGCTTTTAAAAAATGCTTAAAAATCCGAAAATGACTTTTTCTTAAAAAAGATTTTTGTAAAAGAGGGATGATAGTTGTGAGTTTATTCTATAAAAATTGCAATGCGTTATGATTTATAGTTTGCCATATATCCGTTTTTTAAAATGGATCCCATCGCGAAATAGAGATTTTTGTGAAATTAAAAAAATTAATTACACGTAAAGAGGTGCGAAAATTCGGCCATGGCCATACATGCCTACAAAGTTTCGTGGTTTTGTTGCTGTTAGTGTGTCCCGAACGCGAACTGATAACACCTTTTTGCTTACCTTAACTTTGAAATACAATAGCTCTTGAAGCATCACCAGAATAAGAAAAAAACGATTTATTTCAGCGTGTTCTCCGAACAATTCTCTATAAACGATGTAAATTTGATATTTTTGGGTTCAATACTGTTTGCGCTGGGAGCTAGAAAAGCGCGAGTGTCGCGAAATTTCTAAAACAGTGGCGGCGGAGACAGCGGCAGTTATTTTTTTTTAGAATAGAGAGATTTCTTATCAAAAACGCTCTAAAAATGTCTTAACATCCTCTGTAGTCCATTATTTTATAGATAATCAGCAATTTTTGATTATTTTGAAGAATCCCCGAGATGTTTTCTAATGTCAGTTTGAACTTCCTTCAAGCCGTTGTATTTGAAGTAGAGCTAGCTTATATGGTCCAACGGAGGGTAGGGTTCTGCTGTTATTAATGCACTTGTTTACTAAAACTTCTTCACTTTCGTTCTCTTTTGGTCGATTCCTAGAAGCGATAACGATAACTAAATCACTTACGTAGTATTGTAATCTTGTTCCATATGAATCCATTTGCAACCATTTATCGCGGCGCTTGTTAAATTCTTCTTCTCCACTCCCCTGCTCCATACGATCATTCTCTGCAGCGGTAACGATTTCTGCTTCATTCGTATCATATATTGTGATACTGGTTCACGTGATCATTTTGCAGCCACTCAGCAACGCTTATTTCGTTAACGTTTTAAAAGCCTCTTAAATTATTTGTTAAGTATATTAATTGATACATTTCTCTTGCCTTTTCTGCGTTAGAATTCGATGAATAACATTATTTGTAAAATAATTTTCCTCAATTTTCGAGGAAGTGATGCACGGTATTCCACTGGGCCACGTCAGAAACACACCATGCGCAGCATCCAGTACGCGAAAGGGGACGGAGAAAGAGATCCTTGGTTCTTAAGAAAAATCCGATTCTCTTGAAGGATGCCCTCTTCGGGTCGATTATCCGCTTGAGTTACACAAAGGAACGTATCCACTTTTCCGTTTAATCACATTTTTAATTTTAAGAATCAATAATTAAAAAAATAATTCACTTGTAATCCACACTCGTGTAACTGAGAGCACATTCATTGCTTTTTTTTTGTTTGGAGTTCAACAACCACCGCCAGCAACTAAATGGGATATAAATAGGCTTTCAGTACCTCCCGGTTTCGTATATTTTTCCGGCAAGTTAGCTATTTTGTCCCGGTCAGAAAAAATATTGTTTTACAGAAAGCCCACGCTTATCAGAACAAGTTAGTAAAATCATGCAATGCATTGATTATGATACGCTTTCCAACATACCAGAAATCATTACTCAAGCTATCACTCAAGTTATGAGGATAATGGCTGTGGAATAAATCTCGGTCCTGTGCCCTGACCTTTGATCCCATTTCAATTATATTCAACAGAACCGGTTCAGTATACCTCCGACATAACATCATAACGTTTTATCCCAATCGAAGCATTTTTATGTAAGTTATGATGCATAAGAGCTATGGAATAGATCCCGCTCCTGTGTCCTAACTTTTGACTCCATTTCGCACATTTTCAATAGGATTCGTCCCCAGACAGGCCCCTATAACATACTAACATTTCATCCAAATCGAAGCATTTTTACGTAAATTATGACGCATAATGGCGATGAAAGTGATTCCGCTCCTATGTCCTGTCCTTTGACCCCATTTCGTTCACTTTCAATGGGGTTCCTTCCCAGGTGATCCCCTACCACATACTAAAATGTCATCGTAATCGAACGATTTTTACGCGAGTTATCGTGCGGACGGACATACGCGCATAACGCGTGACGTAATGAGGCAGATGGGAATCGCGACCATCTGCTCGCAAGAGTATGACGTCATATAACTTTAATAGGATCCACACACAGCGCGTGACATAATGAGACAGATGGCGTGACCGCGCGCTAACATCTCAATCGTGAATTTGTGACGTCATAAGATTTCTAAGCATAGGCAACATTAATGGGACGACGCCATGACACTAAAAACATTATGATTCGGCGTGGTTATTTAACCCACTAAACGAATTTTCCTAAAGTCGAGATCAAGCTAAATCGATTTCTAGTACCAGGAAACGTAAGGTTAACAACTTTCATCAAAATCCTTAGAGCCGTTTTCAAAATAAAATTTACATACATACAAGAATTGCTCCTTTAATAGTATGGGATAAGGGCGATGGAATAGATCTCGACCCTATGTCATGACCTTTGACCCCATTTTGTCCATTATTAATAGGGTTCGTCCCCAGGTGGTCCCCTACCACGTACTAAAATGTCATCGAAATCGAACAATATTTACGCATGTTATGACGCATAAGGGCAATGGAATGGATCCCGCTCCTATGTCGTGACCTTTGATCCCACTTCACCCATTTTCAACAGGATTCGTCCCCAGGTGATCCCCTACCACATACTAAAATTTCATCGAAATCGAACCGTTTTACGCTAGTTATCGTGCGGACAGACAGACAGACAGACGGACGGACGTACAGGCAGAGAGACGGACGGACAGACAAAGCCGGAGCATATACGCTTCTTCAACCTACGGTTGGAAAGCGTTAAAAACCACCTAATGCGGAAAACAACCGGTACGAGTTGTTCGTTAAGGGGCCGACATACTTTCTGCAGGGATGATATACGAGGCTTGTACAGAAAGTAATGCAAAAGTGGGCATAAACTTTTTTTATTAACTGCCAGGGGTCGTTCAAATTGCACATGTTGGTAGAGTAACTCTTCCCTTTTCTTCATTGCAGGTAAATAATGAATTCCTAGTAGAAGCAACGTGACGTCATTGACTTCTTGACGAAGTAAGTGTGCATGCAGGATGTCCGACATCCACAGAAGCCTACAGAATGTTTACGGAGATGACACCATTGACAAAAGCAATGTGCACACATGGATGCGAAAGTTTAAAGAATTGAAAACCAGCATTGAAGAAAAACCACGCAGTGAGAGGCCATCATCTGCGACCACTGACACGAATCATCAGCGAGTGGATGAATTGATTCGCGCTGAGAGACGAGTCACCATCCATAAGCTTGTTGCACAACTGGACTGTGGTCACAACGCCGTACAGAAGATGGTGAAAGACTTAAGTATTAAAGTGTGTGTAAAGTGGGTACCTCGGCAGTTGATACCCGATTCGCAGGAGAGAAGAGTGGAAGTCTTCTCTGATCTGGTGGAAGCATTTGAAGCCAATGAAGACGCGTTTTGTTTTTCGATCTGGTGACAGGGGATGAAACGTGGGCGTATCTTTACGATCCTGAAACGAAGAATCAATCCATGAAATGGCGTCACACCTCTTCACAAAGACCTAAGAAGTTCAAGAGCCAGCGATCAGCACAGAAAGTCATGGTGGCTGAATTTTTGGGGATGACAGAGGTGTCATTCTCCTTGATTTTCTGGAACGTGGCAGTACGGCGAGCAGAGTGCGGTACATTGAGACACTCAAGGAGCTTAGAGAAGCCATAAAAGACCGAACAAGAATCTGAAAAGAATCCACATTCATTATGACAATGCGAGACCACACACATCTTTGGCAATAAATCAAGCGATCAGCAAATTAGGCTGGCCGGTGGTCCACATGCACCGTACAGCTCAGGTCTGGCGTCCTCAGACTTACACCTGTTTGGTCCAATGATGGAGAGTCTCAGGAGACAACGATTTGATGACACAGACGAGGTGAAAGCGGCTGTGAAGAAGTGGGTACAACAGTCGGCGCCTGAATTTCTTCAAAGAGAATTCGAGAGCTGAGTTCAACGATGGCGCAAATGCATCTCTTGTGATGGAGGCTATGTTGAGTAGTACCTTTATATAGAGAAAGAGTAGCTCTACGAACATGTGCAATTTGAACGACCTCTGTCAGTTAATAAAGAGAAGTTATGCCCACTTTTGCATTACTTTCGGTACAACCCTCGTGTTAATGAAGATTTGAAGAATATATTGTTTCATGGGGTCAATAAGGAAGCCATGAGTGGTTATTTGTTTTGCATGTGTTTGGGATATTTTATATTTGGAGTGCTTGTTAATCAACCCTTCAAATTTACGATTTAAAAATGTCGAAAAGAAAATGCGTATCCACTGCTTTGTTGAAAAGGATATCCTTTTCTGAAAAAGGTGTGTGGCTTAGTTAAACGTGACCAATGTTCATTTGAATTTTCAGTGTTTCACGATTGACGTTTCGACATAAAAGATAATCTGAAATGAGAAAGACATCAGGCTAAATCATGAAAGAAATACGGGATTACGCCATATAATACAAATTTTGAAGATGACAATCCGATTTTTGGCGTAAACGTGACAAGGATGGTAAGTCAGATAATATTTGAAAACTTGAAAATTTTCATCGTCCTGGAGCGGGACTCGAACCCGCGTCTCCCAGAAAACGCCTAGGTATGCTAACCACTACACCACTCAGAACGACCAAGTTTCCAGTTTCCGATCAATTTGAATTTAACCATCACAGGATTCGCTAGTCGAAGCAACCGGCATTAATGTTTAGCGAATCTGGAGGTTAATAATCCTAATTGATCGGAAACTTGAAACTTGGTCGTTCTGGGTGGTGTAGTGGTTAGCATACCTAGGCGTTTTCTGGGAGACGCGGATTCGAGTCCCGCTCCAGGACGATGAAAATTTTCAAGTTTTCAAATACACTGCCGGACAATTGCTAAGGACGGATGACATTAGCAACGATAGCAACCATAAAATGGAAGGCAGGAAAATGTGGAAATTAGCATAAGTTCGGGATACAGTAAGACGTGTTGTGCGTATGCAAATTTTGGATTGCCGAACTTGTTCGTGACGTCATAACGCTGATAAGAGATATAAAGGATTTGACGCGTATTGACCGTTGTTGTTCAAACGCAAAGTTGAAAGGGAAAGAATCAATTGACGAACTTGCAATTTTCAGTATGTCTTCCCGACATAACCTAGATGATTTTACGCGTGGCCGTATTATTGGTAAGATGGAAGAAGGGCGAAAAATAACAGATGTTTCCAGGGAGTTCGACGTCAGCCACAGTGTTGTTTCAAGGCTTTGGAAATCATTTCAAACAAATGGAGAGTGTAGCAAACGTCACGGGGGAGGTCGTGTTCGCAGTACGACACCTGCAGAAGATCGGTACATAGTGCTATCAACAAAAAGACACTGGCGCAGCACAGCTAGTGAAGTAGCAAATCAGTTTATGGCTGCTAATGGCAAGCGGATCTCCCGAAAAACTGTCGCCAGACGTTTGCATGAAGGAGGACTATACGCCCGCCGTCAAGTTGTGTGCATCCCATTGTCCAGACGTCACCGTACCGCCCGTTTGCAATGGTGCCATCAACATCGCAATTGGACTGATAACGACTGGTCTTTTGTCCTCTTCTCAGATGAGAGTAGATACAGTCTATCGTCTGTTGTCGACGACAACTGATCTGGCGTGATAGTGGTACTGCATATTGTCCAGCAAACATACAGGAAAGGAACCGATATCCGACATGTAGTGTCATGTTATGGGCTGGCATCATGATCAATGGCCTTACGTCCCTCTATGTGTTTCCAACTGGGACTATGACTGGCCAACGATACATTAATGATGTTCTGCTACCTCATGTTCGCATGTTCCGAGGTGCTGTCGGTGATAGATTCATTTTCATGGACGACAACGCAACATTTCGTCGAACAGTCGCTGTCCAGGAGTGTCTTGAGAGCGAAGATATTCAACTCCTCGTATGGCCAGCACGTTCTCCAGATCTGAATCCCATTGAAAATGTGTGGGATGCTTTGGGGAGGAGTCTTGCTGGTCGCCAATGCCCTCCAATAAACAAGGACACCCTCATCCGTGCACTGACAGAGGACTGGGATAAATTACCCCAACAGCTGCTTGATAATGTTGTGCAAAGCATGACACGACGTGTGGAATCTTGCATCGCCCTCCATAGTGGCTATATCCCGTATTGACATCTTACGCCGGAACGCCTGCGGACGGTAATTGCATTTTTTTTCACGTTTACGTATTCTGCACAAAATGGCCTGTTTGTCCCTTGAATACGTTCCAAAGCCTTCTGGATTTCAGAGCACAATAAATTGTCTTTCTTATAATGTGCTGGCATTCTGACATTATTTTATTTCACTTGGCATCCAACCACACTTACTTTTTTTATGATCTGTATAGCCGTTTATGAACCGTCCTTAGCAATTGTCCAGCAGTGTATTATCTGACTTACCATCCTTGTCACGTTTACGCCAAAAATAGGATTGTCATCTTCAAAATTTGACATCAGGCTAGTTTGGCAGCATCCGGCAGTTCAAATTTCAGCCGAGCTATGAAGTACATTTTCTGCCTATTAGGAACTTCGGCTTCTGTTGAAAGGTGGTTCTCAGTGATGAACAGCTTATGGTGTGAGAAAGATGCAATGGCCCAATCAATAATGAAAAACTCTAATGTACCACAAATTACAAATTGAATTACGCTGCCCTGAAATTTATGAAAAAATAATTCAGGATAAGAAACGGCTTTTAAAAAATATTTGTGCAGCCAACAAATACAAATGGCTTGAACCAGATTGTTGTCTTTAGCACTAAATTTGTTACCATTATAGTATACTGTAAATACGACGAATTAAAACGTTCAGAATAAATTACTTCTAAATCTAGGGCAGCAATCCATCGGTGCACGTTAATGAATCCAATACTACTGAAACACTAAAATTCACAAGAGCTCCAATGATTTTAACAGTACACGAATTCCGTAATATAAGAACAAATACGTAATATAGAATTACAACATGTAAGAACTTTCCAAAGGATCTTCATTATTGCTGTCGGCTGTGTACAAGTCGTGCGAGGGCCGGGCTTGTATATGAGGGGTTACACTCAGCTATGTGGGCCGATGCATGAATTACTAATACTCCAAGCTCTGTTTCGTCCATGTTACTCACAGAAAGTATGGATATGGCCGTCCCGGTGGCGCAGTGGTCGTTGAACAGACAAAGTCGCATATTTTTCGGCTCCTGCGTAGAAGTCAACGTTCGTTAGTTTACTTGTTCTTTTTGTGGTATTTCGTCGTTTTGTGTTTTGGTTGCAGTGTTTCGTACCCTCGCTTCACGAGCAGTGAGGCTGAGTGCCGAGTGGGTGCTCATTTTTTGTTTTTTGTTTTTTCATTTTCGTGTGTCGTCAGTTACGACGCATGAGTTTTGGTGGGCCAGTGGTCGAGAATGTCCACTACCACTGTGAATAAGTCACCGTCGTCTACAGCTGCTTCGTCGATTGCTGATATGTCTTCGCTTCTTAGTTCTGTGCCTTCTTCGGGGAATGTTGCGTCGACTAGTGCTGCTGGACTTCCAGAAACTGTGTTTTTGGCCACCCGTGTGCCGGCTGCGTCTAATATTCTTGGTTCTGCTAGTTCTACTTCAACGTCGTTCGCACAAGCTGTGAGAAGTACCTCATATATTTCTAGTGATTCTGCACCACATTTCAAACGTGTAGCTTCGGCGTTGAAAATTATTCTTCCAAGTGATTCGCCGCAAGGTAAGCAGTTGTCATCTGCCTTATTATTAAGTGTTTTCATTCCTGCTTTGCGTGACACCCCCTCCCCCAGTATCTGCATGCTGTGTCGAAGGTCGTTCCAGCCGAAAGCATTGTGTCCATTATTCGCTTGGGTGGAGGGGTGGTTGTTCACTTCACCCACCAGCAAGCAGTAGATTTAATTATATTTCATGGGGTTGATATTGGGTCCTTTCATCTACAACCTGTCGCTGCAGCCCAAAGACCAGTTACGGTGACCCTCTCTCCTGTACCAACGGCTGTTCCTGATTCTCTGTTGATTGATGCCCTCAACACGATGGGTCGTGTTGTGTTAGTGACTAAGATTCTTCCAGCTACAGCCCGTGATTCCCCCCTGAAACATGTGCAGGGTGGGCGCCGCCAGTACCGGGTTATTTTACCAACTTCTCAGTCAATTGCGGAACGCCCTGCAACTCTGGAATTAGTCACCGATACCCGGACGTACATTTTTAATCTTTTTGCAGGGGTTCAGTGCTTCCGCTGTAAAGGGGAAGGTCATCTCGCTTCTGCTTGTCCTCATGCTACTCCTGGTGCTAGATCTGATTCTTCATTAGCTACTACAGTTCAGGTGGCCGCTGCCCCTGCGGATGTTGTGCAGGCCACTGAGGCACCTGCTCACATTCTACCTTCATCAATTTTGCCTGCTGTTTCTCCAGTCGTTCCTTCCCTCCCGGTTCCTGTCGTCGTACTGGATGGTTTGGAGCCCTCCAATGAGGATTTTCCATCGCTGGAAGTGTCTGCACCTAAATCACAACGTAAACGCCCCTGCTCACCTGGTGTTTCTACTCGCTCTTCTCGTTCGTCTCAACGTCTTCGGTCCAAGAAACCTGCCCATTCTACCTCGGGTTCACATAGCCATCATGAGCCAAATTCTGAATTACTAGTTTCGAACCGATTCGCATGTCTCCAGGATGATGATGTTATGGACACGGTTGCCCCTGATCCTGATGACACTGCAATGGTTGACTCTGACGACGATTCTCCTTCTCCTACACTTCTTGACATTTCTATTATGTTTGAAGAACTTGCGGTGCCTTTGCACCCTCTTACCTTAACTGATCTGTATGCATTGACCACTCGCCCGCGTAAGGCGAAGTTGATCACACTGCCTTGCATTAAGAGTAAGCTTCACTTGCTGCCTGAAATGATTGCACAGCTAAACCAGTTCAATGCATTTATAACTAATGTTACTTTGCCTGGCGGGACTGAGCAATATGCTCGCCGTCTGGGATACTTACTCAAGATTTTGAGGGCTGAACTGGAAGGCTGGATGCAACCTACCAGTGATGTCCTTGTTAACACTACTTAGCTTTAATTGTAGAGGGCTTGCGTCTTCTGCGGCGAGTACTTTGGTTTACGAGGACGTTCGTTACCTGGGGGCTAATATCCTCCTTCTCCAGGAGACGAACTGTTCCTTGGATGCCGGGTGTTCCCGCTGGAGACGCTGGCCGTACATTTTTATCATAATTACCGGACCCATCTCAGGTCTGGTACCGCTATAGCGTTTCATGTGCGTTTTCATTCTTCCCTTTCTGATCTTGTTGAGTCACAGAGTCTGCTGGGTTCCTTTCAACATATTTCTTTTTGTTTTTGTTCTAAACGTATTCATGTTTTCAATATCCATATTCCGCAATCTGCTACGAATGCAGAAACTCTCCTCCAACATCTTTCTTCTATCCTTTCGACCCTCCATCCAAATGATACAGTCATTGTTGCAGGCGATTTCAATTGCACTTTGCAACCCGGTTTTGACCGAGATGGTTCAACCGAAAGCCGTTCCGACCTTGTTTCCAATCTCACTCAACTCGTTGTTAATTTTGATTTGATTGATGCATTCCGTTCCCTCCATCCCCGGTCCAAGGAATTTTCCTGGTTCCCCCGGCTGCTTCACGCTGTGTTGCAGCATGCCTAGATAGATTCTATGTTTCCAGTTTTTTCCATTCCTCTCTAGTTGAAATTACTCATCATCCTTCCGTTTCGTCAGATCATCGCCCCGTTCTTTTAAAACTTTTTTTGCATTCTTCCTCTGTTCCCCTTTCCCCAGTCTGGTCGCTCGACGATTCAGTTTTAACTGATCCTGTTTTCTGTGCTGAAATTCGCTCTCTGATCTCGTCTTCTGTGCAACAACTTTCTTCGTCTGACGACCCAGTGGCTCTGTGGCTTTCCACGAAAATTTCGATTATTTCTTTCGCACGTCAGTTTTCTTTCTCTTCCCGTACTTCTCGCTTTCAAGATATTGATGTTCTCCGTTGTAAATTGCAGACTATTTCTCTTTCTGATCCTTCTTTTCCCGTGTTTCAAGCTCAACTTCGTCGTATTCTGTTTACTTTTGCTTCAACAGCCATTACTCGTCTGAAATTCACTCACTTGCGGCTTTACGACGACCCCTTTTCTAGTTTGAAGTCCCTTGAGGAATATCATGTTAAAAGCAACACAATTTCCTTTCTTTCACTACCTGACGGATCTACAGTTACCGACCCTTATCGTATTTGTGAACTTACTTTTTCCCATTATTCGGATCGTTTTCAACACCGACTCCTTTCTCCTGCAGATACCTCCCCTCTTCTTCATGTCCTCCCTCAGGTTCCACATTGTTTTTTTGATTCTCTTGTTTCTCCTATCTCTCCTTCTGAAGTCCGCTCTGCAATTTCCAGTCTGAATGACCGTTCTTCCCCTGGCGCGGACGGTCTTCCGCTCTCATTTTATAAGAAGTTTCTTCCTTCTCTCCTCCCGCTTCTGGTTGCTTGTTTTAATGCCGTTTTTACTTCTTCAAATTTTCAGTCTTCTGATTTCACTTTTGCTCTTCTCCGTCTCATCCCCAAAACCGGAAACCTTGGTCTTTTTTCTAACTGGCGTCCTATCTCTATTCTTAATACTGACTACAAAACCTTTGCTAAAATTCTCACTTTTCGCCTCAATCCCGTCTTGCAGCATTTAATCCACCCCGATCAAACTTACACTATTCCCTCCCGTTCGATTACTACCAACATTTCCACCATTCGCAACTTATATTTTCTTGCTTCCCAACTTTCCGAACCACTCGCAATTTTTAATATTGATCGGGAAACAAGCTTTTGACTCCATTAATCACTCTTATCTTTTTGCTGTTCTTCGTCATTTTGGCTTTCCTACTCTTTTCTGTCAAGCTCTTATTAATCTTTACTCTCACTCTTCTTTCCGTATTCGCACTTCCACATTCATGACAGCTACCATCCCCTTTGACAACGGAATCCGGCAGGGTTGTCCCCTTTCGGGTCAACATTTTTCGCTTGCATTTGAACCTCTCTTAATTTGTCTGCGTTCTCGTTTGTTTTCTGTGATTCCTCGCAGTATTGCTCCTACTCGTCACCACCGCATAGTGTTGTCTGCATATGCTGATGACCGCACTCTCTTTCTTCGCACTGAACGTTCTTTCGGTGTTGTCCTTTCTGCTTATCGTGAGTATGCTTCAATTTCCGGTTCCGAACGTAATATGTCTAAATCTGTCGGTCTGTGGGCCGGATCGTGGGTGGCACACGGTGATCGCCCTTGGGGTGCCCGTTGGTCATCCTCGGTCATTAAACGTCCTGGTGTGTACGTTGGAAATCCCGTGGCTGTTGCTGATGCCACATGGATTCCTTTGGTTCAGCAGCTCAATCGCCGTCTTGCTCCTTTTTGCCGTTTCAAACCTTTTTTGTCCTTTTTTAGCAGAGCACATCTGGTTTCTTCCTTTCTTCTTCCCATTTTGACACATTCGTGGTTCGCTTATTTTCCCTCGCCCATTTTTCTCCAATCCGCTCAACGTTTGATTACTGATTTCATCTGGAATAAAGTTCACTGGGTTCATCGTTCTACTCTCGTTCTTCCTCTGTCCTTTGGAGGTCTTGCCCTCCCAGATCTTTTTCAAAAATCTAATGCTATTGATCTTCAGACTTTTCTCCGTTCTTTTTCTCATCCTCAGATTTCATCGATTACTATTGTTGATACTTTACTTTTCCCTCGCAGTCCGTTTCTCACTCTCGCTACTTTCCTCCGTATGGATCTGTTCCCCCTCATTCCAGATCACTTTCCCGATACTTATCGCACCGTCTTTTCCCTCTGGCATTCCTTATGTCCCGTCCGTCTCCCACCTACCTCAACTAATGATCTGCTTGCGGAACCTCTCTTTTACTCTTCTGCACTCCGTTCTCCCTCTTCACCGTACTTGTGCTTCTCCACCTGGTTCGCCAGTGGCGTGGTACAGGTATCCCAACTTGTAGATGCTTCTCTCCGCTGGAAGTCTCTTTCACAAATCGACCCCCCTCTTGCTGACACTCCCTTACATCGCGCCCAACTCCGGTTGCTTCAGTTTCAGCTTCAACGCCTTTACCCGTCCCTCGTGAATTCTTTTGGGTTAATTGTTTCTTCTTCGGCGTCCCCTTGCCTTCCTTTTCTGGTTTATTTGAATGATGTTCCCTTTCTGGTGCATCAAGTTACTGCAAAACTCTTGTACCGCCTCTTTCTTACTTATTTTCGAGCACCTCTCGCTATTCCTTTTGTGCCTCCTGATGAAACCTCTCAGACATGGGTCGATTCACACATTTCTCTGGCTTCCCCGAAAGCAACTGATATTCATTGGCTACATCTTCATCGCCGCTTGCTCACACCACGAACTCTTCATCGTTTTGGTCGCCTGTCTTCTCCCTTGTGTTTTTTCTGTTCAACGCTTGGTGATGTTCATCACGCATATGACTCCTGTTTAGTTTTACAGCCTCTTTTTTCATTGATGTTTGCTCTTCTCTCCAAGGTCTGTCCTTCCTTTCACTCTGTTTCACATTACTATTTTCTTCGCCGTCATCATCCTTCCGCTGCTGTTCACAATCCAGTTTGCGCGTTTTTAATTTTGTAGGCCAAACTGACTATTTATTTATACTATCATACCAGTGTTGATCGGCCTGCTCTTCGTCGATATCATCCTGCGAGAGTTTTTCTGTGCCGTAGGTTTCGATCCTCGATCAGTCCGTCATCCAACTTGAGTACGAGGTAGCTCTGTCCCGGCAGGCAGTTCCTGCTTTCTTCTCGATCTGGTCCCCCCACATCCCCTGGTTTCGGGTTGAACATGGGTTGATTCAATTCGTTTGATCAGCTGTTTTTTCTTGTTTTTGTTATGGTGTACTGGTTTCTTCACTTTGTTTGTTTTTGCTTTTCCGGGTTGTTGTCTTGTTCTATTTTTGATTGAGCTGCAGGTTTTTTTTGCCTTGTATTCATTCTTTTCTTCTAATCCTGTTGTTTTTCCTTTTTTTTTTACCGTTTTCCTTTTCTTGTTTTTATGATGACCCTTTGGTAATGTTGTACTGTTTTGCTTCCTTGAGATTCCGGTCTTTTTGTTGTTTTTTCCTCTGTGCTTTGTTAGCTCATTCTACTGGTCGGTATATTCTTTCTTGGATAGTGCTTTTCTATACTTTTCCTCTTACTAGCGGCCTCTGCCTCTTTGTCTGAATTTTCTTGTCGTTTTGCGCTGTGATTGGATGTTTTACAGCTAGTTGCTTTGACTTTTTTCTGTCCGGAGTCCGTGGGCATTTGTGTTCCTGTGTTCTGTGTGTATTTTTTTCTGGTTCTTGGTGGTGCTGTGCAATCGGTTATTGTTTTTTGTGTCGGTATTTTTGTTGAGTTGTATGTCTATGTATTATTGTGTGCTTGCTTTCTATGTTTTCGTCGGCCACAGTTGTTGGTCGACGCATTTCTTGTTGAGGTGTTTTGTTGTACTGGTTGACCACCAATTGTTTGTGTTCACTGTTATTGTTTGGTATTAGTGTGATGCTTGTTGGGTGTTGTTGTTTTCCGTTGGGCTAGTCTGTGTTGTCTAGTTTTGCAAAATTTTTTTGGCGTGCTGTGTTTCTTTTGAGCTTGTTTGTTTGTTGTTGTTCCTGATCTTCTTTTTTGTACTGTGTTTCCTTAATGTGGTATTACCGTGTTTTTGTAATTGCTCTTGCTTTTTGCACGTGTTGTGTTTAGTTGTTCGGATGGCGGCTGTCCTACTCGCTCTGCTCCTGTGTGAGTTTTTTAATACTGTGATTGTATTTTACCTATACTGCTAATGTGATAATCTTGTTTTTTACTTGTTTGTGCATGTTCTACTTTCGTGTTTCAGTTGGCTCCGCAGTTTAAGGAGCCTTTTTTTCTCATGCCTTGTGTTTCATGTTCACTTGTTTGTCTATTGGGTTACGTTGACCCAAGGAGTTGGTCAACGCTCTATTTGCCTTGTACTTTTTTACTGTGCCTCTTGTGTTTTTTTTCTTGACTGTATGTGACTACATGTGTAGTGAAGTAGTCAGTTGAGGCAGTTTTGTCTTTGATTATATTTTAAGTGCACTTTTTGTGTTTTCGTTTTTGTGTTTCTTTGCACTCAAGCTAGGGTTCTACGTCTTGCTCCGTGCTTCTCCTGTCCGGGTTTTTCCTGTAATATTGTATTTTTTCTCGGCACAGCCTTCTGTTGCCGTGCACGACTGGACGTACTTTGTGTTGTTTTCAATGTGTTATGATGCTATGCGATCTTGTTTCCGCGTGATTCTCTCTATAGCGCCACGTCGGCTTCTGGGGTTTGTCAACGCGCGTCTTCTTGTTTTGAGTCTGAAATTTGAATTGAGTGCGATTTTTTTGTGAAACTCGTGTGCCTGTTTGGCTACATTTATTTTGTGTGATGCGGCGGTTTCCCCTTATTTTCATGTATTCTGCTGTACAGTGTTCCTCCTGACTTACATGCGTTACTTGGTATTTTGTTTTTAGTTATAGCGGTTGGTTAACACCCCTCTTTATGTGCACGGTTTTTTTTTTGTTTTTATGTTCTTCTTGTACTAATGTTTTGGCCGCTGCTGCATGTTTTCAGAAGTACAGTTTTGTTTCTCCTGCCGCTGTCTTGCAGTGGCAGTCAATTTGTGTTGTGTTGTATTGTTGTTGTGTTTCTTACCTGTCACATTTGTGTTCGCGCTGCTATGTACTAGTTTTTGGAATGTGTTTTTCTTCCCTCACTCTGGGGTTTGGGTTTTGTAATGTGTGTGTTTTTCGTTTATGTTTTCTGTGTTCCTTTTTTATCTGTATATATTTTACTCTTGTTCTAATGTTACCAGTTTTCTTTCCTCCTTTCTTTTGTGTTGAGACTTCTTGGCCTCGTCTCTTTTAATACAGTCTCATGTGACTGAAGCGTATCACATGTACCTTGCTTTTAGACTAATAAAGGTTTATTTTGAAGGCAGTCGTCTAAGCGATGGCCTCTGATCATTCGTCCGTAAGGGGTCCGGGTTCGAATCCCGGTGAAGCATGGATGTTGTGTTTGTCTTACGGCACTGGCGTTTTCCCTTCCCTGGAACCAGTGACCCTAAATTAGGGACGGGCGACTGCTTATAGCCCATTGAGTTGCTCACGGTGGTCGTTAAAGCTCCAATCAAAAAAAAAAAAAAAAAAAAAAAAGAACCAGATAGTATGGTGATTATGTCAAAAGGACCCAAGTGTGGTAATGACAATTTACCAGAACTCTTACCAAGCTCTTGGAAGCAGATTTGGTTTTAACTGATGGATAATTAAAAACAGAATAAGATTGACTGCACTTCAAATTTATTTCTTAATTGAGATTTTGAACAATACTGTTAGTGATCTAATCGGCTTTTTTGTTAGATTGGCATCATTCTAAGCTAAAAATAGTCCAGCATTATATGTAAGTATTCATTTCTCATTTCTGGAGTATTACAATTTTGTGAATATTATGTTTAGGTGATTAGATATATTATGTAATATTATATATGGCTCAACCGAGAGAACAAGCGGGATTCAGGAGTGACTACAGCACAATAGATCATATCCACGTATTGAGAGAACTAATTGAAAGAGCGAGGGAGTATGAACTTCCATTGTGCATGGCTTTTATCGATTATGAAAAAGGCTTTGATTCGGTGAAACCATCAGCAGTTACAAAGGCTCTAAAATCCTGCGGTATTGAAGATGCATACATTAATATTATTAATAACATCTATGAAAATGCATGTGCAAAGATTCGGCTGTTTGAAAATACAACACACATAAAAATTGAAAAGGGAGTGAGACAAGGTGACACCATATCTCCGAAGCTCTTTAATGCCACATTGGAAAATGTCTTTCAATCACTGAACTGGGAAAACAAAGGGATAAAGATTAATGGAGGGACAAAGGGATAAAGATTAATTCACCTTCGTTTTGCTGATGACATAGTCATTTTTACAACTACCCCATCAGAGCTGCAGAGTATGATCCAGGAACTTGCTGACAAGAGTAAAGAAGTAGGATTAAAAATGAACTTTCAGAAGACAAAAGTGATGTACAATGCTTTTACAAGAAATGAAGATTTATCGATTAATGGAGAAAAGCTGGAGATAACAGATACGAACGTTTATCTTGGACAGCAGATATCAAGTGAGGGTCACATTGATGAAGAAATTAATCGGCGTACAAAACTTGCCTGGAGAGCTTTTGGAAGAAACAGCATAATTTTCAAGAGCAATATGCCATTATGTCTTAAAAGAAAAGTGTTTGATCAATGCATCCTTCCAGTGCTTACGTATGGTGCAGAGACGTGGACCTTAACTAAAAGAGACATACAAAGGCTGCAGACAACTCAAAGTAGCATGGACAGGTGCATGCTTGGTGTAACCAGGAGAGATAAGAAGAGGAACTCGTGGATCCGAAAAATGACAAGAGTGGAAGACATCATGATCAGAGTTAGATCCCTGAAATGACAATGGGCTGGGCATACTGCCAGAATAACAGACCATCGATGGACAGCCGGAATTTTAGATTAGATTCCAAGGGACAGGAAAAGACCCAGAAGAAGACCACATGGGAGTTGGGTGGATGAAATTCGAAAGTATGCGGGAGCGACATGGAGGAGACTGGCACAAGACAGACCGTTGTGGAGGAAACTTGGGGAGACCTTCGTCCAGCAGTGGATTGATAATGGTTGACAATGATGATGATGATGATAAAACCATCAGCTTCTTGTTAATGTGTAATAGTACAGAGTGGGACCCCCACCCACCTCCGTACCCACTTGTTTTTTCAATCTTTATGTATAGTTAGTTACTTCCTCATAGCTGTCAAACTTCTACATGAGTAGCCACCCAACCAATCGGGTGAAGGGGTACGTCACCCGTTGGACACCGACGCGTTTGTGCATATGTGTGTATATACCATGATTACCCGAACTTAGGGTCAAAAATTTTTTTCATCTGAAGAAGAATTTTAGGAAACTTGAAAGATCTCATGAGCTTTATTTGTTCTTATATTACTGAATTCGTGTACTAGTAAAATCATTGGAGCTGTTTCACTAGTATTGGATTCATTAACGTGCACCGAGGTATTGCTGCCCTGGATTTAGACGTGCCATTATAGTAGTAAATTATATTTTATGGTTTCACACTTATGTTCATGCTTTTGTCTGCATAATATTAAGGTAAGTCCTTTTAATGAGTGAATTTCAGTTTTTCCGGTAAATAATATAAAAAAATACCAACACGCACACACCGACTTCTGAATTAGAAACCTCTATGCGTAAATGTCACTTACGCAGCGCATATGCAAAATACGTGGTCACGTGCATCCACGTGATCTATGCAACTGTACTGCACAGTCGAGTCACATTATTGTGATCACCAACTAATATCCAGAATAACCGCCGTGTGCAGCGCAGACAGCAGCTATACGGGCTGGGAGTGGCCCAGTAAGGTGCTGGCAGGTGTTCACAGGTATGTGGAGCCATGCTGACTGCATTGCATCTGACAGCTGTTGGAGGATGCGTGCGTCGTGGAGGATCCATAGAGCGAGCAGCACGATCGAGGTGGTTCCCACAGAAATGTTAAGTCTGGGTAATTTGGGGGACAGCGAAGTACTTTGAAGTCTTCATCGTACTCTTCCAACCACTTTCGGAGATTTCTAGCTGGGTGACACGTCGCATTGTCGTGCTGGAAGATCCCATCCGCTCCAGGGAGACAATCAGCATGTATGGGTGTACATAGTTTGCAAGGATGGATTCGTAAGGAATTCGGACCATAGTGCCGCCCACAGGTATGAGTGGACCCAGAGAGTGCCATGAAAACATTCACCAGACCATAACGTTTCCCCCACCAGCTTGTGAACTTCCAGCAGTGGTTGAAGTGTGTTTGTTTTCCGATGTTGCTCACCTTATACGCCAACGTCCTCATCGGAGAAGGCAACAGTCTGCATCGGAGCCCCATACGCAGCAGGTTTCACTGAACTGTCGTTTTAGACACACTTCCGGTAGCCGCCTGGTTCATTCGGCCAGTAAGTTGCTCCACTGTAGCGTGTCGATCGGCCTTCCTGCACCATCGCAGCCGGCGTTCACCTCACACATCAATGATACGTGGTGTTACGCAGTTTCCACCTCGCTTATTTGCAATGGTGCCATTTCTCCAACCACGATACACTTTAATCACAGCAGTACGGAAACAGGTTCACAAACTGCGCTGTTTCAGAAATTCTGCCACATTTGGCCCGTAAGCCGATAATCAGCCCATTTTGCAAATCCGATAAATCTCTCTTTTCATCCATGACAGCAACGGGCGTTATGTTTTCAGAATGCTTGCAGCACACCTTATACACTATCTACCAACAAGTAATTAGACACCCATGCCGACGATATCTGTGGTCCTGATACACGTCACGGCTGCCGCCGTTAAATATTGTGTGGGAAACAACAACGCAACCAGTCGCATGCAAGATGCCACGCAGTTCGGAGCTCTCTGATTTCGAGAAAGGTGTAATCGTCGGGTATCTCAGAAATGGCAGTTCCATACGTGACATATCCAGCTAGTTGAAGTACCCAAAATCGACAGTGGCCTACGTGATTGGCAAGTGGAAGATGAGAGGTGACTATCGGAATGTGCCCCGACCCGGCAGACCCACAAAACAGGGAGTTAGAGACCGACGGGTACTGGCCAGAAAAATTCGGAAGAACCGCGCCAAATCGACGGGCCACATCCACGAGGAGCTTTAGCAGGAACCCAGGAGTGTTCTTTCGATGAATACCATCCGTAAGGAAGCCCATCTGATTGGTTATCATGGACGTGCTGCCGCCCACAAGCCTTTGATCACCAAGTTCAATAGCGCTGCTCGGCTAACGTGGTGCAAAGAACGTCGACAGTGGACCGTTGAACAGTGGAAACAGGTTCTCTGGAGCGACGAATCAAGGTTCACCCTCTACCGTTCGGATGGCAGGGTCTGGGTTTGGCGTCTACCTGGAGAACGCCTCCTGCCGTAATGTATTGTGCTAATGTGAAGTTCGGCGGCGGTGGAATTATGCTATGGGGGTGTTTCTCCTCGTATGGCACGGGACCTTTGGTCGCAATTTCTGGTAGATTCAACGCCGAGATCTACTGCACCATTTTGGATGACCATGCGCTTCCTACGTTGTGGCAGTTTTACGGAGTGGACCCATGTTACTTTCAGGATGACAATGCCACCTGTCATGTTGCGAGGTCCACCATGGCTTGGTATGGTGACAATGGGGTTAATCGGATGGACTGGCCTGCACAGAGCCCGGACCTTAACCCCATTGAGCACATCTGGGACGAGTTGGAGCGTCGACTTAATGGGTGCCCCCACCGTCCGAAATCGGTGAAGGAACTGGCCTGTCTTCTCCAAGCCGAGTGGAAGAAAACACCGCTAGCCGTCGTACAACGCCTGGTTGATAGTATGCCCCGGAGGGTCGCAGCTGTAATCGCCGCTCGTGGAGGTTCCACCAACTATTGAAGGTGAATAAACTTCGTTTTCCTTTGCTATCACAGGTGTCCAATTACTTGTTGGTAGATAGTGCATACCCTCCAAGCCAGCTCGCAACATATGCCTTCTTTTTTCGCTACGCGCTGTTGACGTGAAAAGTAGGACGTGGTCACAATAATGTGACTCGACTGTATATAATGATGCTGCTCATCAGTAATCATCAATAGTGCTGGTCACAATAAGAAAAACAAAAGATCTTTCAGAGTTCGACATAGTGCTTACTCTGGGTGCCCATCTGGCTGGAACGGATGTCTTAAACTCAGCAGAACTGATTGGTTTCTGAAACGGTGAGGTATCCCGAGTTTTTTATCAATGGAAAAGTAATCCACATTGCTTGTCTAAGATGCGTAACTGTGGCGCGACAACAATCTGTCAGGTACGAGATCGTCGTCATCTGAGATGGTTTGTACGGAGGAACAGGACTACCTCTGAGTAGCACTTGACTTAAGCATTCAATGAAAGCTGTTCCTGAGCCATATCTGAACGAACTGTGCGCAAGAATCTGAATCTGAAAGAACTGTATTAGCAGTCGCGCAACGTATACGGGAACAATTGATTTCTGCGAAGAACTGGGCAGGTAGTCTAGTGTGATGTCTGGAGTAACGTGATTGGACATTTTTTTTATTGTAGGTTTAACGACCACCGTGAGCAACTCAATGGGCTATAAGCAGTCGCCCGTCCCTAATTTAGGGTCACTGGTTCCAGGGAAGGGAGAGAGCCAGTGCCGTAAGACAAACACAACATCCATGCCAGACCGGGATTCGAACCCGGACCATTACGGACGAATGATCAGAGGCCAGCGCCTTAGACCACTGCGCCACCGGGGCGGCATTGGACATTCGAAGACTGGAAAAAAGTCATGGGGTCTGATGAGTCGCGGTACACCTTTTTCTGTACTGACTGTTGTAGGGAGAGAGTTTGGCGGGAGCTCTACTAAGCACTGTACCCAGCTTGCCATGAAAACACAGCTCAAAGATGTGGAGGTGGTGTCTGGGTGTGGGACATGGTCTGTTGGTACGGGAAGGGTCGCCTGACACTGCTGTAACGTCTTCTGTCCTCCAAGGATAATCTGGACATTTCTGTCATACAACTTCATCCGGAAATATTGACTTTTTATGAGAAAGTGACGTCTGTTTTATGGACGATACAGCTACTGTCCATAGTGCACGATGTGTTCAGCAGTTGTTCAGTAAGCTTGACAGCGACTTCCACGATTTTTCCTGGCCACCACAAAGCCCAGATCTCAAATGATACCTGAATGATTGGCGCATGAACACTCCATTTAATTTACAATTATCACCAATTTCCTATTGGGTTGTTGGAAAAGTCATGACGTATTTTAGCCATGTTTTGCAAAGGTCATTTATTGATAGAAAGAACAAATATCAATCAATGATATAATGCCCGTTTTGTTCGATAACCTTTTGCCATCTTTCAGTGAGCTGCAGAATGCCTCGTTTATAGAAGGGCCTGTCTTTCGTGGCGAAAAACGTTAAAAGGTGCTGATTTACAGCCTCATCTGAATTGGACGTTATACCACGCAAGGACTGTTGAATAGAGCGAAACAAGTGGAAGTCTGACGGACCAAGGTCAGGCGAGTATGCTGGGTGTATCAACACATCCCACCCAAGCTCCAATAATTTTTGGCTGGTGATCAAACTTGTGTGTGTGGGCTCGCGTTGCCGTGATGGAACACAACACCTTTACTATGAACGAGCTCTGGACGTTTCTGGATGATGGATTCGTTCAAACTGTCCAATTGCCGACAGTACACATTCGAATTGATTGTTTGGTTCCGTGGTAGAAGCTCGAAAAACACGGCACCTTTAAAATCCCACCACACTGAGACCAGAACCTTCCGCTGATGAATGTCTGCTTTGGATGTCGTTTGAGGCGAAGCAGCACGTCCGGACCAAGACCGTTTGCGCAGCACATTGTTGTACACAATCCACTTTACGTCAGCAGTTAACAATCGCTTCGAAAAAGGATCGTTTTTCTCACGTTTACTGAACATATCGCAGATGTTTATACGCGTCGTCAATTGAGCTTCTTTGAGTTCATGAGGAACCCACACATGCTTGCTTACGTATCTCAGCTTCTTCATGTGGTCGTGAACGCTTGAATGATGGATGTGCAATGTGTCTGCAATCTCTCGTGTCGTGTAACGTGGGTTTGACTCGATCAATGCCTTGATTTGGTCGTCATCAACCTCGGTGGGCATCCCCGACCGAAGAGCATCGTTGAGGTCAAAATCACCAGCACGGAATTTTGCGAACCACCGCTAGTACTGACGTTCTTGTAGTGCATTATCACCGTACACTTTACACAACTTTTCACAAGCTTGACGCGCGTTCTCCGCTTTACGGAAGTAAAACAGTAAAATATGGCGAAAATTGCACAGTTTGGTCTTCCATCTTCAACTTGATGTTAAATCTCCGCAAATCAACCAAATCACTCACTATTACTTATAGACTGCAGCTAGAACTGACACCTGTCGAATACCATAGCGAAAACAAAGCTGCGCATGCCTCTAGTACTTCCAAAACCGCCTAACCGCCATCGTGTGCCAAATTACGTCATGACTTTCCGACAACCCAATATTATAAGGTGCTTTTCACAACACATGATAATTTTGAAGGTACTGATAATATTTCGGCATTAATTCTGACTTTTGGCATCACGTAAAGTCACTTGTTTAGAGCGCATCAAGATAAACCAATGTGAATTAATGTCATTAAATTCGGTGTAACACGTGAAGTTTCTACTTATAGGAGATCAAATAACTGAATTCTCGTAAGCGATTGACCCAACTTGAAAGAATATCTCTCGTGCATTAAGGTTGCCAACTTTACAACTGAATAAAGAGAGAACGCAATCTACATGAAATCACTCCTAACGTTGGTGGACTTCTCAAGTTTTTTGCCGGCTGCGAATGAATTTACACCTGCAGCGTGAAGCTCGCCTTAAACAAAGAAATTGGTTTTGCCTGTCATTCAAACCTCGGTTGTAGAGACTGCTTTTATGCTGAGTATCGTCTGATTGGATCTCGTCATAGGAACTCTTAAAAACAAAAGGTGTCAATTTTAACTCTTCTTCAATTATAATCTCATTTCTTTCCTGGCAGTCTCAGTGCTGCGCTGGTCTAAGCGCTGTGTTCTGACTATTCTTCCGAAATTTGCCCGGGCTCAAGGCCTGGATGAAGAATGGGTGGGGGGAACCCCCATTTTTACCTTTACTGGAAACAGCAGTCCTAAATTTGAGACGGGCAATTACTTATGGACCTTAGATTTGCTCATCTTAGAGTTCACGCTGTGACTTTAGAGTTGTTTATAGTGGTGGTTAAAGCCCGAAAAAAATTTCCGCTCCCTACGATCCTGAGTAATAGATATTAAAAATGGAATAGCTGAAGATTAGATACACGCATTTTTTCTAATATTTAAAAGGGAAAGAGCACAAGTGGTTTGGTGTAATTTAGTGCACATAGCACAATTTGAATACAATTTGTAACCACTTTTTTGTAACTGACCTTTTCTGATTTCAGCTAAGAGTGCATGCATCAGCTAATGTGCCAGCGTTCACTGGGTTTTATTAAAGTATTCATAGGCTACGTTTTACTTAAAAATTTATTTCTAATGGTTTCTAATTAAAAACGAGCGAAAAAAAGTTTTGAACTGTAATATTTTGTTTTTTGCAAACTTGCCTGACACAAAAGGTGTTACACGCACATTCATCAAGCGAGATGGTCCCATACACTTGCAGTACTTACGTTAGAATACACTTGCAGTACTCACGTTAGAATACACTTGCAGTACTCATGTTAGAATACACTTGCAGTACTCACGTTAGAATACACTTGCAGTACTCACGTTAGAATACACTTCCTGTACTCACTTCACCGTGCAGTGACAACTGTAGCCGAAGAACTTTTTTCAGACGGAAATGAATAGACTAAAAATACTCCGCAATGCTAAATTACTAAGTAATATATTGAAAAGACAAATTATTACGTACACCCACTTTACAGTGTGTAGCACCACCTTTTTCACGCAGCAGAGCATCCAAACGTCGTGGTACGGACGCAATGAGGTTCCGAAACACAGACGTAGGTAACTCTGACCAACAATCTAAGAATGCTTGGCGTAGAGCAGACAGAGATGTAGGTGGGGATGGTTGATCACGAACATCTTGTTCCAATATATCCCATAAATTCTCTAAGGGGTTGATGTCCGGTGAGCGAGGGGCCGTGCGGTGTGTTGAGCTCACTGCTGTGCCCCTGCAGCCAGTCGGTCGCTAGCCGGGACTTCTGGGGTGGAGCGTTTTCCTGTTGAATGATCGGAACTTGGTTCGGACAAGAGGCACGTAATGAAAGGGTGGAGATGGCCGACCAGAAGCTTTACATAACTGGAACCAGTGACGTAAGACGAAGAGGTATCAAGGGACCACGACAGGACCAAATGAAAGCTGCCCCAACAGTTACACCGTCTCCATCGGCCTGTAGTACCCCAACTTGGCACGCGAGGTCCGTAGCTTCGTGTGGTTTACGCCACACATGCTGCCTGCCATCGGCGCGATACAATGTGAAACGGAATTCACTAGATGATATGACGCGTTTCCAATCATCCATCCTCCAGTTTCGATGGGCCTTCGCAAACTGTAGTCGAATCATGCGATGCTGCAACGTGATTTGCTGCGAACAAGCCTTCCGATTCGTCTGTACGATGCGGGTCAATCGTCGGCGTCCTCGATCATCCAATACACTTTCACGGCCACATTTCATCCGACTGTTATCGGTTTTGCCGGATTTCACGTACTCCAGGTACACACTTGCTACGATTTGTCTCGGAATTCCTAACAGTTTCGCCGTTGCGCTGACTGGACATCCGGCCTTCCTGGCTCCCACGACCTGATGTCGATTAAACTCAGTTGAGTCTCGTCCTGAACCCATGCTGGCACTTGACTGAAAGTATTCCCGAGCGTACTGACCCACTCTATTTATATCCCCAACCGGCTTTCCTGCACACCGCGATTTTGCTGCTGTCCTGCTGCTTTATTTTCACAGGGGTATACGTGATAATTTGTCCCTGTAGTATATGCCATAATAACATCAAAGAACGCTAATACACAGCCTCTGCGGAATGACATCGCCTGGATTGGTATTGACACCCATAACCACGTCCCGCACTTAGAGTATCAACGCTCCACCCATCCGGAATTATACTTTATACGGTGATAAGTTTTCTTCTTCTCCCTAAACAAATGATGCACAGATTAATACGTCTCAGAATAAGCAGCGAAGAAAAGAAAATACTCTTTACTAGGAACAACTGCTTGCCGCCATCTTGACACTGCGAAAAATTTGGGTACAAATAAAGCTTAGTATCGGTGGAACGAATGAGTAGCCATCTATCGGAGTCGCTTGTTTTTGTTCCTACATACGTAGATTACTCAAATATAAATTTAAAGTTTAGAAATTTGGATTCGGAAATTAAAAAAAAAAGTCAAGAGGACACGGAGATGTACACACGTAGGTGCTTCTACGAAATTATGCCAAACTGTAAATTTCTATCTTCGGTAGCTTTTCGTGCAGAAGACCGACATACAGAGACAAAGACGGATACCCCATTTTATTACACTGCTGGCTACCCAAAATGCAACCCCAAGAAGGACACGAGATAGCAAAGCCAGATTTACTGGACACATAACAACAGATACAAAGATGAAACGATTAAGCTTACAGGCCCGTGCGACTTGCGAAACACGCAGACATCAATAGTTCGTGTGGCCCCCATGGCTGGCAATAACGGCCGCTACACATCGCGGCATCAAACGAAAGAGGCTTTGGATGTGGGCTTCGGGTATGTCGGTCCAGGCTACTTCCACACGAAGCCACAGTTCATCAAGCGTAGCCGCGGGTGGTGCTTGCCGGGCCTCTCGGTTGCCGATAAGCGACCAGACGTGTTCGATGGGCAACATATCGGGAGAACAGGCGCGCCACGGCAGCAGTGACACCTGGTGGGCCGTGAAGAATTGTTGCACGATGCGGGCCACGTGCGGGCGCGCATTTTCCTGTTGAAACGTGGTCGCTGGCAGGTCCTGCAGGTAAGGGAGGACTCCAGGCTCAAAAACGTCGGAGATGTAGCAGTTGAGTGTACCGGCGTTGCGTACCAGAGGGGTGCGTGTGTCATATCCAATTACGCCCCAAACCATAACGCCAGGCGACGGACCGGTATGGCGATGCATAATGCAGGCGTCATACAGTCTCTAGCCGCAGTGCCGCCACACGCCGATCCGACCATCGTGGTGTTGCAGGCAGAAGCTGGATTCGTCGGAGAAGACAATGTCGTGCCATTCCGTAGTCCAGGTGCGGCGTTCAACGGCACACTGCCGCCTCACTCGCCGGCGGTGTAACGTCAATGGTAATCGGAGCAATGGGCGCCGCGCGACAAGTCCCTGCTCCTGCAGACGACATCGAACGGTACGTGCTGACACAGGTTGTTGCTCAAAACACCCTAATTCCTGCGCTAACGTTCGGGATGTGGCGGTGCGAGCCGTCAATGCCCGCCACACAACATGCCAGTCCTCTCGTTCGGTGGTGTGCCGCGGCTGCGGCAATCACTCACGTCGGTCCGTCCTTCCCTCCTGCACCCACCGAATCCATACTCGCCTCACTGTGGCTGGATGTCTTCCCACACGGGCGCCGATGTCTCGGTACGATAAACCGCTGTCGCGATAAGCCACTATTCGTCCTCTGTTGAACTCCTAAACGTGCTCGAATGACTGCCGTATTCTGCGACGAGGAATCAGGAAGTTTCCCACGCACAGGTCCGGCAGCACAACACACTTCAACTACTTACACCCCATGCTAATCGTTTGCATGTCCTCTCGCGGGCGACGCATGCTGCGAATATCAGGCCAATCGGATGCTTCCTTCTTGTCGTTTCATTTTGGGTGGCCAGCAGTGTAGTTTAGATTAGTTTTCATTCAGAAATTTTTATTGCGAATTATTTAACATGAAGCAAATGCTTCAGTTACAACCGTCTTTTTACGTTGGCTATGGTTTTCTATTTTGCAAATAAGGAAGAAGAAATGATATATTTTGACATAGAGGTTTCAGAAAAGAAGAATTTTTCAACAGAATGTAAATTTCTATCTTGACTGCGCTGCTTTCGGAGCTTTTAAGATAATAAAATAATCTCGTAGCCACGAATTTCTATGGCGAAACGTAAGGCATCAACTACAAGATGCCGATCAACTACAAGATTATTTCCCCTCCAGTAATTCCCTACTATCAGAATTTAGTTCTTTAATAGATTTCTCTGAGGACTTTCGTATAAATTTAAGGGAGTGTTCCTAACGTTAAAGGAGAGTTTAGGAAGCTCGTAGTGGCAGAGGTGTTACTGTAGTCTTCAGGATCCAAAATCGCAAATGAAGGGATTTTACTTTGGAATATCTCTTTAATCATTCTCTCGCGCTTTTCTCTGTACGAAGGAGATTGATGGAAGAGTCGTCTCATTTGATGCAATTAAGTAAGTGGCTTTCAGCGTCTCCAGAAGCTGAAAGGTTTTCAGCGTCTCCAGAAGCTGAAAGGTTGGCGCAAAATGAGTTGACATGTTCTCGTTGCGCATATCTTGTTATTTAGCATTTCATGACTGTCTGAAAGGAAGCACTCTTTCCGGAAGCCATTCGGGTGAAGTGTATTAAAGAAAGATGAAAGCTTTAAAACAAATCAATTAATTTATAGAAAACGAAGATATCTGATAATTCTGAAGATACCTACACATATGTGTTGGCTGGTAATCGGTCATTCTTACCTTTAGTTTTATATAATACCATATAAAAACAAACAACTGCAGAAATTTAAAATATCCCAAGATTTATAATAAGTTTGATTATACGGCAGTCTATTGGAAAAAAAATGTTTCACTAAATGTTTTAACAGGAGTGGAATACATCACTATTATCACGTATTCTGCTGAATCAGCTATTTCTCATTTCTTTTAGCTGGCGTTTGTAACAATTATGAGATTAAACATTTGGTAACATTCACTACACTATTGATTCTGAGATGACTATGTTGTATGTCTTTGAAGTTTTAGCTCTCACCTCCAGACTGAAGATTACTTCGGGATTTAAATCTGGATGAGGTTCCTTCGTTTAACCCTTGTGTATCCCTTCTTTGGAACGTCTTTTCGAAATATGGAGCATAATATGTCTATCCGTATGTCCGCAGTGGAAATAATTTTTCTGCACCTATCAGCTCGATATACAGGGTGATTCAGAAGTCCCAGAACTCTACATTTTAAAATGCATTTGCTGTAAAACCATAAAAAATATCCGAGTATTGCTGCTTGTAGCTGTTTTGTGTCACCTTGGGGAACGATCTGCGCCACGTGATAGCACCACGTGACACTACGCTTACGCGGGCGCTGGCAAGCAGTAACGTTCAGTCAGCCATGAGTCTTACGCAAGAACAGAGTCGCTTCGTTCGAAGTTTATTTTGCAGAAAAATCTTACCAACGTTGCATCCAACTCTTTCAAAGGAAGTTTCCTGTGCAAAGGAAGTTTTCTGATGCTCCTATACAAGGGGAACAACTGTGCATGACATTGTGAACCGGTTTAGCGAGACAGGCAGTGTTCAGGATAAGCCCCAAAGCGGCCAGCCGGCCGTGGTGACGACCACGTTTCTGGAGAAAATTCACGATTCCCTGCAGCGTTCTTCCTGGAAGTCACTTCGGCGGTTGTCTCGAAAGTTAGGGGCATCGTATTCAGCCTGCCAGAGGGGTACTAAACGTCTAAAGCTACCGCTGTGCAGAATTTGAGTAGTGCAAAAGCTACATCTTTTGGATTCGAAAAAGTGCATTGCCTACTGCCAATGGTTTAAGAGCTTCATGCGCAACAATGTGACTAACCAGCTTAACAACACTTGTTTTAGTGAAGAGGCATCGTTTCATTTGAATGGATATGTCAAAAGCCAAAACGCTCGCACATGGGCTGCGGAAAATCTACACGCATTGCAAGAGGTTGGACTTCACTCTCAGAAAGTTAGAGTGTGGTACTCCATGTCTAGATGGCGAATTGTAGGACCATTTTTTTCGACACAACTGTAAATACCGCTGTATATGCAGACACCATCCATCAATTTGTAGCGATGCTGAAAGAACACGAACGTTACTGTTGGTTTCAACAAGATGGAGCAACGTGCCACACATCAAACGGCACAATAGAGATGCTCCGCGAGTTCTTCTACGATCGCTTAATCTCGAAAAAACTTTGGCCGCTTCGGTCACCAGACTTGAGTCCTCCAGACTTTAATTTGTGGGTCTACAACCCTAAGACGGCACAGGACCTGCGGAACAACATCATTACATTCGTGAGGAACATACCAGCCAGTACGCTGAAAAGAAAATCCGCCAACATGTGTCGTCGGGTGAATTTGTGTCATCAACAGAATGGTGGACAATTCCAGCATCTATTGTAATGTGGCTTTCATTACCAGTAAATATGAGTGTCAATTTAGCAGCATGTAAAAATAGTTATACACTATCTACCAACAAGGAATTGGACACCCCTGCAATCGACAATATCTGTGGTCGTGATACACGTCACGGCCGCCGCCGTTAAATATCGTGTGGGAAACAACAACGCAACCAGTCGCATGCAAGATGCCACGCAGTTCGGAGCTCTCTGATTTCGAGAAAGGTGTAATCGTCGGGTATCACAGAAATGGCCGATCCATACGTGACATATCCATCGAGTTGAAGTTCCCAAAATCGACAGTGGCCTACTTGATTGGCAAGTGGAAGATGAGAGGTGACTGTCGGAATGTGCCCCGACCCGGCAGACCCACAAAACAGGGAGTTAGAGACCGACGAGTGCTGGCCAGAGAAATTCGGAAGAACCGAACCAATTCTATGGGCCACATCCGCGAGAAGTTTCAACAGGCATCCGGGAGTGTTCTTTCGATGAATACCATCCGTAAGGAAACCCATCTGCTTGGTTATAATGGACGTGCTGCCGCCCACAAGCTTTTGATCACCAAGTTCAATAGCGCTGCTCGGCTAACGTGGTGCAAAGAACGTCGAAAGTGGACCGTTGAACAGTGGAAACAGGTTCTCTGGAGCGACGAATCAAGGTTCACCCTCTACCGTTCGGATGGCAGGGTCTGGGTTTGGCGTCTGCCTGGAGAACGCCTCCTGCCGTAATGTATTGTGCTAATGTGAAGTTCGGCGGCGGTGGAATTATGCTATGGGGGTGTTTCTCCTGGTATGCCGCGATACCCTTGGTTGCAATTCCTGGTAGACTCAACACCGAGACCTACTGCACCATTTTGGATGACCATGCGTTTCCTACATTGTGGCAGTTTTACGGGGTGGACCCATGTTACTTTCAGGATGACAATGCCACCTGTTATGTTGCGAGGTCCACCATGGCTTGGTATTGTGACAATGGGGTTAATCGAATGGACTGGCCTGAGCAGAGCCCTGACCCGAACCCTATCGAGCACCTCTGGGACGAGTTGGAGCTTCGACTTAAGGGGTGCCCCCAGCGTCCGAAATCGGTGAAGGAACTGACCTGTCTTCTCCAAGCCGAGTGGAAGAAAATACCGCTAGCCGTCGTACAACGCCTGGTTGGGAGTATGCCCGGAGGGTCGCAGCTGTAATCGCCGCTCGTGGAAGTTCCACCAACTATCGAAGGTGAATAAACTTCGTTTTCCTTTGCTATCACAGGTGTCCAATTACTTGTTGGTAGATAGTGTATATCACTATATTCGTGGTAGAAATATTTGAATTCAGAGTTCGGGGACTTCTGAATCCCCCTGTACAAAAACAAATTTTCATTGGAAAACGTGAACTATGGGAATGATTGTTTACACTTTCTAATCTTGTCGCGATGCCCAATTTTGCAGCAAGAAGGCTTAAATGAAGACCCAACTGAGGTCAAATTATATCTTATTCCGTGTCATTGCTGTAACAATCGGTATAAAGCATTTTTTTCTTCCATACTTTCTTTCCACGAACCATCCCTTTGTGCAGTTTCTTCTCCGAATAATGCAGTTTTCCTGGTAGCGGTTGCTCATATGTTACATTTTTAATGTCTCTGCTTCTAAAAGTCTGATTCAAAAAGTTCTTTTTGCTTGGGATAGTTTTCATAGTGAAAAATGCATTGCATGTAACTATTAATTTTGCATAAAGGACAATTATGACCCAAGGGGTCATAAGCGCATATTGCTGTTTACAACAAATTTGTGGACCCGCCTCTGCGTCTAAAAATCCGATTAAAAAATTCGTTTTTAAGCAAATACCTCTCATTACGGCAAACATGTTTTCTGCCGAAAACAATGCAAATTTCTTCAGCTATGGAACGTAAATGTGCATTGTAGATTTCGCTATATTTCTGCTCTTATACAAAACTAATATTTGAAAATATTTCACCGCAAAGAAATACAGGGTGTCCGAGAAAAATTATTGGACACATTAAAAAATTATATAAAACTAAACATTAAACAGATAGGAAGAAACTGACTGTACTAACTTACAATGAAACTACACAAGTTAAAAAAATTCGAAGTCAGATCCCTTGGTTGCTCGTAGTACGTTCAAGCGATACTCGATTTCATGCCATGTATTGGCAAGCTTCTGAGGAGTTATGGAATTGATAGCAGCTGTGATACGCCTGTTTTAGTTTCTGCAAATCAGTACAAGGTGTCAGATAGACACAATCTTTCACATAACCCCACATGAAATAATCCAATGGAGTTAGATCTGGAGAGCGAGGAGGCCACGGAATGGGACCACCACGCCCAATCCATCTGTTGGGGAAATGCTCATTTAGGCACTTACGTTCACACGGTGACCAATGCGGTGGCATTGGTCACAGTTCTCAGCTTGCTTTACGAACAGATTTCCTGGGGCTTCGTCGGAAACTTTCATAAACTTGGTCAACCGTCTCACCACTGACGCTAGGCCTACCGGCTCTTCCACGATGTTCGACATTGCCAGTTTCTTTAAACTGTTTCATCCACCGCTTAGTTGAATTCGTTGACGGAGGATTACAACCATACTCTAAACGGTACCGTCTTTTAACTTTAATGACAGAATTTAATTCCGCAAGCCATAACACTCACATCGCCTTCTGCTGTACGGATGACATGACTACTGATGGCACATTTCTCATTCATTTCTTATCAGGCCCCACCTAGCGCCATCTATCGGATTCTAGGAATAATAATTCTGCAAAACAAAAATTTAGAAACCGTGTTAGTAATACGTGACATAGAAACACTGCCAATGCTCATAGTTTTTTTTGTACATAATTTTGTAATGTGTCCCATAATTCTCGGACACCTCGCCCGTATTTCAAATCTTAGTTTTTTTGCATACATTTTCAATTTTTGTAATACACAATTCTAACGCTAAATGGCGTGAATGGGCCATGATATCTCCGCTTCTAAAGTCTGATAGAAAATTTCTTTTCGTACTGCGGGCTATTAGCTATGCTAAAATTGCCAACGTTACCCACTTTAAATATTGTCTAGTTTTACCGTTAGGAAGCATATATGTTAATTGCTTTCTTGGTAAACTTTGCTTCTACAAGTCGGACTGTAAAATTCTTTAGCACCAGTTAATGACATTATATAACGTCTCTTTATTTATTTTTTTACTTTTTCTTAATGCACAGTTCTGCTGCTAGAGGGCGTCAGTGTATATTCCTGTTAGCAAGAGTATCCCGGTCCTAAAGGTTTGATTGAAAATTATTTCTCTGTACGATACACTTCACTATGAAGAAAAATTTGTTTCAATTTTCCATATACTAGGCGTAAAGTTATATCACGTTTTCTTCCATATTTCTGCTTCTAATTGGTCGATCTGAAAAATTTACATTTGTTTTCAATATCTTGAGCTGTGAAGTACACTTCGCTAACGATTTGCAATTTTTCATAACGCACATTTCTGCCGTTAGTGGGCGTAACTATGTATTTCTATTTGCAAATGTTTTACGCATTTTAGGAATCCGGTTGAAAATTTCTCTTTGTATCTGGTTCTAGTTCCTAGGAAGCAACACTGCTTGCACATTGTGTGTCTTTAAATGCTTTTACACTAGGGGGCTTAAATGCATTCGCTTTAGCTCTGATTTCTTCCGTTCCTAAAAATCCGTTCATTGGAAAATTCTTTTTTGTCGGAAAGAAATTTAAGATACGTGGTGATATCTTCTTCTTAGCGTGTTGAAACCCAATGCAAGGCGTAGGCCTCACGCAGTCTTTTCCAACTTCCTCCTCCCTTAGCGACAATCGACCATTTAGCACCTCTAAATTTCTGAAGGTCATCTCTCTATCGTATTCACTGGCGCCCTCTTCGTCTCTTTTAATTCTCGGTTGCTATTCTGTTATTAATCTCGTGCATCTTTCAGTCTTTCAACGTGTTCAGCCCATCTCCACTTTAATTCTTTTATTATTTTTATAATAAATATTATTCCTGTTCTTTTTCTTATGCTTTTATTTCTAACTCTATCTTTTCTTGTTATTCCTAATATTCTCCTCTCTAACTTTCTGACAGATACTCTTGTAATTTTACATTGTCGCTTTGTGATACTCCACGTTTCACTTCCATAAGTAAACACGGGATAACACATGCATTGAAGAATTTTCAGTTCCGTTTGGAGGAGGGAGAGTAAATTGGTCTAATCCCCCACGCTGACCAAACGGATTGGGAGATACATCTTATAGCTTTTGCCAGCTAAGAGAGAAGACAGACTCCCACTGCTTTAGATAGAAAAAAAAGAAAGAAAAGTAAATAGGAAAGATTTACCCTTAGCCCTCGATTACTCTACTAGCATTGGGGGAAGGAGGAAGAAGAAAGAAGAAGTAAGAAGAAAGAAGAGTAGGCACCAGTCTACAGATAATATAACAGGAGTATATCACACGAAGTCAGGCATGGTCATTATTGGGATATCATTTTTGTTGATATATTCTCGTGATATCATCCTTGTTAAACTCTCTGTGATCGAATAACTTCCGTTAGCATCTTAACGAACGAGGTGTCATACATTGTTTTATTTAGTCAGGGTTGCCTGCTGCAGCAAAGAAAGCCACAAACCTAAAAGAAATTCAGTACCGTTATGGGACACAAAATTCTAACCCACCAGTACTAATGAAAAGAAAGGGTCAAACTAGTTCTATTCTGAAACGAACCAAGCCACCAAACTGCCAGCTGTTCTCTTTACTTTCAACATACATGGTGGCGCACATAAAAGCGACCCCAAATGCAAAAGACAGTTGTACACTTCTATTTGGTCATAACGTACCGTATATTTCAGTTACATTTGGTATGGCAAATAAATGGTACATTTAAATTAAAAAAGGCTGTAATGTTAATTAAAAAAAGGACGTATGCAAGGTTGCCCATTGTCACCGTATTTGTTTAGCCTGTACTTGAAAGAAGTAGTAGACGAAGGATTGAAGATGTGTGAAGGCGTAACTGTAAATGGAAGAAATGTAACACATTTAAAGTATGCTGATGAAACAGTCATCACTTCAGACAGCCAAGAAAAATTAGAAAATATCCTGACCAAACTATGTCTGTAAATGGAAGAAATATAACACATTTAAAGTATGCTGATGACATAGTTATTCCTTTAGACAGCCAAGAAGAATTAGAAGATATCCTGACCAAACTGCATCAAAGAAGCAACAAATATGATACAGTTATGACTACAGACAGCCAAGAAAAATTTGAAAATATTCTGATCAAATTGCGTCAAACAAGCAACAAATATGATATGAAAATCAATTTTTGTAAAACAAAACTAATGGTAATAGAAAGAAAAATGGAAGCAATCAAAATGGAAATAGGAAACAACAACATAGAACAAGTAAAAAAAAAAATCAATTATCTAGGCTTAATGATAAATAAAGATCTTTACTATTTTGAAACCATGAAACACAAAATCAATAATGGATGGATAACAAAGGGCAGACTAGAAAAATATGGGATAAGAACTCAAACTAAAGATATATAAAACAATGATAATTCTCATAGTACTCTATGATTCAGAATACTGGATCTTAAGGAAAAAGGAAATGAATATACTCAATGCTTTTGAAACAAAATGCTTAATGAAAATCAATAGAACAAACTGTGTAGAAGGAAAAACAAATGAAAAAGTCAGAGAAGAACTTAACTTTAAAGAAAGAATACTTACAGCTGTAGTGTATGTCTATTCCTAATTGTTTCTAACTAGCTAAATACTATATGTGCTAAATGTCAAGTTCACCAATAATGAAATACGCGTTCACTTTAAATAATGTCATGGGTTGGTACTTACTTAATCGTTTATTTCCATCCAACTTAAAGAAAGCATGGTATATTCCAACGTCGCTGATCCAACACTATTAATCAATTAATAGTATATCATTCACACCTTTACAACATAGTTACGCAGACGCCAAGAACAATATAAATTCACAAACGTAATACGCTCAGCAAAGATTCAATATCTCCACACAAACAACTACGTCGCAAAATATACACTGCCGGAAAGTGAAAAAAGAATACCAAGAAGGAATTGGCGGATGATCATGAAATTTACATATGTTAATGAGGTCGAGTTTACGTAGGTGTGATGTTAATTCCGAAACCAACCGGTGAGCGCTTACGCCACAGCACGGCATAATATGCAAATTATCGTCGGTGGTATTTAAGGAGTACGGCAAAGTGAATGTAATCAGTCGTCGGCGTACGGACACGTGCGAAGACCCTGAAGAAACTGCAATGCCTGGACATGGAAGCCGTGTACGATTTCAGCAGTTATCGGACTTTGAGCGAGGTCGTCTAGTCGGACTCCGCGAGGACGGGTGGTTGTATCGTCGTATTGCGGAGCGAATTGGACGCGAAGTATCGGTGGTGGTACGATGGCGGCGTAGATGGTCCAAGGAACATTCCCACACGAGATGACGTGGAACCGGGAGTCACAAACGGACTGATGAGCGGACCGATCGACGCATAAGGAGAGCGGCGTTGTCAAGCAGAACATCCACTGCGACGCAAATCCGAGCTGCCGTTGCACCTGAGGTGACTGTGCGAACAATCCGCAACAGTCTACTGGATGCAGGATTACGTGCACGTGTGCCTCTGGCATGTGTACCTCTGACTCCAGCCCACCGTCAGGAACGGCTGCAGTGGTGTCGCCAACGTCTGCACTGGAGAACGCAATGGCGATCTGTCGTGTTCAGCGATGAAAACAGATTCTGCTTGGGAGCCTCCGATGGCCGTATGCGTGTTTGCAGACGCACGGGGGTGCGTCTTCACCCTTCTTGCATCCACCAGCAAAACACAGGGCCTACACCTGGTCTCCTGGTGTGTGGCGAGCGATCAGCTATCACTCCCGTACACAACTAGTGTTTGTACCGGGTAAGTTAAACAGCACCTCCTACATCAACAACATCATACAGCCCGTTGTTGTGCCATTTGTAAGGTCGGTCCATCGTGGTGTTTTCCAGCAAGATAACGCACGCCCACACACGGCACGTGCAACGCAACATGCACTGCAGGGTGTGAGACAACTTCCACGGCTTGCATGTTCACCGGATTTGTCCCCCATTGAGCACGTGTGGGATTTTATGGGACAACGACTTATCCGGTCTCCACGGCCAGCCACGACCATCCCTGATTTACGCGTCCAGGTTGAGGATGCTTGGAATTCAATACAACAAACTTACATCCAACATCTGTAAGACAGACTCCATGCCAGAATTGCACAGTGTGACGCAGTTCATGGAGGTTCAACCTCGTACTAACCATGTTACATGGAAATGTTATTTTCCAGTTTACCAGCAAATACAGCTGTATTTTATCATAATGTTTTGTTCACGTTATCCTCTGTATTCCGTTATTATGCTGTATAAATTTCGTTGGTATCAGACGTCTCCTTCTTGATGTTCTTGTTTCGCTTTCCGCCAGTGTATATATCCTTTCTCGTCCTTATCAACATGCATACGTCACTTACGTACTGACCTCAGGGGTGTTCCCAAACCTCATTCATGTGGGAGAGAAGATATCACGTTAAGTTGGAATGTGAAAAAAGAGAACACACTGAAATATACATAGGAAAAGGGACTAAAAATGAAAGTTAAATTAGAACATACGCCACAGCACTAAAAAAGAACCAACTATGCTGCTTTGTACATGTTTCAAGGATGAACCCAGAAAGACTACCAAACATATTATTAAATCGTAGAACTGAAGGACAGCCCAGTAGAGGAAGACCAAGAAAGAAATCGATTGACAACATTAAAGAAAGCACACATTTGGACTCTGTAATAGAATTACACGAGTGGACAGTAGACAGAAAGAAATGGCAAAAATTCGTCTTTGAAGATCTCAACCCACCGTGAGCGGAAGAGGAAGAAGAAGAAGTAATGTTAACAATGGACACGTTTAGCAGCATGTTTACATACCATTTCAAAGTCTGTGTTGTAAGTGGTCGTCATTTGTTTGAAGCGTTTTTCCGCTCTCCGAGCATGCTCAGGAAAACACCCCGCTATTCGGCGACTGAAATGCAGGAGATCTCTTGCCGTATGTTGGTTTTGAATTCTTCCAATGTTCGAGAGTTGTTGCGGTAGACTTTCCCTTTTAACGAGCCAATCACGTAACAGTCGCATGGTGATATGTCGGGAGAGCGGGATGGCCATAAATCCTCACGGATTGTCCTTTCCCAAGTAAAATCACTGTGGATTTGAGCCAGTGAACAATCATAGATATGGCAAGGCGCCCCATCTTGTAGGAAGAAGGCATAAGTGGGTTTATGGGGAGTCACCTGATTTACAAACTCTTCATAGATCAGTAGATAAACGTATGTATTCACATTTCCCTAAAAAATTGAGTCCAATGATGGGTTGGTCTTACATTCTCCACCACACACCGACTTTTAAATCATGGAATGGTTTCTGTTGGAACAGTGTGGGTTTTCAGCAGCCCAGAACAGAAAGAACATGTGAGAATACACACCTTTACAATAAAAACGCGGAGTTCAATTGCATACGGCATGACATGCAAACAGTCGCAGATTGGCTCCCGTAACGTGGAGGATTACTGAAGTGATATGCGCATGCGCGACAGCGGGAAACTACGAAATATAACTTTACAGATGTAATCAAAACAGCGTTTAGGGCCGGCTCTATGTTTGCTGCCACCCTGTACACTGTACAGGATGAAAACTTCTAGTGGATCAACTGCTTTTAAATTGGGATCGACAGATATCTGTGCAACTTCTTTAATCGAGTTTCCTTATGAAATACTTGCTTCTCTTGAGTACAGTTTTCTCTCAAATAACGAGATATCGTTATTGAAATGTTAACAACTTTATGCAATATTATATACGTAACAAAATGAGCCGCAGTTCATGCAGAAATAGAGAACAGAACCATATAAATAGTTTTATCTGTTGCAAAAGAGTCAATAAAATGCTGTCGATGCTTCTCTTAACAGACACGTTCTACTAAATGCCATATAAACAAAACTACATTGAAGAAAAAGCTTCGACTAGCGCATACATTAAAAAATAGCTCCGACTAGCGCATACATCAAGAAAATAGCTTCGACTAGCGCAAATCTGAAGGTTCTCAGATATCTACGTTCAATTGCTTGGAATTTCCTTGTCCTGGGTAGTGTAAGTGGTTACATGGAATACAGTGGAAATATGTCAATAATAGCATTACAATGCCTACCATGTATTTATGAAGAATTATTTCTTCGGGGAAATTCGTTTCCCAATTGTATATAAAGGAAAAAATAATGAAGGCATACTGCATAGCTTTAAGTACTGCTTCGTTTATCCTTAAACACTGTATTGTTGATCTTTACAAAAATATCGCGTATCGTTGAAAAATGATGGAATATAACGCATAAAAGTAGTCTAACGTTAGTACAATAATTAAGAGGCAACTTTTTTCACAATGTGCTACAAAATTCTCATAGTTTGCGCTGAAAGTTTGTTCTACTTTTCCCGTTATTTCGCGTTCAGCATCTGTTGCATATGTCGTTGTCATTAACAATTTTTGTGTGGCAAGGCAAAACTCAGAATGAATTTGCTTGGAAATTCGTACAGAAACTGTCCGATGCTCTAGTATCCACTGAACCGGAATTAAAAATTTACGGAAGTTTTGCAAAAATGTTTCTTCATAAACACATCAGGCAGTTTTTGTCTAGATAATTGTGAATTTACAAAATCAGTAGCATTTATTTTATCAGCTTCTTACAGAATACGTGATGCCATTGAATTTCAAATCAGAAGATGCTTTGTTAGATCCCGAGCAAAAGAAAACGTACTTACAGGAGTATTTTTTTTTTCGTTTTAATTATAAGTTTCCCTAACAACTCAAGTAAGCAACGCGTTGCTTTGGGATATAGGTTTTTACGAATAAAGACATTTCTTTTATGAGACTTAGTGCAAATTTTCAAACAAAAATTCTCAAACGCGATAGTTTAATTAAATATTCCTGAGTTTTTAATACGAAAAATCCTCGTGCTTATCCCTTATGAATTAAAGCAATTTGTTTTAGATTAAACATCAATAATGAGCAACTCTTACCGCTGTAGGTCCTGTATTCCCTACCTTAATGACACTGGCTCCAGGGAAGGTTGAGAGCCAGTGTCATACAACAAACACATCATCCATACCATATGCGGGTCTTAAACCCGTGCCCATATCCAAGGAATGATCAGAAATCCACTCAGGCACACCGGCAGGTATGTTACTTTCTCTTATGTATGTGCGACTGAATACGCATGCGCTTTTTCTGAGAACTCTGAAAAACTAGTCGCGCAATAATTTAATAAAAGAAAACTAGCTGTATATATGAATCGTGATAGCCGTTGAATGATATGTATAACTGCAATTTAAAGTGACAATCTTTGAAAAGTAGTTTTTCAAGATCTTTATTTGTGATCATTTATGAACACTCAGCAGTTCATTACAGCACTCGTCATTTGAGATATTTTCACAAAAACATACTAAATTGGTGGTGTTTCATTTTGTTAATGAGGTTGTTTAAATTAGCAAAGTGAATAAATAAAGAAAATGGCTGCCAATCCCTCGCTATTTCTTTCTTACAACCTGAAGATCGAGATTTATCAAGAGATTCTCGTACATGTGTTTTGGCTCATTCTCAAAAATTACATTCTACCATTACCTGGAGTACCTGTGCACTCAGGGTTTTATCAAAATAATGAAAACACTGATTGCCACTGGTGTACACGCAACGCGCCGTATGCAAATCACATGGCCGACGTCACACGCAAGGTGAGCTACATAAACGGGTGAAGTAAGATGTCGGCTATCACGTAGCAGTGCTAGAATCACAGGTGAAACAGCAGTTCTACAGTAATTGTCGATAATGTTGGATTTCGGTGACCTCTAAAGAGGCATAATCATTGATGCGCGTCTTGTAGGAGCTTCAATAACTGTAGAACAGCAGAAATAGTAGGTGTACACAAGGAACTGTATCGAAGATTATGATTAGCTAATAAAAATGAAACTGCGTTACCTTCAAACGTGAAAATTGTGGACGCCATACAAAGATGTGAGATATGGATAGGCAAACGTTGGCACGGATTGCATAACGGAAGTACAGGACCACGACACCGCAAATACAAGGAGATTTTAAGACTCGTAGGAATGATACCATTTCCGTTATAACAGTTCGTTATAACGGAAATGATACCATTCTGATTCTCGAATGAAACAAAATGTGTAAGGTTGTGTAAAGCATGTAAAAACTGGAATGCCAAAGAATTGGCAGTGTGTCATCTGGTCTGATGAATCGTACTTCATATTGTTTCCCACCACTGGTGTAGGGTATGTCTGGAGCAAACCTGCTGTACCATACCACTGCGACTGTTTGGTTCTGACTGTGAAGCATGGTAGGGATCCTTGATTCTGTTCGGTGCCATATCATGTCTCATCTTAGGGCCATTATTTACTCTGCAGGGCCGTGTCACATCTGCAATGTATGAATCTATTCTTGGGGACCACCTGCACCCAATGTTGCCGGTTTGTTCCGTAATGGCAGTCTCTGGTTTCAAGCAGATTATGCATACGTGCATTGTGCGAAACGTGAAGAGTTGCGGTTTTTAGAGCATAAGGATGAGGTACAGCAGTTACTTTGGCCGCTTCAATACGATTGAACACTTGTACGAACATCCGGAGAAAAAGGTCAGATCACACTTTCCACCTCCTACATCACTGGCACAGTCGGGACATATTTTAGAGGAAGAATTCTCCCAAATTACGTTATCATATGTACATGACATGTATAAGTCTACACCAAATCCATGTTCTTCTGTTCTGAAAGATCAAGATGAGCCTACGGCTTATTAAGAAAAAGTTCTTGGGTGTACATCTTATTTATAAAAAGTTCTTGGCTATAAAGCTTATTAATGAAAAGTACTTGGGTGTACATCTTATTTATAAAATGTTCTTGGATATAGAGCTTATTAATGAAAAGTACTTGGGTGTACAGCTTATTAATAAAAAGTTCTTGGGTGCATAGCTTATTACTAAAATGTTCTTGGGTGTACATCTTAAAAATACAAAGTTCTGGGGTGTACAGATTATTAATAAAAAATGCTTGGGTGTACAGCTCATTAATAAAAATTTCTTGGAAGTACAGCTTAATAATAAAAAGTTCTCCATAAACAGTAAGTGTTTCCATTAGTCTGATGAACCCTTGTATGACACGGCCATAACTGATTGCTTTTACATTCATAGCCTGAAAACCATATGTATATAAAGAAAAAACCAAGATGATCCTTGTAACCTTAAGGAAACAAGCTGCATGTTCTTTCCGCTACAGTTCTTTCAAGAAATGCAGATGGTCCATTCTCACATATTAAGTAATGAAAATGAAGCAATGTTTGTCAACGGTCATCGATGCAGTACTTAAGTGATGAAAGAGAATATATTTTTTTCCATTGGAGGTTTAACGGCCACCGTGGGCAACTCAGTGTACTACACTGGCGTGCAAAAATTAAGGACGAGACGGTTTATCGAATGTAACGTTGTGCAAAAGTGCTCCACATCGACTCAAATCATACCATAAGATCCCCAAGATGTAAGAATATGTGACAAGTGAGCAAAACCGTCCAAACAAGGAATCCAAAGGATACAAAGGGGCACTTTATTGAAAAGATAGCTTCGAGCACAACTGGACAGAAGACAGTAACATCCATGTGACAGGCGGCTACCAAGAAAAATCCAGTTTTAGTACGGGATATGATCACCCCTAACTGCGTTGAAGGATTTACAACGTCTGTCCATGCTGAGGACGAGGTTGTCAAGGAGCTGTTGAGGCATCGCGGCCCATTCCTCTTGTAGCGCCAATCGCAGCTGCGGAATCGTTGCTGGCGGCTGGTGACGTGCAGCCAAGCGTCTCCCGAGAAGGTTCCACACGTGTTCGATTTGATTTAGGTCCGGGGACCATGCGGGCCAGTCCATGCGTTGAATATCTTCACTTTCCAACAGCTCCGCGACAGCCACTGTACGATGAGGTGTAGCGTTGTCGTCCATGAAGAGGAACTCAGGATCCACAGCACCTCGAAACAGACGCACGTGAGGCAGGAGAACCTCGGTACAGTAGCGGACACCAGTGACTGAACCTCCTTGGAAGATGTGGAGGTCAGCACGGCTACCCAGCATGATACCCCCCAAACAAGAACTCCGCCACCTCCAAACCGGTCCCTTTTGATGATTTGGAGGTGTGATTGCGTGTTCCTTGCTCTCTCCAGATGTGTGTACGTCCAGAATCGCTCGTCAGACTAAATCGGCTCTCATTCGTAAAGAGAACTCGACCCCATAGCTGATGTGCCCAGTTCTTGTGTTCCTGGCACCACAGAAACCGCCGTCTCCGATGAGCAGGCGTTAATGGCACACACCGTACTGGTCGTCGTGCAAATAGACCACCCTTGTGCAGCCTCCAAGCCACGGTAAAAGGCGATAACGGACGTCCAGTTGTCTGTTGCATGTTCCTTGCGATTTCTCCCGCTGTTTGCCGTCTGCTTCTTCTGGCCTGTAGGACAATATAGCGTTCGTCCGCGGTCGTGGTTGCTCGTGGACAACCACTGCTAAACTCTCGGACAGCTGTTCCTGTCGTTTGAAATGCTCTCCAAGCTCTCGAAACGATGCTGTGGGCGATCCCGAACTCCTCGGCCACACTTGTCACACTTAGAGGTTTTTCCAACTTCCCATTGACGCGAACTCGGGTAAAGTTATCCAGATGTCGACTTCTGGATTGCCTGTTGGCCATATCACACGGTGGCAGCAACTCGACGTCGTTCAAACCGATGTACACCGTGAAGTAGCTTTCACCGAATTGCTGAGCGTCCACCACCCGTGTGCTTTAAACCCTTTCGACACCCCCCCCGTACGTCATACTGCATATATGCGCATGCCCTACCGTACCGGACCCTAGTCTATCTCCTTAGTGGTCTTTCGGCTCGTTCTACCTGTTCGTTCCGCTGTTATGCTAATTTCTCCTCTTCGTTCTTAATTTTTGCACACCAGTGTATAAGCAGTTGCCCGTCCCTTAGTTAGGGCCACTGATTCCAAGGAAGAGAGAGAGAGAGAGAGCCAGTGCCGTTAGAAAAACACAGCATCCATGTCTCACCGCGATTTGAACCCGGACGCATCTCGGACGAATGCTCAGAGGCCAGCGCTTAGACCACTGCGGTACTGGGACGGGAAAGGTAATTTCCTGTGTAATTTCATATATAGGTTCCAGTAAACTGCAGACACTATGCGAAAAATACCACGGATTAACACGAAGAGAGTCAGAATCAAATAAAAATCATCTCCGCAAAGACTGAAATCGTATGTACATTGGTTTATCTGTGTTGCTCCCATTTTTGTGAAATTTATGGTCGAACACAGATGACACCTAGAAATAGTATTCGCAAAATGTTTCAGTTTGGGGCAGTGGAAAGAGATCAGTGGCACAGGGAATCATGCTGTTCCACGTTCTATTTTGACGGTACTCTGAGAGCGTTGAGGATACTTTAATAACACATCCTGTCGTCTGTCATTACGCTCAGAATGAAGTTTCACGGCATGGTGTTATTGTTTTCTACAGTTAACACAGAGAGTGTTCAGAAAGTAATACCTCCGAGATACAATCCCAGTGGTAAGGTATCAAATTAAAACAAAACAAGAACGAAGGTCAGAATTTCTACTTTAGTTCATATATTTTTTTCTACATAATCCTCCTCATGCTTGATACAGATACGCCAACGTTTGACAGGTTTTTAAACCTGTCTCTGTAAAAATATCTACAGGTTGTTTTTGGAGCCACTAGCGGCTTGAACATATTCTTCACAGGTGAGCTGAATTCCTTTCAGATGTCTCTTGATAGCAAATAGCAACTAAAAGTCAGACGGCGCCAAATGTGAGCTGCAGGTTGGTTGTCCAAAAGCTTCAAACTCGATTTTCTGTGTGGCCTCTGAAGTAAAAGCACTGGCGTGGGTTTGGCGTTGTCGTGTTGCAGAATCATTGGATTCTTCCACCATGCACGCGGTTTATTCTTTGCTTTAACATTTCTAAGGTATGGACGTAGCTCTCAGTGTATGACCATGCACTCCTGAAGACTAATATCTCTGTAATTCCAGAACATAGTCAGCATGCACTTACTGGCAGAAATTTGAGCCTTGAATTTTGTCATCAGAGGAGAAGATGGGTGTCGGTATTCCACCGATTGTTTTTTTCATTTCTAGGTTATGATGGTGAACCCCACTCTCATCACTAATCACAATGCTTTAGAGAAAATCTCTTCCATATTTTTCATAGCGAGCAAGCAACTTTTGGCATGTTTCAAATCTTGATTTCTTCATTTCAGTCGTTATATGGCGCTGTACCCAACCAGCACACACTTTGTTGTATCCTAAAACGTTAACAATGTCATCGACACTACCTAAATTAATGTTCAGTTTACCTGCTACGGTTCCCTGAGTTATTCTTTGAATTTCCCTAATGAGCTCATCGACGTTTTGCCTGTTCAAGTCGTAAGTTGCGATTACGGGCCTCCCACTCCGCGGCTAATCCTTTACGGCCAACATTTCTGCACTGCCCCTTCTTATCAAACGACGAAATCCAGAGTTCCAGAACCATAAACGTCCACTAATCTAGCGTGAATTTCTTTGGGAGACATAATTTCATGAGTTAAAAACTTTATAACTGATCGTTGTTGACACCCGTTGACACAGTTGAAAAAAATCGTCCATTTTAAAAACAATTAAATTCAAACAAACAGATTTACGGAGTTCTATTTCTCAGTAAAATGAAGCTAAAAAAGAATCGTTTGCTGTCTGATTGGTTGCTAGGCAATAAGTGATGCGCGAGATACATGCGCGGAGGCATTACTTATTTAACACGTCTCGTACTAGGATGCTTGATCGGCAGTAGCTTCAATATCTTCTATTCTGTTGTACAGGTGGACATTCTTAACCATAATGCACATTTTCGAAAGAGGCACAGTGATTTCCATGGTAAATACACAGTTGACGTGGATTAGGAACATTAAAAAAGAAGTCATCGTTCTTTCCACGTTTTTAAGTGAGTCACGGAAAAATTCTCATTGGCCGCCACCGGGAAATCGAACCCTGGGTTCGATTCCCGGTGGCGGCCCATGAGAATTTTTCCGTGACTCACTTATAAACGTGGAAAGAGCGATGACTTCTTTTTGATGTTCCTAATCCACGTTTACTGTGTATTTATTATTCATTCGCTTTCTAGTTATTGTTCAATTGCTGCTGTTCATCTTTGGTGAATCCCCAGCATTGTGCGGGGCTCCAAAGAAGTAATCTGCCAATTGGTTTGGCAGTTTATCGTATGTGAGTCTGGAAAATTTCGAGGCCGCTGTGTTGCAGTGAAAGAATGTCCGGCGCGTAACTGGAAGACCCTGGGTTCGATTCTCGGTGGCGGCCGATTAGAATTTTTCCGTGACTCACTTGTAAACGTGGAAAGAGCAATGACTTCTTTTTGATGTTCCTAATCCACGTTTACTGTGTATTTATTATTCATTCGCTTTCTAGTTATTTGTTCAGTTGCTGCTATTCATCTTTGGTGAATCCCCAGCATTGTGCGGGGCTCCAAAGAAGTAATCTGCCAGGTGGTTTGGCAGTTTATCGTATGTGAGTCTGGAAAATTTCGAGGCCGCTGTGTTGCAGTGAAAGAATGTCCGGCGCGTAACTGGAAGACCCTGGGTTCGATTCTCGGTGGCGGCCGATTAGAATTTTTCCGTGACTCACTTGTAAACGTGGAAAGAGCAATGACTTCTTTTTGATGTTCCTAATCCACGTTTACTGTGTATTTATTATTCATTCGCTTTCTAGTTATTTGTTCAGTTGCTGCTGTTCATCTTTGGTGAATCCCCAGCATTGTGCGGGGCTCCAAAGAAGTAATCTGCCAGGTGGTTTGGCAGTTTATCGTATGTGAGTCTGGAGAATTTCGAGGCCGCTGTGTTGCAGTGAAAGAATGTCCGGCGCGTAACTGGAAGACCCTGGGTTCGATTCCCGGTGGCGGCCGATTGGAATTTTTTCCGTGACTCACTTATAAACGTGGAAAGAGCGATGACTTCTTTTTTGATGTTCCTAATCCACGTTTACTGTGTATTTATTATTCATTCGCTTTCTAGTTATTTGTTCAGTTGCTGCTGTTCATCTTTGGTGAATCCCCAACATTGTGCATGGCTCCAAAGAAGTAATCTGCCAGGTGGTTTGGCAGTTTACTGTATGTGAGTCTGGAGAATTTCGAGGCCGCTGTGTAGCAGTGAAAGAATGTCCGGCGCGTAATTGGAAGACCCTGGGTTCGATTCTCGGTGGCGGCCGATTAGAATTTTTCCGTGACTCACTTATAAACGTGGAAAGAGCGATGACTTCTTTTTGATGTTCCTAATCCACGTTTACTGTGTATTTATTATTCATTCGCTTTCTAGTTATTGTTCAATTGCTGCTGTTCATCTTTGGTGAATCCCCAGCATTGTGCGGGGCTCCAAAGAAGTAATCTGCCAGGTGGTTTGGCAGTTTATCGTATGTGAGTCTGGAGAATTTCGAGGCCGCTGTGCTGCAGTGAAAGCATGTCCGGCGCGTAACTGGAAGACCCTGGGTTCGATTCTCGGTGGCGACCGATGAGAAATTTTTCCGTGACTCACTTATAAACGTGGAAAGACCGATGCCTTCTATTTGATTTCCATGGTGATAATATTTCATGACACAAAAGGAAATTACTATCTGCATTGTTTTAGAACGCTGATATTAAAAATATAGAATGCCTTTCTGATGACTTAACAAGATTACTTACGCCAAGACCATTTCATCGACACTTACTGTGTATAGCAGATGATGTCTGTGAAGTAGAGTTCATAGAAATCATGCGCAGAATTACAGGCTGCATTAAAACTAGCGGCACGTACATTTTATTAAGATTGACAGTAAACAACTGCATACAGAAAACGGTTATTTAACGTCATTCTAAGTTCTGGTGCGCTATCTCATGCACAAAACAACAGTTTCATATAGACTGTGGTTTAATAAAAATCTTGATAAAATTAGGTATAATAACGTATTTTAAAAGAATAACTGGTATATTTCTCCTTTTGTAGTGGCTCGTAGTCTAAACCTCTTCCTACACGCCAAATGCTCCAAGAACACAGCATTAAATCTGAATATTCTGAAATGCCGGAAATAATTGATTATACCTTCCTAAAAATGAAACAAAAAAAAAAGTGTTTTTTTCATTTTCCTACAGTTTCCCTTCATGCAACGATTTATTTAGGTTATATTTTCCCCCCGTTTGTTTTTGAGTTTACAAGAAAGATTACTCACACTTTCGTGGATATTAAATGACCTCAACTACCATTTCAGACATCTAAGGAAGCTGAGTTGCTGTCAGAGCTTTCTCGTTAATTTGATTTCTAGAACGTCGGCCTCCGAAAAGCGATTGGAATGCATGTAAATTGGGTCATCAATGCGGAAAATTAATGGCCTGACTAACAAGACTTACTAATGTGGATTAGAGCAGAGTTCCTCCCAAATGTAATTTTCAGGAAAAAAAAGCAGGCAGAACAGGAAAGTGTTTATGATTTGCCATTTCTCATCACTAAGATATACCAATCGGAACATCAAATCTTTTTTTAGTCGCCTTAATTCAGGCTTTTCTTATTTTTAGGTTACACAGTTTCACAGTAGCCCAGTATATCATGATTATATTACGTCTTTATTTTTCACGGATCGATATTTTTTGTTTCGGGGTTTAACGGTCACCGTGAGCAACTCATGTAGCTCACGGTTACCGTAACTATACGTAGTCGCCTGTTCCTGAACGCTTTAAGGGACCGGAAAGAAATAGCTCGAACGAATACATTCGCTGTCTAATAAGCGGACTGAATGCGGCTGGAACGAGTGAATCTAAACCTCAGAAAGCGTTACTTTCCTGTTAGCTTTGCTATTCCAAATGGTTTTTCAGGAGGATGACTGACACTAATCCATTCTGACTGATTACCTGCTAAAAGCACTGTAATAATGGCCTCCAACCTCATAAAGGAGAAAGAAGATGTTTCAGTGACTTATTTTTTACCCAGTGGCATGATGTTCACGTCGGGAGCCTAGCCTTTCTCATTCTGCCTTGGGTCATACGGCACAGAATAAAGATTAGCAGGGAACACTTCTATCACGAATGACAAGTTCATAGTCGGTACTGCTAAGATGAGAGTGTGACAGGAATTTGCTATGTGAACATTTCTGCTTGGGGAGTGAAGAAAATTTGTACACTGTTTGCTTCAGGTATATTGGTCGCTTAAGGCTGTCTTTGAATGAGTGTTAGGGTTCATCTTCTGCGATAGATGGCGCAAAAATCACTCCTTGGGCGTGGCTTTTATTTTTGAGGGAGTATCCCAGAAGTTGGCATCAGCGAATCGTTGCAAACCTCGCCATATTCAGAATGGAAGCAGTCTCTCATTGGCTCCACAATGAAAAGATAAAATACGCGCTGTTACGTTTTAACCAATGACGTTATTTAGGGTGGAGCTTAGTAGGTAGGAGGAGTTTCTATAGCTCAAATTCAAGGGTTCTCTGCTAATGTACACATTTTCCCTTCAAAAAATGACAGTACAGTAGGATTTAAGATGATTTGTGGGAGACAAGATTCCAGTCTCAATTTTGTCCCCCTTAATCATTTCTTTTTGGCCCAGATAATTAAAAAAATCAGACAGAAATGAGAGATTTCGTTTCTTCCAGACAGAAACGCTGCTAAGCTAACTTATCGGGCGATCTAGTGCCCGAATTAGAACACTTTCGAGTCAGATGAACTGAATTTTAAAAAATATTCTAACATTTTTTTCGGAGAAATAACTGTGGCACATATTAGCTATAGGTCGTGTTTATTTGTGCTGAAATTTTCAAACACTACAAATTAATAGTCTTCGAGAAAATGTGTACAAAAGAATTGATATTGCTGATATAGGATAGAATTTCTCTTACACTCATTCAAAGACAGCCTTAAATGATTACTTTAGAGTTACTAGTTCTAGGAAAGGGACAGAGACAGGGCCACTGAACTAACACATTACTCATGCTTCATCCGAGATTCAAGTTTGGGCTCATCTTGTACGAACAGTGAGAAGCCAGCACCACAGGCTCTTCGCCCACCCGGGAAGCTTCGAAATTTGGTATGTTATCGAAAAGTTCTTAAATACCACTACTGTTCGGGAGTCTATAATAATACACTGAAGAGCAAATGAATTAGAGATAGCTGGCGTTATGCAAATGTGGCGCTGTGGGCGGCCCTGTAAACGGAAACGACATGACGTATGCAACGATCCGACAATATAAGGAGTGATGCAACGGGAATCAGTAAAAGTCGGACGCAGTATGGGTAAGACGTAGGATCTAAGCACATTTGATCGTGGACAAATTGTCGGGGCCCGACGAATAGGTCATTCCATCTCGGAAGTCGTGCAGGCACTGGGATTTTCACGAGCCACTGTGTCACGGGTGCACCGTGAGTACATCGAATCCGGTAAAACCATCTCGGCAAGGGCCAACTGCCGTGGAAAACAGCGTGTGGATGAGCGGGGTCATCGTCGGCTAGCTAGCATTGTAACAGCGGATAGACGGGCCGCAGTGCAAGAAATCACTCGGTAATTTAACGCTGGTGCACAAAAACGTGTTAGCAGTCACACCATCCAGAACCATCTCCTCGCTATGGGGTACAGAAGCCATCGTCCCACACGGGTACCGCTGCTGACCGCACATCACAGGGTGCAAAGATTAGCATGGGCGCGGGAACATCGCCACTGGACCCTAGACATGTGCAAAAATGTTGCCTGGACTGATGAGTCGAAATTCACGTTGGTACATGCGGATGGCAGGATATGCAAGTACGGCGCAAACCACATGAAGCAATGGATCCTTGTTGCCAGCAGGATACTCTTCAAGCTGGTGGGGGTGACATTCTCGTCTAGGGACTGTTTACGCGGACTGAAGTGGAACCCGTGGTACGTGTGACGTCGTCCCTCACAAGTCAACGTTACCGGGATATCCTGGACGACCATTTGCTCCCGTTTGTGCGTCTTCAGCATCCCACTGGAGACCTCATCCTGCGACAAGACAATGCAGCTCCCGAATTGTATTCGAATGGTTGGATGAACACTCCACCGACGTGACCTCGCTTCCTTTGCTAGCTAGGTCACCTGACCTCGATCCCATCGAGCACATCTGGGATGCCATCGAGAGAGATGTTCGAGGCTCTGACCCCCTCCATCAAATCTTCGTGAACTGTGGGAGCTTGTTCAGGGTTCGTGGATCCATAGGGCTTCCCAACGCTTCCGGTGTCTTGTCGAGTCCATGCCGAGACGAATCGCCGCCGTCATCAGAGCGAAAGGTGGTGCTACACGTTACTAGACAGGTATCTCTAATTCAATTGCTCTTCAGTGTAAAAGTATGTGTGTGCGTGTGTGTGTGTGTGTGTGTGTGTGTGTTAGCTACGACTCATCGGAAGGCCGCGGCTGGCACTTTAAAATTTGGCAGATTATTTTCCGTTGTCCGAACTGCAGTGGCCAATTTCAAGCAGAAATTTCAAATACTGGTCTCGATTGAAGCAAAAGTGTTTAGCATACCGTGTTATGCTATTTCTACGGCAACCAGAGAGACAGGTGAGATCGTGCACGGGACCTTTTACATTCGCGCATGAGTGCTTTACCATTGGAGTTTGAAAATATTTCTTTCACTCGTGTATCGCGAGAAGCAAGATAACTTTCCTTATTTGGAAATCGTTGCTCCATTGGTGGTCAAAATTTTTTCTGGCGATGAATTTATTTTAGTTGTAGGGTAAGTAATGACCACCGTGTCAACCCAATATACGCAGTCACTGGTCCCTAATCTACTGTCACAGGTTTTAGGGAAGGGAGAGAGTTATTGGCGTAGAACAAACACAATGCTTATGCCTCACAGGGATTCGAACCCGAACCCATCTCAGACGAATGGTCACGAGCCAGTGCTTAGACCACTGGCGACGAATGTACGTCCCTCTCTCGATGCATGCAGGGTTACGCTACCTGTCTCGAATCTGGTAAATTATTTTTCCTAAATTTCATACGAGTACAGGGTGTGTTTGTCAAGCTCATTTTTATTACATTCCTTCCGAAAAAGGAAATTCCTGGGAACGGATTTTCTTTTTTTTATAAAGGTATGGGAGCAGAGGAAGCGAAATGACAGAGGAAAGACATACTTTATCACTTAATGGAAATATCATTAACGGAATTCTTCAAGAGGTATTCATCATCATCATCATTGTCAACCATTATCAATCCACTGCTGGATGAAGGTCTCCCCAAGTTTCCTCCACAACGGTCTGTCTTGTGCCAGTCTCCTCCATGTCACTCCCGCATATTTACGAATTTCATCCACCCATCTCCCATGTGGTCTTTTTCTGGGTCTTTTCCTGTCCCTTGGAATCCAATCTAAAATTTCGGCTGTCCATCTATGGTCTGTCCTTCTGGCAGTATGTCCAGCCCATTGCCATTTCAGGGATTTAACTCTGATCATGATGTCTTCCACTCTCGTCATTTTTCGGATCCACGAGTTCCTCTTCTTATCTCTCCTGGTTATACCAAGCATGCACCTCTCCATGCTTCTTTGAGTTGTCTGCAGCCTTTGTATGTCTCTTTTAGTTAAGGTCCACGTCTCTGCACCATACGTAAGCACTGGAAGGATGCATTGATCAAACACTTTTCTTTTAAGACATAATGGCATATTGCTCTTGAAAATTATGCTGTTTCTTCCAAAAGCTCTCCAGGCAAGTTTTGTACGCCGATTAATTTCTTCATCAATGTGACCCTCACTTGATATCTGCTGTCCAAGATAAACATATGTATCTGTTATCTCCAGTTTTTCTCCATCAATCGATAAGTCTTCATTTCTTGTAAAAGCATTGAACATCACTTTTGTCTTCTGAAAGTTCATTTTTAATCCCACTTCTTTACTCTTGTCAGCAAGTTCCTGGATTACCACCAAGAGGTATTACCACCCTATAAATTAGAATTTTCCGTACTTATCTATTCCAAAGCAATTGCTTCACACCTGGCAATGTTAACATGCAAAGAGTGCATAAAACAAAATATTTTTCATAGTTACGGTGTTCAAGAGGATCATTCACTCACAGCACAATCATTCACTGCAGTAAAAATCTGAAATGAACAGAATGAATATAAAACATTATACTAGGCAATCTCCTAGTACAGTTTAGATGGTATTTTATCACAAGTTTCTAATAAGCGAGAATTTAAGTATGGAATTAGGGACCGCTCTGTCTTTTCACACTCTCGTACAACTACTAAGTATCACAGTATTCTTACGATACTGAGTAATACGAGATTTCTTTCTATTTCTTTGCGAAAGATTTCCTTTTACTGCACGGCTCCACTAATGCATTATTTCATTGCACCGCTCAAGTGTTACATCTTTTCATTGAACCGCTTCACAAACACATCATCTTATTGCACCTGCTCACTCCACGGATGCAACCTCTTATTACATCATTCCACCCCACATATACGTCTTTTTACAGCACCGCGCCACTAAAAGGTCCTTAGTGCACACTCAACTCCAGAAATATTTTTATTGCGGCGCTGCTCCACTTTACAGATACACCGTTTTTTTGCACAGTTCCGCTCACACACATAAATTTTCGCAGCACCGCTACATAAATACACGGTCGAGTCATATTATTGTGATAACTAGCTAATATCTGGAGTAACCACCGTGTCCAGCGCGGACAGGAGCTAGACGGGCTGGGAGTGACTCATTAAAGTACTGGAAGGTTTTCACAGGTATGTGGAGCCATGCTGACTGCAGTGCCCCTGACAGCTGCAGGAGGGTGCGTAATGGAGGATCCATAGAGCGAACAACACGATCGAGATGGTCCCCCAGATGCTCAATTGAGTTTAAATCTGGGAAATTAGGGTTCAGGGAAGTATATTTTGAAGTCTTTATCTTGCTCTTGCAACCACACTGGGACGTTTATAGCTGTGTGACACGTCGTATTGTCGTGCAGCTGAAGATTCCATTCGCCCCAGGGAAGACAATCAGCATGTATGTTTGGGTGTACGTGGTCTTTAACGATAGATTCATAACGAATTCGGCCCATAGTGCCTTCCAAAGGTAAGAGTGGACCTCGAGAATGCCACGACAACATTCCCCAGACCATAACGCAACCCACACTAGCTTGTGTTCTTCCAGCAATGGTTCGAAAGTGTTTGTTCTCCGATGTTTCTCGTCTTATACGCCAACGTCCATCTGTTCGATGAAGCAGAAAACGTGACTCATCGGAGAAGCCAATCCTCTGCCAATCAGCGGAGGTGCAATTCCGATACTGCCGTGCAAACGTAAGCCTTTTCTGCCGATGCACCTTTGTTAGCATAGGTGCATAACCATCCGTCTGCATCGGAGCCCCATACGCAGAAGGGTTCGCTGAACTGTCGTTTTAGACACACTTCCGGTAGCCGCCTGGTTCATTCGGCCAGTGAGTTGCTCCACTTTAGCGTGTCGATCGGTCCTCACGCACCTTCGCAGCCGACGTTCACCTCTCACATCAATGGCACGTGGTGCTCCGCATTTTTCACGTTGCTTATTCGGAAAGGTGCCATTTCTCCAATCACGATACACTTTAACCACAGCAGCACGCGAACAGTTCACAAAGTGCGCTGTTTCAGAAATACTGACACCCTTGGCCTGAAAGCCGATAATCATCCCTTTTTGCAAATCTGATAAATCGCTCCTTTTATCCATGACAGCAACGAGTTATGCGTTTTCAAAATGCCTACAGCACACCTTACATACCCTACAAGCCAGCTCACCACAAGTGCCTTCTTTCATTGACTACACGCTGTTGAAGGGAAAAATAGGAGGTGGTTAGAGATCACCCTATCCGTTCGTCCGTCTCTGTGCACTATATTTCTATAACTATTAGTCCGATTTTAAAAACAAAATTGCATTAGGTGCCCAAAATGTGAATGACACTTGCTTTTCGGTCATCTTCCGATGCATAATTTCGCCTCTACATGTCGTAAATCCAGATCATATGGAATTCGAAATGCATTATATTCCGTGCCATTCTTCCGGTACCATTTATAACAAGAAAGATGACACCGAATTTTCGGTTGTAAAGAGCACGACTTCTGAATCCTTTCCGACGCGAATAAAATTTATCGAAATTATTCAAAATCGATGGAAACGGTTAGTAAAAAAATCAACCAGACATCTGCAGTCGATGAAACATCCAGAAATGAAAACAGCTACTTACTTTCACCAGCGGGTAAAAGGTGTGTAACGAAAACAACAAATGGCGCATAAAAAGGTTCTCGGTCAGATAAAAAGAGATTTTAAAATCGAACAGTTAAAAGAAGAAGTATAGAAGGAATCATGATACAGCTCTACGACTTCTAGCTGGACAATTTCGCATAATGGAAAAGTTGGAAATAGGTGATAAATATTCTTCATGGAAGAAGCTATGAAAAAGAACTTTTCATGTACGTTTCCCCTAGTGGAAATCTGGGCATTATGAGATGATAATGTTCTCCATATTATTTGTAGCTAATGGCATACAGTAAAAAAATGATTTTCACAATAGGGTTTTTAAAAACGGTTATCCAGCTGTGTACAGAAGTACACAAACACCACCTTGCGACAGAATAGTGAACTACAAAACTCTTTAAATACAAACTGAAATTACATGGTATAAGGCGTCGAAAGAGTTTTTGAATTGCACATGTAAAAGCAGAGATATTGAGAGAAACAGTTCAAACACTGGCGGCCCTTAGCGGCGAAATTTTGCATTATTTTAGGAAGAAAGTGAAGACAAATAGTTTTCATAGTTAGTAGTATCTGACTGAAAAATAATCTTTTCAATCTGGCTTTTAGTCCCGCAAATATTGCTGTAAACGAAAACATGAGCGTACTGAAATTCAAAATATATTTTGTTGCACATATTTGCTTCTAAATATCCAAAAAAATAACTTCTTCCTTTCGGCGACATTTAATAGAAAGTCTATTTTCGGCACAGTTTTTTTTTCAAGTAATGCATAGATTTACCACATTTTCCGCTAGGGTTCGTATAGGTAAATTATGTTTTCCCCGATATCTCTGCTTCTGAAACTGCGTCTTAAAAAATTCTTAGTGCATCGGAAACAGCTCTTCATGAGAAATGCTTTGCACGTAATTTCTATTTTTTGATAAAGAATGGTTTGGCCACCAGGGGTCGTAAGTGTTTATTTCTGCTTCTGATGTATTCTCAGCAAAATCTAAGCTTTCGAAAACTCCATTGAAAAAATTCTTTGGTGGACCGATTCCGCACACCTCGGAAAACGATTGAGAACACCTCCTGCTTAAAATAGCACATATTTTCTCCGCCAGGGGGCGTAAACACATATCTTGTTTTCGCCGATATCTCTGCTTCTAAGTATCCGATTTGAAAAATTCTTTCTTGAAGAGCGTTTCCGGTGCGAAATGTGTCTTATTCACTTTCAGATTTTTCAAGTAACTCATAGCTTTTTCGTTAGGGTCGTAAAGGTAAATTGCGCTTTCCCCGATATCTCCGCTTCTCCGATTTGAAAAATTCTTTCTACATCGGATACAGCTCGTGACGGGAAATGTTTGGTATTATAATTTCTAAGTTTTGAAAAAAAATGGTTGGACCATCAGGGAACGTGCGACTGTTGCATTTGCAGCAAAACCTAGGTTTCTGAAAGCTGGACTGAAAAATCTTTCGTTTACAGATACAGCCACTTCAAAAAACACATTTTAAGAATACTTTATTCTTAAAATAATGCATAGTTTTTCCTCCAGGGAGCATAGATGTATATTTTATTCTTGTCCATATCTTTGCTTATAGGAGTCGGATTTGAAAAATTCTTTCTTTGTTGGAGAGCGTTTTCGGTGCGAAATGTTTCTAATATAGTTTCAAATTTTTCTTAACGCACAAGTTTGCCACTAGAGGGCGTAAGTTCACGTTTTGGTTTACAGCAACACCTCCGGGACTAAAACCCCAATAAAAAAATTACTTTTCGGTCGGATACCACTAACTATGAAAACTCTTTGTGCATATTTCTTCCCAAAATAATGCACAATTTAGCCGCTAGGGGTCGCCAACGTTTAAGCTGTTTTTCTTTATATCTGTTTCTAAATGTGCGATTTAAAAAATTCTTTCCACTTTTGATGCCGCTAACCTTGTGGAACATTTAATTTCAGTATTTGCAGAGTTTTGTGATTCACAGTTCTGTCGCTCGTTGATGTTTATGTACTACTGTTCGCAGCTGCATCTTCGATTCTAAAAACCCTATTGTGCTATTTCTTTTTCACAGTATGTTAATCGCTACAATAGAAAGATGTGGAGTGTTTTCCTCTTTAAATAATGCACAGATTTCCCGCTAGAGGCGTGAAGGTTAATATCTTTTTCTCGCTATCTCTGTTTCCGGAAGACGTACCTGAAAAATTATTTTTCCTTCGGATAGCTTTTCCCATGAAGAATATCTTCGCCTATTTTTCAATTTTCCCATTATGCAAAATTCTTCCGCTAGAAGGCGTAATAATATACCATGCTTCCTTATATATTTCTTTCTTAACTGTTCGATGTGAAACTTTGTTTGTCTCCGATATTCTTTCTGCTACAGAAAACTTTTTGTGCGCCATGTGTTAATCTCCGTAACATTCTTTTCAGCCGCTGGTGAAAGTAAGTAGCTCATCCTGAATTATATGTAGTTTTCCTAATTATTTTCCTTTTTCGAACATATCCTCTAACAATCCTTGAAAATTATTGCACTAAAACGTTTCCATTTATTTACTGAAATTGTGTCTGTATTCAATGCAGAGGCACAAATCCAGCTGGCAATTTCAGCCTTACACAGAAATGGATATGATCTCTGGTGGAAATTCAGACATGTTTTATCCATGTTTTCACCTGTTTTTTTTCTTGTTATCCTTTACTCTCTCAGACACTCTCTCCTCTTCTCAGTGCAGATTCGAATCTGACGGCTGAGAGGCAACATTGTTTGGTAAGCGATCGGACAGATTTAGTAAATTACAAAACCTTTACGTTTTTGCTTAATCCTGCGATTTAGAATTTCATTTTGTGAAAAATTATGTGATAACCATTTTTTTAATTATCCCATTAATATTAATTAAGAGAAAAATCTCAAGCAATAAATCTGTTCCGGATCTGGGTAACCAGTCAGTCGTTCAGGTCGTTTTGGTTCTTAGGTGTAGCAGATTCATAAATTTGGTCTTCAGATTTTCATCTGTGTTAACACTCAGTCATTTAAAACTGATTTTTCCGGATTTAGTTTCAGCCGACTATCAACATTCTTCCGGTAATAATGTTTTAGACTTTAAATCACTTTCGGCTCATCAGCGCAAAATCATAGATTATAATGAAATTGGTGCTTTGATCCACAGAAACTGTCGCTCAGGACAGTTTTCACACGAAGACGAATGAACACTTCTTTAACCAGACTAAAGTGGATCTACCCTTCAACTTGGCCTATTTCTGTCATCTGCACTGAATCTTACGGCTGAGCTGCATTTTTGATCTTACGTTTGATCATCAGCACGACTGAGCTACATTTTAAATTTTATATTTGAGCTACGGCACGACTGAGTTACATTTTTAATTTCATGTTTGACCTTCAGCCCGGTTGAGCTGCATGTTTAATTTTGCGTTTGACCTTCATCACGGCTGAGTCGCATTTTTAATTTTATGTTTGACCTTCAGCACGGCTGAATTGCATTTTTTATTTTATGTTTGACCTACAGCACGGTTGAGCTGCATGTTTAATTTTGCGTTTGACCTTCATCACGGCTGAGTAGCATTTTTAATTGTTTGACCTTCAGCACGGCTGAATTGCATTTTTTATTTTATGTTTGACCTTCAGCACGGCCCAGCTGCATTTTTAATTTTATGTTTGATCTTCCGCACGGCTGAGCTGCACTTTTAATTTTATATTTCAGCTGCGACACGACTGAGTTGCATTTTAAATTTTATGTTTGACCTTCAGCACGGTTGAGCTGCATGTTTAATTTCGCGTTTGACCTTCATCACGGCTGAGTCGCATTTTTAATTTTATGTTTGACCTTTAGCACGGCCGAGCTGCATTTTTAATTTTATGTGTGATCTTCCGCACGACTGAGCTGCATTTTTAATTTTATATTTGAGCTACGGTACGACTGAGTTGCATTTGTAATTTTATGTTTGACCTTCAGCACGGTTGAGCTGCATGTTTAATTTTGCGCTTGACCTTCATCACGGCTGAGTTGCATTTTTAATTTTATGTTTGACCTTCAGCACGGCTGAATTGCATTTTTAATTTTATGTTTGACCTTTAGCACGGCCGAGCTGCATTTTGAATTTTATGTTTGACCTTTAGCACGGCCGAGCTGCAGTTTAAATTTTACATTTGATTTTCAGCACGACTGAGCTGCATTTTTAATTTTATATTTGAGCTGCGACACGACTGAGTTGCATTTTTAATTTTATGTTTGACCTTCAGCACGGTTGAGCTGCATGTTTAATTTTGCGTTTGACCTTCATCACGGCTGAGTCGCATTTTTAATTTTATGTTTGACCTTCAGCACGGCCGAGCTGCATTTTTAATTTTATGTTTGATCTTCCGCACGGCTGAGCTGCATTTTTAATTTTATATTTCAGCTGCGACACGACTGAGTTGCATTTTTAATTTTATGTTTGACCTTCAGCACGGTTGATCTTTATTTCTTACGTGTTCTAATTCTCTGAATTTTATGTTTTTCTATTGCCTTGGAAAAGCCTCCCAGTGGAGAGCGAAAGCTTGGCGATTCTATATACTTTTTACGCAATAAATAAACAGAATTTGCTATGCTATAAGTGGTTCTTGATTGTGTATGCTGGTATACTTTTAACTAGTATTAAGTCTTTCTATTTATTTGTTTTTATTTCTGAAAAACACTCCTCTTAATAGGAAAAAATACGAGTCTACACTACAGAATCTACAAAAGTCTTAAGTATGGATAAGATTTAACGTATTTTCACATGGATTAAGTATAAAGTATAAAAGAAGGTAAGACTAGGATTTAACATAGTTTTTTCATGGATTAAGTATTCAGTGTAAATGAATTTCAAATTTAACGTAATATTAGCAAGTAAGCGCAGACGTTTCATTGTTTCCATCAAAAATAAAATACGATTTTTAGGTTAAAGAAAAAATAGGAACGCTTGCTTGTACAAAATAATACCAGTTTTTAAAACTTTGATTTTATAGAAAAGGACAAAATTACACTGCTGGCCACCCAAAATGCAACACCAAGAAGGACACGAGATAGCAAAACCGGATTTACTGGACACATAACAACAGATACAAAGATGAAACGATTGAGCTTACAGGCCCGTGCGACTTGCGGAACACGCAGACATCAATAGTTCGTGTGGCCCCCATGGCTGGCAATAACGGCTGCTACACGCCGTGGCATCGAACGAAAGAGGCTTTGGATGTGGGCTTGAGGTATGTCGTACCAGGCTGCTTCCACACGTTGCCACACTTCATCAGGCGTAGCCACGGTTGCAGATCAGCGACCAGACGCGTTCGATCGGCGACATATCGGGAAAACAGGCGGGCCACGGCAGCAATGACACCTGGTGGGCAGTGAAGAATTGTTGCACGATGCGTGCCACGTGCGGGCGCGAATTGTCCTGTTGAAACGTGGCCGCTGACAGGTCCTTCAGGTAAGGGAGGACTACAGACTCCAAAACGTCGGAGATGTAGCGGTGGCTGTTGAATGTACCAGCGATGCGTACCAGAGGGGTGCGGGTGTCATATCCAATTGCGCCCCAAACCATAACGCCAGGCGACGGACCGGTATGGCGATGCATAATGCAGGCGTCATACTGTCTCTCGCCGCGGTGCCACAACAAGCGGATCCGACCATCGAGGTGTTTCAGACAGAAGCGGGATTCATCGGAGAAGACAATGTCGGGCCATTCCGTAGTCCAGGTACGGCGTTCAACGGCACACTGCCGCCTCACTCGCCGATGGTGTAACTTCAATAGTAATCGGAGCAATGGGGGATGTGCAACCAGTCCCCGCTCCTGCAGACGACGTCGAACGATACGTGCTGACACAGATTGTTGCGCAACACACCCTAATTCCTGCGCTAACATTCGTGATGTGGCGGTGCGAGCCGTCAATGCCCGCCGCGCAACATGCCGGTCCTCTCGTTCGGTGTTGTGCCGCGGATGCAGAAATCGCTAACCTTAGGCCCGTCCATCCCTTGTGCACCCACCAAATCCATACTTGCCTCACTGTGGCTGGATGTCGTCCCACACGGGCGCCGATGTCTCGGAACGATAAACCGCTGTCGCGATAAGCCACTATTCGTCCTTTGTCGAACTCCGAAACGTGCTGGAATTACTGCCGTATTCTGCGACGAGGCGTCAGGAAGCTTCCCACGCACAGGTCCGGCAGCAGAACATACTTCCACTACTTATACCCCGCCTTCTGTGCACCCTTATTATAGTGCTTCTCGGTGGCGTGCCGGGCTCACATGATCTGCATATGCCCTGCAATGCTAATCGTTTGCATGCCCTCTCGCTGGCGATGCAAGCTGCGAATTTCAGACCAATCGGATGCTTCCTTCTTGGTGTTGCATTTTGGGTGACCAGCAGTGTATAATTAGATGCTTGCTTGGTGCAATAGTTTTTTCTGTTGTGTTTTATTGAAACTTTAAAAGCAGAGCTTAAATTTCTGTTGTTTTATTAGAAAATGGCGACAGATTTCATGGTGAATAAAAAAACATCCCTTGAGGTTTAGATTTGAATAGGTTGAAGACAGAGAAATTTTTTGAATGTTTTCTTCAAATGTTATTAGTTTTGCGTTGATATAAATGTTTTCTTATTGCTATAACTACCCAATCTCTATAAAGGTGTTGTAGAACCTTTAGAGATATGTAAATGAAGAAATGAAAAAACAACATTTCTTTAATATTCTGCTTGAAGTCATCTATCACGGATATCTTTTTGACTGATTGTTTCCTTATTTGCATTCCTCCTGTATACTGTAACCTTGGAAGAACTTTCTCAAAAAACGATTCTCAATATTAGTCTTGCATTTCTATTTTAATGAGCTTTACAATTAAACTGTAGTACTATTTTAAAACACCTTTTTTTCTTTTAGCTCAAGATCCACACTTTCCCTTAGGTAAAACTGCACGAAAATACAAGCATATGATTTTAATCAGCACGAAAATACAAGCATACGATTTTAATCAGCACGAAAATACAAGCATAAGATTTTAAGTTGCTATCACTAAGATCAGAGTGTACTACTACTACAATCCTGGGCGAATAGCACTCAACAGTTGGCTTCCCACTAACTATGTAAATCATATGATAATAATATGTCATTTATCATACCTAAAGTCATGAATCAGAACCCTTCAAAGGAGAGGTCACATTTCGTTGGTTATGATTTTCACGAGGAGCTTTAAATCTCTCTCGATCGATCAGACATTCTGGCAAAATCTGCAAACGCGGTGAATCGATGTTTATAGCTTCCAGACAACAAAACGAAATATTGTTTTCTACCAGTAATTCATTCACCGCAAACCCTCACTGTTAACAAAACAGCTCCAGGTAAAACAAAGGCTACCAAAACTCACGCGAAACCGTAAATTCATGCCCTGAGTGTGAAAGGACGTGAAAAAAGCAAAAACAAAAATATCAAAATGAAGCGCTACCTTTGAGCATGAAAGAATAGATTTGAAAAACAGACTTCGTATTACAAATCCTCAACATTCCTGTGGGTAAAGATAGATTTCCGAGCGATGGAGACATAACATATGTCTCATACGAGTCCAAAATATTATTTAATTGCGTAACAAAAATGCAATATTTGCCAAGCTTTCGCACCCCGCTGGGAGGCTTCGTTTGCGCTCAAATCTCAGGTTTTAAAACGGGCACAATTCCAACGTTTTTTTAATTGCTTCAGCGTAATCTGTCACTGCTCTAAGGTTCTGAGAAGTAAGCCTAGACGAAACTCTCCAGCGGAGTGTGAAAGCTCGGCAAATATTGAGTGTTCGTATTTACGACATTAAAAGGAATTTCAGACTCATATGAGTCATCATCATCATCATAATCAACCATTATCAATCCACTGCTGGACGAAGGTCTCCCCAAGTTTCCTCCACAACGGTCTGTCTTGTGCCAGTCTCGTCTTGTGCCAGTAACATATGAGTCATATGTTATAGTATATAGATGGCGTAGTGCGTCCGGAAATGGTGAGATGTTACCGGCCACAGACTGCCGGAAGAAGTATAATAAGCAACAAATAACTACAAAAAGTATTGTAGAATAGAAATACCAACGTTTCTCACAATGAAATGTTTATTTTATATCGACTATAGTTTCGCAGAGGGTCTGGCTCGGCTTCGTCAGGACGACTAGAGCGTAAACATTTAAATAATTGTGACATCATCAGAGTTCTGACCGTCACGGATTTTGGTGAGTTGTTTCCACGCGCTTGAAAGAAATGGAGTCGACGTCATGTCGTTGACAAGGCGTGAAAAATTCCGGTATATGTGGAAAGCTTCTAAGATACTAAGCTTGATAGTCGAATCAGGTTTATCAATAAGCGTGGCGTTTCCAAACAAAAATGTATGGTTATTTTCATGACGATGTTGAGGTATAGACGACTTCTTCAGTTCATATTTCCGTACGTAGTTCTTGTGTTCCTTCACACGAAAATTTCAAGCCCTGCGCGTCTGTCCTATATATGAAAGTCCACATTCACAAGGTATCAAGTTTTATTTGTTGTCGTGATCTAATTCACAATTGTTAAAAGTGGAGATAAAGCTTTGGATGCTTAAGATTGTTTCCAGAAGAGAGGGTAATTATAATGGAAGGTGAATTAAACCGCGTAATTTTGTGATTTTGAATCGAAGCCAATTAGTGTTCTGGCTAAGTGTCCGTGAGTTGGATGACGTGCCGTAACAACCAATAAAACTAGAGGAAAACGTAATTACTTGTGATTCATTTCTGATCCTTGGATGTATTCTGAAGTGTCTTCTCTGTTTTATTAAGTTCTGTTCAGCTGCAACGAAAAGTCAAATAACTAGGTTCATCGAAATGCAAATTTTATGAGATTTAAGTTTAAAAGTTCAACTCTAAGCATTAAGTGAAACTACTCTTTAGTTATGTCACAGTAAAGCTAATGTAAAGCTTTAGTGTGTTGCAGTGAAGGTAACGTAAAGCAAAAGCAACAAATGTATTCAACTTAAGTTAAAACATTAAAATTGCAAACCATAATGGGAAATTTTCAATAAAAAGCAAAGAAATGGGATTATAGTATGGCATACACTAAATTGACAAAAGTCACCGGACACTTAGAAGAGAAACACAGCATAGAATTTATTGACATATATCAGTGCGGTGTCGGTCCACTTTTGCCCTTAATGCATGCACTGACCCTTCGAGATATGCTTTCGACAAGGTTTTGGAACACAGCGATAAGTATATGCGCTTCCATTCAGTACATAATTCTGCCACTAACTGTTGCTTAGGTGTAAGCCTTGGTTCCAAACTTTTTCTGCGGCATTCTAATTCATCCCATAGGTGCTCTATGGGATTAAGATCAGGGCTCTGTGCTGGCCAGTCTACACACACAATACCGAATTATCGACAAACCACGCCGTAGTCCTTGCTTTATGGTTCGGTGCATTTTCCTGCTGGTACCAATTAGGCTCGGTTCCATTGTATTGCCACAGAATTGGTAGGGCATAATTGTCCAGAATATCGTGGTAGACATGCTGGTTAACAAGTTTGTCCACGATAACCAATAGTCCGGGACCATACCACGAAAAACACACCCACACGAGTACACTGCCAGCTCCAAACTTGACCGTAAGAACAGTAGACTATGGTAAATAGCGTTCCCCCGCTGCCGCCATACCCACACACGGCCATCAGACTGATGGATCGTGTATCTGGATTCATCAGTCCATAGAATCCGTTTCCATTGATCTACGGTCCACGATAAATGTTCTTTGCACCATGCTAAACGACGAGTAGCATTCCTAGTGGAGATTAAAAGCTTATGAGCAGCCGCACGACCACGGTAACCCATGGAATGAAGTTCTCTGCGAATGGTACGTGTACATACCAAAGTTCCAGCATTTTTACGCACCTGTACAGCACTAAGGTCTTGTGCAGTACTTCGTCGATTAGTTGTAAGGACTCTCCTGAGGATTAGACGTCCTCTATCACTGATTTTCTTTAGTCTGCTGGTACGTTTTGCAACTTCATGTGTCTTCCACTTTTTCAGTACATCCAAAACAGTTGACTTGGGTATGTTAAACGCCTCCTGGTTTCTTTTATGGACAACTCACTAAAATAACACCCAACAATCTTTCTTTTCTCAAAGTCAGTTCTCTCTCCCCGCGACATTTTCACTCAACCTCGCAGTGCAATATGATCGCGGTCAGCTGCAGGCTTATTTTTATACCGTTTGCAGCTGTACCGCGCATCTTAACAACGCAGCGGATCCGTTCATTTACTTTTGAGGGGTGTCCGGTGACTTTTGTCAATATAGTGTATGCTCAGAATTAACTTTCATTTTTACTTTCTTTCTCTATGAAAATTTGAGTTCATTCTCCTTTAGCGTTTTCAACCTTAACGTTATATCTTCTCGCTTACGGAATGATGTTGGCAACTATTTTGAGGTCATACAGCGTAACGTATGCATGTTGACAGATAAAAACAAGAGACATATAATGTTGAAGCAAGCAGCCAAAGAAGTGCGGTGCCAGTCGCATTAGGCTGAAACTGTATACGTCTGCGTGTTCGAGTTGTGTAGTTATATACGTATTTAGTATTGGAGTTAATAAAGTTGTCTGCTTACTAACTTACATTAATTCGACTAAGTGCTTATTATGCTTTTGGAGCTATGCTTGAGTGAAGTGCAGCTGAAATAAAAGCGAACCGTAAGTAAACCATTCTTGAATTTTATTTGAGTGACTTTTTTCACTCCCAGGGATCAAATAAGAAGAGCAAAATTTTATGTAGTGTTTTCAAAGCTACCTATATACGTTTTAAATAGTGAAGACCGCTACAGTAGAAGGAATTTGAGAGAAAAAAACTTTGTTAATCACCATCATAAAAAAAGAATCCGGCGGCCGTGTGACCAGAGGCGCGGGTTTCCGTCTAATAATCCGAGATGGAACCGGTTCCCTTTCTGGATGAAGTGTGGGCGGTGAGTCTTTCCTACGCAGCCGGCGCTTTCCCATAGAGCCAGCGGCCGTAAATTCAGGAGGGACGACTACTTAAAGACTTAAGGCCGCCACAGACACACACGTTTGAATTTTGAATGGCACGTTTGAGTGTCATGCCCGCAACCGATGGAGTTTTGTGCCTGAGGTGGCATGTAGCTTTGAGTGAAGCTCTTCAACTCCTGCCTGAAATCTTCTCCACTCCACACTACATGCCGCCTGTGAGACAAAACACCCCCATTTCCTAGCGTGACACTCGAACGTGTCATTCAAACGCGTGTGTCCGTGGCCGCCTTTAGATACCCGATGTGGTTGTCGTTAACCGACAAACAAACAAAAACCGACGAGGGGAAGGAAGAAAAAGCTTACAGGACAATAAAATAAGACTGAAAGGTTAATGAAATGACGCTGGAAATTATAGATGGCCGGATTCAAGTTAAAGTTTTTTATGTCATCGACTATACCTTTTTACAGCAAAATTCATATATCAGTCTAAAATCACACCAGCCAAATAACAAAACTTGGACTGAGTAGATTTGAAAAATAAGAGGCGCTATATTCTACAGTGAACTACTATTTTGCTAATAGACATCGTTACCTAGTAGATCTCACTTTGGCACCAGAAGCTTGAAACCTTAAAAAAAATGGTATAGAGGGACCAGAGACAACTCAAGGGACCAAGGGAAAATGTAAGTGTGATTGCTGTGATTAGATCGAACAAAAAATAAATAAATAAATAAATAAAAGGAAAAGAAAAAGGCGAATCAAGGGTTACGGACATTATACATACAAGAATACAAAGCTGATAATACGCAGTACTCGTTGTTAGCGAAGTCATCAGCATTGGAAAACATACACTGCTGGCCACCCAAAATGCAACTCCAAGAAGGACACGAGATGGCAGAGCCAGATTTACTGGACACATAACAACAGATATAAAGATGAAACGATTGAGCTTGAAGGCCCGTGCGACTTGCTGAATACGCAGACATCAATAGTTCGTGTGGCCCCAATGGCTGGCAATAACGGCCGCTACACACCGCGGCGTCGAACGAAAGAAGCTTTGGATGTGGGCTTGGGGTATGTCGGTCCAGGCTGCTTCCACACGTTGCCACAGTTCATCAGGCGTAGCCGCGGATGGTGCTTGCTGGGCCACTCGGATGCCGATCAGCGACCAGACGTGTTCGATGGATGACATATCGGGAGAACAGGCGGGCCACGGCAGCAGTGACACCTGGTGGGCCGTGAAGAATTGTTGCACGATGCGTGCCACGTGCGGGCGCGCATTGTCCTGTTGAAACGTGGCCGTTGACAGGTCCTGCAGATAAGGGAGGACTACAGGCTCCAAAACGTCGGAGATGTAGCGGTGGCTGTTGAATGTACCAGCGATGCGTACCAGAGGGGTGCGGGTGTCATATCCAATCACGCTCCAAACCCAAAATGCAATACCAAGAAGGAAGCATCCGATTTACATGAAATTCGCAGCATCCGTCTCCCGCAAGAGGACATGCAAACGATTAGCATTGCAGGGCATATGCAAATCATGTACGCCCGGCACGCCACCGAGAAGCACTATAAGAAGGGTGCACAGAAGGCGGGGTGTAAGTAGTGGAAGTGTGTTGTGCTGCCGGACCTGTGCGTGGGAAGCTTCTTGATGCCTCGTCGCAGAATACGGCAGTCATTCCAGCACGTTTCGGAGTTCGACGGAGGACGAATAGTGGCTTATCGCGACAACGGTTTATCGTACCGAGACATCGGCGCCCGTGTGGGACAATATCCAGCCACAGTGAGGCGAGAATGCATTCGGTGGATGCAGAAGGGTTGGACGGACCGACGTGAGCGATTGCTGCAGCCGCGGCACACCATCGAACGAGAGGACTGGCATGTTGTGCGGCGGGCATTGACGGCTCGCACCGCCACATCACGAACGTTAGCGCAGGAATTAGGGTGTGTTGCGCAACAACCTGTGTCAGCACTTACCGTTCGACGTTGTCTGCAGGAGCGGGGACTTGTCGCACGGCTCCCATTGCTCCGATTACCATTGACGTTACACCACCGGCGAGTGCGGCGGCAGTGGGCCGTTGAACGCTGCACCTGGACTACGGATTGGCATGACATTTTTTCCCGACGAATCCCGCTTCAGCCTGCAACACCACGATGGTCGGATCCGCGTGTGGCGGCACCGCGGCGAGAGACTGTATGACGCCTGCATTATGCATCGCCATACCGGTCCGTCGCCTTTCGTTATGGTTTGGGGCGCAATTGGATATGACACCCGCACCCCTCTGGTACGCATCGCCGGTACACTCAACATCCATCGCTATATCTCCGACGTTTTGGAGCCTGTAGTCCTTCCTTACCTGCAGGACTTGCCAGCGGCCATGTTTCAACAGGACAATGCGCGCCCGCACGTGGTACGCATCGTGCAACAATTTTTCACGGCCCACCAGGTGTCACTGCTGCCGTGGCCCACCTCTTCTCCCGATATGTCGCCCATGGAACATGTCTGGTCGCTGATCGGCAACCGAGTGGCCCGGTATGCACCACCCGCGGCTACGCCTGATGAATTGTGGTAACGTGTGGAAGCAGCCTGGACCGACATACCCCAAGCCCACATCCAAAGCTTCTTTCGTTCGATGCCGCGGCGTGCAGTAGGCCGTTATTGCCAGCCATGGGGGCCACACGAACTATTGATGTCTGCGTGTTCCGCAAGTCGCACGGGCCTGTAAGATCAATCGTTTCATCTTTGTATCTGTTGTTATGTGTCCAGTAAATCTGGCTCTGCTATCTCGTGTCTTTATTGGTATTGCATTTTGGGTGGCCAGCAGTGTAGTTGCATCGTCCTGTTTCCATTTCTGCACGACGCTACGTCGCTTGCAATCGAATTTGATTTGTTTAGCTGCAATGTTCCGTATATGAACGTTTCTCAGTGTGTGACTTGGTTGAGCAATACTGCACTGTCAAGCAGAACTGACGATATCAACCGCGAGACGGGGTTTCATCCCGATCTCGCGATTTTTCTTTTAAGAAACGGGACTCCTTATGTTCCCCAGAAATAAGAGCAGTGACGGGACTTAGTGAAAACGCCCTTGTGAGGACGAAGTTCCGTTCAGCCCGCATAGTGACTCTGGTATCAGTTTCGGTTACGTCGTCGCCGTTCTGGTCCCGCGGACGAAGGGGCCCTTTGATCCCTTGTCCGCCCAAAGCCCGAGCGCCCGGCTTCTAAGGTTTGACTAGAGTGGGAGAACCTCTGGGTGCCCACTCAGTACTTAGAAGAAAATTTTGTGTTTTTCATCTCTCCCACAGAGATGTCAACTACCCAGAAGTGTAGAGTGAAACCTAAGGGGTCAGTCCCCAAATCGTTCGGGTCAACCCGGACGCAGAAGGTAGCGGCAGAAGCACTACCAAGCCGTGTCGGCAGTGCTAAAGGGGTTAGCCCTTCTTCCGAGAACAGCCGGAAGGTAGAGCCCAATGCCAGGGCTCTAAAGCCGCTACACCCACGAAGGGAGCCTCGACTGAGCAGCCTCAGTCAGCTAGCGGTGTAAGCACCCCTTTGCCACTTCCGCCCATGGCAAGGAAGGTAAAACACCACCCCAGCCTGAATCCTCTCGGGCTCCTGAGGGGTCGTCTGCGGGTTGCCCAGAGGTATCTTTGGTGGGAAGTACGCATCCCAGGACACCCCCGGTGCTTACACCTGAGGCGTTTGTGAGCCACATTTTCAACCTCACTTGGGAAGTTGAGTCCGTTCTCTTGGACTCGCGGGTCACTTCCTCAGGGAGAGAAAAGGTGAAAGCTGCCCTGAGCATTATTAACAAGGCTTGTTACGAGCAAGCAGCACGCGTAGCCTATGTCGAAGGCAGGCTGTCCGTTCGCGAATAGTCGGGCTGCGAAGCCGACGTGAAAGTGGTTTCCTACGCCGAAGTGGCTAGGAAAGGGGCTAGCAAGGCGAAAGGGCCTTCGCCCGCCCCGATTGAGAATAAAAATAAGAAGGTAAAGTCGGGAGACAGGAGACACGTGCTTTTAGTCTACCCGACAGTTGAGAGTGCGTCCTCAGAGGACACGAAGAAGACCCTGAAAACAACAGTCAACCCTACTAAGCTGCAGATAAGGGTCAAGAGCTTTCGGAGCATAAGGAAAGGAGGGGTCGCGGTGGAGTGTTCCCATCCCGGGGAGCTCGACCGCCTTGCCCAGGAGTTGAGAAGCAATCCGCTGACCAAGGATTGCACACTCCCCACAGCCCCACGAAAGAGAAACCCCCGGTTGATAGTTTATGGGGTCGACGGGGATCTCTCAGAGAAAGAGTACGAGCAGGCGGTTTGCGGGCAGAACCCAGAGCTCGAGAACGGGTTCAAAGCCTGTTTCCCCATCAAGGGCAAGGGAGGTAGGGTCCACTGGGTAGCAGACGGGGAGCCCAAGGCCTTCAAGCACTTGGTGAGGCGGAAGACACTAAACTTGGGTTGGTCAGTGCTCCGTCTAAAGGAATTTTTGAGGGAGGTCAGGTGCTTTCGGTGTAATGGCTTCGGTCATTTCCGAGGCAGCTGCCCCGAGTCAGAAGCAAGGTGCGGCAATTGCGGTGAAGTTGGGCACCAGCACCACCAGTGTGCAGCCGCACCAAAGTGCAGCAACTGCACAGCTGCGAATACCAAGTTCCGCCTGAAGTTGGACGTCTCACACTCCAGCTTCAGTAAGACATGCCCTAGTCTTATTAGGGAACTTGAGCAAAGGAAGAGTCGAGTCACCTATTGTTGACGGATGGTAGTACCCTCGGAGGTACGGTGCTCTCGACATTGAGCTTTTGGGTCTATTGACCAAGGTATTGTTGATGACCCTGGCCCGGGGTCATCACCACAGCTCTGGCTCTAGCGCTGTGGACGATGTTGTGATTCGTTTTTAATATTTTTTCAGTGTTTGAATATTGTGAGAGGGGTGCATGAGACCCTCATAGTGAAATGTGCATGTGTTTGTAATCTACTCAGATACCTAATAAAGGACATTTGTCCCAAAAAAAAACTCGCGTTGGCGGGCGATCTCCCGGCCACGAGATGGGATTTTCTTGAAAAAGTTGCTTGCCCCAACTGCCCATAGCACGTCGCACACACGGGTTGTGACAGAAGGGTGTAAGGTACCGGTCCCGTGGGGGAGGAAGATCCCCACAGGTTTCTAGACCGAATCTGTCCGAGTAGAAGACTGCGGTTTCCGGTGACTGACGGGCTAGCTATTGCAGCGCCGTCAGGGATCCTATGAATCCCAAAACTTTCGAGAGAGTTCCACGTTTCCCTGTGAAGTCAACACTTTGACGGTGCAGGTAATGTCATCAGCTAGTATTACTCAAATGACATCTTATAACCAGACCACACTGGAACTCGGAAAGTTCACGTCCAAACGGCCTTTCCGCTTCAAAAGTACTGATAACACGCCAGAACATCTTACCTCTGGGGGTCTTATGGTGTTGATATTCCCTTGGATACATTAATTTTTCTTACACACATAGATCTGGTCTACCAATGACAAAGAACCAATAACGATGAAATGGCTCATCACATCTTTGAGTTGTCATCTTTTTCCAATCCAGTCCAGTTCTGTAGTGCACACATTATCCTTTACGATATTTAATCATCATTCACTTATTACTTCTGCGATTTTCAGGGTTATATTCATTGATATGTGATTTCGGTTTCATTTGAAATCACTTAAAATCTTATTCCTCATTTCAATAAACTATGACTTCTACCGATCTGTCCGTTCGACAAAGGGTTTTCTGTTCAATCTGTTTACATTTCAATTAGTAGTTGAAGGTTGTAAAAACTATCAAAATTTCTGTCCGCTACCTGGAGGATTTCGATAAAGAATTCTCAGCTTAAGTCCCTCTGGTGATATCGCACATCGTATTTGCCTGACCGATTTCAGTGCAACTTTGCATCATCTTCTGTACTCAAAACAGTGTGACATATACTGTCTTTATAACTTTTCATTTTTGTTGGGATTCTACTTATTTGAATTTTTTTTTTTTGCTTTTCATTACGCTTTCCATTTTGATCGTTACGTATGAACTCCAATGAGTTTTTCGGTATCGCGTCAGTTCGTCCCCTAAGACAAATCGTCGCGCACAAATTCTTCAACCACGTCAATTCGTAGAGTTCCCGAGTTTTAATTTTGCGTTGTATTTCCTTCCCTCTCTCTCTCTCTCTCCCTGCAGGAGCAGTTGTTAAGCTTCGAAATATTGATCTGCTAATTTTTTGTTTCTCATGGACGAAAAGAACTCTGTAATATTTCAAATTCATTTCTTCCGTCATAGTTAAATTTCTGCGTTCAACGGTCAATGCAGGAATTCATTCTGTGACTGATAGATACAGTCATGCGCACAAATCTACTCATGTCTATCCTTACTTGGAACCGTCCCATATCTCCCCTTCTTATGATCAGATTGAGGAAATTCCTTTTGTGATAGATTGATAAGAGATACGCAAGGTTATCGATGTCTGTTCTTCCGCTCATCCGTATGTATGCCCGCCTACATTAACGATATTTCCTCTTTGAAATGTTGATTGTAAAAATTCCTTCTCTACCCTAAGAAAAAAAATTCCTTCAGTAAAAATTCCTTCACTACCCTAAAGATTCCAGAAATCTTTCCTTCCATCCATCCTAAGTTTGTCTGTCTGTTCGCATGAACAAACTGTGCTTCCCCTTAAAAAATGTAGGATTGATAAAATCCTTTCTCTGCGTGATAGCGGAAAACGTGAGTGTAAGATTTCAGCAATCTCTCCGTACGTTCATTATTCGCTTTTTCTGACCTGTCCGACGGTCTGTCAATCCGCAGAAATTCGAAATCTGTTTCCGGCCACGAGATCGAAGAAATTTGTTTTGTGATTTATATAGACAGCCATGACCACCGTGTTGTCAATGTCTGTTCCACCTTTTTTCGGCCTTTCTGTCCATCAGTAGAAACATTATCTTGTAGAAAGAATTTCGTCAATCTGACCATTAGAAAATGGTCAGATTGACGAAATTCTTTCTACAGAGGATGAGTAGAAAGTTTCGCAGTATTTGCATAAACGCATGTGCTGCGACGGGTATGTCACGTGTTTAAACTAGTTCAAGTCGCGCACTGCAGTCAGTCGAAAGGAATATAAAGTGGCAGTCATTGCTATGAACAGCATTGCATGTCGTTTCTGCCTGTGGTTGGGACGCCTAAAAGATGAACAGCCACAACCGGCTAATTAGGGAACTTTTACTTAACGAGTTTGAACTCGGCCATAACGCTGCTCAAGCAACACGAAGCATTTGTCATGCGAAAGGGAAAGGTACTGTGGACCACAGCACCGCAACCACATGGTTCAAGAAATTTCGCTCTGGTGACAGAAACCGCGACGATCAGCCAAGGTCAGGTAAGCCGCTAACCGTGGATTCAGAGGCCGTGCTCCAGACCGTAGAGGCAAATCCGACAACCAGCACATCAGGCAAGCTGGGAATATCACTGACCACCGTGGTTCGTGACTTTTAGGACATCGGCAAGGTCTACAGGAGCTGCGGCATTGTCCCTGAAGAACTGACGCTAGCTAAAGCAAACCGCCGAGTGGAAGTGTGCATGAGACTCCTAGAAAACCTGTGCGATGTACATTTCATCAAAAGAATTGCTACTTGCGATGAAAAATGGGTCTATTTCCGTAATCTTAACACACAACGGCAGTGGCTGGGCGTGGACCAGCTTCGTGAACCTATCGCCAAACGTGGGCGCTTCGAGCACAAGGTGATGCGCTGCGTCTGGTGGAATATAGAGGGGACAATCCATTACGAATTTGTTCCAGTCGGTTGGACCATTAACGCCAACCTCTACTCTGAACAGCTGGAGCGGATGTATGCCGATTGGGAGAAGTAACAGGTACTAGTGAACAGAAGGACAACGCTCGGCCTCATACCGCGCAAACGACTCGCGCAAAACTCCAGGAACTCGAGAGCATCGAATTGATACCAGACCCTGCATATATTCCGGACCTTGCCCCGTCGGATTATTACTTGTTCCGGTCCACAGACCACTGCATTCGCGGGTGGCACTTTAACAACACGGAGGAGGTGACAGCTGGGGTGAAGGAGTTCTTCGTATCGAAGGACAAGAACTAGTGCCTCGCTGAATCGAAGAACTGGCAGACAGATGGCTAAAGACGGCGCAACACAATGGCCTATACTTTGAATGCTAGTCAGCTTTCGTTGTAAAGGTACGTCTGAAGATATAAAGTGATCCAAATATTGCAAAATTTTCGACTTAACCTCTGTATACCCTAAATGAAAAATCATGAGCATACCAAGGGGCAGACATGTTAGAAACTGTGGCACTTTTTTTTCTCCTATACACAACATTCTGTTAGAGTTTATTACCGGAGATGCAGTTTACTCTGAAATTCGAATGTCGTAAAAGACAGATATGACGGAAATAAACCTTGAGTACATGTGGCTTCCATAAAACAGGGAAATAACTTCTTTAATCCGATGATTATAAGGGGATATATCTTTTGTACTGACGGACGACAGATCGAACAAACGAGGGATAGACATTGTTTATACTGGCCTCATACAGTCCCAATATGCCACAAAATAAATTTCTTCGATCTGGCAGTCAGAAGCTGAGATATAATTTCTTCTGACGAGCGGAAAGACAAAGTGACGAATGTGCGGATGGAGAGATTACTGAATCTTCTGCTCACTTTTTTCCCTATCACGCAGAGAAAAGATATTATCAGTCCTACATTTTTGAAGTGGAGATAGTTTCTTTTGACGGATAGACAAATAAACCGAGGAATGGATGGACAGAAGGAGGGACTTCTGAAATCTTACCATATTTATCCTAGGGAAGAGAACGAATTTTTCTAATCAATATTTCGAAGCTTAAGTACCGTTTCTGAAAGAGGCATACAAGCGGATGAGCGGAAGAACAGACATCGATAACCTTGTTTGTCTCCATCAATCAATCACAAAAAAATTCGTCAATCGATCCTAGGAAGGGGAGATGTAGTTGCCACGGACGGCCGGACAAACGGATGCAAGTAAGGATAAACATCAATACTCTTAAACGCATGTCTGTGTCTGTCAGTTACAGAACGAATTTCTTCACTGGCTGTTAGAAGCAGGCATATAATTAAAGTCTCCGGTCGGACTGACAGAGAAACTGATAACGAAAAGGACGGAAGAAGTGTCTGAAACGTTACGGAGTTCTTCCCGTCCGTGAGAAAGTAAAATATTTCAATATTTGGAAGCTTAGGTACCTTTCCTGCAGGAGAGAGGGACGGAAGGAAAGGCAATCCAAATTGTACGCTCTTCTGCATGCGATTCGTATGTAACTAAAATTTGGGAACGCGAAGAATTGAAGCATAACTGAGTTTTCTCTTTTTAGGCTATAAATGGCAGTCAGTGAAGTCATGCTGACTGTCAAATAGAAATCATCGCTCTTTCCACGTTTATAAGTGAGTCACGGAAAAAATTCTCATCGGCAGCCACCGGCGAGAATCGAAACCAGGGTCTTCCAGTTACGCGCCGGATATGCTTCCACTGAACCACAGCGGCCTCAAAATTCTCCAGACTCACAAACGACAAACTGCCAGACCACATGGCAGCGTTGCTTCTTTGGAGCCGCGCACAAAGCTGGGGATTCACCACAGATGAACAGCAGCAACATTTTTTTTTTAGATAATTTTTCCGTGACTCACTTATAAACGTGAAAAGAGCGATAACTTCTAATTGATGTTCCTGGTCCACGTCAACTGAGTATTTATCAATCATTCGCCTTGTACTTTTTTGTTCAGTTGCTGCTGTTCATCTGTGGTGAATCCCCAGCATTGTGCGGGGCTCCAAAGAAGCAACCCTGCCATGTAGTTTGGCAGTTTGTCGTTTAGGAGTCTGCGGAATTTCTAGGCCGCTGTGGTGAGGTGGAAGCATATCCGGCGCGTAACTGGAAGACCCAATGGGTTCGATTCCCGGTGTCGGCCAATGATAATTTTTCCGTGACTCGCTTACAAACGTGGAAAGAGCGATGACTTCTTTTTGATGTTCCTGGTCCACGTCAACTGAGTATTTGTCATGCTAATTGATTTAAATAGAGGGACGATGTAACTTAAAGTCTGGCTTGATTAGGCTGTCTCCTTTCTTCAATGTTACCTACGTGTATGAATGTGTTAGATACTGTGCTGTGAAATCTTTGCTAGTTGTCTTTATTTGTTATATACCAATAACTCTAAGATTATTGCACTACTTATAGCGTTGTTAAATCCTATGCTTAGCTATGGAATAGATCCGTTACTCGGAGGACTTAATTTTTCGTGAAATCATTTTGTGCTATTTCAGCATGCTACTGTGAAACCATAACAAATTTGCTTAGTTTCTATTATTAAACCTCTCACTACAAGTCGAGAATGAGATGTTTGGAGCTTTCAATGAAGATTTTGTGAGACAGGATTTTCAGAGACATCCTCTCATTTTAAGTTTACAACAATCGATCGTAATTAAATTCGTATCGGATTTGAACACGTTTACTCTACACAGAAACCATTAGCCTGACGAGTGTTGGAATGAACGGCGTTGCGAATCCCGATTTAATAAACGGGGACTAGGACATTAAAACGTTCTTCTTTATCTCTAAAATAGTACGCATAGATACATAGCGTTAAGATGTTCTCTGAGATTTAGAGGTTAGCTCCTCAAAGTAAGCTCATCTGTCAGGTTGAAGTTTAAAATTGATGGTGCTAGATTCTACTCACTGCTGTTATATCGAATGGCTGCTGCCGCCCCTAGTGGCATAGTGGTGTAACCGCTGGCTTATGACCATTCGTCCATGATGGATCCAAATTCGAATCCTGATGAGGCATGGATTTTATCTTTGTCTTACGGTACCTCTCTCTCCCTTCTCTGGAACCAGTGGCCCCTAAATTAGGGACGGGCGACTGCTTATAGCCCACTGAGTTACTCAGGAGGTCGTTAAACCTCTAAAAGAAGGTCTCCATTTAAAGAGAGATATCCTGGCACGCAACTCGAGCTTTATTTACATCCATCACACGTTTTAGATAACACTCTTTTGTACTTTGTACTCATCATATTTTTGTCATACAGAGATTCCTGATCCTCCCATAATTTTCTTGGCCTTCCTCTACCTTTCATTCCTGCTACCTGAGTGGGATAAATTCTCTTAGTAAGCATATTGTCACTCATTCTTTGAACATGGCTTTATCGTGGAATATTTTTTCCACCTTATTAACACCATTGTGCTTCACATTACACATTTGCAATCTTCATCCTTCACGTGAACAGAACACGACCTGTCACAACTCTCCCCCGTAACCCACACAGCACAGAACGTTTCAGATATGTGTCAATAATGTTACAATCTCTCATTTTCGTTACACTTTCAGAGATATCTTACGATTACGTTTCAGCAACGTCTATTTTGGAACATAACTCTTTGTACATTACGGTTACATTAAAAATAGCATTCACCGATACTACTGTTTTATAGTTTCCATTGTACGTAATTGCTACCTTGATGTTACATTCCGGCGGTATTTAAGATTCTTGTTTTGGCAACGGCATGGATGCGCGTGCGCATTTATGCCATTTCACCGAAGCACTCTCGTATTCGTATTTCCACGTGCTACTGGGATATTCTTTGGTGATACTGTCGTACTCAAGTTAACTAGTTGATTTAATATTCATCCTTTTCTTTTATGATTCAAGATCCCCTGAAGGAAAATAATTGTTTTGATTATTATAATTTTTTTAATTCTAAAAAGCATTATAGAAAATCTAAGAAGATGACTGTGTTGTTGTATTAGTATACTATACATGCAAGTTTTTTTTTACTTGAAGCTAAGAAATTTCATATTGGTAGTTATTTAGAAAAATGACGAATTTGATTTTCTTTCTTTTTTTCGCTGAAATATAGTCTGTTCCACATGATAATAGAAATTCGACACCTTCATTTGGGACCGATTTTTATTAGCACGTCTTCTGTAAAAAAAGATCGTGCTTATGTTATCGGTTCGTCCGTTCGTCTGTAGCACGATATCTATGCAACTATTAGTCCGATTTGAAAAATTCTTTTTGCATTGAGAAGCTTGAAATATGCTAATGATGATCCTTCATTTCGTTTTTTTACGATGTACAATTTCGCCGCTAGAGAGCGTAAATACAGATGATGCCGAATTCAAAAATACGTTTTTCCCACATATTTGCTTCTAAACATCCGATTTGAAAAAATGCTTTTACCGTTCGATTCTATTTATGTCGAAGGGTATTTTAGATATAGTTACTTTTTCAAATTACGCATATATGTTCCGCTAGGGAGCGTAAAAGTAAATTACATTTCCCCCGATAACTCTTCTTCTAAAACTCCGATTTGAAAACTTTTTTCTTTAGCGGATACACCTTCTGATGGGAAATCTTATGCGTATAATTTCAAGTTTTTGGTAAAGAATACTTTGGCCACCAGGGGTACTAAGTCTTAATTTTGGCTTCTGATGTATTTGCCATAAAATCTGAGCTTCTAAAATATCGATTGAAAAACTTCTTTCGTGGACTGATGCCACTCTCACGTCGATAAACCTTTTAGGAATATTTTCGTCTAAAAATCTTCCACAGTTTCTCCGCCAGGGGGCGTAGATGTACATCTTATTTTTGTCAATATCTCGACTTCTAAGAGTCCGATTTGAAAAAAAATTCTTTCTTTGTTGAATAGTGTTTTCAGTGTGACATGTTTTTCATATAACTTCAAAATTTTCAAGTAATTCATAGACTTTCCGCTAGGGGCGTAGAGGTAAATTGCGTTTCCCCCTATATCTCTGCTTCTAAATCTCCGATTTGAAATAAAATTTCTGCACCAGATTATATATATATATGCAAACGATTTCCTGATGGGAAATCGTTTGCATATAATTTTTAATTTTTGAAAAAAATGGTTTGGCCACCAGGGGGCGTAAATCTTAATTTCCGCTTCTGATGTATTTGCAGCAAAATATGAGCTTCTAAATTCTCGATTGGAAAAAAAGTCGTTTGTGGACCGATACTACTCATGTCGACAAACCTTTGAGGAACATTTTCTTCTTAAAATAGTGCATGGTTTCTACGCCAGAGGGCGTAGATGTATATCTTATTTTTGTCAATATCTCCACTTACAAGAGTCCGATTTGAAAAATTTCTTCTTTGTTGGATAGTGTTTCCGATGCGAAATGTTTTTCGTATAAATTCAAAATTTTCAAGTAAATCATAGACTTTCCGCTAGGTTGCACAATGGTAAATTGCGTTTTCTGCGTTATTTCTGCTTCTAAAACCTCGATTTGAAAACTTCTTCCTGTATCGCATATAAGACCTGATGAAAAATATTTTTCAGATATTTTCTAATGTTTGGTAATGAATGGTTTGGCCACCAGGGGGTATAAGTGTTAATTTCAGCTTCTGATGTATTTGTAGCAAAATCTGGGCCCCTGAAAATTCGATTAAATTTTTTTTTCTTGGACTGATACCGTTGATATGGAATAACTTTTGAAAATACTTTCTTCCTAAAATAATGCATAGTTTTCCCACCAGGGGACGTAAAGTCACATCTTATTTTTGTCGATATCTCTGTTTCTAAGAGTCCGATTTGAAAAATTCTTTCTGTGTTGGGGTGCGTTTCGGTATGAAATGTTTGTCATATAAATTCATGTTTTTCCCAACGCACAAGTCTGTAACCAGAGGGCGTAAGCTCACGATTCCGTTTACAGCAGTATGTGAGGGATTAAAAACCCGATTGAAGAACTTCTTTCTTCCGTGAGACACTATTGTTTTCCATACCGGTTCCATTGACTTTGAATAGCTTTGATTAATTTAATTTGCGTCAGAAGGGATTTAAAAGACGTGCTCATTACACCCGAAAATTCGGTGTCATATTTCTTGTTTCTTTTGTTATCAATATGCAAACGCCGCCACTGTTTCCAATGCACAGCGGACTCCGTTGAACCTGTGAAAAAGTAAACACCTCGTGACACGACTGTTGTTGCTTTTGAAACAGCTGTCGAGTGTAATATCTTGTATTGTAATTTTACAAAGTTTATTAGAACTGTAATGCTCAACGTAGTAAATACGTAACAGTAATATGATGATGTTACAAATATCTTTCAAATACGTAATAGTAATGTGAGGAAGCTACAAATATCTTTCAAATACGTAACAGTAATGTAAGGAAGCTACAAATATCTTTCAAATACGTAACAGTAACATGAAGTTACAAAGACCTTTTACTGTAACGTATCGGTTATGTTTCAAAGTTATGTAACGCTTGAGGACATTTAGACGTAACCGTAAAATTTTTGAAACATTACTGTTACATTGCGCAACGTATCTGAAAAGTCTCAATGTTTCAGTGCTACGTACTTTTAAAATATACGAAATATTCTGTGCTGTGTGGGAAGTGACACATCTCTCCAGCATACAAACGGTTCGTATGTTTCTTCTTCAGCATCGGAAATTCACTGCCGTACATCAGAGTGGAAACAATTACACTTTCATATACAGCTGATCGAGACCTTTCCCAGCAACCCGCATTCCTGTGAAATTCTCCTAAGGCAGCTATAACTTTCAAAAATTATTTCGCTCGTCTACGTGTTCTAACTCCACAGTCCAATCTGTTTTCTCTGTCAAACTCATTTACCTGGTCTAGCTATTAATCATATTTGGCTGACTAGGAGAAACCCGTGGGAATCGACGGTTATTTTTTTAAGAATAATCTCTTATGAAACAACAAATGCAAACTTTATTTAATTGACAAATTCATTCGACCACTTCAGTGAAGCCAATAGTCCAGATTCGTGATTTTTTTTTTTTTTTTTTTTTGACTGAAGGTTTAACGACCACCGTGATCAACTCAATGGGCTATAAGCAGTCGCCCGTTCCTAATTTAAGGTCACTGGTTCCAAAAAAGGTAGAGATCCAGTGGTGAAAGACAAACTCGACATCCATGCCTCACCGGGATTCGAACTCGGACCCTTCACGAACGAATCATCATAATCCAGCGCTAAATCCACTACGTCACCGGGGCAGCCAGGTTCGTGATGAGAATCAGGACTGCACCCTTTTTCAGCTGTAAAATGTGAGGCGGAAGTCCACTCATCTCGATCGTCTGCAAAAATTCAACTGGATAGCGTACACTTTCACTCTCATCTTCAGTCAAAACTGTGTTTGTAAATTTTTGTTGGAATGAGATTCGTGTTGCGAATGCTCTTCACCCGTCAGAATCAACGGTTAGTTTTTTTTTTTTTGAAGGATAAAATCATATGAAGCAACAAATGTGAACTTTATTTTATTGACAAATTCATTCAACCACTTCCGTAAAGACAATAGTTTAGGCTCGTGATTTTTTTTTTTTTTTTTGACTGAAGGTTTAACGACCACCGTGAGCAACTCAATGGGCTATAAGCAGTCGCCCGTAATATTTTTACTAACAATGGTCAACGGAATGTTTATTTACATCTTACATCTTTACACAGTGGGGAACGTCTTACCTAAGTGATAAAACATCTTACCAACGGCATAACGCAATCAGGTCTTCGAGAGTGTTCGCTGTTCCGACGAGAAGAACTTTGGTACCAATCTAGCGTTGTTTTGCGTAACGGTTCGCTCAGAAAAGAGGACTTCGGACTTTAGACTATATGAGTCCCTCCATGCTTCCGCCTTAAACAGCGTGTGAGTCAAACGCAGGCGATCGAATGTCACTCGCACGCTTCTCCCATAGACTTTAACATGGGAAATTTGCCGCCCCACAACGCCGGAACCGTTGCCCCAATCTCATTTTTCTCTTCGATTGGCACATTTACATGGTAAGACCTATATTTTGATACCTCAACCATATCTTTACGTTCAACCGTTCTCTCAAAACAGGACTCACAGTAAAAAATCTTATTATTTATGGTTTTTGCTTATTTATACTCAGTTACAATTTCATACAAACTTCGTAAATTCCTGGCAACACACACTGTAACTCATTTTGATGTTATGAAAACCATGCTTATGGTATTCTTAACATCCTTCATAAAATCTTTTGGATGGATTTTGTTCTAAATATAACTTTGCTTATTTTAAAAACCAATGTGTTTAGTTATCAATTTAGTGCTTAGTTTTGTAGCCTTATAACAGCTAGTATATGTTTCTCTAAATTCAAGGAGTCACCACTAGCTCTGAACCTAAATGAATGCAAAGACTAGGAGAAATTTCGAATCACACATTTGGGATTGTGTGGTTCTGATATGTTAATTTTAAAACTACAATGAAGGTTAGTACTACATCCTTGGATGACGTTGAAAGTCTTATTATTTGCGACAATGCAAAGTCTCATGTACATACACATACTAGCCATAAAGTGCGAACCTTTCTTTAGTGTTGAGAAGAGCCAGCCACCTTTGTCGCGACGCGGCATGGATTGCATGAAGTGCTTGACTTCGTTTTACTCTAAAAGTAACCAGCCATTCTCGCAGCAATACCGTTGACGGTACAGGACGCTGATTACAATATATCCCCCACATTTTCAATAGGATTGAGATCAGGGAACTGTGGGGGCAAGGCGAGATGACGGAAGTTCTCCTCATTCTTATTAAACCATTCTTGCACGGCTCTGGCATGATGTGCTGTTGCGTTGTCATTCGTAAAAAAAATAATCACATACCAGAAAAAAGTGCAATATTATAAGGTTCACTTGCCCCGTTATGAAACTCAGGTAATTAATGAATGCCATCTTGCCTTCAACTGTAACTAGTGGACCCAGTCCGTACCAACAGAACAACTTCCACAACAGGGTTCAAGGTGCTTGGAATTGTTAATAATATATGTTGAGTCCATCATAAGGTTCTTCACATCCTCTCCACCAACCAACCCGATTCATCTGATACATTTTCCCAATACTGTCCAATCTTGCTGGTATTGGCACCACAGTAGGTGAATTTTTCTGTTTTTTGTTGAGATAAACAGCTTTCGAATGAGAAGATCACTTCTAAGACACCATGTATTTAACTACTTGAGAAAGGTTCATGTCGATGTGGGCTGCTTTTGGCTTTGGTTGAATTCAGTGGTCAGTAGCTGCAGACACGGAAAAACCGGTTCTTCAGCATAATCCTCTTCACGGGTCAGCCTCTTTAAATATTGTTTCCCGAGCATAATTTTGCATTTTAAACATGTAAGGCCTGATTGTCTTCCAATAGCTGAATATCTTTGAAATGGTTAATTTTCAGATACCAGCGACCTGTTTTATTAATCGTGTTTCCAGCTAAATGTGCGCCTACGCTTAAACTTTTTCCAAATTCCGACATATCCTTATAATCTGTTCGTTCTTTGTAAAGGAGATGATTAAAATGGTTTGCACATGAAAAATGGAAAAATACTGTGAAGACTAGCAGCATCTTGTTGATGAAGGATTGGTCATAATTTTCTTATTCTTTAAAAAATCACGAAATCAGCAATAATTTGAAACAAAATGATAACAGTTTAAGACTAGACTTTGTACGAACCAATATGTTTTTTAATTAGTATCCGAAATTTCTTGGCGTAGAATAGAAATAAAAGTTTCCAAGCTTTCGAACATCAACCAGATGGCTTTTTCAAGGAAGGTAGACAATTAACTGAAAACTGAATAATAGAACGATTCAACAATTTGAACGTGGTGACTTGACTTGACAATAAAGAATAGACGCGAACGTAATCATGTATTCAAAGACACGAAGCGTTATGCTCGTTTAGCACGCGAAATCATGAAAGGAAAACCAAGAAGCAATCACTATTTGAACACTGAGAAGTATCCACCTTCCAATAAAGCAGGTGTTTATGCCATTTTTCTACTATATCCGACGGATCAGCGAGATACTACATTGGAATGACTAAACGTTCATTTAGAATTAGAGTTAACGAACATAACAGGGACGTAAAGAAAGGCAAAGTAACCACGGCCCTATCCAAAGAAGTCAAGATTAAGTCCGCTGCTCCTATGTGGGATGACGTAAAGAAATTAGCCACCCCAAAATCTACGGCCATTCGCGAAACTTTGGAGATCATAACCAACAGCGAGTCGTGCAATGATAGCGTCTCACTGGAGTTGCCACGAGTTTGGAACCAGTTCTTCAAATAGTGATTGCCTCTTGGTTTTCCTTCCATAATTCCGCGTGCTAAACGAGCATGACGCCCCATGTCTTTGAATACATGATTACGTTCGCATCTATTCGTTATTGTCAAGTCAAGTCAGCACGTTCCAATTGTTTAACTGTTCTATTATTCAGTTTGCAGTTAGCTGTCTACTTTCCTTGAAAAAAGCTATCTGGTTGATGTGCGAAAGTTTGGAAACTTTGATTTCTATTCTACGCCAAGAAATTTCGGATCACTAGTATAGTTATACTATTTAAGTATAGTTGGTGTATTGTTCTTTGTTATTATTTAACCAATATGTTTATTAATCAATTATAACCTACTCTTAAAAAGCATACTAGAAAAGGACAGCTTTTAATTAAAATTATAAAATTGCATCCCCTTTTGCACGTAAAAAGTGGAATAATTTTATGCGACTTGCAACATACATTCTGTAAAATAGAGATCTGCACGAGTCTTAATTTGGTAACCCCAGCCCATCTCAGATATTCCAGTTTACGGTCCGCTCCGTTTTTAGAATGTCATTCAGCGTTCTCCTCCTCTTATTGCGAATAACTCAAGCCTCCCTCTGGGGAAATAAAACTACTCTACTGAAAGGAACTACCTCAGTAGTAAACGGAATGTAACGTGGAGAGGTGTACCCTTTTCCGCACGTATTCCTCTAACAGATAAGGTTTCGACCTGACTAATTACTTCTGTTAAAATGTAAACCCATTTCTTCTACCAAACCTAAGTAAAAAAAAGGCAGCATAGAACCCCAAATATGCAAACGAATACTTCATCTTTGTTGTAACAACAAATTCAAATAGTTCTGTTGTATCATTTCCTGAAGCTCTAAAGATTTTATAAAAATGGCTCGGAAAAAGAAACAAAACCGACAAGTGTTTTAGTCACTAATTCTTATACTGTATAAGCTTTCCTGGTAACTGCAGTGAAGTGTTATATGCATCCAAAGACCCTGTATAATGTCACATATACAGCAATTACAACATTTTACATGCAAACTTTACAGCAGCCCAGCTGACCGCTGCCGCAGTTTTAGATATGAGTGATCATAACAGAGTTTCCTAAACAGTTTTCAAAAAAGACCCACAAAGTTATGAAGTACTTCTTTTGTAAAAACTGTCTGTAGGGTGGTTTTTACTCAAACTCCGACAGCTGCAGCGATCATATCGCTAGAGGACATTAAAGCCAACGAAGTGAAAACATAATTTTATATCAACCTTTAAAGAAATAAAATTGTCTATTTCAGACGCTCATCTTGGTGCCTGGCTTGGTGATTTCAGCTGCAATTAATCAACGGATCCCGTGGCGGTTTGCACTCCCATATCTTTCGTTTCACTTGGTGATTTTTGCCATCAGTATATTTAACAAGTCAGTCTTTCGTTTTGCGAGTCGAACGTTTTTCTTTTATCCAGGAGCAAAGTGCTAAATCTTCCAGTACAGGCCTTTCCCGAACCAAGAATTTTTGCCTTAACTGATATAAAAAAAAACTGTTCTCTGATCAGGAACAGGCTAAACGGCTATACTATGCTTTACGGGCCGGAATCGAACTTTACAGTAAAGACCTGTGGATGCATCTGCTGAGCAGCTCTGTGACGTAATACAGAGGTGAAAACATGTGTCAAGTCGACAAATCTGCAGGGAGACATTCTGTCCGCGTAACGCAGTTGGGAGAGCCACTTACTCCGGAGTGAGGGAGCACGGACAAACTTGTGTTGTCACAGTGTTCTATGTAATTTCAGTGAAAACATTTGCGATGTCTCCATCATTTATTTTATTAATGCCGTTAGCAAAAAATCAATACCAGCAAATTTTCAAAGCATGAATCAGAAGAATTATGTTCATTTTGCATGAGCGTGCGTGTAAGCATTATCATGCTTGTTTTAACACTAAACTTTAACTTAAATATGTATTTACCGCACCATTAAAAGATGAGCTTATTGCAAATAAAAACTTAGAGATGAATTCGTAGATGCTGTAGTGGAGAGTAATTAATTTGGAATTGTGAACTTGAATAAAAACATTGGTTGAATGTTTTCTAAATTTTAAGTGCTTCTGAGAAAAGCAATATTCTTAATTCTGCGAAATGAACAAATATTTACAGTTAATAAAAATGTCGCTGTGGGAACGAAACCACTCAAGGAATTTCTGATTTGCAGAATTTATGGTTCTGTATTATCAATTCTGTTCCTTTTCAGGTTTATGTCCCGTACTTTCTTAAATAAAGAGAAAACAGCATAAACTTAAAAATACTACCTACTTAAATTGCAGAAAATTTTATTTTCGACGTTTGTACTAATCAGAAATGTCAGTGTATCCAATTCCAAAGTGAGAAATAGGAAACATCACTGAAGATGTTTGCCTCTTGGATAAAAGGAAAACATTCAGTTTCCCTGATATCTTTTGACAATGAGGGAATGACTTTTTTAAAATCTCAATTTTATCTAACACACGTTTCGATATTGTTCTTTAATTAATTATTTAAAAATAAGTGTAAGATTTAATTTTTGGTTCCCCAATACGACAGAAGTTATTCTCATTTCGCGATCCTCTCATTTAGCAGATAGGGATATATAGAATCAGGATTATGTTTACTGCTCCTTTTCCTTTTTACGTTTCCGAAATGATGATTTTTTTAATCTGAATAATTTTGTGAAAATTTATTTATTGATCTACAATCGATTGTTTCAGAATAAATTCTTTATCTGATCGTGTTTTTATCACTTAGTGACTAAAGCTACTTTTACTTCCCAACCCCTTCATCGGAGGATGAATAAAATTAAGAGTGGTGGATTTCTTTCGCATGTGAATTTATTTTTAAGACCAGCTTTAGCGTTCGAGGAGCCCGTTGCGACAATATTTGTTTGCGCCCCCTCACAGTCATCTTTTGTGTGTTGGATTGCATGACTTTTCACCACGCAGGATAGATATGCAACACAAATTAACAGTCGCGCAAGCTGATCCGCAAAAAACAATGTACTTTTTTTCACTTAATTATAACAATACTCCATTATGATGATTTGGATTGTTCCAACAACAGTGAGAATTTTCGTTGCCTCCATTCATCATCGCTCATCGTATCAAATTAAAAAAAGGCACAAAGTAATGTTCTATTCTTATATATATATCATGATGAGAGTAAAATCCCTGAAATGGTAATGGGCGGGACATGTTACCAAAAGAACCGACCACAGATGGATAACCGAAATTTTAGACTGGATTCCAAGGGACAGAAAAAGACGTAGAAAAAGACCTCACGGGAGATGGATGAATGAAATATAGATGATATATATATATATATATATATATATATATGACATTTGTCAAGGAGAGGCTGTGATGCGTAACATCACAGCCTCTCCTTGACAAATGTCAACCCCACCTTCTCGTGGTGCATCCTGTTCCCACTAAAGGGGCTCTGACGACCGCAAATAGCGGTATAACTATACCATCGGGATCAGAGGAAATGCTATCCCACACTCACCAACCCGCTTGGCCAGCGTGGTGAGTTATGGCCAAACACCTCCAAAATGACTCTACAACTTAAATCTTGGCCCTCAGTCTCCGGCAGCTGGAATGTACCTGGCCAAGGCAGCGGCCAGTGCGACATGAAGGCAGAGGGTGCTAAGAATCCCCGGAGGACCGGACTAGGCTGCCATTTGATGCTGACCTTGGCTACCTACAACGGACGCTCCCTATCTTCTGATTCAAGGCTTCTTGAATTGGAAGAGGAACTACAAAGGATCAAGTGGGACATCGTCGGGCTGAGTGAGGTAAGGAGAAAAGGAGAAGATCTCATTGAACTGAAAAGTGGACATCTCTTCTATTATCGTGGGACAGATACTGGCAGAACTAGTGGTGTTGGATTTATAATAAACAAGAAACTGAAGGATAAAGTGGTAGAAGTTGAAAGTTCCTCTGACAGAGCTGCACGACTCGTTATCCAACTATCGAGAAGATACCAGGTTCAGATTATTCAAACTTATGCACCACTACAAGTCATCCTGAAGAAGAAATTGAAGAATTTTATGAGGAAATTCGTCATCTAAATAATAAAGGTAAGCAGCACTTGAAGATAATTATGGGAGATTTCAATGCAAAAATAGGGCACCGGCAACAGAATGAAACTTCAGTAGGTAAATTCGGTCACGGCAACAGAAACCAGCGTGGAAATACTCTCGTTGAGTTTGCAGAGGCAGAAGGATTTTTCATCTTGAATTCCTTTTTCAAGAAAAAGCCACACAGGAAATGGACATGGAGACATCCAATTGGGACGACAAGTGAAATTGATTTTATTATGTGTAACAAAAAATTCGTCATCGAAGACTGCAGTGTGCTAAACAAGTTCAACACAGGTAGTGACCATAGATTGGTGAGATGTAAGATGCACCTCAACACTAAACTGGAACGTGGCAAGCTCATAAGACAAACAAAATGTATTGACATAACCAACCTTAAAAAACACCATAATACTTTCAAGTTGGAACTGAAGAACAGATTCTCTGCTTTAGAAGGCCTAACATCGGAAGAAGTGGATATTTCTGAAGTTAACAGAAAAGTAACCAAAGCTCTTATGGAAACAGCAACAAAATTAGCTGGGTCTAAGAACAAGTTGCATGTAAACAAATTATCAGGAAAAACCAAAATGTTGATGCAAAAAGAAGAGAGATGAGGACAACTAAAGAAGATGTGACTTCCAAAGTGGAATATATAGAGCTATGCAAGACAGTAAGAAAAAGTATCACTGAAGACGTAAGAAAATTCAACTGTGAACTAGTAAGGAAAGCAATTGAAAACAACCAAAGCCTAAAGATAGCAAAGGGACATCTCAGTAAGGGAAGAAAACAGATTATGGCTCTGAGAAAAAGAAGATGGTTCTATAACAAGAAATAGAGGCGAAATTTTGACAAAAGTGAAAGATTTCTACTCCAAACTATATGAAAGGGATGATACATGTACTCCAGACATCATGAAAGGTACCGGAGTTCTTCCAGTCCTCCCAGCAGAAGTTGCTCATGCAATCAAGAACATGAAGCGGGGAAAGCTCCAGGAGAAGATGGAATTACTATAGACATCATACAAGAAGCAAGTGGAGAAATTGAAACAGTACTCGCCCAAATTTTCACTCGATGCCTTAATGAAGGGAAGATTCCTGAGGATTGGAACAATGCTACAATGATCCTGCTACATAAAAAAGGTGACATTGAGGATCTCAGGAACTACAGACCTATCAGCCTCCTATCAGTGGTTTATAAAATCTTCACTAAAGTTCTTTCACACCGCTTGAAGGTAACACTGGACATGGCTCAACCGAGAGAACAAGCTGGATTCAGGAGTGGCTACAGCACAATAGATCATATCCACGTACTGAGAGAACTAATTGAAAGAGCGAGGGAATATGAACTTCCATTGTGCATGGCTTTTATCGATTATGAAAAGCCTTTGATTCGGTGAAACCATCAGCAGTTACCACGGCTCTGAAATCCTGCGGTATTGAAGATGCATACATTAATATTATTAATAACATCTATGAAAATGCAAGTGCAAAGATTCGGCTGTTTGAAAATACAACACACATAAAAATTGGAAAGGGAGTGAGACAAGGTGACACCATATCTCCGAAGCTCTTTAATGCCACATTGGAAAATGTCTTTCAATCACTGAACTGGGAAAACAAAGGGATAAAGATTAATGGAGATTATCTAACCCACCTTCGTTTTGCTGATGACGTAGTCATTTTTGCAACTACCCCATCAGAGCTGCAGAGTATGATCCAGGAACTTGCTGACAAGAGTAAAGAAGTGGGATGAAAAATGAACTTTCAGAAGACAAAAGTGATGTTCAATGCTTTTACAAGAAATGAAGATTTATCGATTGATGGAGAAAAACTGGAGATAACAGATACGTATGTTTATCTTGGACAGCAGATATCAAGTGAGGGTCACATTGATGAAGAAATTAATCGGCGTACAAAACTTGCCTGGAGAGCTTTTGGAAGAAACAGCATAATTTTCAAGAGCAATATGCCGTTATGTCTTAAAAGAAAAGTGTTTGATCAATGCATCCTTCCAGTGCTTACGTATGGTGCAGAGACGTGGACCTTAACTAAAAGAGACATACAAAGACTGCAGACAACTCAAAGAAGCATGGAGAGGTGCATGCTTGGTATAACCAGGAGAGATAAGAAGAGGAACTCGTGGATCCGAAAAATGACGAGAGTGGAAGACATCATGATCAGAGTTAAATCCCTGAAATGGCAATGGGCTGGACATACTGCCAGAAGGACAGACCCTAGATGGACAGCCGAAATTTTAGATTGGATTCCAAGGGACAGGAAAAGACCCAGAAAAAGACCACATGGGAGATGGGTGGATGAAATTCGTAAATATGCGGGAGTGACATGGAGGAGACTGGCACAAGACAGACCGTTGTGGAGGAAACTTGGGGAGACCTTCGTCCAGCAGTGGATTGATAATGGTTGACAATGATGATGATGATGATGATATATATATATATATAATCATTATTATCAACAATTATCAATCCACTGTTGGATGAAGGTCTCCTCAAGTGTCTTGAGCCCCTCTCCAGCATGTTTCATATTTCATCCTTCCATCTCTCATGGGGTCTTCTTCTGGGTCTTTTTCTGTCCCTATATTATATATATATATATATATATACAACACTCATAAAAATTGGAAAGGGAGTGAGACAAGGTGACACCATATCTCCGAAGCTCTTTAATGCCATATTGGAAAATGTCTTTCAATCACTGAACTGGGGAAACAAAGGGATAAAGATTAATGAAGATTATCTAACCCACCTTCGTTTTGCTGATGATGTAGTAATTTTTGCAACTACCCCATAAGAGCTGCAGAGTATGATCCAGGAACTTGCTGACAAGAGTAAAGAAGAGGGATTAAAAATGAACTTTCAGAAGACAAAAGTGATGTTCAATGCTTTTACAAGAAATGAAGATTTATCGATTGATGGAGAAAAGCTGGAGATAACAGATCCGTACGTTTATCTTGGACAGCAGATATCAAGTGAGGGTCACATTGGTGAAGAAATTAATCGGCGTACAAAACTTGCCTGGAGAGCTTTTGGAAGAAACAGCATAATTTTCAAGAGCAATATGTCATTATGTCTTACAAGAAAATTGTTTGATCAATGCATCCTTCCAGTGCTTGCGTATGGTGCAGAGACGTGGACCTTAACTAAAAGAGACATACAAAGACTGCAGACAACTCAAAGATGCATGGACAGGTGCATGATTGGTGTAACCAGGAGAGATAAGAAGAGGAACTGGTGGATCCGAAAAATGACATGAGTGGAAGACATCATGATCAGAGTTAAATCCCTGAAATGGCAATGGGCTGGACATAGTGCCAGAAGGACAGACCATCGATGGACAGCCGAAATTTTAGATTGGATTCCAAGAGACAGGAAAAGACCCAGAAGAAGACCACATGGGAGATGGGTGGATGAAATCCGAAAGTATGCGGGAGTGACATGGAGGAGACTGGCACAAGACAGACCGTTGTGGAGGAAACTTGGGGAAATCTTCGTCCAGCAGTGGATTAATAATGATTGACAATGATGATGATGATGATATATATATATCATCATTATTATCAACCATTATCAATCCACTGCTGGATGAAGGTTTCCTCAAGTGACTTGAGCTCCTCTCCAACCTGTTTCAAATTTCATCCTTCCATCTCCCATGGGGTCTTCTTCTGAGCTGGGTCTTTTTCTGTCACTATATTATATATATATTCTACCTAAATTAATTTTCCCCTCCGTATTCTCGACCAAACCAATTTTTTTAGATGGACTTTTATCGTGTTTTTCGTAGGGCTTCAAATCTTTTTCATTTGAGACATTCTGGGCTCATCCCTAATTTTTTCTTGCTCGGACAAAGAGTCCTTTACTAGCCTCTTCTTGACCCGCTACCGTAAAGTTTATTTATTTTTGTGGGAGGGCAGGGATCATGTAGTTTCTTTTTTTTATTTGTGTTAGGTGTTACTCATTTGATTCATTTAATTTTGTAAAGTCCACTCCGTCGATTCAATTCACAAAAACGTTAAGTTCGGCGCCCCTCCTGGACATAGCAGTTAGTGCGACGGCACTTCTCGCACCTCCCTAAAACTGGCCTTGTTTCTTTCATGCACTACTGAACTATAATAATTTATTTAAAAATTAATGTTTTGCCAGAGATCCATTTTTTTACCACTCAGTAGGACGGAAGTTTCACTCACTTTTCGTCCCTTCGTCTAAGCAGAGTGGAATGCGAAACGGCAGTCCTATGTTTCTAAGAAACGTTCTGTAGGTTCTGGGTGAACAACGAAAAAAAGAAAATGGAAAGCGAAAAAGATGCAACTTCGTTTTTTCTCCAAGTTAAAGACAACTCACAGCTACTTTGCACTAGCAAAAACAGTAAAATGGAAAGTGATGCATAACATATGTTTTACTTACTTAGGTAATCGGAATTCAGCGCTAGCTAGCAGAATTAAAGAGAGGATCAGGATAGGTGTTCCCTCCATGGCGGTCTTCTCACCTCTGGGCGGAACTCCTGTTTCTCGGTGAGCTTCTGTGGCGAGAGATGCTGAGATGCTGCAATTCACAAATTCTTGGTGCTAGGAAAATGACGTAACGTTTGCCAGAGTTCTGTTAGGTAACTTTATCCTCCAATGATAACGGGTAGGGGAGTCACGTGATCCACACATTCTCTTTCGCTTCGGCCACCCACCTGTTTCATTTTCCCCCCATGACAGATCGATGAAAAAAAAACAACGCACGCAACGGATGAAAAAAAGGGACCTAAAAGTTAGTTGACAAATGAAGTGAAGGACGAGAATCGCGAAGAGGTTTGAGAAGTTCAAATGATGGTGATAACAATTTCTAATGTGTCTGCCCAGTAAACTAATGGCGCTCTTCACGGCGTCAGCTCTTCCCTATTCCCGTTGAAGATCCTGGAGGAGCTATCTTGTTTATTGACGGCCCGAAGTATTCTGCTTAATGTGGAACTGTAGGCAAACGGTAGGCGCGGCGAAACTGCCATTTCTTACTATGTGGGAGAGTACTTAAGACTACTTCTTCATGAAGAGTAGGTCTTCGAAATTACTACACCGTTAAATTATCAAGAATGCCAATGGGGGGATTTCTTTTTTTAAACTAACGCATGTTTGATCATATCAGCAAATCTCTTCTAGTAAATAATCCTCTCTCTCTGAAAAGTCAACAAATGCATGCCTTAATGGAACATGCCAAGTTGGTAAAAGTAGTTTTAACTATAATTCTAGAATTTCATAAATCTTGAAATACGGTTGAGAGTATTAAAAAAAATAAATCTTTAAATATAGTGAGAGTATTATGAGTGAGAACGAGTTTAGGAGATCTGGGGGTATTCTTGAAGTATATATATCAGTGGTTATATATATATATATATATATAAAGTAGATGTTCACATTATTGCAAATCATTATTCATTGGGAATATATATATATATACTTTATATTCTATTAAGAAGAGACTGAAGCAAAAAATGTTTTTTGACTCACACCAAGTACAACATAGAAAAGGTTATATATTGACCGGTGTAAGTAAAAAGAAAAAATAATAGAAAAACAGAATGTAGAAAGTGTCGAGAATACCGAGCCTTGGATTTATCAAGGACCAGCAAAACTCTGCATTTTCTCACTTCCACAACGACCTATTTGGAAATGGGTTTCTGCAAAGCCATAGATGCAAGTAATAAGCCCACCAATTTTTTTTAAATATATATATATATGTCATAACCTCCACAGAGTTGTGTGACGAAGCTTTAGTTAACATTTTAGCATGCATCTATAACTTTCCTGGCCCAACCCATGCTCTTCATCTGTTACTAATAAACAGAAAGAAGATAATTATAGAAAACTCAAGTTGTAAGGTGACTTAATGAATAAGAATTAATGTTCAGCAATAACGCATTGCCAAGTTACCTAGTCGCCTAAGAGAGAATTTAAACCTGAATAGCAATACTAAAGTGCTACAAATTCTTAAACTTTGCAATAACAAAAGGAAATGTTAATTTTTTTCTAAAGCACAGATTCCTGAAAGAAAACTGGATTATAAAACCTCCTACTCCACAACTTCTGACAACTCAAAAACGAGAATAAAATAAAGACAATAATAAACTAAAGAAATGCTTTGTGAAGGTTATATGACATAAACAGTTAGTTGCAATATGTACAAAGTATTTATATATATATTTCCAATTGCCCATGCAGCCTTTGCGCAGGTCAGTGGATAATATGCTTCCTCCATGTCTCTGGCTGCTGTGCTAGAGGTTTTTTTTTCGTGTATTGGATTCCGTCTAATTATATAACATCATCATCATCATCATTATCAACCATTATCAATCCACTGCTGGACGAAGGTCTCCCCAAGTTTCCTCCACAACGGTCTGTCTTGTGCCAGTCTCCTCCATGTCACTCCTGCATACTTTCGAATTTCGTCCACCCATCTCCCATGTGATCTTCTTCTGGGTCTTTTCCTGTCCCTTGAAATCCAATCTAAAATTTCGGCTGTCCATCGATGATCTGTCCTTCTGGCAGTATGTCCAGCCCATAGCCATTTCAGGGAATTAACTCTGATCATGATGTCTTCCACTCTTGTCATTTTTCGGATCCACGAGTTCCTCTTCTGATCTCTCCTTTTTACACAAAGCATGCACCTGTCCATGCATCTTTGAGTTGCCTGCAGCCTTTGTATGTCTCTTTTAGTAAAGTCATATATATATATATATATATATATATATATATATATATATAACCACTGATACTTTAATACTTTACCGCAACTGTTATTTCTAGACAAAATTCAGTTGTTTTAATCAAAGTTGGAAACTGGTCAAAAAATTTGGATCTGGACCCGACCCGGAACTGACCCGAACAAATCTGCTTTGAATTATAAATTCAAGGAAACTCAATTTATAATTATACATAATCAAAAAGTCCCTCCGCAATAATGTTAAGGCTGTTCCACTTAATTTCGATGGTGCTACAGTAAAAAAGTTTGAATTAAGTGACTTGTTGTATGTTTAATTTCAGTTTCTGCTGTTTTGTTGATAACATATCAAGCTGCAGAATACGCTTCACAGCAACACCAATTTTCACAAATTTCTGATGAGTTGAAAGTTTCCAGTGTTGATTTCGTCATTGTTCCTCAGAGGAACGGAACACTCGCAAAATCAATATTCACATTTTGGAAACTTTCAATTCATCACAAGCTTGTGAAAATTAGTGTTGCTGTGAAACATCTTTTGATTTCTTAATGAAACGAAACAACTTCCAGCATTCGCTCTTTCCCTTTTTGTTTTCAACAAGCACTTATTTGTCGGCAGCAACGCCTTTTTCAATCTCCTTAATATTATATTCATCCACATTAACAAATAAGGCCTTAATATCGACACGACAAGCAATGGAACAGAAGTTTGCACCTCAAACGAAAACCTCTGAATGCTCAATGGGAGCATTCAGAGGTTGGGAAGTAACTCTCAGTCTCTAACAATATGACACGCTGGATGTGAGAGAGTGTATCAGCTGAGAAGCGGACAATCGTGGTGAAAATAAACGCAAAGGAAGTATCCTTGGTATCGGTACGACTAGTGTTTGCGACGTATGGTCGGTCGGTGAAAATCTTCGTTGCTTTAAGAAAAAGACGACAATATTTTTGTATAATAAATAATTTTTCACTGTATTGGCACTAGTATGGAGCACGAATTCAACAGTACGCATTTTTCTTTGATTTTTTTCTTTTGAAAAATAAAACAGAAGTAAAACCGGGTTGAAAGTTTCCATCTCTGGTTTTAATAGTTATTTTAAAATTACTTTACTAATAATTTTTTTTCAAAACCACTTTCAAATTATTGTTTCTTTTTTTTTAGTTTTTGAGCGTAATGAAAAACATGAAAAACTCAATGAGCTATAAATAGTAGAGCCCATTCCTACTTTCGGGTCTCTGGTTTTAGGAAACAGACAGATCCAAGGCCACCAGACGCGCATACCATTCATTTACCACCTGTGGTTTGAATCAGGGACCATCTCGGACGCACGGACAGAAAGACAGCGCATCTCAGCCAAAGAATATAAAGCTTGAAGAAACCCAACTCTCATAGAGATAACGTAAAGCAGGCGACAACAGCGTCATCACATCTTAAGACGTCATATACTCTGCGGGAAAGTTAACATTCAGGAGCAAAACACATTAGGAGGACTACGGCAGAAAAGGTTTTCTTTGATCCACGATGGTTTTCTTCAATCTGATGACTATTTACTTAGAACAGTTTTTAACACGTCTTTTGTAAAAAAAGATCGTGATTATGTGTTCGGTTTGTCCGTCCGTCCGTCGGTCTGTCTGTCTGTAGGCACGACATCGCTGCAAGTATTAGTCCGCTTTGAAAAATTCCTTTTGCATTGGGAAGCTTGAAATATGCGAATGATGATCATCTATTTCGTTTTTATTACGATGTAAAATTTTGCCGCTAGAGGGCGTAAATGCAGATGATGTCAAATTCAAAAATACGTTTTATTCCACATACATTGTCGTGAAAAAATTATGGACGACGAGGAGAAATTAACATAACAGCGAAACGAGCAGGCAGAACGGACCGAAAGACCACTCAGGAGATAGACTAGGGTCCGGTACGGTAGGGCATGCGCATATATGCAGCATGACGTAGGGGGGGAGTACCGAAAGGGTATAAAGCACACGGGCGGTGTACGCTCAGCAATTCGGTGAAAGCTACTGCACGTTTGTACATCGGTTTGAACGACGTCGAGTTGCTGCCACCCTGTGATATGGCCAACAGGCAATCCAGTAGACGACATCTGGATGACTTTACCCGAGGTCACGTCATTGGGAAGTTGGAAGAAGGTCGAAGTGTGCCTAGTGTGGCCAAGGAGTTCGGGATCGCTCACAGCATCGCTTCACGAGCTTGGTGAGCTTTTCAAAAGACAGGAACAGCTGTCCGAAAGTTTAGCAGTGGTCGTCCACGAGCAACCACGGCGGCGGACGACCGGTATATTGCCCTACAGGCGAGAGAAACAGACGGCAGACATCGGGAGAAATCGCAAGGCACATGCAACAGACAACTGGACGTCCGTTATCGCGTTTTACCGTGGCCAGGAGGCTGCACAAAGGTGGTCCATTTGCACGACGACCAGTACGGCGTGTGCCATTAACGCCTGCTTATCGGAGACGGTGGTTTCTGTGGTGCCAGGAACACAAGAACTGGACACATCAGCAATGTGGTCGAGTTCTCTTTACGGATGAGAACCTATTTAGTCTGACGAGCAATTCTGGACGTATACACATCTGGAGAGAGCAGGGAACACGCAATCACACCTCTAACATCATCGAAAGGGACCGATTTGGAGGTGGCGTAGTTCTCGTTTGGGGCGGTATCATGCTTGGTAGCCGTACTGACTTCCACATCTTCCAAGAAGGTTCAGTCACCGGTGTCCGCTATTGTTAGTTAGTTAGTTAATTGATTTTAGTGGCGCAAGGGCCAGGTTTGGCCAAAGAGCGCCAGACACAGAACAATCAGTTAAAGATATTTAAAAGCGGGGTGAAATGATGAAGAGCAGACAGGCTTGGCAAAAGTTAGAATAGAGAATGATAAAAGCTGTGAAGACTAGTTAGTCAATTAGGTTTATAAATAAATAAATAAATTCACCAATTCACTGTTATAATCATTATAAATAATTATTATTATTATTATTATTATTATTATCATTTTTTTTTTTAAATAAGTTTTAAAAAGTCTATCTGCTTTAAGAACGAAAACACTGCGAAAGTGTTGCAGTGGTCGCCCAAAAGCTTCTGCAGTGTAGCTGCGCCGTCATCCAGTAGATGAGACTGAAAATAGTGAAACCGATGATTACAAAAACGAACACAACTACATAAAACATGAGAGATGGTGAGTAAACAGTCGCACGCCTCACACATTGGGGCAGCGTCGCCACACAGCAAATAGCTATGCGTGAAGCGACAATGCCCAATGCGGAGACGCGCAAGAACAACTTCTTCCCTACGGTTCCGGTCCAGATTCCAAGGTTAGGTTTTACACGGTGCAGTTTATTCTCCACCTGTTGGTCCCACAGACTTCGCCACGTTCGTCTGATATGATCGTGAACAAGAAAGCGAAAATCGCGGTGAAACAGTGGCAAGGGTGTGACGACCAAAGAAGAGGCAGATCTAGCAGCAGCATCGGCAGACTCGTTCCCTGGGATCCCAACATGCCCAGGAATCCAGCAGAACCGAATCTGGACATCAGCCTCGAGCAAAGAACGAAGAAGTCTCCGAACGGCAAAAAGAAGTGGGTGGCCAGTGAAATCCAAAGATGACAATGATTGCACAACACTCAACGAATCAGTGTACACAATAGCACGCTGATGAGAGCTCGACTGCACGTGAACAAGTGCAAGATACACAGCATGCATCTCCGCCGAAAAAACCGTGGCCTCAGGAGGAATGCGGGCAACAGAAACTTCGTCAACGCAGACGGCGGCGGATCCAACAACACCAGCCGCCTTAGATCCATCGGTGAAAACAGGAATAAAGTCTGCATTGACGTAACGGTGCTCAGCGAAGAGCTGCTGGTACACTGACGCAGGGGTTGAGGACTTGTCAAAAGATGTAAAGCTGGTATCGACCATGACACCAAGAGGATGCCATGGAGAATTCTCAAAGCCCCTGGTCTCTCCAACGAGTGACAAGTCGAGCCCTGCATCACGAGCTACGGCCGCCATACGAAGACCGAAGGTTCGAATGCACGAGGGACGGATCTCGAACAAACGAGCATGCCGGGGATGAAAAACTGCATCGTATAAAGGATGGTCTGTGAGTGATTTAAGTTTCAGGTAAAATTGAAGAGACAGCTGCAGACGGCGTAAATGAAGCAACGGTTCGTTCGCGTCGGCATAAAGGCTGGGAATGGGTGACGTACGAAAGGCTCCCGTACAAAGACGCAGCGCTTGATGGTGGATGGTATCCAACGGCCGGAGAACGGAAGGACGCGCAGAGCCATACACCATACAGCCATAATCCAGCTTAGACCGAATGAGAGAATGGTAAATACGGAACAAAGAAGTCCTGTCTGCACCCCAGGACACTGAGGCAAGGATCTTAAGGATTGACAAGGCTCTCAGACAGGAAGTCCTTAGCCGTCGAACGTGCGAGCGAAAGGTGAGAGCACGGTCAACGGTCAAACCAAGGAACTTGGTTTCCGGCAAAACTGGAATGACTGCACGGTCCAAATAGAGCTCTGGATCAGGATGGAGGCCACGCCTCCGGCAGAAATGGACACAGGCTGTCTTGTCGGGAGAAAGAACAAACCCATTATTGTTAGCGGCTTTAACAATCTGGGTAATTGCAGACTGCAGCTGCCTTTCAACGAAATGCATGCTGGATGACGAACAGAAGATGTGAAGGTCGTCAACATAAATGGTAGCCGAAACCGTCGGAGGAAGATTTTTGAGTAAACAATTAATGCGGAGGATGAACAGAGTCACCGAAAGAATGCTGCCTTGAGGAACGCCTTGTTCTTGATGGAAAAAGGCGGACAGCGTTGTACCCAGGCGCACCTGGAACACACGGTTACGAATAAAGTTGGCAATGAAGGTTGGCAGGTTTCCCCGCAACCCACTCTCGTGGAGGTCACGGAGGATACCGTGACGCCACGCTCTATCGTAAGCTTTTTCGATGTCAAAAAATACAGACACCAGGTGCTGCCTACGTACGAACGCCTCACGAACAGACGTCTCAAGGAGCAGGAGATGGTCAGGAGCTGAACGATGACGACGGAAGCCGCTTTGTGATGGAGACAGTATTCGATGTTCTTCAAGAAAATAAATTAGCCGGGAATTAACCATTCGTTCAAGGATTTTGCACAGACAGCTAGTGAGGGCAATTGGCCGATAACTAGAGGGAGACTTAGGGTCTTTGCCAGGCTTGGGAAAAGGTAAAACAAAAGCTCTTCGCCAAGAATCCGGGAAACTGTGCTCCAACCAAAATACGGTTGAAAAGCACTAACAGATTCTCGAGAGACGACTGCGAGAGATGACGAATCATGTCATAGTGGATGCCGTCAGGGCCGACAGATGTTGCGCCGGACCGATGCAGAGCCACCCGTAGTTCAACCATACTGAAGGGGAGTTATACTCAGTGTTATAAAAAGGCGCAAAGGAGATTTTCTGGCGTTCCGCGGTTGTTTTAATCCTCTGAAAGGACGGGAGATACGCCTGAGAACTAGAAACTGAAGCAAACGCTTCGCCCAAGCAATCCACAATCTCCCCAACTTCAGCATACGTGCAGCCGTTATTCTCAAGAATTGAAATTTGGCGGGAACTATAGTTTCCCCGGATCTTACGAATTTTTTCGCAAACAGTTTTTGAACTGGCACGTGAATTGATAGATGAAACGTACTTCATCCAAGACTCCCTCGTGCTTCGTCGACTCACCAACCGAGCGTAAGATTTTGCTCTTTTAAATTTAACAAGATTAGCATCGGTCGGATAACGCCGAAAAGTACACCAGGCCTTATGTTGAACTCTCCTAGCCGCTGCGCAATCTGGGTTCCACCAAGGCTTCGGACGTCTTGGGAGCGTCGTTGATGTTTTTGGGATATAGAGATCTGCTGCCTGAACGATACACGTTGTGACATCAGTAACAGCTGCATCAATTGACCCCCGGGTCACCATGGCAAAAGATATCATTGCGGACGGTGTGAAGACCTCCCACTTGGCACGATCCATCCTCCAACGAGGAGGGCGGGAGGCAGAAGATGGTATGCTCACATTATACCTAAGTACAATTGGGAAGTGGTCGCTTCCATGGAGGTCGTCACACACCGTCCACGACCAGTCGGCCATAACCGATGGTTGACCCAAAGATAAATCGATTGCACTGAAACTTCGTGTAGGCTCGTGGAAGTAAGTGTCAGCACCGGTGTTAAACAGGCACAAAGAGGTCGAGGAAAGAAGAGATTCGATCCTACGGCCTCGTGTGTCTGTTCTGACACTACCCCACAATGGATTATGAGCATTGAAGTCACCCAGAAGAAGAGCAGGTGACGGCAGCTGCCCAACTAAGCTCTCAAGAACGGACACGCTCACGTCCTCATCCGGCGGTAGATAGACGCTGCAAACAGTTAGAGGCACAGGCATGGAGATACGCACCGCAACGGCTTGTAAAGATGTTGAGACCGCAACGGGAGAAACTGGAACACTGTGGGGGACAAGGATGGCAACTCCTCCGCAAGCTATATCTCCTGAAACATTATCTTTCCGAAATGCACTGTAGCCTCGAACTGAAAGGAGGTCTGATGGTTTAAGTTTTGTCTCCTGGAGGCAAAGGCACACCGGAGAGTATGACGAAAGCAGATGTTTCATGTCGTCATGTCTTGTCCGAAAGCCTCGACAGTTCCACTGAACGATTTTATCCATGGTTTGAATTGTGGTGAATGAGAAAAAGAAAAAACGAAAAACAAAACCCGAGAAAAACTGGGACAACTAAAAGTTGTCCGATTCCATCATTTCGTCTGCAATGTCCATTTGCGCTTGGGACTGTTTTGTCCGACGCCCTGTAGTCTCTGGTGGTAAAATGGGGCGGCATTTTGGTTCCTGTGTCGCAGATGATCTTGCCCGATCCTGGTTCTTATGATGGGAGTTTGGAGATTTCTTCTCCTTTTCTTTTTCCTTTCTCTTTCCTCCCGGGGTTGTTGAAGTCCCGGTGGTGCTGGTGTTAGTTGCAGCAGGTTTAGGCACAGTGGTTGTTGGAGCTTTCGCGTCCCTAGCTCGGGATTGTAGTGCTGCCAGACCAGCAGCTATGATGTCGTCTAGCTTGTAGGGACAGTTCACTGGGATTTGGCTATCAGTCTGGGTACCGACTGTAGTCCTTGCAACAACCGCTGATGCATAGTATCGCCGATTTGATTGGTTTGGAGCGACCTTTCTTCTGGCCTCTGGGTAGGAGATTCCCTCAACGGTCTTAATGCGTTGGATCTCTTTTTCCTCTTTCCACTTTGGACAGTCTCTCGATGATGCTGCATAAGATCCCTTGCAGTTGAAGCACAGCTCGGCTTCGGCATGGCAATCTTGCAAAGTATGGTCGGTTGCAGTACAACGCCCACACCGAGCAGTGCTCCTGCAAGACTGCTGGGAGTGACTATATGCTTGGCATTTGAAGCATCGTAGAGGACTTGGTATGAAGGGGCGCACTTCAAGGTGTAGATACCCTGCCTTGATTGAAGTTGGCAGGGATGGGGTGTTAAAGGTCAGTATGATGTTTCGAGATGGGACAGATTGGCCATTTCGCCGAAATAGGATGCGCCGGACTCCACTCACTTGTTGGTCTTTCAGTTCCTCCAGAAGTTCTTGGTCACTGCACTCCAGAAGGTCTTGAGAAGAGATAACACCTCGTGAGGAATTGAGGTAGCCGTGAGGGGTAACTTTTACAGGACAATCTAAAAAAGAGGTGGTGTTTAAAAGCACTGTAGCATATCTGGGACTCGACATCTCGACAAGAAGATCTCCAGATTGGAGCTTCTTAACGCTCTTAGGAGAGCTGGCAATTGATTGCAATGCTTTATTTATCCAGAAGGGGCTTCTTATGTTTAATGGGTTTGAAGCGTCCAAGGAGTGGATGCAAAAGAACCGAACATTGGCAGAATCAGGTGTAGGTTTCTTGTTGGGAGGGGGTGATCCTTCCTCAATGGGCCGCTTTGTTTGAAGTTCTTGGGAAATTTTTTGGTTAGCCATGAATAGAAGTGAAAAGTTCGTCCGCCGATTTCCCCGCCCACAACCGAGCCCAACAGGGGAGAGCCGGAGGTCCGCAAGCCCAATTGGACGCAGGACACGACTCTAGGGTTAAGCAACGGATATAGCATGTTGATAGTGCAGACTTGCGCTCAGCGAGTACCGAGACTTTCCCAGGTCTTGGTAACACCCCTTTGGCATGCCCGCACTATCCCCAAACTCACCCTGTTGTACGAAACAACAAGCCGATTGACTAGGAGTGGGTTAGTTCCTAGCCGCCCGTTTAGGGTGAAGCAGGGGGCAAAGAGGAGTGTTGGCGACTGGCGACAACAACAACCTGGCCACCAGAAACCTCAGCCTCCAGCATCCCCTTTTCCACCTTACGGGTCACCGCACACGGCAAACGTGCAGGTAGGTCTAGCAAACCAGCCCGGAAAAACAAGAGAGGAACAGAAAATGGAGAAGCAAGTCGAGTAGAAAATGGAGTAGAAAAGAAGAACAGGTAGTGGAGAAGAAAGTAAAAACAGGAAAGGGAGAGGAAAGCTATAGGAAAGGAAAGGGCTGGCGCATAATCACAACCTCAGCAACCAACAACTGAGGCGGGTGCTGTCAAGGTGGTGGCAACACAAAGTTGTAACGGGAAGAATCAAACATAACAAGTCGGCTGGGGCCGTGGGGTCGCTACTCCCCATCAGCTGGATGAACAGCTGTCCCTGCGGAAACGTATAAGCGCAAATACAAAAAAGCAAAAAACCGTCACAAGGTCAGCTCGGGCCGTGGGGTCGCCGCTCCCCAAATAACTGGAAAACCAGTTATCCCCGTGCGGGAGTCCGCTATTGTACCGAGGTTCTCCTGCCTCACGTGCGTCTGTTTAGAGGTGCTGTGTGTCCTGAGTTCCTCTTCATGGACGACAACGCTACACTTCATCGTACAGTGGCTGTCGCAGAGCTTTTGGGGAGTGAATATATTCAACGCATGGATTGGCCCCCAAGGTCCCCGGAACTAAATCCAATCGAACACGTGTGGGACCTTCTCGGGAGACGCTTGGCAGCACGTCACCAGCAGCCAGAAACGATTCCGCAGCTGCAATTGGCGCTACAAGAGGAATGGCCCGCGATGCCTCAACAGCTCCTTGACAACCTCGTCCTCAGCATGGACAGACGTTGTAAATCCTGCAACGCAGTCAGGGGTGATCATATCCCTACTAAAGACTGGGTTTTTCTTGGCAGCCGCCTTTCACATGGACGTTTCTGTCTTCTGTCCAGTTGTGCTCGAAGCTACCTTTTCAATAAAGTGCCTTTGTATCCTTTGGATTCCTTGTTTGGACGGTTTTGCTCACTTATCCCATATTCTTACATCTTGGGGATCTTATGGTATTATTTGAGTTGATGTGGAGCACTTCTACACGACGTTACATTCGAAAAACCGTCTCGTCCTTAATTTTTGCATGCCAGTGTATTTGCTTCTAAACATCCGATTGAAAAAAATCTCTTATCTTTCGATCACATTTATGTCGAAGAGTATTTTAGGTATAGTTACGTTTTCAAATTACGTATAGATTTTCTGCTAAGGGAGGGAGGGGGATTAAATTACTTTTCCCCCGATATCTCGTCTTCTAAAACTCAGATTTGAAAAAAATGTTTTCATTAGAGGATACAGCTCCTGATGCAAAATCTTTTGCATATAATTTCTAATTTTTGGTAAATAATAGTTTGGCCAACAGGGGCGTAAGTGTTAATTTTTGCTTCTGATGTATTTGCCATAAAATCTGAGCTTCTAAAATCTCGATTGAAAAAATTCTTCCGTGGACCGATGCTACTCACGTTGATAAACCTTTTCAGAATATTTTCTTCTTAAAATAGTCCGTAGTTTCCTCCAGGTGACGTAGATTTATTTCTTATTTTTGTCAATATCTCTATTCTGGAAGCCCTATTTGAAAAAAAATCCTTCTTTGTTGGATAGTGTTTTCAGTGTGATATGTTTTTCATATAATTTCAAAATTTTCAAGTAATTCACAGACTTTCCGCTAGGGGGCGAAAGGTAAATTGCGTTTCCCCCGATATCCCTGCTTCTTAAACTCCGATTTGAAAAATTGTTTTTGCACCGGATACAGCTCCTGAAGGGAAATCTTTTGCACATAATTTTTGATTTTTGGTAAAAAAAGTTTTTGCCACCAGGGGGCCTTAGTCTTAATTTCCTCTTCTGACATATTTACAGCAAAATCTGACTTTCTCAAATTTCGTTTCAAAAAAATTCATTTGTGAACCGATACTATTCGCATGGATTAACCTTTTCGGAATATTTTCTTCTTAAAATAATTAATGGTTTCTCCGCCAGGGGACGTAGAGGCATATCTTATTTTTGACAATATCTGTACTTCTTAGAGTCCGATTTGAAAAACATCCTTCTTTGTTGGAGAACGTTTCTGGTGCGCAATGTTTCTTCATCTAATTTCAAAATTTTCAAGTAACTGATGGACATTCCGCTAAGGACGTTAAGGTAAATTGTGGTTTTTCAGCTATTCTAATTCTAAAATTCCGATTTGAAAAATTCTTTCTCTATCGCATACAACTCCTGATGGGAAATGTTTTTCATATAATTTCTAGTATTTGGCAAAGAATGGTTTGGCTATCAGGGAACGTATGTTTTAATTTCTGTTTCTGATATATTTTCTCCTGAAAAAACGACTGAATTTTTTTTTCCTAGACCGATACCGCTTTCACCACAAAACCTTTTGAGAGTACTTTCTTCTTAAAATAATGCAAGTTTCTCCCACCAGGGGGCGAAGAGGCATATCTTATATTTGTCAATATACCTGCATTTAAGATTCTAATTTGAAAAACTTTCAAATTTTCATGTTGGAGAGCGTTTCCCGCTACGAAGTGTTTCTCATATACTTTCAAATTTTTCTTATCACACAATTCTGCAACCAGAGAGCGTAAATTCAGGATTCCGTTAACCGCAATATATGCGGAATTAAAAATCCGATTGAAAAACTTCTTTCTTCGGTGCAATACTACCGTTTTCCGTACCGGTTCCATTGACTTTGAATAGCTTTGATGAATTTAATTCGCGTCAGACCGGATTCAAAAGATGTTCTCATTACACCCGAAAATTCGGTGTCATCTTTCTTGTTTATATACATTGTTAATATTGGGCTGATGCATAAGTTTATGCTGTTTTATTTCACGAGTGTTTCCCTGGTCAGTAGTGACGGTGCAGATGGCCAGTTGTATATCAAAATGTAGCCAGCAATATCGTGTATCTAAATCATATTGCGCTGTGTGATTGTGGCTAATGGTTTTTTGGTTTTTAAGTCCGGAATTATGGAGTGTCAAGCAGAGAGGAATGAACATTTCCGATATCTTTTCCTCTACGAGTTTAACAACTGATCCACAGCCACCGAGGCCACTCGACAAATTTGTGCGGTGCATGGGGAGAATGCAATTGTTCCGAGGACAGCCCGCAAATGGTTTGAGCTATTCCGAGGTGGCAATTTTGAGTTCAACGACACCCCGCGCTCAGGTCGTCCGTCTCACTTTGATGAGAATTGTTTGAACCGTTTCATCCACTTGAATCCGCGTCAAACCTCACGCGAATTGGCCACTGAGATAGACTGTGATCAAGCCACAGTGATACGACACCTGGGAACGTTTGGGAAAGTTCCAGAAATTTGGGTTTTGGGTGCCTTACACTCTCACGGAGGACAACAAGAATGAGCGTGTTGCCATATGTGGTTCCTTGCTCGCCCGTTATTGCGAAGGTTCTCAGCAACACAAACCCTTTCTGTCACGTATTGTTACTGGAGATGAAAAGTGGTGCTTGTAGGTGAATCTCAGGCATCGGAGGGAATAGTTAAACCCAAGCAAGACGGTCACACGACTTCAAAACATGTTCTACTTCCTACGAAGATCATGTTGTGTGTCTGGTGGGACATGGAAGGCATTATTCACTAGGAAATGCTGCCGAGGAATCGGACCATCAACGCTGCACTCTATTGTGAGCAACTCCGCCATGTGGAGGAGAAATGCAGAAGAAACGGTCACATCGGCACCATAGTGTCCTTCTCCAACATGATAACGCATGCCATCATAATGCAAACATGATGAAAATGGCCATTCAGTACATGAAATGGGAGATTCTTCCACATCCGGCCTATTCCCTATATGTTCAACAATGATGTTGATTTCCAGAACTTACAGCAAAAACCTGCACGTTTTTTCAAGAATGGCCTTGCAGACCTATTCAGACGTTGGGACACCATTGTAAACAATGGGGAGGGGAGATTCATAATTGATTGATTCCGTTTTCCCTTCTGATGTAATAAATTTCTGTAGTGCGGCGAAAAAAAAAACAGCATGAACTTATGCATCAACCCAGTCATCATCATCATCATTGTCAACCATTGTCAATCCACAAGTTTCTTCCAAAACGGTATGTCTTGTGCCAGTCTCCTCCATGTTACTCCCGCATACTTTCGAATTTCATCCACCCATCTCCCATGAGGTCTTTCTTCTTGGTCTTTTCCTGTCCCTTGGAAATCAATCAAAAATTTTGGCTGTCCATCGATGGTCTGTTCTTCTGGCAGTATGTCTAGCCCAGGGATTTAACTCTGATCATGATGTCTTCCACTCTTGTCATTTTTCTGATCCATGAGTTCCTCTTCTTATCTCTCCTGGTTACACCAAGCATGCACCTCTCCATGCATCTTTGAGTTGTCTGCAGTCTTTGTATGTCTCTTTTAGTTAAGGTCCACTTCTCTGCACCATACGTAAGCACTGGAAGGATGCATTGATCAAACACTTTTCTTTTAAGACATAATGGTATATTGCTCTTGAAAATTATGCTGTTTCTTCCAAAAGCTCTACAGGCAAGTTTTATACGCCGATCAATTTCTTCATCACTGTGACTCTCACTTGATATCTGCTGTCCAAGATAAACGTACGGATCTGTTATCTCCAGCTTTTCTCCATCAATCGATAAATCTTCATTTTTTGTAAAAGCATTGTACATCACTTTTGTCTTCTGAAAGTTCATTTTTAATCCCACTCCTGTAGTCTTGTCAGCAAGTTCCTGGATCATACTCTGCAGCTCTTATGTGGTAGTTGCACAAATGACTATGTCATCAGCAAAACGAAGGTGGGTTAGATAATCTTCATTAATCTTTATCCCTTTATTTTCCCAGTTCAGTGATTGAAAGACATTTTCCAATGTGGCATTAAAGAGCTTCGGAGATATGGTGTCACCTTGTCTCACCCCCTTTCCAATTTTAATGTGTGTTGTATTTTCAACAAGCCAGTGTATATATATAGATATAGTTCTTAGGTTATTAGTGCGGGAACTACATTAGAGATATTTAATAATTCAAGTTTTTCTGAGAGCGCGTATGCGTTTTGGAATTATTTAATAATTCCAAAACGAATTATTTAATAATTCCAAAACGCTGCACGCTCTCAGAAAAACTTGCGCATGCGCATTCGTATTATGCAAACAGCCTGAGTTTCATATGTGAAAGTCTGAGTTTTTCTATGTTATACAGAATACTTAAAAATATATGTAAACTTACTCAGAAAATTACAAAATTGTTACACGGATTTCTAACAACATGCTCGCACGCCTAGTAAGAAACCTATGCATATATAACTATTCAGCAACAGGGAGACGTAATGGTGGCCCTGTTTACTCCCCGCTCCGGGCGATGCAATTTTCAAGTTTTCTGAAGAGATGTTAGGTGGAAAATAATGGACTAAAAGGCTATTAAGCACCGTAATTGAATAATATTTTCGAGGTTTAACGACCACGGCGGTGATCGTTTAAACCTCGAGAAAAATATATGCAGCTATTAACAATATATATAAAAAATATGTATGTAAGTCACTGAGTTGCTCACGGTGGTCGTTAAACACCTAAACAAAAAAAAAGCCTAAATCCCTCCAGTCCCTATGTTAGGGCCACTATTTACAGTGACGGGACAGAAACAGTGCCATCAAGCAAGTAGGAGTTATTTATTCTGAATTCAAAGATGATCTCCACAGTGACCGGGTGGTCAAAAGCGTAGGCTTTCCGGCCACCGAATTTGTGCAATACTGCTGGTTCTGTCACTTTCCTGGAAGAAGAGTACCTAAATTAGGGTCAGTCAATTGCTTACAACACTTACATTTGTTCATTGTGGTCTTTCAACCCTGGTAGCAATAAAAACAATATTCCCAGATGCTTTAGCATTTAGAAGGCTTCACATAACTGAATAATCGAAACGGAATAATTGAAACAACAGATTTTAAGTTTAAAAAGAAAATTATGACTTCAAAGATCAAAATATTCTTTTCTGTTTCTGGTTTAACGACCACGGTAAGCAACTCTTAGAATGGACTGTAAGAATTCTCTTGATCCTAATTTAGGGAAGCTGGTTCTAGGAGAAGAGAGAGAACCAATACCGTAAGACAAAAACATCACCCACTTCTCAACTAGGACTCGTGCACTTCGACGGAAGGTCATAAACCGGCAACTTTTTTCAGGTACAAATCAGAAACTGAGACGCTCAGTTTAAAGTTAATTGACATAAGGTTACCGACCGTAAACGGATTTTAGACACCTTGTATATCTATTGAACGAAACACAAATAGCAAATATAGCATTAAAAATTACAGATTTTGGAGAGAAAGAATGCGAGAATACGGAAATCGAAATTTGAACGTCAATATCTCCAAGACAGAGAGCTTTCCTTTGACTTTGAATGAAATTATTAGAAAAATTGTTGTTCTTATATGCATTCAAAGGAACTGAAATTTCTCCACATATAATGAGTTTTCATCTTTACTCCATAAGATTCAAATTGGGGAACATAACGTATGAAGCAGTAAGTTGATTTAAATTCCCGTATCCTGTTAATGTGAGAATGGAAACTTAGAGAATGTTAGACCGATTTCTTGTGATTTAGCATTTTTTAAACATGGTACTTTTCCCAAATGTTTCTTCAAGAATAATTGAAAAAACTATGATTGCCTCTTATCGTAAACACATCTATTTTGCGATGTCAATGTTTGGCAAATTAACCATAAACATCTGACGCAAGAAAGAGCCGTAATAGGAGCGCTGGGAAACGATATTACCAGCTCTATTGGACAAACTCACAGCATAAACCTCAACCTGGACTTAAATTCTTTTCGAACTCGAACGATCTTTCACCTAGATTTATGTGAGGGTGTGTTTAAGAAAATGGGACTTGGTATAAGTTCATGCATCACTGCATAAGACAGAATGTTAAAAGCTCAGATATTTAACTATCGCATTTACATGCATATTAATGTACAAAAAGAAATTTGCAAACTTTATTTAATTTGTAAAAAACACAAGAATCCTAAGGGAATCCTTTCTTACGTTCACCTAAATTAGATCACTATGATCAGCGGCATTAATCTTCTTATCAATGATTATCTTTTTCTCGAAAACACTGCGCAGCTGTGTTTCGTAATGTTGAGTAATACCTGTTTGATTTAATCATAGGTAATGTCGACAAATCTATACCCATCTTAATGGTTCTCTTAACTCAGTCAAAAGGACTATTTTACGAAGAGAGGTATCAGTGGGAGATGGGAACTACTTCCACTATTCTATGTTTACCTCAACGGGGAGCACTACTGAATTTGTGACGTCAAGGCGCACAGCCCTTCGCCTTCTAGCTTGTTTTCACGGCCCAGTCCAAGGCATATCTCCTTTGATGCAATCGAGTTTTGTTTATAAATGCACAGATGTTGATTTCCTCTTTTTTCACTGGTATTTGTTTCGAATCTATCTACAGTTGCGTGATGTGCGTAGGCGCGCGCGTGTGTTTGTGTGTGTGTGAGCGGATAGCATGTTTTCATATCAATATTTCCAGTGAGAAGATATTTTGATTTTCACTTGTGAAATGCATACTCATATTATTACACTGGGAGTACATTTATTTAACAAAACCTCTATCCTCAGCCTCTTGTTTCCTTTTCTTGAGCTTTTCTGTATTAGAAAGTCGACAGATCTCCAGTTTCGTGAATTCTATTAGCATCTTCATTGTGAGAGACGGAGAGTTTGGCGTCCGAAACATCTGTTGCTAACGTTGATGATAATGATGTTATCCATTCAGGGGAATCCAACTTTTAGCGATTCTATGGCATGCAACCCCCATGCCTCATGTGTGTTATCTTAGACTCTCTCCCTCAGCTGTTTCATCCCAGCGTCCATTTTGACTGTATACAGCTAGCTTATTTTTGATCATTCTCGTCTTCCTGTTCACTCGCCATTCCCAACATAATTTCTTTCTCCAATGAGTCCGATCGCATCACATGACCAAAGTAAGTAAACTGTAGTCTGGTAATCTTTCCCTGAAGTGACATTTCTGGTTTGATGCGTTCTATAACTTCTTTGTTGATCACACTTGCTGTCCATGATATCCTTAACAACCTTCAACCTTCTCTAGAACCTCTTTGTTGGTAAACCTTGCTATCTGTGGTATCCTTAACAATCTTCCTTATAGCCTCTTTGTTTGTAGCCCTTGCTGTCCATGGTATCCTTAATCATCTTCCCTGGAACCTCTTTATTGGTAATTCTTGCTGTCCATGGTATCCTTAACCTTAACAATCTTCTCCAGAACCTTTTTGATGGTAACCCTTGTTGTGCACAGTATCCTTGACGATCTTCTCTAGAACCTTATTGTTGGTAACCCTTGCTGTCCATGGTATCCTTAAAAATCTTCTCTAGACCCTCTTTTTGGTAACCCTTGCTCTGCATGTTATCTTTAACAATCTTCTCTAGTATCTCTTTGTTGGTAACCCTTGCTGTCCATGGTATCCTTAACAATCTTCTCTAGAACTTCTTTGTTAGTTATCCTTGCTGCCCACGGTATACTTAACAATCTTCTCTAGAACCTCTTTGTTGGTAACTTTGCTGTCCATGGTATCCTTAACAATCTTATTCAGAACCGAAGATCAAATGCATCAATCTTCCTTTCGTCAGCCTTTCTCAATGTCCAGCTTTCACATCCACAAGTTGCTATGGGAAACACAATAGAATGAACCTGTCTGCATTTGTTGGTGAGGCTGATGTCCCTGCTCTTCCAAGTTCGGCATCGCGCAACGGCCTAATGCAATCCGCCGTTTGATGAATCCCAGGAAGGGATTCATGATTCACCGTACTTACTCATTCAATTTCATCAACATTGATGGCTATTTTGACCTCTCCATTACCAGCTGTTGTCATGAGCTTAGTCTTTGGATGCTGAGTTTAAGTCCCATCATTTCACTTTCACGCTTGAGTCGTACCATAAGGTATTTCAAGCCAGCTTTTGTTTCTGCAAGCAAGTCGTATCATCAGCATAAAGGAGATTTATGACAATTCTACCCCCAATCTTTACGCCTGTTTCTGTTTTATCCAGATCTAACTTTCTCATGATAATTTATGCACATTGGTTGAAACGAAGATGGGACAGAGTGCAACCCTCTTGTACGCCTCTATCAATCTTATACCACCCAATGTTTTCATGATGCTTTCGGACAATTACCTCCTTGTCTCTGTGGAGGGATCTTATCAGCTTGATCAAGTGATCTGGCATTCCCGCACCTAGCAGGCCCTACACAGCTTATCGTGGTCAATGCAATCAGAGCCCTTGCTATAGTCAATGAAACATATGTACGTGTTTTTCTGGTATTCATGACATTTCTCCATTATCCACCCAAGTTGGCAATATGGTCACGGAAACCACGACTACGCTGAAACCCGTCTTGAGCGTCATGTTGTTCTGCTTTAATGATTAGTCTCAGACTCTCTTGAATGATCTTCAGCATAATTTTACTTGTATGAGCAATCAGAGCTTATATCCCGATAGCTTCCACAATCCCTTGCATCATTGTTTTACGTAGTGGAATAAATATTGATCTTTTCCAATCCCCTGGCTCCTCCATGGTTTACCAGATTTTTTGGCGTAATGCAGTAATAGCTACTGATGGAACAGATCGCGGCATCTCTTCTTAGATGAGGTCAATACCAGGTGCCTTGTTGCTTGGTAACAGCTTAAGTACCTGAACAACTTCCTCAACAAGGATACATTAGTTCTAAGGTCATATTCTCGAAATAAAGGGCGGGTTTCTGAACAATCGTTTGTGATGGGCCCGAGTTCGGATCCCGGTGAGGTATGGATATTGCGTTTGTTTTACGGCACTGGTTCTCTCGTTTCCTTGGAACCAGAGATCCTAAGTTAGGAACGGGATACTGCTTAGAGCATATTGAGTTGCTCAAGGAGATCGTTAAACAAGCAATAAAAAAAATAAAGAAAGGCGAGTGACCACGCTGTTGACTTTTGGTCTGATCCCAGTGTCTCTGATTAATGATCTAGTATTTAGTTCAGTGCAGTATTTCATATTACCAAGCCAAGAACTTCTTTTCCCAGGTAATCCTTTCTTCAAAAACCAACTGAAGAACGTTGAATTCGTCAATCCACATTTCTTAGTTGTTGTTGCGGGGCTTAAAGACCACCATGAGTAAATCGTCGGGCTATAAGCAATTGCCATTCTCTAGTTTAGAGCCGCTGGTTCCAAGGAAGGGACAAAGCGAGTAAGACAATACACCACCTCATGCCTCGTCAATGACTCGAAGTCAAGCCCAACTAGGAAAAAATATCTGAAGCCAACAGAATAAATCTTTAGGCCACAGAGGCCACTCAGTGGGCATTAGATGTCCCAAATTAAACATTTTCTATTGTGTGTTTGTCACACTAAGACACTAAGAAACGCAAGGTTCTTGCTTTAGAAAATTTTCTCACCTCTTTCTATTACATATTGTTTGTGTTTTTGGAGGTTTAATGACCATCGTGAGATACTCGATGGGATATAAGCTGTCACCTGTCCCTAATTTAGGGCCACTGGTTCCAGAAAATGGAGAGAGTTAGTGCCGTATGCCAAAAGCAACATCCATGCCTCACCGGGATTCGAAGCCGGACCTATTTGGGACGAATGATAAAAAGTCTGCACTCAGAAAACCTATATTTCATTATAGCTGCGCTATTTTAAATAAGTGTTGTCTTTCAGAAAATCTCAATGTTGTTGCATTCAGCTTTAAATTTCATTCTTTTATATTCATTGGTTATCGTATTGTAAAAAGCGATGCAAGGTTCTTATTTTGGTTTGGAGGTATATCAACCACCATGATCAATTTGATGTACTATACGCAGTCGCCCAACCCTAGATTTGGGACACTAGCTCCAGGGAAGGGAGAGAGCCAGTGCCGTAAGACGAACACAACATCCCTACCTGCCAAGGATTACAACCAGGACCCATCTCGGACGAAAGGTCATAAGCCAGCGCTTAGACCAGTGCGCCACCGGGGCCGCATTAAAAGGTTAACTTAGGATTAGGGGATTTCATTTCGAGTACTGACTCAGATATGCAGCTCGTGCTTGATTTACGGATCTGATCTTTCCTGTTTCCTACTCCATATATCGCTACATTAGGAATGTTAGATATCCTGATCAGGTAAGGGAATATACACTGAACTGCCAAAAGTCATGGGATACGTACTATAATGAATAAAAGTCTCCGGCTGGACGTGTAGTGCAGGAAAGCTTACGTTAAGTCACGTTAGGGTTATTGAAAGGTTACTTGACGTAGCTAAAGTGTGCTTAAAGTTCAAAGTGCTAGAGTTTGTTTAGGTAAGACACGCACGTGCAATAAATTCCAAGAATATGGAATTTATTTTTACTCAGCGTTCCTCATTATCTTGAATATCAGTAATATAACTTCGGTTTTAGTACATTAGTACATTGAAGGCTCCTTATTAGAGCGGTAAACACAATATACCCTGAACTTAACGTAAACACTCAATGAAATAGACTTAACGGCCAGACAGAGGTCTGACAATAAAATGAACTAAGTAAACGTACTCACTTTTAACCTTTTATTGGGGAGCTCCTGGTATTACTCAAATACACACTCCAAAATAACACAACTACTGATAGCCCGAACTTTCGTACTATCGTAATATCGTAGAAACGTAGGTAAATCGCATATCAATAATCAGGAAGAACCTATCACATATAAAACGAAGAAGCTCCTCGGTATACTTGAGCGCGCCTATATATATATACTGCATTCCACCACGTCATGACTTACACTCGTTGCTACATATAATTCAGCGGGAGAAACAACATCTCGTTAAGTGAGAAGATAATTTGCATAGGAAAATAAAATAACAAGAGATAGTAAAATAAAAAAGAAACTGAATCTAGAGTATACGTTACAGTACCTCCTCTAGCCAGGCGAAGTGCAGCAACTCGACGTGGCATCAATTCCACAAGTGGCCGGAAGACTTTTGGAGAGATGTCGAGCCATGTGATCTGAACAGCAGCCCACAGTTCTATGGTATTTGTAGGTGCAGAATCTTAGTGCCAATGGACCTTTCCACCACGTCTCATAAGTGCTCTATTGGGTTCATGTCGGGTGAACGTAGTGACCACACCATCCGTCGGAACTTCCCAGAATGCTCCTCGAACCAATTTCGGACAACTTAGGCCCGATGATACGGTGCATTGTCCGCCTGGAAAATTCCATCGCTTTTGGGGTACATGAATTCGATGAAGGGCTGCAAATGGTCCCCCAGCAGAGCAACAAAGCGAGTACCGGTTAATGACGCGTTTACGGGGACCATAGGACCCAAACCGTGCCACTCAAAGACACCCCACACAAGTATGAAACCACCACCAGCTTGCACAGTGCCTTGTTGACAGTTTGGGTCCATGCCCCCATGAGGTCTGCGCCACACCGGAACCCTCCCATCAGTTCGTAACAACTGGTAGTGTGACTCATCGGACCCCACCACATGTTGTCAGTTTTCCAGGGTAAAATTACCGTGTTCACGAGCCAAAGTGAGGCGTTGTGTCCGATATCGTGGTGTGAACAAAGGCGCTCTTCTTCTGCTTCCATACCTCATGGACGCTAAATTACGCTGCAATGACCTGGTGGATATGTCTCTGGCACCTCCTGCATTGAAGTGGATGTTATTTGAGCTAGTGTCGCTTGTCTATTAGAATGGACAGTCCTGATCAGACGCCGCTGGTCAGGGTCATTCATCACCCGTGGTCGGCCACTGCGCTGTTCACGGTAGGTGGTAGTACTTGCTATCCATGAGGTATTCTCGGTACCCACGTGACACCGTGGACCGAGGAATGTTGAATGTTCGCACAACTTCAGAAATTGAATGTCCCATCCGTCTGGCTCCCACTACCATGTCTCGCTTAAACTCCGATCATTCACGTCTTATTGCCATAATCCTACTGGCGGTTGTTCAACCTGACTCACGAGATTACACCTCGCAACTGATAAAAATCGTGGCGTGCGTCGAAGCCTTTATATGACGGCAGCGCTAGTTAAAAATTTGCATACTGCTATCCCATAACTCTTGGCACTTCAGTGTATTAAGAAAGTGCTAGATGGGTGATGTATATTCAATAAACTGCGATGTAGTCTTCAGTTTGTTTTTAAATTTGCTCTTATTAAAGAAACTCTTTATATACACCAAATGGAGAAGATTCAGAATGTATGGCCGAAAAATATTTATGCTAAGAGATCCTGAATGACGAAATAGGTTTACGAAAGCTGTGCTGTAGAGTAGTTCTTTTCAAAACCCTCTAGAGCGCTGAACCGCACGAGAGGAAGGTGAGGGAGGGGGCGGGGGCGTAAATGCACATGCTATCGACTTCAAAATGCAGTTTATTCAATATAATTTCTTCTGAACATCTGATTGTAAATATTTCTTCTTTCATTCCATACCATTTATAATGAAGACTATTTTGGGGTACAGTTTCTTTTTCAAGTAACGCATAGTTTTTTCGCTATGGGACGGAAACTTAAATTGCGATTTCTCCGATATCGCTGCTTTTAAAAGTCCTATTTGAAAAACTCAACTCTTTCTTTATCAGATAGAGCTCCTCGTAGGGCATGCTGTGCATATAAATTCCAATATTTGTAAATAATAGTTTTTCCACTATGAAAGTAAGTGTATATTTTTATTTCTGATGTATTTGCAGCAATATCTGCGCTTCAGAAAGCACGATTAAAAAAAATATTTTCCAGTCAGATACTCACCACGGTAAGCTTTTTTGAGAATAATTTGCGCTAAAAATAATGCTTAATTTTCCCGCTAGGGGCGTGGTAGTATAACTTATTTTTGTCGATATCTCTGCTTCTAATAGTCCTATTTAAAAAAAAAATCGGAGAGCGTTTCTGGCGTGATATGTTTTGCATATAATTTCAAATTTTCTTAAGGCACACGTGTGCCACTAAGAGGAAATAAGTTCACGTTTGCGTTTGCAGCACATTAGCAGCAACATCAGCGCGTCTAAAGAACCGATTGACAAGATCCTTTTTCGGTCAGACACTACTAACAGCCAAAACATTTTGTGTACACTAAATGCCAAAAGTAGTGCACAGTTTCCCGCTAGGGGCGCAAATGTCTCATCGGTTTATGTTAATCGCTTTTCCTTTAAAAGAACGTTTTAAAAAAAATTGAACACCGTATTCCGTTTATGTACTTTGTGGAACACTTTGTCTCTCCTCGTGGGAATTCGTAGTTCACAGTATTAACGCTAGGTGGTGTTAGTGTGTACTTCAGTTTGATGCCGTATCACCGCTTCTAAAAATACTTCTAAAATGTTTCTTTTTTCAATGTATGCCGCTCGTTACAGTAAAACATTATCTTTTAAAAATCGCTCACAGTTTACACACTGGGGGTAAAAATGTTTAAACCTTTTAAACGCTATCTCTGCTTCCAAGAGACATATTTGCATTTTTTTTTATTCTTTTTTTTGCTGAGAAGAATCCTTTAACATATTTTGTACTTCTCCATTATTTAAAATTCTTCCACTAGGGGAGAAAAGTTAGATCATTCTTTCCTCTATATCTGTTCTTCTAACTGTTTGATACAAAAATCGCTTTTATGTTCTTCATCTAAAAGAAACTTTTTGAGCACAGTTTGTTAATTTTCTAGACAAACTTTTCAAGGATTACGTGCGTGAAGCGACCGTGCGCCAGCGATCATGTGGAAAATAGCGCACGAAGCGACCCTGTTATATTTTATCGTGGACGAAGCGAGCCTGCTAATCGTATCATTTTACTTATCATCATCATCATCATCATCATTGTCAACCATTATCAATCCACTGCTGGACGAAGGTCTCCCCAAGTTTCCTCCACAACGGTCTGTCTTGTGCCAGTCTCCTCCATGTCACTCCCGCACATTTACGAATTTCATCCACCCATCTCCCATGTGGTCTTTTTCTGGGTCTTTTCCTGTCCCTTGGAATCCAATCTAAAATTTCGGCTGTCCATCTATGGTCTGTCCTTCTGGCAGTATGTCCAGCCCATTGCCATTTCAGGGATTTAACTCTGATCATGATGTCTTCCACTCTCGTCATTTTTCGGATCCACGAGTTCCTCTTCTTATCTCTCCTGGTTATACCAAGCATGCACCTCTCCATGCTTCTTTGAGTTGTCTGCAGTCTTTGTATGTCTCTTTTAGTTAAGGTCCACGTCTCTGCACCATACGTAAGCACTGGAAGGATGCATTGATCAAACACTTTTCTTTTAAGACATAATGGCATATTGCTCTTGAAAATTATGCTGTTTCTTCCAAAAGCTCTCCAGGCAAGTTTTGTACGCCGATTAATTTCTTCATCAATGTGACCCTCACTTGATATCTGCTGTCCAAGATAAACGTACGTGTCTGTTATCTCCAGCTTTTCTCCATCAATCGATAAATCTTCATTTCTTGTAAAAGCATTGAACATCACTTTTGTCTTCTGAAAGTTCATTTTTAATCCCACTTCTTTACTCTTGTCAGCAAGTTCCTGGATCATACTCTGCAGCTCTGATGGGGTAGTTGCAAAAATGACTACGTCATCAGCAAAACGAAGGTGGGTTAGATAATCTCCATTAATCTTTATCCCTTTGTTTTCCCAGTTCAGTGATTGAAAGACATTTTCCAATGTGGCATTAAAGAGCTTCGGAGATATGGTGTCACCTTGTCTCACTCCCTTTCCAATTTTTATGTGTGTTGTATTTTCAAACAGCCGAATCTTTGCACTTGCATTTTCATAGATGTTATTAATAATATTAATGTATGCATCTTCAATACCGCAGGATTTCAGAGCCGTGGTAACTGCTGATGGTTTCACCGAATCAAAGGCTTTTTCATAATCGATAAAAGCCATGCACAATGGAAGTTCATATTCCCTCGCTCTTTCAATCAGTTCTCTCAGTACGTGGATATGATCTATTGTGCTGTAGCCACTCCTGAATCCAGCTTGTTCTCTCGGTTGAGCCATGTCCAGTGTTACCTTCAAGCGGTGTGAAAGAACTTTAGTGAAGATTTTATAAACCACTGATAGGAGGCTGATAATTTTACTTATATATATATATATATATATATACATATATATCGTATCATTTTACTTATACATATATATATATATATATATATATATATATAAATCGTAGTCAAATTATTTACATATAATTAATTAATTACTTACATCAAGTTTTTTATACTAAATACAAATTTTTAATACCATTTTATATATATATATATGTACAAATCGCAGTCAAATTATTTACACCTAATTAATTAAGTACTTACATCTGAATTTCGTAACTTTTGTCCTTAGTCCAACTTGGTAACATAGCTTAATGTTTTTAGGCACTTTTTAAGGTCTTTACAATTTCCAAATCCCACCATGATATTGCGAATGAGTTCGTCTACTCGTATATACTTTTTCTTCCTTTTTGGACCAAGTTCTCCTAATTCTTTTAATTGTTGTTTGTGCATCACACGTCGAATTTGGAAATTCTAAAGACCTTAAAAAATGCCTGAAAGCATTAAGCTATGCTACCAAGTTGGACTAAGGACAAAAGCTTCAAAATTCAGAACATGTAAGTACTTAATTAATTAGATGTGAATAAATTGAATACGATTTGTATATATATATATAATAATAATATTAAAATCTTGTATTTAGTATAAAAAACTTGATGTAAGTACTTAATTAATTAGATGTAAAGAATTTGACTAAGATTTGCATATATATATACATTAATAAAATGATTCGATTACCGGGGTCGCTTAGCGCATGGTTGCATCGCGCACGACACCTTTTCAAGGTCGGGGGGGGGGGGGTGTCTGTTTCTAGATGTTTTATCGATTGTAGAATAATGCTGTTGATTTTTGTATATTTTGTAGTGTGCTCCATTTAGAATGTTTTATTCAGGTCGGAAAGAATTCAAAAGACGTGCTCATCATGACCGATAATTCGGTGTCATCTTTCTTGTTTCTTCCTAACGAAGTTTTTAACAAGCCAAAGACTATGTGTATCTCTAGTACCTTGTCTCATCTCTGCATATCAGTATATGCTCATCAACAATATACATGGCAGCATCAATGTGCTTAAAATATTCAGGCATTCTCCTTCTCCAAAATTATTGAACAATTTCAGCAGGAGAGGATTTGTCATCTTCTATTAAGCCTATCTCCAGTTCGAGGAGATTTCGATTAGTAAATACCCGTGCTTGGAATCAAAGGCACTCCACTCTTCGACAGTGGCCTCATCTATCTCTTTCTTTGCAATAACAACTGTGTCACGTCTTAAACGGAAATTTCTCATTTCAGAATCAAATTCATGAGTCGGGACATCATACCAAAACGCTTTCTGAGTTCTTTTCATGGCAGACAGTGAAACTCTTGCTCTTGCATCTTTAAAGTTTTCAGTGGTTAAAGCTCTTCGAAAAATCTTTGAAAAAAATTTAGTCTTCGCCATCAGTAACTTTACCCGTCGAGAAAAAGATCCTTCTGAGATAGTAACTTTTTAAGTTTCAATGATACACTCTATTGACAAAAGTCATCGGACATCTAGAAGAGAAACTCAACATAGCCTTTATTGACATACATTGGTCCGTGTCGGTCCACATTTGGCCTTAATGCATGCACTGACCCTTCGAGACAGGCTTTCGACAAGGTTTTGGAACACAGCGATAGGTATGCGCTTTCATTCAGTACATAATGGTGCCGCTAACAGTTGCTTAATAGTAGGCCTTGGTTCCAAACTTCTTATGCGGCGCTCTAATTCATCCCATATGTGCTCTGTGGGAATAAGATCACGGCTCTGTGCTAGCCAGTCCACACACGATACGGAATTATCGTCAAACCACGCTGTAACAGTCCTTGCTTTATGGCTCGTGCATTATCCTGCTGGTACCAACAAGGCTCGGTTCCATATTATTGCCACAGATTTGGTACTACATAATTGTCAAGAACATCAAGGTAGACGTGCTGGTTAACAGGTGTATCCACGATAACCAATAGTCCAGGACACAACCCCCCACACGAGTACACTGTACAGCTCCAAACTTGACCGTAAGAGCAGTACAACGTGGTAAATAGCGTTTCCCCTGCTGCCGCCATACCGACACATGGCCATCAGACTGATGGATCGTGTATCTCGATTCATCAAATCATAGGATCCGTTTCCATTGATATACGGTCCATGTTAAATGTTCTTTACACCATGCTAAACGACGAGTTACATTCCGGGTGGAGATGTCAGGCTTATGAGCAGCCGCATGACCACGGTAACCCATGGAATAGCATTTTTACTCACCTGTACACTGAGGTCTTGTGCAGTACTCCGTTGATTAACTGTAACGACTCTCCTGAGGCTTTGACGTCCTCTATCACTGATTTTCTTTGGTCTGCCGATGCGTTTTGTTGCTCCAGGCACGCCATGTGTCTTCCACTTATTCAGTACATCCAAAACAGTTGACTTGGGTATGTTTAAACGCCTCTCGATTTCTCTTATGGACAGCCCACTAATATAACACCCAAGAATATTTCCTTTCTCAAAGTCAGTTCTCTCCCGCCGCGACATTTTCACTCAACCTCACAGTGCGATATGATCGCGATCAGCTGCAGGCTTGTTTTTATACCGTTTACAGTTGTACCGCGTATCTTAATAGCGCAGCGAATTCGTTCATTTGCTTTTGAAGGGGTGACCGGTGACTTTTGAAAATATAGTTCACATTAATGCATTAGTCGAATAGGGGTGTTGTGTTTAATGACAGAAACGTAACATTAACCATTTAACCGGCTAGAATGAGTCATCTCGTGGTTGTCAGAATTGGATAAAATCAGCTCGAAAAATTATATTCTCTGCATAAAAATTGGGCTGAATGCCACTGGAACGAGTGAACCTATAACGAAGTGAATTTCTCCGTCATTTTTGGTCTACGCCGGGATTCGAACCCGAGGCCGCTTATTCCGGAACAAGTCGCTCTACCAACTGAGCTACGCAGACGTTTTTTATTCTGATTCCTATCTGTCTTTATGTCGTGTGCGTCCTTCTGGCAGGTACGTCACATCTCCTGGTACGTTACAAACCTGACGATCAGAAAGCGTTGTTCCCCCTTTAGGTTTGTTATTCAAAGTGTTCATTCACTGGGATAATTGGCATTAATAATTTCTCATTGATCACCAGATAAAAGATTATAACAAAATCGTTGAACCTAAGAAAGGAGAGTGAAGATGTTGGAGTTACTTCTACTTTCCCAGTGACTGGTGTCCGTGTCTGGGAGACTAGTCCTTGCTTATCACCACTTAGGCCATTGAGCAGACAGCAGTAAACCTGAAGAGAGTCCGTGTTGAAAGTTGGAAGTGACTGGTTTATGGTCGTTACATCTAAGATGAAAGGGAAAAGTAAGTGCCGTGGCTTTTGCAAAAAACAAGTCGTTTTGTTAATATTTCTGTGGGGAATGCAGACAATTTTGAACACCGTTTGGTTCTGGCATATCGGCTTCTTAAGCGGTTAATGTTTTCACCAACACAAGCGACGCTTGGAGGTTGACCAGCCTTATTATTCAGGAAGAAAATAATTTTTAAATGCTCATTTATCCTTTCATAGTAAGACTTCATTTAACGGCTGAGTTCGTCGAAAAAAGTAGATCGTGCTTCTCCAGTGCCGGTGTAGTCTAGGCGCGGTCCGTGATCATTCGTCCGAGATGGTTCCGGTGAGGCATGGATGCTGTGTTTGTCTTACGCCACTAGCTCTTTCCCTTCTCTGAAACTAGTGGTCCTAAATTAGGGACGGGCGACTGCTTATAGCCCATTCAGTTGCTCACGGTGGACGTTAAAACTCAAAACAAGAAAAAAATAGATTGTATGATTATGCAGCTTTTATTTTTATATTTTGAAATGGCGCTATAGAAAAACATTTAAAGTGAGGTCTCGTAAAGCCAGGCTTCCTTATTTTAATAACGGTTTGAACAAATATTAGAATAAGGCAATGGAATATATCCCGCTCTTATTCCCTGCCTGACCTTTAACCCCATTTCGCATATTTTCAATAGGGTTCGTGTCCAGGTGGTTCCCTACCACATACTAAAATCTGTCCGAAATCGGTAAAGTCTAGCGCGAATACGGCGATTTTCAACGGAGGCTATTACACTTGGATGCAATGTTGGGCAGAAACGGGCCGGCGGCGGAGGTGTTATGCTGCTAGTGATGTTTTCTTGGGACGCTTTAGGCCCCATTGTCCCAATAGCACAATCCCTGACAGCTGTCAGGTATCTAAAAATCATTCCTGAACAAGTTCACCCATTCATGGCAACTGTGTTCCCTGCTGGTGATGGCCATTACCAACAGAATAATGCGCCATGCCACACTGCCAGAATCGTCAAGGTGTGGCTCGAGGAGCATGCTGGTTACCTTCGGTCAATGTACTGGCGTCCAAATTCACGTGACATGGATCCAATCGAACATTTGCGGTTCGACTTGGAAAAGCGGGTTCGCGCTAAATCACCACCACCCCGAAATGTACGGGAAATGGAGGACCTGCTGTTGACATCAGATACCCCAGAAAACTTATCGCCACCTGAACGGGTCAATGCCTCGCTGAGTGGCCGCTGTTTTGGCGGGCTAAAGGGGTCCTATAGCTTATTAGGCAGGTGGTCATACTGTAATGTCTAATCGGTGTATATTCGCTGCCTAAGAAGTAGTTCGAATCCGGCTGGAACGAGTGAATCTATGTAAGTATCATAAATCATTGCTTTTCCATTAGCTTTGTTATTCAAAGTGGTCATTTAGAGGGATGATCGACGAAAATCTTTTCTGACTGTTTACATTGTATATGAGCTGTAGCGATAACAGAAAAGAAAGACATGCTTGAGTAATTTGTTTCTGCCCAATGATGTGGTGTTCGTGTTCGGTGCCTGATCCATTCCTATCATGCCTTGGGTCATGGAGCAGAAAATAAAAGACTAGATGCAAGCGCTTATCACAAATGATTTTTTTATGGTCGGTACTGCTGAGATGACAGAGAGGAGAGGAATTGTTTTGCCGAATCGTCGTAAAACCGGCCGCTATGTTTATATTTCTGTTTGAGAAGTGCAGAAAAGTTTGGGCACTGTTTGTTTCAGGTACGTCACCGCTTAAAGGGTTAAACTCCATTTTCCTCACAAGAGATAATCACCAATTTTTAATGTCAAAATCGTGTGTAGCGTTTCGAGGTTAGTTAAAAGTTTCTGGTTTCATTTCCAAAATTGAGTCTCGTTGGTGCTTCGTACAGATCCTGAAGGACTCAAATCAAAATGTATTGCATATAGAAGAAACTTCTTATACTTTTAAAGCAAGAACGATTCAGCAATAATTTTTAATGTCATAATCGTGTTCATTGCTTCGAAAATACACTATCTATCAACAAGTAATTGGACACCTGTGATACCAAAGGAAAACGAAGTTTATTCGCCTTCAATAGTTGCTGGAGCCTACACAAACGGCGATTACAGCTGCGACCCTCCGGGGCATATTCTCAACCACGCGTTGTACGACGGCTAGTTGTATTTTCTTCCACTCGGCTTGGAGAAGACAGGTCAGTTCCTTCACCGATTTCGGACGGTGGGCGCACCCCTTAAGTCGACGCTCCAACTTGTCCCAGAGGTGCTCGATAGGGTTAAGGTCCGACCGCTGCGCCGGCCAGTCCATTCGATTAACCCCATTGTCACCATACCAAACCATGGTGGACCTCGCAACATGACAAGTGGCATTGTCATCCTGAAAGTAACATGGGTCCACCCCGTAAAACTGCCACAACGTAGGAAGCGCATGGTCATCCAAAATGGTGCAGTAGGTCTCGGCGTTGAGTCTACCAAGAATTGCGACCAAGGGTCCGGTGCCATACCAGGAGAAACACCCCCATAGCATAATTCCACCGCCGCCGAACTTCACAGTTGGCACAATACATTCCGGCAGGAGGCGTTCTCCAGGCAGACGCCAAACTCAGATCCTGCCATCCGAACGGTAGAGGGTTCACCTTGATTCGTCGCTCCAGAGAACCTGTTTCTACTGTTCAACGGTCCACTGTCGACGTTCTTTGCACCAAGTTAGCCGAGCAGCGCTATTGGACTTGGTGATCAAAGTCTTGTGGGCGGCAGCACGTCCATGATAATCGAGCAGATGGGCTTCCTTACGGATGGTATTCATCGAAAGAACACTCCCGGATGCCTGTTGAAACTTCTCGCGGATGTGGCCCATCGATTTGGTGCGGTTCTTCCGAATTTCTCTGGCCAGCACCCGTTGGTCTCTAAATCCTAGTTTTGTGGGTCTCCCGGGTCGGGGCGCATTCCGACAGTCACCTCTCATCTTCCACTTGCCAATCACGTAGGCCACTGTCGATTTTGGGTACTTCAACTAGCTGGATATGTCACGTATGGGTCGACCATTTCTGTGATGCCCAACGATTACACCTTTCGGGAAATCAGAGAGCTCCAAACTGCGTGGCATCTTGCATGCGCTTGGTTGCGTTGTTGTTTCCCACAGGATATTTAACGGAGGCGGCCGTAACGTGCATCAGGACTTCAGATATCGTCGATTGCAGGGGTGTCTAATTACTTGTTGCTAGATAGTGTAGTTCAAAACGGGTGTTAACATTTCCGAACCGTTTCAAGCGTTGAACAGAGCAATCAACCCTGTTAACTTATATTCTTTACGATTCTTCAGATTCATTTTTAAAAATTTACTTTTTTAACTTCAATTTTATGAAATACATCACTGGCACATGCTTATTATTTCAGTCAGGTGCCCTGCCCACGACGAACTGTCATCATCGGAAGATCATCGGCAAAGGCCTTCCCGGTGGTCGAGTGGTGTGTGGCGCTGGCTTCTGGCTAAGTGTCCGAAATTATTCCGGACTCGATCCCTGAACGACACATGGGTGGTTTTCTTGTCTGATTACCCTGGCTCGATTACCCACTTGGAACCCGTGCCATCAAATTAGGGACGGGAGACTGCTTGGAAAACATTACAATGGCTCATGGTGGTTATGAACGTCCTCCACCATCAAACAAAGAACATCAATGAGAATTGCATAAGATACAAGACACCAAGTGCATAACTTTCACTGTTTTTCTCTCAGGTTGTAAAGACAGTATTTATAAAATAGAAAAGTCTGTATTCCAATTTTAAAAAATCGCACAAAACGCTTAACCTAATCATCCAGGTAGCCCCCGTTGGAACTTCTGATGACCTTGTTTTTTTAGGTTTTTTTTTTTGATTGGAGGTTTAACGACCACCGTCAGCTACTTAATGTGCTATAAGCAGTCGCCCGTCCCTAATTTAGGGTCACTGGTTCCAGGGAAGGGAGAGAGCCAGTGCGGTAAGACAAACACAACATCCATGCCTCACCGGGATTCGAACCCGGACCCCTTTTAGACGAATAATCAGAGGCTATCGCTTAGACCACTGCGACACCTGGGCGGCTATGCCCTTGTTCCACCGATCTACGAGTTGAAATAGCCATATTACAATAGAAGTCTGGCGAGTGGGGGTTCAAGAAGTCATCGATGCAGCGTTTCAGATCATCGTTATTAGAAAAGTTTGTCTTAGCGAGAAAATTCGACGAAGACCGGAAGGGGTAAAAGTCGGACGGGGTTAAGGTCCGTGGAAGAAGGGTGCGACAATATTTCTTATTCGGGCTCGTGTAATTTTAGGTGGGTCTGTAAAGCGTTATGCGGACAGGCGTTTTCCTGGTGAAAAAACTCCATGGCGATCAATCAGCGTTGGGCGCTTTTCTTGCAGTGTAGAATGGAGACGGTCCAACTGTTGGATGTAAGCATCCATTGTGATGGTATTGTTCCATAGTAAGGTTTCGTAGTGAATCATACCGCAGCAATCCCACCAGCAACTCAGCATCAGCTTCCGTTCACAAAAGGGTGGCGACCTTCTATGGGGGTTGTCACTGCTTGGTCCATTCTCTTTGTCGAGTAACATTCACGTATGTGACTTATTTTTCGTCACCGATGCCAAAAGCCCTCCTCCTTTTCTCTTTCCCACGGAGCAACAGCAATGGAGTAGCGTTGCTTCCGATTCTGGTCTGACAAAGAACGGAGTACCCATTTGCATAGTTTGCACGAATATCCCAACTTTCAAAGTCGGGTGTTGAAGATCGTATGGGAATTCTTCAGTTCCTCTGCCAGTTCTTGTAGTGTTGCATTAGGCTTAGTCGATAGCACGTGTTGCAGTGTAACATCTTCAACCTCACTGGATCTTCCACTTTTGGGTACATCAGACAGATCCCGTACATCCGAGTCGAATTTTCTGTACCAATCATAACAAGCACTCTGACAGATAATATCGTCACCAAACGGATTTCGCAGTTTTCCATGTGCTTCTGTAACTTGCACGCAATTCGAATATTCATAGTGCAATACTGAACACAGCCGCCCCGGTGGCGCAGTGGTCTAAGGCGTTGGCCTCTGATCATTCGTCCGTAAGGGGTCCGGGTTCGAATCCCGGTCAGGCATGGATGTTGTGTTTGTCTTACGGCACTGGCTCTCTCCCTTCCCTGGAGCCAGTGACCCTAAATTAGGGACGGGCGACTGCTTATAGCCCATTGAGTTGCTCACGGTGGTCGTTAAACCTCCAATCAAAAAAAAAAAAAAATACTGAACACACACCTTCTTTTGATATGGCCATCGTATTGTATCCACGTGCAAATAATCTTCATCACAACAACGTACGTCCTGTTCTTAGAATCTATTCTTTCGTGCACAGCACTCTGGGATATTTGCGTCACCGCAGGGCCGACAGTATCTTGCGTTTCTCACGCCACATAAGATTTTTTTCCAGAAACTTTCTTTACAACCTTATATAATTCTTTCTTGATGCTAGTTTATACGTTATGCTAGACTTCTTGTTCAGTAAAAATGTGCGAAATCACTGACAACTTAGTTTTAGCAACAGAGCGTAGAGAAAGAGATCGGCTATTTCGAGAAATTAGATGGATAACCTTTTAAATAAGATGGGCTCCATGGAATCGCGAAAAAGTAAAAGCAACGCTTTTTCGTCTGTATCTGGGTGTCATAAACTACAGACCTGAAAACACGCTAAAAATTTCAGATTGTAAATAGCATTTTCTTCTTATTATGTTTTATGAAAACCAGAAAATTCCATTCGATTTATCCCTATAACATCCCAGCAGACAAACCAGGCAAGATCCTTTCACATTTTGGTAGATGTCGAGGAATGGAAGTGAGGAAACGTTGAGACCACACCTCTCTCTTTCTCTCTTCCTCAGTTGGAGAGATCAATTGACAGTCCTGAGGCATGCTCCCTTTAACTCAATAGCGTTGTCTTTCTTCCTGCTTGCTCCATAAAACAGAAGAGCAAGTCGCAGTGCATACTAAAACTTCTTCTTACAGGTTGATTCGAGAACGGTGTCGGTAAAGATGCGGTAAATACTGTTACTGAAGCCTAAAGGTTTTTCCTTCTATCGTAGACGGGATCGCCACTTCAGTATCCCAAGCTGCTTTTATTTCCATAAATTTCTATCACTCTTCGGATTAGCTTTCAAAACATTTTCCGACTAGCGCAGTTACTTTGTTTTCAGAAACCCATCATTTTGTTTTAAAAGCATTTCGTTTTGCCGCATGGTTTGCAAAAATTTCAGCAAGAAAATGAGTTTAACACATAACAGAAAAAAGAAATTATACTGCTTGAAAATTATTACCTTTCACAGGACGAAAAATCCCTTAGCATACATGCCATAGGATTGACGCAGTTCCATCCATCAAGTTAATATTTCCCTTATAAGCGTTTTAATCCTCTTTTTAACTGTATCGTTCTACTTTGAGGCTCTTAATTAAGCATCTTGGAAGCCCTTTACTGATGACTTAGGGTTTTTTTATAAAAAGTAATTCTAGATTCTCAATTTAATTGCATTTACGCAGCTCTCAACATTTTCCCACACGAGCAATAAAACTCGGTGTCAGACGATAAATCTATTCTTTCTCATTCCTCTTTTCACGTAAGCATCTTGATCACTTCTTCGCCAAATACACTGATGTTCAAAATTAAGAGAATTTGCACATTTTGTCGAATTTCTGAAAAACTAATAGACACATTTTAATGAAATTTGGTAAGGATACACAGTTATATTAAGAGAAAAAAATTATACCATACAACAGTCATGGCACGCACTCATGATCGTCAGTAAGGCTCGGTAGCGCAGGAATGTCCAAAATCCACGTTGCAAGATTGAACATAAAATGACTCTAATATGGGGTATGGTCCCCTCTCACAGTCATACAGCTCTCACAGCGTGACGTCATACTGGAAACGAGGCAGTTGATGAGTCCCTGTGGCAGTCGGGTCCCGCAACTGCAGCAACGCAGTTTTAAGCTCTTGGATGGTTCTCGGAGGGGGACGGCGAGCTGCAATGACCCTCCCAAGAGCGTCCCAGACATGTTCGATAGGGTTTAGGTCTGGCGACGTGGCTGGCCAATCCATACGGCGAATATCCTCACTTTCAAGAAAATCGTCGACCAGGTAAGCCCTATGTGGACGAGCGCTGTTGTACATAAAAAGGAACCGAGGACCAACTGCGCCGCTGAAAAGTCGAACATATGGCTGTAATATCTCATCCCTATACCTCTCAGCAGTCAGGGAGCCTCTGTCAAACATATGGAGAGGTGTGCGGCCGTCCAGCATGATGCCTGCCAAGACCATGACACCTCCGCTGCAACAGCGGTCCCTTTCTCGGATGATGGAGGAAAGGTATCGGGTCCCAGGTTCTCTCCAGATCAAGGTACGTCGAGAATCAGTGTCCAGGCTGAATCGCGACTCGTCTGTGAAGAGGACGTTACCCCACTGAAGTCTGGTCCAAGGCTGATGTTGTCTGCACCATGCTAAACGCGTTCTCTTGTGTGCTGAAGTGAGCGGGACGCAAACAGCGGGTCTTCGGGAAAAAAAATCTCACTCATGAAGCCTTTGAGAAACAGTAACCCTTGAAACTCGGGTTCCAGTGGCGGCATGCAGCTCACGAGATATCTCTGCAGCTGTGGCAGTCCTATGGCGCCTCGCCGAAAGTGCCAAATAACGATCTTCATTGGCCGTCGTGGCTCTTGGACGACCTTGCCCAGGCCTTCTCGAAATGGATCAGGTGTCCTTAAACTGTTTCCAGAAATTGTAGACGACACTGAACGTTACATTGGGCTCTGTAGCAAACCTGCACTTGCGATTGCCCTGCCTCTAATCTACAGACGATTCTCTACCTCATTCCATCACCAATACGTTCTTGGCAACTCATTTTACCTGATTGCTTATGAAATTAAACCAACTCCTGCAAGAAAGAGAACGAATCTCGCCGAGGAGTACGAGCGAACTAATCGTGAAAAAAGCCACGTGTGCTTTTCATGCCCTCCGCTGTCACAGCTCCGCCCACACTCACGTGTACGCTTACGTATTCGACACTGCAAATTTTCATTCTTATTCGGCGGCATAATTTGTACCTTTGGTTCCGTACTTTTTGTGAAAATCGTCAAAATGTGTAAATTCTCTTAATTTTGTACACCAGTGTATTTGCATGTTCATGCAACCATACATATACATACGTGGTCTACAATAATAAATGAAAAAAGCAACAGCATAGAACTTCAGCTGAAATTTCATTACCGGAAACAAATTATTATTATTACTAGCGTATTGCCCCTTTAAGGACGGTTGTTTTTAAGCTTTATTGCCCGTGTTGCCCGTCCTATGACGGAGTGAAATTTTTCATTGAAGCAGATTGAAAGCAAATCAAATAGACGACGGATTTCTGTAAGGAATTATAGTAAAAACTTATATAGTAAGAACTCATTCACGTTAGAACAAAAACTTATATGCCATTCAGTAAGGTGGTCCCACCTAAAATCCCGGGCTTATATTTCCAATGGTAAAACGTCTTTACATATTTTCTTCCCAAGGATGAAAATTTGCACATCAATAAAACTAACTTTAGGTTATAGCATGGGATACTTAATTCTTTCTAAAACATAACTATAATTATATTAAAAATCTATCATTTTTCTTTCAGTAATGTTCAGACCTGTTAATAGATGGCGCGACCTGCACACTCATGACGTCAGTAGAGAAGCAAATGTTGGATTGCTTAGTTATGGTTATATTTAGCAAGAATTAAGTATCCCAAGCAATAACTTAAAGTTAGTTTTATCGATGTGCAAATTTTCATCCTTGTCAATACGTTAAAAGAAAATAAGTAAAGAAGTTTTACCATTGGAAACAAGGCAGAGCTTTTAGGTGGAACCACCTTAACGTTTTCCAAAAGACTTCGCGACAAATAACATTCTGTGTAAAATATTTGTTGTTTAACAATTATAAGTTAGAGCGTTTAGATAGATCGATATTTTGCGAAATGTGTAATATAATTAGCATTAAACTGGGAAAGTTGTTTTCGTGTAAACTTACTTTTATAACTTTTACTTTGATTTTTCGTGTGAAATTACTTTTTCTCCGGCACACTTGTTATTACCTTCACGGCTTGTTTTTGACTGTCCTATTCGATACGGTTAGCTTGAAACTTCATACCGAAGCTTTTTCTACAAAATAATGCGACATCTGGTATTACAAATCGGAACTATCTAAATTCTCGACAATGTGTTATTGGGGAGACATTTGCTGTTAGATGCAATTTTGCTAACTTTGACATCTCAAGATTTCAGTTTTTATTGTAGGTTAGAGCGTTTAGACAGATTGATATTTTGCAAAATGTGTAAACGTATGATCAGCACTAAACTCAGAAAGTTAGTTAAATTAAAAAAGTAAAAAATAATTAAAGGGTTCAAATTAATATTCGAATTGTGCTAAATTAAATTAATATACAAATGCAACTTGCCGTGATATTAAGGATTCAATTCGAATTTTGTAGATCGGATAAATAGAATAGAACGCGAGTCAATGATAATCCAATGTTTTTAAATCAGCACGCCATCACCTTGACATCTCAATGTGATCGCGTGCAAACTCAACTTGCTGTGATATAAGGAATTCAATTCGAATTTTGCAGATCGGAAACATAGAACTCGAGCCATTGATTATGCAATGTTTTAAAATTAGTACGCGATAACCTTGAAACCTAAAAGTGATCGCGTGTTATTATTAGTAGGCTGTCACTTTGACGTCTCGAGAGCACACACGCATTGATCGATACGTGACGGCGCCACAATGTAGACGTTGCTGTGACGTCAAGCGTTCTAGACAGAGAGAGAGAAGTATTCTGCTGGGTGTTTATATGTATAATCATAACTGCCTACTTGCTTGTTCGCAAGACGATGATATCTCGAAATGCACGCATCGTATGAACAAAAGCTCACTCAAGAAGGCAATGTTGACATTTTACTGCACATTTATTAGTTGTGCTCACCTTTCATCCAAGTGCTGCAGTCGTCCGTGATATGCTTTTGAGTGAAGCGAATCATTCTGAGATTGAGATTTAATTTTAGGCAAAATTCTGACAGCATGTAACCGAAACGCAAAAACGCCTTTCTTTTTAAAAAACAAGTGAACCGTGGAAATAATTTTGTGGGCTTCGTATTTTAAAAGGAAGTAACAATGTCTTTTAAATGTTACAAATGCTCTCGACGCCTGTAAAATATGACAGACCTAAAACCAGCAGATCAAGTCGGTGTAATAGTGCGAAATGCATAGGGACCGTTATTTGAAAATGGTAAAAGTACTTGGACTTTCCTGAGGTTCATATCATAGCGTTTTCAATTTGCGCTTGGGTACTAATTGCACCTTTTCTGTGTTAGTCTGGCGGCTGAGAGAGAACAGAAGAAACTGCACGAGTGCGAATTCTAAAATGACTTTCAGATGACAGAGTGGAATTGTTGCTTTCTGGTTATTCGCCTAAGCTAGGACGGGCTCGGAGTCCCAAATGAGGTATGGGTGGTACTCCTTTTTCATGCTGGTGACCCCTCCCTCCCTCCCTCCCTCCCTCCCTTAAACCGGCGGTTAGAAATTAGGGATAGGCGACTGCTTTTGGCACTGAGAGTTTCTAAATCTTGTGAGGTATTCCTTTAATTTAGCCTTCCCTTTGAGTTCCCGTGTTTTATGTAAATTTTGTTTCTTCTCGTTGAAAGTTTTCGGACTTAAGGACACGTTGTTTTCCACGAAAGAACTTTCTAAATTTGGCATAACTGGCAGTGGGTCAGAGATCAGTTAAACGTCATCACTAAATGTAGTAAGTGTGTAGTTCACCGCATTTTGAGTAAATATTTGTTAAGAGAATGGTTTATGAGAACGATCTGACAATAGTGGAGTTTGAGATAACAAACTTAGGTACGCATTTTGTGCTAGCGACTGGTTAACGGTAAGAGCAATGCCGAGATAACGTGCTGTTAGCAATAACTCTGTCTTTTACAGCTACATTTTAACGATAAGTGCATTTGAGATAGACGCGTGTAATAAACGCACGTTACGAAGTATTGTAATTATTAGATGTTTTCAAGCTAAGAAGTTGTATTTTGTCTAGAAGTATTCTGCTGTAATATGTGCAAGTGAAGGAAAATAAACGTGGGCTGTAAAACGTATGTGGTTACGTTTATTCATTCCTAACATTCAGGTGTTAATGTTTTCTATTTATATAATGACAGGTACTTGATTCTGTTTTCACAAAAGTTTACAACTTAATCAACGTTAACATTTAAATAAGCAAATCGTACAACTACAACTTACAACTTAACCTGAAAACTAAAACAAACAGTTAGACCTAACCGATACTTTATAAGTGACTTTTTTACGCTTTCCAACCATAGGTTGAACAAGTTAGTAAAATCATGCAATGCATTAATTAATACGCTTTCCAACATACCAGAAATCATTACTCTAGTTATTACTCAAGTTATGAGGATAATGGCTGTGGAATAAATCTCGCTCCTGTGTCCTGACCTTTGATTCCATTTCGATGATATTCAACAGAACCGGTTCAGTATACCTCCGAAATAATATGATAAAGTTTTGTCGCAATAGAAGCATTTTTACGTAAGTTTTGATGCATAAGGGCTATGGAATAGATCTCGCTCCTTTGTCCTAACGTTTGACCCCATTTCGCCCATTTTCAATAGGGTTCGTCCCCAGGCAGACCCCTACAATACCAACATTTCATCCAAATCGAAGCATTTTTACGTAAGTTAGGACGCATAATGGCGATGGAAGGGATTCCGCTCCTATGTCTTGACCTTTGACCCCATTTTGTGTATTTTCAATAGAGTTTGTCCCCAGGTGATCCCCTACCACATACTAAAATTTTATCTAGATCGAACATTTTTTACGTTAGTTATGACGCATAAGAGCAGTGGAATGGATCCCGCTCCTATGTCCTTACCTTTGACCCCATTTCGTTCAATTTCAATAGGGTTCCTTCCCAGGTGGCCCCTACCACATACTAAAATTTCATTGAAATCGAACGATTGTTAAGCGAGTTATCGGGCGGACGGGCATACGCACACAAGGCGTGACGTAATGAGGCAGATGGGAATCGCGACCATCTGCTCGAAAGAGTGTGACGTTATAAAACTTTAATAGGATCCACACACAACGCGTGACGTAATGAGACAGATGGCGTGACCGCGCGCCAACATCTCAATCGCGAGTTTGTGACGTCATAAGATTTATAAGCATGGGTAACATCAATGGAACGACGCCATGACACTGAAAACGTGGTAATTCGGGGTGGTTATTTAACGCACTAAACGAATTTTCCTAAAGTCGAGATCAAGCTAAACCGATTTCTAGTACCATAAAACGGTAGGCTAACGACTTTCATCAAAATCCTTAGAGCCGTTTTCAAAATAAAATTTTCATAGATTCAAGAATTGCTCCTTTAAGGTGGACGTCAAGTAATTTTGCTTTCTGTACTTCCAATGGAAAAACTTCTGTGCACATTTTCTCCACAATTAATGCGTTCCCAAAGATGAAAATTTGAACATCGATTAAAATAGCTTCATTTTATAACTTGGAATACTTAATACTTTCTAAACCATAACCGTAATTATGCAATCGAACATTTATTTGTTCACTGACGTCATCAAAGTACAGGTCGCGCCATCTTTTTTCTGGTTTCAACACCACCAAAGGAAACGTTATTGTTTTTCAATATAGTTATGGTTATGTTTTTGAAAATGTTAAGTATTCCAAGTTATAATATGAAGTTATTTTAATCGATGTTCAAATTTCCATCCTTGGGAACACAATAATTGTGAAGGAAATGTGTAGAAAAGTTTTTCCATTGGAAATATAGGAAGCAAAATTATTTGACGTCCACCTTAATAGTATGGGATAAGGGCGACGGAATGGATACCGATCCTATGTCCTAACCATTAACCCCATTTGTCCCATTTTCAACAGGATTCTTCTCCAGGTAGTACCCTACCACATACTAAATTTTCATCGAAATCGAACAAATTTTACGCTTGTCATGACGCATAAAGGCAATGAAATGCATCCCGCTCCTATGTTCTGACCTCTGATCCCACTTCACCCATTTTTAATAGAGTTCGTCCCCAGGCGATTCACTAATACATGCTAAAATGTCATTGAAATCGAACCATATTTACGCAAGTTATGATGCATAAAGGCAATGGAATTAATCCCGCTCCTATGTCTTGACATTTAACCCCATTTGCCCCATTTTCGATAGGGTTCGTCCCCAGTGGTCCCCTACCACATACTAAAATTTCATCTAAATCGAACCATTTTTACGTGAGTTATCGTGCCGACAGACGGACGGACAGACAGACCTAAAAAAGCTTTTTCAACCTACCGTTGGAAAGCGTAAAAGAAGCGTTTATGCTCCAGATTTGTCCGTCTGTGTGTCTGTCCGCCCGCACGATAACTCGCGTAAAAATGGTTCGATTTCGATGAAATTTTAGTATGTGGTGGGGGACCACTGGGGACGATCATATTGAGAATGGGCGAAATGGGGTCAAAGGTTAGGACATAAGCGCGGGATCCATTCCAATGCTTTTATGCGTCGTAACTTACCTAAAAATGTTTCGATTGCAACAACACTTTATCATGTTGTTCCGGAAATATACTGAACCAATTCTGTTTAATATCATCGAAATGGGGTCAAAGGTCAGGCACAAGAGCGAGATTTATTTAACAGCCATTATCCTCATAACTTGAGTAAAAATGCTTCTATTGCGACAAAACTTTAGAATGTTGTTTCGGATGTATACTGAACCAATTCTGTTGAATATCATCGAAATGGGGTCAAAGGTCAGGACACAGGAGCGAGATTTATTCCACATCCATTATCCTCATAACTTGAGTAATAACTTGAGTAATGATTTCGGTATGTTGGAAAGCGTATTATAATCAATGCATTGCATGATTTTACTAACTTCTTTTTATAGTTTGGTGGTTTAATGACGGTCGTGAGCAACTCGATGGGATATAAGTAATTCTCCTGTCCTTATTTAAGGGTCACTGGTTCCAGGGAAAGGAGTAAGTAAGTGTCATAAGACAAAGACAAAGTCCAAGCCTCACCAGGATCTGAACCCGCACCCATGTCCGACGAATGGTCAGAAGCCAAAGCTTAAAACACTGCGACAACAGGGCGTATCTGATTTAAAACTTCATAGCCCCAAAGCGAAACAGCTGAACTAATTGCAACGCAGCAAGTGTAGGCGATTACAAAATTGGTATTTGAGTTGTGCTGTTTGCATCGTTGACCGGAAATGTGGAACGCACGAGTTTGAATTGAAAAATCCTGCCGCCCCGGTGGCGCAGTGGTCTAAGGCGCTGACCTCTGATCATTCGTCCGTAAGGGGTCCGGGTTCGAATCCCGGTCAGGAATGGATGTTGTGTTTGTCTTACGGCACTGGCTCTCTCCCTTCCCTGGAACCAGTGACCCTAAATTAGGGACGGGCGACTGCTTATAGCTCATTGAGTTGCTCACGGTGGTCGTTAAACCTCCAATTAGAAAAAAAAAATGAAAAATTTAAATTAAGTTGTGATACCATGCATGCAAAACAATAATAATAATTTGTTGGCACCATTTCCTCCTCGACGGTGTTATTTATACATTCTCGTAAGTTTCAATTTAATTGAGGTTTGAGGTTAAAGTACGTTGGATAATTTATTTAGAAAAAGAAACCTAATAAAATCGTTTCAGTGATTTTCAACCAACACGAATTATGATGAAGCTTCAGTTTTCCATTTCACATAATTTCTGTTTTATACCAAGAATTCAGAGAACAGCATTGGTCTTTCAACCTTCTATAAGAGATCCACTGGGAGGATTGATCGATCAATTTTTATGTGCCTCGGAATATGCCTCGAAGCAGAAGCTAGACGAACCGGAGCTTGAATTTTAAAACTTCACGTCTGTTTGAAGATACTTTCACGTACAGAAACTAGTTCACAGAAATGACGTCTTCGCTTTTACGTGCAAATGTTTACCATAAACAAAAACTAAGCTAAATAACATGGGCTTTAGGTCAATGGTACGGGTAAAATTTATATTGCAGAATCCCTGGCTTTCTTCCATCAGGAAAGAATTATCACAGTAGCCAAAGTTCTAACGAAAAGTGCATGAACGGAGATACCTCAATATCGTAAACTTCGTATGTAACAGTTATGTTTACATAAAACTTATACACTCAGGGAAAAAGAAATTTGCGCACCTAGAGGAAAACATGCTACAACCGCGAAACTTTGCAAATAGTTAGTGTACGTGCTGGTATGTAGGTGAACCGCGTTTGGTGCGAGTGCGCATGACATCACACCTTGTGGTGGCGCTGAAAGCACGAACCGGCAGCCTTATAAACTGGCGTGTAGTCATTGCCTCATTAAAGCGAAAAGCATCGGCCGACGCAAGCAGGAGTACAGAGTGACAAGAATGCCGGGGGTCTAAGCGATGGCCTCTGATCATTTGTCTGAACGGGGTCCGGGTTCGAATCCCGGTGAGGCATGCATGTTGTGTTTGTCTTACGGCACTGGCTCTCTCCCTTCCCTGGAACCAGTGACCCTAAATTAGGGACGGGCGACTGCTTATAGCCCATTGAGTTGCTCCCGGTGGTCGTTAAACCTCCAATCAAAAGAAAAAAAGAATGCCGGGTAGACGTCAGAAACGTCGATTTACGCAACTTACGGACTTTGAGAGAGGCCTGATCATCGGGATGAAAACCGCAGGGTGATCGGCGCGCCGTATAGCCCGCCACGTGGATCATTCTGACTATAGCGTCCGACTGTGTTGGGTGCAGTGGGCACGTGACGGCACTGCCATACGGCGGAATGGCTTTGGGCTGACCAGCAGGAACACCGGTAGAGAGGATCGCAGGATCGTGTGCCAGGCACGAACGGATCCTACGGGGACCCGGTCCATTACACAGGCAGATGTAGCGACTCCTGTGTGCCCACGGACCATTTCCTGACTCCTCGCGGAAGCGAATTTGCGATCGCAGCGCCCCTTACGTGTGCTGCCATTAGCACCGGAACATCGCCGGCTTCGTGCGCAGTGGTGCCCGGCAAGAGCGACGTGGAGCGCCACAAACTGGCAACGAGTGGTATTTAGCGATGAGTACCACTTCGTTTTGGGGACAGATGATCATCGTGTCCGGGTGTACAGGTCTCCGGGTCAACCGCACTATCCCAACGTTGCTATCGAGCGCATCACCGCCCCCACTGCCGGCATTATGGTCTGGGGTAACATTGCCTATGATAGCCGATCAGCTCTAATAGTGGTGCGGGGATCATTGACGGGCCAGCGGTATCTGGATGAGATCCTACTGCTCCATGTGCTCCCATTCCTGGTCGAGATTCCAGGTGTGCTATACCAGCAGGATAATGCCGGTACCCACACAGCTCGGGTTGCACAGGTTTGCCTACTTCATGACCAGACACTTCCATGGCCTGTCCGCTCCCCGTACATGTCCCCTATCGAGCATGTGTGGGACCAGTTGAAACGCCGGCTGCCGCCGTGCCGCACTATCCAGGATTTGGAGCACACTGTCCAACACGTGTGGGCCAGTTTGTCGCAGAACATTATCAAGCATCTGTTCGCTTCCATGACGAACCGTTTTGCAGCATGTATTGCCGCACGAGGCGGCGCAACGCGCTATTGAAGATGACGGACTGCGTGCCACAGATTCCTCTGTAATTGTCCTGCAGCTCTGTTTTCCCCATCATGTGTATCATTCACCTGTATAATTACGTCCATAAAATTTCAGTTCAATCCCATGCTTCCTTCTTGGTGTGCAAATTTCATTGTTCCTGAGTGTAATAGGCGACGCCTCCCTAACGCTCTGGCGTTAAAGTTCTGATGTCATTCAGTACTTGCAGCGCCATCTGCTTTTATCCGGTGATCGAAATCGGAACTAAGCTCACCGTTATCGCACGATACGTAAAATCAAGCAGAAATACCGGAAAATAAAATAAAGTTAGTAAGACAAACGACTTCATCCGTGGCAACACGCACGTGCTGGACAGTTAAAAACCTGCTGGACAGTTAAAAACCTCATAGACAGAAACATGCTACGAGGTTTTTAACTGTCTATGAGGTTTGCTCGGTTACGTAGGTGTTATGTAGAGTTTTATTTCATCTTCTTCGTATTGCAGAGTAATTTCATAAACATTGCAACGTATTTTCATAAAAATAAATAAAATTGCAAAGTAATTTCATAAAAAGGAATCAGCGTTATTTTATCCGGTGACCGAAATCGGAACTAAGCTCACCGCTGTCGTACGATACGTGAAATCAAGGAAAAACACCGGAAATAAAAATAAAGTTAGTAAGACAAACAACTCCATCTGTGGCAACACCCACGTGCTCGAACAACTGTCCGCGACGTTTGTTTTGTTACGTAGGTGTTATGTCGTGTTTTATTTCATTTTCTTCGCAATGCAGAGTAATTTTATAAAAAAGGAATAAAACTGCAGAGTATATTCATAAAAAAGAATCAGCGTTATTATAAAAATATCAGTCACAGCTTTTTCACCCATGCATGACACGGAGTATGAGCTAATAAAGTAAATGATATTTCATGTTATTGCGACGCAAGAAAATAAATGGGAAACCAAACGTTGTTCCTTCTATCATTTCTCGTTAAAAATTATCATTATACACATATAAGAAAAACATGGGACTGTTTACACGCAAAGAACTTCTATACTATTGCTTTCCGGTCTTAAATAAATAAACGTGAATTACAAATACTGTACAATAAATGGAGTTACCACGTGTATCAAAGAATGCACAGTAAAAATGAGTAGCAGGTAATACTTAAGAAAACTTACTTTGCTGGCGTTCACAATAATCCCGAACTTATACACAATTTTGGCATCGTCCGTATAGCTACTGAATGCTATGAGAAATGTCCTCTTCTGTCATTGTCTGCAACGATCAAGTTTGCTTGAAGGTCCAAATAGTCCAAAAACCTCTTCTCTTTCGCCACTGATTTCATCGAAGAAAGAAAAGGTAATCATTCAGTACCAGAACAGGTGAATACGGTAGATGATTCAAAGCGGCAACGGCTGATTTTGAAGCAAGATTTTATATGGTTGTTTGCTTACTTTTTGCCCACTAACAACATGCACCACGACACGCTCTCTGTGCCACACCCTTCCTCATAGCTCCGTGAGAGTTACGGACATGTTCGTTCATGTACTTGACTGCGTCTTGTAAGTTGTCGCACCTTTCACAGCCTTTCCTTTCTTAAGTTACGACAGCATTCACAGCAATTTATTGACATACTTTGTATAATTTCAGTGTGCAGGCTATACCGATGAGCCCATTATGACCCCCCAGCCTAGAGAAATGAGTGCGTCAGAAGACCGAACAGTGGCGCAGGTGAAGTTCACAGAGGAGTATATATACAGTCCGAGGTCTGGCTTTTGGTTAGTAGAGTGTTCGGAGTCAGAAGGGGAAAGCTGCCGATTCATCGGAGTTTGATAAAGGACAAATTGTGACGACACGGCACCTCGGGACTACGATCTCGGAAACGACGCGGCGTTTGGGTTGTCCACGTGCCGCTGTAGTGAGTATGTATCAAAAGTGGTGCACAGATGGCCAAACCACGAACCGTCGTCCAGCTGTGTGATGCCAGAGACGAGCACAGACTGGCCAAACCCAGGGCTTTACAGAGGAAAGGGCTAGTCCGTCCCTTTGAGCAACTAAATGCCGACCCGTGTCGAAAAGGGTGGGTGGAAAACGGGTTGGCCACTTGTTTCTACGTAATCGCGCTGGCCTGCTCCCTGAGCTTCGTTTGTCAACTTCCGTACAAGACCCGATTTTCCTCTGTTATAGTTTTGTACGCCAGCGCATTTCCTTGGTTTATATATAGCATTTGTTTCACGTTGTGTTTTACTTAAGGTGTACACTCAGTGTAGATTTTTATTCCCGTTTTTTTTAACGAAATGTCATCTTGTGCTGATCTGACGTGTTGAAATAAGCATATAAACACGAAAGGATGGGACATTGTTTTCCACGTCCTTTCGTTTTTATAAGGATCTTTATCGGGTTCCGATAAAGGTCCTTCTTTAGGAACTATTTCAAAAAAATGCCCCGAAAATAATTCTGTTCAAGATAATTGGGTAAGACTTACATATCTGTTGGCTGTTTGACGGTATCATCATGTTCTTGGGATGGCATTATTAAACAGTTTGAAAAGATTTTCTGCGCAATTCACGACAGGACATTAAACAAGAAAGATGACACCGAATTTTCGGGTGTAATAAGCACGTCTTTTGAATCCGTTCTGACGCAAATTAAATTTATCAAAGCTATTCAAAGTCAATGGAACCGGTATGGAAAACAATAGTATCTGACGGAAGAAAGAAGTTTTTCAATCGGGTCTTTAATCCCTCAGATATTGCTGTAAACGGAATCGTGAGCTTATGAACTCTTAGAAACAGAATTATCGACAAAAATAAGATGTGACTTTACGTCCCTTGGTGGGAAAACCATGCATTATTTTAGGAAGAAAGTATTCACAAAAGGTTTATCCATATGAGCGGTATCGATCCAAGAAAAAAATGTAGTCGGGTTTTCAGGAGCCCAGATTTTGCTACAAATACATTAGTAGCAGAAATTAACACTTATGAGCCCATTCTTTATCAAACATTAGAAATTACGTGAAAAACTTTTTCCGTCAGGTCTGGTATGCGATACAAGAATAATTTTTCAAATCGGAGTTTTAGGAGCAGAAAACGCAATTTACCATTGAACGCTCTAGCGGAAACTCTATGATTTACTTGAAAATTTTGAATTTATAGGAAAAACATTTCGCATCTGAAACACTATCCAACAAAGAAGGAATTTTTCAAATCGAACTTTTAGAAGTAGAGATATTGACAAAAATAAGATATACATCTACGCCCCTGGCGTAGAAACCATGCATTGTTTCAAGAAGAAAATGTTGCTAAAATGTTTGTCGACGTGATTAGTATCGGTCCACAAAATACTTTTTTCAATCGAGATTTTAGAAGCTCATATTTTGCTGCAAATACATCAGAAGCGGAAATTAAGGCTTACGCCACCTGGTGGCCAAACAATTTCTTACAAAAATTTGAAATTACGTGCAAACGGTTTCCCATCAGGAGCTGTATCCGGTGCAGAAAGAATTTTTCAGATCGGAGATTTAGAAGCAGAGATATAGGGGAAAACGCAATTTACCTTTACGCCCCCTAGCGGAAAGTTTATTAATTACTTGAAAATTTTGAAATTATATGAAAAACTTGTCACATGGAAAACACTATCCAACAAAGAAGGAATTTTTCAAATCGGACTCCTAGAAGTCGAGATATTGACAAAAATAAGATATATATCTACGCGCGCTGGCGGAGAAACTGTGGAATATTTTAGGAAGAAAATATTCCGAAAAGGTTTATCGATGTGAGTGGCATCAGGCCATGAAAAAAAAATTTTCAATCGATATTTTAGAAGCTCAGATTTTATGGCAAATACATCAGAACCGAAAATTAACACTTACGCCCTCTGGTGGCCAAAGTATTCTTTACCAAAAATTCGAAATTATATGTAAAAGATTGAGCGTCATGAGATGTATCCGCTGAAATTTTTTTTTTCAAATCGGAGTTTTAGAAGAAGAGTTATCGAAAAAATGCAATTTACGTTTACGCCCCCTAGCGGAAAATCTATACGTAATTTGAAAAATAAACTATATCCAAAATACTCTTCGACATAAATGGAATTGAAAGATAAAAGATTTTTTCAATCGGATGTTTAGAAGCAAATATGTGGAATAAAACGTATTTTTGAATACGACATCATCTGCATTTACGCCCTCTAGTGGCGAAATTGTACATCATAAAAAAAAAACGAAATAAAGGATCATATTCGCATATTTCAAGCTTTCGAATGCAAAAAGAATTTTTCAAATCGGACTAATAGTTGCAGTGATACCGTGGGTACAGACGGACTGACGGACGGACGGAAAAACCGATAACATAAGAACGATCTTTTTTTACAAAAGACGTGCTAAAAAAGGGAAAGGTGTTATTAGGGAACTTATAAATGATCTAGAAAAACGTTTTCTATCTGTTAACAAAGATGTTTTTTGTCGGTTTTGCAGAATACGGACATTTATTGGAATACGTTTTCTGAACAGAAATGCACTATTAGTGCGGCGCAGGAAAGCTCTGCAGAAAATGAAGGAAAAAAAAAATGGATTGACTCAAACGCGGTGAAAAAAAAACATGTTATTATTATTATTTTTTTTTTCATTTGGGCATTGAAGAAAGCAGTTTTACATTATGTGCAATTAAAAACACATTTTCCAGTTTGTACAATAAGGAACATACCTTCATTGCATGAAGTAAATTTTGTTCACCACTTTTTTAACGCAGTAACCTCCAGAAATCATGATGGATGCAAAATGTAAGTAAATAATTTTTATTCTATACATTAACAGAATGTTTGAACTACTTTTACGGAGTTTGAAGAAAGTGAGTTTCCGCGTCTTAAAAGTTTTAAACAACTTTGTGACAGAGAGAAAAAGGTTTTAAACAATTAAACTTTTCTAGGGAATCACTGAGAAAAAAAAAAAAAAAAAAAAAAGGAAAGTGCTCTGAGTTTTTAACATCAGAAAAATATGGTTAGTATAGTAAGCAAAATACTTTTTAAAGAAAAAGCATTTATGAGAGAAATTGCTCATTTAAAATTATCGCATTATCGCATTTAACTATTACATCAATGTTTTCTGATTTTAGGACCCAAAATCCTTAACTTTTGTTTTCGAAAAAGACAATTTCTGACACACTGTAATATGTTAAATACGGTAATAACATCGAGTGAAAGTGCCTTTCCTATGGTGTTCCTTTAGAACACAGCTCCCCGTGGCTCTTGGCTTCCAAAGGGCCAGCGCAGCTACGTCATCAAGCTCGGCTGCGTGTCTCAGGGGTGAAGCGCTAAAGACTAGCCCTTTCCTCTCAAGCCCTGGGCCAAACCACGAACCGTCGTCCAGCTCATTGATGCCAGAGACGAGCAGAGACTGTTGCGCATTATTCACACGACCTCAGTGGCGATCAGGCAATGTGTCACAGCACAGATTTCATCGCAGCCTTCTGCGCATGAGCCTGCGTAGCCGAAGACCCAGTCGAGTTCCCCTGCTTCATCGTCAACAACGCATTAAATGGGCCTAAGATCATGGAGATTAGACCGTGGATGATTGGAAGAAAGTGGCCTGGTCAAGATTCCTGAGACATCACGTAGACGGCCGAGCGCGGATACGGTGATTATCAACGGAGGCTATGACACCTGAATGCACTGTGGGGCTGAAACAGGCCGGCGACGGCGGTTTTGTGCTGTGGGCGACGGTTTCTTGGCAAACTTAGGCCCCATTATCTTAATTGCACAATCCCTGACAGCGGCCTGCGATAAATTGCAAAACTGTGCTACCTGGGTTCTTAATATCGTCTGTGGCCAGTGGAGACGTAGATATTTTCGTGGGAGCATGCCACTTTTCCTGCTCTTATCAGAGGTCCTGACTTTTATTTGCGGCCTGCAACGCATCCAAAAAGTGTCTCTGAAGGTGATGAAGCGAGCAATCGGAACAGGGGAATTCATGTGCTCCCCATCCAACAAGGGCAAAGACATATTGATTGCCTTGATTTTCGCTTCTACGATTCTTCCTTTTGGGAGACCTATTCGAGGAATCTTAAGTTTCAAAACAGCTCTATTTTCTGCATGTTAACCATTCATCCTGTAAATCTTAATTCCAATTATAAGGGTCGCCCGCAATCAAACTGTCAATTATGAATTTATTTAATTTTAATATTGTGATGAACACGTGCGGACGGACGTTTCATTCCGCCATTTTGTTGTTTCAGATAAGAACTGAAATTCTTCACCAACCACGTGGTACAATTTTAATCCTATGTGGGATTAAGAGAGGGGTGCATGAACACCTGGGGCACCTGACCTTGAAGAGTCAGCTGCTCGAGTGCTTCTGTTAAAGAAGTGGTCATACCGCTTTTGTATACGTGCAAGGTTTTAATCGCCTGCGGGTATCCGACCGCATTCCTGAATTCAGTATTTCACGTGCTGACCCGGAGAAAACCAGTTTTTCTTGCACATGCGTGGTAGAGGACAAAAGGGGCGAGGAGAATAGAGGGACAGTTGAGCTCCGGTCGTCAAGTAGAGAGGGTCCTGGTTTGGACACCGGTATTTGACAGAAGGGCTGCGGGTATCGCAGAAGTGCAGCGTGGTGAAACGGGAAGGAGGATTCCTTCGTCCACCGGGTATCGCGGAAAGAATTGTGGAAAGGTAGCACGTGGTCACAACGGGAACCTGAGCGGAAAGTCATCGGAAACCCGTGAAGCAAATGTTATCGGAATAATGAAGTCTTGCTGTTGTTTTTATTTCCGTGTACTGGACTAAGTTTTGTCGAGGTAATTATTCTTCTACACAAGGACGCCTTGATAGCCAGATTGTACAGTAAAGGCGAGGCGGTAGCTTGCCATACGGCGGGAAACAAAAGGTATTATCTAAGAATTGATATGTCTGGCCCTACACCAATTTTTCCTCATGAAATCCACGCAGAAAAATAATACTTTTATCAGTATAGTTTAAATCCAAATACACTTTCTCTTAGTTTTCTGAATACAAACATTTGGAGAAATCACACATACCTCTTTTTTTTTTCAAATTTTTCTTTATCCGTCTTCGTATGCTCTATCTGTTATAAAAATAAAAGACATTTTATTTTATCAATGAAGCTCGGACTTATTTAATGTTTTGAATGATATCTTCACAGCAGGAATTACGAAGGCAGTAGTTTTATCTGTGACTAAACAGAAGGAACTAATAAAAAGCAAAGAGCAGAACATCTGAAAAATAGCATTGGTTGATATACTTCCAAGGCTTAGTAGAAGCAAAACAGAGTGCATGTGCTTCAATAAAAAAACAAGAGAACTGAGCTGACGGTATCCACGTCCGAGAAGTGACATAAAAAAGATAAAAGAAAATCTGAATTTAGTGTCGGGAGAAGATATAGATATCAAACGTATTGAGGCCAGCATAGAACAGACAAGACGTAATAACTCTAGAAAACCATCAGGTGCTGTACATAATAGAGTTCTGCTGAGGAAATTGAAGAATAATTTTCGCAATTTTAGAGATGCGGCAACGTTTTTCGTCGGTGAGACTTTGACAGTGTACGGACGGAAACAATTTTGTGTGGGAGTAGATATGTTAAGGTGAATATACTGTGTCACCAAGAAATATGGGATTCTGAATAAGATGGTAATAACAGTTAAAGTGGTACAGTTTCGACAGAAGTTTCAAAAAATAAGACTACGTTTTTATGCACATGGTTTTTCAAGAAATAAGAAGAACTGCAGGCATTCAGCTATGAGCATGAACCCACAAGGAAAGCCGCTCGCAGGAAGGATTAAGACGAGATGGATAACTAAAGAGACATGAAAGGGAGAAATCTGAAAAGTGAGACGATAAAAGACAGATCTGAGCAAAGAAAAATAATCGCAATTGAAAAAGTCTCGATGCATTCAAGTACGCATGCGCAATCAGAGAGGAAAAAGATTTGGTCTTACAAAGCAGAGTAATACATCTTCATATGAGAGTGGAATTTTTTTTCATGAGAACACGGATTTTAAATACATTCTTTCCCTTTATCACGGTTGTCTTCCGTCCGGAATTTTGGTGGAAGAACCAATTGGATTTTATAGGTATTACCTGGACGTGACTGACCTTCAAAAGCACAGACAGAAGTGTAATTGAAAAATAAAATTAATGCAAAATATACTTAGAAACGTAATCAGTGAAAACACAAATTTACAGTTGACGCGACCTGAATACGCATCCTTCTACTCTGGAGACGAATGCTTTCCCAATTAAGTTACACAGACGAAATTTGTCGCTGCAACTTTTCCATCTTGACATGTCATATATATATAGTGGTTGGACAGAATAATGTGAATACCACGCTGAGAGACGTGATTTTTAATGCAGCTGCGTACGTCGCAGCACGCAAAGGCATACACCACTTTTTGATTGTAATAGTTTTGCTTAGAACCTCAAGGGCCTGTATAAGCGCATTTAAAGTCTCTTGTCGCAAATATTATGCCAAGATAACCACGAAATGAACGATCTAACGGACTTCGAAAGAGGGCTAATTGTGGTAGCCTACTAGTTGGTGCCTCCGTGACAACAGTCGCCAGTATAGGGGGGGGGGTATCGAGAGCTACTATGTCTAGAGTAATACTAGCATACAGTGTTCGCAGCAAAACCTTGTCTGAGAAACACTAGAGCTGCCGGAAAAAGACCCTGACTGATAGAGACAGGAGAGCATTAACAAGTTAGTAAAATCATGCAATGCATTGATTATGATACGCTTTCCAACATACCAGAAATTATTACTCAAGTTATGAGGATAATGGCTGTGGAATAAATCTCGCTCCTGTGTCCTGACCTTTGATCCCATTTCGATGATATTCAACAGAACCGGTTCAGTACACCTCAAGAATAACATACTAAAGTTTTGTCGCAATAGAAGCAGTTTTACGAAAGTTATGAGAATAATGGCTGTGGAATAAATCTTGCTTTTGTGCAATGACCTTTGACGCCATTTCGTTGATATTCAACAGAACCGGTTCACTATACCTCCGGAACAACATGATAATGTTTTGTCGCAATTGAAATATTTTTTGGTAAGTTATGACGCACAAGGGCAATGGAATGAATCCCACTCCAGTGTCCTAACCTTTGCCATTTCACCCATTTTCAATAGGGTTCGTTCCCAGTGGCTCCCTACCACATACTAAAATTTCATCGAAATCGAACCATATTTACGCATGTTATGACGCATAAAGGCAATGCAATGGATTCCACCTTTATGCCCTGACCTTTGACTCCATTTCGCCCATTTTCAATAGAGTTCGTCCCAGGGTGGTTCCTTACCAAATACTAAAATTTCATCGAAATCGAACCATATTTACGCATGTTATGACGCATAAAGTCAATGAATTGGATCCAGCTTTTATGTCCTGACCTTTGACCCCATTCCGCCCATTTTCAATAGGTTTCTCTCCCAGTTGGTTCCTTACCACATACCAAAATTTCATCGAAATCGAACCATTTTTACGCAAGTTATTACACATAAGGGCAATGGAATAAATCCCGCTCTTATGCACTACCTGACCTTTGACCCCAATTTGCCAATTTTCAATAGGGTTCGTGACCAGGTAGTTTCCTACCACATACTGAAATTTCATCGAAATCGAACCATATTTACGCATGTTATGACGCATAAAGGCAATGAAATGGATTTCGCTCTTATGGCGTGACCTTTGACCCCACTTTACCCATTTTCAATAGGGTTTGTCCCAGGGTGGTCCCCTACCTCATACTAAAATTTCATCGAAATCGAACCATATTTACGTGAGTCATCGTGCCGACAGACAGACGGACGGACGGACAGACGGACGGACGGAAAAAACTGGAGCACATACGCTTCTTCAACCTACAGTTGGAAAGCGTAAAAAAGGACTGTTACTCGTAATAAGAAGACCACGGCGTTGAAAATTGGCGAGGAGCTCAATCTGCATCTCCGGACCCCAGTAACAACGAAAACAGGTGCGCAGGGAGTTACATTAACAAGATATTCGTGGCAGAACTGCAATTGCAAAACCTCTGGTGGCCAGGGTGAATGCACAACGGAGACTGCAGTGGTGCCAGGAGCATACAACGCAGACTACCTATACATGGAAGTATGTAACGTGGTCGGATGAATCCACTTTCACCCTATGCCGCATCGCAAAATGTGTTTACCTGTGGAGAACAGCGTCAGAAGCGTTTAACTCAGACTATGTTCCCAAAAGTGCAGCATTGTGGTGGTTCTGTCATGCTCTGGGTGGTAATGTAGTAGTTTTCAGCAGGTTCCTGATCAGCTTAAAAGAACGGATAATTGGCAGGGCGTATGAAACCATTTTGGCAGACTAAGTCGATCCAGTGGCTCATTCATTGTTTCCTTCAGGTGATGCAATTTATCAAGATTATAACTCCCCAATTCACAGAGCTTTTAATTTCCACTCAAGTTTTGAGGAACTCATGAGGACGAACTTTCACACTTTTCTTGGACTCCCCAATCACCAGACTTAAACATCATCGAGCCACTGTGGTCTGTGTTAGGTACGTAACACCTTCTTTTCCTAGGTGTTCACATTATTCTGTCAAACCCCTGTATATCCCCCTTGAGAAAGGGCTGTGATGGAATTGCAGGCTTCGGGTCCATCTCAAACCATACTTGAAATAACTCTCTGTAGAAAAAGGAATTCTCACTAATTCTAGACGATGTGTGAAAGAACATCACACATTTTTCGAAGAACCTAACGGCCAGCAGAGCAATTTCCACGACCGGGAGCCAACGTTAAAACACAAATTTGCCGATGACCGAGATCGGACCCGCATCCTTCTGGTCCGGAGTCGAATGCTTTCCCAATTAAGCTACACCGGCGGAAATTATCGCTGAAAATTTGCCGTTTCAACATGTTCTTCACCTCTGTAATATGTCACAAATCCCTAAACAGCATAAATTTAAACAGCTTTGATATTTTATGTCAATGCGTTTCTAACGTACTAAACCAGTGGTTCCCAAAGTGTGCGCCACGCCTCCCTGGGGAGCCGCGAAATATTACTAAATTTTCGTAATTTGATATCCATTTTCAATTCAGTGTTATAGGACGCGACGTCGCGACATCTAGCGGACCTGGTGCAAACCAGTAACTCACTTGGTACTAACGTTTGCAGAAGCATCCACAAACTAGATGGCGCTCTACAATAATGCTACAAGCGTGAGGTTTCCCCCGTAAGATAGCCGCCCGACGGGCGCTCGTGTGTTCGGCTTGGCCGCTACCGGAAGTAACCTGAGCTTTTGCACCAGCTACCGTGCTTCTGATAAACATTCCTCACTCTTTCTCCGAGCGTCTAGAAATGAGACTCTTAGTCCAGATTTTTTGAGAATGTCACCAGATCCTTTAAATATGCTCATCCGTTGTCCTTTGTGACACATTTGGCGGTTAACAGTCTGTTATGTTGATGCACTGCCGCTGAGTTTTGGCGTTTATAAGCTTTCGGCGTATCAACTGAATATTGTTGTGATTAAGTGAAATGAAGTTTTTCTTCTCGGATGTATTTTTAAAAATGAATCGGTTTTTACTACACAGTAAAAACCGATCCATTCACTTAGTTTTTTTATCACATCGGTCGCTGTGATAAAAACTAAGTATCGCGGAAAAATCAATGTGGCGAAGGAAATGAATGTGGCTACGTCCAGTTTGATTCCAAGATTTGAGAAAATGTGCAGTGATCAACAGGCTCATCCATCCCACTTATTATAATTACTTGAATTTTTTCAATTACTTTTTTTGTGATCTTCAATACGTGTTTCATTTATTTTTACCGAAGTGTACTTTATAGAATTGTATACTTGTTACATAGGCAAAGTGTAGTTGTTGGAATTTGACATAGGGTGCCTTGGGAAAATCTGGATTCAGCAAGGGCGCTGAGAATCGAAAAAGTTTGGGAACCACTGTACTAAACTAATAAAAACGTCGTATACTGCAGATAAAGAACCATTTTGCACGAATATTAAATGGAAAAACATCGGTGCGTTTAAGTCTACATTGTTTCAAATGCGCTTAATATAAAACTCTCTAAAACTGTGCATGCGGATGTAGATAGAAAAACCTTTATATTTTAACATATAATAAAACACGATGTTTCAAATACGCATAACACACTTTATGAATGATATAAATAACGCGGTTCAAAAGCGTTTTCATAAAGCGTAGAACTTAACGAGAATATCCTCAACAGCGTAGTTACGGTTTTTTTTTTGGTATTATTTAGAGATGTTATAATACTCGCGAGGGCACAGTTGCCTCTGCTATGATATGATTACATTCTACCGAAAAGCTTTTCAATCCATCATTTGTTATTTTTATTTCCGCTAATTGCATATCTCTCTATCTATGTTATACACATTTTTAAAACAGTCAAGACGTTTTATTAAACATGCGAGTGTTTGCTCCAATTGTCTTTAAAGTATAAAGTTTATATTCGGGTCTTTAAAAATGTTCGAACCAACATCCTTCCGCATTTTAAACTATTCGAACGGTGTTTAGACATACCCGGTGGCGCAGTTGTCTAAGCGCTGGCTTTTGAGCATTCATCCTCGAGATACGTGTGGTTCGAATCTCAGTGAAGCATGGTTGCTGTGTTTGTCTTACAAAACCAGGTCTCTACCTCCCCTGAAACTAACGACCCGAAATTAGAGTTGGGCATTTGTTTAAAACCCATTGAGTTGTTAACGATAGCCCTTAAACTCCTAAATAAACAATGACTGAGCAGCACAATCTAATTCACATTTCTTTGCTGGTAATGAAGCTTGTTCTCTCCATTTATCCATGAATCGGAAACTGTGAGGCAAGATAAGACTTTCGCAGCATTCAGAATTCTGTTCATTATGTTTAATCGTTTAAAACCGGAATTTTTGCGAGCATACAGGCACTTTCTGTTATTCCCGGATGTCTCCAGAGACAGGGTGAATTATACATATAAACAGCCAGATCTCTCTGCTTGGAACACTTTGACGTCACAGCAACGTTCGCATTGTGGCGCCATCTCTAGATGCTGAGAGGAAATGCAGTAAAATACGCCACATTATCATACATTTTGCAAAACATTTTGCAGCGGGCTTACTAACAAGTTGAAGTTGAAATCACTCATGGAAGATCAGACAGTTCAGTGTTTTGAGAAAATTGACAGCTCATATCTACATGATTGAGTTTCAAAAGCGAGGACCGCCATTTGCTCACATTTTAGTAGTTCTGCGAGCCGAAAACAATACTGAATGTATCGATCAATTCGTGTGTGCTCTCGAAATGTCAAAGTGATTGCGTGCTATATAATAGCACGCGTTCACTTTGAGATGTCAAGGTGATCAGGTGCTAATTTAAAAACATTGGATTATCAATGACTCGAGTTCTACGTCGCATTTTTCCGATCTACAAAATTCGAATTGAATTCTTAATATCACGGCAAGTTGAGTTTGTATATTTATTTAATTTAGCATAACTCGATTAATAACTTGTACGCTTTTATTACTTTTCACTGTTTTTATTTTAACGAACTTTCGGAGTTTAGTGTTAATTATCTTATACAGTTTGCAAAATATTTCAAATAAGCCATAATATCATACATTTTGTAAAATATTTATTTCGCTACGGGCTTTCTATTCTAAACATAAATACCCAGATCTATTTAAAACGTTCTAACCTACGATTAAAACTGAAATTTTAAGATGTCAAAGGGAGTAAAATCGCATTTAAAAACATTTTCAGCTCTTAATGAATGAGTTTTTACTATATTTCCTTACAGAAATCTGGCGTCTATTTGATGTTTTCAATCTACTTCAATTAAAAACTTCACCTCGTCCTAATTTGGGCAACATCCCCTATATATGTATAATTGTTTGAACTTGAAAAGCAGGAGTCTTAGGACGGGCTGCAGACTACTGATGAAGTAATGATTATTGCAATTCACGCTATGGACTGCCGTCAGTGAATCATGTTTCATAATCTCATTAGATGATATCATTTCCTGGAAGACGGGGGAAAAGAAAGGTTTGAATAGCAAAATACCTACTGATCTTTTTTTCGCCAGCAGCAAACCCCATTGTTGGTGACTCACATGCACGCATGCAACAAGGTAGAGTAGTTGGCGGTGTACCATTCTTCCAGGAAGAGCAAAGATAGGAAAGCATTAAAGTTGGAAGTACGACTTCTCTGGGACTGCCTCTCCATGAGACACCGATCAAAAACGGTTTTTGAATTCATGAAGAATTTTGTTGAAAGTGCTTCATTCTAGAATTTGTGACAGATGTGCATCTTTAAAAGATTTCAGCAAACCATAAGAGATATTTCTCGTTTTATTTGGGAACAAGCCGATTTTATTGAAGATATACGAGAAAGCTCACGAGTATGCTTTAAGTGGGAAAATATTTCTTTTTGTACGTTTGACGTCCAAACTTAGCATTGTTCTAAGTGTGACGTTCATAAGTATGCTCTCATTATAAGCGTATAGTCACAAAGGAATTGATCTGAACTGCAACAAATGCAAACTTCATGACAACGCCTTTCTGGTAAGCCGCCCAACAACTTTCCCAGCTGCCTCGGTGGAGCAGTGGTTTAAGCGATGGCTTCTGATCCTTCGTCTGAAATGGGTCCCGGTTCGAATCCCGGTGAGGTATGGATGTCTTACGACACCGGTCCTCTCCCTTCCCTGGAGCCCGTGGACCTAAATTAGGAACAGGCGACTGCTTATAGCCCATTGGGTTGCTCCCGGTGGTAGTTAAACCTCCAATCAAAAAAAAAAAAAATCAGCATTAGGAAAGAAGAAAACATATCTAGAATTTAAAACAGTAATTTATATTTACCCAACAATTTTTATTAACGAATACTGTGAATTTATTTAGAAACTAGTGAATAGTCCGTCCTAGGACGGTTGTTTTTAAGCTTTAAATAAATACTAAGATATAGGAAATGTTGACCGTCCTATGACGGAGTGAAATTTTTAATTGAAGCAGATTGAAAACAAATTAAATAGACGCCGGATTTCTGTAAGGGAATATAATAAAAACTTATATAGTAAGAACTCATTCATGTTAGAACTAAAAATATATATATGCTACTGATTTCCGTTTTCCGAAAGACCTCGCGATAAATAACACTCTGTGCGAAATATTTGTTGTTTAACAATTGTAGGTTACGGTGTTTAGATAGATCGATATTTTGCAAAATGTGTAATATAATTAGCACTAAATTCGGAAAGCTGTTTTCGTATAAGCTTACCTTAATAACTTTTACTTTGATTTTTCGCGTTAAATTATTTTTCTCCGGCGCACTTTTTATCCCTTCTCGACTTGTTTTAGACTGTTTTATTCGCTGGTTAGTTGGGAACTTCATACCGAAGCTTTTTTTTACAAAATAATGCGACATCTGGTATTACAAATAGGAACTATCTGAATTCTCGACAATGTGCTATTGGGGCGACATCTGTTTTTAGATGGAATTTTGCTCACTTTGACATATCAAGATTTCAGTTTTTATTGTAGGTTAGAGCGTTTACATAGATCGATATTTTGCAAAATGTATAACATAATCAGAACTAAACTCGGAAAGTTAGTTAAATTAAAAAAATTAAAAAAAAATTAAAGTGTTCAAATTAGTATTCGAATTTTGCTGAATTAAACTAATATACAAACGCAACTTGCCGTGATATTAGGAATTCAATTCAAATTTTGTAGATCGGATAGATAGAACTCGAGTCAATGATAATCCAGTGTTTTTAAATTAGCACGCCATCACCTTGACATCTTAATGTGATCGCGTGCAAACTCAACTTGCTGTGATATAAGGAATACAATTCGAATTTTGCAGACCGGAAAAATAGAACTCGAACCATTGATTATCCAATGTTTTTAAATTAGTTGACTTTGACACTTGGAAGTGATCGCGTGTTATTATATAGTAGGCTGTCACTTTGACGCCTCGAGAGGGCACACGCATTGATCAATACGTGACGGCGCAACAATGCAGACGTTGCTGTAATGTCAAGCGTTCTTGACAGAGAGAGAGAGAGAGAGAGAGAGAGAGAGAGAGAGAGAGAGAGCGGGAGAGAGAGAGAGAGAGAAAGAGAGCGAGAGCGAGAGAAAGAGAGAGAGAGAGAAAGAGAGCGAGAGAGAGAGAAAGAGAGAGAGAGAGAGATCTTGTTGTTTTTATGTACACTATCTACCAACAAGTAATTGGAAACCCCTGCAATCGGCGATATCTGCGGTTCTGATAAACGTCACGGCCGCCGCTGTTAAATATCGTGTGGGAAACAACAACGCACCCAGTCGCATGCAAGATGGCACACACTTCGGAGCTCTCTGATTTCGAGAAAGCTGTAATCGTCGGGTATCACAGAAATGGCCGATCCATACGTGACATATCCAGCAAGTTGAAGTACCCAAAATCGACAGTAGCCTACGTGATGGGCAAGTGGAAGACGAGAGGTGAATGTCGGAATGTGTCCCGACCCGGCAGACCCACATAACTGGGAGTTAGAGACCGACGGGTGCTGGCCAGAGAAATTTGGAAAAACCGCACCAAATCGATGCGCCACATCCGCGAGGAGTTTCAACAGGCATCCGCAAGTGTTCTTTTGATGAATACCATCCGTAAGGAAGCCCATCTTCTCGGTTATCATGGACGTGCTACCGCCCAGAAGCCTTTGATCATCAAGTCCAATAGCGCTGCTCGGCTAACGTGGTGCAAAGAACGTCGACAGCGGACCGTTGAACAGTAGAAACAGGTTCTCCGGAGCGACGAATCAAGGTTAACCCTCTACCATTCGGATGGCAGGGTCTGAGTTTGGCGTCTGCCTGGAGAACGCCTCCTGCCGGAATGTATTGTGCCAACTGTGAAGTTCGGCGGCGGTGGAATTATGCTATGGGGGTGTTTCTCCTGGTATGGCACGGGACCCTTGGTCGCAATTCTTGGTAGACTCAACGCCGAGACTCACTGCACCATTTTGGATGACCATGCGCTTCCTACGTTGTGGCAGTTTTACGGGGTGGACCCATGTTACTTTCAGGATGACAATGCCACTTGTCATGTTGCGAGGTCCACCATGGTTTGGTATGGTGACAATGGGGTTATTCGAATGAACTGGCCGGCGCAGAGGTCGGATCTTAACCCTATCGAGCACCTCTGGGACGAGTTGGAGCGTCGACTTAAGGGGTGCCCCCACCGTCCGAAATCGGTGATGGAACTGACCTGTCTTCTCCAAGCCGAGTGGAAGAAAATACCGCTAGCCATCGTACAACGCCTGGTTGAGAGTATGCCCCGGAGGGTCGCAGCTGTAATCGCCGCTCGTGGAGGCTCCACCAACTATCGAAGGTGAATAAACTTCGTTTCCCTTTGCTATCACATGTGTTCAATTACTTGTTGGTAGATAGTGTATAATGCAGTTTGAAAATTGTTATATAATTTCGAAGAACGAAAAATTTGGGTACTCTTGATAAATTTTAGCTCATTCACAGATTTTTTTACAAGAAGTAAAGCAGTTTTTGTTTGAACTAAAACTCCCTTTCGTGCGTCATAGTATCCTTCAGCAGTGAAAAATATTTTGATTTCAGCACTTAAAAATCAGCAGTCTTATTAGCACGTATTTCTTTAGCATTGGAGAAATACTGACGACTGAGAAGGTCTGACTAGTCTTTTAAAGCTTGACGTTTCAGGGGCCTAAAATAAGTTTGTCTTATAGAATTGCGATTTTTGTATTTCGTTTGTTTTAAAATTTTTTACCAAGTTTGCTGCTGTTAGGGAAGCTTAAGAAAGTCAGTTGGAACAATACGAAATTGTTATTCAATCATCTTATCTTCTTCGGCAAGAAAATGAAATCATCGATCCTTAAAACGCAATTTAAACTCTGCAGCCAACATACTTAAAGCTTTGAAATCTGCTGTCATCCACTTCGAAATAAACTGCGTGACTCCGTTATTAAATCTACGAGAAATTTCCACTACAGACTTAAGGGATGAGTGCAGTTATCCATAACGCGTTTTATAAAAATGCAAATTAGTTCATTTGAATACACTCTTTGTGTTAAATGCTAGGAATTTAATGAATTTTGCAATGCTTCCTTCTTGAAACTGTGAATTAATGGATTTTTCAGGTGATATCCCTGTGCGATTCATATCCACCTACATCTGAATCAGTTGCACTGATTGTTTGTATAAAAATTAAATTGTTCAAGAACCGTTAAGCCAAACAGACTGCGTAGTGGGTGTCTTCCAGATTTTGAGTTAAAATATCTTTACAGAACTTGTTTGATTGATTCCACGCCGCTGGCACTAAACTTTTCGATTTGCGTTACTGATCGGAATTTAAATCATGCATTCCCTGCAGTTACTGCATATCATGTAAGATTTTCCACCAAATTTAAGAGGGTTTAACTGTTACAATATACTGGTAACCTTACACCTTGACAACATGCGGTATTCATACAATTTACCTTCAGTAGAAAAAAATTCTTAAAACTGTTTTGTCTTAGGATGAAGTTCCCACGATTGCACACCAACATACACTGAAGAGCAATTTAATTAGAGATACCTGTCTAGTAACGTGTAGCACCACCTTTCGTCCTGATGACGGCGGCGATTCGTCTCGGCATGAACTCGACAAGACACCGGAAGCGTTGCGAAGCCATACGGATCCACGACCCCTGAACAAGTTTCCACAGTTCACGAAGATTTGATGGAGGGGGTCATCTCTCCATCTCTCTCGATGGCATCACATATGTGCTTAATGGGATTGAGGTCGGGTGACCTAGCTGGACAAGCAAGCGAGGTCACGTCGGTGGAGTGTTCATCCAACCATTCGGATACAATTCGGGAGCGATGGCACGGTGCATTGTCTTGTTGCAGGATGAGGTCCCCAGTGGGATGTTGAAAACACACAAACGGGAGCAAATGGTCGTCCTCGATATCCCGGTAACGTTGAACTGTGAGGGATGATGTCACACGTACCAGGGGTCCCATTTCAGTCCACGTAAACAGTCCCCAGACGAGAATGCCACACCCACGAGTTTGAAAAGTACCCTGCTGGCAAGAAGGATCCGTCGCTTCATGTGGTTTGCGCCGTACTCGTATCCTTCCATCCGCATGTACCAACGTGAATCTCGACTCATCAGTCCAGGCAACATTTTCCCACATATCTAGGGTCCAGTGGCGATGTTCCCGCGCTCATACTAATTTTTGCACCCTGTGATGTGCGGTCAGCAGCGGGACTCTCGTGGGATGATGGCTTCTGTACCCCATTGCGAAGAGATGGTTCGAAGAGATGCACCACGTTAAATTGCCGAGTGATTTCTTGCACTGTGCCCATCTATCCGCTGTTACAATGCGAGCTAGCCGACAATGACCCCGCTTATCCACACGCTGTTGTCCACGGCAGTTGGCCCTTGCAGGGATGGTTTTATGGGATTCGATGTACTCACGGTGCACCCGTGACACAGTGGCTCGTGAAAATCCCAGTACCTGCACGACTTTCCGAGAAAGAGTGACCCATCCTTTGGGCCCCGACAATTTGACCACGATTAAATGCGCTTAGATTCTTCGTCTTACTCATACTGCGTCCGACTCTTACTGATTCACTTCGTGTCACTCCTTATATTGTCGGATCGTTGCATACGTTTTGTCGTTTCCGTTCACACGGCCGCCCACTGCGCCGCATTGGCATATCGCCAGCTGTCTCTAATTTAATTGCTTTTCAGTGTACATACACTTTTGTTTTGTAGGCGTATGAACCTCAAAACGGGGGAAAAAGTGGAAAACAGAATATCCTGGCAGATGGAAAGGCAACAGTCTCGATCCTGAAGAAACATGAAAATATTTAGAAAAATTTTAATCACAAGGCATCCAAAAGAATCCGCAATAAAAAAAGAGCAGTGGTGAATACATTAAAACAGTCAAAACGTCCTCACGAGATTTATGTCGTATCTGTAATTACAATAGACAAAAGTAAATCAAATGAGCTAATTAGAACTTACAGTATCTTCATTAATGGCCTTGACAAAATCCAAGTTTGTGCAATTGAAGTTGCAGTCACAAACATATAAAAGCAGTAAACAACAACTAAATACATAATGAATTAAACCAAGGTAAATATACTAATGAATGCTTCTGAGAACAGCAATAACACAGCTTAAAGAAATTACAGCTCTTAATAAAGTTGTGACAAGACACATGCTCTATAGCTGAATTACACATACCACGCACATTTCTCCAACTGTGACCTTTAACCTACATCTTACAGACTTGACTGTCTGCCAGGAGTTTCGAAAAACCTGAGGTTTGGGAAGATGTTAAGCTAAGAAAGGATTAAAAGAAGTAAAGTAATTTATATAAGTACAGAGAAACAAAACGGAAAGTTAAATTAGCGCACGTACGTCACAGATATACATATCAAAATTTTTAAAATTTAAAGTAAATGTAAATAGCATTTGTGACGGGCAGACATGAACTATAAAAGTATTTCATTGTAATTGGAATAGTAGAATGGGCTGGAACTGGACGTAATACTTTGGATCGGAAAGAGTCGGCAACCAATCATGTTCTACATCCTCCCAAGTGACATAAATCGCTTTTATGTAGATAATAACAAAGTTATCCGAGAATTGTTTAGAATTAAACAAAGGGGGGAAGAGGAAAATGGGCTTTGCGTATTACGTCAATAGAAAAAAAATGTGCTGTTGTATGTAAAGAGTGTGTAAACAGACGAAAGGATTGAACGGCAGCTACTGAAAAGACAAACTGAAAATTCGAATTTTTGCGTGGAACAGCGATCAATACATGAAAACATGAACGGTTAAGCAATTGGACCGTTCATGTTTTGGAAAATAAATCGAAATTGCTACAAAATGGAACTCCAAAACAAAACGCCTATATTTCTGCTGCGCAAAAATTAGTATTGAGAACAAACGCCGTGAACGCAAACATTAAAAAGAACGCGAATGGTTGTAAATTCAATTTTCGCAAAGAATAAGAAGGAACAGTTGCCCATATTGTGAGCTTACTAGTCAACAGCATCACAATAGTACTGCATTTGCACGTGTGCGAAATATGTGTTTACCATCTACAAGAACTCGACATTAGCATTTGCCTGAAAGTTCAAATACACAAAAAATTAGACAATAATGCTCCTAAATTACTGTGGTTAAAAAGAAGAAAGTTTCAATAATAGATATGTTTAGACTTAATAATAGTTACAATATTAAAATGATATATACAGGATATCCAAGAAAAATCTATACTATTTCAATATTCTATAAGAGATGAGCTTACTAATTTATTAACTAACAGATGTTGAGACGAAGAGGATGTGCCTACAAACTTTTTAATTTACAATCATTAGTACATTTCCATATGTGCTACCACGCCCGAAAGTAGAAAATCTAATCTATATTTAATTTCTTTCTATATATTTCCAACGTTATGTTAGCAACTCCGTCCGATATTTGTGCTTTTTGAACAGCCACATTTGGTGCTGGTAGTAGGTAAAAATATCCAAAACAAAACCCCACAACAAGAAAGATAACACCTAATTCTATGTTGTAATGAGCACGTCTTTTCAATAATTTCCGACGCGAATAAAAATTATCAAAGTTATTCGAAATCAAAAGAATCGGTTAAAAAAGATCAAATGGATTTCTACAATCGATAAAACATTCAGGAATAGAACCAGCTACTTCCATTAGTGGCTAAAATGTATGCTACGAAGATTTACAAATGGCGCGCAAAAAGTTTCTCACAGCAGACGGTTATCAGAGACAAAGATATTTTCAAATCGAACACTTAAAATAAGAAATACAGACGGATATATGATATAACTGTGCTCTTTCAGGGGAAAGAATTTTACAATAAAAGAGTAGAAAAGTTAGAAAAAAAGAAAAAGTATTCTTCTTGGCAAAAGCTATGCTATGGAAAAAGAACTTTTCAAAAACGTCTCCTGATGGAGCAAAGGTAGTAAAAAAAGATTTTGTACCTTTATGCCTGTTAGTGGGAAAAAATCTGTATTATTTAAAGAGGATAATGCCCCTCCCTATCTTTATTGCAGCGGTTGGCATACAGTAAGATATAAAACAGAAATTTCTCAATATTGCTTTTAGAAGCGGAGATACATTTGCAAACAAAAGTACATTAACACCACGCAGCGACAGAAATGTGAATAACAGAACTTCTCAATTACCAACCTAAAGTGTTCTAAAAGGTAAACGCCATCCGGTGTTGAAAGAATTTTTTAATTCGCACATTTAGAAACAAAGAACTATTGAGAAAAGCTTATATTTGCGCCACCCAGCGGCGAAATTGAGCATTATTTTGTGAAGAAAAAAATACACACAAAAAGGTTTCATAGTTATTAGTATCTGACCTAAAAAACTATTTTCCCGTCGGGATTTTAGTCCCGCAGATATTGGGGTAAACAGAAACAGCATGAACTTAGCTCTCTAATGGAACATTTGTGCGTGAAGAAGAATTTTAAACTATACGAGAAACATTTCGCATCAGAAACCCTTTCCAACAGGAAAGAATTCTTTAGATCCGTTTCTTAGAAGCAGAGATATCGAAAAAAATAAGGTACACTCGACCTAGAAGAAACGATGCTACAACCGCGAAACTTTGCAAACATATAGAGTGCGTACTAGTATGCAAATGAACAACGTTTGGTGCGAGTGCGCATGACCGCACAACCTGTGGTGGCGCTGCAAGCACGAGCCGGTAGCCTTACAGACCGGCGTGTAGTCGATGCCCCATGAATACGCAAGCAAGTGTACAGAGTTACACGAATGCCGGGTAGATGCCAGAAACGTCGATTTACGCCACTTACGGACTTTGAGAGAGGCCGGATCATCGGGCAGAAAATCGTAGGGTGGTCGGCGTGCCGTATAGCCCGTCACGTGGATCTTTCTGACCATACCGTCCGACTGTGTTGGAAGCAGTGGACACGTGACAGCACTGCCACACGGCGGAGCGGCTCCGGACGGACCAGGAGGACCACCGGTAGAGAGGATCGACAGATCGAATGGATGCACACGGAGACCCGGTCCACTATACAATCAGATGTAGCGGCTGCTGTGTGCCGAAGATCCATTTCCCAAAGCCTCGTGGAAGCGAATCTGCGATCCCTCTGCCTCTTACGTGTGCTGCCATAAAAATCGGAACATCGCTGGCTCCGTGTGCAGTGGTACCAGGCCAGAGTGACGTGGAACGCCACAGACTGGCGACGTGTGGTGTTTAGCGATGAGTGCCGCTTTGTTTTGGGGACAGATGATCGTCGTGTCCGGGAGTGGAGGTCCCCGGTTCAACGGCACAATCCCAACCTCGATATCGAGCGCGACATTTTTTCCCACTGCAGGTATTATCGTCTGGGGAGCAATTGCCTACGATAGCCGATCAGCTCTGGTAGTTGTACGTGGATCATTAACGGACCAGCGGTATGCGAATGCGATCCTACCGACCCGTGTGCTCCCACTCCTGGCAGGGATTCCAGGTGCGCTATACCAACAGGATAATCCCCACCCACACACTGCTCGGGTTGCCCACGACTGCCTACATCATGTCCAGGCATTTCCATGGCCTGCCCGCTCCCCAAACATGTCCCCTATCTAGCATGTCTGGGAGCAGTTGAAACGCCAGCTGCCGCCGTGCCGCACTATCCGGGATTTGGAGCACACCGCCTCCATGCCGGACCGTATTGCAGCATGTATCGCCCCACGAGACGGTGTAACGCGCTATTGAAGATGACCGGACTGCGTGCCACAGATCCCTCTGTAGTTGTCCTGCTGTTTTTGCCATCATGCGTATCATTCATCTGTATCCTTATGCCAATAAAATTTCAGTTCAATCCGATGCTTCCTTCTTGGTGCGCAAATTTCATTGTCCGTGAGTGTATATTTAACATCTACGTTCCATGGCAGGAACACTTCAAATAATTTAAGCAGGAGGCATTCTCAAAAGGTTTTCCGAGGTGAGTGATATGGGTACACGAAAGAATTGTTTAAGTCGAGTTTTCAGGAGCACAGAATTTGCTTCAAGTACATCAGAAGAAGAAAAATTGCCTTACGCCCCTGGTGGCCAAGCCATTCTTTACCAAAAATCAGAAAATATATGCAAAAATATTTCGTTAAGAGCTTTATCCAACGCAGGAAGAATTTTTCAAATCTGACTTTTAGAAGCCGAGATATTGGGGCAAACGGAATTTACCTTTACGCTTCCTAGCGGAAAATCGATGCATTATCTGAAAAAGAAACTATACTTAAAATAGCCTTCGATATAAAAGGCATCGTAAGGAAAAATAATTTTTTGAATGGGATATTTAGAAGCAAATATATGGAATAAAATGTCTTTATACTTCGACATCATAAGCATTTACGCCATCAAGCGGCGAAGTTGTGCATCAGAAAAAAACTCGAAATGATCATCATTCCCACAATTGAAGCTTTCCAATGTAAAAGTAATTTTTCAAATCGGACTAATAGTTGCAGTGATATGATGTGCACAGACAAACGGATGGACGGGCAAAGTAATAACATAAGCACGATCTTTTCTTACAAAAAACGTGCTAATAAAAAATGAACCGAGTAGTGGATCATCACGCCAGATCCATTTTCCCCGGAAATGTAATATCGAGAGCAGAAAGACCCTAGTGAGGCGGAGCGCCAACGTGTTGGAACATATTATCACGTTCAAGATGATTCGCTTTAGGTATCATGAACAACTCCATGTGTTCGCGAAACACATTTTGGGCGACGTCTTTATCCAATATGGTCACATTTTTGGTTTATGTTTGATAATGTTTTGGTATTATAATAGTTTGATCAGTTCAAGTATCAGAACAGTAGAGTTTGTAAAATTATAGAATTTTGTGTGTATAATCTAATTTTAATGAGTTTGTGTCTAGTGTGTATGATCTAATTGATAGCATCATGATTTGAATATTCGTGTTGCAATCTTGTCAATGTAAAAATCTGTTGTTCGAAGTCTTCCTCGATCATTGTGGCGAACATACTAGCATATTGTCGCATTGTTGGTATTGTTTATGTCTGATGTTGTTTGGTATTGTAATATTTTTAAGTTCCAGAGTTCGAACCGTATAACTTGTAGAATAGAATTTTTTTTTTAAACTGTATTATAATACCCGTTGATTTTACTGACGTAAAAAGGACAAATTGACATAGACGAGTTTCCGCTCACCAAAGAGTGGCTTTTCAAAGCTGAAAGATATAAACCTACTAGGAAAGAACAGCAAGTGTTACACTTCAAAATACATGGTCGAGTCACATTACTGTGACCATTAGCTAATATCCAGAGTAACCGCCGTGTGTAGCGCGGAAAGCAGCTAGACGGGCTGGGAGTGACTCAATAAGGTACTGGAAGGTGTTCACAGGTATGTGGAGCCATGCTGACTGCAGTGCATCTGACAGCTGCTGGAGGGTGCGTGGTGGAGGATCCATAGAGCGAACAACATGATCGCGGTGGTCCCACAGATGCTCAGTTAGGTTTAAGTCTGGGGAATTAGGGGGCCTGGGAAATACTTTGAAGTCCTCATCGTGCTCTTTCAACCACTCTCTGACATTTCTAGCTGTGTAACACGTCGCATTGTCGTTCTGGAAGAATCCATTCGCACCAGGGAAGACAATCAGTACGTATGGGCGTACGTAGTCTGCAAAGATGGATTCATAACGAATTCGGTCCATGGTGCCCTCCATAGGAATGAGTGGACCCAGAGAATGCCACGAAAACATTCCCCAGACCACAACGCTGCCCCTACCAGCTTCTATTCTTCCAGCAGTTGTTGAAGAGTGTTTGTTCTCCGATGTTTTTCACCTTATACGTCAACGTCCATCCGTTCGATGAAGCAGAAACCGTGACTCATCGGAGAAAGCAATCCTTTGCCAATCAGCTGAGCTCCAATTCCGATAATGCCGTGCAAATGTAAGACTTTTCTGCCGATGCACCTTTTTTAGCATAAGAGCACTCATCCGTCTGCATGGGAGCCCCATGCGCATTAAACTGTCGTTTCAGAGACACTCCCGGTAGCCTCCTGGTTCATTCCGCCAGTGTGTTGCTCCACTGTAGCGTGTCGATCGGCACTCACCTTCGAAGTCCACCTTCACCTCTCACATCAATGGCACGTGGTGGTCCGCCAGTTTCCTCGTCGCCTATTCGGAGTGGTGCCATTTCCAATCACGATACACTTTAACCACAGCAGCACGAGAACAATTCACAAACTGCTCTGTTTCAGAAATACTGCCACCATTGTACCGAAAGCCGATAAACATCCCTTTTGGAAAATCTGATAAATCGCTCCTTTTATCCATGACAGCAACGAGTGATATGTTTTAAGAATGCCTACAGCACACCTTATATACCCTCCAAGCCAGCTCACGACATATGCTTTCTTTCATTGGCTACGCGCTGTTGACATCAAAAGTAGGAGGTGGGCACAATAATGTGACTGGACTGTGTACATTCATGTATAGCATTCATATATAGATCATTAGCATAGTGTGTCTCTATACTAATGATCCGTATTTCTTGGCGTAGAATAGAAATAAAAGTTTCCAAGCTTTCTCACATCAACCAGATGGCTTTTTTAAGGTCTTCAGCTTGCTGTCTACCTTCCTAGAAAAAACCATCTGGTCGATGTGCAAAAACTAAAAAACTTTTATTTTATTCTACGCCAAAAAATTCGGATCATTAGTATTATTATACTGATGATCCGAATTTTTTGATCACGACACGTGTGTTCTTCCATTGGCTACGTGCATTTGAAATCAAAAGCAGGAGGTGGTCACAATTATCTGACTCGAGTGTGTATATACTTGCTTTGAGTTGACTTCAAATTGTGCAAAAATTTGAAATATGCGCGTGAAAGAAAACGTTACCAAACAACGCAAAATAAAACAAAGTGTTCATATTTTAGGAACTCTGCTCATAGGGGATGCTGGCTACGCGAGACAGCATCGTTGCACTCGTATCCGGTTTCGTATACCGCGGTCTCAATTTGGGTAGTGTATGGTGCCAGGTGATTGTATCCTACCCACTCTGGTGTTGCAGCTTTTAGACGAACTTTTCTTGCAAGAGCAATGTTGAGGGTTTCATTTTTTACGCTTCTTCAACCTACGGTTGAAGAAGCGTATAATCTACAGCTTTGTCCGTCTGTCTGTCTTTCCGCACGATAGCTCGCGTAAAATATGGTTCGATTTCGGTGAAATTTTAGTATGTTGTAGGGGACAACCTGGGGACGAACCCTTTTGAAAATGGACGAAATGGGGTCAAAGGTCAAGACGTAGGAGGAGGATCAATTTCATCGCCCTTATGCGTCATAACTTACGTAAAAATGCTTCGATTGCGACAAAACTTTATCAACTTGTTCGGGAAATATACTGAACTGGTTCTATTGAATATCGTCGAAATGGGGTCAAAGGTCAGGGGACATGATCGAGGTTTATTCCACAGGCATTATCCTCATATCTTGACTAAAATGTTTCTATTGCGACAAAACTTCAGTATGTTGTTTCGGAGGTATGCAGAACCAATTCTGTTTAAAATAATCGAAATGGGGTCTGAGATCAGGGCACAGGATAAAGATTTATTCCATAGCCAGTATCCTCATAACTTGAGAAATAATTTGGATTAAAGTGCTTCTATTGAAACAAAACATTAGTATGTTGTTCCGTAGGTAAACTGAATGACATACATTCTTCGGGACGCCTTCACTCGTGGAGAACTGGTGGTTGCAATGGTTTGGCTCATATGTAAACATTGTTCTTTGGAGTTAACATTCTTTAAATGCAGTTCTTACAACCTACTCTTATTTCAGTAGTCACATCGCCTTTCCATGAGGGTGTACAACTAAAATCTACAGTCAATGAACATCCCTATAGAACAAAATGGAAGATACCCTTTCCTCTCCTTGCTAAAGTGTGCAAAAGTGGATATTATTAATTGTTAACAAATTCTATTTTTTTTTCTTATGAAAGTGCTTGCTCACTTTATTCCGATAATCACATCAACATATGTTACATTAGTAATCAATCAAGAGCAGCACAGAGGTAAATATAATGAAATACACTATAATGACAAAAGTCACCGGACAACCCTTCAAATGCTAATGAACGGATCCGCTGCGTTCTTAAGATGCGCGGTACAACTGCAAACGGTATAAAAAAAAGCCTGTAGCTGATCGCAATCATATGATACTGTGAGGTTGAGTGAAAATGTCGCATCAGGCCAGAACTGACTTTGAGAAAGTAAAGATTGTTGAGTGTTATATTAGTGGGTTGTCCATAAGGGAAACCCAGAGGCGATTAAACATACCCAACTCAACAGTTGGTAGGGCATAATTGTCCAGAATATCGTGGTAGACGTTCTGGTTAACAGGTTTATCCACGATAACTAATGGGCCGGGACCATACCACGAAAAACACCCCCACACAAGTACACTACAGCTCCAAACTGGACCGAAGGAACAGTACACTATGGTAAATAGCGTTCCCCCGCTGCCGCCATACCCACATATGGCCATCAGACTGATGGATCGTGCATCTGGTTTCATTAAATCATAGGACGTGTTTCCATTGATGGTCCAAGATAAATCTTCTTTAGACCAAGCTAAACGACGAGTAGCATTCGGAGTAGAGATGAGAGACTTATGAGCAGCCGCACGATCGCGGTAGCGCATGAATGGAAGTTTTCTTCGAATGGCACGTGTACATACCGAGGTTCCAGCATTTTTATTCCCCTTATAATGAATAAAATCCTCCGCTGGACGTGTAGTGCAGGGAAGCTTACGTTAAGTCACGTTAGGGTTACTTGACGTAGCTAAAGTGTACCTAATCTTCAAAGTGCTAGAGTTTGTTTAGGTAAGACTCGCACGTGAAATAAATTCATTGAATATGGAACTTCTTTTTACTCAGCGTTCCTCATTATCTTGAATATCAGTACTATAACTTCGGTTTTAGTACATTAGTACCTTGAAGGCTCCTTATTAGAGCGGTAAACACAATATACCCTGGACTTAATGGAGACACTTAATGAAAGAGACTTAACGGCCAGACAGAGGTCTGACAATAATATGAACTGAGAAAACGTACTCACTTTAAACCTTTTATTGGAGAGCTCCTGGTATTATCAAACACACACTCAACAAATCACACGACTACTGAATATCCGAACTTTCGTAGAATCGCATAACAATAATTAAGAAGAACCTATCACATAAAACGAAGCTGCTTGGTATAGTTGAACGCACCTATATATACTGCATACCACCACGTCATGACTTACACTCGTTGCCACATATCATTCAGCAGGAGAAATAACATCTCGTTAAGTGAGAAAATAATTTGCATAGGAAAATAAAATAACAAGAGATAGTAAAATCAAAAGGAAACTGAATCTAGAGTATACGATACACCCTGTACACTGAGGTCTTGTGCAGTACTCCGTCGATTAGCTGTAACGACTCTCCTGAAGCTTCGACGTCATCTATCACTGATTTTCTTTGGTCTGCCGGTACGTTTTGCTGCTTCACGCACGCCATGTGTCTTCTTTTTTTTTTTTTATTGATCGGAGGTTTAACGACAACCGTGAGCAACTGAATGGGCTATAAGCAGTCGCCCGTCCCTAATTTCGGATCACTGGTTCCAGGGAAGGGAGAGAACCAGAGCCGTAAGACAAACACAGCATCCATGCCTCACCGGGATTCGAACCCGGACCCCTTTCGGACGAATGATCAGAGGCCATCGCTTAGACCACTGCGCCACCGGGGCGGCCCATGTGTCTTCCACTTATTCAGTACATTCAAAACTGTTGAGTTGGGTATGTTTAAGCACCGCTCGGTTTTCCTTATGGACAACTCACTAATATAACACCCAATAATCTTTCCTTTCTCAAAGTCAGTTCTCTGCCACAGCGACATTTTCGCTCAACCTCACAGTGCGATATGATCGCGGTCAGCTGTAGGCTTATGTTTATACCGTTTGTAGCTGTACAGCGCATATTAACAACGCAGCGGATCTGTTCATTTGCTTTTGAAGGGGTGTCCGGTTACTTTTGTCAATAAAGTGTACTTAAAGTTACAAAGTTTCAGTGGGGAGGTTTGTATGAGTCGTGCACAACGAAATACCACTTCAAATAGATATTGGCCGCCCCGGTGGCGCAGTGGTCTAAGCGATGGCCTCTGATCATTCGTCCGAACGGGGTCCGGGTTCGAATCCCGGTGAGGCATGGATGTTGTGTTTGTCATACGGCACTGGTTCTCTACCTTCCCTGGAACCAGTGACCCTAAATTAGGGACGGGCGACTGCTTTTAGCCCATTGAGTTGCTCACGGTGGTCGTTAAACCTCCAATCAAAAAAAATCAAATAGATATTGAGGAAAGAATGCGATAAAGCAGCTGTTGGCTATGTCAGAAGATGAGCTCAAAGAATGCTTTGCGCACTGGAATAGCGCTGCGCTAAGTTTGTGGCTTCGGAAAGGGGCTACTTCCAAGGTGTCTAAGTTTCATATATGTAAATCTTGTACTTTGTATTTAAAAAAATGTGGTCTGGATATTTTTTATCAATTATTGTATAGCAGCTGTTTATGGTATTTCGTGTCACAATGCCGTGAGGCTGAATTAATGGTAAAAACGTAATAGGCTATATTAAGGGCACAACTCAGCCCCCATTTAACGCTAGATACGACACAGTCAGTTTTGCTAGAAAAAATATTACAAATTACGACTACATGTGAATATCCGCTGTTCTGTCTGTTACCTGAATATTTGCATTAACGTACGCAATCGGGTAGCGGAAACAAACATGCTGTCCACTTACGATGGCCTCTCCGGTGGTCGAGTGGTTTCAGGTATTAGCATCTGATCATTCGTCCTAGATGACCCTTAATTTTAGTACTCAATGGAGCATGGGCGATGAGTTTGTGTTATTGTGCTAGCTCTGTCCCTTCTCTGGAATTAGTCTTCCTGAATTTGGAACGGGAGAAAACCTATAGCACAGAGCTATCCAAAGGAACAATTTAGGAAAGCTATCATTAAGCAGCAATTAAGCTTTTAGTTTCAGGAATCGATGACCTATAGCCCGTTAAGAAGATAGACGATGGTAAAGTCGAACCACTTCTTGGACTCCTGGACTGTGACGCAGAAAAGAAGGAAGACCCAGCTGAGGTGGCAGGATAAGACAAATAAATCAACTGCCAAGAACAGAGACACCTGAAGAGAGGTGCAGGAGAGAGGAGTGGCAGCCGCTTGTCAGTGAGCAGAATGTGGCTGAGACAAAGATAGATATAGTATGCTAAGGAACATAGACAATTTCCGTTTTAAGAACTACTACAGTGGAGTATTTTTATAGAGACTTCTCCTGCAAAAACAACTCGAGCATACCGTCAGGTACTGAGCGCTACTAATGAAATCTGCATGAAAAATATGATTTCCAGCTTCCCTTATAAGGACATGTGAGTAGTAACCGAATCCTTTGCATTGAAGAGCAATTGAATTAGAGATACCTGTCTAGTAACGTATAGCACCGCCTTTCACCCTGATGACGGCGGCGATTCGTCTCGGCAAGGACTCGACAAGACACCGAAAGCGTTGGGAAGCTATTCGGATCCATGACCCCTGAACAAGCTCCCACAGTTCATGAAGATTTGATGGAGGGGTCAGAGCCTCGAACATCTCTCTCGATGACATCCCACATGGGCTCCATGGGATTGAGGTCAGGTGACCTAGCCGGCCAAGGAAGCGAGGTCATGTCGGTGGAGTGTTCACCCAATCATTCGGATACAATTCGGAAGCGATGGCACCGTGCATTGTCTTGTTGCAGGATGAGGTCCCCAGTGGGATATTGAAGACGCACAAACGGGAGCAAATGGTCGTCCACGATATGCCGGTAACGTTGACCTGTGAGAGACGATGTCACACGTACCAGGAATCCCATTTCAGTCCACGTAAACAGTCCCCAGACGAGAATGCCACCCCCACCAGCTTGAAGAGTACCCTGCTGGCAAGAAGGATCCATCGCTTCATGTGGTTTGCGCAGTACTCGTATCCTGCCATCCGCATGTACCAACGTGAATCTCGACTCATCAGTCCAGGCAACATTTTTCCCACATGTCTAGGGTCCAGTGGCGATGTTCCCGCACCCATGCTAATCTTTGCACCCTGCGATGTGCGGTCAGCAGTGGTACCCTCGTGGGACGATGGCTTCTGTACCCCATAGCGAGGAGATGGTTCTGGATGGTGTGGCTGCTTACACGTTTTTGTGCACCAGCGTTAAATTGCCGAGCGATTTCTTGCACTGTGGCCCGTCTATCCGCTGTTACAATGCGAGCTAGCCGACGATGACCCCGCTCATCCACACGCTGTTGTCCACGGCAGTTGGCTCTTGCAGGGATGGTTTTACCGGATTCGATGTACTCACAGTGCACCCGTGACACAGTGGTTCGTGAAACTCCCAGTGCCTGCACGACTTCCACGATGGGGGACCCATTCGTCGGGCCCTGACAATTTGCCCTCGATCAAATGCGCTTAGATCCTTCGTCTTACCCATACTGCGTCTTAGTCTTACTGATTCCCGTCGCATCACTCCTTATATTGTCGGATCGCTGCATACGTCATGTCGGTTTCGTTCACAGGGCCGCCCACAGCGCCACATTTGCATAAGGTCAGCTGTCTCTTATTCAATTGCTCTTCAGTGTATAACGACATCTGGTACTGTGTTCTCTAATCAATTCTTTGCGTAGATGCATCTCTGGACAACAAAAAATTTATAGTTGGGGCGAAACAGGGCAGATAAGTAACCCCATGGGGTCTCGTGCTTGGTGTGTTTATTTTCCCATAACTGTTACTTCCAATGTCAGAAAACTTTTCCACGAGACGCTTAGGGGTAAACGGAGGAGCAAAAAAATCTCCGAGCTTTCGTTATTAGCAAAAGACCGTTTGCTGCAGTCCATAAAGTGGAAGGTGCAGGAAAGGAAACTTGAACCTTCCGCTTTGGAGCCGTCGATATTTTTTTTTAATATTTATATGAATAACCATTCTTAAAAATATTGAGTGGCCTTGAACTTTCTAACTTCTATCCAGAGAAGAAAGGAGGAAAAGTGCTTCAGTTAACCAGCACATTTCTAAAGAAGACGAAATTGGAGAAGTGGCAAGAAAAGTGTTAAGCGTGGAAGATAAAGTTCATGTAATAAAACCAATTGTGGATGGAACGAAGAAAGCTGGTGTGCACCTGAAATTTCGCTTGGACAATGACGCCGTTACAGCCCAAACACAAAAACAGGAGAGCACTGATATGGAAGTAAAATGAGAGTGTGGATGAACCTAGAAGATGGAAAGGGCAAATATTATCATCAATAAATTAGTCTTCCTATTTTAATTTGACGAACTAGAAGCCATTAGGACTTTAAACTCTGATTTTTGAAGCCCATTCAGAGAAAACAAAAATTACTTCTGGAATTGAGTAAAGTGCAGACACTTTCTGGAAGCAGTGTTATGCGCCACAAAAGCAGAAGAAAGTAATAAAAAATAATAGCTTTCTTTACACAATCTTCGCAAGTTTTTTGTTTTAATTACGTATAACGCATGTATCTTCAAAATTAGCTATTTTAATAAATTCAATTTTCCAGAAACATCTTTGTGATTATCATGAAAAGTAAGATCCAATTTATATTAAAAGCGAATGTTAAGCCTGTACAAAATCATTCTGTGAACCGTATTTCTTCTTAAAATCTGATTTAATCCCTTCATCATAATTACTTTTACTTATTCTTTCTTTGTTCCCACTCGCCTATAGCGATATAAATTTCATAATTCCTTCCATGTCGTTAGACATGAGATTTAATATTTGTATGATTAAAATTATTCAAGCACTTTTCCTTTATTATAAAATGGGATAATTAAAAAATTATTAACAAATTCCCAGATTTTCAAACTAAAAAGATTGTCAGCCATTTTATTTTGTAACGTGATATCAAAAAGATCGAAATCGTGAACGAAGAAATATCCACTCGCTGTTATAAGTTCAGCAGATAGCGTTTGATATCAATATAACATGCCGATGTTAACAAGTGCATTACGGCTATCGCTTTCTCGATAAAGCATGGCACACGGTGTTGTGCGTTAATCCTCGGTTGTACTGACAAATGGCGTTTCAGGGAAAACAGTCGTCTCTGATCACGGTTATAGCAGGGACGATGCGACGAAGCAAATATAGTCTGAACATCAAATCAAACACTGGATGCTCAACTGAATAAATAACCCACCCGCGATGATTTCTATACTTGAATCCGAAATATCTCACTCCCAACAAAATATTTTGCTTAGGAACAAGGAAAGAATTTTTGCCCAAGATATTAAATATACACTCACACTCCTTCGAATTTGAGAAATCACGTTTCTGAAAAATAGATATGGGATTCCTGAAGCTACCAAGTATAATACTTTCTCCGTTTCGTATTCAACACAAATCAAAAGCGAAAAATGATACAACTCATTGCATTTCTCCATAAAGATAAAGAATGTGGTTTATGAACGTTTTAGCTGAAGTTTTTATTTAATTGATTATCTAACAAATTTGCGAATCCTCGTGAATATTTTTGTTGCACATGAATTGCATTTTGTAAACAAATTACTAAACGCTCAGAATCAGCAAGTCACATTAATTCAGCAATTTATTCGATAATTACTTGTACTTTGAGACATCAGAAATCCCTAGTCAGAATATAGTCTCGCTGGCTTCAATCCAGAAAGCAATTTGATTACAATAGCATTCATTCGTCGATCACATACATTTATTTCATCAACTCTTATTTCTGTCCAGCTATCAACCCTGAAATCTGTTAGATCTAACTACATGCATTCCGTCTAGTCATTTTATGCTGCGCCAGCTCACCCTCAGTTTGTCAAATTGGAAAACCTGTTCCGGGAAGTAATGTGCCGTTCAGTGAGAAAACATTTACCCAATAAGCAACTAAATTTGCATATTCAAATGAAAGGTTATTTAAAGGTATATACGTCAAGTTATGATGAAGTAAATGTATCCATCATTTTCATGCCAGGTGTGGGATTCGAACCAACAACTCTCGGCTCCGGAGCTCCGAGTGCTATCCGCTGTACAACACTAGCATGTGCTCTCATGTGTGCCCTGCGGAGCAGGCACGTCATATCTCTCTCGCCCCTCTTTTCCACGAAAGAAGGCCGGTCCCACGGATCAGCCGGGACCATGTGTCGCTGTAGGCAGTCATCCGGTGAAGAACGTGCACATGAGAAATCCCAGACAATTTGGTGCGTGGAACGTAACATCACACTGATTTATTTTTTTCGAAGCACTCAAGAAGGGATTCTCATTTTCCTATCTCACGGCGTGGAAAGAACATCACACCATTGCGAGAAACCTATCAGCCAGGTCATTCTTGAAGTTCGGGCGCCAATATGACGAAGCACATAAATTTCTCCATTATTTTTATGATGGGTGCGGAATTCGCATTTATTCGTAAAAACTGAAGACACAAAAATTATTTTTCAAAGTTTACTTTCCTTAGTTTACTGTTTTTCAAAGTTTACTTTCCTTAGTTTACTGTTTTTCAAAGTTTACTTATTGGTAGGCCAAGTACCAAAATACTTAGTTAAAAGCTAACATTGTAGTAGTCTCCATATTCTCTTCCTTTAGCCTTTGTCTTCTGTCAGTAATAACGATGTTGTACATACTGAAATATCTCTCAGCATCCACGCTGTTAACATAATTATGGAGGCTTTGAATAGCTGCCTTTGCATACTTTAGGTAGCAGGATTTTGTTGCTTTTAAAATCTGTATGACATCAGCAGGAGTCTCTTGGTTGACCACTGTAAGTAGCTGTCTGTGAAAACGATTGTATCCATCGATGAGCTCATCCCGTTGTATGTCTTTAAAAATGGTATTTTTAAAGAAACTTTCCAATAATAACACACCTCCCTTGTTTATCGGATGTTTCATCCGACACTACAACTACTGGTTTAGTTTTCAGCTGTCATTTATTGCCTCTTTTTCAGAAATTCCGCAAAGTGGTACGTATTTACTTCTCAAAGTATCTCCAGAAGGAAGGTTACATGAACCAGGCACAGATTTTGCGAAATAATCGCTGACAGTTGGGTGATCTAGTTTATGCATGGGAATATTGGCTTTTAAACACATTCTTACTGTGTCTTCTGAAAAATCATCTTTTTCCTTTTTGGCACGTTTTTGCGCTTCAAAACCACTGACGATTGCAGTCTGCCATTTAGCTCCAGATGGGCCTGACTGAGCTAGGTTTTTCTTCTTTAAGTGAGCAGCAGAGGTCGTATGTTTCATTAAAGTATCCCATTTCTGCCATTCTAGACGAACATAACAAAGTTTGCACATCACGATATTTGTATCGCCTAAATACAATCCCTCGTGGTCAAACTCTTTCACTCTATCAACTAATTCCTTCTTAGGGAGGCCCATATTGATATACGTCTATCAAACGGATCGCGAGCGTTGTAGTTTGTAGTCTACTAGTGAAATGCAAAAACAAACATGTGCTCATTCGTATTCTTTCAAGGCCAGCCGGCCAGTGCGACTGAGCGGCGCTAGCTGACTCGTCGAGAGGAAAATAGGCGTGGCCAGGGGTTTCCCGGGTAACGCACGCTGACTAGGACACGCACGGCGCAACTGCTGTGTGAAATTACGTCCTATTTTCGCTTAAAAAATTTAATTTTCGAGATGCCGCGGAAAAGTTGTTAAAATCTCATTTTCGTATTTATTCGCTTATATTGGCAAATTTTGCATTTATTCGCTTATATTGGCAAATTTCGCATTTATTCGCATCTATTTCGTAAATGCGAAAATTACGTATCCCTAGCTATAACTGCTGTCTGCATTTATCTCATGTACGTGCTGCGGAGCAGGCACGTCACAAAATCATTTACCAGTTCATTCGGTAATCACTTGTGCTTCAAAGCATCTAAATAACCTCTTGCCAGAATATAACCTGACGGGTTTCAATCCAGATACTAATTCAAAACAACGACATTTTCCCGTCAATTACATATGTTTCTTCAACTCCAGTGGAAGAGAACAACTGTTATCTCTCTCCACCACTGGCGTGGCCACAACTATTTTTCGCCGCGCGCGTGTGTGTGTGGCGGAGGGGGGGGGCAATTTCCTTTCGAAGGGGGTTGTGACATTTTTTCAGGGGGTTACAAAATTCATTTTTATGCAAATTAATGTGTTTCGAGTGCATTTCTAAAACGTATGCAGCATTCGCGTAAAAATGTTAAAATAAATATGGGTGGAAATAATTATTAATATTCTTATTACCTAAATCCTTATGACCAAATAATGGTTGACCACTTATATTTTGCTATTTATCTGTGCAGAAAACAAGAATACTACACTACTTGCTGTTAAATGGATAAAAAATACAAAAAAAAATTCGAGAGCGAATAAAAGTTTACCTTCTAGTAAAGCATTCTTCATTTGCACAATGATGCTTTTTTTAATTGTACAGAAAGACTAATAATCTGACGCTGACGGCACTCATTTCGACAAATGTTTTTTAATTTTGTTCAACTCTTATGATACTTTTACTTACTGTTCCTTCAGTCATATTTCCAGCCTTCTGTTTTTGTATTATTTTTTTATTTTTTGCTAGTTCATCTAAAACTTTTTCAGCTTTCGGTGTGTATTCTCGATGAATATGAAGTAATGCTAACCCATTGAGTCTCAGTTCTGATACGTAGACAAGATTTTAAGAGACTCAGTGTTGGAATCGGACCCTCACTTTCTGAAGATGTTGCTGGTAGAGTACCTAGTATATGAAACAATGTTTTTATATTGGGTAACATCTCACTACAGCACAGTTTTAAAGCACTAAATGCATCTTTTGGCTAGTGCTCCTTTTCTTTGCAGGCGATCACACTGTACATTAGTTTCAATTCTGCAGTTAGTCCTTCTTGCGAGCCATTCAAGTAACATGTATAAAATTCAGTTAACGTTTTAAAACCGTCAATATTTTGAGAAAATGGTGATACCTTGGGATTTGTTGGGAAAAGTTACTGGAATCATGATAAGATCGATTTGTGTGCGAGAAATCAATTTTCCAAAGAACTAATAAATATGTCTAAAATAGCATATAAATTAATTCCTCTATTAAACTTCTGTGTTTTCCGTACTTCATGTTACGCCATTGGTTCTGTTTCGATGTGATTATTGATACTTTAATCCAAACACCTTGCTTTTTAGCGTGTATTAGGGTAATCTGAAATAAGTCATGGAACCCAAATTTAGCATTGCCTCGTCGTCACAGAAACTTTCAGTATACGTATGTATTGTTTTTTTATTGCAGTGGGGCATGCTGGTCTTTGGCTTTTTGCTCTTCCTTGTCTTCATGGGAAAAACATGTTAAATTGTTGCCGTGGGACATAAAAACAATTTCAAATACTAACAAAACTTTGCCTTTTAAAATCGTGTTTTTGAAATATCGAAAGGTTCCAATTTTTTTGCGAGCAGGGGGGGGGGTCAACATTGCTAGCCTTCCACTGGGCACGTCAGTGCTCTTCAGCTACTAATTCTCAAATCTATCAGCTCTCCCTGTATATATTCAATCTAGCATTTAATGCTGCACTGACTCACTGTCGCTGCTACCACATGGTAAAATACACTATACTGACAAAAATCACTGGACACCCTTTCAAAAGCAAATGTACGGATGCACAACATTGTTAAGATGCGCGGTACAGCTGCAAACGGTATAAAAGCACGCCTGCAGCTGACCGCGATCATATCGCAATGTGAGGTTGAGTGAAAATGTCGCAGCGGGAGAGAACTGGCTTTGAGAAAGGAAACATTGTTGAGTGTTATTTTAGTGGGTTGCGCATAAGAGAATCCGAGAGGCGTTTAAACCTACCCGACTCAATTGTTTTGGATGTACTGAATAAGTGGAAGACACATGGCGTGCTTGAAGCAGAAAAACGTACCGGCAGACAAAATATAATCGGTGATAGAGGACGTCGAAGCCTCAGGAGAGTTATTACAACTAATCGACGAAGTACTGCACAAGAACTCAGTGTATGTTTCTGCGAATGGTACGTATACATACCGAGGTTCCAGCAGAGTAAAACTGCTGGAACCTCGGTATGTATACGTACCATTCGCAGAAAACTTCATTACATGGGTTACCGTAGTCGTGCGGCTTCTCATAAGCCTTTCATCTCCACTCGGAATGCTACTCGTCGTTCAGCACGGTATAAAGAACATTTATCGTGTACCGTAGATCAATGTAAACGGGTCCTATATGGACTGATGAATAATTCAGATACACGATCCATCAGTCTGATGGCCATGTGTGTGTATGGAGGCAGCCGGGGTAACGCTCTTTACCACAGTCAAGTACACGGCCAGCTCCAATCTTCATACGGTCAAGATTAGAGCTGGCAGTATATACACTTGTGAGGGTGCTTTTCGTGGTATGGTCCCGGCCCATTGGTTATCGTGGACAAACCTGTTAACCAGCACGTCTATCTCAATATTCTGGAAAATTATGCCCCTACCAATTCTGTGGCAATACTATGGAACCGTGTCTTATTAGTACCAGCAGGACAATGCACCGAGCCATAAAGCAGGGATTGTTACGGCGTGGTTTGACGATAATTCCGTATCGTGTGTGGACTGGCCAGAACAGAACCCTGATCTTAATCTCATAGAGCACCTATGGGAGGAATTAGAACGCCGCATAAGAAGTTTGGGACCAAGCCGTACTTACTAAGCAATAGTTAGCGGCAGCATTATGTACTGAATGGAAGCGCATACCTGTCGCGGTGTTCCAAAACCTTGTCTAAAGCATGTAACGAAGGGCCAGTGCATGCATTAAGGCCGAAGGTGGACCGACACCGTATTAATGTATGCCAGTAAATGCTATGTTGTGTTTTTCTCCTTGGTGTCCGGTGACTTTTGTCAGTATAGTGTATATTCCGGTAAATAATATGCCTTTCATTGAGAGAATATTTAACAAGGAATAACTATAGAAACTGAAAAGGAGGGGCTATTTAGAGGCGTACACCACAGCTTCAGAGATTTTTAATATTTTATTATTTTTCTTATAAAACTCAAAGATATGTTTGATATCAAAATGTCTTTGAATTTATTTGAATGCTAACATGAGGCGATTTTGCGTTGGTTATTATACACCGTATGTTCATTTTATTTGATACATCTTCATTTCATGTCTATAGAAAGAAACACTCCCACTTGGGGTTACATTTTGCATGAAAGACTGTTGAATCAAACGAAAGTTGCACAGAATGGTTAGATTTGAATCAAATATTCCCAAGATGTAGGAGAAACACCCGTAATAGGAAATTGAACTCAAAACTTTAACTCTTTTAAAATTTTATAAAATAGTTGAACCTTCAATTCAATCCTTTCATTTTAAAACGAACTGGTTTATTCAAATCATTCGTTTTCGTTTAACAAACACTTATTTAAGGTTTCATTATGACTTTCAGGGAACTGAAATTAATTAATAAAAATAGCAATTGAGTGCATAGGATATTGTCAAAATCTATCAAGACTGAATCTGTATTCGTGTTAATTGAATAATTTATCAGCCGGGCACTACTAGTCGTGGTAACTGAGACGATAACAGCACACCGATACGTTCAAAACATCTTGGGATCCGTCGTCTAGTCCTTCATGTCCCGTTACCAGGAGCCATTTACCAACAAGATAATACCTGGACGCCCACCGCTCACCTCCCTGGAAGTGCATGCGTAGTATTGCAACCTTCCCTTGTCCATCCAGATCTCCAGTTATTTCTCCATGTCCCAGATATATAAGGTGACCAGATTTTTGAGAACGAAACTGAGGACAAAATGACATTTGTCCTCAATTTCAATGCAAAATTGAGGACAATTTCTTTTCAAAATGAGGACATAATTGAGGACAACATCTGGCATTAATTATGATAAAGCCGAAGATTAGGAAATAATTTATGAACTGTATCATAATTGCCCAGTTACATTGCAAAACGTACGGTGAATCTGAGGGATAATTTTCATGTAAAATAATTATAAAACAGGAATAAAATATTACCATGCAGAATATTACTTCTGATAAATTTTAAATGTTACTCATAGGGAGCAGTACTTGAAAACAAAGCTACATTTTGATTTTGTACTGAAATTTCATTGTGATTCTGTACCAGAAAATTATCTGAAACCAAACTATTACTGAACACGAGAAGGAATATTCCAAGTCCAGTAACTTTGCTTGAAGAAACAGTTTAATGAAAAAAATGTACTTAACAAAAGTTGTAGAACTCTCAATGGAAAATGCAATCAAATTTGGCATCATTTACGTATTGAATTGCAAGAAAGTGGATGCTGAAAAAGATGAGATTTATTCCTCATTCTAAAAATATTTCAGTTAAAACCGAAACGAAATATCACCACGATTATAGAGATGACTTTGTTCGATGCTTTGGCATGTCTCCCATTAATATAGCATGATTTTTAAATTCAAGGAAAAAATTGTCCGCTTCAGAAAATAGTTCCATACCTTTATGAGTCCATTTTCTTGCAATTAAATAAATACACTGCTAGACAATTGCTAAGGACGGATCATAAACGGCTATATAGCGCATAAAAAAGTAAGTGTGGTTGGATGCCAAGTGAAATAAAAAAATATCAGAATGCCAGGACATTACAAGAAAGACAATTTATTGTGCTCTGAAATCCAGAAGGCTTTGGAACGTGTTCAAGGGATAAACAGGCCATTTTGTGCAGAATACGTAAACGTGAAAAAATGCAATTATCGTCCGCACGCGTTCCGGCGTAAGATGTCAATACGGGATATGGCCACCATGGAGGGCAATGCAAGATTCCACACGTCGTGTCATGCTTTGCACAACATTATCAAGCAGCTGTTGAGGTAATGTATCCCATTCCTCTGTCAGTGCACGGATGAGGGTGTCCTTGTTTATTGGAGGGCATTGGTGACCAGCAAGACTCCTCCCCAAAGCACCCCTCACATTTTCAATGGGATTCAGATCTGGAGAACGTGCTGGCCATACGAGGCGTTGAATATCCTCGCTCTCAAGACACTCCTGGACAGCGACTGTTCGATGACATGTTGCGTTGTCGTCCATGAAAATGAATCCATCACAGACAGCACCACGGAACATGCGAACATGAGGTAGCAGAACATCATTAATGTATCGTTGGCCAATCATAGTCCCAGTTGGAAGCACATAGAGGGACGTACGACTATTGATCATGATGCCAGCCCATACCATGACACTACATGTCGGATATCGGTCCCTTTCCTGCATGTTTGCTGGACAATATGCAGTACCACTACCACGCCAGATCAGTTGTCGTCGACAATCAGACGATAGACTGTATCTACTCTCATTTGAGAAGAGGACAGCAGACCAGTCGTTATCAGTCCAATTGCGATGTTGATGGCACCATTGCAAACGGGCGGTACGGTGACGTCTGGACAATGGGATGCACACAACAGGACTGCGGGCGTATAGTCCTCCTTCATGCAAACGTCTGGCGACAGTTTTTCGGGAGATCCGCTTGCCAGTAGCAGCCATAAACTGATTTGCTACCTCACTAGCTGTGCTGCGCCGGTGTCTTTTTGTTGATAGCACTATGTACCGATCTTCTGCAGGTGTCATACTGCGAACACGACCTCTCCCGTGACGTTTGCTACACTCTCCATTTGTTTGAAATGATTTCCAAAGCCTTGAAACAACACTGTGGTGGACGCCGTACTCCCTGGCAACATCTGTTATTTTTCGCCTTTCTTCAATCTTGCCAATAATACGGCCACGCGTAAAATCATCTTAGTGATTTCGGGAAAACATAATGAAAATTGCAAGTTCGTCAATTGATTCTTTCCCTTTCAACTTTGCGTTTGAACAACAACGGTCAATACGCGTCAAATCCTTTATATCTCTTATCAGTGCTATGACGTCACGAAGAAGTTCGGCAATCCAAAATTTGCATAGGCACAACACGTCTTACTGTATCCTGCACTTCTGCTAATTTCCACATTTTCCTGCCTTCCATTTTATGGTTGCTATCGTTGCTATTGTCATCCGTCCTTAGCAATTGTCCGGCAGTGTAATTGATGCCAGATTTAGTTGCACTGGTATTTTCAATTGAGTTATTCGACCTATGTTCAGCACATTCTTTCTATTTCAATTATTTTGGTAAATTTCAAACATTCAGGACTAAAAATAAGAAATTGAGGACATTTGATGTCCTCCATCAGTTTTAACGAAATTGAGGACAAAGCATGCAAATTGAGGACTGTCCCCAGAAAATGAGAACATCTGGTCACCTAACAGATACAGCATGTGTGAAGCATGCTACGATGTCACACCGATACACTGAATATGGGAAATCTTCTTCAGTAATAACAGGACTCTTGGCATAATCTGTTACATTACAATATCAGAGTTCTTATTTTTTCTCCATACCACTCCGTACATCTGTGTGAATACAGCAAGGGTGACTTTTTCAGTTTTTATGTATAACTATTATGCTACGACACTTCAGAGATAAAATGATCTACTGTTGGGACAATGTAATCACTGCATCTCTTCTTCCGCACGTGCTAAGTTTCTAACAATGGGACGCCTTCTCTGAAGTGAGTCGAATTGTGTTTTCTAAGAGTGTATGTATACTGACACAATAGGCTTGTTTTTATAAATTTTGTTGCTGTCTTTATATGTTCTGGTCACAGAATTGAACCCGACAGTAAGTTGAAACATAGTGTCATCTACCATCGAATAATAGACAGAAACTTCTATTAGGAAATTTGTTTATAATTTTGAAAGCATGCATTTTAATAATATGTTAGTAAAATCATGCAATGCATTGATTATTATACGATTTCCAACATACCAGAAATAATTACTTAAGTTACTCAAGTTATGAGGATAATGGCTGTGGAATTAATCTCGCTCCTGTGCCCTGACCTCTGACTCCATTTCGAGGATATTCAACAGAACCGGTTCAACATACTAAAGTTTTGTCGCAAAAGAAGGCTTTTTATGTAAGTTATGATGCATAAGGGCGATGGAATGGGTCATGATCCAATGTCCTGAATGTTGACCCCATTTCTCATGTTTTCAGCAGGATTGGTCCCCAGATTGTCCCCTACCACATGCCAAAATTTCATCAAAATCGGACCATTCGTGCGGACAGGCATACAGATAGACAAACAGACGAACAAAGCTGGAGCATACACGCTTCTTCAACCTACGGTTGGAAAGCGTAGAAAGAATGAGAAACATAAAAAAAGTACTAGACTCTAGCGCTATACTGAAAATCAGATGTGGAAGAGACGAATGTATCCCTGGTGCCACAGTAACCAAGATTGCATGCGATATGCTATCCACAATATCCGATCTCACTACAGAACTTCAAAATCAGGTCCTCCGACGGACGACTGAAATTTAACAGTTAATCAAACTTCTGGTATTCCCGCGAATTGCTCCTACTACGAGACATTTTTCATCATACGGATACGGAAAAAAGTGGGAACGGAGAATTTTTCGTTAATATTCCAAAGGAATTGAGGAAGGGTTTCTGAAAATTCAGAATTTTCCTGGGTACGAAAAATCCGTGAAATTTTGGTTTCCTTACCTCATTTCACGGAAAAGGTTGTATCAGGAATATTATTCGTTAATTCACGAAAGGAATCACGGAAAGTGGCTCGTGAATTGTTGAAAACTTTTACAGCGTACAGAAACTGCTGTAAAATATCGGGGCTAACGCGGAATTCAACGTAAAAGTGAAAAACCTCTGACCATTCAGCTGAGATGGGTCCGGGTTTGAACCCTGGTGAGGCATGGGTGTCGTTTTTGTTTTACAGCACTGGCTCTTTCCTTTTTCTGGAACCAGTGGCTGTAAATTAAGGACAAGCAACCGCTTATAACCCATTGAGTTGCTCACTGTGGTCGTCACACACCCCAATGGAAAAACAGTCGGTGTTGAGCAACTTTAACCAAGACTAGTCGCGGTATGACTGTGACCGACCTGGTCCTTCGTTCAAAAAAAAAAAAAAAAAAAATTAGAGACACATTTTTAAGAAATTAATTATATTAATAATTTAAGGAATTTCAAGTATGCAAAGTCCCGCGCGAAACATTTTCAAGGTTGAAAAACCCAGCTAAGTGCCTAAACAAACATATATTTACAAATAATCGTCAGGTTTAAAAGATTATCAAATTACAAAGCAACATTCTCAAAATACAAAATACCGATATTTCCTAAAAACACTATTTACACGCTACCCAGCAACACACAATAAATTTAAAAAATATCTAAGCAAGTGTAAAAAAACCAAATTAATTACTATTAGCAACTTTGAGAAACGCTGCCAAATACCCCAAAAACCTTTACAACTGATGTGATTTAAACAAACGGCAAGTATACAAACTAACAGATTGCAAAGCAACATTCTCAAGATACAAAACACCAATATTCCCCAAAACACTATTTGCACGCTAGCCGACATACAATTAATTTCAAACACAGCTATGCAAATCTAGACAATCAAGAAGATTTGAAAGCTGTCGAAGCACGGCAATTTTTCCGGAACTACCAAAGCACACACACCACACTTTAAATTTCCTTTTAAAACGTAGGATCTGAAAAACGTCTTTATTTACAATTTAAAAATATGGTAGATAAAAGCTCTGGCGAGCAATTTCGAGACCACTATGGCCGCATCATCAGGCCGCTGAGTGAAACCAGATTAGTACAAGTAATACACATTATGTAAATGAACACATAAGTCATTGCCATTCATTACTAATTGTTAAAAGTTCCTTATAATCATTCAGATTCTTCCTCCCGTGAGTACTGCAAAATCAGGTTTCTCCAGCTACAGAGGGAATGTATTGTATACAGGCACGTCCTCATTACAGCATTTTTGGTCCAAATTTTATAATATATATAGACTCACGGTAAATAGCATAGAGCGTTTATTAGAAGCAGTCGATAGTAAGTTCGCATTGTCCCAATCAGGTCTTCCCTTTAACTGGCCGGAACGAGTTAACTCGGGATTAGGAAAATGAGTTCATATCATCTCGGGAAAATGTATGCAGTATCTAAGAAGTGGGTCGAACCTGAATGGAATGAGGATGTCAATGTAGTTGTTTCAACGCTATTCAAACTAATGATTTCCAAAACCAGAGTATCAGAAAACGTTGCTTTCCCATTTTGGTTTGTAATTCAAAGTGGTTATTTTGGGTTATGATTGATATTAATACTTACTGACTGATTACCTTCTAAAATGCTATAACAATGTCGATGAACCTACGATACGAGAGCGAAAACGTTTGAATGCCATGGCATTTTCTAATTCATGTCTTAGCTTATGGATCAGAAATTTTTTTTGAAGGGAACGCTTAGCACTTGTGACAAGTTTGCGGTCGTTCTGCTAAGATAAGAGGGAGAAAGGAATTGTTCTGCAGTGGAAACAACCAACTTTCGTCAAATCTGGACACTATATAATCATTTCTGTTGAGGAATGCTGAAATTTTGGAGTAAATGTTACAACAAGCTTCGGCTGGTTTGGGGAACCATTTCGTTCACGTCCATCGGCCGTTTAAGGGTTTAAGTCTTTTTCAATGACAGTTCTTGACAATGTCGAAGCAGCAGATTCCTTACGGATGGCATATCTGTGTTCAGCCCAGCAAGTACCTAGGCTTCGAAAGGTCGAACCCACATAGGAAAGATCTGCCGATTGTCCATTCCTGTCCACTAGACGGATGTTATACACTCCAAAGCGGAAAGTAGTTGGAATTACGTCTCTATCACGTCTAATTAATGAAAATAGGGTTTGGGTTTTAACCCCGAACCCAATGGAGTATTTTTTTACTTGTGTTTTTTAATAAAGAGACCACAGATTTTTGGTAGTCCATGCTCCCCACATATTTAATTGTGGGTACATTTTTAGTCAGCGTTGTGAAAGTTTTCCGTTCATATTGTTGAACAAGTCTTCGAACACAACCAGCGGGGTATCCATGCACATCAGCAATCTCAGTAATTTTTCTTATTTCTAAATTTCGGCTATCAGAAGTTGATGAGTGAGTAAAAGCTCTGTGTACAAAGAATCTAAGTGCTGAAAGTTTGTAGGGGGTTGGAGTGAATGAATTGAAGGGAATAATAACCGGGGTTGAGGTTGGTTTTCGATAAACCGTAAAATCGAAAATCGAAATGTGAATGGCCAGAAGTGTGGGAAACCAAAAAGTCAAGATAAGCAAGTGACCCAGATTCATGAATCTCAACGGTAAACATATATACCGTTGCTTCTAATAAACGTTCTATGCTTTTTACCGAGAGTCTATATATTATAAAATTTGGACCAAAATGCTTTAATGAGGACGTGCCTGCATACATTCCCTCTAGCTGGAGAAACTTCATTTTGCAGTACTCACGAGAGGAAGAATCTGAATGAGTATAAGGAACTTTTAACAATTCGTAGTGAATGGCAATAACTTATGTGTTCATTTACATCAACATCATAATTTTTGTCAACCATTATCAATCCACTGCTGGACGAAGGTCCCTCCAAGCCTCTTCCACAAAGGTCTGTCTTGTGCCAGTCTCCTCCATGTTACTCCCGCATACTTTCGAATTTCATCCTCCCATCTCCCATGTGGTCTTCTTCTGGGTCTTTTCCTGTCCCTTGTAATCCAATCTAAAATTTCGGCTGTCCATCGATGGTCCGTCCTTCTGGCAGTATGCCAAGCACATTGCCATTTCAGGGATTTTATTCTGATCATGATGTCTTCCACTCTTGTCATTTTTCGGATCCACGAGTTCCTCTTCTTATCTCTCCTGCTTACACCAAGCATGCACCTCTCCAAGCTGCTTTGAGTTGTCTGCAGCCTTTGTATGTCTCTTTTAGTTAATGTCCACGTCTCTGCACCATACGTAAGCATTGGAAGGATGTATTTATCAAACACTTTTCTTTTGAGACATAATGGCATATTACTCTTCAAAATTATGCTGTTTCTTCCAAAAGCTCTCCAGGCAAATGTTATACGCGGATTAATTTCTTCATCAATGTGACCCTCACTTGATATCTGCTATCCAAGATAAACGTATGTATCTGTTATCTCCAGCTTTTCTCCATCAATCGATAAATCTTCATTTCTTGTAAAAGCATTATACATCACTTTTGTCTTCTGAAAGTTCATTTACATAATGTGTATTAAATACTTGTCCTCCTATCTGTCACTACTTAACCTTGTGCCGTTCTAATCTGGTTTCACTCATCGGCCTGATGATGCGGCCATAGTGGTCGCGAAAGTGCTCGCCAGAGCTTTTATCTACCATATTTTTAAATTGTAAATAAAGACGTTTTTCAGATCCTTCGTTTTTTAAAAGGAAATTTAAAGAGTGGTGTGTGTGCTTTGGCTGCTCCGGAAAAATTACCGTGCTTCGACAGCTTTCAAATCTTCTTGTCTACAACCCAGCACGAAATACCTTTAATTCTTACATATGCAAATCTGAAATACAGAATCAAAGGGGCAAGTTTAGTTTCACAACATTCACGCTCCGTACGGAACTCAGTACACGTGCATATGTCCTCTTGGAAAAGACTAAATTCCTCGTGCTATGAAAACATTGTAAATATAACCTTTGATTACGAGCAATTTAAAAATGGAATGAACTGTTATAATGAGGTTCTTCAATCACAGCAGCATGCCAGAGAACCTTATTACGATTTTCATCAACCCTCCGTTCTACGGAACGGAAGTACGAACTCTTTCCCAATACTTGCTGGCAATGTTTTGTAAGCGCATGTAGAAGATAAATAAATAAATAAGCAGTAAGCAAAACACTGAAAAGTGAAAGATGAGCACTTCACTAATTTACAACAGCTACATTTTTTCCTGGTGGGGAGATGAAGCCCGTAATCCGATAGGTACAAAACCTATCATTACCTTCTCAGCAGCATCCTAGGAACCTCGAAAATATACATCAGTTTTTCTCCTGAAGTGTAAGCCGTTCTTTCACGTGAAGCTGATTTATAAAAGTCCTCCGTACAGCTGCTTTAAAATAACTACGACGTTCATGATTGCTACCATTAGTTATCCCCGATCTTCTTTTAAAGCGTGTGTATGTTATTTTTTACTCTTCGTGAAGAAAATTTTGAAGTAATTCATTTTAAACAGGAAACAAATCTTATTGGCAGGCATTCTCATGTAGCTAAACCGTTTCATTTTCCCAAGAATCTCATCTAAAATCATATCCTATATTTTGTAATAGCTAGCTTGGTGAAATATACGCTGTGATAAATAAGTGGTGTGAATTCACGGAAAATTTCTGAAAATAACGTGTAGCAAAGTTGCCAGTAGGTATCCGTGTTTTTCAGAAATTTCCGTTTTTAAAAGTGTCCGTTTATTTTAACTTTCGTATTTTCACAGATTCTCCGTTGTCAGAAATTCCGTTTATTTCAGAAAAATCCTTTTTCCGTAAAACCAACGGCCCAGCGTTTTTCAGCCATTTTCCCAGACAAGCCATCCGCTCAAGTCCGAATTTAACCCTGAACTTGAACAAGTAACGCACGTCCCACTAAGCCACAGACACTCGGGGATTCGCGTCACGCACATCGTAAAACAAACTAAGCGACAATAAATCATTTTTTGTCAGTAATACAACTGATTTAGTCATTTTGTTTTTTGTTGGAGCTTATTGTTTTTTCTAAATAGGTTTGTATTTTTTTTTTTTCTGTGGGATAACTTTTCACAAATTAAACATTTTTCATCGTGATTTTTCGAAGTTATCTTTAAAAAACTGACAATGACTTTCAGTAATCTTTAAAAAAGGTTAAATGTGCATTTTTATAGTATTATTTCACCAAAAACAAAATAGCTCCTAAAAAATAAAATTTACTATGGACAGCTACAATAGCTTTTGTCTTAAGTTGTCCAAAATCTAATATAGAGACATCGTATAACCATCTGTACAATAAGTTAAGTACCGGGTTTCTACATTGTATAATACTATAATAAATAGCTGGTGCAGAAAATAGGAAAGACGAGAAAAAATATCCTGTGCCACAATAAACAATATTCATGCGATATGCTATTCTCAATATCCAATCTTACTAAGGAACTTCAAAGTTCGACAGACGATTGAAATTTAAAAGTTAATCAAACCTCAAGTATTCTCACCAATCTCTCCTATTACCGGTAAGTTTTCGTCATACGAATACGGAAAAACTGAGAACGGAGTATTCCGTTAATATACGAAAGGTCGTGGGGAAAGGTTTCTGAAAATTCAGAATTTTCCGTTAACACATTTCTGAAACGGTAGTTAACCGTCAATTAAAGAAAGAAACTGCGGAAATGTTTCTAAAAATTCAGAATTTTGACTTGGTACGAAAAATCCGTGAAATTCAGGTTTCTTTCCGTTATTTCAAGGAAAGAGTTGTATCAGAAATACGCTTCGTTAATTCACGAAAGAAATGACGGAAAGTGATTCTTGAATTTCAGAAAGTTTTTTACAGTGTGATGAACTGTATTGTATTGTATTATTACTTATTTCGGTGTTTCTTTTAACACACTGACAGCACCAATTCTGTCAGTACAGAATAAAAGTATGTTGGAGTCTAACAATGTTTTAGGTAGACGTCACTCGATTTACCTCCGTCACCAAATCATATCTACCCCGCACTATGCATACAGTTACTATCCAACGTATTGAAGCATCCTTCAGTTTGGTTTATGTGAAGGGTCAACTAAAGCAACCATGAAAACTCTTCAAAAGACATGGTCGAAAATTTCCAGTTAGGAAACAAAGAGAAACAAGTTAGTAAAATCATGCAATGCATTGATCATAATACGCTTTCCAACATACCAGAAATCATTACTCAAGTTATGAGAATAATGGCTGTGGAATAAATCTCGGTCCTGTGCCCTGACCCTTGATCCCATATCGATGGTATTTAACAGAACTGGTTCGGTATACCTCCGAAATAACATGATAAAGTTTTGTCGCAATCGAAACATTTTTACGTAAATTATGATGCATAAGGGCAATGGAATAAATCCCGCTCCTGTGTCCTAACCTTTCACCCCATTTCGCCCATTTTCAACAGAATTCGTCCCCAGGCAGGCCCCTACAACATACTAACATTTCATCCATATCGAAGCATTTTTACGTAAGTTATGACGCATAATGGCGATGGAAGTGATTCCGCTCCTATGTCCTGACCTTTGACACCATTTCGCCCATTTTTAATAGGGTTTGTGACCAGGTGGTCCCCTATTACATACTAAAATTTCATCGAAATCGAACCTTTTTTAACGTTAGTTTTGACGCATAACAGCAACGGAATGGATCCCGCTCCTGTGTACTGACCTTTCACCTCATCTCGTGCACTTTAAATAAGGTTCCTTCCCAGGTGATACCCTACCAGATACTAAAATTTCATCGAAATCTAACGATTGTTACGCGAGTTATCGTACGGACGGACATAAGCACACAACGCGTGACGTAATGAAGCAGATGGGAATCGCGACCATATGCTGGCAACAGTATGACGTCATAAAACTTTAATAGTATCCACACACAACGCGTGATGTAATGAGACAGATGGCGTGACCGCGCGCCAACATTCTCAAACGCGAGATTGGGACGTCATAAGATTTCTAAGCATTGGAAACATTAATGGAACGACGCCATGACACTAAGAACGTTATAATTCGGGGTGGTTATTTAACATACTGAACGAATTCTCCTAAAGTCGAGATCAAGCTAAATCGATTTCTAGTACCAGGAAACGGTAGGTTAACGACTTTCATCAAAATTCTTAGAGCCGTTTTCAAAATAAAATGTACATACGTACATACAAGAATTGCTACTTTAAAGTGGACGTCAAGTAATTTTGCTTCCTATACTTCTAATGGAAAATCTTCTGTACACATTTTCTTCACAATTAATGCGTTCCCAAGAAGGAAAATTTGGACATCGATTAAAGTAGCTTCATTTCATAACTTGGATTACTTAATATTTTCTAAAGCATAACCGTAATAATATTTTCTAAACCATAACCGTAATTATGCAATCCAACATTTATTTGTCCACTGACGTCATCAAAGTACAGGTCGCGTCATCTTTTTTCTGGTTTCAACAGCACCAAAGGAAACGTTATTGTCTTTTAGTATAATTATGGTTATGTTTTAGAAAATGTTAAGTATTACAAGTTATAGTATGAAGTTATTTTAATTGATGTTCAAATTTTCATCCTTGGGAACACACTAATTGTGAAGGAAATATGTACAAAAGGTTTTCCATTGGAAATATAGGAAGCAAAATTACTTGACGTCCACCTTAATAGTGTGGGATAAGGGCGATGGAATGGGTCCCGATCCTATGTCCTGACCTTTGACTCCATTTGTCCCATTTTCAGTAGGGTTTCTCTCCGGGTGGTCTTCTACCACATACTAAAATTTCATCGAAATCGAACCATTTGTACGCACCTTATGACGCATAAGGGCAATAGAATGCATCCCGCTCCTATGTCCTGACCGTTGATTCCACTTCACCCATTTTCAATAGGATTTGTCCCCAGGTGGTCCCCTACCACATACTAGAATTTCATTGAAATCGAACCATATTTACGCAAGTTATGACGCATAAGGGCAATTGAATGGATCCCACTCTTATGGCGTGACCTTTGACCCCACTTCACCCATTTTCAATAGGGTTCCTCCCTTGGTGGTCCTCTACCACATACTAAAATTTCATCAAAATCGAACCTTTTTTATTTGAGTTATCGTGCAGACGGACGGAAAAAGTTGGAGCATATACGCTTCTTCAACCTACGGTTGGAAAGCGTAAAAAAGGGTGTCATTTACAAGTTGCGTAGGGTGACCTAAAATTTATCCGGGGCTAAATATTTTTAAAACTGCTCTCAGCCTTCTTCCGTACTGTGAAATATCATTTCAGTGGATTGTGATGTTTCTAGTCGCCACCTGCTGAAATCATACTTAACCACATAGAATGAGATAAAAAGTGTAGTGTTGTATAACATAAAAAATAGTAGAAACAAAACAGCAGTAAACAGTAGAAACAAAACAAAGTATGTTTGCTTTTGTTTCCACTTAACCAGAATATGTTGCCATACCACTCCACATTGAAAGTTCTAGATTGATTCTTAAGTTTTTGCACCAAGGAAATATTTGGCTGATGAGTCTTCACTCATCTTTTAATAAACTAAAATGATGTTCCAATAAAAACTCCACTTTGTTCATTTTACTTGCACGAGCGAAACTTTCAGATTAACTACACAAACGAAAATCAGCCGCTCACTAGCTGACGACGCGAAAGCGACCAGCCCCGAAAGACAATTTTACCCATGCGCAGTTCAGCGCGCATGTGCTCATTCATTACTGTTCTCCGAAGCTTCGCGAAGGCAACGAGCTGACCAGAGTCGCCTCTCGCAGAGCAGGGCACATCTCTAGTTTAAAATTCCTTTTTGAGTTTCTGTTCTTATATGAATTATGTTACTTCTCCGTTACACTTCTTCCTAAACGGTAAGTTAAATGCTCCGAATTTCTTTTCACCTTTTGGCAGCGGTTGACAGTGTGTCAGAGACATTTCAAATCATTTTCAGGCATTAAAGAGTGGGTGTTGTGAATGGAAACACGAAATACTGCTTGAATTAGTTAACTTGATATTTCGAGAGTCACAAATCATCTGTACGCCGAATAAGTGCTGTTGCGTGGAGTTATGTTTACGACATGTACACCGACAAGCGGTAAGGAAATAAATATTACGTGTATTTTCACGTAGGTTTTATTTATCAAACGACCTCTGTACAAATTGAGTAAGTGCTATTGTTTACTGCTAATATTTAAGTTAGGCACACACACACACACACACACACACACACATACACACAAACCTAAAACATTATAAGGGGGGAAATGCCAGTAAACGTGATGTGTAGAATGCAATAAATGAGGCATATTTATCATTATAGGGAACATTTAAACTATACGATCTAACCGCTTTCACAGACGCCTTAATGTATAGTTTTGCTGCTGCGATTAAAATGCTTACCAAGATTTTGTAAACATTTAGTTGGAAGTCAGACATGATAACGTTACACACATGCTATGTCAGTCACGGAACTCTCTATTATGGAACTTTTATAAACATATTTTCGAAACTATGCAAGTTCTGCTCTGGTTATCGTAAATAAATTATAATAACGCAAGTATGATCACGTCTTTGGAGAAACAGTCCTGTCTTTACAATAAAACCTTGCCAGTCTGTCGAGAGGAACAGGATCGATATTAGCAGCCATGTATATACGGAAACCACTGATGTCTGCGAGGAACGAATTGTTCGTCTACAGTTGGGTCTGGAACACCACGACCTGGAGCTTGAAGACCGGAAAACGTCATATGATCCGACGAGTCTCGGTGCACCTTGTTCTGTACCGACGGTAGCCCCGAGAGTTTAACGAAACCCCCATGAAGCCATGGACCCAGCTTGCTTTGCAAACATAACTCATGGTTCCGGAGGTTGTGCCACGGTATGGGACTAGTTATTTTGGCAGGTAACGGGTCTCCTGGTATTTCTGGAAGGTCGGTTGTTCTCCAAGGATTATGTGAGCATTATTGCCGATCAAGCCCATTCTGCAATGCGTATTTTATCCAGCTGGTCACGGATGTCTCATGGCCAACAATGCTACTGTGACGCGTTCAGCAGTGGTTCAGCGAGCATAACAGAGACTTCCACCATCCTCCCTGTTCACCACAAAGCCCGGATCTGAACAGCATTGAGAATGTATGTTACATGTACAAAAAACAGGTTCAGGAGCAAAGTCTTCTTCCATTAAATTTGAGCCAATTAAAGGATTGTTTGGTGAACGCCTGGAGTGATGTAGATGTAAATGCACTCCAGCCCTTTGTGAAATCTGTGCCAAACCGCATACGTGCTGTAATTCGGGATAAAACAGATCCAACCCGAAACGGAATAAAAGTTTCTTATTCAGTGGCCTGCAGTGCATATTTGCCCTGCTAAATGTTCTATTTAACCCTTTTACCGGTTGGAACGAATTTAATCGGAGCTGTAAAATTTGTTGGAAAGCAATCAGCTCGAACGAATATATTCCCTATCTGAGAAGTTAAACGGGTGTACCTACGCATCAGAAAGCATTAATTTACCCTTAGCGTTGCTATTTAAAATAAAAAATGATTGACACTTATACTTTCGGAATGATTCTTGCAAAAGGAATTACCAAAATGACGCACGATCCTAACAAAGGAGAAAAAAGATGTTTGAGTGAATTGCTTCCATCTAGTAGCCGACTAATCTTTTTCCATCATGCCTTAGGTCATGGAGGAGAAAATAAAGAACTAGAAGGCAGCGGTTATTATTACTGTCAAGTTTATGGTCCGTAATGCTGAAATGAAAAGGTGAAAGGAAATGTTTTGGCGTTTATTCGTAGTTTTCATAACAGCCGGTCATTATGTAAGCATTTATTTTTGCGGAACAGAAAAGTTTAGCCACCATTTTGTTCAGGAATTTTGGACGTCTAAAGGGTTAAAAAATTCTTCTTTCATTCGCTATCTGTGACCATGGTTATAGTTTCACTGACACATGTGCCACACGACAGTTGTTCGGCGTGTGGCTGCGCTGTGTAAAGTCAAAAAGCTGAACATGTGGTTGCCACATGAGTTGACAATTGCCAACAAGACTAGGCGTTTGGAAGTCTGCACTTCGCTGCTTGCCATTAATAAACAGGAACCTCTATTGCATTGAATCGTCATCTACGACGAGAAGTGGGTCCTTTATGATAATTGGAAACGATCTGCACAATGGTTAAGCAAGGCATAGCCTGCTGGACTGCATCTTAAGCCACCACTACACACCAAGAAGATAATGCTCCTTGTCTGGTGGTTCACAGCCGGGATAATTCATCGGAGTTTCTGAGTAAGAGGCCAAACCATCACTGCCAAACGTTATTGTGCTGAATTACACCAGATGCACCGGAAATATCTGCAGAAACAACCGGCTTTGCTCAGCAGACATGGCGTTCTTCTGCTCCAGGACAACGTCAGACCTCATGTTGCAGAACGAACGTTGATGACACTAAGTGGCTTGAGCTATGAAGCACTGCGTCATCCTGCCTATTCCCCGGACTTGTCTCCGACAGACTATCATCTGTTTCGTCGCCTGGATCACTTCCTGTCCGGGAAACAATTCACGACGGACAACGAGATCCAACGTTCAGTTGATGACTTCTTCGGGTCCCAGCCACAAGACTTTTTCGTTCCGGGATCAAGGCCTTGCTGGACAGATAGCAACTATGTGTCAATGCCGAGGTGGATTATTTTGCCTAGGTAAGTTGTCCTACATTTCCGTTCTCGCCGTCCAGGTGTGGTGGTCCTTTGCCGGACATTTAATTCGCACCAACCCAATAGTATAGTTATTGCTCACTAAAGTGTTGTATGTATGAAATGTTACCAAAAGACATATTTATACGCTTGGAAATTTATTTCTACTTACTTTGTGAAGCACATTCGTTTGCTTAGTGACGTACCGAAAAGAATCAACCATTGCAAACTTGGTTTGTTGCGACAGAATAATCATTACAAATTTTGAAGATGACAATCCGATTTTTAGCGTAAATGTGACAAGGATGGTAAGTCAGATAATATCCGAAAACTTAAAATTTTTTCATCGTCCTGGAGCGGGACTCGAACCCGTGTCTTCCAGAAAACGCACTGGTATGCTAACCACTACACCACCCAGAACGACTAAGTTTCAAGTTTCCGATCAATTTCCAGTGATGGTTATATTCAAATTGATCGGAAACTTGAAACTTAGTCGTTCTGGGTGGTGTAGTGGTTAGCATACCAGTGCGTTTTCTGGGAGACACGGGTTCGAGTCCCGCTCCAGGACGATGAGAAATGTTTCAAGTTTTCGGATATTATCTGACTTACCATCCTTGTCACATTTACGCCCAAAATCGGATTGTCATCTTCAAAATTTGTATTATATATCGTAATCTCATATTTCTTTTATGTCTTTCATGAGAATAATCATTATTCTAAATAATAAAGCTGCCAAACAGCCAAGTTCAGATATCAGCCGTAGCTTGAGATTCAGGTTTTGGAGAGACCCCAAAATTTTTCCAAAAATAAACTGAGATGTTTTGTTTTGTTTTGTCTTTTGTGCCTCGAGGGATTTAAAACTTTTGATTCATCAAGAGAGGAAAAGAACCAGTAAATAAATAAATAAATCATCAAGCAGATCACTCACAGTTAGACATCAAACAACAATCTTGAACAATTATTACGTAAGAACTTTGAATCCGACCAAGAGCTATGAAATGAAAATTTACTAATAAATCTTTCTTTTATTTCTATGGAAATGCACACATTCGTCAAAACTCAAAATTCACGTTCAGTTTCAAACAATAAACGCAAATACATTCAAATGCGACAGCCATGTGAGCTTGTCGTTTATAAAGATCGGACAGATAATTCCCCTGCACTTGCTTATGTAAATAAGCATGTGGAAAGCTCACGAGCCGCCCCAGTGGTGCAGTGGTCTAAGCGATGGCCTCTGATCATTCGTCCGAAAGGGGCCGGGTTCGAATCCCGGTGAAGCCACTGGTGGAAGTACATTGCTATTTCTAGATGTTTAATCGATTGTAAAAAGCCAGTTGGGTTTTGTTTTCTAACAAGTTGCGTTGACTTTAAATAACTTTAATAAATTTTATTTGCGTAGGAAAGGATTCAAAAGACGTGCTCATCATAACTGGAAATTCGATGTCATCTTTGTTGTTTACCGTATGTCATGGCAACTCTTTGGACGACAGTGAAATAGCAAATCGGGGCGGAATTCTACAGGAGTGGTTAGTCGAGCAAGAGGAGGACTTCTACCATTTTCCCTGGACTTTACAGTTTCCTTGTATCAACCCAACTAAAAACTTGCGAGAAGAGTTGAAAAGAGCTGATCGGGGTCGATGTCATCTCCTGTGAACGCCGAACAGAGTTTTACGATATTTTGCTGCAGCAGTACAGTAAATTCCCGTTAGAATGAACTTGACGGACCACCTAAAGTCGTGCGTTGTAACGGAATTTCGTAATAACGAGATTTTGTCCCCCTCCCCCAGAAATTTTAATCTGACAACAGATTTAGAAAATTTGACCTTCAATTTTGGCTTAAAATCGTTCCATTTTCAGGTACGTTTATAGCAACAAAAGCAAATACCTACAAAAATTCGAGGCAAACCTTTGTTTGTATGTAAGGTACATACAGTACGTATACATATTTACACCTCCTTCGTTTGTACAAGTTCTGTAATTTTTTTGGACAAGTCCTTTTGTTTTAGAAATCTTAAAGTTTTACAGGGAATGCATAATTGAAAAAAATATCATCCGAGACGTTTGTCTGATAAGAAACGAAATGAAGCACTTTTTGGAACCATGAAACTGTCTCCGATGGATTGATATTTGGCAACGGAGTCGTGACATCTTCGTCTTCACTGCTTTCCTGATCAGCTCCGTCATTCATTTCGCTTGTCCGTAATTGATTGAATGATATCGGCATTGGTCAGTTAATAGGAGGTAAGTAAACAATCATCTACAGATAAAAAAGTCTTCGAATTTACAGTTGTGATGAGCAAGTCTTTTGAATCTTTTCCTACGTAAAGTTTTATATCATTAGGGACGGAAGTCTAATAACCGGGACGCAGAAATCCGAGCGGGAAACTTTGCAGACCTTCCTTCCAGTGAGTTATCTTGGGTCCAAGACCTGGGGTATCTCACCCACCCCCAGTACAGTTTGTGCCACTGCTTTTTTCTGAAATGGGAAAAATGTGTTCGTTGTAACGAACAGTTGTGAAAAATTAACCTCGTTATAGTGAAATAAAAATGCGTTACTTCAAGGAAATGTTTGCAGAGGATTCGTAATAATTTCTTTATATCGGATTTCGTTCTAACGGGATACCACTGTATTTATCTTTTTACCAAGCATCTCACAGAATCCACGCCACGCAGCATATTTCGCTGTCATTCTCAACTACGGTTTTTTCTTCTTCTACTTCTTAGCCTGTTGGCACACACTGCAGTTAATTGGCCTCCCCAGTCATTTCCAACTTCCTCGATCCTTAGCCTCAGTCCACCATTTAGGACTTCTAAATTTCGGAAGGTCATCTCTCCATCTTGTTTTCTGGCGCCGCCACCGTCGCTTTCCATCTCTCTGTTGCCATTCTATTATTAATCATGACCATCTTTCACCTTTCAGTCTTCCAACATGTCCAGCCCACCTCCACTTTGATTCTTTTACTATTTTTATATCTATTATTCCTGTTTTTTCTCTTATAAGTTCATTTTTAACGTTGTATCTTCTTCTGATTCTCAACATTCTTCTCTCTAACTTTCTTATCGATACTTTTACTTTTTCACATTGTAGCTCTGTGATACTCCACGTTTCACTTCCATAAGTAAATACGGAGATAATACATGCATTGAAGATTTTTCTTTTTAAACACAATAGAATATTGCTGGTTAATAGTCTTTAGGTCTCCAAAAGGCTCTATTACCTTGGATAATTCTTCTATTGATTTCTCTTTCTTGTCTTTCTTTAAAACAGATTACTTGACCTAAATAGATGTATTGGTTTACTTTTTCAATTCCTTTTCCTTCTTTCAAAATCTTTTCTGTATCCTTTTCTGTATTGTTCATATATTTAGTTTTTACTGTCTTTATTGTCAGACTTCTTAAAGACTTTCCATCCATAAATACTTTATCATATTCTGCGCTTCTCTATTGCTAGTTGCAATGATGATTATATCATCAGAAAATCTTAAATGGTTTAGGTACCTTCCATTTATGTTTAATCCTTTTTCATCACAGTTTAGCTTTCTAAAAATATCTTCCAATACAGAGTAAAATAATTTTGGAGATAGGGGTCTCCTTGTCTAGCCCATCTCCCCACCTCGAAGATGGAGCCCATGCTCTCCAACTATATTGTTGCTATAGCCTTGCTATATATATTTGTTTTATGAAACTGATATATTTTCCTTCCAATGTTTGTCTTTTTATTGAAGAACTCATTTTCTTTTTATATATGGAATCAAAAGCTTTTGTATAGTTTACAAAAACTAAATGAACTTCTTTTTGTTATTCATTTGTTTTTTTCTACTAATTTGTTAATGATTTGTATATGGTCTATTGTACAGTAACCATACCTTAAATCACCTTGTTCTACCGATTGTGCAACTTCTAATTTTGAAATTAATCGTTTTAATATTGTTTTTGTGAACAGTTTATGCACTTGTGATAAAATGCTTATAGGTCTGCAGTTGTTAATATCATCTTTGTGTCCTTTTTTATAAACAAGAGTTATAACTGCATTATTCCATTGTTCAGATAGTCCTACTCGAAATTAAACAGAAAGGCAGTCATATTTTTGACTAGTGTTTGTGTGTGTGGAGAATTTACCACTTCAGTCCCTCCCGCTCATGCGAAAGTACATACCATTGTTTAACAAATATTTCGTTGAAAGTAAAGTTGCGAAGTTTTACATTTTGCGGCGAGGAACATTTATACAATAATAGTTGGGAAGGAAAGAACATAGTGAGAAAGATATTTGGAAAAAGCGTCGCTGACTATCGTGAGATGTCAAAACAAACACCAAATTGAAGGAAACGGAAGTAAATGTTTTTATACGACGGCAAAAAAGTACCTTCTCTCGTTGAAAACAGACACCAAATAGCAGTGTCAAGAACGGACATTTCATGAAAGAACACCAAAACAAGAGACAACAAAGAGAGCAATCAAAAACTAAGGGAAACGCAAAAAGCAAATGTAATGAGTTAGAGGATCAGTCAACAATAGTCTTTTAAGAGCCTCAGCTCCAGTAAGCGCTGACCACACAAAGTGATCGTCAATTATTGAAGGCTAGCACTGGCATTAAGCGGACGTTGGACTCGCTATTAAAGAAGGTAACTGGAGAATGCTTAGTCGCCACTTTGTTCCTCTCTGGGAGACAATCCATCTGGACCTGAAGAAATAGACAGAAGCCAGTCAAGCGCTAGAGAAAGCAATCACTCTTACACCTGGCAGTTTCCTGTGGAACAAGGAGAAAAGTCGAAAATACCTGGTGCTTCTTTTAATTGTGTTTGTATGTCTCTGAGAGCATAAAGGCGAACATTTGAATAATATAAATTTTTATGTGAGCGCTAAGGAATAAAGGAGGTTGAAACTTACCACTGCAGAAATTATTACTTCCAAGAGAATAAAAGAAGAAACCAGAAATTCATTTTATGAACTTTAAACTGCAGTTTATTGAAAATTCAAAGACGAAATGTTAACATCTTACGTTTTTCTATGATGCTGAAGTGCATAATATTGTAATGATGTTATACGTTTACCAAAGTTGAAAATATTAGCCATCGTAATGGCCAAGTGATATGAAGCGCTGAACTTTGTCCATTAGTCCGAGATCGACCCAGGTTCGAGTCCGGTTGACGCATGGGCAGCGCCTCTTCAATGGCTCTGTCGCCTACCCGTAACAAATGGCCCCAAATCACAGGGCGGTAATTGCTGATAACCCTAACTCTGAATTGCTCATAGTGGTCGTTAAATCTCGAAAAAAACAGAAAAAAATAGTATGACTGAAAACATTTGTCGTTGAAAAGCGTATGAAGATATGTAAACAACAGTGGCGTATTTTGGGTCCGAGACCATGCTTGGCTATCTTATCCCCCCCTTCCAACAGTACTGTTTTTTAAAAATTTCGAAGTTTATTTTTTTAATTGTTTAGTAATAGTAGCAACATTTCTTTTTCTAAATTTTAGGTACATGCTATTGCTAACATGATACCAAATAATTATGAGGATTACGATTTGAACACTTATTTGTACACGAACTCCATTCTTCTTTCCTCTTGTGTGAACTTGAGTGTTACGTTTTCAGAAAAATGTTTCTTCCGAGTACTTTTTAATATTTAAAAATGACGTTTTTCTCTATTATCAAAAGAGCCAAGTTGCTCGAATGTGCATGTCTTTGTGTAACTCTAAGATATATCTTGATTCTTTTTAATACGGAAAAACTTCTTTCGGCAGTTGCAGTTGTTGATGGACAGTTTAATAGTGATCTGCTAATTTCTACACCTCAATAAACACTATGTCCAATTATTCAACTTTATGTAACGAGTAATGTTTCTTACTGATCTGTTGTGTATTCATCAAGGGAATTAAACACATTTAGTTCATTTCTTAATCGAGTTGTATCAAAATTTGAAGCATAGAGTTCTTTAAGCTCTGATAGTAGATGTTCAGGGAAGCTTTCGCAAAATTTATCAAAACAGTTCGAATCCCACGAAGCCACGAATTTAAGTTATAATATCACTGATTTTAATTCATTGACACCTCACACAAACTGAAACAACTCTCGCGAAACACACGCTGTTAAAGGCGGAAGCATGAAGGGACTGAGGTTTCTTTTTTTTTTTTTTTTTTTTTTTTTTTTTATTGGAGGTTTTTTTTTTTTTTTTTTTTTTTTTTTGATTGGAGGTTTAACGACCACCGTGAGCAACTCAATGGGCTATAAGCAGTCGCCCGTCCCTAATTTAGGGTCACTGGTTCCAGGGAAGGGAGAGACCCAGTGCCGTAAGACAAACACAACATCCATGCCTGACCGGGATTCGAACCCGGACCCCTTACGGACGAATGATCAGAGGCCAGCGCCTTAGACCACTGCGCCACCGGGGCGGCTTATTGGAGGTTTAACGACCACCATGAGCAACTCAATGGGCTATAAGCAGTCGCCCGTCCCTAATTTAGGGCCACTGGTTCCAGGGAAGGGAGAGAGCCAGTGCCGTAAGACAAAACACAACATCCATGCCTGACCGGGATTCGAACCCGGACCCTTTACGGACGAATGATCAGAGGCCAGCGCCTTAGACCACTGCGCCACCGGGGCGGCGACTGAGGTTCCAACATGTTTATTGAGAAACTAGGATGGAAGAAAAACAGAGGGCCTGTATTTACAGTGCCAACAGAAACATAAATGACGACATATGTACAATGGCGATGAAAATTTACAGATTCAGATGTGCTATATACAATGACAATAAAAACAAAGAAAAAAGTGACAACATGGAAAAGTTGAGCAACGAAGTGAGCGGGAACAATGATGTATGAGTAATGCTCAAGAGATACACAATGAAAGAATCAAAATGAACAATTCTAGTAATGAGTACAGAGATGAATGTGTGGTTAAAATGTTATGTACATTGTAGTACTGACATGAAAGGTAAAAAGAAAATATATAGTGCCACAAATTAAAAATAATATTTATAAATGCATTCAAAGGCATTAAAAAGAAAATATGTAGTGCAACAAATTAAAAATAATATGCACAAATGTATTCAAAGGCATCAACAAAATACTTCGATGGGCAAAACGCTCTGCCGCCCCGGTGGCGCAGTGGTCTAAGCGATGGCCTCTGATCATTCGTCCGAACGGGGTCCGGGTTCGAATCCCGGTGAGGCATGGATGTTGTGTTTGTCTTAAGGCACTGGCTCTCTCCCTTCCCTGGAACCAGTGACCCTAAATTAGGGACGGGCGACTGCTTATAGCCCATTGAGTTGCTCACAGTGGTCGTTAAACCTCCAATCAAAAAACAAACACAAAAAAAAACGCTCTTCTCAGAGAGCGGGTGTGATGATCAATGTACGTCACAAAGACATGGATGAAAGTACCTGGATAATTTCAGTAACCGTTCTGTAGAGGTACAGAAAGTTTGTTTAGACACTCAGTAGAGTAAGAGTTAGAAGAACAGTTCTCAAAGAAGGAGTTATTGCTCTGCTACCACTTTGTTCTCTCGTTGGCGGGCTTGGCCCTACGATTTTCACCATGCTTATCGAGTTGGACGGAATGGTGGCCTTGCAATTGGGATCCATCACCGATTACTCCCTCTGATTTCGAAGCCAGTGATTCGTGCATTATATGTGGACAACCTCCAGGTCGTTGTCTTTTGCATTGAAAACGTGACCTATCATGTTTTTAACATATATGTCCCCTGTGATGAGCGTCTGTTACCTGATCTTCTCTCCACACTCCGTACAGAGCTGTCATGCATCCCACCGTCTGAATATATTCTCATCGGCGGAGATTTCAATTGTACGTTGTTGCCGGCCCTTGACCGCAATTCAACCGTTGGCGAATACCGCAGGCAACGTGTATTACAGATCTCTCAGCTAGTTGATGATTTTCAATTGGTTGATGCGTTCCGGCATCTACACCCGTCGGAAATCTCTTTTACCTGGCGCTCTTCCATCCATGGCAGCACTACGGCAGCACGGCTGGATAAATTTTATGTTTCGACTGCTCTTCTCCCGTCGATCGCAGCTGCTACCCATCATCCTTCCGCCGCTTCAGACCACAGTATTGTCAGTCTGTCAGTGTGTGTTTCTCCTTCACCTTCAAGAACTCGACGAGTATGGACTTTTCCGGACTCGCTCCTGGATGATCAACAATTTTGTGTTGCTGTGCGTGAGTTCCTCCGTAGTCGTCAGCCCCTTCTTGATACTACGTCAGACGCGATGCAACTGTGGCTCAGTGTCAAACACGACTTGGTCCTTTTTGTACGGCGCTTCTCCCATGCCTCTCGGAATGAGAGCGATATGAAAATTGCGAATCTACGTGCTCTATTGTCGATGCTCTCTCTTGATGATCCGCAATACCCCGGCTATCTGGCAGATCTTCACGCCGTGCTTCTTCCTCGCGCATCCGATGCAGCCTGCAGGATGCATTTCTTGCATCTCTCCCCTACAGCTGATTCTCACGATTACTTAACCGCCTTGGAATCTCAACATCGCTCTGCTACATCTTTGCGTCATCTTCGCCTCCAGGATGGTTCCATCACTTCGAACCCATCGAAGCTATGCACTTTCACTAAACAGTATTTCACCACCAAGTACAGTGCCGTAACGCAGTCTTCATTCTCATTAGCTTCTCCTCTTCTCTCCTCTCTTCCTCAGGTCCCCTCTACTTTATCTACTTCTTTACTTTCCCCTTTCTCTCTTCGCGAACTCCGTGAGGCGTTCGCTACTCTCAATCCTCATGCTGCTCCTGGACCTGACGGCCTTCCTCTGTCCTTTTACCGTGCTTTTCTACCGTGCCTTCTGCCTTTTCTGTCTGCGTGTTTCTCGTCTGCTTTTTCCTCTCCTGCGTTACCGCCCGACTTTACTTTGGCACACATCATCCTCCTTCCTAAGAAGGGTGACCTCTTGGATCTGGGAAACTGGCGCCCTATCTCCATCCTAAACACTGACTATAAGTTCTATACAAAACTCTTATCCCGTCGCCTTAATTCTGTTCTCTCTTTCGTTATTTCTCCCGACCAGACATACACTGTGCCTGGTCGGACTATTTCCACTAACGTTTCTCTTCTCCTTCATCTTCACTTCCTCGCTCGCTCTTTTGATGAACCTCTTGCCTTTCTCAATCTGGATCAAAAGTCCGCTTTTGATAACGTGTCTCACTTTTATCTCTCTGCTGTCCTTTCACGATTTGGCTTTCCTGCTGCCTTTTCTTCCGCTCTCTTGGCCCTTTATCAGGGCGCCCGTTTCCATGTTCGAGCGGCCACATTTCTAACCGCTCCAATTCCGTTTAGGCGAGGCATCCGGCAAGGATGTCCGCTCTCCGGCCAGCTATTCGCTCTCGCTTTTGAGCCTTTCCTGTTAGCAGCCCAAAGATCACTCCTGGATGTCCTACCGCCGACAGTGGCTAGTACTCGTCATCATCGGATAATTTTCACCGCCTATGCTGATGATGTGACCTTTTGTGTCCGGGATGAATCTCAATTTGATCGCCTGTATTCTGTATATCAACAATATGTTGCAATATCTGGAGCTGCGCTGAATGCCACTAAAAGTACTGGCTTATGGTGCGGGGCATGGGCTGTCCGCACCGATGCTCCTTGGGGTGCGCAGTGGACAACCACTACACAGAAGATCCTCGGTGCGTATGTCGGTTTGCCCTTGGCTTCTGCATCTGTCACCTGGACTGCTCTTCTTCCCCGGATACAACGGGCTGCTGCCTACTGGAGTAAGGCCCGCCCTTTCACATCGTTCCGTCAACGAGCAGCCATTGTTCGTCGACAACTTATCTCCCTATGCGAATACTCTTGGATGTCGACGGTTGTTCCCGTGTCACAAATGATGACCATCACTCGCCTCTCAACTTCCGTCATCTGGACTTCACATCACTGGGTTAAACCTGCCGCGCTTCATCTACCAGCCTCATTAGGTGGCATCCAGCTTCCTGATCCAGCAGTCCTTTATAAAACACATCGCATTATTCATTTCATTCGCCTTGCCACTTCAACTGTTCCGTCCCTTACCGCTACCTTGAATGTTCTTGCTTCTTCTCGTGACCCATCTTTCACCTTCTTACTGTTTCTGAAGATGGATTCATACTCTCTTCTTCCGTCCCACCTCCCTTCTGTCCTGCGAGAGGGCCTTTCTCTCTTTCGTTCGCTTCCTCTTCTCCGTTCATTTCCTTCTTCAACTCTTGATCTTCTAGATGAACCTCTCTTCTTCTCTTCTCTTATTCACCCTCCTAACCTCCCTTACTTTTACTTTCCTCATTGGATCCGCTCTGGTGTGATAACTGTCCGTTCTCTCGTAACTTCTGATCTAACCTGGAGACCTCTTTCTTCCCTGTTTCTATCTCCAACCATTACTCTTGCTAACGAATATCTTCTCCTTCGCACAGCGCTTTGGAGCCTCTTTCCCCTACTCGCTTCCCCTGATGGTCTCTTCTCGGTCCCTTCCGCCCCTCTTTCTCTACCGTTCTTTCTCCTCATTCGTAGCTCCCCGGTTCTAGTTACTTCTATCTCCTCCTCTTCTCTTTATTGGCTCCTTCTTTCCCCTCCCGCACTTCCACTTTCTGTTCATTCTGCTTTTCCTTCTCTTCTCCCCGCCATCTGGACAGCCTCTACCTCTCCCCTTTCCTCCCCTCTTGAACTTAATGTCCATTGGCAATTTCTTCACCTTCGTCTCCCCGCCCCATCAGTACTATTTCGCATGACCCTTCTCACCTCTCCACATTGTTCATTTTGCCCTGAAGTCAGCGACGTCCAACATCAATACCTCTTCTGCCCCGTACTCCTGCCAGTCCTAAACACAGCATTTCGTCTTGCTGATCGAATTTGTGCTCGATCGTTACCATTTCTTGCATATGCTTGGCTACTCCAAACTAAGCATCCACCTACTCACTTGCCTCCTGTGTGCCGTTACATTTTTCTTCTTGTGAAGTTCACTGTATATGCTTTCCATCTTGAACAACGCCTCCCTGCTCTTACTCCACCTCCTCAGGAGGCAAGTGCTATCATTCGGAGACGCTTCCTAGCACGGTTAACCACTCGTCTCCGAATGGAGCACTCTCGTGCTGCCTCAACAAACACCGATAACGTTTTTCAATCCACCTGGGCCCAATCGGCTGGGTGGTTCCATATCCATAATTTGCAGCTACATCTCAACTTATAGGTGTGATTTTTGTTGTCGCCCACATTCACTGTCACAACTCATGATTTTACGTATTAATTTTGGTGGTATGAGGCTCCTAGGTGGAGTCTCCTTTTTCACCCACATGATTCGCTATTTGTGATTATTCTGTTTTATGTGCTATTGGAGATAGCTCACCATGTTTCCCATGATCTCTTCGATTTTGTTGTATTTTATGTTGTATATAATTCTTTTTTCTGCACAGTTTACTGCACACGCAATGTCCCTTACATTATGTTGAATATATTTTGAAATTTTATTGTCCCTGTGTATATAATTTAATGTAAGAAGATGCTCTTCTGAGTACTTTTAGCGATTCTCCCCCTTGTCACTGAATACTTCTGTACATATGATGTAAATTTTGAGTGTAGCACCACTGTTACATTTCTGTTTTATGAGAAGCTGTCCTTCTGGGTATGCTTAGCGGCTTTCTTTTTTGTCACTGTATTGTTCTGTACATATGATATGACACTTATGAATTGCATTCTTGTTCGATTTCTGTTTTTTTGTAAAGTTGCCCTCCTGGGTCCGTTTAGCGTATTTCTCTCTTGTCACTGCATAATTCTGTGCATATAATAAGTATTTGTGCTTAATTGTTTCTACCATTTCTGTCATATTTCTAAATACTGTTGCACCTGTTAGTTCCTTCTCACCCATGGTCTTTTATGTGAATTAGTACCTTGTGCATATTTAATCTTGAGTATGGTAGTAATACTTAATTGGAATTTGTGAATAGTATAGCATCATGTCTTTCCTTGTCTACAATACTGTAGTATACATTTTCATTTGCATCGCTCGTGCTTTATTGTCTGCCTCTCCATCGCCCTTCGGGGCGAAATAATTTTATGATTTTAACAATATTTTGTTTTACGTTTCACTGGAACTTTCCAGTTGTTGTATATACCACTGTATTTATTGGCAGAATTCTACTGTCATGTACACAGAAATGCTATTTTTATTTGAAGAATAAAGACAATTTTGAAATGTAGATGAACTGTGGGATCAGTAAATCAGGTTCGTTACGGAGAGCAAACCTGGAAAAAGCGACGTTTCTAAGAGTCAGGTAAGGCAGACGCAAATGCAAGGAGTAGTCGTGACAGAAGTCTGTTGCGGAAGATACTTCACATTGCATCCCCTGCCTGGAAGATGGTGGGTGTTACTGGAACAGATCGAAGCTGTTGATGATAAAGGTATGTGACGTGACGGGCCAGGATGAACACATAAGCACTTGCTGTACGTAGCTGAGTAGGAGGTTGATACGAGCTATACAGGGTACTGTAAGCTCTAAATGAAAGGTTGAGTGCGCACAGATGTTGCGCCACAGAGAATGCAAGATGATGGAGAGGTAGAAGCACCGGACAGAAGAGATAAACATGGGGTGCATCTGCGGGCATGTGACAGAAGACACAGATTGGAGAATTGATGGGAGTCATTTGATAGAGCGTGGCTGGTACTGGCAGGCGACGATGCAGAAACAACCAATGTGCATTCCTCTCCATCGGTGTAGACAGCACAGATGAAACTGTCGACCACACGCACGGTAAAGCTGTGGGTGGAACTTCTGGAATCGGAAGTGGTACAGATGATGATGGAGCACGAAGGAAGCGATAGAGAGAAGAGACAGAGAAACTGCAAAGCGGGAGAGTAGAGCCTTGAAAAGTGAGAAAAAAGGGGAGTGGGAGGGAAGCGGAAGGAACGAATGACAGGCCAGTAAGGGAAGTATGGTCGGGGTAAAGTGTGACAATACCTGTGCGGATATCAGAGTAGAGTGAAAGAGAAGCAGGAGTACTAGGAAGCGTAGGAGAGATGTCAGAGAAAGATTTCCACAGGAGATCAGTGGTAAGGAGGTCCCGAATAGTCACGACCCCTGCAGGGTGCCATGAGAGGTCAGTGAAGTGAGAGGGGTCAGGGAAATGGATGAAAGACCAATAGAAAAGTGGTTGGTCCAAGAGTTCAGTGGTAGAGGCAGGAGAGACACGAAGCAGAGGGACTGAGGTAGACCGAAGGTTTCGTTTTTTCGGGGCGAACTCTTGGCCAAAGCAATGGCCACTCACGAGCTCCGTAGCTCATTCATGTTGTCATGGAAACGCTAGCAGGAGATTATTATTGAAGCTCTTCGCATCACAACAGCGAACTCTCTCGAATACCTACTTGCGTGGATGGCGTTTATCATCGCTCGTCAGACTGATTCTCATAATCGAAAGAAGCGAATCCGCCCGTGTTGCTTTCGCACCAAAAGCATCGACATATCCTAATGCCGTTGATAATTGACTTTTTTTTTGTGTATATTTAATTAACTTTTATTTGTGCATTCTCTGGGCTTCGCTGCTAGCCTAGCTAGCTTCGAATATACGCCACTGGTGAACAAAATTGTGCACACCCGATGGCCATGTAGCACGAAGTACATAGTGTCTATAAATGAAGTATACAACTACAGTATGATATTAAAAAATACAACAGAAAAAAACTTACTTTAAACGTCAAGAGACGTGGCAAGTGTCAAAATTTGTTAAGTCAGATGATAGATGGCACCAGGTGTCTCATGCAATGAAAAATCTCGTTAAACACGTATTGCAACAGACATGGCTTCCCCATTAGAGAAAGCAGCGTGTGTGTTTTGGTTTTCGGAGTCAAAATCTCTAACAACAGTTCAGCGCAAGTTCAGTACAAGAGACAGCCGTCAACACGAAGGAGGATCGAACAACGGGAAAACAAATTCAAAGCAACAGGAAGTGACTTGAAAGGCAAAAGCACTGGGTGACCTTCCATTTCTGACGAAAAGCCGGAAGACGTGACTTGTTTAAGGAGCCCGAAGAAGACCGTCCGCATCGTCAGTCGTGAACTCGAAATACCGCGAGCAATCGTTCACAAGGTTCTGCATTGTGTGCAAGAAAAAGGTTACATCTATCACTGAGCTCAATGAACGCATTACTGCAGTCTCCCTTCTTGTTACACCTGACGTTCTGCAGAGTACGTGGGTGGAACGGGACTATCGTTTAGACATTCTGCGAGCAACCAACGGAACACACGTGGAGAACTACTGACTTCAAAAACAAACAAAAAAACTTTCACAGTTACCATGTGTTTGACATTAAAAGTAAGTTGTTATTTATTACAGAATTTTTTCAATAACATACTGAAGTTGTACACTTCATTTATGGATACAGACTATAGATTGCCATCACCCCCTCCCCCTCCCCATCACTGTACAAACTTACACATCAATTTCTGAAAGAACAGAATCGAGTAAAAATTGATTTAGCTCGTTTTTCTTTTTGATTGAAGGTTTAAAGACTACCGTGAGCAATTCAATGGAATATAAACAGTCTCCCGTTCTTAATTTAGGGCCACTGGCTCCAGGGAAGGGAGAGAACCAGTGCTGTAAAACAAACACAGAATTCATACCTCAACGGGATTCGAACCCGAACATTTCTCCGACGAATGGTCACTAGCTATCGCTTAGACCGCAGCACCGGCCGTGCGGCTAGCTGGTTTTTAAGCAGAGTTAGACAACCAGAAGCATCGAAGCAAAAGTATGTGAAATTAAAGCGGGGACTTGAAACACTTGTGCAACATTATCATGACACCAATATTTTGAACTCTCTGGGTGAAATTTTTCACAACGTGACAACTAAATTTGACTTAAAACATTTTTTTGATAAATATTGTTTAATTTTTTTTTATTTTTTGTAAAAATAAATTTAAATACTTTCTTTTTTATGTCAGTTGGCAATTTAGTAGACATGTTATATGTTACATATGCAATTTCGCTTTGATTCGGCTCTTTTGATGGGAGGCTATTAAGGCGAGGGCTATTTTGTGCATTGGCTGTGACAGCACCGACCAACAGGGCGTTGGCCCCCGAAGGTGTCTCATTTGTTTGTGTTTTTGGTTAAAATACGACTTGCATTAGAAAAAAGGCCTTAATTTAATAAAAATTCATTAACTACATCACAGTAAAAAAAAATCTGTGGAACGTTACGCAAAAAAAAGGGCAGCTTAGCTGCCTCAACATTTTTGAAAACGTTATGCAAGAAATTCTGACAAACGTTCCACACATTTTTGAAGAAGTCTGAAACATTGTTCCGGGATGATTTTGTGGAACGTTTCACATTAAGGAGAGGAACCTTTTCAATAAAAGTGATCAACCTTCCACACATTATTGAAACATTCTGTCCCAGGGTGTCAGGCATCATTATGAGGAACGTTCCACAATAAACTTGAAAACATTTCACAAAAGCGGAAAGCCTCCTGCCGAACGTTTTCAACAATTTTGAGGAACTTTACACATGCTACTGAAAAATCTTAAAACAGGCTAGGCTAGCAGTCAGATTTTGAGGAACGTTCCACAGTGAACAAAGAAACGTTCCAGAAACATTTGAAGCCTTTAGGGAACAAACATGTGTAACATTTCTAACAAATCTTAACAAGGTATTGCATAATATATCTGAAAGATAATTCTCTATAAAAATGTTCCTGAAATTTTCGTTTGCACCAGGATAGATAATTTTTTATCATTTCCAGAAATTACTCTTAGCATTTCAAAAATGAGCAATTCATGATGTACTAGTTAATTTTTGATAAACATGAGTAATATAATAACAGCCCCTATTGAATCTTATGCTTACTGAATAAAAAAAGATAAGGAAAATTTACTCATGAGTTTTCTCAGATTTGAAAAGAGAAGTTATAAGAATGAAATATTCATGAAAAAACACCGTTCTTAACAAATGTTAATTGTGTGTTACACATAGATACTGCATCTTTTGTAGAGAATGCGCCTGTACAAACAAATGCGTTCGAGGATATTCTATCTATGGCACATACAAAACCAATTTTCAGTTTACCCAAGCTTGATTGAAAAAGCCATGATTTTTGCATTCGAGATACTTTAAATTTATATAGTATGGTGCCTTCTTAAGACGTTAATTACTCACTGAACAAACGAAACAGGATGGAACTTATCCTGTATTATTTGTTACACCCAGCTAGAACTTATTTCCGTGCAGTGCTCATCAGAAGTGACGACTTAGTCATTTTTAACAAATGGCCAGTAATCAGCTTAATTATTGGATGATGGCGTCTTTTGCTTGTTTCTTTTATTTTCCTCGAACACCTGCTGCAAGTTTACATTTGTGAGTTTCGGTTCGTGTTTGCGTTGATGCCGACAGCCAGCAGCTCGTTGCAGAGAATTACGAGATCACGAATCTGGATTAGTTGGAATGGCGTCGCAGTGATGTGTGGGAGGAAACTCGCTGTTTGTTGTTCTTACAAAAAGTGCTCTAAAAGAGTACATGTATATGTGACGTGCCTGCCAGCAGGACGCACACGACATAAAGGCACATAGCAATCAGAACAAATGTCTGCGTAGCTCAGTTGGTAGAGCGACTTGTTCCGGAATAAGCGGCCTCGGGTTCGAATCCCGGCGTAGACCAAAAATGACGGAGAAATTTACTTCGTTGTAACCATCATTAATTTAAACTCAGTGTACGCATCTAAACTCAGTGTACGTTAATCAAACTTAAATGGCATGGAAGTGAGACACCAAATATTTGCAGGGGAGGAAAAAATGAAGTAATGAATGTATAGATGTGTTCCGACAATTCAAAAGCAAATAAGCAATATATGACTTAAAAGAAAAACTACTGCTGGAGATAAGAGTTCTAGGTGTAGCTAGTAGTGACACCACAGTTTGTAGCGGAAGATGACCGTCGCTTGTTGCGTAAGTAATTGGGGAATTTGTCACAAATAAGAGCACCCTTTTCAACCACTCACAGGACTGTCAGAGGTTTCAAGTTACAGTCATACAAAGTCAGGATACTGCAAGAGATGTGCCCGTTAGATGTAGACATACATGATCACTATTGCCATTGGTTCATGAGGTTCACATGTAACAGCATCATAATGTTGTACATCCCATTTCTTACAGAAAAGGCTTGGTTTCATTTAAATGGGTACATAGCTTTTCAAAAACAAAACAAAAAGTCTATGGGTTTTCTGAAAATCGCCAGGGAGTACACCAAGCTGTTTCCAAACAGAGAACTGTGGGACTACCTTTTTCGAGTCCACTATGACCTTAGCTACCAACGCAGACATTGTTCAACCGTTTGTGCCTTTACTGCATGAGGATGAACGTTACTGTTCGTGCCAGCCAATGGAACAATGAGGCACACGTCAAATTAATCCGTGGAGATACTGCCGGACTCAGTGGCGTACCCAGAAATTAATTTTGGGGGTGCATATCGTCGCCGCAATGTCAAAACCACGAATGTGAAATTTTGTAGTTTGAATTATCGCTATTTAAAAATTAAATTTCATCAAAGAATCACTTCTGCAATTACATCAGACTGTTCAAGCACTATACACAGGGTGGGATTGGCCAGTCGCGCGGTAAGCCGCTGTTGGAGCCTTTTTTTTTTTTTTTTTTTTTTAAGTCGCATTATTTGAATTTGGTAAGCAATACGTTTTCTCATAAATTTGTCTGTGTGTGTGTGGTTTCGGACCGTTGGTGAAAGTTTTTTAGGATGACTTCTCTTAAAATTATAATATACCAACTAAGGATTTATGTTATTGTGAATGTGAGATATTCTTCCACCCCCACATTACATCGCTGCGTTGCTGATGCTCAATATGGACTGTGGTGCAGTGGTAGCATGTTCGGCGCGTAACTTGAAGACCCTGGATTCGATTCCCGTGGCCGCCGATGAGAATTTTTCCGTGATTCACTTATAAACGTGGAAAGAGCGATGTCTTCTGTTTGATGGACTCTGATTCTTTCATTCTTATACACTCCGTAACGTCTGTAGTGGAATACTTTTATGACTAACCGTCTACCTCACATTCCTCCTGCTTTTCTATAAACCAGCAGTAACCATCTAATGGTGCGGTGTCTGCTACCGGTGCCGCCTGGCGGGCAAACAACTCATGTAAAGACCTGGCGCGCACGATTTCGTGATTCATAAGTAGGTTAAAGTTCAAAGTGACACGTGCAGAAGATTCAGTTTTCAATCCGCAAACTCAGATGCGTCAGGCGTGGGTTGGTGTCAATAACATATAGAACTTACACAGCCATCTCATTGCATTCAGCTGCTGGATTTGCATGGGAGGAAATTTCTACGATCTCTAAATTTAAGATAGCTTTGGATTAAAAAAAATTTAATTTAGAAATTTTGTTATTTTTCACAATGAATGTGCAATCAAAATTGATATCATCAGTTAAAATATCTCATTGTGCTAATTTAAAAAAAATTGAAAACTCCAAACGAAAAAAGGTGGCGCAGAGAAACGGAGGAAAAAGAAACTCATGCGAGAAAATATGTAGTATAATTACATTAGTAATCTGAATTTATTGGCTTAGAATAAAAATCAGTTTTCCAAGCTTTCGCACACAACCAGATGGCTTTTTCAAGGAAGGTTGTCAAAAAAGAAAGTGAATTCCTGTAAACTAACACAAAACCAAAGGGATTGATTTCTTCGCTACAGATTGTGTCGATTAATACAGACATTTAACGTGGACCAGGAACATCAAACAAAGATCTTCGCTCTTTCCACGTTTTATAAGTGAGTCACGGAAAAATTATCATTGGCCGCCACCGGGAGTCGAACCCAGGGTCTTCCAGTTACGCGCCGGATATGCTTCCGCTACACCACAGCGGCCTCGAATTCCTCCAGACTCACACACGCTAACTGCCAAGCCAGAAGCAACCTGCCAAATTGGCTTGGCAGTTAGCGTGTGTGAGTCTGCAGGAATTCGAGGCAGCTGTGGTGTAGCGGAAGCATATCCGGCGCGTAACTGGAAGACCCTGGGTTCGACTCCCGGTGGCGGCCAATGAGAATTTTTCCGTGACTCATAAATGTGGAAAGAGCGAAAATCTTTGTTTGATGAAGACTGAGTCGAACACGGGAAGCTTAAATGTTTCTGTTGGAGAAAGAGCACCCGAAGCTCTAGAACACGTAGAAACTTCCCACGCATAAATTAAAAGGTAAGCAGAAGGGGTGGCAAATCTTACTCCGTTGAATTTGGCGCAGACTGATTTCGTACAGCAAACCGAAATCACTGACAACCAAAATTATTTGAAGCATGCTGAATTAAATTCCATTTTTGCCAAGTACTTCATTTTCTAGAGATATAAGGTCTTTAACCGGATCTTAAATTATTTGTACGCAAAGTATTAGCGGAAAAACCCTCCACAAGGACAACTTAATCTCGAGGCCATGCTCGAATGAGTTGATCAGCTTTTTTAATGTGCATCTGATTCAACACCTTACGGGATCGGGTCTCTTTTCTCTTTTTGGGACCAAGGCTAACATTTCATAAAAAAATGATAGTACAAAGAGACAGTGGCTGACTTATAATATGCAAAATACACTCACGGACAATGAAATTTGCGCACCAAGAAGGAAGCATCGGATTGAACTGAAATTTTATGGACGTAATGATACAGATTACTGATACACATGATGGCAAAAATATAGCTGCAGGACAATTACAGAGGGATCTGTGACACGCAGTCCGGTTATCTTCAATAGCGCGTCGCACCGCCTCTTGCGGTGATAGCTGCTATAATACGGTCCGGCGTGGAGGCGAACAGACACCTGATGCTGTCCCGCGGGAGACTGTCCTACACGTGTTGGACGGTGTGTTCCTAATCCCGGATAGTGCGTTACTGCGGCGCCCAGTGTTTCAACTGGTCCCGCACATGCTTGATAGGGGACATGTCTGGGGAGCGGGCAGGCCATGGAAGTGTCTGGATATGACTTAGGCAGTCCTGGGCAACGCGAGTCGTGTGCGGGCGGGCATTGGTCCTGTTGGTACACCGCACCTGGAATACCGGCCAGTATTGGTGCCGTAGGATCTCATCCACATACCGCTGGCCCGTCAATGATCAACGTACCCACTATTAAAGCAGATCGGCTATCGTATGCTATGGCTCCCCAGACCATAGTGCCTGCAGTGGGAGAGGTATGGCGCTCGATAGCGAGGTTGGGATTGTGCCGTTGATCCGAGGACCTTCACACACGGACACGATGATCGTCTGTCCCCAAAACCGAAGCGGCACTCATCATTAAACACCACGCGTCACCAGTATGTGGCACATTCTACGTCATTCTGGCCTGGCACCACTGCAAACGGAGCCGGCGATGTTCCGGTGTTAATGGCAGCATACGTAAGGTGCGCTGGGATTGCAGATTCGCTTCCGCGAGGCATCGAGAAATGGTTCGTGGGCACACAGGAGCCGCTACATCGGCCTGGATAGTGGATCGAGTCCCCGTGGGATCCGTTCGTGCCTGGCGCACGATCCGTCGATTATCTCTACCGGTAGTCCTCCTGCTCCTTCTGGAGCCACTCCGCTTTGTGGTAGTGTCGTCACGTGTCCACTGCCCCCAACACAGTCGGATGGTATCGTCAGATGGATCCACGTGGTGGTCTATACGGCGCGCCGACCATCTCGTGGTTTTCAGCCCGATGATCAGGCCTTACTCAAAGGCCGTGAGTTGCGTAAATCGACGTCTCTGGCGTCTACCCGTCATTCTTGTCACTCTCTACTCCTGCTTGCGTCGGCCCATGCTTTTCGCTTTCATGGGGCAGCGACTACACGTCGGTTTATAAGACTGCCGGTTCGTGTTTTCAGCGCCAACACAGGGTGTGCTGTCATGCGCACTCCCACCAAACGTAGATCACTTGCATACCAGCACGCACTCTAGCAATCTGCAAAGTTTCGCGGTTGTAGCATGTTTTCTTCTAGGTGCACAAATTTTATTGTCCGTGAGTGTAAGTCTTTTTACTGCACAGTGTGCTTGTCATATTCGGAAGCTTAAAGACATAAATGCATTCGTTAAAGAAATGGTGATTAATGGATGCAAGAAAATACTGATTAACCAGCCTTTTTTTAAGGAGGGATAAGGGGAGTGCTTTGCTTGAAATTATGATATGCAACGAGGATCGAGGTTATACGTGGAAAGTAAAGGTAATCAATGCAGGAACAGAAGATTTAGAGTTGGTCACGTAGATGATAATGATATGGGTTCGAAGTTCTAAATTTGAATTTATTTACTTTTCTCGCAAGCTTTAGATGCCTATTTTTGTCCTATATTAACATAATTAATAACATATGATAATATATTTAAATTCATGATATATATAGCGTCTATATTAACATAATTAATAATATGTGTGTATGTGGGTCGATCTGGATTAGATCGCGCTGGCCGATTAGTCGTATTCAGTCCAACTCTGACTATATATAGCATTTACATCAAGTTGCATCTGTATTATGCATCAGTGAATAAAATGTTATATAATGTAAAGTCAACAATCGAAAAATTTTCAAGTTCTCGGTTTTATCAGTGCAGCTAGGATATCATTCCTTCCTAAAGTGATGAAAAAATGTCCTTGAAAACAGGCATTTTTCTATTTCTCAAATACTATTAATTACAAAGTAATGTTCTTTCGACGTTTTTGTTTTCCTTGCTGTGGGATGTACTCAAGAAAAAAGGCTTACCCTTTCCCTCCACAAGGGCCCAGCCCCCACCATTCATTAGGCTGACGCCCTGACCGCTACAACATACAACACCAATTCGCTCTCTTCTTTCTTTGGTGGCATACGAGTGGGAAAGGCGCATCGGGGGGGGGGGGGGATCGATAGGCATTAACAATAGGCACGTGTGACATCGTCTGACCATTCCAAACAAAGAAGTAACTAAGGGCAATTTAAGGAAGACAAGAATGGTGACACTACCAAAATAACGTCACCGACAATTTTTTTCAATATTCAGTACTAGACAAAATAATTTTGGGGGGTGCATATGGCCCCGTGCAGCCTCCCTGAGTGAGCCACTGACCGGACTTATTCCAGAATTCACTCGTCTTTTAGCATATGGCCCTTTGCAGCCCCCCCCTGAGTACGCCACTGACTGGACTTATTCCAGAATTTACTCGTTTTTTAGCATATGGCCACCGCGCTGTTGCTGGACTTATCTCCTCCAGATTTCTTCCTGTAAGTGGTATCTAGAGGAGACAGTGTACAAAGTTTACCCTCATACGCTGGCGCCTCAACCATACACTCAACTATGCATTGGATATTATAAAGTGAAATGTAATAAGAAGACTGCAAAAATTGTACTGAAATTCAGATATTAACTACTTTTCTCGCTTAAAAATTCACTTAAAATTTTTAGGGATAAAAAAAAAGAACAGAAAAAATCTGCACTAATTGGAACACATTAGAATACAGAGGAAGTCGTGTCTTTAATCAATAATATCAATCATTAAAAAAAGCAGAGATGCATTTAATACAAAATATACGATTTTTTCCCTGTTTCTGACAGGTACACACTAAAATTACTATATTACTTTCTGAAAATGAAAATACTGTAAAGCTTTGAACTGATGGTCAGCAAAGATTATAAGCAAGCTCCAAAAAGACATTTGAATCTGGCAGATTAGAACTAAACTTCGCCTCAGCATATTTATTTGATTACAATTCACACGAGTTGAGAAATAATCACAGCATTCATCTTATAAAGCATGCCATTCTCAAAATAACCGGAAAATTAAAGAATACTGAAAAACGGATATAGCCATTACATGGGAATTCACCATGTGCGTTTCACCAAATCATCACAAATATCAGTAATATCAATCATTGGAAAAACAGGGATGCATTTACTACGAAATACACTGAAGAGCAATTGAATTAGAGATACCTGTCTAGTAACGTGTAGCACCAACTTTTGCCCTGATGACGGCGGCGATTCGTCTCGGTGTGGACTCGACAAGATGGCATCCCAAATGTGCTCGATGGGATTGAGATCAGGTGACCTAGCTGGCCAAGGAAGCGAGGTCACGTCGGTGGAGTGTTAATCCAACCATTCGAATACAATTCGGGAGCGATGGCACGGTGCATTTTCTTGTTGCAAGATGAGGTCCCCAGTGGGATGTTGAAGACGCACAAACGGGAGCAAAGGGTCGTCCAGGATATCCCGGTAACGTTGACCTATGAGGGACGATGTCACACTAGCAGGGATCCCATTTCAGTCCACGTAAACAGTCCCCAGACGAGAATGCCACCCCCACGAGCTTGAAGAGTACCCTGCTGGCAGGAAGGATCCATCGCTTCATGTGGTTTGCGCAGTACTCGTATCCTGGCATCCACATGCACCAACGTGAATCTCGACTCATCAGTCCAGGCAACATTTTGTCCACATGTCTAGGGTCCAGTGGCGACGTTCCGGCGCCCATGATAATCTTTGCACCCTGCGATGTGCGGTCAGCAGCGGTACTCGTGGGACGATGGCTTCTGTACCCCATAGCGAGGAGATGGTTCTGGATGGTGTGGCTGCTTACACGTTTTTGTGCACCAGCTTTAAATTGCCGAGTGATTTCTTGCACTGTGGCCCGTCTATCCGCTGTTACAATGCGAGCTAGCCGACAATGACCCCGCTCATCCACACGCTGTTGTCCACGGCAGTTGGCACTTGCAGGGATGGTGTTACCGGGTTCGATGTACTCACGGTGCACCCGTGACAAAGTGGCTCGTAAAAATTCCAGTGCCTGCACGACTTCCGAGATGGAGTGACCCATTCGTCGGTCCCCGACAATTTGCTCACGATCAAATGCGCTTAGATCCTTCGTCTTACCCATACTGCGTCATACTCTTACTAATTCCTGCCGCATCACTCCTTATATTGTCGGATCACTGTATACGTCATGTCGTTTTCGTTTACAGGGCCGCCCACAGCGCCATATTTGCATAACACCAGCTGTCTCTAATTCAATTGCTCTTCAGTGTACATATGACATGTTTTTATGAAAAGAATGTCTTGGACTTTTTTACGTGGGTTTTTCTAATTGTGAGATAAATATCACTTTGAGAGGAGCCCAACCTAAAAAAACAAAAAAAATGTGTTTTCATGATTACTCAAGTGGCTTAATGAGGTTGCATGGACCACAGCATTTAAAACGTTTGTTTTATTCATTTAGCAACAGATGTAGTAACTCGCACCTTCCAAGCTGTTATTAAGCATTAGTCATGTGTGCCTTGTTTGGATAACCATTGGTATACAATGACTGCGTTCAAAGTTGTCCCGTCGAGCAGTCCAACCATCGAGCCGAGTCCGACGTCTGATGCGTGAAAAGAAACTTGGCTTTCTTCCAACGTTTAGCCCTGGTTTTGGCGAAATCATCTCTTAACTTTTCAGATGATTTTGTTACGTTACTCTGTGAAAATTGTTACATACGGCGCGATCATTGTTCTCATTAGTAAGAGGCCAAATAGGAGGGTCAAACAGAATGAAATGTTAACAACAGAAAAACATGCTTTTATATAAAACTGCAACGAAGCGCAAAATAGCTTATTTATGTTCGTCTTGCAAAAAAAAAAAAAAAAAAAAAACATGATTCAAGCGATGCAAAAAATATATATATATATGCTTCCAGTGTGCACTCAAATTCCGAAAGCTGAACCTAATGTCATTTGAACACCTGCAGTTTCCTAGAAGTTCTAGCTGGAGAGCCTTAACCAGCGCAGAGCGTCGTGCTGTCCAAGAAACCGCTGAACGTACTGCTCCCTAGATGAAGATTTTAGCTGGAGAGCCTTAACATGCGCAGAACGTCGTGCTGTCCAAGAAACCGCTGTACGTACTGCTCCCTAGATGAAGATACTACTCCCTAGATGAAGATTCTAGCTGGCCTTAACCCGCGCAGAGCGTCGTGCTGTCCAAGAAACCGTTGTACGTACTGCTCCCTAGATGAAGATTTTAGCTGAGAGATGCGCAGAAGCGTCGTGCTGTCCAAGAAACCGCTGTACGTACTGCTCCCTAGATGAAGATTCTAGCTGGAGAGCCTTAACCCGCGCAGAGCGTCGTGCTGTCCAAGAAGCCGCTGTACGTACTGCTCCCTAGATGAAGATTCTAGCTGGAGAGCCTTAACCCGCGCAGAGCGTCGTGCTGTGCAAGAAGCCGCTCGCTGTACGTACTGCTCCCTAGATGAAGATACTACTCCCTAGATGAAGATTCTAGCTGAAGAGCCTTAACCCGCACAGAGCGTCGTGCTGTCCAAGAAACCGCTGTACGTACAGCTCCCTAGATGAAGATACTACTCCCCGGATGAAGATTCTAGCTGGAGAGCCTTAACCCGCGCAGAGCGTCGTGCTGTCCAAGAAGCCGCTGTACGTACTGCTCCCTAGATGAAGATTCTAGCTGGAGAGCCTTAACCCGCGCAGAGCGTCGTGCTGTCCAAGAAGCCGTTGTACGTACTGCACCCTAGATGCAGCGCTGTTCCAGAAATAATGATATTGACTATGTTTTGGTTTTTCACAACATCCTGACACTCAAAGGTGATGAAATTTTTAATATTTTGAAATTCTGTTACTAAAAAATACGAAAATTTTGCTGAAGCACATAGTTATAATCTTGAATGATACAGAATGTCATAAATTGTTTTGAAAAATAATGAAATGCGTACACTTCTAAGACTGTGCATATATGCTGTTGGCGAAATATTGATTATGAAAACTAAGCATTAACCTATATCTTATTGAAGTGAGATATAATACATGTATTTTGATTTGAAATCGATCCCTTGAAAATTAACATATAGCTGAATCTTTAATTAAAATCCCTTATCATTAAATATATCAGTTTGACAATGAAAACGCTTTAAATTTTAAACTTAAGAATTATACTGCATAGGCTATATTTGGTGAACTATGTATTTGTATATTCCTATAAAAATAGTAGATTACAGGTTAATGAAACTTATGCGTTTTTCAAACAAGTTTTCTATGTCAGCTACCATCACGGTTTTTTTCATCCCACTAGTGGCATCTGGTAAAGAAAAAAATAACTAGTAATATTCCCAGCAGCATATCAGTACTTGAAAAAGTTTCACTCGAATATAAGCACCTAAGCCCTAAGAAAAAAAAAAAAAACACACTTTAGGCTAAGGAATTATAAAGATACTTTCTGAGCACAGCAGCACAACAGTGCAAGGACCTCGCGCAATAAATACTCCAATGAATATCTACCATACATCAAAATTGGTGCTATTATATAACCACGGTTCCTCACATATTGAATATGTTTTAGACATGCACATAAAGAACGCCATATTAGCTGTTCAGTAGGACCTTACGAAACAACTTTAGTTGTACCTTTTTAGCACGTCTTTTGAAGAAAAAGATCCTGCTTCTGTTATCGGTCCGTCCGTCCGTCCGTCTGTACCCACGGTATCTCGGCAACTATTAGTCCGATTTGAAAAATTCTTTTTGCATTCGGAAGCTTGAAAATATGCAAATGATGATCCTTTATTTCGTTTTTTTCACGATGCACAATTTTGCCGCTAGGGGGCGTAAATGCAGATGATGTCGAATTCAAAATTACGTTTTAATCCACATATTTGCTTCTAAACATCCGATTGAAAAAATCTTTCATATTTCAATTCCATTTATGTCGAAGAATGTTTTAGATATAGTTTCATTTTCAAATTACGCATAGATTTTCCGCTAGGGGGCGTAAAAATAAATTACAATTGTCATCATAACTCTTCTCCTAAAACTTCGATTTGAAAAATCTTTTTTTCATCAGATACATCTCCTAATGGAAAATCTTTTGCATATAATTTCGAATTTTTGGTAAAGAATACTTTGGCCACCAGGGGCGTAAGTGTTAATTTTCGCTTTTGATGTATTTGCCATAAAATCTGAGTTTCTAAAATATCGATTGAAAAAATTCTTTCGTGGACTGATACCACTCACATCGATAAACCTTTTCGGAATATTTTCTTTGTAAAATATCCCACAGTTCCTCCACCAGGGGGCGTAGATGTATATCTTATTTTTGTCAATATTTCTACTTCTAGTAGTCCAATTTGAAAAATTACTTCTTTGTTGGATAGTGTTTTCCGTGTGACATGTTTTTTATATAATTTCAAAATTTTCAAGTAATTCATAGACTTTCCGCTACGGGGCGTAAAGGTGAATTGCGTCTCGCCCTATATCTCTGCTTCTAAATCTTCGATTTGAAAAATTCTTTCTGCACCGGATACAGCTCCCGATGGCAAATCGTTCTAATTTTTGTAAAAAATGGTTTGGCCACCAGGGGGCGTAAATCTTAATTTCCGCTTCTGATGTATTTGCAGCAAAATATGAGCTTCTAAATTCTCGATTAAAAAAAACTTCGTTTGTAGACCGATACTACTCATGTCGACAAACCTTTTAGGAACATTTTCTTCTTAAAATAGTGCATGGTTTCTACGCCAGGGGGCGTAGATGTATATCTTACTTTTGTCAATATCTGTATTCCTAGGGGTTCGATTTGAAAAATTCCTTTTTTGTTGGATAGTGTTTTCAGTATGACAGGTGCTTCATATAATTTCAAAATTTTCAAGTATTTCATAGACTTTCTGCTAGGGGGCGTAAAGCTAAATTGCGTTTTCCCCTATATCTCTGCTGCTAAATCTCCAATTTGAAAAATACTTTCTGCAGCGGATACAGCTCCTGATGGGAAATCGTTTGCACATAATTTCGAGTTATTGTAAAAAATGGATTGGCCACCAGGTGGCGTAAATCTTAATTTCCGCTTCTGATGTAATTGCAGCAAAATATGAGCTTCTAAATTCTCGATTGAAGAAAACGTCGTTTGTAAACCGAACTACTCATGTCGAGAAACCTTTTAGGAACATTTTCTTCTTAAAATAGTGTATGGTTTCATGGTTTCTGCTCCAGGGGGCGTAGACCTATATCTTATTTTTGTCAATATCTCGACTTCTAGGAGTCCGATTTAAAAAATTCCTTCTTTGTTGGATAGTGTTTCTAGGGTGACATGATTTTCCTAAAAATTCAAAATTTTCAAGTACTTCATAGACTTTCCGCTAGGGGGCGTAATGGTAAATTGCGTTTCCCACTATTTCTCTGCTTCTAAACCTCCGATTTGAAAAATTCCTTCTGCATCGGATACAGCTCCTGATGGAAAATCCTTTGCACATAATTTCTAATTTTTGTAAAAAAATGGTATGGCCACCAGGTGGCGTAAGTCTTAATTTCCACTTCTGATGTATTTACAGCAAAATATGAGCTTCTAAAATCTCGATTGAAAAAAGTCTTTTGTTGACCGAGGCTACTCATGTCAACAAACCTTTTAGGAACACTTTCTTCTTGAAATAATGCATGGTTTCTACGGCAGGGGGCGTAGATGTATATCTCATTTTTGTCAATATCTCTACTTCTAAAAGCCCAATTTTTAAAATTCCTTCGTTGTTGGATAGTGTTTCTCATGCGAAATGTTTTCCCTATAAATTCAAAAATTTCACGTAAATCATTTAAGACTTTCCGCTAGGGCGCATAAAGGTAAATTGCGTTCTCTGCTCCTAAAACTCCGATTTGAAAAATTCTTCCTGTATCGCATACAAGACCTAATGGAAAATATTTTCCACATAATTTCTAATGTTTTGTAAAGAATGTTTTGGCCACCAGGGGTCATAAGTGTTAATTTCTGCTTCTGATGTATTTGTAGTAAAATCTGGACTCCTGAAAACTCGACTAAACTTTTATTTCTTGGACTGATACCGCTCATATGGATAAACGTTTTGAGAATACTTGCTTCCTAAAATAATGCATGGTTTTCTCACCAGGGGACGTAAAGTCACATCTTATTTTTGTCGATAACTCTGTTTCTAAGAGTTCGTAAGCTCAAGATTCCGTTTACACCAATATCTGAGGGATTAAAGACCCGATTGAAAATCTTCTTTCTTTGGTCAGATCTATTGTTTTCCATACCGGTTCCATTGCCTTTCAATAGCTTTGATAAATTTAATTTGCGTCAGAACGGATTCAGAAGACGTACTTATTACACCCGAAAATTCGGTGTCACCTTTCTTGTTTGTTTTCGTTACAGAAGGGGGAGCTACAGTTGACACGGTTTAATTTTTAAATTTTATGCCTAACCGACATAGCCCATTGAGTTGCTCACGGTGGTCGTTAAACCTCCAATAAAAAAAAGTATCAAGTTGGAAACACATGGAGTAATTAATACTGACATAAATCAAACTGTTCTTCTATGTCTCAGACAAGCCTCAGTTGTCTGGATTTCCCTGTTCTGGGTGTGTAATGGTTAGCATACTCGAGTGTAAATCGGGAGATGCGGGTTCGATTCCCGTTCCAGGACGACACAATTTTCAAATTTCTGCGGTTACGTCGCATGGAAGAACAGCTTGTTTTTATGTCTTTATGAACCAGTTAAGTTTAACTGGTTTGTTCATCGAAAGCTCGATTTCAGGAACGGAAGTTGCTAATTAATTTGACCCTTGTCGTTAATTTTAAATAGTAAGATGTAGTTGATTGCATTATATGTTTAACAGGTTTAGCGAAGAGTATTAATTAATTAATTACCGAGCCAACGACAAAAAAAAACAAGAATCATTATAATTCCTTGATTTTAAAATTTTGATGAAAATCGGTCCAGCAATTTTTCTTTTCCTGCAAAAATGTGGTAACTCTTGAACTTTCCGTTGACGATAACGTTTTGTTCTTGAAATATTTCTGCTCCCCGTACGCTCTAATTACGTTTTTTCGCAGGTTTGTCTGACCATCAGTATTTCCCAGGCTTTCTCTTGACCGTTATTTTCGTTACAACCCAGAGAAACGTTTTTCTTGTAATAGTGTTTCTCAGACATTTTTTTCGTGGTCCTCGTATCAAAATCACTTTAGACTTGTACCATGGATAGCAATAATATCTAACCAATACCTCAACAAATCGTATCAAACCCCGACATAAACTTGGAGCCTAATCAGACTGACCCCCCCTCTTTTTTACGCTTTCCAACCGTAGGTTGAAGAAGCGTATATGCTCCAGCTTTTTCCGTCCGTCTGTCCGTCGGCACGATAACTCACGTAAAAATGGTTCGATTTCGATGAAATTTTAGTATGTGGTAGGGGACCACCAGGGGATGAACCCTATTGAAAATGGGTGAAGTGGAGTCAAAGGTCACGCCATAAGAGCAGGATTAATTCAATTGCCCTTATGCGTCATAACTTGCGTAAATATGGTTCGATTTCGATGAAATTTTAGTATGTGGTAGGGGACCACCAGGGGACGAACCCTATTGAAAATGGGTGAACTGGGGTGAAAGGTCACGCCAAAAGTGCGGGATCGATTTCATTGCCTTTATGCGTCATAACATGCGTAAATATGGTTTGATTTCGATGAAATTTCAGTATGTGGTAGAAAAACTACCTGGGCACGAACCCTATTAAAAATTGGCAAATTGGGGTAAAAAGGTCAGGCAGGACATAAGAGCGGGATTTGTTCCATTGCCCTTATGCGTCATAACTTGCGTAAAAATGGTTCGATTTCGATGAAATTTTGGTATGTGGTAGGGAACAATTGGGGACGAACCCTAATGAAAATGGGCGAAATTTGGTCAAAGTTCAGGAAACTGTAGTGGGATCCATTTCATTGCCCTTGTGCATCATAACTTACCAAAAAAATGTTTCGATTGCGACAAAACGTTATCATGTTGTTCCGGAGGTATAGTGAACCGGTTCTGTTGAATATCAACGAAATGGGGTCATAGGTCATTGCACAAAAGCAAGATTTATTCCACAGCCATTATTCTCATAACTTGCGTAAAACTGCTTCTATTGCGACAAAACTTTAGTATGTTATTCCTGAGGTGTACTGAACCGGTTCTGTGGAATATCATCGAAATGGGGTCAAAGGTCAGGTCACAGGAGCGAGATTTATTCCACAGCCATTATCCTCATAACTTGAGTAATAATTTCTGGTATGCTGGAAAGCGTATAATAATCAATGCATTACATGATTTTACTAACTTGTTTTTTTATATTTCAGTGTTTCCCGACCATTCGTGAGCAGCTGTATAGGCTATTTGCCGTCGCCTGTCCCTAATTTGGGGTCAGGGGTTCCAGGAAAGGAAGAAATGTCTTTGCAAGGTTTATTTTTTTTTATTGCTTTTGTTTTAAGGCAATTATTGGAACCAAAATACGTATGTACGTACATGATCATTTTAGTCTACAATGGTTTTTGCAGATGTACTGATGAATCATTTAAGCATGCACAAGACGTGTGAAAATATTTACATCTACTGTTTCAGTAACAGATGTTAGTACTTCGTTGCTTTTACCTTGTTTAGGGAAGCATTTAACATTTAGCATTAAAAATAAAACAGCACAAAAACAAAATTATCCTGTGTAGTTTTAGAAGAAAAAAAAAGATTCCTGGAATTAACCATTCTTAACTATATAAAATATGCAACAGTTCTCCATGATTTTTCCAAATTTATAGTCACAGGCTTAAAGCTTAAATAATTCGCTTAAGGACTCCAACCTTCTAAAAATTTGTTTTTATCAACTCCATCACAATATTTTCAGCACTCTCACTTTGAAATTCCTAGGTAAAGATCCCTTCACTTGTGGTGCGCTCAGTCCTGAAAAAAAGAAAAAAGAAAAAGAAAATGCACTGAAATTGTGAAGCAGGGTTATAAGATAATATTACGCGCGGGACTGAATCTGGAATCGAATTCCCTACTCGCTACCCCACATGCTCAGTTTCCGTTTTTACACTTCTCTCTCTCTCTATTTCTCTCTCTCTTTTTTTTTTTTTTGATCCAATACAGCAACAAGTGAAAGTAAATAGTAAGGAAAAAACGAATATCGAAATTGAAAACAAAAGACATTTACAATACAAATTTGGAAGATGTGAATCCGTTTCTTGTGGTAAATGTTAAGTCAGATAATATCCGAAAACTTGAAATTTTGCCGTCTAGGAGCATTGTACAGTTGTGTAATCCCGTATTTCATTCATTGACAAAAGGCATTTGTTAATCGCAGAAACCTCAGCAAAATAACTGCCTATCTTCCAGGTGTATATGTACATAATGCATTTTTATAATTTTTGCAGCACACGTAATATTAAACTTATATTTGTGTTCGATTTCAAGATTCATAAATGTACTAACTCTCCTAAATAAATTTCAGAAGTCAATACATAATTGTGGCTCCATCTGTTAGCCTGATTATACAACCGAAAGCAATCAGCATGACATAAGGAATAAAATAAAGCTTTGAGGCTTCACATGATAAAAATTGAAAAAGAAAATGGACGACAACGGAAAGGTAGTCTTATTGAATGCTTTTTTGTTTTAGGTGGGTCACCGTTTTTGTTGAAGTTTCGAAATTATCTTGAAGCTTACTTATGCGCAGTAGCAGCAGAGCATAAAAATTACTGGAGCAGTGGATCACTGTTTTTTAGGTTTTGGTGAAGTTTTCTGAAATTCACGCATCGATTTTTGAGGATATTATTTTTCTATTCTTGACATGTGACAACAATTGATCAGATGTGATTGAAATATGATATGTTATGCCCATATACACAGCGCGTAGCCAATGAAAGAAGGCACGTGTCATGAGCTGGCTTGGAGGGTATATAACATGTGGTGGCGGCATTCTGAAAACATAACACTCGTTGCTGTCACAGATAAAATGAACGATTTATCAGATTTGCAGAAAGGGATGATTATCGGCTTTCGGGCCAAGGGTGGCAGTATTACTGAAACAGCGAAGCTTGTGAACTGTTCGCCTGCTTCTGTGGTTAAAGTGTATCGTGATTCGAGAAATGGCACCATTGCGAATAAGCGACGTGGAAACTGCGGAGCACCACGTGACATTGATGTGAGAAGTGAACGTCGGGTTCGAAGGTGCGTGAGGGCCGATTGACACTCTAAAGTGGTGTGACTCACTGGCCGAATGAACCAGAGGACTACCGGAGGTGTGTCTAAAATGACAATTCAGCGTATCCCGCTGCTTATGGGGCTCCGAAGCAGACGGATGGTCACTGCACCTATGCTAACGTAAGTGTATCGACAGAAAAGGCTTACATTTGAACGGCAGTATCGGAATTGGACTTTAGCTAATTGGCAAAGAATTGCCTTCTCCGATGAGTCACATTTTCTGCTTCATCGAACGGATGGACCTTGAAGTACAAGGTGAGGAACATCGGAGAACAAACAAACTTCAACCATTGCTGGAAGAACACAAGCTGGTGAGGGCAGCGTTATGGTCTGGGGAACGTTTTCGTGGCATTCTCTGGGTCCCCTCACACCTGTGGAAGACACTATGAACCGAATTCGTTATGAATCCATCCTTGCAGACCACGTACACCCATACATGCTGAATGTCTTCCTCGGGACGAATGGGATCTTCCAGAACGACAATGCGACGTGTCACACAGCTGGAAATGTCCGAGAGTGGTTGGAAGAGCAAGATAAGAACTTCAAAGTACTTCTCTGGCCCCCTAAAACCCCAGAATTAAACCCAATTGAGCATCTGTGGGACCACCTCTATCGTGTTTTTCACTCTATGGATCCTCCACCACGCATTCTCCAGCAGTTGTCAGAGCAGTCAGCATGGATCCACATACCTGTGAAAACCTTTCAGAACCTTACTGAGTCCCTCCGAGCCCGTTTAGCTGCTGCCTGCGCTGCACACGGCGGTTATTCTGGATATTTTCTGGTGGTCACAATAATGTGACTCGACTATGTATAAGTCACTTCATTAAACGTGATTTATGGCGACTATAATTTTCACTTACATTTCCTTTTCGGGGGAAGTTGATGAGCTAGCGACTACCATGACCAGCTGTGAGGGCTATAAGCTGTCTGAAACGACTGGTTACAGTGGGAAGACTAGGGCCGTAGCTGCCGTTAGGGCAGGGAGGGCGTTTGCCCTCTCAGAATGGTCATTCCAAAGGTGTAAATTCATGCTCTGGAAGATGTAAAAAATTGAAATTGTAACTGAAAAAGAAAGTTATACCTTTCAGTGTTGAATTTTCTTTTAAAGACTTTAGTTAGTCTTATACAGTATTCCATGCAGTTAACCAGGATACAATGTAACACACACCATGAGGTGTGAACATCTCATATCCATGAAGGTAATTTTCCAAAACACTGAATGGAGAGATAGAGAACAATGTCCTGATATACATAGTCTCCATGAATTTTCCGAACATTTTGTTGGGATGAAGAGCTAATTAATCATTTGTGCTCTGTCGCAGAACGTTCTCTGAGTGTTTAACCTTGAACGGAATTTTTCAAAGCCCTAACCCTAAAGCTTCTCCTTATTGTTACGTTCATTATCTGATACCCATTCGTTTTGCCACGGTTTGTTTTCCGTTCTTCATTTCTGTGGAGGGTTATGTTGTCGGCGTTCACATAACATTTACCCTTTTTTTATTTTTATTGGAGGTGCAACGACCACCGTGAGCAACTCAATGGGCTATAAGTAGTCGTCTGTCCCTAATTTAGGATCGCTGGTTCCAGGGAATGGAGAAAGTCAGTGCCGTAAGATGAACACAACATCCATGTCTCACTGGGATTCGAACCCGAACCCCTTTCATTCGAATGATCAGAGGCAATCGCTTAGACAACTGCGCCACCTTGGCGGCATTTTTTATTGCTTTGCGTGTTATTTACAACCTGCGATTCTTAGGCATATACCTAGTTTTTATATTTTTCATAAAATTTCGTCAAAATCCTGAAGTGCGATTTTTGAATTGTCATAATACTTTCCTATAACTGTGGTGTGGGATAAACTGAAAACCAAATATCATTCAGGTGGAACTCGAAGGGGCGTAATTTTTTGGTCTCGCCCTCCCATATTAGAAAAGCTTGCTATTCTGTCTTGGGGAAGACCCACACTGTACAAAAGTTCTGAAATTCACGAGCCACTTTGCGTGATTTCTTTCGTGAATTTACGAAGCATTATTCTAATGCAACTTTTTCCGTGAAATAACAGAAAAAACTTTGAATTTCACGGATTGTTTGTACGCCAGAGAAATTCTGAATTTTGAGAAACCTTTCCGCAATTCCTTCTTTCCATTGACGGTAAATTACCGTTTTCAAGATGTTTTAACGGACAATTCTGAATTTTCAGTAACCTTTCCGCCCTTCCTGTCGTATATTAACGGAAAAACTCCGTTCTCACCTTTTTCGTATCCATATGACAAAAAAATTCCGGTAATAGGAGCGATTTGCGAAAATACTTGAGGCCTGATTAATTGTTGAATTTCCGTAGCCTGCCGCAGAATCTGATTTTGAAGTTCTGTAGCGAGACCGGATATTGTGGATAGCATATGCCATGAATTTTGGCTTTTGTGGCACAGGATATTTTTTTCCTCTTCTCCATTTTGTGCACCAACTATTATATATTGTGTTACCGTAAAAACCGGATACTTAATTTATTGTACAGGTGATTGTACGATGTCTATGTATCACTCGGTGGAGTCCTTAAGACAAAAGCTATCTAGAGTAAATTTTATATATGGAAGTTTTCTGAAATAATGTTATACTAGAGGTATGCAAAAGTTTCCACCGTTTTAAGGAGAAAGGAGAGGTATGATAAACCTTTTCGCAATTTTCTATCGCAGGGGCATTCATTCAGACGAATGAATGCCCTGCGATAGAAAGACTCAGGTTTTGAGCTGAAGAACGTAGTGACGAAATTTTCCACCTCTGGAAGTGTGGTGAACCGCTGTTGGGCTAGGGTATGTTGCATAGAACGAAACAGATGAAAGTCTGAGGGTGCAATGACTTGGGAGTAAGCCGGGTATGGTAAAACCTCTCAGTGTAACTGTTCAAGTGTTGATTTCGTGGAGGCACCGACATGTGGTCTGGCATTATCGTGTAACCGGATAACTGGGCGGCGCCCTTTATCTGTCCATGGGCGTTTTTGCTCGATTGCGGCGTTCAGTTTCATCAACTGATCGCTATATCGTTGTGCAGTGATTGTTTCTCCCGGTTTCAACAGTTCGAAGTACAGCACTCCATGCATATCCCACCACACACACAACAGCACCTTTCCCTCGCGGATATCCTGTTTTGTAGTGGATGTTGATGGCTGGCCTGGGTCGACTCAGGATCTCTTGCGTACGAGATTGTCGCAATAGGCCCATTTTTCATCCCCGGTGACAACCTTGCACAAAGAATTTTTCCGTTGAAACCTCTTCAGCAACGGCATGCAGATGCCCAACCGTTGACAAATATTACGCTCCGTTAAAGTACGCTGTATCCACTTACCAATTTTCTGGAATTTCCCCAAGTCCTGTAGGCGCCGTACCACTGTTGATTGAGCCACTTTCAAATGTTTCGCCAGTTGCGTTGTCGATTGTGTGGCGCAACAGCGATTTCAGCTCCTCGTTCCTGCAGTCTACCTGCACGCGTCTTGCCTTCCAAGCTTAGATCACCTTTCTTAAACCTGGCAAACCATTCTCGACACGTCCGCTCACCCATAACAGTTTCGCCATACGCCTGACATATGGAACCGTATGCTCCACTCGCACTTTTCCCTAAATTCAACATGAATAACAAACTTTATCGACCGCCATGTTTGGCTTCATGTACGAACTGACAGAACGGGTCGCCGGCCAGTTAGACCCCAACAGCGCCCGCTAGCGGGGGCGGCGGAAACTTTTGCATACCCGTAACAAAACAGTTCATTGTACCTTCTTTTAAAGATAACTGAAAGTTATTTTCAGTTGAAAAACATATCTCAAACTCCAAATAATTCTGTCGTCGACGAAAAAAGTACGTAATTGTAATAAGACTTCCTACAGAAAAAGATATTACAAAAGTTTATAAAAAAATAAGCTCCAGCAGAAAATTTTAACTCTACAAGAAACTATTTATTAAATTTCAAAAAATTAGAAATATGCTTAGTAAAGAAATTCAATATAAAATATGTACTATAACAATCTCTTTAATACTCAATCGACTGCAATTATTTGGTAAAATATAAATGAGATCTTCGGAAGAAAAAAATACAACTGAAACAATGACGTTGAGTATAAATGGTCAGAGGGTTTTTGATGCTCAATTTGAAGCAAATGAATTCAATAGCTATTTTAAAAATGTTCCAACAGAAATAAAAAATAAAATTAAAACCAATAATAAAAGAAAATTGGAAACTACTTACCAAAAAGGAATATTAAAAAAAATCGTGTTATTTTGAATATTTCACATCAGCAGAAATTGAGGCAAAGGAATTCACATTTATTTTATTTTTCATTAATTTTTTATTTAGTAGCGAGCTATTTGAAAGTCTTAGTCGCTGAACTTCTACATTTAAAAACCATTCGTTTTAAATCCACACAGAACAAAATATATATATATATATATATATATATATATATGAAAATGCTGACGATTGAAATTTCTTAGGGATCTCATAATATTCAAGTAAAATGCTAGTGTGTCAGGCGAATCATGAGTTTACCCATGTATAACATCTTAATATGATGGGATACCATTTCGTGTTCTGCACCGTGGCCGAGTGTTCTGAGACGGGCTGTGCTCATTGGTGCCCATAGGATAGTGTTCAGGAAGGGGCAAACAGAAACTGTAGGTAGAAATAAAGGTTAGTAGATGAAAAGTTTATGCTCATCCAGCACTTCCGGTGATTGCTTTGTGACGTCACTGTCTGAATCGCCATTGTAAGACTACCTAATCGCCACGTTTCTTTGTTTCTGCACCATAGCGCTGTGTCGCAGCTATTATCCGCAAACCAGCTGGAATGATCATAAATTCTACCAGATTTTTTAATGCATAATGTTTTCAATTTTTAAATAAAAAAATTTCGGGAACGTTGCCGATACTCTTTTCTTATTCTTAATAAAGAAGTTCTTTATTATATGACAATAATATGTCCTGCTGTGCGTTTTCCCTTCTAAATTTATATAAAACCAGCAAAAATTCCCCTTGTAACTAAATTAAAATTTAAAAATATAACCGTTTTCTTCTCCTTTACATTACAAAAATGTGCGGAACGTATATTTCTAAAATCTCCGTTACCAAAATATGACTGTGAATTTCTTCTGTATTTAATGTGAATGTGCTTTTGCATAAGCTTTTGTTCTGTGTTCGAGTTATAAAAATTGTTGACAAAACATCTTCCTCTATAGCTACAGTTCGGATGTACGATTCACTCGTTAGGACGGTGACGTCACGATTATTTGTCTGCGAGGAAGGCGCGATGAGCAAACCTTACTGTCTGTTAACCTTGGGTAAAAATAAGACACGCAATCCGCTTCAATTTTCAATGTGCCTTTTTGTTGTATAGGCGTTTTTTTACCACTCGCAAAAACATAAATTTGTCTGAAAACCAGAATTTCCTAGAACCAAATAAAACAAATAGATGAATGAAATTTGACAGCATGTTAAGACAATAAGCAAATTTCTCCGTCGTTCTTTTGATCCTTTTGGACACTTTGGTCGTTCGCTTCACAAAGCCCATGAGATTGGTCACAAAGAATAACAAAATACCTTCAAGACAAATTTCTGGGAGAAATTTCGGAAGAACATGTTCCAGTAGTTAATAGTTGCTGCATGTTTTTCACATCTTCGCATTTCATACTTTTGCACACCGTACGTATATGTATCTGTCCTACAGCATGCAGTCGGAAATTTCATTATTATTTTCGACTGTAAATTTCCGCTTTTTCTACTGAAAACTCACGTTTTTACTATTTTTTAGGCATACACACGCAACCAGAACATCTACAGAAAAATTAGCAATCGAAATGAGTGCTATCGGGAAAATCTGTGTAGTTCGTTCCAAGAACAGAAAGAGCTTGGTACGATTTCCAGGGAAATGCCGCCTCTTGCCGCCCTATATGGGAGCCCATGGCCATGCTGGATTTCTGAATCGAGGTCTCTGATGACCTAGTGGTCAAAGTTTGTGATTGCCACGGATAGATCTCAGGTTCGATCCCAGCAGGTACGAACGCTCAAACCATGAAATATCCGACGTGCGTCGGATGGGCACGATAAGCCGTCGGATCACGGGTACTAGCTCCCCCGATTGTAAATAAATAAGTCGTATTCTTTCCATTCTCTGCATGGCTTCTATGCCACTTTCCTGTCGGTCCCTCTAGCTCTAGTTTCCTGTTTCTAAGGGTTGTTTACAACGTGCGGTCAGACACTCCATTCTTAAAGTTCTCTTATTATGATCTCATGCGGATTTCCGAATGAGGGACGAAATGAGAAAGAAGGGCGCCAGTCCGATTCCCCATTCTCATTCGACAGCTTACATCTCAGGGGTTGTTAAGCTCCCTTCTCCTTAAAAAACCCTACTCTGTGGTACCATGTATTCTCAACATGATTTCGAGTTACTTTAAGAAATCAGAATACGTTTCAGGTGCAAAATTATTGTACGCAGCGACGTTGTTAATACACACCGTCCAAATATACATGTATTAAATTGCAATATTTAGTACAAGATTTATAACTATTTTCGACGTGCTTGTAACACTTTTGGGGCACGAGCTAGAATAGTACTCGTCTTTCGCGGAGAAAAATGAGAAATCTTTATTTGTTCCGAAAAATAGATATGTCCAAAAAATGTTTTGAGAAATACTTTTGAGGCAATTTTCAAGTTTGTATTTAAAAATTTCAACATGAGATGCCGCCACAAGCCAACAGAAGCTTTAAGAGAGAACTTTCGTTGGTTTACATTACTCTCTCAGATGCGGAGAGATGGCACCACAGACTGCTTGTGTAACAAGGATCGCATTTTAACGCATGAAAATAACAATGTTGATTCGTAAAGAACACGTGCGTGCGTGTGTGAAAATTGCTGCCAGTTAATAAGATCGCATTTTCTCTCCTTTTGTTTTACCAGATCGCAGTTATACTCATCATGCTAATATAGCCGTTAAATATAGGACCAATATCAAGAGGAAATTGGCCTCCAATGCGTTCAAATAATATTTAAGACCTAAAGTGGCCGATGTTCCTGACGCAAGTAGTGTCCAAAATTTTCAATGCTCCCCATAAAGCGTTGGCGCCGACTACGGGCAAGGCAAGGTAAATCTTGCCACTCCAATAATTTTCCTGGGGGTGGCAGTGCCCACCGAATAGTTTTTTACCTGTTTAATTAAATAATTTATTTATTTCCAAAAAAATAGTGGCTAACAAAACAAGTATACTTTCCCCCGTATATTCAGCATTGTTCATGTGATAAGAAACTGCATTGCCAGCCCCCGTATTGTGTGTGACACGTTCTCGTGATAGATGGTAAACGTTTAAAACGATTTTCAAAAATAAAATGAATAAAAATACAGAAACGTATAATCTCTAGCGCCTTTATTTATCTATTTATTTTTTGCGCTTCTTGTTCTTGGTTTAAGTAACCCAAGTGATTTCTCATTTTCTGTGTAAACGTTTGTAAATAAATTATCTTTGCATATTTTTGTAAAATCACAGGCTGAATTTTATTTTAAAAAATATTAATATTCAGCAAAATCATAATTTTATTTCCTTGTTTATTTGCTGATGAGCAATTACAATTGCGTTTCAAAATATACGTCGAATCTCTCAGTTTATCTTTTTGCACTTTTTCTTTAATTTTCCTTCTGGCAACGGAAGAGATGTGCACATCTCTCCCACGTTTGATCTTTTCCACGCCCCCCCCCCCCCCAGTAATTTGGAGAAGTCGGCTCTTCCGAATAGAAATCTTCATACAACGGCCGGCCCTGGCGGATTACTTAAAGAGGATAATGTTTCCCATCTTTGTTATAGCGAATGACATACTGAACAGTAAAAAAGAAAAGAAAATCAATAAGGTTTTTATGACCGGAGATACAGCTGCAAACAGAAGTACACAGACACCAGCAGACCAGTTAGCGACAGAACTGTATGGAAAAAACTCCACTAGTCAAACAAAGTGTTCCACTAATCAAGTAGTATCCATCGTTAAAAGACTTGGACACTTAGAAGCTGAAATATAAAAAAAACAACATAGATTACATATTTGCGGTCTCTAAAGGACAAAGTCTGCATTATTTTGGGACTAAATATACACAGAATGTTTTCCTAGTTAATAGTATCTGATCAAAAATTAATTTTTTCAATCGTGATTTTGTCCCACAGATTTTGCTGCAAATATGCTGTAAACTGAAGCGTAAACTTACTCCTTCTAATGTTGTGCAAGAAAAAAAAATGAAGTTATATTCGAAACATTTTTTACCAGAAACTCTATCCGATAAAGAAAGAATTTTTCAAGTCGGACACTCAGAAACAGATATATCGAAAAAAATAAGATTATATCTCCGCCCGTGGCAGAAAAGCTATGCACTATTTTAAGTAGAAGGTATTCTCAAAAGGTGTTCTGCCACTCCGGTAGCGCAGTGGTCTAAGCGATGGCTTCTGCTCATTTGTCCAAGGTGGGTCCCCTGTTCGTATCCCGGTGAGACATGGATGCTGTGCCGCCCCGGTGGCGCAGTGGTCTAAGGCGTTGGCCTCCGATCATTCGTCCGAAGGGGTCCGGGTTCGAATCCCGGTCAGGCATGGATGTTGTGTTTGTCTTACGGCACTGGCTCTCTCCCTTCCCTGGAACCAGTGACCCTAAATTAGGGACGGGCGACTGCTTATAGCCCATTGAGTTGCTCACGGTGGTCGTTAAACCTCCAACCAAAAAAAAAAAAAAAAAAAAAAAAATGGATGCTGTGTGTGTCTTACGGCACTGGCTCTCTCCCTTCCTTGGAACCAGTGACCCTAAATTAGGGACGGCAACTGCTTATTGCCTATTGAGTTGCTCACGGTGGTCGTCAAACCCCCAATCAAAAACAAAAAGAGTGTTTTGTTGTGAGCGGTATCGACAGACGAAAAAAATTGTAAATCGAGTTTTAAGAAGAGCAGATATCGCTGAAAATGCATCAGAAACAGAAATATACACTAACTCCCCCTGGTGGGGAGAACATTATTTTCCAAAAATTACCAATTTTTTGCAGAACATTTCTCACTAGGTGATCTACCCGATTCAGAAAGCAATTTTCAAATAAGGCTTTTAAAGTATAGATCAAAGCTGATTGGCATAGATTTCGGGAAAAGCGTAATTTACCTTTACGCCCTCTAGCGGAAAATCAATGCATCTCTAACAATAATCTTCTAGAGCCTTCCTCCTCCGTGCCCATTTTTAAGTCGTCATAGCAACAACCGAGAAACAAATGTTTGTGACGTTACGCTTAGCTTTTCGTGTAGGTGACGTGCACAGTCCACGCGTATACCACTTTATTTTGTTATCATCGCAACAAAGAACACAGCTGATGGTGTGACGTCATCTAATCTAAATCATTCTCACATGACGTCAGAGAAGCGTTCCGTCGCACGGTCCACTCTAAAGATACGAAAAACTTTTTTTTTTTTGGTTGGAGGTTTAACGACCAGCGTGACCAACTCAGCGGGTTATAAGCAGTCGCCCGTCCCTAATTTAGGGATTTAGGGTCACTGGTTCCAGGGAAGGGAGAGAGCCAGTGCCGTAAGACAAACACAACATCCATGCCTCACCGGGAATCGAACCCGAACCCATCTCGGACGAATGATCAGAGGCCATCGCTTAGACCACTGCGACACCGGAGCGGCTACGAAAAACTTTACATCAGGAATTTTGGTTCACTACCTGTACCGGTGTTTAGCCATCTGTATGTGGCAACGTCAAGAGTACGACGATCTGACGACGTCAAGATAAAAATAGTTCACGAAAAAGAACAGGGGAAATTGATACAGGGTTTACAGTCGTGTATACGAAAAATGTTGTGTACAAGGAAGTGTTGACGAAATAGGGACTAAAAGTTTTACAAAACACATAACAAACAGACAGCTCGTCGTATCAAATTCCATAACGTACTGCTCGAGAAATTTTCAGATAGCTGTGAGCCAACGTCGCCATTTATTGACGTGGAACTCAAAAACTCACTAAATTAATGTCAATAATTTCTGTGTCATAAATTTTATTTTCCCCCGTCATTATTGACGGGCTCTCATCTAGTTACTTGATAAAGAACTGCACCCAAAGTAGTCTTCGTTATAAGTGGCGTCGAAAGGAAGAAAACATTTGATCAATCGGGTATTCAGAAGAAAGTATATGGAATAAAATGTATTTTGAAACCGATAACATCAGCGTGAGGATCTCTGCAAACGAGAGGCCCATATAAATACTTAAATATGATGTACATATTTAATGGATGGAGTATTGAGATTTGCTTTATAGTGATGAATATGATTTTGGTGTCGTTTTCGTGTGTATATGTATGTGTTCAAGTAACGGCCGTGTAAGATATCTTGTACGAGAACGGGCAATTTATCCTTACAAACCCGCTGCTGGACATTTTGGTGACATTGGTCCTCAACGACGCCATTTTGCTCAAACTCGTAAGATAGTCGTTGGTTGTCAAGTACATGGTGATATTCGGTACGCCTTCTTACATGGTCGGAGGTGGAACTTAAAGAACATTCGTTACGAGGTGTTAACAAACAATGCAACCCCGAAAAACGTTGGGGGTTCGCTGAGGAAGGGAGACGAGGAGGACACATTAGAAATTCGAAGGCGATGAGAAGGGGATGTCACGGTGATACAGCATAATGTTTTTTCGTTGTATGGGATATAACCCATAAAGTATGTATTGGGTTGTCGGAAAAGTCATGACGTATTTTAGCCATGTTTTGCAAAGGTCATTTATTGATACAAAGAACAAAGATCAATCAATGATATAATGCCCGTTTAGTTCGATAACCTTTTGCCACCTTTCAGTGAGCCTCAGAATGCCTCGTTCATAGAAGGACCTGTCTTTCGTGGCGAAAAACTGTACAAGGTGCTGATTCACAGCCTCATCTGAATTGAACGTTATACCACACAAGGTCTGTTGAAGAGAGCGAAACAAGTGGAAGTCTGACGGCGCAAGGTCAGGGGAGTATGATGGGTGGGACAACACATCCCATCCAAGCTCCAATAATTTTTGGCGGGTGATCAAACTTGTGTGTGGTCTCGCGTTGTCGTGATGGAACACAACACTTTTACGATGAACGAGCTCTGGACGTTTCTTGATGATGGATTCGTTCAAACTGTCCAATTGCCGACAGTACACATTTCAATTGATTGTTTGGTTCCGTGGTAGGAGCTCGAAAAACACGACACCTTTAAAATCCCACCACACTGAGAGCAGAACCTTCTGCTGATGAAAGTCTGCTTTGGATGTCGTTTGAGGCGAAGCAGCACGTCGGGACCAAGACCGTTTGCGCAGCACATTGTTTTACACAATCCACTTTCCTTCACCAGTTATCAGTCGCTTCAAAAAAGGATCGTTTTCCTCACGTTTAATGAGCATATCGCAGATGATTATACGCGCCGTTAATTGAGCTTCTTTGAGTTCATGAGGAACCCACACATCGAGCTTGCTTACGTATTCCAGCTTCTTCAGGTGGTCGTGAACGCTTGAATGATGGATGTGCAATGTGTCTACAATCTTTCGTGTCGTGTAGCGTGGGTTTGACTCGATCAATGCCTTGATTTGGTGTCATCAATCTCTGTTGACCTCCTCGGCCGAAGAGCATCGTTGAGGTCAAAATCACCAGCACGGAATTTTGCGAACCACCGCTGGCACTGACGTTCTTGTAGAGCATTATCACCGTACACTTTACGCCACTTTTCACAAGCTTGAAGCGCGTGTATCCCTTTACGGAAGTAAAACAGTAAAATATGGCAAAAATGCACAGTTTGGTCTTCCATCTTCAACTTGATGTAAAATCTCCGCAAATCAACCAAATCGTTCATTATTCCTTTTAGATTGCAGCTAGAACTGGCACTTGTCGAATGCCATAGCGATAACAGAGCTGCGCATGTCTCTAGTACTTCCAAAACCGCCCAACCGTCATCGAGTGCCAAAATACGTCATGACTTTTCCGACAACCCAATAAATAATGTGCAGTTGTATATATATATATCTTGAATAAATACTCGGATTTCTCAGCAAATGGATTCCTGAAGGTATTTTTCCTAAGTTCATGCATTGTAAAGGACGAAACGAACCCAAACGGGCCTAGGAACTACAGGCTCGTTGAAACATCTCACACGTTACGAGGTGTCAACAATGTAGCCCCCGTTACAAGGTGTCAACAATGCAACCCAAACCAAGGTGTCAACAATGCAACCCATTTACGTCCTCTAACGGCGAAATTATGCAGCGTAGAAAAGCTGGAAACCCTGGATCATCGTTCTCAGAAAGACGAGGGCAAAAAGGTAGAGTGGTGTAAAGATTGTAGCAAGAGCCTAGATGTTATACAGAGCGCCGCTATTATGTCTGATGATTCATTAAAAATATTGCTAACTGCTGCATACCAGGGATGTTATATCAAGTTCCACAATAGTGCTACTGCAACAAGTTTGGAAATAAAGACGATTTTTTACGACACAGGTCGTTATTTCAGTTAGTTACATATGTTCAACAAGTGCTTTTAGTTTAGATAAACATCATATTAATTAAAAAGCTATGGAGTTTAATTGTTCTATTGCATACATGTGGAGGACATGCGTCAAGAGGTATATTAGTGACAAAAATTAACGAGACAAACATAAAAGCGCGAATAACGTAAAATCCAGATGACAGACTTTAATGACAGTTGGTGCGGACATACATATATACAGGATATCGATAACTCAGGAATACACAACAGAAAGGGAAATTCCATCATCACATGAGGAATAAGCATGAGGATGACAGCACGGTAGTCCAAAACTGGTGCATCAAGTGGCGCAGATTTCGAGGAGCTAATAGGGAGCGCGATTACCCCGAACAGTGATGAAACTCGCATGACGAACTCTCATACTGTTTGCAAGACTGTGAACGAGAGTTTTGGGCAATGAGTGCCACGACTCAGCGCGTTGGAGTCTCGATAGGGTTCTGGGAAGGTGCTTCCGGCTTGCAATCGCTCTTCCCAGGACATCAGAAAAATAAGTTACTCTATCGGGTTCAGGTCTGGAGATCTCGCGGGCTACTCCATCCCGTGAATATTCTCACTCGACTATTCGTAGACTAAATCAAACCCTATGGCGTCGGGAGTGTTCGTTCTCAGAAAGGGGTACAGCAGCACCCCCTGAAAAACGGTACATAGGGCTTTTGGATGTCATCCCTGTGTGCAGCAGTCAGGGTGCCTCCTAGAAAAAGGCGAAGCGGCCTGCGTCCATCCAACATGGCGGCAGCTTAAATCAGGGGTCCTCTACTACTTTAGCGATCAGTTTCCTTAATGCTGGAGGCAAGATATCGTCTGCCCACCTCTGCCTCCAAACGTACACACGACGAGAATTCTTGTTTCGGCTGTACCAAGACTTTTTACTGAAGAGCGCACACGTCCATTGATCAAAGGTTCAGGGGAGATGTTGCCGTGCCCAATTCAGATGGACACTTCTGTGAGATGCAACGACTGGGATACAGACCATTGGGCTTCTTGCATACAGACCATTGGGCTTCATGCATACAGACCATTAGGCTTCTTGCATACAGACCATTAGGCTTCTTGCATGCAGACCATTGGGCTTCTTGCATACAGACCATTAGGCTTCTTGCATGCAGACCATTGGGCTTCTTGCATACAGACCATTAGGCTATTTGCATGCAGACCATTGGGCTTCTTGCATACAGACCATTGGGCTTCATGCATACAGACTATTGGGCTTCTTGCATACAGACCATTGGGCTTCATGCATACAGACTATTGGGCTTCTTGCATACAGACCATTAGGCTTCTTGCATACAGACAATTGGGCTACATGCATACAGACCATTGGGCTTCTTGCATACAGACCATTGGGCTTCCTGCAGACAGACCATTGGGCTTCTTGCATACAGACCATTGGGCTTCATACATACAGACCATTGGGCTTCTTGCATACAGACCCTCTTGTGTAGTCTTCTGTATACCGTTTGCTGCGATATTACGATTCCAGTTGCAGAGGACAGCTGCGGCGAGATTTGCCTGGCTGTCGACTCCCTACGGCTGGGAGCTGTTAGAGGTAAATACCGGTCGTCTTGACTTGTTATTGTTCGCGGGCGCTCTTGTCCCGGCCTTCTGGTTATTGTTCCGGTTTTCTGGAACTGTCTCCATAAACATGGATACCATTTGTCACGACACATTCATCCACTTTACTTATTCAGCTTGCGATTGACTTGCTTCCAGTATGCCGATCGATCTGCACCGTAAAGGGTCTTCTAAGCGTTGGTGTGGAGCCGTTCTTCTACTAACAGTCCAACTCAAAGTTCAAGTGCCACACTTTACTCAGAACAACGTTTATTAAGGTCGTATGACTGCCAGCTCGATGACTTATGGTCGTCATTTGTATATTTCCGTAGGATGTAAGACAATGTTGCTTGGGTGCGTCCATTTAGCGTTTCCCCCTTCCACATGTCTCTGAAAAATCTTAACAATCGCTCATCTCGGTTTGGAAATTGATAACATTTATTTGTAGAAGCTTCATTTCTGTGTTTTAATCCCTTGATGCGAAATAGCAAGCTTTAGAAAGCTTAAGTATTGATAATACCAGTTATCATATATTATGCAAAGTAACACACAACGCGCAATAATGGTTGTAATGACCTACATAGTGCGCAGAAGATATTTTAGAACCCATTTATTCTTTTGCGTATACAGCTGTTAATGAGCTTGCATCAATTTGGTGGAAACTTATGCTTCTTATTTATATATTTATCCTTATAGTAGGTGCTTATTTGCTAAAAATTGACTTCTCATTTGCATGCTGGTCTCCTTAACTGGACCAATTCTGCTTAGGCGAACACATTTTCGGTCTGGTTCTGAACGTTGGTTCAAAATTGGTTTCAAGAATTTTCATGCGATTTTCAATTGAGATGTTCAACAATTTGTGCATTTATGCTTATCGTTTCAGCAGAGGAGAAGGGATATATCTGTGTATCTTCTTCAATTATAGGCGCTGCTCTAGAGAAGCATCTGATCAGCCCTTGAAGCACCTTCATTTCCTCATGGCACTAAAAAGTCACTGATATCTTTTTATGCCTAGTTGCGTACTCAACTGTTCATTCTTGCTAACTCTACTTCAGAATATTGAGAATTCCTTCTATTCCTGTCTCAGAACTTTGGAATTCCTTCTACTCCTGTCTCAGAACTTTGGAATTCCTTCTACTCCTGTCTCAGAACTTTGGAATTCCTTCTAATCCTGTCTCAGAACTTTGGAATTCCTTCTACTCCTGTCTCAGAACTTTGGAATTCCTTCTAATCCTGTTTCAGAACTTTGGAATTCCTTCTACTCCTGTCTCAGAACTTTGGAATTCCTTCTACTCCTGTCTCAGAACTTTGGAATTCCTTCTACTCCTGTCTCAGAACTTTGGAATTCCTACTCGTCTCAGTTCATCGGAACATCAGCTATTTTCGTGGAAATCAAAAAAAAAATGCCTGCAAAAATGGAAAGGAAACCAAATTGGTTGCATTCATTACAGACATTGACTTCCATGACAAATTCTTTACAAAAAATGAAAAAGGTGGCATACTGTAAAATGTTTCTGTATTTGAAGAACCATTTTCCGCGATTCCTTCCTTGAATTAACGAAACATATTCCTAGTTCAATAACCTTTTCCGTGAAATAACGGAAGAAACCTGAATTTCACGGATTTTTATACGCAAATTGCTGTTAGTTTTCTCTAGTTGTAAGAGAAATTTGGCATTGTAAGAGCTGTTAAGGGAAAATTATGAATTTGACAGAAATACTCCGTTAATCTTTCTCCGGTTAATAAAAGAAAATTGCCTTTATAAGAGGCATTAACAGAAAATTATGAATTGACAAAAATACTCCTGCTAATCGTTCTCCCGTTAATAACAGAAAATTTCCGTATAAAGAGATATTAACGAAACGTTATGCATTTGACAGAAATACTCCTGGTAATCTTTCTCCGGTTAATAATAGAAAATTGCCGTTATAAGAGGTATTAACGGAAAATTATGAATTTTCATGAAACCTTCCTGGATTCAGGTCGTATGTTTGGAAGAGACAAATCCTGTTCTCATGTTTTCAGTGTCCACATGATGAAAAATTTCCGTTAATAATGAGATCTGTTAGCAGGAATATTTGAAGTTTGATTAACTATACTAAATTTCAACCGTGTGTTGGTGGAACCGATATTGAGGTTCTGCAGTGAGACTGAATATTGTGGATAGCATATCGCATGCCACGAAGGTTATTTGTGACAACCCCATCCACAGGTATTGTATATTGTGTTACCGTAAGAAATCGGGCACTTCAAATGCCGTACGAGTAATTAATTGTATGATGTCCGTGCGAAAGTGACGTTTCGGGAAAGTAACGGAATTAGTGACAAGGGAAAATCCACCTAAGTACTGAAGTTCCCGAAATTTTTCAAAACGGAAATTTCCTTAAAAGTCCGAGACATAAAAAAGTGACAATAGAACTACCATGAAAATACTGAAGCTCCCGTTATTTGAAATGGAAACGTTTCAAAACGGAAATTTCTTTAAAAGTAGGAGATATACGTACCAGCAACGTTGCTGCAAGTTATTTTCAGGAATTTTCCGTAAATTCACACCACTTATTATTTACAGTACAGAGTATGGGCCAGTAAATTTTAAAGACTTCTACAATTATATGCACAAATAATTTATTCTGTTATGCCGAAATCTTATTGCCAGAAAAATGGTGACTCAAACTCAACAATAAAAACCTGCCGTGAGTCGTCTACGTATGGGGATTCCCCCCCCCTTTTTTTGTAGTTGAAAGACATCATGCACATTATAGCCAGTCTGTAAGTCACAATAGTTGGCTTCAAGAAAAAGATGAATGACAGCTAGGCGCTCCAGTGGCCGGGTGGTCACTCCTCCCTGATATGCCTGGGTTCCACTCTCGGATGAGGCATGGGTTGTGTTCGTTTCATGTCGCTATCTTTCTCCTGGATCCTGTGCTCTCAAATTAGAGACAGGAGACCACTCATAGCCCTTAGGGTTGTTCACAATGTGGTCGTCAATCCCGAAAATAAACAAACAAAAAACATACATAACCGGAAAATAATTTCTAGGATGAAATACGAACTGACACTGGACTTCTATTTTTGGAGAGTTGAAATTATGTCCGAAAAGTGCAGAGATAAATGTTTTGGTTTGATTTAATCCAGCGCTTCATGCCGCACCAGTGGCGTAGTGGGGTGTGACCGTTTGTCCAAGTGTGTCTGGGTTCGGTCTGAATGGGTCATGGATGCTGTGTTTTTCTTACGGCACTGTCTCTTTCCCTTCTTTGGGACCAGTCGCCCTAAAGTAGGGACGGGCGACTGCTTATCAGAGTTATGAAGAGGTCAAACATTTTAGACCCGGACCCAACCCGGACTTCGACATTACATAATTTGACCCAACCGGGACTTGGACGTCACATAATTTGACCTGACCCAGACTTGGACGTCACATAATTTGACCTGACCCGGACTTGGACGTCACATAACTTGACCTGACCCGGATTTGGACGTCACATAACTTGACCTGACCTGGACTTGGACGTCAGATAATTTGACCTGACCTGGACTTGGACGTCACATAATTTGACCTGACCCGGACTTGGACGTCACATAATTTGACCTGACCCGGACTTGGACGTCACATAACTTGACCTGACCTGGACTTGGACGTCACATAATTTGACCTGACCCGGACTTGGACGTCACATAATTCGACCTGACCCGGAATTCGACGTCACATAATATGACTCGACCCTAACCAGATCTCTAACTGACCTGTACTCTACCCGGGCAAATTTGCGTTGAAGCAGTGGGTGTCTTACGTTATATGTAAATCAAACAGACGTTTTACAGGAACGTAAAGTTTACTCACTTACAAGAAAGTACTGAAACTGTCATCCTTCATTTGAGAGACATAACTTAACTGTTTTACACATGTTTTCAAACACATCTGCGAAAGGTAAAAAGTCGCGCCGTAGTAAAGTTAAGGTTGATCCACCTACTTTTAATGATGCTACAGTAACAAAAAATTGAATTAAGCAACTTGTTGTATGTTTAATTTCAGTTTTCGCTGTTTTCTTGATGACATATCAAGCTTCAGAATATGTGTCACAGCAACACCAGTTTGAACAAGTTTATGATGAGTTGAAAATTTCCAAAATGTGGATATTGTTTTCATCATTGACCCTTAGAAGGAAGGGACACTTTACCTTCTGAGGACACCCTTCATATTGCATGACAAATCTTTTATCAGTCCGCGTAAACCTGTATCTAGCACAAAATTCCACAGTGAGTATTTTCCTTCAAAAAACTTCTTTTTTCTTTTTTGCTTTCCAAAAATAAAACGGAAATAAAAAAGGGTAGAAATTGGGACAGGAACACCTTGACCCGACCCGTTTGACCCGCTACAAATTGTTGACCCCATTGATGCTTTAACCCATGACCCGTTTCCATCTCTGCTGCTTACAACCCATTGAGTTGCTCAAGGGGTTGTTAAACCTTCAATCCCTTCGCCCAAGTGCTTCATATTTAAGAAAGTCTTAAGATTCATTTTGATATTTAAAATTTTTTTTATTAATGTGCTTTTGAAGAATACTTATTCTACTAATAAATAGAACCATCGCTTTATTGAATTAGAAACCAATTTTTAAAATATACTAGAGGAATTTAAAAAAAACTGTAGTGAAGTTATTTGTTTGCATGTATCTGTGAGAATGAATTTTGGAAATAACGAACGCCTTCTAGCTCAAGGAAAACCAAGTAACATAATGCATTTCCTCTCTGACAGAATGATGAATATTTTTAGTAGCTCCCTGTGGGATAACAACAAGAACAAAATTCCCTATTTTCTTCAGAAACCATCTAACAAGAACGTGATTGAGTTTACTCAATTTTCTACAAAGAAAACCGAGGAAGAGATCGACATTTGTTTCCGACGTAAAAGTATGTTTTCGTTGCGAAATGTTGTTAAAAGTAGACATTTATTTCCCATATTTGATTTTGTAGAAAAATAATATGTACTGGCTCTCTGTTTGTTTTAAAGTGCAACTTCTTTCCTCGTAAAACTATGTAGAATCTTTTTCATAAAACTGTTTAGTTATTTATACTTCTGCATGCTTTTCCCACTCTTTCTTTATTTTTCTTACAACGATGAGCTTTGAGCTTTGGGATCTAATTCCGGTTTTGGCTGTGGACAATGAGCACTGCAGTGTTCTTACAAGGGAAGCCTTTCAACTGTCACTCTCCAAAATTGAAGAAACGTGGTCAGGGGATATTACTAAGTGCAAAAACCAATGAGTGTATTTCCGGTTTGGCCCAAATGAACTGACAAAGGTGAACGAGTGGTCTGAAAATGACCTTAGAACACAAGTGGAGAAAATCATCGAACGTATTATAACGAAGTAAATTTCTCCGTCATTTTTGGCCTACGCCGGGATTCGAACCCGGATCCCCTCACTCCGGAATAAGTCGCTCTACCAGTTGAGCTACGCGGACGTTTTATTCTGATTCCTATCTGCCTTTATGTCGTGTGCGTCCTTCGGGCAGGTACGTCACATCTCCTGGTACGTTACATCATCTCCCCCTTATTTTTTTTTTTTTTTTTTTTTTTTCGAAGTGCTGGAGAAAGGATTCTCTTATTTTTCCTATCTCGCGGTGTGGAAATAACGTCTCACCATTGCGAGATTTTGAACGGTCGGGTCATCCGGATAGTTCGGGCGCCATTATAACGAAGTAAATTTCTCTGTCATTTTTATCCGCGCCAGGATTCGAACCCGGATCCCCTCATTCCGGAATAAGTCGCTCTACCAATTGAGCTACGCGGACGTTTAATTCTGATTCCTATCTGCCTTTATGTCGTGTGCGTCCTTCGGGCAGGTTCGTCACATCTCCTGGTACGTTACAGTATCAATAAACAATCAATGGCAGTCAGAAAAATTCAACAACATGTTGTTCTATCCGTGGATGAAAATTGGATACCGTGAAAGTGATGACGCTTCTTTTGATAATGTCCAACGTATTTGTTTTTCACATAAGAAGGACAATTTTCAGTACTGTGATAACTTAGGAATCTTGGTTTGTTCTCATTGTTTCAAATTATTTTGCTTCGGTCATGTGTTCAATGGCACAAATGTTCATTTGCACCTGTTATAAAGGTTTTTGTTGCTTTTTGTATGGCATGAGCTTATCTTGAATTATGGGGACATAGCTGATATTTGGGGTTACAACATATCACGCACAACAACAGATGTTAGATGATTTTTCCCACTTGTGCTTTAAGACCATTTTCAGGCCACTCGTTCACCTCCGTCAGTTCATTTGGGCCAAAACGGAAATACACCCATTGGTTTTTGCCCTTGGTACTCTCACATTCTTCATTTCAGTTGAAAGGCTTCCATTGTTAGTACGAGTATTTCATTCTAGTAACATTTATGTGTATATAGACAAACATCATCTTGTATCATTTTCGGTATATACATAATCGTATTACAATTTCTGTACATGTGTGTAGAATCGTATGCGGACGAAGATGACATTTTCTACTCAACGTTTTCTTAAATAGGATCCGTCTTCTCAACATCTGACTTGAGTTTGTCACCCGAGATACTATGCTTTCCTGAATGTTTCCATTTCGAAAGGTCCTTATTTCTAGAATTTGAAAATTCAAATTCAAAGTGATTAACTATTACATTTTTTTAATTCCAAATGTGCCGTCGTAAGGGTATTACTGTCGTCATACCAATATGTGCAACTAAGTTCATGGGAACGAGATTTACTGAAGACACAGTTGGAAATACCTTTGCAAAGAAACAGTAGCGGAGCTCATAATGTGGGCCCCCTGGTGCAGAACAATGTTGAGATGGGCCGAGCCCGAGCCCGAAAGCCCGAAGTCGAGCCCGGGCCCGAACCGGGATCGGGCGGGTTCGGGCTCTGACTCTGAGGGAGAGATAATTTTCTTTCTTTCCTTTTAAATGCGATTTCGAATGATTTAGCATATTCTTACACTTTCAAGTCAGTAATGCGAATTCCTTGGCTACTGGGTCCGTTTATTCTAGGTTTAGATAGATCATAGGTTATATGTAGAGGATTTTAGGAAGGGAGTGTGTAACCCCAGGTCTTAAACAACCCTTAGAAATAGGAAGCTAGGAGATTTGGGCTAGAAGGCCCGATAGGAAAATGACATGGAAACGAGGTGGAAAGGGGGAGGAAGACGCCCTTATTTATTACTGGGGGGCCAGTACCCGGGGCCCGACGGCTTAACTTGCCCATCCGACGCACGGCAGAGATTTAGTGGTTCGAGCGCTCGTACCTGCCTGGGATCGAACCTGAGGTCTTTCCCATGGCAGTCACGAACGTTGACCACTAGGCTACCCGCGGCCCCTAGGTTTGGATATTAATTCTTGAGTCTATTTATTGGGAAGGCCTATTTTTTCTGTGTTTGGATAGCTAATGCCATAGGACACGCATTAATGGATTTCCGCAGGGTGGGAAAAGCTTATTAAAGAATTATAATTTTAGACACTAGATAGCTAGCATCCCGACGAAATGTAGCCGTCTGCCTCCACATGGCTTCTCCCTGATAATTCTACACTGCTGGCCACCCAAAATGCCAAGAAGGAAACGAGATAGCAAAGTCCGATTTACTGGACACATAACAACAGATACCAAGATGGAACGATTGTGCTTCCAGGCCCGTGCGACTTGCGGAACACGCAGACAACAATAGTTCGCGTGGCCCCCATGGCTGGCAATAACAGTCGCTACAGGCCGCGGCATCGAACGAAAGAGGCTTTGGATGTAGGCTTGGGGTATATCGGTCCAGGCTGCTTCCACACGTTGCCACAGTTCATCAGGCGTAGCGGCGGGTGGTGCTTGCCGGGTCACTCGGTTACCGATCAGCGATCAGACGTGTTCGATGGGCGACATATCGGGAGAACAGGCAGGCCACGGCTGTAGTGACACCTGGTGGGCCGTGAAGAATTGTTGCACGACGTGTGCCACGTGTGGACGCGCATTGTTCTGTTGAAACGTGGCCGCTGGCAGGGCCTGCAGGTAAGGGAGGACTACAGACTCCAAAACGTCGAAGGTGTAGCGGTGGCTGTTGAGTGTACCGACGATGTGTACCAGACGGGTGCGGGTGTCATATCCAATTGCGCTCCAAACCATAACGCCAGGCGACGGACCGGTATGGCGATGCATAATGCAGGCGTCATACAGTCTCTCGCCGCGGTGCTGCTAGACGCGGATTCGACCATCATGGTGTTGCAGGCAGAAGCGGGATTTGTCGAAGAAGACAATGTCTTGCCATTGCGTAGTCCAGGTGCGGCGTTCAACGGCCCACTGCCACCGCACTCGCCGGTGGTGTAACGTCAACGGTAATCGGAGCAATGATCGCCGTGCGACAAGTACCTGCTCCTGCAGACGACGTCGAACGGTACGTGCTGACACAGGTTGTTGCGCAAAACACCCTAATTCTTGCGCTAACGTTCGTGAAGTGGTGGTGCGAGTCGTCAATGCCCACCACACAACATGCCGGTCCTCTCGTTTGGTGGTGTACCGCGGCTGCGGCAATTGCTCACGTCTGTCCGTCCGTCCCTCCTGCACCCACGGAATCCATACTCGCCTCACTGTTGCTGGATGTCGTCCCACACGGGCGGCAATGTCTTGGTACGATAAACCGCTGTCGCGATAAGCCACTATTCGTCCTCTGTCGAACTCCGAAACGTGCTGGAATGACTGCCGTATTCTGCGACGAGGCATCAGGAAGCTTCCCACGCACAGGTCCGGCAGCACAACACACTTTCACTACTTACAACCCCGCTTTCTGTACACCCTACATACAGTGCTTCTCGGTGGCGTGCCGGGCACACATGATTTGCGTATGCCCTGCAATGCTAATCGTTTGCATGTCCTCTTGCGGGCGACGCACGCTGCGAATTTCAGGCCAATCGGATGCTTCCTTCTTGATGTTGCATTTTGGATAGCCAGCAGTATATTTCAGCAGTGTGCGTAAATTGCAGAGCTGCCTGATCTTTCTGGGAATCCGGCAGCCCGAAGCATTTCAGGACGAATCGAATTGGTCAAAGAAATGCACGACTGTACTATAGAAACAGATAGATATCCCTTCCCTAGTTGAGAAAAAACGTCGGTCAATTGCAAGGGAAAGAAAAGGGGAAGTACGAAAGAGGAGATTTTCTTTAATTAATGCCTAAATGGATTAGTCACATTTTTTGTGCTCGTTCGGGCCCGGGCTGTGTCTGGCAATATAAAATTCGGGCTTGGGCGGCTTGGACGGGCTCGGTTTCTTAAAATTGAGCCGGAACTCAGCACTGGTGCAAAATCATGGGACAAGATTTACTGAATGACGTAAGTGGAATTTTCTTTGCAAAGAAAAAGTGGCATACCTCTTAATGTAGGGGCCCTGGTGCAGAATCATGGGAACGAGATTTACTGAAGGACGTAGGTGGAAATATATTTGAGAAGAAACAATAGTATACCTCGTAAGGTAGGGGAAATGACCTCTTAATGCAGTCCCACTTGTTGTTTTCCTAAATAAAAATACGATGAGCCATTACATTATGACCCACTTTAACACGGAAAACAGCCGGTATCGATTCGATGAGGTGCGATAGGTATCCTGAGGTATCTGGTACCATAATGTAAACAGCAGGTCTTCTAGTTCTCGTAAGTTTCGAAGTGGTGGTGATTTAGCGCGAACCCGCTTTTTCAAGTCGAACCACAAATGTTCGATTGGGTTCATGTCAGGTGAATTTGGAGGCCAGGGCATTAACAGAAAGTCGCCAACATGTTCCTCGAACTGCTCCTTGACGACTTTAGCAGTGTGGCATGGCGCATTATGCTGTTGGTAATGGAAATCACCAACAGTGAACACAGTTGCCATGAATGGGGGGATCTTGGTCCGCAACGATGTTCAGATACCTGACAGCTGTCAGGGATTCTGCTATTGGGATAATGGGACCTAAACTCTTAACCAAGAAAACATCGAGTACAGCATAACATCGCAGCCACCGACCTGTTTCCTCCCAACAGTACGTCCAGGTGCCATAGCCTCCGTTAGCAGTCGACGTATCAGCGCTAGGCGGTCTACGTGATGGACCAGGAATCTTGATCCGTCACACCAGGCCACTTTCTTCCAATCATCCATGGTCCAATCTCGGTGATCTTTGGGCCATTTCATACGCTGTTGGCGATGACGTGCAGCGAGCCTGTTAAGCCGGCTGGGTCTTCGGCTACGCAGGCCCATGCGCAGAAGGCTGCGATTAACTGTGCGCTGTGACACATTACCGTGATCACCACTATTGTAGCTTCGGGTGATTTGTCGCACTGTGGCTTTGCGATCGCTGTGAACAATGTGCGACAGCCTTCGCTTCCCACTGGCATTAATAAGCTGCGGACGATACGCGGCTGGACGACAGTTCGTCGTTTGACCGTGTGTACACCACTTTTGATACGTACTCACTACAGTGGCACATGAACAACACACAAGCCACGCCGTTTCCGAGATCGTAGCTGCGAGGTGCCTTGCCATCAAAATTTGTCCTTTATCAAACCTCGATAAACAGCAGCTTTTCCCATTGTGACTCGGAACATTCTACTAACCGAAAGACGGTCGTAGGTTTGTATATCTGCTGCTCTGCGAACTTCACCTGAGTCACCGTTCGGTCTCCAGGTGCGTTCGTTGCTCTAGGATGTGGTTGATCATAGTGTAATTGCTCATCGGTGTAGTTGTATACTTAACACTTCTTACTAAACGATACCCAGTTGTTTTCAAAGAACGTAAAATAAGACAGTATCATTAACACAAATATTTTACTATAGAGGTTTTCCAAATATCCTTGGTTTAAAAAAAAAAGTCAAGGGAGAACCTTAAAAAAAATACAAGGGAGAACCTTTGTATAACAAATTAATTATCTATCTAGATTAAAAAAATTGACGACGACTAGTCTGAATTTAAAATATGCATATATGGGTAATAGATGTTGGATAATTTTTAGTTTTCGTCTGTTTTTAGCACGTCTTTTGTAAAAAAAAGATCGTGCTTATGCTATTGGTTTGTCCGCCCGTCCGTCCATCCGTCTGTAGACTCGATATCTCTGTTACCATTAGTCCTATTTGAAAAATTCTTTTTGCATTGGGAAGCTTGAAATATGCGAATGATGATTCTTTATTTCGTTTCTTTTTTTACGGTGTACAATTTCGTCTCTAGATGGCGTAAATGCAGATGATGTCGAATTCAAAAATACGTTTTATTCCACATATTTGCTTCTAAACATCCGATTGAAAACATTATTTTATCTTTCGATTCCATTTATGTAGAAGAGTATTTTAGGTATAGTTACTTTTTCAAATTACGCATAGATTTTCCGCTAGGGGGCGTAAAAGTAAATTACGTTTTCACCGATATCTCTTCTTCTAAAACTCCGACTTGAAAAATGTTTTCTTTAGAGGATACACCTCCTGATGGAAAATCTTTTGCATTTAATTTCTAATTTCTGGTAAGGAAAACTTTGGCCACCAGGGGGGCGTAGGGGTTAATTTTTGCTTCTGTTGTATTTGCCATAAAATCTCAGATTCTAAAATCTCGATTGAAAAATTTTTTCTTGGACCGATGCCACTCACGTCGATAAACCTTTTCGGAATATTTTCTTCTTAAAATATTCCATGGTTTCACCTTCAGGGGGCATAGATGTATATTCTATTTTTGCCAATATCTCTACTTTTAGGAGTGCGATTTGGAAAATTCCTTCTTCGTTGGATAGTGATTTCAGTGTGACATATTTTTCATATAATTTCAAAATATTCAAGTAACTCATAGACTTTCCGTTAGGGGGCGTAAAGATAAATTGCGTTTCACGCTGTATCTCCTGCTTCTAAATCTCCGATTTGAAAAATTCTTTCTGCATCGGATACAGCTTCTGACGCCGCCCCGGTGGCGCAGTGGTCTAAGGCGCTGGCCTCTGATCATTCGTCCGTAATGGGTCCGGGTTCGAATCCCGGTGTGGCATGGATGTTATGTTTGTCTTACGGCACTGGCTCTCTCCCTTCCCTGGAACCAGTGACCCTAAATTAGGGACGGGCGACTGCTTATAGCCCATTGAGTTGCTCACGGTGGTCGTTAAACCTCCAATCAAAAAAAAAAAAAAAAAAACAGTTTCTGACGGGAAATCCTTTGCACATAATTTCTAATTTTTGTAAAAAAATTGTTTGGCCAACAAGGGGGCATACGTCTTAATTTCCGCTTCTCATGTATTTCCAGCAAAATATGAGCTTCTAAATTATCGATTGAAAAAAAGTCGTTTGTAGACCAATACTGCTCATGTCTTCTTGATTGGAGGTTTAACGACCACCGAGAGCAACTCAATGAGTTATAAGCAGTCGCCCGTCCTTAATTTAGGGTCACTGGTTCCAGGGAAGGGAAAGAGCCAGTGCCGTAAGACAAACACAACATCCACGCCTGACCGGGATTCGAACCCGGACCCCTTACGGACGAATGATCAGAGGCCTGCGCCACCGGGGCGGCCTACTCGTGTCAACAAACCTTTTAGGAACATTTTCTTCATAAAATATTGCATGGTTTCTACGCCAGGGGGCGCAGATGTATATCTCATTTTCGTCAATATCTCTACTTCTAGGAGTCCGATTTGAAAAATTTCGTCGTTGTTTGATAACGGTTCCAGTGTGACACGCTTTTCATATAATTTCAAAATTTTCAAGTCAATCATAGACTTTCCGCTAGAGGGGCATAAACGTAAATTGCGCTTCACCCTATATCTCTGCTTCTAAATCTCAGATTTGGAAATTTCTTTCTGCACCGGATACAGCTCCTGATGGGAAATCCTTTACACATAATTTCAGATGCTATTTATGAAAGGGAAAGTCATATTAGTGAACACTTTACAATGTATCTGATGAAACCAAATGCACTTCTTTTATTTATGCGACGGAAGTAAGTAATTTTATGTTACGTTACAATTTGCCTGACGAACCAAATACAGTTCTTTCATTTATGCGCCGAAAGCAATTAATACTCTGTTACGTTACAATTTACCTGAAGAAACCAAATGCAGTTCTCTCATTTATGCACCGGAAGTAATTAATGTTCTGTTACGGACATTGCAGCATAGAAACGTATTTATCTTTTGAAATGCATGGAGGAAAATTAGCGTATCCTCTTCATTCTGGAAACATCGTTTTATTCATGAACACAGTAATGATCCATTGCATTTAGCATAAGGTCTCACAAATATTTACTAAATATTTGATGCATTCGTAGCCATTCATTTCAAATTGTTTTGAAGGGAAGGTATTTGGATTAACTGTGTAATACTATTATAATTCTCAATATTTTATTATTTCAGTATTAGTTCTATTTGGAAACATCTGTTTGTCAAGGAAAAAGAAGCAGCTTTTTTTATCAATCATGGTAGTCCCGTGGAACTAAATGCTGTGGATAATTAAAATGCATGTTTTATTAAATCTGTGTCATAAAAGTATTCATGAATTTCTATTATATTTTCTTAGAGATATTTATTTCAAATCATTCTTGATTGATTTATAATGTTTTGCATTGATTGGAACGCATTTTTAGAATTCAGAGTGAAGCACTGTTACAATCCTATACGGAATCGTCTTTCAAAAACAAGAAAAAAACTTACTGATTTAGTCTTGCAAAAACTATGCGAAGGAGAATTAAATCCATGTGATAATAAAAACATAGATATTTTAATAGTACAAAAAATCTGGATCAAAGAGATAATGTGAAAAACATTTTCCTTTATTTCCTTGGCTTCCGAATGTACAAACTATTCAACAGTTCATTTTTGTTTGTCGTCTGAAAAGCTGTTAATGCATTAATTTATCTCAGCGATGACAATAGTATTTTCTTTTTTCGCTTAAACAGTTAGAAAGTGCAGGGCAGAAAGGAGAGGTGGTTTATCTCCCTTTCTGCTCATGACAGGCAATATCAGCGTAATAATTGAATTCTTGGTCTCAGCATGATCATTATCTTCTTCAGATTAGTCTTGCTCAAGAGCTGCAAGGAAGCTACCCTTTAAATGCCGCACAACTTACTTTTTTCGTTCTAGGAAATTTGTTTGCTAGCTATTCGGGGGACGTTTTCCTTCCATAATAGCGACTGTGCAATAAAAAACACGAGAAATTATCTTCCAATATCGATTGACATTTTGTGTACGGTAACACAAAAAATTCCAAGTAAGCAGTCGGCGCTTTTAATACAGTTTATTTAATTTTGGTGAAATGCCATTGTAATTGTGAAAAGAGAAAAAGTATCTCCAACTGGAAATGAAATTTAAATCTATTTTACTGATTTCTTAGAAGTAAAGCTGAATGATTTTGCACGTAATTTGGAACTCGGAAATTCAATATGTAGGTGTGACTTTAGTTCAAGAGCACTGTTAAAAAAATCGACTTAAAAATGAGAACCTGAACCTACTCGTTTTTTTTAAAAGTACAATCGTATCGTGAACGAGTACATGACATGCTCAAATATAAGTAACCATACGTACTTACAAATAACTGCGTTAATAAATATAAATATAATCTCATACTTCATTTTAGGTATTATAGATTTCAAGAGAAATTATTTAATAAATGTGTTAAGTGACCCACATAAATAATTAGTACCACAAAGTCACTGATCACAAGTAATTTAATTATGCATAAAGTATCTTTGTTTACGTTTCCATTAACTATACTTGTGTCAATCTCATAAATAATATATTGTCACTTCATCACTATATTTGTCATGAAATTGTGCGATCCTTTTGTCCAGCATGTGACAACGAGTATATATATTATCCCAGATGTGCCATCGAATAATATACTTCCAGTTGATTCTATGAATAAATGAGTATGTATGAGGTACACGTATTCCAAATTTGAAATCGAGTCGCGGATGGCTTAGTGGTTAGAGCTTCAGGTTACTGATGGAGAGACTTCAGGTTCAAACGTAGCCTGGTAGTGTGCTTTTCTAACAATCGCTGAATATCCGACACGCATCGGACGAGCACGATAAATGACGGCCATCGGGTAGGAATCCCCCAGTTAAAGTTCCTAAGCCCACCCCTAATTTCTCTCTGTCTTCTATGTGCAAAATTGTACGGTGGCGCCATCCATTGTGCTTTCTCGCACTTACAAATTATCCTGCTAGATTGGCTCTAACTTCCTTCAGTTTCTGTGCCCTGTCCGAAAGGGCACAGAAACGGAATAAAATTAGAGCACATATATTTTAAATATATGGATTTCTTTGAGTATATATATTTGAAAAATACGATGTTTGTCTGGAAAGTAATGAGACCACTTTTCCTGGGCCAATCAGAAGGGCCGGAGTCTCCGGGCGTGATGGGTGGCGGGGTATGTTAGGTAAACGATCGAGGTCTCGTCAGTTGGCTCTGAGCTTTTACAGAGTGAGGATCGCTTGCGAAGTGGACAGCTATGTGAGCGTCACATAACGGTCAAAATGCAGGAGAGTGTCGATCAGCGATACGAGCTAAAGTTTTGTGTTAAACTTGAAAAATCCGTGACCGAGACGCTTGCTATGATACAGAAAGCTTACGGGAAGGATGCTTTATCGAAAGCACAAGTGTTTCGGTGGCACAAAACGTTCACAATGGGAAGGGAGAGCGTCGAGGATGAGTCACGCCCAGGGAGCCCTTCATCTCACACTTCGGACAATGTGAAAAAGGTGAAAGCGGTTTTGACTCTGAAAGACGTCTGGGTGTTAGATTGGTAGCAGAGCACGTGGGACTCGCGAAATCCATTGTGCATGAAATCATCACGCAAGAATTGCAGATGCGGGAAGTTTGCGCCAAATTGGTTCCTAATGTTTTGACCGATGAACAGAGGAACAACCGTGTGTCGATTTCTCGTGAGCTTGTGGACCATGTGAAGAGTGAACCTGGTTTTTTGGACAAAGTGATAACAGGTGATGAAACGTGGGTCTTTGAGTACGATCCAGAGATGAAAAGACAGAGCTCAGAGTGGCACACTCCCGAGTCTCCTCTACCAAAGAAGGCTCGAATGTGCAAATCGAAGATGAAATCGATGCTCATTGTCTTCTTTGACTGTAAAGGTGTTGTCCATAAGGAGTTCGTACCACCCGGACAAACGGTCAACGCTGCATTTTACGTGGAAGTGCTTCAACGGCTGAAGAACAGAGTTGCACACGTCCGCCCGGAGATCACCAACACTTGGGTTCTTCACCGCGATAATGCGCCGAGCCATGCGTCGCTGAGAGTGAGAGAGTTTCTGGTGAAACACAACATGCCAATGCTGTCCCAACCTCCCTACACCCCGGACGTGGCCCCGACTGACTTCTTTTTGTTTCCCCTGCTCAAATACAGCCTGAAAGGACACCATTTTGGGACTGTTATAAATATACAAACTGTCGCGACGAATGCTTTCAAACCGATCCCTGTTCCCGACTTCCACGAAAGCTACGCGACGTGGCAGAACCGCTAGCAGCGGTGTATTGATATTCAAGGATGTTATTTCGAGGAATTGTAATGTTATGTAAGTATAACTTTAATTAAACGTCTGTTATTGAATGAGTCTCATTACTTTCCGGACAGACCTTGTATGTACTGAAAATGAGTACATATATTTCAAATAAGAAATATCAGATATACTTACAATTGATTCCCTGTATGTACTCAGAAATGAGTACGTGTTTTTTTCAAAAATAAGACACAAGTACTCATAGCTATTATAAGCTAAGAATGTTCTCAAACACGAGTACATTTTGCTTATTTCTAAGAACCAATTTTTAACAGTGAGGATTTCTACGAATGTAGTGTGTTATTTACAGTAACAAATTTCGGTTCGTAGAAGGAGACTGCTTAAAAGAGAAAAAAAGAAGCAGTTTGTATTCCGATTCTTCTAAAAGACAAAATTCACAAATACAGTGATCTACAGCATCTGATGACTTATTTTAGGTTGGGAGTTGAATGATTACCGTGAGCAACTCAGTGGGCTGTAAGCAGTCCCCGTCCTTGATTTTCAGCTGTTGGCTCCACGAAGGGGAAAGAGCCAGTGCGGTAATATAAATAAATACACACAGGATTCAAACCCAAAATTTCAGGCATGGATTCAAATTCTCACCGAGAATTCGAATCCATGTCCATCTTTGAGAAATCGTTAGAAGTCAGCATTACGTACCATTCATCCACCGTGGTGGTGACGACGACAAAAACCTCAAAAGGTTTAGAGCCTTTCTCGCTACAGCTTCCTGCGTCTTATGCAATCTCTGGCAAATGGGTAGAAGTCAGTGTCTCGTACCATTCGTCCACCGTGGTGGTGACGACGACAAATACCTCAAAAGATTTAGAGCCTTTCTCGCTGCAACCTGCTGAGTCTCATGCAATCTCTGACAAATGGTTAGAAGTCAGTGTCTCGTACCATTCATCCACCGTGGTGGTGACGACGACAAAAACCTCAAAAGGTTTAGAGCCTTTCTCGCTGCAACTTGCTGAGTCTCATGCAATCTCTGACAAATGATTAGAAGTCAGTGTCTCGTACCATTCATCCACCGTGGTGGTGACGAGGACAAAAACCTCAAAGGTTTAGAGCCTTTCTCGTTGCAACTTGCTGAGTCTCGTTAAAAGGCTGAAATAAGAAAGGAAATAGGAACAGGAAAAAAGTGCCCTGATGGGAAAGAACCCGAAGAAAATTAGTGATGAAACAATTTATAGTTTTAAGAGTATACGATTTCCCGTTAAGATGGTTAAATTATAAGCTGCTCTACCATACTTACCGGTTTGTATTCCAAACTACTACTAACACTAGCAGAAAGAGGAAAAGGAGGGCCTAAAAAAAGAAGAAAAAAAGAAAACATCGAAAAGTTTTTCTAAACACACTGTTTTCCACGACATTACCCATAAAACAGGCATTACATTTTCCATCGTGGCGGCCATCTATTGATCATTTTATACACTGTTCATTTGAGTGACTCAGAACATGAAAAATCTAATTAAACAGAAAACGTTCAAATTTCATCCCTTGTTACATGTATACCCTGAATACCCAATAGAATTTCGAATTGCAGAGCAGGAAATAGAATAAATACCGATTTTCAAAGAAGCTTTCTTAATAACTCCTTCTTCCGTTACTAAAAGCTTCTAAACGTCCAGTTCCGTTGCGTTTAATTTCCGAGTAGGCAGGGTTTGCTTCACGGATGAGGCATTGGTAGAGTGTCTGGCCAATGGCGCTAGCTCACTTTCTCTTCCACGGAATTCCTGGTCGCTACCCCAGTGGCGCAGTGGTCTAAGCGCTGACTTATGACCATTCGTCCAAGTGGGTAAGAGTTTAAATCCCGGTGTGGATGGGAGATGTGTTCATCTTACGGTACTGGCTCTCATCTTTCCCTGGAACCAGTGGCCCTAAATCAGGAACGGGTGACTGCTTATAGCCCATTAAGTTGCTCATAGTGGTCGTTAAACCCACAACAAAAGCAAAAAAGAGTCAATGGCCCTTAATTAAGGACAAATCAGTGCTTATAGCCTTCAGAGTTTCTCGTGGTGGTCGTAAAATCCAAAACCAAGGATAAAAAGGAAAGATTAGCCATTGTGTAATTTCGGCTAAAAATCAAAAGTTTAATTTTAAAAAAATGTTTTGGAAGTTGGCTCTGCGATTCCAGTACTCAGAGTTTAGAGAATTTATTTTAGTACACAAGCATAACAATCAATTGGTAACAGATAGGGGTAACTGGTAATTTTCCATATGAAGGGACAATAACGGTGACGTCACTAGCAATCGTTTAAGAAAACGGGATAACTATCAATTATTGCCGTGTAGGAATTACTAATACAACGGAATTAGTGATTTGTAGAATTGGAAATACATTCACGGACAATGAAATTTGCGTAACCAGAACAAAACATGCTACAACAGCGAAACTTTGCTAATAGCTAGAGTGCATGCTGGTATGCAAATGATCCACGTTTGGTGCGAGTGCGCATGATTAAACACCCTGTGGTGGCGCTGCTAGGACGAACCGGCAGCCTTATAAACCGGCGTGTAGTCATGCCTCACGAAAGCCAAAAGCCCCGGCCGACGCAAGCAAGAGTACAGAGTGACAAGAATGTCGAGTAGACCCCAGAGACATCGATTTACGCAAAGCACGAACTTTGAGAGAGGCCGGATAATCGGGCTGAAAACCGCAGGGTGGTCGGCACGCCGTATAGCCCGCCACGTGGATCTTTCTGACGATACCGTCCAACTGTGTTGGGAGCAGCGCACACGTGACGGCACTGCCACACGGCGAAACGGCTCCCGACGGACCAGGAAGACCACCGGTAGAGAGGACCGACGGATCGTGCGCCAGGCACGAACAGATCCTACGGGGAACCGGCCCACTATACAGGCAGGTGTAGCGGCTCCTGTGTGCCAACAAACGAACCATTTCCTGACCCCTCGCGGATGCAAATCTGCGATCCCAGCTCACCTTACGTGTGCTGCCATTAACACCGGAACATCGCAGGCCCCGTGTGCAGTGATGCCAGTCCAGAGTGACGTGAAACGGCACAGACTGGTGACGTGTGGTGTTTAGCGATGAGTGCAGCTTCGATTTGGTGACAGATGATCATCGTGTCCGGGAATGGAGGTCCCCAGCTCAACGGAACAATCCCAACCTCGCTATCGAGTGCCACATCTCCCACACTGCATGCGTTATGGTCTGAAGAGCTATAGCCTACGATAGCCGATCAGCTCTAGTAGTAGTACGTGGATAATTGACGGGCCAGCGGTATGTGGATGAGATGCTACGGCCCCATGTGCTCCCATTCCTGGCTGGGATCCCAGGTGAGCTGTACCAGCAAGATAATGCCCGCCCGCACACGACTCGGTTTGTCCAGTACTGCCTACGTCATGTCCAGACACTCCCATGGTCTTCCCGCTCTCCAGACTTGTCCCCTATCGAGCATGTGTAGGATCAGTTGAAACGCTGGCTGCCGCCGTGCCAGACTATACGGGATTTGGAGCACACCGTCCAACACGTGAGGGCCAGTCTGCCGCAGGACAACATCAGGCGTATGCTCGCCTTCATACATGCATATCATTAAGCTGTTCTCTGAGATTCAGAGGTTATCTCCAAAAAGAAATACAAACTTCCTGATATTTTTACTTATTGTTGTCGTATCAGACTTCGCCATTTACAGCGATCTTGACATACAACTCGTGCTTCACTAATATCCATTACACGCCATACACAAGATCTTTTATACTTCATACTTATAATCTTTTTCTCATGCAGACACTCCTGAATCTGATCCACCCATGTCTTCCTTGGCCTTTCTCTGCCTTTCCTTCCTGCCACTTGGGCTGAAAAGATTTTCTTAGTAAGCATTTCATCACTCATTCTTTCAACATGGCCAAACCACCGAAGCATATTGGTCTGCACCTTGCTAACAACATTTTGCTTCACATCACACAACTGCAATACATCTTCATTTCTCACACAATCATATCGTGTCTTGCCACAAACCCCACGTAAGTAACGCATTTCTCCAGCACACAAACGACTCTTATGTTTCTTCTGCAGTAACCAGGTTTCACTACCATACATCAGAGTAGGAACAATTACACTTTCATACACAGCCATCCGGGACTCTCTAGAGAATTCATAATTCCTGTGAAAACCTCCCAGAGCAGCTATGACTTTCAAAGAAGAATTCACTCGCCTACTGATTTCACCATCCAACTTGTTCTCTCTGTCAAACATGCTTCCTAAATACACAAACTCACTCACCTGGTCAATCACAGTGCCATTTATACTTACATTACCTTCAGTGCTACCCATTCGTCTCTCAGACACCATAACTTTGGTTTTTCACTTATTTATACTCAGTTTGAATTTCATGCAAACTTCGTGCATCCGAGTCAACATACTCTGCAACTAACTTTTGCTCTCTGCCAACAGGACAGTGTCATCAGCATACAGCAATCTGCACACACGGATGTCTCCAAGACATAAACCACTATTATCTATTTTGGCATCACGCATGCATGCATCCATAAATATATTAAACATCCATGGTGACATTACACAGCCTTGTCTAACTCCTGCACCAATGGAAAACCATTTTGATAAAACACCATTCACTCGTACACAAGCTCTACTACCAGCATACATGGCTTTTACACTATTAAGTAGATTCCCAGTAACACCATATTCATTCAATACCTTCCACAAAAGTGTCCTATTCACTCGGTCGTAAGCTTTCTCTAAATCTATGAAGGCAGTAAAAACTTTCTTCCCAACAGCCAGATACTTTTCAATCATCATGCGTAATGCAAAAATCTGGTTAGTGCAGCCTTTACCAGGCATAAAACCACTCTGAACATCCCACACTTTCAATGATGTAAGACCCGTACTTTTTCAATAACAACCTTACCAAACACTTTCCCTGGCACACTCAGTAGGCTAATACCACGATAGTTCTTGCATTCAGTCTGATCACCTTTTCCCTTATACAAGGGAACAATGATAGCATCCTTCCAATCCCTAGGGACCATTTCCTAACTCCCAGCACAACTGGCAAATTTCAGTTAACCAGTCAATTATAGTCATCACCATATTTTAACATCTCTGCAGTTATGCCATCAACTCCCGGAGCCTTACCATTCTGAAGAGATTTTAGAGCTTTACACACTTCTTCTCTTGAGATCCCTCCTGTGCTTTCATCCCTCATTGTGACATCATCTGCATCTGTCTCAGAATCATCTTTGCTTTTTCTGATCTAATAACTCACAGAAGTATTCACCCCATCTGTCACTTAACTCATTGGGCTCCCATATCATTTCCCTAATCTCATTCTTCACCCAACTGTTCGCCTTCACGACAGACCGTATTGCAGCATGTATCGCCGCACGAGGTGGTGTGACGTGATATTGAAAATGACCGGACTGTGTGCCACAGATCTCTCTGTAATTGTCCTGCACCGCTGTTTTTGCAATCATATGTATCATTCATCTGTATCATTACGTCCATAGCATTTCAGTTCAATCCGATGCTTCCTACTTGGTGCGCAAATTTTGTTGTCCGTGAGTGTAACTTAAGGAACAACTGAGAACACTGGTGTAACGGTGACTGCTAACTATTGACGCATAGATGGTCTGAAATAAAAGTTAAAGAAATAAATATGTATAAAAAAATATGACACACATAAATATGTGTGTAGAAGTGAATAAAGGTTATTGTTGTCTAAAGGTTACAATCTGTTCCATAGGAGTAGCAATAGATAGTTTTTCCGCCTCGGTGGCGCAGTGGTCTAAGCAATAGACTCTGATAACTCGTCCGAAAGGGGTCCGGGTTCGAATCCCGATGAGGCATGGATGTTGTGTTTGTATTACGGCAATGGCTCTCTCCCTTCCGTGGAGCCAGTGACCCTAAATTAGGGACGTGAGACTGCTTTTAGCCCATTGAGTTGCTCACGGTGGTCGTTAAACCTCCAATAAAAAAATAAATAGTTTGACAGGACAACTGTTTATTGTTTGTAAGGAAGAATAGTTAATAATACTGGTAATCAAATTGTAACTTTTTTCAAAAACAGGACGAAATGAATTGTTTTTTTATAATATCGGATGCACTGTTCATGCAAATGACATTACAAAACTGTAAGTACAGCAGCTTTTTACTATCAAGGATTTTGCATTTGTGTTCAGCATACATTGCACGACAATTAGATTTCCCCACCAATAAGTGTGAGCCACATAGCAGAAAATCACCAGTGGTATACAATGCAGAATATGAGACGAATAAGGCACGGTTTAATTTCCAAGAGAGTATCTCTGTTTCACAGACTACAAACAGGGTCACATGACAGCATCGATACCTTGTATGACAACCACGTTGAGCAATGCAACAAGATACATAGTGAAGCAAGGGGTTATACATATCTCTGATGGTGTCCTAGTGTATCTAGGGCCACGGACCGTTTACCTGGTCCCATAATTCCTTGGATTACAGGAAGGAAGGTGAAAGGCTTGCAAACATTGCCCAACAAGATCCTTCTATACAGGCTCGATGGAGGAGAAGTCCGAATATCTCGTTTACCATTGAAGCATGTAGATCCCTTGTATGCACGCTCGAAAAATGTTGGTGGTGTGTGGCTCAGTGCTATAGTGCTGGAAAACGGCCTGTAGGAGGAGAAGTCCGAATATCTCGTTCACCATTGAAGCATGTAGATCCCTTATATGCACGCTCGGAAGAGGTTGGTGGTGTGTGGCTCAGTGCTATAGTGCTGGAAAACGGCCTGTAGGGCAAAAATAATAAATGGCTACAACACGGGCTGTAAAACGTCATCCACGTGCTGCCGGTATCACCGTGCCCGTAATGCTAATCTGAGGTAATTGACTATGCTGTCTAATGGTACCCCGTGCGAGGATGCTTGGTTCACGAACAACAGCTGGATCTTTCCGGGACCATGTGGCCGCCAGACGCCGACACGACGATTCTCGTCACGGAAGTAGAGTCTGGACTCATCGCTTAACACGAAACGGTGTAATGCCTTTCTCCACGCAGCTCAACTAGGTTGGTGATACCCGGCGGCAAATAGAAATAAACGCAATGGCTTCCTGCAGCACAAACCTATTTCCGGCAGCCGCCCCGGTGGCGCAGTGGTCTAAGCGATGGCCTCTGATCATTCGTCCAAACGGGGTCCGGGTTCGAATCCCGGTGAGGCATGGATGTTGTGTTTGTCTTACGGCACTGGCTCTCTCCCTTCCCTGGAACCAGTGACCCTAAATTGGGGACGGGCTACTGCTTATAGCCCATTGAGTTGCTCACGGTGGTCGTTAAAACTCCAATAAAAAAAAAAAAATTCCGGCAATCTTTTGATCATCGTCCGATTCGTGACGGGGATGGCAATAGTCACTGTTACAACCAGCGGAATGCTCTCTGCGGTAACTTTTAGCCACGCAATTGCCTGGCGACGAATACGCCCATCGATATTTGGTGACTTTGCCTGACTGCAGCAAATCCAGTACGGCGATTGGCAGTACCTTCTTGCAACCACTGTTGAGTCCAGCTGCTCTGGCAAGCCGATGGACTTGGGTCTTGATTTGACGAATCGAACAAACAACTTCACAGAGGCTTACTTTCCATCCTCTCTCAATCGTGCGCAGGTGGTAATAGGATTGGCGGCGTGATCTATGAGATATCTGCTCCGTTGCAGTGTTTCATGAGACCTGGAGCACGGGGCTCACGGAATGTGCGAGATCTTTCGCGATTGCCTGCCTTTGGAATCGCGTAAGATCTCGCGCATTTTGCTCGATTGGTTGCATACTCAAATGGTTTGCACATCCCATCTGCCTGAACATACCTACCAATTTGCATGCCGATACGCTGAATCCTTCTGGGTGAGGCAATTTCAATGCTGAGCAGTATATTTGATTTAATTCATATTGTCGTTATTATCCTTGTATGATGTTCATAAAACTACTCTTGGAAACATTGCGAAGGCATGATATGCGTATACTATTGTACTGCATTGCTTGACAGTGAAGCAAATGCGATAATGCCCTAAATTTGTTAACAGGTAGTTACTTTTAGCACGTCTGTTGTAAAAAAATCGTGCTTATGTTGCCGGTTTGTCTGTCGGTCCGCATGTGATGTGGACACCATATCTCTGTAACTATTAGTCCAATTTGAAAAATTCTCTTTAAATTGGAAAGCTTGAAATGTGCGAATGATGATCCTTTATTTCGTTTTTTTTACGATGCAGAATTTCGCCGCTAGAGGTAGTAAATGCAGACGATATCGAATTCAAAATACATTTTATTCCATACGTTTTTCCTTCTATACATCAGATTGAATGATTTTTTTTTTTACCTTTCGATTCCATTTATGTCAAAGAATATTTTAGATAAAGTCACTTTTTGAAGATACGCCTAGATTTTCCGCTAGCGGTCGTAAAAGTTAATTGCATTTTCCCCGATATCTCTGCGTCTAAAACTCCAATTTGAAAAATTCTTTCTTCAGCGGATACAGCTCCTGGAGGGAAATCTCTTGTATATAATGTCTAATTTTTGGTAAAAAATGGTTTGGCTACCAGAGGGTGTAAGCGTTAATTTCTTCTGATGTATGTGCAGCAAAATCGGAGCTCCTAAAATCTCGATCAAAAAAATTCGTTCGTGGACCGATACCACTCACGTTGATAAACCTTTGCGGAATATTTTCTTTTTAAAGTAATGCATGGTTTCTCCGCCAGGGGCGTAGATGTATATTTTATTTTTGGCAATATCTCGGCTTCTAATAGGCCAATTTGAAAAATTGTTTCTTTGTTGGATAGAGTTTCCGGTGCCCCACATCTTTAATACAACTACAAAATTTTCAAGTAACTCACAGACTTCCTGCTAAGGGGTGTAAAGGTAAATGACGTTTCCCTCGATATCTCTGCTTCTAAAATTCTGATTTAAAAATTCTTTCTGCACCGAATTCAGCTCCTGATGGGAAATCTTTTGATTATATTTCTAATTTTTGGTAAAAATGGCTGGTCCACCAAGGACGGGAGGGTGAGCCTTAATTTCCGTTTCTGATGTATTCGCAGCAAAATCTGACCTCCTGAAAAAAATTATTCGTTGACTGATACTGCTCCCATCGGGAAACCTTTTTAGAATACTTTCTTCTTAAAATAATGCATGGTTTTTCTGCCAGGGAGCGCATATGCATATCTTATTTTTATCGATATCTCTGCTCCTAGGACTCGGATTTGAAAAATTCTTTCTTCGTCGGAGAGCGTTCCCTCTGCGAGATGTTTCTCATATCATTTCAAATTTTTGTTATCGCACAAGTGTGCCACCAGAGGGCGTAAGCTCACGTTTCCGTTTACAGCAATTTCTGCGGACTAAAAACCCGATTGAAAAACTTCTTTCTTTAGCCAGATACTACTATTTCCCATACCGGTTCCATTGACTTTGAATAGCTTTGATAAATTTAATTCGCGTCAAAACGGATTCAAAAGATGTGCTGATTACAACCGAAAATTCGGTTTCATCTTTCTTGTCTCCTCTTATAAACAGAATCATCTAACCTTTGGTAAAAACCAATAGTAGTCATCCATCACTTATGACTTACGTCAGTTCCCACCTTCCTTGGTAGTGTTACTTCCTATGTGTGCCAGATAAGAATGTTCTCCGCTGACCATAATTTACCCTTTGCGGCATTACGATTTAGGGGAATTCTGAATACGATTTAGTTGAGACATAATGGATAATACAGTATGTTCTTAACACTGAATCACATAATTCGTACAACTGGGATAGAAAATCTGATCGCATTGTTTAAATCCCCAGACATTTTCGATTTAAAAAATATCAAGTGAAAAATCATACAAATAAATTACCCACCGTGGCTGACACAGGAGTATCAGAAACGCATGAAGGAGACGCCTTTGATCAACGTGTGTGTTGAATCAGTAAGACAACTTAAATTGATCAAGGAAATAAAAATAATGCTTTTACTTTCATGATATCAGAAACGATATAATTTGCTTTAACTGAACGTTTGTCCCACTTTGGGGAGGCATTGGAAATGAGCAACAACCGAGAAAGAAATACTTATGACGTCACGTTTAGCTTTTCGTGTTTTTGTGCAGTTGATCAGTGACTGGAACCTGTTTCCCGGGTACAATTATGTGACGTCATCTGAGCGCACCAGCTGAGAAAGAAACGTTTATTGAAGTCCCGCTTAGATTTTCGTGTTTTGGGGCAGGTGTTCCGTGAATGGAAACTGCCAGTTATGTTGGCGTGTGACGTAACAACTGACGTAGAATTTCTTTTTATTATATAATCTATATAACATACTACTTCTGTCTCTAACGCTCTGAAGTCAATGCTCTGACGTTAGTTAGTGCTTACAGCGCCATCTGCTTTTATCTGGTGGCCGAAATCGGAACTAATCTTACCGTTATCGCACGATACGTAAAATCAAAGAGAAATACCGGAAAATAAAATAAAGTTAGTAAAACAAACGACTTCATCTGTGGCAACACGCACGTGCTCGAACAACTGTCGGCGACTTTTGTTCTGTTACGTAGGTGTATATCGTGTTTTATTTCATTATCTTCGTATTGCATGGTAATTTCATGAAAAACAATAAAACTGCAGTGATTTCGTCAAAAGAAGTCAGCGTTATTTTACTTCATTAAAAGGAACAAGTAAAATTGTAAGAAAATAACTGCAGGCGCAATTCTGTTTCAATGTGATGGAGATTTAAAAATTATTGGTTCCGTGGAATTTTTTCTTTGTAGTACATGATAAAAGAAGATTACGCTGAAGGAAAACGTCGTTTAAATACAGAACGACAACGGCCTGGCTTGCAAATCAAACTTCTAATACTTTGCATAACTTGAACTAAGGGTACAACTGCAAGAAAATCTTTTGAACAATCAGATGACAATAACACAAAACATTGTATATCAAGAAGTCTTTCAAGACCTTTAATTAACATCATTTGTATTGTCTAAATGTTTACATTATATAATTTTTAACGTATTGTGACTGTCATATGACGGGCTTAAATCTATTAAACTACATTATATTGACAAAAGTCACCGGACACCTAGAAGAGAAACACAACATAGCATTTATTGACATACATTAGTACGGTGTCGGTCCACCTTTAGCCTTAATGCATGCACTGACCCTTCGAGACATGCTTTCGACAAGGTTTTGGAACACAGCGAAAGGCATGCGCCTCCATTCAGTACATAATACAGCCGCTAACTGTTGCTTAGTAGTAGGCCTTGGTTCCAAACTTCTTATACGGCGCTCTAATTCATCCCATAGGTACTCTATTAAATTAAGATCAGGTCTCTATGCTGTCCAGTCCACACATGATACGGAATTATCGTCAAACCACGCCGTAACAGTCCTTGCTTTATGGCTCGGTGCATTATCCTTCTGGTACCAACAAGGCTCGGTGCATTATCCTTCTGGTACCAACAAGGCTCGGTTCCATAGTATTGACACAGAGTTGGTAGGGCATAATTGTCCAGAATATCGAGGTAGACGTGCTGGTTAACAGGTTTGTCTACGATAACCAGTGGGCCGGGACCATTACCACGAAAATCACCCCGACACGAGTACACTGCCAGCTCTAAACTTGACCGTAGGAACAGTACACTGTGTTAAATTGCGTTCCCCCCGGTTGCCGTCATACCCACACACGGCCATTAGGCTGATGGATCGTGTATCTGGAATCACCAGTCCACAGTCAGTCGTTTCCATTGATCTAGGGTTCACGATAAAGGTTCTTTACACCGTGCCAAACGACGAGTAACATTCCGAGCGGAGTTGAAAGGCTTATGAGCAGTAGCATGACCACGGTAACCAATGGAATGAAGTTCTCTGGAATGGCACTTGTACATACCGTGGTTCCAGCATTTTTACGCACCTGTATGCTGAGGTATTGTGCAGTACTCCATCAACAAACAAAGATCTTCGCTGTTTCCACCTTTATAAGTGAGTCACGGAAAAATTCTCATTGGCCGCCACCGGGAGTCGAACCCAGGGTCTTCCAGCTACGCGCCGGATATGCTTCCGCTACACCACAGCGGCCCCGAATTCCTCCAGACGCACACATGCTAACTGCCAAGCCAATTTGGCAGATTGCTTCTTGGAGCCCCGCACAATGCTGGGGATTCATCAAACATGGTAAGCAGCAACTGAAGAAATAATTAAAGGCTGGGTTCGACTAACGGTGGCGGCCAATGAGAATTTTTTCGTGACTCACTTATAAACGTGGAAAGAGAGAAGATCTTTGTTTGATGTTCCTGGTCCACGTCAAATGTCTGTATTGATTATTCATAGTACTCCGTCAATTAGCTGCAAAGGACTCTCCCAAGGCTTCGACGTCCTCTATCACTGATATTCTTCGGTCTGTCGGTACGTTTTGCTGCTTCATGTGTCTTCCACTTATTCAGCACATCCAAAACAGTTGACTTGGGTATGTTTAAACGTCTCTCGGTTTCTCTTATGGACAACCCGCTAATATGACACCCAATAATCTTTCCTTTCTCAAAGTCAGATCTCTCCCGCCGCGACATTTTCACTCAACCTCACAGTGCGATATGGTTGCGGGCAGCTGCAAGCTTGTTTTTATACCGTTTGCAGCTGTAACGCGGATCTTAACAACCCACGGATCCGTTCATTTGCTTTTGAAGGGATGCCCAGTGACTTTTGTGAATATAGTGTGTATAAAAGGCTTGTGTTATGAGAATATTGAATGGGCATATTACGAAAATTTTGTTGTTCGTGACCTGTCTTATAGACTTCTCATAAATAATTCAACCGTATATTATTATAGTTCATATGTATTTTACGACTCATGTTATAATACACTGACGGAAAAAAAAATCCCAACACCAAGAAGGAGTTGTGTTAGATAAACGACAGTTGGTAGGCGGTGAGAGTACATCGGTAAGATGACGTCTATGCAAATTTCGCGCTCGGCGCATACGTGTGGCGCTAGTAGCGCCCCTTGGAACATGCAAAGCAGGTTTGCTGTAAATACGCGCTGTAACGTTCGTGAGCGTTAGTTATCGTTGAGATTCGACATAGTGTGTTGATGTTAGTCAAGAATGCCTTTAAGAAGACGAAGAAGCCATTATCAGCAGCTCACGGAGTTTGAACGAGGTCGTGTAATAGGGCTACGAGAAGGTGGACTTTCGTTCCGCAATATTGCAGAACGACTTGGCAGGAATTTAGCGAAAGTGCATGATTGTTGGCAGCGGTGGTCAAGGAAAGGTACTGCCTCAAGAAGACCGGGTTCCGGCCGGCCACGTGGCACTACTGAGAGGAAATACCGCCGTGTACGGCGTATGGCCGTGGCGCATCGTACCGCGTCTACGGCAGCAATTCGAGCTGCAGTTACCACCACAGTGACACAACGAACTGTTACAAATCGGTTACTTGAAGGACAGCTCCGAGCCTGACGCCCTGTAGCGTGCATTGCACTTACTCCAAACCACTGCCGTTTGCGACGTCAGTGGTGTCAAGCTAGAGCTCATTGGAGGATGGAGTGGAGATCTGTTGTGTTTTCTGATGAAAGCCGGTTCTGCCTGGGTGCCAGTGATGGCCGTGTGTTGGTTAGAAGGAGGCCAGGTGAGCGCCTGCAACCAACCTGTCTGCGGCCGAGACACACTGGACCTTCAAGTGGAGTTATGGTCTGGGGAGCAATTTCCTATGACAGCAGGAGCACTCTCGTGGTTATCCCATGCACCCTGACGGCACAGTTGTACGTCGGTCTGGTGATTCAACCTGTTGTGCTGCCATTCATGAACAGCATTGCAGGGGGTGTTTTCCAACAGGATAACGCTCGCCTGCATACCGCTGTTGTAACCCAACATGCTCTACAGAGTGTCGAAATGTTGCCGTGGCCTTCTAGATCACCAGATCTTTCACCAATCGAGCACGTATGGGACATCATTGGACGACAACTCCAGCGTCACCCCCAACCAGCATTAACCGTCCCTGTATTGACCGACCAAGTTCAACATGCATGGAACTCCATCACACAAACTGACATCCAGCACCTGTACGACACAATGCATGAACGTTTGCGTGCTTGCATTCAACATTCTGGCGGTTACACCGGTTATTAATGTACCAGCATTTCACATTTAAAATGGCTCTTCTCGCGTTTACATTAAGCCGTGATCTTGAAACCTTAATCGATTAAATATGTTGCCTATACAAATGTATTGCCGCCATTTCATTCCTCTACAACTATTTTTTTCGTGGTGTTGGGATTTTTTTCCGTCAGTGTATTTTCAGTCACAGCTTTATAATTCGTGCATGGCACGGTCTATGAGCTAGTTGTTGTAATGTTCATGAAACGTTCTTTCATATTAGGACATCACAAACAAAAAGCATACTTGGTTATTAAAAAACAACAACTTTAGATATCTTATTTTTTGACGTCGTTATATTAACGGGCGTTCACTTAGTATTCTACACTGAACGGCAATTGAATTAGAGACAGCTTGCGTTATGCAAATGTGGAGCTGTGGGCGGCTCTGTAAACGGAAACGACATGACTTATGCAGCGATCCGACAATTTAAGGAGTGATGCGACAGGAATCAGTAAAAGTCGGACGCAGTATGGCTAAGACGAAGGATCTAAGCGAATCTGATAGTAGGCAAATTGTCAGGGCTCGACGAATGGGTCGCTTCATCTCGGAAGTCGTGTAGGCACTGTGATTTTCACGAGCCACTATGTCACGGGTGCACCGTGAGTACATCGAATCCGGTAAAACCATCCCTGCAAGGGCCAACTGCCGTGGAAAACAGCGTGTGGAGGAGCGGGGTCATCGTTGGCTAGCTCGCATTGTAAAAGCGGATAGACTGCCACAGTGCAAGAAATCACTCGACAATTTAACGCTGGTTCACAAAAACGTGTAAGCAGCCATATCATCCAGAACCATCTCCTCGCTATGGGGTACAGAAGCCATCGTCCCACGAGGGTACCGCTGCTGACCGCACATCACAAGGTGCAAAGATTAGCATGTGCGGGGGAACATCGCCACTGGACCCTAGACATGTGGAGAAATGTTGCCTGGACTGATGAGTCGAGATTAACGTTGGTACATGCGGATGGCAGGATACGAGTACGGCGCAAACCACGTGAAGCGATGGATCCTTCTTGCCAGCAGGGTATTCTTGAAGCTGATGGGGGTGGCATTCCCGTCTGGGGACTGTTTACGTGGACTGAAATAGGACCCCTGGTACGTGTGTCATCGTCTCTCACAGGTCAACGTTACTGGGGTATCCTGGACGACCATTTGCTCCCGTTTGTGTGTCTTCAACATTCCACTGGGGACCTTATATTGCAACAAGACAATGAATTGTGCCATCGCTCCCGAGTTATATCCGAATGGATGGACGAACACTCCACCGACGTGATCTCACTTCCTTGGCCAGCTAGGTCACCTGACCTCAATCTCATCGAGAACATCTGGGATGCCGTCGAGAGAGATGTTCGAGGCTCTGACCCCTCTCCATCAAATCTTCATGATCTGTGGGAGCTTGTTTAGGGGTCGTGGATTCGTATGGCATCCCGACGCTTCCGGTGTCTTGTGGAGTGCATGCCGAGACGAATCGCCGCCGTCATCAGGGCGAAAGGTGGTGCTACACGTTACTAGACAGGTATTTCTCATTCAGTTGCTCTTCAGTGTATATTATAGGAAGAAACACAGAATTTAAAATTTTTATGATCATCATTTTGGACTTTAAGCTTTTATACTCTAAAAGTGTGTTCATAAAGAATTTTCACTGTGAATATAGATGTGTTTTATTTGTGAAATATAAATGTATTTATAGTTCAAGTAATTATTTAATATGAAAATCATGGAGCGTATTTGTAAGTCTGTTTCCGTTTTTGTTTTATTGACAAAGTGCAAAGGACAACAAAAAGTACAGCATGAGCTACTCAGGAACTTTTATAGCCTCGAAATGTGTTCCCAAAGTGAAAAGAGTGCTCAACATGAGCAAATTTATACCTCCTACATGTCCTCTGTTCGGAATTCCTAAAATTTCACTTTGCAAGTTTGTTCCGCTGCTTTGCTTCTATGAACAAAGGAACTGCTTCCCATTAGGTAGGGCGTCAGTTTGGCGACGCGTTCTTATTTGAATACATTTCAGCGAGATAGATGAGGAAAAAAACATCTGGAACAAGAAGTCGTTCTGCCATATGCGCATATTTACCTAAATGGTTCGTTACGGTTACTCTCAAGGAAGGCAGGATCAGAAGTCTTTTGAATGGCGTTCGTCCTTTCGGAAGTGGAATTTATTATTCGGGCTCTTGAAAAATACAAAACAGAGAATAAACCCAGCAAACGAGAAAATCCTCAGACAAACAGCTAGATACAACATACTAAATGTTCACTTGTTTTCATAAAAAAAAAAAGTTTTCTTGGCAGCCTTATTATGCGCACGAAACAATTTCTACGTTCACACATGTATATACCTGCATCTGCCTTATGCAACAGATATAAACGATACACTGAATAAGAAATTAATAGGCATATAAAACTTGGCTAAAATGAATTTGGAAGAAACAAGAGATTTTTCTACAGCAATTTACCATATATATATATATATATATATATATATCATCATCATCATTGTCAACCATTATCAATCCACTGCTGGACGAAGGTCTCTCCAAGTTTCCACCACAACGGTCTATCTTGTGCCAGTCTCCTCCATGTCACCCCTGCATACTTTCGAATTTCATCCACACATCTCCCATGTGGTCTTCTTCTGGGTCTTTTCCTGTCCCTTGGAATCCAATATAAAATTTCGGCTGTCCATCGATGATCTGTCCTTCTGGCAGTATGTCCAGCCCATTGCCATTTCAGGGATTTAACTCTGATCATGATGTCTTCCACTCTTGTCATTTTTCGGATCCACGAGTTCCTCTTCTTATCTCTCCTGGTTACACCAAGTATGCACCTCTCCATGCTGCTTTGAGTTGTCTGCAGCCTTTGTATGTCTCTTTTAGTTAAGGTCCACGTTTCTGCACCATACGTAAGCACTGGAAGGATGCATTGATCAAACACTTTTCTTTTAAGACATAATGGCATATTGCTCTTGAAAATTATGCTGTTTCTTCCAAAAGCTCTCCAGGCAAGTTTTGTACGCCGATTAATTTCTTCATCAATGTGACCCTCACTTGATATCTGCTGTCCAAGATAAACGTACGTGTCTGTTATCTTCAGCTTTTCTCCATCAATCGATAAATCTTCATTTCTTGTAAAAGCATTGAACATCACTTTTGTCTTCTGAAAGTTCATTTTTAATCCCACTTCTTTACTCTTGTCAGCAAGTTCCTGGATAATACTCTGCAGCTCTGATGGGGTAGTTGCAAACATGACTACGTCATCAGCAAAACGAAGGTGGGTTAGATAATCTCCATTAATCTTTATCCCCTTGTTTTCCCAGCTCAGCGACTGAAAAACACCCTCCAATGTGGCATTAAAGAGCTTCGGTGATATGGTGTCACCTTGTCTCACTCCTTTCCAATTTTTATGTGTGTTGTATTTTCAAACAGCCTAATCTTTGCACTTGCATTTTCATAGATGTTATTAATAATATTAATGTATGCATCTTCAATACCGCAGGTTTTCAGAGCCATTGTAACTGCTGATGGTTTCACCGAATCAAAGGCTTTTTCATAATCGATAAAAGCCATGCACAATGGAAGTTCATATTCCCTCGCTCTTTCAATTAGTTCTCTCAGCACGTGGATATGATCTATTGTGCTGTAGCCACTCCTGAATCCAGTTTGTTCTCTCGGTTGAGCCATGTCCAGTGTTACCTTCAAGCGGTGTGAAAGAACTTTAGTGAAGATTTTATAAACTACTGATAGGAGGCTGATAGGTCTGTAGTTTCCGAGATCCTCAATGTCACCTTTTTTATGTAGCAGGATCATTGTTGCGTTGTTCCAATCCTCAGGAATCTTTCCTTCATTAAGGCATCGAGTGAAAATTTGGGCGAGTACTGTTTCGATTTCTCCACTTGCTTCTTGTATGATGTCTACAGTAATTCCATCTTCTCCTGGAGCTTTTCCCCGCTTCATGTTCTTGATTGCATGTGCAACTTCTGCTGGAAGGACTGGAGGAACTCTGGTACTGGTATCTTTCATGATGTCTGGAGTGCATGTATCATCCCTTTCATATAATTTGGAGTAGAAATCTTTCACTCTTGTCAAAATTTCGCCTCTATTTCTTGTTACAGAACCATCTTCTTTTCTCAGTGCCGTAATCTGTTTTCTTCCCTTACTGAGATGTCCCTTTGCTATCTTTAGGCTTTGGTTGTTTTCAATTGCTTTCCTCACTAGTTCACAGTTGAATTTTCTTACGTCTTCAGTGATACCTTTTCTTACTGTCTTGCATAGCTCTATATATTCCACTTTGGAAGTCACATCTTCTTTAGTTGTCCTCATCTTTCTTCTTTTTTGCATCAACATTTTCGTTTTTCCTCATAATTTATTTACATGCAACTTGTTCTTAGACCCAGCTAATTTTGTTGCTGTTTCCATAAGAGCTTTGGCTACTTTTCTGTTAACTTCAGAGATGTCCACTTCTTCTGATGTTAGGCCTTCTAAAGCAGAGAATCTGTTCTTCAGTTCCAACTTGAAGGTATTATGGTGTTTTTTAAGGTTGGTTATGTCAATAGATTTTGTTTGTCTTATGAGCTTGCCACGTTCAAGTTTAGTGTTGAGGTGCATCTTACATCTCACCAATCTATGGTCACTACCTGTGTTGAACTTGTTTAGCACACTGCAGTCTTCTATGACGAATTTTTTGTTACACATAATAAAATCAATTTCACTTGTCGTCCCATTTGGATGTCTACAAGTCCATTTCCTGTGTGGCTTTTTCTTGAAGAAGGAGTTCAAGATGAAAAACCCTTCTGCCTCTGCAAACTCAACGAGAGTATTTCCACGCTGGTTTCTGTTGCCGTGACCGAATTTACCTACTGAAGTTTCATTCTGTTGCCGTTGCCCTATTTTTGCATTGAAATCTCCCATAATTATTTTCAAATGCTGTTTACCTTTATTATTTAGATGACAAATTTCCTCATAAAATTCTTCAATTTCTTCTTCAGGATGACTTGTGGTGGGTGCATAAGTTTGAATAATCTGAGCCTGGTATCATTTCGAGAGTTGGATAACAAGTCGTGCAGCTCTGTCAGAGGAACTTTCAACTTCTACAACTTTATCCTTCAGTTTCTTGTTTATTATAAATCCAACACCACTAGTTCTGCCAGTATCTGTCCCACGATAGTAGAAGAGATGTCCACTTTTCAGTTCGATGAGATCTTCTCCTTTTCTCCTTACCTCACTTAGCCCCACGATGTCCCACTTGATCCTTTGTAGTTCCTCTTCCAATTCAAGAAGCCTTGAATCAGAAGATAGGGAGCGTCCATTGTACGTAGCCAAGGTCAGCATCAGATGGCAGCCTAGTCCGGTCCTACGGGGATTCTTAGCACCCTCTGCCTTCATGTCGCACTGGCCGCTGCCTTGGCCAGGTACATTCCAGCTGCCGGAGACTGAGGGCCAAGATTTAAGTTGTGGAATCATTTTGGAGGGGTTTGGCCATAACTCACCACGCTGGCCAAGCGGGTTGGTGAGTGTGGGATAGAATTTGCAGCTTCAAAGTATAATTAATGGGAAAACAGAAGTGAAAAATTATTTTGGGAAATATTCGTACTTGTAGACTAAGATTTCCGCATAACAGGTTTCCAAAAGCCTTTGAAGAAGTTAATATTTCTTGATCATTTGTGTTAGGAAAAAATGTGCAGATATTTTTTTTAAGAATAGTTCAGCTCAATGATTGATACAAAAAACAACAAAAAAAAACAAGAAAGATGACATCGAATTTTCGGGTGTAATAAGAACGTCTTTTGAATCCGTTCTGACGCAAATTAAATTTATCAAAGCTATTCAAAGTCAATGGAACCGGAATTTTTTTTTTTTTTTTGATTGGAGGTTTAACGACCACCGTGAGCAACTCAATGGGCTATAAGCAGTCGCCCGTCCCTAATTTAGGGTCACTGGTTCCAGGGAAGGGAGAGAGCCAGTGCCGTAAGACAAACACAACATCCATGCCTCACCGGGATTCGAACCCGGACCCCGTTGGGACGAATGATCAGAGGGGAACCGGTATGGAAAACAATAGTATCTGACGGAAGAAAGAAGTTTTTCAATCGGGTTTTTAATCCCTCGGATAATTGCTGTAAACGGAATCGTGAGCTTACGCTCTCTGGTTGCAGACTTGTGCGTTAAGAAAAATATGAATTTATATGAGAAACATTTCGCACCAGAAACGCTCTCCAACACAGAAAGAATTTTTCAAATCGGACACTTAGAAACACAGAAATCGACAAAATAAGATGTGACTTTACTTGTCCTGGTGGGAAAACCATGCATTATTTTAGGAAGAAAGTATTCCCAAAAGGTTTTTTCATCATGAGCGGTATCGGTCCAAGGAAAAAAAAATTTAGTCGAATTTTCAGGAGTCCAGATTTTGCTACAAATACATCAGAAGAAGAAATTAATACTTATTCTCGCTGGTGGCCAAACCATTCTTAACCAAACATTCGAAATTATATGAAAAATATATTCCATCAGGTGTTGTATGCGATACAGGAAGAATTTTTCAAATCGGAGTTTTAGAAACAGAAATAACGCAGAAAACACAATTTACCATTGTATTCCCTAGCGGAAAGTCTATGATTTGCTTGAATATTTTGAATTTATATGAAAAACATTTCGCATCGGAAACACCATCCAACTAAGAAGGAATTTTTCAAATCGGACTCCTAGAAGTAGAGATATGGACAAAAATAAGATATACATCTGCGCCCCCTGGCGTAGAAACCATGCATTATTTTAAGAAGAAAATGTTCCTCAAAGGTTTGTCGACATGAGTAGTACCGGTCTATAAACGACTTTTTTTCCAATCGAGAATGTAGAAGCTCATATTTTGCTGAAAATACATCAGAAGCGGAAATTAAGGCTTACGCCACCAGGTGGCCAAACCATTTTTTTTACAAATTTTAGAAATTATGTGCAAAGGATTTCCAATCGGGAGCTGTATCCGGTGCTGAAAGAAATTTTCGAATCGGAGATTGAGAAGCAGAGATATAGGGGGAAAAGCAATTTACCTTTACGCTCCCTAGCGGAAAGTCAATGAATTACTTGAAAATTTTTGAAATTATATGGGAAACATGTCACACTGAAAACACTATCCAACGAAGAAGGAATTTTTCAAATCGGACTCCTAGGAGTAGAGATATTGACAAAAATAAGATATGCATCTACGCCCCGTGGCGGAGAAACCATGGAATTTTTTAAGAAGAAAATATTCCAAAAACGTTTATCGACGTGAATAAAATTAAAACTTACGCCCCCTGGTGTCCAAAGTATTCTTTAACAAAAATTAGAAATTATGTGTAAAGGATTGCCAATCAGGAGCTGTATCCGCTAAAAGAAACATTTTTCAAATCGGAGTTTTAAAAGAAGAGTTATCCGGGTAAACGTAATTTACTTTTACGCCCCCTAGAGGAATATCTATGCGTAATCTGAAAAAGTAACTCATCTAAAATACTCTTCGACATGAATGGAATCGAAATATAACATATTTTTCTTCAATCGGATCTTTAGAAGCAAATATGTCGAATAAAACGTATTTTGGAATTCGCCATCATCTGCATTTACGCCCTCTAGCGGCGAAATTGTACATCGTAAAAAAAAAACGAAATAATGGACCATCATTCGCATATTTCAAATTTCCCAATGCAAAAAGAAGTTTTCAAATCGGATTAATAGTTGCAGAGATATCGTGTCCACAGGCGGACGGACTGACAAACCGATAACATAAGCATGATCTTTTTTAACAAAAGACGTGCTAAAAATTATTGCACGTGGAGCATTTTGTAAGGTGCAACGAGGCATCAAGGAGAACTACTATGCTTCACCATTTTAGTATTTTTGTTGTATCGTGTTGGTGCATACTCCTGCTCTTTTTTTTTTTTTTTTGACTTGTGATGTTTAAGTCCTTTTTTCTAAGTGGATCCTTTGTACGATTCCACAAGAGAAGAGAGAAGAACAAACGATTGAAATTCCAGCTCATTTGGAAATTCAGGTATGTATGAGTGTGGACTCCCTTTCCACCACTTTATTTCTTGGTATAAATTTTCAAATGTTTTAAAGATTTGTAATAATTTCATGTTTTAAAAATTGATATGTATAATGATAAAGAATTTAATTTTTATTTTAAATCTATGACGATCTTTCGTGCTTATTTTAAATAACCCTAGGTAAAAGCGAGCATTTATAAGCCTTCATGTCTAACCCTCAAAGATTAGCTAATGAAATATAAAATAACTAGGTGAAAGTCTGTCAATAATGACGGGAAAATACAAGATACGCGGAGTATTTTTGTTAATATCCAGGTACTTTTGTTTGTGATGCCCAAATGTGAAAGTATGTTTCATGAATTTTACAACAGTGAACATTAAAACTACAAAAAATAAGTATTACGTCATACAGTTACGTCACACGCTGACATAATTCGCAGTTTCCAGTCATGAAACACTTCCCCGAACACACGAAAAACTAGGCGTGACGTCACAAATATTTCTTTCCTAGTCGTTGCTATGGAGAAGACTCCTTCCGCTGAACCACCAAAGTGGGACAAACGTTCAGACATTTTTGTCTGAAGTAAATTGCATTGTTTGTGATGATACATAAAAGTGCTTAATCATTGCATTCTTCAATTTGTGACGTATGTATCCGAGACATGGTGCTGCCGTTTCATGGATGCAGCTGTCTAAGCGCTGGATCATGATCATTCGTCCGAAGAGGATCTGGGTTCGAATCCCGGTGAGGCATGGATGTTGTGTTTGCCTTACTGCACTGGCTTCCTCCCTTTCCAGGAACCAATGGCCCTAAATTGTTGTTGGGACACTGCTTATAGCCCATCGAATTGCACATGATATTCCTTAAAACCCACAAACAAAAAAACAAGCAAACAAAAAAGTCTTGATTTCAACCAAATAAAGCACATTTGGGACCCACTGAAACGGGGAATTAGAAATCAATCACAGTTACATTCGTCTAAATCTGATTTGACAACAGCGTTGCAGAATAACTGGAGGAATGTTCCAGTCTAAACATATTGCACTTTAGCAGAAAGCACGCCTAGAAGTGTTGCTTCGGTAATTGTTCTGAAGTGGCAGTTTTAGATACTGAGATTATGATTTAAAATGGTTTGTTGCAACTACGGGTAGATAACCCAAAACTTTTAGCAACGTAGTGTGTATGTGCAAATGCCTGATATATTTAGCACACACACACATACACACACACACACACACTCGGACCTCCATATAGCGAACTTCACTATATCGAAATTCTCTATATATCGAAGTTTTGTGTATCTCCGTGATCATTACATAAAAAACTGGTTCATAATGATGAGACACATTTATTTTTAATTTACAGGTAAGTGAGCACTCTCCAATCTTTAAATTGTATTGTATTTCAAAGTCTGACCTTGGGAGTTAATGTTGGTCTCCTTTCCAGATCATTGATCCTAAATGATGTCGCCGTGGACGCCAACAGAATTGAATACGTTGGGGAAGCATACTTCGTCAGTAGAAGCTTCATCGTCACAGCACAAAGGTGATTTCGACAACATTTCCGGAAGCGTGATCAGATGATCATATGTAGAGGATTTTAGGGAGGGAGTGTCTGACACCAGGTCTTAAACAACTCTTAGAAATAGGAAGCTAGGAGATTTGGGCTAGAGTGCCCGATAGGAAAGTGACACGGAAGCGAAGTAGAAAGGGGGAGGAATATACCCTTATTTATTTCCGGGGGGAGTACCCGGGGTCCGACGGCTTAACGTGCCCATTCCACGCACGGCGGATATTTAGCGGATCGAGCGTTCGTATCTGCCTGGGATCGAACCTGAGGTCCTTTCCGTGGCAGTCACGAACCTTGCCCACTAGTCCACCCGCAGCCCTCCGGAAGCGTGAAGCACTGGCCCGGAAGGTGATCCTGCGTGCTTTTAGTAACTCCCGTGAGACAAGCAGCGCCAACAAGAAACTACCCACAGGACGATCTCGAACGTCTCGTAGTGCAGGGAATATTGAACGTGTGGCCAATGCCATTGAATAAAGTCCCAAGAAGTCTACCCATCGATTGGTTCAACAGGTGAACGTTAGTCGTACCAGTGTTTACAGAAATTTGAAAAATGACCTGCAATTGTATCCTTATAAGGTACGGTTAGAGCAGCAATTGCTCCCGGAAGATAGGGTTCACAGAGTGACGTTCAGTGAATGGTTTGTCAACAAGTGCAAGGAGGAAAAGGATTTTGTGCAGTACTTGATCACACAAGATGAAGCTCATTTTCACCTATCCGGTTATGTCAATAAACAAAACTGTAGGTTTTGGGGTTAAGAAAACCCACAGGCCTTACATGAAAAGCCCTTTCACAGTGTCAAGGTCACAGTGTGGTGTGCAGTGACTCATCCCTTCAAGATTATAGGAAAACGTCTTCCTTTAATTTCCGGAATTTCAGCACTGCTAACGGAAATATTCCATGGAAGATGCCAAACCTAACTGCCAGGAAATTGTGAATTTTTAATTAAATTTTATTGGGATGTCCAAAAAAAAAAAAAAAAAGAGGTTTAGAATTGTCTTTTTTGGCGTTGCTAGTTCGCATGGTTTCATGGGGATATGTTATTGCTATTGCAGATTGTAAAAACGAGTCCGTGCAAAAAGCATAATTTTCGTTCAAAAAAGTTGGAATTCATTGATAATTTTCGTATTTACTCAAACGACTCAGCTCTCATTTTTGAAATGTTTATTGCAACTGGGGATCAACAGACTTACTCGTAAAAATTTAAGATTTCTCTTCTACGAGACATTACGAAAGTGAAACAGAATCCTCTATGGCTAGAAGCCAGAAAGACAAATTCTATTGTCTTACAAGGAAAGTGTATTTTTTATCTCACTCTGATTTTAAACAAACCTGGGACAAATGTTCATCGTCATCAAAGATAGACACGTAAAATATCTCGTCGGAAATCCAATAGATACAGGGAGCGGAAGGTTTTTCTTGAAAAGTGACACACACGCACAAAAATTGACTTTACTTACCATTTTACTGACAAACTGAGTGAAATTAAATAAAAATATGAAGATTAATAATTGAATGATAAAAAAAGAATATATACACAGTCGTACCAGCATATATGCACAGAATATCATCATCATCATCATTGTCAACCATTATCAATCCACTGCTGGACGAAGGTCTCCCCAAGTTTCTTCCGCAACGGTCTGTCTTGTGCCAGTCTCCTCCATGTCACTCCCGCATACTTTCGAATTTCATCCACCCATCTCCCATGTGGTCTTCTTCTGTCCCTTGGAATCCAATCTAAAATTTCGGCTGTCCATCGATGGTCTGTCCTTCTGGCAGTATGTCCAGCCCATTGCCATTTCAGGGATTTAAATCTGATCATGATGTCTTCCACTGTTGTCATTTTTCTGATCCACGAGTTCCTCTTCTTATCTCTCCTGGTTACACCAAGCATGCACCTCTCCATGCTACTTTGAGTTGTCTGCAGCCTTTGTATGTCTCTTTTAGTTATGGTCCACGTCTCTGCACCATACGTAAGCACTGGAAGGATGCATTGATCAAACACTTTTCTTTTAAGACATAAAGGCATATTGCTCTTGAAAATTATGCTGTTTCTTCCAAAAGCTCTCCAGGCAAGTTTTGTACGCCGATTGATTTCTTCATCAATGTGACCCTCACTTGATATCTACTGTGCAAGATAAACGTACGTGTCTGTTATCTCCAGCTTTTCTCCATCAATTGATAAATCTTCATTTCGTGTAAAAGCATTGAACATCACTTTTGTCTTCTGAAAGTTCATATTTAATCCCATTTCTTTACTCTTGTCAGCAAGTTCTTGGATCATACTCTGCAGCTCTGATGGGGTAGTTGCAAAAATGACTATGTCATCAGCTAAACGAAGGTGGGTTAGATAATCTCCATTAATCTTTATCCCTTTGTTTTCCCAGTTCAGTGATTGAAAAACATTTTCCAATGTGGCATTAAAGAGCTTCGGAGATATGGTGTCACCTTGTCTCACTCCCTTTCCAATTTTTATGTGTGTTGTATTTTCAAACAGCCGAATCTTTGCACTTGCATTTTCATAGATGTTATTAATAATATTAATGTATGCATCTTCAATACCGCAGGATTTCAGAGCCATTGTAACTGCTGATGGTTTCACCGAATCAAAGGCTTTTTCATAATCGATAAAAGCCATGCACAATGGAAGTTCATATTCCCTCGCTCTTTCAATTAGTTCTCTCAGCACGTGGATATGATCTATTGTGCTGTAGCCACTCCTGAATCCAGCTTGTTCTCTCGGTTGAGCCATGTCCAGTGTTACCTTAAAGCGGTGTGAAAGAACTTTAGTGAAGATTTATAAACCACTGATAGGAGGCTGATAGATCTGTAGTTCCTGAGATCCTCAATGTCACCTTTTTTATGTAGCAGGATCATTATAACGTTGTTCCAATCCTCAGGAATCTTACCTTCATTAAGGCATCGAGTGAAAATTTGGGCGAGTACTGTTTCGATTTCTCCACTTGCTTCTTGTATGATGTCACAGTTGACATGCTGGTATATATATATATATATATATATATATATATATATATATATATATATATATACACAGTCGTACCAGCACTGGTGTGCAAAAATTAAGGACGAAGAGGAGAAATTAGCATAACAGCGGAACAAGCAGACAGAAAGACCGAAAGACCACTCAGGAGATAAACTAGGGTCCGGTACGGTAGGGCATGCGTATACATGCAGCATGACGTAGGAGGGGGGGGGTGCTGGAAGGGTATAAAGCACATGGGTGGTGTACGCTCAGCAATGAAGTGAAAGCTATTGCACGGTGTACATCGGTTTTATGGACGTCGAGTTGCTGCCACCGTGTGATATGGCCAACAGGCAATCCAGTAGACGACATCTGGATGATTTTACCCGAGGTCGTGTCATTGGGAAGTTGGAAGAAGGTCGAAGTGTGACTAGTATGGCCGAGGAGTTCGGGATCCCTCACAGCATCGTTTTACGAGCTTGGAGAGCATTTCAAACGACAGGAACAGCTGTCCGACAGTTTAGTAGTGGTCGTCCACAAGAAACCACGGCGGCGGACGACTAGTATATTGTCCTACTGGCGAGAATAGACAGACGGCAGACAGCAGGAGAAATCGCAAGCCACATGCAACAGACAAATGCACGTCCGTTATCGCGTTTTACCGTGGCCAGGAGGCTGCACAAAGGTGGTCTACTGTATTTCCGAGATGGCGGTTTCTGTGGTGCCAGGAACACAAGAACTGGACACATCAGCAATGGGGTCGAGTGCTCTTTACGGATGAAGGCCGATTTAGTCAAACCAGCGATTCTGGACGTATACACATCTGGAGAGAGCAGGGAACACGCAATCACACCTCCAACATCATCGAAAGGGACAGGTTTGGAGGTGGCTGAGTTCTCGTTTGGGGCGGTATCATGCTTGGTAGCCGTACTGACCTCCACATCTTCCAAGGAGGTTCAGTCACTAGTGCCGGCTTTTGTACCGAGGTTCTCCTGCCTCACGTGCGTCTGTTTAGAGGTGCTGTGGGTCCTGAGTTCCTCTTCATCGACGACAACGCTACACCTCATCGTACAGTGGCTGTCGCAGAGCTGTTGGAGTGCAAAGATATTCAACGCATGGATTGGCCTGCAAGGTCCCCGGACCTAAATCCAATCGAACACGTGTGGGACCTTCTCGGGAGACGCTTGGCAGCACGTCACCAGCCGCCAGCAACGATTCCGCAGCTGCGATTGGCGCTACAAGAGGAATGGGCCGCGATGCGTCAGTAGCTCCTTGACAATCTCATCCTCAGCATGGACAGACATTGTAAATCCTGCAACGCAGTCAGTGGTGATCATATACCCTACTAAAGACTGGATTTTTTGGCAGCTGCCTGTCACATGGACGTTTCTGTCTTCTGTCCCGTTGTGCTCGAAGCTACCTTTTCAATAAAGTGCCTTTGTATCCTTTGGATTCCTCGTTTGGAAGGTTTTGCTCACTTGTCCCATACTCTTACATCTTGGGGATCTTATGATATGATTTTAAGTCGATGTGGAGCACTTCTGCACCACGTTACATTCGAAAAACCGTCTCGTCCTTAATTTTTGCACGCTTGAAGTCGGGCGATTTCGCAGGTCAAGGAAGAACGGAGACGTCGCTGTCATGTTCCTGGAACCAGTCACGCACACCCTTAGCGACGTGGTACGGGAAATTTACTGTTGGCAGACACCGTCACCACCAAGGTAAACGTCCAACATGAAGGGATGCATGCGACCAGCGGGAATGGACAGATAGTCGTTGGCGTTCAGGGACCCATCCAGTGGGACCAGCAGTCCCAGGTCATACTAGTAAAACCTCTCCCAGACATGCGCAGTGCCACCGCCGGTCTGCACGTGACCAACAAGCGTGTCCGGGTGTTGGTTCTCGTGTGTCTGACGTCATATCCGCCACCGCCCGTCACTTCTGTGGAATAGAAATCTCGATTCGTCGGAGAAGGCAACATCTCTCAGCTTTTCCACTGTCCAATGATGGTAGTCCTATGCGAACTGCAAGCGTCGTTGCCGATGGACCTGGGTTAACATGGGCGCCTTAACGCAGCGTCGACTCCGGAGACTGATGCGTAGCAGGGTTCGCTCTACTATTATCGGAGACACATACCTGGGTGCGCCAGAGTTCATTTGCAAGGTCAATTGCTGCACTGTTGCGCGTCGATTGCTCTTTACCAGTCGACGAAAATGACGTTCTCCTCTGGGGTCGATGGCTTTTGGGGCTCCACAGTTATGACGTCACGAGGTACTCGGGGTGCCAGCGGTCCATTCTTGGTACACCCTTACTACAGCACCTCGCGGACAGCTCACGAAGTCTGCTGTTTCTGATGTGCTTCCACCCTTGGCGCGGTAGCCGATGATCATTCCTTTTTGAACGTCCGTCAGATCATTATATTTGCCCATTGTGCTCACGTGACGCACTATGGCTCATCTGTCGGTCACTTATGTCTGAGTATGGTCGACCTTGTCACGTGCACTCTGTGAATCTCTGGGCGAGTACACTGTGATTCTGGGGGTGGGGTGTCATATTATTCTGATACGACCGTATATGTGCAATGAGCATATCGGGAAAAAACTAATATTAGGACACTTATCAGTACTGCCGGTGTCTAATTCGGCTTTGAATCAATATTCTAGTGGTGTTGCATAATGACCTGGATGATATGATAGAAAGCCTGATTTAGAAAAAACATTCTTGATAAAATTTCTGAATCTATGAGCCCTATATACTGGAAGAAAGAAAACGACGGTGACTTTAAAAAGTTGTCTCACTGCCAAATATTGAAGCTTTGATCCGTTATTATTGTATCAGTGTAAATCGAAAAAACTGCTTTTATGATCTGAAGAAACCTACATTCAAAAGCTGAATAATACAAGTACAACTTTCAGGGATCAGATACCTTTCAATAGCTTTGCCTTGAGGGAGTGTTTCTATGAATTACATTTTGGAAGGCAATGAAATCAGCAGAAGGACATTATCTTCGATCACTGATGGCTAGAGTACGTCTTTCATAATTTAATCACTGAATACTACACCCGTATATTCTTGGTTCTGTCATCACCGAATTTTTTATATCAGATCATTATCATTATTTATTCGTTTATCATCAATACTAGCGTGTAGCCTATCCTAGGAAGATTGTTTTTAAGCTTTAACCCTCCAGGTGGCAGGAGCTTTAGAAGAGGCAATGCGACATTTTGTCACACGTATAATACGAGGCTCCCCTAAAAGCGTCCTGTCTTTCTGTGGTAATCGTCGTCGTTAAGATGCGCCTATATGCGTTCTCGCGGCTTTTGATAAGGTTTTCAATGAACGTTTTATTGCGTCGTCACCGCTTGGGGAGCAGAAAGCTCCGAACGTATAAATGCGTTGATGCCACCTGGAGGGTTACTAAATATTAATATATAGATGTTTTTTCCCGTCCTATGACGAAGTGAAATTTTTAATTGAAGCAGATTGAAAACAAATCAAATAGACGCCGGATTTCTGTTAAGAAATATAGTAAAAACTTATATAGTAAGAACTCATTCATGTTAGAACTAAAAATTATATTCTATTATTTCCGTTTTTCAAAAGACCTCGAGATAAATAACATTCGGTGTAAAATATTTGTTGTTTAACAATTGTAGGTTAGAACGTTTAGATAGATCGATATTTTGCAAAATGTGTTATATAATCAGCACTAAACTCAGAAAGTTATTTTCGTGTAAACTTTCCCTAATGAATTTCACTTTGATTTTTCGCGGAAAATTACTTTTTCTTCAGCACACCTGTTATTTCCCTTCACGGTTTGTTTTAGACTGTCCAATTCGACAATTAGTTTGAAACTTCATACCGAAGCTTTTTCTTCAAAATAATGCGATATCTAGTATTACAAATCGGAACAATCTAAATTCTCGACAATGTGCTATTGAGACGATATCTGCTTTTAGACGCAACTTTGTTCACTTTGACATGTCAGGATTTCAGTTTTTATCGTAGGTCACAGCGTTTAGATAGATCGATATTTTGCAAAATGTATAATATAATCAGCACTAAATTTGGAAAGTTAGTTAAATTAAAAAAGCAAAAAAATAAAATAAAATAAAGGCGTGCAAATTAATATTCGAATTGTGCTAAATTAAATTAATATACAAACGCAACGTGCCATGATATTAAGAATTCAATTCGAATTTTGTAGATCGAAGAGATAGAACTCGAGTAATTGACAATCCAATGCTTTTAAATTAGCACGCGATCACCTTGACATCTCAATGTGATCGCGTGCCAACTCAGCTTACTGTGATATTACGAATTCAATTCGAATTATACAGATCGGAAAAATAGATCTTGGGTCTTTGATAATCTATTTCTTTTTAGTTAGCACGCGATCACTTTGACATCTGAAAGTGATCGCGTGCTATTCTATAGAAGGCAGTCACTTTGACATCTCGAGAGCAAACACGAATTGATCGATACGTGATCGCGCAACAATGTAGACATTGCTGTGACATCAAGCGTTGCAGACAAAGAGAGGGAGAGAGAGGTCTCGGTGTTTATATGAGTATGTATAATAATCATACTCTAATCAATTTGTTTAAGCATTTAACTCTTTAACGACCATGACCCAAAAATCTTGCATCACTCTAAATAACATAACGCCCAAAACTGTCTGTTGTTTCCTTTCCTTTTTTAATAACAACAATAATGATTGAGGGTGACTCCTGCCGATCCCCCATAGGTCGAGAAAATTTGAAGAATCAGTAAGGATAAGAAATCTGACTAACTCTAGATAGGCGTTTCGGGCGTCTATGGCTGTTTGTACATACGGGCGTTTTGGGCGTTATGGTCGCTAAAGGGTTAAATCATGATTTAATGGTGTTAATGAGTGTGGCGCTTTCATCATTAGTCAATTTTCTGTACCCTTTATCTCCTTAAAGTATTGGATTTCCGTCGAAAAATTTTAGATGTTAGATGTGTCTATCGTTGGTCATGATGAACATTTGTGCCAAGTTTGGTTAAAATTCGAGTAGGACAAAAAAGATACTTTTCTATTTAGTGATAAAGCTCTGAAAACTAAAAAGCTAGAGAAGCGAAATACATTATTATAGTGTAGTAGCACAGTACATTTTTAAAAATTATTAGGCAAAATACATTTAAAAAAATGTTTGCACTCATTTTCCTTAGGGAAAATTCGTTCTAATAATAAGTTTTTTACGTGAATGTTGGTTTTCTAAATTCCAGCTCATTTTCTTACTAGAACAGAACATCATAAGCAGCTAACAGAAAATTAAGGAGTACCTAAACTGACTCTCAGAATTGCAATGAAACACTGCAAGACGGGAACATCTGTGTCACAGGTAGCTGATTACGTGATGCTAAAAGTATTATAATCTTGGAATATGGTGCTGCCATATCTCAGCTCCGAGAGACATATCCCCTCACTCAGGACTAACTGATCGGCATGGAATGCCGTCTACCACTTGTAAACAAAAGCTAATTCAGAATTCTTATTGTCAATTTAGCGTTCAGAACACAAAATTTAGTTAAGATTTTACAGTTTCGTTTTCATGGTAATTCCCATATCGAACAGTGTAACTAAACGATATAATTCGCGAAAACGCGACTAAAAAAATGAGATATCCCGCTATAATTTTAAGAGTTTACTTATTTCGTTTTTTGTTCTGAATGAAAAGACATGGAATAGAATAAAATCAGAAGAAATCCATGAACATGCGATTTTAGAAAAATGCGGAAGATACCAGGAGATTTTGTCCTAGAAACAACACCATGTCTGCTTAAATTATAAGGTTTGCGAAAAGGTTTGGAATCAATTATACTGTATTTACCCTACATGTGCTTACTGTCACTTACAGTATGTGCTCCACGTCTTTACCCTAACGTTCAACGAATTCTCTTAGATAGTGTATCACATTTGTTGGGATTCTTTTGAGCATATTTGGATAGACAGCAGAATAAACTACTGTAATTCTTTATGAAAGATAGCGAAGATGTCGCAATTTTACAACATACATTTGTGCCCATCAGGAATCCCTAAAATTCAAAGTGCAGCGGGTTGAAGTCAGGTGATTGGGGTGCCCATTCTACTAACTTTCTCTTTCTAATCCATCAGTGAGGAAACATATCATTAAACCTATGGCATACTCTATTTGTGTAATGAGGAGGATCTCCATCTTGCATGAACCATTTAAGTCGCTTCCCCATAAAATTAAGTTGTGGTACCATATTTCATCAAATTTTCAGGTATTTTATTTGAAGCCACTAATTTTTCAAAACACAGCGGACTGATGATTTGTATGTTCCATACACGACACCCTACCATTAATCTATCCGTTATTTATCTTTTTGCTACCAGAAAACCAATAAGGGTTTACGTTTTGCTCACCTGTGTATTAGGAAATAATATTTTACAAGTATTTGTAGTTTAAATCCCATTGATTCTAGACTTTTTGAACACTCTATATATTAAATGTAAACATTTTCGACGGTAAATAATGTATATACCGAATTTTACTTAGCAGAAAAAAATGCAAATCCTTGATGTTTAAAACAGTTCCTCGATTTAAGCCCAAAACATTTCAGATGCAGGACTTATAAACAATTGCTCTAAATTTTACATGTTGTGCATTTGATGGTAAAACATGTGTTTTACTTATATTCGCCTTTGCACAAAATGTATTTCTGTTAGATGTTCAAACATAGCGGTGACTTATTTTGAAAAAATAAATATTTTAAAGCAGATGTATATATGAATCTGACATTATTAAATTCAAAATATTTGATAAGCATTTTCTGTTAGAGTACACAAATCCCTTTCTCAAATAGAGAGAGAACATCTTTCCGGATTGCATGCGTGCGTCATGAATCTTCTTTAAAGTATCAACGTAACGATCATGATCTGGTGCATTAAAACGAGCAAATCTTTTTCCAGGAGAATTTAAGTACTCGGAGGAAGATGCCCTCTTAAAGCGAATGTTGTCTGGGATTTTCAAATATGAAATATTTTTGAAATCCTTTCACAGAATACATCTGTCTTTAGCTTTGTGTTGAATAACTCAGAGATGAGAAACTGAAGTGCATGTACAAAGATCTAAGCTGAAATCCGCAATGCTAACTCATTCCAGAAACTTTGAATTAACATTCTGGAAGAATAAAGACGAGTTAAGGACTATTCCGTTAATTGAGTTTCACTTTGCTCTAGCATTCTGGTTTATGTTTAAATATTTTGTTCAGTCATTTGATAACCGTAAAGAGGAATTTTAAGCAGCATCTTTGGAGTCATTGGTTTATTTTACTGTCATTAATGACACCTGGCTTCTTTGAGAGAGTTGGATAGGAAATATTAAAATTGGAGACGAGAGTTGTACATAGGATGCTAAGTCAGAGTAGTACGCTATTGCGTTGTATTAGATAAAATGAGTATCAAGAGATAGTACCACAAACAACACCAGCCATTCCAATGAAAAGAACGTACTGTAGCATCTTTGATTTTAATGCGTAAAACCGCGGACTGATACCTTGAACTGTTGCTGGAGCGCCCAGAGAGAGAGACGACCTTGAATCGCGTTTTGGATTGAGATGCGCCTGTGCGCGGAGAAGGGATATACACAACGCCGGTGGTGGTTGGTCATTGTTATGCGAACGGATGTGTTAAAATGAATTGTTGCAGTGATTGTAAGAACGAAATGTAAATAAATTACTTTAGATCTGTACCCGGCTAGTCTGAGATGTTACAGTACCACTATAATGAAGTTCACAGTAGAGGTCTGCACGGGCCTTATTTGGCGAGCCCAGCCTAGGCCAGCCTGAGCCCGTGTGTTTAAGACCAATTGCAGCTATTAATAGGTTCGGCCCGGCCCGTGATGTGCCATTTTGTATTATTTTGTCTTTGCATTATATTTTATTAAATTTTGGAAGTTAAATAATGAAATGAGATGTTATTGAAAATATTTGGTTGAATATAAGCCTAAAAATATTAACTAAACTTTGGCAGTTATCGAAAATTAAAACCTTCGAAGAGAGAAAGAAAAGAAGATTAAGCGGGTTCAAAATCTCTCTTTCTCTGAGCTGACAACCGGTAACAGTACAAAAGTCAATCACTATACAGAATAGAGATAGGAGAAACAGTCGATGTCGTCCTTCTCTCTCATACAATCACACCCACACCCACACACGCCCACACACATACAAACACCACCACACTGTAGATACCTCCGTTCCCCACTCCACACAATACACACTCGCTCGGTGTCGAATCATTTTGTTGGCAACAAGTCCCAAAGTTGTTTTACCATCTTAATACCTACAGATTGTAAAAACACTTTCAGTGCCTCACCTCTCTTCTGTAATTACGCCCTTGGCTATGTCATGAAAGTAAGGAAAGCCAGCAAAACAGTTAAACAGACCAGGGAATCGGGAGACACTATTTTTTTCTTTCTTTACCATTGCGATAAAAGGAATGGATCGACTTGGCCCTGCTAAAAGTGTCAGGGAAAAAGTGCGGCTCGGTTCATTGCTTTGTTCCCTAAACTAAAAAGAGCCAAACCTGTCCCGTGGGCCGGGCCGGCCCGGCCTATGCGTAATTTCATACCACAGTACTTTAAACAACTTTGTTGCGTTGCAGTACTAACTGTTCCGAACGTACGAGAATAAATAATCGTAAAATTTTGGATTTTGTTTCCATTCAATACAAGAGGCATTCTTTTTAACGTACTTGCAGAGATTCTCTTAAATATCTAATGCAACATAATTCCCGTGTTTACTAGCTGCATAATTTATTCCCGGTTTTTCAGCGTTGGTACACAGCATTGGAACAAGTGTGAACGAAATAATTGCGGAGAAAAAGAATAAGGTACCCAGTTTTGGAGAGTTCACAATTACTTTCGCTGAGTAAAAATTTCTACCTGTCTCTGTAAATGACAGTTAAATATATAATCTCGCAAAATAAAACTTTTATTTTACTTGCTTAAAAAAATTAAAGTGATTTGTTGTTATTTTGGGTGTGCTGAATTCGAATGTGAATCCTTTTTTTGTTTTTTGCTGTCACGTAGGAATGTTTGACAAATGAGAGTTGAAAAACTTAATAGTAAACGAACAGTGAAACCTTCATTAACAGACACCACAGAACAGCTGTGGTAGGATTAATATTAATGCGTACCTCCGAACAACCCTCTTAACAGTGGTCAACGGGCACAACAGTCAATCCAGAAGAAGAACTACTTGGCAACTTGTCACTTGGAATTTTACTTAGCTCCTTCCGTACTTAAGCGAATGAGGAAGATAGGGACAAAGAGTGTCGATAGGTGTACCGTGCTTCTGGTTCAGTGGGTTGCATTACGGATGGAAAAATGGAGTGCTTAAATGATAAAAAAAGAGTTGAAAGTTTGAATTGACGAGTGACGGAAATTACTTGCAACGAACCCTAGTTGCCGTAAGTGTTTCAGTCCCATACCGATCCCGGAGGAAGTGAGCGCTGATTCATAAGAATACTTCTTGCTGTCGGGTGTGTCTTTCGTTTTGGTCCATGTGGGTTCTCCTTCTGCTTTCCCGAGCGCGGCCGCCTAACTTCACTGTTACACTTCACTGTCTCAAAAAATTTTCTGTTTCTCTTTCGTACAAGGTACCTTATCCTAATATCGAAGCTTACTATTTCTAAAGTCTTGGGTCAGACACTGTCTTTTATTTATTTATTTATTAAATGAATAAAAGACAGTGTCATCAGTCTGGACTTCTGAAAATTTGAGCCAAGTTCTTTTTTCCGATTAGTCAACGGTGCGTCAATTTGAATCACATGAAGCACATATTCGACGACCGAAAGATAAAAGGTTTGAAGAAAAATACACCGTAGCACCGTGAGACATCCGCTTAGTCAGATGATATGGGGTGCTCTCTCAGCATCCAGTACTGCTTTATTATCCTTTTTGTCGACAGGCATTACCATGACTGATTCTTCTTATGTGGAAATGTTACGTGGGAAGCTGTTACCTCATACGAAAGTGCACAAATGCACAATCTTTATGCATGATGGTGCCCCATGCTACAGATCAAAGACAGTAGAGGACTACCTGCAGAGGAAAAACATAACTATGTTTGACTGGCCCGGCCATAGTCCCTGCCTTAACCCCATCGAAAATTTGTGGACCATTTTAAAAAACAAGACAGCAGAAAAACAGCCATCAAATTCCCAAGCTTTGATTGACGCTATAAAGTACGTGTGATGCAAAGACATTTCAAGTGACAACTGCACATCCCTCATTGAGAGTATGCCACATCATATTCTGTTCGTTATAGAAAACAAAGGTGGCCACGCAAAGTACTGATTTCGGTCTTTTTGTGTTCTAAAGAATGTAGGTATTCATCTGTGGTGTCATTTCTTCAAAGATCTCTGGCTAGTAATTTAGTTGTTTCTTTGAAAATCTTAATTTTTAGTAAATTGACAGGTGGCCTTAAACTTTTGCCAATGACTGTATAAAAGTCGCCTAGCATTGTGTTCCTTTCTTTTTACGCCTTGCTGCCTTAAAAGTTCGCGCATTTCAGATATACGTTTCAAATAGTACAAAAGTGTTTAAGCATTCATGAATGAATTTATTCATCCTTCGCATTCATTAACCTATTTTTCTATTCAGACGGATGATTTCCTATCGCATTGCTTCTATTACGGCAAAGTGTTTGAAACTGATTAATGATGTTTTTCAAACGCGTTTTTTCATGATCATCAGTTGAGCCCCAAAAAGTCTTGTAATCGCACATAATTGTAAAAGGAATTAGCGCTCTTCTTTGAATTTCTCAGCTGTTAATTGCATAGAGAAGTCTTATACCTTGAGTTTTCGGCTGAACCCTTAAGAATAACGAGAACACCAAGCACAAAGCAAATAAAAATACAGAGATGCAGGCGTCCCACATATTCTACTATTAATCAGTTTCTTGCAGATGGCTGATTCCCACTTAAGGAAAGGAGGAAGCAAACGAAAATAAAAGAATGGTATGAATGAGTTAAAGGTGATACAACGCTTTCGCTGCTCAGTTACCAGGGCAATTACAGATGTTTTTCCAGGATTACTGTCGATTATCGTTTTCGGGGATTAACCATTTCTTGCTTGCTTAGCTATTTTTTGTGATGAAGCGTTTCTTTTGCATTTGCAGATGGTCCTCGCGTTCAGAAGTAGTCGATACTCGAAGCGATAAAAGAGAAACTAATTTATTGGGATATTTAATAAAACACAATGCGATTATCTTAAATATAGCTTTTTTTTTGTTAGTAAAACTCTTTAACGGGATCAATTTCTAGATTTCCGCAAACAAACCAGTGCGTGTTTACTTCCCACTCCCCTCTTTTTTATCATCTGGGTTAATTTCGAATTACTTTGTCCACTTACGAACAGGAACATGAATTCCATCATTGTGGTCAATAACACATAAAAATCCAACCAAACATTTTTGTAGCTTTATCACTTCTAAGATATTATCCAGCCATATTTTCTTTACAGCACAAATCGAACTAAGTTTTCAAGGTAATACGTACATTCAGGTTATATGGATCATGTGACCATTCTTTCTCTCTCCCGTTTAGCCTAGCAGGGTATATTATTTAGCACAACGACTGTGCAGACAACACGTGAAGTATATCACGGATTTAATCTTCCTTTCTGAGTTTTTGTTCTCATGTTAATTATGATACATCTCCCTTAAATTTTCTTTCTGAACGGCACATCACTTTTCCGAATGTTTTTATGCTTTTCGGTAACAACTGACAGTAAGTCGAAGGTAAATATTGGGTTGAAAAACAAGTAATGTCTGCAATGCAAGACAAAAAGCAGTGCTGATTACCGTGTATACAGCACAAATCAGTGTTAACTAGTTTGTTGCTTGGTTGGTAATAATAATGAGTACTACGTAAAGTGAAAATCCGCCTGACAGCGATGTCTTTGTCTATTTTATTTATTTGAGTACTACGTATTTGATGATAAAAATAATAGACTCTTTCGTCTCGAGGTTCGTGGTTAGAGTTCGGCACGCAAACGCCAATGTGATGGAAACAATAGAAGAGCCAAATGTTGTAAGGAGGACGCTACACTATTTCATGAACACTTCTGTAACTTTTAAAAACGATTTATTCCTCTTACTTACTTCTGCGAAGGTTGTAATTTAGTTTCTGTTGTACTGCTTGTTGCGAGCAATATAAAACATTTCTACTCCCTATGGACAGGGGCTGATTTCCGACTAGGCACACTAGGCGCGCGCCTAGGGCCCTAGAGCTTGAGGGGCCCCGGAAACGTATAATTGATTTGCTAAATTTTGTTTTGAGTTTCATGGACCGAAACAAATCATTGCTTAAAGCGACCACTTTGTATTCTCAATTGATATTTCAATTTCTGATGCTAGTAACATATATTTTTTCTTACTTTGTTGATACTCCAAATTTTCGAGTTCTTATCGATGTACTTGCTTCGAAAGGAACAGTTAAAATAATTTAGCCTTCCTTTTAGTGGAAGGTGAAGGAAGGATTCACGCTTGCCACAATTTTCATTATTTAAAGCGAATGCTTAACTAGCCTGCTGTTATTAAAATTACTTTCATGCTGCCTCCAGCTAAAGGAAAACATCTGTGTTGAAACTTTTTCCCTTTCACCTTCGCCCCCCCCCCGAGTTGCAATGAGAAGTGCTTGTTTATACTATCCTGATGATCGAAGGTGTTTGCTACTGTTTTTTCCTTTAGGGGTATGGTAATCAAGTTTTTTCTCAGCCCTAATGCCCCTAAACCAGCCTAAACCAAAAGAGTTAATATTTAGGCTGAAAACATAAAGAAATTCGAGAATATCGTACTATTTTTCTTTTTCTTATTTAATAGTGTTAAAAGAAATTTTAATTGTCAGCCCTGGTTTAATACTAATAATTACCAAGTATTCTCACCTTTTCGTTTCCTTAAATTGACATAAAACTAACTTTTGAAAGAGAAATAAAAAGTTTCAGCGGTACTCCACCCGAAAAGCTGTGGTTCCTACTTTTCATTTTCAAACCGGATCTCCTGCATTTAATTCTTATGCTTCAGTCTCTGATAACTGCAATGCAGATATAAAAAAATCTCATGCATCATCTTTTTGCAAGAATAAAAAAAAATGTAGATCTCAACTTTCCGATGAAAATAATAAGAAAAATGCTTTCAAGAAACACCTTTTCGCTTTCCTGTACTGACGAATGAATCACAGTCCAAGTTTCTTGGTCCATGATATTCGTCTATGACATGGAGGGCTTAATCTCTTCGATTTAGGGAATTGTTTGCTACAGAAAAACTCCTTCACAAAAAATCATCTACCCTTTTCCAGTGAAGTAATGTGCACAAGTTGCATTTTACCCGAATTTCTTAATGTGGATGACTTTTCCGGTTGCCAGTGTCTTCAAGTATTTCATTTTTTGCTTGATACCATGCTCGTTGCCTACTAATTTGTTCATAACGTAAAAACAAGATGATTTTCCGAAGCTGAAGCATTGAAAAGAGAACGTTTTGTACTTGAAACTCATTCCAATTTTATCGCAATTTATATGTAGTGTACTGATAAATTTAGAGAAATTCCATTTTCAGCGCCCATAGCGTTAAATTTTCCAAGTAACTTGCAACTGAAAAGGCGCTAAAGTAATCAGTTCTGCCTAACATATCAAACTCAAAAAGAACTTTTACGTAACTGAAATGATCTCTTCGTAGCGTGAAGGTAAGATTTACAAAATTTCCACTTTGAGAACTCCTAGTGGGAAATTTATGAACTAGTAGTGAAATTTAAAATGGGCAGAATTTAATGGATGTTTATATCCTGTCATTCGCAAAAATAATTTTCGAAAAATCTGTGAAAACCAAATTTTTTGGACTTCGCGCCTCTAGCAGAAAATAAAGGAACTAATTGGGAAATTTAAATATTTGAGAAGGAACAGTTGAACCTAATCTGAGAGGCACAAAAATAATTTTTCCCTCTAAGTTGAATAGTTTCTTTACAATAGAATCTTGATTTTTTGAATTTCCGATTTTGACAGCCCTTTGCGGTAAATTCAGGAAGTATGTGGCATATTTAAAGTGCCAAACTTCATATCTTTTGATTTCCTATTAAACGCAAAAATGTCTGAAATATCTCTAAAAACAAAAATTTCGATGTGCACGGACCAGGGAGGTTAGAATAAGATATCTGGAGATGCCCCAGTTAATGGAGCAGTACCACTTTGCGTGAAGCCTATAACAGCAAGAGACGGCCGTCAAAGTGTAGGAAAGCTTATGGTTTTTAAGGCTATTGCAATCCATTTTGTGTTGGTCGAATCGCCTTTTTTCGTCACAATTGTTTCCAATTTCGCATCGTAACTTGCTGTCAATGTGTCAGAAAATGCTGAGTTTATAAAATTCTTAATTATTTTGTGGCTCCTTCCCATTTTTATTTTAAATTGAAATGCACGAACGTTATTGAGAATTCTGAACAAAGCATAATGCTAAAATTGAAAACTTCACTCGCGTAAGAAGTATAATTCACTCCGGTTTGATATTAACACGGTTCCTGCAACCAAAAAAAAAAAAAAATAAATAAAAAAAATAAATAAAGCACTATTCCAAAATACACACAGTTGAAATTACATAGGTGACAAGGAAACAACGTCAAATTCCCACAGTTTGCGGTTTCACGGTTAAGAGACTCATCGGTTAAGAGAGGCATCTCCAGAAGTATTATTCTAATCTCCTTGGCACGGACAAAGTGATTACGCTAGCACTGTTTCCTTACAAAACGTTCTAATAATAGAAAGATAGAATGTCATTTTAAAAAGCGTAAAAAGCTGTTATTTTTACTTCAGTTTTTTTTTGTTAATCTGACGGATGAAAATTTCTGATGCGCCAAACAGGGGAAGGGGGCCCAAGAAATCTTTTAGCGCCTAGGGCCCCAAAAGATCTAAAGTCGCCTCTGCCTATGGATACTTGTTACCGATAATTTTCCACGCTTTTCCTTCTTCCGATCGAGAAAAACCCTCTTTTTTCCGCCGTTAAGGAACGTCGTTTCCCAGAACCAAGCCCGCTGGCTTCCTTCCGTCGGATCCCTTCTCTCTCTCCTAGTTGACTCCCGTTTAGGGATGGGCAAAATACCTCGATATCTTCGAACATCGATGTTTTGCCACCGATGATCGATGTTTTAACCTCGATTTTTCAGAAGCCGATACATCAAAAAAATATCGAGATTTCGTGACCGATGCTTTCAATTGGTTGAGGATATCTTCTACGAAAAGTAAATGTATTTCTTTTTGTTACATTCTTATAAAGAGGAAAGAAATATCACCTGCCTATTGGCTGTTTTAGTTGATTCGTTGGCGAAAACCGAGATCTTTTCCTCGAAGGCATGTGATCCGCTGCATCGAAAAAACACCGAGGTTTCCACCGATGCATCGAAAAAACATCGAGTATTTTAAGAAATATTATAAGTTACTTGAGGTTGAATTGGTGAGCAATCACCATTATACTGAAGAGAGATTTTACCCACAGGTATGCCCATTCGAAAAGTGAGAAATCTTCGGCTTGTTAGCAAGACATCGTGGTTCACAGAGATACATCGAAAAAACATCGAGGTTTCCACCGATACATCGGGCGTTTAAACAAATAGTTACTAGATGTTGCATTGTTGAGCATCACTATTACATTGAACAGAGATTTTACAAATCGATTGCCATTCATTGCTGCAGATGGAAAAGTGCGAATTCTTCAGTTAATTAGCGAAACATCAAGGTTTCCACCGATGCATCGAAGAAACATCGAGGTTTTCACGATGCATGGAGCGTTTTAACAAATATTTTATTAGATGTTGAACTGGTGACTATTACTGTTATACTAAAGAGATAGATTTCACAAATCGTTTGCCAATTTACTGGTGCAGGTGCAAAAGTGCGAGTTCTTAAGTTTATTAGCAAAACGTCGAGGTTTACACCGATGCATCGAACGAAAATAGTGGTTTCTACTAATACATCGAGCAATTAAATAAATATTATTAGTTATACCCGATGTTATTAGTGAGTAATCACTGTTATATTGAACAGAGATTTCGCACATCTATTGCGTATTTGCTGCTGCAGATTGAAAACAACGAATTTTTCGGCTTATTAGCAAAAACATCCAGGTTTTTTCACCGATGCATCGAAAATTTCCCCCGATACTATCGATGCATCGATGTTTTGGGAATGATCAACAACCGATGTCGATCATCAATGTTACCCACCGACGTGCCCATCATTACAGTCCCGTTTCTTTTCTCGCCACCTCGCCCCTGGCGAGAGATGACTCTCGCCTTCTACCACACACATCGATACTCCACTCCCACGGATTAAAAGGGCCGCATTCCAAGACAAAAGTCTCAAAGCTGAGAAATGGTTGCTCCTGCATATCCTTCTTTTCTTTTGAACATGCATGCCTAAAGGTGCTAATTGCATATGACAATAACAGATGCAACTACGAATAAAAAGCCAAGACTTGAAATAGTTTTAAGATGCGACAGACTGGCGCTCTCTGGAAATTTCTACTTCTTGATAGCGTGAAAAAGGTGCAACCTTCCCAGGCTCGTAGAACAAAGAAGAATGGAACACGAAAGGAAAAAAATGTTGCGAATAAAATTTAATATTTTTGCCTCAAATCCTTGTATTAAATCTCCGTAACATCAGTCCAAAATGTAGTCGCAACCGTTTACCACGATCTGCTTCCATCGTCTGGGAAGCAGTTGGATACCCTCCCTGTAGAATTGTGGCGCCTTGGACTTAAAAATGTGATTAAGTGTGCGTTCGACATCGTTCGAGTTGGTAAACCGCTGTCAGTCCAGGAAATGCTGCAACGACCGAAAAACGTTGCAGTCGCTTTGGGCAATGTCCGGAGTAAGTACACTGGCGTGCAAAAATTAAGGACGAGACAGTTTTTCGAATGTAACGTCGTGCAGAAGTGCTCCACATCGACTTAAATCATACCATAAAATCCCCAAGATGTATGAATATGGAACAAGTGAGCAAAACCGTCCAAACAAGGAATACAAAGGATACAAAGGCACTTTATTGAAAAGTTAGCTTCGAGTACAGCTGGACAGAAGACAGAAACGTCCATGTGACAGGTGGCTGCCAAGAAAAATCCAGTCATTAGTAGGGGATTTGATCACTCCTGACTGCGTTGCAGGATTTACAACGTCTGTCCATTCTGAGGACGAGGTTGTCAAGGAGGTGTTGAGGCATCGCGGCCCATTCCTCTTGTAGCGCCAATCTCAGCTGCGGAATCGTTACTGGCGGCTGGTGACGTGCTGCCAAGCGTCTCCCGAGAAGGTTCCACACGTGTTCGATTGGATTTAGGTCCGGCGAGGTTGCGGGCCAATCCATGCGTTGAACATCTTCACTCTCCAACAGCTCTTCGACAGCCACTATATGATGAGGTGTAGCGTTCTCGACCATGAAGAGGAACTCAGGACCCACATCACCTCTAAACAGACGCACGTGAGGCAGGAGAACCTCGGTACAATAGCGGACACCAGTGACTGAACCTCCTTGGAAGATGTGGAGGTCAGTACGGCTACCAAGGATGATACCGCCCCAAATGAGAACTCCTCCACCTCCAAACCGGTCCCTTTCGATGATGTTGGAAGTGTGATTGCATGTTCCCTGCTCTCTCGAGATGTTTATACGTCCAGAATTGCTCGTTAGACTAAATCGGCTATCATCCGTAAAGAGAACTCGACCCCATTGCTGATGTGTCCAGTTCTTGTGTTCCTGGCACCACAGAAACCGCCGTCTCCGATGTGCAGGCGTTAATGGCACACACACCGTACTAGTCGTCGTGCAAATAGACCACCTTTGTGCAGCTTCCTGGCCCCGGTAAAACGCGATAACGGACGTCCAGTTGTCTGTTGCATGTGCCTTGCGATTTCTCCCGCTGTCTGCCGTCTGTCTCTTCTCGCCTTTAGTACAATATACCGGTCGTCCGCTGCCGTAGTTGCTCGTTAACGGCCACTGCTAAACTCTCGGACAGCTGTTCCTGTCGTTTGAAATGCTCTCCAAGCTCGTGAAACGATGCTGTGAGCGACCCCGGACTTTTCGGCCACAATAATCACACTTCAACCTTCTTCCAACTTTCCAATGACGCGACCTCGGGTAAAGTCATCCAGATGTCGTCTACTGGATTGCCTGTTGGCCATATCACACGGTGGCAGCAACTCGACGTCGTTCAAACCGATGTACACCGTGCAATAGCTTTCACCGAATTTCTGAGCGTACACAGCCCGTGTGCCTTATACCCTTCCGACACCCCCTACGTCATGCTGCATATATGCACATGCCCTACCGTACCGGACCCTAGTCTATCTCCTGAGTGATCTTTCGGTCCGCTCCGCCTGCTCGTTCCGCCTGTTCGTTCCACTGTTATGTTAATTTCTCCTCTTCGTCCTTAATTTTTGCACACCAGTGTACTTCGATTCACCCTAAGATGACACTGAACGGGAAGGTACGTGAAACATATCGCCGCGACTAAAAGTAGTTTCCAACATTTTCCCTGAAAGGCAACGCATTTATTGCCCATTATCATAATTTATATTGTCCTAGCTGTTTACTTATAAGAACATATAGTTATTTTAGACAAACCTAAAAATGATCTATTTTCAGAAATTAAGTTTTAAAATTTAATGAACACACCCATGCATAGATATGCAGCGTTTGGGAGACAAGAATGCCTATGAGTTGATGGGGGAAGTGATTGACAACTGCAAACAGCAGGACACTGTGGGGAGTGACGCGGATGAACATAAGTCTCGCACATCCCCGAAGGCTCAGTGAGTAGGCTCATGTACCATGAACTGCAGTGTCATCTTAGAGTGAATTGAATTATAGTCTAGGTGCGACAACAGCTCTAAGCGTAGGTACCTGCTCTTGTGACATGTCATCAGTGCTGTGTGAGGTCTCGCTCCATCCATCCTATTGTGAGTTACGTGTCAGAAGAATTGGGGGAAAATAAAAGTTTTCTCCTAGATTCAATGAGCTGACTGCTGTACCTGCACGTGTCACAACACTTAACCTCACTTGGTATGCCAAGACCTCTCATTTTGTCTCATCGCAACGCGGGCAGACTGGTACGGCGTACGATCTTGGGAGACGGTGCCAGCCAGGCGTGTGTTTCGTAATGTACGTTAGCGAAGGAATTTTGAAAGCACACGTCATGATCACAGTAATGCACACGACAACCTATCTTTCCCAAAAGCTTTATTTGACGAAACTGCCGTACATAACCACAGCTTGGGTGCAATAAATATTGAGTGTGTGCACTGCCACGCTTTGCATTTCGCTAATGAGAAAACGAATGGCCATTTTAATTCCTGTTGTCATAACGGCCTTATTTCTCTTCCAGAACTACAGATAAATATGGGGCTGAAAGACTTACATCTGAACAGTCCTAATTTTGTCCAAGACATCCGGAAATACAATAGTGTGACGTCATTCGCTTCCTTCTCGGCCACACAAAAAAAAGATTTTCCCGGCAATTGTCCGTACTGCTTTAAAATTCAGGAACATATTCACCGGTACATCTCGGATTTGATGCCACTTACTGGTGAAAACTCTTCATACGGCCAACTATACTTTATGGATTTCTACAGAATAAATAAAGCATGAAAAAATGGTGCAGTTTTATTACCACATTCTTGAAAATTGTGAGGAATACTTTCTACTAAATTACGTCTTTTACCCACCAAGCCACTTCTATGTTATAAACCCGCTGTGCTGATGTGGCGAACTTTCAGGATTATTCAAATCTTGGGCACTGTCTGTTGTCAAACTTTCTGTACAAAGTTCCAGATCGCGTACCTCAAAAGATGAGCACAAAATGCATTATGCCATCGGAAATGTCATAATTTTCGGTTATTATGTAGCCTATGAAACCTGCATGGTCAAATGAAATGATAAATTGATGATAATTTCTATCGATAACAAACTAAGAGACATAATTTACGCATGAAATATTTTGAATGGTTCAGTTTGAGGTCTTTTTTCGTTTCGCGTTTGCAAAATGCTTTTGAAGTGATCACAGCGAAATTTAGTGGAAGCGAATAGCTTCAAGTGCACCAACGAGTGGTTTTGGAATAAAATAGCGTTGTGTGCATCAGTACTCCTTAGATGCTTTTTCTTTGAAGCTACCGAATAACTCTAATCGTAGGATTTTTTCATCTTCTGAATAGTTCTTGAAGAAAGTAAATCTTGGAACGTATGAAACGCTTGAACAGTTCTTAAAGAAAGGAAATCTAGGAACATAAGGAATACTTTAACGCAAAATTGTTTTTATTTTGTTCTGTTTTCAGGTTCTTTTCACTTAAGTGGAATATGAATAAGAAAAGTTAATGAAAAAATTTAGCATTTGGGAGACAAAAATGTGTTTATTAATTTAAGCGATGTGTGTTTTTTTGAAAAGTGATGTTTAATTAAATATACCGAGGTACTTGTTTTTTCTTCAGTTTTACACGATCGTAGAGGACGCTTATGCTAATAACCCAAGGATTACGTCCTGAAGTAAAAGATAACACAAATTCACAAAATGAAATAAAGACTAACGTTGCTTGAATAACATCTTTAGCAAATAACAACAAAAAATAATGTTTCAAATTGTTTCACTTAAGTTTTAACTGTGCCATTTAATTTTCTTTTCACTTTGCACGCCTTTTTTCGCGAGAAAGATTTTACGATCTTCATTCCTTGGGGCTTTTTTTTCAGAACAACCGTTCCTGAAAGTTTTTTTTTCTCAAGGAAATCGTTTTTTAAGTAATGTTAAATAATGTGTTTTAAACTTTTTAAATGATCACAAATTCAGAACCTGACTTGCGGACAAAAACGTGCACCAAAACAGTTACGTAATTTCCTTTCGAAAGTCATCTGTACAGGAGTTTCTTTTGATTCACGTAAAGTATGTGTTAATGAGATATAATGATGCTTTTTTAGACTAGTTTTTCCCAGGTGGAATTCATTAATGCTGAAAAGTATTCTTATTAAAAACCATGTCCTGTTTAGAAGGAATTAAAAAGTGATCGAAAGTGTTCCTCAAATGCGAAGTTCGTTGCTAAAATACAGCTTACCCTTGATGTACCGCCACCGTTTGTTACATTACATTATTGCGCTATTTCAGATTTGTCATTTTTTTTTCAAGCAACCCAAATTTTGTTAATTATGATTCGATGAAAATTATAACTAGCATTAAGTTACAAAGATGTTTATTTTAAAAAGAATTCAGTTATATGTTACGAACGTAGTGTGCACTGTAGTTCGAAAGTGCTCCTTTTTATGTCCGAACTCCTGGTATGCATTAAATATGGAAATTTACTTTGCACAGTAGGAAGACAAAGTTAACGTTTAGAATTTACATGGCATAAAAGGAAGACAAACTTAACATTTCGAATTTACTTTGCATAGCAGGAAGAAAAAGTTAACATTTTGAATTTATTTTGCGTAGTGGGTGGACAAAGTTAACTTTCTGAATTTACTTTGCGTAGTAGGGAGGCAAATTTAACGTTCTGAATTTATATGGCATAGCAGGGAAACAAAAAGTTAAGATTTTGAATTTACTTTGCATAGTGGAAAGACAAAGTTAACATTTTGAATTTAGTTTGCCTAGTAGGAAGACAAAAATTAACACTCTGAATTTACTTTGCATAGCAAGAAAACAAAGTTAACGTTTTGAATTTACATGACATAGTAGGAAGACAAAGTTAACATTTTGAAGTTAGTTTGCATAGTGGAAGGACAAAGTTAACATTCTGAATTTACTTAGCATACTTGGAGGCAAAGTTAACGTTTTGAATTTACATGACATTGTAGGAAGACAAAGTTAATGCTTTGAATTCTCATGGCATAGTAGGAAGACAGAGTTAACATTTTGAATTTACTTTGAGTAGGAGGAAAATAAAGTTAACGTTTTGAATTTATATAGCGTTGTAGGAAGATAAAATTAACCTTTTGAATTTATATAGCGTTGTAGGAAGATAAAGTTAACGTTTTGAATTTACTTTGCATAGTAGGAAGACAAAGTTAAAATTTTAATTATAAGGAAATTAATAAAAAATCATGTTACGTTACTAAAAGTTTATGAAGTCAACATCAATGGAAATACAAAAAATTATTTTCAATACCTTAGTTTCCCTTGAAGGCTCGTGTTTCAGATTTCTAATCCAATTACTTCCAGAGCACAATCTAATTCAACAAGAGAGTTTGAAATATCACTACCTTGCGAGTCTTCTTCGAAGAATTTTTATAATATTAAAACAAACTGATTTGCATCTCTGATTGAATCAGTGTCTATAATATTAAGGTTTGCGACAACTAAATCATGGTACGAAAAAACGGGAAGGGAATTCTCACACAATTTGTTGACCATTGCTCTACAACAGCTGTCGTTCCTGAGACTATTGCATTGCTACGTGATAACTGACATCGTACAGCACATTTTATATACTTCATATCACGGGGGACGTCGTTTCTGTGATTTGCATATGGGGCCTTTCGTGTACTCCAATTGCAGTCGGTGTTTCCATTATTTTGATAAATCCCTGTGTACCCACCGCTTGGGTAGCTGTTTAATACAGGGTGCCTATAAATGATGTAAACAATTTCAGTATGCTATTGAAGAAAAAACTACAATAAATTACAACTCACTTTTAATGTCAAAACACGTGGAACTGTGAAAGGTTTTTAAAAAATGTCAGTAAGTCTCCACGTGTGCTCCGTTGGTTGCTCGCAGGATGTCTAAACGATAGTCGAGTTCCACCCACGTACGCTGCAGAATGTCAGGTATAACAAGGAGGAATTCGGCAGTAATGCGTTCTTTGAGCTCAGTGATAGATGCAATGTTTTTCTTGCACACAATGCCCTTAATAAAGCCGCCCCCCCAAAAGTCGCATCAAGAGAACGGGGTGACCGTGCTGTCGGACTCCCACGGTCAATCCAACGCCCTGGAAAATGGTGGTCTAAAGATCAGCGTACATCCAAAATCATAGTGAGGAGGCGCTCCATCTTGCTGGAAAATGATGTCTTGAATATCATGGAGTTGTGGAACTGCGAACTGTTTTAACATGTCCAGGTACATTAAGCCAGCAACGGTTGGTTCAGTGAAGAAAAAGGGCCCAATCACTCTGCCTTCCATTACGCCACCAGCCCAGACATTAACTTTCGGGCTGTCTCTCAAGTGTGCTACGGAAGCATGAGGATTTTCCCGTGCCCCAGATTCGGCAGTTATGTTTATTCACTCTGTCAGAAACACGGAATGTAGACTCATCGCTGAAACAGATCCGTGAAAGGAGTCTGGGGTCTTCGTCCCTGCGATTGCGAATGTCTACCGCAAATGCTTTTCGGCGTGGTTTATCATTTGGTCGAATTTTTTGCACTAACTGCATTTATACGCTAATAGGCGGAGACTTTTACTCAGAAGCTTGTGAACCGTTATTCGCGGTATTTCGAGTGCACGACTGGCGAGTGCACGACGCAGACAGACTTCTTCGAACTGCTTAGATAAGATTTACGCACGTTTTCGTTCGAAATGGAAGGTCTCCCAGTGCTTTTGCATTTCAAGACATTTCCTGTTGCTTTGAATTTATTTACCCATAGTTCGACGTCCCTTCGTGTCGGCAGCTGTCTCTTGTACTCTGTTCTTAACTTACGCTGAACTGTTTGTTAGAAATTTTGACTCCTCAAACTAAAGCACACACGATGCTTTCTCCATTGGGGAAGCCATGTCTGTTGTATTCCGTGTTTGACGAAATTTTTCATAACATGAGACACCTGGCGCCATCTGTCATCTGACGTAACAAACTTTAACACTTGCCACGTCTTTTGAGGTTTAAATTGCGTTTTTTTCTCTCGTATGTTTTTTTAATAACGTACTGAAGTTGACCACTCTTAACTGCAAATCAAAGACAGCGTAGACTTCAGTAGGCAAAAAAGCACGTTTCATGGAAAAACAAGCAAAGGGAAAATATTCTTTTCAGTGATGAAGTCCGGCCCTAGCAACTGTTAATCTGATGAAAAGACATCACAACAACGACAATGCATTGCTCTTCAAAACATGATAAGTTCATGTTACAAAAATGCGATAAAATGCAGTAAGAAAATAAATATCCGTAAACGCAGTAAGAAAACACGACCACACGCCAGATGCAAAGCCGAGATTAACCGAATACTCAGAAACTTATTCGGATTTTTGAGACTACAATCAGATCCTCACTGGAATATGCGGTGATCATTTGGAGTCCTAGCCAAGTAACTCTAGTAAATGAAATTGAGAAAGTTCAGAAAACGTTTCTTCGACACCTTTTTTATAAATCGACCGGTGATTATGTAGCGGACATCCCGACTGCTGACCTTCTGACATTCTTCAAGATGACCTCTCTGCAATCGAGATGGAAGGTTCTCCAACTCAAGTTCCTGTACGGCATCATCAATGGAGAGACAGATGATACTCAAATTGTAAAACAATTAAGTTTCCGTGTCCCATATTTACGGAGGACAAAATGTGAACTATTTGCAGTGCCATTTTGCAGAACTGATGCTGGAAAAAACTATCCGTTATGTAAAATGTGTAGGCTTCACAACTCACTCGAAGAATGTCTGGATATTTTTAATGTAAGTAATAATTTTTTTCATAAAGCATGTTTTGCAAGATTGCAAATAACACTTGGTAATTATCACTGTAAATATAAATATAGCAATTCCTGTAACCAGATTTACCATCTGTAGGGATGTGCTTACAATAAATAAATAAATAAATAAATCACTAAGCACACGTAAGGTTCTATCGCAAAATTTTACTCTTCTTCATAATTAGCACCGAGAAGTTGTAAGCTTGCATAATGAAGTAGTGATTATGCTTCACACACACACATCTCCAGGTACTCTGATATGTATAGTGGTGTGCAACAGTATTACATCACCTGCAAAAAGCACAAAACGATGAATTTTTGCTTTTAGCTTTTCGTATAACTGACAAATTTTGATAGTTATTTCATCATTTATATGACATTAGATGCGAAATTTAATTAATATTTCAAAAATTCCTTAGTTTTTCCTGTAGCTACTTTTGTTCTTAAGATACATTACAAAAACCATGACCAAGTCGAAATTATTATGAAAAGGATCATTTATCCAATACTCAGGTCTACAGCAATAAATCATTTTTGTAATTCATAAGGAATGAAATAACGTTTAAATATAGAAATACAATGAAGCAGAATTATAAAATGTACCAAATATATGGTTGCCCATTCTTTAGCTTTAATCACAGCTTTGTATCTTGCTCGCATACTGTGAACAAGGTTGTGTAAAAGATTTGGTAGAACAATCATCATCATCATCATCATCATTGTCAACCATTATCAATCCACTGCTGGACGAAGGTCTCCCCAAGTTTCCTCCACAACGGTCTTGTCTTGTGCCAGTCTCCTCCATGTCACCCCTGCATACTTTCGAATTTCATCCACCCATCTCCCATGTGGTCTTCTTTTGGGTCTTTTCCTGTCCCTTGGAATCCAATCTAAAATTTCGGCTGTCCATCGATGATCTGTCCTTCTGGCAGTATGTCCAGCCCATTGCCATTTCAGGGATTTAACTCTGATCATGATGTCTTCCACTCTTGTCATTTTTCGGATCCACGAGTTCCTCTTCTTATCTCTCCTGGTTACACCAAGTATGCACCTCTCCATGCCACTTTGAGTTGTCTGCAGCCTTTGTATGTCTCTTTTAGTTAAGGTCCACGTCTCTGCACCATACGTAAGCACTGGAAGGATGCATTTATCAAACACTTTTCTTTTAAGACATAATGGCATATTGCTCTTGAAAATTATGCTGCTTCTTCCAAAAGCTATCCAGGCAAGTTTTGTACGCCGATTAATTTCTTCATCAATGTGACCCTCACTTGATATCTGCTGTCCAAGATAAACGTACGTGTCTGTTATCTCCAGCTTTTCTCCATCAATCGATAAATCTTCATTTCTTGTAAAAGCATTGAACATCACTTTTGTCTTCTGAAAGTTCATTTTTAATCCCACTTCTTTACTCTTGTCAGCAAGTTCCTGGATCATACTCTGCAGCTCTGATGGGGTAGTTGCAAAAATGACTACGTCATCAGCAAAACAAAGGTGGGTTAGATAATCTCCATTAATCTTTATCCCCTTGTTTTCCCAGCTCAGCGACTGAAAAACACCCTCCAATGTGGCATTAAAGAGCTTCGGAGATATGGTGTCACCTTGTCTCACTCCCTTTCCAATTTTTATGTGTGTTGTATTTTCAAACAGCCGAATCTTTGCACTTGCATTTTCATAGATGTTATTAATAATATTAATGTATGTATCTTCAATACCGCAGGTTTTCAGAGCCATTGTAACTGCTGATGGTTTCACCGAATCAAAGGCTTTTTCATAATCGATAAAAGCCATGCACAATGGAAGTTCATATTCCCTCGCTCTTTCAATTAGTTCTGTCAGTACGTGGATATGATCTATTGTGCTGTAGCCACTCCTGAATCCAGCTTGTTCTCTCGGTTGAGCCATGTCCAGTGTTACCTTCAAGCGGTGTGAAAGAACTTTAGTGAAGATTTTATAAACTACTAATAGGAGGCTGATAGGTCTGTAGTTTCCGAGATCCTCAATGTCACCTTTCTTATGTAGCAGGATCATTGTAGCGGTGTTCCAATCCTCAGGAATCTTTCCTTCATTAAGGCATCGGGTGAAAATTTGGGCGAGTACTGTTTCGATTTCTCCACTTGCTTTTAGTATGATGTCTACAGTAATTCCATCTTCTCCTGGAGCTTTTCCTCCGCTTCATGTTCTTGATTGCATGTGCAACGTCTGCTGGAAGGACTGGAGGAACTCTGGTACTGGTATCTTTCATGGTGTCTGGAGTGCATGTATCATCCCTTTCATATAATTTGGAGTAGAAATCTTTCACTCTTGTCAAAATTTCGCCTCTATTTCTTGTTACAGAACCATCTTCTTTTCTCAGTGCCATAATCTGCTTTCCTTCCCTTACTGAGATGTCCCTTTGCTATCTTTAGGCTTTGGTTGTTTTCAATTGCTTTCCTCACTAGTTCACAATTGAATTTTCTTACGTCTTCAGTGATACTTTTTCTTACTGTCTTGCATAGCTCTATATATTCCACTTTGGAAGTCACATCTTCATTAGTTCTTCTTTAGTTGGTAGAACAATACGATTCCAAATTTGAAGTACATCTTCGATGAGTTGAATTTTGGTTGTTGGCTTCTTTTTGGATAGTTCATAACACACTTTGCGCAACAAATATTCGATAGGCAATAAGTCCGGTGACCGTCGGTAACGGCATCACGTTGCGTTTCTTCCAAAATACGACGTAAGAGCCATACTTTGGTACTAAGGCCTACGATGACACCTCTCGTGAACTCATCCGTTTGACGAAATCGCACAAGATGGCGCCATAACGGCATTGACACCCCTTGTTTGTTCTTCAGACACGGTTACAGCACAACCACTGACTTCTCGTGGCCTTGACGACGTCTCGACTGATGGTTAAACGGGCTGTTTGTCCGCTTATATCCCGCACTCCGTTCGTGCGATTGACTTGCAATGCAATCATTTGCATAACTTGTACGTGTGCACCACCATACAATTTGCATGGCGCTGCGTTCATGTCTTCGTGATGTGGCATTTTCTCTGTCGGCAGTACATATACAGTAAATACATGAGCTGTGTAATTTGCCGTGTAACGGCATGCAATCTAGTCCCTTTGTAATGGTGTACCCTTAGGCTATAGCCCCGTTAGACTACCTCCCCTTAGTACGGCCCTGACAGTTGCTATACACGTTATACCTTAGAGGAAATACCTCACATCCAAATATTGTTCCCTTATGGTCGAGCTGCTTAATGTTCGGAACCATCACAATTTCTGGCATCAAAGTGTTAACGGTTGTAAGTTCATGTGGGAGAAAGAACAGCTGGTTTAGAGCAGCGTTTTCTATTTTCAAGGCGTATTTTACAACATGAAAAAAAAAAAAAGAAAAAGAGAATGCCAATTCTATCTAAAAGCTATTTATTGCCATTTACACAGAAGGCTTTGTATGTGCCCAGAGGTTTGTAAAGTCTTTCCTGTCCAGGTTTAGGAATAAGAGAAAGTCTACTTATGTAGTCCTGAGGGAAACATCATCCAAGAGAAAAAGAAGAATGAATAATAGTCAAAAATCACTAAAAGCGTAGCATTTTTTTGCAGCGTACGAAGAGGCTATCACTGTCACCCAGGAGGTTGGCTCTCTTCGCTGGAGGGGGAGGGAGGAAAGACTTGCAACATATACATACACGACCAGCGCAGTAAAGCACAGCGCTATCTCTCTGCTCGGCGATGTCCTTCCAGAGTTTTTCACACACGGAAGCCGCCCCAACAATAGGTCCGGTATTTTTTGTTTGTTTTTCAGAGGATTTTGGCCAACTACTTCACAGTATTTTCAGAGATCAAAGCTCCTTTAGTTCATTATACACTGCTGGCGATTAAAATAGCAACATCAAGAAGGAAGCATCCGACAGGCCTGAAATTTGCATGATGCGTACAGCATGGTAGGGCAAGCAAATCATTAGCAGCGCAGCGCAGATGCAAATCATTTGCGCCAGTAACGCCACCTAGAAGCAATATAAGACGGGAGATTTGGGGCCGTGGGTGGCCTAGTGGGCAACGTTCGGTACTGCCACGGAAAGGATCTCAGGTTCGATCCCAGCCAGGTACGAACGCTCGATCCACTAAATATCCGCCGTGCGTCGGATGGGCACGTTAAGCCGTCGGACCCCGGGTACTGGCCCCCGGTAATAAATAAGGGCGTCTTCTTCCCCATTCTACTTCGATTCCGTGTCACTTTCCTATCGGGCGCTCTAGCCCAAATTTCCTAGTTTCCTATTTCTAAGGGTTGTTTAAGACCTGGGGTCAGACACTCCCTTCCTAAAATCCTCTGCATATGATCATTTGATCAAAGAGGTGAGATTAGAGAGCTGGTTTTCCATAGTGAAATTGTGTTTGCTCGCTGTTTTTTCTCGCAGAATGTCTCAGGATGCCTCGTGTAAGAAGACGGAAAGCTTTCCAGCACGTTGTAACATCACAGACACTCGATCACAACACAAAACATTTATTACTTTACACAAAAACATAAATTGGAATACACTTCGCGTTACAAACTGAACTTGTTGTCTTAGCCAAAGCTCGCCACGTCCTCCTCCTTCGATATCTCTCTCGCAACTCTCCTCATCACTCACCACACGCTCAAGTCATTAAATGTCAATGTATCCTTCCGCGCTTTTGTGCGTGGAAGTCGTACTTTACAACCCCTCCTCACTCCAGAGGAACTTTTTCCAGTGGTAAAAAGTTCTTGTCATTTTACAATACAATAGTCATAGTTCACATAATGAGTCATAATCCATTTACAAAGAGAAATATATGAGTTAATTTAACAATCATCTTTACGTGTTTTCCAACAATTTCAATGTAGTATATATCACAACCAAAAAAAAAAATGTTTTTACTAGCAGACACATAGCATGATCAAGGTGGATCATCTAAAGTTGGAACTCTGCTCAGTCCATCTGCATTTTTGTGCATAGTTCCCGATCGATGAATTATAACAAAATCATATGCTTGTAAAGCAAGGGCCCATCTCATCAGACGAGCATTTGAACTTGCGTTGGTGCGTAACCAAACGAGAGGGTTATGATCAGTTTGTATGAGGAATTTTTGACCATCCAGGTAGCATTTCAGTTTCTGTACCGCAAATATAATGGCGGCACATTCTTTTTCACTGGTACTGTATGTCTTCTCTGCTGTCGAAAGTTTTCTGCTTAGATAGAGTACAGGATGTTCAGCGCCATCTTCTTGTTCTTGCGAGAGGACGACTCCCATTCCTTGATCTGAAACATCAGTTTGTAGATTAAATCTACGTTCATAGTCAGGGGCATACAGAACAGGAAAACTAGATAAAGATTTTTTTAGTTCCACAAAAGCTTTCTCACATTGTTCTGACCATATAATTTCCTCTTTACGATTTTTACCCTTCAAGATGTCTGTCAAGGGAGCTGCTATCGAAGAAAATATTGGAATATATCTGCTGTAATATCCCGCCAGGCCTAAGAAAGATCTTACTTGCGTCTTGTTCTTTGGCGTAGGAAAATTTTGTATGGCCTGAACCTTTCGTTCCGCTGGTTTTCGATATCCTTGTCCAACAAAATGACCCAAATACGAGACGTGATCTTGAGCAAACTTACATTTGGAAGGTTTTATGGTCAAGGAAGCCCTCTGCAACCTCTGTAGCACTTAATGGAATTTGCCAGTACCCTTTTGTTAAATCTAATACTGTAATATACTTCGCTCCAGAAACCTTTTCGACTCTTTCTTCTGTGTTGGGCAATGGATAGAACTGGGTCCTTGTCACTTCATTTAATCGCCTGTAGTCAATACATGGGCGTGGATCTCTTCCGGGTACTTCTACCAAAATCATGGGTGATGTATAGTCTGATTCACCAACTTCTATAATCTTGTACTGCAGCATTTTATCTATCTCGGCTTTAAGAATATTTATCTGCCTGGGCGACATTCTATAAGACTTAACTCTTACAATAGCATTACTAGCTAGCTCGATATCATGTTCGACCAAATGAGTCTTTCCTGGAATATTAGAAAACATTTTCAAGTAATGACATAATAGTTTTTTCAGATCCTGAATTTGTTGGCCACTTAGGCGCTCTCGAAGTTTACTGTTCTCCTCGATATCAGAGAAGTTAAATATATTGGGATTTTTTTCAACTTGCGGAAATTTAATCTCTAAATCCATTTCACCATTTTCACAACCGGGCAATAAGTTCACAAATTCTGGTCGTTTATGGTATGGTTTCAGCATGTTAATGTGATATACTTGATGCTTTACATTTTTACCTTCAAAGCTTACTACATAATTAGTCTCAGAAATTTTTATCTCAATTGTCCCTGGTCCTTTCCACTGTTCCGCTAACTTATTTGGCCTGCAGGTAACAAAAACCAATACTAAATCTCCTTCTTGAAATTCACGTTTTACCGCATTTCTGTCATACCAATATTTTCTTTTCAATTGAGCCACTTCCATGTTTTTAATGGCAAGTTCTTGACATCTTTTCATCCTATTTATTAACTCAAATACATATTCAGTGACATAGTTTTCTTCTTCAGGATGACCCATCCATTTTTCATACAATAGTGTCATTGGCGTCCTCAAATTTTTTCCATGCACCAATTCAGCTGGCGTAAACCCTGTGCTTTCATGTGTCACAGTTCTCAAAGCAAACAGCGCCGCCGGTAACTGTTTCTCCCAATCCGGAGCAGACTCAAGACATAAAACTCTCAACATCCTTTTAATAGTTCCATATAGAACTATGAGTAACTTTTATTCCAAACCGCTCCAGAAATTCTAGTGTCAAAATGCTTACAAAACTGGCTCCTTGATCAGTTTGAATTTCTTTCGGAAATCCCATGCGGCTAAAAATGTGTAACAAAGCGTCAACTACCGACTTGGATCCTATGTCTGGTACTGGTACTGCATCTGGATATTTGGACGACAAACACATAGCTGTAATTATGTATCTATTTCCGCTTGAAGTCTCGGGCAAAGGCCCACAAGCATCAACGTTGATTTTTGTAAAAATTTCAGGAATAATTGGAACTATTTTTAAAGGTGCTTTCTTTTTGTCCCCAGCTTTTCCAGCACGTTGGCATGAATCACAAGATTTTACAAATTCTTCAATGTCTTTATAACAGTTAGGCCAATAAAAATACTTCGCTAGTCTGTTTTTGGTTTTTGTCACTCCTAAATGCCCCGAAGTTCCTTCATGACACATGTTTTTTATTTGTTCTCTATATTGTTCTGGAACAACAATAAGATCTTCCTCTTCGCCAATCTTGTTGATCTTCTTCTTCACCAACATCCCATTTCTTAGTACAGCATAACCATTTGCCTTTTTATTTCTGCTTGTTGTGCTTGCCTTTCAAATAAAACTAAGTAAATACTTATATCACTGTCTTTTGGGTCAAATGTTTTCATCAAATGACGAAGTTCTAATCTCGGTTTATGAGAATTTCCATTTTGCTCCAAACTACCTCCCAGCGGCTGACGTCCAGCTTCTATTCTGAGTTTTTCAAGCTCAAATTCCATTTGTCTTTCTGTTTGTCTACGTTTTTCAAGCTCCAATTCCATTTGTCTTTCTGTTTCTCTACGCTCTTTTATACCTGCCAAAAGTTCTTTCACGAAATCCTCTTCATATCCTTCAAAGTTGACAATTTTATTTTTTAATTCCAGAATTTTGAGATTTGGCATAACTTCTATACCCAATTCTTCCGCCAACTGCAGAAGTTCTTCTTTTCGAGCTCTTCCTAAGAAAGCCATTTCAACAAGCTCTACGTGTACCCAATGTTTATTTATTTTCGTATATGCGTATACGTTCACAGAAATTGTTTACAACAATATTCTACATTTACCTATAATCTAGGCTCAAACAGTTGATCTGAATGTACTATTTCTTGACAGAAATTATTTCCTTCTATTTTCGTATATGTGTATACGTTCACAGAAATTGTTTACAACAAAATTCTACATTTACCTATACTCTAGCCTCAAACAGTTGATCTGAATGTACTATTTCTTGACAGAAATTATTTCCTTCTATTTTCGTATATGTGTATACGTTCATAGAAATTGTTTACAACAATATTCTACATTTACCTATGATCTAGGCTCAAACAGTTGATCTGAATGTACTATTTCTTGACAGAAATTATTTCCTTCTATTTTCGTATATGTGTATACGTTCATAGAAATTGTTTACAACAATATTCTACATTTACCTATACTCTAGCCTCAAACAGTTGATCTGAATGTACTATTTCTTGACAGAAATTATTTCCTTCTATTTAATTCTGTGCCCGGAAACTTCTAAAAATCTTGCTTTGATATTTCATTCCTTTGGATAATTCTCTAAGAACAACAACAAAACAGTACTTACATAAACATCTAATGTGGTGTAAATCCGATACGGAACAAATAATTTCGAAAAAAACAAACTACAGTCACCATCCTTTGTTCTTCCCAACACAAAGAGGAAAAAAATATTCCTGTCGCGTTGGTTCTTTCGCACGCTTGAAGAACTTTCAACTCATCGATTCCCACGGTCATAAAGAACGCCGCTGATGTTGTTCTGTCTTTCGTAGTTCGAATCTCACAGATGCCTTCACTTCCTGTCTTTCGTCGTTCGAATCTCACAAGTGCCTTTCATTTCTATCTTTCGTAGTTCGAATCTCGCAGATGCCTTCACTTCCTGTCTTTCGTCGTTCGAATCTCACAAGTGCCTTCCATTTCTATCTTTCGTAGTTCGAATCTTGCAGATGCCTTCACTTCCTGTCTTTCGTCGTTCGAATCTCACAAGTGCCTTCCATTTCTATCTTTCGTAGTTCGAATCTCGCAGATGCCTTCACTTCCTGTCTTTCGTCGTTCGAATCTCACAAGTGCCTTCCATTTCTATCTTTCGTAGTTCGAATCTTGCCGGTGCCTCCAATTCTAATCTTTCGTCTGTAACATCACAGACACTCGATCACAACACAAAACATTTATTACTTTACACAAAAGCATAAATTGGAATACACTTCGCGTTACAAACTGAACTTGTTGTCTTAGCCAAAGCTCGCCATGTCCTCCTCCTTCGATATCTCTCTCGCAACTCTCCTCATCACTCACCACAAGCTCAAATCATTAAATGTCAATGTATCCTTCCGCGCTTTTGTGTGTGGAAGTCGTACTTTACAACCCAATGTATCCTTAAGCGCTTTTGTGCGTGGAAGTCGTACTTTACAACGTGATCCAATTCGATCGCGCAAGAATCGTAGCGTACCGAGACTGTGGATTATCGTGCCGGGAAACTAGTGCACCCGTTGGAAGAAATCCGACCAGTGTGATGCGAATTTGGAATCGATGGGTCCAGGAGGGCACGACGGAGCGACGGGAAGGATCACAACGGCCCCGAAACACCAACGCCCGATAGGGACAGACATGTTGTGCGCATGTCCCTTAGAGATCGAACCAGCATATCACGGACCCTAGCTGAAGAATTAGGGTCTGTGGCACAACACCAAATATCCGGACGTACGGTTCGACGTCGTTTGCGGCGGCACGGACTGTTTGCACGGCGCCCATTGCTGCGCCTACCTTTAACTCTACAGCACAGGCGTCTAAGGCACCAATGTTGCGCTGAACGACGTATGTAGAAGAGGGAATGTCATGACATCGCCTTTTCAGACGAATCTTGCTTTTTCATCCAGCACCATGATGGCCGTATCCGTATCTGGCGCCACTATGGAGACCGGCTCCTGGAGTCCAGCATTTTGCAGCGTCATACGGGTCCAGCACCTGGAGTAATGGTATGGGATGCCATTGGATATGCATCCCGTACGTTATAACGAAGTAAATTTCTCCGTCATTTTTGGTCTACGCCGGGATTCGAACCCGAGTTCGCTTATTCCGGAACAAGTCGCTCTACCAATTGAGCTACGCGGACGTTTTTTTTTTATTCTGATTCCTATCTGCCTTTATGTCGTGTGCGTCCTTCTGGCAGGTACGTCACATCTCCTGGTACGTTACATCATCTCCCCCTTATTTTTTTTTTTTTTTATTTTTTTTTCGAAGTGCTGGAGAAGGGATTCTCTTATTTTTCTTATCTCGCGGTGTGGAAAGAACATCACACCAATGCGACATTTTGAACGGTCGGGTCATCCGGATAGTTCGGGCGCCATTATAACGAAGTAAATTTCTCCGTCATTTTTGGTCTACGCCGGGATTCGATCCCGAGTCCGCTTATTCCGGAACAAGTCGCTCTACCAATTGAGCTACGCGGACGTTTTTTTTATTCTGATTCCTATCTGCCTTTATGTCGTGTGCGTCCTTCTGGCAGGTGCGTCACATCTCCTGGTACGCTACAACGTGTCTAGTACGCATAGCTGGAAATTTGAGCAGCCAGCGTTACATCCCCGAGGTGTTAGAGTCTGTGGTTGTTCCATACGTACAGAGCCTCCTGGGGGCCACCTACCAACACGACAATTCGGGACCGCACGTCCCAGGCAACGTCCGACATTTCCTTTATGTCTAGCATGTTCCACTACTCCCTTGGCAGGCGCGATCAGCAGATCTTTCGCCTACTGAAGACGTCTAGTCCCTGGTCGCGGAGCGATTGGCCCGACAACGACCACTGGCGACTACAGTAGATGAACTCTGGCACAGAATTGAAGCATCATGGAATGCAATACCACAAGGTGACACCCAGAGTCTCTTCGACTCTATGCTGAGCCATCTGGTAGCGGTTATTCATGTCCATGGTGGATCCCCCCCGTACCGATTTTTATTCGTTCAATGTATCAGAATTACCACAAATTTTAATTACTTCATCCTCGTACTATAAGGTATAAATAAACTGAGTTTGGCTATCTCATCTTTGTCCTTCTTGGTGTTATTATTTTAAACCTTTAACTGCCCGATGTATCTTAACTAAATGGTGCAAATAAAATTCTGCGCTCTGTAAACATAAACGTTCGTATAGCGGCCGGGTTTTTCTTTCTGAACGGCACGTCAAATGTTTTGTTTTGCTAAAATCTACAATTAAACAATTTATGTCTGCTTCTCATCTCATCAGTACCGATAGTAAGCCTGCCACCAGTGATAAACCCTCCTTTCTAGTTATTCATTCTCTGCTCCGTTACCCTGGTTATAAACGGGACCCAGCTGACATGGACATCATGCCACTAGGTAGAAACAAGGGATTCAAATATCTTCTCTCTCCTTTCTTAGATTTGTCGCCATTGTTATAGCCCATTTCGAAGGTAATCAGTCAGTAAAGATTAGTGGTAATCATCTCCATGAACGACCACTTTGAAAAATAAAGCTGTGGGGAATACAGCGCCCTCTGGCGAGGATGCTCACTCTTTGGACCCGCGTGGGACCAGTTTCTTAGACGGTGAATACATTCGTTGGAGCTGATTACAGCCCATTTTGTTAACCCCAAGTTACTTCGTTCCAGCCAGTTAAAGGGTTAATAGCCAGCAGTGTAAATCTCTCTTTCTCACCCGTTGTGGAGGTGCAACACACAATCTATAGTGCCTCTTAGCTGCTTCTTTGCACTTTCCTCTTTAGTTTAAAGTTTCGGCCTCTTTACTCCCTCATAAGCATGTCGCTCAGTCAGCGGCCACCCAAACTAAAGGAATGTGTCTCTTTATGAAGTTCTCTGTGCTTGTACGTCATCAGAGATAGTGCTCGGCTACAGTTTTTGCTCCTAAAGATCTGCAACAATATTCTACGACATCCTAACAAATGTATTCAAATATTTAATTGGCGTCCTGTATCAACAAACTTAAAACAACAACCTGGAAGATGTTTGCCATGCATATATTTATCATTTTTTTTTCAGGGAGACGTTTTAAAGTGATATATTATTCTTCCAATGATGTTAAAAGTCAAAATCGAATTATTTCATGAATTGTAAGGATTATTCAAATAGGAAAACAAATGAAAAATAACAGCAGTATATCACATGTCTGTGATATCGTTCTGACATTCTGATACTAATCCATCAGTGCTTTTGCATATTAAAAAAACTGGAGTAGGATTGTTTCATTGCATTTCTATCTAATTATATTCCTCTCTGTATCGATGTTTATGCAGAGTCCTGTAAACGACATTGTATTTTTATGATATGTTAATTATATTACTATCTTTATTTTTGGAATATAAAAAGAGGCGGAATATAATTTCATTTATTCCGTGAGAGAAACGTTGTTTAGCATCGTGCGCTTAAGAAATATAGATTTCATATCTTGAATCCTGTTGTGATGAATAATTTAATAGACATTTTTAAAATTGCTTTACTTACCCTTTTTTTGCTTACATTTTTTTACGTAGATATTTTCTTGTGAAAAGCATTACCTTTCCATTCGGATCCATTTTCGTAGCAGTCTCTCTTGAAATTGACTGTGTCATTTTCCCTTGTTTACGCTTTCCCACCGTTGGTTGAAGAAGCGTATATGCTGCAGATTTATCCGTCGGTCTGTCCGCACGATAACTCGCGTAAAGATGGTTCGATTTTGATAAAAGTTTAGTATCTGGTAGGGGGCCAACCTGGAGACGAACCTTAAAAAAATGGAACAATTGGGTCAAAGGTCAGGACGTAGGAGTGGAATCTATTCCATTGCCCTTATGCCTCATAAATTACGTAAAAGTGCTTAGATTGCGACAACACTTTATCATGTTGTTCCGGAATTACACTGAACCGGTTCTGTTGAATAACATCAAAATGGAGTCAAAGGTGAGAGATTTATTCCACAGCCACAATTATCATAACTTGACTAAAACTGGAGGCACAGGAGCGAGATTTATTTCATAGCCATTATCTTCATAACTTGACTAAAAATGCTTTTATTGCGACAAAACTTAGGTATGTTGTTCCGGAGGTATATTGATCCGGTTCTGTTTAATATCATCGAAATGGGGTCAAAGGTAAATACACAGGGGCAAAATGTATTCCACAGCCATTATCCTCATAACTTGACTAAAATGCTTCGATTGTGATAAAATTTTAGTATGTTGTTCAGGGAGTTATACTGAACCGGTTCTTTTTAATATAATCGAAATGGGGTCAAAGGCCAGGGCACAGGAGCGATATTTCTTTCACAGCCATTATCCTCATAACTTGACTAAAAATGCTTCTATTGCGACAAATCTGTCGTATGTTGTTCCGGAGGTACACTGAACAAGTTCAGTTTAATGTCATCGAAATGGGGTCAAAGCTCAGGGCACAGGAGCGAGATTTACTTTACAGCCATTGTCCTCATAACTTGAGTAATAACTTAAGTAGTAATTTCCGGTATATTGGAAAGCGTATCATAATCAATGCATTGCATGATTTTACTAACTTGTTTCTTTTGTAAGGTATCATATCCTGCATCGATCTCCATGGGGTTTACGTAAAGTGTGAAAAATCAGTAAAGGCATTGTCGTGCTGGTCCCGGCGGAAGTGCACTCGAAGTAATAACGGTATCCATGGTGGTGGTGGTGGTGGTGGGGGTCGAGTGGATTGTGGCTCTGTGATTTCCTGAATTAGGGCTGACGCAGCTTCAGGATCCACCGACGGGTGTGGTGTTTCACACAGCAGATTTACGTTTGGGGCCCATAACGCTCACTCTCATATGCGTCTCTCGAAGCAGAAAATACTCTATGGGAAACAAGTTCTGAGTGAGTTTTGAAAAATCGCACGATTAACGGCTTCCGTAAAAGTAGTGTTGACTACACCATGCGTTTCAGCTTAGGGTCAGGAAAAGCTGAAACGCATGGCGGTCAAATGACAACACCATGCGTTACAGCTTAGGGTCGAGCCCGTTAAGAAACTGCGACATTTTGGTCTGATCAACCATCTACTTAACTTCCCTGTTGGACTGGTCCACATACCCTAAATACTGATGTGCCAACCCTCTTAATCTGCTACATATTCCGACACCTCTTCACCTGGTCGTTGCCGATAAGTGGTGAACTGCTGCATTCTAGCCATGACTCCTTGCTGAACCTCGAACTGTTGGATGACGGCCTCCTTAAATCTTTCATAGACTGTTTCGTTTCTGACGTCAATAGCGTCAGTAAAAAAATGACATGCAGCCTTTCTACACTTAGCTTTCGCAGAAATAATTTTTACTGCACGCGCTGTAAAACATTTACTCTAGATTTTACGGTTTTAAACCTTTTTTCAGGGTGCCAAAACAAAATCGTAAAATCTACAGTTTAATGCAGTGTTAGAGCAAAGCTATAGCTTTGCTCCAACACTGCATTTAATGAAGAAAACAGCACAGAATGTTTCTGGAGCGAGTCACAGTCCAAATATTCACGAAAACACAAAAGTTTGGCTGGAACGAATGTGTTGATTGTGTTGGAAAAGTTTGGCTGGAACGTATCATGCATCGATGCATAAAACTGCATAAAACTGTAGATTTTACGGTTTTATGTTGGCACCCTGGAAAACCGTTTAAAACGGTAAAATCTACAGTAAAGTTTTTACAGTGTGTGTCCATCCAGCTACCTGTGCCACACTAACAACCATTTGAAGAAATTTCCTCGCTGTTCGGCTCTCTTCTGTGCAAGTAAAATTTAGGAGATAACCCAACATACCCGCCATAAACTGAACTGTTCTGTGCGTAGCTACTGCTGAATCGAACTGCATTACACCGTTCTCCCGAACTTCCCCGCTGCCTAGCGCTCCTTCAATTTCCTGTCCTTCCGTATTATCCTGCGCCTCTTTAAGGTCCGTCCTACCCTCTATACCGTTAGCTGCCATCACGAACATCTATTTGCATAACCTTAATCAAATGACAACACCCTGCTCAGTTCTGAATCCTACGAACAACAACTATAAAAAACTTCACTTCTGTTAAGATCTACTATCACCACTAATTCTCATAAAAACAGCAAAATTATTCTTTTTCCAAAAAATACTTCTCTCCCTTTTTATTTCTTAGCTGATCCACCTCTCAACTCAAAGTAGACGACCACTGTGATGCGAATTTAAAATCGATGGGTCCAGGAGGGTACGACGCAGCGACAGGAAGGATCACAACCGCCCCGAAACACCAACGCCCGATAGTATAGACATGTTGAGCGCATGTCCCTTAGAGATCGAACCAGCACGTCACGGACCTTAGCTCACGAATTAGGGTCTGTGGCTGAACACCAAATATTCGGACGTACGGTTCGACGTCGTTTGCGGCGGCACGGACTGTTTGCACGGCGCCCATTGCTGCGCCTACCTTTAACTCTACAGCACAGGCGTCTGAGGCACCAATGTTCCGCTGAACGGCGCATATGGACGAGGGAATGGCATAACATCGTCTTTTCAGACGAATCCCGCTTTTTCATCCAGCACCATGATGGCCGTATCCGTATCTGGCACCACTATGGAGACCGGTTCCTGGAGTCTAGCATTTTGCAGCGTCATACGGGCCCAGCACCTAGAGTAATGGTAAGGGGTGCCATTGGATATGCATCCCGCACGCGTCTAGTACGCATAGCTGGAAATTTGAACAGCCAGCGTTACATCTCCGAAGTGTTAGAGTCTGTGGTTGTTCCATACGTACAAAGCCTCCTGGGGGCCACCTACCAACAGGACAATGCGCGACCGCACGTCCCAGGCAACGTCCGACATTTCCTTTATGTCTAGCATGTTCCACTACTCCCTTGGCAGGCGCGATCACCAGATCTTTCGCCTACTGAACATGTCTAGTCCCTGGTCTCGGAGCGATTGGCCCGACAACGACCACTGGCGACTACAGTAGATGAACTCTGGCACAGAATTGAAGCGTCATGGAATGCAATACCACAAGGTAACATCCAGAGTCTCTTCGACTCTACGCTGAGCCATCTGGAGGCGGTTATTCATGCCCATGGTGGTAACTCTCCGTATTGATTTTTCTACGTTCTATCCATCCGAATTATCTCAAATTTTAATGACTTCATCCTTGTACTATAAGGTATAAATAAACTGAGTTTGGCTATCTCATCTTTTGTTCTTCTTGGTGTTATTATTTTAAGCCTTTAACTCCCCGATGTATCATAACCAAATGGTGCTAAAAAATGTCTGCGCTCTATAAACATAAACGTTCGTATAGCGGCCGGATTTTTCTTTCTGAACGGCACGTCAAATGTTTTGTTTTGCTAAAATCTACAATTAAACAATTTATGTCTCCTTCTCATCTCATCAGTACCGATAGTAAGCCTGCCACAAGTGATACGCCCTCCTTTCTAGTTATTCATTCTCTTCTCCGTTACCCTGGTTATAAACGGGACCCAGCTGACATGGACATCATCCACTAGGTAGAAACAAGGGATTCAAATATCTTCTCTCTCCTTTCTTAGATTCGTCGCCACTGTTACAGCCCATTTCGAAGGTAATCAGTCAGTAAAGATTAGTGGTAATCATCTCCATGAACGACCACTTTGAAAAATAAAGCTGTGGGGAATGCAGCGCTGTCTGGCGAGGATGCTCACTCTTTGGACCCGCGTGCGACCAGTTTCGTAGACGGTGAATATATTCGTTGGAGCTGATTACAGCCCATTTTGTTAACCCCAAGTTAATTCGTTCCAGCCAGTTAAAGGGTTAATAGCCAGCAGTGTAAATCTCTCTTTTTCACCCGGTGCGGAGGTGCAACACACAATCTATAGTGCCTCTTAGCTGCTTCTTTGCACTTTCCTCTTTAGTTTAAAGTTTCGGCCTCTTTACTCCCTCATAAGCATGTCGCTCAGTCAGCGGCCACCCAAACTAAAGGAATGCGTCTTTTTATGAAGGTCTCTGTGCTTGTACGTCCTCACAGAAAGTGTTCGGCTGCAGTTTTTGCTCCTAAAAATCTGCAACAATATTCTATGACATCCTAACAAATGTATTCAAATATTTAATTGGCGTCCTGTATCAACAAACTTAAAACAACAACCTGGAAGATGTTTGCCATGCATATATTTATCATTTTTTTTCTGGGAGACGTTTTAAAGTGATATATTATTCTTCCAGTGATGCTAAAAGTCAAAATCGAATTATTTCATGAATTGTAAGGATTATTCAAATAGGAAAACAAATGAAAAATAACAGCAGTATATCACATGTCTGTGATATCGTTCTGACATTCTGATACTAATCCATCAGTGCTTTTGCATATTAAAAAAACTGGAGTAGGATTGTTTCATTGCATTTCTATCTAATTATATTCCTCTCTGTATCGATGTTTATGCAGAGTCCTGTAAACGACATTGTATTTTTATGATATGTTAATTATATTACTATCTTTATTTTTGGAATATAAAAAGAGGCGGAATATAATTTCATTTATTCCGTGAGAGAAACGTTGTTTAGCATCGTGCGCTTAAGAAATATAGATTTCATATCTTGAATCCTGTTGTGATGAATAATTTAATAGACATTTTTAAAATTGCTTTACTTACCCTTTTTTTGCTTACATTTTTTTACGTAGATATTTTCTTGTGAAAAGCATTACCTTTCCATTCGGATCCATTTTCGTAGCAGTCTCTCTTGAAATTGACTGTGTCATTTTCCCTTGTTTACGCTTTCCCACCGTAGTTTGAAGAAGCGTATATGCTACAGATTTATCCGTCGGTCTGTCCGCTCGATAACTCGCTTAAAGATGGTTCGATTTTGATAAAAGTTTAGTATCTGGTAGGGGCCAACCTGGGGACGAAGCCTAAACAAATGGACTAAATTGGGTCGAAGGTCAGGACGTAGGAGTGGAATCTATTCCATTGCCCTTTTGCGTCATAAATTACGTAAAAATGCTTCGATTGCGACAACACTTTATCATGTTGTTCCGGAATTACACTGAACCGGTTCTGCTGAATAACATCAAAATGGAGTCAAAGGTGAGAGATTTATTCCACAGCCACAATTATCATAACTTGACTAAAACTGGAGGCACAGGAGCGAGATTTATTCCATAGCCATTATCTTAATAACTTGACTAAAAATGCTTCTATTGCGACAAAACTTAAGTAAGTTGTTCCGGAGGTATACTGAACCGGTTCTGTTTAATATCATCAAAAATGGGGTCAAAGGTAAGGACACAGGAGCAAGATTTATTCCACAGCCATTATCCTCATAACTTGACTAAAATGCTTCGATTGTGATAAAACTTTAGTATGTTGTTCCGGAGGTATACTGAACCGGTTCTCTTTAACATAATCGAAATGGGGTCAAAAGCCAGGGCGCAGGAGCGAGATTAACCTCACAGCCATTGTCCTCATAACTTGACTAAAAATGCTTCTATTGCGACAAATCTGTGGTATGTTGTTCCGGATGAACACTGAACAAATTCAGTTTAATGCCATCGAAATGGGGTCAAAGGTCAGGGCACAGGAGCGAGATTTACTTTACAGCCATTGTCCTCATAACTTGAGTAATAACTTAAGTAGTAATTTCCGGTATATTGGAAAGCGTATCATAATCAATGCATTGCATGATTTTACTAACTTGTTTCTTTTGTAAGGTATCATATCCTGCATCGATCTCCATGGGGTTTACGTAAAGTGTGAAAAATCAGTAAAGGCATTGTCGTGCTGGTCCCGGCGGAAGTGCACTCGAAGTAATAACGGTATCCATGGTGGTGGTGGTGGTGGTGGGGGGTCGAGTGGATTGTGGCTCTGTGATTTCCTGAATTAGGGCTGACGCAGCTTCAGGATCCACCGACGGGTGTGGTGTTTCACACAGCAGATTTACGTTTGGGGCCCATAACGCTCACTCTCATATGCGTCTCTCGAAGCAGAAAATACTCTATGGGAAACAAGTTCTGAGTGAGTTTTGAAAAATCGCACGATTAACGGCTTCCGTAAAAGTAGTGTTGACTACACCATGCGTTTCAGCTTAGGGTCAGGAAAAGCTGAAACGCATGGCGGTCAAATGACAACACCATGCGTTACAGCTTAGGGTCGAGCCCGTTAAGAAACTGCGACATTTTGGTCTGATCAACCATCTACTTAACTTCCCTGTTGGACTGGTCCACATACCCTAAATACTGATGTGCCAACCCTCTTAATCTGCTACATATTCCGACACCTCTTCACCTGGTCGTTGCCGATAAGTGGTGAACTGCTGCATTCTAGCCATGACTCCTTGCTGAACCTCGAACTGTTGGATGACGGCCTCCTTAAATCTTTCATAGACTGTTTCGTTTCTGACGTCAATAGCGTCAGTAAAAAAATGACATGCAGCCTTTCTACACTTAGCTTTCGCAGAAATAATTTTTACTGCACGCGCTGTAAAACATTTACTCTAGATTTTACGGTTTTAAACCTTTTTTCAGGGTGCCAAAACAAAATCGTAAAATCTACAGTTTAATGCAGTGTTAGAGCAAAGCTATAGCTTTGCTCCAACACTGCATTTAATGAAGAAAACAGCACAGAATGTTTCTGGAGCGAGTCACAGTCCAAATATTCACGAAAACACAAAAGTTTGGCTGGAACGAATGTGTTGATTGTGTTGGAGCAAAGTTATGGCTGGAACGTATCATGCTCTAACGATGCATAAAACTGTAGATTTTACGGTTTTATGTTGGCACCCTGGAAAACCGTTTAAAACGGTAAAATCTACAGTAAAGTTTTTACAGTGTGTGTCCATCCAGCTACCTGTGCCACACTAACAACCATTTGAAGAAATTTCCTCGCTGTTCGGCTCTCTTCTGTGCAAGTAAAATTTAGGAGATAACCCAACATACCCGCCATCGCCATCAACTGAACTGTTCTGTGCGTAGCTACTGCTGAATCGAACTGCATTACACCGTTCTCCCGAACTTCCCCTCTGCCTAGCGCTCCTTCAATTTCCTGTCCTTCCGTATTATCCTGCGCCTCTTTAAGGTCCGTCCTACCCTCTATACCGTTAGCTGCCATCACGAACATCTATTTGCATAACCTTAATCAAATGACAACACCCTGCTCAGTTCTGAATCCTACGAACAACAACTATAAAAAACTTCACTTCTGTTAAGATCTACTATCACCACTAATTCTCATAAAAACAGCAAAATTATTCTTTTTCCAAAAAATACTTCTCTCCCTTTTTATTTCTTAGCTGATCCACCTCTCAACTCAAAGTAGACGACCACTGTGATGCGAATTTAAAATCGATGGGTCCAGGAGGGTACGACGCAGCGACAGGAAGGATCACAACCGCCCCGAAACACCAACGCCCGATAGTATAGACATGTTGAGCGCATGTCCCTTAGAGATCGAACCAGCACGTCACGGACCTTAGCTCACGAATTAGGGTCTGTGGCTGAACACCAAATATTCGGACGTACGGTTCGACGTCGTTTGCGGCGGCACGGACTGTTTGCACGGCGCCCATTGCTGCGCCTACCTTTAACTCTACAGCACAGGCGTCTGAGGCACCAATGTTCCGCTGAACGGCGCATATGGACGAGGGAATGGCATAACATCGTCTTTTCAGACGAATCCCGCTTTTTCATCCAGCACCATGATGGCCGTATCCGTATCTGGCACCACTATGGAGACCGGTTCCTGGAGTCTAGCATTTTGCAGCGTCATACGGGCCCAGCACCTAGAGTAATGGTAAGGGGTGCCATTGGATATGCATCCCGCACGCGTCTAGTACGCATAGCTGGAAATTTGAACAGCCAGCGTTACATCTCCGAAGTGTTAGAGTCTGTGGTTGTTCCATACGTACAAAGCCTCCTGGGGGCCACCTACCAACAGGACAATGCGCGACCGCACGTCCCAGGCAACGTCCGACATTTCCTTTATGTCTAGCATGTTCCACTACTCCCTTGGCAGGCGCGATCACCAGATCTTTCGCCTACTGAACATGTCTAGTCCCTGGTCTCGGAGCGATTGGCCCGACAACGACCACTGGCGACTACAGTAGATGAACTCTGGCACAGAATTGAAGCGTCATGGAATGCAATACCACAAGGTAACATCCAGAGTCTCTTCGACTCTACGCTGAGCCATCTGGAGGCGGTTATTCATGCCCATGGTGGTAACTCTCCGTATTGATTTTTCTACGTTCTATCCATCCGAATTATCTCAAATTTTAATGACTTCATCCTTGTACTATAAGGTATAAATAAACTGAGTTTGGCTATCTCATCTTTTGTTCTTCTTGGTGTTATTATTTTAAGCCTTTAACTCCCCGATGTATCATAACCAAATGGTGCTAAAAAATGTCTGCGCTCTATAAACATAAACGTTCGTATAGCGGCCGGATTTTTCTTTCTGAACGGCACGTCAAATGTTTTGTTTTGCTAAAATCTACAATTAAACAATTTATGTCTCCTTCTCATCTCATCAGTACCGATAGTAAGCCTGCCACAAGTGATACGCCCTCCTTTCTAGTTATTCATTCTCTTCTCCGTTACCCTGGTTATAAACGGGACCCAGCTGACATGGACATCATCCACTAGGTAGAAACAAGGGATTCAAATATCTTCTCTCTCCTTTCTTAGATTCGTCGCCACTGTTACAGCCCATTTCGAAGGTAATCAGTCAGTAAAGATTAGTGGTAATCATCTCCATGAACGACCACTTTGAAAAATAAAGCTGTGGGGAATGCAGCGCTGTCTGGCGAGGATGCTCACTCTTTGGACCCGCGTGCGACCAGTTTCGTAGACGGTGAATATATTCGTTGGAGCTGATTACAGCCCATTTTGTTAACCCCAAGTTAATTCGTTCCAGCCAGTTAAAGGGTTAATAGCCAGCAGTGTAAATCTCTCTTTTTCACCCGGTGCGGAGGTGCAACACACAATCTATAGTGCCTCTTAGCTGCTTCTTTGCACTTTCCTCTTTAGTTTAAAGTTTCGGCCTCTTTACTCCCTCATAAGCATGTCGCTCAGTCAGCGGCCACCCAAACTAAAGGAATGCGTCTTTTTATGAAGGTCTCTGTGCTTGTACGTCCTCACAGAAAGTGTTCGGCTGCAGTTTTTGCTCCTAAAAATCTGCAACAATATTCTATGACATCCTAACAAATGTATTCAAATATTTAATTGGCGTCCTGTATCAACAAACTTAAAACAACAACCTGGAAGATGTTTGCCATGCATATATTTATCATTTTTTTCTGGGAGACGTTTTAAAGTGATATATTATTCTTCCAGTGATGCTAAAAGTCAAAATCGAATTATTTCATGAATTGTAAGGATTATTCAAATAGGAAAACAAATGAAAAATAACAGCAGTATATCACATGTCTGTGATATCGTTCTGACATTCTGATACTAATCCATCAGTGCTTTTGCATATTAAAAAAACTGGAGTAGGATTGTTTCATTGCATTTCTATCTAATTATATTCCTCTCTGTATCGATGTTTATGCAGAGTCCTGTAAACGACATTGTATTTTTATGATATGTTAATTATATTACTATCTTTATTTTTGGAATATAAAAAGAGGCGGAATATAATTTCATTTATTCCGTGAGAGAAACGTTGTTTAGCATCGTGCGCTTAAGAAATATAGATTTCATATCTTGAATCCTGTTGTGATGAATAATTTAATAGACATTTTTAAAATTGCTTTACTTACCCTTTTTTGCTTACATTTTTTTACGTAGATATTTTCTTGTGAAAAGCATTACCTTTCCATTCGGATCCATTTTCGTAGCAGTCTCTCTTGAAATTGACTGTGTCATTTTCCCTTGTTTACGCTTTCCCACCGTAGTTTGAAGAAGCGTATATGCTACAGATTTATCCGTCGGTCTGTCCGCTCGATAACTCGCTTAAAGATGGTTCGATTTTGATAAAAGTTTAGTATCTGGTAGGGGCCAACCTGGGGACGAAGCCTAAACAAATGGACTAAATTGGGTCGAAGGTCAGGACGTAGGAGTGGAATCTATTCCATTGCCCTTTTGCGTCATAAATTACGTAAAAATGCTTCGATTGCGACAACACTTTATCATGTTGTTCCGGAATTACACTGAACCGGTTCTGCTGAATAACATCAAAATGGAGTCAAAGGTGAGAGATTTATTCCACAGCCACAATTATCATAACTTGACTAAAACTGGAGGCACAGGAGCGAGATTTATTCCATAGCCATTATCTTAATAACTTGACTAAAAATGCTTCTATTGCGACAAAACTTAAGTAAGTTGTTCCGGAGGTATACTGAACCGGTTCTGTTTAATATCATCAAAAATGGGGTCAAAGGTAAGGACACAGGAGCAAGATTTATTCCACAGCCATTATCCTCATAACTTGACTAAAATGCTTCGATTGTGATAAAACTTTAGTATGTTGTTCCGGAGGTATACTGAACCGGTTCTCTTTAACATAATCGAAATGGGGTCAAAAGCCAGGGCGCAGGAGCGAGATTAACCTCACAGCCATTGTCCTCATAACTTGACTAAAAATGCTTCTATTGCGACAAATCTGTGGTATGTTGTTCCGGATGAACACTGAACAAATTCAGTTTAATGCCATCGAAATGGGGTCAAAGGTCAGGGCACAGGAGCGAGATTTACTTTACAGCCATTGTCCTCATAACTTGAGTAATAACTTAAGTAGTAATTTCCGGTATATTGGAAAGCGTATCATAATCAATGCATTGCATGATTTTACTAACTTGTTTCTTTTGTAAGGTATCATATCCTGCATCGATCTCCATGGGGTTTACGTAAAGTGTGAAAAATCAGTAAAGGCATTGTCGTGCTGGTCCCGGCGGAAGTGCACTCGAAGTAATAACGGTATCCATGGTGGTGGTGGTGGTGGTGGGGGGTCGAGTGGATTGTGGCTCTGTGATTTCCTGAATTAGGGCTGACGCAGCTTCAGGATCCACCGACGGGTGTGGTGTTTCACACAGCAGATTTACGTTTGGGGCCCATAACGCTCACTCTCATATGCGTCTCTCGAAGCAGAAAATACTCTATGGGAAACAAGTTCTGAGTGAGTTTTGAAAAATCGCACGATTAACGGCTTCCGTAAAAGTAGTGTTGACTACACCATGCGTTTCAGCTTAGGGTCAGGAAAAGCTGAAACGCATGGCGGTCAAATGACAACACCATGCGTTACAGCTTAGGGTCGAGCCCGTTAAGAAACTGCGACATTTTGGTCTGATCAACCATCTACTTAACTTCCCTGTTGGACTGGTCCACATACCCTAAATACTGATGTGCCAACCCTCTTAATCTGCTACATATTCCGACACCTCTTCACCTGGTCGTTGCCGATAAGTGGTGAACTGCTGCATTCTAGCCATGACTCCTTGCTGAACCTCGAACTGTTGGATGACGGCCTCCTTAAATCTTTCATAGACTGTTTCGTTTCTGACGTCAATAGCGTCAGTAAAAAAATGACATGCAGCCTTTCTACACTTAGCTTCCGCAGAAATAATTTTTACTGCACGCGCTGTAAAACATTTACTCTAGATTTTACGGTTTTAAACCTTTTTTCAGGGTGCCAAAACAAAATCGTAAAATCTACAGTTTAATGCAGTGTTAGAGCAAAGCTATAGCTTTGCTCCAACACTGCATTTAATGAAGAAAACAGCACAGAATGTTTCTGGAGCGAGTCACAGTCCAAATATTCACGAAAACACAAAAGTTTGGCTGGAACGAATGTGTTGATTGTGTTGGAAAAGTTTGGCTGGAACGTATCATGCTTCGATGCATAAAACTGTAGATTTTACGGTTTTATGTTGGCACCCTGGAAAACCGTTTAAAACGGTAAAATCTACAGTAAAGTTTTTACAGTGTGTGTCCATCCAGCTACCTGTGCCACACTAACAACCATTTGAAGAAATTTCCTCGCTGTTCGGCTCTCTTCTGTGCAAGTAAAATTTAGGAGATAACCCAACATACCCGCCATAAACTGAACTGTTCTGTGCGTAGCTACTGCTGAATCGAACTGCATTACACCGTTCTCCCGAACTTCCCCGCTGCCTAGCGCTCCTTCAATTTCCTGTCCTTCCGTATTATCCTGCGCCTCTTTAAGGTCCGTCCTACCCTCTATACCGTTAGCTGCCATCACGAACATCTATTTGCATAACCTTAATCAAATGACAACACCCTGCTCAGTTCTGAATCCTACGAACAACAACTATAAAAAACTTCACTTCTGTTAAGATCTACTATCACCACTAATTCTCATAAAAACAGCAAAATTATTCTTTTTCCAAAAAATACTTCTCTCCCTTTTTATTTCTTAGCTGATCCACCTCTCAACTCAAAGTAGACGACCACTGTGATGCGAATTTAAAATCGATGGGTCCAGGAGGGTACGACGCAGCGACAGGAAGGATCACAACCGCCCCGAAACACCAACGCCCGATAGTATAGACATGTTGAGCGCATGTCCCTTAGAGATCGAACCAGCACGTCACGGACCTTAGCTCACGAATTAGGGTCTGTGGCTGAACACCAAATATTCGGACGTACGGTTCGACGTCGTTTGCGGCGGCACGGACTGTTTGCACGGCGCCCATTGCTGCGCCTACCTTTAACTCTACAGCACAGGCGTCTGAGGCACCAATGTTCCGCTGAACGGCGCATATGGACGAGGGAATGGCATAACATCGTCTTTTCAGACGAATCCCGCTTTTTCATCCAGCACCATGATGGCCGTATCCGTATCTGGCACCACTATGGAGACCGGTTCCTGGAGTCTAGCATTTTGCAGCGTCATACGGGCCCAGCACCTAGAGTAATGGTAAGGGGTGCCATTGGATATGCATCCCGCACGCGTCTAGTACGCATAGCTGGAAATTTGAACAGCCAGCGTTACATCTCCGAAGTGTTAGAGTCTGTGGTTGTTCCATACGTACAAAGCCTCCTGGGGGCCACCTACCAACAGGACAATGCGCGACCGCACGTCCCAGGCAACGTCCGACATTTCCTTTATGTCTAGCATGTTCCACTACTCCCTTGGCAGGCGCGATCACCAGATCTTTCGCCTACTGAACATGTCTAGTCCCTGGTCTCGGAGCGATTGGCCCGACAACGACCACTGGCGACTACAGTAGATGAACTCTGGCACAGAATTGAAGCGTCATGGAATGCAATACCACAAGGTAACATCCAGAGTCTCTTCGACTCTACGCTGAGCCATCTGGAGGCGGTTATTCATGCCCATGGTGGTAACTCTCCGTATTGATTTTTCTACGTTCTATCCATCCGAATTATCTCAAATTTTAATGACTTCATCCTTGTACTATAAGGTATAAATAAACTGAGTTTGGCTATCTCATCTTTTGTCCTTCTTGGTGTTATTATTTTAAGCCTTTAACTCCCCGATGTATCATAACCAAATGGTGCTAAAAAATGTCTGCGCTCTATAAACATAAACGTTCGTATAGCGGCCGGATTTTTCTTTCTGAACGGCACGTCAAATGTTTTGTTTTGCTAAAATCTACAATTAAACAATTTATGTCTCCTTCTCATCTCATCAGTACCGATAGTAAGCCTGCCACAAGTGATACGCCCTCCTTTCTAGTTATTCATTCTCTTCTCCGTTACCCTGGTTATAAACGGGACCCAGCTGACATGGACATCATCCACTAGGTAGAAACAAGGGATTCAAATATCTTCTCTCTCCTTTCTTAGATTCGTCGCCACTGTTACAGCCCATTTCGAAGGTAATCAGTCAGTAAAGATTAGTGGTAATCATCTCCATGAACGACCACTTTGAAAAATAAAGCTGTGGGGAATGCAGCGCTGTCTGGCGAGGATGCTCACTCTTTGGACCCGCGTGCGACCAGTTTCGTAGACGGTGAATATATTCGTTGGAGCTGATTACAGCCCATTTTGTTAACCCCAAGTTAATTCGTTCCAGCCAGTTAAAGGGTTAATAGCCAGCAGTGTAAATCTCTCTTTTTCACCCGGTGCGGAGGTGCAACACACAATCTATAGTGCCTCTTAGCTGCTTCTTTGCACTTTCCTCTTTAGTTTAAAGTTTCGGCCTCTTTACTCCCTCATAAGCATGTCGCTCAGTCAGCGGCCACCCAAACTAAAGGAATGCGTCTTTTTATGAAGGTCTCTGTGCTTGTACGTCCTCACAGAAAGTGTTCGGCTGCAGTTTTTGCTCCTAAAAATCTGCAACAATATTCTATGACATCCTAACAAATGTATTCAAATATTTAATTGGCGTCCTGTATCAACAAACTTAAAACAACAACCTGGAAGATGTTTGCCATGCATATATTTATCATTTTTTTCTGGGAGACGTTTTAAAGTGATATATTATTCTTCCAGTGATGCTAAAAGTCAAAATCGAATTATTTCATGAATTGTAAGGATTATTCAAATAGGAAAACAAATGAAAAATAACAGCAGTATATCACATGTCTGTGATATCGTTCTGACATTCTGATACTAATCCATCAGTGCTTTTGCATATTAAAAAAACTGGAGTAGGATTGTTTCATTGCATTTCTATCTAATTATATTCCTCTCTGTATCGATGTTTATGCAGAGTCCTGTAAACGACATTGTATTTTTATGATATGTTAATTATATTACTATCTTTATTTTTGGAATATAAAAAGAGGCGGAATATAATTTCATTTATTCCGTGAGAGAAACGTTGTTTAGCATCGTGCGCTTAAGAAATATAGATTTCATATCTTGAATCCTGTTGTGATGAATAATTTAATAGACATTTTTAAAATTGCTTTACTTACCCTTTTTTTGCTTACATTTTTTTACGTAGATATTTTCTTGTGAAAAGCATTACCTTTCCATTCGGATCCATTTTCGTAGCAGTCTCTCTTGAAATTGACTGTGTCATTTTCCCTTGTTTACGCTTTCCCACCGTAGTTTGAAGAAGCGTATATGCTACAGATTTATCCGTCGGTCTGTCCGCTCGATAACTCGCTTAAAGATGGTTCGATTTTGATAAAAGTTTAGTATCTGGTAGGGGCCAACCTGGGGACGAAGCCTAAACAAATGGACTAAATTGGGTCGAAGGTCAGGACGTAGGAGTGGAATCTATTCCATTGCCCTTTTGCGTCATAAATTACGTAAAAATGCTTCGATTGCGACAACACTTTATCATGTTGTTCCGGAATTACACTGAACCGGTTCTGCTGAATAACATCAAAATGGAGTCAAAGGTGAGAGATTTATTCCACAGCCACAATTATCATAACTTGACTAAAACTGGAGGCACAGGAGCGAGATTTATTCCATAGCCATTATCTTAATAACTTGACTAAAAATGCTTCTATTGCGACAAAACTTAAGTAAGTTGTTCCGGAGGTATACTGAACCGGTTCTGTTTAATATCATCAAAAATGGGGTCAAAGGTAAGGACACAGGAGCAAGATTTATTCCACAGCCATTATCCTCATAACTTGACTAAAATGCTTCGATTGTGATAAAACTTTAGTATGTTGTTCCGGAGGTATACTGAACCGGTTCTCTTTAACATAATCGAAATGGGGTCAAAAGCCAGGGCGCAGGAGCGAGATTAACCTCACAGCCATTGTCCTCATAACTTGACTAAAAATGCTGCTATTGCGACAAATCTGTGGTATGTTGTTCCGGATGAACACTGAACAAATTCAGTTTAATGCCATCGAAATGGGGTCAAAGGTCAGGGCACAGGAGCGAGATTTACTTTACAGCCATTGTCCTCATAACTTGAGTAATAACTTAAGTAGTAATTTCCGGTATATTGGAAAGCGTATCATAATCAATGCATTGCATGATTTTACTAACTTGTTTCTTTTGTAAGGTATCATATCCTGCATCGATCTCCATGGGGTTTACGTAAAGTGTGAAAAATCAGTAAAGGCATTGTCGTGCTGGTCCCGGCGGAAGTGCACTCGAAGTAATAACGGTATCCATGGTGGTGGTGGTGGTGGTGGGGGGGTCGAGTGGATTGTGGCTCTGTGATTTCCTGAATTAGGGCTGACGCAGCTTCAGGATCCACCGACGGGTGTGGTGTTTCACACAGCAGATTTACGTTTGGGGCCCATAACGCTCACTCTCATATGCGTCTCTCGAAGCAGAAAATACTCTATGGGAAACAAGTTCTGAGTGAGTTTTGAAAAATCGCACGATTAACGGCTTCCGTAAAAGTAGTGTTGACTACACCATGCGTTTCAGCTTAGGGTCAGGAAAAGCTGAAACGCATGGCGGTCAAATGACAACACCATGCGTTACAGCTTAGGGTCGAGCCCGTTAAGAAACTGCGACATTTTGGTCTGATCAACCATCTACTTAACTTCCCTGTTGGACTGGTCCACATACCCTAAATACTGATGTGCCAACCCTCTTAATCTGCTACATATTCCGACACCTCTTCACCTGGTCGTTGCCGATAAGTGGTGAACTGCTGCATTCTAGCCATGACTCCTTGCTGAACCTCGAACTGTTGGATGACGGCCTCCTTAAATCTTTCATAGACTGTTTCGTTTCTGACGTCAATAGCGTCAGTAAAAAAATGACATGCAGCCTTTCTACACTTAGCTTTCGCAGAAATAATTTTTACTGCACGCGCTGTAAAACATTTACTCTAGATTTTACGGTTTTAAACCTTTTTTCAGGGTGCCAAAACAAAATCGTAAAATCTACAGTTTAATGCAGTGTTAGAGCAAAGCTATAGCTTTGCTCCAACACTGCATTTAATGAAGAAAACAGCACAGAATGTTTCTGGAGCGAGTCACAGTCCAAATATTCACGAAAACACAAACGTTTGGCTGGAACGAATGTGTTGATTGTGTTGGAAAAGTTTGGCTGGAACGTATCATGCTTCGATGCATAAAACTGTAGATTTTACGGTTTTATGTTGGCACCCTGGAAAACCGTTTAAAACGGTAAAATCTACAGTAAAGTTTTTACAGTGTGTGTCCATCCAGCTACCTGTGCCACACTAACAACCATTTGAAGAAATTTCCTCGCTGTTCGGCTCTCTTCTGTGCAAGTAAAATTTAGGAGATAACCCAACATACCCGCCATAAACTGAACTGTTCTGTGCGTAGCTACTGCTGAATCGAACTGCATTACACCGTTCTCCCGAACTTCCCCGCTGCCTAGCGCTCCTTCAATTTCCTGTCCTTCCGTATTATCCTGCGCCTCTTTAAGGTCCGTCCTACCCTCTATACCGTTAGCTGCCATCACGAACATCTATTTGCATAACCTTAATCAAATGACAACACCCTGCTCAGTTCTGAATCCTACGAACAACAACTATAAAAAACTTCACTTCTGTTAAGATCTACTATCACCACTAATTCTCATAAAAACAGCAAAATTATTCTTTTTCCAAAAAATACTTCTCTCCCTTTTTATTTCTTAGCTGATCCACCTCTCAACTCAAAGTAGACGACCACTGTGATGCGAATTTAAAATCGATGGGTCCAGGAGGGTACGACGCAGCGACAGGAAGGATCACAACCGCCCCGAAACACCAACGCCCGATAGTATAGACATGTTGAGCGCATGTCCCTTAGAGATCGAACCAGCACGTCACGGACCTTAGCTCACGAATTAGGGTCTGTGGCTGAACACCAAATATTCGGACGTACGGTTCGACGTCGTTTGCGGCGGCACGGACTGTTTGCACGGCGCCCATTGCTGCGCCTACCTTTAACTCTACAGCACAGGCGTCTGAGGCACCAATGTTCCGCTGAACGGCGCATATGGACGAGGGAATGGCATAACATCGTCTTTTCAGACGAATCCCGCTTTTTCATCCAGCACCATGATGGCCGTATCCGTATCTGGCACCACTATGGAGACCGGTTCCTGGAGTCTAGCATTTTGCAGCGTCATACGGGCCCAGCACCTAGAGTAATGGTAAGGGGTGCCATTGGATATGCATCCCGCACGCGTCTAGTACGCATAGCTGGAAATTTGAACAGCCAGCGTTACATCTCCGAAGTGTTAGAGTCTGTGGTTGTTCCATACGTACAAAGCCTCCTGGGGGCCACCTACCAACAGGACAATGCGCGACCGCACGTCCCAGGCAACGTCCGACATTTCCTTTATGTCTAGCATGTTCCACTACTCCCTTGGCAGGCGCGATCACCAGATCTTTCGCCTACTGAACATGTCTAGTCCCTGGTCTCGGAGCGATTGGCCCGACAACGACCACTGGCGACTACAGTAGATGAACTCTGGCACAGAATTGAAGCGTCATGGAATGCAATACCACAAGGTAACATCCAGAGTCTCTTCGACTCTACGCTGAGCCATCTGGAGGCGGTTATTCATGCCCATGGTGGTAACTCTCCGTATTGATTTTTCTACGTTCTATCCATCCGAATTATCTCAAATTTTAATGACTTCATCCTTGTACTATAAGGTATAAATAAACTGAGTTTGGCTATCTCATCTTTTGTCCTTCTTGGTGTTATTATTTTAAGCCTTTAACTCCCCGATGTATCATAACCAAATGGTGCTAAAAAATGTCTGCGCTCTATAAACATAAACGTTCGTATAGCGGCCGGATTTTTCTTTCTGAACGGCACGTCAAATGTTTTGTTTTGCTAAAATCTACAATTAAACAATTTATGTCTCCTTCTCATCTCATCAGTACCGATAGTAAGCCTGCCACAAGTGATACGCCCTCCTTTCTAGTTATTCATTCTCTTCTCCGTTACCCTGGTTATAAACGGGACCCAGCTGACATGGACATCATCCACTAGGTAGAAACAAGGGATTCAAATATCTTCTCTCTCCTTTCTTAGATTCGTCGCCACTGTTACAGCCCATTTCGAAGGTAATCAGTCAGTAAAGATTAGTGGTAATCATCTCCATGAACGACCACTTTGAAAAATAAAGCTGTGGGGAATGCAGCGCTGTCTGGCGAGGATGCTCACTCTTTGGACCCGCGTGCGACCAGTTTCGTAGACGGTGAATATATTCGTTGGAGCTGATTACAGCCCATTTTGTTAACCCCAAGTTAATTCGTTCCAGCCAGTTAAAGGGTTAATAGCCAGCAGTGTAAATCTCTCTTTTTCACCCGGTGCGGAGGTGCAACACACAATCTATAGTGCCTCTTAGCTGCTTCTTTGCACTTTCCTCTTTAGTTTAAAGTTTCGGCCTCTTTACTCCCTCATAAGCATGTCGCTCAGTCAGCGGCCACCCAAACTAAAGGAATGCGTCTTTTTATGAAGGTCTCTGTGCTTGTACGTCCTCACAGAAAGTGTTCGGCTGCAGTTTTTGCTCCTAAAAATCTGCAACAATATTCTATGACATCCTAACAAATGTATTCAAATATTTAATTGGCGTCCTGTATCAACAAACTTAAAACAACAACCTGGAAGATGTTTGCCATGCATATATTTATCATTTTTTTCTGGGAGACGTTTTAAAGTGATATATTATTCTTCCAGTGATGCTAAAAGTCAAAATCGAATTATTTCATGAATTGTAAGGATTATTCAAATAGGAAAACAAATGAAAAATAACAGCAGTATATCACATGTCTGTGATATCGTTCTGACATTCTGATACTAATCCATCAGTGCTTTTGCATATTAAAAAAACTGGAGTAGGATTGTTTCATTGCATTTCTATCTAATTATATTCCTCTCTGTATCGATGTTTATGCAGAGTCCTGTAAACGACATTGTATTTTTATGATATGTTAATTATATTACTATCTTTATTTTTGGAATATAAAAAGAGGCGGAATATAATTTCATTTATTCCGTGAGAGAAACGTTGTTTAGCATCGTGCGCTTAAGAAATATAGATTTCATATCTTGAATCCTGTTGTGATGAATAATTTAATAGACATTTTTAAAATTGCTTTACTTACCCTTTTTTTGCTTACATTTTTTTACGTAGATATTTTCTTGTGAAAAGCATTACCTTTCCATTCGGATCCATTTTCGTAGCAGTCTCTCTTGAAATTGACTGTGTCATTTTCCCTTGTTTACGCTTTCCCACCGTAGTTTGAAGAAGCGTATATGCTACAGATTTATCCGTCGGTCTGTCCGCTCGATAACTCGCTTAAAGATGGTTCGATTTTGATAAAAGTTTAGTATCTGGTAGGGGCCAACCTGGGGACGAAGCCTAAACAAATGGACTAAATTGGGTCGAAGGTCAGGACGTAGGAGTGGAATCTATTCCATTGCCCTTTTGCGTCATAAATTACGTAAAAATGCTTCGATTGCGACAACACTTTATCATGTTGTTCCGGAATTACACTGAACCGGTTCTGCTGAATAACATCAAAATGGAGTCAAAGGTGAGAGATTTATTCCACAGCCACAATTATCATAACTTGACTAAAACTGGAGGCACAGGAGCGAGATTTATTCCATAGCCATTATCTTAATAACTTGACTAAAAATGCTTCTATTGCGACAAAACTTAAGTAAGTTGTTCCGGAGGTATACTGAACCGGTTCTGTTTAATATCATCAAAAATGGGGTCAAAGGTAAGGACACAGGAGCAAGATTTATTCCACAGCCATTATCCTCATAACTTGACTAAAATGCTTCGATTGTGATAAAACTTTAGTATGTTGTTCCGGAGGTATACTGAACCGGTTCTCTTTAACATAATCGAAATGGGGTCAAAAGCCAGGGCGCAGGAGCGAGATTAACCTCACAGCCATTGTCCTCATAACTTGACTAAAAATGCTTCTATTGCGACAAATCTGTGGTATGTTGTTCCGGATGAACACTGAACAAATTCAGTTTAATGCCATCGAAATGGGGTCAAAGGTCAGGGCACAGGAGCGAGATTTACTTTACAGCCATTGTCCTCATAACTTGAGTAATAACTTAAGTAGTAATTTCCGGTATATTGGAAAGCGTATCATAATCAATGCATTGCATGATTTTACTAACTTGCTTCTTTTGTAAGGTATCATATCCTGCATAGATCTCAATGGGGTTTACGTAAAGTGTGAAAAATCGGTAAAGGTATTGTCGTGCGAGTCCCGGTGGTGGTGCACTCAAAGTAATAATGATATCCATGGTGGTGGTGGTGGGGGGGGGTCGAGTGGATCGTGGCTCTGTGATTTCCTGAATTAGGGCTGACGTAGCTTCAGAATCCACCGACGGGTGTGGTGTTTCACATAGCAGATTTACGTTTGGGGCCCATAACGATCACTCGCATATGCGTCTCTCGAAGCAGAAAATACTCTATGGGAAACACGTTCTGAGTTTTGAAAAATCGCCCGATTAACGGCTTCCGTAAAAGTAGTATTGGCTACACAATGCGTTTCAGCTTAGGGTCAAGAAAAGCTGAAACGCATGGCGGTCAAATGACAACACCATGCGTTTCAGCTTAGGGTCGAGCCCGTTAAGGAACTGCGACATTTTGGTCTGATCAACCATCTACCTAACTTCCCTGTTGGACTGGTCCACATACCCTAAATACTGATGTGCCAACCCTCTTAATCTGCTACATATTCCGACACCTCTTCACCTGGTCGTTGCCGATAAGTGGTGAACTTCTGCATTCTAGCCATGACTCATTGCTGAACCTCGAACTGTTGGATGACGGCCTCCTTAAATCTTTCATAGACTGTTTCGTTTCTGACGTCAATAGCGTCAGTCAAAAAATGGCATGCAGCCTGTCTACACTTAGCTTTCGCAGAAAGAATTTTTACTGCATGACTGTAAAACATTTACTGTAGATTTTACGGTTTTAAACCGTTTTTCAGGGTGCCAACACAAAACCGTAAAATCTACAGTTTTATGCAGTGTTGGTGCAAAGCTATAGCTTTGCTCCAACACTGCATGTAATGAAGAAAACAGCACAGAATTTTTCTGGAGCGAGTCACAGTCCAAATATTCACGAAAACACAAAAGTTTGGCTGGAACGAATGTGTTGATTGTGTTGGAGCAAAGTTATAGCTTTGCTCTAACACTGCATAAAACTGTAGATTATATTTGTGTTGGCATCCTGGAAATCGGTTTAAAACCGTAAAATCTACAGTAAATTTTTTACAGTGTGTGTCCATCCAGCTACCTGTGCCACACTAACAACCATTTGAAGAAATTTCCTCGCTGTTCGGCTCTCTTCTGTGCAAGTAAAATTTAGGAGATAACCCAACATACCCGCCATCGCCATCAACTGAACTGTTCTGTGCGTAGCTACTGCTGAATCGAACTGCATTACACCGTTCTCCCGAACTTCCCCGCTGCCTAGCGCTCCTTCAATTTCCTGTCCTTCCGTATTATCCTGCGCCTCTTTAAGGTCCGTCCTACCCTCTATACCGTTAGCTGCCATCACGAACATCTATTTGCATAACCTTAATCAAATGACAACACCCTGCTCAGTTCTGAATCCTACGAACAACAACAATAAAAAGCTTCCCTTCTGTTAAGATCTACTATCACCACTAATTCTCATAAAAACAGCAAAATTATTCTTTTTCCAAAAAATACTTCTCTCTCTTTTTATTTCTTAGCTGATCCAGCACTCAACTCAAAGTAAACGAACTTCACTTAATGGCTGTTACGGGTATCATTAATCATCATTTAAGTTACTCCTATCAAACTCCCATGTGGCGTCTTCTACGGGGATTTGTCCCATGGTTGTTGATGATGATAAAGTTGGCCACGGACGCACTTTGTCCCTGTTCCTCTTTCCCTGACAGTGTTTACCAGATGAGTATCGATGGAGTGGTAGTAAAAATATAAGACGACTGTAATCTGCTGCCATCTGGTGGCCAGCTCCTACGCGCATTTGTCCAGTGGTTGCTGATCATGATGATGATCAACGACCACCGTGAGCAACTGAATGGGCTATAAGCAGTCGCCCGTTCTAAATTTAGGGCCACTGCTTATAAGAAAAGGAGAGAGACAGTGCAGTAAGACAAACTCGACATCCAGGCTTCACTGGTATTGGAACTCGGACGCATCGCACACGAATGATCAGAAGATGGTAATGTGTTTGACATATTGCTAGAAGTAACTGATCACAGTTGGATAACTGAAATATTGAACTGCATTCCAAGACGTAAGAAAATAACCAGAAGAAGATCACGTGGGAGATGGGAAGATAACATTCTAAAGCATGCTGGAAAGATTTGTCTCAGAGGCTTGCGGAGACTTTCATCCAGCAGTGGATTGAGAATTGTTCATGATCATGTGCAAGACAAACAATGTTGACTTATGGAGAGCATTATGGCGGCCGGGCGTAATGTTTCAGCGAGATACATGTACATGTTCGCCGGTGACGATAAAATTTCAAGTGAATTCATGAAAGAAGCATTTGAAGTGACAGATGCTTCAAAGGCTATAGTTGCATATTTGCAAACATATATTAAGAAGGAATAAAAGTTGCATTGAACATCAAATAATGTGTATGGAGCCAGTATGAAAGTGAGTACATGGGAGGACCTCAGATGCTCGTAGAGACATTATTTAAGAGAAAAAATGGAAATCAAGGTTTTATACAGTGAAACGACGCAAAAAAAGTAACCAGTAGGGAAAAAATATCCTCAAAACTGTCTTACCTTGTGACGTGCTACTGAAGTGACGTGTAAGTCAAAATGCAAAGTTGCAACAATAAGCCTTCTTGGAGTCTTTCAGACCGGAAAACATCCCGCTCAGGAGTATGAAGACGTGGCTTCTAATGTATCCACCGGCAGAAAAGGGCTCGTTTGCTATAACATACACCGTCTGAAAATAAAGTTCCAGGACAGTGGGTCTGTTAATGGTAGTGGTAAAAATATATTCTATAGGTCAAATTTTAACTGTGTTTCCCCCTCTTGCAGGACACTTGAAGATCTAAGAAAGTGCAGACCTGTCCGATTTTGAAGACTGTTAACAGAAGGTACCCCAAAGATCATTGCCATGGATTTGAACAGAGAGCAGAAAGTAAACGCCAAGTTTTGCTGCAAGTCCGGGAAGTCAGCAACGGAAACCTTCGAAATTATCAAACCTGTTTACTGGGACAATTCCTTATCTCGTGGTCGCGTTTTTGAATTGTATGCTCTCTTTTGCAAGGGAAGGGAAGACGTTGGGGATTACCCAAGTGTTGAAAGACCACCAACCAGTCGTTTTAGGGAAATGGTGGAGAAAGTTCGCGCTCTGGTGCAGTCAGACTGTCGAATGACAGTACGGATGATGGAAAACGAACTCCATACCAACCATGAAACAAACAGGCTGATTCTAGAGAAAGATCTCGGGAAAAGGGAGATTTGCGCAAGGTTTCTGCCGCACAGTTTGACTGAAGAACAGAAAGTGCGAAGAGTCGAAAGCTGCAAGGTGTTCATTGCGGCCGTGGAATCGAACCCTTCAATGCTGGACCGCATTGTGACAGGTGACGAGACGTGGTGCTTTCAACACGACCCAACATCAAAAAGGCAAAGCATGGAGTGGAGGGCACCATGTTCACCGAGACTCAAGAAGATTTGCCTGCAGAAGTCGAAACTCAAGGCAATTCTGATCACGTTTTTTGACAGTAGAAGCATCATTCACAGGGAATGGCTTCCGGAGGGCGCAACAATCACCAGTGCCTTCTACCTGAAAGTTCTTGATCCCCTACGGAAGAGTATTCATCATCCTGTGAGGCTGCACCCGAAAGCACGAGGAAGTTGGTTCCCTCTGGATGACAACGCGCCTGATCACTTGGCACTGTTGGTGACACAGTTCCTCGCCAAGTCCGGAGTACCCAAGCTCAACCATCCGCCTTACTCCCTGAATATAGTTCCCTCTGACTTCTTCCTGTTTCCCAAAGTGAAATTGGCGTTAAAAGGACGAAGTTTTATGACTGTGCAGGACTTCCAGAAAACCGTTACTACGGAAATGAACACTGTTCCGGTAAATTAATTCAAAAAGTGTTTCACACTTCTATTGGAGCGATCAAAATGGTGAATTGATAAGAAGGGGGACTACTTTGAAGAACCATAACCACAGTTGGACTCAGTGCATTAAACTTTCCTCGTAACAGCAGCAGTCCGTGAAGTTTATTGTCAGACGGTTTAATTGTCAGGCTAATAGTGACTTCTGGCAAATGCAATAGCATTTGCATTCCGGTTGATGTGACCAACCATTTTATTCATCATTAGATGAAAGCTCGTCAATAATGACAGGGAAAATAAAATTTATGATGCAGAATTTTTTCAGTTACAATTTATGATACTGAGTTTTTGAGTTCCACGTCAATAGATGGCGACGTTGGCTCACAGCTTTCTGAAAATTTCCCGAGCAGTCTGTTATGGAATTTGATACGACGGGCTGTCTGTTTGTTATATGTTTTGTAAAAATTTTAGTACCCGTCAACACTTCCTTGTAGACAACATTTTTCGTATACACTGACTGCGAACCCTGTATCAATTTCCCCTGTTCTTTTCCGTGAACTATTTTTATCTTGACGTTGCCACATACAGATGGCTAAACACCGGTTTAGGTAGTGAACCAAAATTCCTGATGTAAAGTTTTCGTATCTCTAAAGAGTTGACCGTGTGACGTACCGCATCTCTGACGTCATGTGAGAATGATTTGGATTAGATGACGTCACACCTGCAGCTGTGTTCTTTTTTTGCTATGACAACAGAACAAAGTGATATACGCGTGGACTGTTGGCGTGTAGGTGATGACGTCACCTATACGAAAAGCTAAGTGTGACGTCACAAACATTTGTTTCTCGGTTGTTGCTATGACGACTTAAAAAGTGGCACGGAGGAGGAGGGCTCTAGCAAATTATACATTAGGATGAGTGGAGAAGATTGAACGTATTGATGAACATTACATTTAACTTTACCAGCACGAATTAAAAACCTGACGCTGAAGATGATGTGAATAGCAAAGCTATATTTTATGTTGAGGTCAAAATTATATCCACAAGGAATGAAAACATTATCCCCATTGTAGACATTATGAATAGGTAGACTAGACGACATCATGAATAGGTAAACTAGCCATCATGGATACGTGAAATAGCCATCATGAATAGATAAACTAGCCATCATGAGTAAGTAAACTAGCCACCATGAATAGGTGAACTAGACCAGTGGCTTAAATAGCCACTGGTCTAGTCCCACCCCCCGCAAGATTTACTTTAGCACCCACACAGTAGTTTCCCCAGGATTTCGAACACGAGGGAGGATGCATTTTTCATTTTTCGCGGTGCGTGCGTGTGTGTGATGGTTGGGAGGGGGGGGGTTATCAGGGAGAGTGTCTGCAAAAGAAATGATGATACCTAGAGTCTCGTATTCTTAACCTTTTAAGTAATAAATTTGACAGTACATGTAATTGCTTTGTCAAAAACTAAAATAAATCACTTGAAGAAATCACCCTCTTACACAAGGCAGATCTGAGGCTGCTGTAAATAAATGCTGACGCCTGTCGGGCACGTAATCCTAGATTACTGGCTGTTTTCCTACATCATCCATGGAGAATCCCACTATGGCCTTGCGCTTTTCCTCAGCAGCTCAGAGAGAGGGCGATTGGAGAGCGATCGTATTATTTACAACAGATTGCAGAGCAATCGTATTACAACCCGAAGTCAAAGAGCCGAGCTCTTTGAATCTGTAGGACATTCAGTGTTTTAAAAATAAAACTAGGCATTTATTTAGGCTAAGCTAAATATATCTTAAAGCAAAATATGAATCTTTGGGTTAATTAACGTGCGTGTTCGGATTTTTTCATAAAACTATAACTGGCAGCTGCAGTACGCCCTTTCGTTATATGAGCCCCCCGCAGCTGCGGGGGCTGTGGGGATGGTAGTTACGCCACTGAACTACACATCATGAATAGGTGAAATGGCCATCATGAATAAATGGACTAGCCATCATGAAGAGGTGGACTACCCATCATGATTAGATGGACTATTCATCATGAATAGATGGACTAGCATAATGAGTAGGTGGACCAGCCATCATGAATAGGTGAACTAGCCATCATAGATAGATGAACTAAATATCATGAAAGGTGGACTAACCATCATGAATAGATAGACTAGCCATCATGGGTGAATAATTTATTCATTGTTTGTCATTAAGTATCATACAGCCGGACTGCTTTAACCACCACTTTATACTCTAATGTAACTTTCTTTATCAACTAAGAACTTTATAATCTGCTTGATAAGTTTTAATATATTAATAATATAAATAAAATTTAATATAATAATAAAAAAATAAGCTTTAATTTAAGATAAATTGTAATATAAGTTTTTAAATAAAGATAATAATAATAAATTAAGCCTTAATATAAGATAAATTGTAATATAATTTTTTAATTAAAAATAATAATAATTTAAGTTTTAAAATAAATCAAGTTTGTAAGGTTTGTTTAAACTATTTCCTTCGCAAGTCGTTGTGCATTTTTAAGTTAACAAATACTAATTATCGTAGAAGATCAAACAAACCGTTATAACTACCGTGGGGGTAATTGATATTTAAGGTAGTGTCATGATGGCCCAGCTATATGTTACACTAAAGCTTAATGATTTATTGCCGTATCAATTTACAAAATTGGTTTCAAATGTTTTAGAACTAGTATTGCATGAGGTTTACTGCAAGAATAATAAATCAAGAGGCCGAAAATACATTCATTATTCTATCTAAAGACATCTGAATATCAGAGAGAGGAAATAAAACTCAACTAAGAATCAGAATTCTTTTTTTTTTCATCAGAATTAGCAAAGAATGCCATAATGAATGTTTTAATTGCGTTTTGTAAATAAATGGAAATCATCACGAAGCACATAGGTATTTTCCAGATAGAGATGCAAGATAATTCATCTGAGAGCATGTCCCCCGGAAGTTCATCAGCCTCGAGAAATTTCTGTAAGCTTATTCAGTGTAATTAAAACATTAATTATTTCATACCATTCCTCCAGCATGAAAACAAAAGCGGTTTTTTCTCTTTTTCAGCATCCTCGACATTGAAAAAAGAGAAAAAAAAAGTACCGAAGGAATCCAAGCTTGCGAACAAATATTTTGTAGCTTCGGAATTTCTAAAATGGAGCAGAAATGAGCATGAACTATCATGATGCAAAAAAAAATCACCTCGTTATAGCAGCATTTTAAAAATTCTTTCGGCCTTAGATGATAAAAAAAAAAAAAGAAAACATTTTGCTTTGGTCTAGGTGTACTAAATTCTTACTTTTTCTTATGTACCTCGAGAATGAAAGATTTAGTTTCAATTAACTTTCAGTCTTCAATTTCGCGTTTATATATTTCACATCGAATTTATCATTGCAAGATATGTGTACCTTATTTTTGTCATATTTCATTTCGGCACAGCCATTTGTTTCAAACAAATACTTTTAACCCTCATCTTATCTTATTTTTGTGTGTGTGTGTGGGTGGGTGTATTGTGGTAATGCATTTCTGTTTTGCTCTTAAGTAATCATGTTTCCCGGCTCGAAACCAGAAATATGAAATCAAGCTGCAAGATTTAATAATAATTGAAAAGTTAAAACACCATATCCTCAAAATAGTACCAGTAATCCGAATTTCTTGGCGTAGAATATAAATGACTTGACTAGACAATAAAGGAATAGGCGCAAATGTGATCAGTCATTTCGAAGAAACGCGGTACCGTTGTTGGGCACGCTGTACCGTGCTAGAAAACACAGCATTATTTCAAGAATTGATACCGGCATCGTTATAAACGCTGCTTAAGAGAAATATTGACAAACCCCCTTCTTTTGAACGAGGCAGGTGTTTATGCCATAGCACTACTATATCCGAACGGCTCCAGGCGATAGATACTAAGTCGTAATGACCAAACGTTCGTTTGGAATTAGAATCAACGAACATAAAAGGGATACAAAAAACGGTAAAATAACCACTGCCCTATCAGAAGAGGTCAAGTTCAAGTCCACTGATCCTATGTGGAATGATATAAAGAAATTAGCTTCATACTTCACACCCAAATCTACTGCAATGCGCGAAACCTTGGAAATCTTGACCTGCAGCGAGGCTTGCAATGATAGCGTCTCTCTCGAGTTGCCACGCATTTGGAGTCAATTCTTCAAATAATGCTGTGTTTTCAACCACGGTACCTCGTTTCTTCGAAATGACTGATCACATTTGCGCCTATTCATTTATTGTCTAGTCAAGTCAGCGCGTTCAAACTGTTGAAGTGTTCTATTATCCAGTTTGCAGCTAGCTGTCTACCTTCCTTGAAAAAGACATCTGGTTGATGTGCGAAAGCTTGGAAACTTCGATTTATATTCTACGCCAAGAAATTCGGATTACTAGCACTATTTGGAGTGTCATTGGTGTACAGTTCCTTGTTATTAATTAAAACACCATACATTTAATTTTTTCATTAATTTAATTTCTTCATGTTAAGATTCGTCTTAAAAGTTCTGTTGAGTAACATGAATTTTTCTACTATGTAATGTATGTAAGCACATAAGGTAAAATATAACAATTGGTGTAATAACCAAAACAAATTACAATCACTAATGTAAATTGGAGAGAAGTATTGAATGGTCCACAAGTGCGCGCGCGCGGGCACATCACACACTCACACACACACACACACACACACACACACATAGACGTCGATATTGCTATCACTGCTATCTCCCATATGAGTACATTTACGGCGTGGGGGGCTAAGAAAAATCCTTACATCCTTCAAGGCTGTCAAACATTTTAGTAAATGTACAAGATATTCGGCGGAAACCTGCGCATGCGCACCCCCCACTCAGCCACTCTTCCTCTCCTAAAAGCACCACTGATTCATCGGTTCGTAACTCGTAATCAGATGCGTTGAAAATGTCAACTACAATTCATTGTCCTACTTTTGAAAGTAAATGCATAGCAGAATCAGGCAAATCAAATTTTTAAAGTAAAGAAGTTTGATAATTGCAATCAATCATAAATATCTTATTATTTTTAAAAATGCTTTTAAAAAAAGGTTTCGTCTATTTTAGTGTCTTAAATTTATTAAAAATTTGGCTATACAAACGGCTGGGGGGGGGGGGAGGGTAGCTCCCCGTACCCTTTATGGGCGCCTTTGAATGTTCGAAGTGAGTTACAAAAAGCTGATATCCCTATGGATGAGTTGTCAGAGGAATTGGTTTCGCCTGATGGTCCGAGTTGTGTCTGGGTTCAAGTTCCTAATGAGATGTTGCTGCGTTTTTACACAGAAGAGACAAAACATTATGACCAGCGCGTCTTTACACAAATCGAAGCAATTGAAGATAAACGACGGTGGGTGTGAAGGTCTCGAAACGGTGTAAATACAACGGCTGTTCTAAAAACTGAGAGCAAAATCGCACCAAATGAAGAAATATACTGCAGGTACAGGAAATATATGTTATTCTTTCTCCAAGTATCTTCTCTCGGATGATATGCAATGATCCCATTGTTCAGTCCACTTTTCAAAGCACGTGGCGCAGGCATTTTGTAGAAGCTGCTTTAGCGACCCCTGTACAGCTTGAATAACACCAACATTTGTGTTGAATGTTGCACCACGGAACTTCTCCTCGATTGTTGGAAACACCCAGAAACCACACGGGGGCGAGGTCAGGACTGTAGGCAGGCAGTGGAATGATTTCAACACTACATCTCGTAAGAAACTGTTGAACACAAGCAGCCACATGTGGACGGGCGTTATCATGGTGTAGGTTCCACTTGCCCACTGGTTCTGGTCGCTTAATCGATATGTGTCGTCGCAGACGCTTCATGACTGAAATGTAACACTTAGCATTGTCAGTAATTTGCGGAGGAACGGCATGCTAGTAGACTACACCTTTATGATCAAATAAAATTACCATCATCACCTTCCCCACTGATTCGGTTTGGCGGACTTTTTCGGAGGAGGCGAGCCTATGTGTTTCCAGAGAGTCGTTGCGCGCTTTATGAGGGGGTGGAATTAGTGGAGCCCTGTCTCATCGGAAGTTATTACAGTGTTTAGAAAGTTTGGAACCTTTGCAATAATGTGTTTCCACTCATGACACTCCTGAATTCTGGCTAACAATTGCTCTCTCGTCAGGTGATGAGGTACCCATCTGAAACACACACGATGCAGCAGTGATTTGTCGCGACGAATACTGAATGTCGACGTTTTTGAAGTATTAGTTGCCGCCACTGCGTCATTCGTCAATCTTCTTGCAGGATTACCCAAACAGTATTAACAATACGCTCCGTAACAACACTTTCAGGTCGACAAGGCCTAGGGCTGAGTTTTGCCGGCAAACGCCTTTTTAGCACGTCTTTTGTAAAAAAAGATCCTGCTTATGTTATCGTTTGTCCGTCCGTCCGTCTTTACCCACGGTATCTCTGCAACTATTAGTCCGATTTAAAAATTCTTTTTGCATTGGGAAGCTTGAAATATGCGAATGATGATCCTTTATTTCGTTTTTTTTTATTATGTACAATTTCGCCGCTAGGGGGGCGTAAATGCAGATGATGTCGAATTCAAAAAATACGTTGTATTCCACATATTTGTTTCTAAACATCCGATTGAAAAAATTATTTCTATCTTTCGATTCCATTTATGTCGAAGAGTATTTTAGACATAGTTACTTTTTCAAATTAAGCATAGATTTTCCGCTGGGGGGCGTAAAAGTAAATTACATTTCCCCCTATAACTCTTCTTCTAAAACTCCGATTTGAAAATTGTTTTCTTCAGAGGATACATCTCCTGATCGAAAATATTTTGCACATAATTTTAAATTTTTCGTAAAGAATACTTTAGCCACCAGGGGGCGTAAGTGTTAATTTTTGCTTCTGATGTATTTGCCATAAAATCTGAGCTTCTAAAATATCGATTGAAAAAATTCTTTCAAGGACTGATGTCACTCACATCGATAAACATTTTTGGAATATTTTCTTCTTAAAATATTTCACAGCTTCTCCGCCAGGAGGCGTAGAAGTATATTCTATTTTTGTCAATATCTCTACTTCTAGGAGTCCGATTTTAAAAATTCCTTCTTTGTTGCATAGTGTTTCCAATGTGACATGTTTTTCATATAATTTCAAAATTTTCCATTAATTCATAGACTTTCCGCTAGGGGGCGTAATGGTAAATTGCTTTCCCTCCTATATCTCTGTTTCTAAATCTCCGATTTGAAAAATTCTTTCTGCACCGGATACAGCTCCTGATGGGAAATCCTTTGCACATAATTTCTAATTTAAAAAAAAAATGGTTTGGCCACCAGGTGGCGTAAGCCTCACTTTTCGTTTCTGATGTATTTGCAGCAAAATGTGAGCTTCTAAAATCTCGACTGAAAAAAAAGTGGTTTGTTCACCGATACTACTCATGTCGACAAACCTTTTAGGAACATTTTCTTCTTGAAATAATGCATGGTTTCTACGCCAGGGGGCGCAGATGTATATCTTATTTTTGTCAATATCTCTACTTTTAGGAGTCCGATTTGAAAAATTCCTTCTTTGTTGGATAGTGTTTCCGATGTAAAATGTTTTTCCTATAATTTCATGTCTTTCTTAACGCACAAGTCTGCATCCAAAGGTCGTAAGCTCACAATTCCGTTTACAGCAATATCTGAGGGATTAAAAACCCGATTGAAAAACCTCTTTTTTCCGTCAGATACTATTGTTTTCCATACCGGTTCCGTTGACTTTGAATAGCTTTGATAAATTTAATTTGCGTCAGAACGGATTCAAAAGACGTGCTTATTGCACCCGAAAATTCGGTGTCATCCTTCTTGTTTTGAAACGAAATCATTGTGCCATCTAAAAATCGTTGACTCTCCCAAACATTTATCATTGTAAGCTTCTTTCATTAATAAGTTTCTGTAGTTGTTTTACCCAAAAGATAGCAAAATTTTATCGTACAATGCATTTCACTTCTTAACTCTGAATCACTCACCTCCATAGCTATATGGCGAAATGCAGACGTACCTTAAACATCTCCGCAATAAAAAAACCAGAATCGTCTGCCACGACTAATAATTGTTGCCAAAGATACTTCCTTAATTCAGTTAGTCATCTGCGTGGTTATTTCCCCCTTCGCAGTGTTGCTAACTCAAAAAAATGTCCCTCAGTTTTTATGGAACTGCCTTTGTAATAACTGCTACTGATCTCTGTTAATCAGTGCGGTTTTTCTTCTTCAGGTGGGAAAGCAGAGGACTTAAGCGAGTTTGACAAAGGCCAAAATGTAATGGCCAGACAACTGTGTCAGAGTATTTTCGAGATAGCAAGGATTGTGAGGTGCTCACGGTCAGCCGTATTTAAGACCTTCAAAAAGTGATCCAAGGACTGTAAAACCACGAACTGGCTTCCCAGCGTGGGTGCACACCACGGCTCCTTGATGCTCGAGGTGAGCGAAAGATATCCCATATGGTACGAGTCAACAGAAGGGATACCGCGGCGTAACTCGTCGGTAATCTGAATGCTGGTGACGGGTGTAATGTGTCACAACCCACAGTATATGCAACCAATTGAAAATACCCGGAGGCCACTCTCGGGGCTCGTAATAACTTCGGTTCACAGTCGAATTGGCTAACAACGGGCATGCGACATGCGAGTATCAAACCTGGACCCTGAATGACTGGAAGGAGGTCGAAATTTTCATAGACGTCATCTTACAGATGTACTCTCACCGCCTACCAACTGTCGTTTATCTAACACAACCCCTTCTTGGTATTGGGATTTTTTTCCGTCAGTGTACTTCACGAACGCTTTGATGTCACTTCACTTTATGAATAATTTTAGCCGATTCAATTGAAAAATAAGTTAAATACTAGCTCGTCTAGATATCTCTTTTTTTAAAAGGTGAAGTCTGCTTTAGTGGCAGTTTTTTTAAAAGATGTTTGTCTTCCCTTAATAACGCAGAATCAGTCATAATCTCACCTGAAACAGTCAAATTTCACCACGCTTTCTTATTTGTTCCTAAAGTTTAACCCAGGAGCACTCATTCTTACTTTCCCATATAATTAAGTTCCATGAGTGTGAAAGAAGAAGAATTTTAATTTAAACGGCAGCCACAAGCATCAGGTGTAAAAGAAAAAAAAGCAAATAAGCAGTTTGTTTTATAAGAACCTTTTGGGAAACGCATGACGTAGTTCTTTGGGCAGATTTTTGCATCACATTAACTTTTGAACTCATCGTCAGTACCATATTTTGGTAGAAACTAGAACCAAAAGCTAACAAACATTTGCATTCTATTAATCAGTTTCCCAACTCATGTAATATGAATGTTTCAGTGGTTCGTAATTTTCTGATTTATATATGAAATTAAAATTTACACTTGTGAAATCAATTATGGAAATACGCCCAATGTAAGTGCCAAATGTTGTACTTCTGTCGAACATTCAAAATGCAATTAACAGAGAGAAATTTCTCCATAAGCAATATTAAAGCATAAAGGCACCTTCTTCGCACGGAGAGCGTCAGATTCCATTAAAAGGGAGAAAAACATCAACAAAAAGTATAATTCTTCCGACGGAAGTAATTAAAAGGTAAATTATGCCATTTTTTCGCATTATGTTTTATTGATTCTGCTTCATCCGCAGTTACTAAAGTTTGACTTACTGAGTGATTACAGAAAAGACTTCTTATCTCCGAATTAATTACGGTTTTTTTGAAGCCGAGTAACTCACTGGAAAAAAAAGTGATAAATTCATTTGACCTTTACTCAAGTGAAGGAATTAGTAGAGTAAAAAATTTAATTCTATATGCCCTTATTTTTTGAATATAGGCAATATCGCTATTTGGGTAATATAACTTCTTGCGTTCATGGCAATTGTTTGAATCCCATGCAAAATATGTGCGTGTATGGTACTATTTCTTCCTTTCTCTGTTGTTCTGCTTTTTCATTTTCCTTAGAGTCAGTAACTCTAGAGAGAAAAGTATTTCTTCCATATGGTGCGACCACGTTAATCTATTATTGGATGTGCCTCCTCATGTACTGTGAATAAGAAATCTTCAGAGACCCGAAGTAAGAGAATACGTTGACGTAAAGGGCTAACAGATAAAATCTCGGTACCCGGCAAGCACTGCCCCCCCCCCAATAACACCTAAGGAACAACACGCGGACTTTAGAAAGGGCTAGCTAGATTATTTATTTTTGTCATGTAAAAGTACATATTCATGTTTCATCTTTAAAGCATTACTAAATTTTGAAAAACGGATTTTTAAGATTTTCCCCCTCTTTTTTAGCTCGAAGAGCTCTAAATCTGCAGTTTTTGAATTTAATAAGTTCACTTATATAGTACAGCTTTGGCATTCGAACACCACTACAGTTACTTACTCTTTGTAGGCACCAAACTGTAAAACATATATCGCTTTCCATGCGAAAAAACATACTTGAAATACAATGATTACTGTGCATTTCAGTTCGTCTCTAATATGCTACGTCAATTGAAAAACTAGTCGTACGCACCGCTTAAAAGCGTAATTACTCTTCTGTGACGTACTGCAAAGCTCAAAACGTGTGTCAGGACGACAGATTTGCAGCGGGAAACTGTGTCCGCGTAGCTCAGTTGGGAGAGCAACTTACTCCGGAGTGAGGGAGCATGGATTCGATGGCCGTCTCGGACAAACATGTGTTTTCACACTTCTTAAATCTGAATTTTTTGGTTTCTTAAATTCATTCAATTTTGTTGAATGCTTTAACCTAAAAAATAATTTTCTAGTATTCTGGCACACAGAAATCCTCATGTATCGTGTATAATACGAAGAGTGTAGCCTCATTTAATATATTGTTACGACCCATCCCCGCCATTAATTTAGTAATTAATGGGCGTGGTGGATGTATAAAATTAATTAAGTATTAATTATGTTCGAGGCTTGATTGGAGTTTAAAAGTGTAAACAGCAGAGAAAGTTTTATCTGGCGATAGGACAGAAAAGAGGCGAAGCATTCCTTCTATGGCTGGGTGGTCTAGAGTTCCTAGCGCGCTGTTAGGTCGTAAATATCAGGGCGCAGCTGACGGGCAGCCTAAGCAACACGGAAAAGGAAAGAGGTACGTATCGAAGAGGGCAACTAAAGTAGAAACGAATGAAGATGGGGGACAAAAGGTTTAGCGAATAATCGTAAATTCGTCGATTGTTTGGGGCATTTTCGAGAACAATTGCTCTCTGCGTGGTCCGTGCAGAAAAATAGGATTTCGCACTTAGCGTGAAAATAAGGAAGAAAGTTCAGTTGTCTGTACGCTCTCCGATGTGAAAGGCTGGATTGGATGCCTTGGATCTGCTATATGAATTGGGCAATGAAGCAGCGAATCTCCCTGCATTTGGAATAAAGGAAATGGAGACGACAACTCGGGGCAAATAGAGATCCCAGTTTGCCATAAAGACAGCGGAATGCCTAAATCCGCGTGATAAAGCAGCAATTTCTAGGCTGGGAGCCTAATGGAAATTAGCGACTGGTTGGCCCAATGAAAGCAAAGTTACAAAGGAATTAAGAAGTCTGCAAGTGGACAGTGGTCATTCCAATGAGAAGCGTAGCTCGGGTTCGAGTCCAACTACGGCAGTGTGCAATCACCATCCTCTCCCTGAAGCGGCGAAGGAAGCGATCTGGTCCTACGGGGCGAAGCGAGGCCCCATGTGTGTGTGTGTGTGTGTGTGTGTGGCTACGTAAGCAGCGCAGCCTCTACGGGTAAGTGCGGCGGGATAAAGCCGCCGCAAGGAAAATTGATAGCGCAAGAGCGGTGGCTTGGATACCTAACAAATATACAGGTGAAAAACTAAATCACAATTTGGATTTATTCTGGACAGCATCCATGCAAGTAGAAACGTTTTGTTTTTATTGTTACATCTGTTACGCAATTAGTTGAGGAACGGAACTGATATATTGCAAGAACTGAACTGAGAAATAGTAAGACTGAACTGTGGAATTTAAGTTCATTAAAACTATCTCGCGGGAACTGATTTAGGTCCAAGTTGACTTAATACTTATGTTCAGAAGACAGCTAAATTTTATTCGTATGTGTGCCATTGTTATGTTTTTATGGCTAATTAAATATTTGTTTAGGCAGTCAGCGCAGTCATAGAACACATTATTTATGTGTATGCAGGTGATAGGTTCAAATTGTTTAAGTGTAGGCCCATATAATACAGTTTTCGCGCCAAGAACTACGTCGAAGGATCTCAGAGAAGAAATATACTAATTGCTCGGCTACGGTTGTTAAATTGATTGGCCGCGGTGGGATAATGACCCACTGTCGTAACATTTTGGTGGCGAGCGGTGAATGCTTAACCTAGCTCGGCCCGGTACCGTAACATTTTGGTAGTCAACGGTGGGATAACGACCCACGAGATCGCAACAATATGTTCGTATATTAAACATAAAACGACATAAAACTACTGAAAGTTCAAACCGTAAGCATATAATGGAACTTGTAACGTACCAGGAGATGTGACGTACCTGCCAGAAGGACGCACACGACATAAAGGCAGATAGGAATCAGAATAAAATGTCCGCGTAGCTCAATTGGTAGAGCAACTTATTCCGGAATGAGTGGACCTGGGTTCGAATCCTGGCGCGGATAAAAATGACGGAGAAATTCACTTCGTTATAATGGCGCCCGAACTATCCGGATGACCCGACCGTTCACAATCTCGCAATGGTGTGATGTTATTTCCACACCGCAAGATAGGAAAAATAAGAGCAGCACTTCGAAAAAAAAAATAAAAAAAAAATAAAAAAATAAGGGGAGATGATGTGACGTACCTGCCAGAAGGACGCACACGACATAAAGGCAGATAGGAATCAGAATAAAATATCCGCGTAGCTCAATTGGTAGAGCAACTTATTCCGGAATGAGTGGACCCGGGTTCGAATCCTGGCGCGGATAAAAATGACGGAGAAATTCACTTCGTTATAAACTGAATCAACTAATTACACTCACTAACACAGAAAACTTTTGACAAATTGCAACTTCAAACTATTGTTACGGGAGTCCTGTGAGCAGTGATGGTAGGTAGTAAAACTGATTTTACCCATATGCAGCAAAGAAAATACCCATCTTATAGCCAAAAAAAACCATATTCCCAAAAATTGTTTGCAAATGTTTATATACGGTTATAATACATTTTTAAGCTTAAAATCTTTTTTCAGAAATTTACTTATAATTTTACTCTTTACTCATAAACTTATTTGTAAAAAATGTGCATTAAAGTACTACAGAAACACAAATTATGATTTTAATGAGTACACTAATGTAGCCTTCAGTTTTTAAATACAGCAGCTGTATTTAAAAACAGTAAAGAATAATATATAATAATAGGCGTTGTGTTTACTATCATAATATAATTTTTCTGTATTGTGTAATTTTAAGTGCTTTTCTTCAACAACGAACTTCGCGCAATCTTTCGATGCCATTTAAAGCCATTCCACCCACATATCGAAATGCTCAACTTTTGGTAGTGTTGCGCAACCTCGGTAATTCCTGTTAAATATTTATAATACAGGGAATGTTTGAAAACGAGACTTCATGCACCAAATTAGAAGTCTCGTATGACTTTTAAAAAGCGATGGAATAAATTTACCCACAGGATATAAAAAATACCAATTTTCCCATTCCTAATTTTTTTTTCTAAAATACCCACGAAATGGGCAATTTTCCCACGATCTACCATCACTGCCTCTGAGTGTGACTGAACGTTTGGAAAGAGCACATGCTCTTGTATGGTTCTGCCTTCGACGCCATTGAAGCGTTTGGGAGAATGCTTCCCCACGCTCTAAGCTTAGCATAGCATTACTGGCTGTGGCTGGCCACTCTGCGGGGAGTGGGGGGCATGCCGTGTTACCGAGGTTCAGTTGGATGCATTATCTGCGTTGCTTCCAACGAGCGACTTACATACGAGACATTTGTTCTTGTTTTCGTAAAAATACAAATATGAATTTGCTTTCTTAAAAATAAAAGATTCTGAAAAAAAATGCCTGCTGCGTTATGTTGATGTCATATTTTTATTTTACTTTAATGCTACATATTTTTAATTCACGCAAAAGAAAGCGCATGAACCAAAGGGAAGCAATGCTTCCCTTGCTTCTATTGACGCGCCGCCACTGAGCGTAATGCACTCCAAACACCTTCGCTCAGGTTATTTTATGGTGCAGTGGGGACTCCAGTTACCTCACCTTTAGTGTTTCTCTGGTGTCGAGATTGTTCGAAAGAGTTCAGGAGTCAAGTCGGGTTCGCCAGACTTGGTGTAAAAAATCAACGCGTTTTATTGGACTGGGAAAGCATGATTCCCCGGGGATCGTCCGATCTCGGCAGCCAATGTTCCAGCTGCTCTCGTCAACTTACCTTTTTCAGAGAAAAGCCCCCCCCCCCCGCCCCAACAAAAATATAAAAATAAAATAAAGATAGGAGATTTTTCAGTTAACTTCCTTTTCGCCGAACCGACCTTCCGTACAGCAAGATGCGCCTTCCATCACCTTTTTCTTCCTCCCGGACCCGTTGTCCTTCTCCACTTTTTGGAGCTAACCCTCTTGTGAAGAAACGCCTCCGGCTAACAAGCCAACCGCTTTCATAACAAAATCTATTCTTTGGCCAAAAGAAACTCCGCCTTTTCCGAGAAGCCAAAACATTCCGACCTACCGGAAGTAACATATAAAACTGCTTCGCTGTTAACCAACAAACCTTGCTTTTACATCATAATGGCAGAGGATTAAGTTCTACAGAACATACATGAAGAAGGCCCATTAGCCATTTTCGGCTTAACGCTGGCAGAAGTCATTTGGATCAATACATGAAGTGTCCTAATCACATTATCTTCATATCCAGTTTGATTCCATGGTTCCTGCTCGTAAACGAGGTGTTTAGTTTGTTATGCAAGACAAAAGAAATTGAATATGATAAAGTAATAAAAGAAAAATATCAACATGTACACGTGAATTTGGGAACTACATTTATTAATATCTGTCCTTCTCATTCTTTTTTGTTGAAATGCATGTGCTCCCGAAATTTCTAAAGGTGGCCCGTACAAATAGAAGTCTCTGAGAGGGGTGAGATTGGGCCTCTAAGAAGGATGAGGTAGAAGTTGCCAACTCCAGGTTCTCAGAGTCCGAGCCGTACGTACCTCAGGGTATGGTCGGACGTTTTTAAAAGAAAAAAATCACATACTCCTGTGCGTATCCCAAATGCTCTCTCTGAATTGCGGCACGCAGGCAAGAAAGAGTTTCACACTATATTGCAGCACCGACTGTAGTCACTGGAAGGAAATTCATCAGCAGAAGGCCTCAATAATTCAACAAAAGCATCAACCATAATCCTCCTTTCTACTTACACAGAATATTTCGAGAGCAGGAGAATTTCAGTGTTTCCACATCACATCATATTGCTTTGTTTCAGGTGTAACTACGACTTCTGCCGTGTTACAATTTCATCATGAAAATTGTCTCCTTCATTCTGAGAGCTCTCAGAATTGTCAGAATACATCACTACTCGCTGTTCTTTTTTGTCATAGGAGAGTATTTTTTGGCCCAACAAGGACTCGTAAAGGATGTCGAATACTGCGCCCTCACAGTGGTTGTCAACCCTCCCCAAAAAACAAGGAAGATGTCACCGATTTTTCGGGTGTAATGAGCACGTCTTTTGAATCCGTTCTGACGCAAATTAGATTTATCAAAGCTAATCAAAGTCAATGGAACCGATATGGAAAACAACAGTATCTGACGGAAGAAAGAAGTTTTTCAAACGGGCTTTTAATTCCGCAGATATTGCTGTAAACGGAATCGTGAGTTTATGCCGCCTGGTTGCAGACTGGTGCTCTAAGAAAAAATTGAATTTAAATGAGAAACATTTCGCAGCGGAAGCGCTCTCCAACAAAGTAATAATTTTTGAAATCGGACTCTTCGAAGCAGAGATACGGACTTCCTGCCAGGGGGCATGGTTTTCCCTCTAGGGGCGTAGATGTACGCCTTCTGGCGGGAAAACCATGCATTATTTTAGGAAGAAAGTATTCCCAAAAGCTTTTCGATGTGAGAGGTATCGGTCCAAGAAAAACAAATTTTAGCCGAGTTTTCAGGAGCTCAGATTTTTCTCCAACAAAGAAATAATTTTTGAAATCGGACTCTCCGAAGCAGAGATACGGACTTCCCGCCCGGGGCATGGTTTTCCCTCCAGGGGGCGTATGAACAGGTTAACATTTTCGACAATGGTGGAATTCGCAGAATGAACGCAAGCAAAAGTGGAGAAAATCAAAACGAAATACAAGAGTAAATGATTAGAAATGTAAAAATTCCAAGAAGAGTGCAGCCATACGAACTAGAGATGCCACCACGGTTTCCCAGTGAGCGTTCGTGGAGAATAATAAAACATAATCCAGTTATTCATCCAGTTAAATGGAGCAAAAATGTTCTCGGAATGCTTGAGGAAGCTGAATTTTTTGTGTGTTTTGGGTGCTAACAGATATACAGGCAAATTACAGGTCTAAGTTTATATTAATCGTCTCTAAGACGCGCCCTATTAAGGTGTGTGATGATTTAGACAAAGTTATACGGACAATGAAATTGCAACAACCGCGAAACTTTGTAAATAGCTAGAGTGCGTGCTGGTATTCAAATGATCCACGTTTGCTGCAATTGCGCATCGCACACCCACCACACACAACTTCCTGTCGTGGCGCTGGAAGCATGAACCGACAGCCTTATAAATCGGCTTGTAGTCGATGCTCCATGAAAGCGAAAAGCACCGGCCGACGCAAACAGTAGTACAGAGTGACAAGAATGCCGGGTATACGCCAGAGACGTCGATTTACGCAACTTACGGACTTTGAGAGAGGTCTGATCATCTGGCTGAATACCGCAGGGTGGTCGCCGCGCCAAATAGCCAGCCACGTGGATCGTTCTGACCATACCTTCCTACTGAGTTCGGAGCAGTGGGCATGTGACAGCACTGCCACTCGGCGGAGAGGCACCAGACCAACCAGGAGGACCACCCGGTGGAGAAGACCAACGGATCATGCGCCAGGCATAAACGTATCCCACTTGGACCTGGTCCACTATACAGGCAGATGTAGCGGCTCCTGTGTTCCCACGAACCATTTCCCGACGCCTTGCGGAAGCGAATCTGCGATCCCAGCGCCCCTTCCGTGGGCTTCCATTAACACCGGAACATCACAGGCTCCGTTTGCAGTGGTGCCAGGCCAGAGCGACGTGGAACACCACAGATTGGCGACGTGTGGTGCTTAGCGATTAGTGCTGCTTCGTTTCGGGGACAGTTGGTCATCGTGTACGGGTGTGGAGGTCTCTGGGTCAACAGCACAATCCCAACCTCGCAATCGAGCGCCACACCTCCCCTATTGCAGGCATTGTGGTCTGAGTAGCCATAACCTACGATAGCCGATCAGCTCTAGAAGTGGTACGTGAATCATTGACGGGACAGCGGTATGTAGATGAGATTCTACGGCCCCACGCACTCCCATTCCTGGCCGGGATTCCAGGTGCGCTATACCAACAGGATAATGCCCATCCGCACACGGATCGGTTGACCAGAACTGCCTACGTCATGTCCAGACAGTTCCACGGCCTTCCCGCTCTCCGGACATGTCTTAAACGGCATCGAAAGGAAAAGAATCGAGCATGTGTGGGACCAATTAAACGCCAGCTGCCGACGTGTCACACTATCCGGGATTTAGAGCTCACCGCTAAACACGTGTAGTCCAGTCTACCGTAGGACAACATCAGGTGTCTGTTCGCCTCCATGCCGGACCATATTGCAGCATGTATCACCGCACGAGGCGCTGCGACGCGCTATTGAAGATGACCAGACTGCGTGTCACAGATCCCTCTGTAACTGTCGTGCAGCTCTGTTTTTGCCATCATGTGTATCTTGCAATTGTATCATTACGTCCATAAAATTTCAGTTCGATCCAATGCTTCTTTCTTGGTGAGCAAATTTCATTGTCCGTGAGTGTACATCGAAGTTCGTGTAATCGAGAGTAAGTCAGGGTCTGCCAAAGCTCTTGATAACAGAAGTTCAGACAGGTCCATCCATTATGTGATAATCGGGTGAAGTAACAGAGAATCAAGCAGGGTAAAGTAACTGAGAATTAAGCAGGACCCATATTCAAGTTTGTACTAACAGATAAGTACAAACATGGCTGAAGGTCTTCAACTATGCTTCTGATAATTAAGGTTTGGCCAACAACCGTCCAAAATTGTGGTGATTATGACAAAGCTAAGCAACATCCCTGTTTTCAGTAACAGAGTTGAAAACAGATGGTAGATCCTGTCCAAATGTTTAATAATCGAGACTGAGTTAGGTTCCATCCAAGATTTTGATATTTGGGACTAACACAGATACCATCCATGTTTGTAATAACTAGCTCAAAAAGCGGGTCGTATCTAGTTTTACAATAACGGATATATTTTTTGATTAACAAACACCGTGAGCAACTCGTTGGACTATAAGCAGTCGCCCGTCTGTAATTTAGTGGTACTAGTTGCAGGGAAGGGAGAAAGCCAATGCCGTAAGACAAACACAGCATACATGCCTCACTAGCATTCGAACCTGGTCCCTTCTCGTTGAAATGATCACAAGCCAGCGTTTGGACCAATTCCCACCGGGACGCATAACTTACTGAGACTTAGGCAGGACTTATCAAAAGTTAATGATTAACCCGATTCAGAAAGCCCCATCCAAATTTATAATACATTTATATTCAGAACATTTCCCATCAGGAGCTGTATCCGATGAGGGAACAAATTTTCAAATCAGACTTTTAGAAGAAGAAATATCGGGGGAATAGAATTTAACTTAACGCTCCCTAGCGGAAAATCTATGGAATATTTCAAAAATAGGCTGTATCTAGAAGAGGCTTCAATATAAATGGCATTGAAAGGAAAAATAAATTCTCCAATCGGATGTTTAGAAGCAAATGTATGGAATAAAATGTATTTTGAATACGATATCACGCCCTCTAGCGACGAAGTTGTGCATCGTGAAAAACAGGAATGCAAGGATCATCATTTTCACATTTCAAGCTTCCCGGTGCAAAAACGATTTTTTCAAATAGTACTAATAGTTGGAGAGATATGGTGTCCGCAGACAAACGAACGGACGGACGGACAGAGTGATAACATAAGCACGATCTTTTTGTTTTTCAAAAGACGTGCTAAGAAGCAAGTCTGTGAACTTAGTCGTAACAAGACATTTCTTCGCCCGGGGCAAACTACAAAATATTGCGCCCCTATCTGTTATTTTTTACTTTGGTTTGGAAATTCACCCACCACTACTGGTAACTCCGAATAATATAAGTAGTCTACAGTCCCTAATTTAGGGCCACTGCTTCCAGGGAAGAGAGAGTGCCCGTCATAATGCAAACACACAACCCATGCCTCATCCGATGCTCAAACCTGGGCCTACTCAGCGGAAGGATGAACATCGACAGAACAATTATCGAGATACCTCAATGACATCTCTATGCGAGAGGAGCATGTCTCCCCGATACCCGAGTGGTAAGATGTTTTGGCTTCTAACCATGCGTCCAAGGTGAGGCATGGATGGTGTGTATGCTCTACATCACTGGCTTTCACTCTTCACTAGAGCCACTGGCTCTAAATTAGGGACGGGGGACCGCTTATATCCGATTTAGTTGCGCACGGTAATCCTTACGCCCCACAAACAATCAAGCTATGACTGTTTTACAGCTTTTATCAACTGCTTTCAAGTTTGGACCTTCGGTGCCACCTCAGCCGGGCCGAATGCAGCTGGTAGTTGTGTTTCGCAGCAGCAGTAATGATAGAATAGACTCCAGAGAATCTTCAACAATGTGAACGACATCATTTTGCAATGTACGTGCAACCGCTCCTTCATTTCTGAATGCGAATAACTGGCAACCCTTGAACATTTTAAGGAAGATATGCGAATTGTAAGCTGTTAAGTTTACCGAAAGTGGCGAAATGTATTCGAAAAAAAATGTATTCCAAATTTGGTAAATGGACAAATCACAAAGTATGGCCCAAAAAATAGGTACCAGAAACTCGTGCTAAAGCTTCGACTCTAATTTTAATCAGACTGGAAGTAACGAGTGTTGCGCCCTTTCTTGAACTGCGCACGGAGCAACCGCCCCGTCTGCCGCGCCCAAGTTTCGCCTGGTACGAGGAGGACACAGCCACATCTTGAAAACGTTCTAAGATAGAAAAACAAAAGAAAAGTCTAACGTATACACACCGTTTATAAATACATTGCCGGACAATTGCTAAGGACGGACGACAATAGCAACGATAGCAACCATAAAATGGAAGGCAGGAAAATATGGAAATTTGCATAAGTGCGGGATACAGTAAGACGTGTTGTGCGTATGCAAATTTTGGATTGCCAAACTTGTTCGTGACGTCATAGCGCTGATAAGAGATATAAAGGATTTGACGCGTATTGACCGTTGTTGTTCAAACGTAAAGTTGAAAGGGAAAGAATCAATTGACGAACTTGAAATTTTCAGTATGTTTTCCCGACATCACCTAGATCATTTTACGCGTAGCCGTATTATTGGCAAGATTGAAGAAAGCCGAAAAATAACAGATGTTGCCAGAAAGTTCGACGTCAGCCACAGTGTAGTTTCAAGGCTTTGGAAATCATTTCAAACAAATGGAGAGTGTAGCAAACGTCACGGGGGAGGTCGTGTTCGCAGAACGACACCTGCAGAAGATCGGTACATAGTGCTATCAACAAAAAGACACCGGCGCAGCACAGCTAGTGAGGTAGCAAATCAGTTTTTGGCTGCTACTGGCAAGCGGATCTCCTGAAAAACTGTCGCCAGACGTTTGCATGAAGGAGGACTATACGCCCGCCGTCCTGTTGTGTGCATCCCATTGTCCAGACATCACCGTACCGCCCGTTTGCAATGGTGCCATCAACATCGCAATTGGACTGATAACGACTGGTCTGCTGTCCTCTTCTCAGATGAGAGTAGATACAGTCTATCGTCTGATTGTCGACGACAACTGATTTGGCGTGATAGTGGTACTGACTGCACATTGTCCAGCAAACATACAGGAAAGTGACCGATATCCGACATGTAGTGTCACGGTATGGGCTGGCATCATGATCAATGGCCGTACGTCCCTCTATGTGCTTCCAACTGGGACTATGACTGGCCAACGATACATTAATGATGTTCTGCTACCTCATGTTCGCATGTTCCGTGGTGCTGTCGGTGATAGATTCATTTTTATGGACGACAACGCAACATGTCATCGAACAGTCGCTGTCCAGGAGTGTCTTGAGAGCGAGGATATTCAACGCCTCCTATGGCCAGCACGTTTTCCAGATCTGAATCCCATTGAAAATGTGTGGGATGCTTTGGGGAGGAGCCTTGCTGGTCGCCAATGCCCTCCAATAAACAAGGACACCCTCATCCGTACACTGACAGAGGAATGGGATAAATTACCCCAACAGCTGCTTGATAATGTTGTGCAAAGCGTGACACGACGTGTGGAATCTTGCATCGCCCTCCATGGTGGCCATATCCCGTATTGACATCCTACGCCGGAACGCCTGCGGACGGTAATTGCATTTTTTCACGTTTACGTATTGTGCACAAAATGGCCTGTTTGTCCCTTGAACACGTTCCAAAGCCTTCTGGATTTCAGAGCACAATAAATTGTCTTTCTTGTAATGTCTTGGTATTCTGACATTATTTTATTTCACTTGGCATCCAACCACACTTACCTTTTTATGCGCTATATAGCCGTTTATGACCCGTCCTTAGCAATTGTCCAGCAGTGTAATTTGTGCCGGGGCTTCTAAATAAATGCACATCATCACAGAACACTCTTATTTTCCAGATTCAGCATATCACCTTCAATAGCATGTTTCACAATGTGGCAAAGATAACACGGCAACAAATTCTGAATCATAGACAATAATGTTTTGAAATATATGCTACATGCTTTGTTCCATAATATAATCTTCGCAGTTAGAAATGCTTTCCTCACGAAGGGAAAAATTATTTTACTTTCAACAAATAGCAAGTTTTCAGAGAAGTTGTAAAGAAAATCACAAAGCACTTGCTTTAGATAATGGTAAGAATTTAGTTCATTAAGAAATGCATTTGTCTCTAATTTTCAAGCATCTCTGTGGCGTTCATTTAAGTTGTAAATAGATATTTAACTGCGAAAGTATGTTCCACATAACAGATGACGATGCATCTCACTACAAAGCTCGCATTTCGCAGTGGTAACAATGCACTTTCGTTGTTGCAAATATTATATCTCACGCAATTTGCAAAAATGAGCTTAATTTGAAATGACGTATTTTCATAAATACAGTACATTACAAAACAGATTTTTCACAGAAATGGAATTTTTCTCTTTAATTTCAAAGAATATCTTTCGTGTAAGAGGCTGGCGTTTACGGGTAAACAAACAACGTCTGTCAAGCAAATGATAAGTTTCAGTTCATTTAATTTTCCAGTGATTCTCCGCTTAGCGTGGGCTGAAATATAGATCTTGGTAAAGGTGCAGATTATTTTCTCCTTTGGTAAGTTTCATATTTAACACGTCTTACGCAATATATAACGATAATGGGGACTGAGACACCTAAAGAATGCAGAGAATTCTTATTTACATCACGCATTCAAATCCGAAGCAGAAATTGAACTTGTTTTATAACAGCAGATAAATAAATGAATCAAATATATATTACGAAGTATCCCCTAGACAATAATTTTATACTGGAAAATAGTATCTCCCTTTTAAATAAATCAAATATTTCGACTTTTGTTATTTTGCTTCCGGAAAAATGCAGTCCGGAAATTCTGAAAGAAATGTGCACCAATTGATATTTAATTTGAGACTTTTGTATTTATGTTTCCTTTGATGGGTACATTGTATTGTGGCTGTTTTTTATATTCTGCAAGGAAATAGAATTGAAGAATTACGCAAGCATACTTAAACAGGTATTGCAAACCTGACTTTTGAAACATGAATTATACATTACCAAGAAATATTCTCCCCTCTACATTCCAGCTATAATTAGGGTAATAATTTTGATTTGTTTATGCCGGATATCTCTACTAGAGTAGTCAGTAAAAATGGAACCATTTTAATAACATAGAAAAGAAGCGTCAAAAATTATATAACTTCTGAAATATTTTCTGGAGATAAAGTACGAAAAATTTTTCGAACTTGACAAATCCTTCTGGAATGTCCAAATCCCAAATTCGTTTTAAGTTAAGCTTCGGTGAAAGGGAAGAATTTTCGGTGATAAAATCTATTTTCAAACGCAGAAACAACACTGAAGTGCCAAACGTCATGGGATAGTAGTATGCAAATTTTTAACTGCCGATGCTGAGTGGAGTCATGTTCTCTTCTCTGACGAATCGAGATTCAGCCGCTGAGAAACATCATGGTTGGGGATACGAGGAGTGGAGTCAAGTTCTCTTCTATGACTAGTTGAGATTCAGTCGCTGGGGAACATCGTTGTTGGGGACACGACGAGTGGAGTCAATTTCCTTGACGAGTCGATATTCAGTCACTGAGGAATATCGTATTTGGAACAAGACGAGTGGAGTCATGCTCTCTTCTCTGACGAATCGAGATTCAGTCGCTGAGAAACATCATGGTTAGGGACACGAGAAGTGCAGTCAAGTTCTCTTCTCTGACGAGTCGAGATTCAGTGGCTGTGGAAGATCGTTGTTGGGGACACAACGAGTGGAGTCAAGTTCTCTTCTCTGACGAATCGAGATTAAGTCGCTGAGGAATAGCATGGTTGGAACACGACGAGTGGAGTCAAGTTCTCTTCTCTGACGAGTCAAAATTCAGTCGCTGAGAAACATCATGTTTGGGGACACGAGGAGTGGAGTCAAGTTCTCTTCTCTGACGAGTCGAGATTCAGTCGCTGTGGAACATCGTTGTTGGGGACACGACGAGTGGAGTCAATTTCTCTGACGAGTCGATGTTCAGTCACTGAGGAATATCGTGGTTGGAACAAGACGAGTGGAGTCATGCTCTCTTCTCTGACGAATCGAGATTCAGTCACTGAGGAACATCGTTGCTAGGGACACAACAAGTGGAGTCAAGTTCTCTTCTCTGACGAGTCGAGATTCAGTCGCTGAGAAACATCATGGTCGGGGACACGAGGAGTGAAGTCAAGTTCTCTTCTCTGACTAGTTGAGATTCAGTCGCTGTGGAACATCGTTGTTGGAGACACGACGAGTGGAGTCAAGTTCTCTTCTCTGAAGAATCCAGATTCAGTCGCTGAGAAACATCATGGTTGGGGACACGAGTTGTGGAGTCAAGTTCTTTTCTGTGACTAGTCGAGATTCAGTCGCTGTGGAACATCGTTGTTGGGAACACGACGAATGGAGTCAACTTCTATGACGAGTCGATATTCAGTCACTGAGGAATATCGTGGTTGGAACAAGACGAGTGGAGTCATGCTCTCTTCTCTGACGAATCGAGATTCAGTCACTGAGGAACATCGTTGCTAGGGACACAACAAGTGGAGTCAAGTTCTCTTCTCTGACGAGTCGAGATTCAGTCGCTGAGAAACATCATGGTCGGGGACACGAATAGTGAAGTCAAGTTCTCTTCTCTGACTAGTTGAGATTCAGTCGCTGTGGAACATCGTTGTTGGAGACACGACGAGTGGAGTCAAGTTCTCTTCTCTGACGAATCCAGATTCAGTCGCTGAGAAACATCATGGTTGGGAACTCGAAGTGTGGAGTCAAGTTCTTTTCTGTGACTAGTCAAGATTCAGTCGCTGTGGAACATCGTTGTTGGGAACACGACGAATGGAGTCAAATTATATGACGAGTCGATATTCAGTCGCTGAGGAATATCATGTTTGGAACACGACGAGTGTAGTCAAGTTCTTTTCTCTGACGAGTCGAAATTCAGTCGCTGAGAAACATCATGGTTGTGGACACGAAGAGTGGAGTCAAGTTCTCTTTTCTGACGAGTCGAGATTCAGTCCCTGAGGAATATCGTGGTTGGAACAGGACGAGTGGAGTCAAGTTCTCTTCTATGGCGAGTCGAGATTCAGTCGCTGAGAAACATCATGGTTGGGGACACGAGGAGTGGAGTCAAGTTATCTTCTGTGACTAGTCGAGATTCAGTCGCTGTGGAACATCGTTGTTGGGGACACAACGAGTAGAGTCAACTATTCTGACGAGTCGAAATTCAGTCGCTGAGGAATATCATGGTTGGAACACGACGAGTGGAGTCAAGTTCTCTTCCCTGATGAATCGAGATTCAGTCGCTCTGAAACATCATGGTTGGGGACACGAGGTGTAGAGTCATGTTCTCTTCTCTGACAAGTCGAGATTCAGTCGCTGTGGAACATCGTTGTTGGGGATACGACGAGTGAAGTCAACTTCTCTGACGAGTCGAGATTCAGTCACTGAGGAATATCGTGGTTGGAACACGACGAGTGGAGAAAAGTTCTCTTCTCTGACGAATCGAGGTTCAATCGCTGAGAAACATCATGGTTGGGAACACGAGGAGTGGAGTCAAGTTCTCTTCACTGACTAGTCAAGATTCAGTCTGGATTCTGATAATCGATGGGTTCTTATCTGCGGGGAAACCTACAACCGAAGTAATCCAGTTTTTGTGCTGAAAAATCACATTACGACGGACATGGATTGATGGTCTAGGCAGGCGTAAGTATCGGTGGACGTATGGATCTGCAGGTCATCCGAAACAGCAGTCTCACGCCGAGAGATAAGAGACGAGTTTCTCAGACTTATTGTCATGGCATCTGTTGAAGCTGTCGGTGATTCTTTCCTTTCCGTGGACGATAACTCTCGAATTCATAGAGCTCTGCTAGTGGACAGTGTGCTTTAAGAGGAGGGAATAGAGCACACGAAGTAGCCAGCATGCTCCTCTGATTTGTATCCAATTGAGCATGCCTGGAGTGCACTTGTCAAATGCAGTGTAGCTCGACCTGCACCGCCGTTGACTATTCATGAACTGGCGACAGCCCTCATTGAGCAGTGGCAGATACCCCGAAAACCCCCACAATAACTTCATCAATTCAATGTCACACTAGAGTGCAGTGGTCTTAGCTGTTCGAGAGGAGCGCACACCCTACTAGAAGTCAGTTGTCAGCTTCAAAAAGTTATACCTCTTGTAAAGATATGCATATTGTTGTACAGGGTGTTCCCATATTCGTGCGACAAACAATTTGGGGTGATAGTACACATAAAGACGAATAACTTTTGCAATGAAACGTAGGGTGGCACTTCGCTCCTAGTGCCCGAAAAATGTTAAGTTCCATCTAAACGTTGATCCTCGAACAGTGGAAACACACAAGTTACCTAAATTATGGGTTGCACACTTGCGTTGGTAAACGTAGAGGCAGAGTGGGACTCAAAGGAGGTGCTCTTAGTGGCGGCCGAGGGCGTCGTTGCGCAACCCACACCGACGGATGAAGGACTGTCGCACCCTCTCGCAGACTTCCGGTGTGTCCAGGCTGACTGAGTCTGACGCAACGAGCGTCACGACCAGCAGAGGTTCGCCGTCAACATCTGGGCAGGTATCTTTGGTGATTGGCTTGTGGGACCGTACATCTTGTCACAACGTCTGATCGGCGCCATGTACCGTTTGTTTTTGGAGCAAGTGCTTCCTGGTTCGTTGCAGAGTGTTTCGCACAATGCTCTGAGAGATATGTGGTTCATGCATGATGGGATCCCTGCACATTTTTGAATACGCAGGGGCAATCATGCATGAACCACATGCATCTCATTTTTTCACATGTATACACGTTTCCTGAATGCGACGTATCATGGCAGGTGGGTTGGACGGGTCGGACCGGTAGCTTGGCCTCCACGCTCTCCGGACCTAAATCCACTGGACTTCGTCTTCTGGAGACACCCGAAAACACTGGTATACGAGACGCCTGTGGAGTCAAATCTCGTCGCTAGGATCGTTTTCTCTGCGGACCAGATCGACACCACACTGGGAGTCTACGAGAGAGTGCGACAGTTCTACGAGAGAGTGCGACAGTTCACCCCTCTTTGTTTGTCACAGGAATTTGGGAACACCCTGCATAGTATATCGCATCATGTGCATTAAAGGATAATAATGCATAAAAATTCCTAATGTGAATTTTCTTACCCGTATTACTAAATATTCTTCTGCATGTTGCATAAAAATAATATTTTACGTTCAACAACGTCAGTCGCACATTTTTTTTTTACAATATGTCTTGACCCCTTATTCTTTTCAGCAGTGTAACAAACAGGATTCCATGCAGACAACAATGATTGGTTTTCCTTTTCTCTGCACTTCCCTCAAAAAAAGAAATTAAAGAAAAAGGAATTAGAGACAAATTTTAAAGATGACAATCCGTTTTTTTACGCTTTTCAACCGTAGGTTGAAAAAGCGTATATGCCCCAGCTTTGTCCGTCCGTCTTTCGGCACGATAACTCGCGTAAAAATGGTTCGATTTCGATGAAATTTTAGTATGTAGTAGGGAACCACCTGGGGACGAACCATATTGAAAATGGACGAATGGGGTCAAAGGTCGCGGCATAGGAGCGGGATCCAATCCATTGCCCTTTTGCGTCACAACTTGCGTATATGGTTCGATGTCGATGAAAATTTAGTATATTGTAGGGGACCATATGGGAATAAACCCTATTGAAAATGGGGAACGTGGGGTCAAAGGTCAGGACATAGGAGCGGGATGCATTCCATTGCCCTTATGCGTCATAACGTGCGTAAAAATTGTTCGATTTCGATGAAATTTTAGTATGTGGTAGGGGACCACCTGGGGATGAACCCTATTGAAAATGGACGGAATGGGGTCAAAGGTCAGGACATAGGATTGGGATCCATTCCATCGCCTTTATCCCATACTATTAAAGGAACAATTCTTGTATGTATGTAAATTTTATTTTGAAAACGGCTATGAGGATTTTGATGAAAGTCGTTAACCTACCGTTTTCTGGTACTGGAAATCGATTTCGCTTGATCTCGACTTTAGGAAAATTCGTTTAGTGCGTAAAATAACTACTCCGAATTGACACGTTTTTACTGTCATGGCGTCTTCCCATTAATGTTGTCCATGCTTAGAAATCTTATGACGTCACAATCTCGCGCTTGCGATGTCGGCGCGTGGTCCCGCCATCTGTCTCATTACGTCACGCGTTGTGTGTGGTTCTTATTAAAGTTCTATGACGTCACACTATTTTGAGCGGTTGGTCGCGATTTCCATCTGCCTCATTACGTCACGCGTTGTGTGCGTATGTCCGGCCGCGCGATAACTCGCGTAAAAATCGTTCGATTTCGATGAACATTTAGTGTGTAGAAGAGAATTACCTGGGAAGGAACCCTATTGAAAGTGAACGAAATGGGGTCAAAGGTTAGGACATAAGAGCGGGATCCATCGCACTGCTCTTATGCGTCATAACTAATGTAAAAAAGGTTCGATTTCGATAAAATTTTAGTATGTGGTAGGGGACGACTTGGGGACACATTCTATTGAAAATGGGCAAAATGGGGTCTAAGGTCAGGACATAGGAGAAGAATCACTTCCATCGCCATTATGCGTCATAACTTACGTAGGAATTCTTCGATTTGGATGAAATGTTAGTATATTGTAGGGGCCTGCCTATAAAATGGGCGAAATGGGGTCAACGAATCCTATAGAAAATGGACGAAATGAGGTCAAAGGTTAGAACATAGGAGTGGAATCTATTCCATTGGCCTTGTTATTTCGGAGGTATACTGAACCGGTTCTGTAGAATATCATCGAAATGGGATCAAAGGTCAGGGCACAGGACCGAGATTTATTCCACAGCCATTATTCTCATAACTTGAGTAATGATTTCTGGTATGTTGGAAAGTGTGTTATAATCAATGCATTGCATGATTATTTTACTAACTTGTTTTGGTGTAAATATGACAAGGATGGTAAGTCAAAGTTTTCGGATATTATGTGACTTACCATCATTGTCATATTTACACAAAAAACGCACTGTCATCTTCAAAAATTTGTATTGTATGGTGCAATCCAGTATTTAATTCATGAGGAATTAAAGAATAGGAAGATCCGTTCGTTTCTCGATGACTGATTTCGTATCGTTATTAATTTTTTTTAATGTCGTACAGAGAACTAACAGACGCGAAGCTCTTTTATACTTTCGCATGCCCAACTTCTCTACCTTCTTAGAAGGAAAAATTGTTTCGTATCGATTAAACTTTATTCATTACTTAAGAACTAAGACTTTCTTTCGTTGCGTTTCTTTTTATGTGAAAATTATTTAATCTGCCACTTACTTGCGTATGAACAGAAAGTTTCAAAGCAAATCTTAAGGCCGATGGAAATTACTCCCTCGTTTACGTTCTTCGCATGTTACGAACGTTTCTGCTAACCTTTGAGTTTTTTTATGTTTATAATAATGTTTTTCGTTTAATATGTCATTCTTTACCCATTAACTTCGCAACATATCTGTTATATATCTGGAACTTCGCATTGTTAATCCTCGGACAACTAGTACATATACAAATCTTAATTACACACTGAACTAAATTAGGCAACTTAACAGTGAGAAGAAAATTTTTCAAAACGAACTGTCGGAAAAGTAATAATGAGTAAAGGCACTGCAGTTAGTGAGTCTGACCGTGGTCATATATAGGCTGAGAGGAAGGCCGGTTGTCAGTCACGGAAAAATAATTATGGGTAAAAGAGGCGAGGTTGATGGGTTTACCCGTGGCCAGAGAGAAGCTGAGAGGAAGGCTGGTTGTCCGTCAAGGAAAACTAATCATGGGAAAAGGCTGTGCGGTTAGTGAGTTTGACCATGGCCGTATAAGCTGAGAGGAAGGCCGGTTGTCAGTCACGGAAATGTAATCATGTGTAAAATGAGCGCGGTTAATGAGTTTGACCGTGGCCAGGTAGACGCTGAGAAGAACGCCGGTTGTCAGTCACGAAAAAGTAATCATGAAAAAAGTCAGGGCGGTAAATGAATTTGATCGTGGCCAGATAGAAGCTGAAAGGAATGCCAGTTGTCAGTCACGGAAAAATAATTATGGGTAAAAGTGGCGAGGTTAATGAGTTTACCCGTGGCTAGATTGAAGCTGAGAGGTAGGCCGGTTGTCAGTCACGGGAAAAGGCAGCGTGGTTAGTAAGTTTGACCGTGGCCAGAGAGAAGCTGAGAGGAAGGCTGGTTGTTCGTCAAGGGAAACTAATTATGGGAAAAGGCAGTGCAGTTAGTGAGTTTGACCATGGCCGTATAGAAGCTGAGAGGAAGGCCGGTTGTCAGTCACGGAAATGTAATCATGTGTAAAATAAGCGCGGTTAATGAGTTTGACCGTGGCCAGGTAGACGCTGAGAAGAACGCCGGTTGTCAGTCACGAAAAAGTAATCATGAAAAAAGTCAGGGCGGCAAATGAGTTTGATCGTGGCCAGATAGAAGCTGAAAGGAATGCCAGTTGTCAGTCACGGAAAAATAATTATGGGTAAAAGTGGCGAGGTTGATGAGTTTACCCGTGGCCAGATTGAAGCTGAGAGTTGGGCCGGTTGTCAGTCACGGGAAAAGGCAGCGTGGTTAGTAAGTTTGACCGTGGCCAGAGAGAAGCTGAGAGGAAGGCCGGTTGTTCGTCAAGGAAAACTAATCATGGGAAAAGGCAGTGCGGTTAGTGAGTTTGACCATGGCTGTATAGAAGTTGAGAGGAAGGCCGATTGTCAGTCACGGAAATGGAATCATGTGTAGAAGAAACGCGGTTAATGAGTTTAACCGTGACCAGATAGACGCTGAGAAGAAGGCCGGTTGTCAGTCAAGGAAAACTAATCATGGGAAAAGGTAGGGCGGTTAGTGAGTTTGACCATGGCCGTATAGACGCTAAGAGAAAGGCCGTTTGTCAGTCACGAAAAATAAATCATGAAAAAAGTCAGGGCGGTTAATGAGTTTGATCGTGGCCAGATAGAAGCTGAGAGGAATGCCGGTTGTCAGTCACGGAAAAGTAATCTCGGGTAAAAGAAGCATGGTTAGTGAATTTGGCAGTAACCAGATAGAAGCTGAGAGGCAGGCCGGTGGTCATTCACGGAAAAGTAATCATGGGACAAGGCAACACGGTTAGTGAGTTTGACCGTGAACAGATAGAAGCTGACAGGAACACCGGTTGCACCGCATCTGCTGAAATTTTTGGATTTTAACATCAGACTATCGCACATGCATACCAGGACTATGTAAAATACCGCAAAGCTTCCAAGTGACTGGAAAAATGTGGCAGTAAATATGCATTTTACTTCTGCATCGCATCGCTGCAAGGAATCGCACGGCTACCGCGAAGCTCATAACGTTGGAATTTAATGATGGCTTGTCCACAAGCCTATGCACAATGACTATCCGTCTTACGATGGAGAAAAAAGGCTACGGCAGGGATATCCACATCGTATTCCCTTATTGACTGCAAGTCGCTGAAAGATTAGGCTACAGTATGCAAAGGTCTTTCGCAACTGGAAAGCGGATGACAGGAAGCACGCCATGTGGTCTGAAGAATCAGAGTTTCAAATATGTCATGTCCGTGTGAGGGTGCGTTAATACGTTAATTTCACGAAGCGATGGCACCAGCTTGCAAAATTTGTGTCCTTCAGGCCGTGGAGGCGGTGTAACAGTTTCAGACTGTGTTTACAGGGGCTTTCGTTAGGCCCCTCCTACCTGCCCAGACCTTCGTCAATAGCACAAGGTATGCAAACTTCCTCGCTGGCGATCTTCACCCGTTCGTAACGATTCTCTTTCTACATCATGATGCCATCTTTAACACCACACCGCGTACTTTCTGAGTGGCAACCAATTGACTCCTGAAGAAATCAAGTAAGTTCACCACACGGGAATAACCCCCCGTTCGTCAGACCTTAACCCCATTGAGAACTTGTGGTACGAATTGGAAAGATCTGTTAGACCCTGCCAACTCCAGTGATGTGATCCTCCCTTCATGGGCGATGTCTGATTGAGTCCTTGCCAAGACGTCTGGCTGCTGTTGTGAGGACAAAAGGTGAGCAATACGTTCTTTGATAGATGTACATATATAATACCGTCAACATCAACAAGTTACCATCGTACCATCGCAAGTCCAAAAGCAACATAAGTCGTCTGAGCACGAGATAAAATATTTTTATTTTCTAAAACAACATGAAAAAATAAAAGTGACACTAAAACCAACGAGATCTTTCGAAACTTCTAGAATTCCTTCTTCAGATGGCGGAAGTACTGCAATCACAAACCCGATAGGTTACATAGTTGATGACAAAGTGTCTGAGCGGTTCTGCGCAAGCTGAGAGACATACAATTTACAAAGATTGAGAACTGAGACGACAGCACCTAAAAATATATCATCATCATTATCATTGTCAACCATTATCAATCCACTGCTGGACGAAGGTCTCTCCAAGCCTCTTCCACAACGGTCTGTCTTGTGCCAGTCGCCTCCAGGTTACTCTTGCATACTTTCGAATTTCATCCACCCATCTCCCATGTGGTCTTCTTCTAGGTCTTTTCCTGTCACTTGGAATCAAATCTAAAATTTCGGCTGTCCATCGATGGTCTGTCCTTCTGGCAGTATGTCCAGCCCATCGCCGTTTCAGGGATTTAACTGTGATCATGATGTCTTCTACTCTTGTCATTTTTCGGATCTACGAGTTCCTTCATACTAATACAAGTATTTATCAGTGTATATCAAGGCATATAATGATATAAAGGCATAGTCTTGGAAGAAAGAGTATTTTTTTTTACTTTGTCCTAATTAATTTGCACAGTATAGTATTTGCTGTCTAAGAAGTGGGTCGAACGCGGCTGGAACGAATACATTCAGATGACCTTTAATAGTCCCAATGCTGCATGAAAGAGTGACCTGAAAAACTGCAGCGATAGAAAGCATTGCTTTCGCCCTTAGGTTTGTTATTCAAACCGATCATTTAGTGGGAGATTGATACTAATTCTTTCTGACAGATTATCTGTTAAAGAGTTATAGCAATGACGATGAATTTAAGGAAGGATACAGAAGATGTTTGAGTCACTTATTTTCACCAATGGCATGATGTCCGCATCAGGGAGACTAGCCCTTCCCCATCGTATCTTGGATCATGAAACAAGGAATATAGGACTAGAAGGAAGAGTTTATCACTTTGAGAGGTTTAGTTTCCGTGCTCATGAGATGAGAGTAGGAAAGTTAAATTGTTTTGCAGTAGCTTTCGTAAAACTCAGCTGCTATGTCAACATTTTCGTTTGGGGGAGAGCGAAAATTTTGGGCACCGTTTGATTCAAATACATAGGCAGCTTAATGGGTTAAAGTGTCAAAAACAAGCGGGCGGCATGAAAAAGTATATTTCTGAAATTTCTTCGTATATCACTAATTTTCTACAATATTAGTGAAACGAACTTTTTGCATAATGGAAGTACGATTGTCTTAGGTAATATTGGAAAAAAATTTTCCTTCGAGCTTTGTCGTTCAATAGAAGAATCGAATCAGAGTGGAATAAAATGCACAGTTTCGTATTCATGTACGGGATTTCAAACTAATAGAAGTTTCGGCTTTGGGCGACTTGACAAAACTGAACGTGTTTTTTTTTTAGAAGTTCGTAGAAAAGACGATGGTGGGAGCTTAGCTGGCTGGCTTTAATGGAAAAAGAAGCAGCAAGAAAAAAATCTGAAATCAGAAGTAGTATTTACTTAGAATCTATCACGATGCACTTGAACTTAATCAACTTACTGTTTCATTGTCATATCAGAATCTGGAGATACTGGTAACAAGTTAGTAAAATCATGCAATGCATTGATTATGATACGCTTTCCAACATACCAGAAATCATTACTCAAGTTATCACTCAAGTTATGAGAATAATGGCAGTGGAATAAATCTCAGTCCTGTGCCCTGACCCTTGATCTCATATCGATGATATTCAACAGAACCGGTACGGTATACCTCCGAAATAACATGATAAAGTTTTGTCGCAATAGAAGCAATTTTACGTAAGTTATGATGCATAAGAGCTATGGAATAGATCCCGCTCCTGTGTCCTAACCTTTCACCCCATTTCGCCCATTTTCAATAGAATTTGTCCCCAGGCAGGCCCCTACAGCATACAAACATTTCATTCAAATCGAAGCATTTTTACGAATGTTGTGACGCATAATGGCGATGGAAGTGATTCCGCTGCTATGTCCTGACCTTTGACACCATTTCGCCCATTTTCAATGGGGTTTGTGGCCAGTTGATTCCCTTCCACATACTAAAATTTAATCGAAATCGAACCTTTTTTACGTTAGTTATGACGCATAACAGCCGTGGAATGGATCCCGCTCCTATGTACTGACCTTTCACCCCATTTCGTTCACTTTAAATACGGTTCCTTCCCAAGTGATACCCTTACCAGATACTTAAATTTCATCGAAATCGAACCATTTTTACGCACCTTATGACGCATAAGGACAATGGAATGCATCCCACTCCTATGTCCTGTCCTTTGACTCCACTTCCCCCATTTTCAATAGGGTTCGTCCCCAAGTAGTCCCCTACTACATACTAAAATTGCATTGAAATCGAACCATATTTACACAGTTTATGACGCATAAGGGCAATTGAATGGATCACGCTCCTATGGCGTGACCTTTGACCCTACTGCACCCATTTTCAATAGGGTTCGTTCGTCCCCTGGTAGTCCCCTACCACATACTAAAATTTCATCGAAATCGAACCATTTTTACGTGAGTTATGGTGCCGACAGGCGGACGGACGGAAAAAGCTGGAGCATATACGCTTCTACAACCTACGGTTGGAAAGCGTAAGAAAAAAACAAGAATGCTACTAACGCTGTTCCTTACCCGAAATATTTATCTTATCGAGGTTGTAGAAAAGAAAGATTTTTTTAGCTTCGTACAACTTCCGCAACATTTTGGAGGTAAAAAATATTTCTCCAGTAAGAATATCAGCACACCAAATATTGAAAAGAAAAAAAAACGATCCTTAAACCGTCGCTGATTTTTTTCGCTAGACTTTGGACGTGGTAATATGTTTGAGGAAAACTTAAAACTTGCCTCTTACTTTTCTTAGCAGCGAAACCTTGAATCCGTTATCTTTTTCCTGAAACACTTTTTGTTCTCCAATAAAATAGCACTATTGTGATCAACACATTTTTTTTTCTGGTAAGCGAAAGAGAGGAAGAAGACAAAGGACCTTTTTCAGGCGCATTGTGCACGATGTACTCCTATAAGACATTCTCTCTTAGAATGCAGTTAATCAAAAAAAGAGAAAAAAATACATGTCTTTTGTTTTCAAGTTTCTTTGTAGCTGGTCCGTGAAGTGATAGTGTTTTATGTACCAAACGATGTATTGGTATTCACTCTTCACTTCATCACGCGTTCCGCAATATCTAGAAAATTGCTTAAACCAATTTAAATATATTTTCACATTTCAATTACAGAACTAAAATCGTATGGCATTAGTTTGAATCTCATAGGATGGTTTAATTTTGCTTTTCTGGAAATTTTATCGTCTGCGTTTTTGTTGGGGTAAAGGTACGGCAAAGTGTAATTAAGTTTTCGTTCTTTTTTTATGTCGCCCGATAGAACAGCTTGATAAGATTGCTAATTGAGTTTAAGTATAATAACTGTAAATAATTACAGCCATTTGAAGTTTGTATTAATAAATCATATTTATGATAATTCTACTTTATGGAAAATCTGATTAAATAAATTTCACCATAAAGTTGGAAACTGTAATTTTATGTTAAATACGAAGGATTTCAGGTCAGTTGCCCCCAAACATGTTTTATTTTTCTTACATAAAATTCAAAGAAAGAAAACATGAAACATAAAATTCAAAGAAAGAAAACATGAAACATAAAATTCAAAGGAAGAAAACATGAAACATGAAATTCAAAGAAAGAAAACATGAAACATAAAATTCAAAAAAAAAAAGAAAACGTGAAACATAAAATTCAAAAAAAAAAAAAGAAAACATGAAGCATAAAATTCAAAGAAAGAAAACGTGAAGCATAAAATTCAAAGAAAGAAAACATGAAACACAAAATACAAAGAAAGAAAACATGAAGCATAAAATTCAAAGAAAGAAAACCTGAAACATAAAATTCAAAGAAAGAAAGCATGAAACATAAAATTCAAAGAAAGAAAACATGAAACATAAAATTCAAAGAAAGAAAAAATGAAACATAAAATTCAAAGAAAGAAAACATGAAGCATAAAATTCAAAGAAAGAAAACATGAAACATAAAATTCAAAGAAAGAAAACATAAAACATAAAATTCAAAGAAAGAAAACATAAAACATAAAATTCAAAGAAAGAAAACATGAAACATGGACCAATCCGTTTGTAAAAGGAATATCTTATGATATGAACTTAACAAAGGTAGAAGCGATTATAGATTAATAAACCAACATGAAAGTTAAGGGCGGAAATATCAGTAACAAAAAAGCGGCGTTTCTTCATAAAATAATTTTAAAAGAATTATTTGAAGCCTACGATGGAAATAGTTATGTTACCACAACCATTTTGAACGGATAATTTTTCGTTTGAGGACTAAACTTCTTTCCACTTTGCATGCCTTAGGATTATAGTTTTCAAATGCCATAAAAATAAATGTATGGCATTTTGAAAACTATAATCCTAAGTATGGAATGCAAATTAGTAAGGAATGCAAATTAGTGAATGCAAATTAGTAATTAAAGGAATGCAAATTAGTAAGATGAATGTAAAGAGATTTCAACATAAGAAGTTTTCTGCGCAAACATGCTATTTGTAAATGAGAGCTGTTAAGTTAGATAAAATGAATGTGTGCAGGGTGTTTCACGGTGTGTTCGGAAGGAATAGGAAAGTAACGGTTGGTCGTAGCAGTAAAGCGAAAAATGCAAAATACGCAGCAAACATAGGACAATGCAGTTATGGCATCTGCGCACCCCGGAATGGATAATTTCCGAAATAATACGGAAATTAAATAGTTATACGGCCCCCACGGAAACCAAATTCAATTGATAAAAAACGCGCCGAGTGTTGCCCACCATGTCTTTTTATGCGACCCACGGACGCATTACCAATCACCTTATTTTTTTATTTTAAAATGACCTACTTATGAAAAAAAAACCCAGCGAAAAATCGGAAGTCGGAACCGCTCAATAAAAACATATAATAAATATGTATTATACACAAATACACCGATGAGCTATTACATTATGACAGCTCCCAAAATAGAGAAAAGAGGACGCCTGAAGGCTGAACGGTGGCGCAAGTAAAGTTTTCAGAGCAGTATGTACACCACCCGAGGACCGGGTTTCGGTTAGTAGAGTGTTCGGAGTCAGAATAGGAAAAGCAGAGGACAAATTGTGATGGCGCGGCATCTCGGAACTATGATATCGGAAAAGGCGCGGCTTGTGTGTTGTTCACGTGCCGCTGTAGTGAGTACGTATCAAAAGTGGTGCCCACATGGCCAAACGACGACGAACCGTTTGTCCAGTCGTGTGTCGTCTGCAGCTCATTGGTGCCAGAGAAGAACGGAGAGTTTCGCGCATTGTTCGCAGCGACCGCAGGGTCACAGTGCAACAAATCACCCACAGCTACAACACTGGTGCTCGGGACAATGTGTTACAGCCACACAGTTTATCGCAGCCTTCTGCGCATGGGCCTGCGTAGCCGAACACTCAGCCGGGTCCCCATGCTCAGTGCACGTTATTGCCTACAACGCATGAAATGGGCTTAACATAATCGAGATTGGACCGTGGGTAATTAGAAGACAGTAACCTGGTCTAAGGAATCAAGGTTTCTGGTGCATCACGTAGACGGCTGAGCGCGGATACGCTGATTACGAACGGAGGCTATGGCGCCTGGATGCACTGTTGGGCGGAAACAGGCGGGAGGCGGCGGTGCTATGCTGTGGACGATGTTTTCATTGGGCACTTTAAGCCACATTATCCCAATAGCACAATCCCTGACAGCTGTCAGGTACCTGAACATCATTGCCAAACAAGTTCACCCATTCATGGCAACTGTGTTCCCTGCTGGTGATGGCCATTACTAAAAGGATAATGCGGCATGCCACACTGCCGGAATCGTCAAGGAGTGGTTCGAGAAACAAGCTGGCGATTTTCTGTTAATACCCTGGCCCCCAAATTTACCTGAGATTAACCCAATCGAACGTTGTGGTTCGACTTGGAAAAGCGGGTTCGAGCTGAATCACCACCACCACGGAATGTACGGGAACTGGAGGACCTGCTGTTGACATTATGGTACCAGATGCCCCAGGATACCTATCGCCACATCATCGAATCGCTGCCTCACCCAGTAGCAGCTCTTTTGCGGGATAACGGGGGACCTACAGCGTATTAGGTAGGTGGTCATAACGTAATGGCTCATTGGCGTATATTCAAGGTAAAGATGTTATCATCCGGTTTTTCTTTCTCGTTAGAAGTGGCACGTAATTTTTTTGATTCTATGAACTTTCCCCGACAGTAGTAAAGTAAATCCAAGTATACAAAACTCAGTCTACAGAAAATGTGTAACGGTGCGTAATTGTCAAAACCATTGTTGAAATCTGATTACGCCGCATGCGTGATCAGATTGAAGTGACGCAACAAAAGTTAATTTCATTGTTACTCAAAAATATGTTTTACTAAACTACCGTCGCACATTATTTCATCACGTTTTACATTAGCGGAACTATATCTCATTGCCATCTGCGTAAATTACGAGAACCTGACTTTAAATATGATAAAATCCATTACAAAAATGCACTTTGACGCTGTGCATCTTTCTCGACCGTAGCAAAGTATGCGTCATAGCGAAACTTGGCTTCATCTTGACTTCCCTGAAGTAGATGGGTTGTGAGGCGGGAATTACCTTCTATTGGCAAGACCTTTCAAATGATTTAGTTATCCTAGTCTAAAAGTTACGAATTCCTTAGCAGTTATCCTAGTCCAAAAGTTATGAATTTGTTATAAAACACCTGTAGTTATACTTGTCCAAAAGTTACGAATCCCCCTAACCAACAGGCTTAAGATTCAGTTTTCTCTTCCATATTGAGGTCGGATTTCACATACTCAAATGGAATTTCGTTTTTTTTTTTTTTTTTTTAATTGGAGGTTTAACGACTACCGTGAGCAACTCAATGGGCTATAAGCAGTCGCCCGTCCGTAATTTAGGGTCACTGGTTCCAGGGAAGGGAGAGAGCCAGTGCCGTAAGACAAACACAACATCCATGCCTCACCGGGATTCGAACCCGGACCCCTTTCGGACGAATGATCAGAGGCTAACGCCTTAGACCACTGCGCCACCGGGGAGGCCGGAATTTCGTTGCTACATCATATTTCATCAGTGTCAGAGTCATTTCTTACATTCGTCTAACTCTGAATGATAATAATGACGAAAATAAATATTGATTTTGCAAAACTAAACAGCCGAAATACTTACTATTGAGCTGATAATTTAGTAAATATTTACTTTTGTGACTAACATATCTTCATTGGTTTTACCATAATAACATTAATTAATCCACGTACCTAAGTACCGCTCAGTCTCAGCGATTAGTAAACCTTATCGTTTGTTATTATGAATTAAATCTACTTAGTATGTGTCTATGTACGGTTGTGGGAGCCGCAAATAAATGCAATGTGTTGTACGTAAGTAAATGTATACTCTCGAATCACTTGTTTTATTTCACACCCACAAATATTTTGAAATGCAAAAGATGCATAGCATAAATTACTTAGTAAGAGTACTCTCAATTTTTTTCAACTCTACACCCTCGGCATCTGGGATCTGGCTTCAATGCTACCATAAACCTAATGAGCGCATGGACCATGATTTTCAGTCATGTTTTTTCTTGAACTCCTCTTTCCCTACATTACTTTATGTCTACAGTTTCGGGAACTTGCAGTCTTCGTTCGGTCGAAACTCTGTAGTTCTGTATAATGCCCCCTATATTTATTCCCGTTTTCTCGTCCTTGATCACTTACTTCCGTTCGTTTATCTTCTGTATCGTATATGCAAAGACAGTAAGGTTTGCTCATCCCGCCTTCCTGGGAAACGAATAATCGTGACGTCACTGAGTAACATCACCGTCCTAACATGTGAATCGTAGATCAGGATAAGGTAAGGTTTGCTCATGCCGCCTTCCTGGCAGACGAATAATCGTGACGTCACTGAGTGACATCACCGTCCTAACATGTGAATCGTTGATCAGGACAAGGTAAGGTTTGCTCATCCCGCCTTCCTGGCAGACGAATAATCGTGACGTCACTGAGTGACATCACCGTCCTAACATGTGAATCGTAGATCAGGACAAGGTAAGGTTTGCTCATCCCGCCTTCCTGGCAGACGAATAATCGTGACGTCACTGAGTGACATCACCGTCCTAACATGTGAATCGTAGATCCGAACTGTAGCTATGGAGGAAGAAGTCACTAATTTTTATAACTCAATCACAGAACAAAAGCTTATGCAAAAGCACATTTACATTTAAACACAGAAAACTCTCACAGCCATGTGAATATTTTAGTAACGGAGATTTTAAAAATACCTCTCGAACATTTTTGTTACGTAAAGGGCGGAAAAACGGTTACACTTTTAAACGTTGTTTTATAAATTTAGAAGGGGAAAACGTGCGACAGGACATATTATTGCCATATAATAAATAATTTGTTTGTGAGAAATAGAAAAAACATCTCGGCAAAATTACCCACATTTTTTAAGTTAAAAAACATGGTAATATTTATGAAGATTATTCCAGCTGGTTTACGAATAATAATTCCGACACGCTGGTAATATTTATGAAGCAGATACAAAGAAACGTGGCAATTAGGTAGTCTTACGATGGCGATTTGGACAGTGACGTCACAAAGCTATCACCTGAAGTGCAGGACGAGTGCAACCTTGTTGCATATGTACTTCACAGTCCCTATGCTGTTGCTGACTATGACATATTCTGGGCTAGCCGTCTTCCAGGTTTGTCGCATCAGTTATGTAAATACACTGGCGGAAAGTGAAAAAAGAACACCAAAAAGGAATTGGCGGACAATCATGAAATTTATATATGTTAATGGGGTATAGTTTACGTAGGTGTGATGTTAATTTCGGGACCAACCGGTGAGCGCTTACGCCACAGCACGGCATAATATGCAAATTATCGTCGGTGGTATTTAAGGAGTATGGCGGAGTGAATATAATCAGTCATCGGCGTACGGACACGTGCGAAGACCCTGAAGAAGCTGCAATGCCTGGACATGGAAGACGTGTACGGCTTCAGCAGTTATCGGACTTTAAGCGAGGTCGTCTAGTCAGACTCCGCGAGACCGGGTGGTCGTATCGTCGTATTGCGGAGCGAATTAGATGGGAAGTATCGGTGGTGGCACGATATTGGCGTAGATGGTCCGAGGAACTTTCCCACACGAGAAGAAGACGTGGAACCGGGAGTCACAGACGGACTGATGAGCGGACCGATCGAAGCATAAGAAGAGCGGCGTTGTCAAGCAGAACATTCACTGCTACGCAAATCCGTGCTGCCGTTGCGCCTGAGGTGACTGTGCGAACAATCCGCAACCGTCAACTGGATGCAGGACTACGTGCACGTGTGTCTCTAGCATGTGTACCTATGACCCCAGCCCACCGTCAGGAATGGCTGCAGTGGTGTCGCCAACGTCTGCACTGGAGAACGCAATAGCGATCTATCGTGTTCAGCGATGAAATCAGATTCTGCTTGGGAGCCTCCGATGGCCGTATGCGTGTTCGCAGACGCACAGGGGAGCGTCTCCACCACTATTGCATCCGCCAGCGAAACACAGGGCCTACACCTGGTCTCCGGGTGTGGGGAGCGATCACCTATCACTCCCGTACACAACTAGTGTTTGTACCGGGTACGTTAAACAGCACCTCCTACATCAATAACATCATTCAGCCCGTTGTTGTGCCATTTGTAAGGTCGGTCCATCGTGCTGTTTTCCAGCAAGATAACGCACGCCCACATACAGCACGTGAAACGCAACATGCACTTCAGGGTGTGAGACAACTTCCATGGCCTACACGTTCACCGGATTAGTCCCCCATCGAGCACGTGTGGGATTTTATGGGATAACGACTTATCCGGTCTCCACGGCCAGCCACGACCATCCCCGATTTACGCGTCCTGGTTGAGGATGCTTGGAACTCAATACCCCAAACTTACATCTCACATCTGTACGACAGACTCCATGCCAGAATTGCACAGTGTGACGCAGTTCATGGCGGTTCAACCTCGTACTAACCATGTTACATGGAAATGTTATTTTTCAGTTTACCAGCAAATACAGCTGTATTTTGCCATAATGTTTTGATCATGTTATCCTCTGTATTCAGTTAAAATGCTGTATAAATTTCGTTGGTATCAGACGTCTCCTTCTTATTGTTTTTTTTTCACTTTCCGGCAGTGTATATAGAAATTTCTTCTAGAAGGCTACAATCTTCCGATTTTAGCAGCACGTTCGATTCAGCTGAGTCATGACAACTCATTTTAGATCATTTGTTAGAAATTTCCTGCGATGAATGAAACTACATCCCATATATACACTGAAGAGCAATTGAATTATAGATACCTCTCCAGTAACGTGTAGCACCACTTTTGCCCTGATGACGGAGGCGATTCGTCTCGGCATGGACTCGACAAGACACCGGAAGCGTTGGGAAGCCATTCGGATCCACGACCTCTGAACAATCTCCCACAGTTCACGAAAATTTGATGGAGGGTCGAACATCTCTATCAATGACATCCCAGATGTGCTTAATGGGATTGAGGTCAGGTGACCTAGGAAGCGAGGTCACGTTGGTGGAGTGTTCGTCCAACAATTTGGATACAATTCGGGAGCGATGGCACGGTGCATTGTCTTGTTGCAGGATGAGGTCCACAGTAGGATGTTGAAGACGAACAAACGGGAGCAAATAGTCCTCCAGGATATCCCGGTAACGTTCACCTGCGAGGGACGATGACACACGTACCAGGGGTCCCATTTCAGTCCACGTAACCAGTCCCCAGACGAGAATGCCACCCCCACCAGCTTGAAGAGTACCCTGCTGGCAAGAAGGATCCATCGCTTCATGTGATTTGCGCCGTACTCGAACCTGCCATCCGCATGTACCAACGTGAATCTCCACTCAGCAGTAAAGGCAACATTTTCCCACATGTCTAGGGTCCAGTGGCGATGTTCCCGCGCTCATGCTAAACTTTGCACCCTATGATGTGCGGTCAGAAGCGGTACCCTCGTGGGACGATGGCTTCTGTACCCCATAGCGAGGAGATTGTTCTGGATGGTGTGGCTGCTTACACGTGTTTGTGCACCAGCGTTAAATTGCCGAGTGATTTCTTGCACTGTGGCCCGTCTACCCGCTGTTGCAATGCGAGCTAGCCGACGATGATCCCGCTCATCCACACGCTGTTGCACACGGCAGTTGGCCCTTGCAGGGTTGGTTTTACCGGATTCGATGTACTCACGGTGCACCCGTGACACAGTGGCTCTTGAAAATTCCAGTGCCTGCACGACTTCCAAGATGGAGTGACCCATTCGTCGGGCCCCGACAATTTTCCTACAATCAAATGCGCTTAGATCTTTCGTCTTACCCATACTGCGTCCTACTCTTACTGATTCCCGTCGCATCACTCCTTTTATTGTCGGATCGCTGCATACGTAATGTCGTTTCCGTTTACAGGGCCGCCCAGAGCGCTATATTTGCATAACGCCAGCTGTCTCTAATTCAATTGCTTTTCAGTGTAGTACACTATGGTAAAAATTGCCAAAAAAAAAAAGCACGTGTGCGTCTTCAGACATCGAAACTTAATAGTAGTATCATTCATATTTTACTGAGTGGAGTCAAATCAAATCTAATCAAATTAAATCTATTCAAATTAAAATCTTTATTGCACACATTTAAAAGTTTCATTACTCATTGTTATGGAAGTAATTTTATCTTGGAAAAAAAAAGGCAAAATTCGCCGGGCGGTAGCTGGGTAAATCGCGAAATTTCGTGATTTACCCCGAAATTTCACGAAATACTGTATTACCTCACAAATTCGGCTTTCATGCTCTTTCACTACAGTTTGGATATCTGAGATGCTTTGTCTTTCGCAAAAGCGGTTATATTCGCAAAAGATATTTCATACTTATTAACACACTGACGTATTGCCTCGCTGATTTCTTTAAAATATATAGATTCCAGAATGATGCGCTCGAAAAAGATTGCATTCAAAGAGGTTTCAGCATTACAGCTTTCTGCAATTCGTTTCAGCTAATGGAACAGCAAGAATATTCAAAATGTACCTATCATCTGAATCAGTTGTTTCGTCTGCTACGATGCTAACACAGGACACTGATAAAAAAATATTTCGCTTGTTGCTTGTGAATATCATATATTTCCGACAAATAACATTTCCGCATATTTGCATTTGGAATAACACCAATATCTTTTAAAGAATTTTCCAAGTAATTTTTTACTGTAGTGTACCCAGTTGGGGAAGTGGGATGCTAGCTGCACAAAAGGCGTCAGTAAATTTCGAAAGTTCAGTTGAGCGATGCTGTTCTTGTTTAGTTCTTTTTCAATTAATTCACTAACACATTTCTGCATTATTTTCGGTTGACTGTTAGGACACAAATAATTTTATGTAGCTCACTTGGTAAATGATTTTCACAACTGTCATTTCTTGAAAAATTCATTCGTGTATTGCAACTCTAACAGAAAAATAGATTTCTGTTCACATGGAACGTTCCCTTCCTGTTCTGCTTACATCTTTCAGATGCACCTATTTTCCTCACGTGGCTCATTCTCAAAATTACCAAACAATATCTAGAAACTTGATAAACTAAATACTCACAGGAAACCACAAATTTCTTAGCTAAGCATCTACGAAACTCAGACACTCTTTTCGGTGAGCTTTTATTCCTAGCTAAAACTACTAATACAATTGACGACATCCGGTTTACTAGTGCAGCAAGTCGCCAAAGGTCATTCAAAAGTAGCGGGGGAGGAAACCACGAAAGGCCCACACGTGCATTCTACAGAAGAGTGCATGCGACCTGGAATTACCAGTCGAGCCAATTCGATAAAAGTCTCTTCGTAAAGAACAATCTTAAGAGGTAGTTGAAAGTTGAAAGTTCTGGTTTGGACTTTGGAGTAGGATCCATCATCATCATCATAGTCAACCGTTATCTATCCACTGCTGGACGAAGGTCTCCCCAAGTTTCCTCCACAACGATCTGTCTTGTGCCAGTCTCCTCCATGTCACTCCCGCATACTTTCGAATTTCATCCACCCATCTCCCATGTGGTATTCTTCTGGGTCTTTTCTTGTCCCTTGGAATTGAATCTAAAATTTCGGCCGTCCATCGATGGTCTGTCCTTCTGGCAGTATGTCCAGCCCATTGCCATTTCAGGGATTTAACTCTAATCATGATGTCTTCCACTCTTGTCATTTTTCTGATCCACGAGTTCCTCTTCTTATCTCTCCTGGATACACCAAGCATGCATCTCTCCATGCTACTTTGAGTTGTCTTCAGCCTTTGTATGTCTCTTTTAGTTAAGGTCCACGTCTCTGCACCATACGTAAGCACTGGAAGGATGCATTGATCAAACACTTTTCTTTTAAGACATAATGGCATATTGCTCTTGAAAATTATGCTGTTTCTTCCAAAAGCTCTCCAGGCAAGTTTTGTACGCCGATTAATTTCTTCATCAATGTGACCCTCACTTGATATCTGCTGTCCAAGATAAACGTACGTGTCTGTTATCTCCAGCTTTTCTCAAGGTCGCGGGTGGCCGAGTGGGCAACGTTCGTGACTGCCGCGGAAAGGACCTCAGGTTCGATCACAGTCAGGTACGAACGTTCGATCCACTAAATATCCGCTGTGCGTCGGATGGGCACGTAAAGCCGTCTGACCCCGGGTACTGGCCCCCGGTAATAAATAATGGCGTCTTCCTCCCCTTTCTACTTCGCTTCCGTGTCACTTTCCTATCGTGCACTCTAGCCCAAATCTCCTAGCTTCCTATTTCTAACGGTTGTTTAAGACCTGGGGTCAGACACTCCATTCCTAAAATCCTCTACATATGATCATGATCATCTCCAGCTTTTCTCCATCAATCGATAAATCTTCATTTCTTGTAAAAGCAGACTTATAGCTATATATTTTTCGCGTAAATTCTAATGAAGGCCGGAATAAAATTATTTAAACATGAAAAATAATTTAAAAATTATACTAGAAATTAGGCAAAAATAGGGAAAAATCTGAAATTCGCGAATATATTTAATATTCGCGAAATTACAGAAACCCCTAAAATTTGCGCCGCGAAGCAGGTACTAGCCTACTCATGGTTCTGTTGAAGAACGCTTGGTTGCTTCTTCCGCTTGAATCTGCTACCACATGCTTTTCTAGTTTTCTGTTATAACTTATGAAATATGATTTGTTCTCGACTTGATAGTTCCATTATTTTTAATATCTTTTTGTGTGTGTCGGGATTTAACTATAAAAAAAGCAACTTTTGTAGCTATGAGCTGTTTCCAGTCCCTAATTTGGGGGCTACTGGTTCCAGTTAAGGGACTAATCCAGTGCGGTATGACATGAACACCACTAGAGACTCATGCGGGACTTGAACCTGGACTCAGCTCGCACGACTAGCCAGAAAGCTCCGCCTTTGGCCACTCAATAAATGAATTAAACCTTTCTCGAACTATTATTTATGTAGGAAATAGTAATACTATACTAGTGATCCGATGTATTGGCGTAGGAAATAGACACATAAACGTTTCCGAGCTTTCGCACATCAACCAGATGGCTTTTTCAAAGAAGTTAGATAGAAATTGTTTAACTTCCTTGACTTTCTTTTTCAAGGAAGTCAGATAGAAACTGCCTAACTTCCTTGACTTTCTTTTTCAAGGAAGTCAGATAGAAACTGTCTAACTTCCTTGACTTTCTTTTTCAAGGAAGTCAGATAGAAACTGTTTAACTTCCTTGACTTTCTTTTTCAAGGAAGTTGTCTAACTTCCTTGAAAAAGCCATCTGGTTGATGTGCGAAAGCTTGGAAACGTTTATGTGTCTATTTCCTACCCCAATAAATCGGATCACTAGTATAGTGTTACTATTTCCTACATAATTGGTGTACTGTTCCTCGTGATCAATTTCTTATTCTTGTGTTTTTGTTTTTGATATATTTATTTGTTATGATTTCAAAAGTATTTTTAATGGAAAGTTTCCAACCTGGAAAAAGAAAATCGCTCTGAGTAAAGATGCACATTAAATGAAAAATGCATCAGTTCCTTGATATAAATTAGGTATAGACATTAAGTGTAGCTCCACTGGAATATTTAGAAAGAGAAAATGATATGTACGTTACAATCATCGCTCAATTTTATCCTGTGACACATTGCCGTGATCATCAGATACGTACTAAGCCGCTGTGAGGCAGATGGATGCGATCTCCTCAGACGCCTTTCTACCCAGCGTTGCCCCCTGAGATTACGCGCTTATTTCCCTGGCTTAATTTGCTACTGGGTTTCTATTTGAATCACAGATTAAGCAAGGATAGTGTTGTTTTATGATTGAAGATCTTTCTCTTCCCTTCGGAATTCAGCAATACCATATTACGAATATTTTGCTCAATCTAGGTCAAAGAATATGACAAGTTAAGAGAAATATCAAACAACAAAGCCCAAGCTAGAATTCTGAATTTTTAAAGGACATATATTTCTTTGTAAAATTCATACGAAAAAAGCTGAAAAACTATCCAGGCTTGCAAGTTAAACAAAAATATTTTCAGCTTGCAATTTAAACAAAGAGTTTTTCAGCTTGCAAGTTAAACAAAAATATTTCTGATTTTCCTGTATTACGCATTAGTTTCATGAAGAAAATAATCGAATTCATAATACGACGCAATAAATATGAATACAAATACATGTAGAGTCAATTCACCATGGTGATTTATTTGGATTATTTTGTTTACGTTAGACCCGATGTAACAACTCGTAAAATTATAATATAATATAATATAATATAATATAATATAATATAATATAATATAATATAATATAATATAATATAATATAATGCAACACAATACAATATAATGTAATCAATAACGTATCTCTAGGTCCTCAAATATATAAGAAAATAGACATTTTAGTTCAACAAAGTAATGTGTTAGTTCAAAAAAGCACAGAAGGACGAAAAGAGTGCAAGACAGCGAGATCATCATCATCATTGTCAACCATTATCAATCTACTGCTGGAGGAAGGTCTCCCCAAGTTTTTTCCACAAAGGTATGTCTTGAGCCAGTCTCCTCCATGTAACTCTCGAATGCTTTCGAATTTCATCCAACCGTTTCACATGTGGCCTTCTTTTGGAACTTTTCCAGTCCCTTAGAATCCAGTCTAAAATTTCGGTTGTCCATCAAACCGTTCTGGTCCGTTCTTCTAGCAATATGTACAGCCAATTGCCATTTCAGGAAATCTACTCTGATCATGATGTCTTCCACTCCTGTCATTTTCCTTATCCACGAGTTATTCCTCTTATCTTTCCTAGTTACAACAAGCATGTATATCTCTCTGCACGATTCTTTCTTTTCAGTTGTCTGCATTCTTTGAATGTCCTTTTTAGTTAAAGTCCTCGTCTCTGCTCCGTACTTAAGCACTGGAAGGATGCATTGATTAAACACTTTTTGTTTAAGATATAATGACATATTGCTCTTAAAAATTGCACTGTTTCTTCCAAATGCTCTCCAACCAAGACGTCGATTAATTTCTTCATCAACATGATTCTTGCTTGATATATGCTGTCTAAGGTAAATGTAGGAATCGGTTATCTTCAGCTTTCCCCATCAATCGACAAATCTTTTTTCTTGTAAAAGCATTGTACATCAGTTTTGTCTGCTGAAAATTGAATTTCAATTCCCTTTTTTGCACTTGTCAGCAAGTTCCTGGATCATGTTCTGCAGCTCTGAAGGGGAAGTTGCAAAAATGACGACATCATTAGCAAAACGGAGGTGAGATAAATAATCTCAATTAATATTTATCCTCTTGGTGTGTTTTTTTCGAGGTCAATGATTGAAAAACGTTCTGAAATGTGGCGTTAAAGAGTTTAGGAGATATGGTGCCACCTTGTCTCACTTCATTTCCAATTTTTGTTGGTGCTGTGTCCTCAAATATCCGAAAATTTGCACTTGCATTTTAATAGATGTTACTGATAATTAATCCTAAATCTTCCGTACAGCTAAATATAATGAGATAAATCAACCAGTTCTTGCACGATGGAAATGAAGTGCTATTAAATCACAGATACTTAAAAACACTTTTTTTTTTTTTTTTTTTTTTTGATTGGAGGTTTAACGACCACCGTGAGCAACTCAATGGGCTATAAGCAGTCGCCCGTCCCTAATTTAGGGCCACTGGTTCCAGGGAAGGGAAAGAGCCAGTGCCGTAAGACAAACACAACATCCATGCCTCACCGGGATTCGAACCCGGACCCCTAACGGACGAATGATCAGAGGCCATCGCTTAGACCACTGCGCCACCGGGGCGGCTAAAAACACTTTAATCACCAGTATTCAATAAAACACTTTCCAACTGAAAACTACATAAGAGCTTTCGGGTTCCGCAGCGGATCCCATTATCAGATGAATAAAAACCAAAAGCCAAAGCAGGTTATAACTGTTTTATATGGTGGTCGCAATGTTACATAAGTGCGCAGATGCAATGCGCAATGTTACACGTGCGTCGTCGTATTCGTATACAGGTGTTATTTGAAGCCAAACCCCGCGAATTCAAAGAATAACACATAAGGAAAGTTATTCGTAATTAAAGTCCTGAGATAATAAACAAATATGTTGTCTCATAATCACAATTCACAAGAGTGATGGTCTAACAAACAAAGTAATGTCTATTTACTCGTTTTCATTGTTGTCCTTGAGCAACCTCTTCCAGGATAATGGAATTACATTCGGTAGATCATCATTGTAGCAACTGGTGCCCAGGTTAAAGATGTAGAGACTCTCCATAAATTGCATACTGCAACCAGTTCTCGGTATCGCTAGTAATGTAGCAACCGACCAATCTAGGTAACAAACTCCTATATTCACTTATCGTTCGAAAGATGTAGATTGTGCAAAAGTTTTAACATTGTACTGATGTTCTCTGACACTAGTGCTCAGTGTTCTCTTTGTAGATCCTACACATACCTTATGATTCTTTATGTTACTGATAATACTAATGTGTGCATCTTCAGTATAATCAATAAATCCATACATAAATGGAGTTCATATTCCCTCGTTCCTTCAATTAGTTCTCTCAGTACATGTATATGATCAATGGTGTTGTAGCCACAAGTGAATCCAGTTTGTTCTCTCGGTTGAGCCATGTCCAGTGCTATCTTCAAGCGATGTGAAAAAACATTTGCAAAGATTTTATAAACCACTGATAGTAGGCTGACGGGATTGTTAGACAATGAGATACAGTCCCCTAAAAAAACCAAGAGAACAAGTTGGATTCCGGAATGGCTAAAATGCTATAGATGAAATCCATGTACTGAGACAACTAACTAAAAGGTTACAACCCTTCTTTTACAATGAATTCAGCATCATCCACCATTCTCAATGCACTGCTGAATGAAGTCTTTCCGAAGTCTCTTCCACATATCTGTGTGTTGAGCAATTTTCCTATCTCCCACCAGTTTTTCTTCTGGAGCTTTTCCAGTCTCTTGAAAATCAACTTATTATTTCAGTTCTCTAATTGTAGTCAGTTGTTCAAGCAATATGTCCAACCTACTCTAAGTGATCATTGAATTATGACCACCTAACTAACGTTTCGTAAGTCCTCCTTTCGCCTACAGTACAGTAACTATCCGACGTTGCATCGATTCAATAAAATGCTGGAAGCAGTTGGGAGGTATGTCCAAGCAAGCTGTATGTAATGTCGCTTTTAATGCAGTTATGGAGGTGATTGGTTTATCCAGAGGCCTGATATGCAGTTCCATAATGTCCCACAGGTTCTCTGTGGGACTGACATCGGGAGAGTTCGGAAGTCAGTCGATATGCTGGAATACTAAACAGTGTTCCTCAAATCATTCCTGCACAACATTGGACCTGTGGCTCGGATTATTGTCATCTTGGAAGACACCGTCGCCATTTGGGAAACAGTACAGCATTGCTGGGTGTACGTAGTCAGCAAGCAATCAATGATAATGGACACCAGGTACATAATGTTCTACATGCATCAGGGGTTCGATATCGTGTCAGTTAAACATGTCCCACACCATACAACAGTCTCCACCGGCTTGCACTCTGTAGACCATACGGGATGGCTACGAGTGCCTTACGTTGTTTGCGCCAAATACGTCCATCCATGGAGTTGAGTACAAAGCGCGACACGTTAGAACAGCACACTTTTTCCCAATTATCCGACATTCAACTTGTATGATCTTTGCACCAGGTGAGTCTTATGCACCGATGAACCTTGTTTAGCAGAGGATGTCGTTGGGGTCGTCTGCTGTTATAAACCATACGTGCTAGCATGCGACACATGGTCATGGCAGACACTGTTCCGAGTTTACCTCTGTTGTATTGGGTAGTCTACTGTTGAACTATTCGGCGTCTGTTGGCCTGTTGGCGTCGTCGGACACGGCGCTCACCTCTCACATCAACCTTTCGCTGTCCTGAGAAGTTTTGCCTCCGGGTACTTTTTCGACCATTTTCACGCCAGTCCCGTTACACCATGACTGTCCATGAAGAACCCACCAGTTGAGCCGTTTGGGAAATCGAGGCACCATCTCTCCGAGCTCCCACAATCTGTCCTTTCTCAAAGTCCGGTAAATCATTTCCGTTTACCGATCACGCTCCGAAATTTATTACCTATTGCTCCACTCACACCTAATATAATCTATGTCGGTCGACTAATTGCACAACCTCGGAAACAACGTGGTCAAAGGGCCGCATACACTTTTGGTAGGTGTAGTCATAATTCAGTGATCACTCGGTGTATTTCCACTTGTGTGTTTTTACTTTGATCATGGTATCATGAAATCTTGTGCCGTGTTTCTGATTGATGAGGTTTTTTTTACGCTTTCCAACCGTAGGCTGATGAAGCGTATATGCTCCAGCTTTGCCCGTCTGTCCGTCCGTCCGCACGATAACTCGCGTAAAAATGGTTCGATTCCGATGAAATTTTAGTATATGGTAGGGGACCGCCTGGGGATGAACCCTATTAAAATGGGCGAAAGGGGGTCAAAGGTCAGGACATAGGAGCGGGATTCATTGCATTGCCCTTATGCATCCTAAACTTGCGTAAAAATGGTTCGATTTCGATGAAATTTTAGTATGTAGTAGAGACCACCTCGGAACCAACCCTATTTAAAATGGGCGAAATGGGGTCAAAGGTCAGGACATAGGAGCGGGATCCATTTAATTGCTCTTATGCGTCATAACTTACGTAAAAATGCTTCGATTGCGACAAAAAGTTATCATGTTTTTCCAGAGATGTATTGAACCGGTTCTGGTTAATATCATAGAAATGGGGTCAAAGGTACGGACACAGGAGCGAGATTTATTCCACAGCCATTGTCCTCATAACTTAACTAAAAATGCTTCTACTGTGACAAAACTTTAGTATGTTGTTCCGGAGGTATACTGAACCAATTCTGTTAAATATCATCGAAATGAGGTCAAAGGTCAGGACACAGGAGCGATATTTATTCCGCAGCCATTATCCTCATAACTTGGGTAACGATTTCTGGTATGTTGTAAGATGTATCATAACCAATGCATTGCATGAATTTACCATCTTGTTTCCTATCTCTCCTATTTACACTAAGGGACAACGGGTTTTAAAATTTTACTTATATCAGTGAAAAATCCTTTCCCTGGTTAAATTGAATTCAGAGCTATAAGATCCCATAGTCTACCGTTTTGATATGGGATTTCGGTACCTTAGCTAGATTATATGAAGTTTAACATGTATTTTGAAATAATGGATTTATCATAAATGTTGCTTTTCGGAAACTTGAAACGATGATGTTCCTAAGTAAGTGTTTGGAGGTATATATGGATATATCTGTCTAAGAGCAAATGAGAAAACTGATCAAACCGTAATGTTGGGTCAATTTTCAATTTTTTTTTACTAATGCTCGAAAGTGGTGTGAAATGATGTAACCAATAATTTTATGCAAATCGCGACTTACCACCTCGGAGGCTATTGGTACGACTCTCCGTCTACTAAACATTCATCGGAGATCGTCCTAGCTGGCATCTCAATAGAGGTATGGATGATGTATTAACTGTACTTTACTGCAGTGGTTCATTCCCATTACTGGTAACAGCAATCTAAACCTAGGGACTGCCCAGTGCGTATAGCCCATTAAGTTGCTCGAGGCGATCAATAACCCCTTTCCCCAAAATGAAAACTTGATTTTTTTTGCAAACTCTAGAATGTTATATAAATTGAAATAGAAAATATCTTCGGAAAAGAAGACCAATTGTTTTTGATTGAAGATTTAACGACCACCGTTAGCAACTCAATGGGCTAAAATCAGTCGCCCGTTCCTAATTTATGGCCACTGGTTCTCGGGAAGGGAGAGAGCCAATGCCGTAAGACAAACACAACATCCATGCCCCACCGGAATTCGAACCGGAACTCATCTCGGACGAATTATCAGAAGCCATCGCTTACACCACTGCTCCACCGGAACGACAAAATGATTTTGTGTTATTACAGTTCGAAAACAAACTATTTCAGAACTAAGACCAGGAATCATTAAACAATATTTAAAAAAATAAGACTCAAATTAACTTCTGTGTACTATCTTCTTTTTTTCAGGTGCTAACCTAAATTGAGGAATTAATGTTTAAAAGACATTTTAATTCAAAAGCTGAATTCGCTTCCCAGATATACCAATACAGATATATAAATGTACTAATCCTCATAAGTAAGAAAAATCTAGGAGGATTGATTTGTTAATCCATCAAAGTTCTGTTAATCAAAATGTGGTATACACTCTACTGACGAAAAACACCTGACACTTCAGGGAAAAACAAAAGATGGCATTTACTGACATACATTAGCACCGTGCCGGTCCAGCTTTGGCCTCAATGCATGCGCTTCCATTCAGTACATAATGCTGTCACTAACTGTTGCTTAGTAGTAGACCTTGGCTCCATACTTCTTATGTGGCACTCTAATTCAACCCACAGGTGCTCTATGGAATTAAGATCAGGGCTCTGTGCTGGCCAGTCCACACACGTAACGGAATTATCGTCAAATCACGCCATGACAGTCCTTGCTTTATGGCTGGGTGCTTTATCCTACTGGTACCAACAAGACTGGGTGCATTATCTGCTGGTACCAACAAGACTCGGATCCATAGTATTGCCACAGAGTTGGTAAGGCATAATTATCCAGAATATCGAGGTAGACATGTTGGTTGACAGGTTTGTTCCCGATAACCAATGGGCCGGGACCATACCACGAAAAACACCCCCACACGAGTACACTGCCAGCTCCAAACTTGACCGTAGGAACTGTACACTGTGGTAAATAACAATCTCCTGGCTGCCGCCATACCCACACACGGCCATCAGACTGATGCATCGTGTATCTGGATTCATCAGTCCATATGACCCGTTTCCATTGATCTACGGTCCACGATAATCGTTCTTTACACCATGCTAAACGGCGAGTATCATTCCGATTTTACATGAAATGCTTATGAGCAGCCGCACGATCACGGTAACTCATCGAATGAAGTTTTCTGTAAATGGTACGTGTACATACCGAGGTTCCAGCAATTTTACTCCCCTGTACACTGAGGTCTTGTGCACTACTCCGTCGATTAGCTGTAACGACTCTCCTGAAGCTTCGACGTCCTCTATCACTGATTTTGTTTGATCTGCCGGTACGTTTTGCTGCTTTAAGCACGCCATGTGTCTTCCACTTATTCACTACATCAAAAACAGTTGACTTGGGTATGTTTGAACGCCTCTCGGTTTCTCTTATGGACAACCCACTAATATAACACCCAACAATCATTCCTTTCTCAAAGTCAGTTCTTTCCCGCCGCGACATTTTGACTCAACCTCACAGTGCGATATAATCGCGGTCAGCTGTAGGCTTATTTTTATACCGTTTGCAGCTGTACAGCGCATCTTAAAAATGCAGTGGATCCGCTCATTTGCTTTTGAAGGGGTGCCCGGTGACTTTTGTCAATATAGTGTACACTCTATGCCGTGTCGACCCTGGACCAAAAGTGTTTAATTTCCCCTGTTTCCATTCCAACCAGAACGAAACGTAAAACGTAAATAAAAGTGCCTCGCTTCAAGCAGAGCTAAATGCTGTGTTTAGACCTAATATGCAAATACTTGAGAAACAACTTCTCAAATGAGGAAAAGGCGGAACTCAAGAGAGCATTAGTCCTTGAAAAGGAACACGGACTCAAACAAAACAGTCATCTGACCACACTTGATGAAGAAAACCTTGCACTGGAAGTGTTCTTCTATCGCAGATAGTTTCCCAATACTGAAAACTGAGGACATCTTGGATCAGCGTGAGAAAGTCTGAGACTTCCAAAACACACTTATCCCCACAACTGAAACAGTATCACAGGAATTCCTTTTTTGAGAAATCTCTGGGAATGGGACTGAATTTCTAGAAAGTATCACCATTTAATTTCAATTTGTTTTCTGGCAAAAATGATGGTTCTTCGTATCTGCTTCTCATCTTGTTATTACGTCTTCGAAATTCTGCTGGTTTAAAATGTTTTGCAAACATTGTAATACTCTTCTTGATTCACATACTAATTTTTTCATTCAGTTATGCAGATGATAAGATGTTAAGAACAGTGCTTACCGTTATTAGCATCGATGCAGTTAGAGAAGCGCCCATTTTTCAGGACAGTTCATATAAGGTTCTAGCCCTGAATGTTTTTCAGGTAGCACGTCTTCATCGCCACTATTCTAGAAACCTCGTTTACAGAAGAAACAATTACATTAAAATAAAAGTTTAATCGCATAATTTTAAAAATGCAGTAGGAAACGCTTACGAAGAGTTTGAGACCGAAGGGAAATTCTCACCCAATCCATTTTGGGGTGAAAAATCCACCAATGTAAAAATAGGCACGTGATAATATGGACAGGTTTCCGGCAATATAATTAATGTTTAAAAAAAAGATTCTTTCTGAAATGTTCTATCTGATAGTCCTTTCTCTGGATATGAATCTACATCTAGATTCCCAAGATTACAAGGCATTTCTTAAAATTAGAAGAGATATGTTATTCCACTCCTCTTCCAGTATTTTACATAGCCCAATCATTGTTAAGGATCTGCTTTTAAAAAGCGCTCTTTTTTAGCAGTCCGAAGGCACAACAGCTCATTGGTGACACGTAAAGTTAGTTTGAAGAAATATGAGCAAAACCCACCCGTCTGTTTTTTTCATTTTTTTCAAAAAATAGTGATAGATTAGGATGTATGAGTGGTAGACCTAACCCGGTGGAGTTCTACTCTTTGAAGGCTCTGTGGATAAAGGAATAGAAATTGCTCTTTAAATATAGGAATTATTTGGTGCGCCACTTAATTCTCGGCCCCTAACCGCAAGCGATCATAGAACTCCGGCAAATGCAAATAGCTGTGTGCAATAATGACTGATTGCAGAGCCATCCAACAGCTTTCCAGGCAACCGTAGCAGCTTACAACTGTAGTGACAAAAGGGACGAAAGTTGACGGCGAAAGCAATGTCGTTCAAGAAGCAACCTTTGAGGCACTGCCTCCTGTTCGCGTTTCAGCTGAAAAAAGTGCAGCAGAAACCCAGCAAATGATCTGTGCTGCTTTGTGTGAGGCTGCTGTGTCCTACAATACGTGTAAGAAGTGGTGCCTGCGTTTTAAGCAGGGAAATTTTGAACTCCGTGATGCAGAACGTCCGGGACAGCCACAGAAAGTTGACGATGAGGAACTGGAACAAATGTTGGACGCGGATCACTGTCGCACACTGTCAGAGCTTGCCCAGGAACTCAGAGTAACACGACAAGTCATTGCAAAGCGCCTGCACAAGCTTGGACGGATTCACAAGGAGTGCCGTTGGGTGCCCCCACCAACTCACAGCTGCGAACAAGTCTAGGCGCTACGATGTTGCTCTGTCCTTGCTCTCCAGATTCAAGAAGAAGGATTTCCTCCACAAGATTTTGACCTGTGATGAGAAATGGATCCTCTACTATAAACCTAAGCGGCGCAAATCGTGCGTTTATCCAGGTCAGCCTACCACCAATACCGTCAAACTGAATATCCATGCCAGGAAATTGTTGCTGTGCGTATGGTAGAATCAGCGCGGTGTCATACACTATGAGTTGCTCAAACCTGGTGAAACGGTCAATGCTGAGCGTTATTGTCAGCAACTCATTCGTGTGAGTGACGCAGTGGAGGCGAAAAGGACATACACCGGCAAATGCAGAAGGTCGGTCCTGTTGCTTCAGGATAACGCGCGTTCTCACTCCACGAAAGCGACTTTAAAAACGATCACCGACCTGGGATAGGAGATTTTGTCCACCCCGGCGTATTCTACAGATTTCGTCCTGTTGAAATATCACCTCTTACGCTCTCTGCAACATCACCTGAGTGATACGCACTTCAGTTCTGCTAAGAAGGTGCACACAAGTATTGATGACTTTATCAACTCGAAACAGCCCTCTTTTTTCAGCAGTGACATTCGGCAGCTCCCTGACCGATGGCTTAAATGTATCCAACACGATGGGGATTATATAACTGATTATGAACGTATTTGATTTGCTATAATTTTCTGTCAACGTGTCGTGCCTGTGTCCGAGAATTAAGTTGCATACCTAATAATAAACATTATTTTTGGAATACACTCACGGACAATGAAATTTGCGCACCAAGAAGGAAGCATCGGATTGATCCGAAGTTTTATGGGCGTAATGATACAGATAAATGGTACACATGATGGCAAAAAAGAGCTGCAGAACAATTACAAAGGGATATGTGGCACGCAGCATGGTCATCTGCAAAAACGCGATAGATGCTGCAATACGGTCCAGCATGGAGGCGAACAGACGCCTGATGTTGGCCTGCGGCAGACTGGCTCACACGTGTTGGACGGTGTGCTCCAAATTCCGGATAGTGCGGTACAGCGGCAGCTGGCGTTTCAACTGGTCCCGCACATGCTCGATAGGGGACATGTTCGTGGAGCAGGCAGTCCATGGAAGTGTGTGTGTGGACATGACGTTGGCAGTCCTGGACAACCTGAGACGTGTGCGGGCGAGCATTATCCTGCTGGTATAGCGCACCTGGAATCCCGGCCAGGAATGGGAGCACATGTGGCCGTAGAATCTCACCCACATACCGCTAGCCAGTTTACTAGAGCTGATCGGCTATCGTAGGCAATAGCTCCCCAAACCATAATGCCTGCAAGGGGAGTGGTGGGAAGTGTGGCGCACGATAGCAAGGTTGGGATTGTGCCGTTGGCCCGGGGACTTCCACACCTGGACACCATGATCATCTGTATCCAAAACGAAGCGGCACTCATCACTAAACACCACACGTCATCAGTCTGTGGCGTTCCACGTCGCTCCGGATTGGCACCTCTGCACACGGAGCCGGCGATGTTCCGGTGTTAATGGTAGCACACGTAAGGGGCGCTGGGATCGCATATTCGCTTCCGCGAGGCGTCGGAAAATGGTTCGTGGGCACGCAGGAGTCGCTACATCTGCCTGTATAGTGGACCTTGTCCCCATGGGATTCGCTCGTGCCTGCAGCACGACCCATCGATCCTCTCTACCGGTGGTTCTCAGGGTCAGTCCGGAGCCTCTCCGCCATGTGGCAGTGCTGTCACGTGTCCACTGCTCGCAACACAGTCGGACGGTATGGTCAGAACGATAAACGTGGCTGGCTATACTGCGCACCGACCACCCTTCGGTTTTCAGCCCGATGATCAGGCCTCTCTCAAAGTCCGTTAGTTGCGTAAATCGACGTCTCTGGCGTATACTCGGTATTCTTGTGACGCTGTACTCTTGCCTGCTTCGGCCGGTGCTTTTCGCTTTCATGGGGAATCGACTTCACGCCAGTTTATAAGGCTGCCGTGCCGGTTCGTGCTTGCAGTGCTACCACAGGGTGAGCGGTCGTACGCACTCGCCCAAAACCTGGATAATTTGCATACCAGCACGCACTTTAGCTATTAGCAAAGCTTCGCGGCTGTAGCATTTTTTCTTCTAGGTGCGCAAATTTTATTGCCCGTTAGTGTATGTAGAACTCATTTTAACATCATTTTCAACTTTTCTTAACTTTAATTTCTCATTATGCGTGAAACCAGAAATGATCATGAATCCTTCACTGAAACTTTCTTTGGATTCTTGAAAACCAGTTTGTAAGAGTTTTTTCTGTTCTTTTGCAATAATAAATCGTTCTGTTTTTGTTCCAGTCGTTTAGATAGATCCATGCTTCATCAATAGTCACAATAAAATTCCATTTGTCCCCGAATAAGTGATTTTCATAAACAAGTCTACACCGTGTTTTGCGCTCAGCCAAGTGCTTAGACAAAAGGCTGTGAATATTATATTTTTTTTTCCACATACAAATCTTTGTTTATTACCTTGTTTACAGCTGATAGAGAAATTTTTAATGACTTAGCGATTACTCTTTGGGTCGGTGGATTTTCTTTTAAAAGCAGTGAGCATTGTTTTGAAATAATAGTAAAAGTACATACCTACTTTGCATATTCATTTGGTGTTCTTTTTCCTGTTAAACGCAATGAGTGACGTTTTTTCCCCTATATTATTAATAATATTGCGTATTTTACATTTAGAAATGCTCATTCCATGATTTTCAAAGCAGCTTTTAATTACAGAATACGAACATTTCTCTTTGTAAAGAGCTAAAACATAACTTTCTATCCACAGCTTGTTTACGTGCGTAATTTTCTTAGCAGACGATATTTAACTGCAGCAGATGTTTCTTTCGTGTTCATGTAACAAGATGTTGCCAGTTTCAATACTTTTAACTTCTTTTATTTTCCTTAATTTCTTATCAGAACAGTTCTAAAAATGTGTGAACATGCTCTGTATTATATATCGATAACAATTGGATGTACTTGAGGGATTTATTCAACCACAGTAGTACAAATTAAAAGAAAACAGACACTTATATGAATTTATAGCAGCAGCGAATCCTGAAGCAGATATCATGTAGAAATATTTAAAGAAAAATAATCTACTGTTTTTCGCTTTGTTTTACATTTATGTTCCCTAAATTTAGCCGAACAACATTTAAGGATTGAATTACTCGTCATCGCTGTAATCTGTTTCTTCAAAAGAAAGAAAATAGCTATAGACTTTCGGAAGGAACAGTGGATGTTACATACGACGGTGGCCGTGGGTTCTCCTCTTTGTTTTCTTCACTGACCACAGGAGTTTATGACGACTGCGCTGCTGCAGTATCATCCTGTATACCAGCACTTGCGTTCCTCTATTCCAGGACAACACACAGCATATTTTCTTTGCCATGGTAAATATGAAATTTCATTAAATTTTGTTACTTTCTTTGTTAAAAGTTATCATTCACCTTAGATTCTCTCTCTCTCTCTCTCTCTCTCTTTCTCTCTATTTTTCTCTCTCTTTCTCTGTCTTTTTTTCTCTCTCTCTTTCTTCCTCTCTTTCTCTCTTTCTTTCTCTCTCTTTCTCTCTCTCTCTTCATCTCTCTTTCTATCTCTCTCTCTTTCTCTCTCTCTCTTTTTCTCTCACTCTCTTCCTCTTTCTTTCTCTCTCTCTCTCTCTCTGTCTCTCTCTCTCTCTCTCTCTCTCTCTCTTTCTCTGTCTTTTTCTCTCTCTCTCTCTCTCTCTTTCTTCCTCTCTCTTTCTCTTTCCTTTCTCTCTCTCTCTTTCTCTCTTTTTCTCTCTCTCTTCATCTCTCTTCTCTCTCTCTCTTTCTCTCTCTCTCTCTTTTTCTCTCACTCTCTTCCTCTTTCTTTCTCTCTCTCTCTTTCTCTTTGTCTCTCTCTCTCTCTTTCTCTTTCTTTCTCTCTCTCTATCTGTCTTTAAATCCGTGGAGTTTACTAAATTCAGTTCATTAAAAACGATCAGATTAGCTTGGAATTAACATTACACCTGACAATAGTTCCTGTTTTGTTCGTTAAATCCGGGATCTCGCTAAACACTAGCAACATATAAGCGTGTTCTACTGTATTGGGTTAAAGTAACTTCATACAGTTAGAGGTTTTAGATCACTAAATGAGTTTTACCAGCGGCATAGCGCAGTTGGTTAAGTCGTTAAGGGCTGTGTTGGAGGCGGAAGTTTCTGACGGGTGCTCGAATTCCGGTCCTGCCTGTCATCTAATCTGCGGTTTTTTTCAGGGTTTGGTTCTCCCTTTGGTTGGGGACGTGAATGCGTAGATGTTTCCCTGTGAAGTCGGCTCCGGACGCACTTCGTCCCTTACCCGTATGCAGCAGAGGAATGGCAAGCCGGCTGCATTAATTTGCTAGTAACCCTCGAAAGCGCATAATCGTCTTTGCGGGACTCAACCTACCATTGGCGGACGAGACAGATGGAGATGGAAATAAGTTTTCTTTCTTCCGTTTTCTTTTTGTTCTATTTCGGTGTCGAACCAGGACCATGAGTAACTCATTGCGTTAAAAGCAGCCGCTTATCCGTAATTTAGGGCCACTGATTCCTGGGAAGGGATACATCCAGCGCAGTCAAACATGCTCATCACCCATACCTCAACCAGGACTCACACCCTGGCACATCTCGTTTGAATTGTTAGGAAGTAGCGACTCAGACCACTCAATTGGCAAATACGTTTTTATAAATATGTAGCACCGTAATACACTGCCGGACAATTGCTAAGGACGGATGACAATAGCAACGATAGCAACCATAAAATGGAAGGCAGGAAAATGTGGAAATTAGCATAAGTGCGGGATACAGTAAGACGTGTTGTGCGTATGCAAATTTTGGATTGCCGAACTTGTTCGTGACGTCATAGCACTGATAAGAGATATAAAGGATTTGACGCGTATTGACCGTTGTTGCTCAAACGCACAATTGAAAGGGAAAGAATCAATTGACGAACTTGCAATTTTCAGTATGTCTTCCCGACATCACCTAGATGATTTTACGCGTGGCCGTATTATTGGCAACATTGAACAAGGGCGAAAAATAACAGATGTTGCCAGGAGGTTCAATGTCAGCCACAGTGTTGTTTCAAGACTTTGGAAATCATTTCAAACAAATGGAGAGTGTATCAACCGTCACGGGGGAGGTCGTGTTCGCAGTACGACACCTACAGAAGATCGGTACATAGTGCTATCAACAAAATGACACCGCCGCAGCACAGCTAGTGAGGTAGGAAATCAGTTTATGGCTGCTACTGGCAAGCGGATCTCCCGAAAACCTGTCGCCAGACGTTTGCATGAAGAAGGACTATACGCCCGCCGTCCTGTTGTGTGCATCCCATTGTCCAGACGTCACCGTATCGCCCGTTTGCAATGGTGCCATCAACATCGCAATTGGACTGATAACGACTGGTCTGCTGTCCTTATCTCAGATGAGAGTAGATACAGTCTATCGTCTGATTGTCGACAACAACTGATCTGGCGTGATAGTGGTACTGCATATTGTCCAGCAAACATACAGGAAAGGGACCGATATCCGACATGTAGTGTCATGGTATGGGCTGGCATCATGATCAATGGCTGTACGTCCCTGTATGTGCTTCCAACTGGGACTATGACTGGCCAACGATACATTAATGATGTTCTGCTACCTCATGTTCGCATGTTCCGTGGTGCTGTCGGGGATATATTCATTTTCATGGACGACAACGCAACATGTCATCGAACAGTGGCTGTCCAGGAGTGCCTTGAGAGCGAGGATATTCAACGCCTTGTATGGCCAGCACGTTCTCCAGATCTGAATCCCATTGAAAATGAGTGGGATGCTTTGGGGAGGAGTCTTGCTGGTCGCCAATGCCCTCCAATAAACAAGGACACCCTCATCCGTGCACTGACAGAGGAATGGGATAAATTACCCCAACAGCTGCTTGATAATGTTGTGCAAAGCATGACACGACGTGTGGAATCATGCATCCCCCTCCATGGTGGCCATATCCCGTATTGGCATCTTACGCCGGAACGCCTGCGGACAGTAATTGCATTTTTTCACGTTTAAGTATTCTGCACAAAATGGCCTGTTTGTCCCTTGAACACGTTCCAAAGCCTTCTGGATTTCAGAGCACAATAAATTGTCTTTCTTGTAATGTCCTGGCATTCTTACATTATTTTATTTCACTTGGCATCCAACCACACTTACTTTTTTATGCGCTATATAGCCGTTTATGATCCGTCCTTAGCAATTGTCCAGCAGTGTATAAACACAATCATAAGACGCCATATGATGTTCTCCAAAAACGTTAACAGTCTTTCGATTTGAAATTCCAGTCTTGTGTTTATGCAAATGTTCTCAGGCCAGAATGGTAACTTGAGGAGCACGAAACGGAAACGTATGCTGATTTCCTGTTCCTCTTTGCTCTAATGTTTACGCATGCGCGAGAAAGAAATACGACTAATAACTGAACTATTTTTGTGGGTGTTTAATGGTCACCATTAGAAACACGAAGGACTATAAGCAGTCACCCACCCCTAATTTAGAACCATTAATCCCAGGGAGGGCAGAGAGCCAGTGCCGTAAGATAAATACACAACCCACACCTTATATCTGAGACCCGAATCTGGGTCAAGCACGGACGAATAGCCCGAATATTAAATCTCTGGCCATTCAGACTCTTGGACAGATAAACTGAATTTTAAAGCAGTCAATCTGTTAAGGTGTGTCCTGTCCAAAATTTGTACAATTCATAACGCAAATGTTTTGGTACAAAAATATCTGAAAATCTTTTACATCTAGCGTCTCCTCCGGCAGACTCTTACACCGCAATTACAAGTATAATTCAACCTGAATATGTATACATTATAGTTTCTAACTCAAAATGCTATTTCGTGCGTATTTAAAGTCGCTTTTACTTTTACGGTTTCGAAGCAAAAATTCCAAATAAGTGTTTCAGAAACAACAAAAAATTTAAAAGGTAAAATTTAAGATAGAATCAGATAAAACTGAAGATTTCATATAGCAGTATCAACATACGTCCATTAAATAACATTATGTGGCAAAACGGTATTCTTCAACAACAACAAAACAAAAAATAATTTCGCTGTAATACCAAACTAAAATACCAGCCTTTGGCCGCCTACCGCACAATAAGTGTGTTTATTCAAATAATTTAACTAAAATAAAAGGACGGCGAATTCTAGAAAGCTTACGATAATATCACGCAAAATTTGAGATGCCACTCCAGCGGCGCAGTAGTCTAAGCGCTCGCTTAAAACCATTCGTCCAAGATAAACTTGGGTTCGAATTCCGGTGAGACGTGAATGTTCTGTTTTTCTTGCGGCACTGGCTATCTCCCTTCCCAGCAACCTGTGGCCCTAAATTAGGGACGATACACTTTCTTTAATTTTTATTGTGGGTTTACCGACCACCTTGAGCAACTCGATGGGCGCCCGTCCCTAATTTAGGGCCACTCAAGCAAAGGACAAACACAGCATCCATTCCTCACCGGGATCCAAGCTCATTCTTCACCGGGATATCCATTAAGCATCCATTTCTAACCGAGATCCAAGCTCATTCTTCACCGGGATATCCATCAGCATCCAATCCCCACCGAGATCCAAGCTCATTCCTCACCGGGATATCCATTCAGCATCCATTCCTCACCGCGACCCAAACTCATTCTTCACCGGGGTATCCATTCAGCATCCATTCCACACCGGGAAACAAGCTCATTCTTCACAGGGATATCCATCAGCATCCATTCCTCACTGAGATCCAAGCTCATTCTTCACAGGGATATCTATTCAGCATCCATTTTTCACCGGGATATTTATTCAGCATCCATTCCTCACCGGGATCCAAGCTCATTCTTCACCGGGATATTCATTCAGCATCCATTCCTCACCGGGATTCAAACCCATTCTTCACCGGGATATCCATTCCTCACCGGGATATCCATTCCTCACCGGGATCCAAACTCATTCTTTTTTTTTTTTTTTTTTGATTGGAGGTTTAACGACCACCGTGAGCAACTCAATGGGCTATAAGCAGTCGCCCGTCCCTAATTTAGGGTCACTGGTTGCAGGGAAGGGAGAGAGCCAGTGCCGTAAGACAAACACAACATCCATGCCTGACCGGGGTTCGAACCCGGACCCCTTACGGACGACTGATCAGAGGCCAGCGCCTTAGACCACTGCGCCACTGGCGCGGCAAACTCATTCTTCACCGGGACATCCATGCAGCATCCATTCTTCACCGGAATCCAAGTTCATTCTTCGCCGGGATATTAATTCAGCATCCATTCCTCACCGGGATACATCCGAGCTCGGGCCCATCTCGGGCGAATGGTCAAAAGGCCACTATGGCTTCGGGCGGGAACTGGAAACTGGTTATAAACCATTGAGTTGCTCATCATCATCATCATCATTGTCAACCATTATCAAACCACTGCTGGACGAAGGTCTCCCAAAGTTTCCTCCACAACGGTCTGTCTTGTGCCAGTCTCCTCCATGTTACTCCCGCATACTTTCGAATTTCATCCACCCATCTTCCATGTGGTCTTCTTCTGGGTGTTTTCCTGTCCCTTGGAATCCAATCTAAAATTTCGGCTGTCCATCGATGGTCTGTTCTTCTGGCAGTATGTCCAGCCCATTGCCATTTCAGGGATTTAACTCTGATCATTATGTCTTCCACTCTTGTCATTTTTCGGATCCACGTGTTCCTCTTCTTATCTCTCCTGGTTACACCAAGCATGCACCTCTCCATGCTACTTTGAGTTGTCTGCAGCCTTTGTATGTCTCTTTTAGCTAAGGTCCACGTCTCTGCACCATACGTAAGCACTGGAAGGATGCATTGATCAAACACTTTTCTTTTAAGACATAATGGCATATTGCTCTTGAAAATTATGCTGTTTCTTTAAAAAGCTCTCCAGGCAAGTTTTGTACGCCGATTAATTTCTTCACCAATGTGACCCTCACTTGATATCTGCTGTCCAAGATAAACGTACGTGTCTGTTATCTCCAGCTTTTCTCCATCAATCGATAAATCTTAAAATCCATCAATCGATAAATCTTATCGATAAAAGCATTGTACATCACTTTTGTCTTCTGAAAGTTCATTTTTCATCCCACTTCTTTACTCTTGTCAGCAAGTTCCTGGATCATACTCTGCAGCTCTGATGGGGTAGTTGCAAAATGACTACGTCATCAGCAAAACGAAGGTGGGTTAGATAATCTCCATTAATCTTTATCCCTTTGTTTTCCCAGTTCAGTGATTGAAAGACATTTTCCAATTGGCATTAAAGAGCTTCGGAGATATGGTGTCACCTTGTCTCACTCCTTTTCCAATTTTTATGTGTGTTGTATTTTCAAACAGCCGAATCTTTGCACTTGCATTTTCATAGATGTTATTAGTAATATTAATGTATGCATCTTCAATACCGCAGGATTTCAGAGCCATTGCAACTGCTGATGGTTTCACCGAATCAAAGGCTTTTTCATAATCAATAAAAGCCATGCACAATGGAAGTTCATATTCCCTCGCTCTTTCAATTAGTTCTCTCAGTACGTGGATATGATCTATTGTGCTGTAGCCACTCCTGAATCCAGCTTGTTCTCTCGGTTGAGCCATGTCCAGTGTCACCTTCAAGCGGTGTGAAAGAAGTTTAGTGAAGATTTTATAAACCACTGATAGGAGGCTGATAGGTCTGTAGTTCCTGAGATCCTCAATGTCACCTTTTTTATGTAGCAATATCATTGTAGCGTTGTTCCAATCCTCAGGAATTTTCCCTTCATTAAGGCATCGAGTGAAAATTTGGGCGAGTACTGTTTCGATTTCTCCACTTGCTTCTTGTATGATGTCTACAGTAATTCCATCTTCTCCTGGAGCTTTTCCCCGCTTCATGTTCTTGATTGCATGTGCAACTTCTGCTGTAAGTACTGGAAGAACTCTGGTACTGGTACCTTTCATGATGTCTGGAGTACATGTATCATCCCTTTCATATAATTTTGAGTAGAAATCATTCACTCTTGTCAAAATTTCGCCTCTATTTCTTGTTACAGAACCATCTTCTTTTCTCAGTGCCATAATCTGTTTTTTCCCCTTACTGAGATGTCCCTTTGCTATCTTTAGGCTTTGGTTGTTTTCAATTGCTTTCCTTTCTAGTTCACAGTTGAATTTCCTTACGTCTTCAGTGATACTTTTTCGTACTGTCTTGCATAGCTCTATATATTCCACTTTGGAAGTCACATCTTCTTTAGTTGTCCTCATCCCTCTTCTTTTTTGCATCATCATTTTGGTTTTTCCTGATAATTTGTTCACATGCAATTTGTTCTTAGACATAGCTAATTTTGTCGCTGTTTCCATAAGAGCTTTGGTTACTTTTCTGTTAACTTCAGAAATATCCACTTCTTCCGATGTTAGGCCTTCTAAAGCAGAGAATCTGTTCTTCAGTTCCAATTTGAAGGTATTATGGTGTTTTTTAAGGTTGGTTATGTCAGATACATTTTGTTTGTCGTTATGAGCTTGCTACGTTCGAGTTTAGTGTTGAGGTGCATCTTACATCTCACCAATCTATGGTCACTACCTGTGTTGAACTTGTTCAGCACACTGCAGTCTTCTATGACGAATTTTTTGTTACACATAATAAAATCAATTTCACTTGTCGTCCCATTTGGATGTCTCCATGTCCATTTCCTGTGTGGCTTTTTCTTGAAAAAGGAGTTCAAGATGAAAAACCCTTCTGCCTCTGCAAACTCTACGAGAGTATTTCCAAGCTGGTTTCTGTTGCCGTGACCGAATTTACCTACTGAAGTTTCATTCTGTTGCCGTTGCCCTATTTTTGCATTGAAATCTCCCATAATTATCTTCAAGTGCTGCTTAACTTTATTATTTAGATCACGAATTTCCTCATAAAATTCTTCAATTTCTTCTTCAGCATGACTTGTGGTGGGTGCATAAGTTTGAATAATCTGAGCCTGGTATCTTCTCGAGAGTTGGATAACGAGTCGTGCAGTGCAAATTGCAGAGCAGTTGGGCCATTTATTCGGATAAAATTGCTACACGAGTGAAACAAGTCAGTACGTTGAAGCGCCACTTTTGGCGCGGATACAAGCGGTCAACCGGCACGGCATAGACGCATACAGTCATGGATACTGTCCTGAGGGATAGACTGCAAGATGGTGTCCAAAATGGGAGCCAGTTCGCCGACTTTCCGGGATGCGCTCAGTTGGCGTCCCATCATGTCCCAAACATGTTCGATCGGTGATCGGTGAGAGGTCAGGCGATCTGGCTAGCCATGGAAGGGTGTCGACATTACGGAAGTAGGCCTGGGAAGACCGTGCCGTGTGTGGCCGGATATTATCCTGTTGAAAAATTGCTCCATGATGCTGCGACAGGAATGGCAACATAACAGGTCGTAGAATGTTGTTGACTTACCGTTGAGCCGTGAGTGTGCTATGTGGGGCTACCAAGGGTGTGCCAGAGTGTCGTTCCCAGTGTTCGAGCGTTATGCCATTCCACGTTAAAGGCTGGATGCGTGCGCTAGCTGGCTCGTCTTCAGTCACTTATCAATGGTCATCGGCTCCAAGTGCAAAACGTGACTCATCGCTGAAGACAACACGGCGCCACTGGACACTATTGTACGTTGATCAGGTCCGACACCACTGCGATGATTTTCGCTGGTCAGTAGTAGGCAGCGTAGTGGCCTCCTCGAATGCAGTCCCCGTGCCGCAAGTCATCTGGCAACGGTTCGGTGACGTCCACGTTTTACCTGTCGACGACGCAACATGACCACGAATGGTTGAGAGCAACAAATTCCGTTCTGTTCGTGTGGCTCTCACAATAGCTCGATCCTCGCGTTCTGTTGTTGCCCTCGGCCGCACACTGCTCTCGTGCCGCTGGTTTGTGTCCTCCTCAACGCAGTGGCGCCAACATTATTCTATTGCCGAATCGGCCTAACTTAAATGCCTAGCGATACCGCGATTTGACCAACCGGCCTAACTCAGCCCAATTATATGTCCTGACTCAAACTCAATCAGCTGCTCGTATTGTGCACAGTTCCGACGTCGAGGCATCCTCACAGTCAGCGGAGGTTAATTCAACCGCAATCCGCTGTCACAAGTCCCCTCATGTGCGCTTTGTCCTTAATATGCTCTCCTCAGTGCGGGGTTCCCACGTGCTATGGCGGGCCTCTATTTAGTCACTGGTCGTCATTTTTTAATAATTTGCAAATTCGGCCCTGAGGTACTTGCATGTGGAGTTTCATCAGGACAGAACAACTTTCTTGGAGTGCTTGGTTTTTTTTTATTTTGGCAAGGAGTGTACATCGTACCGTCTTTGTGTTAGAGTGGTATTTTTAAAAACCATTTATTTGACTAATAATACGTGTTAATTTGCGCCAACCTGCGGTAATGAGCAACGGCTGGCGATGATTAGTGCCAAGCTGTTTGGAGGACGATACCATAACAATAGTATGTATGAATGGAATCAAAACCAACATATGTATCAAAATTTATTGACGAGTGGGAGGATTAACACCTCCATCAATCCATAACACTAATTAAAACTCGAAAATACATTCGTTTAATTCTCAATTAATTTATACATTCGGCTGAGGTCAGAAACACCAAACAGAAGTCATCGTGCTTTCCACGTTAATAAGTGAGTCACAGAAAAATTATCATCGGCCGCGACCGGGAATCGAACCCAGGGTCTTCCAGTTACGCGCCGGACATGCTACCACTGCACCACAGCGGCCTCGAATTCTCCAGACTCACAAGTGAATAACTGCCAAACCACATGGCAGGTTGCTTCATGGAGTCCCGCACGGTGCTGCGGATTTATCAAAGATGGAAAGCAGCAACTGAACAAATAACTAGGAGGCGAGTGAATAATAACGTGGAAAGAGCGATGACTTGTGTTTGGTGTTCCTGATCCACGTCGAATGTATCAATTAATTATTCAATCGCCTCCTAGTTATTTGTTCAGTTGCTGCTTTCCATCTTCGGTGAATCCCCAACACTGTGCAGGGTTCCATGAAGCAACCTGCTATGTGGTTTGGCAGTTAATCTCATGTGAGTCTGAAGAATTCAAGGCCGCTGTGGTGCAGTGGTAGCATGTCCGGCGCGTAACTGGAAGACCCTGGGTTCGATTCTCGGTGGCGGCCGATGATAATTTTTCCGTGGCTCACTTATTAACCTGGAAAAAGCAATGACTTCTGTTTGACGTTTAATTCTCTTCGGTTTGCAATATTTCTTCGAAATTATTGGGATTTTGACTTGCCTTGAATATCCTTAACGGCGTTACGTTTTTGTTAGTAAAATACCTACGTGCAACTTACTTTATCACATCGTGATAGAAATTACGGAAAATATTTTCCCTTGGTAAATTTCACACTTCTCACAGATTCCAGTTGTCTTGTTTACTTCCGTATTTTCACAAGACCTAAATGAAATGTTTAAACATGAAAGAAATTCTGAAATGTGAAATTGAAGATTGAAAACTAAGAGTGCCGGGGTTTATCATGAACAGTATACGTGATGTTTTGATTCCGATAAGCTACGAAAGCCAAACGCAACGCAAGGTTTTTTTTTGATAAGTTCTGAAAATCATATGCGTTTTTGGCAGAATTGAAGTCATATCGTTTATATAAGTTTTGTATCAATAATTTTAAGTTTCTCAGTGGAAGGTGTTCGATTAAATTGGGTACCCAAAATATGGATGTTTTACTTGTTTTTTGAAAGAGTACGTCTGATTTCATTTGAAAGAAGACATCAGTCATCGGACATATTCAGGAAGATGCAAAGAAAAATTGCAAACAATGAAACATTTTATTATCCCACCGCATATTTAACAAAAATATTTCAAAGAGTTCATCCTTGGAGTATTAAATCTACTTTCAACAGATGAACTTGACCTGCGAATTAATGATCGATATCAATACTCAGTAATTTGGCACCCCGAGGACTAACAAATTTTATGAGTTCGTGGAGTGGCCTTTTGATGAGGTAATTATCATACATAATTTGTTAATCACGGATCGATTGCTTGATGCATATAATATTTCCTCTTTTCCTTTTTCCTTTCCTCCTCAAAAAGGAGACTCAGAAACGGGAAACTTATCAAGTGTATTCGAACCCATGAAAAGTTTCTTAATCATCAAAGTTTAGTATAAGGTGTAAACTATAAGTTTTCTGGGAGGCGTTTAAAATTATTTACAAGTTTTATAGGGTTCTGTAGTCAAAATTATTTAAGAAAAGAAATAAAGGGGTTAGATCTTTATTTAAATGCGGTAATTCCATGCAGAGAGAGAAACATTGGACCTGCTGTTGAGATACAGGGGTTTATCAAAATAATAGAAACTGCGACTGGAATATACGCAGTGCGTTATATACAAATCGCAGGGACGACGTCATCTGCGATGTCAGGTATATGAAGAGGTGTAATACGAAATCGGCGAACACGACCGCGGGTGGCCTAATGGTCAACGTTTATGACTGCCACGGAGAAAATATCAGGTTCGATCACAGGCAGAGAGGATCGCTCGAACCACTAAATATCCGCCGTGCGTCGGATGGGCACGTTAAGCCGTCGGACCCCGGGTACTGCCCCTCCCCCGGTAATAAATAAGGGCGTCTTCCTCCCCCTTTCTACTTCGCTTCCGTGTCACTTTCCATCGGCACTCTAGCCCAAATCTCCTAGCTTCCTATTTCTAAGGTTTGCTTAAGACCTGGGGTCAGACACTCCCTTCCTAAAATCCTATACATGGGATCTGATCTGATCTGAAATCGAACACGACAATCGCTTCATTCTGACTTTCCTGTAGGGTACTTTGGCCGAAATTTCCCAGCTTATCACTTCTAAAGGTATGTTTAAGACCTGGGGTCAGATACTCTCTTTCTAAAATGCTCGACGTAAATCTTAATCTGCAGGCTGTGATGTAGCAGCGCCACAGTCTCGAATCAAACAGCTGTTGTTTAGAGATTGTCGACAATGTCAGATTTCAGTGTCCTAAAAAAAAAAGGCATGATTAATTGGTGAGCGTCTTTCAGGAGCTTCAATAATACAACGGTCGTAAGTATATCACGTGGGACTGTATCGAAGATTATAATTGACTATCAAAAAAGACATGGTGTTGCCTCGGAAAGTGCTAATTGTGGACGCCACATGAAAATGCCAGATAGGGTTAGGCAAACGTTGTCCCAGTTCGTACAACGGAAGCACAAAACCGGGACCGCAAATATTGACAGCAGCAGAGTTGATGATCCCGTTTCTATCATAACGGTTAGTCCGGACCTCTATCGTGCCGGTATTTATGTCGTTGTTGCAATCCACACACTGTAAAAACACACATTTTTCGGTGACAGAGATCGAAACAGAGCCTCCTCACTCTGGAGCAAGTTGTTCTAACCGAATAAACTACACCGATGGAATGTATCGCTGCAGATCTGTCGTCTTGACACGTGCTTCACCTCTGTAGTACATCACATCACCTCCATGTTAATTTTTTTTTTTAAACGAAGAAGGAATTTTTATTAATTCCAGACGATGTATGGAACAAACATCACACGTTTTTCGAAAAACCGAATGGCCAGGAGATCCATTTTTTCACAATCGGACGCCAATGTAAAAATATAAATTTGTCAGTGACGAGGATCGAAATCGCATCTCCACGCTCCGAAGTGAGTTGCTCTACCCGACTAAACTACTCTGAAAAAAGTATCGCTGCAGATTTTTCGTTTCGACACGCGTTTCTCTTCGGTAGTACGTCACAAAACCTGTGGTGCAAAGTACATAAAAACTGGGATGCTAAGGCCTGGCAACGTGCGAAAGAAACAAATAAACTCTTGAGTATACCCATAAATCAAATGTTTTTGTCCGCAAAATCAAATTTAGTTTCATTTCATTTGTTAATATAAATCAGTATTACTGCCGAGTGAGTAACAATTGGTTATACCTTGAGGCAGTCTTCGTTTTGAGAGCCAAAATGTTGTTTCTTTTATTCAGAAGCAAAATTCAAAATCTTTTGATCTTCGCGCGGACCGAGCACGGTATTCTTCTCATAACAAATGAAAAAAAATACATGTTAAAATAAATCAGCAAATCTCTACAATCGATAAAATATTCACTAATAGAAATATATATTTATTCCCTCTCGGGTGAAAAGTGTGTTGTGAAAATTATATTATATGTAAAACATCCCTCACCAGAAAAATCGTCCGGCAAAAATATATATTTTTTTTAAATCGGACTGTTAGGAGCAGAGACATCGCGAGAAATAAGATATATGCATATCTACGTCAACTTTCGGGAAATATGTGCATTATTTCAAGAAGAGAGCATGCTCGGAAAGTTTTCTCGTGGTGAACGGTATTTGATCGGAAAGGAATTCTTTCAATCGAGTTTTCAGACGCGCATATATTGTTGTAAATACATCCGAAAGGCAAATATACATATCTACTCTTGATAGTGGCAAAACAGCTTTGCGAAGATTTGGAAACTATATGCAGATCATTTGACTGAAATTTTAACGACCACCGTGAGCAACTCAATTTCACTCACCCGTCCCTAATTTATAGGATATGATCAGTCGTCCGTGCCGCCCCGGTGGCGCAGTGGTCTAAGCGATGGCCTCTGATCATCCGTCCGAAAGGGATCCGGGTTCGAATCCCGGTCAGGCATGGATGTTGTGTTTGTCTTATGGCACTGGCTCTCTCCCTTCCCTGGAACCAGTGACCCTAAATTAGGGACGGGCGACTGCTTATAGCCCATTGAGTTGCTCACGGTGGTCGTTAAACCTCCAATCAAACAAACAAACAGTCGTCCGTCCCTAATTTAGGGCAACTGGCTCGAGGGAAGGGAGAGAGTCAGTGCCGTTAGACAAACACAACATCCATTGCCTCACCAGGACTCGAACCCGGACCCTTCTCGGACGAATAGTCAGAAGCCAGCACTTAGGATACTGTGCATCCGGGACGGTAATGGTAGATATGCCGACCAAGTCAGCAAGTAACCAGAAATTCGGGTTTCTGTCCAATCGTTTGAATTGGACCACGTTTGAGTCCTGGATAGGGCATGGGTGATACGTTTTTCCTACTACCCAATCCATCTGCCTCACCTGGAAAATTAAGGTTGGACAACATCACCTATGAATCTTAGAGCTGCATATATGGTGGTCGTTCTAAAGTTTTGTTTCGGGGTATAATGACCAGTGTGAGCAACTCAAAGGACGGTAAGTAGTTCCCCGTCTCTAATTTAGAACCACTGCTTCCAGGGAAGGGACAGAACCAGAGTTGTAAGACCAGGAAGCCACCTAACTTCTACCCAAACTCCGGCCTACTCGGAAGAGCGGTTAGAAGCCTACACAAATGGTGCCGCATGGTACTCGTTTAACTGAAAATAAAGATGCACACAGGGGGTGTGCAACAAAACTGAAACACATGGGATTTACGACACAATAATTTATTGGTACGGTGTTGAGCCTCCTTTAGAGGACATTACAGCTGCAATTCGACGTGGGAAGGACCTATACAAAATCGTGTACAGTGGCCAGAGGGATTTGAAGTCATTCCTCTTGCAGAAAAGTGGTTAGTTCGTGACGTGATGCTGGTAGAGGAAAACGTTTCCTGACTCACTCCTCCGGAACACCCCAGAGTGGCACCAGTTTGGCTTTGTGCATCGGTGCGTTATCATCCTGATACACAGCACCACCGTCAGGGTACAATATTTGAACCAGTGGTTGCACCGTGACCTCCAGAATTGTCCGATAGTCCTTCACAGTGATGTACACCTCAAGAACAGTCAGCTGGCAGACGACAGACTGACACCATATTGCGGCCCAAACCATAACTGATCCATCTCCGTGCTGCACTGTGGGCAATAAATAGTCCTTGTGGTGAACCGGTGAAGGATGTCTCCACACGTAAGCTCTCCCAGTTGTGGGAAAGACAGAGAACGACGATTCATCGGAGAACAATACACATTTCATTTTGTCTAACGTAATAGCTTCCTCTTACTTCGACAGTTACTCTTACAGGATGTGGTTCTTCCCTCTTGCGGGTATGCAGACATGACCCTGGATATCGTGACTCACGATACACAACAAAGACTTGCTGTCTTGGACACAGATGCACCTGCGAGACGCCCATCAACACGCCGGAGAGACGGGCTCTTTGAAACTCGGATATGTGATCCATTATGTTGTGTGGATCGCGCTTTTAGACGTCCAGCTGTCCTAGCGCTACTGCTATGCAAATGCAGCCTTCACACCCTGTTCTCGTTGATCGACTGCGAAATAGATGCAGGCTGGCCACCAGGTAGCGCGTACAACGGCCCGACACGTGGGGTGCTATTTTTGCAGGTGTTTCAGTTTCGTTTTTCCAACCCCAGTAAATTATGAGACTGATTTTTTATAAAACAATGTAAAAGCAGGATATCTTACGAGAATATATTTTATTTGAAGTTCATTCCTCCTGCGTTAATACAGGAAGTGGCACAATCAGCCAACGAAAGGAAGGACTTGCAGAGGTCATCTTTCGGTATGGATTGAAGGGCTGATGTCGCACTTCTTTGTATGTCTTCAGTGTCTTGAAAGATTTTGGTGACAAAAGGGCTGATGTCGCACTTCTTTGTATGTCTTCAGTATCTTGAAAGATTTTGATGACAAAGGGCTGATGTCGCACTTCTGTGTACGTCTTCAGTGTCTTGAAAGCTTTTGATGACCAAGGGCTGATGTCGCACTTCTTTGCACGTCTTCAGTGTCTTGAAAGCGTTTGGTGACAAAGGGTTGATGTTGCACTTCTTTATATGTCTTCAGTGTCTTGAAAGATTTTGGTGACAAAGCATACGTTGACAAATCTGGGATGTTTGAGTACACGCAACATTCTTCGTGCCAGAAATTTCTGCACAGTGACTGTTGTGAGTGTGGGTGGGTTATCGTGAAGAAGAATGTATTGCCGGTTTTTGTATTCAGGCCTGACACGAACAATTCTGTTCCACAATCGTTCCAAAATGGATGTGTAAGCATTGCCAGTGACAGCTGTACTTTAGAAATGAACTCATGATACAGGATTCCTTTCTGTCGTAAAAGTATATAATCATTGTCTTGATTTTGGACTTCTGTAACCTGATTTTCTTTTCCTTTGGATGAGTGTGGAGACTTCCACTCACACTCCGTTTTTCTTTTTTTTTATTGAAGGTCTAACGACCACCGTCAACAACTCAATGGGCTATAAGCAGTCGCCCATCCCTAATTTAGGGTCACTGGTTCCAGGGAAGGGACAAATCTAATGCCATAAGACAAAAACAACATCCATTCCTTAGAGGGATTTGAACTCGGACCCTTCTCGGATTAATGGTGAGAAGCCAGCGCTTAGACCACTGCGCCAACGGGGCTGCCTCAGCACTGTGACGCTTTGGTTTATAACGGAAACACCACATCTCGGCACCTGCCACAGCACTTTAGAAAACATTTCGCACTGTTACTGCAGTCTGCAGGATGCCTTTTGTGTATTCCACTCGTGCATGTTCCAGGTCGTCTAACAAAGCATGCGGAAAACATGCGGTGGAACAAAAAGATCACAAACTTTCTTTTTCTCCTTATCTTGCACTAAATTTATTTGACGAATCGTCTCCTTATTAACGCCTAGCCCAAATACCAACATCCTGAAGTTCACACAACGATCACTTTTCATCTTTCGCGAACTTGCTCAATGAGTTCAGAGGAGCTCACTGAAATCGGGCGTCCGGACCTTTCGTCATTTTCTAAATCTTTCCCCTCATTCTTGAAACGTGTATACCATCGGAATATTTGTGCACGAGATAGACAGTTAGCCCCATACACATCAGCACGCAACAATTTAACTGTGTCAGATGTAGTTTTACCGATTTTCAAACAGTACCGGGTATTTGCTTTCTTCTACATGATACAGCGGTGGCAGTGTTCTTCCACCGAATGGCGTCGTGCTCAGCGTAAATAAACATCTGTACAATTCTCGCACAAACGCTATTGACACCGCATAGCGCATGAATGAATTTAAAAATAGCATGCATTCCGACTAGTGTGTTTTACCGGCATTTAAAGAAAAACAACAGTCTCATTACTTGGTTGCCGCAAGTTGGTTTATGATCATATGCGAATTCAAAGCAACAAGTTTGCTTTAAAGCTTGGGTAAATTTCCAACCGAAGTTACAGTAAAAATGACATGCGAAATCTCTGAAAATTCTCTTAAAGTGCATGGATGTATCAGATTGTCGGTCACACTTTTAGGGAGATCCTCTTGAGAAAACTACTTTACCGCGGTAAATGAAAATTGGTGCGCAATCATTTAAAATTGCGGAAACGAAAGATTTCCATTAATTAAGCCCAACAAGTTATTTAAAGTAATGTTCGACATAGCTGGGTAGTACAGGCTTTTCATAATATTTCACTGATACCAGCCCTGTTGATAAATATCCGCCTCTTTAATTAATTTTAGATCTAGTCCAGAAGAAGTCTCAGTTGCTAGAGTTATTCTTGTATAACGAACTTGAGATTGTTGTGAAGATATGTTTTGATGCAAAAATAATGGTGTACTCTGCAATGGTGTTGCCTCAGCTGTATGTATACTTCACTTAATTAGTATCTCATTTCTTCCCAAACCGAAAACGATTTGTTAAACAAATCAATCTCAGCTGTCAAGTATTTCAAAACGGTGCTTCTGGTACGCCGATGTCCTTCTTTTTTCCTCGGTTGCAGAAGCCGATAAATTAATTGCAACTCAACATACCGAATTTTTTCGCTGTAAACATCCTAGACCTGGAAGTCATTGAAAATTGTTGCCCTTAAAAGAAAATAAAATCTCATTTTCTAATTTCCGTTCGAGCAGATTTCTCCACTAACACGCACTTCGCTGTTGTTTCAGATGCTAATAATTTGTTTGCATTCAAACATATTGTCCTGGAAAGTTGCACCAGTAATCTTTTCGAACGGAAATTGGAAAATTAGATTTTATTCCCTTTTTAAGAGTAATACAATTTCAAGTGTCTTCCAGGAGTGGGCTACAATGCATTTATAATAGTAAATTTACGACGTCTAAAATAGCAAGTTTCCCTGCCATGAATCTAAGTAAATCAATTCATTAATTCCAATGATATCTGTATAATATTACATGCTACCCTGGTGTCGCAGTATTTTAATCGCCAGCTTCTGACAGTTCGCCTGAGTGAGCATGCGTGGGGTGTTTGTCACATGGCATCGGCACACTCCCTTCGCTGGAACCAGCCGAGGGAGGGAGCCAATGAGGAATAGGCGACTGCTTATTGCCTAGTGAGTTGCTTCTGAAGGTCGTTACGCCCCTAAACAAATAAATAAACAAACAAACAAACAACAACAACAAAATATTTACAGGTTGGCTGAGTTCTGATTGAACCGTCATCAGTTTGGAACGCAAGAGTACGACTTGTAGATCGGAGTTGAAATGAGCTAGCCGAATATGGTTTCAAAGCGTTTATTTAATTTGTTATAGCCAACGCAATTCTATGACATGAAATGTAGCTTACATACTTTTTACAAGTAATGCTGGATATATTGCGAACACAAAGCTGATCAATGCACGAATTACTCAACGTGATGCTCTGTCATCTTGGGCTTCTTACATCCCTCATCACTTGCTCTTGTCTCTCGTTTAGATTTTTTCCACTTTTGCTTGAGTTCTGCGACATTGTCGAAAATGTTAACCCATTCAGACGAAAACAATTTTTAGAAATTTTAATTTAAACCACTGCTTTATGTTTTTTTATATATTTGAATAGATCTCGTCGAGAGCTTTTAAACGATACCGCGTACAGTCGTTTTGAACTCACGGTTGTCCAGATAAACCGAGATATTGTCAAAAGTGTTCACCGGTTCACAAGAAAACAATATTTAAAATGTTCAGTTCAAACCACTGCGAAATGTTCTTTATATATTTGAATAGATCTCGTCGAGAGCTTTAAAACGATACCACGCACAGTCGTGTTGCACTCAAGATTGCCGAGGTAGACTGAGTCAAACGCGGCGGCACACCCAGAAATATTGCATCATCTCCACCTCGCACAGGTAGCGAGAGGAGGGTCCGGCGTCACGCGCACGATGTATTGCGCAGTACGCGAATTGGACTCCATGCTGTTTATGAATATGCTAACACAATTGGTGTGCAGCACGTAGTTTTAACGCTATAATAATTTAAACTGAGACCGACTTTTTTTTTTTTTTTTTGATTGATTGGAGGTTTAACGACCACCGTGAGCAACTCAATGGGCTATAAGTAGTCGCCCGTCCCTAATTTAGGGTCACTGGTTCCAGGGAAGGGAGAGAGCCAGTGCCGTAAGACAAACACAACATCCATGCCTAACCGGGATTCGAACCCGGCCCCGTTCGGACGAATCTTCAGAGGCCATCGCTTAGACCACTGCGCCACCGGGGGCCTGAGACCGACTTTTACGACAGGCGGTCGATACTATCTGCGGAGTTAGACGTAGTTCTACGTCAAAAACACTGTTCATGGTGGCAGATAGCAGATGTTATTTTTTTCTTGTTTGGAGGATTAACGACCACCGTGAGAAACTAAATGGACTGTAAGCAGTCTCCCGACCCAATTTACGGCCACTGGTTCCGGGGAAGGGAGAGAGCCAGTGCCATGGGACAACCACAACATCCATGCCTCGCGCGCATTCGAACCCGGACCCATCTCAGACGAAAGGTCGGAAGCCAGCACTTAGACCACTAACATTTAACAAACCGGGTAGCAGTTAAAAATTACGCAACTCAGCATGAAAATGTTTCCTCCAAAAAAGGTTAAAACTAATTCTCGCAAAATATCGCCCATATTAGTGAAATTTATATAATCATCACTTCATCAATTTTTATAACAAAAAAATAATCAACATTAAAACATTATTTTTTCGTTAACCTGTGGAAAAGTCTTGCCATATATACACACGCAGACGATTTCTTTAATTCTCTGATATGTAAAAAATATTGATTACCGTTGTAAATAGTATTATATTTAAAACTTACGTCAAATAGCAGAATGGCAGAAAATGTTTCAAGTAAAAAAGAATGAAACTTCTTTGAAAAGCTCGGCCATATGTAAACATATCCGACTGGTGTAAAAAGAGAATTCTTACTAAACTAGTAGAAGCGAAGATTATGTGCCGATTAAAACACATTCCGTATTATCGTGATGCATTACAGAAAGACATGTTCATAGAAAAGCTATGCTCCGTACAAAAGATAAAACAGCTTGGCTAATTTTTTCCTACGGTTCTAGCTATCCAAGAAGGAACGACTTTCTTTAATTCGATTTTCAGAATTGGAGATATTCTACCGAATACTCAAATATGTTAACACCACCTAGAAGAAAAAATATACATAAGGGAAAGTGAAAAATGCGAAAATTGCTGTTCTCACAATAGCTGCCATCGAACACGAAAAGTAGTTTTCAAATTCAACGCGCCGCCCCGGTGGCGCAGTGGTCTAAGGCGTTGGCCTCTGATCATTCGTCCGTAAGGGGTCCGGGTTCGAATCCCGGTCAGGCATGGATGTTGTGTTTGTCTTACGGCACTGGCTCTCTCCCTTCCCTGGAACCAGTGACCCTAAATTAGGGACGGGCGACTGCTTATAGCCCATTGAGTTGCTCACGGTGGTCGTTAAACCTCCAATCAAAAAAAAAAAAAATTCGACGCATGTGGAGATATTTATTTTTACATTATTGGTGGACAGAATATTATTTTACAGTAATGCTCAAAGCTTAAGGACGGGCCACATCTGCATAAGAAAAACAATACATGATAGCAGCTAAATGGGGAACTAATTACACCGCTACATCACAGACGTGTTGTTAATAGAAATTGCAATACCATGAAAAAATGCTTCGCACGAAATTTGCAGGGTGGACAAGGCACAATCGAAGATGCCAATGATTACAATTGCAGGGCGCATGCAAATGTGAGGCGCGCGCAACGCCATTAGAAATCTCACACCAGGGGGTATAAAAGAAGGCGTACAGAGAGCAGGTTTTTAAACTTGCTATCGCTAAACTCGACCGTACGCAGTTGTTAACATGCAAACATGCCACGTAGGAGGCAAGACAACCATACGAACACTTGATGGATTTTGAAAGAGGTAGAATCGTTGGACTCAGAGAAGTTAGTTTATCATACCGTGATATTGCTGCACTCGTTAGGCGCAGCGCAACTACCGTTATGTCTGCATAGAGACCATGGACAGGAGAAGGTTCTACGTATCGTCGTGCATAGTCTGGAGCTCGAAATTGCCCGACCGAGCTGGAAGACAGGCACTTGCCCCATATGGTAGTGCCGTCGCTCACAGCACCATCCACGACACGCACGTGCAGAAATGGAGGATGGACACGCATCGTACGATGTGTGTCCATCCTCTGTTCGTCACAGGTTGCTGCAGAGAGGCGTCGTTGCTCGCCGTCCATTGCTACGACTTTCCATGATTCTGAACCACAGGCGCCAGCGATTGCGGTGGTGCCACGTACGTCGAAACTGGAGTGCTGAATGGGAGCATATTGTGTCTCCGGATGAGTCTAGATTCAATCTAATGCATCACGACGGGCGAATCTTTGTTCTCAGATGCCGTTGTGAACGGCATCTGGAAGGCTGCATTTTGCAGCGCCATACCGGTCTCATGCCGAGCGTGATGGTCTGGGGCGCTATTGCATTTCATTCACACACTCGCCTACTTCAGATCACAGGAACATTGAACCACCAACACTACACCACGGAAGTGTTGCAAACTGAACATCTACTCTTCATTCAGACAATCCCCGGTGCTGTCTTCCAACAAGACATGGCCCGAACCCATTTTTATCGTACTGTCGAAGACGTACAATGTGTGTATCAAGTCGCTCGTCTTTCCTGGCATACTCGCTCGCCATATCTGTCGCCAAAAGAGAGCGTCTGGGATGTCATCGCGCAACGACTGGCTCGCATCGCCTCGCCGATGTGGAACTGTGGATGCGTGTAGAAGCAGAATGGAATACAATACCACAGGCGACCATCCAAACTCTGTTTCATTCGATCCCACTGCGTGTGGGGTTGGTTACCACAGCCCATAGTGGATATTCTTATTACTAATTATTTGGCCTTCCTCATCTCGAACCGGTATGTAAATGTGATCGTTTGCTGTTTGTACTATAACTAATCACTCCAATAAATTTCATTGTGATTGCTTGTTTCTTTCTTGGTGTTATAATTTCTATTAACCCAGCATAGGAACACATCAAAAGATGCAAAAAACTGTTTATGAATTACGCACAAATCCCAAAGTAACCACCCCAGTAGCACACTGACATTGGCCAACGGTTGGCCTAATGATAATTTTGCGTCAGCAGCGTTTGGCGAAGGTTGTGTTGTTTATCGAAGATTGGCCAGCGGTTTTTCCAACCACACATGACCAACCATTTATCAACAAATGACCACTTAACGGTTGTCCGATGGTTGTTCAACAACACATGACTAACCATGGTTGTCCAAGCACACATGATCACTTTGGAAAACTGTTTGCAACAGTTTTCCATTGTAGGTCCAACCGTTGAACAAACACATATCCAATTGTTGGCCGCCGAGTAGCCTCGTCGCTGGGCCGACCGTTGAAAGCCCACAGTTGGTCCAACATAATATTACTACCTCGGCAGTGTTTGTGTAAAAGTTACATATTTCTGGAAGACGTTGTTTGAGAACGGATGTAGACTGAAGAGCAATTGAATTAGAGACAGCTCGCGTTATGCAAATGTGGCGCTATGGACGGCCATGTAAACGGAAACGACATAACGTATGTAACGATCAGACAATATAAGGAGTGATGCGACGGAAATCAGCAAGAGTCGGACACAGTGTGGGTAAGACGAAGGATCTAAGCGTATTTGATCGTACGCAAATTGTCGGGGCCCAAAAAATGGGTCACTCCATCTCGAAAGTCGTGCAGGCACTGGGATGTTTAGCGAGCCATTGTGTCACGGGTGCACCGTGAGTACATCGAATTCGGTAAAACCATCCATGCAAGGGCCAACTGCCGTGGACAACAGCGTGTAGATGAGCGGGGTCATCGTCAGCTAGCTTGCATTGTAACAGAGGATAGATGGCCCACAGTGCAAGAAATCACTCGGCAATTTAAAGCTGGTGCACAAAAACGTGTAAGCAGCCACACCATCTAGAACCATCTCCTCGCTATGGGGTACAGAAGCCATCACGCCACGAGGATACAGCAGGTAACCGCACATTACAAGGTGCAAAGATTAGCATGGGCGCGGAAACATCGCCATTGGACCCTAGACATGTGGAGAAATGTTGCTTGGACTGATGAGTCGAGATTCACGTTGGTACATGCGGATGGAAGGATACGAGTACGGCGCAAACCACATGAAGCGATGAATCCTTCTTGCCAGCAGGATACTCTTCAAGCTGGTGGGGGTGGCATTCTCATCTGGGGACTGTTTACGTGGAATGAAATGGGACACCTGGTACGTGTGACATCGTTCCTCACAGGTCAACGTCACCGGAATATCCTGGACGACCATTTGCTCCTGTTTGTTTGTCTTCAACATCCCAATAGGGACCTCATCCTGCAACAAGACAATGCGCAGTGCCATTGCTTCAGAATTGTATCCGAATGGTTGGATGAACATTCCACCGACGTGACCTTGATTCTTCAAGCTCCCTGTAATTCTTCCAGCTCTCCTGTGATTCTTCCAGCTCCCCTGTGATTCTTCCAGCTCCCCTGTGATTCTTCCAGTTCCCCTGTGATTCTTCCAGTTCCCCTGTGGTTCTTCCAGCTGCCCTGTGATTCTTCCAGCTCCCCTACGATTCTTACCCGCGTGAATCATCTAGATGATGTCTTTGAGACATAACGTAAATTACACGTTCGTACCTTCAGGCCTTCACGGCCAGATTTTCCTTCAAATACATGTCGCCTACCTTTTGTCTTTTATAAGTTATAACGTACAAGTTTGTCCGGTGCGGACAAACTTGTTATTATATTGGCACCCGAACTTACAGGACTACCCGGCTGTTAAGTTTCTTGCAGTGATGTGATTTTTTTTCCACACGGCGAGACAGGAAAAATGTGAATCCCTTCTTCAGTACTTCGAAAAAATAAATTAGTGTGATGTCACGTTCCACACACCAAATTGTCTGATATTTCTCAAATGCACGTTCTTCATGGGATGACTGCCTACAGCGACACATGGTCCCGGAGCTCTTTCGGGGAGGGGGGAGATGTGACGTCCCTGCCCCGCAGGACGCACATGCGATAAAGGCAGATAGCAGTGAGAGCACATGTCCGCGTGTCCGCGTGGCTCTGTTGGGAGAACGACTTACTCCGGAGTGAGGGGAGCCGATTTCGATGCCCGGCGCGAAAACACTTGTACGTTCTGAGGACCAGGGGCTCGTCACGCCTGTACTGGTCTTTTCCATGGCTCCCTTCTATGTTGCACTACAAATGTTTGTATAAGTTTTTGGTACTATTCGTATTCTCATATGTGTTTTTATGTATTACTCTTACTTTATTTGTACTTTGTATTATGTGTATATTGTTATTGTATATTATTCGTATTTGCCTGTGTGATGGTTCATGCGTTTGTATTAGGTGTATTTTTATTTATATTTTCATTTTTGTGTTGTATTAATGCATTTCTTACATATATGTATTGTATTTCATTTGTATTTGCATATGGTGAGATTTGTATTTGGCTAATCTTTTTTTATTCGCACAGAAATCATGTGTGCGATTTGATTATACAGTATACGCTAGATAGTGTAACATGGCAAAATTAAATCAAATTCACTTCAATTCAATTCAATGCTCTTCATCTCTATGGTGCATACTTTAAATTATGCACCATAGGGATGAAACGTATGGACACGGTACTGAATGAACTCATCTCTACATCAAAAACACAGCCCCCTTCCCACTTCAGTTTTTACCAGCTTAAGCTCCTAGTTGAAAAACTTGATTACAAGTTACCCTGGTATCGCAGCGTTTTAAAACCTTGTTTCGTATTATTTTTCTGAGGCAGGGCAGGGTTCGAATCCCGGTGGGGTATGGCTGTTGTGTCTGTATCACGGCGCGAGCGCTTTCCGTCCGCTGGAACAAGTAAGCCTAAATTTGGACGGAACGATTGCTTGTAATCTATGGAGTTCTTCACGGTGTTCATCCCCCCCCCCCGAAAAAAACAGCAACATGAGTATAGAAAAACATTCTCATTTTGAGTATTTCATGTACAAAGGCCATTCCATAAAAACTGAGAGTATTTTTTTTGAGTTGGCAACAGTGTGAAGGGGAAAAATAACCACGCATACGACTAACTGAATTATGAAAGTATCTATGGCAACAGCTATTAGCCGTGGCAGACGATTTTGGTTTTGTTATTGCGCAGTTGTTGAAGATACGTTACCATTTCGCCCTACAGCTATGAAGGTGAGTGATTCAGAGTTAAAAAGTGAAATGCGTTGTGCGATGAAATGTTGCTATCATTTGGGTAAACGGCTCCAGAAACCGTTGATTTAATGAAAAAATAATTACAAAGAAAAATGTTTAGGTGAGTCAACGATTTTTAGATGGCACTATGATTTAGAAGAGAGTGTTGGTCGGCAGAACTCACTCCTAGGCGTGGTATACCTGAAAGTGTTGTTCCTAGGCGTGGTCGACCTGAAAGTGTTGTTCCTAGGCGTGGTCGACCTGGAAGTGTTGTTCCTAGGCGTGGTCGACCTGAAAGTGTTGTTCTTAGGCGTGGTCGACCTGAAAGTGTTGTTCTTAGGCGTGGTCGACCTGAAAGTGTTGTTCCTAGGCGTGGTCGACCTGAAAGTGTTGTTCCTAGGCGTGGTCGACCTGAAAGTGTTGTTCTTAGGCGTGGTCGACCTTAAAGTGATGTTCTTAGGCATGGTCGACCTGAAAGTGTTGTTCTTAGGCTTGGTCGACCTGAAAGTGTTGTTCCTAGGCGTGGTCGACCTGGAAGTGTTGTTCCTAGGCGTGGTCGACCTGGAAGTGTTGTTCCTAGGCGTGGTCGACCTGAAAGTGTTGTTCTTAGTCGTGGTCGACCTGAAAGTGTTGTTCCTAGGCGTGGTCGACCTGAAAGTGTTGTTCTTAGGCGTGGTCGACCTGAAAGTGTTGTTCTTAGGCGTGGTAGACCTGAAAGTGTTGTTCTTAGGCGTGGTCGACCTGAAAGTGCTGTTCTTAGGCGTGGTCGACCTGAAAGTGTTGTTCCTAGGCGTGGTCGACCTGAAAGTGTTGTTCCTAGGCGTGGTCGACCTGAAAGTGTTGTTCCTAGGCGTGGTAGACCTGAAAGTGTTGTTCCTAGGCGTGGTAGACCTGAAAGTGTTGTTCCTAGGCGTGGTAGACCTCAAAGTGTTGCTACGGAGCGTATTGTTAACACTGTTTGGACAATCCTGCAAGAAGATCGACGATTAACGTGTGAAGACATAGCGGCGTCAACTAATATTTCGAAAACCTTCGGCACTCCGTATTCAACGAGACGAATCGCTGCTGCATCGTGTGTGTTCCAGATGGGTCCTTATCCCCTGACGAGAGAACAATTGTTAACCAGAGCTCAGGTGTGTCATGAGTGGAAACAAATGATTGCAAAGGATCCAGACTTTCTAAACATAGTAATAACTGCCGATTAAAAATGGATCCCCTATTTCGACACCCTTACGAACCGTGCAACAAGTGTTTGAAAACACACAGGCTCGATCGCCTCCTCCGAAAAAAAGTCCGCCAAATCAAATCAACAGGGAAGGAAATGATGACAATTTTCTTTGATCATAAAGATGTAGTCTTCCAGCATGCCGTTTCTCCACAAATTACTGTCAATGATGAGTATTACATTTGTCTCTTGAAGCGTCTGCGACGATATATATCGATAAAGCGACCGGAACTGATGGGCAAGCGGACCCTACAGTATGATAACCCCCGCCTGCAGCTTATGTTCAACAGTTTCTTAGGAAATGTAGTATTGAAATCATATCCGCAGCGTGCCTACAGTCCTGATCTCACCTCGTGCGATTTCTGGTTGTTTCGAACAATAAAGGAGAAGTTCTGTGGCGCAACATTCAACACAGATGCTGATGTTATTCGAGCTGTACAGCTGTCGCTAAAGCAGCTTTCACAAAAATTCTTTCGCCGCATGCGTTCAAAAGTGGACTGAACGATGAGACCGTTGCATATCATCAGTGGGAAGATACTTTGAGAAAGAATACTAACATATATTTTGATGTGCCTGTATTTCTTCATTTTGTATGATTTTAATCTCGGTTTTTATGGAACGCGCGTTGTATATTTTGCTAAATCATGATTTTCATTCGACAAATTTCCTACAGGTGTTTCATTAAATGTAAATATTGTTGAAAACAACAGTTTAGTGTCCAACAAATCGTGGCTTCAAATATAAACGTAGAAGAGTCAAATTATTATGACCACCTTCCTAATATCGTATTGGTTTCGCGTGTGCGCCAAAACAGCTCTTACCTGGCGAGGCATAAACGTTACAAGATTTCCAAAGGTGTCTTATGGTATTTGGAGTCATCTCGTTACCAGCAAATCAACTATTGTTCGTTACGTGGCTAAGTCGCCGCAAATCGAATTTACTGTTTTCAAACACAAACCACAGACGTTCGATTAAAATGATGTCTGAGAAATTTGGAGGCCAGGAAGATACCTGAAAATCTTCTTTATGACCCGCGAATCATTCTCGAATAATCCGGCCAGTGTGGTATGCTGCATTAACTGTAAAAAAAGGTACTACTAGAGGGGAATACCGTTTTCGTCAAAGGATAATCTGGTTTATAAAGATGTTTAGGTAGGCGGTTGGAATCACAATTTCCTACAGATGAGTGACTGGACCCATAGTTTCCAAGGAGGACATTTACCAAAGCATTACACTTCCTTCACAGTCTTGTTTTCGTTCCCAGGTGCTTCTTTGGGTAAACGACGCACGCGTATCCGACCGTTTACGTGGTGCCACAAGAGACGAAATTCACCTAACCAGACGCCATTCTAATCCTCCAAGGTCCAGTTCTGATTCCCGACTGCCCAATGTAGGTGCTTTCGACAATGAACCGAGGTTACCATGCAAACTCGGGGCTGCCTACTGCTACTCAACCCTATTTTTAATAGGATTCGATGCAATATGAGTTGTGACACATTACTCCCATCTCTAGCATCGACATTACAAGCATGATGCGGCACAATATCCATTGTGTTGGCTCGTAACATGCAAAATAGCCTGCGCTCACCTCTAGTACGGATACTGTGTGTTGTGACACATTACTCTTGTCACCAGCCTTCAAATTACCGGCGAGTTGCGTCACAGTATCCCTTGTGTGGGCTCGTACCATACGAAATAGCCAGCGCTCACCTCTAGCATTATCACTGTGTGTTGTGACACATTACTCTTGTCACCAGCATTCAAATTACCGGCGAGTTGCGCCACTGTATCCTTCTGTTTGTACGTACCATACGGGATGGCCTGCGCTCACTTCTAGCATGGATACTGTGTGTTGTGACATATTACTCTTGTCACCAGCATTCAAATTACCGGCGAGTTACGTCACAGTATACTTTCTGTTGGTTCGTACCATACAGGAGAGCCTGCGCTCACTTCTAGCATTGATACTGTATTTTGTAACACATTACTCTTATCACCAGCGTACAAATTACCGGCGAGTTGCGCCACTGTATCCTTCTGTTTGTTCGTACCATACGGGATGGCCTGCGCTCACTTCTAGCATGGATACTGTGTGTGTTGTGACACATTACTCTTGTCACCAGCATTCAAATTACCGGCGAGTTACGTCACAGTATCCCTTGTGTTGGCTCGTACCATACGAAATAGCCTGCGCTCACCTCTAGTACGGATACTGTGTGTTTTGACGCATTACTCTTGTCACCAGCATTCAAATTACCGGTGAGTTGCGTCACAGTATCCCTTGTGTGGGCTCGTACCATACGAAATAGCCTGCGCTCACCTCTAGTACGGATACTGTGTGTTGTGACACATTACTCTTGTCACCAGCCTTCAAATTACCGGCGAGTTGCGTCACAGTATCCCTTGTGTGGGCTCGTACCATACGAAATAGCCAGCGCTCACCTCTAGCATTATCACTGTGTGTTGTGACACATTACTCTTGTCACCAGCATTCAAATTACCGGCGAGTTGCGCCACTGTATCCTTCTGTTTGTACGTACCATACGGGATGGCCTGCGCTCACTTCTAGCATGGATACTGTGTGTTGTGACACATTACTCTTGTCACCAGCATTCAAATTACCGGCGAGTTACGTCACAGTATACTTTCTGTTGGTTCGTACCATACAGGAGAGCCTGCGCTCACTTCTAGCATTGATACTGTATTTTGTAACACATTACTCTTATCACCAGCGTACAAATTACCGGCGAGTTGCGCCACTGTATCCTTCTGTTTGTTCGTACCATACGGGATGGCCTGCGCTCACTTCTAGCATGGATACTGTGTGTGTTGTGACACATTACTCTTGTCACCAGCATTCAAATTACCGGTGAGTTACGTCACAGTATCCCTTGTGTTGGCTCGTACCATACGAAATAGAGTGCGCTCACCTCTAGTACGGATACTGTGTGTTTTGACGCATTACTCTTGTCACCAGCATTCAAATTACCGGAGAGTTGCGTCACAGTATCCCTTCTGTTGGTTAGTACCATACGAGATAGCCTGCGCTCACCTCTAGCATGGATACTGTGTGTTGTGTCACATTACTCTTGTTACCAGCTTTCAAATTACCGGCGAGTTGCGTCACTGTATCCTTCTGTTTGTACGTACCATACAGGATGGCCTGCGCTTACTTCTAGCATGGATACTGTGTGTTGTGACACATTACCCTTGTCACCAGCATTCAAATTACAGGCGAGTTACGTCACAGTATACTTTCTGTTGGTTCGTACCATACAGGATAGCCTGCGCTCACTTCTAGCATTGATACTGTGTTTTGTGACACATTACTCTTGTCACCAGCGTTCAAATTACCGGCGAGTTGCGCCACTGTATCCTTCTGTTTGTTCGTACCATACAGGATGGCCTGCGCTCACTTCTAATGGATACAGTGTGTTGTGACACATTACTCTTGTCACCAGCATTCAAATTACCGGAAAGTTGCGTCACAGTATCCCTTCTGTTGGTTAGTACTATACGGGATAGCCTGCGCTCACTTCTAGCATGGATACTGTGTGTTGTGTCACATTACTCTTGTTACCAGCGTTCAAATTACCGACGAGTTGCGTCACAGTATCTCTTCTTTTGGTTCGTACCATACGGGATAGCCTGCGCTACCATCTAGCATTGATGCTGCGTTTTGTGGCACATTACTCTTGTCACCAGCTTTCAAATTACCGGCGAGTTGCGTCACAGTATCCCTTGTGTTGGTTCGTACCATACGGGATAGTTTGCGCTCACTTGTAGCATTGATACTGCGTTTTGTGACACCTTACACCCGTCTCTAGCATTCAAATTACAGGCGAGTTGCACCAGAGTATCAATTCTGTTGATAGCCTTCGCTCACCTCTAGCTTTGATAAGCCGTAGTCGGCATACACCTTGCCAGCGGTTTGTGAATTTTCGCTCCTCGGACTACAAACGATTTGACTACATACTTCTCGGACTACAATATGTACTGCATGGTACTAGTACATGAAGTAGACTAGCACTATGTAGTAATTTTACGACTACATAATGCTACTAGTAGTTTCGTATTGTATTATGTATTAGTAGTATGTACAGCATAGCAGTAGTACATGAAATAGACTAGCACTTTGTAGTAATTTCACGACTACATAGTACTACTAGCAGTTTCTTATTGTACTGCATAGTACTAGTACATGAAATAGACTAGTACTATGTAGTAATTTTATGACTACATAGCACTACTGGTAGTTTCATATTGTAGCCTACTATGTAGTAGTCGCATGTACTACTGTAACGTATATTCTATTTTACCTTTCCTTTTGAGTTTCTTTTTCTATATACATTTGAGTTGGTTCTCTTAGACATTTTCAAACCTTAACGTTATGTCTTTTCGCTCAAACGAGAATGACGTTGGCAACAATCTGAGGTTGGCACGAGAGTGACGTATGTGTGTACTGATAAGAACGTTAGATAAAAATGCGATGCAGCGGTTGCTTTGAGGGCTTGATGTTATTGATAGTAGAGATAATAGACGTGCTGTTGATTGCTGTTACACTGTGATTCGATGTTAAATGGCTGCTATTGTATTGAGTGCTGTAGAGAACTGGATTACGATATAGTTGGCCACTGTCAAACTATGAGTGTGGCGTAAACGACATGCAAGAAGAATAAACTTATTTGTAAGTACAAATATTGACCGCTTTCTTCAATGCCTATGGGTACCTTCTATTACACTGCCGGACAATTGCTAAGGACGGATGACAATAGCAACGATAGCAACCATAAAATGGATGGCAGGAAAATTTGGAAATTAGCATAAGTGCGGGATACAGTAAGACGTGATGTGCGTATGCAAATTTTGGATTGCCGAACTTGTTCGTGACGTCATAGCGCTGATAAGAGATATAAAGGATTTGACGCGTATTGACCGTTGTTGTTCAAACGCAAAGTTGAAAGGGAAAGAATCAATTGACGAACTTGCAATTTTCAGTATGTCTTCCCGACATCCCTTAGATGATTTTACGTGTGGCCGTATTATTGGCAAGATTGAAGAAGGGCGAAAAATAACAGATGTTGCCAGGGAGTTCGACGTCAGCCACAGTGTCGTTTCAAGGCTTTGGAAATCATTTCAAACAAATGGAGAGTGTAGCAAACGTCACGGGGGAAGTCGTGTTCGCAGTACGACACCTGCAGAAGATCGGTACATAGTGCTATCAACAAAATGACACCGGCGCAACACAGCTAGTGAGGTAGGAAATCAGTTTATGGCTGCTACTGGCAAGCGGATCTCCCGAAAAACTGTCGCCAGACGTTTGCATGAAGGAGGACTATACGCCCGCCGTCCTGTTGTGTGCATCCCATTGTCCAGACGTCACCGTACCTCCCGTTCGCAATGGTGCCATCAACATCGCAATTGAACTGATAACGACTGGTCTGCTGTCCTCTTCTCAGATGAGAGTAGATACAGTCTATCGTCTGATTGTCGACGACAACTGCTCTGGCGTGATAGTGGTACTGCATATTGTCCAGCAAACATACAGGAAAGGGACCGATATCCGACATGTAGTATCATGGTATGGGTTGGCATCATGATCAATGGCCGTACGTCCCTCGATGTGCTTCCAACTGGGGCTATGACTGGCCAAAGATACATTAATGTTGTTCTGCTACCTCATGTTCGCATTTTCCGTGGTGCTGTCGGTGATAGATTCATTTTCATGGACGACAACGCAACATGTCATCGAACAGTCGCTGTCCAGGAGTGTCTTGAGAGCGAGAATATTCAACGCCTCGTATGGCCAGCACGTTCTCCAGATTTGAATCCCATTGAAAATGTGTGGGATGCTTTGGGGAGGAGTCTTGCTGGTCGCCAATGCTCTCCAATAAACAAGGACACCCTCATCCGTGCACTGACAGAGGAATGTGATAAATTACCCCAACAGCTGCTTGATAATGTTGTGCAAAGCATGACAGGACGTGTGGAATCTTGCATCGCCCTCCATGGTGGCCATATCCCGTGTTGAAATCTTACGCCGGAACGCCTGCGGACGGTAATTGCAATTTTTTCACGTTTGCGTATTCTGCACAATATGGCCTGTTTGTCCCTTGAACACGTTCCAAAGCCTTCTGGATTTCAGAGCACAATAAATTGTCTTTCTTGTAATGTCCTGGCATTCTGACTATTTTATTTCACTTGGCATCCAACCACACTTACTTTTTTATGCGCTATATAGCCGTTTATGATCCGTCCTTAGCAATTGTCCAGCAGTGTATTACACTGACTTTAGTACACATAACGTATTCACCAACGTTAAGCACTAAATTCCACAGTTACATCAGAAAGACAATTACCTTATACTACATACTACTAGTACATATTACTCGGACTACATACTACTACATAGCGGTTTCCAGTTTTACTCTCCTCGAACTACATTTTGAAGAAACTAACCACGGCTGACGGTGAGCGTCCCGCAAGATTTGACATCTCTGAAAGGCCCTGACCCAGTCGTCTGGCCATTACAATTTGCCCTTGTCATACTCCCTTAAGTTTACCTTTTCCACCTTAAGAGCAAGAATAACACTGATTAACAGAGCTCAGTATCAGATGTTATTTATGCCCTTTCATGACCTTCACACGCACCGTCATTTACCTGCGGATGCTTCAATTTTCATAAAGACGCACTGGTCAAAATATTTCAACTCCTATGTATATAATTCGTTTTCTTTACTTCCCTATGAGTCACAAATACACTATGTGAATCTTGTTTCATGGATCTTTTGAGTTTCAAAAGTACGTGCGATAAGACGTCACGCGTTTTTTAAACACTTGAAAGTTACGTTCGGAGGAAATTATTACTAAGAAAAATGAAAACATAGGAGAAGAAAAAGATCCTTTTCATACGCTGCTTTACCGGTGCGGCATGTTCTTGTACTCCAATTTGTATATTTGAAAACATCGCATCGTCATTCTTTACGCAAAAGTAATTTGAAATGCTTCCTTTGTTCTAAAGAAAATTTTGATGTTGCGTCATCGTTCTGAACAGTTGAAATAATACCTTGCGCATGGAGTCACAGAACTAATCAGCACAAACACAATATCTTTTCTTTTTCTGTGCATTTATTCTTCAGAGTTCTTTTGAAAAGAAGCTTTACCTTTTTTAAATACTGAGCGACGTCATGGTAATAATGACGTAAGTCACTAATTATATAAGTAAGGTTTATTAAACATTAATATCTACCTTTTTCCACGTTGTTCCTTCTAAATTAGCCTCACAATTACTTACCGTAGCAGAAAATATTTTTTTAAATATCTGGTCTCTTTGCAATTCATCATCATGCCTCCATCCGTTTAGAAAATTATTTTATTTGTTTCATTGAATTACGAGTCGCATTATTTCATCTTGAAATACGCACATGAGCTATTTGCATGTGTATGGTTTACATAGGTAATGCTTTTTGTGTTGTTTCATTCAAGGTTTTAATGTAGTTTGGAGGAAAATATGAATAGTTTATTTTGTCATGTAGGCTCAGTTCATCTAAAACAGTGGTCTGAAACTCAGACTTTTGAAAGAGCCACTTTCCAGTTTGAAGAAACTTAGGGGGCCCCCATGAATATTAATAAATTTCTTATGAATAAATATTAACTTTACAAAACTACACCAATGGCTTGGCACTAGAGTGGAATCTTATTTCTAATGATCGGTAAATAGTAAAAACAAATGCTTCGTCAATCACTGAAAACAATCACTTTACATAACAATTATTTTCACTTAAATGTTAAAACACTCACATTTTACCAACTGAACACGGTACATGTTACAGAAAATATTACATGTTCTGACCAGAAACTTGGGTTCGCTTTTTTTTCAATAGCTTATCGATATTTGGAATAATGTCCTTTGAACATGCTACTTTTGAAAGTGAGCATAAGTGACTGTTCCTTAACCTATTCCTTTCAAGACATTTTAATCGGTTCATTCTTGAAAACAACAGTCAACATAAATATGTTGTTCCGAACATAGACAGAACCATTGCAGCTGGTTATCAATGTTTACGTATTTGTCTTTTGAAACTAACTGGTAAAACTCTGTTAGATTGCAGCTGTTGAAGATTTATTTTAGGAAAGAATCACACAAAATCTATACATTTAAGCTGAAGTTCTTCAGGTACACCGTCAGCATTACAGGAAAATGGAGGTCTGGATATATTAAAAATATTTTCCATGTCTTTGAATCATTCAAACGCCTGCTGGAATCCTCTTTCAACAAAACTATCTTCGTAGAAAATTCACCAAAGTTGATTTCTTCTTCTTCAGCTGAAGCTTGTGACGTGCCTGCCCTGCAGGACGCACACGACATAAAGGCAGATAGCAGCGAGACGAACGTCTGCGTAGCTCATTTGGTAGAGCAACTTATTCCGGAATTAGTGGACTCGGGTTCGAATCCCGGCGTGGACCAAAAATGACGGAGAAATTTACTTCGTTATAAGCTTTTAAACTGGGAAAGTGAAAAAGATTCCCTGCACTGAGCTGAGCTTCCCAAAGCTGAAGTTTCCTCTGAAATGCGTTAACATTATCAATAACATCAGCAAATAGCTTATTTTGGGCTTTTAGTTTGATATTAAAATAGTTTGAGAGTTCAGTTATATCTGTGTTGAATGCCAAAAAATATAACAATTTTGGATCACTAAAAAGCGAGACGTCTTGATCACTTGAGGAACATCTTATTTCCATCCCAAAATTCTGTTACTTTTAAAGAGGATGGCTTTGCTAAGCATTACTATGTTTATATTATATTTAATATATTATAATATATAATACTTGAAAGAAGGTTGATTTATTTTTATTTTGTGATCATTCAAACGGGAAGCAAAATAGTTGGCGCCGGGCCGCGAGTTTGAGGCCACTGATTTAAAAGATTACAAATTGACATATACTAAAATAACAGCTTCGTAGGAACCGTACTGTTTTTATGTAAAAAACAAAAATGTGAAAGGTCTGCGAATTCGAATCCTTCTACTTGGTTTGATTTTATTGTTTAGTTACACAAAAGTTGCTAAATCTCCTCCTCTAGCTATGAAACGTAATAAGCCTTTGAAGCGAAACTGAGGGATAAAAGTTAATTCCTTTTTTCAGAGAAGGGAGAAAGAAAAAATGCGATCCAGCAATGAACCATTTGACAAGCTGCTAATAGGTCAACATATTCGAACTTCTTCGATACTTAATTATTGATGTTAGCAAAAGCGTTTATTAATATATTTTTTGACTAAATTACTGGTAATTTGTCTCGTATTCAACAAGTTACCTGTTAGTTTCTCCAACTTCAAGTGTACAAGCTTGGATTCGGCAAGGAGACTAAAGAAAACTGCAAGTGATCATTATTCCATTTATTTTTTCTTGTCTGGTGTAAATTTAAAGTACGACCGAACTCCAGTTACGATTGGACTGATAGATTCTATTTCCAGGCAAGATGAACTGTTTTTAGTTCAGTATTAAGGGAGTATGTGGACTCTCGGAATTCGAAGTAACATTTTCGGTTTGATCGAATGAACACCAGGGTAGAGTGATATTTTTTAGGTTACAATATTTTATAAAATGAATTTTAGTGAAATTATCATATCGATAAATTGATCTTTCGGTGAAGTAAACTTTTCGGCAAAATGAAATGAACTTTTCGATCAAGTGACGCTATCCATAAAACGATACTTTCGATAAAGTGCATTTTGTCACGCTGACATTTGTTGAAAACACCTCTCGGTCAAATGAGTTACATCCCATCCATCCTTTTGAGTAAGAATTGTTATCTGTACAATAACTAGATTGGCTTCAAAAATTTTCTCTAGATCCAGAATGACAACTGTCTTGTACTTCTTTGTTGATTCATCGTATTCATAAATTCAGTCCACTTTTATAACATATCTATTGGCAAATCCAATTTTTCAAAAGAAACACGTCATTTGCTTGTTCAGAAGACGACGAAAGCACTGGATTGCGTTAATTACTTTGGTGAAATTCTTCTGGTACACTCTCTTTCCCTCACCTTCACACTATCTCAAAGTGACGTCAGTGAGCATACTACGTTCGGAGTGCTATTGGATAGCTTTTGGGGCTTGCAATAGCGCCCCGAGCTTGAAATAGGTAATGCATGTGCCTAATGCGTATGTAATGCATGCTGCCACGGTACTAAATTATTTACCAATAATTTGAATGCATGGCTACGGTCTAAATGACACCTATTACTAATAGTTTCATGCTCGTTTTCAAGAAATTTTCAATCAAGAAATCTTTACTCAACTAATCTGAAAAACGTTTTCCTATTTAACCCTTTAAGCGGCCGATGTACCTGAACCAAATGCAGCCCAAACCTTACTGAGCTTCTCAAACAGAAATGTTCTCATAGCTGCCGGGTTTAACGAAAGCTGTGTCAAAACGGTTCTTTCCCCTTCTCATCTCAGTAGTACCAACCTGTTACTGGTGATAAGATCTCTCTTCTAGTCCTCTATTACCGCACTCTCTTCCAGTCTGCTCTATGACCTCAAGAATGAAGGGAAAGGTCTTGTTTCTTTCCGTTGTCATAGCGTTAGTGTCTAGTCTCCCTGACATGGGCATCATGACACTAGGCAGAAACAATTAAGTTACTCAAATATTTTCTCTCTTCTTTCTCAGCTTTGTCGCCATTGTTATAGCCCATTTAGCAGGTAATCATTCATAAACGTTTAGTGTCAATCATTCTCCTCAATGACTACTTTGAATAACAAAGCTAAGGGGAAAGCACCGCTCTCTAATTCTCAGATTCATTTCTTCCAGCCACATTCTAACTACTTCTTATACAGCAAGCATATTCCTTAGAGTTCATTATTCTAACCCTAGTTAATTCGTTCCAGCCGGTTAAAGGGTTAATTCAGAAAACAACGTTTATGAAAGAAATTTTGATAATTTAAAGTCTACTATAGTTTCGCTGAAAGGTATGGTTCAGCTTTGTCACGACTATTTTTTCATTTCTTGCTTCTGACGATGTTACCAGTTTCACGTGTCAAACGTTTCGTGTGATCTCAGGTTGATGAGTGTTTTCCATGTGCTTGATAGGTATGGAGGTGAAGATAAATCATTTACCAGGTTATTACGTTTTTGAAATATATGAAAGGCTCCTAAAATGTATAGGTAAAATATTGATTTAGGTCTATCTAACAGTTTGACGTCATCAAACAGAAATTGGTGTTTATTTTTCTCCAACAGTGCTGGGTTATAGAAGATTTCCTGATTTCACCCTTTTTTATATATGATTTTAATATATGATTTCAAACCCGTAATCTATATATATATAAAAGTGAAAGTTTGTATATTTGTTTGTTTGTTTGTCCGCTATACAAATCTACAGTTTTCAACTTAGAACCACCAAATTTGGTATACTATCTCATGGTACTCTAACGTAGACCGTAGAAAGGTTTTGAAAGAGATCGGAGCCCGGGGTCAAGGGGACCTCTATGCAAAATTTCGTTATTTCAGTTAAAATATCTACAGTTTTAAATTTAGAACCAAAAAAAATTTGGTATACTGTCTCATGGTACTCTGGCTTAGACCGTAGACGGTTTTGGGAAGGGGTCGGACCCCGGGGGTCAAAGGGCCCCATACAAAAATTTCTTAAAAGGTTCTACGGTTTTCAATTTACAACCACCAAATTTTATATTTTATCTCATGATACTCTGACTTAGACTGTAGACAGATTTTGGAAGGGTTCGGAGCCGGGGAGTCAAGGGGTCCCCTATAAAAAGTTTTCGTAAAACGTTCTACAGTTTTCAATTTAGAGCAACCAAATTTGGTATACTATCTCATGGTACTCTAACTACTGATTCCCACAGATATGCCGTTTGACTTCAAGCGTCTGCAATTCCCGATTCGTCTGGCTTTTGCTATGTCCAATCACAAAGCGCAAGGCCAGTCATCGGCAGTGGCTGGCATTAATTTGGAGGAACACTGTTTTTCACGCGGACAGCTCTATGTCGCCTGCTAAAGAGTTGGCAATCTTAAAAACCTCTACATTTTGGCTCCCAATGGAAAAACCAAAAATATTGTTTACCAAAAAGTAATAACCTAAACGAATTAAAATAAATTTACTGGAAAATTAGAGGTATACATTTTTCATTCATAAAATTTCACCAGCTGAGCTTCGTGATTCCACGAATATTTACACGTGAAATACCGGGTACCACTGCTAGTATGTTTATAAATCTGTAGTGAATTTATTTATTTAATCAATGCTTTGCAGTTGCTCTAGTTTTTTGTTTCGGGTTTTCACGACTAACGTGAGCGACAAACACAACAGCCAAGCCTCATCTGGGACTCGTACCTTAACCTAAATTTGACGAATGGTCAGAAGCCAGAGGCACAGTCCACAGTCTTCTCGGGAGATACCTTGTCCTAAATTTGACATATGGTCAGAAGCCAGAGGCACAGTCCACAGTCTGCTCGGGAGATACTTGTGCCTAAATTTGACGAATGGTCAGTAGCCAGAGGCACAGTCCACAGTCTGCTCAGGAGATACCTGGGCCTAAATTTGACGAATGGCCAGAAGCTAGAGGCATAGTCCACAGTCTGCTCGGGAGATACCTGGGCCTAAATTTGACGACTATCCAGAAGCCAGAGGCACAATCCACAGTCTCCTCGGGAGATACCTGGGCCTAAATTTGACGAATGGTCTGAAGCCAGAGGCACAGTCCAATGTCTGCTTGGGTCATACCTGGGCATAAATTTGACGAATGGTCAGAAGCAAGAGTCACAGTCCACAGTCTGCTCGGGAGATGCGAGTATCCGCAGGCGTTTCATTTTAAGGCAGTGGCGTTTAATTTTGTAGTTAACAAGGAGACGCTTGGTCGCCAGTTCATAAGTACAATACAGTCATGAAAGCGATAAAGTAACAACAAAGTTTTCCAATTAAGTGGTATTTTTAAAATTTGCTCCGAATAGTTGATTTATCAAGGAAAAACGTTTCTTACTCGTAAAATTGGAGAACCTAGTTGTTTCATAGTTAGTGAAACTACTTTCGATCGCCTGTTTAAATCATAAATAATGTTACTCATTTACAAAACATAATAAAATTTTGATTTTCTGTTTTTGATCTCGTACTTTACAAAGATGAAAATTGTCATGACATCAATTAACTCTATTGGCCGCAGAAGTTTAATTTATACGAATTGTTCTTTAATGGTATTTACAAGGCTTTCGCAATTTTTCCAAAAATCAAAAATCTACGATCGGACTCGTTAAGCGGAAGGGAGACTAAAGTTTTGGTTTAAATCTATTCACGATTGTTACGTTTCCAATTAATCGTTTGCTCTTTTATAAACGCATGCAATATACTACTTGGCCTAGGTAAAAGATTTTGAAACTGACAGCCACTATGGGTTCGTAATTGCCAAATCCTTCATATTTTAACAAACCCTCCTGAAAATTAAGCCGATTAGAATGTGAAATTGAGAATTTAGAAACATAATAAAATTTTTAAGTGTTTAGAATTCGTCTGGAGATATCCTTTTGTAACGCTACTGCGTCCGAGTGAGCTCTGAAAAAAAGAACTGCTGAACTTTGGGGTCATCCTGTTAAAAGAAGTTAAAAGCTTTTCCCCATTACTTAGTGCAGATTTTTGGGATGCATGATGTCTTCTAGCGTACTGTCAAACCCCGCGAATAAAGCAATTTCTAATAACGGTCAGCAACAGGGCATATGCACAAATTAACGGCTGTGAATTTTGCTTAAAGTTTTTAGCCACAAAGATGCCCATGTTCGAGTTGTTAGGGATTTTCCCCATCGTCTCGCATTCTGCGTGGAACAAGGAAACGGTTCAGACTTTTGAGTTGAGACCCGGAGAAGGTAAATCAAGAAAGATAATTCCCGCTGAAATTGTTACTGATGTGTACGAGCAAGGAATTCCATACATCTCTACAAATTCCTTGCTGAGGACAACGATTAAAACACTGAAAATGGACGATCTGCCAAATACTCATATCTCAAGCAAGTAAAAAAGGAACGCACCGGAAAGTCTATCATCGATCGGTTTGCCTACATCATCGAAAACACCTAGTAAAGAAGGTTTCAGCAACCTCTATCATTAATTTGAAAACATGCTTTACATGTGACCAAAACAAGCTCTGTTTAAACGTATAAAGTCGGGAAGTCAGGAATATGCTCACCTGGTAGTTGTAATCGCATTACAGCGGGATATCGGCGAAAGAGAGGACCCCTTGTTGGTCCCCCTTGAATTTGTTTGTTGTCTGATAGAGGGAGCAATTTTTCGCTAGTTATCTATGTGTGTTTTTGCATGCTTCTGCGTGCCTCCGCTAAAAGATACTTTGACTTCCATCTTCATTAGAAGTAAGTTATTTCCTTTTGTTTGTAATGACTGGTTCCTACAAGAGCGGCTGCCTTTAGATATTTTAATTAAACTGTCGCAGAGGCATTCTACATCTTAATGCATAGAATTAGGAAAGTACAAAATTGCCAATGTTACCACCACCGTTCTGTCTTTGTTATAGAGAATTATTTCCCCCACCATCCTGATATATATCCTGTAACTGCCGAAGAAGGTCAGTACGAAGAGCTTGACATTCTTAACATTGACCACTTAACTGATAATGAGATCCTACACGCTCTCAAGAAACTGAAAGGAAGTAGAACTGTAGGCCCTGATATGATTCTTTAGTAAATAGTCAAAGGATGTATTCAGACGCTTTGTAAGCCGCTGTTTCATACTTATGATCTAATTGTCATTACTGGAATTTTCGCTCCAGATCTGAAAAAAGAGAAAATTATTCCTGTTTTCGAAAAAGGCAGCAGAGACTATTGAGAATTATCGACCCATCACAATTATTTCTGTCCTGGCGAAAATAGTTGAGTCTCTTATATTTTATAAGCTATATGATCACTTCAAACGTGTCCTCAGCTCTGCACAGCATGGTTTTGTGAAGAAACGCTCAACGCTTACCAAACTATTCCACATCCCAGAGGATATTATGTTATCTATTGACAGATGATCACAAGTTGATGCTATTTACACTGACTTTGCTAAAGCTTTTGACAAAGTTCATCATGGCATTTTACTCAAAAATTGAACTGTCTTGGCCTCAGTGATAACCTGATGTCCTTATTTGAGTCCTATCTTTTAACTGATCCCAGTCTGTTATTTATAACAACCATGTTTCTGATCCCTGTTGCCACATCTGGAATACCCCAAGGTTAGAATGTAGTACCACTCCTGTTTTTCATATACATTAATGACCTTCCTTTTTGCATTCATGACCCATGTCTCTTGTTTGCTGATGATATCAAGCTTTATCGCAATGTACACTCCTGATGACTGTCTTTCTCTTCAAACTGACGCCAATAACCTGCTTCAGTGGTGTACATTAAACCATCTCCAACTCAACATCTCCAAGTGTCCTGTCGTTTCCTTTTCGCCGAAAAAAAACCCCAATTCTCTTTGACTACAAAGCTGGAGACTATATTCTTACCCGGACAAACGAAGTACAGGACTTGGGAGTCACGTTTGATTCGAACTTGGACTTTAAAGGTCATGTCGAAAGAATTGTACGTACAGCGTACAGAAAACTTGGATTTATCATGCGACATTCCAAGTATTACTCGAATACTCAGACACTTATTCGCATTTTTGAGACTACGATCAGATCTTCACTGGAATATGCGGCGATAATTTGGAGTCCTAGCCAAGTAATTCTAGTAAATGAAATTGAGAAAGTTCAGAAAACGTTTCTTCGACACCTTTTTTATAAATTGACTGGCGATTATGTAGCGGACATCCCGACTCTGACCTTCTGACATTCTTCAAGATGACCTCTCTGCAATCGAGAAGGAAGGCTTTCCAACTCAAGTTCCTATACGGCATCATCAATGGAGAGATAAATGATACTCAAATTGTAAATCAAATAAGTTTCCGTGTCCCATATTGACCGAGGGCAAAATGTGAACTATTTGCAGTGCCATTTTGCAGAACTGATGCTGGAAAAAATAATCCCTTATGTAAAATGTATAGGCTTCACAACTCACTTGAAGAATGTCCTGATATTTTTAATGTAAGTAATAATTTTTTTCACAAAGCATGTTTTGAAAGATTGTAAATATCACTTGGTAATTATCACTGTAAATATAAATATAGCAATTCCTGTAACTAGATTTACCGTGTGTAGGGATGTGCTAACAAATAAATAAATAAAAGAGTTAATTATTCTGTGGTGTAAATAGTCAGTTATCCAGTAAATGGTTTCTGTTGTACAGTATACTATATTGGCAAAAGTCACCGGACACCTAGAAGAGAAACACAACATATCATTTATTGGCATACATTAATACGGTGTCGGTCCACCTTTGGCCTTAATGCATGCACTGATCCTTCGAGACATGCTTTCGACAAGATTTTGCAACACAGCGATAGGTATGCGCTTCCATTCAGTACATAATACTGCCGCAAACTGTTGCTTAATAGTAGGCCTTGAATCCAAATTTCTTATGCGGCGCTCTAATTCATCTCATAGGTGCTCTATGGGATTAAGATCAGGGATCTGTGCTGGCCAGTCCACACACGATACGGAATCATCATAAAACCACGCCGTAACAGTCCTTGCTTTATGGCTCGGTGCATTATCCAGCTGTTATCAACACGGCTCGGTTCCATAGTATTGCCACTGAGTTGGTAAGGCATAATTGTCCAGAATATCGACGTAAATGTGCTGATTAACAAATTTGTCCACGATAACCAATGGGTCGGGACCATACCACAAAAAACAACCTCACACGACTACACTGCCAGCTCCAAACTTAACCGTAAGAACAGTACACTGTGGTAAATAGCGTTTCCCCGGCTGCCGTTATACCCGCGAACGGCCATCAGACTGATGGATCGTGTATCTAGATTCATCAGTTCATAGGACCCGTTTCCATTGATCTACGGTCCACGATAAATGATCTTTACACCATGCTAGACGACGAGTATCATTCTGAGTGGAGATGAAAGGCTTATGAGCAGCCGCACAACCACGGTAACCCATGGAATGAAGTTATCTGCGAATGGTATGTGTACATACCAAGGTTACAGCATTTTCACTCTCCTGTACACTGAGGTCTTGTGCAGTACTCTGTCGATTAGCTGTAACGACTCTCCTGAGGCTTCGACGTCTTCTATCACTGATTTTCTTTGGTCTGCCAGTACGTTTCGCTGCTTCAGGCACACCATGTGCCTTCTAGTTATTCAGTACATCCAAAACAGTTGACGGGTATGTTTAAATCCTTTCTCAAAGTCAGTCCTCTCCAGCAGCGACATTTTCACTAAACCTCACAGTGCGATATCATCGCGGTCAGCTGCAGGCTTGTTTTTCTTATGGACAGCCCACTAATATAACACCCAACAATCTTTCCTTTCTCAAAGTCAGTCCTCTCCCGCAGCGACATTTTCACTCAACCCCACAGTGCGATATGATCGCGGTCAGGGCTTGTTTTTATACCATTTTCAGCTGTACCGGACATCTTAAGAACGCAGCGGACCCATTCATTTGCTTTTGAAGGGGTGTCTGGTGACTTTTGTCAATATAGTGTATTTTGCAAAGCTAAGTTTTTACCACCGCGTACTGCGTGTTCTCATTGCTTTTCAGATATCTGCGGGTTCAAAGATCGAATTCCTGCCCCCTTTAAATTGTCATCCAGTCGTCAGGCACTAAGTAAGCTACGATTCAATATAAAGTTGGGGAATTCGTTTTCTAACAGAGACCATGAGTGAAATGGGACCTGATGGTTATAAAAGTTTACTGACCATTTCCGTTTTGGGAAAATGAAAAAGGAATATGCGTTATGTATTGTGGATAACGAAAAGCCTCGTTGACAGAAACAAATAGCACATTTCCGACAAGGTTACTTTATTTCTTAAAGCAACTGAGCTACAGGTATTAAAACATAAACATTATTTCAATCTCATTTTCTGATGAAGGTGCAAAGGTAAATGCACTATATGTCTTTAATATTAAATTAAAAGCAGTAAAAATATATCTTTATGTGAGTGTGTATGTGTGTGTATTGATACAGTAATCATCCTTCGATATTTCAGCATGAATCTCAACAAAGCAGGAATTCTGAGCAAATAGTAACTACAGCAATTAAGGGAATGTTTTTTTTCTTAAACTGTGATGCAAAATTTTGGTGGCAATGTTCCTCTTCCTCTCCTTCTTCTTGAAGCACACTTCTCTTAGTGAGATTAATTCTGAGCTTCTCGACGTCTTCGTCCGGGGCCATTAGCGAAACTTGCTGCTGAGAGTCCCATCAAATGTTTAGCTGCTTGACTCCCAGAGAATCCTCTAGAGAGACCAAGATCCAGGCCACGTTTGTCGCTGTTAAAGCAGGAAGGAACAAATATCAGTTAAATATGATCACTTTAAATTTTTAAAATGCAGCACAGTTTAAAATAAGGACAAAACTGTATGATATATATTGGAAGCAAACGTACATAATAAAAATAAATTATTTTTTGGAAATTGAGGGTTATTTTAATCTCTTAACACTATGACCATTTTCTTGTTATATACTGTATATATATATATGTATATATATATATATATAAGACAAAACTGAGGTACAATGCTTTTACAATTAATGAAGACTTATCGATTATTGGGGAAAAGCTGAAGGTAACCGATACCTACATTTACTTTCGACAGCAGATATCAAGCGAGGGTCACATTGATGAAGAAATTCATCGTCGTAGAAAACTTGGATGGAACAAACAGGAAAATTTTTAAGAGCAGTGTGTCATTGTGTCTTAAAAGAAAATGTATAATCAATACCTCCTGCCAATGCTTACGTATGGAGCAGAGACATGAACCTTAACTAAAAAAAGACACACACAACTGAAAAAAACTAAAAGACACACACAACTGAAAGAAGCATGGCGAGGTGTATGCTTGGTGTAACCAGGAAATATAAGAAGAGGAACTCGTGGATGAGGAAAATGACAAGAGTGGAAGAAATCAAGATCAAAGTAAAATCCCTGAAATGGCAGTTGGATGGACAATATTTCCAGGAGAACGGCCAATAGGTGGGAAACCGAAATTTTAGACTGGATACCAAAAGACAGAAAAAGACCAAGAAAGAAAAACTCGCGTGGGAGGTGGGGTTTACATAAGTATTCAGACAGCAAAATGTGTTTCGGAACAAATGGCTTAATCATCGCAATTAGCAGTTAGGCGGTCCATATTTTTCTTGTATGACAGCGACAACACGTCGAGTCATACAATCAACAAATTTACTGTAGGCCTTGACAAGAATGGCTCGTATAGCGTATTGCAAATCTACTGCAAGAGTGGAGAACGAAGACCGTCGTTGTTGTCGATTTTGTATCCGTCACTTAAACTCATCCCAGAGGTGTTCTATGCTTATTCAGATCAAGACACTGAGCAGGCCAATCTAACGATTCCACCTCATTTTCAAGAAATCAGTCCTGCATATGCTCTGCAGTGTAGCACGGAGCTCGATCATGTTGGAAGAGACAACAGTCATTTTCGTAATACTGCTACATTTTTGGTACCCAAGAATTATCCAGAACATCAAGGAAAACTTCAAAGTTCATGATTTGTGGTGTAATAACCAACTTGCCAAGTCTCATCCACGAAAATCAATTCCATACCATTATGGAGTCTCTGCCGAACTTAATGTGGAAGAACACAGCCAGACGAAAATTGTTCGCCGGGTTGCCACCAAATCCATACACGCCGATCAGATTGGAAGAGTGAAAAGCGTGACTGATCACTCCAAAGAATGGCTTTCCAGTCGCGCACACTACAGAAACGAAGGGACCCAGCAAAAACAGTGTTGCTGGGCCAGCACTCAAGCCAGCACTGCCAGCCAGCGGTGGCCCAGCACACTATTTTGCAGCTGCCCAAACTTGAATAAAATGTCTCAGAGGCTACCACATGGAGCAACAGTTCAAGCCAGCAGCTAGCCAACAGTTGGCAACCCCATCAGTTGTCACATGCCAAAACAAGGCCATCAGTTATCCATCATTCACAGTGGCTGCCACAAGCGGCCCTTAAGCGGTCCTACAAGCACGTGCCATAAAGGATGACTAGCCTCATGTGGTGCATCAGTGTCCCGACATTGGCAGCCGTCAATCAGGCAGTGGCAGCCGGCATCGGTAACTGATGGCTTGCCGAATGTTGCCAGCCGATTTTCCAGTAGTAGTAAAAAAGGTTTCATCAACATTTCCCCAATGGCACAACTTAACTTTCTTTTCCAACGAAACTTAATTGCACAACGTCACGGAGCTGGGAAAATTTCCTCAATAAGTCCGGAGAGACGCTTGGCGGGCATCGAAGCAACGACACAATCTCCTTGAAGCTGACACCGTCCTCGCTACACTAGTTTTCCACATACCAGTGGTCGCCTGAAGGTTCCTGCGCGATGTGAAACCAAGGTATTTTTTTATTTTACAATATTGCGAGTTTTTGTTCATAAATGTTCGTTTCGCATAATTTATAAATTCATTTTTTCAACGTAACAACTGTTTTTATTTACCTTAAGGGAATTTCACTCATTTTCAAAGAGTGTACCAACTTAAAGACGTTTTCCAAAGTTTTGGCTGTCCTTGTTATCTGGAAAGGCGATTGGTTAATTAATATATTTACCCGTTCATGTCACATTTTGTTACAATTTTAACGTTGTATCTTTTTCTTTTTCCACGGTCCAAACTACATTTGTTCTAAAGATGAAAGACATTTTATTTTACTTCTCGTTACTTTTAGCAGCGAATTCTTCCAACCGTGTGTGTTGAACCCATGGATGAGTACATTATATCCACATAGAGTTTTTTTTATTTATTTTCAAATAATTGAAAAATTTTGTACGTGTATAATTCTTACTTTTTCCAACATAACGCTTTTTTATGTTTTTCAGGGGAAATTCTTTTGAAGCAGTTAAGAGTATGTTAAGGAAAAATTGTACAGAAATTATTTCTTGTTATTCATGGGAACGGAGTGGGTGTGCTTCATTGCTGTCCGTATTCTCGATTCTTTGTGTATTAGTGCAGGAATTTTGCTACGAAATTAGTTTCTATAAAAACGTGAGAGTAATGGACTATTTCTTGCAGTTCATTACTTATTTATATAATCTTTTTCCGACGGAAATCTTCGTCAAGGTGATGTTTCATTAAGAAATTAATTCGCCTCTCTGCATATAGATGTTTTTTCCTTAGCATCAACTAAAATAATACGATGGTGATGGCATCGTCTTCTACTAATTGGTACTACGAGAGACTGCGCACGTGTTGCTTCTGCGCATGCGCAGTCCGGCTGCTTCGACCTCGCGTTGGGGGTTGCTTCAGTGCCAACTACGGGCCAGACGTGGCACTTGCTTGAAGGCCGGTAATACACTGTGATGCTGCAGGGCCATCACCGGCTGCCAATAGATGGCGCTGCCACCAACGGACCGCTACCGTAGCGTGAGCGGCATATTTCAGCCAGCAGTGAAGGCTGCGAGTGGCCTAGTGGTCAACGTTTGTGACTGCCACGGAGAAGACCTCAGGTTCGATCCCAGGCAGGTACGAACGCTCGAACCAGTAAATATCCGCTGAGCGTCGGATGGGCACGTTAAGCTGTCGGACCCCGGGTACTGGCCCCCGGGAATAAATAAGGGCGTCTTCCTCTCCCTTTCTACCTCGCTTCCGTGTCACTTTCCCATCGGGCACTCTAGCCCAAATCTCGTAGCTTCCTATTTCTAAGGGTTGTTTAAGACCTGGGACCCGAAACTCCCTTCCTAAAATCTTCTACATATGATCTGATCTGAGCAACGAGCAGTGAGTTATCACTGCCAGCTGGTGGCCAGCAGTTTGCCAACACGTGTGTTTCTGCTGGGGAGACACACCACTCCAAACGCCGCTTTGTATTCACAGTTGTGATGTGTGGCCCATGTACCGCTGCTCTGCCATAATAACCTACACTGTGGAACAATCTGCGGATAGTTCCACCGTCTTGCTTTCATGTCTTCGCGACATCACTTACAGTTGATTTTGGTACATTTAGTTTAACTGCAATGATCCGCATGGAAACGTTATTCAAATGACAACCTATCACCAGCCCACTCTGAAACTTGGAAAGTTCACATGCACGCGGATATCCGCTTCAAAGTTACTGATAACACGAGAGAACATCTTAGCTTTGTGTATGTACCTGTCGTCCTCCTCACAGCGCACCTTTCTACGCAGCCGTTCTTTGCACTTATGCAAATATTTGGTAGTGTGCGAATACTTTTGGTAACACAGAGGGTGAGTCAAAAGTTTCGCAATGTTTGGATCACTTTTTGTCTTCATACGTACCACGACGAAAGCTGACTAGCATTCAAAGTATAGGCCATCGTGTTGCACCGTCTTTAGCCCTCTGTCTGCTAGTTATTCGATTCAAGTACCAGTTCTTGTCCTTCGAGGCGAAGACTCCTTCACCCCAGCTGCCATCTCCTCCTTGTTGTTGAAGTGCCTCCCGCGAAGGAAGTAGGACATGGATCAGAACAAGTAATAATCCAATGGTGAAAAATCCGGACTATATCCTGGATATGGCATCAGTTCGATGCCTTCAAGTTCCTGGACTTTTGCCCGGGTCGTTCGCGCGGTATGAGGCCGGGCATTGTCCAGCTGTAGGAGAACACGCTTTCTGTTCACCAGTGTCGAGTACTTCTCCTCCAAAATGGCATGTATCTGCTCCAGCTGTTCAGAGTACAGGTTGTCGTTAATCGTCAGACTGTCTGGAACAAATTTGTAATGGATTATCCCATCGGAGTTCTACCAGACGCAGAGCATCACCTTGTGCTCGAAGCACCCACGTTTGGAAACAGGTTCAGGAAGCTGGCCCAGGCCCAGCCACTGCCGTTGTGGGTTAGGATTACGGAAATAGTCCCACTTTTCATCGCACGTAACAATTATCTTGATGAAACGTACATCGCGCGGGTTTTTTATGAGTTTCTGGCACACTTCCACGCGGCGCTTTGCTTCAGCAGGCGTCAGTTCGTGAGGGACAATTCGGCAGCTGCTGTAGACCTTGCCGAGGTCCTGAAGGTGACTTATCACGGTGATCTGGGACATACCCAGGTCGCCTGATAATCTCCGAGTGCCGTTGTCGAATTTGCCTTTACTGCCAGGCGAACGGCCTCCGAATTTGGCTGATCGTTGAGGTCTCTGTCACCTGAGCGAAATTTCTTGAACCATCTGGTTGCGGTGCAGTGATCTACGGAGCCTTCCCCTTTGGCATGACAAATGTTTTGTGTTGCTTCAGCAGCGCTATGGCCGAATTCAAACTGTTCATCTTTTAGGCGTCCCAACCACGTTGGACAGCTGAAATACTAGATTGAATAAAAAGGAATAGGAAAAGATCCAGAAGAATACCACATAAGATATAACCGGATGATGTTCCAATAGCATGATTTACTGAGACTGGTTTGGGATAGGAGTTGTGGAAGGATTTCGGCAAGCCGACGTGAATTATAGGTGTTTGAAGGAAGCATGGTAGTGGGACCAGATGCATGGGACATTCAATTACCGAAGTACTGAGAACATTCAGCTTTCCGTGATCCACGGTATCACATGTGTACCGAGAATACCTCATGGAATGCCTTACCACTGTAAGGGAGAACATTAATTATGTGTGGTGTTACGCTAATGAACATTAGTTAGTCATAATTATGTATATCTTAATGGCACATAAAGTTAATTAGGTGCGATGAGACGGAAAATCATTTGATGAACATTAATCAACTTAATGCTACACGTGGGTGAAGGAAAGCACGTGTTTTTCCTTTAACAAAGAAACGAGACATTCCTAAGATTTCGGACATTCTAGAAGCGCCCTTTGTGTATGTGTGGGAAAATCTCCCGACTTCGGATGATGCCAGTACAAAATACTTGCTTTTGGACTATAAAGATTTATCTTAAGTAGATAGATAAAATCTTACCTGAAGAATGAGAATACACACGATACTTTGTTAAAGTCAGCAAGGAGCCGGGGTGTCTGGCTTATCAGTTATAATCTTTTATGTCCTAATGTATGTGGTTTCTTAAACTGTATATTCATTCGCGCCGTAGGCGGTCGTTAGGATCCGTGCGTTTAGAATCGCAGTAGTCACGGCGGATTAAAGATTTCAGGTGCAAGTCCAGAAATCAGTTGACGGTCGTGGGCAGCTGGGTGAAGGAAGGAAGCTCCTAGAACAGGAGAAGGGGGAGAGAGAAAGCATGGAGCGGAGTCAGGTGACCCTAGCTGAGAGCACCCAAGGCAGGAGGGTCAGGATCGCATCTGGGGGGAAGGGGGAGGCGCAGCAAGTCAGAATCAATAGGAAGGAAGGAGAGATTCGTCGGAGAGAGAGCATCGAAAAAATAGAGATTCGCTCTTGGGTTTCCGTGTGAGGAGGTTGGTGCTTAGGAGAAGCCGGGTTCGAGCGAGGAGCTCGTGCTTAGTAGAGTTCTCGATGAGGAGATATTAAGTTTTCCCGAAGTAGCGGGACTTGTGCGTAACGGGGATGCAGTTCCGGAAGGGACCTCACCGCCGGAAGTTTTCTTTTATTGCATATAGCGCGAAGCTATCATTGAAAGCGTTAAACGATGACAGCCTACGGAAATCTCTCACTTATCGCGGAGTTAGGTACTGGAGAACAATAGATGTCTTATCGTCACCGATCTCTCTATGGTGACGATAAGACACCGATCAGTAACGTCGCTACGGCTGGACTTGATGCAAAATATGAAATTTGTTGAATTTTATTTTCGTCTATCAACATTCTTCGTGCCTGAGTGAATGATTTTTGATCTATACCTCCCCTCTCTCGACAGCAGATTAATTCATAGAAAGCTCAAAGAGTGAGCGCCTCACTATCCACGTTAAATAATTGTTGGATCGTTTATTTGAAAAAGAACCTAATTCTTCTTGTGCTGGGGAAAAGCCAAATAACCAGATCTGGAAGGTAAGATCGACGTGTTCTCCGGTAATTAATGCGGACCTTCTGCCTATACAACCACCCACCGTGGTCAGCGCAGTGGTCGACCAAGGGTGCTGAATGACCGTGACCAGCGGCGTCTGACCAGGATTGTCCACTAACGGACAAGTGACACTGTCTCAAATAACATCCAGATTCAATGCAGGAGGTACCAGAGACATATCCATCAGGTTAGTACATTGTAATTTTAGCGTCCATGGCGTATGGGAGCAGATGACCCACCAGAGTCCCTTTGTTAACACCATAACATCGGACACAGCGCCTCAATTGGGCTCGTGAACACGGTAATTAGACCCTCGAAGATTAGCAACCTGTGGCGTGGTCCGATATGTCACGCTACCAGTTGTTACGAGCTGATGGTAGGGTTCGGGTGTGGCGCAGACCCCATGAGGCCATGGACCCAAGCTGTCAACAAGACACTGTTCAAGCTGGTGCTGGTTCTATACACGTATGGGGTGTCTTTACACGGCATGGGATAGGTCCTGTGGGTCTCGTAAACACGTCATTAACCAGTAATCGCTTTGGTCTCTGGTGGGTGATCATTTTCAGCCCTTTATGGACTTCATGTACCCCAACAATGATGGGATTTTCCAGAAGGACAATGTACCATGTCATCTGGCCCAAGTTGTCCAAAATTGGTTCGAGGAGCATTCTGGACTGTTTCAACGGATGGCGTGGCCACCACGTTCTCCCGACATGAACCCAATAGAGAATTTATGGGACGTACATACATATGAAATTATAGCATTTTATAATTTATATATATATAATGTTATAGTATATATAATGTTATAGTATATATAATGTTATAGTATATATATATATAATATATATATATATATATATATATAATATATATATATATATATAATATACTATAAAGATACCTAAGCAAAAAAATACAGATATAATTTTGACTCACACCTAGTACAACATAGAAAAGGTTATGTATCTACCTGTGTGAGTAAAAGGAGAAAAGAAAAAAATAAAATAAAACAACTGAATGTAGAAGGTGTCGAGAATACTGAGCCTTGGCTTTATCAAGGACCAGCAAAAACTCTGCATTTTCTCACTTCCACAAAGACCTAGTTGGAAATGGGTTTCTGCAAGGCCATAGATGCAAGTAATATTCCCACCTAAAATAGTTTCAAAAATATATATATATAAGTCATGTCCTCCGTAGAGTAGCATGACCTAGCACTAGTTAACAATTTCGCTTGCATCCATTAACCTTCATGGCCCGACCCATGCTCTTCATCTGTTACTATTAAACAGAGAGAAGAAGATTAAAGAGAACTCAAGCTGTGAGAGTGACATAATAAATAGAAATGATTTTCAGCTATAACGAAATTCCAAGTTCGTTTGAGAGAGAATTTAAACCTGAAAAACAAATTTTACATTGCAATTAAAAAAGGAAATGTTAATTTATAACGAACAGATTTTTGAAAGAAAACTTGAGTCTAAAACCCCCTACTCTACAACTTATGACAGCACGAAAACGAGAATAAATTAAAGATAATAATTAACTAAAGAAAACTTTGTGAAAGTTATATACCTTAAACAGTTAGTTGCAATATGTACAAAGTATTTCAGCAGTGCTTTAAGTGCATAATTAATTAGTTATTAAGAACTTTTAGACTCAAGTTTTCTTTCAAAAATCTGTTCGTTATAAATTAACATTTCCTTTTTTAATTGCAATGTAAAATTTGTTTTTCAGGTTTAAATTCTCTCTCAAACGAACTTGGAATTTCGTTATAGCTGAAAATCATTTCTATTTATTATGTCACTCTCACAGCTTGAGTTCTCTTTAATCTTCTTCTCTCTGTTTAATAGTAACAGATGAAGAGCATGGGTCGGGCCATGAAGGTTAATGGATGCAAGCGAAATTGTTAACTAGTGCTAGGTCATGCTACTCTACGGAGGACATGACTTATATATATATATTTTTGAAACTATTTTAGGTGGGAATATTACTTGCATCTATGGCCTTGCAGAAACCCATTTCCAACTAGGTCTTTGTGGAAGTGAGAAAATGCAGAGTTTTTGCTGGTCCTTGATAAAGCCAAGGCTCAGTATTCTCGACACCTTCTACATTCAGTTGTTTTATTTTATTTTTTTCTTTTCTCCTTTTACTCACACAGGTAGATACATAACCTTTTCTATGTTGTACTAGGTGTGAGTCAAAATTATATCTGTATTTTTTTGCTTAGGTATCTTTATAGTATGTGAATTCTGAATTTTCAAAACTGCTGCGTTGCGCGTTTTGATTTTCAGGTTATTTTGCACCCTTCATTTTAAATTCTAAAATTTTTTCCTTAGTCTTCAGTTTTGCTCTTATATATATAATATATATATATATATATATGTTATAGTTTCATGGTACTTCGTACATATGAAACTATAACATTATATATATATATCTGTTTTCTTCGTAATCTTCGCAACGTTATATATATACTTCAGATGCATTATATAAATACTTCAGATGCTTTTGGAAGAAACAGCATAATTTTCAAGAGCAATATGCCATTATGTCTTAAAAGAAAAGTGTTTGATCAATGCATCCTTCTAGTGCTGACGTATGGTGCAGAGACGTGGACCTTAACTAAAAGAGACATACAAAGGCTGCAGACAACTCAAAGTAGCATGGAGAGGTGCATGCTTGGTGTAACCAGGAGAGATAAGAAGAGGAACTCGTGGATCCGAAAAATGACAAGAGTGGAAGACATCATGATCAGAGTTAAATCCCTGAAATGGCAATGGGCTGGACATACTGCCAGTAGGACAGATCATCGATGGACAGCCGAAATTTTAGATTGGATTCCAAGGGACAGGAAAAGACCCAGAAGAAGACCACATGGGAGATGGGTGGATGAAATTCGAAAGTATGCAGGGGTGACATGGAGGAGACTGGCACAAGACAGACCGTTGTGGAGGAAACTCGGGGAGACCTTCGTTCAGCAGTGGATTGATAATGGTTGACAATGATGATGATGATGATATATATATATAATGTTATAAGTTGAATTTATTTTGATTTTAAAGCACATTGGTTGAAGTTGCGGTGGTACGTAATGGTTTGCTTATGTCTTCAATTTCAAGACTCTGTTGGCAGTTTTCAATAACGAAGTAAAGGCAATGTATTTTTTTTAGTTTGCTTTTTGAGGTTCAAAGATAATTTTGGTGTCTGAACTCAATTATTCGTGATATTTATTCACAGGCATATTCTTTCGTTTTCTTCAGCGCTTCTGCGCCAGTTTCAAACAGCCGAAATTTTTCCAGTTTCCTTATAATCAGTTTTTGTTTCAGTTACAAATATTTTAAGTTACTTTTCTCCGGGTTTCTGTATTTTGAGTTTCATTCCAATTCAAAAGAAAGGAATTTAACTTTTAAAAAAATGCGACTAAAAATAATATAACTGGCATAACTATCTGGCATTTCGCTTCAGTGTTATTTTCTCCAACCTTGCAGAACAGACTTTAATACTTCTATTAAAACATTTAAAATGTTTGCGTGCCAAAAGAACTGAAGACGATAAATACTTCAGATGTACTTAATATAAAATGCACACTGAATCTAACGTTGTGAAGACTACGAAGAAAACAGATGCTTCATTGAGTTATCGGTCACTTTAAGATAAATTTGACGTGTTTCAATCATGCGCTGTTTCCATACTTTACGTCCTTTTCGATCTAAACTATTAATATGGGCATACACCATTTATTGTTTCGTCCGCAGAAATAAATCAATAAAGCACATATAGGAATGCCCGTAAAGTAGCCTCTAACTAGTACAATAGAGAATATAGAATACGCCTCAAACTTCTAATCCATTTAAAATTCGCTGATAAAGCGGTTTCTTTTTTGCATACTTAAAAAACTAAGCTCTCCAGTGTACAACTGACAGGTTAATCTTGTCATTCTCTCTCTGAAGGATATACTTCATGGAAAGGAATAAGAACATGACTAGTAAAACATTTTTTAAGCACTGTACCTTGTAAGTACTTTATACTACTTCTGTGCATCAAACTTTAGGTGTTGCCAGGCATATGAAAACCATTTATCATAATTATGTCGCTGAAATGAGAAAATTGAACTTGCGTCTAACTACGCTAAACTTGGGTTACTCAGAATCTGCAAAACATAAATCATATTCTCTTACGAAATTCTATTAAATTTATTGACTTTATGAAATTGCCCAGGTATTAGTTCTTAGCTCTTTCTAAAGTTTGCATGAACATGGGTATATTTTGATGGAAACAATAACTTTCCTTGTGGCATGTGGGTTAAATTTATCTTCCCCCTTGGGGTAAAAATGAAAACAATTTTATGGTGAAAAATAGCGTTTAGTTGGAAATATCGAACGGCACACATTTCAGATTCATTTTTAATTCTTTCAAGTAATCTAAAAATAAAATGTGATGAATAATGTAAAACAATTTCTCTAATACGATATTAAAACAACTGATTTTCCTTTTCTTCCATATTGTGATTACTGTTCACGGTTAGGAAATGCCTCATAGAAAAGTATATTCAAAACGCGTTTCAGCTGAACGTACATCCTGGAAAAACAAAATTTCGCTGGTACAATTTTCGAAGAAATCCTAACTAGTTGTTGAATGTCCAAACGCCTTTTCATCTGAGTACATCCACAAGTTTAGTTATCCGGAATCTAATTTAGAGACCTCATCTCACTGCGAATGTAGACAGACATGCGAAACGTGGTAGCATGGGATTTTATACTAACGTTATAAATAGACGACGAACGGAATATTCCCGATTTCTGCAAGTGGTTTCCGGAAGTCGATCGCTCGGCTTTCTGCCTAATTGAAACGCTTTCTGCCTTTTCAAAGAAGAACGAATAGCATCGTGTATATCATCATTAACCATTATAAACATACTGCTCCATCAACGTCTCCCGAAAGCTCTTCCATAAATCTCTTTAGCAATCCTCTTCCGTGACACTCGGGTAAGCTTTCGAATTAAATCCACACATCTGCCACGCCGTCTTCTCTGGGTCTTTTGCTATCCACTGGCATCCAGTTCAGCATTTTAGATGTCTAACGGTGGTAAGTTCATCTAGCAAAATGTGCGGCCCATTATCACTTGAGTGTCTTTACGTCAAACATGATGCCATCGACTCTTGCCATTTTACTGATCTATGAGTTCCTGTTCTTATCTTTCTGTGTTACATGAAGCATGCATCTCCCCATGTTTTTTGAGTTACTTGAGCGTCTGTATGTCTGTTTTGGTTAAGCGCTACGTCTCGTCTTCACAAATAAGAACGGGAAGGATGCACTGGTTAAAATACATGTTTTTCCCACCAGGGAGCGTAGATGCATATCTTATATTTGTCGATATTTCTGCTTCTAAAAGACCGATTTGAAAAACGTTTTCTTTGTTGGAAAGCTTTTCTGCTGCGAAATGTTTCTCTTATAGTTTCAAATGTTTCTTAACGCTCAAGTCTGCAACCAGAATGCGTAAGTTCATGGTTTCGTTTACAGCATTATCTGCGGGAGTAAGAGCCAGACTGAAAAATCTTCTTTCTTCGGTAAGATACTAATGTTTTCATACCAGTTCCTATGACTTTTAATAGCTTTGATAAATTTAATGCGCGTCAGAACGGATTCTAAAGACGTGCTCATTACACCCGAAAATTCGGTGTCATTTTTCTTGTTAAAATATAGAAACGATTCCCCTATCTTCGCAAAGAAAAAGGTTTGCTCTTTTGTAACGTGATGTTATTTGTTACATAACGAAGCAGAACATTGCCCTTTTCTGTGAGAAATAAGCTCTGTAATTGGAGCAGGATCCTGCAATATTAATCGCCTACATTTAAGAAAATAATAACTCATTGAAATGGAGATTATTACTCACTTTGAAATTGTTTCAGCATCTATTATCCTTTGAGCAAGATTTCCCAGAACTCGCAAAGTTTCTTCTGGATTCTCGACCTCAATGACAGATCTCTTCGATCTAAAACGAAGCAAGATGTTGATAAGACAAAATTTACATTTAGCGAACTCAAACAACAGAGAAACGTATTTCACTTTACATCAATGAACCATATTCTTTGTCTACGAAAAAAATTGATCACTTACGACAGTTCCCGTGCATTGTTAATGTTTTCAGTTTAAAAATACGATATATTAGGTGCAGCAGCAGTGTAAGTTCTGGCTTCTGACTATTCGTCCGAGTTAGATCCAGGTTCAAATTCGGGTGAGGCATTGATGTTCTGTTTGTCTTACCGCACTGGGTCTTTCCCTTCCTTGGGGCCAGTGACCCTAAATTAGGAAGGGGAGACTGCTCACGGCACTCCTTAAACCCGAAAAAAAAATAAAAAAAGAACGGAACTTTTTTATTTTAAATAAATAATGATTCTAATTTACACTGACGGAAGAAAAATCCCAACACCATGAAAAATTAGTTGTAGAGGAATGAAATGGCGGCAATACATTTGTATAGGTAACATATTTAATCGATTAAGGTTTCAAGATCACAGCGTAATGTAAGCGCGAGAAGAGCCATTTTAAATGTGAAATGCTGGTACATTAATAACCGGTGTAACCGCCAGAATGTTGAATGCAAGCATGCAAACGTTCATGCATTGTGTCGTACAGGTGCTGGATGTCAGTTTGTGGGATGGAGTTCCATGCCTGTTGCACTTGGTCGGTCAATACAGGGACGGCTAATGCTGGTTGGGGGTGACGCTGGAGTTGTCGTCCAATGACATCCCATACGTGCTCGATTGCAGAAATATCTGGTGATCTAGCAGGCCACGGCAACATGTCGACACTCTGTAGAGCATTTTGGGTTATAACAGCGGTATGCGGTCGAGCGTTATATTGTTGGAAAACACCCCCTGGATTGTTCATGAATGGCAACACAACAGGTTGAATCACCAGACCGACGTACAACTGTGCCGTCAGGGTGCGTGGGATAACCACGAGAGTGCTCCTGCTGTCATAGGAAATTGCTCCCCAGACCATAGCTCCAGGTGTAGGTCCAGTATGTCTCGGCCACAGACAGGTTCGTTGCAGGCGCTCACCTGGCCTCCTTCTAACCAACACACGGTCATCACTGGCACCCAGGCAGAACCGGCTTTCATCAGAAAACACAACAGATCTTCACTGCGTCCTCCAATGAGCTCTAGCTTGACATCACTGACGTCGCAAACGGCAGTCGTTCGGAGTAAGTGGAATGCACGCTACAGGGCGTCTGGCTCGGAGCTGTCCTTCAAGTAACCGATTTGTAACAGTTCGTTGTGTCACTGTGGTGGCAACTGCAGCTTGAATTGCTACCGCAGACGCAGTACGATGCGCCACGGCCATACGCCGTACACGGCGGTCTTCCCTCCCAGTAGTTCCAAGTGCCCAGCCGGAACCCGGTCTTCTTGAGGCAGTACCTTCCCTTGACCACCGCTGCCAACAATCATTCACAGTGGCTACATTCCTGCCAAGTCGTTCTGCAATATTGCGGCAAGAAAATACACCTTCTCGTAGCCCTATTACACGACCTCGTTCAAACTCCGTGAGCTGTTGATAATGGCTTCTTCGTCTTCTTAAAGGAATTCTTGACTAACATCAACACACTACGTCGAATCTCAAGGATAACTAACGCTCACGAACGTTACAGCGCGTATTTACAGCAAACCTGCTTTGCATGTTCCGAGGCGCTACTAGCGCCACACGTATGCGCCGAGCGCGAAATTTGCATAGACGTCATCTTACAGATGTACGCTCACCGCCTACCAACTGTCGTTTATCTAACACAGCCCCTTCTAGGGGTTGGGATTTTTTTTCCGTCAGTGTAATATAACTACAAGGAGAATCCTTTTTTTTTTTTGGAGATTAAAAACTGTGTCACTACTGACATGTATAAAAAAATTAACGCACTCAAAAAGTGGTGCACAATATCGTCTGATGAGTGGAAGAAACGGGCCACCTAAATATAAAGTAGGACTGGATGCTCACTGCCTAATGTCACAGAGCTGCTCAGTTTTTTTAGACCTTTGGTTGGCATTTCCCTAAACAAAGAAATCAGAGTCAACCAATGACTGAAGACAATTTTGCCCCTTTCTGTGACATCACGATACCATCGCCTAGCACTACATGAATAATGCTTTTTTATATATACTGCGGGTCACCCAAAATGCAACACCAAGAAGGACACGAGATAGCATAGCCAGATTTACTGGACACATAACAACAGTTACAAAGATGAAACGATTGAGCTTATAGGCCCGTGTGACTTGCAGAACACGCAAACATCAATAGTTCGTGTGGCCCCATGGCTGGCAATAACGGCCACTACACGCCGCGGCATCGAACGAAAGAGGTTTGGATGTGGGCTTTTGGTATGTCGGTCCAGGCTGCTTCCACACGTTGCCACAGTTCATCAGGCGTAAACGCAGGCGGTGCTTGCTACGCCACTCGGTTGTCGATCAGCGACCAGATGTGTTCGATGGGCGACATATCGTTGAGTACAGGCGGGCCACGGAAGCATTGACAACTGGTGGGCCGTGAAGAATTGTTGCACGATGCGTGTCACGTGCGGGCGCGCATTGTCCTGTTAAAACGTGGCCGCTGGCAGGTTCTGCAGGCAAGGGAGGACCATAAGCTCCAAAACGTCGGAGATGTAGCGGTGGCTGTTGAGTGTTCCGGCGATGCATACCAGAGGGGTGCGGGTGTCATATCTAGTTGCGCCACAAACCATAACGCCAGACGACGGACCGGTATGGCGATGCATAATGCAGGCGTCATACAGTCTCTCGCCGCGGTGCCGCCACTCGCGGATCCGACCATCGTGGTGTTGCAAGCAGAAACGGGATTCATCGTAGAAGACAATGTCGTGCCATACCGTAGTCCAGGTGCGGTGTTCAACGGCCCACTGCCCCCGCACTCGCTGGTGGTGTAACGTTAATAGTAAACGGAGCAATGGGCGCCGTGCGACAATTACCCTCTCCTGCAGACGACGTCGAACGGTACGTGCTGACACAGGTTGTTGCGCAACACACCCTAATTCCTGCGCTAACGTTCTTGATGTGGCGGTGCGAGCCGTCAATGCTCGCCGCACAACATGCCGGTCCTCTCGTTCGGTGGTGTGCCGCCGCTGCGGTAATCTCTCACGTCGGTCCATCCGTCCCGCCTGCACACACCGAATCCATAATCGCCTGACTGTGGCTGGATGTAGTCCCACACGGGCGCCGATGTCTCGGTACGATAAACCGCTGTCGCAGTAAGCCACTATTCGTCCTTTGTCGAACTCCGAAACGTGCTGGAATGACTGCCGTATTCTGCGACGAGGCATCAGGAAGCTTCCCACGCACAGGTCCGGCAGCACAACACACTTCCACTACTCACAACCCTTCTTCTGTGCACCCTTCTTATAGTGCTTCTCGGTGGCGTGCCGGACGCACATGATTTGCGTATGCCCTGCAATGCTAATCGTTTGCATGTCCTCTCGCGGGAGACGCATGCTGCGAATTTCACGCCAATCGGATGCTTCCTTCTTGGTGTTGCATTTTGATTGGCCAGTAGTGTATATTATGAGAATCCTATATATGTATATCTATCATTGTCAACCATTATCAATCAACTGCTGGATGAAGGTCTCCTCAAGTTCCTTTTCACAATTGTCTGTCTTTAACCTGTCTCCTCCATGTCACTCCGCGGCATGCTTCCGGATTTCATCCATTCATCTCCCATGGGGTCTTTTTTTTGGGTTTTTTTCTGTCCTTTGAATGCCAGTCGAAATTTTCAGTTGTCCATTGGTGGTCTGTTCTTCTGGAAACATGTCCAGTCTTTTCCCATTTCAGTAATTTCGTCTTAGAATGGTCCGATTCGGAATCCCGGTGAGGCATGGAAGGTGTGTTTGTCTTGCGGTAATGTCTCTTCTTCTTATCTGGAGCCAATGACCCTAAATAAGGAACGGGCGATTGCTTAAAGCCCACTGAGTTGCTTACGGTGGGCGTTAAATCTTCAATCAGAAAAAAAATATATGGAAGTTTGCTTCACGGAACGACGTTATTAAATACCGTCCGCAGCTTAAAACTTAAAATTTTTGTTTAATGCACATGTTACTTTTGTGGGATATTTTGGAACATCGTGTCCAAACCCCACGTTTATAAAGCAGAGAAACTTTAGAAGTTGAATAGTTTTTATTCTGAAACGTGTTTGGTGTTCTGAAACAGGAATTCGTTTTAAAAATCGCAATTTTGTAGAAACCGTACAAATGCTGAAAAGAACATTTGAAATTAGGCAACGATAAATTATTGCACAAGTATAGGCAACAGAAAGCGATTGTGAAGAAAGGAATGTATCTGAAAACAAGCAGAAAATATAGGGTAATTAATTACACGGGTAGCTACGTACTAAAGACAAGTAGCAACTGTTCAAACAAATGAGGAAAATAGACAGATGCTCTTAGGAGAGACAAGATTTTAATTGATCGTTTTCAACAAAGACACAGGTCTGAGTTTCATTCTAACAAAAAAGTTCTTCTTTTCTCTGCTTACTTCGGAAACACTAATATAGCTAACCGAAAATTCCATTTAGAAATTTTTAAACAAAACTTCGGTTTACATAAGATTATATTTGTTTAGCATCGTTAAAACACTTTTAACTTATCTATTCCTGGGAGGCAATTCCGGATAAAAATCCAAACATTGAGCGCAGCAAAAATTTTGTTTCCTTGTTACAGCTCGCTTGCTCCTTTCTGCGAAACATCAGACATCGTAAATCTGTATCCACGAAAAAGATTTACTGTTCCTCTAACAGCCAATTATTTGACGAAAGGCCGCACAATCCATCGAATCTCGTTTCCAGTCATGGGATAAACTATTGGCTCTCCAGGGAGTCTTTCGCAGAAAATCTTTTATTCAACGATCATAGCTCATGCTGAAATAAATACCTTTTTTATTCTGGAAAGATTACCTGAAGAATCTGATTCGAATAAATTGTGTGCGTGTTGAAATATCTGGGGTCAAAGACGAGTCAAAGATATCCGAAATCAGTGAAAAACATGCCCTATATTTTGCTGTTGTGTTCAGCGAAATGCTTACAGAACAGAAAGTGAAAGACTTTGTGGTAAGGAAAACTCGAATTGAAGAAGAAAAACGTAGCTAAAAAGAAGCATGCACATGTTTGTCAATGAACTCCACAATGCTTCCTAAAATTCCTACAAAAAATGGAACACAATATTTTCATGTTGTTTAAAACATTTTCCCTGTATTTTTAAAATGAATATTAAATTTATAGAGAATAAATACAAGAGGCATCCTGAAATGCTCCCTCCTTAATAACTTGTGAAATTTTGAAATGACTTTAATAAAAGCACTGACATGTACTATGATATGTTAACAATGTGGAAACAATTTTTTTTAGAATCGGATATAAAAATCATGAACGGCAGAGAAAAGCAGCGAGCCGTAATTGAATTCCTGGAAAAAGAGGGATGTGAGGCTCCAGAAATCCACAGAAGGCGCCTGGCGGTGTATGGAGGTGCCACAATCCATATGAGTAATGTCCGAAGATGGATGAAGAGGTTTCGAGAGGGAGAAAGTTCAGTGTCGAACAAACAACGGAGTGGAAGACCCGCAACTGCAGTGACACATGCCAAAAGGCAATGAGTGAAAGACCTCACCACAGCTGATCGTCGTGTCAAAATCCTGGAGTTACAACAACAAAAAAAAACAGTGCTCACTATGCGCAGATATTGAAGAAGCTAAAGGAAGCTATCAGAAGGAAAAGACGTAACACTCCACTTCATAGTGTTGTTTTGAACCATGATAACACACGTCCCTACACCTCAATGGAGACTTCACAGGCTATTGCCAAAATGGGGTGGACGGTGATGCTCCGCCCTACAGTCCTGATTTGACTCCCTAAGAGTTTTCCCTGTTTGGCCCTTTGAAAAACACCCTTTGTGGGTGCTTTTCAAACGATATGACAGACGTTAAACTGGCTGCGAATTCATGTGTGAAACGACAGCCTCAGGAATATTTTTTCAAAATGGATTTTACCAATGGGTTGAAAGATGGCGGAAATGTATAGAAAGTGATGGACAGTACTTTGAATAGGCTAGCATTATTAACAATATGTCCAAGTATTTTGCCACCAAGTTTCACATTTTTGCTGCTACAAATAAAAATCTTATGAGGGACAAGGCATTATTTTCAGGATGCCCTTTGTACAATTAAAATCTTCACAGATGTGATGCAAAAAGGAATGGTTTAAATTATACACTGTAAAAATTAAGTGCTATGAATTCACGGTAGGTGTCCTTTTTTTAAACAAAATTTCTGTATTTAAAAGTTCCCATTTTTTTAACTTCCGTTTTTTCACAGAATTTCCTTAGTCAGTAATTCCATTTATTTCAAAAAGTTCCTTGCAGGTTTTTCCGTATTTATACAGAAATTTTTCAAAATCTGAGAGCCTAAATATCTTAGCTATTAACGTCGGCGAATCCATTTGCACAGGTGGGATAAATTCCGAGGTAATTTGGGTTGGCTCAACAGAAACCTTGCGTCTTAACTACTGAGTCAGAAAGACCCGGGAATCGCACACACGTTCAAGGTAAAACTAATTGTGCGATGATGATTTTTTTTTGTCCTTAATGCGAGTGAATTAGCTACTTTATTTTCTGTTGGAGCTTATTATTTTTAATAGGTTTGTAATAATTTAATATTTCTGTAGTAAGACTTACCACAAAATAAGTATTTTTTCATCATGATTTTTCGAAGCAAACAGAGTGCTTAGGAACTTAAAATCTTTTTGAAGAGACACTGACTTTCAATTTTCTTTAAGAAAAAGGTTATATTATAGTATTATTTCGCAAAACTCCTAAATATAAAATCTGCTATTGTCAGCTATAATAGCTCTTATGTTAAAGATTCCACAGACTGATAGATAGACATACTACAGTACCTGTACGATAATTTAAGCACCCGGTTTCTTACAGTAACATAATGTACAATAGCGGCAGCACAACACAGTAAAGAGGGGAAGGAATATCGGGTGACACAATAGTCAAAATTTCGTGCGATGTGCTATCCACAATATTCGATCTAGCTACACAACTTAAAAAGTTAGTAAAATCCTGCAATGCATTGATTATTATACGCTTTCCAACATACCAGAGATCAATACTCAAGTTATCAGAATAATGGCTGCGGAATAAATCTCGCCCCTGTGTTCTGACCTTTGATTCCATTTCGATGATATTCAATAGAACCGGTTAAGTATTACTTCCAGAATAACATGATAAAGTTTTGTCTCAATCGAAGCATTTTTTTATCAAGTTATGACGCATAAGTGCAATGGAATGGATCCCGCTCCTATTTCCTGACCTTTGACCCCATTTAGCCCATTTTCAACATGTTTCTTCCCCAATTGGCTCTCTACCACATACTAAAATTTCATCAAAATCGAGCCATTTTTACGTAAGTTAGGACGCATAAAAGAAATGGAATGCATAACTAACTCTCCTATGTTCTGATCTTTGAACCCATTTCCACCATTTTCAATAGGGTTCGTCCCCAGGTGATCCCTTACCACATAATAAAATTTCATCAAAATCGAATCATTTTTACATAAGTTAGGACGCATAAGAGAAATGGAATGGATAACTAACTCTCCTATGTTCTGATCTTTGAACCCATTTCGACCATTTTCAATAGGGTTCGTCCCCAGGTGATCCCCTACCACATAATAAACTTTCATCGAAATCGCACCATTTTTACATACGTTAGGATGCATAAGAGAAATGGAATGGATAACTAACTGTCCTATGTCCTGATCTTTTAACCCATTTCGACCATTTTCAATAGGATTCGTCCCCAGGTGATCCCCTACCACATAATAAAATTTAATCGAAACAGAACCATTTTTACGCAAGTTATGACGCATAAGGGCAATCGAATGCATCCCGCTCCTATGTACTGACCTTTGACCCGATTTCGTCCATTTTCAATAGGGTTCGTCCCCAGGTGGTACTCTACCACATATTAAAATATGGTAGGGGACTACAGAACAGGACTACATTTAGTTTGGACTACATTAAGAATGGGACTACATATAGTTCAGCTGAACACTGTGGGTCACGGCTATCAAACAAGATACAGAAATGTATTTTTGTTACCAATGCCTAACACTTTAACTAAAAAAGATTTATTGATTACCAGGAATTGATGTTATGGAATAACCTAGCTTGTCAATGTACACATATTAATAATTATAATTATTTTCGAAAGCAACTAAAACAATTTTTGCTAACAAACTAAAACATAAAAATATACGGTAAAATTTATTAATCAGACCACATATGCGTAAATACATAAGTATTCACATTATATCTGTTGTTTTTCTTAATACACTGCTGGACAATTGCTAATGACGGAACATAAACGGCTATATAGCGCATAAAAAAGTAAGTGTGGTTGGATGCCAAGTGAAATAAAATAATGTCAGAATGCCAGGACATTACAAGAAAAACAATTTATTGTGCTCTGAAATCCAGAAGGCTTTGAAACGTGTTCAAGGGACAAACAGGCCATTTTGTGCAGAATACGTAAACGTGAAAAAAATGCAATTACCGTCCGCAGGCGTTCCGGCGTAAGATGTCAATACGGGATATGGCCACCATGGAGGGCAATGCAAGATTCTACACGTCGTGTCATGCTTTGCACAACATTATCAAGCAGCTGTTGGGGTAATTTAGCCCATTCCTCTGTCAGTGCACGGATGAGGGTGTCCTAGTTTATTGGAGGGCACTGGCGAACAGCAAGACTCCTCCCCAAAGCATCCCATACATTTTCAATGGGATTCAGATCTGGAGAACGTGCAGGCCATACGAGGCGTTGAATATCCTCGCTCTCAAGACACTCCTTGACAGCGACTGTTCGATGACATGTTGCGTTGTCGTCCATGAAAATGAATCTATCACCGACCGCACCACGGAATATGCGAACATGAGGTAGCAGAACATCATTAATGTATCGTTGGCTAGTCATAGTCCCAGTTGGAAGCACATAGAGGGACGTACGGCCATTGATCATGATGCCAGCCCATACCATGACACTACATGTCGGATATCGGTCCCTTTCCTGTATGTTTGCTGGACAATATGCAGTACCACTATCACGCCGGATCAGTTGTCGTCGACAATCAGACGATAGACTGTATCTACTCTCATCTGAGAAGAGGACAGCAGACCAGTCGTTATCAGTCCAATTGCGATGTTGATGGCACCATAGCAAACGGGCGGTACGGTGACGTCTGGACAATGGGATGCACACAACAGGACGGCGGGCGTATAGTCCTCCTTCATGCAAACGTCTGGCGACAGTTTTTCGGGAGATCCGCTTGTCAGTAGCAGCCATAAACTGATTTGCTACCTCACTAGCTGTGCTGCGCCGGTGTCTTTTTGTTGATAGCACTATGTACCGATCTTCTGCTGGTGTCGTTCTGCGAACACGACCTCCCCCGTGACGTTTGCTACACTCTCCATTTGTTTGAAATGATTTCCAAAGCCTTGAAACAACACTGTGGCTGACGTCGAACTCCCTGGCAACATCTGTTATTTTTCGCCCTTCTTCAATCTTGCCAATAATACGGCTACGCGTAAAATCATCTAGGTGAAGTCGGGAAGACGTACTGAAAATTGATAGTTTCGTCAATTGATTCTTTCCCTTTCAACTTTGCGTTTGAACAACAACGATCAATACGCGTCAAATCCTTTATATCTCTTATCAGCGCTATGACGTCACGAACAAGTGCGGCGATCCAAAATTTGCATACGCACAACACGTCTTACTGTATCCGCACTTATGCTAATTTCCACATTTTCCTGCCTTTTATTTTATATTTGCTATCGTTGCTATTGTCATCTGTCCTTAGCAATTGTCCGGCAGTGTACTATATGTTATTAAATTAATTTTGAAATGTAACATCGTCAAATGTAACCCCATTACGGAATAAATGAAATGAATATTTCATCGAAATCGACCAATTTTTACGCGACTTATCGTTCGAAAAGGCAGACGGACAGACGGACAAAGCTGGAGCATATACGCTTCTTCAACCTACATTGGGAAAGCGTAAAAAAGCAGTTCCTTCGACAGAAGACTGAAATTTAACAGTTAATCAAACCTCAAGAATTCCTGCAAATTGCTCCTATTACCGGAATACTTTTGGTCATACGTATACAGTAAAAGTGAGAAGTGTTTTTCCGCTAATATACGAAAGGAATTGCTGAACGATTCCTGAAAATTCAGAATTTTCCGTTAACACACTTCCAAGGTGGCAATATACTGTCAGTATAAGAAAGAAATTGCTGAAAAGTTTCAGAAAATTCAGAATTTTTCTGGCGTACGAAACATCCGTGCAATTCAGGTTTCTTTCCGTCATTTCATAGAAGAGGTTTAATTAGAAATATGCTTCGTTAATTCACGGAAGGAAGGACGGAGTGTTGCTCGTGAATTTTAGAAAATCTTTTGAAGTGTGTGTTCAGTTGTTTTATGGTCTGCTCTCATAAAGGTCTGTAGGAACAAATAATGTACAAAGGCGGTTCCATAAAAAGTGAAAATAATCTTTTTTTTTGGAGCTGGCAGCAGTACGTAGGCGGAAAATAAACACGCAGATGACTAACTGAATTAAGGAAGTATCTATGGCAACAGTTATTAGCCGTGGAAGACGATTCTGGGTTTGTTATTGCGCAGTTGCTTAAGGTCCGTCTGCATTTCGCCATACAGCTATGGAGGTGAGTGATTCAGAGTTAAGAAGTGAAATGCGTTGTGCGATAAAAGTTTGCTATCGTTTATGTAAACGGCTCCAGAAATAGTTGATTTGATGTAAAAAGCTTACAAAGGTTAATGTTTGGGTGAATCAACAAGTTTTAGACGGCACCATGATTTCAAAAAATGGCTTTTGTCGGCAGAACTCGCTCCCATGTCTGGTCGACTTGAAAGTGTTCTTAGGGAGCGTATTGTTAACACTGTCCGTGCAATTCTTTAAGAGGAACTACGAATGACGTGTAAAGACATAGCGGCGCAACTAATATTTCAAAAACGTTGGCATTTCGCATCCTACCTGGCAAATTACTGCTGCATCGTGCGTGTTCTAGATGGGTACCTCATCACCTGACGAGAGAAAAATTGTTAGCCACAGTTCAGGTGTGTCATGAGTGAAAACTAAGTAACACTTTCTAAACACAGTAATAACTACCGATGAAACATCGGTCCATTATTTCGAACCCCTCACACGAATCGCGCAACGAGTGTCTGCAAACACACAGGTTAGCCTCCTCAGAAAAAAAGTCCGCCAAACCAAATCATCTGGAAAAGGTAATGATGATGATTTTCTTTGATCATAAAGGTGTAGTCTACCATCATGCCGTTCCTCCACAAGTTACTCTCAATGCTGAGTGTTACATTTCAGTCTTGAAGAGTCTGTGCGACGACACATATCGATTAAGCGACCGGAACTGGTGGGCAAGTGGACCCTATACCCTGACAACGCCCACCCACATGCGTGTTCAACAGTTTCTTGCAAAATGCAGTATTGAAATCATGCCATAGCTTGCCTACAGCCTTGACCTGGCCCCGTGCAATTTTTGGTTGTTTCTAACAGTGAAAGAGAAGTTTCGTGGCGCAACATTTAACACAGATGCTGTCGTTATTCAAGATGCAGAAGGGTCACTAAAGCAGCTTCCACAAAATGCCTTTGCCGCATGCTTTGAAGAGAATACAGAACGATGGGACTGCTGCATATCATCAGAGGGAACATACTTTGAGAAAGAATAACATATATTTTGCTGTACCTGTATTTCTTCATTTTGTGTGATTTTACTCTCAGTTTTTATGAAACGGCCGCTGTATATGTAATTTTAAAAGTTGCTGTATGAAACTTTTATTCGTCTTGTGCTGACATACGATTCAGAAACCTGGGCATTGACTAAGATTGAGCAATTTGCTGTTTTTCAAAGAAAAGTACTCAGGATTATCCTTGGCGATATTAAAGAAAATGATCAGTAGAGAAGGCTCTTTAACTTTCAACTTTATAGATACTTTAAAGAACGAAACATAATTATTTTTTTAATTAATCGTTTTAACTGGGTTTCACATCTCATAGGAACGAATGATAATAATCTAGTTGAAAAAATATTATTTTGCAAATCCCCTAAAGAAGGCGAAAACGAGGAAGACCAAGATCACGACGGGAAAATGCCATCGGAAAGGATTTTCAAGCCATAAATGAAAAAATACTGACGTGCCAGATCCAGAAATAAAGGTAGCTGGCGAAATCTACAGAGGAAGTCACTGGCCCATCCAGTGCTGCCGATCCAATGATGATGATGAATTTTAAAAGTATATGCAAAATATAACAAGAAAATTAATGCATATATGTCTTTACCGCTTAATTGCCGCGATTACATTGAATATATTTATCACAGAAATATCGGATCTAGAGGTTAATTATGAAAACTATGATCATTCTTAGGAAAAACGAAATGCTCGAGATGGGACAGTTAGTAGAACATTGTCAGTGTTTCAAGTAAAAGGAATCACAATAGTTTAAGACCTTGACGTCCTCACAGATTTGGATCGAATCTTTCCACAAACAAAGAACGATATGAACACCGCTTGTTAGAAATGAATTAGGGATTTCACCCCCCCCCCGGTAAAAATTGCCACCCCTTGATTACTGTATTTTGTTCCCTTTTGCAATCGGGTTGATTTTTTCGGAAATTGCATTGATAAAACATAATGCCAATAAAACATGATAAAACATAATACCAATGAGAAACATGATATAATTGAACTAGATAGACAGAAACAACCTTCTTATTCTAGCTTTTTCTTGCTGTGTCGTTATTTGAAACAGGAGATACTGCTGTAGTCATAAACTAACTGATTGGACAGAATACTAGAGGGTGTCCCATAAAGGTGTAGCCAATTTGAAATAATCATAACAGCTTTAATATAAATGAAGTCAGTACACAACTTGTGTTAATTGACAGAACAGATCATGAAGTTTTATAGGCATTCGACATAAGCAACATTTGTCACCCGAACGATAACTAAACGGTATTCCAGTTCCAACCCTGTTCGTTCGAGAATGCCCGTATTAACTTTCTGCAGTGCGTGTGTAATCCTCCTCTTTTGGTCAGCAATGTCTGCAACAGGGGTGCTGTAAACATCACCCTTGATGAACCCCATGAAAAAGTCACTGGGTGTTAATTCCAGCGATCGTGGGGAGCCATGCAATGAAACTACCACGTTGAAACTATCGATTAAGAAATTTGGTATCCAGAGACCTTCTCACAATCAAAGCCCAATGAGGTGGCGCTCCATCTTGTTGGAATATGACCGGAGTTGCAAGTTCATCCAACTGGGAATACACAAATCTCACGATCGCTTCCTGAAAGAAAATTGATCCAATAACACGATCGACCATTATGCCACACCAAACATTCACTTTTGGAATAGCATGTTGGTGTTCCATTGTGCAATGCGGGTGCTCAGTTCCCCAAATTCTCACATTCTGTTTATTAACATTTCCAAAAATATGGAAAGTGCACTCATCCCAGAAACAGATTTGTCTCAAGATAGATTCAGCGCTTGTAATGTTCTCCAACATCTCTTCAGCAAACTGTTTACGTTTCTTATGAACATCTGGGGTTATGTGATGGGTTATCTGCAATTTATACAGGTGTATTTCCGATCTCTGACTTAACACTCTGTCTTCTGACGACTTCGGGACGGCCATGTGCCATGCTGCTTGTCTGATGGTCTTTCTGGGGCTACGAGTGAATATTTGTCTCCCAAACTATTCCCTTTGTGGAACCAGCAATGGTCGTCCAGGGTTTGTTTTTGTGAGGACGCTAACGGTTTCATTGAATGGCTTGTATCACTTTCTGATGTTGTTACGTGTGGGCGGTTAACTCCCATATTTTGTTCTGAAATTCCATCAATCAAGTGGATCGATTGTTTGTATTTATATATCGATTTAAAACTATCATATTTGGATTTGACGACATGATCACCTATTCAATACGTTACGTTCTGCCTGTAGGTTACTTATATATCTCCCCACCACAAAAGACTCCTTTAGTACTTCCATCTGATGCTGGTCTTTAGGAAGACCGAAAGTTCTTATTACTTTATTTTTAAACTTTTGACTTATACATTAAATAAGTTCTTCACTTCATCTGAGGCTTGCGTACTGTTTTAATTATCGTGCTTTAAAAACTGCTACCTTAAATTTTTATGATTGATTGTCAATATAATGTGTTATTTATACCGTTTCATATCCTTGCGTGTAGCTCCTTCGAATTGCATTAAGGCACACTGGTCGTAATATTTAGACTCTTCTGTTTAAGTATATTAAATTATGCATATTAGAACATTTAACTGAAAGGACTCTTTCAACAAGACCATTTCTCCCTAAAAATTATAAATTATAACTAAAAAAAAAGTTTGGTATTATTTTCGAAATGTGACGTGTCGATGTACAACATATTTATTCAGGAATTTTCAATCAGTGAATCGCTACAGTTTCCTTCAGCAAATGCGAAAGTAGATTACAAAGACGTTGTTCGTAACTTTATCAGATCATGCTGCAAGAAAGAAGCTTTATACTGCTGTTCTATGAGAAGAGTTGCATTTACGCTGAATCTTGATTATTTTCGGGTTCATCTGTTGCAGCAAGACTAAAAGTACTCCGTTTGATCGTAAAGATCTCCGAGCTAGCATACTGGGTCGTTTATAAATCTTGCAACCGCTCTGAGCTTAAAGCAAGAGGGAATCTGGAAGACAGCCTCAGCAGCCGCTTAGTAATTTTTCTCTGGGAAATAGTGCGAGATGAAAATAGCAGTAGTGTTTTCCAATTTCCCGCAATGATTGAAGCCGGGAGTTTTCATTTAAAGAAATTTTCATAGTTTCGCGCTGAAAGGTTTAGAGCGGCATGGCTTTGCATTTACAGAACAAAATAATGCGTTCTTCTCACAAAAAGCAGCAGATAATACACACTATGTATTCGCCACGGCAAACAATGTTCAATCCGAATTTTTCTCACACCGAGTTATATTTAAGATTATTTCCTGCGTTATTTGCATTTTTACCAAATGAAGCTAAATTAAATTCTGCTGGTCTAAATTATTGGAGTCAGTGCTTTGCGTCTTTAATTCACTTCTCTCAATTTTCCTTTTTGTTTTAAACAAGGAATTTATATGTTTTCATTTTTGTGAAACAAGTAATATTTTATTTTCGAAATTCCGTTTTTAAAGCAAATTACATTCCTATTTTTGATGTAATACTTTCTGTTTTAGAATATTTTATAAAATATTTTTCTTTCCAATATGATTCAGGTAAAAAAAAACCCCTATGGTTTCCAGAAGTTAAGACAAAAACAGAAATATAGCGATAAGTCAAAAAATAGACGATGAAATGATATTTAAATTTAGTGAAAACCTGCATCATATCATCTGTAAGCAAAAGACCTTAAAACATTTCGTAAAAAAATATATTTTGACAAAAATGACAACTTAGAGAACCAGTGAGAAATAAGGTGTCAAAAGGAAATAGTCGAAGTGCCTCAATCGAGAGTATTATCATCCCTCTAAGCAATGCAGGCCTTTGATGACGCTGATGATGGTGTCTTGTTGAAGCTCAGTAGGTAGTAGGGACGATTGCAGTGCTCTACACGGGCTGAGTCGGGATTTTTTTTTTAGGTTAGAGAACAAAGCAATGAGCCAAGCCAGACCAAGTAGATCCATTCTTTTTATCGAAATGGTAAAGAAAGAAAAAAAAGTCGTGTTTCCTCATTTCGCTGTCAGTTAAACTGTTTTGCTGGCTTCATTTACATAACATTGCCCAGGGGATAATTATGGAGATGAAGAGAGTTCAAAAATCGTTTTATTTTCAAACAAGAATATAGTGCGGTCAGTAATGACTAACGACGTTACGATATGCACAAAATGAGTAATGATATTTACACAGTCGAGTCACATTATTGTGACCAACTTCTACTTTTGACGTCAAGAGCGCGTAACCAATGAAATAAGGCACGTGTCATGAGAAGACTTGGAGGGTATACAGTATAAGGTGTGCTGTACCATTCTGAAAACATATCACTCGTTTCTTTCATGGATAAAAGGAGCGATTTATCAGATTTGCAAAAAGAGATTATTATCGGCTTTCGGGCCATTTGTGGCAGTATTTCTGAAACAGCACAGTTTATGAACTGTTCGTGAGCTGCTATGGTTAAAGTGTATCGTGATTGGAGAAATGGCATCATTGCAAATAAGCGACGAGGAAACTGCGGATCACCACGTGCCATTGATATGAGAGGTGAACGTCGGCTGCGAAGGTGCGTGAGGACCGATCGACACGCTCAAGTGGAGCAACTCACTGGCCGAATGAACCAGGGGGCTACCAAAAGTGTGACTAAAACGACAGTTCAGCGTACTCTGCTGCATATGGGGCTCCGATGCAGACGGGTGATCACTGCACTTATGCTAACGAAGGTGCATCGGCAGAAAAGGCTTGCATTTGTACGGCAGTATAGGAATTTCACGTCCGCTAATTGGCAATGGATTACCTGCTCCGATGAGTCAGGCACGTTTTATGCTTCGTCGACTGGATGGACGTTGGCGTATTAAGCGAGAAACATCGGAGAACAAACACTCTTCAACTATTGCTGGAAGAACACAAGCTGTTGGGAGCAGCGTTATGGTGTGGGAAATATTTACGTGGCTTTCTCTGGGTCCACAAATACCTGTGGAAGGCACTATGGACCGAATTCGTTATGAATCCATCCTTGTAGATCACGCAACCCATACATGCTGATTGTCTTCCCTTGGGCAGATGGAATCTTCCAGCACGATAATGCGACGTGCCACACAGCTAGAAATGTCTGAGAGTGGTTAGAAGAGTACGATGAAGACTTCAAAGTACTTCCGTGGCCCCCTAATTACCCACACTTAAACCCAATTGAGTATCTGTGGGACCACCCCGATCGTGTTGTTCGCTGTATGGATCCTCCACCAACACCCTCCAGCAGCAGTCAGATGCACTGCAGTCAGCATGGCTCCACACACCTGTGAACACCTTCCATTACCTTATTGAGTCACTCCCAGCTCGTCTAGCTGCTGTCCGCGCTGCACACGGCGGTTACTCTGTATATTAGCTGGTGGTCACAATAATGACAATAATGCGGCTCGACCGTGTATAAAAAAACGCCAGACATGTAGGCGAGTAAAGGATTAGCTGCATTGCAGAGACACCAAATGCAGCATCTATATATAAAAAAAGCAGCGGCGACGAGAGGCACTCATAGTGTTTTTTTTAAATCATCTGTAGGCCTTTAGATGAGAAAACCGCTCTGGGGCTTGTTGATAACAATAAGATTCGACCCTGAGCGAGTGTGTGTGCGGTGTGGATCTTTTCTCCTACCGCTAATTTGTGAAGGGAGTGAATTCTGTAGTTCTGCAGCTTGCGAGTTCAGAGAAAGGAAGATATTGAACGCCCTTAGTTTCTCTCTCTCTCTCTCTCTCTCTCTCTCTCTGTCTGTCTCTCGCTCTCTTTCTTTAAATGTCATATTCTTTGATAATTACCAAAGTTCAGTTAGTATATTTAGGCTTACATTCAGATAAATACTTTCAATAATATCTCATATCATTATTTAATTTTTACAATTAATAACATACCTAGGTACAATAGAAAGAGACAAAATAATACAACATTGCACATCACGTGCCGGGCTAGGCCGGACCTGGCTCAATAAATAAGGCCCATGCAAACCTTTAGTTCATTGTTCGTCATTTAAGACACTCCAGATCTTGCGGTGGGGGTTGAGGGCAGCAACACGTCGCAGTAGAGCATCCCTGAAATATTCGATCGGATTAAGGTGCGGATACTTGGGTAGCCAATCAATATAGACAATAGTCTTTTGAATATATTGTTCTACCTGCCTTCTCTCGGTAGGTGCGACAGTTATCGCCTTGGAGGTAAAATGTAACTCCTATGGTACCTGCATACAAAAATATAGGATCCAGAACATCATATCTATAGCGTCAAGCGTTCATTGCTCCCCTTGGAAGTACACAAAGATCTATGCGTCCACCTAACGGGATGCCACCGAGGAGCCTGTCCCTTTCACGGGTAATAGAGAAATGATAGCGTGTCCCTTTGAAGAGTAACAAAGAGATGATAGCGTGTCGCTCTCACGGGTCACTGAGGGATGATAGCTGGCCTCTTTCACGGATCATAAAGATATGATAGCGCGTCTCTTTCACGGGTGATTGAGGTACAATAGCGTGTCCCTTTGAAAAGTAATAAAGAGATGATAGCGTGTCGCTCTCACGGGTCACTGAGTGATGATAGCGGGCCTCTTTCACGGATCATAGAGAGATGATAGCGCGTCTCTTTCACGGGTGATTGAGGTACGACAGCGTGTTCCTTTCATGGGTTGTAAAGGGATCATAGCGTGTCACTTTCAGGAGTCATAGAGTTATCCTTTCACGTGTCACAGAAGAATGATAACGTGCCCTTTCACGGGTCATAGAAGGATGATAGCGTGTCCCTTTCATGGGTCATTGAAATACGATAGCGTGTCCCTTTCACGGGTCATAGAGGGATGATAGCGTGCCTTTTTCACGGAACATAGAGAGATGCTAGCGTGCCCCTTTCACGTGCATAGAGGAATGATAGTCTACCCCATTCACGGGTCATAGAGGGATGATAACGTGTCCCTTTTACGGGTCATAGAGGGATGATAGCGTGTCCCTTTCACAGGTCATAAAGAGATAATAGCGTGCCCCTTTCACGGGTCATAGAGAACTGACAGCGTGTCGCTTTCACAGGTCTCAGAGGAATGATTGCGTGTCTCTTTCACGGGTCATAGAGGAATGATAGCGTGTCTCTTTCACGGGTTATAAAGGGATCATAGCGTGTCGTTTTCAAGAGTCATAGAGGGATCCTTTCACTTGTTACAGAAAAATGATAACGTGCCCCTTTCACGGGTCATTGAGGGATGATAGCGTGCCTTTTTCACGGAACATAGAGAGATGCTAGCGTGCCCCTTTCACGTGCATAGAGGAATGATCGTCTACCCCATTCACGGGTCATAGAGGGATGATAACGTGTCCCTTTCACAGGTCATAAAGAGACGATAGCGTGCCCCTTTCACGGGTCATAGAGAACTGTCAGCGTGTCTCTTTCACAGGTCTCAGAGGAATGATAGCGTGCCCCATTCAAGGATCATAGAGGTATGATAACGTGCCCCTTTCACGGGTCATAGAGGAATGATAGCGAGTCCCTTTCACGGGTTATAAAGGGATCATAGCGTGTCGTTTTCAGGAGTCATAGAGGGATCCTTTCACTTGTTACAGAAAAATGATAACGTGCCCCTTTCACGGATCATTGAGGGATGATAGCGTGTCCCTTTCACGGGTTATAGAGGGATGATAGCGTGCCTTTTTCACGGATCATAGAGAGATGCCAGCGTACCCCTTTCACGTGCCACAGAGGAATGATTGCGTGCCCCATTCACGGATCATATAGGGATGATAGCGTGTCCCTTTTACGGATCATGATAACGTGCCCCTTTCACGGGTCATAGACAACTGACAGCGTGTCGCTTTCACAGGTCTCAGAGGAGTGATAGCGTGCCCCATTCAAGGGTCATAGATATATGATAGCGTGCCCCATTCAAGGATCATATATGTATGATAGCGTGTCCCTTTCACGTGTCATAGAGGAATGATAATCTGCCCCATTCACGGGTCATAGAGGTATGATAGCGTGCCTTTTTCACGGATCACAGAGAGATGCCAGCGTACCTCTTTCACGTGTCACAGAGGAATGATAGCGTGCCCCATTCACGGGTCAAATTGGGATGATAGCGTGTCCCTTTCACGGGTCATAGAGGGTCCCTTTTACGGATCATGATAGCGTGTACCTTTCACAGGTCATAGAGAGATGATAGCGTGCCTTTTTCACGGATCGTAGAGGGATAATAGCGTTCCCCTTTCACTGATCATAGAGGGATGATAGCGTACCCCTTTAACGTGTCACAGAATGATGATATCGTGCCCCTTTCAAGGGTCATAGAATGATGATAGCGTGCCCCTTTTACGGGTCATAGAGGGATGATAACGTGTCGCTTTCACAGGTCACAGAGTAATGATAGCTTGTCCCTTTCACAGGTCATAGCGTAATGACAGCATGTCGCTTTTACAGGTAACAGAAGAATGATAGCGTGCCCCATTCAAGGGTCATAGAGAGATGATAGTGTGTCCCTTTCACGTGTCATAGAGGAATGATAGCGTGTCCCTTGTTTCCTCGAAATCTAGAATAGCTCTAGAAAAGAAAAATTTGGACTCAAATGTGCTGTTAAGTGCACTTATCTCCATTTCATTCAGTCCGGTTGATGTGGGGTCTTGACCAATTCCAACGCCCCCACCGTACTCGACGAACTCTAAGAGGCACGCAGGATGCTGGTCACCTAAAGACGCCCTTTGTGAATCATTCTGCGCAGAGTGAAAGCAGATGCCATTGTTCTTGTACCCTCAGCAAGGACAGACGGTAGCTCTGTCAGGGTAGCCGTTCTGTTCTTCCGCACAGGTAATGAGAGATATCTGTCATCCACGGAGGTTTTAGCCCTAGGCCTGCCTTTGCTGTTCCTTCAGGAATAATTTTACTGCGCATTTTGAAATTGGTTGCATAGTATGTGGATCACAGAAGGACTCACATGCAGCCATCTTGAAACTTCCGCCTGCGTTTAGTCTTTTGATCGTTCTCCACTTCAGTTCATTAATTAAACGATGTCTCGCAACCATTGCAGCAAATCAAAAGGATTTCTGTACACTCCACAAATGATGGGGTACGCACATTCGCAACAGCCACTTTTATGCTACGGCTTAATAGCATGAATTCATGCCATCGCCATTTATTCGTATAAAATACTCTGCTTCCCCATTCATTACATTTCACGTCATGTACCCAAGTTTCATAAATTTCAAACTTTTGTTTCACAAATAATCGCATGATATTTTGAGTTTTGAAAAACTTCCTTTTTTTTAATTAAAGAAACGCTTTTTAAAGTAGTAAAGATACTTCTGTTTTGCGATTGTTATATAAAGACCATTCTTTTGACTAATCCCCTTACTAACTAAAGAATATGATTTTTCCACGCAGTCCCGTTTCTTCCTTTTATGGCGACATGCATTTTTCTGTGTTGTGACAGTTACCCACAAATAGGGCCCCAGAATATGGAAATATTTTGCACTGGGTGCAACATATGAAACAGACTATATTTGTAAAAAAAAACTGTGATTCTCCATTTGTCAGGAAATCGTTCGGCTACCAGTGACATACTACAGAGGTGAAAACATGTGTAAAGAAGACAAATTGGCAGCGAGACGTTCTATCCGCGTAACTCAGTTGGGAGATTGACTTACTACGGAGTGATGGGACACGAACAAACTTGTGTTTTCACACAATATGTCATGTACACACGTATACTTCTACAAAATGACAGCATGTCAAGAAAGTCTTCGTCTTGCCATACGATGTTGGAACGTTACAGCCAATGAAAGAGCAAAATGACTTGCAGTTTTCGTGTATTATTTCTAAATCGAAAGAAATTTCAACTTCTTGAATCCTTCTCAAGGGTATTAAAGTGCTCCTATCGCACTTTATGTACCAGCAATATTCGTACAGTGAAAAAATTCTCAAATAGACTTTTCTAGAATTTAACGGACAGAGACGAATGCGCTTACACTTAGTTAACGAATGACTCCTCAAATCAAGTTAGACCTATATTTGGTGCCCTGCCTGCAACAGCACATTTAAAAAAATATGTTGCAATGCTGAAACGTTAGGAAATCAATAAAATAAATTTATAGACGAACCTTACGCACTTACAAGCTGCAGTCTGCATAGTAGGTGACGATCTTGTACTAAGAAAGGCTTTCTTAGCTCAAGAATAACAAGTTGATGAAAAAGACTGAGGTTTATTAATCCAAGAAATCAGCAGAAGTTAATTTTTTGGTTTCGTTTAAAAAAATACCCGAAACAAACTGATGCTTTATAAGTCTACGACGTGCAAATCGTGGTGTATGCGTCAATTTTGGGGAAACCGTAACAAAAAAGTTTGACCGTGTTTTTTGAAACAGGATTGGCAAGCATTTTTGAGAGGGTTTGCCCAAATTGGCAGGCAGTCATTTAAAAAATCCTCACGCGTACCCATGGGAGATATAAGGATCAGATTTTCATTTATTATTTATCCACTTTCACTCACAAACAAGTTTGACCGTGTTTTTTGGAACAGGATTGGCAAGCATTTTTGAGAGGGTTTGCCCAAATTGGCGGCAGTCATTTAAAAAATCCTCACGCGTACCCATGGGAGATATAAGGATCAGATTTTCATTTATTATTTATCCACTTTCACTCACAAACAACAGAAGTAAAATCTAAGCAGAGCGAAGGCGTACCAATGGTTTACATCTAGATATTATTACCCAATATGTACACAGTGGGTCTGGAAGGATATGTACTAATGTAGACATGGATCATCAAACAAAGATCTTCGCTCTTTCCCCGTTTATAAGTGAGTCACGGAAAAATTCTCATTGGCCGCCACCGGGAGTCGAACCCAGGGTCTTCCAGTTACGCGCCAGATATGCTTCCGCTACATAACAGCTGCCACGAATTCCTCCGGACTCCCACACGCTAACTGGCAAGCCAATTTGGCAGGTTGCTTCTTGGAGTCCCGCACAATGCTGGGGACTCACCAAAGATGATAAGCAGGAACTGAAGAAATAGTTAGGCTTGACAGTTAGCGTGTGTGAGTCCGGAGGAATTCGAGGCCGCTGTGGTGTAGCGGAAGCATATCCGGCGCGTAACTGGAAGACCCTGGGTTCGACTCCCGGTGGCGGCCAATGAGAATTTTTCCGTGACTCACCTAATAAACGTGGAAAGAGCGAAGATTTTTGTTTTATGTTCCTGGTTCACGTTAAATGTCTGTATTAATTATTAATTCGCCTTCTAATTATTTCTTCAGTTGCTGCTTACCATCTTTGGTGAATCCCCAGCATTGTGCGGGGCTCCAAGAAGTAACCTGCCAAATTGGCTTGGCAGTTAGCTTGTGTGAGTCCGGAGTAACTCGAGGCTACTGTGGTGTAGCGGAAGCATATCCGGCGCGTAACTGGAAGACCCTGGGTTCGACTCGCGGTGGCGGCCAATGAGAATTTGTCCGTGACTCACTTATAAACGTGGAAAGAGCGAAGATTTTTGTATGATGTTCCTGGTCCACGTTAAATGTCTATATTAATTAGATATGGATCTTAACTGAAAAGAAATCTAGAGGATGCAGACTACTGAAAGAAGCATGGGCAGGTGCATGTTTGGTATAACCAGGATGGATAAGAAAAGAAACTCATGGGTCAAAAAATTACCCTTGTTGATGACTTTATGATCAAGGTAAAATCCCTGAAATACAATGAGATGAAGATAAATCTAGAAAAACTAACCATCGTTGGACAACTGAAATGCTAGAATGAATTCAATGCCTCGTCTTGTGAATTCAATGCCTCGTCTTGTGAATTCAATGCCTCGTCTTGTGAATTCAATGCCTCGTCTTGGCTAAAGGTGGCCTTTTGCTGCAAACAACGGCCCTAAATTTGGGACTTGCACTTGCTTTTACTCAAATACAGCTACTTTGTGTGACCGTCAACCACCGAAAAAAATACAGCAGTCTGCATTTCTTTTGGAACATCGGTTTTGTTCTGTTAAATCGAGAGGTGCATTCTTGTCGTAACAGTTCCTCGCTGCTTTATATTCTTGCGTTGGTTTGCCATAGCGTTTGAGCAGTGGCGTAAGCGTTGGAATCTGTTTATTTGCCCGAATGGGCCCGCTTTCTAATCCTACATGGGGCATTGTTTCCTGGGTGGAAAATTAAGAAAAAGGCTGGCCGCTTGTGGTTGGATAAATTTGTCTACGAGCTGCTTTATGTCAAAAAGCTTTAGGGCTTTGGCTTCGGATCATTCATGTGACGTGGAGAGAGGGATGAAGCATTGGTGCTGCTTTTGTCTTACGGTAATAGCCCACCCTGGAAACAATATCGTCAAATCAGGGACGGGAGCATACCCATCTTCAGACGAGCAGCTCATCGTGATCGTTAAACTACAAAACAACTGGAAATTGTATACGTACTTGAAGAGTTTTCTGAAGAGGCCACATCATTTACTAGATCATACAAGATTTTTTTAAACATGTTAGTTTTCTAGGATGGCAAACGTGAAAACTAGGTAGCGCTTACCAACAACTTGGCCTCCTCAAAATAAAGTTTCTGATTATTTTCCCGACAGTGTTGAGCAAAAGAAGCTGTTTGAAGGTCGCATTTATAGAAGTACAAATAGTATTATTTTAGGAGGATTCATAAAGATATGTGTGTCTGGGATGAGTGCTATAATAGCCCTTCTCAGCGCAACTCATCCTCCTGCCGGTTTCGTACAATTTATGTCACTTTTTCTGGATGCTGCGATTTCCGTGTCACAGAGCGTATATATACAATAGATAAATTTGTCTACGAGCTGCTTTACGTCCAAAATATCCAGTGTCACACTGTCCTTGGATATGACCAATAGTCTATGCATTTAGGTTAACAACTGAATTTTTTACTTCGGACCAACTGTGTTTTTTCTTTGGAAGTTTCCGAACTCTAGAATTTTGATTACCGTAAAACATGTATTTGAAACAAATGGCAGGATTGCTCACAAAACTAAAAGAACAGTCTCGAAGTTTTGAGGGGAACTTTGTTTGAAGGTCGTATTTATAGAAGTACAAATAGCAGAAAGTTCATCACGAAAGATATGAAGCCTTTTTCGAAAGTAACATTTCCATTAATATAGTTTAAATCGTTTCTGATTGCATAAAGCTTTTGTGGGACTACTAAGAAAGGACAATTTCGATATAACTAATGAGTTTTCCGTATAGAAGGATGGCATACAGTTTGATGTAAAAAACGTAAAGTGTAGAAGTGCTGTATTTGGAATATACATAGAAAGCAAAGGAGAAATTTTTGGCGAAGTAAAACGAGAAACATAACACCCATTCCTGAAACCACCGATATACTCAAAGAACACAGTGCTTGCGACGGCCATATTTTCTACAAGCTACATTTAATGTGGCATCATGTGTTGTGCAAACCTGTGTAATCCTGGTACGTTACAAAAAGACAGCAACACCTGCAGCCAAACACAATTCACATTTAATTCGAAATACAGTGACCCTCGTTTTTACGATTTAATTGAGATCATGGTACTGTCGGAAAACCGAAATTTCCGGTTAATCGAGAACACTCCATTGATCATCAGTCATAGGTCTAAATAAAGGGAATTTAATGCAATACAAGAGTAAATTGGTTTATTTGTTAAACTTTCAAAATATGTATGTGTAAATATACATACACACCTAATATGTAGTGCTATGTATATGTGCATAGTACATGCTACATGCATACATAGTATACAGAGTTATTACAAATTAAATAAATAGATTCAACATTTTATAGAACCAAAATTATGTAAGATATTGACACACACGTTTCACCGTTTTGTAGGGAAATTCTTGAAGTCTGTTACAGCAACTTACAGCTTTTCTGAAATTTCAGTGTCACAGCGCATATTACAGCGTATTCAACTCGGTAGTCAAATTCTTGCCATACATGCTTTAACATATCTTCACCGACTCCAGCAATAGCTGTTATACGTTGTTTCAGATTAGCTAAATTAACAGGAAACGAAAGGGCGAATACCTTGTCGAAAAATTACCTTTCTTTATTAAACTTCCCAATTATGTGGAAAGTCGATTCATCGCTGAAAGTTAGGCCCTGCGCTCACAGAAACCATCTTCTTCAAAATGTTCTAGCACTTCTGTATAGAAATAGCGACGTACGGTTCTGTCACTGTCACTTAGACTTTGCAATAACTGCAGTTTATAGGGAGTCAGTTTCATCCGCTTCCTCAAAATTTCTATAGAAATAGCGACGTGCGGTTCTGTCACTGTCACTTAGACTTTGCAATAACTGCAGTTTATAGGGAGTCAGTTTCATCCGCTTCCTCAAAATTTCTATAGAAATAGCAACGCACGATTCTGTCACTGTCACTTAGACTTTGCAATAACTACAGTTTATAGGGAGTCAGTTTCATCCGCTTCCTCAAAATTTCTATAGAAATAGCGACGTGCGGTTCTGTCACTGTCACTTAGACTTTGCAATAACTGCAGTTTATAGGGAGTCAGTTTCATCCGCTTCCTCAAAATTTCTATAGAAATAGCAACGTACGGTTCTGTCACTGTCACTTAGACTTTGCAATAACTGCAGTTTATAGGAGTCAGTTTCATCCGCTTCCTCAAAATTTCTATAGAAATAGCGACGTGCGGTTCTGTCACTGTCACTTAGACTTTGCAATAACTGCAGTTTATAGGGAGTCAGTTTCATCCGCTTCCTCAAAATTTCTATAGAAATAGCGACGTGCGGTTCTGTCACTGTCACTTAGACTTTGCAATAACTGCAGTTTATAGGGAGTCAGTTTCATCCGCTTCCTCAAAATTTCTATAGAAATAGCAACGTACGATTCTGTCACTGTCACTTAGACTTTGCAATAACTGCAGTTTATAGGGAGTCAGTTTCATCCGCTTCCTCAAAATTTCTATAGAAATAGCGACGTGCGGTTCTGTCACTGTCACTTAGACTTTGCAATAACTGCAGTTTATAGGGAGTCAGTTTCATCCGCTTCCTCAAAATTTCTATAGAAATAGCGACGTGCGGTTCTGTCACTGTCACTTAGACTTTGCAATAACTGCAGTTTATAGGGAGTCAGTTTCATCCGCTTCCTCAAAATTTCTATAGAAATAGCAACGTACGGTTCTGTCACTGTCACTTAGACTTTGCAATAACTGCAGTTTATAGGGAGTCAGTTTCATCCGCTTCCTGAAAATTTTCCAAACAGTCGGTTGCAGAATTTGTAATTCTCCATTGTTGTGTATTTCCTGGGACTGCGTTGATAAATGGCACGAACATGCTCCACTTGTTACTCAGATGCACGTTGTCTCCCTGAACTTTTACCTTTACACGAACACGCTCCACTTGTTCATCAGATACACATGGCCTCCCTGGAGTTTTACCTTTATACGAACACGCTCCACTTCTTCATCAGATACACGTGGTCTCCGTGGACTTTTACCTTTACACAAACATCCTGTTGTTTCAAATTTCTTGCGCCACTCGTAGATGGATTGTCTATTCGCTCGCGATTTATTGAAACGTGTTACAAAACGCCTTTGCACAGGAATAACAGAATCCGGTTTGCTTGATTCCAGCGCACAGAACACATTCTCCACGGTATTTACGGTCATATTGCTTTACTGGTCACGTGACGGTAAAAATACACAATCTTTTAGTGACGCCATCTACATGATAAAATCGTAACTACTGGTGATAGGGCGGTGCATCGAGGGCGTCAATATCTTACACAGTTTAGGTTTTATACATATATAAAAAGTTTAAATTGTTGAAACTATAAAATTTTGAAACTTATTTCATTTGAAGGAACTTATTTGGTTGGCTTTTACACTGATTTAAGTAGAAGTTTTTGTTGACGTAATTTTGAGAGATGTTCATCGCCAAATCAACGTACTTTCGTTTTGTTAAAGTAATCTTGCTGATCACTCAACAAGCATTCGATCTGATGCAAAAAAAAAAAAAAAAAAAAAATAGCAGGAATGAAAGAGACACATTGAGCTGAGTGTTTGTGTGCTTCGTTCCACAGATGGCTGGTGTTTCTAATTTTTCTTACTTCTGACTGGTGTCCGCGTGGTTTAAAATGGTTATAAGGAAATGAAAACGGCAAGAGACCTTGACAATTAATAACACGCGCAGCATCGACACGAAATCACAAAAATTAAAAAAATTAATACGGGAATCGTGGATTAACATATTTCCGTAAAAACGCGAGTCGGATAAAATAAGTTTTGTTCTAATATTTTTCAACAGACAAATGAATGGCAACAGGAATTTCTGTCAATGTCACTATTAAGTGATTGTTAAAAAAGCGAGGTACATATTTTTTCAGTCTTACGATTTGAACTAACTAATACTTGAAGGAGCTCAGCCGTAGATGAATGGTTTGTAGCTTTTCATGTGTGGACAATATATGACATTAAAACTAATTGAATATTGTCGGTGTGATTATACTATTTTCATTTTTTTTCAGATTTGGAATCCTCCAAAAGAAAGGGGATTTCATTAATTGCATGGACGAATGGGAAAAAAAGAACACACTGCATTCACTAACAATGAATGTTTTTCAAATCATGCGGTGTTTGTTATTTCTTGCTTAAGAATTCAAAAATAAGCTTAATTTCATAGGTCATGCAGTAAGCGCTTCGCTCAAGGGAAATATAACGATTAAATTAAAGGATGTAAAATGTTAAACTTCTCAACAATGCGAGCAATCGAAGCGAAGTAATTATGTATTTCCGATATGATTCTTGTTTCAAACTTAAGCAAATGAAAATGCACGTTCAGTTGAAATTTTTGTGTTTCGGGAATGAGATTTTGAAGTATCAACTCTTTTCAAATGTGCACTTGAAAATATACCCCTTGAATATTAAGTGAAAAGGAGATATTGCCTCTGTGAAGAAAGAGACATGCTCACATTATTAAAGTTGTCGGAGTGCGTTAATCCATATTTGAGGGTCGCTTTTGAAGGCGTCTTTCAAAATGGATTAAAAGGCTTAATGAATGGCTCATATTCCTAAAATTTTTTAAGAACAAGCGTTCCACGTTTCCGTTTCATTTATTTAGTTAAATTGTGAGTTTTAAAATGTAAGCATCACAGCTGTTTTACTTTCAAAACTTCCATCACAATCTCGTTTCTAAGAATCTACAAAGTGCGTTCTTGAAACGCGACTTTAATGTCATATACAAATTGCGTAGCTTACGAGATTCTTTAGACTTTATGATAGACATTGAACTTCGAAAAAAAAAGAAAATGAGCTGAAAACAGAATTTGCAATTAAAGAAGATAATTTTTAGAAAAATGAAAAGTATTGTGCTTAAGATTTTTGCTAATGAGACCTAGCATCATGCTTTAAAACTAATGGGATCATGTAGCTCTTATTCTAAATGAATGAGAGGATCGAATGGTATCTCCTCAGCATTTCTTTAGATTCAAAATACAAAATCCTGTTTCAATCTAACGCTATTTTATTTTAAAAGTAAGTTTATGTGGAACGGCCAGGTATTAATGGCACGTGAATTTGGAGTTTTTCTCTCATTCCAAGATGGAATGACACTGAGTGATCGTAAATGTCGAATATTTAATTTTGTAATATTGCACAACTCTAAGCTCTAAGCGCCTACAGTAAAAAAAAATTCTCCTCCACATTACAAAAATGAAGACGACTTTTATAGAATGATGAACCAATATTCTACTGCTTAATAGAAAAGTGATCACGCGTGTAACATCAACGGTCATGTGACGTATTTTGAATATTTTATTTGTACTGAACTCCATTTTTCTTCTGAATACTTTATTTGTACATGAACTCCATTCTTCCTTCCTTTTGTGTGAACTTGAGTGTTACGTTTTCATAAAAGTTTCTTCCCAGTACTTTTTCATATTTAAAAAGAATCTTTTTATCTATTAACAAAATAGCCAAGTTGCTCGAATGTACAGGATCTTGCGTAGCTCTAAAATATATCTTGATTCTTTTAAATGCAGAAAAAAACTTTTTTCGGCAGTTGCCGTTGTAGATCGAAACTTTAATATTAGGTCTGCTAATGTGTACATCTCATTAAACACTATGTCCAATTTATTCAGCTTTATGTAACAAGTAAGTAGACGTTCAGGAAAGCTTTCACGAAAATTATCGAAACAGTTCGAATCCAACAAAGCCACGAATTTAAGATATAAATATCACTGATTTTAATTCATTGACACTTCACACAAACAGAAACAACTCTCGCGAAGTACGTGATGTTACGCGCGGGAGCATGCGAGTGACTAAGGTAGTCTAAATCTTTTCTTTTCTGAGTGAACCGTTGCCCAAAGCAATGGCGCATTCACCCTTCATCCGCTCATTCATGTTGTCATGGAAACGCTAGCAGGCAATCGTATGGAAGATCTACGAATCAGAACAGCGAACTTTGGTAGAACTGGTTGCGTTACGATGGTATCTTCCCACCACTACGAGCCCCGTTGGTCTTCGCTCGCCAGAATGATTCGCTAAGTCAAAAGAAGCGCATCCGCACGTGTGTTTTTTTTGCAGCGAAAGCATCGACATATCTTTATACCGCTGATAATTGACTTTTATTTATGTATATTTAATTCACGCTTATTTGTGCATATGTAACTGACTTTTATTTGTGCATTCTCTGGGTTTCGCAGATAGCTTCAAATATACATCACTGTCATCTACATGGTACAACAGGAAACGAGATTCATCGGACCGAACGACCTTTCTCCAATCATTCAAGCTCCAATTTGATGCTCGCATGCCCATTGTTGCTGCTTTCGACCGTGAACCAACGCTAGTATGGTTACACTGTACGGCTATGCAGCCCCATTTTCAGCAGTACAGCAGTTTCAGCAGTACATGGTGACACGTTACTTCTGTCACCAGTATTCAAATTACCAATGAGTGGCGCCTCAGCATCTCTTCTGTTGACTCGTAACATACACGATAGTCTCCGCTCACTTCTGGCATCGATGAGCCATGGTTGGCCCACACTTTGTTCGTGGTTGGCCCACACCTTTTCCGTGGTTGGCCCACACCTTTTCCGTGGTTGGCCCACACCTTTTCCGTGGTTGGCCCACACCTTTCCAGTGGCTGGCCCACACCTTTCCCGTGGTTGGCCCATACCTTTCCCATGGCTGGCTCACACCTTTCCCGTGGCTGGCCCACACCTTTCCCGTGGCTGGCCCACACCTTTCCCGTGGCTGGCCCACACCTTTCCCGTGGTTGGCCTACACCTTTCCCGTGGTTGGCCTACACCTTTCCCGTTGTCGACCCACACTTTTCCCGTGGTTGGCCCACACTTTTCCCGTGGTTGGCTCACACTTTTCCCGTGGTTGGCCCACACTTTTCCCGTGGTTGGCCCACATCTTTCCCGTGGTTGGCCCACAGTTTTCCCGTGGTTGGTCCACACCTTTCCCGCGGTTCGTGGTTTTTTCACACTCGGACCACTTTTGAACGTACTGACAACGGCTAACCTTGCGTATCCCACCAGCTTTACCAACGTTGCTATCAATGGTCTGGCCATTGAAATTTTGCATTTGTCCAACTTTCTTGAGTCCGCTGTCTTTGCCATCTGAAGAACAAGAATAACACTGATTAACAGAGATCTGTATCATGTGTTATTTATACCGTTTTATGACATTCATCGGGCCGTGGTTTCGATTTACGTAAAGATGTGCTTATAATATTGTGGCTTTTCGGTGTACACTCTAAGCTTACTAATAGACCAGTTGTGATCATCTGCTACTTCGGAAGCCGCCCTTAAGGAATATGGACAGTTTTTAATGGTCTGTCCATTTAAAAGAAGTAGATGGAGGCCCACATTTTTTAAACGTACACTCATCGTCATAAAACTAGTTTCACCCAGAAGGAAGACACCGAAAGGAATGAAACATGGTTGGTAGCTTCGACATCGTGATACATGCAAATGATTCAAGCATCACGCTCGGCCGTGTATGTGAGGCAAATGAGGAGGGTTCTTAGCACTGTGCCTGACCAGCTATATAAGGTTGTCCCGTTGCGCGTGCTTGCCATTCTGGCTCGTGGTCTTGTGTTGGTTGCATTCTTTAAAAATGAAGTATGCCTCGGAAAACAGTTACGAAGCAATTCGAGAAGTTGGAGGAGTGCGAGAATGGTCGCATCATCGAACTCCGGGAAGCGGGATGGCCTTATCACCATACTGCGCGCCATACCGGTCGTGAGGATGTCACCGTAGCACGCTGTTGGTGGCAGTGGATAGAACAAGGCACGCATCAGCGACAGGAAGGGTTTGCGAGACCTAGAAGAACCACGGAGAGAGAGGACAGAGCGGTTGTCTGAGATGCGCAGAGTGATCCAACAGCCACGATTGCGGATATTCAGCGAGCAGTGGTGCCCTCCATGCATCGTCCGATTAGTGTCATCGTCCGGTTGTTGGCAGACGGCTGCACGACGAAGGACTAAACGCACGCAGACCGTTACTGCGACTGCCCTTAACACATCTGCATCGACACCAAAGACTGCAACGGCCGCGTGCCAGACTGCCATGGAGCCACTCAGAATAGCAGCCCGTGATCTTCAGTGACGAGTCCTGTTTTTGTCTTGGAAGAGACGACCAACGAATTCGTGTATGGAGGTACCGTGGTCAGCGCCAAGTTGAACGGGTTGTTGTCGAGCGTCACACTTCCAGAAAGCCTGGTGTCATGGTGTCGAGTGCAATTGCCTACGATACCAGATCACCTTTGGTGTTCACTACAGACACTTTGATAGCCCAACGTTATGCTAATGAGCTCCTGCAACCAGTGGCCCTACCTTTTCTAAACGCTCACTCCGGTGCGACTTTCCAACAGAACAACCCTCGTCCTCATACCGCTGTGTCTCGAGAGATCGCTTTCAAGTCACTGACACTTTTCCATGACCAGCTGCATCGCTAGACCTATCGTCGATTGAAAATGTTTAGGATGCTGTTAGACGCGTTACCCACACTCCAGCTCTACCTTACAATCTGCAGGAACTACGTAAGAAGATTCAAGCTGATATGGGATGGCTTATCACAAGACACCATTGAAACATGTACAACTCCATGCTGTCTGGCATGCTGTGTGTGCAAACTTGGTGGCCCAACGCCATACTGAGAGGCACTACTTATTGGCGCGTAGCTCAATAAATATTGGCCATATCAATCTCAATATTTAATCATTTATTGTTCCTTGTAACTTTTACCTTACTCGTAAATAGTATTGCAATCCGATACGTCTTTCTGGGTGTAACTATTCTTTGACGATGAGTTTATCTAAGATGATGTAAATAGAAGGATTTCCTGCTCAGTTTATTAAATATTTAAGCCCTTTAAATTAATATTAGTACAACTAGAATTCAAGAATTTAAAAAGTTAATTAAAGGGCTGGGGACAATTAAGCTCCACTAAATCTGACGTGTGTTCTCTTCGATGCTTGTCGTTGAAAGCTGAATCAATTGTTCAGAAGTAGTCACTCTTTCTGCTCCCGTGATTTTATTTTATATATTTCATATCAGAAAATGTTCTGCATCATATATAAGCACATACTTCCGAACACTGAAATTATTTTTAATCCCAAATTGCTTATGTTTGGGATATGTTCATTAGACAATACAGAACCAAGGATTAGGATATCGGTGTCACGCGTAACAGGTGCTTCGAAGTAGCTAAAAATCTGTATGGCTACATCTGGCTTGTATCGCCTGCTGCACGCGCTGAGGCATCGAATCAAATAATGTGTGAATGATGTCCTGTGGAATATGCATCCAGGCTGTATTGACCCGTGTCCAAAGTCCATCAAGAGTTGCTGGCACACGGTCATACCGCTGAACCTGTCGTTTGATGATGTCCCAGAAATTTTTTATGGGTGATAAAACCGACGATTTATCCAGCCACGGCAGAACTGGAACGTTGTTATCACTGAAGAAAGCACGTGTTATCACTGCACCATACGGTGTGACATTGCCCTGTTGGAATATCGCCCCTAGGAAGTCCTGCGAGTAGGGAAGGGCTTCCTGCCGTTGAATGTCATTGACGTAAATGGCCCTTGTTATGGTGGTACGGACTCCCACGAGATGGGATCTGCTTTCGTACCCAATAGCACCCCAGACTGTAGTGCCTCTTGTTGGTGCGGTATGTCTAGTGCGCAAATACACTCTTTACAGTGCCTCTTACCTGTCGTCAAGGGACACAGATGGGATCATCAATTTCACCTAAACAGAAGCGCGTTCTGTCCGAGAACACGGTATTCTGCCATTCGTCTCGCCACTCCATTCGTTCGATGCATCATTGTATCCTGACAGTCCGTTCTTGCGGTGTCAACGGTAAACTGAGGAGGGACAAACGATCCTGCTGTCTGAACTGTCGTAACCTGTGACGGAATGTTACCTCTAACATGGGAGAATGTGTCACTGTTTGCCACTGCTGCACCAACGCTGTTGATGATGCAGAACGGTCACTCAAAATCATGCTCATGATATTTCGGTTGTCCCACTTCTTTGTATGACGTCCAGAATCTTCTCTTTGCGTCCTATGCTCTTCTTCGTTCCCTGCACACTCGCCCTACCCTGCACAACACTCGCCCACACTCGCCCTACCTCGCCCTACCCGACCAGCAATCCCCTGGAGGAAAGCATTGTAGTCTCTCATGCCGATAATGCGACCCCTGTCGAACTCGGTGATGTGACTGTGCGACTGTATTACCCGAGGACGAAACATCCTTATCCACTGCTGATCAAGCACTGACACGCCGACCGAGCCACGCAGCGCTTATAACTCAAAAACGTCCGCCTTCCGTTATGTGAAATTGAACGATCTGATTTGACTAGACGAGGTACGCATGCACATATGACGCAAAACGCTAATCGTTTCTTCGATGTTGCCTGATTAGCATATCCTTAAAACAAAAATGCAACAAGATTCTTTTCAGGTTTTCAGTTTTTTATGAACATCAGTGTATTTTTAAGAGGGAGGACCGAAAATGAACGCACAGAAAATTTTTTTCTCTTTTCAGGTTGCAGTTTGGAAGACAACGAGTTTGAATATCACGCTACAGACCTGTTTGGCTGGATCAGGTGTCGCCGTGGTGAAAGACAGCGTGAACGACGGGACAAACATGTCGCGGTTGTTAGCGTCGTCTACGAATGAAGAGCAACGCGGTGTAGTACGATTTTTGTGGACACCTGACGAAATTCACAAATAAATGGTCGAAGTGTATGGTGGTGATTGCCTGGACCGCAGCAACATTTCCAGCTGGTGCAGTCTCTTCGCAGAGAGACGTGGCAACTACACCGATTCGCCACATTCCAGTCGACCTGTAACTGCGTCATCACCTGCTGCTGTGTGACGCACTGAACAGGCGATTCTGAGAGACCTAAGGATCCATCTGCGTACATCGGCACAGAAGTTCAACGGTATAGCGTACAATATTGTGCATGACAAATTGCAATTTCGCAAGGTAAGTGCGGGATCGGTGCCCAAGAACTTGAGAGACGACGAGAAGGGAGAGAGAATGATGTCATCCTTAGACCACTTGATGCGTTACGCAGAAGAAGGACACGATTTTCTGGCAGGTGTAGAAACGGGCGATGAAACCTGGGAGTACCACTACAATCCCGAATCAAAGAAGACAAGTATGTTGTGGAAACATTCCTACTCTCCGCCACCAAAATAATTCAGAGTCACCCAATGTGTACAAAAAAAAACCTCATGACGGTTTTCTGAGACATACATGACGTTCGCTTCGTGGAGTTTCATCCAACGGGAACCAATGTGAATGCAAAAACCTATGCTAACAGATTGAAAAAGTTGCGTCGTGCCCTTCGTGACAAAAGACCCAACAGAGACGATGCAAATGTCAGACTGCTTCACGACAACGCTCGTCCACATGTTGCACAACACCTTTGTGACAAAATTGCGCAATTTGGCTGGGAGGTGCTCCAGCACCCTTCGTACTGCCTGGACCTGGCTCCTTCGGACTTTCATATGTTTGTTTCCTTGAAAAGATTCCTCGGCGGCCAACGTTTCAATTCGGCTGACAATCCGTTGTCCACAGGCGGCTATATACCCAGAAAACGAACTTTTATGAACAAGGTATACTAAAACTGGGTCCACGCTGGGATAAATGTTTCGAGCGTCTCGGTTCTTATGTTGGAAAATAGTTCAGGAATGTAGTTTTAATGTGTAAAGGTTTTGTTTTGCCTATCTATTTTACTGCTGACAAAAAAAAAAAAGAAAAAAGATAGTATGCGTTACGTTTCGATCCACCCTCGTATTAATTTCGCCGCAACAGCTTTTTGTCATTAAGGAATTTTGCTTTAAGCCCTTAAGCAGAATTACATCTATTTTGTTACGTGAGGAACGTTTCTTCGTCGTTAACAAAATACGAGTGCTGTGTTTGAAATATTTCAATTTATGTAACTCGACTAAGAGCAGCAGTGCAAAGAACCTTTCTTCAGGCCTCGAATTTGATTCTTCCTTTCCATACCTAATCTTTGTAAGAGCTGGCAAACTCTATGTCTAGACGGCATCATATTTAAAGTTTAAAGCAAAACACACTTTGCTTCTGTGCAACAATCTTTACGTCTTTATCAGTAAAATAAAAAGAAGCGAAATAAATGGATAAAAATGGATGTAGGTGGAACGAATGTTCAGCAATTATTCTGAACAGATGAAGCAGCGTAAAAAATCGTCAAAACTGAATTACAGAATTGTTTTCGTGAAGTGATATATTTTGAGACTAATTCGAAATTTTACTAGCGATAGAATGTGATGTTATTTTAAATCACCCAGCGAAAGAGTGTTCTCTAGATATAAATCAACCAAATCAAGGAATCTCTTTGTGATTAACACCGAAACTTACAGCAGGAAGTGAAAAGAAAATTGATAATTCTTAGTCTTGTCGAAGCGAATACATTTAGAGGCTTCTTTTTGCTATTCATAGTGAAGTTTCCATGTAATAGAATTCAGATTTTCATTCAATTAATTTGAATACACCATTCCTTTTGATTTAATATCTTTTATGAATGGATGTTTTACCATCTGTTGGGGAAAATGCATTTAACAACTTTTTCGTTTCCTAAACTTCGGGATATTAGAGAATATGATAGTTAATTTTATTTCACTTCTTCAGTGAAGTCTTACTAACAGAGTTGACAGGACCGATGCTTTAACATACAGGTATCATGAACAAATTTCAGCTAAGTGCAAAAAGAAGAATGTAGTTAACAGTGTATTGGAAGATCTAGTTAACAGTATATTGGAAGATCTAGTTAACAGTACATTGGAAAATCTATTTAACAGTATCTTGCCGGGATAACTACTTGAACCTGACAGCACGCCGCTGGCGGAAAAACCATGTGCTGTTTTAAGCATCAGTATTCTCAAATGTTTTTCCTAGGTGCGCTGTATCAGTACACCAAATAATTTTTCAGTCGGGTTTTCAGATTCTCAGATTTTACTGCAAATATATCAGAAACAAAAATAAACGTTTACGCCCTTTAGTGGACATATTATTCTGTACGAAAGTTTTAAAATAAAACGTACAACATTTGCCACCAGGAGCTGTGTCCGATGCAGAGAGAATTTTTGAAATTGGTTTTTTAGAAGAAGGGATATCGGAAACCCCTAATTTACCTTTACGTCTCCTAACGGAACATCTACGCATTACTTGGAAAAGAAACTGTACATAAAATAGTCCTCGTTATAAATGACATCGGAAGGAAGAAATAACATTTCAAACGGATATTTAGAAACAAATATATGGAATAAAATGGATTTTGAATTTGATGGCATCTCATTTACCCCTCTAGCGGTGAAGTTGTAAATCGGAGAAAAATCGTAATGAAATGATCGTCTTTCTCACATTTCAAGCTTTCCAATGAAAAAAGTCTTTTAAATCGGACTAATAGTTGCAGAGCAATGGTGTTTGTAGACAGGTGGACAGACAGACGGACAAAGTGGTATCATAAGCACGGCATTTTTATTTTTTCAAAAGACTTCTTAAAAATTACACAAACATATTTTTAATGAGAAGGAGTTACGGCCGTCGCGTAGGCAGTTCCATCAGTTTGAGCGAAATGCTCAGCTCTCTTGAGCGGAGTCCCTTGTTTTTAACAGAACGTATATGAGAAACTGCAGGAAAGAAATCTTTGAAGAACAAGATCATAGTTCCACTGTTAAAGCCAGAATGTAACACACTTTATTTGAAAAACAACATTTATGATGCGGAATTTTTTCGCGGTTTCATATCTTTCTTTGATGTCACACAAAGTATATTACAATATATTAGATATGGCTTTCTCTTAGAAAGTAAGTAAGTCTTAAATTGCATAATCCATGGCGTAATTCACTCAGATTGCAGCACCTATAGCGGGGAGTAGGGAGGTATCGGCTGTAAAATTGTTCCACCGATCAAAGGGCTCGTCAATATATTAGGTAAAAAAAAAAAGGTGTAAAAAAAGTTGTTTTTTTTTTCACAAAAACTACTTCAGAGCATTTCAGAAAGTATCTGGCAGTGAGCACGTACAAATTTAATTACATTTTGAGAGTAGATTAAAATCCTAATTGCAAAATGGAACACATCTCATTCAAAAATCATTATTCTGCTGATTTACAATATAAGCTTCATATATGCTATTCTGTTTAACCGTTTGATTGGCATTAATATTCTTTAATTTTCTTTGTATTATTATTAATATGTTTTGTTAGTATTTTTTTTAAAGTTTTACGTCTCGGTAAATGCTTAAATTTCCTTAATCTTTTTCTCCCTTTCCATATAGGGGTTCCAATGATATCCCCCTTCCATACAGGAGAACCGCACAGGTATCATTGGAAAAGGTCTCCTGAAATTAAAGCGTGGGCCCTGGAATGACTTTATTATATTTAACTAAGAAATAAATACAAACCCTTAATAGATGATATGGTTGCCTAAACTGCTGACTTAAAATGATGCATTTACATGTTTTCGTTCTAATGGAAGCAAGAGAGAAATCTGATTTCAAGTACAATGTAAAGAATTTCAGATCACAATTTCACGCAATTTATTTTTTTAATAAAAACAAAACAGTCTCTTTGTTGTGTGAAAGAACCTAGAATTTCCAGTAAACTATCACGCATTATTTACACTATGAATGGATATCCTTACCTTCTCATTGTTTCACTAAAGGCATATCTAGGAAGTCAAGGTACAGTAAAATTCACTGCATCAATAAAACTGTACATTTAGCCGAAACACCGGTGCTAATTTGCTTTCTCTTATATCATGTTTTATCATGGCCGGAACACGCAGTCGCAAGTTTTCGATTATATACACGACACGCGTCTGAGTTTTCTCATTCGTTCCATTGCTCTTTCCCTGACACTCTTATCTCCTCTATTTTTCGCTGTCCTATTTCCTCTCGATCTGTTTTCCTCTCAATCAGTCATTCACATCTTCACTTTCTTTCTCTCATCTGATATATCTTTGTCATTTTCCTTCTGTTCTTAATCTTCTATTAATGTCTGTCACACATATTTATGTCTTTGTAATTTTTTGTGTAAATTTTTGTATAATTGTTTCCTTCTCAATTATTTTATGTGGGTTGAATGGGCTGAATAAATAATTTTCAAATTAGGTTTCCGTTTTAAAATTTCTTATTCAGTATTTCTCTGTAAAGCGTTACATTTTCATTTAGTCAGTTTTTAAAATTATGTTTCTACAATGTCTACTTCTTTTCTTCTCTCTATTGGTTGCATTCTCACTTTCTCTGCAGTCCTTTTTTGCTTATCACTAAAACTTACAGCAGCAGATTATTAAGAGCGCCTACATAATAACGAGCTGGGTCGTTTGGTCTCCGAAACAAACTCGTTTTAATGTCACATGGATTCAACAAAGTGCTGATATCGTTCTACAGGTATGCTCAACCAAACGGATGGGATAGAGCTCGTCAATTGCCGAATGCTCGCTGGAGGAAGAACTCCGTTACGAATGGCTCTCATTCTTATCCCACAAATGTTCAACTGGGTTAAGTTCTGGTGACTTTGATAGATATTTTAATAATTTGAAGTCAATATCGTCTTCCTGGAACCACTGTGTGACGATCCGAGCCTTGTAGCATGGGGCATTATCCTGCGGGAAGTAGCCCTTCTTCGCAAGGCAACACCATTTACGAGTGTGTCTGGGCCTTCATTATGCTAAGATACCTTGTGGCATCCACATGCTGTTTCATAGGTATTAAGGAATCCAATGTCCACCAAGAACACATCGCAGGCCAACAGCTTTCACAGTTAATGCCAAGAAGCTGGAATCCATGCATTCCCGCTGATGACACCATATTCTAGCCATCCGATGAGAGTGGCTTAGCTAAATATGAGATTCATCGGACGATGTGACCTTGTTCCAGTCGTCATGGTCTAATTTTGGCGCTCCCGTGCCCACTATAGGCGCATTTTTAGGTTTCTAGCAGAGACGAATTGCACACAAAGGGGACCTCTGCGGATACATGTTTTCGTTTGGGAGTTTAAAGCCCACCGTGAGCAACTCGATGGGCTATAAGCAGTCGCCCGTATCTAATTTAGAGCCACTGGTTCCATATAATAGAGAGAGACAATATCGTAGGGAAAACACAACATTCATACCTCACCTGGTTTCGAACCCGGATCGATCTCGAACGAATGATCAGAAGCCAACGTTTAGACCTCTTCGCCACTGGAGCCACACAGTTATATCCCATTCATACCAATGCGCGGCGTGCTGTCTAGCTGAAATCCTCCTGTCAATACCACATTTGTGCTACACAGTTGCGTGAAGCAATGGAGCTCCTCTGTTACCTCGGGCAATCCTCTCCAGCCGCAGTTGCCTTTGAACATCGCGACCAGTCTTTTTCGCTCACAGAAAGACCACTGACTCCTTGTTTTATTTTTTGAGCACCTTTCATTGTACCCTAAAAGCATATTAATTCAACATCGAGGTCACAACCTTTTTCATAGATAAGGTCTTTAGGACCCTCGATACACTTGTTCTTGCGGAGCCGTGATGGGTTACAATTTCTGAGGTACTTGAGCCTGTAATCCGAATGCCCATTATCACATCCCTTTCAAAGTCCATTATGTAATCACGAGTGTTCCCCATACTGCCACTATCTCTCCAATAGTGCTTACACATGTCTGAATCTTATGTTCGTAGTGAGATGTTTATAAAACCATCTAAACGTCATAGTTGTATACGTAAGAGAAGATGGCACGTGTAATGATGTTGGGTGTTCCTAACATTTTGCTACTTCAATGTGTATTTGACCGCATACATGCTTTCAGTATCTGCCTTAATAATTTTTTGACCCTTTTGGTTAAGAATGTGATATACACTGCTAGCCACCCAAAATGCAACACCAAGAAGGACATGAGATAGCAAAGCCAGATTTTCTGGACACATAACAACAGATACAAAGATGAAACGATTGAGTTTACAGGCCCGTGCGACTTGCGGAACACGCAGACATCAATAGTTCGTGTGGCCCCCATGGCTGGCAATAACGGCCGCTACAAGTCCGGGGCATCGAACGGAAGAGGCTTTGGATGTGGGCTTGGGGTATGTCGGTCCAGGTTGCTTCCACACGTTGCCACAGTTCATCAGGCGTAGCCGCGAGTGGTTCAGCAGTGACACCTGGTGGGCCATAAAGAATTGCTGCACGATGGGTGTCACGTGCGGGCGCGCATTGTCCTGTTGAAACGTGGGAGCTGGCAGGTCCTGCAGGTAACGGAGGACTACAGGCTCCAAGACGTCGAAGATGGTGCGGTGGCTGTTGAGTGTACCGGTGATGCGTACCAGAAGGGTGCGGGTGTCATATCCAACTGCGCCCGAAACCATAACGCCAGGCGACGAACTGGTATGGCGATGCATAATGCAGGCGACATACAGTCTCTCGCCGCGTGCCGCCACACGCGGATGCGACCATAGTGGTATTGCAGGCAGAAGCGGGATTCGTAGGAGAAGACAATGTCTTGCCATTCCGAAGTCCTGGTGCGGCATTCAACGGCCCACTGCCGCCGCACTGGCCGGTGGTGTAACGTCAATGGTAATCGGAGCAATGGGCGTCGTGCGACAAGTCCCCGCTCCTGCAGACGACGTCGAACGGTACGTGCTGACACAGGTTGTTGCGCAACACACCATAACTCCTGCGCTAACGTTCGTGATGTGGCGGTGCGAGCCGTCAATGCCCGCCGCACAGCATGCCGGTCCTCTCGTTTGCTGGAGTACCGCGGCTGCGGCAATCGCCCACGTCGGTCCGCCCGTCCCTCCTGCACCCAAGGAATCCATACTCGTCTCACTGGGGTTGGATGTCGTTCCACACGGGCGCCGATGTCTCGGTACGATAAACCGCTGTCGCGATAAGCCACTATTAGTCCTCTGTTAAACTCCGAAACGTGCTGGAATGACTGCCGTATTCTGCGACGAGGCATCAGAAAGCTTCCCACGGACAGGTATGGCAGCACAACACACTTCCACTACTTACACCCTGCCTTCTGTGCACCTTTCTTATAGTGCTGCTCGGTGGCAGGCCGGGCGCCCATGATTTGCATATGCCCTGCAATGCTAATCGTTTGCATGTCATCTCGCGGGCGACGCATGCTGCGAATTTCAGGCCAATCGGATGCTTCCTTCTTGGTGTTGCATTTTGGGTGGCCAGCAGTGTAAAACGTTTTAAGTCCTGTGAGATTGTAATTTGAAAGGAAAACTGGTTCTATCCTTTTAGTCCCAGTTGCTGTAACATTTTTCCTTTATACAAGAAAAAGTCTAGAGAATATCAGTTTTTGCGTTAAAATCCAGATTTTCGTGTCAGACAGGGAAACGCTAATGAGACAGAGCGAATGAGAAATACGAAACTCTTAAGTAGTGTGTACGTGCGCGAACAGCAGATGTCAATCGCGTTCAGATTGTTTTGGTAAATAAAAGGCCTTACCAAGTGGTTATTCCAAAGAGCACACCAAAATTTGGTGGACAACCTAACTTGATGATGTGTGTCTCTCGTTCAGTGCTGACTGTCAGATGACCAGTGGTGCTCCTCATATCTGCTTACTACACCATCTTGTATGAATTGCATCTCGCCTATCAGTAAGATACTCGACAAGAAATCTGGTTCCTCTTATAACGTAATCAACACGAAATTACAAAATTATTGCCATTCCTTTGAATATTCAGGGTGCAATGTCTGCTAAAAATGACTCAAATAGGGACCCATGTGGTGTCGTTGCAAAAACTGTAGCACTCGCTGGTAATTCAATACGCTCAGCTCGCCAACCTCCCGCGAGCTACAGTGGCAATGTGCAAACACCTATGCCGGAATATCTGTGTCTTTCCACGATGGCAGACCTGCACTTGACTGGAGGTCTGCAGTTGTGAAAAGTATCATGCGATCGACCAACTGGATTTTCTATGGCCCTATGATGATGATACCTGGCATTAGGAAACCTTTGCTAATATACTAGTTCTGCTGCATGATCATTCCGATCAAAATGATTTCACAAAACTATTTGTGGTCAAAAATCAAAATGATTTTGCAAAATTATTCGTTCGGAAATGCATACATTGTTGTAAAGAAAAATATGACCTCCACCCCAGGTCACAACTACAGAAAAACTACAGGATTCAAGTATCAGACACAACATTGTGTATATCACACACCACAGAACAGGAAACCCATAAGTAAATCTTGCATAGATGCTGATGGAAACTGTTTGAAGTTTGGCCCCGGATGTCCCAAGAGAACAACACGCTAGTAGACAGACATGGCACTAATGCGCAGTAACCGTAACTACGCAGGTCTTCATCTACGTATTTATTTTTTAGGAATTTACAACCCTCTTGGATATATATATATATATATATATATATATATTTTTCAACCGAGAGAACAAGCTGGATTCAGGAGTGGCTACAGCACAATAGATCATATCCACGTGCTGAGAGAACTAATTGAAAGAGCGAGGGAATATGAACTTCCATTGTGCATGGCTTTTATCGATTATGAAAAAGCCTTTGATTCGGTGAAACCATCAGCAGTTACAATGGCTCTGAAAACCTGCGGTATTGAAGATGCATACATTAATATTATTAATAACATCTATGAAAATGCAAGTGCAAAGATTAGGCTGTTTGAAAATACAACACACGTAAAAATTGGAAAGGGAGTGAGACAAGGTGACACCATATCTCCGAAGCTCTTCAATGCCACATTGGAGGGTGTTTTTCAGTCGCTGAGCTGGGAAAACAAGGGGATAAAGATTAATGGAGATTATCTAACCCACCTTTCGTTTTGCTGATGACGTAGTCATTTTTGCAACTACCCCATCAGAGCTGCAGAGTATGATCCAGGAACTTGCGGACAAGAGTAAAGAAGTGGGATTAAAAATGAACTTTCAGAAGACAAAAGTGATGTTCAATGCTTTTACAAGAAATGAAGATTTATCGATTGATGGAAAAAAGCTGGAGATAACAGACACGTTCGTTTATCTTGGACAGCAGATATCAATGAGGGTCACATTGATGAAGAAATTAATCGGCGTACAAAACTTGCCTGGAGAGCTTTTGGAAGAAACAGCATAATTTTCAAGAGCAATATGCCATTATGTCTTAAAAGAAAAGTGTTTGATCAATGCATCCTTCCAGTGCTTACGTATGGTGCAGAGACGTGGACCTTAACTAAAAGAGACATACAAAGGCTCCAGACAACTCAAAGCAGCATGGAGAGGTGCATGCTTGGGGTAACCAGGAGAGATAAGAAGAGGAACTCGTGGATCCGAAAATGACAAGAGTGGAAGACATCATGATCAGAGTTAAATCCCTGAAATGGCAATGGGCTGGACATACTGCCAGAAGGACAGATCATCGATGGACAGCCGAAATTTTAGATTGGATTCCAAGGGACAAGAAAAGACCCAGAAGAAGACCACATGGGAGATGGGTGGATGAAATTCGAAAGTATGCAGGGGTGACATGGAGGAGACTGGCACAAGACAGACCGTTGTGGAGGAAACTTGGGGAGACCTTCGTCCAGCAGTGGATTGATAATGGTTGACAATGATGATGATGATGATAATTTGTGACTACACACTTGTGGTGTTGAGATAGAATGAAAATACCAACGTTTTTCAAAAGTTTTAATTTCAAAGTCGTTTTTAAACCCATAAACAAGATACATTTTTACGGATCAAAAGACTACGTCGAAGATATAAATTCCTGCGGAATTTATCAGATATCTTGGAAATGTGGACTTTCATATATAGGACAGACCCGCAGGACTTTAATTTTCCGCGTGAAGGAAACGTACGGAACTGTGAACTGAAGAAGTCGTCGACAGCCCAGCATTGTCAGGAAAATAACCATATTTTTTTTGTTTCGAAACGCTATGCTTATTGATAAAATTGATTCGACCATCAAGCTTAATGTATTAGAAGCTTTCCACATATACCGGAACTCTTCACGGCTTGTCAACGACATGACGTCGACTCCATTTCTTTCAAGCGCGTGGAAACAAATCACGAAAAACCGTGACCGCCAGAACTCTGGTGATGTCATATTGATTTGAATGTTTACGCTCCATTCGTCCTGATGACGCCGAGCCCCAAACTCTGCGAAACTATAGTCGATGTATAATAAACCTTTTATTGAGGTAAACGTTGGTGTTTTCCTTCTATCTCTTGGGGATGCTAGCCAACGGTACCATCATGTCAGACGCTAACGTAGTTTCATGTCCGGTCACTGAGACGTTGGTGAAGAAAGCAACTGTTGAACCAATGTCTTTTCTCTGGTACACACTTTAAATATCGTGATGAACCAGCCGAAAATGGATGTGTATGCAAAACTTGCGAATAGGAGAAGGACAGAGCTGCATCGCTGTGTCAAATTTTGAGGAGTTCCTTCCCTTCCTTTGTTTCACGACAAACTTATTATCATCATCATCTTCATTGTCAACCATTATCAATCCACTGCTGGACGAAGGTCTCTCCAAGCCTCTTCCACAACGGTCTGTCTTGTGCCAGTCTCCTCCATGTTACTCCCTGCATACTTTCGAATTTCATCCACCCATCTCCCACGTGGCCTTCTTCTGGGTCTTTTCCTCTCCTTTGGAATCCAATCTAAAATTTCGGCTATCCATCGATGGTCTGTTATTCTGGCAGTATGTCCAGCCCATTGCCATTTCAGGGATTTAACTCTGATCATGATGTCTTCTAATCTTGTCAGTTTTCTGATCCACGAGTTCCTCTTCTTATCTCTCCTGGTTACACCTAGCATGCACCTCTTCATGCTACTTTGAGTTGTCTGCAGCTTTTGTACGTCTCTTTTAGTTAAGGTCCACGTTTCTGCACCATACGTAAGCACTGAAAGGGTGCATTGATCAAACACTTTTCTTTTAAGACATAATGGCATATTGCTCTTCAAAATTATGCTGTTTCTTCCAAAAGCTCCCCAGGCAAGTTTTATACGCTGATTAATTTATTCATCAATGTGACCTTCACTTGATATCTGCTGTCCAAGATAAACGTACGTATCTGTTATCTCCAGCTTTTCTCCATGAATCGATCAGTCTTCATTTCTTGTTAAAAGCATTGTACATCACTTTTGTCTTCACAAAGTTCATTTTTAATCCTACTTCTTTACTCTTGTCAGCAAGTTCCTGGATGATAGTCAGCAGCTCTGTATGATCCAGGAACTTGCTGACAAGAGTAAAGAAGTAGGATTAAAAATGAACTTTCAGAAGACAAAAGTGGTGTACAATGCTTTTAACAAGAAATGAAGATTTATTGATTGATGGAGAAAATCTGGAGATAACATATATTATATATTCTTTTTTCCACGCTGTACAACTTTTTGGTGCACTTTTTTGCGCCATTTCCAAAGGAGGACAAGATATCCGTCTTATCTCTCATCATTGAGGACGAGGCGTACAAATTTGTTTAATGATGTAGCTCTATAGGATTTTCCTGTACACCTGCACAAATAATACGACCCAAACTATCATAATTCTCGTGATATTATCTGGGTCCATGACGTACCTTACCAGCTTGTATAAAATTTACTTCAAACGTTTTTGATAGGGTCGAATATACATGTAATGGCTGTGATTTTAGATTTTTAATGCCTTGATCATTTTCTTCTCTTAATAAAACTGTGAATCTCCAAATTCCTTTTCGAACAGTCTCTTCATTTTCTTTTAAGCCGTGCCGTAGATTTACGTAAATCTGCTGAAAAGTTGGAACTTTGATTCCTGAAACTTTTAAAGTTGAATTCCACACTGAAAATATTCATGGCTCATTATCTACAAAACTTCACTCCTTCGCAATCCATTATCGTGGATAAACTAGCCGTGAATGAAACGTTACTAGGTCATCTGCGAAACAAGAATAATGTCGATCCAAGGCGTGCGATAAAAAGGAATGCACTTACTGAACAGATTGCTGGAGCTTCCTGAAGTCTGGCGGCTGTGATGACATTCTTTGTCTTTTCTTAGCCATTATATTATGAAATCGCTGTGAATTATTTCGAACGAGTGAAGAATTATACAAACTAAAGATTCCAATGAAATGGTTGATTTCTTGCTGCGCATGGATAGTTAAAGTTACATCTCTGTTTGAAAGCTATAAAATAATTTGCAATGCTCGATGCTGTTATGGTCCAGTACTTTAACAACGCCCCAAAATAGAAAATTTCAATAAATTTTCCATAATGTAAAATTTGAAAGACTGTGTTTGTCTGCCAAAGAAGTTGCGACGTATATTCTAATTTAACGTTCATTTTTAGTTCCTTTTCCTGTGTAAATTTGAGCTTGTTCTCTTTTGCACTTTCCAAACTTAACGAGATAACTTCTCCCTCACGTGAATGAGGTTGACAACATTCTTGAGATCAGAGAGAGAGAGAGAGAGAGAGAGAGAGAGAGAGTGACGTATGAATGTGATAAGAACGTTAGGTGAAAAGGACGATACAGCAGTTGCTTAGTGTGTGTGTGTGTGTGGAGATATTCGATCGTTGTCAAGCTATATTATACGATAGATATTTAAGGTATTATATGCAAAATGTAAACCTCGCAGTGCTATATTGTGGATTTCATCAATCGTTGCTGGACCAATTATAGGTTATCGTAAGTTTGGCTTCTGTATATGTTAGGTCTGGCAGTAAAACCTTAATTTGAGCTATCCCGTGCAACTTTTGCATCGTATTCTCATTTAGTTCAACAGTTCCTTAGTCATAGTTTTAGACATAGCGTAACACCAATCTCTAACACGAAAAAGAGTTACGTTATAAAGTCAAATGCAAGAAAGGGTTTCCTGTAACTGAATGGTACACTGAAGGCAGCAGATCTTAAAATCGCGAATGAAAATGCACAACTTCTAATATGTTACTAGTTAACAGTTGCTTACGAGAAGCTACACTGAACACAAATCATTAGCGGGCGTAGAGAGATAGCGATAAATTATCTCGTAATATTTTTAGCACTCTTAGGGGTAATAAAACGAACGGTATTCTTTATTCAAAGATCACTGAGGCATTGCGTTTAGATCTGAGTGTTCCTCAACGATCCATGCGAACTTCTGAAATCATCGACCAAAAATTTTAAGAATGCTAACAGTGGGATGCCCACGGGCATAGCGCAGTTGGTAAAGTCGCTATGAAAGAGACAGAACATTGGGGTGACGAGAAGTAAAAGAAAAAAATGCACGTACCGCATAAAAACGATAAAGAAAATCAAATACAGGATGTTAATGTTCAGAAAGTATTGATTCAAAGAATGAGAAGATTCGAATACGTAGGATCTGTATTAAAGGCAGATTTAGATCTGAAGAGAGAAGTGAACAGCATTGTGAAAGCAGGGTGGAATAACTGGATAAAAACAACACATGAAATCTGTTGTTTTCCTTTGTTGAAATCTGTTTGGTTTTTTTGCCGAAAAGTCGGGTTTTCAAAGCTGGGGTAAGACCAGCAATGCTACAGTGCTGTGACTTGGCCAATTACAAGACGTCTGAGAGGAACAAAGTTAATGTTACTGAAATGAAGATCATCAGGTTTATGTGTATCAGCAGAAAATGCAGAACTAGAAGTGACAGAAATAAGTTAAAAGTTAAAGTAGAATGATTCTAGAGAAAGCACGAGAATGAAAACCGCAATGGTGCGGTTATGTTTTGAGAAGGAACAAGGAATACCTGGAGAACAGAGTTATGGATATGCGGCTGCCTTGATTGCGAACTGAAGAAAAACCTAAAGGGAGATGTAAGGATTGTATCGACAGATGCTATGAAGAAGAATAAATTGAAGAACGAGTGGACGCAAGACAAAAAAGAGTGAAGAACGGAAAAAGAGGATTTATAATAGCGACTCCACCAAGATGTTGGACTAATAATGTTGTAGAAGAAGAAGTTATGTAGGACAAGAAACGGAAGAGAAAGTTGACGAAGACGGAAAGACTAGAGAAAAAGAATCCGTAACAGCTACTCCACCTGTGTAGATGTGACACTAATCACGCTTCAGAAGAAGAGGAAATTGAACAGCGTGCGGACGAAATATAGAAAATGTTGAGAAAGGGGATTGATAAGAGTGACGGTATCTACATGTACAGCACATCATTGTCATGCAGAAGAAGAAGAAGACGTAAAGCAGAATAAATTAAAGAACTAGTTGACTCAAGTCAGTAAAGCGTGGAGAAAGACAAACCGCAACGGTGACCACGCCCAGTTATGTGACTAATCCTACTGCAGAAAAAGACATTCAGGACAAACATTAAAGAATTAGTTGGCGGAAGACAGAAAAGAGTAGAGGAGGATGATTATTAACAGTGACCTTACTAGAGGTTTGCAAGGGACTCGCGCTTCTCGTAAAGCCCAAGCCCGACTTGGCCCTCGGGTCGGGTACTTTTACATTAGTTAATGAAAATTCCGGGCACGACCAGTTCTGGAAGGTTCACCATTTTACTCCTGGATTACAGAAGAGCGTCTCGACTCATAAAACAAGTTAGTAAAATCATGCAATGCATTGATTAATTATAATACGCTTTCCAACATACCAGAAATCATTCCTCAGTTATTACTCAAGTTATGAGGAAAATGGCTGCGGAATAAATCTCGCTCCTGTGCATGATACCATTTCGATGATATTAAACAGAACCGGTTCAGTATACCTCCGAAATAGCGTGATAAAGTTTTGTCGCAGTAGAAGCATTTTTACGTAAGTTATGATGCATAAGGTCTATGGAATACATGCTGCTCCTGTGTCCTAACCTGTGACCCCATTTCACCCATTTTAAATCGGATTCGTCCCCAGGCAGGCCACTACAATATACTAACATTTCATCCAAATCGATGCATTGTTACGTAAGTTATCACGCATAATGGCGATGGAAGTGATTCCGCTCCTATGTCCTGACCTTTGACCCCATTTCGCCCATTTTCAATTGGGTTTGTTCCCAGGTGGTCCACTACCACATACTAAAATTTCATCGAAATTGAACCTTTTTACATTAGTTATGACGCATAACAGCAGTGGATGTATCCCGCTCCTATGTACTGACCTTTCACCCCATTTCGTCCACTTAAAATAAGGTTCCTTCCCAGGTGATACCCTACCAGATACTAAAATTTCATCGAAATCGAACGATTGTTACGCGAGTTATCGTGTGGACGGACATACGCACACAACGCGTGATGTAATGAAACATATGGGAATAGCGACCATCCGCTCGCAAGAGTATGACGTCATAAAACTTTAATAGGATCCACACACAACGCGTGACATAATGAGACAGATGGCGTGACAGCTCACCAACATTCTCAAACGCGAGATTGTGACGTTATAAGATTTCTAAGCATTGGAAACATTAATGGAACGACGCCATGACAGTAAAAACGTTATAATTCGGGGTGGTTATTTAACCCACTAAACGAATTCTCCTAAAGTCGAGATCAAGCTAAATCGATTTCTAGTACCAGGAAACGGTAGGTTAACGACTTTCATCAAAATTCTTACAGCCGTTTTCGAAATAAAATGTACATACATACACACAAAAAGAATTGCTACCTTAAGGTGGACGTCAAGTAATTTTGCTTCCCATACTTTCAATGGAAAAACTTCTGTACACATTTTCTTCACAATTCATGCGTTCCCAAGAATGAAAATTTGAACATCGATTGAAATAGCTTCATTTCATAACTTCAAATACTTAATATTTTCTAAACCATAACCGTAATTATATTTTCTAAACTATAACCGTAATTATGCAATCCAACATTTATTTGTCCACTGACGTCATCAAAGTACAGGTCGCGCCATCTTTTTTCTGGTTTCAACACTACCAAAGGAAATGTTATTATTTTTAATATAATTATGCTTATGTTTTAGAAAATGTTAAGTATTCCAAGTTTTATATAGTATGAAGTTATTTTAATCGATGTTCAAATTTCCATCCTGGGGAACACACTAATTGTGAAGGAAATGTGTACAAAAGGTTTTCCATTGGAAATATAGGAAGCAAAATTACTTGACGTCCACCTTAATAGTGTGGGATAAGGGCGATGGAATAGATCCCGACCCTATGTCCTGACCTTTGACTCCATTTGTTCCATTTTCACTAGGGTTACTCTCCAGGTGGTCCCCTACCACATACTAAAATTTCATCGAAATCGATCCGTTTTTACGTGAGTTATCGTGCCGACAGACGGACGGACAGAAGGACGGACAGAAGGACGGAAAAAGCTGGAGCATATACGCTTCTTCAACCTACGGTTGGAAAGCGTAAAAAACAAAGCTATTTAAATAACCAGGTGGTGAAACTCGCTGAGTAAAACGAAAGACATGGAACTGCATCCATCACCTGATGTGTTGATTAATTACAAAAGGAAATCGACAAGTCTAAAATGAGAATCTGAAATCGGCCGGTTCATTTCTTTAAGGGTTGAAATCAAATTCTGCATTTACTTCGTTGGTTTATTTTCCTTTAACAGCACAAACACGTCTGCGGTCAGCTTAACCTACACACTGCAGTGGCAAAAGTAATGGGACAGCAGTATTCAAATTTTTAAACGATGCTGCCGTCGTATAAATCCTTCGACGCACGCCACGAATTTTATCAGTTGCGAGGTGTAACTCGTGAGTCAGGTTGAACAATCGCCAGTAGTATTCTGGTAAGCCGAAGTGAATTATCGTAGTCTGAACGAGACATGGTAGTATGAGACAGACGGATGGGACATTCAATTTCCGAAGTTGTGCCAACATTAAACATTCATCTATCCGTGGTGTCACGCGTGTACAGAGATTACCTTACGGAATGCATTACCACCCACCGTGGACACCGCTATGGCCGGCCACGGGTGCTGAATGACCGTGACCAGCGGCGTCTGACCAGGATTATCCATGCTAACAGACAAGCGACACTGACTTAAATAAAATCCACATTTAATGCAGGAGGTACCAGAAGCATATCCATCAGGTCACTGCAGCGTAATTTAGCGTCCATTGGGTATCGGAGCAGAAGACCCACCAGAGTGTTGTTTCTAAATACGACGACATAGGAGACGGCGCCTCACTTAGGGTCGTGAACACGGTAATTCGACCCTGGAAGACTTGCAACATGTGGCGTGGTCCGATGAGTCATGCTATCAGTTGTTCCAAGCTGATGTTAGATTTCGGGTGTGGAGCAGACCCGATGAAACCATGGAATCAAGCTGTCCACAAGGCACTGTGCAAGCTGGTGCTTGTTCTATACATGTGTGGGGTGTCTTTACGTGGCACGATGTGGGTCCTCTGGTCCTCGTAAATAGGTCATTAACTGGTAATCGCTTTGTTCGTCTGTTGGGTGATCATTTGCAGCCCTTTACGAACTTTGCGGACCTCAATAACGGTAGGCTTTTCCAGGAAGACAATGCACCATGTCTTCACGCCCACGTTGTCAAAAAATTTGTTCGAGAAGCATTCTGGACAGTTCCGACGGATGGGTGGCCACCACGTTTCCCCGTCATGAACCCAATAGAGCACTTATGGGACGTGGTAGAAAGGTCCATTCGCACCCAAGATCCTGCACCTACAAATACCAGGGAACTGTGGGCGTCTGTTCAGACAGCATGCCTCAACATCTCTCCAGAAGTCTTTCGGGCATTTGTGGAATCTCTGCCAAGACGAGTTGGTGCGAATCGGTGGGTTACAGGATGTCCTACACGATATTAGCCACGTATCCCATGACTTTTGGTACTTCAGTGTATAGTACAATGTTAATACCGACGGTGTAGATTTATGATTTTTGTCAAAGGAAGGCTAATTACACCCGATAATACTGTACAATCCATATCGTTTGCTTCATTGTTTAAGAAGTAATATATATTCCCTGTATTGAGCCAAAAGCCAATTGGAGAAGGTGAGGAACAGCGAAATTAGAGATTTGGTTTTCCGAAGGATTGAAATTCAGAAGTTGCTACGGTTTTGTGAAGAGGGAAAACCAATATTTCTGTTTTTACAAAAATAAAATTTTCACATAAATAAGTTTTCATATAAATTTATTTTTCATAGATTTTCACATAAACAAAGGAGAAATATTGCATTATTTTTAGGATGCCATGACGACAATTTTTGAATTCCTTCTGACCCACACACACACACGCAAAATGATGCATTCACACTCCCTAGGGCAAAAATCTGTGCTTTATTGAAAATTCCTAGGATTGGCAGTGTTAAATGGAACTAGTAGCAAAAACTGACGTCATTGGAATGAATCCACGTTGGTGTTGCCACATAGCCTCCTGGAAAGAAGAGGCCCTGAAACGAACGGCTTTCACTGAGGTCATGTGACCAACTGAGTCCCAGCTACAGGGTGTGCGTGGTCTCAGCTAGCAGTAATGTGCTGATGGGCCGAATCGGAAGGATGACAGAGTAGCGGGAGAATTTCATAAAATGTGCGCTGATGGAAACTTTGAAGGTTGTGTTGCAATATGAATGAAACACGCTAATATTTAGTTCACAAATTACTTTGAAAGTTTTACACAAAATGAAGGAAATACTAATGTTTAAACGACACTGACAAGTATTTACGTTTTAGAATTCCATTTTCGTTTAGAATTCCAGATGATGTGAACTTTAAAATTTGTTGCACAAAATAAATGAAATGTGTTGTTGTTTTGTTGACAATTTACTTAAAAAATTGTGGCACGAAAGGCGAATATTTTAATGTTTTTGATGGCATATTGGATGTCTGCATCGATACCAAGATGGCGGCTTGTTTACAATTTTTGTTTCGCTCCTGATGAACGCCCTGTTGGATTTTTGCGGCACCTTTTTTCAATTTCCTTCTATTTATATTGAAGGACTTTGCTCCACGGCCATTATGGAGGTTCCGTAGTCGGTATGTTTAGTTCTGACCTATACCTGTAATTTTAGCATTACCAGTGTGTGGTGTTAGTGTATTCCTAATTCATGGATTACTCAAGGAAGAAGCCTTGTAAGTACTTCTTGCTTTTCTTTTGCTTGACTTGAACATATTTTCTGAGGTTTTTTTTTTATTGTCGTTACTTTGTGGAAGGGCAGACCTTTGTCGTTGGAACTTATAGGATTTAGTAAATCTACCACTAAGAAAAACAAAAGCGGTGCAAAAAAAACACCCCTAAAATATATACATCTTACGGAAATGATAAACCGTTAAACAACTCAGATAGTTTTACCAACAAAACATATGCATAAAAATTATTTTTTCAGTGTAACTGAACTTTGCACGTTTTATTACTCCAGATAAAAGAAGTCCTTGTATTGCTCCAGATAAAGAAAGGGTTGAAGTAAATAATCCTTTTTTTTTTCAGAAACGCTCTAACATTTTCTTCTGTTGCAGTGGTAAATGAGCATTACATGTCATTGCCAGAGTTAATTAGTTTTTCTTCGGAAAACAGATCAATAATAAATAAAAACAACTTCTCAGCAACACACTAACTGACAAGGCGTTCACGACTTCATGTACAGTTCAAATCAGGGAAGCTGAGACTCTTTTGGTTACATGACTAAATCTTTTCAGGGCCTCTTCTTTTCAGTAGGCCATGGTCTTGCCAGGTGTGACGTCATCTGCCTGACTACAACTCGTGCTTATCGTACAAACCGTCATTCTCGATTCCGCGAACAGCAGAACGCAATGAACACAAAGGAGCAACGATAAATCCTACATACCATCATCATTGTCAACCATTAACAAACCACTACCGGATGAAGGTCTCCCCAAGTTTCTTCGACTACGGTCTGTCTTGTGCCAGGCTCCTCCATGTTACTCCCACATACTTTCACATTTCATCCACCAGTCCCATGTGGTCTTCTTCTGGGCCTTTTTTGTCCCTTGGAACTTCGGTACAAAACTTCGGTCGTCCATCAATGGTCTGTCCTTCTCGCAATATGTCCAATATGTCCCATTGCTAATTCAGGGATTTTACTCTGATCATGATGTCTTCCACTATTGTCATTTTTCTGATCCACGTGTTCCTTTCCTTATCTCTGCTGGTTACACCAAGCAAGCACCTCTCCATGCTTATTTAAGTTATCTGCAGTCTTTTTTAGGTAAGGTCCACGTCTCTGCACAATACGTAAGCACTGGAAGAATGCATTGATCAAATACTTTTCTTTTAAAATATAATGGCATATTGCTCTTGAAAATTATACTATTTCATCCAAAAGCTATCCAGGCAAGTTTTATACGCCGATTAATTTTTTCATCAATGTGACCTTCACTTGATATCTGCTGTCCAAGATAAATATAGGTATTGGTTATCTCCAGCTTTTCCCCATCAATCGATAAATCTTTTTTTTTTTTTTTTTTTTTTTTTTGTAAAAGCATAGCACATCACTTTTGTCTCCTGGAAGTCTTTTTTTAATCCCACTTCTTTACTCTTGTCAGCAAGTTCCTGGATCATAATCTGCAGCTCTGACGGAGTAGTTGCAAAAATGACTAGGTCATCAGCAAAACGAAGGTGAGTTAGATAATCTCTATTATTCTTTATCCCTTTGTTTTCCCAATTCAGTGATAGAGAGACATTTTGCAATATGGAATTAAAGAGTTTGGGATATATAGTGTCACTTTGTCTGCCTCCCGTTTCCAATTTTTATATATGTATATAACCAACTAGAAGCACCAAACAAAAATCAACTTTGAAATTCTAAAGCGCCAAAGGCTGCGTAAAAGAAAAATCAAACTATAATACATAAATAATGCAAGAAACTAAGCTAAAAAAATTAAGAGCAAAAATAAAACACTATTAAATAAGAGAATACAGCAGAGAAAGAAATACCAAACAAAAAAACCCAAACCTTCCGAAGCAAACGAGCACCGGAGCAAGCTAAAAAAGAAAACAAAAAACAATTAAAAAAGAAAAAAACAGAAGAACACAGGGATTGCAGACCTATGACAGAGTATCTTATGGCTTCGTCAGGAGCAAGCATGAAGAAAATCTCTCACATATCTACAAAGACCAGAAAAGTGTGGGTTTCTGCTAATTTAGTTTGCTATAAGGAGCAATTAAATTTAAAGTTAAATTCAACAAATGTTAAAAGGGTAAATAATCCATTAACAGCAAACTAAATCACATTGCTCAACGCACACTCAAAATAACCAGTCCAAGAGAATTCTAGCAAACAACATTTTGAAGGAGGACAAACACCCACTACAACATAAACTGGCTTCGTCCCTATGAAACATGTCACACACTGGGCCTTTTCCTATGAAGTAGCCATCACAAGTTCAAGGTTGTACAGTTAGTCACGACAGATGCTCCTGCTATGGTCATTAGCTCTCTCAATAGTTAAACATCCAGTGTTCAAGGAACCTATACTTAGTATAAAGGAACTCTTCATCGGTATAACACTTCGGGTGCAACCAAAGCGAAAAAAAAAGAGCAATTTTAACGTCGGAAGAAATGACGCTATTGAAACTTTAAAGGCCTTGTTGTTTGAAGTTCGGTTTTAATTAATTCACCACATAGCAAATGTTGATACCAATATGTGATTTCTGTTCTGTATCCTTTTGAGGACACGGATACAAGAAATTCATGCTAAGCCGGATTTTCCATTTTTTACTTAGTTACACGTAGTATTAAGTGAGGAGATGCATAAGCTTTTGTGAGATATGAAAAAGTACTAATGGACTCCCATCTCAAGTGGGCTGAATTTAATTATCACTTCAAAAAAAAAATCTCCTTCTCGCTTCGCCTTAGAGCCCGACATAATGCAATTTTGTTTTAGGTTGAGCTTTTATAGCCGACATCAAATAAATCAGGAACCACAAAATTTTCTTCGCAAGAGTTCTTATAATCCTCTTTAAAAAGAGACTCGAATTTTTCACCATGCCTTTTAAGAACATAATATTGTGAATAGAATTGAAGAACTTGCTTTCATCGTTGCTATGCAGCCGGACCCCCACTTTTTCTTTATTTGTTTCGTCTGTTTAGTGTCGATTTTTCTAAGTTACAGCCATCATAGAAGCTTTTTGAATTATCATGTAAGATTATTAGCATCACTAGGGACGAATTGATTTTTACAGATTGCGAAGTAGATTTTAGGTTAAAAATTATTTATTTAACAGTTTAAGATGGTTCTACATAAAAATTCAGCCCTATATTTCCAATGGTCAAAACTTTTGCACACATTTTCCTCGTAATTAATATATTCCCGAGGATGAAAATTTGTCCATCCATGAAAATAACTTTAGGTTATAGAATGGCATACTTAATATATTTTAGGTGGAACCACCTTAACGGCCAAAACTCTAAAATCATATGTCGCCAGAAATAATCGTACAATAACGCCGAAACTCTCTGTTGCTACTTTTGGAATTTCTGTCCTCTTTAGATCAGGTTAACAAAAGAAAGATTAGGGCTAGGTTAGTACAGTATATAGAACTTCCGATCTGTGGGCTTGATATGTACTTACTTTCAGATGTTTTTAGAGAGAAATCGTTGCTTTCTTCGACGGAGAAGGAATAGCGATTTTACGAGAGTGAATCGCTTATCCCCCAGAGAAACCAGTTCTTGGTTTATTTCTTCACTTAGTGATAACAACGGTGACTGAGCTTAATCCTTTAACGACCATGACCAAAAAATATTGTATCACTCTAAATATCATAATGCTCGAAACTGTCTGTTAGTTCACTTCTTTGTTTAACAATGATAACAGTGACTGAGGGTGACTCCAGCTGATTCCTCATATTTCGTGCAATAAAGGGTAGGAAATATGAATCACTCTGGTTAGGCGTTCCGGGCGGCTATGATCGTTACTACGTACGGGCGTTTTGGGCGTTATGGTCGTTAAATGGTTAAGTGCAGCTAATCCCGAAGAGGCCTTGCGCATCTAAAGAACATGTGGGCTAGAAAATTTAACTCACTCAATATTCCCGGCAAGGCTAATTGAACTATAGTGAGGAAAGTACTGGGTATATACTTCCACATGAGAAATTTAAAGTTGTCGGAGACCGAATCCGCGTCTATTCGCTCCAGAGTGAGTGGCTCTGCCAGACTAAACTACATCCACGGAATGTATCGCTGCAGATTTGTCGTCTTGACACGTGCTTCACCTCTGAAGTACGTAACGTACTACATAATATGTTTCCATTCAAAAAGCTGGTATTCTAACTTGAATTGGGATATAAAAGGTGCATGAGCTTTTTGTGCGGCCTAGGTACCTGAAACGATGCTCCGAAAACAGAAATGTTTACATAGAGGACGGGTGTTATCAAAGATAACGTAAAAAGATTCAGTTCTCCCACTCATCTAAGCAGTATCGACTATAAATCTGTCTCTCGTAATAAGCGAGCGTTTGTAGTCCTAATGGGGAAGGGTTAGACCTCCTGACACGGATGTCAAGCCACCGGGCAGAAGAAATAAATCCCCTTTCGTATTATTATATTATTTCCCCTTTTGTCCCCAGTGTTACAGTCATTTTATCATGTAATCAGTCAAGAGGGATAAGTGACAATCATTCCGCTTAAATTATCACTTTGAATAACAAAGCTAATTGGAAAACAGCGCTTTCTGCTGCGCGGATTCGCTCGTTCCAGCTGCGTTCGGCCAAGGCCGTCTAGAAAACACAAGTCCATAACATTAAAGAGATGTGTTCCCTCTTTTAGTGACGTCACGCGGAAACCAAAGCTTCACTCCCCTTTCGTCCCTGTTGTTACAGTCATTTTATCAAGTAATCAGTCACGAGGGATTAGTGGCAATCATTCCGCCTAAATTATCACTTTGAATAACAAAGCTAAGCAGAAAACAGAATAACAAAGCTACGCACAAAATATCGAGTATTTCGAAAAACATCATATGTACCAATTGCAATACCATAGGACTCCTATCATCCAGTAAGGCAAAAGAAGAATGCCGCCCCGGTGGCGCAGTGGTCTAAGCGATGGCCTCTGATCCCTCGTCCGAAAGGGGTCCGGGTTCGAATCCCGGTGAGGCATGGATGTTGTGTTTGTCTTACGGCACTGGCTCTCTCCCTTCCCTGGAACCAGTGACCCTAAATTAGGGACGGGCGACTGCTTATAGCCCATTGAGTCGCTCACGGTGGTCGTTAAAGCTCCAATCAAAAAAAGAAAAAAAAAAGAAAAGAAGAATGCATTAAATAACTTAATAAAAAGAGAATTAACTCATACGAGTAATAAAAGATACCAACAAGACGAAATAGCATGGATTAGAAATATAGCTAGAACATATGGATATCCTTATAAAGTGATTAATAGCTTAATTAAAAAGTTTGTTGACAGAACAAAGACAACAAAAATGAAGAAAAAGAAAAAAAAATATGTGGGGTCGTTCCCATACTTACAAGATGCCAACCAAAAAATAAATAAGACTATTAAGAAGTATAAAAATGGAATAGGAACATCACTAATAACATAAGATAAATTAGTATGTGACACTAAACAAAAAACACCGCTAATGGAAAAGGCAGGTGTTTACAAAATACGAATAAAACCAAAAATAGAAACAGATCAACAGAAATGTTATTATGGTAGTACCAAGAATAGACTAAAAGAAAAGAATTAACCAGCACAAAAATAATTGGGAAAAGCAAGAAGAAAAAGCAGCAATAATACAAAAATGCTTACAAAAAAGAACAAGCCCAGATTTTGAACATGTATGAATAAGTGGAGCGTATAGAACCGAATGGGAGCTACGATACTCAGAGGCTGTTATGATTGAGAAGAATAAAGACAGTGCTTGCAATAGCAATGAACCACCTATTTTATCAGAAGTGTGGAAAACACTAATAAAAACAGAAGCTGATTATAAGAAAAGAGGGAAAAAAAAAAGATTCCGCAGTCAAAATACAGATAACGACACTGTTGTAAACGTTATGTAAGAAGACAGACCACATGACGAAATAACCCACATGCCAAGTCAGGAAGCCCCGTGCATTTTCTCAAAATACAGCACATGTTCAATGTGCTATTAGAACCGATAAGTGTGCGTCAGAAGATGAACATGATTATGTTCGAAAACGTTAACGAATACATACATTGTTGGAGTGTTTCGACTACTTTGCTCGGGAGATTTTGTGCTATACATACACTTTAAATCGACAGTAATGTAGGAAGTTATATGTGTAATTTGGACAGTGCTCATTTGTCCCACTCAAGGATTACACGGATACACATGGTGTGAGTGAACATAGAATTGTGCGGTTTTTTTCAGCTGCATGTGCAAATAGAAACTGACTAACGAAGGACAAGTCCGTAACAAAAGTGTGAGATTTCCTAAAGAATTTGCAAGGAAACTGTATGAATATAACTAAATTTTAACTATTTTTCAGCAATAGATATCATTACAGTAGAGTATGTGAATTTTTACTGTACTTGGTAACATAACATAGATAAAGTGTTACCAAAAAAAAACCCCAATTAATTCGTAGGTGTTTGACACTGTATTAAAATATGTGCAGTTTAACAGAAAAATAAGATATTGTAAAAAATTGTACCATTAAAAGGATTTTAGATATCTTTAGAAGTACATGGTGTAATTTTGAGATAGGACTAAATACAAACGTATAGTCCATAATATGTGAACTGGAAAAGCATAAGGATTTTTCAGTGAAGTGCGATGGGACCTCTAAAAACTGGGTCACACTTTAATTAAAATGCGTTATTTTGCAACAGTGAACTCTTGGTGAAAGTACATGTATCACTTGGTGTTTCACACTAGCAAAAAGGTGTGGTATTGATCATATGCAAAGTGTGTTTTTATGAGAGATTATAACTCGGAAGATTATGATTTCAGACATTTACTAGAAAACACCGCTTTCTGCTGCGCGGATTCGCTAGTTCCTGCTGCGTTCGGCCAAGGCCGTCTGGAAAACACAAGGCCATTACATTAGAGAGAAAAGTTCCCTCTTTTAGTGACATCACACGAAAACCGAAACTTCCGATTGGTCTCCAACGCTGTCGCGTGTGACGTCAAACACAACACCGATGTATCAGTCCGTGAATCATGAGAGTGACGTCACAAACGGAGAGACTCATCTTGTTTTTTATAGACGACCTCTGTTTGCCTCACTTGTTAGACTGCGAGTATGTTCGGTCGAGCTGATTTTAGCCAATTCTGCTAACTCCAGTTTAATTCGTTCCAGTCGATTAAATAGTTAATGTTCCAAACGTTGTTCGTACGTAAATAGAAGAAGTAAGATCTCAGTTGTGATCGCTTTCTTTTAACGAATTTGGACATTCGTGTTTCAATCATGTCATTGTTACTCCTGTTGGTCGCCGCCACGCCAGGTGGCGCAGTGGTCTAAGCGATGGCTTCTGATCTTTCGTCCGAGAGGGGTCCGGGTTAGAGTCCCGGTAAAGCATGGACGTTGTGTTTGTCTTACGGCACTGGCCCTCTGCTTTCCTAGACACAGTGACCCTAAACTCGGGACGGGCGACTGCTTACAGCCCTTTGAGTTGCTCACTGTGCTAGTTAAACCGCCAATAAATTAAACAACTATAAAAACTCCTGTTGGTCGGTCATATGCACTGCAAAGTGGTATATCTGGAGAGTATTTAATGCGTGGGATAAGGTCAGGGGGAAATTCAAATCTTTTGGAACACCAAGTCTTTTTCCTTTTTTCATAAGGAGTGAAAAATAGCAGGATTCCTGGGAAATTTCCATTTGTTCTGCCTTCGTCAAGTTGGCATACCCTCATGGTTTATTTACAGATAACAACTGCGAAGGAAGAAATTTGTTCACTCTAAATCTTACAGTTACATAACCTGCAATTTGCTATGAAGGAACAGCTATAAAGGGTAAAACATGGAGCTACATACTGTGTAGTTTACTGAATAAAACTGTCTATAACATTGGTCTTTCACTTTAAAAAACTGCATGGTCTCTATAGACATAAGGTTTAGACGAATTATAATTTTTATTTGTTTTGCTGAAGGACCTTACGACACACAAGAAAATTCAAAATCATATATTGTACATTTTGCTGAACATTTTTGTAATACCGGTAAGCCTTACCACACGTGCTGGTTAAAGGGCATATTTCGCATTCGTGTTTGATCTACTCCTGCCCTCAATCAATAGTAACAACAAATAAATACGTGCCGTGCCAAACAAATTGAAATGTTTCACTGCCTGAACCTTTTCCCCACTTTTGCTCATTATACCTCACAGCACTACACAACATCCACATTACAAGTTAGTAGCCACAACAACAGTACAAGAAATTATGTTCTGTCGCTGTTGATGACCAGTTTGTTTTACTAATCCCGTAACTACAAATGTTACAGCTGTAAATTTTTAAGCATTTTACTGTAACAATATGCAGTAAATTTTCGTAAAAACTAATCTTATTACTGTGTGGAATATTGTGTTTCAACACGGGGGCCGCGGGTGGCCTAGTGGTCATCGTTCGTGATTGCCACGGAGAAGACCTCGGGTTTGATCCCAGTCAGGTACGAACGCTTGAACTACTAAATATCTGCCGTGCGTCGGATGGGCACGTTAAGCTGTCGGGCCCCGGGTACCGGCCCCCGGTAATAAATTAGGGCGTCTTCCTCCCACTTACTACCCCATTTCCGTGTCACTTTTCTATCGGAAACTCTAGCCCAAATCTCCTAGCTTACTATTTCTAAGGGTTGTTTAAGACCTGAGGTCAGACACTCCCTTCCTAAAATCCTCTACATATGATCTGATCTGTTTCAAAACGAGGGGCCGCTGGTGTCCTAGTGGTAAACGTTCTTGACTGCCACGGAGAAGATCTCGGGTTCGATCCCAGTCAGGTACGAAAGCTTGAATTACAAAATATCCGCCGTGCGTCGGATGGGCACGTTAAGCTGTCGGGCCCCATGTACTGTCCCCCTGGTAATAAATAAGGCCGTCTTCATTCCCCTTTCTACCTCGCCTTCGTGTCACTTTGCTAACGGGCACTCTAGCCCAAATCTCCTAGCTTCCTATTTCTAAGGGTTGTTAAAGACCTGGGGTCAGACACTCCTTTCCTAAAATCCTCTACATCTGATCTGTTACAACACGACAGTTACTTCAACGATAATATCCCTGATGATAACTGGTTAGACCCAGCAGAAATGCATGTGGGTGATATTTGAAGTTTAGCTTTTTTGGAACGGAGCCTACGGAAAAGATGGAAGAAGTATTCCGATTTTAATGAGAACGCCCGATTGTGTTACGGTCGTAAGTGTGTTTCTGGTCCTTACATCTATGGAAGGGGAAACAACTACGGAAAGAGTCATTAGACAAATGGCACTGACCATAAAGTTGTGGTGAGAAGAATATTTTCTAAATTTTTGTACTGGGCTGTAGTTACCATAAATTATTACCGTCGACATTCGAGTCTAGACTCGCCAAGCTTTTGAATTCCTAAACTACATAGGAAAAACAGATTAACCTCATGAAAATGCATTACTATTTTCGAGCTTTTTTATTTACTATTACTTCCTTCCTTTTTGTCAGAGTGTGAAGTCGTAATCTCAAAAATACTCGAAAAATCAGTCATGAAATTTAGTTAAAATATTTCTTCGAACTTTGGTGTATTGGTCGATATTTTCTCTTGTAAAAGTTCTTAAGACAACAGTCTTCATTTCTTTTTATACATTTAGTTACTAGATCGGAAACATATTTAAATGTTGCACTTAAAAACAGAAATATTAACATTAACACCCAGATCACGGTTTAGAGGAATGTTAGATTTCTTCATTTCTTGTAATTTCCCTTTAACGAATCAAGAAAGATGAGTGCCATGCCGTAAGAAAGTTTTTTAATTAATTAAAACGACGAATTTTCTGAAAGTGTCTCTAAGAATCAAAAATAATGAGGGAAAGAATCACCACTGTTACAGCGACGAATATTTAATACTCCAGAAACTGAGCTCCTTATTTTATTTCTCATACTTTTAAAATTATCCAATTTTTGCTCATTACTTTTTCTGTAGCGCAGATATTTCAGCACTTTTTCACTTCGTTTACACACACACTTTACGCTACTCCTAATCAACCGTTTTTCCATACAAGTCCTTTTTTATAAAAGAAAAATGCTTTTTATTTTGTAAAACTTTAAAAAATTCCAGGATCGAGGAGTTTGGAGTCGTGTTATTTCTTCAATTAAGTAATTTATTTTCATGAATTCAAACTCGGAGTATTTCTCATAAAAAGATAAGTTTCTTATTCAGCTGGGTATAAATATACACTGTTGTTCATAGAAATTCCAACACCAAGAGAGAAACAAGTAATTACTAGGGGTGTTCAAATGAAAAGGTACGAAACGTCATAAGAACGTAACCGTTAACATATTTGCCTATGCCGCTATGGGAGAACGTAGCGACACATCTAGGGATGCGATTGGAGTCGCCGGCGTGGATCGGAGCATGCGCGGGCGCCCGCATGCGCAGGAGAGAGCAGAGGCTCTTATAAAGAGCGCCGTCCAATTGACTACTTGTTGAATTCCTCCAGCACAGACGAACCATTAACTCCGATGTGTACTGTGAGACACTCCGAAGCCTACGCAGGTCCATCAAGAACAAAAAACCGGGGCTGCTCACGGAGGGTGTGGTTCTGCTCCATGATAATGCGCGTCCACACGTCTCCAGGGTCACACACGCGGAACTGGCCAAGTTCCAGTGGGAGCAGCTTGACCATCCGCCCTACAGCCCGGACATGTCGCCCTGCGATTTCCATGTGTTTGGTCCCCTGAAAAAACATCTGAAAGGGAAGCGCTTCCACTCGGACGACGAACTCAAGGACGCTGTGCAGGACTGGGTCTCGTCACGGCCACAGGAATTCTGGGAACAAGGAATCCTTCGGCTCGTTAATCAATGGGAACGTTGTGCTACGGCCTATGGTGTATACTTTGAATAAAGTCTTCATTTATACCCACAGTGTCGTTTCGTACCTTTTCATTTGAACACCCCTAGTACAATGACATTTATGGGAATGATCAATTACACAGGTCTGCGAAATAATACTTTTTTTTTCTGCACCGTTTTAGGTGTTTCTAATGTTTTCGATACGCTGAGTTAAAAAATGCTGAGCTTTTCCCTCTATCACGTAAGATATTTCCACAAAGTGAGGATAAAGATCCAGATAAATAACACAGAAGATCTAGAAGAGTCAAAATACTTAAAAATGAGCTTTGTTTTACATTTTATTCATTTGTTATGTCTGTTATAGCTACCACAAAGTCAAAAATCTTTATAATGTACCTTCTACTTCCCCTTGAAGCTCCGTTTATAACTTTTTCTTTTGTGCACTGATTGCGACTCCTCCGTATTCAGCATCCAGCAGTAGTCTGTTATCATGTTCACATTCCACCGGCTCTGATACCTCCGTTCCATTTCCTTTACATCCTGGTGGAATCTCTCTCCTTGTTCTTCACTCACAGCGCCTAGATTTTCTGGGAAATAGCCTAGATGGGAGTTCAAACACTGGAGCTTCAAGCTCATTGAGCAACCCAAGGCTATGAAGTTCTCCAGCCTGTTTCCTACGATGTCCTTGAAGTCAGGGTCTGTCTGGTTGCCAAGAAACTTCTTTACAATGACTTTAAAAGATGTCCAAGCCGACCTCTCAATGTCATCCATTTTGGTTTCAAAGATTTCGTCTTTCATGAGTTTTCTAATGTCAGGACAGACGAAAACTCCTTCTGTGGAAACTACTTGGTAGGTATTTGGCCGTGGAAACTTACTTGCCATGTACTTGAAAGTATCACCATCTTTTGGCAGGCTTTCACAAACCGCTTCATGATGCCAAGTTTGATGTGAAGTGGGTGCAGGAGTACTATTTTGGGTCCACCAAAGATTCGAAGTGCACGTTCTTTTCCCCTACTTTTAGCACCCTGCTTGACCGCACCTTCTAAGTCCAGTGCTTGACTTTAGCACGACTGTCTCATTCGCACAGGAAACAGGGGTACTTGGTGTAGCCACCCTGTTGACCAAGGATCATAAAGAGCACTTCCAGATCGCCTCAGATGGTCCATTCGCATTCCTTGTAGTTAAGCTTGGTCGGTTTCAAGGCTAAATTCTCTTACCTCTCTTTCATATGAACGGATTGTCCAACCGGTATAGAGGCGTATTTGTTGCCGTTGTAAAGAAGTACAGCTTTCAGACTTCTTCGTGATAAGTCAATGAAGAGTCTCCAATCTTCCGCCTCATGCTGAATTTTGAACATTTGCATCAAACCGGGAACATCGGAGCAGTAAACAAGTTCACCGTCTTGAGAAACGTAAGGCACGTAGTCTTTCTCTTGGTTTCGAAACCAATAGAAAGAGGTTCCAGGGGTAAACAAGTTCTTTTCCTAGAGTATAGGGCCTAGCAACTGAGCAGAATCTTTTGAAAGGGCCAGATCTCGGATCAAGTAGTTCAATTCTGATTGTGAAAACAGCTGAGGCTCATTACACTCGTCGACTTGAAAATAATCATTAGCATTTTCATCTGACCACTCCCTGAGGGCGCAGGCACATAGTCTAGCCTTTCTGGAGGCAAAGGAACGGGAATGTCACGCCCGTGAGGTACAGGGTGCAGTGCAGATTCAAGGTTCGGGTAGAAGCTTTCATTTTTGTTTTTTAAGCTGTACCCCTGTATATTACACGAACAAAAGTAGCAGTCATCGCGGTGGTTTCCGGGATCCCTCCATATCACAGGCACTCCAAAACAAAAAAGATTTCACCTTATCCTTAGACCACATGCGGAGTCCTTCCACGCAACTTGAACACACTCGATGCGGGGCCCATGTCTTGTCTTGGTCTCCAACCCTTACACCGAAGTATGAAAAATACACTTTTCCATCAAAGTCCGTGATCTTCCGCTGTTGCCTTTTCACTACATGTTCGCCACAGATATAGAAAAAGCTGTCAGGAGAATAGACACAACCTCTTGAAGCCATGACAGTCGTAAATGCCCACACCTTGTCCCTTTCAGGCCCACGTTTGCCTTCAACACCATGTTTAAATATATATAAGAAAATATTACAACAATATTCTGGTGATAAAAATTCCAGACAGAAATTCTTGATTTCTGTCGAAAATGTACGTGATATAAATTTTTGAGTATTTTTCCCGAAATCTGCATCAAAAATACATAAGAAACACTATTCACTTTGAAGAAAAACATTTCATTGCTGACCTGTGTTATGATACAAGCTGCAAACGATCACAATTACATACCGGTTCGTGATGAGGAAGGCCAAAAAATTAGTAAAACTAAATCTACCATGGGGAATGATAACCGACCCCATACGTCGTGTAATTCAATGAAACAGAGTTTATGTGCTGGGCTGCGGTATTGCATTTCATTCTGCTTCCGCACGCATCCACAATTCGTTGGTTGTGACAAGCGGCAAGGCCATGCGAGTCAGTCATTGCGCGATGACACTCCAGACATTCTCTATAGGCGACAACTCTGACGAGCGAGCAGACAAGAGAGAAAGAGCGAGTTGATGTGCACAGAGTACGTCTTGGACGGTACGAGTAATATGGGCTCGAGCATTGTATTCTTGGAAGACCGACCCTGGGATCTTTGGAAGGAAGGGTAGAAGTTCAGCTTCCAAAACTTCCGTGACGCAAAGTTAACTGTTCAGTGTGCCTGTGAAGCGTAGTAGGCGAGTGGGTGAATGAAACCTAATAGCGCTCCAGACCGTCACGCTCAGCATGGGACCGGTATGGCACTGTACAATGCAGCCTTGCAGATGTCGTTCACTAAGGTATCTGAGAACAAGTATTCGCCCGTCGTGTTGCGTTACATTGAATCTTGACTTCTCTGAAAACACAACATGCTCCCGTTCAACACTCCAGTTTCAACGTTCGCGGCACCACTGCAATTGATGGCACCTATGGTTCAGAGTAAAGTGTGACATGCCTGCCCCGCAGGACGCGCATGAGATACAAGCAGATAGCAGTGAGAGCACATGTCCGTGTATCTCAGAGTTGGGAGAGCGACTTAATCCGGAGTAAGGGGATCTGGATTTGATGTCCGGCGTGGACAAACGTGCACGTTATACAAGGGAAGCAGCAGCAATGGACGGCGAGCAACGATGCCTCTCTGCACTAACCGGTGACAAACTGTGCTTGCAGACATCGAACGATGTGTGACCATCCTCCATTCCTGGGCAAGTGTCGTGGGTGGTGTTGTGAGGGACGTCACTGCCATACGGTGCAAGTACCTGTCTTCCCGCTTGATAGTGCGATTTCGAGCTCCAGACCCTACATGACAAAGCGTAGAACCGCCTACTATCCATTGACGCCATGTACGCATAACGGTGGTTGCGTGGTGTCTAACGTCTGCAACAATACCACGGTGTGATAAATCACCTTCTCTGAGTCCAAAGATTCTAGCTGTTTCAAACTCCGTCAAGTGTTCGTCTGGTTGACTCGCCCTCCTACGCTGCATGTTTACATGTTAACAACTGCGTGCGATCGAGTTTAGAGATAGCAAGTTTAAAAACATGTACGCCTTCTTTTATACTCCGGGGTGTGACGTTTCAAATGGCTTTGCGTCTCCCATGTTGACCTATCCACTCTGAAAATTCTGCGCAAATCCGAGCATCTCTTCACGGTGTTTAAATTTGTATTAACATCAGTGTATATTACGAAATGCATTTATTTTTTCATTAAACAAAATTTACTTCGATATTATTCCTTATAATGCAGATACACACTGAAAAAAATTTGCTAAACTGCTTTATATATGAACGATCTGTAAATGCTTATTGTTAATTGAGAAATCAAGTAAAGCGTCTGATTCTCGTTTTAATTCAATGACTTAGCCTGAATTCTACCTGCCTTATCGGACTACAGTATTTTTAGCATGGCTTTTGCTAAAAAAAAAAAAGGAAATATGTATAGTATCACTTTGTCCATTCATCTGTAGACACCATATCGCTGCAACTATAGGGGTGAGTCTAAAGTTTTGTAATATTTGCATAAACGCATGTAATGCGGCGGGTATGTCACGTGTTTAAATTAGTTCCAGTCGTGCACTGCAATCAATCGAGAGGGATATAAAGTGGTGGTCGTTGCTTTGAACATCATTGCATGTGGTCGTTCTGACGACATGCAACGCCTAAAAGATGAGCAGCCAGAACCGGATAATTAGGGAACTCTTGCTTTACGAGTTTGAACTCGGCCATAACCCTTCTCAAGCAACACGAAACATTTGTCATGCGAAAGGGAAAGGTTTCATGGACAACATCACCGCAACCAGATGATTAAAGAAATTTCGCTGAGATGACAGAAACCTCGACGATCACTCAAGGTCAGGTAGGACGTCTGGTGGAATTTCGAGGAGATAATCCCTTACGAATTTTTTCCAGATGGTCGGACCATCAACGCCAACCTCTACTCTGAACAGCTGGAGCGGATGTATGCCGTTTTGGAGGAGAAGTACCATGCACTTCTGAACAGAAAGCGCGCTCTTCTACAGCAGGACAACGCTCGGCCTCAGACCGCGCGAGCGACCCTGACGAAACTCCAGGAATTTTAGGGCATCGAACTGATGCCTCACATAGCATATGGTCCGGACCTTGCCTCGTCGGATTATTACTTGTTCCGGTCCATAGGCCACTTCTTTCGCGGGTGGTACTTTAACAACCAGGAAGAGGTGGCAGCTGGAGTGAAAAGATCTTCTCCTCAAAGGACAAGAACTCGTACCGCGGCATGAATCGAACAACTGGCAGACAGATGGATAAAAACGGTGCAACACGATGGCCTATACTTTTAATGCTAGTCAGCTTTTGTCGTAAAGGTACGTATGAAGACATAAAGTGATCCAAATATTGCAAAACTTTCGACACACCCTCTGTAGAATCGAAGAACTGGCAGACAAATGGATAAAAACGGTGCAACACGATGGTCTATACTTTGAATGCTAGTCAGCTTTCGTCGTAAAGGTACGTATGAAGACATAAAGTGATCCAAATATTGCAAAACTTTCGACGCACCCTTTGTAGAATCGAAGAACTGGCAGACAAATGGATAAAAACGGTGCAACACGATGGCCTATACTTTGAATGCTAGTCAGCTTTCGTCTTAAAGGTACGTATGAAGACATAAAGTGATCCAAATATTGCAAAACTTTCGACTCACCCTCTGTAGAATCGAAGAACTGGCAGACAGATGGCTGAAGACGGTGCGATACGATGGCCTATACTTTGAATGCTAGTAAGCTTTCGTCGTAAAGGTACGTATGAAGACATAAAGTGATCCAAATATTGCAAAACTTTCGACTCACCCTCTGTAGAATCGAAGAACTGGCAGACAAATGGATAAAAACGGTGCAACACGATGGCCTATACTTTGAATGCTAGTCAGCTTTCGTCGTAAAGGTACGTATGAAGACATAAAGTGATCCAAATATTGCAAAACTTTCGACACACCCTCTGTAGAATCGAATAACTGGCAGACAGATGGCTAAAAACGGTGCAACACGATGGTCTATACTTTGAATGCTAGTCAGCTTATAACGAAGTGAATTTCTCCGTCATTTTTATCCGCGCCGGGGTTCGAACCCGGGTCCACTCATTCCGGAATAAGTTGCTCTACCAATTAAGCTACGCGGACGTTTTATTCTGATTCCTATCTGCCTTTATGTCGTGTGCGTCCTTCAGGCAGGTACGTCACATCTCCTGGTACGTTACATCATCTCCCCCTTATTTATTTTTTTTTTTTTTCGAAGTGCTGGAGAAAGGATTCTCTTATTTTTCCTATCTCGCGGTGTGGAAATAACATCACACCAAAGCGAGATTTTGAACGGTCGGGTCATCCGGATAGTTCGGGCGCCATTATAACGAAGTAAATTTCTCCGTCATTGTTATCTGCGCCGGGGGGCTCGAACCCGGATCCCCTCATTCCGGAATAAGTCACTCTACCAATTGAGCTACACGGACATTTGTTCTGACTGCTATGTGCCTTTATGTCGTGTGCGTCCTGCTGGCAGGTACGTCACATCTCCCCGGTACGTTACAAGCTTTCGTCGTAAAGGTACGTATGAAGACATAAAGTGATCCAAATATTGCAAAACTTTCGACTCACCCTCTGTAGAATCGAAGAACTGGCAGACAAATGGATAAAAACGGTGCAACACGATGGCCTATACTTTGAATGCTAGTCAGCTTTCGTCGTAAAGGTACGTATGAAGACATAAAGTGATCCAAATATTGCAAAACTTTCGACACACCCTCTGTAGAATCGAAGAACTGGCAGACAAATGGATAAAGACAGTGCAACACAATGGTCTATACTTTGAATGCTAGTCAGCTTTCGTCGTAAAGGTACGTATGAAGACATAAAGTGATCCAAATATTGCAAAACTTTCGACTCACCCTCTGTAGAATCGAAGAACTGGCAGACAAATGGATAAAAACGGTGCAACACGATGGCCTATACTTTGAATGCTAGTCAGCTTTCGTCGTAAAGGTACGTATGAAGACATAAAGTGATCCAAATATTGCAAAAGTTCGACACACCCTCTATAGAATCGAATAAGTGGCAGACAGATGGCTAAAGACGGTGCAACACGATGACCTATACTTTGAATGCTAGTCAGCTTTCGTCGTAAAGGTACGTATGAAGACATAAAGTGATCCAAATATTGCAAAACGTTCGACACACCCTCTATAGAATCGAATAAGTGGCAGACAGATGGCTAAAGACGGTGCAACACGATGACCTATACTTTGAATGCTAGTTAGCTTTTGTCGTAAAGGTACGTATGAAGACATAAAGTGATCCAAATATTACAAAACTTTCGACTCACCCTCTGTAGAATCGAAGAACTGGCAGACAGATGGCTAATGACGGTGCAATACGATGGCCTATACTTTGAATGCTAGTAAGCTTTCGTCGTAAAGGTACGTATGAAGACATAAAGTGATCCAAATATTGCAAAACTTTCGACTCACCCTCTGTAGAATCGAAGAACTGGCAGACAAATGGATAAAAACGGTGCAACACGATGGCCTATACTTTGAATGCTAGTCAGCTTTCGTCGTAAAGGTACGTATGAAGACATAAAGTGATCCAAATATTGCAAAACTTTCGACACACCCTCTATAGAATCGAATAAGTGGCAGACAGATGGCTAAAGACAGTGCAACACGATGGTCTATACTTTGAATGCTAGTCAGCTTTCGTCGTAAAGGTACGTATGAAGACATAAAGTGATCCAAATATTGCAAAACTTTCGACTCACCCTCTGTAGAATCGAAGAACTGGCAGACAAATGGATAAAAACGGTGCAACACGATGGCCTATACTTTGAATGCTAGTCAGCTTTCGTCGTAAAGGTACGTATGAAGACATAAAGTGATCCAAATATTGCAAAACTTTCGACACACCCTCTATAGAATCGAATAAGTGGCAGACAGATGGCTAAAGACAGTGCAACACGATGGTCTATACTTTGAATGCTAGTAAGCTTTCGTCGTAAAGGTACGTATGAAGACATAAAGTGATCCAAATATTGCAAAACTTTCGACTCACCCTCTGTAGAATCGAAGAACTGGCAGACAAATGGATAAAAACGGTGCAACACGATGGCCTATACTTTGAATGCTAGTCAGCTTTCGTCGTAAAGGTACGTATGAAGACATAAAGTGATCCAAATATTGCAAAAGTTCGACACACCCTCTATAGAATCGAATAAGTGGCAGACAGATGGCTAAAGACGGTGCAACACGATGACCTATACTTTGAATGCTAGTCAGCTTTCGTCGTAAAGGTACGTATGAAGACATAAAGTGATCCAAATATTGCAAAACGTTCGACACACCCTCTATAGAATCGAATAAGTGGCAGACAGATGGCTAAAGACGGTGCAACACGATGACCTATACTTTGAATGCTAGTCAGATTTCGTCGTAAAGGTACGTATGAAGACATAAAGTGATCCAAATATTGCAAAACTTTCGACACACTCTTATATTAATCCGATGTAAAAAAAATTATACTTTTGCGTTGCGAAGCCCGAAATGTGTAAATCATCATCTTTACTTTCCGATACTTTCTTGATGCATTACTTCGCTGCTAGAGGACGAAAATGCAGACGTTATCGAATTATGTGTGCATTTTATTCCATATCATTGCTGCCAGATAGACAGTTGCAAAATCATTTCTTTCCTTTGATACTGTCTGTAACGAAAATTAGTTTAGATAGAGTTTCTTTTTCAAGTAATGCACAGTTTTCCTGATAGCAGGCGGAAACTTAAATTGCGATTTCTCTTATATCCCTACATTCAAACATCCGATTCAAAACATTCTCTTTGCGTAGGATAAAGTTCTTAATATGAAATGATCTGTTAAAAATTTCTAATTTTGGTAAAAAAATGTTTTGCAGCTAGGGGTCCCAAATTTATATTTCCATTGCAGATGGGTTTGTAGGAATATCTACGCTTCTGAAAACTCGATCAAAAAACGTATTTTGTGAGCAGATAAAGCGCACTGCGACAAACATTTTGAGTGTATCTTCTGATTAAAACATTACATGATTTTTCCGGAAGGGGCATACATATATATCGTATTTTTACATATATTTTTGAGTGTCTGTTTGCGATCTATCTATCCGTCTATCTATCTATGTACAGAGAGAGAGAGATAGAGAGAGAGAGAGAGAGAGAGATTTTAGTTTTGTTGATGCCTCTGCTTCTGACAGTCCCATTTGAACAATTCTTTCTTTGTCGCAGAGCGTATTTGATGAGGAATATTTTGCACATAATATAAAAAAAATAATACATACGTGTGCCATTAGAGGCGATAAGTTTATGCTTATGCTGACAGCCTATCTACTGAAATATCTGTAAGTCCAAAAACCCAATTAAAATCCTTTTTTTTATCAGACACTCTTAACTACCGAAATATTTCATGCACATTTTTAGCCCTAAGGTAATATGCAATTTTCTTTTGTTGGGGAGGAAATATTTAATATGTTTTTTTCGATTACATGCTTTTCACTTGGAAGTGGGAGTAAGTAACAATTTTGGTGTGTGGTTGTTTTATCGATTGCAGAAATCGGGTGATTTCTTTTCGTACACGGTTCCAATCACTATGAACAGTCCCACTCACACTGCGTGTTTCAAATTATGCACGGGATATTCCCAGGTCGTGTAAGGGAATTTCTCTTTGTTGTATAAATTTTAGATTTTCTAAAAATCTGTTTTGAAATATATTCTTTTCGGAATGCATTCAAAAGGTGTGATCATTACAACCGAAAATTCTATGCCATTATTCCTGCTTTATACCGATCAGCAATAGCACAAACATGTGTTCGTCATTGAACGAATAAACAGACTGAGTTACTTGCCATTAAATGATTTAATGGACGCTTTCCAACCGTAGATTGAAGAAGCGTATATGCTCCAGCTTTATCCAACTGTCTGTGTGTCCGTCCGTCCGCACGAGCGGGATTCATTTCATCTCTCTTATGAGTCATAACTTACGTAAAAATGCTTCGATTGCGACAAAACTTAATCATGTTGTTCTGAAGGAACACTGAGCTGGTGCTGTTGAATGTCATCAAAATGAGGTCAAAGGTCAGGGCACAGGAGCGAGATTTATGCCACAGCCGTTATCCTCATAACTTGACTAAAATGCTTCGATTGCGATAAAAGTTTAGTATGTTGTTCCAGAGGTATATGGAACCAATTCTGCTGAATATCATTGAAATAGGGTTAGCAATCAGGGCACAGGAGCGAGATGTATTCCACAACCAATATCCTCATAACTTGAGTAATGATTTCTGGTATGTTGGAAGGCGTATCATAATCAATGCATTGAATGATTTTACTAACTTGTTTTATTTTAAAGCTTTTTAAGTTTACCGGGCTACAGTCAAATGTGCAAACAAGGTCGTCTCCTTTCGCGTTCATTAATGCCCAAAATATTCAGTTGATCCTGACTTATATTTTAAATTATGAGAATGAAAAACCAAATCCCGACGCACGTCATCCATCAAGCAGTCCCTGTGACCGAGCGGTCAAAGCAGGATAAAGTGTGGGTGGTGTACTTCCGCTTGCTCTCTACAATTCCTTGAAACAAGTGTCTTCAAATTAGGCTCGGACTTCTGCTCATAGCTTTTAGAGTTGCTTAATGACGTCATTAAAGTTCCCCACCCTCTTAAAAAAACACCATCCAGTTATCTCGGATCTTCGTGCAGAATTTTAGCAGCTTAGAAATATCATGTACATAGGGTTGCATCTCTTAGAAATGAGAAAGAGGAAAATATCCTGTAATAGATACTAAGATGCAATATGTCATGCATTGATTTATTTATTCGCTTTAGAAGCACTCATTCACTCCAAGAGTTTCCTCATTCTGTATATTTAGATGGATATTATGACCTGCAACTGCTGACACTTCAATTTTATGAAACATTTTGCTCGTGTCCAAGTACCATTATTTGTGGGGCATCATCATATTTATGAGGCAGCATAGCTTGAAGGATATTTATCTCCATTTCAAAATGCTGCAACTTTTGAAAACACGCCCTTGCCGATAACTAATCTCAGTAAAATCTTCAAAAATTGAAAGGCAGAAGAAACCCATTCAACATTTAATAAGAGAAGATATGATATGTAATAAAACTTGAAAGATTATGTCCGGTCACTGTGTGGAAGCCTATCGGCTTTTTATTAAAATAAATACCATAGCACTGGTGACGCTTCTTCTTAGAAAGCTTTTAATTAAAAAAATACCTTAGAGCTGGTGACACTTCTTCTTACAAATCTTTTTATTCAAAAAATACCATAGCTTGGTAACACTTTTTCTTTGAAATCTTTTCATTCAAAAAATACCATAGCGTTGGTGACACTTCTTCTTAGAAAGCTTTTTATTCGAAAAATGCCACAGCGCTAGTTACAGTTCTTCTTAGAAAACCTTTTATTCAAAAATTACCATAGCGCTGGTGACACTTCTATTTATAAATCTTTTTATTCAAAAAACACCATAGCGTTGGTGACATTTCTTCTTAGAAATAATTTTGTTCAAAAAATACCATAACGCTGATGACACTTCTTCTTAGAAAGCTTTTGTTCGAAAAATGCCGTAGCGCTAGTTACAGTTTTTCTTAGAAAACCTTCGTTTATTCAAAAAATACCATTGCGCTGGTGACACTTCTATTTTTAAATCTTTTTATTCAAAAAACACAATAGCGCTGGTGACACTTCTATTCATAAATCTTTTTATTCAAAAAACACAATAGCGCTGGTGACACTTCTATTTTTAAATCTTTTTATTCAAAAAACACAATAGCGCTGGTGACACTTCTATTCATAAATCTTTTTATTCAAAAAACACAATAGCGCTGGTGACACTTCTATTTATAAATCTTTTTGTTCAAAAAACACAATAGCGCTGGTGATACTTCTTGTTAGAAAGTGGATTGGTAAATGTTTTGTCATCAGCGACTTCGCTGGTGACAAAACATTAATCTCACCAGTTAATCTTAGTCGCTAGTTGCTGGAGAATCTGTTAGTCGGTGGTGAGATTCTATTTAATCTCACCAGCGACTTCGCTGGAGAGATTAACGGAAGTATGACTGGTTTTGTTTAAACTTCTCTTTTACCCATTCAGAACCTTCCTATATGGTTAATTAATTTGTTTATCAGAGTGATGGGAACCCTTTCCGTTTGCGGAGAACTTTTTATTAAAAGCAGTAGGCCCATCTCGAGCTTTCAGAACAAAAGCCATTCGATTTGGCATAAACTTATTCAATTAATAAATAAACAGGAACTGTACACCAACTATACTAAGAATAGTATAAATATACTAATAATCCGAATTTCTTGGCGTAGAATAGGAACTGCTGTCTACCTTCCTTGAAAACGCCATCTGGTTGATGTGCGAAAGCTTGAAAACTTTGATTCCTATTCTACGCCAAGAAATTGGGATTATTAGCATATTTATACTATTCTTAGTAAACGTATTCAAGTTACGCACATAGATAATGAAATTTGGGACAATTCTTCCTGTGAAATATGTCTCAACTGTGCCAGTAATGTTGGAGGTAGAAAGTTGGATGTGAACTTTCCTTCCAGATGTTACCACAGATGCTCAATAATATTTAGGTTTGGAGATTGATGTGGCCAAGGTAGCTGTTGTACCTCATCCTCATGCTCTGCAAACAACAACTTGACACTCGGTGTCCAGTTGTTGTACCTCATCCTCATGCTCTGCAAACAACAACTTGACACTCGGTGTCCAGTTGTTGTACCTCATCCTCATGCTCTGCAAACAACAACTTCACACTTGGTGTCCAGTTGTGGACCCAGTGCTCAGGTGCACGCAGGTGCAAAGCTGTGGACCCAGTTCAGGGTGCACGCTGGAGCCAAGTTGTGGGCCCAATGCACATGTTCACGGTGGTGTCAAGTTGTAGACCCATGCACCCAACGCACGGCAGCATTTCCTGCTTGAAACAAGGGACTGTCGTTACGAAATAGTGCTTGCAAAGAAAAGGACGCAGGGGGTCGCCTAGAACGGATTCGTGCATTGCAGGTGTGACACAACCCTGAGGCATTGCCAATGGTTCTATAAAGGGTGTTCGTAAACTGTTTTGACAAAAGAAGAGGGGTGATAGTACCCATCAAGACGAACAATATTTACAATGGAACCTAGGATAGCATTTCACTCTGAGTGTCAGAAAAGAGTAAAGTTAGATGCCCAAGTTGAACTTTCAACAGTGCAAAGAAAGAGAATTAAAGACATCATAAGTTGCACAATCCCATTTATGGACATCAGGTATAGACTCAAAGTAGATGTCCAAAGTGGTGGCCACGGGTGCCGTTGCACAATTTACACCGGCAAATGAAAGACTGGCGCACTCTCTCGAAGGCTTCTGGTGTCGTGTTTATCCTGTCCGCTGCAACAACGATTCTCGCGACGAGATCTTCCACGGAGTCCACAGGCGTCTCGTTCACCAATGATTTCATGTGACCCCAGAAGAAGAAGTCCAGTGGGTTTAAGTCCGGTGAGCGTGGAGGCCATGTCACAGTTCCGCCACGTCTAATCCATCGTGCGGGATATGTGGCATTTAGGAAGTGTCTACTGCACCTTGATAAGCCAATCAGCTGCAACTGTCGCAGCTGCGTTTTTTCTCTGGCAATTTGCATACGGTAAATGCTTGACGGTGATGTTCTGGCGATGTGCTACTTCTCCGGCACGAAAGAAATGACGTCTGAAGTGACGACTTGTGCTTGTTGGACGTATTTCGAAGTTACTCTTTTCTGACACTCATAGTAGAATGTGACCGTAGGTTCCACTGTAAATATTGTTCGTCTTGATGGGTACTATCACCCCTCTTCTTTTGTCAAAACAGTCTACGAACACCCTGTAGAATGCCTAGTTATTGAACTCCATAGCATCAGGGATCCACCTCCATGCTAGCTGGAACCGTGAACGGCCTATCCGTTCTTCTCATGTAAAACATTATTCAACAGACCAGATGACATATTGCAAGTCTTTAGCATCCCAGTTTTGATGTGCCTTACTTCATCTTACACGTTTCGTTGCTTTGATGTTGGTAATCAGTGATTTCTGGATTGCATCACCATTATAAAAGCCAGCACGATGGAGTTCCTAACTTACCATTATGACGGGAACGAGATTAATCCTACTGTGGTGTTCACCACTGCTGCTGTTTGCGGTGCCGTAGTCTTGTGTTTTTGTTGTACAATCCGTGCCAATGTTCACCTATTCTTCACATCTTTCACGTTTTGAGGCAATGCCGTGTCCTTTTTGATAGGTAGTCATAATTCTCGATACATTTCCTTGTGTTATACCTCTTATTTCTGTTCTTCTAGTTACTGAAGTTTTTGCTAGACGCACACCAATGATCAATGCCTTTTTTGAGGTCACTGAGACCTAACATTATCGACAACTACTCCACAACAGCTGTTTCACCTACGACTGCGGCACAGCTACACGATAGCGACATCATACGGCTCCCTCTTATGTGAATCACATTGCGAGTGACGTCATCTCTGGGATATGCATACGGCGCATGGCGTGTATTCCAGTCACAGTCGGTGTCCCATTATTTTGATCATCATCATCATCATCGTTAACCACTATCAGTCCAATGCTGCATGACGGTCTCCCCAAGTTTCTTCCACAATTGTCTGACTTGAGCCTATCTCCTCCATGTCACTCCGACATGCTTTCGAACTTCATCCATCCATCTCCCATGGGGTCTTTTTCTAGGTATTTTTCTGTCCGTTGGAATACAGTTCAAAATTTCAGATGTCCATCGGTGGTCTGTTCTTTTGGCAACATGTCCAGCCCATTGCCACTTCTATAATTTCACTCTTCTCATGATAACGTCCACTCCTGTCATTTTCCTTATCCACAAGTTCCTCTTCTTATCTTTCCTGGCTACACCAAGCATGCATCTCTCCATGCTTCGTTGAGTTGTCTGCAGTCTCTGTATATCTTTTTCAGTCAAGCTCCATGTCTCTGCTCCATACGTAAGCACTGGCAGGATGCATTGATTAAACACTTTCCTTTTAAGACATAATGGCATATTGCTCTTAAAAAATGTACTGTTTCTTCCAAAAGCTCTCCATCCAAGTTTTATACGGCGATTAGTTTCTTCATCAGAGTGACCCACACTTGATATCGGCTGCGCAAGATAAATGTAGGCATCGGTTGTTTCAAGCGTTTCTCTATCAATCAATAACTCTTCTTTTCTTGTAAAAGCATTGTACATCGCTTTTGTCTTCTGAAAGTTCATTTTTAATCCCACTTCCTTACTCTTGTCAGCAAGTTCTTGAATCCTACTCTGCAGCTCCGAAGGAGCGGATTGCAAAAATGACTACGTCATTAGCAAAACAAAGGTGAGTTAAATAATCTCCGTTAATCTTTATCCCTCTGTTTTCCCAGTTCAATGATTGAAAGACATTTTCCAATGTGGCATTAAAGAGTTTGGGAGATGTGGTGTCACCTTCTCTCACTCGCTTTCCAATTTTTATTACTGCTGTATCCTCAAATATCCAAACCTTCGCATTTGCATTTTGATAGATAAACCCCTGTATATATCAACGCTGTTACAAGAAATGAAGATTTATCGATTGATGGAGAAAAGCTGGAGATAACAGGCACGTACGTTTATCTTGGACAGCAGATATCAAGTGAGGGTCATATTGATGAAGAAATTAATCGGCGTACAAAATTTGCCTGGAGAGCTTTTGGAAGAAACAGCATAATTTTAAAGAGCAATATGCCATTATGTCTTTAAAAAAAAGTGTTTGATATGGTGCAGAGACGTGGACCTTAACTTACGTATGGTGCAGAGACGTGGACCTTAACTTACGTATGGTGCAGAGACGTGGACCTTAACTTACGTATGGTGCAGAGACGTGGACCTTAACTAAAAGAGACATACAAAGGCTGCAGACAACTCAAAGTAGCATGGAGAGGTGCATACTTGGTGTAACTAGGAGAGATAAGAAGAGGAACTCGTGAATCCGAAAAATGACAAGAGTGGAAGACATCATGATCAGAGTGAAATCCCTGAAATGGCAATGGTATTGGTATTGGTAACTGTGGGTACCATAGTGATACCCAGTTTATTGCTAAAACGAAATACAGACATAGGAGATTCATTAAAAGCTGCAGTACAGAAAACAACAGTGCGGAAAGTAAGTATATCCACGATGCCGCACAACGTTACACAGAAAGGAAATGAATATGCACACGAACAATGAAAGACCTAACGGCATGTCAAACACTATAACACATGTGCACAAATGCATGAAATTTACTATGCTATCATAAATCAACCGAACGGAACTGAATTGTGGTTAGAGAGCAAAACAACATGGAGTACATCAGCAACTATATAAAAATAACGAAGGTAACAAACGTACCACTATAATAATCCGCGATAGAGGAAAGCACTAACACAGCAAACACTCACAATTATAGGTAATTTGAAAACAGGCACAAATTCAGGAATCGACAGATAAGATAATGATGAGATAATGAGGAGATCACACAAGTAACGAGACCGATTAGTTGTGAAAACACAGCAAAAACACGCAATTATCGCAAATTTAAAATACATTACTTGTGAAACACAGCCAAACTCACAAATAAAGCAAATTTACAATACATGACTTGTGAATCACAGTAAAAACACACATGGAAAACATCAGAATCAACATGCACTAAGTCTGCAAAACCAGGGAATCTGCGAACGGGTTCGCAAATCCTCTAGCATTGAGAGAACAAAAAGTAATCGGTGTGAGGAAGAGAGCTAAAGGTCATCGGTAAAAGGATAGAAGGTATCACATGTATGCTTCTCAACGAGCTCTTTCAAGGAGGCGAGACGGCGCGTGTAACGTCTCAAAAAAGGCTTATACCGAGGATCGGTGGCACACAGAGATTTAAAAAGTGACACATAAGCTTCGAATTGCGTTACCGCTGCGTACAGGTCCAGATCAGGTGAGTGAAGGGATTCTTCAGAACCAACAATCGTACGTGCAGGTTGAAAAAGACGTAAAAGTTGCTGTCTGGACAGTGAGCCAGGAACTGGAGGAAACGTATCAACTGCCTGTAGAACCTCAGCATCAGAGAGAGGATTGACAGGACCTGAGCGGAGAAGCATACTGTTTGAAGAAACATCAGGTGGAGAAACACCGGAACCGGAAACCTCGGGAATACTAGATAAATCCTCAGAATGTGGCACAGAAAGTTGTTTTAACTTTTTCTGTTTTACAGCGCCTGTGGAAGTTCCAATCCGCTTCGAAGAAGTAGCTGAGGCGGATGCATCCATTAGTGGATCAGGCTCACCTCCAAAGTCAGGAGACGAGGAAACGAACGTCGCCGAAGAAGCAGTACGTAGATGAGCTGCCTTAGTGGAGACTGGTACAACAGCCGAGGCTTCAGGAAGATGTTGCAACAAGGGTATGGTAGACAAGGTAGTAAATGGAGATCCGATATCCGATAGGCTAGGAGAAGAGCCAGACGGCCGATCCGCCAAACCACCACTCAACACACCCGGATCGGAACACTCCGCTGTAGACACATCTGTAGTCGAAGACAACTCTGTCAATATTGAAGGTGGATGCACAATCGTACGGGTCGGGAGAGGAGGAAAGGCAGCATTGTCCGTGACGGAAATGTTCGCCTGACGGAGAAACGAAGAATTCGCGTCAGGCAAACTACCGGCAGTGGGGATAGTAGAAAGACCAATGTGGTCAGCAGTGGGATGCGAACTTGATGAACGTCCACGTCGAACGCAGTCACAGGAGGCAGTGGTGTGATTTTGTGTTAAACAGTGTGTACAATAGTGAGCAGTGAAAATCTTGAAACTGTACGTTCGTGCGCCAATTTCAACAGTAGCTTCTGTAGGGCAATCCGCCAAGGCTTTCTCGGTGGGAAAGACGACCAATAACTGACGGCGAGGTCCTGTAGCATGTGCAAATCGAGTTCCGCGGGGAGCGTCAGAAAGGCGACGGACCTTGCCAACAATTTTACAAACATGACTGACAAGGAAAGGAAGTGCAGTATCCGGCACTTCCTGTGGAACAGGATAGAACGTGATGTTCAACGGTCTCTTGGAAAGAGGCGACGGGATGAGATGGTTTGTCCCAATCGAAAGTCCGTTAGCTAGAAAAAAGTCAGCATCCTCCTTGTGATTGAACTGTACCGAAATACCCCGAGGAGTACGGGAAATTCCTGCAATGGACGCAGACGACACATGTACAGAGAGGGCTTCCATGTAGCGTGGCAATGGAGTATTTGGTAAAGCATGAAAGAGCACACCTCTATCCAGGAGGTTATGGAACTCACGGCCAATCTGCGAATTGTCATCAATCGTTACCTTCACCTTGTGGTTTGATACCTGAATAATAGGTGTTGCTTGCAAAAGACCATCTGGTTGAGAGGAATCGGACGAAGAGGTAGCGCCTCGTTGCACTATAGAGGCAAATGACATCCTCGGAAGAGAAGTCTGTTCGGATCCGGCAGGCACAGAAGGCTGTGAGGGAAGAGAAGCACAGGCCGAAGGCAAGGCAGTAGAATCAGTAGTTCCCAGGGAGGGCACCGAGACAGATGCAGGAGCTGAAGAAGAAAGCGCAGCCAAGTCCAGTGAAGGCACCGGTGCAGGAGTACTAGAAAGCTGGGAAGGCAACTGAGCAGACACATCTGAGGACGAGAGTATGTTAACTTCCATGGACGTGGGAAGTGTGACGTGACGTGCATCCGCCACGCCCATAGATGATAACGAAATACCGGAAGCCGCCATGTTGGCAGCTTCTAAACGTAAACAAACGAGCAAACGATAAGAAAACGGATGAATATGAACTAATATGAGGGTCAGAACGCTAGAAAAGTAGCTCAAAACGTACACAGTACCTTTAGACATCCGGGCCACGCAACAGGTGAGTGAGGGACAAGGTATTCCACACTAAAACGCATAAAATATTGGAGCCACCAACACTACGTCTATCACGAACGAGCAATGGGCTGGACATACTGCCAGAAGGACAGATCATCGATGGACAGCCGAAATTTTAGATTGGATTCCAAGGGACAGGAAAAGACCCAGAAGAAGACCACATGGGAGATGGGTGGATGAAATTCGAAAGTATGCGGGAGCGACATGGAGGGGACTGGCACAAGACAGACCGTTGTGGAGGAAACTTCGGGAGACCTTCGTCCAGCAGTGGATGGATAATGGCTGACAATGATGATGATGATGATGATATCTCAATCGACGTTTTTGCGTTCTATAGAGAGTTGAAGGACTTCTTAATGAACAAAGCTTTTCACTTAAATCCTTCGCGTATATATACCAGTTGCAAAACAGTAAGTGTTTATTTGCTGTGAAATATCAGGTTTAACTCGTCACTCAAACCTATTTGTTTAACCATTATCATTTAACTCGTTGCTTATATAAGCTGTAAACCTTTCCAAATATTTGCAAAAATCCAAAATTAAGCACTCGAATGTAACGGATCAGCGAAAATGATTATGCAGTTCATCAGATATGGTACATCAAGACGAAAGCTTTGAAGATAATTCACAGATACCAAGACGATGAAAGTAATTCAGAAATTCAAGATATTAAGTTCCTACTGTTTAACAAGAAGCATTTATGGAACTTTTACTTGATGCAACAAAGTGTAATGCACATATATCTATTAGTACAATGTTACTATTCGCTCTTATCTCTTATCGTTTTTCACATAGCATATCGTACTCTGCACACAGTATTTCTTCCTTTATTGAACTTTGACTCACTTGCGGGTTGCTAACTTTGAAAAATTCGTCGGGAGGAATAACATGTCGTTAAGTCAGGAAATATTTAAAGAGAAGGAATCAAATTTACATAAGAATACAAAATACTCAAAAGAAAGGTCAAGTTAGAAGTATGCTCCGCAAAGCTCTATTAAGTAACACCAAACAGAAATCATCGCTCTTTCCACGTTAATGAGTGAGTCTCGGAAAAGTTTCATCGGCCGCCAGCGGGAATCGGACCCAGGGTCTTCCAGTTACGTGCCGGACGTGCTACTACTGCACCACAGCGGCCTCGAATTCTCCAGACTCACATATGATTAACTACCAAACGACATGCAGGTTCTGTTTAATGTTCCTGATTCACATCGAGTGTTTAAACTAATTTATATTAAGCTGTGAAACACTTATTACATTTTAATTTATGTCAGATAAAATTATCTTATTAGCGTTATTCATCACTGAAACAACGGATCTACTTTTTCTTTTAATTTTAAAGAAATCAGTTGTATTTCGGATGCGGAGCAAAATTTATGGCTTAAAAATTTCCTTTGGGTGAATCTGATAGCCAGTTTATATCATATACCATCTCTTAGTTGAATTGTATATCTGAAATAGTGCTTTCGAAAATACAAATGTGATCACTAAAATTGTTATTTGTTGACACCGATGATCTTTTACATAATTTAAATTAGAATGTCAATATAAGAATAAGTACGTAGCTTTTGCCAACAGTAATTAATATATCTTTGAAACTAAAAGATTCGCGTCACGGTTGCCCGAGAGGTGGGCGATGCTGATTTCTGACCTTTCGTCTGCAATGGGCCAGGTTTGATTTCGCGTAAGGTATAGCTGATCTGTATTTTATATTACTGGCTCTGTTCCTTCCTCTAAATCAGACGTCCTTAGTTAGCGATAGTGGATTGCTTATAGACGTAAGTGTTGCTCATGGTGTTCGTTACACTTCGAAACAAAACAACAATCACACACACACACACACAAATACCAGGAAAGTTACTTAGTATTTAATATTTGAAAAGGATTTGAATAAATACTTTATAGCATACCGAATGGTTTCAGCTAATCCCTGAAAAATTTGCTTTTGAAGTCGTTTAACTCTGGGCTCATTATCTTCAGGAAAAGTTAGAATTAATAACCATCGTTAACTTGACTTTATACTTAAAATCGTTTCCCTTTTTCGTTAGTGCTTTTGCTGAGCTATTGAGTAATTCTCCTTCTTTTTTAGTTTTCTGCCAGCTGTGTTAGGGAGAGGGGAGAGAACCACTTCCTGCTCTGCTGTAACACCAACACTAACGGTTCTCCTGACATCTGCTGCTCACATTATTTTTTTATATTCATTTACTTATTTATTAATTAATTAATTAATTTATTTATTTTGCTATGCAAATCCTTTCATAGCTCAGCTTGGGAGTTTTAGGGATTTATCCCCGTTTTGAGAAGGCTGTCAAACAAACAATAATTCACACCTAACAGAAAGACACAAAGGCCAAAGTAAGCAGCTACTGAATGGGGTCTGAGAAGAATAAAGTGACTTGGAGCCAACATAATTGTCCGCAGGGGTAGTCTCGATATAGCTCTTAAAAAGGGATTTCGGAAGATTTCTCGAACCGAGGAAAAATTGAGGCGACGAAAATGCCCGGTGCCATGATGGGAAATTGCTGCAGAAGAAATGAAGTTGGAAATAAAACTTAACAACGATGAAACCAAGGAAGAAGACTCATAGAATGAGAAGGAACAGATCAATGTGCAATTAATATTAAAAAAAATGATCAGGTCAAAGCTCATACGTGACCTTTCCCATATACAGCATTGAATAAAGGGCACCGCTGCAGAAGAGCGAGTTATCATTTAGAGTTAAAAACCCAGGATTCTTTAATTTCCTTATAAGTAAAGACCTGAAGAACTCAGGTAATAGTGCACTGAAAAAAATCTAGTGAATATTTGCGTAATAATCTTTCCTGGATTCAAGTGTTCTCTTAAAATGTAAAGTGAATTAAATATTGTGTAGTAAAAATATATATTCCGGTTGCTTACTGTATGCGTTTTGAATCAAATTTCATACCCTTGAAGTTCATTCATTTAGCACATAAATTCACACTTCTCTGCTCCCTTTGGTTTCATCTGCCTAATTTCGAATTTAGAACATATTTACAGAACAAGAATTTCAAGCAGGTTTGAAAGTCGTTTATTTAATCATTTATTTACTAGCATTTCATCTGGATCAAAATGTGGTCCGCTGTAATGTGGGTACCGCCGTGCTCGATTCCTTGCGGGATTCAAACATACGAACAGCAAACAGGCATCACCCAAGAAGTTCTTGCCCAAACGAGCTCCGTGTTTGATACTCCCAATCTGTTCGTCTCATGAAATACCCATCAAGTACCAATTTGCATGTCACGGGGTGACGTGCGCAGATGTGTTCAAGCAGAGATTGTGAGCGGAGCAGCATGCCTCTTCGTTAAGTGAGTGCGGTGAAGCCGCAATGCTCTGAATCACATTTAATTAATATAAACAGAGAAGTAAGTTTTCAGACGGAAATCTCGTATAAAGGGGAATGTTTGCAACACAGTTCTGTAATGTAAAACAAAGAAACAATTTAAGGGAGAGTGTACTCCGCGATTTGCCGTACTAAGTATAAATTGTGTTAAAGCATTGAAGAGAGCATATGAGACAACTCCTGCGTAGGGTTAAATTACTACCATAAATATTTTTAATCCATTATATTAACATAAACAGAGAATAAGCTGAATTTTGTGCGGATATGAAAGAAAATAAATTTCTGTGAAAAATGGCCACTTTCGGAATATCTTGGGGAACAACTGAAGGCTTGAAAAATAAAGTTCCTGCCCATTTTACACTTTTGACTACGTTCTAGATAATGTAGTGCAAATTAGAACGTATGAAAGCTCCAACAAAGAAGACTTTTCCGTATGTTGCTCGCAATGCGCTGATGTTAAAATAAGTAAGCTGAAGCATATGTAAAACAGACAGGCAAGAAAGAAGCATTTACATTACAGAATAACTCATTGTTTGATATTAGAATGCTTCCTAGGGAAAGATCCCTTATCTTCCTGGATTACATTTCGTAGAGGGCTTTCTTTTCATTAAACTAGCGAAATCAAGAGCAACTGTTTCAGCGAAAACTTCCCAGCTTCTTGAATTACTGTATTCAACCTGCATTTGTCAAAACATAGACCATTAGGAGAAGAACATTTCTAAAATACTAATGCGCAAAACAGTTTGAAATAGTGCAAGTTTAAACACACAGATCTCAATCATAGTTTTAAAGTTGTTACCTGCCACCCCGGCAGAGCAGTGGTCTAAGTGATGGCTTCTGATCATTCGTACGACAGGGGTCCGGGTTCGAATCCCGGATACAACATCGAGGCATGGATGTTGTAGTTGTCTTATGGCTCTTGCACTCTCCCTTTCCTGGAACCAGTTGCCCTAAATTAGGGACGGGCGACTGCTTATAGCCCCTTGAGTTGCTCACGGTGGTCGTTAAACCTCCAATCAAACAATCAACTAATAGTTGTTGCCGACGTTTGTAATCACTCAATGATGCATTCCGCACCTGTGCCGTCATTCGCCTTTTATATTCTTAGGAAAAAAAATGTTTTAACGTTTACTTACATTTACAGAAGTGTGCCCGAAAATTTATTTATACAACTCATTAAACGTAGCAATCTATTGCTAACGCAGTCCTGCACTAACAAAGAATTTTTCTCTCACATTTACAACAACGGACACAATTCTTTTACATTCCAATGGCAACGGATAATTCTCAAATTTTGTTAGATAAAATGTCATCAAGTATAGAATAAGAATAGCAACGTTTATGCACTATTAAATGTTTATTTAACATAGACTAGTTTCGCAGAACGTTTGGCTCGGCGCCATCAGGACGAATGGAGCGTAAACATGCAAATCTTCAGAGTTCTGACGGTCACGGATTTTGGTGAGTTGCTTTCACGCGTTTGAAAGAAATGGAGTACACGTCATGTCGTTGACGAACAGAAAGAGTTCCGGTATATGTGAAAATACATTAAGCTTGATTGTGGAATCAGGTTTATCAATAAGCGTAGCGTTTCCGAACAAACTATTTTCGTGAAAATGTTGGGCTGTAGACGACTTCTTCAGTTCATAGTTCCGTACGTAAGTCTTATGTTCCTCCACACGGAAACTTAAAGCTCTGCGGGTCTCTCCTAAAGTCCACATTCACAAGTTATCTGATAAATTCCCCAGGAATTCATGTCTTTGACGTAGTATAATAATACTTTGAAATTATAACTTTTGAGAATTTTTGAAATTCCGAAGCAAATCTGAGGAGCGAATGGAATAACCACCCAATTCTCTCGTACTAGGAGGTCAATTGGCGTGAGCTAACAGATAGGCTTTGGTTTCCTAGGATTTAACGAAATTTTACAACCGCAGATAACAAGGCAGTCATGGGTATAAGCTATGCCTTTGTTGCCTAGAATGCTATCATATGTGACCAAGAGATTAAAAATCGTTGGTGAATATTTTGGAAGCCAAGGAAATTTTACAGAGTTTACAACGAAGCATTAAATGAAAAACAAAACTCTGAAACCTATCGGGCAGCGGGTGGCCTAGTGAGCAACGTTCGTGACTGCCATCACGTTCGTGACTGCTCTTATCTTTAAAGAATCACTTCAATATCGATATCTTCATAGCGCTCCCTGATGGGGTGATTCTAATAAATTGTATTAAACATGTTTCGGGTGGTTTTTCCCGGGAAGGGGGCCGCGGGTGGCCAAGTGGGCAACGTTTGTAACTGCCACGGAAAGGACCTCAGGTTTAATCCCAGGCAGGTACGAACGCTCGATCCACTAAATATCCGCCGTGCGTCGGATGGGCACGTTAAGCCGTCGGACCCGGGGTACTGGCCCCCGGTAATAAATAAGGGCGTCTTCCTTCCCCTTTCTACTTCGCTTCCGTGTCGCTTTCCTATCGGGCACTCTAGCCCAAATCTCCTAGCTTACTATTTCTAAGTGTTGTTTAAAACCCGGGGACAGACACTCCCTATCTAAAATCCTCTACATATGATCTGATCTGAAACTTGAAAAAAAGTGAGATCACAAGAAAAATAAAGATTTCTCTGCTGAAATACATCTTTGGAACATCAAGCTCTCGTAAAAGATTTGTTTTCATATTATGTGGAAAAAGTGTAACGGTTTCGCTTTCAGGTAAGCACAGGAGAAGCATAACAGGAATATTATTACTGAAAATGCACTTGAAAGCCCAGATGTATAATTTTGGAAGCATTCCAGAAAATAATCATACTGAAACAAAAAAATAATGCATTCAGAGACAGATTTCCATTTATCTGTGCAACCTCTGCTTGTAAGTCACTGTACGCAACACAAAAATTCGTTAAATCGGAGTAACAGTCAATTTTGACAACTGAACACCTTATAGAACTTCGACAAACAGTGACAGCTGCTTACCCACCGAACACTAACGAGCCGAAAAATTTGATGTACGCTTCCAAATGATAAGCAAGCAAGGAAAGCCCGTGAAATTCCTTATTAGCTGTTATACCCGTATGTGGACAATTTATGACAGTTATTAGTTTCAGATTTTTCAATAATTTAGTTTTAAACAACTGTGAATATTATGTTTGCATCAAAAATTTCATTTATCAGATAATATGTGTTTTCTTGATGCGCTGAAAAATTTCCGTTAAGGGACACACGGTCACATATGGACCTCGCCCATTTACGGCCACTATACACTAAAGTGCCAGGAAAACTGGTACAGACTAGCTTATACAAAATACATAGCAACGTCACCTATGCGCGTACTCGATTGCGTTCACCAGTGCGTACATAAAGCGATAGACATCTTTGCCAGCTGTCAGAGCTGTTTTCGGCATGAGAATGACAAGTAGTAACGATTTAAGCGATTTTCAACGCGGTGTCATAGTTGGCGCTCGTGAGTTGGTCCATAGTATTTCGGAGGTAGAAACGAAGATCGGATTTTCACGGACGACCATTGCAAGAGTGTACCGTGACTACAAGAATTCCGGCAAAACCTCCAACCTACGATACCAGTGCGGCCGTAAAAAGACATTGGGTGAACGTGACCGCCGTGGTCTGTCAAGAATCGTTTCACGCGATAGGCGTGCAGCACTCTCGCAGGTATCATCGGAATTCAATGCTTGAGCCTCAACAAGCATCAGCGTTCGGACTGTGGAACGTACCCTGCACGATATGGGCTTTGGGAGCCGACGCCCAACTCGAGTCCCCTTGATGGGTGCACGACACCGAGAAAGGGTTATGAAAACCCTTTCACTCCAACCTTGACATTGATCTAGCTGAGGGTAGGCTTGTGCACTGCTGCTCGGCTATGAAAACCCATTCAAATCCAACCTTGACATTGATGTAGCTGATGTTAGGCTTCTGCACTGCTGCTTGGCCATTAAAACCCATTCACTCCAACCTTGACATTGATATAGCTGATGTTAGGTTTGTGCGCTGCTGCTTGGCCATTAAAACCCATTCACTCCATCCTTGACATTGATAAAGCTGATGTTAGGTTTGTGCGCTGCTGCTTGGCCATCAAAACCCATTCAGATCTCGACAAACAGTTATAAACCGATGAGCCGTTAAATAATGACCACCTACCTAAGACGCAGTATTACCCCATTTATCCCGCGAAACAGTAACCACTCGACGAGGCATCGATTCGAGGAGAAGACGATAGGTATCCTGGGGTATCTGGTAACATAATGTAAACAGCAGGTCCTTCAGTTCCCGTTCATTTCGGGATGGTTGTGATTTAGCGCGAACCCGCTTTTCCAAGTTGAACCACAAATGTTCGTATGGGCTCATGTCAGGTGAATTTGGAGGCCAGGGCATTAAAAGAAAGTCACTAGCATGTTTCCCGAACCACACGTTACCGATTCTGGCAGTATGTCATGGCGCATTATCCTGTTTATAATGACCATCATCAGCAAGGAACACAGTTGCCATGAACGGGTGAACTTGGTCCGCAACGATGCTCAGATACCTAACGGCTGCCAAGGATTGTGCTATTGAGATAATGGGGCCTAAAGTGTCCCAAGAGAACATCGCTCACAGCATAACAGAGCAACCGTCGGTCTGTTTTCTCACAACAGAGCACCAGATGCCATAGTCTCCCTTGTTAATCGGCGTATCCGCGCTCGGCAGTCTACGTGATGCCCCAGGAATCTTGATTCGTGAGACCAGGCCATATTCTTCCAATCATCGACTGTGCAATCTGGATTATCTTGGGCTCATTTCATGCGTTGTTTGCGATGACGTTCAGTGAGCATGGAGGCCCGGCTGGGTCTTCAGCTACGGAAGACCATGCGCAGAAGGCTGCGATGACCTGTGTGCTGTGACACATTGCTCTGATCACCACTTTTGTAGCTGAGGGTGATTTGCCCCAATGTGGCCCTGCTGTCGCTGTGAACAGTGCGCGACAGTCTCTGCTCCCCTCTGGCTTCAATGAGGTGCGGATGACAGACGGCTGGACGACGGTTCGTCGTTTGGCCACCACTTTTGATACGTGCACTACTTTCGGTACGTACTCACTACAGCGGCACGTGAACACCCCACAAGCTGCGCCGTTTCCGAGATCATAGTTCCGAGGCGCCGTGCCTTCACAATTTGTCCTTTATGAAACTTCATCATCATCATCAACAAAAAATTTTTATATTGGAAATGGTCTTCAACATAACATCATCAACAAATGGTCATCATCATCATCATCGTCATCCACAAAAATGTGTTAATATCATAAGCGTTAATACATCATCATCATCATCATCATCATCATCATCGTCGTCAAAATGGTAATCATCATCATCACATCAAAAATGGTCATTATCATCATCATCATCAACAACAACAACAAAATTTTGAAATTTATCACAATTTGTCCTTTATGAAACTTCATCATCATCATCAACAATTTTTTTATATTGGAAATGGTCATCATCATCATCATCATCATTGCCATCCATAAAAATGTGTTAATATCATAAGCGTTAATACATCATCATCGTCGTCGTCGTCAAAATGGTAATCATCATCATCATCATCATCAAAAATGGTCATTATCATCATCATCATCAACAAAAACAACTGTTTTTTGGAATTTATCACAATTTGTCCTTTATGAAACTTCATCATCATCATCAACATTTTTTTATATTGGAAATAGTCATCAACATCATCATCATCATCGTCGTCATGCATAAAAATGTGTTAATATCATAAGCGTTAATACATCATCATCATCATCGTCGTCGTCAAAATGGTAATCATCATCATCAGCAAAAATGGTCATTATCATCATCATCAACAACAACAAATTTTTGGAATTTATCACAATTTGTCCTTTATGAAACTTCATCATCATCATCAACAAAAAAATTTTATATTGGAAATGGTCATCAACATCATCATCATCAACAAATGGTCATCATCATCATCCATAAAAATGTGTGAATATCATAAGCGTTAATACATCATCATCATCGTCAAAAATGATAATCATCATAATCATCATCATCATCAACAACAACAACAAATTTTTGGAATTCATCACAATTTGTCCTTTATGAAACTCCGATAAATCGGCAGTCTTTCCCATTCTGACTCCGAAAATTCTACTAACCGAAAGCCGGTCCTCCTCGGATTGTATATACTGCTCTGTGAACTTCACCTGCGTCACCGTTCGGTTTCCAGGCGCCCTCATTTCTTCACGCTGGGGGTGGTCATAATGGAATGGATCATCGGTTTAAGTTATCAAGTAGGAACATTACTCATAGGTAAAACGACGTTCTCTTTAATTCTTTAAAGATTAAAGCTCCGCCTAGTAACTGTTGTTAACTGTTTCTGTTTGGAAAATTTATTACATATCTGATACGCTTAATACGTGAAAAAAAGTATTGAAGTCCTGCAATAAATGATGTTTCCAAAACGATCTATGGTTTTTCAAATTTACATTTACTATAGTGCCCCTCCAGCAACTTGGAATCACTTCAACTTAGTTTAAATCTTTAATAACTCCTTATTATCGAGAATTCCGCAAGGAAAATTTCAACGCAATAGGATATTCTCAGACTAGTAAGATTAATTGCTTTTCAAAAACTTCCAGACATGAAATACGTTTTACCGAAGAGCATTTTTTTTTGCAAAACTTTTGTTTCCAGATCACGGACCTTAGGAGCATCTTACCGTAAATTTTCCAACTGACGAAAACAAGCAAAGTTTTAAAGCTGATAGATTACGGGAAACTGTGTTTTACTTTAAAGGAAAAATTGCTTTAACTGAAGTCTTAAGAAAACGAAACTGCCCGAGGTTCAGAGCTCTATTAAGCCATCTTGTGCATGTCAAAGAAAATATCTGAAAATCATCTGAATCATCCAGCTCCAAAGAAAAAAATTTTAAAAGTTTCCTAATTAAGGCAGACGATGATAGAAAATAACTACTGAAAGCAAATGAGTATAATTCGTATCGGGATGAAAAACCATCACTACCAGAGGATATACGACGTTTATGCAAAAAACAAAGTGTTGAGGAAAACAATGAATTTTTGCAATGAAAAGAAAACGGTTTGCTTTCAGTCCTATTATTTCCATGTATTACTGTCAGATTATAGCAAGCATAAAATATTTTGTTTGAGAAGGAGAAAATGCATTTAAAGCCGAGAACACTTTTGAACTTTAAATAATGAAACGTCGCTCGACATCGCAGTTCAAGGCATTCGTGATAAAAGCAGCGCTTGAAGATTATGTCTCCCTTGTGCTTTGTCTCGCTGATTTTATTTAGATCGCAGGGGATATTGATCTTGTTTGCAAGTGCAATCATTTGTAAAAAATAAACGTTGCTGCCTAAATCCTCTTACGATAAGTTGAATTCAGTTGGGCAAATAAGTATTTCACATGAAAGTGAACTGCAGAGGTTTCTCGTATTCGCTTCTAAAAGGTCAACAACTTTCAGTGTGAAGTAAGAGCAAAGAAATTTAACCTAAATATTTAAAGAAACTGAAAGAGCTGCATATACACGCGATACTAGTTTGGGATTGATGTACCTCTCTTTGTTTTTCGTTTCATGGGTATATATATATATATATATATATATATATATCTGTCTCTGTCTTTTGTTTTAGTTTAACGAAGGCATGTATATCGAAAGCCAAGATAGTAAAAGAAAAAGCTAATGGAAAAATAATGAACATGATGTCCGGTTTTTTTATTGAAGGTTTAACAGCAATGAGCAGTCGCCGTTCCCTAATTGGTTCCAGGCAAAGGAGAGAACCAGTGCCGTAAGGGAAACACAACATCCATGCCTGACCGGGATTCGAACCCGGATCCTTCTGGGACGAATGGTCATAAGCCAGCACTTAGACCACTGCGCCACCAGGGCGGCGAACACGATGCCCGTATCTTTACGAAGAATTCTAGTTCAGCACAGCCATATCTCGAGCAACGAGTTCAGACTTCAAATGATCTACTAACATTACTTGAGGTATTTTCCATTAAAGATATCCTCCAGTATATATCGAAGAGCCAAAACATTATGACTACATGTAAAAACAGGAATTTGTTGGCGACGAATCAGCATCTGCGTAACCTACATGTGCATCGGAATATGTCACTGCAGATTAGTTGTCTTGACACGTGTTTCATCTCTGTAGTGCGTCACATCATCTCCCTCTTATTTTATTAAGCAAAGAAGGAGCCTTTCGTCGTTAATTCCAGACTAATGAATGTCACTCAATTTTTCGAAGAACCCAATGGCCAGTAGATCCATTTTCATGTTCGGGCGCCAATGTGAAAACAGAATTTGTCGGTGACCGTGATCGAATTCGCGTCTCCTGTCTCCAGAGGGATTTGCTTAATCAACGAAGCTACGCCGACGGAATGTATCGTTGCAGATGTGCCGTCTTGACACGTGCTTCACCTCCGTAGTACGTCATACACATACGTACATAATATGATGTTGGTCCTCCATGTGCCGATGAAACAGCTTCTACTCGATGAGGCATGGGCTTAACATGATTTCAAAAGATGATTGTGATATCTGGTACCAATACGTCACCAGCAGATGTTTTAACTTTTGTGAGTCATATGGTTCAATCGCCGACATAGGATTTGCTGTTCAAACAGAAACTACAGACACTCGATTGTATTGATGTCTGGAGAACTTGGAGGCCAGGACATTGTATGGAAATCTTCCTCATATTTCGCGAACCATTTTCGAAAATTGCGGACAGTGTGGCATGGAGCATTATCGTATAAAAGAAGGCACTACTAGGCGGTAATAATACCTTTGGTAAGAATGAATATACCTGGTATGTAATGATGTTTAGGTAGGTGGTAGAGTCATAGGTATATGCACGTGAATGACTGGATCCAGGCTTTCCAAGTAGAACATTACCTAAATCATTACACTTCCTGCAAAGCCTTGTTTTCTTCCCTCGGTGAATCCTGGTGTCAACACTTCCCCAGGTAAACGCCGAACCAGGACCTGGCCGTTTACGTAATGCAACAGGAAAGGAGGATCATTGTACCAGACGACCTTCTTCGAATCATTCAAGATCAGGTTTGATGCTCGCATGTCCATTGTGAGCGCTTTCGACAGTGAACTCAGGTGAGCGTAAACACTTGGAGCTGTCTGCGGCTACACAGCCCCATTTTCAACAGTGTTCGATGTACTGTGTGTTGTGACACATTACTACCAATACCGACGTTCAAGTAACCGGCGAGATGCACCACAGTACCCCTTCTCTTGATTTGTACCACTCATAATAGCCTTCGCTTATCTCTAGCATCTATGAGCCGTTATTGACCCATATCTGGCCGAAGATTCGTGGTATTTTAATCCCTACACCACTTTTTGAAGTAACTAACCGCGGCTAACAGTGGATAGTACCTTCAAAAACAACAAAAAGAGTTAGTTCCTTTCCCATGATCCTTGCCGTCTAGGAAATGCTCAGACCTATTCGTCAGACCATTACAATTTAGACTTTGTCAGATTCACTTACGACCGCTCGCTTTCCCATTTGAGAAACAGGAATAGCACCGATCAGCAACGGATGTTATTTATACCGTTTCCACACATTGACACGCGGTGCTGTTTCTAACACACGCCATTTGGCGGGTGCACCAGTGAGTTACTGAATGGCGGGAGGTTTGAAAAAAGTCTGTGACGTAACTACAGAGATTAAAACATGTGTCAAGACGATAAATCTGCAGAGAGACACTCTGTACGCGTAGCTTAGTTGGGAGAGCGTCTTACTCCGGAGTGAGGAGACCCAGATTCGATGTCCCGCGCAGATAAACTGGTTTCGGTATATTGGCGCCCGAACTTGCAGGATGACCAGACTGTTAAGTTTCTCGAAATGGTGTGATGTTCTTTCCACACCGCGAGACCGGATAATGGAGAATCTCTTCTTCAGTGCTTCGAAAAAATAAATCAGTGTGATGTGATTTTCTATACAAAATTGTCCGGGATTTCTCAAATGCACTTTCTTCATCGGATGACTGCCTACAGCGACACACGGTCCCGGCTGACCCGTGGACAATGCCCCCAGCCCTCTTTCAGGGAGAGGGAGATGTGAACTGCCTGCACCGCAGGACGCACGTGAGATAAAGGCAGATAGCAGTGAGAGCACATGTCCGCGTAGCTCAGTTGGGAAAGCGACTTGCTCCGGAATGAGGGGACACGGATTCGATGGCCATCGCGGACAAACTCTTGTTTTCACAAGTCTTTTAAGAGTTCCGCTGACCACCAGTACGGCTATAATTGTCGTGTATTAAATGCACTACCCCAAACAAATACTGAACCCCCGAAAATCGTCTTGAATAGCCCTGTATTTTATTCCAAGACATTTAGATGGAGTTTATGTTCAAGGCTAAATTTGAATTCTTCACCTTTCAAGACATGAAAGCTTAAATTATTTATCTGTAAAAACGCCTCTTTAAAATTTTAACGAGGATAAATATGCTCTCGAATAAATTTGTTTTGATGGAACTGTCTTTGAAGTTCTTTTTTTGATTGGAGTTTTAACGACCACCGTGAGCAACTCAATGGGCTATAAGCAGTCGCCTATCCCTAATTTAGGGACACTAGTTCCAGGGAAGGGAGAGAGCCAGCGCCGTAAGACAAACACAACATCCATGCCTGACCGGGATTCGAACCCGGACCCCTTACGGACGAATGATCAGAGGCCAGCGCCTTAGACCACTGCGCCACCGGGGTGGCTCTTTGAAGTTCATTGTGAAAAGGAGGTATTGCTTAAAAGCAAATTTGGTATTCATATGCAAGCTACGATGATTAACTTAGGATCAAGATTTAGGGTTAAGTGTACTAATTAGGATAAAATGTACTACTTAGGTTTGTGAATAAATTAATGTGCATCTCTCCCTTTCAAGTGTAAGTTGCGGTATATTTTTCAGGATCAATACTTAGGTTTAAATGTAATTAGGATAAAATATACCGCTTAGGATCATGAATAAGTTCATGTGCATCTTCAAGAGTACCTTGCGGTATATTTTTCAGGATCAAGAGCAAGTTAAGTCTTATTTTTGATTACCAAAAGTAAGTTGAGGTGTATTATTCAAGATCATTATTGGAATCTCAATGTGCAGGTAGACTTACCAGTTGCCAATTGGCTTTAGGCTAATCTCCATGTAAGTAAGTATACAGAGACTGCAATCGGAGAACTGTTTATTATTCAAGAGGAAACACTTTGTTAAGTGAAGTTACTTAAAAAACAGCTAAGTTGTTTTCATTTTTACCAACTGCTCTCGCGAACACGGTAACGTTGGCTGTCTTCAAAAGAGTGTGCGAGTAACTAAATTATTGGAAGTTTTAATTGCAGCTCTATTTCCATATTTTCTTACTTAGAATTTAGCAAATCAAAAATTGAGAAATTCATTTCTACTCAAGAATTCAGTTTTTGCTTCCGTAACTATCCATGAATCGTTGGTTTACAAAAGGAAATTTAAGACCGACCTCATCCGTCTGTTGCTACTGATAATGAAATCAGACAGAAAGCAGGTAATTCAAACTGGTTTTCCATAAGAAATGTCATGTATTCCCGTATAGAAGTCAGCATTAAGCTATCTTCTTCAGACTAAACATGGATTATTCATTTAACAGGTGATAATCATGGATTATTCATTTATCAGGGGATATTAATGGATTATTCATTTATCAGGTGATAATCATAAATGCTCGACAGACTGATCTGCTGCAAACAGCTGCTTTATTGGCCTGCCCAGCGTCACCGGCCAGGTCTGTGGTGGATAACATACGTTCTTTCTTCACATTCCGCAGTAAGCTTCGTTTGTCAGAATCACTCTGCTTGGTCACCTATCGGAGCGAGTCTTCGTTGTAGTGGCACCATTTGCTATCTGTTGATGAAGAACATCGGCGACAGTAGATTTTGGGATTCCTAGGAGCGAGGAAATTCTACTCACTGATTTCTTACTCGTGTGGTATCCAATCACCAGGCTTCTTTTAAATTCCGCCATTTCATCCCTGCCCGGTTTAGTCGCTTACGATGTGATCTGAGTGGTCTGCAAACACGCCCCTTTAGCACCCAGCACATTACGAGCGAGTGTTTCCGGTTCTTCAAAAGTACGCATAAACACTATATTGACAAATGTCACCGGACTCCTATAAATGAAACACGACATAGCATTTATTGACATACAATAGTATGGTGTCGGTCCACCTTTGGCCTTAATGCATACACTGATACTTCGAGACATGCTGTCGACAAAGTTTCGGAACACAGTGATAGGTATGCGCGATTCCATTCAGTACAGAATGCTGCCGCTAACTGTTGCTTAGTAGTAGGCCTTGGTTCCAAACTTCTTAAGTGGCGCTCTAATTTCCCCCATATGTGCTCTGTGGGATTAAGATCAGGGCTCTGTGCATACCAGTCCACACACGATACGGAATTATCATCAAACCACGCCGTAACACTCCTTGCTTTATGGCTCGGTGCATTATCCTGCTGGTACGAACAAGGCTCGGTTCCATAGTATTGCCACAGAGTTGGTAGCGCATAATTGTCCAGATAATCAAGGTAGACGTGCTGGTTAACGGGTTTGACCACGATAACCAATGGGCCGGGACGATACTACGAAAAGCACACCAACACGAGTACACTGCCAGCTCCAAACTTGACCGTAGGAACAGTACACTGCGGTAAATAGTGTTCCCTTGGCCGCCTCCATACCCACAACAGCCATCAGACTGATGGATCGTGTATCTGGATTCATCAGTCCATAGGACCCGTTTCCATTAATCAACGATCCACGATAAATGTTATTTACACCATGCTAAATGACGAGTAGCATTCCGAGTGGAGATGAAAGGTTTATAAGCAGCCGCAAGACTACGGTAACCCATGGAATGAAGTTATCTGCGAAAGGTACGTGTACATACCGAGGTTCCGGCATTTTTACTCACCTGTACACTGAGGTCTTGTGCAGTACTGCGTCGATTAACTTTAACGACTCTCCTGAGTCTTCGACGTCCTTTATCACTGATTTTCTTTGGCCTGCCGGTACGTTTTGCTGCTTCAGGTACACCATGTGCCTTCCACTTATTCAGTACATCCAAAACAGTTGACTTGGGTATGTTCAAACGCTCCTCGGCTTCTCTTATGGACAATCAACTAATATAACACCCAACAATCTTTCCTTTCTCAAAGTTAGTGCTTTCCCACCGTGACATTTTCACTCAAACTCCCAGTGCGTAATGATCGCGGTCAGCTGCAGGCTTATTTTTAACCGTCTGCAGTTGTACCGCCCATCTTAACAACGCAGCGGATCCGTTCATTTTCTTTTGAGGGTGTGTCCGGTGACTTTTGTCAATATAGTGTATATACCTTTGTAAAGCTGACAGAATACTTTTGTCTGCATAGTGTACCATGCGATGACTGCATTTATCCCCACATTTCAAATAATTTATTTCTTGATTTTTCGTATGTTTGTGCTGTTTTCTACTTTATAGATACGCCTAGACTTGCAGAATGTCCTATTCCGCAAATTACCCTATCTGGAATTTGACGCACCCCAAACCATCTAGGTTCCACCGTTAATACTTCATTGAGTGTTATTATATTATTTCCTTGAAAAGAATGTATCTTTATCTTGCGGTACAACGACCACCACAAGCAACTTTCAGGCCTATATATTTTCCTAATTTAGGGTCTCTGGTTTCAAGAAAGGAGAGATCACGCCCAATACGACTAAAGCACGATTCAATGTATCTTATCTTGGGGTTTATCGACCACCACGAGAAATTATCAGGCATGTAAGCGTGTAACGTATACTCTAGATTCACTTTCGTTTTGATTTTTAGTATCTCTGGTTATTTTATTTTACTATGTAAATTATCTTCTTACTGAACGAGATGTTATTTCTCCCGCTGAATGAGATCTGGCAATGAGTGTAAGTCATGACGTGGTGGTAGCCAGTATTAATAGGGCGTTCAACGATACGTGAGAGAGCTTTTTGTTGATGTGCGTAGGGAGAGCTTTGTTTCATGTGTAAAGAGATCTTCGTTATATGCGTAAGGAGAGCTTCGTTTATGTGAGTAGAGCTTCGTTCATGTGCAAGGAGCTACGTTTTATTGAGTAGCTGTGTGTCCGGTGAAGTGTATGTTGGATCATATCAAGAGTTTCTCTAATAAAAAGTTGTTCTAGTAAGTACGTTTTTCTCAGTTCATAGTTTTGTCAGATCTCTGTCTGGCTGTTAGGTTTATTTCATTAGTTATTATTATTAACAACCAGCATTATGACTTTATTCATCTTAATTACTACTACAACATTACTAGCAGTTAAAAGCTTGTTCATTATTATTACTACACTACTAGCAGGAAAGTTTATTCATGTTATAAAAAACAAAACAACAACCATTAGAAGAAGCTTAGAAGAAGCAGCATTAGTTAGAAAAAGCATTATTCATTATAAGCGTTCCTAATGTTGTGCCTATAGTTTCAAAGAAGGCGAGATCCAGCCAATACAATTATAAAGCGATTGCCAATCACTCTTTGTCTGGGATCCGAACCGTGGACCAGCTCGGAAGACTTTTCAGAATACAGCTCCTCTGACCACTCGGGCACCCTCGCCCCTAATGCACCAGATGAAAAAAACAGAACTAGAAACTCTTCAGAAACAAAAAATTGTGAAACAGCTTTATTTACTGTAATTACCTCAAACCTAATATCATTCAATTTCGCTGTAGGAAGTGTTTCAGTACGAGAGACGAAAAACTTAGTTGCTAGATCAAGAAAGAAATACTGCAAGAGGCACAAGGCGGAGTCACCATCAGCAGCTGAGTTGCTGGAATGCTTTTGGAATGCAGAATTTCTTACAACGTGGAAATCTGTTGCGATGTGGAAAGTTGGGTAGCGTGCTAGGAGATACAGGGCAGGCGATCATCCTGAAGAACTTGTCGAGAAACGACTGTATGTTAGCCATTTTATTCTCTTCATCAGTCTCTCGATAACAAGCTTACAAGCCACCTCTATTTGGACTAATAGTAACAGCTTAACATTAAGGGTCCATCTTCTTAAATCGCTCTGCTATTCGTGCGCCTCATGGGATTCAAGTGTATTCCGCTTTGTGATCATTCGTCGTGACTGTTATTCTGGTTCTTGAAAAGTTTCATCCTTGGTGACTTCTGCAACTTTTGTTGCTTTTGAGTCAACAAAGACATAGGTAATTCGATCATTTGCCATTCGATTAAATTGCTTATCAAGTATTCGCATCGACCTCTAATTCCAGCTCCTCAGCAAACATGAAAATTTTATTTACAATTTCTTCATATGTCCTGTGCCATGACTAAATAAAAACTTACGGGTTGTTAGAAAGAAAAGGACATTGAACATGAACTTAGACTGGTACTTACGCAATTTATATGGGGGGAGATTGTATGAGACATATCATCGTTGCTTGTTTAACAATATAATAATAATAATAATAATAATAATAATAACCAGTTAAAAAAGCCAGAAGTTGAAAATAAAAACCTCAAACCAGTGGCTGAAACGAGGAAAATTATGTAGATATATTATTGGGTGTATGAAGTCCGTTCGAGTAAAGTGATTCCAACCAAAAACTATATAGAAAATACATTTTGAAGTAGGACCCACAAAATGTTAACTGTAGAAGGCGTGGTATGTGCAGTAGACCATTGAACTCATGTGGGGAGGATGCACCACGCTAGCCAACGTAGATTATGCGCAGCGGTACAATAATTTTGTTAGGATGATGCATCAAAAAATAGCTCAGGATACAAAACTATCATTGTCACAAGTACATATTACTGTATAATGTAAGTTTCCACCCACTGCGGCTTCAGATAATAAACAATAAAAATTATATTGTGATCGTGAGATCAAAACAGACGTAGCCATCTCTGCTAGTCGCCCAAACATAGTGGTATATGACAAAAGACAGAAGGAAGCACGCACTGAAATATCGGCTTTATTTATTAGAGCGTAATATCCAGACTACCGATGGAACAAAAATCACCAGGTATGCGGAACTGGCTTCGAAGATTAAACAGATGTCGAAGCTGAAAACAGTTCATTTACGTCCAGTAATTATTTCTGCAGCTGGTATAATTCCTCAGACTCTTATAACTTAGCTTCATACTTTGGGTCTGCAGTATCTAAGGCACAACATCAAGAGTGGCTTTTGATACTTTTCGCATTGTACGACGGTATTTGAAACATGAATGACTATGTCCGTACTGATGTACTAACTATAAGTAGATGTCATTACTATAAGTAAAACATAACAATAATAATAATAATAATAATGAAAGGTCAAGAAGGTGTGTTACCTGGAGGATGCTTGACCAATGGATGCTGCGCAACAGCATGCTACGGCAAGGAAAGTGAGGAGGAGACGGAAAGTGAAACTGCTCTGCATTTTTAATTACCAGTGAAAGGAAGGGTGCTGCTCAATCTACAAATAAAAGAGGAAAAGTCTTTTGGTTATTTTTGATACACCGAAACGACTTAAAATAAGACATCGGCTTAAAATCATTAAAATCATCAACAGCTTAAAATCATACGGCTTAAAATCATTAAAATCATCAACTGCTTAAAATCATAAGACTTAAAATCATTAAAAACATCAACTACTTAAAATCATACGGCTTAAAATCATTAAAATCATCAACGGCTTAAAATCATTAAAATCAGACACTGCTTAAAATCATACGGCTTAAAATCATTAAAATCATCAACTGTTTAAAATCATACGGCTTAAAATCATTAAAATCATCAACTGTTTAAAATCATACGGCTTAAAATCATTAAAACCTACAACTGTTTAAAATCATACGGCTTAAAATCATTAAAATCATCAAGGGCATAAAATCATTAAAATCAGACACTGCTTAAAATCATACGGCTTAAAATCATTAAAATCATCAACTGCTTAAAATCATACGGCTAAAATCATTAAAATCAGACACTGCTTAAAATCATACGGATTAAAATCATTAAATCATCAACGGCTTAAAATCATACTGCTTAAAATCATTAAAATCATCAACTGTTTAAAATCATACGGCTTAAAATCATTAAAATCATCAACGGGCATACGGCTTAAAATCATTAAAATCAGACACTGCTTAAAATCATACGGCTTAAAATCATTAAAATCATCAACTGCTTAAAATCATACGGCTTAAAATCATTAAAATCATCAAGGGCATAAAATCATTAAAATCAGACACTGCTTAAAATCATACGGCTTAAAATCATTAAAATCATCAACTGCTTAAAATCATACGGCTTAAAATCAGACACTGCTTAAAATCATCAACGGCTTAAAATCATTAAAATCATCAACTGTCTTAAAATCATACGGCTTAAAATCATTAAAATCAGACACGGCTTAAAATCATTAAAATCACCAACGGCTTAAAATCATGCGGCTTAAAATCATTAAAATCAGACATTGCTTAAAATCATTAAAATCATCAACGGCTTAAAATTAACTCATTGTAAGAACTCAAAAACAATAGCGCACGATGTTAAGACTGATTATTTATTCGTTTTTCTTTTGCTTTGGAAGTGTTCAAAATACTGATGCAGTCACTGTACATGACATTTTAGAAACCTTCAAATCCTACAGCTGCAAATATGAAATATCTGGAAAAGAATGCATTTTTAACTAAAGAAGAAGCGACGTCATAAGTTTACTACCTCAATATATGGAGAATTTGAGCAGTCGCGAGTGATTGAAATTCCTTTTATCATGTCTGAGACCTTGGGACCCATTTACGAAATTATGACGATTTTCGAAGTCATATCGTGTTCCAAAGGGTTACACCGAGAACGTTGAAGAATAGGTAGGATCGTTTCGAAAGCAAATGCTATTTTATTACCAGAATGCAAGGATTTGGGCATTTAAATACACTCTTTGCCCTCGCCCCTTCAAAAAATAAAGCAAAAAAAATGCACCCGGAGAAAATCTTTCAATCCTGATGAAACTCCGCATGCAAGTATCTCATTTTTCGTTATTTTTTAATCATACAAGTACGCAATTGATTAAAAAATAACACGGAAACAACGCACCGAGGAGGGTATATCAAGAGTAAAGCTCGCACGCAGAGAAAACTGCGACAGTGGATTCCGGTTGCATTAACCGCCACGGAGTGTTAGGATGCCTTAACGTCGTATCCGTGTACACTACGAGCAGTTGAACAAGTTGAGAGAGCACGTGTAATTTGGCTGAGGCCGGCCGGTTGGCCAAGTCTCCGGATCGCCAGGAATTTAGATTGTAGCGCGGTGGCAATCGGACGATATATGCTCCAATGGTTCGAGGACGTAACAGCTCAGTGGCACGCGAGTGATGGACGGCCGAGGTCAAACGCAGAACGCGTAAATCAAGCGATTGTGAGAGTCACGCGAACAGAACCGAATTTGTCGATTTCAACCATCCGTGGTTACTTTGCGACATATACAGGTACGGAAGTGGCTATCCAGACCGTTACCCGACAACGTGCGGCACGGGGACATCTTTCGAAAAGACCACTCCGCCGCCTTCTACTGACTAGAGAACATCGCCGGCGCTGGTTGCAGAGGTTTGGGGCCCGATTAATGTGGGATAGTGTACAGTGGCGTCGTGTTGTCTCCAGTTATGAGTTGCGGTTTGCCTTAGCGCCGATGACCATGCGTGTGGAGACGAGCCAGAAAACGTACAGATTCTGTATTTCCCTTGTAATGGCACACAGCTCGCACACTGGGAGTGACTGTCTAGATGGTCATTTCGACGACAACCGGACACCATTTGTAGTCCTCCGTACCACCCTTACGGATCAATGGTACATTAACCACCATTCTACTACCTGTTGCATTGCCATTCCTGTAGCAGCAGCATCAAACAATTTTTTAACATGCTTATTGCCAGACACCCACGGCATGGCTCTCCCAGACATCTCTCGGTAATATCTACACCATTCCATGACCAGACGGATCATCCGATCACTCACCGATCGGACATGTTTCGGAAATAATTGGACGCTACCTACGCCAATCCGTAAATATTGCCAAACTGGCCCACAATTTAGTCACCATCTGGCATGTTGTACCTCAAGACAGTATCCCTGAACCGTATGAGTCTATGCCCCACCGTGCAACTGCTTGTATCCGAACCAGATGTGGCGCAACAACGTACTGACTTGTTACACTCGTGTAGCTGTTTTATCCAAATAAATCACCCAACTGCTCTGGCATTGCAATTATTTCCACTGCTATACATGTACATTGCACATACCAATATTCATCTCGATTGGATGATTCCTTCTATGTGCTTCGGTTTTAATTACGAGTGTATTAAGATTGGAACTTACTAGATCTCTCTCATACCTTGTTCATTTCTCAATAATATTACTACAAAGGATCTCATTTGCCGCTAGGATTTAATTAAACAAAAAATTCTGTGCTACGAACTAAATTTACATTGAAAACGAGCTGGATATTGTGTTACACATGAACAATCTATGCATCGATAAAACAACTTGAAAGTAGTTGAATGGAAATCTGAATCATTTCATGCGAAAGCAGACTCTAAAGTGCTATGAAATTCAAAGATAAATATAAAAAAAACATTCGTATGATATCATACCGGAAGGAAAGGTTAGACAAGAGGATATTTTTATTTTCAAAAGAGCTTATAGGTGCAAGTGTTGAAGGGAACACACGCTACTGGTACAAAATCTCATGAAAAGCAGGATGTAAAATACATATCCTTAACATGACCATATTTTCCACAAGTGGGCAGAAGTATCTTCAGTTACATAGCTTTTTAAATATGATATCTACCCCTAGAGAAAATGATTTGGATGCATTATCATGGTCATAAAGCCGCAGTCACAATTAATGGTGAAACGTTTGACACATTTTGCGTGGAAAAGAGAGTTCGCCAGGGATGCATTCCCTCACCTATATTTTTTAATATACATGGAAAATGGATAATTAAAAATAATAATAAGGTAAGCGATGGAGAACTGGTATGGTGAGGTGTCAATAGGGTGTAGGAAAATATAAAATTTACTCTATGAGCATGGCACCACTATAATAGCTGGTTCCATCTTCCTGCATGTTCGGATAAGTTAACTTGTTTCAAACTGCTCGGAAAAGGCGAGTTTCGCCACTATCCAAAGCAACTGATTTCGCATCAAACATGTCCTACGTCTGTTCTTAACTTCATATCAAGGGTAACATTTTTTGAAAAAATACTTTTCGTAAAAACGAAGTCTATATTAACAACGAAATATTCGACAAAAATTCGCTATCACAACATTTTTCGGAGAAAGATATAATTCATGAAATTCTGCGTGTTTTAGCTGTTCAGTGTTTTGAACTTTTTTTTGGAATTAATGAAAACCATAAGCAACTCTAAGAGATATACACTATATTGACAAAAGTCACCAGACACCTAGAAGAGAAACACAACATAGCATTTATTGACATACATTAGTACAGTGTCGGTCCACCTTTGGCCTTCATGCATGCACTGACCCTTCGAGACATGTTTTCTTTCGACAAGGTTTTGGAACACAGAGGTAGATATGCGCTTCCATTCAGTATATTATGCTGCCACTGACTGTGGCTTAGTGGTAGGCCTTGGTTCCAAACTTCTTATGCGGCGCTCTAATTCATCCAATAGGTGCTCTGTGAGATAAAAATCAGGGCTCTGTGCTGGCCAATCCACACACAATACGGAATTATCATCAAACCCCGTTGTACCAATCCTTGCTTTATGGCTCGGTGCATTATCCTGCTGGTACCAAAAAGGCTCGGTTCCATAGTATTACCACATAGTTAGTAGGGCAGAATTGTCTGGAATATCAAGGTAGACATGGTGGTTAACACGTTTGTCCACGATAATCAATGAAACGGGAGTATACCACGAAAAACACCCCCACACGAATACACTTCCAACTCCAAACTTGACCGTAAGAACAGTAAACTCTGGTAAATAGCGTTCCCCCGGCTGCCGCCGTACCCACACACGGCCGACTGATGGATCGTGTATCTGTATTCATCAGTCCATAGGACCCGTTTTCATTAATCTACGGACCACAATAAATGTTCTTTACACCATGCTAAACGACGAGTAGCATTCGGAGTGGAGATGACAGCTTATGAGCAGCCGCACGACCACGGTAACTCATGGAATGAAGTTCTATGCGAATGGTACATGTACATACCGAGGTTCGAGCATTTTTACTCACCTGTACACTGAGGTCTTGTGCAGTATTTCGTTGATTGGCTGTAATGACTATCCTGAGGATTCGACGTCCTCTATCACCGATTTGCTTTGGTATGCCGGTACGTTTTGCTGCTTCAGGCAAGCCATTTGTCTTCCACTTATTCAGTACATCCAAAACAGTTGACTTGGATATATTTAAACGCTTCTCGGTTTCTCTTATAGACAACCCACTAATATAACACCCAACAGTCTTTACTTTCTGAAAGTCAGTTCTCTCCCGCTGCGACATTTTCATTCAACCTCACTGGGCGATATGATCGCAGGCAGTTGCAGGCTTGTTTTCATACCGTTTGCAGCTTTACCTTGCATCTTACCAACGCAGCGGTTCGGTTCATTTGCTTTCGAATGGGTGTCCGGTGGCCTTTGTCAATATAGTGTAAGTATGTGTCCCTTAGAATTGCTCACTAACTCACCTGTCCCTGACTTTGTGCCGCTGGTTCCAGAAACTGGTCAGAGTCTTCCCACAAGTCCACAACTAACGCTTCAAAAGGAACTCGAACCAGAGTCCATCTCGGACGACCGATCTGAAGCCCGGGCTCTAAACCACTCAATCACCGAGACTGGTCTTCAGTGGCTTGGTTTTAAGCCCATTTTCTGTTTTAATTGACTTTTCTCTTGCTGTTCCTTATTTTCACTAAGTTTCACTCCATGCATTTTTCTTTTATTTCCCTCGTCCTATCCAAGGAGGTTAGAATAGATAGAGTAAGGGTCTGCCGATTCTGCTCGTGTAACCAAACTGAAGCCAGAGAAAAGTGGCGATCATGACGTCACAGCTAATACCCCGTGGGGATCGAAATATCACACAAAGTTTTGAGGATGGGATTGCAGTTTTCCAAGCTTTTTCTCTTCTTATCTTTAGTTTCCAACATGTGGATCAGTAAAACAAAATAGCCACTATTACGTAACGTATAATAAACGTTTAAGGTTCGTAATGACATATGTACATTGATGTTATTGAATATCAGACGTGTTTATTGATATTAGATCATCAGACATGCATTTATTAGCCTCTAGAAAAATATTTGGGAAAGCAGTTTATGGATTGTTCCTTTGCAAAACCGAACTCCTCAGAAACATATCAATTACAACGCTTAATATGAAAATTGCCCAAGTTGTTTTAGATTTTTAATATTTCGTGATTTTTACAATATGTTTTTTGCTCTTGTAAACGTTTATTGGAACTGATTAACATGAAGGGCATTAAACATAACATGACTAATTTATCCCTTACATTAATTCACCGTTTGCTATGCACGCATGTCTGAGAAAGCTCCGCTGAGAAAAATCAACCATTTTGCAGAAATGCATTCTCTCCGCCACCAAAACAAAAGCATAGATAATTAGATATAAAAATAAATACATATATTATTGTTGATTATTTGTCGAAGGGATAAAAAGTTAAATTCGGCTTTGCTGGAAATTAGTTTCAGAAACAGCAGTTTTCTAACGACAATACAATGACTTTGCAAAAACTTCGTAGAACAATTAATATTCGGTGCGAAATTACTGATGAAACGGGACACCAGTTGGTGCCTTAGTTGAAGGGTTGACACATTCAAATGTACATATTATCCCATTTTTAAAGGTGTATGAGTTTTTTGACGAAGAAAGGACTATTCGCTATTACCAAAATGGTGTAAAAGTATGCCTAATGTCTCACTGGGAGTAGCAATCAAATCAGAATCGTCTGCTCAAAAAGCTTCTCGCTTATGATGCCATTCTTACTCCATCTATTCAGCCTTGTTGGACCTATCTTCTAGCTAAAAGTTTCGGCTGGTTTCTATTCAAATGCACTTCGTAGGATTAGTTGATAAATATGAATGTAGTGGAGTACACTTTTTTAAATTTAACAGAGCTGGAAATGTAAAAAAAAAAAAATAATTTATGGAGATTAAAATGATTTAGCTGTGTCGCACTAGTAAATTTAGCACAGGCTCAACAGCATGAGAAATAGCCTAACTATAAGACTATTGGACGCCTGCGTTGTATAGTAAAATATTTTAAGTTTCGGCTGGTTTATAGTAAAATGTTTTAAGTTTCGGCTGGTTTATAGTAAATTTTTTAAGTTTCGGCTGGTTTCTATTCAAATGCACCTCGTAGGATTAGTTGATAAATATGAATGTAATGGAGTACACTTTTTTAAATTTAACAGAGCTGGAAATGTAAAAAAAAAAATAATTTATGGAGATTAAAATGATTTAGCTGTGTCGCACTAGTAAATTTAGCACAGGCTCAACAGCATGAGAAATAGCCTAACTATAAGACTATTGGACGCCTGCGTTGTATAGTAAAAATTTTTAAGTTTCGGCTGGTTTATAGTAAATTTTTTTAAGTTTCGGCTGGTTCCTATTCAAATGCACCTCGTAGGATTAGTTGATAAATATGAATGTAATGGAGTACACTTTTTTAAATTTAACAGAGCTGAAAATGTAAAAAAAAATAATTAATGGAGATTAAAATAATTTAGCTGTGTCGCACTAGTAAATTTAGCACAGGCTCAACAGCATGAGAAATAGCCTAACTATAAGACTATTGGACGCCTGCGTTGTATAGTAAAATGTTTTAATATGTTTGGCCATCGTTATCCAGCACCGTTCCTTTTTACAGCTTCTGTTACTCGAATTTCTTCTTTTCAAAACAAAAGGGCGAAATCTGCATCTTCTTTTAGCCATCTTCCTCTGTGCGCTACTCCTTTACCGTTTTTCTTTCACTTTGCCAATTATAATTTCGTTGTTTTTTTCTTGCTAATATTTTCCCGTCATTTCGCTATTCCGTTTCTGTGACTCACAATTCATTTCGCTTTCACTTTCTGCTTCTCTATACGCTTTCGTATCTAATTACTCAGTTGATTTTTTAAATATTTTTTCTTTTCTTTCTGTAACTTCTTTGTTCACTATTCCGCAGTCTACACACGCCAAATCTTGCTGTCAATTGCCACCACTTTTGCCTGGTGCCCTCAAATCTCTTCTTACCCAAAGCAATTTTTGGAGCACCGTAACTGAGCAAATAAGCGTTTCTTCAACGGAGTGAAAAATATTCTGCTATTGTTTAAGCTCATTTTTTATCCAAATGTCATTCTTCCCATTGCTTTTCCATTCAAAACTCATTTTTCTGTCGTCGTTTGAGATGGCTTAGCACACAGTTTTGCATTCCCACTTTCCTTCTACGTTCGTTGCTTTAATGTGGTTGGTTTTCTACAGTCCGAAATTATTATTTATTTAATTTTCTTACACCTTCTTTTCTAGTTCTTCTTGTGTATGGCGCACTGCAGTGTTAATTAGTAGGTGTGCCAAAAACCGCTGTAACTCATCCAATAAACCCATCTTACTACGCAACTACTATGATTAGGTTAGTGGCAGACAGGAACCTACTGTATTACACATTAGTATCAGAATAATATACCCACCCCCGGAATCACAGTGTACCCGCCCAAGCACGTCACAGATTGCACGTGACAAGGTAACCACACGGAGATATAAGCAGCCGGACAAGACGTATGAACCCTAGTACGTTACGTGAGCACAATGGGCAGAGGTAGTGATTTAACGGATGTTTAAAAAAAATGATCGTCGGCTACCGCACCAAGGGTGGAAGCATATCAGAACAGCAGACTTAGTGAACTGTTCGCGAGGTGCTGTAATAAAGGTGCACCAAGAATGGACCTCTGGCACACCAAGTACCTACCTACGTCATATCTGTGGATCTTTAATGACCATCGACTCCAGGAGAGTACGTTGCCTCTGTCGACTGGTAAAAGGCAATCGACGGGCAACAGTGTAGCAAATTAACACTGGGGCACCCAGATACGTGTCCCCGATAACAGTAGAGTGAACACTGTTACGCATGGATCTCCGGAGTCGACGCTGTGCCAAGGTGTCCGTGTTAACCCAGGTCCATCGGCAAGGACGTCTGCAGCTCGCATGGGACTACGGTCACTGGACAGTGGAAGAGTGGGAAAAGGTTTCCTACTCCGACGAATCAAGGTTTCTACTCCACAGAAGTGACGGGCGGTGAGAAGAAAAGACGTCAGACACACGAGAACTGATACCCGGACACACATGTCGGTCAAATACAAGCCGGCAGTGGCAGCGTACATGTCTGGGGGATGTTTACCAGCCGCCCCAGGTCCTGGTATGATCTGGAGCCGCTGTTACCACTGGATGAATCCCTAAACGCCAATGGCTACCTGTACATCCTTGCTGACTATCTGCATCCTTTCTTGTTAGCTGTTTACCCTGGTGGTGACTATCACCCCCAGGGTAAACATCTAATCAACAAGACAACATCTAACCAACAAGACAATAATGGTAAAAATCTACCAACAGGAAATTGCGCGGTGCTATGTCGCTCGGGGGTGCGTGATTGGTTCCAGGAACACGACAGCGATGTCTCCGTTCCCACTTGGGCGGTAAAATGGCCCGATCTCAATCCAATAGAGCTCTCGTGGGACTATTTGAATGGACATGTTCGGCGTTCCGACCCAGAACCACGTATTCTCCGGGACCTCTGTGCTCTTCTGCAGTCCGAATGGGCACATGTGCCTCGGGCAACCTTCTAGGGCCTTACTGCGTCCATCCCACGCCGTCTCAACGCTGTCATTCGGGTCAAGGGCGGTTATTCCCATTATTAGGTAGGTGGTCATATTATTCTGATATGACCGTGTATGTCCTTACGATATGGTTTGTTGCAACACTCCAAATCCAATCGCTCTTATACTCACTTGACGTCACTCAGTGATTTCTTCCTGGTTCTATCGTAGCTGAAATTTTGTAATTCATTGTTAAAACGACATTATGTAGACGCGCTGACTTTTGACCATGCGTCTGAGATAGGTCCTGGTTCGAGTCCCGGAGAGGCATGAGTGTTTTGTTTGCCTTACAACATTGGCTCTCTGTCCCTTTCCTGGAGGGACGAGCAATTGCTTGTAGCCCATTTTGTTTCTCTAGGTGGTCGTTAAAAAACCAAATAAAAAATAAGTATAGATAGTGGTGATTACTTCCTCACTGGGATGAAAATCATCGTTTAAAATGTGTCGTGGTGACTCAGTGTCCTAAGCGATGGCTTCTGATCATTTGTCCAAGATGGTCTGGGTTCGAATCCTGAATGTCGCATGGACAATGTGTTTGTCTTACGACACTGGCTCTCTCTGCTCCCGTGAGCCTGTGGAGCCAAAGTCGTTAAACTCCCAGTAAAAAGAAAAGGACTCCAAAGCAAACCGAGTTTTCTGGTTCTACTGACTATTTCCTTTCCAGAAGAAAAAATGTCAATTCTTCGTCAAGACATAAAGCTTGTCAATAAAGTGGATTAATTATAAAAACATACAATTAAAGTGTTCTTGTTCTTTTTGTAACAGGATTTAGCGACCACCACGAGCGGTAAATGCAGTCGCACGTCCATAATTTAGGGACACTCCTTCCAGCGTAAGGGCAGAGCCATCGCCGTAAGACAGGCGCACTGATACTAGACCTCGGGCTCACTTCGGACGATTGTCCGAAAATCTGACTGAAGTTACACCTTCCATAGCAAGAGGCGCAGATGGTATGGACTTTGGTTATCTCCACCACCAAGTCACCCCACCAGTTCTGGTTAATGACTCGGTGGTGGAGATAGAGGATTGTTAACGGCCCTCCTCTTTCAGTGCTATTATCTACAGAGGGTTAGTCCAAAGTTTTGCAATATTTGCATAAACGCATTTACTGCGGCAGGTATGTCACGTGTTTATACTAGTTCAAGTCGCGTACTGCAGTCAGTCGAAAGGGATATAAAGTGGTAGTCGTTGCTGTGAACAGCATTGCATATGGTCGGTCTGTCTGTGGTTTTGACGCCTAAAAGATGAACAGCCACAAACGGCTAATTAGGGTACCTTTGCTTTACAGGTTTGAACTCGGCCAAAGTGCTGCTCAAGCAAAACGAAACATTTGTCATCCGAAAGGGGAAGGTTCCATGGACCACAGCACCGCAACCAGATGGTCCAAGAAATATCGCTCAGGTGCCAGAAACCTCGACGATCAGCCAAGGTCAGGTAGGCCAGGAACCGTGGATTCGGAAGCCGTGCGCCAGTCCGTAGAGAAAAATCCAACAACCAGCACTCGGAGATTATCAGGCAAGCTGGACATATCACAGACCACTATGGTTCGTCACCTTCAGGACCTCGGCATGGTCTACAGGTGCTTCCGCATTGTCCTTCACGAACTGACGCCAAATGAAGCAAACCGCCGAGTGCACGAAACACATAGAAGACCCGCACGAAGTACGTTTCATCGAGAGAATTACTACGTGCGATGAAACGTGGGTCTATGTATTTCCGTAATCCTAACACACAACGATAGTAGTTGAGCCCAGACCAGCTTCATGAACCTGTTGTCAAACGTGGGCGCTTCGAGTAAAAGGTGATGCTCTGAGTTTGGTGGAATTTCGAGGGGATGAACCATTACGAATTTGTTACAAACAGTCGGACCATCAACGCCAATCTCTATTCTGAACATCAGAAGCGCACGTATGCTGTTTTGGAGGAGAAGCACCTGTCCCTGGTGAACAGAAAATGAGCTCTGCTACAGCGGGTCAACGTTCGGCCTCACGCCGCGCGAACGACACAAGCAAAACTCCAGGAGCTTGAGAGCATCGAAACTGATACCACACTCAGCATATAGTCCGGGCCTTACCCCGTTGGGTTATTACCTGTTCCGGTTCATGGCGCACTTCCTTCGCGGGCGGCACTTCAAAAACGAGGAGGAGGCGGCAGCTGTGGCGAAGGAGGTCTTCAACTCGAAGGACAAGAACGGTTACTACGCGGAATCGAAGAACAGGCAGACAGAAAGCTAAAGACGGTGCAACACGATGGCATATACTTTGAATGCTAGTCAGCTTTCGTCTTAAAGGTACGTATGAAGACATAAAGTGATCCAAATATTGCAAAACGTTCAACACACCCTCTGTAGAATCGAAGAACTGGCAGACAGATTCCTAAAGACGGTGCACCACAATGGCCTATACTTTGAATGCTAGTCAGTTTTCGTCGTAAAAGTACGTATAAAGATATAAAGTGATCTAAATATTGCAAAACTTTTGACACACCCTCTGTAGAATCGAATAAGTGGCAGACAGATGGCTATAGACGGTGCAACACGATGGCCTATACTTTGAATGCTAGTGAGCTTTCGTCTTAAAGCTACGTATGAAGACATAAAGTGATCCAAATATTGCAAAACGTTCGACTCACCCTCTGTAGAATCGAAGAACTGGCAGACAGATGACTAAAGACGGTGCAACACGATGGCCTATACTCTGAATGCTAGTCAGCTTTCGTCGTAAAGGTACGTATGAAGACATAAAGTGATCCAAATATTGCAAAACTTTCGACACACCCTCTGCAGAATCGAAGAACTGGCAGACAGATGGATAAAAACGGTGCAACACGATGGCCTATACTTTGAATGCTAGTCAGCTTTCGTCGTAAAGGTACGTATGAAGACATAAAGGGATCCAAATATTGCAAACATTTCGACACACCCTCTATAGAATCGAAGAACTGGCAGACAGATGGCTAAAGACGGTGCACCACAATGGCCTATACTTTGAATGCTAGTCAGTTTTCGTCGTAAAAGTACGTATGAAGATATAAAGTGATCCAAATATTGCAAAACGTTTGACTCACCCTCTGTAGAATCGAAGAAGTGGCAGACAGATGGCTATAGACGGTGCAACACGATGGCCTATACTTAGAATGCTAGTGAGCTTTCGTCATAAAGCTACGTATGAAGACATAAAGTGATCCAAATATTGCAAAACGTTCGACTCACCCTCTGTAGAATCGAAGAACTGGCAGACAGATGACTAAAGACGGTGCAACACGATGGCCTATACTCTGACTGCTAGTCAGCTTTCGTCGTAAAGGTACGTATGAAGACATAAAGTGATCCAAATATTGCAAAACGTTCGACTCACCCTCTGTAGAATCGAAGAACTGGCAGACAGATTACTAAAGACGGTGCAACACGATGGCCTATACTCTGACTGCTAGTCAGCTTTCGTCGTAAAGGTACGTATGAAGACATAAAGTGATCCAAATATTGCAAAACTTTCGACTCACCCTCTGTAGAATCGAAAAAGTGGCAAACAGATGGCTATAGACGGTGCAAGACGATGGCCTATACTTAGAATGCTAGTGAGCCTTCGTCGTAAAAGTACGTATGAAGACATAAAGTGATCCAAATGTTGCAAAACTTTCGACGCACCCTCTGTAGAATCGAAGAACTGGCAGACAGATGGATAAAGACGGTGCAACACGATGGCCTATACTTTGAATGCTAGTCAGCTTCCGTCGTAAAGGTACGTATGAAGACATAAAGTGATCCAAATATTGCAAAACTTTCGACTCATTCTCTGTATTTTCAAGTTCAACAACACATTAAAACATCCCTTTCCCTCCATTTCCTTTCTAGTTCTAGGCCAATTTTGGTTCCTACTGACGCTGTGGTTCAGCATAAAGCATCTGTGATGGTGTCATTGGACTGAACACCTAGCTACATGGGCTGAGGAATGTTATGAGTCATTTGATAAAGACCTAGGGGTTTCACATTTGTAAGGGCTCATTCCTTGGACTACTGCAATTCTTCGGTTTCATTTTGCCACATATCCATGTCAGTTTGTTTTCTAAAATAATTTTTTTCTTCTGAAATACTATGCCTAGAGCTTTTTAAATAATCATTTGCTTTTTAATATCTACCAGAAAAAGTATTAAGGAAGTAAAGTTTTTGAAGGTAATTGTTCAACAATTATTATACTAAAAAGTCATCTCTATTCAATCCATTAAAATTAAATTTGCTTTTTTATACTTTACGTGCACGCAGTTCTATCGTGACTAGTTAATGCTTCCTTTACCTTCATAATAAGGGCAGTTACCCAAATTAGATGCACTCTTCGTTCTTTCTTCTCGCAATTAGCTTAGAAACCAGTTTTTTTCTAAGGCGGTTGTTGCATTTATTATGTGGAAAGAGGAAATGATAACTGTTTTCGTACCTTCATAGCGTTGCTTCTTTTTCCATTCATTTCCTGCAGTAGAAGGGAGCTGCAAAAAGTGCCAACTTCGCAACTACAACAGTTTCCTTTTTATCTTTAGCGGGTGGGTAAGAAGGTAGTGGAGGAAGAATATTGTGTGTATGTATGTGTGCTCTTACGACATCAAATGGAAAAGCCTCCTAAAGAATAAAGTGCCTTTCCCGCAAGGCCATTACAATCAGGAGAGAAACTCACAGAAATGGTTTCATGCTTCTTAAGACTTGAGCGAGTTTTCGAATAAAATTTACCAAGTACGTACTCATCGACAGCTAGAGAACAAACATAACGTCATCTTAGAGTAAGAAAAAGAAAGAAGAAATAAAAAAAATGAACTCTTAGGTTTTCTCAGAAGTACAAGTCATACCTTTCGAGTGTAATTTTCTTTTTGCTTTAATTTTATTCCTCAAAATTTGACATATCTAGAAAATAAAAGCTGATGTACTTATATTTACTTCACCTTTTTAAACTCCGAAACAATTACGGAACTCACAGGCAAGATCAACGCTGTAGAACTTTATTGTCGCAGGAAGTTAAAATGTTGGAAAAATACTTGATATTCCAAATAGAAAACGTGAATCCAATTTCCAATATTAAAAGTTTTGACAGTCGTGGTGATAGTTTAATATAATAACGAAACAAGAATTAATTAACACAAACTGTTTAATCTTCCATTTTCGAAACAATTAATTTACACAGATGTTTTATTTATAGAGCACATGTCGTTTCAAACAACGTCAACCACAAAAAGTCACATCAGTGTAATAAATAAATAAATAAAAATCCGGAATCAAGGATTTCTTAAAGAAAATTCGGTCATTAAGCTGATGTAACACTTTTCTCAACATGATTTCCACAAACTGGTCAAAGAATAGTTGATAAAGACAAAAGAAAGTAAAACTTGTTCTTTGATTTCCTTTTGCTCGCAAAGGTTTTCTACCGAATTGACCAAACAAGTCTGTGGTAAATCGCCCCCCCTTCCTTTCTTAATGGATCAACAAGAATAAATCACTTAAACCATTAGTAGATCAGCAAAAAAAATTGCGTCTAACTTAATTACATCACCTTGAACATCATGAGTTTAAACGATACATCAAACTTTACAGGTCATCATTGTCTCGAACTACACTGGTGTGCAAAAATTAAGGACGAAGAGGAGAAATTAGCATAACTGCGGAACGAGCAGACAGAACGGACAGAAAGACCGCTCAGGAGACAGACTAGGGTCCGGTCGGTGGGGCATGCGCATATATGCAGCATGACGTAGGGAGAGGGGAGTGTAAGAAGGGTATAAAGCACATGGGCGGTGTACGCTCAGCAATTCGGTGAAAGCTATTGCACGGTGTACATCGGTTTGAACGACGTCGAGTTGCAGCCACCGTGGGATATGACCGACAAGCAATCCAGTAGACGACATCTGGATGACTTTACGCGAGGTAGCGTAATTGGGAAGTTGGAAGAACGTCGAAGTGTGACTAGTGTAGCCGAGAAGTTCGGGATCGTTCACATTATCGTTTCACGAGCTTGGAGAACATTTCAAACTACAGGAACAGCTGTCCGAGAGTTTAGCAGAGGTCGTCCACTAGCAACCACGGCGGCGGACGACCGGTATATTGTTCTACAGGCGAGAAGAGATAGACGGCATATAGCGGGAGAAATCGCAAGGCACATGCAACAGACAACTGGACGTCTGTTATTGCGGTTTACCGTGGCCAGGAGGCTGCACAAAGGTGGTCTATTTGCACGACGACGTGTACGGTGTGTGCCATTAACGCCTGCTCATCGGAGACTGCGGTTTCTGTTGTGGCAGGAACACAAGAACTGGACACATCATCAATGGGGTTAAGTTATCTTTACGGATGAGAGCCGATTTAGTCTGACAAGTGATTCTGGACATATGCACATCTGGAGAGAGCAGGGAACACGCAATCACACCTCCAACATCATCGAAAGGAACCGGTTAGGAGGTGGCGGAGTTCTTGTTTGGGGCGGTATCATGCTTGGTACCCGTACTGACCTCCACATCTTCCAAGGAGGTTCAGTCACTGGTGTCCACTGTTGTACCAAGGTTCTCCTGTTTCACGTGCGTCTGTTCAGAGGTGCTGTGGGTCCTGAGTTCCTCTTCATGGACGACAACGCTACACCTCATCGTACAGTGGCTGTCGCAGAGCTGTTGGATAGTGAAGATATTCAACGCATGGATTGGCCCGCAAGGTCCTCGAACCTAAATCCAATCGAACACGTGTGGGACTTTCTCGGGAGACGTTTGGCAGCACTTCACCATCCGGCAGCAACAATTCCGCAGCTGCGATTGGTGCTGCAAGAGGAATAGGCCGCGATGCCTCAACAGTTCCTTGACAACCTCGTCCACAGCATGGACATACGTTGTAAATCCTGCAACGCTGTCAGGGGGAATCCTATCCCCTACTAAAGACTGGATGTTTCGTGGCAGCAGCCTGTCACATGAACGTTTCTGTCTTCTGTCCAGTTGTGCTCGAAGCTACCTTTTTAATAAAGTGCCTTTGTATCCTTTGGATTCCTTGTTTGGACGGTTTTGCTCACTTGTCCCATATTCGTACATCTTGGGGATCTTATGGTATGATTTGAGTCGATGTGGAGCACTTCTGTGCGACGTCACATTCGAAAAACCGTCTGGTCCTTAATTTTTGCACGCTCGTGTATAACGGATCTAATATAGATACTTGCTCAAATGGTATTTCTACTTATAATGTAAAAAAGTCCGTTTACTGGCGTAAGTAAACAAGAAACACAAAAACACGCTTTCGTCATTAGACTGGTGGCTTCGTCGGGCGATTGTTCACAGTAAAATAAACAGAACAGTTCCATATAATTCAAAATCTGAACAATACGATTTGTCAGAAGCACAGATCTAAACATGTGTAGACAAAACATTAAAAAGCTGATTACTTAAGCTTCTGCAATACCGACAGACCTCCTGAAAATTTGGCGTGCACTTCTCGGTATTCGAAGAGCTCAATCAGCTTTTTAAAGTTTTACCTACAAGTGTTTTGATCTGTGCGTCTGACATATCGTATATTTTAGATTCTGAATTATTTACAACTGTTCTGTTTGTTTTGTCGTGAGAAAGCTCTTGATGAAGCTGCACGGTTGGTGGCGAAAGCTTGCTTCTGTGTTTTTTTTTTTTTTTGTGTGTGTGTGTGTTTACTTACGCAAATAATCGGTCTTTTACGCCTTTTAATTATTAGTAGTGTATTCTACCCATTATTACAGGCAGAAACACTACCCGTATTAACGCCCGTATCAAAAAGGACCACAGCGCTTTGTCAAAACGCAACGAATATTTATTAAGATAAACTTGAAAAGCGTACAAACCACTTTTAGTTGCACAACATAAGCCAGTCACATGATAGCTCTTTCATTAGGAACGAACAAAAAAGAAAAGCTCCTTCTCGCACAACGATATTCTTGTTTTTAATGTCAATAACAAAAATAACGAGGTTTCTCTGTTGAGCGCAGAGCTCACGATTCGCAACGTCATCTGCTGGTACTAAAGTTCTTTGCTTGCAACATCCTCCCATCTTTGAGTTCCGCATCTTTCGAGGAGGAACTCTAAATCCTAGTTACTGATATTAATAAGACAGTCTGTCGAGTGGTACCACTCTCAATGCATTTTGGTTTCTCACTCTTGTTAAACGTATAGCATGCATATCGTTGAGCATCTTCTTTTTCCCTTATCTGGAGTGGAAGCAAACGCTGTATCGGTAGAACAAGTTCTCCAGATTTTGTCTTTATTTGGGCAACTCTAGCAAGTCCGTCTTTTCCAAGATATAATTCAAGAAATCGTACCAGCTGCCAAACAATACATTTTGATTTTGGACCGTCAACTTCCATTAACGCAACATCTTCCTTACGTATCGACACATGCCTTTCTACACGCGTCCTTGGCTGTCATAACTGTTCCAGACACTCGGAACGAATCTCAAATGAAACTTTTTCGTACCTTTTGCTTATACCTTGTATAACGAAGTGAATTTCTCCGTCATTTTTATCCGCGCCAGGATTCGAACCCAGATCTCCTCATTCCGGAATAAGTCACTCTACCAATTGAGCTACGTGGACGTTTCATTCTGATTCCTATCTGCCTTTATGTCGTGTGCGTCCTTCTGGCAGGTACGTCACATCTCCTGGTACGTTACACCATCTCCCCCTTATTTTTTTTTTCGAAGTGCTGGAGAAGGGATTCTCTTATTTTTCCTATCTCGCGGTATGGAAAGAACATCACACCAATGCGAGATTTTGAACGGTCGGGTCATCCGGATAGTTCGGGCGCCATTATAACGAAGTAAATTTCTCCGTCATTTTTAGTCTACGCCGGGATTCGAACCCGAGGCCGCTTATTCCGGAACAAGTCGCTCTACCAACTGCAGACGTTTATTCTGATTGCTATGTGCCTTTATGCCGTGTGCGTCCTGCTGGCAGGTACGTCACATCCCCCCCCGAAAGAGGGCCAGGGGCATGGCCCACGGGTCAGCCGTGACCATGAATCTTTGCAGGCAGCCATCCACTGTAGAACGTGCACTTGAGAACTCCCAGTCAATCTGCTGTGTGGAATGCAACATCACACATTTTATTTTTATTTTTCGAAGCGCTGGAGAAGGAATTCTCTGATTTTTCCTGTCTCGCGGTGTGGAAATAACATCACACCAATGCGAGATTTCGAACGGCCGGGTCATTCGGATAGTTCGGGCGCCATTATAACGAAGTAAATTTCTCCGTCATTTTTATCCGCGCCAGGATTCGAACCCAGATCCCCTCATTCCAGAATAAGTCACTCTACCAACTGAGCTACGTGGACGTTTCATTCTGATTCCTATCTGCCTTTATGTCGTGTGCGTCCTTCTGTCAGGTACGTCACATCTCCTGGTACGTTACACTTGTTCTGTTATTCAGGTCTGCATGATCTAGTTCATCAATGTCGGCAGCACCATATGTTGGTGTTTCTTGAAGAAACACAATAGGCGTAAGCAGGATTAGGTCATTTTCATCTCCCGACACATACGTTAGGGGTCGAGAGTTGATGACTTGTTCATAATCACTTGATATAGTAACTAGTTCTTCATAGTTGAGTATAGCTCATCCAAAAATTTTTCGTAGAATGTATTTCGCCATTCGAACGAGACGCTCCCACCAACCACCCCACCAAGGGGCGGTTGGAGGGTTAAACTTCCAATCTATCCTCTGGAGCGCCGTCTCAGCTTTTATAGAATTCCTTTCTAAACTGGAGAATGCACTATTAGCTCCGGTAAAATTTGTGCCATTGTCTGTGTAAATAATTGAGGCTCTACCTCTTGCGATGAATCTTCGCATTCATTGAAGGAAAGCTTCTGTTGGCATCAATATCACTAACTCCAAATGTATGGCTTTGTATACGGCACACGTGAAAAAACTATCCAAGCCTTACAACCACCACCTCTCATAAATAGTGGAAATGCCAAATCAATACCGATGATTTCGAAAACCCTTGTATCTCGGTTGCGACTTTCTGGCAGAGGTGCAACATCCACCTCAGACTTCTCAGCTTGTAATCTACGACATCTTCCACATCCACTCAGTGTCTTTTGTATGGTTTTTATGCTTTTCAAAATCCAAAATCTCTCTCTGAGGGCAGACATTAGTACTGATACTCCTGCATGAGAGTGAGTTTTGTGTATGTGCAGAATCAGTAGCTCAACAATAGGATGGTTAGATGGTAAAATAATAGGATACCGGAAATCTTCAGTGTCTTTCATGTAATTCAATCTGGTTTGCAACCTTAAAATACCACGTGGATCTATTAAAAGCCTGAGTGTTTTACTTCGTTTATCCTCCTGGCATTAAAACGCCTCCTACTGCACCAGATGAAATGCCACGTTCTCCGCTTCTTCGATTTCAGGTGCAGTCAGTTCTGCTAAAATATCCGATACATTTTTCAGTGCATACCTTCATCCATGCGATTACTCTGACCATCTTGAGGTACAATGCAAATCGCTCATAGTACCAGCTGTTCTGCCTTTTTATACATGGTGCCGAGACAATACTTTTCTGTTTCTCGGTTAAAACTATTTCTTCATTCGGGATTTCTTAAGATTTTAACCATTGCTCTTCAGGTAGATTGAGCCAAGGCTGTCCCTCCCGACATCATAGTTCAAAAAGGCGATTCGTGATGCAGTCTCGTGACGGAAGGTCCGCAGGATTTTCGACTCCCAGGATATGACGCCATTCATCAGGACTGGTTAGGGCTCGAATTTCCCAACCTTTTTCTCAAAAGGTCGCTCTCTGTACTTGTCTCTGTATCCAACATATAGCGTTCGTAGAGTTAGACCAAGGATATGACTTCAAGTTAGGTACTTTCATATCCCTTTTAACTGTCTCTGCTAATATGCAACCAATGCAACAGGCCAATGATTCCAAACGAAGAATTGTCATCCCTTTTAACGAGGCCACAGGAGATCGGGCTTATATTAATTGTATTGATGTATTACCGTCGGTTCCTAAACAGGGAAATACAAGCGGCGCATGCGTTCTTTCTAGCACCGCAGAAGACTTGCATGCTGATGCTCTGCCGTTTATTCGAGTTAAATTTTAACCCACCTTTGTGCCTTTATAAAGTCCATTGTTTTGAATTGGGAGACCCATGATACAAATCGCTTAGACAATTCTTCAGGTAAATTGTCGTTCCTAGTTACTCCTAGCTTCCAGGTTTCTTGCAGTAGGATGTTAGGAACTATAATCACCGAACAACTAAAACCTAATGGATCAAATACTTTTTGATCGGCTGACAAAATTTTCCTTTTCGTGACATTCTCGACGTCAATGTCCTTCATTTCACGAACGTCACAACACAGCTCATCATGTTCCTAGTTCCAAGATAGCTCAAGAACAGGCACATGCTCCATGGTTGTCTAATTAAAATTACCTCTTTTCTGGTTGTATTTTCAACCTCTAAAATTGAACCTGGTAGATGACAGCAAAAGTTCAGAATCCCTTATAAACTACTTCATATCTTCCATGTTATCAAAACTAGTGAAGCAGTTGTCGACGTAGAAGGTATTCTTCAGCTTCTGTGCTGTCTTCTGGAGATGAACTGGAGCTCTTTCCAAGTGGTAGGCCAATATAGCACTCAGTAAAAAAGGACTTAAAAACTTTCTTTAGGATTTGCTCGGTGAGTTAAGCAACATGTTGTGCACTTCCGACACTTTTCTCTCGGTCACTCAGGGACAGACGCTCCAGTGGATATTCACCAATGTGCCTCTTATCTACAGTTTTTTTTTCACCATCTTCTGCATCACACGTTTTGATGGCACTGTAACATTAAACCATTTCCTGAAATGTAAGAGCGTAAGTGTGAATGAACCCATAGTACAATATCATTTTAACCAAAAACACTCTCTGCTCAATCGTGTACATTTTCACGGCACCGAGTCTGGCAGCGTACTGAGCTTATCACAACGCCAGAAGTTGTCGACAGTTCCTATGCAAAACCGCCATGCGGCGCCACACAGCATAAGTCGTTTTGCGTTTAAACAAGTCTTTATCCATGTCGGTACTCCCGAAATTGCAACAGTTGCTTGTATATTATGTCTATATTAAACGATAACTCTGGGCCTCCTGCAAGTGAAACACCCTGTATCATAAGAAGAGAATCTGTTTAAATAGGAAGTTTCTCGAGAAAGGAATCAAGGGATATATAGGTTTCTTTCATTGCCAGAACGATCTCTTGATCTAATCACTTTCAATTTCTTCCTCGGGGGCATCGAGAAAGCCGGTATTTACTATTCTCTACTGCCTAAAAAGCTCGATGACTTAATAATTCGCTTAGGGACAGAAATCGGGATAAGCAGTGTCCATTCTCTAATTTGGGGCCAATAGCTGCAGAGAGGGGAAAAATCCAATGCCGTAAAACAAGACAAGTACACCATTCGCACCTCACCTGGGATTCGAATCCGGACCCATCTTGGATGAATAATCAGAAGCCAACGCTTTGTAGTACTCGCCTAATGGGGCGGCTTCCCAAAACTAATAATCACATAGAGAATATCTGGCACAAAACTCACTATAGGTTTGATGTGTGTGGGCTACAAAGAGAGTTTACTTTAAACTTCATTAAAATATGAAAAAAAAATGGTTTGCTATTTTTAAGGCTCTAGCTTTCGGCTTTGCGCCTCCACTGTATTTCTAGAAATACATGTTTGTAATCCTTTAAACCTTCTATATCCACCCTGTATACTAGTGTTAATAGACTCAAAATAGCATAACTATACTAATGATCCGAATTTCTTGGCATAGAATAGAAAATCAATCAAAGTTTCCAAGCTTTTGCATATCAAACAGGTGGCTTTCTGAAGGAAGGCAGACAGCAGTCTACCTATAAATTAAACAACTATTATGACAACAACAATTCGTCATGCTATACAAAAGGTGAATTAACCAATGAAATCCGTTATATAAAGCTTTGTTATCTGCTCCATCCAACTGACCTCCTGACGAAACGATCAAGCGGAAGGTGTTTGCTTTCATTTTGGAATACAAGAGTGATAAGGTGAAAAGCTGTACAGTGTACAGTAACACTGAATATGCTGGGTTAGTAGTTAAAAGAACACATTCGTGAATAAAATATATTTCCACTGAGAACATTCTGTAAACGCGTTCCGAAGAGAACTCATCACTGGTATGAAAAAATATGCTTCTCTTCAGAAGCAGAATTGCAGTATCCAGTACTGGAAACCATAACGTACAAGTTTGTCCGCGCCGGGCATCGAAACCGGGTCCCCTCGCCTAGGAATAAGCCGCTCTCCCAACTAAGCTGCGAGGACATGTGCTCTTACTGCTATCTGCTTTTATCTCATGCGCGTCGTAAGAAGCAGGCACGTCACAAAACCTTCATACGACATTTAACTGATTCTCAGAAAAGTGACTTGAAAGGATAAATAAATCACAGGTTGATATAAATGAATCAGTAAATTTCAAAAGTTTTACTATGAATGATTCTACCTCTCAACGGCACCGCCCAAAAAATCCCAGTCACCCCCCTCAAATTACAAATAACCTTCTCTCATCATGACACAAAGGGAACGTGGTCTATTGTCAATGAAATGCAAATGGGATCGATAATGATAGATTTGCCACATCAAATCATACAAAAAATAATTCCTATAAAAATTATTACACCATGTTATACGGCTGAAGTACATGTACACACACATACACGAGCGTCTTTTTCAAGGAAGGTAGACAGCAGTTTGCTAAAAAGGGATTAAACATAAATGGAAGGTACCTAAATCACTTAAGATTTGCTGATGGCATACTCATCATTGCATCTAGCAATAGAGAAATGCAGAATATGATAAAGGATTTATGGATGGAAAGCCTTTAAGAAGTCTGACAATAAACACAGCAAAAACTAAATGTATGAACAATAAAGAAAAAATTTTGACAGAAGGAAAAGAAATTGAAAAAAGTAGACAAATACTATTTAGGTCAAGTAATCAGGTATTAAGAAAGACAAAAAAGAGAGATCAATAGAAGTATTATTCAGGATAATAGAGAATTGTGGATACTTTAAGACTATTTAACCGGTGATATTCCATTGTGTTTAAAAAGAAAATTATTTAAAGCATGTATTATCCCCGTGTATATTTATTGAAGTGAATATGGACCATCACAGAGAGACAATGTAAAAAGATAAGAGTATCGGTAAGAAATTTAGAGAGAAGAATGTTAGGAATAACAAGAAGGGATACAGTTAGAAATGCAATTATAAAAGAAAGAACACGGATAATCGATGTTATAAAAATAATAAAAGACTCAAAGGAGATGGGCTGGACTATGTTGGAAGACTGAAAGATGAAAGATGGACACTATTAATAACAGAATGGGAACTGAGAGATGGAAGCAGACGAAGAGTGCGCCAGAGAATAAGATGGAGGGATGATCTTCAGAAATTTAGAGGTCCTAAATGGTGAACTGAAACTAAGGATCGAGGAAGTTGGAAAACACTGAGGGAGGCCTATACCCTGCAATGGGTGTCAACAGGTTAAGAAAAAGAAGATAATTATCAACATGCGAGACGAAAAACTTCATGCAAGGAATCAAACTAATTACAAACAATACCGTCTGAGCACAATTTATTAAAAGTTGATAAATATATGTACAGATTAAAACTTTCAAGGTGAAGCTCACCTCAGCTTCAGATGTATCAGACACGCCAACATAACATCTTATATACACTGTTCATGCAAACCATAAGTACGTTACTCCAGAAACACGTGACAAAAACAGCATTTTTTGCAAACAACTTATGCAAATCATGATGAAGAAGGTAAGCTGTGAGAACAAGTTATTCCAAATTAAACACATTATGCCACTTGAAACAACAGTTTGTTACGAAACGTATGAAAGGTGCTGCCAAGTTCCAGGCAGTTCATAAGGGCTGTAATCTTTGCAACACTGGTCACCAAAAGCTGTAGTATAAATAGTTTCCATTAAAAGTATTTATATTACAGCATGGAAAATATTTATATTACAGCTTTTGGTGACCAGTGTTGCAACGGTTACAGCCCTTATCAACTGCCTGGAACTTGGGAGCACCTTTCATACGTTTCGTAACAAACTGTTGTTTCAAGTGGCATAATGTGCTTAATTTGGAATAACTTGTTCTCACAGCTTACCTTCTTCATCATGATTTGCATGTGTTGTTTACAAAAATCCTGTTTTTGCCACGTGCTTCTGGAGTAACGTACCCATGGTGCACATGGACAGTGTATTTAAGATGTTATGTTAACATCTGAAGATGAGGTGAACGTCACCTTGAAAGTACTAATGGTTTTAATTTTTACAAATTTTTCTTCTTTTAATAAATCGTGCTTAGACGGTATTGTTTGTAATTATAATAGTTTGATTATTTAATTATCAACAACTTCATTAATTGAAATTATGCGTTTCCTTGAAACTGAATAACATTTCCCGTTTTTATTTTGTATTGATACCTTTTATAATTAAACATTACCCGAACCACATCACAGATAGCTTGCCTGAGCAGTAACAGTGGCACACACGAGCTTAGTTCTGTCTCCCTATTCACCGGTATGGAATTTCTTTTTTCGGTTCATGTAGATAAGTTGCCACAAAATCCAATGTAAGATGGAAGATTAAGTTATTTAACATTTTGTTTTTCGTTTTTCCATCCTTGCTTCCGCACTGTAATCCCTTTTTAAAACTATTAAACGATGAGTGCTTTTTTTTTTCATATTCAGGCATACGGAATTCTAACGTTTACTTTGAAGTTGACCTTTACAACTCAGTTGCTCACTTCGCTTTCTGAAAGCGTTCGAGGTGTAAATGATGCATGAGTATTCCATTTGCTAAAAGAGCAACTTTTCTATTTGTAAAGGTATTTAAAGAAAATATCTTTCGCGTGATCTTTTTGTTTTTTATGTAGAACTAAAAAGAAAATCCGAAGCTTGCGCACGCAAAATCTACATTTAAACTACCACGCAGTTTCAATCTCTTTACCTCATGAAACGAAATGAATTTTGTTCCGGAACAGTTTAGTTCATACGCGATTTCATTCATGTTCGTTTTAAATCTACGAAATCGTACGGTAATGTAATGTGCTGTTTTGTTTTCGGAGTGGACGGGGGAAAGAAACAAGACAATTTTAGTGTCTTTATTCTTGCCATGGAGCATGCAGATTGTATAGTCTAGCGCTTCTAATATAGTTTTCATTACGTGATAGGTACACAACTGATCGATAAACACCAGCCCATATACATTGAAGCGCAATTGAATTAGAGATACCTGTCTAGTAACGTGTAGCAACACCTTTCGCCCTAATGACGGCGGCGATTCGTCTCGGCATGGACTCAACAAGACACCGGAAACGTTGCGAAGCCATACGGATCCACGACCCCTGAACAAGTTCCCACAGTTCATGAAGATTTGATGGAGGGGGGTCAGAGCCTAGAACCTCTCCCTCGATGGCATCCCAGGTGTGCTCGATGGGATTAAGGTCAGGTGACCTGGCTGGCCAAGGAAGCGAGGTCACGTCGATGGAGTGTTCATCCAACCATTCGGACACAATTCGGGAGCGTTGGCACGGTGTATTGTCATGTTGCAGGATGAGGCACCCAGTGGGATGTTGAAGACGCACAAACGGGAGCAAATGGTCATCCAGGATATCCCGGTAACGTTTACCTGTGAGGGACGATGTCGCACGTACCAGGGGTCCCATTTCAGTCCACGTAAACAGTCCCCAGACGAGAATGCCAGCCCTACCAGCTTGAAGAGTACCCTGCTGGCAAGAAGAATCCATCGCTTCATGTGGTTTGCGCCGTACACGTATTCTGCCATCTACCTATACCAACGTGAAACACGATTCATCAGTCCAAGCAACATTTTCCCACATTTCTAGGGTCCAGTAGCGATGTTCCCGTGCCCATGCTAATCTTTGCACCCTGTGATGTGCGGTCAGCAGCGGTACACTCGTGGGAAGAAGGCTTCTGTACCCCATAGCGAGGAGATGGTTCTGGATGGTGTGGCTGTTTACACGTTTTTGAGCACCAGCGTTAAATTGCCGAGCTATTTCTTGCACTGTGGCCCGTCTATCCGCTGTTACAATGCGACCTAGCCGACAATGACCCCGCTCATCCACACGCTGTTGTCCACGGCAGTTGGCCCTTGCAGCGATGGTTTTACTGGATTCGATGTACTCACGGTGCACCCGTGACACAGTGGCTCGTGAAAATCGCAGTACCTGCACGAACTCCGAGATGGAGGGACCCATTCTTCGTGCTCCGACAATTTGCCCAGGATCAAATGCGCTTAGATCTTTCGTCTTACCCATACTGCGTCCGACTCTTACTGATTCCCGTCGCATCACTCCTTATATTGTCGGATCGCTGCATACGTAATGTCATTTCCGTTTACAGGGCCGCCCACAGCGCCACATTGCACAACGCCAGCTGTCTTTAATTCAATTGTTCTTCAGTGTTTAACCTGTTGTGATTTCAGAATAGCTATGAAATTCTGGAGTAAATATTAATTCTAGGATCAAACAAAAACGTTCTTACTGCGAAACATTATACATGGGGTGGTTTTTACCTTTCTCTAGGAAACATTTTGATTTTTATATTATTATGGATTTAATTCCAAGATCTTACCATTAGATTTTTTCCTTTGCTTTCAATATTTTTCAAGCTATCCACAGCCTTGACAGCAACAAGTTTCTACTGCGTCAAACCACTCACACCCATCATACTTCAACACGCTGTTCATATTTTTCGTTTTAGCAAAATATCTTATTTTCAAACTATAATTTCGATCATCATACATAAGTGGGAAACTAATGTCCCTGAAGAAACAATTCTTCGCAAATACATGGAAGATCGGCACAAATGTGGAATGTAATCGTTGGCACAAATGTGCCATATTTTCACTGTTTTCATGTAGCCACTCCTTCAGAAAACTTGAAAATTACATTCTCTTGGAGCAGAAATCGAATCCGCATCACCCGATTTCCGTTCAAGAATGCTATCCATTACAGGACAAAGAAATTCCAAGCAACTGAAGCGAAGCAGATGGGATAGCATGCTAGAACGGAAATCGGGAGATGCGGGTTCGATTTCCGCTCCTGGACAACGTTATTTTTAGGTTCTTTTTTTTTTTTTTTTTTTTTTTTTTTATTGGAGGTTTAACGACCACCATGAGCAACTCAAAGGGCTATAAGCAGTCGCCCGTCCCTAATTTAGGGTCACTGGTTCCAGGGAAGGGAGAGAACCAGTGCCGTAAGACAAACACAACATATATGCCTCACCGGAATTCGAACCCGGACCCCTCACGGACGAGTGATCACAGGCCAGCGCCTTAGACCACTGCGCCACCGGGGCGGCTATTTTTAGGTTCTCTGTAGACGTTGCTACATGAAAGCAGTGAAAATACGGCATATTTGTGCCGACGATCACATTTACATCTTGATCTTCGTGCCAAGTACAAAGTCATTTCACATCTACAAGCTGAACAGCACATTATTCTCACACTGTAAGAACATAGCACTCGCCCGCATTCAAGCAGATTTTACAAAATGTGACGTCTATTCTAATTTAACTTTCCTTTTTAGTTTCTTTCTCTATGTAAATTTGAGTTCATTCTCCTTCACATTGCTCAAACTTTACGTGATATCTTCTCTCTCGCAAGAGTATGGCTGGCAACACCGTGAGGTCAGAAAGTATGACATGTGTATGTGTCAGATGAGAACATGGACGATATATAATGTTTGAGCAACAGCAGTATGGGGAGATGTTGGTAGTATGGCGATATAATAGTAGTTGCGAAATTGAGTTACTTAAAGTTGTGATCTCTTGACGTCTGCGTGTTATACAGGGTGTCCGAGAATTATTGGACACATTACAAAATTATGTACAAAAAGAGCTATGAGCATTGTCTGTTTTTCTATGTCACGTATTACTAACACGGTTTCTATATTTCTGTTTTGCAGAATTGTTATTCCCAGAATCCGATAGATGGCGCTAGGTGTGACTCGATGAGGAATGAATGAGAAATGCGCAATCAGTAGTCATGCCATCTGTACAGCAGAAGGCGATGTGTGTGTTATGGCTTGCGGAATTAAAGTCTGTCATTAAAGTTAAAATACGGTACCGTTTAGAGTATGGTTGTAATCCTCCGTCAATGAATTCAATTAAGCGGTAAAAGAAACTGGCAATATTGAACATCGTGGAGGTGCCGGTAGGCCTAGCGGCAGCGGTGAGACGTTTGACCAAATTAATGAAAGTTTCCGACGAAGCCCCAGGATATCCGTTCTTAAAGCAAGCAGATAACTCTGCATTCCGAAATCGACAATTCACGATATCTTGCACAAGAAATTAAAGTTTCGTGCATATAAAATTCAAATAGTGCAAAAGATGCATGTAAATGATCACACTCTGCGATACGATTTCGCTGTGGATATGCTGAATCGAGTGGAGAACGAAGAAAACATTCTCAGTACTGTAATTTTTAGTAATGAATCCACATTTCATGTATCAGGTATTGTGAATCGTCACAACTGTAGGATATGGGGCAGTGAACCGCCTCATGCTGCTATTGAACTGGAACGTGATATTTCAAAAGTTAATGTGTGGTGCGCCCTATCAAAAAGGGAGTTGATTGGCCCTTTCTTCTTCTGCGAAAAAACCATAAATGGTGACATTTACTTGGATATGCTAGAAAATGTCGCTATACCCCAAACCAAAAGATATGACAACATCGTTTTCCAACAAGATGGCGTGCCTCCGCATTGGTCAACGTATGTCCGTAAGTGCCTAAATGGACATATCCCCAACAGATGGATTGGGCGTGGTGGTCCCATTTCGTGGCCTCCTCGCTCTCCAGATCTAACTCCACTGGATTATTTCATGTAGGGTTATGTGAAGGATCGAGTCTGTCAGACGCCTTGTACTGATTTGCAGGAACTTAAGCAGTATATCACAGCTGCTATTAATTCCATAACTCATCTGATGCTTGCCAATACAAGGCATGGACTCCAGTATCGCTTGGACGTAGTACGAGCAACCAAGAAGATCTCACATCGAAATTTATTAACTTGTGTAGTTACATTGTAAGTTAGCACAGTCAGTTTCTTTCTATCTGTTTAATGTTTTGTTTTATATAATTTTGTAATCCGTCCAATAATTCTCGGACAGCCTGTATATTTAGTGTTTTGTGTTTTTTCGTTAAACGTTCCCTAACAAGTAAATTGAATTATTTCACTAATACTGTTGAAGACTGAGTTTTTTTTTTTTTTGATTGGAGGTTTTACGACCAACGTGAGCAACTCAATGGGCTATAAGCAGTCGCCCGTCCCTACTGGTTCCAAGGAAGGGAGAGAGCCAGTGCCGTAAGACAAACACAACATCCACACCTCACCGGGATCCGAACCCGGACCCCTATCGGACGAATGATCAGAAGCCATCGCTTAGACCACTGCGCCACCGGGGCGGCGAAGACTGAGTTGTGCTAAAGGATATTTAGCTGAATAACGAATAATCGTAAATAACATTTTCTGAAGTTTCTTTTTTTTTTTTTTTTTTTTTTTGGTTGGAGGTTTAACGACCACCGTAAGCAACTCAATGGGCTATAAGCAGTCGCCCGTCCCTAATTTTAGGGTCACTGGTTCCAGGGAAGGGAGAGAGCCAGTGCCGTAAGACAAACACAACATCCATGCCTCAACGGGATTCGAACCCGGACCCCGTTCGGACGAATGATCAGAGGCCATCGCTTAGACCACTGCGCCACCGGGGCGGCTGACGTTTCTTGAATGGCTCCTATTTTAACTGTAGGCGAAGTTGTGAGACTGATATATGAAGTGTTCAGACAGCCATATTCCACCAATATTACAAGAATCCCAACGCATACGAAAAACTTCGCAATTTAACAATACAAGTTTATCTCGTAATCAATGGCTCAGAATCACCAATGAAAGAGTCCCCTTCAACACCCACTGATTGTTCTTCATGTCATTTTTTTTCATACCTAGCCTGGTTTTGTTTACATTCCGGACCTTTTTCCGTACACTGAAACTTTCTAAAGGTAACTTTTCAATATCATATACTTTACGCTCCTAAGCTTCTCTTCACCTTTATGTCCTGAGCATTTGCATATGATCCTCTTTTTCTGCTCAAATCTGAACTCTCGAGAGTTTCTTGAAAATTTGCATCACCTCATTGCAAATAATCATCATTCATTTCATGGGTAAATTAAACCATTCCTGTAAATTCTATGTGAATATCTCGATTCAATAAAGCGATCTTACCATTTTTAGAATGTCATGTCTGACATGGTTGATTTGATAAAAGAGATTATCAGAATTTATAGAGGAGAGTATTTCTTTTGAATTACATTTCCCTAAAATATACCGGGATCTATCACCAAAGATTTCCTTTTGAAAGAACGAAAGCGACTAGACTGATATTCAATTTTACTTATTTATATAAAACAGCGGAATCATTCTGTTCATCGTTGCAAAATTAAATATCTGATCTTATATACTCTACGTAGGAAGAAGTATTCGGACACTTGCACATATGCAAACGAATATCAGAACTACACATGCACGTGCCTGGAAAGTTGGTTTCCTTATACACTATCTACCAACAAGTAATTGGACACCCCTGCAATCCACGATATCTGCGGTCCTGATACACGTCACGGCCGCCGCCATTAAATATCGTGTGAGAAACAACAACGCAACCAGTCGCATGCAAGATGCCACGCAGTTCGGAGCTCTCTGATTTCGAGAAAGGTGTAATAGTCGGGTATCACAGAAATGGCCGATCCATACCTGACATATCCAGCTAGTTGAAGTACCCAAAATCGACCGTGGTCTACGTGATTAGCAAGTGGAAGATGAGAGGTGACTGTCGGAATGTGCACCGACCCGGCAGACCTACAAAACTGGGAGTTAGAGACCGACGGTTGCTGGCCAGAGAAATTCGGAAGAACCGAACAAAACAGATGGACCACATCCGCGAGGAGTTTCAACAGGCATCCGATAGTTTTCTTTCCATGAATACCATCCGTAAGGAAGCCCATCTGCTTGGTTATCATGGACGTGCTGCCGCCCACAAGCTTTTGATCACCAAGTCCAATAGCGCTGCTCGGCTAACGTGGTGCAAAGACCGTCGACAGTGGACCGTTGAACAGTGGAAACAGGTTCTCCGGACCGACGAATCAAGGTTCACCCTCTACCTTTCGGATGGCAGGGTCTGAGTTTGGCGTCTGCCTGGAGAACGCCTCCGGCCGGAATGTATTGTGCCAACTGTGAAGTTCGGCGGCGGTGGAATTATGCTATGGGGGTGATTCTCCTGGTATGGCACGGGACCCTTGTTCGCAATTCCGGGTAGACTCAACGCCTAGACCTACTGCACCATTTTGGATGACTATGCGCTTCCTACGTTGTGGCAGTTTTATGGGGTGGACCCATGTTACTTTCAGGATGACAATGCCACCTGTCATGTTGCGAGGTCCACCATGGCTTGGTATGGTGACAATGGGGTTAATCGAATGGACTGGCCTACGCAGAGCCCGGACCTTAACCCTATCGAACTCCTCTAGGATGAGTTGGAGCGTCGACTTAAGGGGTGCCCCGCCGTCCGAAATCGGTGACCTGTTTTCTCCAAGCCGAGTGGAAGAAAATACTGCTAGCCGTCGTACAACGCCTGGTTGAGAGTATGCCCCGGAGGGTTGCAGCTGTAATCGCCGGTCGTGGAGGCTCCACCAACTATTGAAGGTGAATGAACTTCGTTTTCCTTTGCTATCACAGGTGTCCAATTACTTGTTGGTAGATAGTGTATACTGGGCAGCATTAGCACACCTCTTATATCGCGTTGGAAGCAACTTATACTTTTCCGAAGGCTTCTATTTTCCCAACCGAACTACGCCGGTAGGCTTATATCGCTGCTCAACTGTCGGTCTGACTAATACGTCACCTCACTAGCCGATCATCTACGACAAATCACGTAGTACGTTACATCCTTCCCCATTAAGAAAGATGGGAGCTCGAAATCACAGGTTTCAAGTCAGCCGACATCCATGTTAGAACGGCCATCTCATCTTAGAAGAATTAATTTTATAAATTACGTGCATTGTGTGTGGAACATTCATCACACATCTTTATCAAATCCAGTGGCTAGGAGACTAACTTTCGTTCGGGCGCCAATATGACATGTAACACTTTTATCGGTGGCAGGATTCAAAACCACGGCTTGCTACTCCGGAGCGGATGTTATCCCAACTGAATTACCCCGGCAAGCTTATCGCTGCTTCATTGTCGATTTGACTCATGCATTAACTTAGTATCGACTCCTCTACGACATGTCACATCGTCCGTTGAAGAACAAGCCCATGCGGAGCTGAACCGATCGATTTTGAAAGAACCCTGGTGGTTGGAGCCCCCTGAGTAATTACATAGAATTTGTAGGGCTATTTCAAACTTGCGTGTGCTTTTTCTGCTGGAAATGACATCGTGTTTTGGTTGTGAAGCTCTCTAGCGTAATGGTTTCTGGTTTGGAAGCCATTCTGAACTATTACGCACTATCTACGCTTTGGCAGTTTTTCAGCATGGATTCTGTCTGTTTCTGCTCCATCCCACACTAAAAGGTCTGTCCAAGTCTGGTTGGAGGAAAAGAACGTCCATATGTTAGACTGACTGGCTTAAGATCTCGATCTAAATCCAACCAATCACTCGTGTAACGCGCTGGAATTCCGAATTCTATCTCGTCTGGTAAGACCTCCAAGTCTGGTTTGAGGAGCAGGAAGTCGATGTGTTGGACTGACCGGCTCAAGATTTCGATCTAAATCCAACAGATCACTCATGGAACGAGCTGGAATTCCGAATTCTATCTTAGCTGGTAAGATCTTGCTTTACGACAACTCTGGCAGAAGCTTTCAGGAGGAGTGGAGGAATGTTCGGGCTCAGACCTACCGGCATCTCCTCGAAAACCTGCAGGCCGTACGATTAATACCCGCTAAATGTGGGCCAATGAAGTACTGATTTCCGCTATAGAATTATCTTCCTTCCGTTCGACCTAGATGTTTGAATACCTTTGTTGGCGTTGTATATGCTGTTACTTTATGAGTGCAAATAAAACCAAAACGCTGTGTGGGAGCTAACATTATCACCCTTTGATCCAAAAAAGTTCATTTTTCCATCGGTTTAAAAATCACCTTAAAATTAAAAGTGGTGCACTAAAGTTTTTGGAATTAAATTTCTTATAATCTTTGAGTAACAGACAGATTGCATCACTTCCATTATAAACAAGCTCTTAAAAAATTCCGGAAACAGTATCCTGTTTCCAAGTTCATTCCAATTGTTCATTCTAACCTCTTACGTAACATGACGTAGATGGCGTACTGCAGCGGTGGCGTATGAGTCAAATCGGCAAAGTTCCATCGATATGCCACGCTGGCCGAGTTGAGTTGGTAGAATAGCTATCTTCGGAGTAGGGAAACAAGAATTTGCATTCACCACCGGCAAAAAGGTTTTACGCTATACTGGCGCCGAAGCAAAAATGAGTATCGGGGCTGCCATGAGGTGCAAAAATATGTGTGATGACTCTTCCACACGTCTTGTGGAATCAATAAAAATTCCATCTTCTGTAGTTAGCTGATCCTTCAAGTACGGTTATCGGCGGACCGGGAAGCCTGCGATATCATGCCCCCACCTTTCACAAGGGGGCACTAACATGCTACATGACGTTCTACTGCGATGACGCATGATTAAAATCGGCGAAGGTGCAGCAGTAAGCCTTACCACCTTAATCATGAATGAAAATGTCTTACCAATGTAGTTCAATTTCGGCCGCCCCGGTGGCGCAGTGGTCTAAGGCACTGGCCCCTGATCATTCGTCCGTAAAGGGGTCCGGGTTCGAATCTCGGTCAGGCATGGATGTTGTGTTTGTCTTACGGCACTGGCTCTCTCCCTTCCCTGGAACCAGTGACCCTAAATTAGGGACGGGCGACTGCTTATAGCCCATTGAGTTGCTCACGGTGGTCGTTAAACCCCCAATCAAAAAAAAAAAAAAAAAGTTCAATTTCGAGAAAAGTCGCCTTTAACGTAGGAAGACGTGAGTTCGAATCTCAGCATTAATAAAATGGTTTTACGCTATGCCATCCATTAGGAGAAAATTTTGCCATTATTTGGCTTTCCCGTGACTTCGCTCTCAAAATTTCAAAAAAATTACATAACTTTTAATTTCAAGGTGATACTCAATAGGCTATAAGCAATCGCCTGTCCCTAATTTATGAACGCCGCCCCGGTGGCGCAGTGGTCTAAGGCGCTGGCCTCTGATCATTCGTCCGTAAGGGGTCCGGGTTCGAATCCCGGTCAGGCATGGATGTTGTGTTTGTCTTACGGCACTGGCTCTCTCCCTTCCCTGGAACCAGTGACCCTAAATTAGGGACGGGCGACTGCTTATAGCCCATTGAGTTGCTCACGGTGGTCGTTAAACCACAAAAAAAAAAAAAAAAATAATAATAAATAATTTATGAACACTGATTCCAGGGAAGGGAGAGAGCCAGTGCCCTAAGACACTGGCTCTCTGTCAGGGTTGGGTCTGGTTTCGAATCTGCCTCACAGCGATTCGAACCCAGACTCAACCCTGACAGAAGCCACCGTTTAGACCACTGCGCCAACGGGACTGCACAGGCACCTTGCGCTTTGCGTTATTGATTGAAGGAACACAAGTCTTGGAACACAATTGTGAATATGAATTACAATTCTGAATTAAAGAAAACGTCGATAGTTAAATACTGTCTCGGAAACGATCATAGATTGCTATTTGAAAATACTAAGCTTATTGAAAAACCGAATTATTATTATTATTTTTTTTTATTGTAGGTTTAACGACCACCGTGAGCAACTCAATGGGCTATAAGCAGTCGCCCGTCCCTAATTTAGGGTCACTAGTTCCAGGGAAGGGAGAGAGCCAGTGCCGTAAGACAAACACAACATCCATGCCTCACCGGGATTCGAACCCGGACCCCGTTCGGACGAGTGATCAGAGGCTATCGCTTAGACCACTGCGCCACCGGGGCGGCGAAAAACCGAATTCAACCATTAAATTTGATTTTTTGGAAGCTCTCAATGTATGTAATTATTTTTCACAACTTGTCAACGACATCGCATTTACTCCAGTTCTATCAAACGTGTGAAAGCAATTGGGCCGCCCCGGTGGCGCAGTGGTCTAAGGCGCTGGCCTCTGATCATTCGTGCGTAAGGGGTCCGGGTTCGAATCCCGGTCAGGCATGGATGTTGTGTTTGTCTTACGGCACTGGCTCTCTCCCTACCCTGGAACCAGTGACCCTAAATTAGGGACGGGCGACTGCTTATAGCCCATTGAGTTGCTCACGGTGGTCGTTAAACCTCCAATCAAAAAAAAAAAAAAAAAAGCAATTGGCAAAATTGCTTTCACACGTTTGAGAGAACTGGAGTAAATGTGACTTAGGAAGACGCGAGTTCGAATCTTAGCATCAGTAAAATGGTTTTACGCTATGCCATCCATTACGAGAAAATTTTGCCATTATTTGGCTTTCCCGTGACTTCGCTTTCAAAATTTCAAAAAATTTAATTTCAAGGTGATTTGTTATTCCGTGAACAAAATGAACTCTTTTGGATCAAATGACCATGCTGAAAATAGAACTTCGTGCTTAATTTATCAAATCCTATATAGTCCTTCGTATAAGGCACAGATCCCCCTCTTTTTTTATTGGATGTTTAACGACCACCGCGGGCAACTCAATAGGCTATAAGCAATCGCCTGTCCCTAATTTATGAACACTGATTCCAGGGAAGGGAGAGAGCCAGTTCCCTAAGACAAATACAGCGTCCATGCCTCACAGGGATTCGAACCCAGACCCAACCCACCCTGACAGATGCCAGCGTTTAGACCACTGCGCCAACGGGACGGCACAGACACCTTGGGCTTTGCGTTATTGATTGAAGGAACACAAGTCTTGCAAGACAATTGTGAATTACAATTGTGAGTTAAAGAAATCGCGATATTTAAATACTGACACGGAAACGATCATAGATTTCTTTTTGAAGAAACTAAGCTTATTGAAAACCCGAATTCAACCATTAAATTTGATTTTTTGGAAGCTTTCCATGTACGTAATTCTTTTTCACAACTTGTCAACGACATGGCATTTACTCCAGTTCTATCAAACGTGTGAAAGCATTGACAAAAATCCAATTGAAAGACTTTTTGAAAGGTAGCATTTTTAAGAAGAGTTCCGGAAATACTGTGACTCATTGTCTTACCCTCTTTGCAATTTTATAAGTGCGGTGTTTTCAACCGACATTTGCGCATGCGTTTTCAAAGATACTATCTATCTATTTATCTTATCTATCTATCTATCTATCATCTCTCTCTCTTTCTATATCTATCTACCTATCTACCAAGAGTAAATCTGGAATTCAATGCACACGCTGGATGTAAAATTCACTGAATGCTCTTCTATATTTTATGCACTTTCGGAAACCATCTCTTAGACAGCATTCGCTATTCGAAGCTAACACTAAAATTTTTCAAACTGAATAAACATTAAAATTATTGCATTTTGACGTGTGGTAGTTTTTGATTTCAGTTTTTATGAACTGGAAGAGTCAGAAATCTATCTATTTATTTTATCTTCAGTGAACCACATTACATAATTCATACGGTTTCGCATACTGGAAAATATAGTTCGGTGGCAGTAAATTGAAAATATTCTTTGATGAAAATATCAACAAGGAAAGTGCGCAAAAAAGGAAAGAATAATTACAGCTACTAAATCTTATTTTCCAATTTTCAGAGGATTTATTCTGGCTATTTTATCTCACAAAAAAGTTCGCAAAAATCTGACAGGAGTGATGAAATTCAATTTTTCTTGCAATTATTTTCTCTGCTTAGAACTCCAAAAGTTTTAGATAATATCCTGAAAGAGCTGCAGGAAACTAGTTCTTTTTCTTGGGAACAGTTACGAGGGAGTTCGCGTTTGCAGCAGATCATCTGCGGAAAGAGTAAGGAAGGCTGGATTTATCCTGGCAAGGTTTAAGAAATGCCACACTACAGCCTTGTGCTGATCACTTAGAAAGCATGGATTTATTTATAATCTGTCTATTTGGCGCAGGACAGATGACAAATGAAATACAGAGACAAAATGCGGTAAGCTGCTGATTTCTCGGCGAGAAAAATGAAAACATACGAAACCATTCTCAAAATAAATAGCATTTCAGTTCAGCATTAGTGGTAGTCGGTGAAATTTGGCGTGTCCACTGAACAAAACAAACAAACAAAAGAAAACAGAAAACAATAGGCAAATCGAAATTCGATTTGCCTATAAGGGATTAGAAACGTTACCAAAATCCCTTGATCAGTTTTTAAAGAAGTTTGGGGAAAAGTGATAGCGCTTATAACCAGATAGCCATGATATGCGCAGTATTACGTGTTAAACATTGGAAATACTATCGATGTTGTACGTCCCCATACCAAACTTTTAGATGACATTTTATGGCAGTTGAAGTGAAATGTGTATTATTTTCAGTTTTTGCAAAAATACGTGCTATAGATCAAGCATGCGAAATACATAAAAGAGCTCCACACTATTAGCTTCACAGATTATTATTGAATGTTCCAAGACAGAAAGATGTCATATGCCACAAACACCACCAAAATCTATATTTTTAATAGAAAATTTGCAGCAGAATCTTTTAGTAAAGTACACAGTTCAACACAGGAAATGACTCACCATGAAGAAATGAACAAAATAAGATTATGCACAGTCTATTCACATTATTGTGACCACCTCCTACTTTGGACGTCAACAGAGCGTAGTCAATGAAGAAGGCACGTGTCGTGAGCTGGCTTGAAGGGTATATACGATGTGCTGTAGGCATTCTGAAAACATATCACTCGTTGCTTTCATGGATAAAAGGAGCGATTTATCAGATTTGCAAAAAAGGATGATTATCGGTTTTTGGGCCAAGGGTGGCAGTATTTCTGAAACAGCGCAGTTTGTGAACTGTTCTTGTGCTGCTGTGGTTAAAGTGTATCGTGACAGGAGAAATGGCACCATTGTGAATAAGCGATGGGGAAGCTGCGGAGCACCACGTGCCATTGATGTGAGGGGTCCGCTTCGAAGGTGCGTGAGGGCCGATCGACACGCTGCAGTGGAGAAACTCACTGCCCGTATGAACCAGGCGGCTACCATAAGTGTGACTAAAACGACAGTTCAGCGAACCCTGCTGCGTATGGGGCACCGATGCAGACGGGTGGTCAGTGCACCTATGCTAACGAATGTGCATCGGCGGAAAAGGCTGATGTTTGCACTGCAGTATCGGAATTGGGCCTCCGCTGATTGGCAAAGGATTGCCTTCGCCGATGAGTCACGTTTACTGCTTCATCGAACGGATGGACGTTGGCGTATAAAGCGAGAAACATCGGAGAACAAACAGTCTTCAACCATTGCTGGAAGAAAACAAGCTGGTGGGGGTAGCGTTATGGTCTGAGGAATGTTTTCGTGGTATTTCCTTGGTCCACTCATATTTTTGGAAGACACTATGCACCGATTTCGTTATGAATCCATCCTTGCAGACCACGTACACCCATACATGATGATTGTCTTCCTTGGGGCGGATGGGATCTTCCAGTGCAACAATGCGACGTGTCACATAGCTAGAAATGTCCGAGAGTGGTTGGAAGAGCACGATGGAGACTTCAAAGTACTTTCCTGGCTCCTAATTCTCCAGACGTAAACCCAATTGAGCATCTGTGGAACCAACTCGATCGTGTTGTTCGCTCTATGGACCCTCCAGCAGCTGTCAGATGCACTGCAGTCAGCATGGCTCCACATACCTGTGAACACCTTCCAACACCTTATTAAGTCACTCCCAGCCCTTCTAGATGCTGTCCGCGCTGCACACCGCGGTTACTCTGGATTTTAGCTGGTGGTCACAATAATGTGACTCGACCGTGTATTTACCACGCATCTACACAAATAGGTGGGGAAGTGATTTAATTTCTGAGGGATTACATGAATACGATGGAAGCGCACGAGAAAACCGCATACTGTGGCCTGAGTCAGGAAGTCATATGACTGCCATATTGGTCTATACATGATTCAAAGAGAAGCCCTTATTCAGGGCAATAACTGCGGAAGAAACGGTCCTAGTGGTACATAACTTAAGTCTACCTCTAGGAAACGGACGACGGCCGTTCGAATGAAAGGGATTGAAGCGCCCCTAGTGACAAAGGTAAGAAGTTAGGAAACCAAACTCGCAAACAACACAAGATCGAAACGAAAGTCCAATTACAAAGTTGTAACGCAGCGTCGAATGAGTAGGAAACGACATAGGGTACGCATGATTTACGTACATGGACTGCTCTAAATGCTGATAAAGTGCACCTGATCGCTGGATGGTTAGGCGATGCAAAATACCGTTCCACGATGGAGAACGATTCAAACGCGTTTTTAAATATTGATAGTGACGTAGTAGCCAGTGGACATATCTCCTGTAGCTATTTTTCAGTGTTATAAATGAGTCTGCATAACTTCTGTCTCCTGTCATTATCTATCTGTCTGTTCCTATACGCCTTACCGATGTAGGAGTAACAGCATTTTCAGCCGTTCATGTACGTAACTTGTGCGTACCCTATGTCGTTTCCTACTAATTAGACGCTGCGCTACAACTTTGTAATTGGACTTTCGTTTCAATCTCGCACTGTGGCGAGTTAGGTTTCCTAACTTCTTACCTTTGCCGCTAGGGACGCTCCAATCACTTTCATTTGATCGGCCATCGTCTATTTCCTATACATAGACCTAATTTGTGTACCACTTGGACCTTTCCTTCAGCAGTTATTGCCATGAATAGTGACTTTACTTTAAACTGCGTATGGCGTGGCACTTAATGAAAGATTCCCCAGATGATATCCTGAGGTCCTGCTGACCTGTGTCCAGAATTCCTGGACATCATGGGAGGATCGTGCAGGGTATTGAGTGGTCTGTCAATAACGTCTGACACGTTCTCATTGGGAAGAAATCTGGGTAATGCCCTGGCCAAGGCAGCAAGCACCTGGACACCTTCAAGGCACTTTATGCCCATGCTGGCAGTGTGCGGGCCGGCATTATCTTGTTGAAACTAGATATTAGGGATAAAACGAAGATCCGGCAACAAAACGGGTTACAGCACGCCATCGACCTATCGTCGTGCTCTCAACTATGCCTACGAGGGGTGAAAGGCTCCAGAAACCATAGCATCATAAACCATGGCAACAGACCATGGTTTGATGTTCACGCACGGCAACAAGATCAGCCAGATGGTCACGCGGTCTATAGATTCTTAATCTGCGATTGTCGGCGCTGAGACAGAAGCGAGTGTCGTAACTGAATTCGAGAGGGTAGCATCCGCCCCGCCAACCATATCTGGTACGATACCACAGTAACTTTAAACGACAATGTGTAGCGGTGAGTGGCAGCCATTGTAATGACTGGCTCTACAACTCGCAATCCGTGTCTGTACGAGAATATTCACAGCTGCCCGTCCACATCGTCTAATGTCACCCGCTGCGAATTATGGGGCTACTGCGGCTTTTCGTTGAATTCTGATGATCGAGATTTCGAACGTCTTCCGACGTGCGCCACTCGCACAACGGTGTCACACATTACCTCTTTCCAACCACTGTCGCCACATTTGAGCGACACTTCCTGCTTCTCGATGCGTTTCCGCAACGATGCGACACAGCGATCTGTGATGAAGCCTCTGGTAATGGTGTGCGTGTAATCGTAGGATTTATCATGATGCTGCTATGGCATTCTCACTCCTTACACGTGCCTTTTCAACCGAGATCACTCCCAGCGCTGGTCCATATGCTCAGGTGAGGACCACCAAACGTAGGTACGCCGAGTTAGATTTCCCTTTTATCTCCCTGATCTGGGACATCATAGGTTCCCATTTGTGAATTATAATCCAACAGATGGCGCTACTGGTTGCATTGGTTCTGATGACAGCCAAAGGAGCCAAAAGAACGATGACGACACGTACACCACGCAACAGAAAAGTAGATACGAGAGTAGTGACGCGTTTTCAATACGTACGTATGTGCAGTAGAACCAAGTAAGCTGCAGGCTATGTAAATAAAATGTCTGGCAATACCTCTTGTTTAAACGAAAGTGAGTGAAAAGTACAATGGCCGTTCCATAAAAACTGAGAGTAAAATCCCACAAAAGGAAAAAATACAGGTATAAAATATATATAATTCGTTTACAAAGTATTTTCCCTCAAATGATATGCAACAGTCTTACCGTTCAGTACACTTTTCAAAGCATGTGGCGAAGGCATTTTGTGGAAACTGCTTTAGCGACCCTGTACAGCTTGAATAACTTCAGCACATGTGCTGAATGCTGAGCCACGGAACTTCTCTTTCACTCTTAGAAACAAACAGAAATCGCACGGAACGAGGTCAGGACTTTAGGCAGGCTGTGCCACGATTCCAATACTGCATTTCGTAAAAACATGTTGAACACAAGCAGCTACATGTGGGCGGGCGTTATCATGGTGCAGGGTGCACTTGCCCACGAGTTCCGGTCGCTTAATCGATATGTGTCGTCGCAGATGCTTCAAGACCGAAATATAATACTCAGCATTGACAGTAATTTGTTGAGGTACGAAATGCTATAGAAAGCAAGCCTGTGTGTTTCCAAACACTCTTTGCGCGCTTCGTAAGGGGTCGAATTATTGGACCCATGTTTCATTGGCTGTTATTACTGTGCTTAGAAAGTTTGAATCCTTTGCAATCATTTGTTTCCACTCATGACACACCTGAACTCTAGCTAAGCATTGTTCTCTCGTCAGGTAATGAGGTACCCATCTGGAACACAAACAATGCAGCAGTAATTTTTCGCGTAGAATGAGGAATGCCGACGTTTTTCAAATATTAGTTGACGTCGCTATGTCTTCATACGTCATTCCTTGTTCTTCTTGCAGGATTGCCCAAACAGTGTTAACAATACGCATCGTAACAACACTTTCCGGTCGACCAGGCCCAGGAGCGAGTTCTGTCAACAAACGCCCTTTTCTGAAATCATGGTGCCATCTAGAAATAGTTGACTCATCCAATTACTTATCTTTGTAAACTTTTTTCATTAAATCAAATGTGTCTGGAGACGTTTTACCAAAACGATAGCAATATTTTATCGCACAATGCATTTCACTTCTTAACTCTGCATTACTCACCTCCATAGATGTATGGCGAAGACGTACCTTAAGCAACTGCGCAATAACAAAACCAGAATCGTCTTCTACGGTTAATAACTGCTGCCATAGATACTTCCTTAATTCAGTTAGTCGTCTGAGTGGCTATTTTTCCTGTTCGCACTTTTGCCATCTCAATCAAAAAATTACTCACAGTTTTTATGGAACTGGTGTATTTGTTGGAGCTGATTTTCGTCCAGTTTTCTAACTTCGAGTTAATTCGTTTCAGTGTTGAATAATTAAGTAACTACAAGAAAAACTGAAATGGACGAGTACGAAAATCATATTTGCACGTGCGAGTAAAGAAACTCGCTAGAATTGCATTAGGAAACATTCGTAAACACATTCACGTCTCTTCTGGGACAAAAACTGCATTTTAGTGCGCATTTCTTGAAAGCGCACGATGTTAGTATGTTCGTCAAGATCTCGCTTTACATTTGTTTGTCGGGTTCAGTTGAAACCTTAATAACCGGGCTTGACGACAATGGTGGGTAACACTTTTGTTCTACATCGTTTCATATTTAATTCTGAAATTCATGACGTTACTGAGTTGTTTTCCAGTGGTCCTTTATCCCAAACACAAATTTTCTCGGAAATAAAAATTCTTAAGCGATATGTTCTGAGGACGCTGATCAAAATTTTTATCGAGGTATTTTTGATGGCCGTAACTCTAATGCATTGTTTAATTGCTTGGACTTTCAAAGAGGCTTTGCTGGGAACTTTTGCATAATGTTAGGATGTAAATTTTTACAAATGAATCTCATGGTTGCCTTATAATCGCTTTCGACGCTTTACTTGGAGTCAGAATCATGAACTTATGAACATCGAGAACGTGCTATGAATTTTGAAGCATTAAAAAGAGATTCTTAGAAACCACAAAAAAACGAAACTAGAAGGGAGAAGAAAGATAAAAAAAAAAGAAACAGATTTGAGAGGCTTGTACGTCAAAAAGGAGAGAAAATAAGCTTTATCGTATGCAATTTTGAAAGCAACGCGAATTAATAACCGACAACCGAAGCCTCAGTTTTGAATATTTAACAAATGAATTTTCAAAAGAAAAGCTTTTGCCTGAACTAAACTGACGATGAGGGTGTGTGGTGAATAATGAAAGAACAGGAGACTGAGTCTGAACAGAATTTAAATAAATGTATTTAACTTGTGAGAAAACAGATGAAGCTTACGAAAATGCAGAAACGTTTGCAAGAGTACTAATCATAAGATTAGTACTCTTGCAACTAAGATAACTTATATAACAATAGATTTCATAAGCCGAAAAAAATATTACATATAAATGTTTTTTCCGTGATCACCCGACTAGACACCAGCCGATAGCAGCTCTGTTCACGGTTCAAATCTATTTTTATCTTTCATTTCCAAACCTATTGCTTAAAAGATCAGCACAGCTGACAAAAACCTCGTCACCACTAACAGAAATAATGGTAGGAAGTTACCTGTTGCACAGAGCGCGGAGTGATAAAATTGGTTGGAGATAAATAGCACTGACGTGGTCAACAGGATAATTCCTGTCTCATGCAGTGGTGAAGGGTAACGTGTGTGTTGGATTTAGGCTGCAATATGGGTCGTAGACCAAACGCTACTGAGTGGCAAAAAAGAGCCATCGTGTTTGGCCGTTCCCACAGACACAAAGTGAATGAAGTCACCTAATTTGTTGGTGGGTCGAAGCGTACTGTCCAGCGGGTTTAAAAATAGTGGTGTAGTTCGCTGTAAACTGAAAATCGGCGACGTAAAAGTTGCTGGAAAACGATTTTCACCAACAAGGACTGCCGCAATGTTTTGCGCTTAGTAGCTGCAAATCGGATTCAAACTAGGCAACCATTACTCTACACAGTCAATGAAAGTCCAATCCAACCAATGTCGTAAAGGTCTGTGTGACGAGAACTGCATGCAATGGACATCTGTAGCAGAGTACAGGCAAGAGGCCTTTAACAGCAAGTCACAAAAATGCACGTTATCAATGAGCTCAGAGGCACCAAACCCTTACTGTGGAGGATTGGAAACGAGTAATTTGGTGTGATGAATCCCGTTTTTGTTTGTACTCAATGATGGGAGGTAACAATAGCATCGCATGCCCAATCAAGCCTTTAATTCTGATTGTGTGGAAGGTGTTGTTAAAGTTGGAGGGGATTCTGTTAGGTTTTGGGGATGTTTTTTGTACCACGAAATGGCCCTCTCGTTGCAGTGTCGATTAATTTAAATCAACATACGTACTTCCGCATTTTGAATGACGAAGTTTTGCCCTTTGTCTACATCTCCAGGAGCAGTATCACATTGCCACTCCTGTTTTTCAAGAAGACAATGGCTGTGTGCACAGGGCCAAAACAGTTTTTAAATGGCACGAAGAGCGATCAGCAACATTGTCTCACCTCGATTGACCCGCCAAATCCCCAGATTTAAATCGAATTGAAAATCTGTGGGATGATTTGGAACAGAAGGTGAAACGCCAGAATAGACACCCACGTACTCTAGCGGAACTTCTGGACCAACTGACACACAAGTGGATGCAAATCTATGTTTAACACATCTACGACATCGTGGAGTCTCTAACGCACCGGATTCATACTGTTATAAATATAAGAAGAGCCGTCACTCGTTATTATGTAAGTTCTGCCATGGGGGACCTAATGTTTTGTTCGGTGTGCTAATATAAAATTACGACATAATCAAAAGTACATCTCCTATTCTATGATCAACATTTATAAACACAGCAAAACGTACCAATAGTCGAAAATGGTTAAAACAGCAGAAATTTTCCTGGGGAATTTCTAATTTTGTACAACGGTTTAATAAGGCGTATGATTATCTCTTACGGTGATACAAGTGCCACACCGGTGTCTCATGCTGTTGATAAGGGAAACAAGAAGACTCTGTGGAAGAAAAGCCCACTCCTTAACAACAGCAGATCGGTGTTCCTTGAGAGTTCTGGCAGGATGTTGACGACTTGCAATGCGTCTCTCCAAGGCAGCATCCCACATATGATCTCATGGTCTGAGGTCTGAGAAATGCTCTGGTAATATCATGCGGTTGATATCATTGCTTTCCAGATAATCATCGACAATAGAAGCCCTATGATATCCGCGTGTCGTACATGAACAGGAAATGTGGCGAGCAGCACCCCGAAAAAGTGGCACGTAGCGACAAAGGATTTTGTCTTTGTATCTTCAACCTGTTAACATTCCAGCAGAATAGACATAGAGCTCTGTGTGCCCGTTGGACATAAAGCCACATTAGACAAGTACATCACGAACTCAATAAAAATACATTAGCCGGATGTTTGTACAGTGCATTAGCCGGATGTTGGTATACAGTGTTCCAGGTTCTCTCCAGATGAGAACACAACGGTTTTCACTTTCGAGACTGAACTTGGATTTATCAGAGAAGAGGATATTAAACACACAGTTGACGTGGATTAGGAACATCAAATAGAAGTCATCGCTCTTTCCACCTTTAAAAGTGAGTCACGGAAAAATTATCATCGGTCGCCACCGGGAATTGAACACAGGGTCTTCCAGTTACGCGCCGGACATGCTTCCAATGCGCCACAGCTGCCTCGAAATTCTCCAGACTCACATACGACAAACTGACAAACCACCTGACAGGTAGCTTTCTTTGGAGCCCCGCACAATGCTGGGGATTCACCAAAGATGAACAGTAGCAACTGAACAAATAACTAGAAGGCGAATGAATAATAAATACACAGTTGACGTCGATTAGGAACATCAAATAGAAGTCATCACTCTTTCCACGTTTATAAGTGAATCACGGCACGCTACTGGAAGACCCTGGGTTAGATACCCGGTGGCGGCTAATGAGAATTTTTCCGTGACTCACTTATATACATGGAAAGAGCGATGACTTCTATTTGACAGAAGATGATATTGAAGCTTTGATATCGTCCCAGTCTTGATGTTGCATGCACCACACTATCCTAGCATTTCTTTCTGACGGAATGAGTGGGATACAAACTTCAAGTCTTCTCTCGTATAGTCCTTATTCTTTCAGCTGCCTTTTTGCTTGGAAACAGCTGGTCCACCAGCCGTCGACACCTATAAAGCAAGCCCTCTCGCTGACGTAGACCTGCTGCATCTCACTGTAAATGCCACATATCTATCATTTTGAGCAGTTTTAATCCGTGGACGACTTGCAACAATTTAACGATTTACATCTCCGATGCCCTGGTAATTTCTCCAAAGTGCGGACACAATGGATTGATTCACGCCATTGGCTCTGGCTATCCTGTTCTACTTCTCGCGGGACTATAGAATTCCGATAATCCTACCACGTGTAGACATATCCACTTGCTGTCTTTCTGACAGACACTAATGAGACATTACTTTATGACCACCTACTTAATAAGCTGTAGGACACCCTTTAGCCAGCAAAACACCGGCCACTCGGCGAAGCATCGATCTGATGGGGTCGCGATAGGTATCCTGAGGTATCTGGTACCATAATGTCAACAGCAGGTCCTCCAGTTCTCGTAAATTTCAGGGTGGTGGTGATTTAGCGCGAACCCGTTTTTGCAAGTTGAACCACAAACGTTCGATTGGGTTCATGGTGGTAGGTAAATTTGGAATCTAGGGCATTAACAGAAAGTCACCAGCAGGTTCCTCGAATCACTCCTTGACGATTTTGGCAGTGTGGCACCGCACATTTTCCTGTTGGAAATGGTCATCACCAAGATCTTTTTTTTTTTTTTTAATTTTGATTGGAGGTTTAACGACCACCGTGAGCAACTCAATGGGCTATAAGTAGTCGCCCGTCCCTAATTTAGGGTCGCTGGTTCCAGGGAAGGGAGAGAGCCAGTGCCGTAAGACAAACACAACATCCATGCCTCACCGGGATTCGAACCCGGACCCCTTACGGACGAATGATCAGAGGCCAGCGCCTTAGACCACTGCGCCACCGGAGCGGCGCACCAAGATCTAACACAGTTATCATGAATGGGTGAACTTGGTCCGCAACTTTGCTCAGATACCTGGCAGCTGTCAGAGATGGTGCTATCGGGATAATGGGACCTAAAGTGTCCCAAGAAAACATCGCGCACAGCATAACTCGGCCGCCGCCTTCCTGTTTCCGCTCAAAAGTACATCCAGGTGCTATAGCCTCCGTTGTTAATCGGCTCATCCGAGCTAGGCCGTCTACGTGACGCACCAGGAATCTTGATTCGTCAGACCAGGCCACTTTCTCCCAATCATCCACGGTCGAATTTCGATGATCTTGGGCCCATTTTTAACGTTGTTGGCGATGACGTGAAGTGAGCAGGGGACCCTGTTGGTCTCCGGATACGCAAGCATATGCGTAGAAGGTTGCGATAAAGTATGTACTGCGACACATTGCCCTGATCACCAATCTTGTAGCTGCTGGTGATTTGTCGCACTGTGCCCCTGGGGTCGGTGTGAACAATGTGTGAGAGTCTCCGCTTCCCTCTTGCATCAATAAGCTACGGACGACACACGGCTCACAATTTGTCATTTATCAAACTCAGATAAATCGGCAGCTTTTTCCATTCTGACTCAGAACAGTCTACTTACCGAAAGCCGGTCTTCGGGTTGTGTACATACTGCTCTGGGAATTTTACCTGCGTCACCGTTCGGACTTCAGGAGCGTTCATTTCTCTAGCCTGGGGGTGGTCATAATGTACTGGTTCATCGGTGCACTGTTTTAACAAAAATAAATTCTAATACTTGCAGACTCGATGACGACAAAAAATGTAACTTTCCGCATTTTAGCTGCTCTTTCTCAACTCCACAATTATGCTGCTTCCACTTTTTTTGCCAGATACCGTTAGTCACATGGTACTGCGCTGTTTACCGTACTTGCATACTCCCACGTTCTGTGTACTTTACTTCATTACCCTTCTACCCCCCCCTCGTTGTTCTAAAATAGCAGTTTTTTTTTAACTACGCGTAACTTTCAGACACCCGGGTATTCTTTTTTCCGGTGTTTCAAAAGAAACAGGATTGCTAAACCTAAACGTACAACTTCCCCTGAAGCATTTATTAAAGGGCAGTTGTGCACATGGGCATGTGCTCACTGGAACTGTTATTGCCATGAACATGATAACAAATTGCGTTACTTTATCGACTTTACTGCAGGAATCCCCATAAACCGACTAATTGATCTGACTTCAAGTTGGAAATCATCCTCCAAAAGCAACTGTGATTTTTTTTTATTTCGGGATTTCATTACTACCGTGCGCAACTCTATCAGTTATAAGTAGGCGTGCGTCCCTGATTTGCGACCACTGGTTCCAGGGAAGGGTAAGAGATAATGAAGTTAAACAAATACATAATCTATGCCTCATCCGGTTCTGGAACAGAGGCCAATCATGGAAAGGTTGTCCAAAGCGCCACTGGAAAAGCGAGCCATTTTAAAACTAATAGCTCTCTAAATTATAATTTTTTTTAATTATTATTTGTCTGATTTCATCGCAAAATTTCAATACCTTCTCGCTTTCCAGAGTAGATAGGAAATGGAAGCTTCGTAATTCATGTCATAGTAAATAATTAATTTTGGTAATTAATTTTGAGTAATACGATTATAATTAATTTTACTAAAATCATATTAAATATGATTTTTATAAATAAAAAGATAATAGTAAATATGATTTATAAATATTAAATTATATTACTAAATATGATTTTGAAATATCAAATTATATTATCAAATATAATTTGTATTAAATATTTATATTTTCGTATTAAATATGATTTTTATCAACTAAGATTTGTATTAAATATGATTTTTATTTTTATTATTAAATGCGATTTTTATTATTATTAAATACGATTTTTATTATTTTTTGAAAACCACATAATTTATTAATTTTAATTAATTTTGAATAACAGGATTTCAATTAATTTTATTAATTAATTATTAAATTAATTTATTTTTTAAATTAATTTTTTTCTTGTGGACACACTCCGGAAAAGTTTAGAATTGCGAAGTCCTACAGCAGAAAATGGATGAGTATCATCCAAACTTAGTGTTCCTATTACTCTTAAGTAACTGAATTACCGAATTGAATTCAGCCATTCGTTAACTTCCTGGATGTAAGTTGATTTTAATTTTCATAAGTGATTTAACTGAAAATCTAAATGACAGATTATTAAAGACGGTGAGACATACCTCTCAAAAAGTTTGTGTTTTTGAAATTTTCCAATTCTTTCATGTTTTTTTTTTTTTCCTGTTCACTGGTTCGTTTGGAAGTTCTCTACGCAAGCAGGTTTCTAGGAATCTAAACGATCTGAAGAGAAACGTATCTAGACCTCTGGAGTAATATGCCTTAACCTCTTAAAGAGATGTAATATTAAAATTGTTATTAGAAATCATCATGCTGGTCTGGAAAACTTGTATCATTGGAAAAAGTTTGTAAATGCAATTTTCCCACAACAAGCCTATTGCGTAAAATGTCTAAATTTTAACATGATATGAACAAGGGAAAATATATCTTATGTTTGCCATTGTAATTATTTCAGATGCATTCACAATATGGGTGTGATTCATTTGGTATAACAACAAAGAAAAGTCGTATTGTACATTTTTCGTTATTATGTTATACGATTTACTTTTGGCTTTTAAGTTAAAATATTTGATGGAGCCTCATGCGATTTTTTTTAAAATTTACATCGAGGTTTTCCTTAGAGATGTGGTATGCACACCTCTAATTTAACCTTCCTTTTTTATACCCCTGATTTTTCAAAAAATATATTTGATTAACGAAACAATTTACGAATAAAAATATTCTGTGTCTGTGAAGACCACATTTAAAGTGTATTTAATTACCATATCATTATGTGTTTTAAAAACACCACTCTGAAAACAACTTTTATTTTCTTGCAATTGAACGTTTAGGATTTTCCGTCCACAGCTCATGTATAATGTTAAATGCTGTCTCCCGTGAGCACAGTCTCCTGCTGTTCAAGCGAAAGGGTATTTTAACGTGCACAGTTAAGCATTCCGCTAGTTATCTGGCGCTTTGTACAAAACGAACGGAGCACACTTCCACGGTGCCCATTCTCGTTTTGCTACCGAGAAAAAACGCAATCGTGGTCTCTGTTCTATCCTGCTGCGTTAGTTATTAGATTATTTTAGAACCCTTCATTTGTTTCATCTGTGGAACAGTGTCAGTCAGAGCGTAATATTCTCATACACATAATGAAATGTGAGAAGTTAAATGTTTTTCTTCTTAGTCACGAATATTGTTGATTATTTGCTGAAATATCCGTTATTCTCGTGTTTGATGAATAGAAATTGGAAGTTAAAGTACTTTGTAGACAAACACCAGATTTTAAATTACAGCAAGAATTTAAACATAAAAATACCGAGCGAATCAGGAAATTAAGTTCCGAAACATATAATAATATTAATGAATGAAAATAACAATTAATAAGAAAATAATAATTAAAATAATAATGAATAAGGAAATAATAATAATAATATTTTATATTTATTTATATTATATTAAAATATCTTTAAAACAACAGAAAACAAGGCTGAATTCAAGAGGAAACAGTTTGAAAGCAGATTAGACGGCTGGAAGAACAAGCCACTGCATGGACAATTTCTAAAGAATATTGATGGAAAAAGTGACAACAACTTGACTTGGGCACTAAATATAGAGACCTGGCCATAGAAGTTACCCGGTTATGGACTAATCACACAACGGTAGTCCCCATTGTCATCGGGGCACTTGGAACAATGTCAAAAAATTTTATGAACCATTTTGAAAAATTGCAGCTTTCTGATATGCCACCTACAGAACTGCAGAAGCCAGCTTTACTTGGGACATCATATATTTTACGCCGATTCTTGACTGATACCTAGGTCTCCGGTGGAAGCTCGTATCAGTTCAACAATACCAGTCAATGATAATTTGCTGTTTATTTTGTTTGTCAGAGGCTGGGATTCGTATATTTCGAATAAAGAAAATAACAATAAATATGAAAATATAATTATGAAAATAATAATAAATAAGAAAATAATAATGAATAAGAAAAAATTAATGAATAAGAATATAATAATGAATAAGAAAATAACGATAATGAATATGAACATAATAATGAATAAGAAAATAATGATAATGAATATGAAAATAATAATGAATAAGTATGTGGCTGTGATATAAATATGCTATGCCTTGCTCCCTGTGTTTACGGCATTTTGCCGACAAAATCCCGAAGCATGACGTGATGCACCAGAAAAATGTATTAATTTTGGGTGTACTTGGTAGGGAAACCACAAAGCCACATCCAGATTCTAGTTATAGGTAGCAAATTCAACAATAAACCGAAAAAGCAGAAAACGATCGATTTACGTTTGCGCATCTGAACTGATTTCCTTTTTGTGAAGGATTCTTCTTTTTTTTTATATGACTGGGAGTTTAATTATCACCGTGAGCAACTCGATGGGCTATTAGCAGATACCCGTCCCTAACTTGAGGCACTGGTTCCAGGGACAGAGCTAGTGCCACAACATTCATGCCTCACCGGGATTCGAACCGGGACCCAACACGGACGAATGATCAGAAGCTAGAGCTTAGACCACGGAGCCACCTTGGCGGTTGGTGGTGCTTTTAAGCTTTCTCATGAGAACATGATCAATCGGATGCAGCATCCAATCCCGGTATTTTTGTTTAATATCTTGTTTTTGAGGTATTTTAATGCCATTGTTAAGCATATGGAATTATTAATATATCATCACTTGTCACGTGTGTCCTGTCTGCTTAAGAAACAAGCAGCTGCCACTTATGCATTGTAAAACAGGTGATTCCTTTAAATTTCACACATTTTTAAATTTTTACTAAAAAAAGGTAGCTGCGTTTCAATCCATGTCAACGTGGATGCTTCCCGATTTCAATGCCTGATCTGTAAAATATCGCATTTCAAATATCAGTTACTAAGCTTTCAATAAATAGCTGCTTTTTTAAATCCACATTTTTATTGAAAATAATCTACATCTATTTCTTTTTAATAGACTTACTAAAAAATTTTAGCATGGGCTATTCATATTTGTTCAGAAATCATGTATTCGCAGTAACGTTGAGTTTTACATATTGATGTTAACCACACGGAAAATGTGAAAAAGAAATTTGAGAGGAAAATTTCATCAAAGTTCAAAATCAGCCATAACTCACTAGATTGATATTCGTGCATCTAAATCTGCTTGTAAAGTACCGACTTCCATTTACAAAGTATCGTCATCACTATCAGGGCGATAGGCTGCCTCCTATCCCTGCATAACACCACAGCCAGACTATTCCCTCTTGAACGATGGAAGTGTGCAGACATATTGAATGCTTTATCAGAAACGCAGGGGCATTCAAGGATTGAATTTCTCTATGAAGCTCTCTTACCGAATCTCTCATGGGAGCAACTCATGTCCAAATAGGTCCGGATATCAAAGTTTACTCGTAAGCATGCGACCATTCCTGAGCTGATCGAGTACTGAAGACTGTAGACTAAGACGACAATCGAAGGAATTGGTTTCGTCAAATTCAGTGCTTGTCGTATACTCATGAAAACCCGGAAAGGACTAATAAATGACAGTCATTACTAACAAATAGGAAATTAGACATGCTATGTTAACAGAGCTGAGACGAGAACATTGAACACAGTTTGAAGGTCAATGCTTTGCTTGGATGTGCAGCTCTGCAACTATTTCTTTCAGTTAAACCTCCTTTTTCCCAAAATATACTGCAGTTGTAACTGGTGATAGGTTTAGGGGTTTAATTACTCCTCATGATCATTCAAAGCCGTACACCTAAATTAGGGACTGTTGGCAGTCCCTAATTTAGGTGTAAAGTTATTTACTATTTGAAATGTGTACAATGTATATATAACTTACACTATATTGACAAAAGACACCGGACACCCCTTCAAATGCAAATGAACAGATCCGCTGAGTTGTTAAGAGGCGTGGATCTGCATCTATTTCTTGGTACAGCCGTAAGTGGTATAAAAACAAGCCTGCAGCTGACCGCGATCATATCGCACTGTGAGGTTGGGTGAAAATGTCGCAGCGGGAGAGAACTGACTTTGAGAAAGGAAAGATTGTTGGGTGTTATATTAGTATGCTGTCGTAAAAGAACCGACGGGCGTTTAAACATACCCAAGTGAACTGTTTTGGATGTACTGAATAAGTAGAAGACTCAGGAGAGTCGTTACAGCTAATCGACGGAGTACTGCACAAAACGTCATTGTACAGATGAGTAAAAATTCTGGAACCACGGTATGCACACGTACCATCCGCAAGGAACTTCATTCCATGGGTTACCGTGGATCGTGCGGCTGCTCATAAGTCTTTCATCTCCACTCGGAATGCTATTCGTCGTTTATCGTGGTGTAAAGAACATTTATCGTAGGCAGTAGATCAATGGAACCTGGTCCTATGAATCCAGATACACAATCCATCAGTCTGATGGCCGTGTATGGGTATGGCGGCAGCCAGGCGAACGCTATTTACCACAGTGTACTGTTCCTACGGTCAAGTTTGGAGCTGGCAGAGTACTCGTGTGGGGGTGTTTTTCGAGGTATTGTCCCTGCCTATTGGTTATCGTGGACATACTTGTTAACCAGGACGTCTACATCGATATTCTGGACAGTTATGCCCTACTAACACGACGGCAATACTATGGAACCGAGCCTTATTGGTACCGGCAGGAAAATGCACCGATCCATAAAGCAAGGTCTGTTACAGCGTGATTTTATAATAATTCCTTATCGTGTGTGGACTGGTCAGCACAGAGCCCTGATCTTGATCCCACAGAGCACCTATGGGATGAATTAGAGCTCCGTAAAAGAAGTTTGGAACCAAGGCCTATTACTAAGCAACAGTTAGCGGCATTATTACGTACTGAATGGAAGCGCATACCTACCGCTGTGTTCCAAAACCTTGTCGCAAGCATGTCTCGAAGGTTCAGTGCATGCATTAAGGCCAAAGGTGGGCCGACGTCGTACTAATGTATGTCAATAAATGCTATGTTGCGTTTCTCTTCTAGGTGTCCGGTGACTTTTGTCTATATAGTGTGCTAGACACTACATAGAATCAGTTCTTATCCATTAATTTTAAGTGAAACAGGAGTCACTCAAATAACGTTCAGGAAATAGTTACTTACACTTCTTCCCCTTTATTCAACACCCCAAAAATACTGTTCATGCAGAACGTTAATATTCCAACATACTTGAGTTAATCACAATGGTAATATACTTCAAAACTAATTAACAAACGTTACTAGGCATATTATTAATAACATCTATGAAAATGCAAGTGCAAAGATTGGGCTGTTTGAAAATACAACACACATAAAAATTGAAAAGGGAGTGAGACAAGGGGACACCATATCTCCGAAGCTCTTTAATGCCACATTGGAGTGTGTCTTTCAGTCGCTGAGCTGGGAAAACAAGGGGATAAAGATTAATGGAGATTATCTAACCCACCTTCGTTTTGCTGATGACGTAGTCATTTTTGCAACTACCCCATCAGAGCTGCAGAGTATGATCCAGGAACTTGCTGACAAGAGTAAAGAAGTGGGATTAAAAATGAACTTTCAGAAGACAAAAGTGATGTTCAATGCTTTTACAAGAAATAAAGATTTATCGATTGATGGAGAAAAGCTGGAGATAACAGACACGTACGTTTATCTTGGGCAGCAGATATCAAGTGAGGGTCACATTGATGAAGAAATTAATCGGCGTAAAAAACTTGCCTGGAGAGCTTTTGGAAGAAACAGCATAATTTTCAAGAGCAGTATGCCATTATGTCTTAAAAGAAAAGTGTTTGATCAATGCATCCTTCCAGTGCTTACGTATGGTGCAGAGACGTGGACCTTAACTAAAAGAGACATAAAAAGGCTGCAGACAACTCAAAGCAGCATGAAGAAGTGCATGCTTGGTGTAACCAGGAGAGGTAAGAAGAGGAACTCGTGGATCAGAAAAATGACAAGAGTGGAAGACATCATGATCAGAGTAAAATCCCTGAAATGGCAATGGGCTGGACATACTGCTAGAAGGACAGACCATCGATGAACAGCCGAAATTTTAGATTTGATTCCAAGGGACAGGAAAAGACCCAGAAGAAGACCACATGGGAGATGGGTGGATGAAATTCGAAAGTATGTGGGAGTGACATGGAGGAGGCTGGCACAAGACAGACCGTTGTGGAGGAAACTTGGGGAGACCTTCGTCCAGCAGTGGATTGATAATGGTTGACAATGATGATGATGATAATGACTAGGCAGAAATTGTTTACTCCAAACACTAAATATGTAACGTCACAGCTGAGCACGCCACCTTCCAGTAAATCAAACTTCAGAGTAACGCAGCTTTCACACTTATAACATCACACCACCATAAAACACTTTTTGGAATAATTCACTGGGAAGTGTTGGCACATAACCGAAAAATAAATGCTGACCTCTACTGCCAACAGTTGGAGAGATTGCCAGAACAACTGACATCGAAGTGTCCAGCACTCCTCAATCGCAAAGACGTGATCCTTCATCATAATAACGCCAGACCTCATGCTTCTTTAATCACACGGCAACAATTACTTGACTTTGGTTGGGAAGTGTTACCTTACCCGGCGTATTCCCCTGATCTGGCACCTACGGATTATCACCTTTTTCGATCGTTACAGAACGCCTTCGCTCTCCAAACCTTCGATGATGTGGACGATGCGAAAACGGAATTACAGGACTTTTTGACTCTAAAACCCTGGAATTTTATCGGCGTGGGATTCACCTTCTCATAGACAGAAGGCAAGAAAGAGGTCATACAGAATGATGGCAATAATATCAAATCCTAGTTACGTTATTTGTTGTGTTCTCCTTTCTTTGTAGCCTACAAAAATGGGTAGAACTTATACACACATCCAATATTAAACAAAAGATATTAATTTCTATTCCTTTAATTTATTAATTTCATCTTGTGCATAGATATATAAATCGAGTTCCAAGAATATATAAATGACAAGAAGCATTGCATCTAGTCTTGGGCGTAATGATCAATTCTTTTGAATCGTTTGCGACCCAAAGAAATTTTTTTAATTTTTTGAAAAGGAGCGATTCAAGGAAGAAGCACGCCGTCTTGTTGCAAAAAGGTTTCCTCAATAGGGTTCAAATCGGAGAGTGAGAAACCACTCGAGGGTTGCAAACTCACAGGAATGCTTCTCCAATCAGTCCTTTGCCAAACAGGAGCAATAACACAGGGTGTTGTCTTCTTCAATAATAACATTCATCTGTAATAAATGGAGAGCCATGAACGGTGTTGGAGGTCGGCCAGCACATATTGTGAAGTGATGGTCGTTTCAGCAGGTACGAGTGGCCCCGAGGTGGCAGCAAAAGAACACGTCCTAAAACGTTACAGCGCTTCGTACCTATAGCACTCCAACTTGGCAGTTAGGTTTAATAGCTTTGCGATGTCTACGCCATATATTAAGATTATCTTTTTCAGTGTGCCCACCGTTCCAGCTTTACGAAATGGGAGATGCGACGCTCTAATTGAATATCAATCGCTGGCTTGTGGCCACATTTCCCCCGGTGTCTGCTGGTTTTGCTGTATTCTTGGTAGACGCGTGCGAACATTTTACCTGGAAATCGCAGACACACTGGAGTCGCCGAGATGGGGCATCCTATCTAACTCAGAATTTGTACAGGGGGTTCCTGCCTGTGCCCATCTTCCCAGTCGCAGGTACATTATACAGCAGCCTCATTTTCCCGTAGAGATTCCTCTTGAGGCCGGGTTTAGATCTGACTTCCTTAGTCTTAAGGGGTCTTCTTGTTAGGTATGAGAGCGGACGGGAGGGAGAATTTGGTTGGAGCACTTTGATGGGAAACTCACAAGACAGGTGTAGGACAGCAGGCGAGAGACAGCGGGTTTACAGGTGATTACCTTTTATTTAACGGAGGTCCTCACATAGTGCTCGCAGCTTAGAGTTCTGTGTGAGGGGCAGTGAATTTTCAGTTCTAGACCAAAGAGTTTCGAACTCCCAAAAATCAGATTCCCGCACCATTGCTCTAAAGACTGGGATACCTATACAGCAGAGACGTATCTGTCCTGTTCATAACCACAAGGTTTTTCGGCTGGTCACGTTATTCAAGCGATATAAGGTGGGGTTTTGGATGGGTTAGGTGTATAACATTTTTCGCTTTTAGTGTATATCTATGATACCCAAAACAAAAGAAAGATTAATAACTCCTTAGTCTCAGTAGCTCATGGCAAACGCTAAACACTTCCACCAAAGTTTAAACCTGTTAGGGTACAATTATTATATTTTGTACATGAGTTGTATTTCGACTCAATATTATTGTTTACAATTTTAAGGCTAGCGGTGGAAATGCACAATGCAGCCATTATACTATTGATATTTGAAATCAAACTGATAACAGTACTACCTTTAAGGGCAACTTATGCTCAAAAAGTTCCATATTCGTTCTTTTATTTCTACACTGCTGGCCACCCAAAATGCGACACCAAGAAGGAAGCATCCCATTGGCCTGAAATTCGCAGCATGCGTCTCCCGCGAGAGGACATGCAAACTATTAGCATTGCAAAGCATATGCAAATCATATGCGACCGGTACGCCACCGAGAAGCACTATAAGAAGGATGCACAGAAGGCGGGGTGAAAGTAGTGGAAGTGTGTTGTGCTGCCGGGCCTGTGCGTGGGAAGCTTCCTGATGCCTCGTCGCGCAGAATACGGCAGTCATTCCAGCACGTTTCGGAGTTCGACAGAGGACGAATAGTGGCTTATCGCGACAGCGGTTTATCGTACCGAGACATCGGCGCCCGTGTGGGAGGACATCCAGCCACAGTGAGGCGAGTATGAATTCAGGGGTTGCAGGAGGGACGGATGGACCGACGTGAGTGATTGCCACAGCCGCGGCACACCACCGAACGAGAGGACCGGCATGTTGTGCGGTGGGCATTGACGGCTCGCACCGCCACATCACGAACGTTAGCGCAGGAATTAGGGTGTGTTGCGCAACAACCTGTGTCAGCACGTACCGTTCGACGTCGTCTGCAGGAGCGGGGACTTGTCGCATGACGACCATTGCTCCGATTACCATTGACGTTACAGTACCGGCGAGTGCGGCGGCAGTGGGCCGTTTAACGCCTCACCTGGACTACGGAATGGCACTACATTGTTTTCTCCAACGAATCCCGCTTCTGCCTGCAACACCACGATGGTCGGACACGCGTGTGGCGGCACCGCGGCGAGAGACTCTATGACGCCTGCATTATGCATCGTCATACCGGTCCGTCGCCTGGCGTTATGGTTTGGGGTGCAATTGGATATGACACTCGGACCTCTCTGGTACGCATCGCCGGTACACTCAACAGCTACCGCTACATCTCCGACGTTTTGGAGCCTGTAGTCCTCCTTTACCTGCAGGACCTGCCTGCGGCCCCGTTTTAACAGGACAATGCGCGTCCGCACGTGGCACGTTACGTGCAACAATTCTTCACTTCCCACCAGGTGTCACAGCTGCCATGGCCCGCCTGTTCTCCCGATATATCGCCCATCGAACAGGTCTGATCGCTGATCGGCAAGCACCACCCGCGGCTACGCCTGATGAGCTGTGGCAATGTGTGGAAGCAGCCTGGACCGACATACCCCAAGCCAGCATTCCAAAGCCTCTTTCGTTCGATGCCGCGGCGTGTAGCGGCCGTTATTGCCAGCCATGGGGGCCGCACGAACTATTGATGTCTGCGTGTTCCGCAATTCGCACAGGCCTCTAAGCTCAATCGTTTCATCTTTGTATCTGTTGTTATGTGTCCAGTAAATCTGGCTTTGCTATCTCGTGTCCTTCTTGGTTTTGCATTTTAAGTGACCAGCAGTGTATATTAGTTTTATATTCGTTCTTTTATTCCCAAGCCATTCTTTCATTTTGTTAAAGAAAGGCAGAGGAAGGCCAAGGAAGTCATGGGAGGATCAGATTCAGTATTATCTGCATGAGGAAAAGATTATGGGTAGGAAGTATAGAAGGTCTTATATACGTCGTGTGATGGATGTCAGTGAAGCCCGAGTTGTGTGTCCAGATCGCTGTAAATGGAGAAGTTAGATACGGCAACAGAAAGTAAATAATCAGTCAAAAATTTATCTGGTGATTTGTATTTCTTTTTCTTAACCTCTGAATCTCTGAGAATAGCTTAGTGATATGTATGTATGTTTATTTACACTATTCACACAGAAAACAACATATTTATTTTTCAGGTTAAAAAAGGAAAGGTTGTTTTGCGGTTTAACTACCCCTCACCCACACCCCGATATATAAGCAGTCACTCGTCTTGCATTTGGTGCCAGTGCTTCCAGGAAAGGAAGGTAGAAGTGCAGTAAGACATTCTCCATTCCTCAACCGAGATTCGAAACCGGATCCATCTAGGACGAATGGGCAGATGCCGACGATTAGCCCACTGCGCCACTCGGGCGGCGGAACGCCTATTGCCGCAGTGTTGTCGCATAATTTTTCGAAACAAAGTTCTGAACGTGTCCATTTGCCACGACCTCAAGTAACGAGACACTAGAAGCCTGATAGAAGGTATTTATTTCGCTTAGCGCTTGAATTAGTGCAGCCTGTGAAGAAATTTAAGTATTTTCATAATTTTTTCCTTTGCTGTTCATATCCTTTCCTCGAACCTAAGTCTCCGGTTTTCACGAGATATACTGTTTTAGGTGTCCAACATATTGCCGAACAAATTAAAATTTTGTAATCTGCTGAAACATATCAGCAAGTGGACATTTGCGAGCTCATCCCATTAGGGTTGTTAAGAAGCCAAGCGTTATGTTTCCACTACTCTTGTAGACAGTGCAAGGCAGATCTATTCATTGTCGCTTGAAGTTCCATGGCTTCTGAAGCGGTGATTGAAGGAAACCGTTTCACAGACCCGGAGTTCTGCGAAAGGGACGTTCTCTTTCATCGCATATTATGTGCACATGCAATTAAAACCATTCACGAGTCAATGAATAAGAAAACGTTAATATTATCGCTGTGGTTGTTTCATTTCAATTATTTCTTTTAAATTAAAGCTTCGGTTTATTTTTAACCGACATATTCATTTCTCGTTGTTTTTCAAAACTTATAAAACTTTAAGGCACCATATAGTTTCTCACTGGAAAATGCACCAATGGGCCACTACATTATGACCACCTGCCTAATAAGCTGTAGGACCCATTTTAGCCCACAAAACAGCAGCTACTCGGTGAGGAATCGATTCGATGAGGTGGTGATAGGTATCTTGGGATATCTGGTTCCATAATATCAACAGTACTCCTCCAGTTCCCGTACATTTCGGGGTGGTGCTGATTCAGTGCGAACCCGCTTCTCCAAGTGAAATCACAAATGTTCGATTGGGTTCGTGTCAGGTGAAGTTGGAGGACAGGGCATTAACATAAAGTCCCCAGCATGTTTTTCGAACCACTCCTTGACGATTCTGGCATTGTGGCATGGCGCATTATCCTGTTGGTAATGGCCGTCACCAGCAGCGAACACAGCTGCCATGAACGGGTGAACGTGGTCAGCAACGATGTTCAGGTACCTGACAGCTGTCAGGGATTGTGCTATTAGGATGATGGGGCCTAAAATATCCCAAGAAAACATCGCCCACAGAATAACACCGCCGCCTCCAGTCTGTTTCCACCCAACAGTGCATCCAGGTGCCATAGCCTCCGTTGGTAATCGGCGTATCCGCGCTTGGCGGTCAACGTGATGCACCAGGAATCTTGCTTCGTCAGATCAGGCCACTTTCTTCCAATCATCCGCGGTCCAATCTCGATGATCTTGGGCCCATTTCATGCGTTGTTGCTGATGACGTGCAGTGAACATGGCACTCGACTGGGTCTTCGGCTACGCGGGCACATGCGCAGATAGCGGCCATGAACTGTGTGCTGTGAGACATTGCCTTAATCACAACTCTTGTATCTGCGGGTGATTTGTCGCATTGTGGCCATGTGGTCGCTGTGAACAATGCGCAACAGTGTCCGCTCCCCTCTGGCATCAATGAGCTACGGAGGTCACACGGCTGGACGACGGTGCTTAATTTGGCCATCTGTGCACCACTTTTGACACTCACTGCAGGGGAACCTTAATTTGGCCATCTGTGCACCACTTTTGATAATCACTGCAGCGGAACCTTAATTTGGCCATCTGTGTACCACTTTTGACACTCACTGCAGCGGAACCTTAATTTGGCCATCTGTGCACCACTTTTGATACTCACTGCAGCGGAACCTTAATTTGGCCATCTGTGCACCACTTTTGACACTCACTGCAGCGGAACCTTAATTTGGCCATCTGTGTACCACTTTTGATACTCATTGCAGCGGACCCTTAATTTGGCCATCTGTGCACCACTTTTGACACTCACTGCAGGGGAACCTTAATTTGGCCATCTGTGTACCACTTTTGATACTCATTGCAGCGGACCCTTAATTTGGCCATCTGTGCACCACTTTTGATACTCACTGCAGCGGAACCTTAATTTGGCCATCTGTGCACCACTTTTGATAATCACTGCAGCGGACCCTTAATTTGGCCATATGTGCACCACTTTTGACACTCACTGCAGCGGAACCTTAATTTGGCCATCTGTGCACCACATTTGATACTCACTGCAGCGGAACCTTAATTTGGCCATCTGTGCACCACTTTTGATACTCACTGCAGCGGACCCTTAATTTGGCCATCTGTGCACCACATTTGATACTCACTGCAGCGGAACCTTAATTTGGCCATCTGTGCACCACATTTGATACTCACTGCAGCGGAACCTTAATTTGGCCATCTGTGCACCACTTTTGACACTCACTGCAGCGGACCCTTAATTTGGCCATCTGTGCACCACATTTGATACTCACTGCAGCGGAACCTTAATTTGGCCATCTGTGCACCACATTTGATACTCACTGCAGCGGAACCTTAATTTGGCCATCTGTGCACCACTTTTGACACTCACTGCAGCGGAACCTTAATTTGGCCATCTGTGCACCACATTTGATACTCACTGCAGCGGAACCTTAATTTGGCCATCTGTGCACCACTTTTGATACTCACTGCCGCTGACCCTTAATTTGGCCATCTGTGCACCACATTTGATACTCACTGCAGCGGAACCTTAATTTGGCCATCTGTGCACCACTTTTGATACTCACTGCCGCGGAACCTTAATTTGGCCATCTGTGCACCACTTTTGATACTCACTGCAGCGGAACCTTAATTTGGCCATCTGTGCACCACTTTTGATACTCACTGCAGCGGAACCTTAATTTGGCCATCTGTGCACCACTTTTGATACTCACTGCAGCGGACCCTTAATTTGGCCATCTGTGCACCACTTTTGATACTCACTGCAGCGGAACCTTAATTTGGCCATCTGTGCACCACTTTTGATACTCACTGCAGCGGAACCTTAATTTGGCCATCTGTGCACCACTTTTGATACTCACTGCCGCTGACCCTTAATTTGGCCATCTGTGCACCACATTTGATACTCACTGCAGCGGAACCTTAATTTGGCCATCTGTGCACCACTTTTGATACTCACTGCCGCGGAACCTTAATTTGGCCATCTGTGCACCACTTTTGATACTCACTGCAGCGGAACCTTAATTTGGCCATCTGTGCACCACTTTTGATACTCACTGCAGCGGACCCTTAATTTGGCCATCTGTGCACCACATTTGATACTCACTGCAGCGGAACCTTAATTTGGCCATCTGTGCACCACTTTTGATACTCACTGCCGCGGAACCTTAATTTGGCCATCTGTGCACCACTTTTGATACTCACTGCAGCGGAACCTTAATTTGGCCATCTGTGCACCACTTTTGATACTCACTGCAGCGGACCCTTAATTTGGCCATCTGTGCACCACTTTTGATACTCACTGCAGCGGAACCTTAATTTGGTCATCTGTGCACCACTTTTGATACTCACTGCAGCGGACCCTTAATTTGGCCATCTGTGTACCACTTTTGATACTCACTGCAGCGGAACCTGAACAACCCACAAGCCGCACCGTGTTTCCGAAATCGTAGTTGTGAGACACCGTGGCATCACAATTTGTCATTTATCAAACCCTGATAAATCGGCAGCTTTTCCCATTCTGACTCCGAACACTTTACTATCCGAAAGACGGTCTATGACTTCACGTGCGCCAATGTTCAGTCTCCAGACGCGCTCATTTCTCTAGGCTGTGGGTGGTCATAATGTAAGGGCTCGTCGGTGTAAACCATTAAGTTACTATATATTTTCTCACTGGAAAATATGGATACATACCTCATATCCGTATTTTACACATTACGAAATATTATTTTCGCTTATCATAGATCATCGCTGTGGCCTAACTGACACCATATTACTGTCATATTATTAACTAACGATTTGTTTAAATGAGAATATACTGTATACCATGTACTATCAGAAATTGTTCCTGCGTTTTTATATATAAAAGCAGTAGCATGCTGTTACAGTATACAAAATAATGGCAAACAGTGAATTTTGCTCCTCCCAACTACGGAAATACTAAACTATTCGCTATTAAAAGAGATCCGTCGTCCTTCTTCATTTGGAAGGGCTATACAATATAAACAAATCTGCAGAGAGCCCCATGTGATTTGAGACGTGCCTGCCCCGCAGGACGCACACGACATAAAGGCAGATAGCAGCAAGAACGAACGTCTGCGTAGCTCTTTTGGTAGAGCGACTTGTTCCGGAATAAGTGGACTCGGGTTTGATCCCGGCGTGGACCAAAATTGACGGAGAAATTTACTTCGTTATAATGGCGCCCGAACTTCCCGGATGACCCGGCCGTTCAAGATCTCGCAATGCTGTGATGTTCTTTCCACACCGCGAGATAGGAAAAATAAGAGAATCCATTCTCCAGCGCTTCGAAAAATAAATGTGTGTGACGTTGCATTCCACACACTAGATTGAATGGGAGTTCTGAAGTGCACGTTCTACAGCGGATGGATGCCTGCAACGATTCATGGTCACGGCTGACCCGTGGGCCATGCCCCCGGCCCTCTTTCGGGGGAGGTGACGTGCCTGCCCCGCAAGACGCACACGACATAAAGGCAGATAGTAGCAAGAACGAACGTCTGCGTAGCTCATTTGGTAGAGCAACTTGTTCCGGAATAAGTGGAAATTTAGAGAATACGGAGAAATTTACTTCGTTATAGATTCCAGCACAATCGGTGTTTTAATAATACCCCTTAGAAAATTTAAAATTTAGATCCATAACATACATTTTCAAACATTGATAACAATATAAGTCAAATCGTGTGTGGAAGTGAAAAGAATGATAGTTCTCTATGCTTCAAATCGTGAAACCCAACGTGATGTGAATGAATTACAACAAAAGCTCTCCCCTTCACGAATTCCCTTTCACGAAACAAGCTTCTGGCTCAATTTCACTAGCTTCCGCAGCTGCTGCTAGAGACAAGAGGAAAGTTTGAAATTGCTCAAAAATCACGTAATTATAATGGAAGAGAAACACTCAATATATCAGATTGGTATTACTACATGTAGCACAGAGAAGTTGATGGTGCATTGTTAAAGTATCCTAACAACTGATTCGCGAAACAAGCTGTCCTGGTAGTAAAGAACTTTCAACGAATATAATAAGCATAAGGTATATATGAATATATACAGTATATATATTCAAATTAGAGTGGGAACTCTTGAAAAAGTTACGTAATCAACCCAGTGGCATCTCAGAAGCAAGGAATTCGTAGCGATGAGATGGATGTTGTTACACGCTGTTCCTCAAGGTGTACAATAACAAATAATTTTCTCGAATCTCGTCAATTCGTTGTAACCACTTAGAAAACAGAGTTTGACAGGACTTGCTGTAACTACACATTTCCAACTGATGAGCTGCCGTTGGATTGATAACATATGCTTACTTAGTTTCCACTTTTATTTAATTTTGCTTCTGTTTCAACAAAAGTTTCATTGGGGAAACACGCGCCATATGACACCCGTTTCCGATTATGACACAAAGCAAATGAAGTATCGTTAGTTATTCCGAAAACTCTGCATTTAGCGAGTATGTATCACGAGTAACTCAGTTTCAACCACATTCCCGAGACAAACTTTAATGTGTCAATGCCTTCTTAAGGGTAAATATGTATTCATACTCTATTATCTCGAGACAAACTTTGCCATTCTCGAGATAAACTTTAATGTGATAATGCCTTCTTAAGGGAAGTATGTATTCGTACTATATTATCAACTACAGTATGTGTGAGCGAACCATCTTTGAACTTTAAATTTTCTCGTGATAATTCATTTATTTTTGCAGCAGGTTTCTGTCTTCTATTTAAAGATTTGGAGAACCCCAGTAAGGTTGTAAGTGAATTAGTCACGAACATGAGAGCGAGCTTTACGTTGTTAGTACCTTGAAATCCACCAACGGATATGACAGTTGTAACACTTTCCGCCCCTAAATGGCATCTTCATCGTTTAAGTGACGTTGTGCTGAATCTATCAAATGCGAATAAGCTTTCCTAACAAGAGGTTTAATTTTACATGTTTACACTACTTCCTAAAATTGAGACACGTCTTGTGACGCTCATTGTCCCTCCCCAATGCATCAGAAAGCGTGTATGTCGGTTAATCCTTCTCAACTGCTTATCTCAGAAGTATTTAGGATCTTCAAAAGACTAATATTTTTCAATTCATTTTAAACTAGGCCATGGAGTTTAAAACATTGAGAAACTCTCACTCCTTGCAAAAAAAAAAATATATATATAGAAATCCAGATAAAATTCCGTGTGTCAATTAGTTGACCAAATGCCTCTCAACAATCACATTCCATATTTAGGTTTCCCAGTGGAAAGTCTGTCTCATATTTGGGTTTGTTTTGTAAAAATAAAAGTTTGTTGGTATCAAAATATATGTCCCTCCGTACATACAAGCAACATAATTTTTCTGCTAAAAGTTTTGTTTGGGAACTTTATTTGTTCCAAGTTTACGCGTAATGATAGAACTGTTCTTGATTTCATGTATGAAGTTTATTGTACAATAACGTGCAAATTAACTGGGACAAAAGCAAAATTTTGGGGAAAATGTTACATGCACTACGCTAACTTCTCCATTTTAGAGCAAATGTTTTTCACTTCGTTATCCTGGAACCGCATTTTTATTACGTTAGCTATCAAACGTTCCTTGAACAGTCAATTTTCCTAAGGCATTTGTTTCCTTTCTTTCGTTGATTCGGAGTTTAACGACCACAGTGTGCAACTCGATGGGCTGCAAGCAGTCGCGCATCATTAAGTCAGTGCCACCTGTTCCAGAAAAGGGAAAGAATCATGCCGTAAGACATGAACATCTATGTCTCACTGAGATTCGAACCCGAACCCATTTCCGACGAGCGATCAGAAGCCAGCTCTTAGACTACATTGATATGCGGCACAAAATTATGAAGTTTTTTAGAAACAGTATTTATTATTATTATTATTATTATCATATTACATGTCACTGAGATTTAGACGAAAGTAAGAAACGATCCTGACACCGATGAAAAATCATGTAGCTACGATAGTCCATCTGCGCATGCTGAAGGTAACATCTGACCTCAAGTAAGAAAGAAAGAATCACAAGTGTGTTTAGTTTGGAGGATTGTTAACGTTTGGTCTAGGGCGTCAACAGATTACATCTCATCGTGTTATACATCACTTTAAAGCTCTCGTCAATGGCAGATAATCTCTCCGTCAGGGGAGAGAGATGTCAAGAGGAAGACAAATTTCACTGTGACGCATACTTCACTACTGTCGGAAAAAATGCATATCATCAGAATATATTTCTTTAATGACATCTATCGTATTAAGCATCAGAGTCTCGTAATTTGTGTGATTGCAATGAGATATGGTTACGTTTATGTAAAACATGATGGAGTAAAGTTCAGTGATAGTTTTGTAAAATATATTGTTCAGTAATAATGAAATTAACTATTGTTTCGTCACTTCATGGGACAGCATGCGCAACGATCAGCTTTCAGAAAGGGGTTTGACATTGGCGCACTGTTACCCATTTTCGTCATAAAATTTTTTTACTTGGGATTTACTGTACTACCTGTCGGGAAGGATTTACAGCATCAAAATTATGACAGACCTAGCCCTCTTTCAAGATACACGCTAAATATGATACTTTCAAATAAGTCTTACAATAGCGAATGGGTGGCATAGATGAAGCAGTGAATGGGTGCCAGATGAGCGAAAAACGTCCCAGATGTTTGCCCACCGTATCATTTAGTACGATCTTCACCTACAACGAGCTTATAGGTCTTGCTTGCCGTGCGTGCTCCTAGATAATTGCCAGATGAATCTCTGGTTCCTAGTCACGGATAACATAAAGCTGGAGGAGGATGCTATTAATTGGCGTACAAAACTTGCCTGGAGAGCTTTTGGAAGAAACAGCATAATTTGCAAGAGCAATATGCCATTATGTCTTAAATGAAAAGTGCTTGATCAATGCATCCTTCCAGTGCTTACGTATGGTGCAGAGACGTGGACCTTAACTAAAAGAGACATACAAAGGCTGCAGACAACTCAAAGTAGCATGGAGAGGTGCATGCTTGGTATAACCAGGAGAGATAAGAAGAGGAACTCGTGGATCAGAAAATGACAAGAGTGGAAGACACCATGATCAGAGTTAAATCCCTGAAATGGCAATGGCCTGGACATACTGCCAGAAGGACAGACCATCGATGGACAGCCGAAATTTTAGATTGGTTTCCGAGGGACAGGAAAAGACCCAGAAGAAGACCACATGGGAGATGGGTGGATAAAATTCGAAAGTATGCGGGGGTGACATGGAGGAGACTGGCACAAGACAGACTGTTGTGGAGGAAACTTGGAGAGACCTTCGTCCAGCAGTGGATTGATAATGGTTGACCATGATGATGATGATGATACTCACGGTGATCGTTTCACGCCCAAACATAAACAGCAAAAAATATATTTCTGAGTGGTCGACCAAAATGCCATACACGAATTTTGCTAAAACATTCGTAAATGGTTTCCATGGTTATTTATTGCTAGGTACACAAGGTTGCACTTTCTCTTGTGGGAAAGAAAATCAGCGAGAATTTTCTCAGGTGTCAGGTAAATATTCTGGAGCCAATATAAGAGGTGGATGCATCAAGACAAATCTCTGAATTAATCATACTTGAGCGTCTAGAAGGACACATATTCATTGAAGAGGAAATTAAAATCCGCGCTGTACGATTAAAGGAGATTCCTTTAATCGTACAGAAATAAAATTAAGAAATAAAACATTACTGTTGTTGAATTGCGGAAAGCTGGTGAAGAGGACTACAGCCAGTTAAATATGATTATGCTTCGCAGACGCCTACCATAGTGGCATGCATACGCTACATGACAATTCCTGTTTAACAGTGACAAAATATCGCACGAAATAGGGAGTGGCACGATTGCATGGCATATTTTATGGTATCTGAAAATAACGTCCTGTGAAATAATCAACCAGAATTCAAGACTACGTGTTTTCGTACAGTGACGCAGTGTTCTAAGTGCTGGCTTCTGATCCCTGTGAGGCATGGATGCTGTGTTTGTATTACGGTACTAGGTCTCTTCCTTCCCTGGAACCCGAAATTAGTGACAGGCTTATAGCCCACTGAGTTGCTCACGTTTTAAATCAGTGTCTTTATTTTTTGAACGACTCTCCTATGTGAACATCATCGCCGACCATCTCCAAATGATTTCCTTTTCGCACCATGACGATATCTTCAACAGCACTACGCCACACCACATACTTCTAGCGGGGATACAAATTGGCTCCAAGAACATTCAGGTGAGCTAACCACACTCAAATGCCCCATCGATCACCAGATCTCAACCCTTAATACAGACATTTAACGTGGACCAGGAACATCAAACAAAGATCTTCGCTCTTTCCACGTTTTATAAGTGAGTCACGGAAAATTTTCATTAGCCGCCACCGGGAGTCGGACCCAGGGTCTTCCAGTTACGCGCCGGATATGCTTCCGCCACACCACAGCAGTCTCGAATTCCTCCAGACTCACACACGCTAACTGCCAAGCCAAGTTGGCAGGTTGCTTCTTGGAGCCACGTACAATGCTGGGGATTCACCAAAGATGGTAAGCAGCAACTGAAGAAATAATTAGAAGGCGAATGAAGAATTAATACAGACATTTAACGTGGACCAGGAACATCAAACAAAGATCTTCGCTCTTTCCACGTTTTATAAGTGGGTCACGGAAAATTTCTCATTGGCCGCCACCGGTAGTCGAACCCACTGTTTTCCAGTTACGCGCCGGATATGCTTCTCAACCCGATTGAGAATTTGTGGCACACATGGGTCAGATCCGTTCCAATCCGACAACCCCCACCGGTGATTTTTAATCCTGCGCAATAAGCTATCCTCTCTTCATGGGCAGCAATGCCACTTCCGTATTTTCAACACCTCGCTGAGACCTTAGCAAGAAGACTGGATGCCGTTGTGAGGGCAGAAGATCGCGCAACACGCTATTAGGTAGGTGTACACTTTAGATTGTTCATTCAGTGTAACTACAGCATACATTTTGGATATCTGGCAACACATTTTCTAAATGAATGCGTCTTAATTCAAGGAAACTCATCCAGTTACTCACGGAAAAGTGACCAGATTCAAATAAGTACATCTCAAAACACACACCTCTTTTCAGTTTACCAAACCTCCGAATATTTGAAGCAGCTTATAAAATTATTAAATGATAATACTGTCAGTTAGCTATAAACTTCCAAATTAACAGCTGTATTTATGCCTTGCTGTGTCATGTTAATAAGCAAAAATGAATAATCGGATTACTTCATAAGACCTTGTTTCGTTCACATGAAAGCAATCTTCGCCCATGAAAAGTTGTTAACTATATTCAATTTCAAGTTGATCCGATTACATGAAGATTAAGGATCTAGTGGAATAATTCGATGTGTGGCAGAAAATACCTCGATTTACGTCGAAATTTGCATTCTGTTGCTAATTATGTTGTATAATATGAATGACTTTCTAACAATAATCTTAGCTGGAAAACTGAAGAGATTTAGTGGAATATTACGTGGAATTAACGATAAGGTATTATAAATCTACCACATGAAATATTCCGTAGCAAATCCTCTTTAGTTGCTCTTCTATGAAATCATCGACAGACACCTGCTTCGAAAGTATTTTCGTAAAATATATTCTATGTAAACATATTTTTTTTTGTTTACTGTAGAGCTTTTAGTTAACACGCTCGCTCGCAAATATACACATGTACATTGTGTATTTAATTACGGCTGTTTTAATTCCACCTATACGATCAGAACGCACTTTTTCGCTGATATGTTATTAAAATATATTCTCATTATATTTGATATTATCGAATGAGTATATAAAATTGCAATTTCTTTGTGGTTTTACTCTGTCAGAAAAAAATCGAGATAATGTATGCCATGCATGTTTCGTATGCCAGGATCCTTGTGGGTGAGAAACAAGTTAGTAAAATCTTGCAATGCATTGATTATTATAATCTTTCTAACGTACCAGACAGAGACCATTACTCAAGTTATTACTCAAGTTATGATGATAATGGCTGTGGAATAAATCTCGCCCCTGTGTCCTGACCTTCGATCCCATTTCGATGATATTCACCAGAACCGATTAAGTATACTTCCCGAATAACATGATGCAGTTATGTCTCAATCGAAGCATTTTTAATCAAGTTATGACGCATAAGGGCAATGGAATGGATCCTGCTCCTATGTCCTGACCTTTTACCCGATTTCGTCCATTTTCAATACGATTCGTCCCCAGATAGTCCCCTACCACATACTAAAATTTAATCGAAATGGAACCATTTTTACGGAAGTTATTACGCATAAGGCAATGGAAACGATACCACTCCTATTTCCTGACCTTTGACCCCATTTCTTCTATTTTCAATAGGGTTCGTCCCCAGGTGGTCTCCTACCCCATACTAAAATTTCACCGAAATCGGCCGATTTTTACGTGAGTTATCGTGCGAACAGACAGACGGACAAAGCTGAAGCATATACGCTTCGTCAACCTACGGTTGGAAAGCATAAATAAAACGAGTGATACGGGAGTATACATTTATTTACATACAACACATGGCATTTTTTAGCGTCACTCAGAACCGCACCGAACCACAGTCCTGTACATTCTAAGTGGAATTAAATCATAACAACAAACAATAAGGTTTACTAATTCCTGACATAGAGCGGTACTTAAGTATGTGAAGCGCCATTGTCGTAAAAGCAATGAAAGAAAATATGAGTCATAAAAGTAAATGCTAAGTATGGCAGCAGGAATACTAAGTATTTCGACTGTTTAATATTTAAAAAACAATATTTATTATTGTTATTATTAGATATCATTCAGATTTGAAAGAACGTAAGAAACGACGGTGATATCGATGAAATGTCATGAAGCTATGAAAGTCCATCTGCGCAAGCTGAAATCTGACCTCAAAATAGAAAGAAAAGCTGAATCTCAAGAGTGTTAGCAAGGGGTATTGGTAACTTTGGGTTTAGGACAGGGGTGGCCAACCAGAGGCACGCGGGCGATGTCGCTTTTTTGTAATTTTAATAACTTATTAAACGATTTAGCATTTGTGATGGACATCGTGGGAAATCTTAACAACTTAAATCTGCGTTTGCAAGGTAAAAACGATCTTTTCCCAATGTTATTCAACCCAGTTAAGGCATTTAAAGCAAAATTTGCTCTTCTTGGAAAGAATTTTTCTCAGCATGATCTCGTACATTTTCTTAGAATGAAGCAACTTACACAATATGAGTTCAGTGAGATTCCAGACTCTTCTAAATATCAGCAGCATATTTCTGATTTGAAAAAACTCCTTTGAAGCCAGATGTTGAGATTTCTGAAACGAAAAACAAAACCTTCTCCTTTTCACAAACCCTTTCTACCTTTCTATCGTGGACGTCATTCACTATACTACTGATGTTCAGACTGAAATTTGAGCTTCAGAATAACACTGCCATCCACAGCAAGTTCAAGGAGGTGCTTGGAAATCCTGGAAATACCTCCGCCTCCCCCTCTCCCACTTCAGTTTCCTGCACTACGAGACATGGCCTTGCGATATTTTTGCAGCTTCGGGTCGAAAATATGTGAAAATACTTCTCCTATGATGAACTGAGTGAAAAATAAGTACCGTTCAGCATTCAACACGGTTGGTTCTTTCTACTTCATCTCTGGATGTCAACATTGAAGAACTGGTGAAGAGGGAAGACATCCAAAAGCCTTACTACCAAGGTGAGCCTTTCAACTGTCACTCTCCAGAATTGAAGAAACGTTGCCAGGAGATAGTACTAAGGGCAAAAACCAATGTGTGTATTTCCGTTTTGCCCCAAATGAACTGACAAAGGTGAACGAGTGTTTTAACTGACAAGGGAAGCCTTTCAAGTGTCACTCTCCAAAATTGAAGAAACGTGGCCAGGAGATAGTACTAAGGGCAAAAACCAATGAGTGTATTTCTGTTTTTGCCCAAATGAACTGACAAAGGTGAACGAGTGTTTTAACGGACAAGGTAAGCCTTTCAAGTGTCACTCTCCAAAATTGAAGAAACGTGGCCAGGAGATAGTACTAAGGGCAAAAACCAATGTGTGTATTTCCGTTTTGCCCCAAATGAACTGACAAAGGTGAACGAGTGTTTTAACGGACAAGGTAAGCCTTTCAAGTGTCACTCTCCAAAATTGAAGAAACGTTGCCAGGAGATAGTACTAAGGGCAAAAACCAATGTGTGTATTTCCGTTTTGCCCCAAATGAACTGACAAAGGTGAACGAGTGTTTTAACTGACAAGGGAAGCCTTTCAAGTGTCACTCTCCAAAATTGAAGAAACGTGGCCAGGAGATAGTACTAAGGGCAAAAACCAATGAGTGTATTTCCGTTTTTGCCCAAATGAACTGACAAAGGTGAACGAGTGTTTTAACGGACAAGGTAAGTCTTTCAACTGTCACTCTCCAAAATTGAAGAAACGTTGCCAGGAGATAGTACTAAGGGCAAAAACCAATGTGTGTATTTCCGTTTTGCCCCAAATGAACTCACAAAGGTGAACGAGTGTTTTAACTGACAAGGGAAGCCTTTCAAGTGTCACTCTCCAAAATTGAAGAAACGTGGCCAGGAGATAGTACTAAGGGCAAAAACCAATGAGTGTATTTCCATTTTTGCCCAAATGAACTGACAAAGGTGAACGAGTGTTTTAACTGACAAGGGAAGCCTTTCAAGTGTCACTCTCCAAAATTGAAGAAACGTGACCAGGAGATAGTACTAAGGGCAAAAACCAATGAGTGTATTTCCGTTTTTGCCCAAATGAACTGACAAAGGTGAACGAGTGTTTTAACGGACAAGGTAAGCCTTTCAAGTGTCACTCTCCAAAATTGAAGAAACGTGGCCAGGAGATAGTACTAAGGGCAAAAACCAAGGAGTGTATTTCCGTTTTTGCCCAAATGAACTGACAAAGGTGAACGAGTGTTTTAACGAACAAGGTAGATCTTTCAACTGTCACTCTCCAAAATTGAAGAAACGTTGCCAGGAGATAGTACTAAGGGCCAAAACCAATGTGTGTATTTCCGTTTTGCCCCAAATGAACTCACAAAGGTGAACGAGTGTTTTAACTGACAAGGGAAGCCTTTCAAGTGTCACTCTCCAAAATTGAAGAAACGTTGCCAGGAGATAGTACTAAGGGCAAAAACCAATGTGTGTATTTCCGCCATTTTCAGACCACTCGTTCACCTTTGACAGTTCATTTGGGCCAAAACGGAAATACACCCACTGGTTTTTGCCCTTAGTACTATCTATCGGCCAGGTTTCTTTAATTTTGGAGAGTGACAGTGGAAAGGCTTCCCTTGTAAGAACTAAGTCAGGTTTGTTTGTTTCTTTCTTTGAAAGTAATTTGTGCTTTTAAACCTTTAAGGACTATGACCGGAAAATCTTTTATCACTCCAAATAACATAACGCCCGAAACTGTCTGTTGGTTCACTTCTTTGTTCAGTAACAACAATAGTGACTGAGGGTGACTCCTGCTGATCCCTCATAGGTTATCACTCCAAATACCATAACGCCCGAAACTGTCTGTTGGTTCACTTCTTTGTTTAATAACAACAATAGTGACTGAGGGTGACTCCTGATGATCCCTCATAAGTCGAGAGAACGCCAGAAACGGTCTGTTGGTTCACTTCTTTGTTTAATAACAACAATAGTGACTGAGGGTGACTCCTGATGATCCCTCATAGGTCGAGAGAACGCCAGAAACGGTCTGTTGGTTCACTTCTTTGTTTAATAACAACAATAGTGACTGAGGGTGACTCTTGCTGATCCCTCATAAATCGAGAGAACGCCAGAAACTGTCTGTTGGTTCACTTCTTTGTTTAATAACAACAATAGGGACTGAGGGTGACCCCTGCTGATCCCTCATAGGTCGAGAGAACGCCAGAAACGGTCTGTTGGTTCACTTCTTTGTTTAATAACAAAAATATTGATTGAGGGTGACTCCTGATGATCCCTCATAGGTCAAGAGAACGCCAGAAACGGTCTGTTGGTTCACTTCTTTGTTTAATAACAACAATAGTGACTGAGGGTGACTCCTACTGATCCCTCATAGGTCGAGAGAACGCCAGAAACTGTCTGATGGTTCACGTCTTTGTTTAATAACAACAATAGTGACTGAGGGTGACTCCTTCTGATCCCTCATAGGTCGAGAGAACGCCAGACGGTCTGTTGGTTCACTTCTTTGTTTAATAACAACAATAGTGACTGAGGGTGACCCCTGCTGATCCCTCATAGGTCGAGAGAACGCCAGACGGTCTGTTGGTTCACTTCTTTGTTTAATAACAACAATAGTGACTGAGGGTGACCCCTGCTGATCCCTCATAGGTCGAGAGAACGCCAGAAACTGTCTGATGGTTCACTTCTTTGATTAATAACAACAATAGGGACTGAGGGTGACTCCTGCTGATCCCTCATAGCTTATCACTCCAAATACCATAACGCCCGAAACTGTCTGTTGCTTCACTTCTTTGTTTAATAACAAGAATAGTGACTGAGGGTGACTCCTACTGATCCCTCATAGGTCGAGAGAACGCCAGAAACTGTCTGATGGTTTACTTCTTTGTTTAATAACAACAATAGTGACTGAGGGTGACTCCTTCTGATCCCTCATAGGTCGAGAGAACGCCAGAAACTGTCTGATAGTTCACTTCTTTGTTTAATAACAACAATAGTGACTGAGGGTGACCCCTGCTGATCCCTCATAGGTCGAGAGAACGCCAGAAACTGTCTGATGGTTCACTTCTTTGTTTAATAACAACAATAGTGACTGAGGGTGACCCCTGCTGATCCCTCATAGGTCGAGAGAACGCCAGAAACTGTCTGATGGTTCACTTCTTTGTTTAATAACAACAATAGTGACTGAGGGGGACTCCTGCTAATCCCTCATAGCTTATCACTCCAAATACCATAGCGCTCGAAACTGTCTGTGACTTCACTTCTTTGTTTAACAACAATAGTGACTGAGGGTGACTCCTGCTGATCCCTCATAGGTTATCACTCCAAATACCATAACGCCCGAAACTGTGTGTTTTTTTCACTTCTTTATTTAATAACAACAATAGTGACTGAGGGTGACTCCTACGGATCCCTCATAAACCTTTTATCACTCCAAATACCATAACGCCAGAAACTGTCTGTTGGTTCACTTCTTTGATTAATAACAACAATAGTGACTGAGGATGACTCCTGCTGATCCCTCATAGGTCGAGAGAACGCCAGAAACTGTCTGATGGTTCACTTCTTTGTTTAATAACAACAATAGTGACTGAGGGTGACCCCTGCTGATCCCTCATAGGTCGAGAGAACGCCAGAAACTGTCTGATGGTTCACTTCTTTGTTTAATAACAACAATAGTGACTGAGGGGGACTCCTGCTAATCCCTCATAGCTTATCACTCCAAATACCATAGCGCTCGAAACTGTCTGTGACTTCACTTCTTTGTTTAACAACAATAGTGACTGAGGGTGACTCCTGCTGATCCCTCATAGGTTATCACTCCAAATACCATAACGCCCGAAACTGTGTGTTTTTTCACTTCTTTATTTAATAACAACAATAGTGACTGAGGGTGACTCCTACTGATCCCTCATAAACCTTTTATCACTCCAAATACCATAACGCCAGAAACTGTCTGTTGGTTCACTTCTTTGATTAATAACAACAATAGTGACTGAGGATGACTCCAGCTGATTCTTCATACGTCGTGAGAACTTGAAACATAGGTAAGGGAAGGAAATATGACTCACTCTAGACAGGCGTTTCGGAAGGCTAGGGTCGTTTGTATTCTGACTCACTCTAGACAGGCGTTTCAGACGGCTATGGCAGTCACTATTGTTGTTTAATAACAACAATAGTGACACCAACAGTCCGAGAAACGTGACGTAGTGAATAACCTTTTGGATGAAACTAAACGCATGAGGGCACGATCATCTCGTTTGGTTGTTATTCGAGGCCTTCCAGGCCGTTTTCTGGCAGTTAACGCACCGCGTTTCGATAAAGCCTTATAATTGGCTGCCCTACTCCTCTCCATGGCTTTACAGATTTTCGCTACAGACAATCCATTTGCTCTCAGTCTCCAAATCTTCTACACCTCCTCACCAGAAAGTTCACTGTTGCGTGGCATTTCCGCAAAGGAATGTCTGACGGCAGGTCCACTGTCTTTTGTAGGCTGGACCGAATTACGGCCCATGCGCGTGCGCACAACATGCTAACTTGTACATCTCTTTTGCATGTGGCTACTTTACATAGTTGTCTTTATAATTATGAGACACTTAAAATTACAGTATTTCACTTTGTGGTGTTTTTTTCACACAATTCGATCATCTCGAAACGTTTGTTGTAGAGTTATGTTTAATTAGGTACCACTTCAGCTTCCTACGTATATTCGCATTGCATTCACGGCGAAAAGTCGACTGTCTCTACGTTTATGCGACGAACCTTAGCAGGTAATCTCCCTTGGAACGGGCGGACGTTGAGAGGAAGCCAAATTTTGCTAAGACGCATATTTACTGCTGTCGGGAAAGATACTCAGAAGAGGAATTGAATTAGAGACAGCTGGCGTTATGCAAATGTGGCGCTGTGGACGGCCCTGTAAACGGAAACGACATGACGTATGCAGCGATCCGACAATATAAGGAGTGATGCGACGGGAATCAGCAAGAGTCGGATGCAGTCTGGGTAAGACGAAGGATCTAAGCGCATTTGATCGTGGGCAAATTGTCGGGGAAAGAAGAATGGATCACTTCATCTCGGAAGTCGTGCAGGCACTGGAATTTTCACGAGCCACTGTGTCCCGGGTGCACCGTGAGTACATCAAATCCGGTAAAAGCATCCCTGCAAGGGCCAACTGCCGTGGACAACAGCGTGTGGATAAAAGACATCTTAGTCGGCTAGCTCGCATTGTAACAGCGGATAGACGGGCCACAGTGCAAGAAATCACTCGGAAATTTAATGCTGGTGCTTAAAAACGTGTAAACAACCACACCATCCAGAACCATGTCCTCGCTATGGGGTACATAAGCCATCGTCCCACGAGGGTACCGCTGCTGACCGCACATCACAGTGTGCAAAGATTAGCATGGGAGCTGGAATATCGCCACTGAACCCTTGACATGTGGAAAAATGTTGCTTGGACTGATAAGTCGAGATTCACGTTGGTACATGCGGATGGCAGGATACGAGTACGGCGCAAGCCACATGAAGCGATGAATCCTTCTTGCCAGCATGGTTCTCTTCAAGCTTGCGAGTGGTTGTATTCTCGTCTGGGGACTGTTTACGTGGACTGAAATGAGACCCCTGATACGTGTGGCATCGTCCCTTACAGGTCAACGTTACCGGGATATACTGGACGACCATTTGCTCCCGTTTGTGCGTATTCAACATCCCACTGGGGACCTCATCCTGCAACAAGACAATGCAGCTCCCGAATTGTGTCCGAATGGTTGGATGAACCCTCCACCGACGTGACCTCGCATCCTTGGCCAGCTAGGTCACCTGACCTCAATCCCATCGAGCACATCTGGGATGCCATCGAGAGAGATGTTCGACCCTCCATCAAATCTTCGTGAACTGTAGGAGCTTGTTCAGGGGTCGTGGATCCAACGCTTCCGGTGTCTTGCCGAATCCATGCCGAGACGAATCGACGCCGTCATCAGGGCGAAAGGTGGTGATACACGTAACTAGACAGGTATCTCTAATTCAATTGCTGTTCAGTGTACATAGCTTAAAAATTCATTTTTTGTTATGGCTTTTACCAAGTTTAGCATGAAGTTTTCGTAATTTACGCAGATTGCAGTGAGATATGGTTACATTTATGTAAAACGTGATGAAAGAATGTTCGGCGATGGTTTAGTGAAATACACTGGCGGAAAGTGAAAAAAGAACAACAAGAAGGAATTGGTGGACAATCATGAAATTTACATATGTTAATGGGGTCGAGTTTACGTAGGGGTGATGTTAATTTCGGGACCAACCGGTGAGTGCTTACGCCACAGCAAGGCATAATATGCAAATTATCGTCGGTGGTATTTAAGGAGTACGGCGAAATGAATGTAATCAGTCGTCGGCGTACGGACACGTGCTAAGACCCTGAGGAAGTTGCAATGCCTGGACATGGAAGATGTGTACGATTTCAGCAGTTATCGGACTTTGAGCGAAGTCGTCTAGTCGGACTCCGCGAGACCGGGTGGTCATATCGTCGTATTGCGGAGCGAATTGAACGGGAAGTATCGGTGGTGGTACGATGGTGGCGTAGATGGTCCGAGAAACATTTCCAAACGAGAAGACGTGGAACCGGGAGTCACAGACGAACTGATGAGCGGACCAATCGACGCATAAGAAGAGCGGCGTTGTCAAGCAGAACATCCACTGCGACGCAAATCCGAGCTGCCGTTGCACCTGAGGTGACTGAGCAAACAATCCGCAACCGTTTACCGGATGTACGACTACGTGCACGTGTGCCTCTGGCATGTGCACCTCTGACTCCAGCCTACCGTCAGGAACGGCTGCAGTGGTGTCGCCAACGTCTGCACTGGATAATGCAATGGCGATCTGTCGTGTTCAGCGATGAAAGCAGATTCTGCTTGGGAGCCTCCGATGGCCGTATGCGTGTTCGCAGACTCACACGGGAGCGTCTCCACCCTTCTTGCATTCGCCAGCGACACACAGGGCCTACACTTGGTCTCCTGGTGTGGGGAGCGATCAGCTATTACTCCCGTACACAACTAGTGTTTGTACCGGGTACGTTAAGCAGCACCTCCTACATCAACAACATCATTGAGCCCGTTGTTGTGCCATTTGTAAGGTCGGTCCATCGTGGTGTTTTCCAGCTAGAGGGTGTGAGACAACTTCCATGGCCTGCACGTTCTCCGGATATGTCCCCCATTGAGCACGTGTGGGATTTTATGGGACAACGACTTATCCGGTCTTCACGGCCAGCCACGACCATCCCCGATTTACGCGTCCAGGTTGAGGATGCTTGTAACTCCATAGCCCAAACTCACATCCAACATCTGTACGACAGACTCCATGCCAGAATTGCACAGCAGTGTGACGCAGTTCATGGCGGTTCAACCTCGTACTAACCATGTTACATGGAAATGTTATTTTTCAGTTTACCAGCAAATACAGCTGTATTTTGCCATAATGTTTTGGTCACGTTATCCTCTGTATTCCGTTATTATGCTGTATAAATTTCGTTGGTATCAGACGTCTCCTTCTTGGTGTTATGTTTTCACTTTCCGTCAGTGTATATTGTTGAGTAACAATGAAATTAATCATTGTTGCGTCACTTAATGGGACAGCGTGAAGCACGATCAGATTTCAACAATGGTTTTGGTGACGCCGCACCGTTACCCATTTTCGTTGCATCCAAATTTCGTTTTATTTGGGATTTACTTTACTAGTGTCAGGAAATATGCATAGCATCAATTATTACTCACAGCAGGTCATAGTAGATGATAACATTGAAAAGCAAATTTCTTCACTGATACTGGTGAAAGCTGTATCAGTTAAGTTTATAAATGCAAAGTCGCTTCAGTGCTAGGAGGAAAAATCCCCAAATCGCTGTCAAGGTGCGGGCCTACTACGGCTCATAGATGCTGTAGGTGAGGTAAGCCCATCCCGTTTGGTACCAGACAACAGAAAATATGCTGTGGCGCAACTCTTCTGCAATTTGAATGATGGTAACGGGAGTAATGTGTACAGTACATCTAACCCTGTTAAACATGGGGCTGCGTAGCCATAGGCCGCTCCGAATGCCCATGCTAACCTTAGTTCACTGTTGAAAGCACCTACAAGGTACACGCGAGCATCAAAACTGGAACTCGGATGATTGGAAGCAGGTCGTCTGGTCCCTTGAGTCTCGTTTTCTCTTGAACCATTTAGACGGCTGGGTACGTGTGCGTGGTTTACTTGGAAAACGTTTGGCCCCAAGATTCACAGTGGGAAGAAAACAAACCGTAGGAGGAAATGAAATGCTTTGGGTAATATTCCGCTGGGAAATCCTGGGTCCATGTGTAGGAAACTATGATATCTACCACCTACATAGACATAATTGCAGACCAAGTACATACTTTCATGGCAACAGTATTTCCCTCTAGTCGTGCCTTCTTTTTAATGTTTTTTTATTTGAGGTTTAAAAAAATAAATTAAATTATTTAATTTATTAGACTTGGTTTACAGATACATTGACATATACAGGCAGACATATAGAGTATATACATTTTCAAACATGGGACAGAGTATGACAAATGATCAATGTTCACAGAGAGAGAGCCTGTGTTGATCAAGTAACACAAAGATAACTATGTAGTACATATCAAACATGGCAGGCCACCCCGGTGGCGCAGTGGTCGAAGCGATGGCCTATGATCATTCTGCCGAACGGGGTCCAGGTTCGAATCCCGGTGAGGCATGGACGTTGTGTTTGTCTTACGGCACTGGCTCTCTCCCTTCTCTGGGACCAGTGACCCTGAATTAGGGACGGGCGACTGCTTATAGCCCATTGAGTTGCTCACGGTGGTCGTTAAACCTCCAATCAAAAAAAAAAAAAAAAAAACATGGCACACAATATGTCAAATGATCAATGTACACAGAAAGAGTCAGCGTTGATCAAATAACACATTGAGAGCCAGTGCCGAAAAACAAACACAAACATCCGTGCCTGACTGGGATTCGAACCCAGACCCTTCCCTAAGGGCAAAAACTAACGAGCTTTCTTTCAGCAGGTTAATGCGTCATGCCACACTGCCTGGATTTTTTTATTGGAGGTTTAACGACCACCGTGGGCAACTCAATGGGCTGTAAGCAGTCTCCCGTCCGTAATTTAGGATCACTGGTTCCAGGAAAGGGAGAGAGCCAGTGCCGTAAGACAAACACAACATCCATGCCTCACCGGGATTCGAACCAGGAGCCATTTCGGACGAATGATCAGAGGCCATCGCTTTGACCACTGCGCCACTGGGGCAGCCTTCCCGTACTGTTCGTGAATGGTTCTCATAGCATGAGAAAGACTTAAAGGTATTGCCCTGTACTTCAGATTCCCCAGACATTAATCCAATCGTTGGATTAATGTCTCTATCGTTGGGTTTTTTGTTGCCAACATCTAGATTTTTATTTAATCACAAAATTGATAATTATATAAACAAAATTCATCAGATTTTTTCAGCCTAGATTTTTTGTTGCCAACAACTTGGATTAATATCTCCATCGTTAGATTTTTGCAATCCTTGGATTAATGTCTCTATCGTTGGATTTATGTCAGTTAATAGTAAATTCAGTCGGCGACGGCTCAACCACGTAACTTACAAGAGTTAAAGGACGGTTGACTGCGGTTAACGAGTTGGTACCATATACCACAAAACTCCTTTAGAAATGCTGCAGTGTCTGTGCCTCATCCGGTAAGAGCTGTTTTAGTGGCACGTGGAGGACCAATATCATGCTTGACAGGTGGTCATAATATGCGGCGTCATCTATCTAACTCAGGTTATAGATCATATATTTGAAAGAGTGATTAAGATAATCCCAGTAGATTTGTGTTGTGAAAGAGCATTCGTTACCTGCAAGTCAGTATACTGTATATAACCTCCATTTTGGAGTTAAGCAGGAAATTAAATCTTTAATGGAAAGAGTGGTTTTTGAATGAAACTTAGAAGGAGACGAAATAAAATACTTGAAATATTTATTAAAATAAAGAAAAATATATCTGTTCCCAATCATAAGGATTATTTCCCTGAATTTAACCAAAACTAGGAAGTGATGTTAAAGTCCGTCTCGATGTTACTTTAATTCCAAAATGTTACTTTATTAAACTTTGGGCTTTAAATACCTTTTGATATCAAACATAATTGTAATTCACGTTTGATCATGAAGCGCTGCGATTATACATTTAACTATTAATATATTGATAATGAATTATTTTATGACGGAAGTGTGTACTGGGCACCAGACAAATATTTCATATTTGTATATCAATCCTGCAACGTGACAGAAGACTGACATTTCTAAAGCCGTCCCAGCATGAACTCCATCATGTTCCCTTTAGAATTGCATTATTCTCAAAGTTTCGTGCTGAGTTTGAAACGAACCTAATTGCTAAATCATGGAATAAGCTGTCAGTAGAAACATTAAAACCAAATCATCTATGAGGTTAATTACTGCAGCGAAATCCTTAGTGAAATCCCCTTCGTTTCCGCACTCCAGAGTCAAAACAGTGTCTTTCAAAACTTTAAATGTACTCTGTGTCTAGTGCAAGTTTTATCAAAGAATGTAAAACTTGAAGCTCATTCGATCTATTCACAGACGGAAGCAGGCATAGCACAAATAAAGTATCGTGAAAGATGGTAAAAGAAGCATTTGACGAAGAGAAAAGAGGAATCACTATTAGAGGGAAAACAGTACAAAGTATAGTCAAACCTCGATTTAACGAACTTCAAGGGACCAATAGTCTTGTACGTAAAATCGTAGATTTCTTTAAATCGAGGAAGCCTTTCGAAAGAACCATTTTTTTATTGAAAGTTTAACGACCACCGCGAGCAACTCAATGGGCTATAAGCGGTCGCAATGAAGCATTCTAATTCAACTAGTGTTCATAACAAAATACGTAAGCAGCTAAGTTCTCTTTGTTTCAGTAAAATTTAAATTATGTACAGTACTTTTAATTACGAATATATTATTAAAAATGTTATAATACGTACACATTTACTTTGCATATTAAATACATAACTCGTAGCTATTAGACTTCAACATGTAGCATCACAATTTAAGCGTACTTTAAAATTGCAAGAAAAATACGACAGTTGATTTCTTTCCCGAGCATTTAGCTTCTTAAATAATGATTTCAGTATCCTAAACTGCATGAAACAGAACACCAGTTAGTACTAATTAACTTGTAAAAACAGAATATGTGTTGATTAATTTCTGACACTGTGAAACAGAAATGCTTTAGAGAAGATTGCTTATGTTTTTTTCCGAAAGTTTATCTTTATAATTTGCAGCTTCAATTTTATAAAGTGCATGATTAATATCGAAGGGCATAAAGTACTTTTTAGCACATTCTATACTGTTGCTGGCATCACTAAAGCAGCTAACTTTCAGTTCTGCTTCTTCTTCTTCATCAGAATCGGATGCATTTAGTCCGATCTGTTCAGGGTTCAGCCCCGGCCCTCTTTCGGGGGAGGGGAGATGTGACTTGCCTGCCTCGCAGCACGCACACGACATAAAGGCAGATAGCAACTAGAACGAATGTCTGCGTAGCTCAGTTGGTAGAGCGACTTGTTCCGGAATAAGTGGACTCGGGTTCGATCGCCGTCGTGGACCAAAAATGACGAAGAAATTTACTTCGTTAGAATGGCTCCCAGATGACCCGGCCGTTCAAGATCTCTCAATGGTGTGATGTTCTTTCCACACCGCGAGATAGGAAAAATACGAGAATCCCTTCTTTAGCGCTTCGAAAAATAACTGTGTGTGACTTTGCATTCCACGCACCAGATTGACTGGGAGATCTCAAGTGCACGTTCTACAGCATAGGCTGTCTACGGCGATTCAGGGTCACGGCTGACCCGTGGGCCATGACCCCGGCCCTCTTTTGGGGGAGGGGAGATGTGACGTGCCTGCCCTGCAGGACGCACACGACATAAAGGCAAATAGCAGCAAGAACGAACGTCTGCGTTGCTCAGTTGGTAGAGCGACTTGTTCAGGAATAAGTGGACTTGGGTTCGATTTCCGGCGTGGACCAAAAATGACGGAGAAATTTACTTCCTTATAGAATCCTTTCCGATGCGCATAAAATATTTTAAATCTATTCTAATTCAACCGGGTTTTTGCAATCGATAAAACATTCAGAAATAGAAACAGCTACTCACTCCCACCAGCAGCTAAAAAGTATGTTGCCAAAATTAACGAATGGTGCTCAAAACGTTTCTCATGGATATCAGAGACACATAGATTTCTAAATCGAACAGTTGAAATAAGAAATCTGGAAGCAAACATGATATAACTCTACGCCTCCTGGCCGAAGAATTTTGCGCAATGGAAAAGTTTAAAATATACAAAAAGTATTCTTCGTAGAAAAACCTACGTAAGGAAAATTAATTGTTCAAGTACGCCTCCGAGAAACAGAGACAAGGCGAAAGAGGTGTTCTACCTTTAGGTACCTAGCGGCAAACCTGTGCGTTGTTTAAAGATAATAATATTCTGCATTATTTAAAGATGATAATGTTCCGCATCATTTTTTGTTCCAGGGAAGGGAGAGAGCCAGTGCCGTAAGACAAACACAACATCCATGCCTCACCGGGATTCGAACTCGGACCCCGTTCGGACGAATGATCAGAGGCCATCGCTTAGACCACTGCGCCACAAGGGCGGCGTTCTGCATTATTCAAAGATGATAATACGATAAATACAATCCTAAAGTGTTCCACAAGGTAAATGGCATCGGGTGTTAATTTTTTTTTTAACTTGGACATTTAGAAGGATGTCTAGTAAAACATATTGAATATTTTGTTCCCCCTAGCGGGAAAACTGTACAATATTTTGGGTAGGAAATTACAGTACATGCAAAATATTTTCACAATTAATGGTATCTGACGGAAAAAAATAATTTTTTTTCAATATGGGTTTTAGTCCAGCTGATATTGTTGTAAACGGAAACGTGAACTTACGCCGGCTAGTGGCACACTTGTGGGGTAAGAAACATTTGGAATTATATGCAGAACATTTGACTCCGGTAACGCTCTCCGATAAAGATAGAATTTTTCAAATCGGACTCTTAGAAGCCCAGATATGGGCAAAAGCAAGATATGCATCTACATCCCTGGCGGAAAAAGTACGCACTATTTTAATTCTTTAAGCGGCCGATGTACCTGAACCAAATAGTCTGCAAGATTTTCTGCGTTCCTCAAACAAAAATGTTAACTTACTGGTCTGGTATGTTTACCGGTTGTACTGGTTTGTTCTCGGTTCGGAACGTTCACGTAGCGGCAGAAACTACGACAAACAATTCCTCTTTCCCCTTTCATTTCCGAGGTTGTGACCGTAAATCTGTCACTGCTGATAAGCGCTTCCATCTAGTCCTTTAATTTCTGCTCCATGATTGGGACGAGCTAGTGCCTCTGATACGGATATCATGCCGCTGGGTAGAAACAAGTGACTCAAGCATCTTTTTTTATTCAACTTAAGTGTTACAGCCTTTTTAGCAGGTAACCAGTCAGAAAAGGTTAGAGCCAATCGTCTTAAATGACTACTTTGAATAACAAAGCTAAGCAGCCTTTTCCGATGCGCAGGTTCTCTCGTTCCATCCGCGTTCTGCCCACTTCTCAGACAGCAAATATATTTGTTCTAGCTCAACGGGGATAAGTTCTTCTAGCAGTATGTCCAGTTCTTGCCATTTCTTTGTTTTGGCAATGATGTCATCAAATTCATCATTTTCCTAATCCATGAGACTCCATTTACTTTTATCCAAACTGCACGCAACACAAAATTTATATCCCAATGTACTTTTAATCCCATTACACTATGTTCTTCTTCGTCTTACTTTCTTTTTCCGTTCCTTTGCGGTTTATTAGATAAAATTTTCCGAAACCCTTCATAAGTCATTCTTTTCACACATCCATATTCTCGTCTGTATATCATTCAATGCACTTTCATTTCCTTCGTCATTTCTCTCCTTAACCTTCATCATTTCTAATCCATATTCATCATTCCTAATCCTTTCTTTGAAATTCTTTCTTTTCGTGATAGTGTGCATCATGATCTTTTGATAGTATCCATCTCAACTTTGTTCATAATTTTTCTCTGTCCTACTCCAAGATCTCATCATTTCTGCCGATAGCGTCGTTGGCCGAGTGCTCAGATGCGCTGATTCTGACCATCAGACCTAGATGGGCCGAGAATGTGATCCGGAGAAGGAACTGGTGATGCGTTTGCCCTATGGCACTGGTTTTCTCACTTCCGTGGAGCCAGCGGCCCCGAATTACGGACGCGCAAGTATGTATAGCACTTATGGTTGCTTATGCTGATGGTTGAACATTATGATGTTATGATAATCTCATGATGTTATGCTGATGTTATGATACTGTCATGATGTTATGTTGTTGATATGCTGATATGTTATGCTTTATGATGCTATGTTGATATGTTATGTTATGCTTCATGATGTTAGGCTGATATGACATGTTATGCTTTATGATGTTATGCTGATGTTATGATGTTATTACTGATGTCATGGTGTTATTGCTGATGTCATGTTGATGTTATTCCTTCCCCACCAAATTTTGTTTAACAGATACTTTTATTCAATTTAAACTTCGAACAATTCTACTTATGAATCTTCACTATTCTATCGTTTAAATATATTGCAAGCAAGTTACGTACGCATCTCTGTAAGAAAAATACGTACTGTTTATGTTCCTCTGTTTTGTTTTAACCTGGAACCTCTTATTTTTTAATACTTATATTTTGTCTGAATAAATAAGTTGTCTCTATGCAATTTAAATTACTAAATAAGTAAACGTTGTAAAAGAGTGTAAAAGTTTTGTTTAAAAGTAAAATAGGAAAAATATCATAAAACCTTAAGAATTCTTTATTAATCTCTCATGGTCGGCTTTTAATAAAGTCGGGCATGAAAAAAAATAAAGAAAAAGATGTACCATCGTATAAATATTTTATCACCGTTAGAATTAAATCTCACAATTGTCATCCTTTCTTGATTAACTATTAATTGCACACATCAGCATGTCTCCTGCCTTTGATTAATATCAAACCTTTGATTAATATCTGGAAATGGGTCAAAGTTATCTATTGGTGTGACTTTAAAGTTTGATTAATATCTCGAATTATTATTAGTTTGATTAATATCTCGAATCGTGTGACTTCAAAGTTTATTTCCATAATTACGTTCTGCATTTCTTGCTTCACGCAAGTACGGAGGCAGCAATTCGGAAGTTCAGTGCTAAAATTCTTTTCTTCACTTGAATCATCATCATCATCATCATTGTCAACCATTATCAATCCACTGCTGGACGAAGGTCTGCCCAAGTTTCCTCCACAACGGTCTGTCTTGAGCCAGTCTCCTCCATATCACTCCCGCATATTTACGAATTTCATCCACCCATCTCCCATGTGGTCTTTTTCTGGGTCTTTTCCTGTCCCTTGGAATCCAATCTAAAATTTCGGCTGTCCATCTATGGTCTGTCCTTCTGGCAGTATGTCCAGCCCATTGCCATTTCAGGGATTTAACTCTGATCATGATGTCTTCCACTCTCGTCATTTTTCGGATCCACGAGTTCCTCTTCTTATCTCTCCTGGTTATACCAAGCATGCACCTCTCCATGCTACTTTGAGTTGTCTGCAGCCTTTGTATGTCTCTTTTAGTTAAGGTCCACGTCTCTGCACCATACGTAAGCACTGGAAGGATGCATTGATCAAACACTTTTTCTTTTAAGACATAATGGCATATTGCTCTTGAAAATTATGCTGTTTCTTCCAAAAGCTCTCCAGGCAAGTTTTGTACGCCGATTAATTTCTTCATCAATGTGACCCTCACTTGATATCTGCTGTCCAAGATAAACGTACGTATCTGTTATCTCCAGTTTTTCTCCATCAATCGATAAATCTTCATTTCTTGTAAAAGCATTGAACATCACTTTTGTCTTCTGAAAGTTCATTTTTAATCCCACTTCTTTACTCTTGTCAGCAAGTTCCTGGATCATACTCTGCAGCTCTGATGGGGTAGTTGCAAAAATGACTACGTCATCAGCAAAACGAAGGTGGGTTAGATAATCTCCATTAATCTTTATCCCTTTGTTTTCCCAGTTCAGTGATTGAAAGACATTTTCCAATGTGGCATTAAAGAGCTTCGGAGATATGGTGTCACCTTGTCTCACTCCCTTTCCAATTTTTATGAGTGTTGTATTTTCAAACAGCCGAATCTTTGCACTTGCATTTTCATAGATGTTATTAATAATATTAATGTATACATCTTCAATACTGCAGGATTTCAGAGCCGTGGTAACTGCTGATGGTTTCACCGAATCAAAGGCTTTTTCATAATCGATAAAAGCCATGCACAATGGAAGTTCATATTCCCTCGCTCTTTCAATTAGTTCTCTCAGTACATGGATATGATCTATTGTGCTGTAGCCACTCCTGAATCCAGCTTGTTTTCTCGGTTGAGCCATATCCAGTGTTACCTTCAAGCGGTGTGCAAGAACTTTAGTGAAGATTTTATAAACCACTGATAGGAGGCTGATAGGTCTGTAGTTCCTGAGATCCTCAATGTCACCTTTTTTATGTAGCAGGATCATTGTAGCATTGTTCCAATCCTCAGGAATCTTCCCTTCATTAAGGCATCGAGTGAAAATTTGGGCGAGTACTGTTTCAATTTCTCCACTTGCTTCTTGTATGATGTCTATAGTAATTCCATCTTCTCCTGGAGCTTTCCCCCGCTTCATGTTCTTGATTGCATGAGCAACTTCTGCTGGGAGGACTGAAAGAACTCTGGTACCTTTCATGATGTCTGGAGTACATGTATCATCCCTTTCATATAATTTGGAGTAGAAATCTTTCACTCTTGTCAAAATTTCGCCTCTATTTCTTGTTATAGAACCATCTTCTTTTCTCAGAGCCATAATCTGTTTTCTTCCCTTACTGAGATGTCCCTTTGCTATCTTTAGGCTTTGGTTGTTTTCAATTGCTTTCCTCACTAGCTCACAGTTGAATTTCCTTACGTCTTCAGTGATACTTTTTCGTGCTGTCTTGCATAGCTCTATATATTCCACTTTGGAAGTCACATCTTCTTTAGTTGTCCTCATCTCTCTTCTTTTTTGCATCAACATTTTGGTTTTTCCTGATAATTTGTTTACATGCAACTTGTTCTTAGACCCAGCTAATTTTGTTGCTGTTTCCATAAGAGCTTTGGTTACTTTTCTGTTAACTTCTGAAATATCCACTTCTTCCGATGTTAGGCCTTCTAAAGCAGAGAATCTGTTCTTCAGTTCCAACTTGAAAGTATTATGGTGTTTTTTAAGGTTGGTTATGTCAATAGAATTTGTTTGTCTTATGAGCTTGCCACGTTCCAGTTTAGTGTTGAGGTGCATCTTACATCTCACCAATCTATGGTCACTACCTGTGTTGAACTTGTTTAGCACACTGCAGTTTTCGGTGACGAATTTTTTGTTACACATAATAAAATCAATTTCACTTGTCGTCCCAATTGGATGTCTCCATGTCCATTTCCTGTGTGGCTTTTTCTTGAAAAAGGAATTCAAGATAGAAAAATCCTTCTGCCTCTGCAAACTCAACGAGAGTATTTCCACGCTGGTTTCTGTTGAAGTGACCGAATTTACCTACTGAAGTTTCATTCTGTTGCCGTTGCCCTATTTTTGCATTGAAATCTCCCATAATTATCTTCAAGTGCTGCTTACCTTTATTATTTAGATGACGAATTTCCTCATAAAATTCTTCAATTTCTTCTTCAGGATGACTTGTGGTGGGTGCATAAGTTTGAATAATCTGAGCCTGGTATCTTCTCGATAGTTGGATAACGAGTCGTGCAGCTCTGTCAGAGGAACTTTCAACTTCTACCACTTTATCCTTCAGTTTCTTGTTTATTATAAATCCAACACCACTAGTTCTGCCAGTATCTGTCCCACGATAATAGAAGAGATGTCCACTTTTCAGTTTAATGAGATCTTCTCCTTTTCTCCTTACCTCACTCAGCCCGACGATGTCCCACTTGATCCTTTGTAGTTCCTCTTCCAATTCAAGAAGCCTTGAATCAGAAGATAGGGAGCGTCCGTTGTAGGTAGCCAAGGTCAGCATCAAATGGCAGCCTAGTCCGGTCCTCCGGGGATTCTTAGCACCCTCTGCCTTCATGTCACACTGGCCGCTGCCTTGACCAGGTACATTCCAGCTGCCGGAGACTGAGGGCCAAGATTTAAGTTGTAGAGTCATTTTGGAGGTGTTTGGCCATAACTCACCACGCTGGCCAAGCGGGTTGGTGAGTGTGGGATAGCATTTCCTCTGATCCCGATGGTATAGATATAAATAATGCAAATAATTCCGCTATTTTTAGTTGTTTCGGGAATTTCAGTTGATTCAAGGAAAATGTATTCTTCATAGACTTTCTTAGGTGAGCTTTTTCATGGAAACAAAACCAAAAATCGTTGAAGCTCCGTTAAATGTTTTTATTACCGAATGAGATCAATGACTCATTTCAATCAGTGAAAACCTTCGAAATATTCAAAATATGAATTATTATTTTAAACTGTTTTCGCAAAATTCGAATGGCTTTGCTTTCTCTGTGGTAATCTTTAACTACATACAATTATTTCTCGGAACAATAAGAGAATCTTTGTAGTTGGATCCAAGTAGAATGTCTTGTTAAATTCAAAATCCATTATTTTGGCATTGCCATTCGAGAACATTAAAAGCCTTGATAGCCCAGGATTTTTCTTATCGAGTTTAAGGCCCACAATAAGCAAATCTAAAGCCTATGAGCAATTGTCTGTCCCTAATTTACGACCACATGGTCCTGGTAGGAGACAAAAGCGGCACCATCAGGCAGGTATACCTTCCACGTTTCATCACGGTCTTGTTCATTTACCCAATTTGGACTATTGGTCAGAAGCTAGCGTGTGAGATCGCTGAGCCACCTGGTGGGTATAAAAATATCATTGGTGACTCAACTGAAAGCCAAAAAAATCTATCAACAGTAATCTAATCGCCATTTGTCAAATTTTGCTAACTTGGGTACTTCAGCTGTGTTTTACCTGTAGAGGATTCCGTCGTTCTTTACTATAACAAAAACTATCAAGAAACGGACAATTCTTTGTTTCTTGTCTGGATTCCTGTTCTTTACTACAACAAGAACGAGCAACTGTAGCTTCAAATATCACCCAACATTTAGGCGGCATGTGTACCTGCACAAAATGGTGCCCATATTTTCTGCGCTCCCCAAACAAAAATGTTCATATGGAAACCTTGTCTTACCAAAGGAAAAACAATTGCCTTTCCGCTGTCGTGTGAACTTCACGGACTTTAAACCCATCACTAGTGATAAGCGCTTGCATCTAATCTTTCTTTCTTTTCTCCATAGGCTACGGCGTGATGAGGAAAGGTTAGTTCCCCTGAAAAGGAAATCATGCAACTGTACCGAAACAAATGAGTCAAATATGAAGCGAGAGCCAGTGCCGTAAGACAAATACACCACCCATACCTCATCGGGGGTATGGAAACTGATCCACTCGCACGAACTGTCAAAAGCCAGCGCTTAGAGTACTGCGCTTTCGGAATGGCGAATGACTCTTTTCACATTATGTGTATCGACAAGACTACAAATACTTGATCATATATCTCATAAGAAGAATTAATCTATATATTCTTTAACTGCACAGAAGACCCGAGAAATTATTAGAAAGGTGGAACTCTGACTTTAGTTAGAGGCAGTAGACAAAATAACGGATACATTTAAATTTCTACTTTTTTGTAACGGCTCACTTCTTTACCAACATGCAGCGGGGTCAGTTTTTCGTCTTTCTTTAATGTAGTCCTGTCAAGGAGAAACGACAACAGGAGTAGCTCCATTTTTAACCGATAAAAAAAAATATCGTACATGAGGCAAACTGATCATCATGTTTTAATTCCAGAGAGGGAAAATTATTGAAGCTCATTTAACTCTCGCATCGGTGCATAAAACCGCTGATTAATTGAACGTATCCAGAACAACTGTACCGAAAGTCATGACTGCGTTACAAAATTCTGAAAAAAACAACATCTGATAGAACAACCTGTGGCAGGAAATCGAAATTCACTGAAAGAGAAATGCATCAGTGAGGCAGTTTGTAGCCCGAACACATAAATCTGTTGCCCCAAAAGTAATTTCCAATATTAATGAGAGTCTGAGTAATCTCATATCTGGCTAAATAAATCTCTGGAAACTATACAAATCTGAAATTTATGGAAGAACGGCTGTTGCCAGGCCCACCAGTACTGACGCTAATGAAAAAAGGCTGTAATGGTGCTGGGAGCACAAAGCATCAGCAGTTGATGATTGGAAACCTGATTTGGTCCGACGAACCACCATTCGTATTTTTCCAACTTCGAGGAGAGTTTATGTTTGGTGAATACCAAAGACAGCACACAATCCTACTGTCTGCAGCAGTCAAACATGGTGGTGAGCCAATAATGTGTTAGACAGCAATCTCTCTATGTGTGTGTGTGTGTCTATTATTTAAATCCTATCTCCACCCTAAGTTGGGTGAGCTACAGTCACTGTATAAACTGGTATTCTGGGTCACAAGGTTCATCCATTGCGCAAACCCTATTTTCCGCGAACGATGCTATCTTTCAGGACGATGATGCGGCAATACACACAAGCAACTTTGTCCAATTGGATTTTCAATAGAAAATGTTTCATTAGATCACAGTGTCACGGTGGGCTTCTCGTTTCAGCCAAGGTCTAGAAAGCATCGAAGACGACCCAAGAAGCGGCTGACCTTCAGATGCAACGGACGACACTTCTGTGGTTATCGTCAACAGCATTTTGGAATAAGATCGCCGGAAAACATGTGAAGAGATTGCATATGAAGTAATCATGTCTACCGCTTCGGTTTTCGAAATACTAAATGAAATATTACAGAAGAGAAGAGTGACTGCCTAGTGGGTTCCACATAATCTGAGTGAAGAGCAGTAAGCATTTTGTTAAAGAGTGGCAGAAGAATTGCTTCAGCGGTACGAGACAGAAGGCGAGAAGTTTTTGGAAAGTATTGTTGCAATAGACAAAACCTGCATACGAGATCTCGAACCAGAACTAAAATCTCAGTCATCCAGTATCACCTCGCCACAAAAAAGTCCGCCGCAAACAATCGAAATCTAAGCTGATGATGATTATGTCCTGCGACAGGGTTGAAGTTATAGCAACCGACAGAGTGCCCGAGAGGACCATTGTAACAGCGGAATGCTACAGAAGGTATCTACAACACGTTTTGCGCCTAAAGATTCGCCCAAGGAGGCCCGACACACTCGAAGCTGGTGTCATCATTTTGCATGACAAAGCGAGGCGGCACGTTGTCTGTACAGAAAGAGACATTCTGGAAAAGTATGAACTGGAATTGCTTCCCCAAGCGCCATCCAGTTCTGACGACTTGGTCCCAAAACTGAAGAATTTACTCCGCGGGAAATGATTCAGTAAGATTCAGGATGTTTTTAATGAAGTGACCCGAGTAATCCGACGCCTCAACAATGGAGATGTTCTGACTGGAATACAAGACTTGCCTAAACGTTGGGCCGCTGTCATAAAGAAGCGTGGAGATTACTTCGAAGGCCTGTAAAAGTATGTTTAGGTGACCCAGTAATCCGACGCCTCAACAATGGAGGTGTCCTGACTGGAATACAAGACTTGCACAAATGTTGGGCCGCTGTCATAAAGAAACATGGAGATTACTTCGAAGGCCTCTAAAGGTATGTTGAAGTGACCCGAGTAACCCGACGCCTCAACAATGGAGGTGTCCTGACTGTAATACAAGACTTGCCCAAACGTTGGGCCGCTGTCATAAAGAAACATGGAGATTACTTCGAAGGCCTGTAAAGTATGTTGTGAAATAAATTCCTTTTTCAAGAGATAACCCACAGTGCGCAAAACCTTTGAAATGGTCCTCGTATAAATTTATTGCACTTTCGCAATAAAAGGACTGCAGGCATTATGGAACGATGCCTACTAAATCCCGAATTTGGTGATTACAAATATAAGAGTTATTCGTCCCCTATAATTCAATAAACTCACTTTGGAATTTAATTTTTATCAGCCTCTCCTGAGTTATTTTAACAACGAAGTAAAAATTAAAGGTTTCCTTAAAAATGTTTTTAATGAATTTTCGAAAGGAAATCTGAGCCAAGGTGGTGAAATATCCTCTGTTGGATACATCCTTTCGACACGTCTTGAAGTTTCAGTCAAGGAAACATAATCAAATCTACGAAAAGCTCTCTTTTGTTTGTTGTGATGAAAATCGTGATCAGCCTCATAATAAAGGCATTGTGAATCCTCCATGTTGTTCCCCTTTTAAAGTGCACTTAGGGCTGAGGCGATCTTCTTCCTCTACAGAATAATGTTTAATAAAGAAACGACAAATATATATTACTTTGTGAAATAAACAACTTAAACTTCATCAACACGTCTGAAAACTTTCCATACATTTTTTTTTGTTTCTGTATTAAAACAGGTTATCTGAAACACGAGCAGTGAGTGGTTTTATTTCAGTCATACGCGTATAGAGATAATACAACTTTCATGCAAAGAACGCTTTCCATTATCTCGACGAAACCACATTCTGTCTATAACATGAAATTCAAGAAAACTACAAAGCATTTTCCTAAATATAATGAAAGTGCTCTTTGTACCACGTTGATGTATTCGCTATGAGGAAATAATGTTTTTTCTATTCCTTCTGTGTTGCTTTTATCACGGTGTATTAAATAGCTTTTATGTTTGTTGAAAATAAAGAAATCCAATTTAAAACGGATTTATAGAGTTTCTTTATTACACAAACAAAGGCAAACAAACGTCGTTGTGCATTAAATTTAATGACAATGAGGAGACAATTATTGTTGAGCGCGTGACCAAAAAAAAAAATTAAGACCGAAGAGCAAGAAACTTATGACAAAGGGTATCTTTATGCAAATTGAAGTAACTGCAGGTGAACGATGGCACGTTTAAAGGTCATGAAACGGTATGCATAACACTTGATACTGAGCTCTGTTAATCAGTGTTATTCTTGCTCTTCGTATGGGAAAGGCAGCAGAACTGAGTTTGGGCTCAAGTTTAAGAGCCTGAGCCCGTCCGAAACCAAAGTATGTCAGCCCTGACCCGCATTTTATATTACATGACAGAAACGGAGCCTGAACGAGCCCGAAAACTATGATTAACCTTTTTAGGCATTAAAAACAAGTCTTCTTTTCCAGACTTCCACTCTTTCCTACCAATGCAATTAACAGATGTCTTTCTCAACTGCGGAGTGGGAAACGGATGTCTATCTATTTCTATAGTTTTCTTTGACCATTCATTTCTTCCTGAAATGTTTTTGGTGGGGAGGAGGATATCGGGAAAAATCGGAATTCGGGTGGCACAACAATCTACGTCGTACATTGCTCATTAGAATTGGCAAGGAGCTGGCCCTTTGGGGTAGGGAGCAAAATGTCGTCAGCTTGCTATGTACTGTGTATAGTTCTTAAAGAAACTTTTCCTTCGCAGAAATCCTGTAATTCATGGCCTATGGTATTTTGTTACTCGAGCCCGGAATGAATAGCCTTGCCGAATTCCTAAAATTATCTCCCTGTCTCAGCGCCCGAGCCTGAACTCCAGTAAGTATTACGCAGCCGGAGACCGCCTGAGCCTGGTTCAGGTCCGGGCTCTACTTAGGGCTTTCGAGCTCGGTCTCGGCCCGTCTCAGCACTGAAAGGAAGCGAACTTAAGAGAGTTTGACAAATGCCATATTGTAATGTCCAGACGAGTAGGTCAGAGCGTTTCCGAGAAGTCAAGGCTTATGAAGAGTAGGTCAGAGCGTTACTCAAAAGGCAAGGCTTGATCAATCGTGTTTATTTGTAAAGATGGGCCGAGGAGGGAATAACCGCGAACCACGGGGAAAGTGTGCGTCGGCCGTGGCTCATTAAAGCTAGAGGTGAGCGAAGACTATCCAGTATGTTGCGAGCCAACCGAAGGGATACTTTGGCACAACTTTCTGGTTATTTGAATGGTGGTGACGGAACTAATGTGTCAATAGTGCATCGAACCCTGAAGAAAATGGGGATATGTAGCCACAGGCCGCTCCGAGTGTCCAAGCTCAGAGCATTTTTGACTCGGTACCGACCCCGACAAATCTGCCTTGAAATATAATATATTCAACGGCAGTTTCATGAAAACTGAAAGTAAGATCACACAAAATGAAGAAATATAGGCACAGCAAAATGCAAGTCATTCTTTCTCAAAATATCTTCCCTCGGATGATATGCAACGCTCCCATCGTTCAGTCCACTTTTCAAAGCATGTGGCGAAGGCATTATGTGGAAGCTGCTATACCGACCTTTGTACAGCTTGAACAACGTCAGCATGTTGCGTCACGGAACTTCTCCTTCATTCTTGGAAACAACCAGAAATCGCACGCGGCGAAATAAGTGATTTCAATGATTTCAATACTGCATTTCTTAAGAAACTGTTGAACCCAAGCTGGAACATGTAGACGAGCGGTATCAGGCTGTAGGATCCACTTGCCCACCAATTCCGGTCGCTTAATCGATATGTGTCGTCGCAGAGGCTTCAAGACCGAAATATAATACTAAACATTGACAGTAATTAGTGGGGGAACGGCATGCTGGTAGGCTACAGCTTTATGATAAAATAAAATTGGTTTGGCAGACTTTTTTCGGAAGAGGCGAGGTTGTGTATTTCCAGGTATTCGTTGCGCACTTGTGAGGGAACGAAAGAGTGTACCCATGTTTCATCGGTAGTTATTACTGTGTTTAGAAAGTCTGGATCCTTTGCAATCATTTTTTTCCACTCATGACACACCTGAACTCTGGCTAACAATTGTTCTCTCGTCAGGTGATTAGGTACTCGTCTGGAACACACCATGCAGCAGTAATTTGTTGCGTAGAATGCGGAATGCCTACGTTTCTGAAATACAGGTTGACGCAGCAATGTCTTCACACGCCATTCATCGATCTTTTTTCAGGATTTCCCAAACAGTGATAACAATACCCTCCGTAACAACACTTTCAGGTCGAGCAGGCCTAGCTGCGAGTTCTGCCGTAAAACGTTCTTTTTTGAAATCTTGGTGCCATCTAAAAATCGTTGACTCACCCAAATGTTTATCTTTGAAAGCTTTTTTCATTAAATCAACAGTCTCTGGAGCCGTTTTACCCAAACGATAGCAAAATTTTATGGAACAATGCATATCACTTTTTAACTCTGGATCACTCACCTCCATTGTTGTATGGCGAAATACAGACATACTTTAAACAACTGTGCAATAACAAAATCAGAATCGTCTGCCACAGCTAATAATTGTTGTTATAACGAAGTAAATTTCTCCGTCATTTTTGGTCTACGCCGGGATTCGAACCCGAGGCCGCTTATTCCGGAACAAGTCGCTTTACCAACTGAGCTACGCAGACGGTTATTCTGATTCCTATCTGCCTTTACGTCGTGTGCGTCCTTCTGGCAGGTACGTCACATCTCCCCCCCCGAAAGAGGGCCGGGGGCATGGCCCACGGGTCAGCCGTGACCATGAATCGTTGCAGGCAGCCATCCACTGTAGAACGTGCACTTGAGAACTCCCAGTCAATCTACTGTGTGGAATGCAACATCACACATTTTTATTTTTCGAAGCGCTGGAGAATGGATTCTCTGATTTTTCCTGTCTCGCGGTGTGGAAATAACATCACACCAATGCGAGATTTTGAACGGTCGGGTCATCCGGATAGTTCGGGCGCCATTATAACGAAGTAAATTTCTCCGTCTACGCCGGGATTCGAACCCGAGGCCGCTTATTCCGGAACAAGTCGCTCTACCAACTGAGCTACGCAGACGATTATTCTGATTCCTATCTGCCTTTATGTCGTGTGCGTCCTTCTGGCAGGTACGTCACATTGTAACAGATACTATCGCCTGCGCAGTTATTTTTCCCCTTCGCACTTCTGCCAACTGAAAAAACATTACTCTCACTTTTTATGGAATTTGCGTTGTATACATACATAGGCGTCCAAAACGTTTCTCCGCAGAGGGTATCTTCGGTTATATGGAAATCAGGCAAATGTGTTACGGGAAGGTATAATTTACTCCCTTACAGGAAGTATTGAAACTGTCGTCCTTCACTTTCAAGACATAACTTCTATTTGCCCGAAACTCTACCTAATTCTCTTCTTGAGGCAGTTGGCTCGGAACTATTTTGCACATGTCCTCAAGCGCATCTGCGAGCGTCAAAAAGTTCCTCCGCAGTATTCCTAAGGCTGTTCCACCTAAGTGTGATGGCGCTGCAGTCAAAATTTCTAAATCAAGCAACTTGTATGTTTAATTTCAGTTTTTGCTGCTTTCTTGATAACATACTATATAAGATTCAGAATATGTGTCACAGTAACACCAATTTTCACAAGTTTATGATGAGTTAAAAGCTTCCAAAATGTGGATTTTGTTTTTATCATTGCCCCTCAGAAGAAAGGGACACTCTTCCTTCATATTGATGATAAATCATTTTTCAGTCCGCGAGCACCAGTATCTGCCACAAAATTCCACAGTGCGCATTTTTTTTGAAAGCACATTATCTTATGCTCTTCAAAAATAAATCAGAAATGTGACAGGGCCGAAATTGGGTCAGTAACACTTTGACCCGACCAGTTAGACCCCCTAGAAGCTGTCGACTCGTTGACCTGTGACTTATTTCCATCTCTCCCCACGCTAACCGCGGTTCACCTGTCGAAAGGGCATCAAAACACCTGCACGCGAGCATCAAAACTGGTCTTCGAATGATCGGAAGCATCAAAACTGTACCTCGAATGATCGGAAGCATCAAAGCTGGACCTCGAATGATCGGAAGCATCAAAACTAGACCTCGAATGATCGGAAGCATCAAAGCTGGACCTCGAATGATCGGAAGCATCAAAACTGGACCTCGAATGATCGGAAGAACGTTTTCTGGTCCAATGAATCACATTTCCTATTGGACAGTGTTCTCGGCTGGGTACATGTGCCTCGTTTACTTGGGGAAATGTTGGTTCCAGGTTGCACCGTGGGACGAAGACAAACTGGTAGAGGAAATGTAATGCTGCGAGCAATATTATATTCCTTTATTTTATGTCTCATGGGAGACTTTAATGAAAGTCGAACATGAGGGGTTCGTAAATAATTGTTAAGGGTTTCTTTATTTTTATCCTGAATCAAATTTAAGCACATCTTTTACTCACTATCATACCATATACTTAATCTAAAGATTGCCGCCCCGGTGGCGCAGTGGTCTAAGCGATGGCCTCTGGTCATTCGTCCGTAAGGAGTCCGGGTTCGAATCCCGGTGAGGCATGGATGTTGTGTTTGTCTTACGGCACTGGTTCTCTCCCTTCCCTGGAACCAGTGACCCTAAATTAGGGACGGGCGACGGCTTATAGCCCATTAAGTTGCTCACGGTGGTCGTTAAAATTCAAAAAAAAAATCTAAAGATTTATCTAAAAATGCGGAATTTATTTAAGCTACTATTTTGCAGAACAGATAGGTAAGTAACACTATAAACGAGTTCCTGCGTTAAAAAATCAAAGAACACCAAGGTAAAATATTCCTCACAGATATACAATTTAAACGAAATTTTACGTGGATCAAAGAGAAAAAATCGCACAATAAGTGCTTATAAATTATAGCAATATTCTTTCACACCTTTCATACAGATCCGTCAAAACATCTTTGCGGGAATAGCGGAGCCTTCCCGTGAAAAAATGATCAAATATAAAGGATTTTAAGAAGGGAGTGTTTGACCCCTGGTCTTAAACAACCCTTAGAAATAGGAAGCTAGGAGATTTGGGCTTAATTGCCCGATAGGAAAGTGACACGGAAGCGACGTAGAAAGGGGGAGGATGACGCCTTTATTTATTACCCCGGTGGGGGAGGGGCAGTACCCGGTGTCCGACGGCGTAACGTGCCCATCCCACTCACGGCGGATATTTAGTGGATCGAGCGTTCGTACCTGCCTGGGATCGAACCTGAGGTCCTTTTCGTGGCAGTCACGAACGTTGCCCACTTGGCCACCCGCGGCCCCCTTTCCGGGAAATACCACCCGAAACATGTTTAATACAATTTATTAGAATCACCCTATTAGGGAGCGCTATGAAGATATCCATATTGAAGTGATTCTTTAAAGATGAGAGAAAAGGAAAGGATCCAACTATGAATTTGTGACTTATTCAATATTATTTTATTCCAATATTTTATTAAGAATATCATTACCTTTTCTATAAATTATTGGTTTTATGGCTATCCATTTTCTAAAAGTCTTATTTGCACCAAATTTTTTATTTTTAAAGTTTAGAATTCGAAAATCGCATTTTATTACACATTTCATTTGTTCCGAATTTCGATATTTCTGATTAAATGACATAAAATTTATATTTTTCCAAAGATTATATTTTGTAATTGCTATTAGATAATGAATTGCATCACTTTTAAATTACTATATTTTAAAGGTGCGTGATATAAGATTTGTTTAATGTCAGAAGCTTCCTTTAAATTTTAAGCAGTGCTCTTCTGGGAAGCAGTGGGTCCACCCATTAATGCGCAGGAAATTATGATGCGTACCAACTACCTGAACAACATTGCAGACTAGGAACATCTATTCATAGCAACGGTATTGCCCTTCAGCTGTGCCTTCTTTCAGAAAGATAATGAGCCCTGCCACACTGCCCGGATTGTTCGTGAATGGTTCGCGGAACATGATAAGAACTTCCAGGTATACCCAAAAAGAACTTCGGTATACCCAAAAGAACTTACAGGTATACCCAAAAAGAACTTAGGTATACCCAAAAGAACTTCCAGGTATACCCAAAAAGAACTTACAGGTATACCCAAAAATAAATTCCAGGTATACCCAAAAAGAACTTTCAGGTATACCCAAAACGAACATGATAAGAACTTCCAGGTGTACTCCTTCAGCTGTACCTTCTTTCAGAAAGATATTGAGCCCTACCACACTGCCCAGATTGTTCGTGAATGGTTCGCGGAACACGATAAGAACTTCCAGGTATACCAAAAAGAACTTCGGTATACCCAAAAGAACTTCCAGGTATACCCAAAAAGAACTTAGGTATATCCAAAAGAACTTCCAGGTATACCCAAAAGAACTTCCAGGTATACCCCTTCAACTGTGCCTTCTTTCAGAAAGATAATGGGCACTGCCACACTGCCCGGATTGTTCGTGAATGGTTCGCGGAACATGATAAGAACTTCCAGGTATACCCAAAAAGAACTTCGGTATACCCAAAAGAACTTGCAGGCATACCCAAAAAGAACTTAGGTATACCCAAAAGAACTTCCAGGTATACCCAAAAAGAACATGATAAGAACTTCCAGGTATACTCCTTCAGCTGTGTCTTCTTTCAGAAAGATATTGGGCCCTGCCACTCTGCCCGGATTGTTGTGAATGGTTCGCGGAACACGATAAGAACTTCCAGGTATTGCCTTGACCTCCAAATTCCCCAGACATCAATCCGATCGAGCATCTGTGGGTTGTGTTGGAACAGAAAATCCGATCTGCTTAAGCTCAACCACGTAAATTACATGAGTAGAGGATCTTCTGGTAACGTCATGGTACCAGATACCACAAGACAACTTTAGAAATCTGGTAGCGTCCATCGTCGCCGGATATAAGCTGTTTTAACTGACGTGGAGGATCATCATGTGAGGAAGACGGTCATAATATTTTAGCTCTTCGGTGAACGTTATAATGCACTACTATTTCGACTTTTTACGAAACTAATCCAGCGAACAAGAGAATCTCTATCAAGAATATATTTGCCGAAAAGTTGTTTTTATTGCCCAATTTACTTAGTGAAATAAAAAGAAAAATTGTGTGTGATGTCGGATAGTTGTTCCTAGGCCTCACTGAGGCATGATGGATGATCATCTAAATATCTAAATGTTGAGATCAAAAGGACACTGGTTATTCGTTTTTACCTGTACCTCAACCACATTTCCCAAATCGGACGTCTATCAACAAGCAAACGTGGTAAGAATGTGAATGGAGTTATAGGAATTGTTTGAGATCATCCACGTGTCAATGATTGGAAATTGGCTTCAGAATTAGACATTTGGTAAATGTCAAAACATTTTAACGAATAGATCAAATCAACAACGTTTATTTAGAATTATTATGCTATTTTATTTTGAGGTATGCTGTTATTTTTATAAGCGTTTGGGTAGGCTTCGTCAGGAAAAATGGAGTGCAAATATTTAGATCATCGTCTGTGATCTGACGGTCACGAATTTTGGTGAGTTGTTTCCACGCACTTGAAAAAAATGGAGTACATGACATGTGGTGTCAAGTCGTGAAGAGATGCGGTACACATGTGAAGTTTCCAAAATATCCAGCTAGACAGTCGTATTAGGTTTAACAATTTGTTTATCGTTTTCAAACCAAAATTCATAGTTATTTTTGATTCCTGCACCAATGAAAAGTCAATTCAATAAAATATCATTTTCCGTTGCACATATTCTACTTCCAGCTCACATAGTTTTCGCAAACTTAATTTCCCAGTTACACCATTATGATTTAAAACCTTTTACAAAAGCGCTTTGTTCTATCTATTATACGGCTTCTCCAAATCTGTAAATACAACACAATCTATTTCAGTAACAGGCAAGTACTTTTAATATTTTTATTATTTTCAGTATTTAAAGTCAATATTTTTAAAGGGACTTTCCACATCAAATAGGACTCTCATGCGGTTATTTCCCTTTCAGAAATTGCGTCGCTGGCACTTTTAATCGTTTTTTCAAGTTGCCGTTGCACAAATGAATGATCGAAATAAAAAATGTGAGGGCTTGCTTTTATCAGCAGCCAAATATATGTTAGAATAAAAATAGCAACGTTTCTCACAATAAATGCTTATTATACATCGATTATAGTTTAGCAGAGCATTTGGCTCAGCATCATCAGGACGAATGGGAAGTAATAAAATAAATAGAATATAATACCGAGCCAAATGCTCTGCGAAACTATAGTCGATATATAATTAACATTTTATTGTGAGAAACTCTTCTGTTTTTATTTTATCTTAACACCACAAGTTTAGTAGTCATAAACTATATATAGTCAAATATATGCTCTATGAAGGCTCATTATTTCAAAAAATGCCCCCTCCTTCAGCGTAGCTTTAAAACTTGCATCGCAAAAAGATGCCTCATAAATCACAAATTGTATTTCAACTTCGTGTAACCGCATCACGAAACGCTATTCGATACAGGTAAAATTTCACGTAGCTTCCTCGTTTTCTTTCTCCAGCAAATATTCAAATCGTGTCACTAAAACGGAGTAATCAGACCTAAGATCCAGATCTCTCATCACACAAGTGTCAACAGCTAAATGGTTCAGGAACTGATCAAAAACGACAAAACCTGGTACACCTTCCTGCCCTTCCATACATATAAGTGGAAAAATTCCTTTTTAAAAATATATTAAATACACATAACCCATTCTCAATGTAAAATTCTATTAATCTTTTATAATTGATATTCGCATTAGGATCAGTAATATTATCGAAAACAATTTCCAGTAATCTTGTTTTCAACACTTACTCTGGCATTGAATTTCCTGTAAGTGCCGCTTAAAGAGCAGCCGGTCTCAAAACAAATATTTGCTCATACCAGAAACCATTCTGCTTGTCAGGAAGATTTAGAAACACAAAGAGTATGCTACTACTTCTTCTTCTTGGCTGAAAGTTTAACGACCACCGTGAGCTCGGCTGTAAGTAGCCGAGCCTTACTAATTTAGAGCCATTCGCTCCAGGGAATGGAGAGAACCAGTTCTGTAAAACGAATACTACCTATGCCGCACCGGGATTCGAACCCGGATTTTTCTCGGATCAATCGCCGTGAGCAAGCCCTTACATCACTGCGCCACAATCTACTACAATTGAAATTCTTTAAAATTTCACATCAACCTACGCAATTATAATGAACCAAATTGTTCTTTACCTTACATCTGCTTGTCCTCTTTCATTATTATTTTTTTTATTGGAGGTTATTTTTTCTTAATGATTTATTGGACCTGGTGGTACAAAGACCGAGTCAAATGCTCTGCGAAACTATAGTCGATATATAATAAACTATAGTCGATATATAAAATGATGATGACATAAAAAGGAGACAGAAATTACACAGCAACAAGTACACATCATACAGTCTAAATGGCAAAGTGATTGACCAGGTAATTGAGTTTGGGTATTTAGGAAGTAGGTTTGACAGAGAGAACAAATTGGATGGTGAAATTAGTAGGCGAGTGAATTCTTCATTGAAAGTCATAGCTGCTTTGGGAGGTTTTCACAGAAATGATTGGTTCTCAAGAGAGGCTCGCATAGCTGTGTATGAAATTGTAATTGTTCCTGCTCTGATGTATGGCAGTGGAACCTGTGCACTACAGAAGAAACACAGGAGTCGTTTCTGTGCTGTAGAAAAGTGTTACTTACGGGAGGTTTGTGACAAAACACGATCTGATCGTGTGAGGGAGGAAGAGGTGTTGCAGCTGACTAATGTGAAGACAAATGTTGTTAGCAAGGTGAAGACTTGTATTCTTCGGTTGTTTGGCCATGTTGAAAGAATGAGTGATGAGATGCTTACTAAAAAAAAAATGTTCCCCAAGTGGCAGGAAGGAAGGCCAAGGAAGTCATGGAAGGATCAGATTCAGAAGTGTCTGCATGAGAAAAAGATTATGAGAAGGAAGTATAGAAGGTCTTGTGTATGTCGTGTGATGGTTGTCAGTGAAGCCCGAGTTGTGTGTCAAGATCGCTGTAAATGGAGAAGTTTGATACGGCAACAGTAAGTAAATAATCAGTTAAAAATTTATCTGGTAGTTTGTGTTTCTTTGTGGAGCTAACCTCGTAATCTCAGAGAACAACTTAGGAATATGTAATATGTAATAAAAGGTTGATTTTTCTTCCGTTCAAACTGCGTGTAGTGTATATACACTATCTACCAACAAGAAATTGGACACCCCTGCAATCGATGATATCTGCGGTCGTGATACACGTCACGGCCGCCGCCGTTAAATACCCTGTGGGAAACAACAACGCAACCAGTCGCATGCAAGATGCCACGCAGTTCGGAGTTCTCTGATTTCGAGAAAGGTGTAATCATCGGGTATCACAGAAATGGCCGATCTATACGTGACATATCCGGCAAGTTGAAGTACCCAAAATCGACAGTGGTCTACGTGATTGGCAAGTGAAGATGAGAGGTGACTGTGGGAATGTGCCCCGACCAGGCAGACCCACAAAACTGGGAGTTAAAGACCGACGGGTGCTGGCCAGAGAAATTCGGAAGAACCGCACCAAATCGATGGGCCACATCCGCGAGGAGTTTCAACAGGCATCCAGGAGTGTTCTTTCGATGAATAATATCCGTAAGGAAGCCCATCTGCTCGGTTATCATGGACGTGCTGCCACCCACAAGCCTTTGATCACCAAGTCCAATAGCGCTTCTCGGCTAACGTGGTGCAAAGACCGCCGACAGTGGACCGTTGAACAGTGGAAACAGTTTCTCTGGAACGACGAACCAAGGTTAATCCTCTACCGTTCGCATGGCAAGGTCTGGGTTTGGCGTCTTCCTGGAGAACACCTCCTGCCAGAATGTATTGTGCCAAATGTGAAGTTCGGCGGCGGTGGAATTATGATATGGGGGTGTTTCTCCTGGTATGGCACAGGACCCTTGGTCGCAATTCCTGGTAGACTCAACGCCGAGACCTACTGCAGCATTTTGAATGACCATGAGCTTCCTACGTTGTGGCAGTTTTACGTGGTGGACCCATGTTATTTTCAGGATGACAATGCCACCTGTCATGTTGCGAGGTTCACCATGGCTTGGTATGGTGGCAATCGGATTAATGGAATGGACTGGCCAGCGCAGAGCCTGTACCTTAACCCTATCGAGCACCCCTGGGACGAGTTGGAGCGTCGACTAACGGGGTGCCCCCACCGTCCGAAATCGGTGAAGGAACTGACCGGTCTTCTCCAAGCCGAGTGGAAGAAAATACCGCTAGCCGTCGTACAACTCCTGGTTGAGAGTATGTCCCGGAGGGTCGCAGCTGTAATCGCCGCTGGTGGAGGCTCAACCAACTATTGAAGGTGAATAAACTTCGTTTTCCTTTGCTATCACAGGTGTTCAATTATTTGTTGCTAGATAGTGTACATAAGGCAATCACTTTCAAATCGAAAATGAGGTTGGTCCTAAACAAGTGTTTTATTCCATAATGAGATTTCCTTGTTTATATTTGTCTCTGAATATCAACATAAGGCGATTGTAAATTACGGAGCAAAATACTTCTTTACTACCTGCCGCATTAAGTTTTTTTTAAGTTATGTGAGAATAAGTTTATATTTTCTGAAGCCTCGAACACTCTTAAAGTACGAACGTAAACAAAACCTAATCCGTACTACTGCTGTTAGAACGAAAGACCAGATGTTTTATTAAGATTAAGTCAACATTTTAATCAGAACCTTGACGTCAACTTCACATTATCTTAGATTTTTGGCCTCGAAATTTATCTCCGTTTTTTTTTCTTACAAAGTTTGCCACCCGAAGAAAAAAATTTGAGTGAAATATTCTGGTCGTTTTTGTTTTTTGTGAAAAAACTAGAAAGAGGGGTGGAAGTTATAAGTATGCAAATGTTACATTGAACGTATCAAAGCCAACAATATACCACCCTATTCAGGATGTGAGTTTAATGAATTTCTCGAAAGCTCTACAGGGATCTTTCTGTCCACGACGTGCAACGCTAATGAGTTTAGCCGTCTTCGTGTGACAGATCGAAGAAATGACGATGGATGATTTTGCTTCTTAAGATCTTTTTCTCCGACCTTTTTCAAAGTAACATTTGCATTTTTTGAAACTGCATTTTTTATATTCGGTGAGGACATAAACTTCCGTGGATATCTTTTCCCATTTTAACAACATTCGCAAAATGTTTTCTCTCCAGCGTTTCTCTTTTTTCTATGAAATTAAGCAAAACTAATATCGTTTCCCAAATATTCCTATGTGATATTATATTTAATAAATCAGAAAAAGATTCAGGAATTTATTTGTAAAAAGAAAAAGAGAGACCTAAGTGGAGGAACGTCAGAAAAGATGTTATAAAATTAATGTAAGTGAAATTTGTTCTGGATTTATTTTATATGAGTTACGAAACATTATTATTGAGAGCAATTATGGTAAAATAATCTGCTAAGTAATGTACTCAAAATCTTGGTTTTTATTTTGCTTTTTTTAATTATGTGTGGGCATTCGTAGAGAATTCAACTTAACTCTCAATTCCCAATTTTGCGTGAAAGCTGTCATGTGTGGCAGATCGGTTTTAACTCTTTTATTAGCATCTTTATTGAAAGAGAATATTTCAGAAAAAACGGTGATGTTTTATGTAGGATTCTTTTACACAAAGCTTAGCTACTGCATTTACCTTAAATACCTAACTAAGTTTTTTAGAATGTAGCAGCCACATTTGATCCACCATTTTTTCTACTAAAGAAAATAATTCAATGGTGATAATTATTATTAGAAGTGTAGTTTTAATTCTTTACCAATTGACTGTACTGCCTGCTGCACGTTTATGTAGACGTGGTGTCGTATTTTTCACTGTGGTTGAGGTTTGACATTGATCGGACAGTTTTTGTGCTGCTGTAGATTCTTCATCTGCTCCATTTCCTGTATGTTCCAAAACAGAACAGTGGGATGAAGATTACTTTTTGAGAGCTGAAAAAAGCTTTTTTGTCAGCTGATAAGAGGCATTCAGAACATTATGGTTCATACTATATTGCTGTATACTATATTGCCGGTTTACGATTAGATTCTAAATTTCATATTATACTGCTTGTCTACGACTAGATTCTAAATTTCAAAACTCTTCGGGCATGTATAACACACGTAGAAGGTTTTGGGCCCTGGTCCACTTCAACTACTGATGTCGGTGTTTAATAAGTTAGGGCAATGGTTCTGGTGAGCAGAATGGTGACGGATAGCAAATCACATAGCAATAAGTCCTGGTTCTGCTAATGTCTGTGCAGGATGAGTCCGAAAACGTCTAACAGAATTGCAGAAACACAATTGTTTTAACATTTGCCAACACCTTTTGGACTGGAGCTAGCTTCGCTTTGAAAACATTCGAAAAGATTCGACAACCGGAAAGAAACTGGAATCATTCATTACGTGCCAGAGAGTAAATGTTAGATTTTGGAATAGGAACATTCAAGATCAGGAAGTCAAATAAAAGTTCGAAACTACAGTGGTAGCTGGAAGAGTGTTATTGTTTCTTGGGATTCACGAAGGCGAATAGTGGAACTTCATCAGGAGAAAGACGTAACAGTGAACTGTGTTATTATACATGACATTACGAAACGTGCAATTAGGAGCCAGGGCCAATTTCAACTGTCGGATGTCGTTTTATGGCTGCACGACAATGCCCGTTTTCACACGGCTGTTCACACTGTTGAAACCCTCCAGCAAATGAAACTGGAGATATTAAAAAATCACCAAAATAATTCTTACCCGCCCCCTTCGGATTATCTCTTGCGTGTTCCACTCAGAGGCGCTTAAGACTCAGTAAATAATCCAGCAACCAAGATGTGAAGGAATTGGATAATTCTTGGCTCATATCTCTCAGGACCGCACACCCTGTTGAGGCACTGAAAGCACGAACCGACGGCCTTATAAACCGGCGTGTAGTCGATGCCCTATGAAAGCGAAAAGCACCGGCCAACGCAAGCAAGAGTACAGAGTGGCAAGAATGCCGGAAAGACGTCAATTTACGCAACTTACGGACTTTGAGAGAGGCCTGATCATCTGGCTGAAAACCGCAGGGAGGTTGGCGCACCGTATAGCCCGCCACGTAGATCGTTCTGACCATACCGTCCGACTGTATTGGGTGTAGTGAAAACGTGACGGCACTGCGAACGGCTCCGAACATTGGATCCATGCACGAGCAGCCCGTAAACGTAGTAAGGAATGAGTGTCCACGTGAATGTGTCGTGTGAAAGATTTGTATATTTTTTTATAGCAAAAGTAAATAACAGAAGATTACTAATCGTTCTTATTCAGCTTTGACGAAGCAAGGTATGTTTAATATCTCAGATCCATTGATTTACCTTGTATAAAGCCTTTATTTTCAATTGTTTCTAGTTTGTGAACACAGCCTTAACCCTTAGAATTTCCCGAAGAATGTAATGGTGGCATTTGGGGCTTATTGATACACTCGCCCTGGGGTAAGTTGTTCCAGTGTAATGGACTCCAAGCACCTGCAAAGCGTGAGTCTCTAGAAGATCGTAAACCAATACTTAAAGCAGGCACAAGAAATACGACCAGAAAACGAGCAAAGAAGAGAACATCAGCAATTTCGACTGACACACCAGAAAAAGAAGCTATCAGAGGAGAATTGAAAAGAGAGGACAGGAAGAGAAGAAATACAGATAAGCCTAAGGCAAATAAACGAATAATTTTCAGCCAAAACAGTAGCTCTAAATCAACAGAAAAACTGTGAAAAAAGATGGGAAGATGAAAGAAAACACTACACCTACAAGAAAGTTCATACAGAGAAAATGAAGACGCACTTTGCCTTAACTGCCTCCAACTGTACTCAGAAGCCAAACCCGGTGAAAAATGGGTCGAATGCATTCAATGTAGACAATGGGCTCATGAAAAATGTGCTGAAAGTGAAGATCTAACATTTTACATTTGCAGAAACCGCGATTCAACAACTGAAAGGGATTAACGTTTTTCTAAATATGTATTTTCATTTCAAAATACATCTTTAATGCCATATTTACTGAATCATTTTCATTACTGTAAATTTTTATTAGATAGTGTTTTGTACTGATCATTTTCTCCTTTTCTGAATTTTTTTTTTCAAAATAGTAATTTTGTAACTTCAGCCAGTGTATCAACACGTACCCCCAAAGGGCTATTTGTTACAAATCGCGCGCCCTTAAAAAAACTGTTTACTCTTAACATTTGGCGAGCAATTTCGTTGAATTCTTAATTGCTATTAATAGCTGAATCGTGCTGCATTACGCACGCCAAGTTACAACTTCCTGATCACAACAGAAAAAATATGAAAATTGCAAAAATAAAAATTGTAACAACTACACCCAGTCTCCCCTACTATAACGAAGTAAATTTCTCCGTCATTTTTGGTCTACGCCGGGATTCGAACCAGAGGCCGCTTATTCCGGAACAAGTCGCTCTACCAACTGAGCTACGCAGACATTTGTTCTGATTGCTTTGTGCCTTTATGTCGTGTGCGTCCTGCTGGCAGGCACGTCACATCTCTCCGTCATTTTTGGTCTACATTAAATTTCTCCGTAATTTTTGGTCTACGCCGGGATTCGAACCCGAGGCCGCTTATTCCGGAACAAGTCGCTCTACCAACTGAGCTACGCAGACATTTGTTCTGATTGCTATGTGCCTTTATGTCGTGTGCGTCCTGCTGGCAGGCACGTCACATTGTAACAGATACTATCGCCTGCGCAGTTATTTTTCCCCTTCGCACTTCTGCCAACTGAAAAAACATTACTCTCACTTTATCCTTCAGTTTCTTGTTTATTATAAATCCAACACCACTAGTTCTGCCAGTATCTGTCCCACGATAGTAGAAGAGATGTCCACTTTTCAGTTCAATGAGATTTTCTCCTTACCTCACTTAGCCCGACGATGTCCCACTTGATCCTTTGTAGTTCCTCTTCCAATTCAAGAAGCCTTGAATCAGAAGATAGGGAGCGTCCATTATAAGTAGCCAAGGTCAGCATCAGATGGCAGCCTAGTCTGGTCCTCCGGGGATTCTTAGCACCCTCTGCCTTCATGTCGCACTGGCCGCTGCCTTGGCCAGGTACATTCCAGCTGCCGGAGACTGAGGGCCAAGATTTAAGTTGTGGAATCATTTTGGAGGGGTTTGGCCATAACTCACCACGCTGGCCAAGCGGGTTGGTGAGTGTATATATATATATATATATATATATATATATATCATCATCATCATCATCATTGTCAACCATTATCAATCCACTGCTGGACGAAGGTCTCCCCAAGTTTCCTCCACAACGGTCTGTCTTGTGCCAGTCTCCTCCATGTCACCTCTGCATACTTTCGAATTTCATCCACCCATCTCCAATGTGGTCTTCTTCTGGGTCTTTTCCTGTCCCTTGGAATCCAATCTAAAATTTCGGCTGTCCATCGATGATCTGTCCTTCTGGCAGTATGTCCAGCCCATTGCCATTTCAGGGATTTAACTCTGATCATGATGTCTTCCACTCTTGTCATTTTTCGGATCCACGAGTTCCTCCTCTTATCTCTCCTGGTTACACCAAGCATGCACTTCTTCATGCTACTTTGAGTTGTCTGCAGCCTTTGTATGTCTCTTTTAGTTAAGGTCCACGTCTTTGCACCATACGTAAGCACTGGAAGGATGCATTGATCAAACACTTTTCTTTTAAGACGTAATGGCATATTGCTCTTGAAAATTATGCTGTTTCTTCCAAAAGCTCTCCAGGCAAGTTTTGTACGCCGATTAATTTCTTCATCAATGTGACCCTCACTTGATATCTGCTGTCCAAGATAAACTTACGTGTCTGTTATCTCCAGCTTTTCTCCATCAATCGATAAATCTTCATTTCTTGTAAAAGCATTGAACATCACTTTTGTCTTCTGAAAGTTCATTTTTAATCCAACTTCTTTACTCTTGTCAGCAAGTTCCTGGATCATACTCTGCAGCTCTGATGGGCTAGTTGCAAAAATGACTATGTCATCAGCAAAACGAAGGTGGGTTAGATAATCTCCATTAATCTTTATCCCTTTGTTTTCCCAGTTCAGTGATTGAAAGACATTTTCCAATGTGGCATTAAAGAGTTTCGGAGATATGGTGTCACCTTGTCTCACTCCTTTTCCAATTTTTATGTGTTTTGTATTTTCAAACAGCCGAATCTTTGCACTTGCATTTTCATAGATGTTATTAATAATATTAATGTATGCATCTTCAATACCGCAGGATTTCAGAGCCATTGCATCTGCTGATGGTTTCACCGAATCAAAGGCTTTTTCATAATCGATAAAAGCCATGCACAATGGAAGTTCATATTCCCTCGCTCTTTCAATTAGTTCTCTCAGCACGTGGATATGATCTATTGTGCTGTAGCCACTCCTGAATCCAGCTTGTTCTCTCGGTTGAGCCATGTCCAGTGTCACCTTCAAGCGGTGTGAAAGAACTTTAGTGAAGATTTTATAAACTACTGATAGGAGGCTGATAGGTCTGTAGTTTCCAAGATCCTCAATGTCACCTTTCTTATGTAGCAGGATCATTGTAGCGGTGTTCCAATCCTCAGGAATCTTTCCTTCATTAAGGCATCGAGTGAAAATTTGGGCGAGTACTGTTTCGATTTCTCCACTTACTTCTTGTATGATGTCTACAGTAATTCCATCTTCTCCTGGAGCTTTTCCCCGCTTCATGTTCTTGATTGCATGTGCAACTTCTGCTGGAAGGACTGGAGGAACTCTGGTACTGGTATCTTTCATGATGTCTGGAGTGCATGTATAATCCCTTTCATATAATTTGGAGTAGAAATCTTTCACTCTTGTCAAAATTTCGCCTCTATTTCTTGTTACAGAACCATCTTCTTTTATATATATATCATCATCATCATCATCATTGTCAACCATTATCAATCCACTGCTGGACGAAGGTCTCCCCAAGTTTCCTCCACAACGGTCTGTCTTGTGCCAGTCTCCTCCATGTCACTCCCGCATATTTACGAATTTCATCCACCCATCTCCCATGTGGTCTTTTTCTGGGTCTTTTCCTGTCCCTTGGAATCCAATCTAAAATTTCGGCTGTCCATCTATGGTCTGTCCTTCTGGCAGTATGTCCAGCCCATTGCCATTTCAGGGATTTAACTCTGATCATGATGTCTTCCACTCTCGTCATTTTTCGGATCCACGAGTTCCTCTTCTTATCTCTCCTGGTTATACCAAGCATGCACCTCTCCATGCTACTTTGAGTTGTCTGCAGCCTTTGTATGTCTCTTTTAGTTAAGGTCCACGTCTCTGCACCATACGTAAGCACTGGAAGGATGCATTGATCAAACACTTTTCTTTTAAGACATAATGGCATATTGCTCTTGAAAATTATGCTGTTTCTTCCAAAAGCTCTCCAGGCAAGTTTTGTACGCCGATTAATTTCTTCATCAATGTGACCCTCACTTGATATCTGCTGTCAAGATAAACATATGTATCTGTTATCTCCAGTTTTTCTCCATCAATCGATAAATCTTCATTTCTTGTAAAAGCATTGAACATCACTTTTGTCTTCTGAAAGTTCATTTTTAATCCCACTTCTTTACTCTTGTCAGCAAGTTCCTGGATCATACTCTGCAGCTCTGATGGGGTAGTTGCAAAAATGACTACGTCATCAGCAAAGCGAAGGTGGGTTAGATAATCTCCATTAATCTTTATCCCTTTGTTTTCCCAGTTCAGTGATTGAAAGACATTTTCCAATGTGGCATTAAAGAGCTTCGGAGATATGGTGTCACCTTGTCTCACTCCCTTTCCAATTTTTATGTGTGTTGTATTTTCAAACAGCCGAATCTTTGCACTTGCATTTTCATAGATGTTATTAATAATATTAATGTATGCATCCTCAATACCGCAAGGATTTCAGAGCCGTGGTAACTGCTGATGGTTTCACCGAATCAAAGGCTTTTTCATAATCGATAAAAGCCATGCACAATGGAAGTTCATATTCCCTCGCTCTTTCAATTAGTTCTCTCAGTACGTGGATATGATCTATTGTGCTGTAGCCACTCCTGAATCCAGCTTGTTCTCTCGGTTGAGCCATGTCCAGTGTTACCTTCAAGCGGTGTGAAAGAACTTTAGTGAAGATTTTATAAACCACTGATAGGAGGCTGATAGGTCTGTAGTTCCTGAGATCCTCAATGTCACCTTTTTTATGTAGCAGGATCATTGTAGCGTTGTTCCAATCCTCAGGAATCTTCCCTTCATTAAGGCATCGAGTGAAAATTTGGGCGAGTACTGTTTCAATTTCTCCACTTGCTTCTTGTATGATGTCTATAGTAATTCCATCTTCTCCTGGAGCTTTCCCCGCTTCATGTTCTTGATTGCATGTGCAACTTCTGCTGGGAGGACTGGAAGAACTCTGGTACCTTTCATGATGTCTGGAGTACATGTATCATCCCTTTCATATAATTTGGAGTAGAAATCTTTCACTCTTGTCAAAATTTCGCCTCTATTTCTTGTTATAGAACCATCTTCTTTTCTCAGAGCCATAATCTGTTTTCTTCCCTTACTGAGATGTCCCTTTGCTATCTTAAGGCTTTGGTTGTTTTCAATTGCTTTCCTCACTAGCTCACAGTTGAATTTCCTTACGTCTTCAGTGATACTTTTTCGTGTTGTCTTGCATAGCTCTATATATTCCACTTTGGAAGTCACATCTTCTTTAGTTGTCCTCATCTCTCTTCTTTTTTGCATCAACATTTTGGTTTTCCTGATAATTTGTTCACATGCAACTTGTTCTTAGACCCAGCTAATTTTGTTGCTGTTTCCATTAGAGCTTTGGTTACTTTTCTGTTAACTTCCGAAATATCCACTTCTTCCGATGTTAGGCCTTCTAAAGCAGAGAATCTGTTCTTCAGTTCCAACTTGAAAGTATTATGGTGTTTTTTAAGGTTGGTTATGTCAATACATTTTGTTTGTCTTATGAGCTTGCCACGTTCCAGTTTAGTGTTGAGGTGCATCTTACATCTCACCAATCTATGGTCACTACCTGTGTTGAACTTGTTCAGCACACTGCAGTCTTCGATGATGAATTTTTTGTTACACATAATAAAATCAATTTCACTTGTCGTCCCAATTGGATGTCTCCATGTCCATTTCCTGTGTGGCTTTTTCTTGAAAAAGGAGTTCAAGATGAAAAATCCTTCTGCCTCTGCAAACTCAACGAGTATTTCCACGCTGGTTTCTGTTGCCGTGACCGAATTTACCTAGTGAAGTTTCATTCTGTTGCCGTTGCCCTATTTTTGCATTAAAATCTCCCATAATTATCTTCAAGTGCTGCTAACCTTTATTATTTAGATGACGAATTTCCTCATAAAATTCTTCAATTTCTTCTTCAGGATGACTTGTGGTGGGTGCATAAGTTTGAATAATCTGAGCCTGGTATCTTCTCGATAGTTGGATAACGAGTCGTGCAGCTCTGTCAGAGGAACTTTCAACTTCTACCACTTTATATTTCAGTTTCTTGTTTATTATAAATCCAACACCACTAGTTCTGCCAGTATCTGTCCCACGATAATAGAAGAGATGTCCACTTTTCAGTTCAATGTGATCTTCTCCTTTTCTCCTTACCTCACTTAGCCCGACGATGTCCCACTTGATCCTTTGTAGTTCCTCTTCCAATTCAAGAAGCCTTGAATCAGAAGATAGGGAGCGTCCGTTATAGGTAGCCAAGGTCAGCATCAAATGGCAGCCTAGTCCGGTCCTCCGAGGATTCTTAGCACCCTCTGCCTTCATGTCGCACTGGCCGCTGCCTTGGCCAGGTACATTCCAGCTGCCGGAGACTGAGGGCCAAGATTTAAGTTGTAGAGTCATTTTGGAGGTGTTTGGATATAACTCACCACGCTGGCCAAGCGGGTTGGTGAGTGTGGGATAACATTTCCTCTGATCCCGATGGTATAGTTATACCGCTATTTGCGGTCGTCAGAGCCCCTTTAGTGGGAACAGGATGCACCACGAGAAGGCGGGGTTGACATTTGTCAAGGAGAGGCTGTGATGTTACGCATCACCTGACCTTACATCCCTATATATATATCATCATCATCATTGTCAACCATTATCAATCCACTGCTGGACGAAGGTCTCCCAAGTTTCCTCCACAACGGTCTGTCTTGTGCCAGTCTCCTCCATGTCACTCCCGCATATTTACGAATTTCATCCACCCATCTCCCATGTGGTCTTTTTCTGGGTCTTTTCCTGTCCCTTGGAATCCAATCTAAAATTTCGGCTGTCCATCTATGGTCTGTCCTTCTGGCAGTATGTCCAGCCCATTGCCATTTCAGAGATTTAACTCTGATCATGATGTCTTCCACTCTTGTCATTTTCGGATCCACGAGTTCCTCTTCTTATCTCTCCTGGTTATACCAAGCATGCACCTCTCCATGCTTCTTTGAGTTGTCTGCAGCCTTTGTATGTCTCTTTTAGTTAAGGTCCACGTCTCTGCACCATACGTAAGCACTGGAAGGATGCATTGATCAAACACTTTTCTTTTAAGACATAATGGCATATTGCTCTTGAAAATTATGCTGTTTCTTCCAAAAGCTCTCCAGGCAAGTTTTGTACGCCGATTAATTTCTTCATCAATGTGACCCTCACTTGATATCTGCTGTCCAAGATAAACATACGTATCTGTTATCTCCAGTTTTTCTCCATCAATCGATAAATCTTCATTTCTTGTAAAAGCATTGAACATCACTTTTGTCTTCTGAAAGTTCACTTTTAATCCCACTTCTTTACTCTTGTCAGCGAGTTCCTCGATCATACTCTGCAGCTCTGATGGGGTAGTTGCAAAAATGACTACGTCATCAGCAAAACGAGTGGGTTAGATAATCTCCATTAATCTTTATCCCTTTGTTTTCCCAGTTCAGTGATTGAAAGACATTTTCCAATGGGGCATTAAAGAGCTTCGGAGATATGGTGTCACCTTGTCTCACTCCCTTTCCAATTTTTATGTGTGTTGTATTTTCAAACAGCCGAATCTTTGCACTTGCATTTTCATAGATGTTATTAATAATATTAATGTATGCATCTTCAATACCGCAGGATTTCAGAGCCGTGGTAACTGCTGATGGTTTCACCGAATCAAAGGCTTTTTCATAATCGATAAAAGCCATGCACAATGGAAGTTCATATTCCCTCGCTCTTTCAATTAGTTCTCTCAGTACATGGATATGATCTATTGTGCTGTAGCCACTCCTGAATCCAGCTTGTTCTCTCGGTTGAGCCATGTCCAGTGTTACCTTCAAGCGGTGTGAAAGAACTTTAGTGAAGATTTTATAAACCACTGATAGGAGGCTGATAGGTCTGTAGTTCCTGAGATCCTCAATGTCACCTTTTTTATGTAGCAGGATCATTGTAGCATTGTTCCAATCCTCAGGAATCTTCCCTTCATTAAGGCATCAGTGAAAATTTGGGCGAGTACTGTTTCAATTTCTCCACTTGCTTCTTGTATGATGTCTATAGTAATTCCATCTTCTCCTGGAGCTTTCCCTCGCTTCATGTTCTTGATTGCATGAGCAACTTCTGCTGGAAGGACTGGAAGAACTCTGGTACCTTTCATGATGTCTGAAGTACATGTATCATCCCTTTCATATAATTTGGAGTAGAAATCTTTCACTCTTGTCAAAATTTCGCCTCTATTTCTTGTTATAGAACCATCTTCTTTTCGCAGAGCCATAATCTGTTTTCTTCCCTTACTGAGATGTCCCTTTGCTATCTTTAGGCTTTGGTTGTTTTCAATTGCTTTCCTCACTAGCTCACAGTTGAATTTCCTTACGTCTTCAGTGATACTTTTTCGTGCTGTCTTGCATAACTCTATATATTCCACTTTGGAAGTCACATCTTCTTTAGTTGTCCTCATCTCTCTTCTTTTTTGCATCAACATTTTGGTTTTCCTGATAATTTGTTTACATGCAACTTGTTCTTAGACCCAGCTAATTTTGTTGCTGTTTCCATAAGAGCTTTGGTTACTTTTCTGTTAACTTCCGAAATATCCACTTCTTCCGATGTTAGGCCTTCTAAAGCAGAGAATCTGTTCTTCAGTTCCAACTTGAAAGTATTATGGTGTTTTTTAAGGTTGGTTATGTCAATACATTTTGTTTGTCTTATGAGCTTGCCACGTTCCAGTTTAGTGTTGAGGTGCATCTTACATCTCACCAATCTATGGTCACTACCTGTGTTGAACTTGTTTAGCACACTGCAGTCTTCGATGACGAATTTTTTGTTACACATAATAAAATCAATTTCACTTGTCGTCCCAATTGGATGTCTCCATGTCCATTTCCTGTGTGGCTTTTTCTTGAAAAAGGAATTCAAGATGAAAAATCCTTCTGCCTCTGCAAACTCAACGAGAGTATTTCCACGCTGGTTTCTGTTGCCGTGACCGAATTTACCTACTGAAGTTTCATTCTGTTGCCGGTGCCCTATTTTTGCATTGAAATCTCCCATAATTATCTTCAAGTGCTGCTTACCTTTATTATTTAGATGACGAATTTCCTCATAAAATTCTTCAATTTCTTCTTCAGGATGACTTGTGGTGGGTGCATAAGTTTGAATAATCTGAGCCTGGTATCTTCTCGATAGTTGGATAACGAGTCGTGCAGCTCTGTCAGAGGAACTTTCAACTTCTACCACTTTATATTTCAGTTTCTTGTTTATTATAAATCCAACACCACTAGTTCTGCCAGTATCTGTCCCACGATAATAGAAGAGATGTCCACTTTTCAGTTCAATGAGATCTTCTCCTTTTCTCCTTACCTCACTTAGCCCGACGATGTCCCACTTGATCCTTTGTAGTTCCTCTTCCAATTCAAGAAGCCTTGAATCAGAAGATAGGGAGCGTCCGTTGTAGGTAGCCAAGGTCAGCATCAAATGGCAGCCTAGTCCGGTCCTCCGGGGATTCTTAGCACCCTCTGCCTTCATGTCGCACTGGCCGCTGCCTTGGCCAGGTACATTCCAGCTGCCGGAGACTGAGGGCCAAGATTTAAGTTGTAGAGTCATTTTGGAGGTGTTTGGCCATAACTCACCACGCTGGCCAAGCGGGTTGGTGAGTGTGGGATAGCATTTCCTCTGATCCCGATGGTATAGTTATACCGCTATTTGCGGTCGTCATATATATATATATATATATATATATATATATATAACAGTAAATTTATATTACTTGAGTACACAAGAAAAGTGTTTAATCAACGCATTTTTTCAGTTCTTACTTGTGGATCAGAGACGTAAACCTTAAAAAAGTATGCAGAACTGTAGGAAACTGAAAGAAGCGTGGAGAGGTGCATGCTTGGTGGAGCTAGGAAAGATTAGATAAGGAACTCGTGGATCAGGGAAATGACAAGAGCAGAGTACATCATGATCAAACTAAAATTACTGAAATGGAAAGGGGCTGGACATAATGGTAGAAGAACTGACTACCAATGGGCAACTGAAATATTAGTCTGGATGCTAAGAAACAGAAAATAAAGATGCCAAAGGGAAAAGAAGAAGACCATGTGGGAGTTGGATGGATGAAATTCAAATGCGTTCTGAAGTGACATAGAGAAGTTTGGCTCAAGATAGACAGTTGTGGAAAGCCATTAGGGAAACACTTATCCAGCAGAGGATTGATAATGGTTTATGATGATGATATTTTATACTTTCTACATAAATTTCAATTTATATTTTCCAGGTTAAAATGCATACGCTGCTGGGAAATTCTTAACAGCTCTGTCTGGAATTTCCTTACAGCCTTTAACAGGGACTACTTGCACCTCGGAAAAGTAAAAATTCCGCTTCATGTCGTATTCATGGGAGAAATAGGAGACAGCCTTTCCTCTAAATTCCTACCGCCATGTGATGACACAATCTTTCTACTGAACTCTGTCGATAGCAGCACGGATGTTGGAAATTAAATATCTGTGAAAACTGCACGAAAGATTACTGACAAATCGTTCTACCTGTCGATGGGAACAACATACTCAAATGCAATAAAATCCTTGCGATCTCTAATGTTTTGCCGATTAGGCTTTCATTTAGGTCGTTGATTACAACTCTAATACTCTGGGATTCATGCAGAGATGGACATCCTAAGGAATTAAGAATGGAACTGCTCAGTCTGCTGACCAGTTTGGACGCTGCACCTGGTCTCGTTCGTGTATAGTATTTCATGCAAAAGCCGAGTACAGTAAAACGTAGATTTAAACTGGCATTCAGTCCTAAACTATACACGAGTCAACAGGGTATTAGAGATTTCGGGATAGAAGCTAAGCCTACCTGTTGTCTGTGCCCATCATTGCAGCTTTCCATTGATCACTAGACTAAATGTAAAACACCAACGCACACAAATGTCGTTTCTAGAAATAGCTATAAGCTTTCCTGATAGGCGATAGTATAAGAATCGCAATTTGCTTTCTTTTTTATCATGATATTGTATACCAACATAAAGTGTTCATTTTCTACACAAATATAGCTTTAAGTAAATAAGGAGGACACAAGCCTTTAAGGACAAAGACATTTATTGTTAGCTGTTTCATACCCTTCTGTGAGGCAAATAAAATCTACAGTTGCGTATCTTGAATCCGAGACTTGGCCCATCTCCCCGTGCTGTTTTATTATTTTTAAATTGCGAAGTTTATTTTTGAGTTGTTAAATAACAGAAGTAACACTTTTTCTAAATTTTAGGTACGTACACAGTGTGGCAAAGAATTTTTAAGACTGGGTCTGTAAAATGAAATAGAAACAAGAAATTATAATTTGTTTTGGTTTGTTATTGAAAATAAGTCCCTCCGGCTTCAATACACTTGTTACAGCGATTTAATAATGATTCGAATGCCTGTTCCAGTTCACTTTGCGGAATTGCCTCCAAAGCACGCGTCGAAGCTGTGTGTATGGTCGAAATATCATCAAAATAACACCCTTTTAACGTCATTTTAAGTTTTGGGAATTAAAAAAGGCGCAGGGTGCTAAATCAGGCGAATACGGTGGATGATTCAACACACAGACGTTATTTTTCGCCAAATATCTACGAACAAGACTGGGTGCATTATCGTGCAACAAACACCAACTGTTTTCATCCCGATATTCTGGACGAATGCGACGAATTCTGCCCATCAAACGCCTCAAAACATTTAAATAACACTCGCCAGTAATTGTTTGTCCACTTGTAACAAATTCTTTGTGGATAATACCCTTACTATCGAAGAATGTAATGAGCATTGTTTTAATTTTTGATGGAAGTTTTCTTGTTTTTTTGGCTTGTGGTGAGTTTTTTTATTTCCATTCCGCACGTTGTCGCTTTGTTTTAGGATCATATTGAAAACACTATGTTTCTTCGCCTGTAACAATCGATTTTAAGAAGTTTGGTTCATTTTCAGCGGCTGAAACGATGTCTCTGCAATGTGCACTTTTCCTTGATTTATGTTCACTGGTTAACGTCTGTGGAACAAATTTAGCACAGACTTTTGCTTTCCCTAAATCTTCATGCAGGATGGTTCGAATCGTTTCTTTGTTGATGTTTAAAGACTCTTCCATCATTCTTAGTGACGCACATCGATTGTTTGCCATGAAATCATGCACTTTTTCAATAATCTCAGGTGTCCTAGATTAACTTGGTCTTTCGGTATGCTTATCATCTTCTACCGTCTCTCTTCCGTCCAAAAAACGTTTGTGCCACAGGAAAACATTTGATCTATTTAAAAAAAACTCACCGTAAACTTGTTTCATCATTTGGTACGTTTCCGAGGCACTTTTACCAAGTTTTGCGTTAAATTTAATAACAGCCCTTTGTTCCATCTTAATAATTCAACATGAAAAAAATTTTACTTCTCTAATGAACGGCCGTTTCGTTTGAATTACTTTAACAACGGTGCAGTACTTTTGGCAGAAGGAAGCAGATGGTCACGGTTTATAACGCATTCACGATTACACTGGTGGGGCAACCGTAGGCTGAAATCTAGCGCCTGTCTCAAAAATTATTTGACGCACTGTATACATGCTATTGCTACCATAATACCAAGTAATTATGAAGTTTAGGATTTTAACATTTATTTGTACATGAACTCCATTTTTCTCCTGAATACTTTATTTGTACATGCACTCCATTTTATTTTCCCTTTGTGTGAACTTGAATGTTACGTTTTCATAAAAAATTTCTTCCAAGTGCATTTTCGTATTTAAAAAGGATATTTTTCTCTATTGACAAAACAGCCAAGCTGCTCAAATGTACATGGCCTTGTTTAGTCCTGAGATAAGTCCTGATTCTTCGTAATTCAGAAAAACTTCTTTCGGCAGTAGTAGTTGTTCATGGAAACTTTAATATTACGTTTGATAATTTGAACGCCTCAATAAACATAATGTGCAAATATTCAACTTCATGTGATAAGTAATGTCTTTTACTAATTTCTTTTTGTATTCATGAAGGGAAATAAACACCTTCAGTTCATTTTTGAGTCGAACTGTACAATATTTGAAACATAGGGTTCTTTAAATTCTGACAGTAGATATTCAGGAAAGCTTTCACAAAACTTATCGTAACAGTTCGAATCCAACAAAGCCACGAGTTTAAGATATAATATCACTGATGTTTAATTCATTGTCACTTCACACACACTGAAACAACTCTCGCGAAACACGTGATGTTACGGGCGGGAGCATGCGAGTGATTAAGGTAGTCTAAGTCTTCTCTTTTTTGAGCTAACTTTTTGCCCAAAGCAATGGCCCATTCACCCTTCAACCGCTCCTTCATGTTGTCATGAAAACGGTCCCCGGCGATCGCATCCAAAGTTTTCGAATCACACAGCGAAGGCTGCTAGAGCTTTCACACACCATGCCTCCTAGTGAGGGATGTGACATCACACATCACAATGTAGACTGATGACACAATCCCTCCACTAGGAGGCCCATTCGTTTTTGCTCACCAGACTGATTCCCTTAGTCGAAAGAAGCGAATCCGCACTTGTGCTTTTTTTCGCAGCGAAAGCATGGACGTAGCTTAATACCATTTATAATTGACTTTTATTTGTGTATGTCTATTGGATGTGTGCAAAAGTTGTACCCGTTTTCTTAATAGATACAAATTGCATCGTGAGTAGTTACGTCACAGATGACGCTGCGATGCCGAATTTTCGGCAAATAAAGCGAGGAGTAGTAGAACATGTAGGGGCACTAGGTTGGTCCGAGTAATTCATTCGTAATGGAAATCACGGACGGTGTGATAAGGCACGCGATAAGAAGCACATTAGACATTGTTTACTGTAAGAATCCGATGACATTGACGTTGTTTACTGTGAGAGTCCGATAAAGGCGGTACTGTAGCCACGCCGCAACATTTGTCAAGTATATGGGGAGGAGAGGATGCATTTGATGATAGCACATGTCATTAAAGGCGGTACTGTAGCCACGCAGCAACATTTCTCAAGTGAATGGGGAGGAGAGGATGCAATTGATGATAGCAGATGTCGATAAAGGCGGTACTGTAGCCTCGCCGCAACATTTGTCAAGTGTATGGGGAGGAGAGGATGCAATTGATGATAGCACATGTCGATAAAGGCGGTACTGTAGCCACGCCGCAACATTTGTCAAGTGTATGAGGAGGAGAGGATGCATTTGATGATAGCACATGTCGATAAAGGCGGTACTGTAGCCACGCCGCAACATTTGTCAAGTGTATGGGGAGGATGCAGTTGATGATAGCACATGTCGCCGTTGGTCTCGGAAATTCCGCGACGGAGACAGAAGCTGTAAAGATCAACAACGTCATGGACGCCCATCCGTGATTTCTGACGATGATGTGGACCAAGCCATAAATAATGACCCACATTTAACCGTTCAGGAATTAGCAGAAACGTTGTCGTTACACAGAACAACAGTCAAAAGACGGATGCATGCGCTTGGGTTCATCACCAAGTTCAATAACTGGGTTCCCCACCAGCTTTCTGTAGAGCAACGAGAGGAGAGAATCCGTACCTGCGTTTCTTTGCTTTCTCCTCACAGAAATGAACCGTTTTGGAGACGAATTGTAAAGGGTGATGAGAAATGGGTACAGTACCGTAATGTAAAGGGTCGACGGACTGTGTGCCAAGTTGCGGAGTCTGCTCCATCGACCTCAAAAGAAGAACTGCATCCCAAAAAGGCATTGTTGAGTGTTTGGTGGGATGTCCAGGCAATAATCCACTGGGAGGTGTTAACACCTAAGCGAACGGTAAATGCTGACCTCTATTGCCAACAGTTGGATAGATTGCGAGAGCAACTGACGTCAAAGCGATCAGCACTAGTCAATCGCAAAGGCGTAGTCCTTCATGATGATAACGCCAGAACTCATGCTGCTTTAATCACTCGGCAAAAAATACTGGACTTTGGTTGGGAAGTGTTACCTTACGCGGCGTATTCCCATGATCTGGCACCTATGGACTGCCATCTTTTACGATCGTTACGGAACGCATTTGCTCTCCAAACTTTCGATGATGTGGACGATGTGAATACGGTAATACATGGCATTTTTTACTCTAAAACACAGGAGTTTTTTTCGGCGTGGGATTCACTTATTCATAGATAGATGGCAAGAGGTCATGCAGAGTGATGGCAATTATGTGAAATCCTAGGTAAGTTATTTGTTGTGTTCTCCTCCTTTCCTTGTAGCCTACAAAAATCAGGTAGAACTTATGCACACTATAACGTAACCCTTGTTCGTGTGCGAGATTGGTATGTCTAAAAACCATGACTAAGGAAATGTTGAACTAAATGAGAATACGATGCAATAGTTGCACGGGATATCTCAAATTATGGTTTTACAGCCAGACGAAACATATACAGAAGTCCAACTTACGATGACCTTTTATTGGTCCAGCAAGGATTGAGGAAATCCACAATAAGCACTGCTAGTTTTATACTTCACATATACCTTAACTATCTATCGTATAATCTTAACTATTGGAAAAGAGAACAAACTCAAATTTACATAAGACAAGTTAGTAAAATCATGCAATGCATTGATTACGATACACTTTCCAACCTACCAGAAATCATTACTCCAATTATTGCTCAAGTAATGATGATAATAGCTGTAGAATAAATCTCGCTCCTATGGCCTGACCTTTGACCCCAATTCGATGACATTCAACAGAACCTGTAAAGTATACTTCCGGAACAACATGATAAATTTTTGTCACAATCGAAGCATTTCTACGTAAGTTATAACGCATAAGGGCGATGGAATGGATCCCGATCCTATGTCCTGATCTTTGACCCCATTTTGCCATTTTCAATAGGGTTCGACCCCAGGTAATTCCCTACCACATACTAAAATTTCATCGAAATGAAACCATTTTTACGTAAGTTATGACGCATAAGGGTATGGAATGCATCCCGCTCCTATGTCTTGAACTTTGACCCCACTTCACCCATTTTCAATAAGGTTTGTCCCCAGGTGGTCCCCTACCACATACCACATACTAAAATTTCATTGATATCGAACCATATTTACGCAAGTTATGACGCAAAAGGGCAAAGGAATGGATCCCGCTCCTATGTCGTGACCTTTGATCCCATTTCGCCCGTTTTCAATAGGGTTCGTCCCCAGTGGTCCCCTACCACATACTAAAATTTCATCGAAATCGAACCATTTTTTGCGCAAATTATCGTGTGGACAGATGGACGGATGGACAGACGGACCAAGCTAAAGCATATACGCTTCTTCAACCTACGATTGGAAAGCGTAAAAAAGGAACTAAAAATGAAAGTTAAATTAGAATTTACGCCACAACACACCCAATAATTGGCTTGTATTTGCGCATTCTGTGGGTTTCGCAGCTAGCCTAGCTTGCCTCGAATACACGCCACTGATAATCGATTTGCTTCATGCAACTCATAATTACTGCACGTCTTGTAAAAAAGAAACAGGCATTACTGCATTCATTAAGTATTTCATTACCACACGTCATTCATCAATCAAGATTTGTGAGCAAGCAGCATTCTCAACGCAGAAATACACGCATAGGTACACCAGCAACTTTATCACAGAACCAACGTATGTCCTCATCGAAGTACATCTAGATATATGAAACACAAGCCACAATATTATAACAAGAGTCCTTACAATGGTATTTCTGCATTTTGGTAAAGTAGGAGGGTTAACAACAGCTTTGAGTAACACAATGGTACGCTGCCTGATAGAGAAAATTACACACCATGATGCTCGAAACCAGACCAAACTAAACACATACATAGCCAAGTAGGTCCTCAAAAATGATTTCACTGAAACATACAGACTAGGCTCCTGGGGCCGAATATACAGAATAATCAATAAGGAGTGTGTCCCACATTTTGGGCGATACAGCTTTGAATCCGACGTGGCATAGACGCAATGAGAGTCCGAATAGAATTCTGAGGTATCGTGGATGATGTGGTGTTGATCCGAGTCCTAAGTTCATCTTCATTTTGCTGGGTGGGAGGGTACTCAGCCGACATCCAATCGAGTCCCACAGATACTCGATGGGCGAGAGGTCGAGGAACGTGCTGCCCACGGAAGCATCCGCACACCATGTAAAGCACCTGATCCGAGCGGTATGTGGCCCGGCGTTATCCTGTTGAAAAACGGCGATTGGGATGCCCTGCAGATATGGTAGTGCCATTGCTCATAATGCGTACCAGCGGGGAGTAGCTGTTTGCGCTGATAGCACCCCACACCTTGATTCCACGTTCCCGGGCCGTGTGGCTCTCTGCAGTGGAGGAGAAATCCGACCGTTGGTCACGTCTCCTCCAGAGTCTCACACGGCGATCATCCGTGGTGAGACAGATACGTGATTCGTCGTCGTCACCGCTTGACGTGGTGTCGGCGACGACACCACGTCAAGTGGTGACGACGATGGCTCGCTGTTAATGGTAGCATTCGTAGTGGACGGATGGACAGCAAACCAGACGCAGCCAAACAACGCAACACTGTCCGAGTCGATATTGGAGAATCCAGGCCTCCCCGTACACTCCGCAAAATGTCGCCCGTTGTGGCCTGTGGGTCTTCTACGGCAAGATGTCGGATGCGACGATCGGTACCCTAGGACGCCCGTCTCCGTGCTCCGGTCTCCGTAGGACGTTTCACAAATCCTTCCTGGGACCACTGTCTCCAAATGCGACCGACTATTGTGGCATAACGTTGCGTTTCTTCTGCAACACGACGCAAGGACCATACGTCGGTACGAAGGCCTACGATGACACCTCTCGCGAACTCATCAGTTTGACGAAATCGCGTACGACGGCGTCTTAACGACATTGGCACCTATTGTTTGTTCTCCAGACACGGTTGCAGCAGAACCACTCACGTCTAGCGGCCGTGTCGACTTCTTTACTAATGGCCTCACTGGCTGGTTCCCCGCTTATATCCCGCGCGCCGATAGCGCGATTGGCCTGCTAATGCAGTCATTTGCATTACTTCTACGTGTGCACTCACCCTGTAATTTGCATGGCGCTATGTTCACGTCTCCTTGGTGTGTCATTTTATCTGTCAGGCAGTGAATGGGCGCCGGTCACTAGTTTGGGACAATTGGGTCCAGGGAGAGGGGATTGGCAATGCCATAGAGCAAGCATATCATATACACTGAAGTGCCAGAAAAACTGAGACACCAGTCTAATACTTGGTAGGTCCCCCACGGGAGCGCAGGACTGCAGAAATACGACGGGGCATGGACTCCATTAGCTTCTGAAAATATGCTGTAGGCAATGCACCCCATACTTCCTGCAGAGCGTTCCACAATTCGGGTGTATTCCGAGGTCTCGGATTCCTGTGTTCGATAGCGCGTTGCATGACATCCCAAATGTGTTCTATCACGTTCAGATCTGGGGACTTGGGTGGAAATGGCAGCACCTCAAACTCAGATGAATACTCATCTAACCATAATGTGGCGTCCCGACACTTGTGTGGAGGCGCATTGTCCGTTTGGAACAGGCCCGACCCATCAGCATAAATGCAGGACATGAACAGGTGTGCCTCGTCAGAAAGGATGCGCACATAGCGTTGGCCTGCCACAGACGTTTGAAGACGTACCAGGGGTCCCAGTGAAGTCCAGTTAAACACACCCCATACCATTACTACCCCCCCCCCTCGCAGCCAGTACAGTTCCCTGTTGACAGGCGGGATCCATTGCTTCATATAATTTGCGACACACACGAATCCTTCCATCTGCCCGATACAGTTGGAAACGCGAATCGTCAGACCAGGCTACTTGTTTCCACTCATCAAGTACCCAGTGGAGGTGTTACCGTGTCCATGCGAGGCGCATAGCTCTCTGTCGTGCACCCATCAAGGGGACTCGAGTTGGGCGTCGGCTCCCAAAGCCCATATCGTGCAGGGTACCTTGCACAGTCCGGACGCTGATGCTTGTTGAGGCTCCAGCATTGAATTCCGATGATACCTGAGAGAATGTTGCACGCCTATCGCGTGAAACGATTCTTGACAGCCGACGATGGTCACGTTCACCCAATGTCTTTTTAGGGCCACACTGGTATCGTAGGTTGGAGGTTGTGACGGAGTTCTTGTAGTCACGCTTACACCCTTGCAATGGTCGTCAGTTAAAATCCGAACTTCTATTCTACCACCGAAATAATATGGTCTCACGAGCGCCAACTATGACACCGCGTTGAAAATCGCTTAAATCGTTATTACTTGTCATTTTCATGCCGAAAACAGCTCTGACAGCTGGCAAGGATGTCTATCGCTTTATATACGCACTGACGGACACAACCGAGTACGCGCATAGGGGACGTTGCTATGTATTTTTGCATAATCTCGTCTGAACCATATTAAAAACACAGTTTTGCCGTCTTTACACGATTTAAAAAATTACGGTTAAAATGATATATACATGAGCACTTTCAAGTCCACTGTGGACCCGTCATCAGATGCTGTGTGTAACACAGCACACACACACACACACACACACACAGCATCTGATGACGGGTCCACAGTGGACTTGAAAGTGCTCATGTATATATCATTTTAACCGTAATTTTTTAAATCGTGTAAAGACGGCAAAACTGTGTTTTTATTTAATATCCTTCTGCACGATAAATCAACTTCCTATGGTCGTCTGAACCAGTTGGTTTTTTTTTTTTTTTGGCACTTCAGTGTATTCGGAGCCGGAATTCGAGCCTGGAATCCATATCGAACGAGTGATTAGAAGCCAACGCCGGATACCACTCAGCAACCGCTGTGGTTCTCCGCATGCATCAGCCAGATTCGAAAAATTCGTTTCTCTAACGGATAATTGAAAATCATATTCGCGCAGATTTTGATCTTCTGTAGTGCATACTTTTCTCGCAAGGTAAGACAAATATATTTTTAAGTTTGTATTACTCCGATCCCTGCATGTTGCAGTGGTTAAGTGATACGGATAACACGATATGTGTATAATAATTTTGGAACTGGTTTTGGGGAGAAAACAGATCTACACAGCTCAAACATGTGAAAGCACTATGGAGGCTAATGATAATTTTCAATGAAATGAAATCATCCGAATAAATTTTAAATGACTGACGAAAATGAAGATTTTTCCGCTCTTTGGTGTGGAATATCCACTGAAAACTTAAGATACTTGTAATATTTTTCGCGTCACATCAGATTGACGTAGGGGAATCCCAATTAAATGAAGACTAGTTCATATCTTTTCGATACCAGTCATTAAAACATTTTAGAATTGATCACTCTCAAAATAACCTAATCGTGAATTTCCTAGCTAAAAATTAGCGGAAGTAGTAATATAACTAGCTACTTTCCAAAAGAGTAGTTGCAATGTAGGGAACTGCCTTTTCAGGAATATAGTCGTAGCTACATATATATATATATATATAGTAGCTACATTTAAAAAGTATGTAACATACATACATCAGAAGTGACGCACATTCCAAGGCGGAAAAGTTGCAGTGACAAACTTCGTCGTTGTAGCTTAATCGGGAAAGCATTCGGCTGCGGAGCAGAAAGCTTGTTTTCCACCTCCAGAAAATAGCTTTTACGCTACATTGGCACTTGAACGTAAAACAAATCTCCTGGAGCTTGTGTTCTCCGAAAAATGTGTGATGTTTGTTCCACACATCGTCTGGAATTATTCAGAATTTCTTCTTCTAATACAGTTAGCTCTCCTTCAAGTGTGGTTTGCCGGCTGACACGGAAACCTACTATTCCGTCCCAACCCTTTCTTAACGGGGGAAAGGGGAATATATATACGACGTACCAACCTCAGAGGTGATGCACATATCAAGGCAGAAAATTTACCATGACAAAATTCGTCGGTGTAGCTTAATCTAGAAAGCATTCTGCTTCGGAGCACAAGAATGCGGATTCGATAACCTCCACAGGAAAAGGGCTTTGACGCCATCACTAGCTTTCCAGTCACTGATTGTTATACTAAAAATATGCATCGTATTTGTGATTTTATTGCAAAAATGTAACAGTACATTTTCTTTTTTTGCCTTCATTACATTTCTAACTGAGAATATACAGTGATGTGCAAAAGTATTGCATCATCTGCAAAAAGCGTGATTTTTTAAGTTTAACACTTTTTTTAACTAACTAATTTTCATAGGTATTTCATGATTTATATACCATTAGATGCGAATTTTAATGGAGATTTCAAAAATGTCTTAGTTTGTCCTGTAGCTACATCTGTTCTCAAGATACATTATAAAAATCATGATCGAGTCGAAATTATTAGGAAAAAGGATCATGTATCCGATACTTAGGTTTACAACAGTAATACCTTTTTCTAATTTATAAGGAATGAAATAGCATTTAAATACAGAAACATAATGAAGCAAAATTATAAAATGTACCTAATATTTTGTTGCCCAGCATTTAACTTTAATCACTGCTTTGCTCCTCGATGGCACACTGTGAACAAGCTTTTGTGAAAGATCGGGTTGAACAATACGATTCCAAATTTTTAATTACATCTTCAGTAAGTTGAATTTTGCTTGTCGGCTACTTTTTTGATAGTTTATACGACACTTTGAACCACACATTTTAGATCGGGTTTAAATCCGGTAATTATGGTGGCCATAAAGACATTGAGCATTTTTTTTCCTGAAACCACTTTTTCACTCCTTTAGCACGATGACAGCGAGCATTGTCATATTGAAACAAAATTGCCGTCATAAAGTCCTCTAGATGACGGTAGCACCTTGTTTTCTAATATTCAGATGTATTTCTGGGCATTTATCCTACCATCGGCCATATGGAGATTCCCAATGCCCTGTGCACTCGTGCAGTTACAAACCATAACCTTCATCGGATGCTTAACAATAGTCCCTAAGCAACTTGGATAGAATTCTTCATGCTTGAATCACTTTACATAGAGACTACTCTGATTTCTATTAAAGGAAAATTCTGATTCATCACTGAAAAGAACATTTTCCCATTGTTGAGTTGTCCATGAGACATGCTGTTTTGCCCACTGAAGTTTACGCTGTCTTTGATTTGCAGTTAACGGTGGATTCCACCTGCCGTTGTAGCCACGTAAGTCATAGTGAAGCAGCCTCTTCTTAACAGCAGATGTACTAACCGTAGCATTAGTCACTTTAGACCATCGTTTAAGGAATTCAGGTAAACTAAACCTAGCATGGTAGAGGCCAAGCTTAACTTTCTGAGCACTCCGTCCTGCCTGGTTGTAATGGATCTGGGTTTTCCACTTCAACACATATCTTTTATATCACCAGTGTATCTAACTTTCCTCAGTAGCCTAATAACTGTAGATTGATTACAGCCTGCTCTTTCAGCTATTTGCCTTGAAGAATATCCCTCTTCATGCAAAACAACTACTTTTTACTCTATCCGCTGTGGACGATTCCGCAGTTTTAACCATTATTGAGAATGTACACAATTTAAACCCTAATAACAATAAGAAACGGCCACTACAATGCTCTAGTAGCTTTGTATCCACCCTTTTAAAAGCTGGAGTTGGATTAGGATAGCATTAGGAAGCAGCCAATTCGGCAAAAGAATGTCTGTGATTGGCTGTAACAACTCATACGCAGCTAATGTGAATTTCAATGAGTTTGTCAAACCCCATATTTTTTGTCATATCTTAAGAACAAAAGTAGCTACAGGAAAAACTAAGATATTTTTGAAATCTACATTAAATTTTGCATCTAATAACTGGCAAACGATGAAATAACTCTCAAAATTAGTTAGTTAAAAAAAGAGCTAAACTTAAAATTTCACGGTTTTTGCAGGTAATGCAATACTTTTGCACAACACTATAGAATGCCCAACATATGTGCAATCTTTAACGCACCCACGTATGTATTGTCATTATCATACGGAATTATTATTGTCCTTCAGACTTTCTTAACATCTTCCGTGAGTTCATCTTTTGGCCTTACTTTGCGGCAACTGATTTTTAAGGAATGAAACGGTGCATTTATGGTGAAATGTGTTTGCATATTTTGCGTGAAACGCCGTTTTCTCCAATCGTAAGGTTACCCGATGAATTTTCTCAGAATAATCTAACATTATCGCATGGCTTCGCAGTCTGGTGATTTCTTCCACTAATGCTCTGAAAGCACGCTTTTAAATTTGTGCACCTGCTCCACTGATATTTTGAGAACGACACTATTTTCCTATATTTGGCATTTAAATTTATTAAAGTTAGGTACGCCAGCTTTTATCTCAATGTGTAATATTCCGATGACAACAGTAATTAGAAAAATGGAAAATTTCCATCAGTCCAAGATTTCGTAATACTGAGAATAAATGCGCAGAATTTTAATATGTGGCTTGCCATCATCATACGTGAGTGCTAATAAAGAGTATGTAAGGAGATTTCATATGGCGTATTTTAATAAAACAATTCTACGAAATATTATGTACTGAAACCGATGACAAACCTGTTAATTACTTGCAAAGATGTATGCAGATCAAAGTAATTCAGTGCGATAGTAGTAAGAGAAAAGTGAACGAAGCGGTACTTATTAAGAGGCGATTTCTTTTGAAAATGGGAATCTCAAAATTGAGAAGCAATTATCTGTCCCGTTAATGGACATTAAGTACTGGCAGGAGTAATCTATTCAGAGCTGGGGAAACCAACTCTTCGGAAAAAGAAAAAAAGCGAAAGCGCGAATGAAAACATTTATGCCACCTGGAACAAAACACGAAAGTTAGCTCCCTACGGCTTCTACTTCCCAGTTATTCACCTTCCGTAAAAATTACTATAATTAACGACCGCACTGTGACTTACTTATCTTAGAGCTGACGCTCATGAAACAACCACAAAGTTGCAACGACAAACTTAGTCATTGTAGCTTAATTGGGAAACGACACAGCTCCTGAACAGAAGGATACGGATTCAAAAGGTGCCACTGTCAAATGGATTTTACACCACAGGGTTGGTCAAAAGTCGAAGGATACTCTTGTATTTCAGAAACGGGAAGGGAAATAAAATATTTGAATACCCCAGCAAAGGATCGGTGAGAGAACCTTTATTTTAGGCCGTTTCCGGAACATAGCCGCCATCTGGAAATACGCCATATTGGATCATGGTCAAATTTTTCAAATGGTAAGGGGGTCATGTTGCATATGAAGCAAGACCAGCATTTTCGTAGAAATTGATTGCCGTGATCAGGTTTGACATATGTGTTGGCTTTCATAAGTTATCAAAACCGAAATTTGAAATAATCATTGTTTGGTGCAGGTAACTGAAGATGACATTGACGAAAGAGGAGAGAATTGTGGTGATCGCATTTTCTGAGGAACGCAGCTGCCGTATTATAGCCGAAGACTTCAACAACCGACACCCAGAAAGATCACTAATTTCACACAGCACTGTCGCATACCTAATATCCCAGACAAACACCACCTTCAACAACTCATCTTGAAGGCCTGTAACTACATTTCCCCTGATATTATCGTTCGGGTACTTAACGACTGGATCAAGCGTCTTAGGTTCTGTGTTCAGCAACAGGGACAACACTTCGAACAAATCAAATAGCTGCGCATCACAGGGTATTTTAGAGGTTGCTATTTCAACTTTCTGTGTTGATAACTTGTGAACCACCAAAGTTATGTCAAGTCTGATTACTGCAATCAATTTCTGAAACAATTCTAGTCTTGTTTGATATGCAAAATGACCCCCTTACCGGTTAAAAAATTTAAACTTGATCCAATATGGCGTATTTCAAAATGGCGGCTATGTTCCGAAAATAGTGTAAAAGATAGGCCCCGCTCACTGATTCTTTACTGGGGTATTCAGATATTTCACTTTTCCTCCCGTTTCTGAAATACAAGGGCGCCCTGCGACTTTTGACTCACCTTGCATATTGTGCCCCAACGAAAAATGAAACCACTGGCCGTTGGATTCTTTGAAAAAAATGTGTGATGCATCTTCCACACATCGTCTAGAGTTAGTCAGATCTCCTTCTTCTACAGTAAGCTGTCCTACACGTTCCCACCCAAGCCCTTTCACAAGGGGCGGCGGTAATATAAGACGTATCTACCTCAGTGAGTTGTTATGACAAAATTAATCGGTGTAGCTTAATTGCGAAAGCATTCGGCTCCGGAGCACTAGTTCGATTTCCGCCACTGACAAATGACTGTTGCGCTATACAATACAAATCACAACATTGGGAAGCAATGATCTGTCCCGTTAATGGAAATTAAGGACTGGCAGGAGTAATCCCTTCAGAGCTAGGGAAACGAACTCTACGGAAAGGAAAGAAACAAACGCAAAACTCAAATGAAAAGATTTATCCCGCCTTGAACAAAACATTAAAGTTGGCTCTCCACTGCTTCTGCTTCGTACTTATCCGCCTTCAGTAAAAACATAAACTTTTTATTACTTTAATTAACGAGCGTATGAACAACTAAGAGTTATAAGGAATTGCCTGTCTCTAATTTAGGGCCATTATTTCCAGGAACACATATGATTAAGGCAGTACGAAAATCACTCTATCCGTGTTTCATCCGCGATTGAACCCTGTCGTAGTTTAGCCCAAGCGGACCACATCACCAGCACGACCGCTGCCCCGAACACCCGTCTACCGGAGCATTCGAAAATCGTCATAAGGATATCATTCCAACTGAAAAATTATTGCGTTATTACTAAACATAGTTATATCTGAATTCCTTTGCACAGAAAGGTCTGATTGATACATTTTAATGGCTAAATCTCTAACTGAACAACTGGAATTGAACAAATCAAGAAGAACCATTTAGAAACGTAACGTTAACCCTTTAAGCAGCTGATGTATCTAAAACGAATGGTACCAAAAAATGTCTTCTCTCCACAAACAGACATTTTAACATAGCATCCGTGTTTTAAGAAAGCTACGGCAAAAAAATCCTTCGATTTGCATAAGGAATTAAACAAGCACGTGCTCCCCTTCCCCTAACATTCATATCAGCAGTTCCGACCATATTAATGTCAAATGGTTACAAGAGCTCGTTTCTCGTACTTTATTCTCTGTTCCATGACCCAAAGAATGACGAGGATGGGGTAGTCCTCCTGACACGGATATCGTGCCACTGGGTAGAATCAAGTGACTCGAATATCTCTGTCCTTTCGTAGGTTCGTCTCCATTGTTATAGCCCTTTTAGCGCATATCAATCAGAAAGGATTGATTAGTGTCAAGCTTGCAACTAAATTACCATTTTAAGTAACAAAGCTGAAGGGAAACCAACGATTTCTTGTGCGCAGGTTCAGTCGTTCCAGACAATTAAAGGGTTAAGCTAAGACCTTAATATCTAATTTCCTTTGAAAAGTAGATCTTCAGAGATCTTCTGCTCAAAGGAAATCAGATATTTCTTTCGCAGAATGGCATTGTATTTAATAAAAAGAATGGTAACATTTCAATCTCCTAGATCAAAGGATACTGAAAGAAATCACCTCCGGCCGTAAGGCATAAAAGTATGCAAAGTATGTTTATGGATATGCAATTCTGTGGAAACATTAAGTTGAAAACACAGCAAAATCTTTTCATATTTGTTTTAGTCTGTCTTGGCATTGTAGACTTAATTGCTTTTAAACCTTACATTATTGGAAAAATATATGAAGCTCAATGAGTATAGACAATTACAATTATCAAAAACTAACAAAACCATTATTTACATTTGCAAATACAACGAAACGCGTCCATAAATTCAGTTTGTAACGCAAGAAAAAAAGTACTTATAAAACAGAGAAATAATCTCCTTAATATGTGGTTGATAACTGAATAGACAAAAGAAGGACGTTAAATTTCCACGTTTCCTGAAAGCTTTCTTACGATTTAAGAGTCTATTAAAGTTTTCTTATTTTCTGGAACTTCACGTTTACTCTCCGTGGGCTATGGAAACGACATAGAATCGTTTCTTTTAATATTTGAGTTTTATTATATTGATTCTCACCAATTCTTCAAAACACATTGTATTGTATTTGTTGCCGTCTGACGTCTCACTCTAATCAAAATATTAACGTTCTTAAGCCATCCATGTACTCAAAAAGTTTTTCTTGCTGCATTACGCACGCCAAGTTACAACTTCCTGATCACATCCTATTGAATCAGCCTCCTATTCCAACCCAAAACCTACTGTCATTAGCGAAACTTTGGAGATCATAACCAAAAGCGAGTCATGCAAATAATAGCGTCTCGCTGGAGTTGCTACGGGTTTGGAACCAGTTCTTCAAATAGTGAGTACCTTTTGTTTTCCTTCCATGATTCCGCGTGCTAAACGACCACAACGCCTCGTGACTTTGAATCCCTAATTAGGTTCGCTTCTGTTCGTGCATTGTTAAGTCACCGCGATGAAATTGTTGAAGCGTTCTATTATTCATTTTGCAGTTTGCTGTCTTCCTTCCTTGAAAAAGCCATCTGGTTGATGCGCGAAAGCTTGAAAACTTTGATTTTCTGTTCTGCACCAAGAAATTCGGATTACTAGTTATACTATTTAAGTATAGTTGGTGTACAGTTCCTTGTTATTTAATTAGTTTGTTCTTTCGCTAGACATCGCAAACCACGGAATTCGATAGATTTAAGATTCTATCCATTTAACTTTGCTGGCTCGTCATTATTCTATCCCACAAGAACCACCCACATCAATTACCCATTCACAGCACAGCACAGAAGAGTAATGGTCATGTGATACACCGTAATGCTTTCTTGCCTAATGCCGTATTACGTGTGTTAAGGAGTACGACGTCCAGGGATTTTGCTCTCTATACTTCCAATGGAAAAAAATTTGACGCTGTTTTCTCAGCGAATCAAATTTCTCATTTACCAAAACTGATGAAAAAACATCTAAACTTAAATTGTAGAATCGGTGTTTTTTGTAAAAAAACTTTCCTGAACTATATTAAAAATCAATAACTTTACTTCGATGTAGTTATGATACTTGCTTACAGGTGACACCTTTCTTCCTTGCCACCTCATCGAAGTAAACTTATTGATTTTTAATGTAGTTCAGGAAATAAAATTAAATTTTTTTGCAAAAATCACCAATTGCACTATTTAAGTTCGGATGGTTTTTTTAATCAGTGGGCCAATTTAGATATATGGGAAATTTTTTTCGGTGAGGAAATAAGGTCGAAACTTTTTCCATTGGAAATATTTGGAGCAAAACCACTAAACGTCCAGCTTAAAAACGTCACGACCATACTAAGCAACTCAGTGTGCTGTAAACAGCAGCCCGTCCCAAATTTGGAAACTCTGGTTTCAGGGAGGGCCGGTGCCGTGAGACAAGAGCACAGTCAAGGCATCTCCCGGGATTTGAGCCAGGACACATGTCGTACGAATGTCTAGACAGTGCATCATACCAAAAGATCACTGGGGAGACTCTGAGGTATTGCGACTTTGAGCTTAACTTCCTTAGAAAGCGCAGAAGTCAGAGTTACATGCACTTTGTGTTCTGCCACGCGCACACCAAGAGATCGCATAGTTATTCCAACTCAGGCAAACCGTCGGAAATGTAATATCTCTGTTTTCTTTTGTGTGAGAACTACTTCCCTCCTGGACGAGAAGAAATTCATAATTTACTTTCTGTCTGGGACCCAACAGCTAGACTTGACACCTTTAAAGCCTTTTTGAGGTAATATTAGAAATCTAGTACGTGAGGCATCGATTTGATAAAATTTTCGCTCTGTACGTCAATCGTCTCTTCGTTTATGCGGCTTCTGACATTATCTAACGCAGATCTATTCATGTTGCTACTGAAGCCTGCAAACAGACCTTGGATAGAAATAGGTTTTATTTCTGCCTACTTCATTTCTTTATCTCAAGAAGATTGACGCATATCCATTACTTCACCAATAAAAGCAGGTTCTTGATGCTATGCACCTTTCCCGACATTATAATCATCATCATTATCATCATTGTTAACCATTATCAATCCACTGCTGGACGAAGATCTCCCCAAGTTTCTTCTACAACGGTCTGTCTTGTGCCAGTCTCCTCCATGTTACTCCCGCATACTTTCGAATTTCATCCACCCAATATTTTACTTCGGATTTACCACGACAGTATATAGTGAAGTAAAAAATGTCGATGTAACGAAAATGAGTAAATCTGCATCATTGTCAACACCAATGTGGAAGTCTGATCGTGCCGCATGCTGTCCCATGAGTTAACGCAACAATAGTTGATTTCATTATTACTCAATAACATATTTTCATAAAATATTTCCGAAAATTATTTCATTACATCTTACATAAACGTAACAAATCTGAGTAAATTGCGAGAACTAGATGCTGAATGTGACAAAAGCCATTAAAAAATGCATTTTGATGCTGCCATCAGTAAGGTAGATTTTCTCGAATATCTCGAAAACGGTACGTCATAGAAAAGTCTGGCTTTCTCTAGACTCCCCCAAGGAAAGTTTACGCACTTTTGATGAGAGCTTTAAAATGATACATAACATAGTGATTTTTCACATGTAGATATCCTACACAAACAGCTTACCAGTTCCCTTAAACAACTCACTTACGATTCAGCTTTTATTTCTATCTTGGGGTCAGATTGTAGCTTGGGCATGCCCAGATGCACTTTCGTGAGGACATCACATTTAGTAGATGTCATTGTCGTTTGTTACGTTCGTCTAAATATGAATAATATATAATAATAAAAATACAAAGTCGTGTCAGAATAATATGACCACCCTCTGAATCACAATGTACCCGCCCAGGCGCGTCACAGAGTGCAGATGATAAGGTCGACCACATGGAGATATAAGCTTCTGGCCAGGACAGATCAGCCATAGTGCCTTACGTGAGCACAATGGGCAGAGGTAGTGATTTGACGGACGTTGAAAAAGGAATAATCATCGGCTACCGTGTCAAGAGCGGAAGCATCTTAGAAACAGAAGACTTCGTGGGCTACTCGTGAGGTGCTGTAGTAAGGGTGTACCAAGAATGGACGGCTGGTACACCGAGTACCTCCTGACGTCATAACTGTGGAACCCAAAGGGTCCTAGATCCCAGACGAGAATTTCACCTCCGTCGACTGGTAAAGGGTAATCAACGCGCAACATGGCAGCAATTGATGACGCAAATGAACGCTGGGGCACCCGGGTACGTGCCCCCGATAACAGTACAGCGAACCCTGTTACACTTGGGTCTTCGGAATTGGCAATGCGTCAGGGCGCCCATGTTAACCCAGAGCAGCGAAAGAGTGGAAAAAGTTTGCCTTCTCCTACAAATCAAGGTTTCTACTCCAGAGAAGTAAAGAGCGGTTGCGGATACGGCGTCAGACACACGAGAATCAACACACGGACACGCTTGTTGGTCAAGTACAAGCAGGCGGTGGCAGAGTCTATGTTCGGGGGATGTTTTCCTGGTATGACCTGGGACTGCTGGTACCACTGGAGGAGCACCTGAACGCTAATGTCTACCTTTCCATCCTCGCTGACCACATGAATCCCTTCATGTTGGAAGTTTACCCTGGTGGTGATGGTGTCTACCCACAGGACAATGCGCCCTGCAATATCGCTAAGGAGGTGCGCGACTGGTTCCAGGATCATGACACCGATGTCTCCGTTCTCCCTTGGCCGGCAAAACTGCCAGACCTCAAACCATAGAGTACTTGTGGGACTATTTGGATTGACATGTTAGACATGACAACCCACAACCACGTCATCTCAGAGAGCTCAGTGCTCTGCTGCAGTCTGAACGGGCACCTGGGCCTCGGACAACCTTCCGGGGCCTCATTGCGTCCATGCCACGCCGTCTCGTCACTGGGACAAGGGTCGTTATTCCCATTATTATGTAGATTGTCATATTATTCTGATACGACCGTGTGAATATTGATTTTTAAAAACTAAACACTGGCAATACTTTGCATTGCCGCAGCAATAGTTTAGTAAATATTTACTTTTATGACTCACATGTCTCCTTTCAATAGTTTTAAGACACTGACATTCATTAAACTACCTGCCTATGTACCGCTCAATGTCAGGAATTAATAAACCTTACTGTTTGTTGTTATGAATTAATTAGTCATAATACATACCTGACTGTGGCCCAGTGTGGTCGTGAGTGACGTGTACAAATGCAAAGTGTTGTACGTAAATAAGTGTATACTGTCGAACACCTCGTTTTATTTCACACACACAAAGACACCCCTTCAAAAGCAAATGAACGAATCCGCTGCGTTGTTTGGATGCGCGGCACGCCTGCAAACGGTATAAAAACAAGCCTGAAGCTGACCGCGATTATATCGCACTGTGAGGTTTAGTGAAAATGTCGCGGCGGGAGACAACTGACTTTGAGAAAGGAGAAAGGTGTCATATGAGTGGGTTGTCCATAAGAGAAACCGAGAGGCGTTTAAACATACCCAAGTCAACTGTTTTGGATGTACTTAATAAGTGGAAGACATATGGCGTGCCTGAAGTAGCAAAACGTGCAGGCAGACCAAAGAAAATCACTGATAGAGGATGTCGAAGACTCAGGAAAGTCGTTACAGCTAATCGACGGAGTACTGCACCAGACCTCAGTGTACAGGTGAGTAGAAATGCTGGAACCTCGGTATTTACACGTACCATTTGCAGAGAACTTCATTGCATGTATTACCGCGGTCGTGCGGCTGCTCATAAGCCTTTCATCTCCACTCTGAATGCTACTCGCCGTTTAGCATGGTGTAAAGAACATTTATCGTGGACCGTAGATCAATGGAAACAGGTCCTATGGACTGATGAATCCAGATACACGATCCATCAGTGTGATGGCCGTGTGTGGGTATGGCGGCAGCCAGGCGAACGCTATTTACCACAGTGTACTGTTTCTACAGTCAAGTTTGGAGCTGGCAGTGCACTCGTGTGGGGATGTTTTTTGTGGTATGGTCCCGGCCCATTGGTTATCGTGGACAAACCCGTTAACCAGCACGTCTATCTCGATATCATGGACAATTATGCCCTACCAGTTCTGTGGCAATACAATGGAACGGAGCCAAGCCATAAATCAATGACTGTTACGGCGTGGTTTGACGATAATTTTGTATCGTGTGTGGACTGGCCAGCACAGAGCCCTGATCTTAATCCCATAGAGTACCTATGGGATGAATTAAAGCGCCGCATAAGAAATTTGGAACCAAGGCCTACTACTAAGCAACAGTTAGCGGCAGCATTATGTACTGAATGGAAGCGTATACCTATCGCTGTGTTCAAAATACTTGGTCGAAAGCATGTCTCAAAGGGTCAGTGCATACATTAAGGCCAAAGGTGGACCGACACCGTATTAATGTATGTCAATAAATGCTATGTAGTGTATCTACAAAGGTACCAGGGATTTCTCGACTTTTTTTCTAGTAGTGTGTATCGGCTAAATGTATAATAGCGTGTTCAATTTTTTACGTGTAACTCCTTATTTCGTTCTATATGAACCGTTAGACATGCACGACGACAAGTTTTATTCCTGTTCAGAAATGAAGAAGTTTAATTACATGTATTTTATTCTGTGAAAGCATAGACGGAAAGTTTTCTTCCAAAACCCATTAAGCGAGGAATAAATTGAAATCTCCACAGCTGTATTTTGCAGTTATAATGAGCTCCTACTGGACTAAATGAGTCTAGAGCAAAGCCTAACATAAGCAATACAAAAGTGCATTATAGATATAAGGAGTGCCAAATAGGGCTTTCCATTCATAACAAGAACGAGCTAAAAACAAATTGAATAACAAATTACAAAAAAAGTAACGAGGAAAAATATTTAGTTTTCTTCAGAAGTTACCTTTCATTTTGGAAACCTAATTTTTTCCCGCAGTGAAACAAAAAGGCAAACAAAAACGAGAACTTGAAGTCTTTAACAGAAATCCTTTTATAATGAAGGTTTATTCAATGTTCCTTGTAGTTATGCAAATATATTTCTTCAGTGCTGCTGTTTTTGTCGCAATTACTCATACTTTCTTTTCATCCAATATTCCCTTGGATACATGAATTTTTATTATGTGTCAAAACCTCCTGAAACATCTTGGAATGTTTTTAAAATGAAAAGAAAGCAACAAAGGTTTTTCTTGACTTCATTCAAATTATATGTGGTAAAATGTTTCTTTAAGTAACGGAACGGAAAATAAGCAAAAGTGAATAATGGCGCGTATCACACATCGGAATTAAATTAAAAAAATAATTTTCTTTTGAAATATTGTATGACTTAAGTATTAGAATGCAAAATTTTAAGCATTTTATTCAGATTTTTTACGTGTGTTTTTGACAGTGGTAAATTACGTTTTTAATGATTATATTGATTTATTAAACCTGTTTTGCGTTTTCGGAAAGCGCCATAAGTGCTGAATTGTATTTACATTGTATGTTCTCCTTATTTACAATGTTATTGTAAAGCCTCTCCCTGAAGACTCCAGTGAAAAAGAAGCAGGTGGTGCAATTATATAAATATTACCACACTTTATTATTATTATTATATTTTTTTTTAATTTTCTCATCTACAGCAATGGCATCTGTAGCATGGTCCACTTGTCAGTACGGAAATAAAGTCAAACTGGATGGCAGCAAATAAAATGCTAATAAACTTAGAAAAGAATAAAGCAGTAATATTTACTCGGCAATTATCTCCTCTACAAATAATTGAAAAATTGGTAATTGACAATACAATAATTCAAATAATAGATAAATTTACCTACTTAGGAATTACACTTTACAAAGATTTAAAATGGACTAGACACATAGATACAATACTAATAAAAATATCTAAAAATATAGGAATAGTCAGTAATATAATAAACAACCTAACTATTAAAACCTTAATGTTATTATATTATGCCTTGATTCATTCATATTTTAACTATTGTTTTTTGGCCTGGGGCCAGACAACGAATACTAACCTCAAAAAACTTCAAATACTACAAAACAAATACATTAGACTAATTGATCTCAAAATTAATAAAAACAAGGATAATATTATACAAATAAATAATTTTAGGTACTCTAAGGTATACCCACAAAAATATAAAATATTAAATATTAAACAATTGTATAACTTCAACCTGGGAAAAATTATGTTTAAACGTATAAAATCAGATAATTACAATCTTACTGAAATAATTAAAATAGCACCAATATTACTTCTATATCACACAAGATCAAAAGTATCTTTACAAATATCTACACCAAGAACACAAATGGCACAGCAAAATAGTACATATAATTGTCCAATATACTGGAATGCACTCCCAAACGAATTAACCAATATTAACAATTTCAATTTATTTAAGAAAAAACTAAAATCATATATACTTCAACAATAAGAAAATTGATTATCAGTTTAAAATGTTATATGAGCATGCAGAGAATTTAACACTGCATAATTATATAATTGACTTGACTGTTATCAAATGATTACTGGGAAGCCTGAGCTATGTCAGGACTCTTGAAAGAGGCCTTTTCTTAGGCTTCCCATACTGTTACAAACTTTAAGTTACTCTGTAAATTAATTTACTCAATGATTCTATTGTAACAGTTAAACAAATTAAAAAAAAAAAAAAGTAAATACATAGTCACACATGGTTTGAAAACCGTCATACGATGTGGCACGTATCGAGAATTACTGCTTCTTGGATTTTGGGTCTTAGGTTTTGTAGATCTAAAGCATCAAGCTGAATTATAGAAATCTGAGGAATTATACCAGTTGCAGAGATAATCAGTAGACGTATGTAAACTATTTCCATCTTCCACATCTGTTCAAACTCTGCAGCCAATTGCACATACTTGTTGATTTTTGTTGTACGGGTATTCTGAATATTACGGTCCAACGGTACCAATATGTCGATAATGCCTGCTTCCTTCTGCCATTTGTCATACAGTACTATGTCTGGACGATTGGCAGAGATAATCACATCTGTTTTAATCTCACGGTCCCAATACAATTTGTATTGTTTATTATCTAGTACCGCAGTGGGTTGATATTTATAGTATGGCACTTCTAACACTGATAGTTCTGTATCGTGCGCTGACTGCTGATGTATCATCTTAGCAAAATTATTACGTCGCTGCATATAATCAATGTTTGCTAGCATGGTGCATCCTCCGCAGATGCGTTCAATGGTCTCACTACACCTATCACATCTTCTACATTTGTCATTTTGCCGATCCTCTGTTATAATGTATTTTCTATAATTTGTGTTTGCAATCACTTTGTCTTGAACAGCAATCACAAACCCAATAGGTTTTCCATATAATTTTCCTCGCACTGATTTTAAGTTTTTTTTTTGTCAACTTCTGGCCTGTCTAACTTGTTTGAATGAGCCACATTATATTTTGACCACCCCCAGCCTAGAGATATGAGTGCACCTGGATACGGAACAATGGCGCAGGTGACGTTCACAGCGCAGTATATATACAACCCAAGGACCGGCTTTCGGTTAGTAGAGTGTTCGGAGTCAGAATGGGAAAAGCTACCGATTTATCTGAGTTTGATAAAGGACAAATTGTGACGGCACGACGCCTCGGAACTACGATCTCGGAAACGGCGCGGCTTGTGGGTTGTTCACGTGCCGCTGTAGTGAGTACGTATCAAAAGAGGTGCACAGATTGCCAAACGACAAACCGTCGTCCAGCTCTGTGTTGACCGCAGCTCACTGATACCAGAGGGCAGCGGAGACTCGCGAATTCTCCACAGCGACCGCAGGACCAGAATGTGACAAATCATCAGCAGCTACAAAAATGGTGATCACGGCAATGTGTCACAGCATACAGTTCGTCTCAGCCTTCTGCGCCTGGGCCTGCGTAGCCGAAGAGCCAGCCGGATCTCCATGCTCACTGCACGTTATCGCCATCAATGCATGAAGTTGACCGAAGTTCATCGAGATTGAACTGTGGATCATTGGAAGAAAGTGGCCTGGTCTGACGAATCGAGATTCGTGGTGCATCACGCAGACGCCATGCGCTGATACGTCGATTACCAACGGAAGCTATGGCACCTGGATACAGTGTTGGGCGGAAACTGAACTGCGGTGGCGGTGTTATGCTGCGGGCGATGATTTCTTGTGGCACGTTTTGCCCTATTATCCCAACAGCACAATTCTTGACAGCTGTCAGGTATCTGAACATCATCACGGACCAAGTTCGCCCATTCGGGGCAACTGTGTTCCCTGCTAGTGATGACCATTACCAACAGGATATTACGCCATGCCGCACTGCCAGATCGTCAAGAAGTGGTTCGGGGAACATGGTGGTGCCTTTGTGTTGATGCTCTGGCCTCAAAATCCACCTGACATGAACTCAAATGAACATTTGTGGTTCGACTTGGAAAAGCGGGTTCGCGCTAGATCACCATCACCCGGAAATGTGCGGTAACTGGAGGACCTGCTGTTGACAGTATGGTACCAGATACTCCAGGATACCCATCGACACTTCATCGAGTCAATGCCTTGCCAGGTGTCCGCTGTTTTGCTGGTTAAAGGGGGTCCTACAGCTTTTTATGATGGTGTTCATAGTGTAATAGCTCATCGATGTAGTTTGAAACCACTTCATTAGTAACTTCCCATTTTATGCCCACTTAAGTGGCCACTAACAAAAGCGCAGTAATTTAAACAATAATTCTGTGAATAGTAAAGAAACGGTTCGTGTTAATATCGCCCTCTGGAGCACCGAGGTTTAGCTCTCGATAATTTGCAAGAACACTGGAAGTCAAAGATTTGAGGCTCAATCTCCTGTAAAATATTTCTCCCTGTTTACGGGAAAAAAATTTAAAAGACGTAAATCATTAGTGTGTTTTTCCCTACTTGAATTCATAAAATGTGTGTTTGCTCTCTTTATTTCATTTTAAACAAATTCAAAAAGAGAATATTCAATTTAAAAAAGTAATTTAGTAAACTTTTATTTTCTCGAATTTCTGAAATGTGCTAAATAAATGATGATTAATATAGACATTTAACGTGGATCCGGAACATCAAACAAAGATCTTCGCGCTTTCCACGTTTATAAGTGAGTAACGGAAAAATTCTCATTGGCCGCCACCGAGAGTCGAACCCAGGGCCTTGCAGTTACGCGCCGGATATGCTTCCGCTACACAACAGCGACAGCGAGTTCCTCTGAACTCACACACGCTAACTGCCAAGCCAATTTGGCAGGTTGTTTCTTGGAGGCCCGCAAAATGCTTTGGATTCACCAAAGATGGTAAGCACCAACTGAAGAAATAATTAGAATAATTAGGAAAGAACGAAGATCTTTGCTTGATGTTCCTGGTCCACGTTAAATGTCTTTATTAATTAATCATTCGCCTTCTAATTATTTCTTCAGTTGCTGCTCACCATCTTTGGTGAATCCCCAGCATTGTGCGGCGCTCCAAGTAGCAACCTGCCAAATTGGCTTGGCAGTTAGCGTGTGTGAGTCCGGAGGAACTCGAGTCCGCTGTGGTGTAGCGGAAGCATATCCGGCGCGTAACTGGAAGACCCTGGGTTCGACTCCCGGTGGCGGCCTATTAGAATTTTTCCGTGACTCACTTATAAACGTGGAAAGAGCGAAGATTTTTGTTTGATATTAATATAAGTATTTTCTATAGAATATTTTACCTGGATTTCGTAATTTTTCAGCATCACATAAATACCGATGTTTTCTTGTGAATGCACATTGTACTTCTTGCACATGTTCCTTTAGGTAGATACAATATGAGGGATTTATAATTCATTAATCATTCAGTGTCTATAAAACATATATATTTATTAGTATACACGAATTTTTCGTTGCTTAGGAGGTTTTTTCGAAATTTTTTTTACACGAATCAAAGTAGGATTTCACTTAAATGAATGAACAATGGCATACAAAAATTACCAACTACTTATTTATATGAATTAGTGTTCAAGTGATTTTCAGCTCGGAAGTTACAATGCCTTTTCTTCCCCAAATTCATTAAAAAAGATGTCCCGAACAAATAGATGAAGCAAAATGTATTGATTAAGGAGGCAAGATTGACGAAAATAAAGATAGGAATATTTTAAGAATATTCTGACACATACAAAATCAATTGTTCTTCGATTGAATTTCAAAAAACATTTTCGCAACATTTTGCCACTGAAACACACTATTTGAATCAAGAAGACAAAAGAGTGACATAAATCCTCAATTGGTGTTGTAAGAAATAGTATTTTAATTTACCGAGTTTTTGTCTAGGTATGTTACATTAGACGAATAATACCCGTTTGGAGTTTAAAATTAAAACCCGGAGAACATAAAGAGATTTGAAATTATAAGTATAATAATACAAACACGTGAAATTTGAGATAGTCATTACGTGGTTCCAATGTTCACGTAACACAATAGGAAAAGACATCAGGTCATGGATTTTATCTGGAGTTCAGCGCCGGTGGAGAACGGAGGTTCATGGTGAGGGCAGATCAACAGGTACACTATCATTGCATACATCATCTATTGTGACAATTTTAATAGACTCTCTGATCACTCAATCAACCAAGATTTATTGGTAAAATATTAACAACACGAAAAAAGCAGACGAAGACTATGCTGCAGGGGTACGTGCTATTTCCCTAAAATTCTAGGATTATTCAATAAAGAACTACGTCGGCATGACGAAAGGATCTGTATATGTGCGACTTAAGGAGCATATGAGGGACATACGGGAAGAAAGAGAAGCAACTGCTCTAGTAAAGGAAGTACTATACAACGCTCAATTCCCTAATAGAGTGAAAAGGAACTGGTGAATTCGTTCACATCTTTCAGGGTACCGTGATTAGAAAGGCTATTGAAATTTTCACAAGAGATGATGCATGGAATGATAGTGTATCTAGTGAACTACTATCGTAGTGGATATCCGTTCTCCAAAGGCTCTCAACTCGAGAGAAACAAAGTCCATAACTTGATGTTTTTGTCAGTTCTTATGAGTGAACATTGGACCCAAGTAATTACCATCGCAAGTTTCACGTTTCAGTATTGTCATATTGATGATTTCAAACCTCGGTCTGTTCTCCGTGTTGTAATCTTAAAGTCTACAAATAGGTTATTATTGGTCTAATATAACTCACCTTAACAAAGCCTCCAGTTGGCAGGCGAAATATCGGTGAATTAAATTTTTCTAACTACACGAATTACGGATTTTTGTGACTTTATTGTCTTCTCAATTATTATCGCGTACTTGTTAGTTCAAGGTACACCAGGCAGAGCACACTCAAGAAACGCTTATACGCTTACAGCGCAGTAAATCCGTTTAATCAATGGTGAAATACGCATAGAGATTTTGCCAAACTTTCGCTCTCCACTGGGAAGCTTTTCCAAGGCAATGAAAGATATAAAATTAATTTTATGTATACCATTCCCTTGAAAATATATAAAATGTATTTTATGTATATCATTGCCTTGAAAAAGCCTGCCAGTGGAGAGCGAAAGTTTGGCAGATCTATATGCGTATTACGTTAGTGAATAAACGGTGTGACGTTCCTGCTCTGCAGGACGCACATGAGATAAAGGCAGGTAGCAGTGAAATCCCGTGCCATTGTAGTATTCAGTGTAGTATAGTAGATAGCACTCAGTGTAGTATAGGGGATAGCACTCTGCTCCGCAGGGACGCACATGAGTTAAAAGCAGATAGCAGTGACATCACATGCCAGTGTATTATAGTGGATAGCACTCAGTGTACTATAGTCGATAGCACACAGGTCGCACATGAGATAAAGGCAGATAGCAGTGAGAGCACATGCCAGTCTAGTATAGTGGATAACATTTTGCTCCGCAGGACGCACATGAGATAAAAGCAAATAGCAATGAGAGCCCATGCCAGTGTAGTATACTGGATGGCACTCTGAGCTCCGGAGTTGTGAGTTCGAATCCCGCCGCTGGCATAAAAATTATGGAGAAATTTGCTTCGTCATAACGGATTTACTGAGCTATAGGAACTCCTTGATTATGGTGTGCTTAGTATCTTTTGGACATTTACTTAGAATCTCTCACGTTATTTGAAGGTGTTTGTATTTCGACTTTTAGGACTAAAATAAGGAATAATTATTGGAAAAATTGCAAAAAGAAATTTAAAACAGAACAGAAAGTAACTGAAAACAGATAAAATATAATGTAAAGTTTTGTCTTGTGTTTTACGTTGCGGTGTTTTGCGACCATTATGAGTAACTCTAAGACTTAGAAAAACGTTTTTTGGTCCCTAATTTAGGTTCGCTGGTTCCAGGGAAAAGAGAAAATCAGCGCTGTTGGTTAAACGAACCACCCGTACCTCAACCAGGGCTCGAGCCCAGGGCTTATCCTGAACAAAAGGTTAGAACCCAGGTCTTAGCCTGACCCACACGGGCAGGCTGTAAAGTTTCTAGCACGTATTGAGATGATTAATTTTAATACAGAATTTAAATACAAATACGTACAGAGTATATTATTGTACACGTACTGAGTTGGAACAAAATTAACCCCAAATATTATTTATTACGTATTTGCAAGCAAAGCAAGCTCAAAGTTAAGAAAAATACACAAACACTCACAATCAAATAGATTTTTACCGGAACCATATAAATTGAACTAGAGAAGTAATCATAATTTGCCCCGCTTTTTATTGAAGGATAAATATATCCGGATTTAGAATTCCATCTAATCTTACGCAATTCTAAAGATAATTTTATGAACACACACGCAACAGAATAAACGATCCGAAATAAAACTTGTAAGTAAAGGAACGTGAAGATGTTGGCAAAAAGTTGCGAACGTTTTCGCATCAGCTGTTGCTGAAGCCATTGTGCGCCATACACGGTTGATGAGACAAACATAATTGAAAAATGGAAGACAGGATTTTAACAAGAAGCGTCCCACCAAACGGAAGATCAAAGACCGCTGTTTCTAATACGAATGAAACATAATTTTAACCAATGGTTCACTCTCAGATTCTCGAATGTTTTCTAAATTACGATATGTGAAAGAAAAAATCGATAGTCGCATGAATAGACAACCCAAAACATTAAATTAACAAAGAAAAGAAGTCAATAATGAAACATAAAAACAAAAATGTGTGATTCTTTGAAAAGATGAAAATCGATGTACGAAATGAATCCAAAGTTGCGTAATTTTTTTCAAAAGGATCACAGAAGGAAGCAAACAAAAAAAGATGACGTATTGAAAATGCCACATTCATCTTATTTTATTCAAGAAGCTGTGTAATTTCCGTTCGCAAAAGAGAAGTATATGCCAGTCCACAATTTATTCTGCTTTTAGCGAAAGGCATCGCAAACTGAAATTCTTTCTATAAACTTTCAGTCGGGACATTAGTATCATAAGCGATATCTGCAGAAGCACTTTATACCTGGCGTGGATGTATATTATGTCCGTCTTTTCAACGGGAAAATGTGGAAACACGATGCTACTATCTCTAAATTTAATATGAGTTATATGCACTAACCCAATTCTTCCTTGTCTAGTAGCTATTTTTTCCCGTCATGCCCTCTGGGGGTTATTACTTTGTATTACTTCCGCTGTAGCTCACAACAAGGTTTTTCCCAGTAAAAGGAATATTTTGTTTTGGTTGTTTTTCCCACATGATCATTCTTTGACATACTTGTAGTTGAAAGACGAATCTGTAGTGAAAAAAAGAAAAAAAAACAATATGGAATAAAATTGGGAGGTCTTATTCTGGATATTTTAGGAAGGGCGAGGGACAGCGCTTTAGGGCATTGGTATCAACTATGCCTCCCGGAGAGACGCTGTGAAAATTTCTGAAGAAAGACAAACTGAATATACACCGAAGTGCCAAAAGTCATGGGATAGCAGTATGCAAATTTTAACTGGCGCTGCCATCGTATAAAAGCTTCGACGCACGCCACGTTTTTTATCAAATCCGCGGACGGCTTAAATGGTTAACGAGTCGGGCCGCGGGTAGTCTAGTGGGCAACGTTCGTGACTGCCACGGAAAGAACCTCAGGTTCGATCCCAGAAGGTACGGACGCTCGATCCACTAAATATCCGCCGTGCGTCGGATGGGCACGTTAAGCCGTCGGGCCCCGGGTACTACCCCCTCCCTCCGGTAATAAATAAGGGCGACTTCCTCCCCCATTCTACTTCGCTTCCATGTCACTTTCCTATCGGGTACTTTAGTCCAAATCTCCTAGCTTCCTATTTCTAAGGGTTGTTTAAGACCTGGGGTAAGACGCTCCCTTGCTAAAATCATCTACATATGGTCATATATGGTTAGCAAGTCAGACTGTCAATGGAGGGTCCCCAGGTTCAGGCCTGAGCTGATCTTCCAGAGATAGTGTGATTTGCTAACAATCTCTGAACATCCGCTGTGCATTGGATGAGTACGTTAAATGACGGCCCCCGGGTTGGGCCCCCAGTTACGTTGGGTGTCCATTCCTACTCCCACCCCTCTATGAGCAACATCATACTTGTACGGTGGCGCCATCTACTGTGCTATCTCTCACTTACAAACTGTTCTGTAAAAGTCGCCATATTTGCTCCCACTCCTTCCGTTTCGGTGCCCTGTCCAAAAGGCGGACCCGCTGTAGGTGGTTTGGACCTAAACCGTCTCTGTGGACGGGAGTCCTACATGAAAATGTCTGGCTGTTTGACTCGATTTTTATCAGTTGCGAGGTGTAATCTCGTGAGTCAGGTTAAACAACTGCCAGTAGGATTATGGCAAGCCGACGCGAATTATAGGAGTTTGAACGAGGCAGGGTAGTGGTAACCAGACGGATGGGACATTCAATTTCCGAAGTTGTGCGAACATTGAACATTCCTCGATCCATGGTGTCACGTGTGTACCGAGAGTACCTCATGGAAGGCATTACCAGCCACCGAGAACAGCGCAGTGGCAGACCACAGGTGCTGAATGCCCGTGACCAGCGGTGACAGACCAGGATTGTCCACGCTACCTGACCAGCGACGCTGGCTCAAATAACATCCACATTCAATGCAGGAGTTACCAGAGAGATATCCATCAGGTCAATGCAGAGTAATTTAGAGTCCATGGGGTATGGGTGCAGAAGACCCACCACAGTGCCTTTGTTAACACCAGGACATCAGACACAGCGCTTCACCTGGGCTCGTGAACACGGTAAATTGACCCTGGAATACTGGAAACATCTGGCTCTGTCCCTTCCCTGGAGCCAGTGACTGCTTACGGCCCATCGAGTTGCTCATGGTTGTCGTTAAGCCTTCAATAAAAAAAAGAAACTAAAATTCTAAGTGATGTTGTTTTTCTAAGATCACTAGCTTTCTAATATCATGGAACATTTGAATGCGCAAAATGTTACTTTGAGAAGGAAAGACCAAATGTCTTTAGTCATATAGCTGGTATCCGGAGCAGGCTGCCATTGCTGAAATCAAATATAGAAATAAACATTTTGATTCACTTTAAACACTACAGGGTGCGTTTGGAAGAAATTACTATATTTAGTAATATTATAGATTTTAAAGTACAGTAAAACTCGCTTTTAAGAAACTGGGATGTAGCGAGTACTCCGCAGTAAGAGCGAAAAACTGTTGGTCCCTGCGAAATTACCTTTACCCTAATGATAAATGAACACTGTTGTGACGAAGATAGAAATAAAGGCGAACTTGCCTATAACGGCCAACTCTAGTCTAAAAATAAAGGCTTAGAATCAATTGGAATTCTACAATTTTTCGAAACGAACGTTGTAGTATGATGAAGACTTTCATGTACATTCAGAAGAAATAACTGTACAAAAAAAATGAAACTAAAAATCCTGAAGCAACTGACAATTAGCAATTTTTTAAAGTGATTACAGCATGTAGTATTTTAATCTCTCAAATTAGAGTGGCAAATTATGTGTGCATGTGTATTAAATACATACGTACACTACTTAAGTGAAAATATTTAGCTCTACTGTATAATTATTCGATTAATTAACACCTTACTTCAGCTCTACAAGAAGTAAGTTATTTTTACTAGATACAAAAAATATTAAATTAAAAATTATTTTTTTCAGTGTTATTTCCGATCGTTTATAACAGCCATTGGCTATAACGGCCATTATTTTTAAGTCCCCTTTATAACAGTTTCACTGTATCAGTTCTTGAGATAGACACTCTTATCAAGAATTTTTATGACATATATAAACAATTTGATGGACTGAAACCAAATATACGCCAGTTCAGCAAACTACTGAATACAAATTTTGCTACAGAAAAATTAATATCTGCTTCTCCGGGCAAACACGGGATAAGATTCTTAACCTCCAGATTCGCTAAACATGAATGCCGGTTGCTTCGACTAGCGAATCCTGTGATGGCTATATTCAAATTAATCGGAAACTTGAGACTTGGTCTTTCTGGGTGGTGTAATGGTTAGCATACCAGGGCGCTATCTGGGCTGGGATACGCGGATTTGGTTCCCGCTCCAGGACGACGAAATTTTCAAGTTTTCGGATAGTATCTGACTTACCATCCTTGTTATATTTGCACCAAAAAACGAATTGTCATCTTCAAAATTTGTATTGTATGGTGTAATCCCGTATTTCGATCATGAAACTACCGAATACTCGCATTGAAAGCACAAATCCATTTATCAAATGGAATTATATGAATATCAAGCAAATTAATTTATTACCAGCTGCTCGATCGGAGACTGGAGGAGAATTATTTAAACAGTTTTTTCACTGACAAATACCCAAACATAAGAAATTCGGAATTAAAAGCTATTTCAGGGTTTGGAAGTACATATGTATGGAAGAGAACATTTTCTAACATTACATGCATAAAGTGAAAACACTGGAACAGTGTTTGAATGACTCGACTCTTGAACTATTTATTTGACTTTTAATGGCCAGCATTGAAGGCGACATGCAGCAACTTTTAGTGGAGTTTAATCGTCCACAATTCTCTTATTAAATTTTAGATTTTTTTTTCCAAATTTCAAATTTCAAATTTTCTAATATCAATTAAACGAGATAAATTAAACTGGAATCTTAATATTAGATAATCTTACATACATTTTAAAAAGCTAATGCCGTCGTTCTGCTTCATTATTTTAATACCTTAGCTCGCGGATCTATAGGTGTTGAATAACACAATTATAGCGCATTGAGTTGCTCATTGTAGGCGTTAAACACACAAACAAGCAAAAGTTTAAGATAAAACATTTTGTACTGTTTCGAGCTGAAAACATCACTTTCTGGCATTTTTAGTATTTGGTTTTCCTGATGATATTTTTTTTTACGATATCTTAACTAAGACTTAATCTTAAAGCGTGATTTTGTTCTACCACAGAAAGAGTTGCGATCGGTTTGTTTAAGATTTTCAGGATCACTCGTGTCACCTAAAATGTATATTCAATCAAAAGGATATCTCACCCATCATGAAAAATAGAAATACAATATCGCGATCTGGGTTTCTAAGTGGAACACTGTATCTATGAGACTTTGTGAAATAAGAAAAAACATATCCCACATTGTCTGCAGAAGTACTGGTATTCTTATGGATATTTTCAAACGCACCGATTTCCAAAGTTGATAATTCCCATCGTGCGGCAGGCACTGAGAACAATTCTTCAGAACTAACAGGAAAACCCAGGCTGTAGTTCACGAATAATGATCATCTGTTCAATTCATACTGACTTAAATCAAGCTATTCTTTCCATGTAGCATAACCACAGAAATTTAAAAATGTTATTGTTGCATGGAAAGAACAGTTTGATTTAAGTCAGTATTAATTATTTCATGTGTTTCAACTTGATATACACGATCGAGTCACATTATTGTGACCACCAGCTAATATCCAAAGTAAACGCCGTGTGCAGCGCAGATAGCCGCTAGATGGGCTGGGATTGACTCAATAAGGTGCTGGAAGATGTTCACTGGTGCATGTATATGGAGGCAAGCTGACTGCAGTGCATCTGACAGTTGCTGGAGGGTGCGTAGTACAGGATCCATAAAGCGAACAACACGAAAGATGTGGTCCTACGCATGCTCAATTGAATTTAAGTCTGGGAAAATAGGGACCCAGGGAAGTACTTTAAAGGCTTCATCGTGCTGTTCCAACCTTTCTCGGACATTTCTAGCTGTGCGATACGTCGTATTGTTGTACTGGGAGATCCCTTCCACCCCAGGGACAACAATCAGCATGTATGGGTGTACGTGGTCTGCAAGGATGGATTCGTAACGAATTCGGTCCATAGTGCATTCCACAGGTATGAATGCCACGAAAACATTCCCCAGATCATAACGCTTCCCCCATCAGCTTGTGTTCTTCCAGCATTGGTTGAAGAGTGTTTGTTCTCCGAAACTCTTCTCCTATCACCTTGTGTTCTTAGAGCATTGGTTCAAGAGTGTTTGTTCTCTGATGTTTCTCACAATACTCGCCAACGTCCATCCGTTCGATGAAGCAGAAAACGTGACTCATCGGAAAAGGCAATGCTTTTCCAATCAGCGGAGGTCCGATTCCGATACTGCCGCGCAAATGTAAGCCTTTTCTACCGATGCACCTTCGTTAGCATAGGTGCAGTGGCCATCCGTCTGCGTCAGAACCCCATACGCAACAGGGTTCGCAGAACTGTCGTTTTAGACCCACTTTCCGTAGCCCAGAGGTTCATTCGGCCAGTGAGTTGCTCCACTGTAGCGTGTCGATCGGCCCTCAAGCACCTTCGAAGCCGACGTTCAACTCTCGCATCAATAGCACGTAGTGCTCCGCAGTTTTCATTTCGCTTATTCGCAAAGGAGCCATTTTTCCAATCACGATACACTTTAACCACAGCAGCACGTGAACAGTTCACAAACTGCGGGTTCCAGAAATACTGCCACCCTTTGCCGAAAAGCCGGTAATTATCCCTTCTTGCAAATCTGATAAATCGCCCCTTTTATCCATGACAGCGACGAGTACAACGCACTCTATATACCCTCCAAGCCAGTTCACGACACGTGCCTTCTTTCATTGGCTACGCCTGTTGGCGTCAAGAGTAGGAGGTGGTCACAATAATGTGACTCGACTGTGTATATACTCATTTGCTGGTGATCTAACTTAGCTCTACGAAGGGACACGTTTGTTTCGACTAGTGCAGTGAAATCAAAATGACTGACTTTTCAGATTAATGCTTCAGTTGTTTGGATGCCATTGTTCTGATTGGTGTAATGGTTAACATACCCAAGCGCAAATCGGGAGATTCGACTTCCATTTCAGGACGATGAAATTTTAAAATTTCTGTAATTATGTTTCATGGAAAGAACAGCTTGATTTAAGCCAGTATTAATTATTCCATGTGTTTCAACTTTATATATCTGTTTAAATGTATGTTCAGCTAAACGAAATGTACGCCCAAAGAACATTTGAAATTTACGGTGATGGCTCACATAAGTTTTAATGATAAATTTTTAGCTGAAGACTTCTTTAAAAACATTTTTTGGGCGTAATTCAAACTTTGATTTTCTTAGTGATACCAAAGATCATATGCAGATGCTTTCAAAACATATCTTCCGTTTGAGATTCTGCTATTACATAGAGAACCATGTATGTGGGCGCGCGTGTTTGTTGATTAACTGTAATGGAATAATTGTCACGCCTTTAAAATATATTTTTGAGCTGTGTCATTGAATATCTATTGAGTTGCACAAAAGCGCTAGTGTGATTGTATCACAGTCTCAAAACAAAACCTCGTCATAGAGATTCACCAATCAAACAAGAGCACACTATACACACCGATGAGCCTATACATAATGACCACCCCCAGCTTAGAGAAATGAGCGCGCCTGGATACCGAACGGTGGCGCAGATGTTGTTCACAGAGTGGTATATATACAACCCGAGGACAGGCTTTCGGTTAGTAGAGTGTTCGGAGTCAGAATGGGAAAACCCGCCAATTTATTAGAGTTCGATAAAGGACAAAGTGTGATGACACGGCGCTTTGGAACTACGCTGTAGTGAGTACGTATCAAAAGTGGTGCACATATTGCCAAACGACGAATCGTCGTCCACAGCTTACGGATGCCAGAGGGGAGCGGAGACTGTCGCGAGTTATTCACAGCGACCGCAGGGCCACAGTTCGACAAATCACCGGCAGTTACAAAAATGGTAATCAGGACAATGTTTCACAGAACACAGTTCATCGCAGATTTCTGCTCATGGGCCTGCGTAGTCGAAGGCACAGCCGGGTCCCCATGCTCACTGCATGTCATCACCAACAACGCATGAAATGGGCCCAAGATCATCGATACTAGACCGTGGATGATTGGAAGAAAGTGGCATGGTCTGACGAATCAAGATTCCTGGTGCATCATGTAGACGGCTGAGCGCAGATACACCGATTACCAACGGAGGCTATGGCACCTGGAAGCACTGCTGTGCGAAAACAGACCGGCGACGGAGGTATTATGCTCTGGGCGATGTTTTCTTCTGACACTTAAGGCTCCATTACCCTAATAGCACAATCCTTGAAAGCTGTCAGGTATCTGAACATCATCACGGACCAAGTTCTCCCATTCGTGACAACTGTGTTCCCTCCTAGTGATGACCATTAGCAAGAGAATAATGCGCCAAGCCACACTGCCAGAATCGTCAAGGAGTGGTTCGAGGAATATGCTGGCGACTTTGTGTTAATGCCCTGGCCTCCAAATTAACCTGATATGAACCCAATCGAACATTTGTGGTTCGAGTTGGAGAAGCGGGTTCGCGCTAAATCACAACAACCCTGAAGTGTAAGGAAACTGTAGGATCTTCTGTTGATATTATGGTACTAGATATCTCGGGTTACTTATCGCCACCTCATCAAAATGATGCTTCGCCGAGTGGCCGTGTTTTGCGGGATAAAGAGAGAACCCCGTAGCTTATTAGGTAGGTAGTCATAATGTAATGGCTCATCACTGTACGTCTGATTTGAATGTTAGTAAGTAATCGAATGATTAGGATCTGACATTTTTAAGTATTTTCCATTACGTTTGCTTTGAAAATATTCTCACTGATTCTTTATCTCAAAGACTACAGTCTCGTGACGATTATATATAGATTAAGATAATACAACGTAGTTTTCACAAATGTGTATTTTTTTGTTTCTCAAGCCGACCATGGTTTCGCTGGGTATTGACCTAGCTATTCGTCCTGATGAAGCTAGGTCAATACCCAGCGAAACCATGGTCGGCCTGAGAAATAAAAAAATAAACATTTGTGGCAACTACGTTGTATTATCTTAATCTATATATTCTCACTGATGTTTATTACTTACTGAGGTTTTGGAAAGAAGTTCAGGCAATGCCGACCTTTTCGTTACACGTGGAATCACGAGGTTTTTTAATGGAAAAATCATGTGATGGAATTCTGTCATTTATAGAGGTACTGAATGTCAAAAAGAAATTAACGAAATCTGATGTAACATCACATTAGTGCTATACTAAATTAGATCTTATATAAAGTGTGATTTATGAAATTATTCATGCTCACGTGGGTTTATAAAACTTGGTAACGAATGCGCGATGTCTAGGGATACGTAAACTTCGCCAAAAAAAAATTCAAAATTTCCCCCCAAAAATATTATTTAATCAAACATTTTGCATTTATTCGCAAAAACTGAAGACACAAAAAAATTGTTTTTAAAGTTTACTTTACTTAGTTTACTGTTTTTCAAAGTTTACTTACTGGTAGGCCAAGTACCAAAATACTTAGTTAAAAGCTAACATTGTAGTAGTCACTATATTCTCTTCCTTTAGGCTTTTCCTTCTGTCAGTAATAACGATGTTGTACATACTCAAATATCTCTCAGCATCCACGCTGTTAACAGAATTACGTAAGCTTTGAATAGCTGCCTTTGTTGCTTTTAAAATCTGTAGGACATCAACAAGAGTTTCTTGGTTGACCAATGTTAGTAGCTGTCTGTGAAAATGATTGTATCCATCGATGAGCTCATCCCGTTGTATGTCTTTAAAAATGGTATTTTCAGAGAAACTTTCCAATAATAACACACCTCCCTTGTTTATCTTATGTTTCATCCGCCACTACAACTACTGGTTTATTTTTCAGCTGCCATTTATTGTCTCTTTTTCAGAAATTCCGCAAAGTACGTCTCAAAGTATCTCCAGAAAGAAGGTTGCCTGAACCAGACACATATTTTGCGAAATAATCGCTAATAGCTGGATGATCTAGTTTATGCATGGGAATATTGGCTTTTAAACACATTCTTACCATGTCTTCTGCAAAATCATCTCTTTCCTTTTTGGCACGTTTTTGCGCTTCAAAACCACCGACGATTGTAGTCTGCCGTTTAGATCCAGATGGGCCTGGCTGAGCTAGGTTTTTCTTCTTTAAGAGAGTAGCAGAGGTCGTATGTTTCATTAAAGATCCCGTTTCTGCCCTTCTAGACGAACATTACGAAATTTGCACATCACGATATTTCTATCGCTTAAATACAATCCCTCGTGGTCAAACTCTTTCACTCTATCAACTAATTCCTTCTCAGGGCGGCCCATATTGATATACGTGTTTCAAACAGATCGCGAGCATTGTAGTTTGTAGTCTATTAGCGAAATGCAAAAACAAGCATGTGCTCATTCGTATTCTTTCAAGGCCAGCCAGCCATTGCGACTGAGCGGCGCTGCCTGACTCGTCGAGAGGGAAAAAGGCGTGGCCTGGGGTTTCCCGGGTAACGCACGCTGAGTAAGACACGCACGGCTTAAGTGCTGCGCGAAATTACGTCCTATTTTCGCTTTAAAAAATGTTAATTATCGAGATGTCGCGGAAAAGTAGTTAAAATCAAATTTTCGTATTTATTCCCTTATATTGGCTAATTTCGCATTTATTCGCATCTATTTCGTAAATACGAAAATTACGTATCCCTAGCGATGACTCATGGTGACACAGAGTATGACATATACAGGTGTCTGAATAATGGCTGTGCAGTGAGTGTACAAATTGCAGTAATGTAACAAAAGAGAAATTCTGAAACGAATTACAGTAGTAGTCACCCGCCACGAGGAAGTGCTCTGTGTCTGGTAACCTTTATGAATTCCCACCCCGAGGCGTCATTACGGGCGAATATAATTTCCTAGCGCTTGGTAGACAGAGGCAGACGTGTCGATTGATCACTCGTCCCGGCACAAGAACAGTGTTGTTGACGGTTGAACAGAGAGTGTTTTTGTGGAACATGTTTTTTCCCATGACGACAAATGCACGTACAAAGTGCGAAAACAGTTCACTAGGAAATTTCGTGATGCAGGTGTCCCCCACCGTAATGCGGTACGTCAGCTCATAGCGGAGCTTACCTCACCACAACCAGAAAGTCGTTAATGTAAATTAGGACAGGTCTGTGTTTGGTGTACTATAACTCGTACGCGTATTATTGTGACCATTTTCCTCAGTGAAATCACTAACTCCGAATGGTACCATGCCCTGATTATCCAACCATTCATATCCGAATTCACGGAACGAGAAATCAACGAAGGATCGTTGCAGAAAGACAGTACAACTGCTCACTCTGCTGGCGCATCAACACAGCTTTTGGAGGAATTCTTCGGAAATCTCATCGTCTCCCGCGAAGTGTGGCCTGGCCGGTCACCGGTTCTGACACCGCCTGCTATTTTTCTGTGAGGGGCACTGAAGGCAAAGGTGTACCCTGGTAATATGCCTACACTTCAAGAACTGCAGGTTGTAATAACTATCCACGTCCAACAAATCCCACCACATATCCTGAGAAAGGTCTTCACCAACATTCAGAAGCGTGTGCAGACATGTCTGGAGGTCGGTGGTGCCCATTTCCAACACCTCCTTTTGGAACCAGATCGACATGGCGTTACTTCCAGTGCACAGTTTTTTTTGGACACCCCTATTTGTATGATTGCGGCACCTTTCCCCTTTTTCTATTTGTTAAGTGATACTGTATGAGAGTGCAATAGATTCGTTTTGTCGTACTGAGAACACGTCTTTCTTCCAAGTTCCTCGGAGTTCTAAATGTCTGGATGTGCTGAACAATTCCATGACTTTCAATTTTACTTACGAAACATCGTGAAATCATTATTTAAGGAGAAATGCTCGTTAACGTAAGCTTGCGGACTATCTAAGAGATTCGTAAGGACAAAAGAATAATGAATTAGGAAAATGAGGAGAACAGAATAATTAATTAGAATAATGAACAGTTTTTTTTGACACCCTGTATTTCTGTGACTGCGATACCTGTACTCTTTTCCTATGTGTGAGCGATACAGTATGATAGTGCATTGGATTCGTTCCTCGGAGTTCTAAATGTCTGGGTGTGCTGAACAATTCCATGACTTTCAATTTTACTTACAAAACATCGTGAAATCACTATTTAAGGAGAAATGCTCGTTAACGTAAGCTTGGGGACTATCTATGAGATCCGTAATGACAACAGAATAATGAATGGGGATACTTTTTCGAGCTTCGATTCCATTAACAGAAAACTTTATTTCAGAACTAAAGTGTTCCCCAAGAAATCTTAGCAAAGCACTTCTAAATAAGTTCGTTTCATTGGTCACCATTAAAATAATTTACGATTTCATTTTATGTACACTTAGCCCCGTTCTCATTTGTACTAAAGTGTAAACGTGGTTAAGTGATTCTTCTAATTGATATTTTTGCAAAAGAAAAGCGTGGAACCATTCATACTTCACCTTAATGAGGGCGCTTAATAGGAAGGCTCAGAGGGGTACCTTGTTTACCTCCAATCTGCCTTTGCATCGTAAAAATGCTTGGAATCTTCTTTCTCCTTCTGGTATCTCTCATACCTATCAAAAATGGAATAGTAGCTATGAGGTGAGAGATATTAGAAAAACAATTTATACTTTTTCACCTGCTTATGGTGTTATGATTTCCACCAAATTTAACCTCAAATGTTTAATTTCAGACCTTGACTAAAATTCCGGGAAAACTACCAATTTTTTTTATGTGCTTCATGATTTTAAAACGCAGGAAATACAACTGATTTAACGGCTTTCACTTTGAAAGTACAACTGACTTCACGTTATTTTCTAATTTTACGTTGAGTAGTAATGCATATTTTTACTCTGTTTCATGTAACGCTTACTTCAGAATACCGCAAATCTGAAGGTTCTCAGATATCTACGTTCAGTTGCTTGGAGTTTCCTTGTCATGGGTAGTGTAATGGCTAGCATTCTCGACCGGAAATCGGGAGGTGTGGGTTCGATTCCAGGACGACGAAAAATTTTCAGTTTTCTGAAGAAATTGATTAATTGAAATACAGTGGAAATATGTTAATAATAGCTTTACAATGTCTATATTACGTATTTATGATTCCTTCGGAGAAATTCGTTTCCCAATTGTATTTACATTTATCCATTTTCTTCGAAATTAGATTTTTTTTATTAGGGTATTTACGACTACCGTCAGCATCTCAGTGGGCTATAAGCAGTCACCCGTCCCTAATTTAGGGCCACTGGTTCCAGGGAAAGGAGAGAGCCACTGCTGCAACACAAACACAACATCCATGTCTCGCCGGCATTCGAACCCGGGCCCATCTCGGACGAATGATCAGAAGCCATTGCTTAGACCACTGCGCCACAGGTGCGGCGAAATTAGATTCGATTTATCAGATTAAAATCGGTAAAGTAAATTGTAAATACGGATTTTACGTTTTCTCCATTTTTTTCGTTTCTTTTAATTCTAGATTTTTATTCTAAAGTAAGTGACATTTAGCGAATGCGTATATAGTTTTGTGAATCCACTCTCTGCTGCCATACATGCGATATAATTTACGAAAATTAGATGCACACCAAAATGATATTTTAGCATACGATTTTTCCAGAAAGCTGGATAAAATAAACAATAAGAACAAAACAAATACCTTTATTTTTATGTCTTCCGCTATTTTGTTTATTATATTTTCTGTCAGTAGTAGTTTGTCTCACACAGAGGAATCTAAGTCATATGCAGAGCAAAAAAGAAACAGTGATATTAAAATTATAACTCTTAGTTATTTGCATGGAACTAGCTGCTATTATAAAATATCAGATAACATTCCGTAAATCAAAAGCACGCAATTTTGTACTACAAAAATGTTGCTTGATAGAAAATGGATACACCAATTTCTCCAGCGCAGAGAATGTAGGTATACCTATGTTTTTTGATCGCATAACTCCCTTTCAAAAATCTCTTGTCTGGCAAAATAAACATCGTAAAGAAATATAGTTCACTAAAGGCACTGGGCAACCGTTTGGAAAATCCTTAACTATATCTTGCTACAAACAGTTGAAAAACGTTTTCCCTAAAAAATGCAAGAAAATAAATACATGTGAAGTGCAACAAATTTAACGTTTTTTTCTTGATCGTAATATAAAAATTGTGTTAGACATATTTCCAAATAACATTACTTTTTAATTGTAAAAATTTAGCTTCTTCTGGTTAAACTTTTCTGCTGAATGATATCTTGATTCCCCGAAAAGATTTTTCATTTAGTATCACTGAAAACATGTCGAAGCAAAATAAAAGACAAAACTTTTTATTTATACGAGAAGAAAGTTATGTAGAGACTTGTCGTGTTATGGAGTTACAGCGATTAAGACGTGTGGAGATTAATATCAGATAGCTGTCGTTAGAACGAATATAATCATTCTATTATGCCTTCTCGTGGTACATCCTGTTCCCACTAAAGGGGCTCTGACGACCGCCAATAGCGGTATAACTATACCATCGGGATTAGAGGAAATGCTATCCCACACTCACCAACCCGCTTGGCCAGCGTGGTGAGTTATGGCCAAACCCCTCCAAAATGACTCCACAACTTAAATCTTGGCCCTCCGTCTCCGGCAGCTGGAATGTACCTGGCCAAGGCAGCGGCCTATGCAACATGAAGGCAGAGGGTGCTAAGAATCCCCGGAGAACCGGACTAGGCTGCCATCTGATGCTGACCTTGGCTACGTACAACGGACGCTCCCTATCTTCTGATTCAAGGCTTCTTGAATTGGAAGAGGAACTACAAAGGATCAAGTGGGACATCGTCGGGCTAAGTGAGGTAAGGAGTAAAGGAGAAGATCTCATTGAACTGAAAAGTGGACATCTCTTCTACTATCGTGGGACAGATACTGACAGAACTAGTGGTGTTGGATATATAATAAACAAGAAACTTAAGGATAAAGTTGTAGAAGTTGAAAGTTCCTCTGACAGAGCTGCACGACTTGTTATCCAACTCTCGAGAAGATACCAGGCTCAGATTATTCAAACTTATGCACCCACCACAAGTCATGCTGAAGAAGAAATTGAAGAATTTTATGAGGAAATTCGTCATCTAAATAATAAAGGTAAGCAGCACTTGAAGATAATTATGGGAGATTTCAATGCAAAAATAGAGCAACGGCAACAGAATGAAACTTCAGTAGGTAAATTCGGTCACGGCAACAGAAACCAGCGTGGAAATACTCTCGTAGAGTTTGCAGAGGCAGAAGGGTTTTTTATCTTGAACTCCTTTTTCAAGAAAAAGCCACACAGGAAATGGACATGGAGACATCCAAATGGAACGACAAGTGAAATTGATTTTATTATGTGTAACAAAAAATTCGTCATAGAAGACTGCAGTGTGCTAAACAAGTTCAACACAGGCAGTGACCATAGATTGGTGAGATGTAAGATGCACCTCAACACTAAACTCGAACGTAGCAAGCTCATAAGACAAACAAAATGTATTGACATAACCAACCTTTAAAAACACCATAATACCTTCAAATTGGAACTGAAGAACAGATTCTCTGCTTTAGAAGGCCTAACATCGGAAGAAGTGGATATTTCTGAAGTTAACAGAAAAGTAACCAAAGCTCTTATGGAAGCAGCAACAAAATTAGCTGGGTCTAAGAACAAATTGCATGTGAACAAAGTATCAGGAAAAACCAAAATGTTGATGCAAAAAAGAAGAGTGATGAGGACAACTAAAGAAGATGTGACTTCCAAAGTGGAATATATAGAGCTATGCAAGACAGTACGAAAAAGTATCACTGAAGACGTAAGGAAATTCAACTGTGAACTAGTAAGGAAAGCAATTGAAAACAACCAAAGCCTAAAGATAGCAAAGGGACATCTCAGTAAGGGGAAAAACAGATTATGGCACTGAGAAAAGAAGATGGTTCTGTAACAAGAAATAGAGGCGAAATTTTGACAAGAGTGAAACATTTCTACTCCAAGTTATATGAAAGGGATGATACATGTACTCCAGACATCATGAAAGGTACCAGTACCAGAGTTCTTCCAGTCCTCCCAGCAGAAGTTGCACATGCAATCAAGAACATGAAGCGGGGAAAAGCTCAAGGAGAATATGGAATTACTGTAGACATCATACAAGAAGCAAGTGGAGAAATCGAAACAGTACTCGCCCAAATTTTCACTCGATGCCTTAATGAAGGGAAAATTCCTGAGGATTGGAACAACGCTACAATGATCTTGCTACATAAAAAAGGTGACATTGAGGATCTCAGGAACTACAGACCTATCAGCCTCCTATCAGTGGTTTATAAAATCTTCACTAAAGTTCTTTCACACCGATTGAAGGTGACACTGGACATGGCTCAACCGAGAGAACAAGCTGGATTCAGGAGTGGCTACAGCACAATAGATCATATCCACGTACTGAGAGAACTAATTGAAAGAGCGAGGAAATATGAGCTTCCATTGTGCATGGCTTTTATCGATTATGAAAAAGCCTTTGATTCGGTGAAACCATCAGCAGATGCAATGGCTCTGAAATCCTGCGGTATTGAAGATGCATACATTAATATTATTAATAACATCTATGAAAATGCAAGTGCAAAGATTCGGCTGTTTGAAAATACAAAACACATAAAAATTGGAAAAGGAGTGAGACAAGGTGACACCATATCTCCGAAACTCTTTAATGCCACATTGGAAAATGTCTTTCAATCACTGAACTGGGAAAACAAAGGAATAAAGATTAATGGAGATTATCTAACCCACCTTCGTTTTGCCGATGACATAGTCATTTTTGCAACTACCCCATCAGAGCTACAGAGTATGATCCAGGAACTTGCTGACAAGAGTAAAGAAGTGGGATTAAAAATGAACTTTCAGAAGACAAAAGTGATGTACAATGCTTTTACAAGAAATGAAGATTTATCGATTGATGGAGAAAAGCTGGAGATAACAGACACGTACGTTTATCTTGGACAGCAGATATCAAGTGAGGGTCACACTGGTGAAGAAATTAATCGGCGTACAAAACTTGCCTGGAGAGCTTTTGGAAGAAACAGCATAATTTTCAAGAGCAATATGCCATTATGTCTTAAAAGAAAAGTGTTTGATCAATGCATCCTTCCAGTGCTTACGTATGGTGCAGAGACGTGGACCTTAACTAAAAGAGACATACAAAGGCTGCAGACAACTCAAAGTAACATGGACAGGTGCATGCTTGGTGTAACCAGGAGAGATAAGAAGAGGAACACGTGGATCCGAAAAATGACAAGAGTGGAAGACATCATGATCAGAGTTAAATCCCTGAAATGGCAATGGGCTGGACATACTGCCAGAAGAACAGACCATCGATGGACAGCCGAAATTTTAGATTGGATTCTAAGAGACAGGAAAAGACCCAGAAGAAGACCACGTGTAAGATGGGTGGATGAAATTCGAAAGTATGCGGGAGTGACATGGAGGAGACTGGCACAAGACAGACCGTTGTGGAGGAAACATGGGGAGACCTTCGTCCAGCAGTGGATTGATAATTGTTGACAATGATGATGATGATGATATATATATATACATGTATGCATATGTATGTACCTGGCCGAGGCAGATGGGCTGGAAATATTGACAGAAGGAAGGACCAGAAATGGACAAACAAAATTTTGTACTGGATTCTAAGGGACAGGAACAGACTAAGAAGAAGACCACATGGGAGATGGGTGGATAAAATTCGAAAGCATGCGGGAGTTACATGGAGACTGGCTCAAGAAAGACCCTTGTGGAAGAAACTTAGGGCGACCTTCATCAAACAGTTGTTTGATAATGGTTTACAGTGCTGCTGCTGATGATGATGATGATATGCATATATATATACATATATTATATATAAACTACAAAGCAGAGACTAAAACAAAAAAAATATTATTTAACAAGGACAAAAACTACAAAGTAAACCTCAAAACCCAACAGGCATGAGTAAAAATAAAAAAATAGCAAAACCAGAATGCAGAAAGTGTCGATAATGCCGAGCCTTAGCTTTATGAAGGACCAGCAAAACTCTGCATTTTCTCACTTCCACAAAGACCTAGTTGGAAATGGGTTTCTGCAAAGCCATAGATACAAGTATAAATCCCACAATAATTTTTAATTAACTTAACCACCCTCAATGGTGCGGGAAAAATAATTTAGCCAAAGATTTTGCATACATCTATAACTTTCCTGGCCCAACTCATACTCGTCATCTGTCACAAAAAAAACAGAAAAACGTTTTCAAAAAAATCACAAGTTGTGAGATGTTTTGAACAAATCAACAGAACTTGTGAATTTTTTGAAAATGTTTTTCTGTTTTTTTGTGACAGATGACGAGTATGAGTTGGGCCAGGAAAGATATAGATGTATGCAAAATCTTTGGCTAAATTATTTTTCCCGCACCATTGAGGGCGGTTAAGTTAATTAAAAATTATTGTGGGATTTATACTTGCATCTATGGCTTTGCAGAAACCCATTTCCAACTAGGTCTTTGTGGAAGTGAGAAAATGCAGAGTTTTGCTGGTCTTTGATAAAGCCAAGGCTTTGCATTATCGACACTTTCTGCATTCTGGTTTTGCTATTTTTTTATTTTTTACTCATGCCTGTTGGGTTTGAGTTTTACTTTGTAGTTTTTGTCCTTGTTAAATAATAATTTTTTGTTTCAGTCTCTGCTTTGTAGTTTGTAATTTCTGAATATTCATCCCTGCTTTGTTGCGCGTCATGATCTTCAGATTGTATGTTACAAAATTTGGTTTTAAATTATAGGTGTAAATTTTGTCTTTAACTCTGCTCTTGGGTATATATAATATATATGTATATATATAATATTGGATTTCCAATGTATTTGAAAGAGCAGTTTGAAATCATTATTAAAGTGTAAAAATATATTGAAATATTTAATAAATATTAAAATATGAATATTTTATTCTATTTATTGGTGGAAATGCACTAATACGTGAAGCAAAATCTCCCCTTTCTTCCCATTCAAAATAATGAAAAATTTTATATTGTTATTAGGGAAATAAGTATATCTGGATGAAAATATTTCAAGAGAACAGCTTGAAATTCCATTAGATTATTAACAACAGGTATTACGCTGTAAAAGAGGCAAAATTCCTAATGATAGCACAGGAGCCAGTCGGTTGAGAACAGAAATACACTCAAAGGAAACACCAAAATAAGAAAAAGAGAAGTTTTTAAAAAACAGTAAAATAGCCTTCGGTTAAACCTCACCAGATATGACCTCGTTCTTAGGGATCCTTTATCGCACACGCTTCTATTTAAATTCAATGGCAAGACGACAAATTGCCCTGGAGTCCACTTCCTAATATCAGTATGGCCAACAATTTCTGATTACAAGCGGCGAGCGCTCTTAGCATGTAAATGATTCCTTAACGAAAATTTAAGCACTTTTAAAGAATAAATCCATATGTCATTTTATCGCACGAGAAACGGTAAGAAATCCACCATTTCAACACCATATTTTGTAAAATATTTACACAATTTAATAGCTTAATAGTGTCATAACTCAGTACAACAACAAAATTTTGATTTTTAACATTTAAAAAAATATATATACCTATGGCTTTCAAATCCTGCGGTATTGAAGATGCATACATAACAATTTTTAATAACATCTGTGAAAATGCAGATGCAAAGATTCGGCTGTTTGAGAAATACAGCACACATAAAAATTGGAAAGGAAGTGAGACAAGGTGACACCATATCTCCCAAGCTCTTTAATGCCATATTGGAAAATGTCTTTCAATCACTAAACTTGGAAAACAAAGGGATAAAGATTAATGGAGATTATCTACCTCACCTTCGTTTTGCTGATGACGTAGTCATTTTTTGCAACTACCCCATCAGAGCTGCAGACTATGATCCAAGAACTTGCTGACAAGAGTAAAGAAGTGATATTAAAAATGAACTTTCAGAAGACAAAATTGATATACCATGCTTTTACAGGAAATGAAGACTTATCGATTGATGGAGAAAAGCTGGAGATAACAGATGCGTACATTTATCATGAACAGCAGATATCAAGTGAGGGTCACATTGATGAAGAAATTAATCGGCGTATAAAACTTGCCTGGAGAGCTTTTGGAAGAAACAGCATAATTTTCAAGAGCAACATGCCATTATGTCTTAAAAGAAAAGTGTTTGATCAATGCATCCTTCCAGTGCTTACGTAGGGCGCAGAGACGTGGACCTTAACTAAAAGAGACATACAAAGGCTGCATACAATTCAAAGAAGAATGGAGCGGTGCATGCTTGGTGTAACCAGGAGAGATAAGAAGAAGAACTCGTGGATCAGAAAAATGACAAAAGTGGAAGACATCACGATTAGAGTAAAATTCCTGAAATGGCAATGGGCTGGACATACTGGCATAAGAACAGACCATCGAAGGACAGTCGAAATTTTAGATTGAATTCCAAGGGACAGGAAAAGACCCAGAAGAAGACCACATGAAAGATGGGTGGATTAAATTCGAAAGCATGTGGGAGTAACATAGAGGAGACTAGCCACAAGACAGACCGTTGTGGAAGAGGCTTGGAGTGACCTTCGTCCAGCAGTGGATTGATAATGGTTGACAATGATGATGATACTTTACAATATTTCATTGAATGTAGAACATAGTCAAGCCTTAACAAAGGTAAAAGGCTATCATTGAGTTTTTCCTTTTTTAAAAGACATATTGGTAGCGGAAATAAAGATACATATTTATGGATGCATTATACGACATAGAAAACTGACATCAAGGAATTCTGCGCTTTTCATATAAAATATTATAACATTTATTGTACGGCGTTTTCCTAAGCGTTGGACGTACCTTCGCCGATATTAGAGCTACTAGGTTTGAGAATTTTGTGTTCCATTATGAGTTATTTTCTTTTATATTTATTTAATCCAAAATTTATGTGGGCCAATGTTTTTCAGCCATCACGTTGTGTTATATTACGAACTTTTCTCTTCTTTTCTTCCAGGAGATGAATGGGAAATTTGCAGTTTATTTTTTCTACAAGTTATTGCCTTTTTGAACGTAAAATTCTGACAACATACGAAATTCTGAAGGATTTGCACAACTTTAAAGGAACAATGCAAATTTATTCGCGACACAATTTTTCACCAAGGAAAACCTGATTCGTCCGGAATGTTACACACGGAAAGTACCCAGACTGTGGTGTTCTTAGGTTTTAAGAATGTAAATATATGTGAAAATGTTAGTTTACCTAGAATATCAAGCATACATGAATCTTGATTAACTATCGTACTTGATTCGTTTTAACAAAAAACCAGGATAGCTTAAAATTTAATGCTCTTATTTTAGTACAGAAATATCATTCCAAGAGTATAACCTAGAGATTTAGTGAAGACAAATGTACTTACAGGAACTTCAACAATTATTCAGTCCTTTTATCACTTTTAAAAGTCAGCACATGCCGTCGTATTGCTCGCAAAGTGTAATACCGTTCAAGTACAACAACCTTCTGAACAGATTAAAGCTGTAAGCTCAAAATTATATAACAATCAACTTCTAACTTGTTCGAACCTCAAACATGAGAGACTCCAAACATCAAACTATCAACTCCAAATAGTTAACGTGAAACAGCAATTTTACGTAAATCAACTAGACAGCACATGGCCACAGCTAATTAGAACGCCACACAGTTCGTAAGCAGAGATGGAAACGGGTCACGGGTCAACGGGTCGACAATTTCTAGCAGGTCAAACGGGTCCGGTCAAGATGTTCCTGACCCGATTTGGACCCGCTTTTATTTCCGGTTTTATTTTTGAAAAGCAAAAAGAAAAATTTTTTTTTCAAGGAAAAATGCGCTGTGTGGAATTTTATTCTCGACACTGGTATCCGCGAACAGAAAAATGATTTGTCATGCAATATGTAAGAAGGGTGTCTTCAGAAGGAAAAATGTCCCTTCCTTCTGAGGGGCAATGGATGCAAACAACATCCACATTTTGGAAACTTTCAACTCATCATAAACTTGTGGAAATTGGTGTTGCTATGGAATTTATTCTGAAGCTTGATACGTTATCAAGAGAAGAGCAGAAACTGAAATTAAACATACAACAAGTTGCTTAATTCAAAAAAATTGACTGTAGCGCCCTTAAAATCAAGTGGAATAGACCTAACATTACTGCGGAGGGACGTTTTGACTCTCGCAGATGCTTGAAATCCTGTGTAAAACAGTTAGGTTATGTCTTGCAAATGCAGGACGGCAGTTTCGATGCTTCCTGTGAGTAAGTGTGTAAATTTTACAATATTGCTCCCAATCTTTCTTTCTATTATATTTATTGTACGGAGTTTCACAACTACTTCGAAGCTCGGACTATCAGTATCACATCAAACGGGCCGAATGTAGCTGGCAGTAGTGTGTCGCAGGGTCGAAGCCACAGTAATGATCAAACAGATCTCAGAGAATCTTCAACAATATGAGCAATAATCATCTTTTTCATCCAACTAAAGTAAAACGACATCTTTATCCATCCAACTAAAAACAAACGACATCCTCATCCATCCAACTAAAGAAAAACGACATCTTTATCCATCCAACTAACGAAAAACTGCCGGTCTCGTTGTAATCGAAAAAAAGCTGCGATTCTTCTTCAGTTTGACTAACAATACAATTGCGTCTTCATTTCTGAATGTAAGCAGCTAGCATCTCCTGAACATTTTGACAAAGAAATTAAAACTTTAAGTGTGCCAGAAACTGGTGTAAAGGTTGCAATTCCAATTTAAAAATGATTGCAAGCAGTGATTTTCGCCCCCTCCCTTCAGCTGCACCAAAGGCCGCCGCCCCGTGTGCACCACCCTAGTTACGTACGTCTCTGTATAAATATATTTTTAGTTCAAAGTATATTTTCCCGGTTCAGTTACAGATCCGGGTCGGGTCCGGGCCAGTTATGTGACGTCCGGGTTTGGGTCAGGTCTGGGTCCAAAATCTTTGACCCGTTACCAACTTTGCTGGTAAGCCAGCGAACATACACAGTAAATAACCTTCTTATCTCTGCATTTCACATACGTCACTCGACCTCCAACCTCAATTTTGCTTATAGCCCATTGAGTTGCTCATGGTGGTCGTTAAACTTCCTCCAACCTCAATTCCCGTTGCGGAAATACAATTAGTCGAGAGAGAAAATGTAGCGTTAAGTTAGAAACTGCTCAAGGATAATGAACTAAAATTTACATAGATAGAGGAACTAAAAAGAAAAGTTATACTAGAGTATACCTTACGTACTTGACAAATTTCAAACCAAAACAATTATTTAAGTTTTTATGTTAATGACCTGTTAAATATAAATCGTTTTCCAAAATTCAAGGGTGATCGCAGATTTATTCTCTGAGCACAAATGCAAACTATAAATTGCTTTTTTCTTTCGTGCTTTAAAGGCCATTTTATGTAACTCTTAGGGATATACGCAATCGCTCCTCTCTAAATTAGGTTAACTGGATCCAAGAAAGGGATAGATCGAGCGCCATTAGACAGGCACCCTTCCCATGACAAAACCTGGGCTCTTCTAGGAAGAACGGCTAGGAGCCAGCGCCACATACCACTCGGCCACAGGAGGTGACTAAAGACTTTGATGAAAGCATCATGTGATATAATACAATGAGGCGAAGAAAAACAACTGCGAACTAGAAAAGCAATTACTACACAATGACCTTCTGTTCATTTTCGATATGAATTTTCACTAACTATGACGCACTACAGAGGTGAAGCACGTGTCAAGATGACAAATCTGTAGTGATATATTCCGTTGGTGTAGTTTAGTCGGTTAGAACAACTGGCTCCGGAGCGAGGAGGCGCGACTTCGATTCTTATCACCGACAGTTTTCACTAACTATGACGTACTACAGACAAATTTGTGAATTTCACATAACGCGTGTCTATACAAACATGTTAAAAACAAAATCAATTCTATGAGGAGCAGAAACGCGTTGGCATGATTCTCTGGCCAATCATCTGTTTCTAATTAGAGTCAGAAACTGTGGCAATTCCGATAACGAGACTAAACAATATGTCCAGTACGATATGCAGTGCGACAAAACGCATAAAATTTGATTGCTCTCTTCATTTTCGATAAACATAATTGTACCGAACTCAGAAATTATGTTCTGTGAAGACCTTATTTTTTCATGCGTGACATAAAGAAAAAATGTCAGGCAGCTTCTTTCATTGTATCTTTTCAGGCTTCCACTAAGCCCATCTTCAGATGAATGAAACCTTCATCTGAAGATGTGCTTAGATCATTGTCATTCATCTTTTTATTTTATTTTTTCATTCATCTGAAGATGGGCTTAAAACAGGAAAGGTCTCATGTTTTAAACATGTATTTATGTTTTAAACATGTATGCCCGAAAGGTCTCACGTTTTAATGTTTTAATTTTTTCACAATCAAATGAAATCCTTCTGAAGTTGTGAGAGTTTTAACTTTTTTAGGTTTTTAATTTTTTAAGGTATAGTGCAACGAAGGAAGTTGCCTTAAATTTTTACATTATGTTGTGTTTTGAGAAGAAACATTGGCGTAAACTACAAATTTGTGTTAGTTTCAGCCATTTCAAATGTGTTTGCTTTCCCGCAATAGTATATTATGCAAAAAGCAAATGCAAGTATGGAAATCTGTTTTTATATTTATTATCACTTGGACGAAAACGGAGCACTGAAGAACGATTAATCTATCAAATTTTCTTCTATCTATAAAACAGATTATTAACAGATCTTAGTTTCACTACATCATCTAAAAATGTTATCTTCTAGCGTCCGAGATGTGCAAACACCTGATTCATTATCAGAAATTAGGGATTCCCGTATCGTTTATCGTTTTATCCGTTCCGGAAGTGAAGATTGTCCCTGAAGTGTTCTATTCGTCCTCAGATTTTTCCTGTTTGACAGAATCTGCGCACCCAATTTTGGTGACGTTAACTTTAAAAATCATGATTACTAGAATGGTGAACTAATTCATTATCTTTAAGCACAAACAACACTGGAAAAAACACGTATTCAGTTTTTGTGTTAAATTTTGGTGTTCAATGATATTTCTGAAGTTTAATATTTCAATGACGAATTATTTCTAATTTCCAAACATTCCGCATAACTGTTGCAAACATTATTGAGAATAGTACTTATATATTGTTATATATATTATACTTATGTATTCTATCAAACATATTATTAAAAGGTAGAATTGAAGGACAGCCCAGAAGAGGAAGACCAAGAAGGAAATGGATTGTCAACATTAAACAAAGCACACACTTAAATAGAACTACGCCAAAGGACAGGAGATAGAAAGAAATGGCGAAAATTCGACTTTGATTAACTCAACCCGCCATGAGCGGAAGAGGAATAATACTTATAATTAAAAAGTAGTTTAGCTCACTTTTATTTCTCAGGAGTGGTATTCAAAAGGGAAATGCGTTTCCTTTTGCGATTAATTTCTACTAATTTTACAACACAGCCTCTGATAGCTACTTGCCGATATTAATATTCACCCAGCTGTATTCAACTGTAAATGAGAATATTATTTATCAATTAAATAAAATATTTGTTGGCTTGCATTCTAGCAGCAATAGAATTCAGTATTTTAGAAAAGACGAACATTAATATTAACTATTACTGAACTGTCCCATCGAATACCTTCACGTTACTGAAGAAACGTCCCATTTGTGAATTTTAAAATGCCAACTGTTCGAATCAAAACATTTCTTGATTAATTTACCCTGTCAGGGGAAAAATATGAAATGCCTTAACGGACATGATTTTTTTTTTTTTTTGATTGGAGGTTTAACGACCACCGTGAGCAACTCAATGGGCTATAAGCAGTCGCCCGTCCCTAATTTAGGGTCACTGGTTCCAGGGAAGGGAGAGAGCCAGTGCCGTAAGACAAAAACAACATCCATGCCTGACCGGGATTCGAACCCGGACCCCTTACGGACGAATGATCAGAGGCCAACGCCTTAGACCACTGCGCCACCGGGGCGGCGACAGGATTTCGATCTTAGATATGAGGAAAGCTCCCTGACGATTGTCTAAGGCATTTAGTACTTCTACGTTTCCAAAAATTAATAGTTCTAGGAAAGAAAATATTGAAATGAATATTTGAAGATATTAAACATTTCGAATGATAAAAATATTTTACAAATTTTCATAATGCGTATTGTTTAGAACTTCAAGAAGGTCTTCAGTATTCATCACTTTAGAAGCGACAGAGTCTTCTGTCAGAGATTGTTAAATTGCCCCCATGCGATATTTTTGCTTTACTGAACGAACACGTAGCATTCGTGCATATTAAAGCCTTAATTACGAGAACCAAAACAGTTCTAACTGTTTTACTGACGTCTAAGCGCTGCCTTTTGACCGTTCGTCTGAGCAAGCCACTGCTAAAGTCCCGGATGAGGCAGAAGTGGGGTGTTTTTTTGATGGCCCCTTCTCTCTTCTTTCAATGCATTAAGCGACCCTAATTACTGGCGGGAGAGTGCTTATAGCCCTTAAAGTTGCTCATGTTGGTGGCTAAAACTCTTTACCAATGCAAAATTCCATGATGAATTTGGCCTCTTTGAGGGAAAAAGGCATTTCATTGCCTTAACGACCACACCGTTTCTATTTTAGATAGGCAGAACGGAAGTTAACGATTGCTGAACACGTTTCATATTCATCCGTTTGCTGAAAATTTAATAGTTCCAGGAAAGAAAATATTAAAATGGATACTTCAGGATAGTATGGTTTTGGAAAAACTGAAATATCCTTTTTGCAAAGTTCCATAACGCGATAAGCTTCATAATGCTTTATGAATACTTTTTAGAACTTAAATAGAATCTTTGTTGTCTTGCATTATAACAATAACATAATCCATACTTTAGAAAGTACGAAAACTCGTGTTAGAGGTTGGTAAATTACCTTATCTCATATCTTGACTTGGCTGAATAAAACGCCGAATTTGTGAAGCTGAAAATTGAAATTTAGCATATCAAACAATTTTTGATGGATTTTTCCCGCTTGAGGTAAACGTAAATTTCTTATAAATGGCATGATTTCTATTTAAAGTAAGCGAAGCTTTCTTTGAGGAATGTGGAAAACATTTGTACTTACCCATAGGCTGAATGTTAATAGTTTCAGGAAGGAAAATATTGAAAAGGACATTTGAAGAATTTTTCGAATGATAAAAATATTTTTGCAATATTCCATAACTTGTTCAGTTTCATATAGCGTTAGGAATACGCTTTAGAACAAAACCTTTGCTAGCTTGAATATTAACAATATAATAATTCAGTGCTTTAGAAACGACAAAAACTCGTGTTAGAGATTGAAAAATTGCTGTATCCGATATTTCAATCTTACCTAAAAATCGTCGCATTTGCGAATTTAAAATGTAAATTTAGCAAATCAAAAAGAATTCTTAATGAATTTTTCCAGCTTAAGGGAAACTGAAATGCCTTACGGATGACATGCTTTCTACTTTGCATATGCGGAACTTTCTTTGACGATTGTTGAAGATATATTTTACCTATCCGAATGCAAAACGTTAATGGTTTCAGTAAGAAAATATTGACAAGAAGTTTCGGAGACATTTGGAAAGATAAAATTAATTTCGCAAAACTTCGTAATGCGTTATTTTTTTTATTATAAATTAGTCTCTACAAATGTTAGCTCGCTCGCATTTTACATTTGGAAATATTTTTTTATGATTTCATTCCTTTGCTTAATACAGAATTATTGCGAATTATGGTTCGAATGAAAACTAATTTTGCCATATTCGGAAAACAATTTGAATGGTGCTGCATTGTAGCGAAGTGACACTATTCTCAAGCTGAATTTTCTACAAAAATTGAAAACGTTTACTAAGAAATATCATTTGAAGCTCTAAGTCTCTTACCTCAAATTAAGAGAAGAACAGTGCAATTAATTGCTGAAATGAAAAACCTAGTCTAAATGAAAATTATCTTATTTAGTTACCAGTTGAGTGATGCCAAAGCTGTTTCCTGTTGATCAGCCGCTTTCGTTTTCTAGAACTGCATCCGTAGATTTCCGCCTTACTTATATATATCGCGCGCATCTCGAGTATAGAGGGAGGGAGGTGCGTGACGTCACGAACTTAAGCATGAGAGACGGAATGGGAAGCTCGGGAGATAAGCAAGCACGAAAGGATCTGTGCGGAGCCGCTGTGGAGCGAATAAGTGGAGAAGCAACAGATGCATGATCGACAACTTTGCAGATATGTCAGTTGGAGGAAACTCCTCACCCCTGATACTCTTAATGATAGATGCTTTGCAAGATATTGTACATTCCTCAATTGTATTATATTAAGAACTAACTCTGGGTAGCTAATTTCAGAAAATTCTTTAAAGAATTTTTGCTAACTTTCTAAAAGCAATAGATAAAAAAAAGGGCATCAAGAAATCTAAGTCATAAAGCTAAATTAACAATTGCATATTTTATAATTGCTAAGGCGAGTTGTTTCACACATACTTAGGGTTGAGTTAATTAATTATTAAATTTTACAATTACATTTAAGGCAGATGAACAGAATATGTGATCATCGTTAGCGCCCTGGAAAAAAGTATGTCAAATTCACTGCAATGAATTGATATGAAGAGTATGATGGATTTTTAGTGATTTTACATACGATTGGATTAATTAATAATGTTGTACACAGATAATCGTGCGTTTCGGAGATCAAAAATTAAATCTTTATTATATTCCTATAGATTGTCAACAAACAATGTAATCATTCGTTTCAAATTTAACAAACAGTTGTATCATTTTTTTACAGATCTACCTGTTTTAAGCTCTGCTTGTTTTCTTAAAAGTATTTTTGAAACCTTTAGCAGCATTCAGCGAAGTTCTCTTACACGGTATTTAAACATTCAGATATAGATTTTATAAAACAGATATTTTTTCGAGAAAAATTAACCTTTCTAAAAGTAATGGAAATCCTTAAATACTCGTAGAATAGTGCCTGCAATAATAATAATAGTAATAATAATAATAATAATAATTATAATGAAGGCTAAAATCCAGAAAGTCAGTGATAATCCAAACTGTCGTCTTTGTCAAGAAAAACATGAAAATGTGTCTCATCTTTTATGTGAATGTACAAAATTGCAGGACGGACAGATTACAAAGCTAGACAGGACAGGGTTGCAAAATTTATGTATTGGTCATTATGCAGAAAGCACAACCTGCCAGCATCGAAAAACTCATGGGAACATCAGGCTGAGGAAGTCATAGAGAAAGATCAAGTCAAGATCTTGTGCGATTTTCGAATTCAAACCGATCGGTATCCAGGACATAATAACACCAGACATAACAATCATAGAAAATCAGAAGTCTGGATAATTGCTATAGCGATTCCTGGAGATGCCAGAGTCAATAAAAAAGAACTGGAGAAAATTACTAAATATAGGGACCTGGCCATAGAAGTTACCCGATTATGGACTAAACACGCAATAATAGACCCCATTGTCATCGAGGCACTTGGAAAAATGTCAAAACATTTAATGAATCATTTAAAAAAATGCGGCTTTCTGATGTACCACCTGCAAAACTGCACAAGGCACCTTTACTTTGGACATCATATATTTTACGCCGATTCTTGACTGGTACTTAGGTTTTTGGTGGAAGCTCGTATCAGCTCAACAACACCACTCAATTATAATTTTGTTGTACATGCTTGCTTGTCATAGGCTGTGTTCCGCATATTTGGAATAAGGAAGATAATAATAATAATAGTAATAATAATAATAATAATAATAACAATAATAATGGGTCTTTTTTTCTTTTTTTGAGGAACTGGATTCTTGGTATTGATTTACATGAAAATATTTGCTTCACTTCTGTGTAGGACAAGACCTAGTTGCTATAGTTTTAACACATATGCAGATATTTTCGCGAAACCATAGCAATCGGCAAGACTTATGCGTTAAAAGGAATCGGATTCATAAACTGCTAGTTTTCATCCAGAGCGTTTATCCCAAATTCAAGACTTCGATGTATACTGGAAATATTTAAACAAATAGCCCAAGAACTATGAGAAACTATTATTCAGCTAGTAAATCTGCCAGTTATCTTGAATTAATTTTAATAGATGAAAACTACTTGTATACAGTATTCCATCTTATGTTACCGTTGTCACGAACCGAATATTAACTGCGTATAATTTTTTTCTGAACCCCAAAACGTTGGTTTCACGATGGGCTACAAAGCAGTAGCTTGCGCTTGGCAGTGTATATCGATAATTTTATGTTCTTTAACAATACTTTAGCATTTGCATTTATTATGTAAGGGGGCAAAAATATACTTGTGTGTCTGTGAGTTCAGGGCAGCCCATTCCTATTTTGTTTGAAATTTCGACAAAGGGTATTTGTTTGGAATTTCAGCAGTTCCCCTTCTCTGGAATTTGTGGCTTCAAATTAGGAATCAGTGATTTTGCAGAACATTAAATGTTTATTTGAGTTGTTAAACCCCAATTAAAGAAACACGGGTTTAAAAATAATGGGTTTTATATACAGTATTTTGCATGCAATGGATACGAAACCTTGCATCTTTACTAAAATGTTATGCATTATAATTATACTAAGACGTATTTGAAAATATTACATTTAAACAAGAACTGGGGGAATTTCTACGACGAAACCTTGAAAGTGTCACTAAAACATAAGTTATTCAAATTTCGCAGCACAAAAATATATTTCGATATTTCCGATGCATATATTTTCACGGAGATGTTTTTGGATATGTACTACATATTTTATGTTACGTGAAATCTCTGCCTCTATACTTTTCTTGCCTTTTACATTTTTATCCTTACGAACTGCAAATGTATATCTTAATGCTTAAAATATTACCGACAAAATTAACATATTTGTAAGTATTTCATTAATTTTTTTTTCTAGCACCTAAAGCTGACGGTGGTTTTAATTATAACTAAATAGAAATCCTTTTGTTTCCAAAGGCCTCGTATCTGAATTTAACATGATCCTATATGCAAACTTCAGAGCGAAACGAAAGGTAAAAAAAATTTCTTCTTTTAAAACGTCGTACCTCTTGTAAATAAATCATATTTAGACGCTATTCTTATTCATCCAATAGAGAACATATGCATATTTATTGGCATCGAAATTAGAAATTTACGAGCACAAGAAAAGATATCCTGTCGTTCTGTCATTGTACATAGCATGTCCCAAAAATCACTGAGAATGATTTTATAAAAAATCAGCAATACTGCGTTCGTCCTTGGCACCAGTCTCAAAACAACGATAATCGTTGTAGTAACCATAGCAACCGGACACACCTGTTTATCACGCATACGTTTCCGATAGTGCGCAGTTTAATAAGCGTTGTTCCGTGAACCCCTAACAAGTGCTTTCGCGCTGTGAATTTTCGAAAAAATGGATGTAAAAAGAGCAACAAAGATGCGCGATTAAATTTTGCTGTCGACTTAAGAAATCTGTCGGGCAGATTTACTGTCTAATGCAACATGCTTATAAAGAGGAATGTCTTGGAAAATCAACAATATGCAGATGGCATAAAGAATTAATGGATGGCCGTCAATCGGCGGCTTTAATCGCGCATGGAGGAAGGCCTTCAACGAGTGTTACAAAGGCACACATCAGTACAACAGGTGCTTGTATACGAGAAGGCAGAGCCCTATCAATAAGAGATATCGAATGTATGGTTCACATTTCAAAATCGTAAATACACAGAATTTTAACCAGGCATTTGGGTATGAAATCAGTTTCTTCAACTTGCATTCCCCATTTTTTTTTCATGCGCGGTCCAATGCAACGTCGCACATGGCCAACTCTGTCGCTTCTTGTTTGGAGAAAATAAATATTAAGTTGATGTCCCAACCTGTCTATAGTCCAAACTTGTTATCACGTGACTACTGGTTGTTTCATATTTTAAAAAAAGACATTGCGGGGAAGATAACTTAAGGCTGATCAAAAAGAAATTACAGTTGCGCAGAAGTGCTTCAACATTTCAGAAGAAGGAGGAACGCTGTGACACCTGTGTTCGATATAATTTACAGTATTTCGAAAATAATGACTACTTTCTGGATAATTAGGATATGAATATTTTTTACAAAACTAATCTCAGTAACTTTGAGATAATCCTTGTAGAAATACATTTTCAGTAGACTTCTGGCTTGAATTATGGTAAAATCTCGAAAGAAGGATAGAAGAGGAAAGAAACCACAACGATTTCGAAATGAGAAAAAAATGAGAAGTTTCTTAAAAAGGGATGGTTACAACTGCTTTTCCTTCTTCTGCCTTTTTCTTTTTTTGAAGAGGGGATGTTAACTGACATCGCAAGCAACTCGATTGTCTATAAATGTCAGCTGGTCACAGTAACAGAAAAGGTCTCGAAGGGCCTGGCTCGGCACATATATCTTGAAGTTCTACCCGGCTGGGATTTTGTTTCACTAGCTTAATAAAATATTCTGGGCCCCTCCCGATCCGAGATTTTATTTCCATCAGCTAAATCAACAAAAAAAGATGACACTAAATTTTCGGAGGTACAAATGTGAATGAAATATATTAAAGTTATTCAAAATCAATGAATCTGGTTTAAAGAGAAAACCAACCCGATTTCTACGATCTATAAATCATCCAGAAATAGAAATGCCGCCCCGGTGGCGCAGTGGTCTAAGCGATGGATTCTGATCATTCGTCCGGAAGGGGTCCGGGTTAGAATCCTGGTTAGGCATGAATGTTGTGTTTGTCTTAAGGCACTGGCTCTTTCCGTTCCCTGGAACCAGTGGCCCTAAATTAGGGACGGATGACTGCTTATAGTCCATTTGAGTTGATCACGGTAGTCGTTAAAAATAAATTAAAAAAATAGAAACAGCTACCCGCTTCCACCACCGGCTAAAAAGTATGTTACGAAGATTAACAAATGGCAGGAAAAAAGTTTCCCATAGCAAGATGAAGCTATCAAAGGCAAAACGATTTTCGAATCGGCCAATTGAAGGAACAGATACAGAACGAATCATGATATAATTCTACGCCTTCTAGAGGAAGAATTTTGTAATATGGAAAAGTTCAAGATAGGCGAAAAACATTGTTCATGGAAAAGGCTATGCTAAGGGGAAACAAATTTCAGATACGTCCCTAGGATGTGGAGATAGAGAGAAAAAGGTATTGATCTTTACGCCCCATAGTGAAAAGCCTGTGCTTTAATTAAAGAAGATAATGCTCCACATCTCTATTGTAGCTAATGGCATACTGTGAAAAAGAACCTTCTCTGTAGGGATTTTAGAAGCGGAGATATAGTTGCAAACAGAAGTACAATAATACCACTTAGCGACAGAACTGTGAACCACAAAACTCCTCAAATACCGACATTAAAGTGTTCCACAAGATCAGTGGCATCCGGTATTGAAATAATGTTTTAAATCGCACATTTAAAAACAGAGATATCAAGAAAAAGAGATTAAAATTTGGTGCCCCCGAAGGGGCGAAATTGCGCATTATTTTGGGAAGAAAAGAAGAGTTTTCATATTTAGCAGTTTCTGACGGAAAAATATCTTTTTAATTGGGTTTTCTACCCCGTAGATATTGCTGTAGACCGGAATATGAACTTACGCTCTCTAGTGGCCAAATTGTGCTTTAAAAAAAATTAAAATTATGTGAAAACGATTTTACAGCAGACACACTCTCCAAAAAAAAAAAAAAAATGTTTATATCGGGCACTTATATAAGCATTGATATCGACAAAAATTAGATATACGTCTACGCCTTCTGGGGAGAAAACAACGCTTTATTTTAAGAATAAAATATTCTGAAAATATTTTTCGACATGATAATTATATAGAATAATAAATATATTTTTCATACATGATGTTATAATTAACACAGCAATCAGACATCTCTGAGTTGACTGTATTTACTGTTCTTCACGTAATATCAATCACATAAAAAAACTTGAAAACTTCATTGCCCTGGAATCGAACCCGCATCTTTCGATTGCCGTTCGAGCCTGCTAATCGTTACACCACCCAGGACGACAAAGACACGGGTATGTGAGTCTTACGAGCATCGGAATATTCTCCGACCGCATCCTTAATAGAAGCAAACTATGCTGCCATCTAGCGTTGCCAAGCATGCCACCAATGGTTCAAGTACACTTACGGGCGATGAAATTTGCGCATCTAGAAGAAACCATGCCACAACCGCGAAACGATGTAAATAGCTAGAGTGCGTGCTGGTATGCAAATGATCCACATATGGTGCGATTGAGCACGACCGCACACCATGTGGTGGAGCTGAAAGCAAAAGCCGGTAGCCTTATAAACCGGCTTGTAGTCGATGCCCCATGAAAGCGAAAACCACTGCCCGAAGCAAACAAGATTTCAGAGTGGCAAGAATGCCAGGTAGACGCCAGAGGCGTCGATTAACGCAACTTGCAGAATTTGAAAGGCCTGATCGTTAGCCTGAAAACTGCCGGGTTGTACACGCGCCGTATAGCCCACCACGTGGATTGTTCTGACTATACGGTCAGACTGTGTTGGGAGTAGTGGACACGTGACGGCACTGCCACACGGCGGAGTGGCTCCGGACGGACCAGGAAGACCACAGGTAGAGAAGAATGACGTAGCGCGCGCCAGGTCCGAACGGATCTTACGGGAACCCGGTCCATCATACAAGCATATGTAGCGCCTCCTGTGTGCCCACGAACGGTTTTCTGACACCTCGCGGAGGTTTATCTGCGATCCCAGCGTCACTTACGTGTTCTGACATTAACACTGGAACATCGCCGGCTCCGTGTACATTGGTATCATGGCAGAGCGACGAGAAACGCCACAGACTGGCGACGTGTGGTGTTTAGCGATGAGTGCCGCTTCGTTTTGGGGACAGATGATCATCTTGTCCGGGTATGGTGGTCTCCGGCTCAACGGCACAATCCCGACCTCGCTATCGAGCCCCACACCTCCCCTACTGCGGGCTTTAGGATCTGGGGAGCCATAGCATGCGATAGTCGATCGAGTCTAGTAGTGGTACGTGGATCATTGTCGGGCCAGCGGTATGTGGATGAGATCCTACTGCCCCATGTGCTCCTATTCCTGGCCGGGATCCCAGGTGCACTATACCAGCAGGATAATGCCAGCCCGCACACGGCTCGAGTTGCACAGGACTGCCTATGTCATGTCCAGACATTTCCATGGCCTGTCCGCTCCTCGGACATGTCCCTTATCGAGAATGTGTTGTACCAGTTGAAACTCCAGCTTGTGCCGCGCCGCACTATCTGGGATTTGGAGCACAACGTCCAACACGTGTGGGCCAGTCTGCCTCAGGGCAACATCAGGCGTCTGTTCACCTCCATGCCGGACCGTATTGTAGCATGTATCACCGCACGAGGCGGTGCGACCCGCTATTGAAGACGACGAGAACGCGTGCCACAGATCCCTCTGTAATTGTCCTGCAGCTCTGTTTCTGCCATCATATGCATCATTTATCTGTATCATTACGTTCGTAAAATTTCAGTTCAATCCGATGCTTCCTTCTCGGAGCGCAAATTTCATTGTCCGTGAGTGTATATAGTGTGGAAGAAGTATTATTTTCATAATACGTTGAAAATATGTCATGATAATTAACACAGTAATCAGACATATCTGAGTTGGCTGTATTTGCTGTTCTTCACGTAGTACCAATCACATCAGAAAACTTGAAAACTTCATTTCCCTGAAGCGGAAATTCGAGCCCGCATCTTAGATTACGTTTCGAGCATGCTAAGATGTTTCGCAGAGAGCCGTATCGGTCCACGAAATAATTTTTTCAACCGAGTTTCCAGATTCACAGATTTTATTGCAAATACATATATCAGAAGCAGAAATAAACACTTACGCCCCAGGTGGCCAAACAATTCTTTAATAAAAATTAGAAATTATAGTAACAAACATTTCCCATCGGCAACTGTATCCCATGCAGGAAGATTTTTTCAAATCGGAGTTTTAGAAGCAGAGACATCGGGGAAAATGTAATTTACCTTTACACCCCCTAGCGGAAAATTTATAAATTACTTGAAAATTTTAAAACTGGATGAGAAACGTTTCGCACCGGAAACCCTATCCAACAAAGAAATTACTTTTCCAATCGTAGTTTTAGAAGCAGAGATATCGGGAAAAACACAATTTACATTTACGACCCTTAGCGTAAGATCTACGAATCACTTGAAACATTTGAATCTGTATGAGAAACATTTCGCACTGGAAACGCTCTCCAACAAAGAAATAATTTTTCAAATGGGATTCTTAGAAGCAGGGATATCGATTAAAATAAGATATGCGTCTATGTCCTCTGGCGGGAAAAGTATGCGTTATTTTAAGGAGGAAGTATTCTCAAACGTTTTCCGAGGTGAGAGGTATTGGTACACGAAACAAGTTTTTCAATCAAGTTTTCGGAACATTAGATTTTCCTGCAAATACATCAAAAGAAGAAGAAATAAATACTTATGCTTCCTGGTGGCCAAATCATTCCTTACCAAGAATTAGAGATTTTGTGTAAAAGAACATCACCCATCAGGAGCTGTATCCGATGCAGGATGAATGTTTCAAATCGGGGATTTAGATGCAGAGATGTCGGGAGAAACGCTTTTTACCTTTACACTCCCTAGCTGATAATCTATTCATTACCTGAAAAAGAAACTGTTTCTAAAATAGTCTTCGTTATAAATGGAATTAAAAGAAAGGAAGAATTTTTTTCAGTCCGTTAATTAGAAGCAATTATTTGCAATAAAATATATTTTGAATTCTATATCATCTGCATTTACGCCCTCTAGCCGTGAAGTTGTGCATTGGAAAAAAATCGGAATGCAAGAATCATTTGCATATTTCAAGTTTTCCAATGCAAAATTAATTTTTCAAATCGGACTAATAATTCCAGAGATACCGCGTCCACCGGCTTTAGGACGGAAGAACAGAACGAACAGATAAACCGATAGCATACAGGGGTTGGACAGAATAATGTGAACACCTAGGAAAAGAAGTTTTTACTTACATAGCAGGGGACCGGCCGTTGTCAGAGGCTGGTTGAGTGAGTACCGTGTGATTGATTGCGAATCAAATCGACTGCTGTTCCAATAGACTCTGCTAGCAGAGCGAGGGGAGTGAATTGCTCCCCTCAAAATTTTTTTTTTAATTCGATCCCTGAATATACAATAGGGTTTCGAGGCAGTGGGTTTGGACTTAGTTAAAACTGCCCTTGTAAGGGCAAAGTCCAAACCTCGGTCAAAGCAAGGTGCGCAACTCTGACAAACGAGCGGGTACGTCGTCGCCGTGCTGGTCCCACTGATCTACGGATAAGTCCAAATCCCGCACTCAACCAGGGTCAGGTGCAGGTTACAGCGGAAGAACCCCAGGGTACCGCTGAGCACCTGACTTTCGAACGACGTAAGTCTGACCGACCAGGGACACAGGTCCCAGGGCTTACACTCGGTTAGCAACCCGAGTAGAGAGATGGCAGAGGACGCGGGGGCTTCAACCCCCTGTCCAAGTGAGCCCGTTGAGGCAGACTGCGGCTTAGAAATTCCGTCGGAATTCGCAAGCGCAGTCAACTCCTTCTTTCAAGAGTTGGAGAGGATTCTAGAGAATCCATCAAATAAGGTTCTGGTTAACACCAGAACCAAGATAAGAAAGGTAGCGAACTCGCTACAAGCAGCTTGCACCAAGAAAGTGATAGAAATGAGTCTCATCCAAGGGAGACTACAGGAAAGAAGTGAGCACGCTAGCGCAGCTCCAAAAACATATGCCGAAGCGGCTCGAGCGAAGCCCGGCAAGGGGAACACGGCCCCTAAGCAAAAAACGGCTAAGAAGGAGGTAGCCAAGAAGGTGGTAGCCAAGAGGGTCGAGAAGAGGCACGTGCTTCTCGTTTACCCCGCAACAGACAAGGGTACTCCCTCGTCAGAAGACGTTAAGGCGGTTCTGCAAACTCAGATTTGCCCCGCCAAACTCCAGATTGGGGTTAAGGGAGTTAGAAAGGTCAATGGGGGAGGAGTAATGGTGGAATGCTCCTCCGCCAAAGAAATAGAGAAACTGGATTCGGAGCTAAAAAGCAATGCAGTGACGAAGGAGAACCTTCGGTCCAGATTGCCAGCTAAAAGGAATCCGAAGTTTATCGTCTACGGGATAGACGGAAACCTGTCAAGGGAAGAGGTCGAGCAATGTCTCGCGGAACAGAACCCAGAGTTGGAGGAGAGCAGCCTCCAGCTCAAGTTCTCGTTGAAGGTGAAGGGTGGGAAACGCCACTGGGTAGCAGAGGCGGACCCACTGACCTTCAAAAAAGTGATGAAGCGAGGCAAGCTCGGAGTGGGATGGACCGTCCACTCAGTAAGGGAATATCTGAGGGAGGTCCGTTGCTACAGGTGTAACGGGTTCGGGCATTTTAGGTCAAGGTGCACCGAAGAGCAGGATAGGTATGCCCGGTGTGGGGAAACCGGGCACAAGCGCCAGGAGTGCAGCAATAGCCCGGTCTGCACTAACTGCTTGGCAAACAACAAGAGATTCAGGCGTCGAGTGGATGTAGGCCACTCGAGCCTAGACAAGGAATGCCCAAGCCTTGTCAGAGAACTGGCTCTGCTAAAAGAACGCACTCATTATGGATAATAAACCAAAGAGAGGCGTTAAGGTGCTTCAAATCAATCTGCACCACGCACGGGCAGCAACAACACAGGCCCTGGTGACAGCCACTGAGCAAAAAGCTCATATTCTGCTATTGCAGGAACCATTCGAACAGGGGGAAGAGTGGTGGGCTTCCCTAACTCCTACCGGATCTACCACCCTAGGGTGGCAAAGCCCAGGGTGGCCACGGTCGTGAAAGACCCGTCCCTAGCGGCTCTCGAGATAAAATGCTCCGAGAACGTGGTCGCCCTGGGCGTGGAATGTGGTGATGCGAAATGTTTAATGGTGAACGTATACAGCTCTCCAGCAGGCAATTTGAGAGATACGCTGAATGAGCTAATGGCTCTATTAGGGGAATTCCCCAGTCATGAGATAATAATAGCAGGCGACTTCAACGCGAAGAGTCCTCTCTGGGGCAATCAGAACGAGGACGAACGCGGCCAGCTACTAGTGGACTTTGCCAACGCGGCAGACCTGAGTTTCTTGAACGATCCAGAGAGCACCCCGACCTTCCAAGGGGCGAGGGGCTCCTCTTGGATCGACGTGACTCTCGTCAGAGTCTCTAAGCGCAGCCTTGTCCAGGATTGGCAAGTACTGGACGACGAGAGCTGCAGTGACCACCTAGCGCTATCTTTCGTTTTGGGATCGGAAAAGCCCATCCGACCCAAGCGCAAAAGGTTCTTAATGAAGAATCTAGACTGGTGGGCATTTAAAGCCAAGTTAACTACCTTGTTGGGGGGTAGGAGGGAAGAAGAGGCCGCAGAAGTGTCGGACCTCAACTCCCTCTTTGAAGAACTTACCAGTCAAATAACAACGCTATGCGAGAGTAGTAGGGGAAATAAAAGGGAAGCCAAGGACCCCCACCCCTGGTGGTCGGAGAAACTAAAAGCTCTAAGGGCGAGAGCTAGGCGGAGTAGGAAAGCTCTGCAAAGAGCAAAAGCTACTCCGCAAGACAGGGAGTGCACAGAAGTGCATAAAAAGGCTCGTTCAGCATACAGGAGAGAACTGAATCTCTCGAAAATCTCCTACTGGAGAAAACTGTGTGAGTTTCAAACTCCGGCTGACCCTTTCGGGATCCCCTATAAGATCTCGAGGGGATCCATAACCGAACCGCTAAAACTGGCAGCGGTAGAAAGGGCAGACGGTAGCCTATCAAAGACTCTTGATAGTACCGTAGAAAGTCTCTTGGATTACCACTTCCAAGGAGACGAGGGAGAAGGGGACTCCCCTCAACAAAAAGAAATAAGGGAAGAATGTCGGATCCCGCCGGACACTGGTGAGGACCCCCTTCACGAGAGACGAAGTGGAGAATGCCCTCTCCAGTCTAAATACGGGCAAAGCACCAGGCAAGGACGGGTTCGACCTCAGCATAGTCAGAGAAATCTACTATGCAAATCCCGGGTATTTTGTGGCGCTCCTAAACGAATGCCTCGGGAGGGGAATCTTCCCAGACTTGTGGAAAACAGCGGTGCTAGTTCTTTTCAACAAGACCGGAAAGAACAAAAATGATCCCGCAGCCTATAGGCCCATCTGCCTCCTCTCGGCGTGGAGCAAGGTGCTGGACAAACTCATAACGAACAGAGCGCTTGGCTTTCTCATGGAGCAGGGAAAGCTAAACAGGAACCAATTTGGTTTCCTTCCGGGGCGTTGCGCAACGCAGGCAATTCGCAGCCTCCGAGAGAGGGCAGAGAGGAACAAAGCGGAGGGGCTCCATACCTGCTTCATCTCACTAGACGTGAGGGGGCATTCAACAGTGTCTGGTGGCCAATGGTTTTAACCAGACTTAAAGAACTTGGCTGTCCAAGGAACCTGTTCAAACTGATCAGCAGCTACCTGTCTGATAGAAGAGTCGAGTTCGAAGCGGGGAATGGGCAATTCTCGCGTTCGTACCATAGAGGGTGTCCGCAAGGATCCAACTCCGGGCCGCTCTGGTGGAATATAGTTGCTGATTCAGCACTGAACCTAGACCTGGGGCCCGCAGTGGAGATTCAAGCCTATGCGGACGATTTCGTTCTCGTGGTCTCCGCCTCAGGGAGACACGTGATCGAAAGAGAAGCACATAGGGCCTTGGATGTGCTAGAAAATTGGAGCAGAGAAAGCAAACTGTGCTTCGCTCCTGAGAAGACCACTCTGCTAGCAATAGCTAAGAGAGGAGTAATGAAAACACCACCCCAGTGCAGATTCCATGGGTGCACTATCAAGGCGGTGCGTGAAATGAAATACTTGGGTGTGGTCCTGGATCAGAGTTTATCAGGGCTGCCACACCTGAGGCACCTTAGAACAAGGTGCACGGTGATTCTCAATAGATTGAATGGCATGAGGTTAACTGGCAAAACCAAGAAGGCCATCTATCAGAGAGGAATTGAAAGAATTCTGACGTATGCAAGTGGAGCATGGTTTACTCCCACAGTCAGAATGAAGAAGGGGATAAACCAAAACCAAAGGTTGGCCCTACTAGGGATAACCGGTTGTTTTCACACAACGTCGACCCTAGCACTCCAAGTGCTGGCGGGGTGCGAGCCGGCAGACCTAGTAGTGGAAAGGGAGGCAGCAATGCACTGCCTAAGGTCAGGCGAGGACGCCTACCTTCTCGGTGCGCCGCATCGAGCCTCCGACATGGAGATGGAAAGCGTGGACTGGCAGATCCACCCTGCCGAGGAAATTTGCCCACCGTGGGACAAGGAGAAACCCACGGGAGTTGGGCATGAGCTGTTCACGGACGGCTCAAAGTTGAAGGGACAAGTGGGGGCAGGCTTCTGTGCGTTCTCAGACGGGAACCGAAGCCACTGCAGGAAGCGTGAAATTATCGCAGAACGCTTCTGTCTTCCAGGCAGAACTTCTGGCGATAGAGACGGCACTCACCTGGGCACTCCCCAGGCGTAGTGAAGAAAGAATAAAACTCTACTCGGACAGTGAGGCAGCACTGCAGGCTCTGAGTAGATTCAGGGAAGAAACCCCATCGTCCAGAGGATCAAAACCCTCTTGAGGGCAGAGGGAGATGGGGCAGTTAGTTTCCACTGGGTACGAAGCCATGTCGGAACCCTAGGAAACGAAAGGGCAGATCAGCTGGCGAAGGCAGCCACGCTGAAAGAGACGGTCGACGTGCAATGCAGAACGCCGCGAAGGTGTACTCGCGCAGCATTAGCACGTCGGACCATGACCGAATGGCAGGTCAGATGGGACACGGGAGAGACAGGGCGGAAGACACACAGAGTGTTTCCGAAGGTCTCGACCAAACGAGCACAGACAAATAAGTTCCTGAATCAAGTACTCAGTGGCCATGGCATCAGCCCTGAATACCTAGGCAGATTTGCCATCAGGAACTGCACTTGTCCCTGTGGAAAGAGAACGGCAAGCATAGAACACTGCGTACTTGAATGCAGTGGCTTCGCCGAATGGAGAAACACACTGATCCCAGGTGTGCAAAGAACGCGAAGATTGGATCTGCTCATCCAATCTTCCGTTAACAGGAGGGGGATAATAGCCTTGGTTGAAAGGCTAACCCTCCAGCAACATACCATCTTCCCCAATCAAACGGGGACCGAAACGCAGGAGGTGAACATGCACACCGAAAGCGATTCGGAAGATGAATGAGGGTAGAAGTCTGTGGGAAAGCAGACGAAGAGACCACCAATGTAAATATTCTGTAAATAAATTTTTTGCTATCTCTTGATGTTGTAAGTCCCAAGCATGAGGACAGTGCATACATGTGTGTAGATGTTTTGAAAAAGAAAATAAAGGGAAATTATTCCCCAAAAAAAGTTCGAGGGCAAGGAATCTTCCAGTCAACGATAAAGTAAGAAACGACCTATCCCGCCAGACAGAGCGGGAACCCAGACAAGGTATACTAGGTCGCCTGCCAGCACGTCACCACGGGCTGGTCTCTAGGCCATTGGGGTAGCCAGGGTCCGAACCGGCGTCTCAAGGCAGGATAATTGTCGCAACATGTCAAAATAACATCCAAGGGGCTCAATAAGTCCCCGTGGAGCCAAGACAGATTGGCGGAACGGGACAATGAAATCAGTATATTACATAGCAGGGTGTGGCATCACCTTTGGCATTCAAAACCGCCGAATCTTCCTTGGAATGGACGCATATAAATCCTGGATGGTGATTAACCCTTTAACGACCATAACCCCCAAAACGCCCGTACACACAGCCGCCCGAATCACGTTGAGCCAGATTTCGTACCTGCACCTGTTTTTCATATTTGAACGACTTATGAGAGATCAGTAGGAGTCACCCTCAGTCACTATTGTTGTTACTAAACAAAGAAGTGAACCATCAGACAGTTTCGGACGTTATGGTATTTAGAGTGATAAAAGATTTTGGGGTCATGGTCGTTAAAGGGTTAATGGGATATTACACCATTCTTCATACTGAAACTGCTATAGATCCATGAGAGATGCAGGAGGACGACAAAACGCATCTCACTCTGTTTTCCAACACATACAATAGTGGTTCGATTATGTTTAAGTCTAGTGATTGGGGAGACCAAGGAATGAGTGAAAGTTTGTCCTAATATTCCTCAAACCAGGATAGGACATTCCGAGCTCTGTGAATTGGGTAGTTATCATCTTGGCAGATAGTGTGTCCTCTGTTTGAAGCAATGCTTGAGCTGTTAGATGGACTTGGCCGGTCAAAATAGTTTCATACTGCGCCCTGCCAGTCATCCGTCCTTTGAAGGTGATCTGAGGACCTGCTGAAAACCACGATATGATCGCCCAGAGCATGGCAGAACCACCACCATGCTGCAGTGTTTGGAGCAGACAGTCTGCGTTGAACTCTTCTGACGGTGTTCTTAACATATAAACACGTCCTGCGGTGGGGAATAGTATGAATGCGGATTCATCCGACCACATTACACGCTTTCATGCATCGGCAGTCCATGTTGTGTGCTTCTGGTACCACTGCTACTGCAGATGATATCAATATGCAGTTCCCTGCGCACTGTTTTCGTTGATACTAGGGTCTGAAGACGCAGATTGAGCTCCGCACTAATTTTCGGCGCCATGATGTTCTTATTAGCTGTAACAATCCTCTGTAACGTTCTCCTGTCTCTATCAGTCAGGGACGTTTTCATGCCGCTCTTGTGTTTCGGAAACGAGGTTTTGGCACGAACACGGAATGCTGTCATAACGCTAGACACCGTAGCTCTCGATACCCCCACTACCCTGACGACTGTTTCCACGAAGTCCGTTAGGTCACTCATTTCGTTGTCACTCTCAAAGAAATTTTGCAACAAGTGGTGTTCAAGGTATTCTGTCTAACCCCTAGTAAGTAGAATCTTTCTTACAAAAGACGTGTTAAAAAAAGATCGTGCTTATATTACCGGTTTGTCCGTCTGTGTGTATCTCTGCTTTTACGATCCACCATTTCAGCGTTGATTTTACGCCTACTAGCACTGAATTGGGAAGCTTAAGTGTGGTAATGATGATTCTTGCATTCCGTTGCTTTTACAATCGACAATTTCATCTAAGTAATGATATCAGATTCACTTCTAAAAATCCGATTGAAAATGTTTTTTGTACCTTTCGATGTTATTTATGTCGAAGACTATTTTAGGTACAGCCACTTTTATAAATTACACGTAGATTTTCCGCTAGGAGGCGTAAAAGTAAATTGCCTTTTCCCCGAGATGTCTGCTTTCAGAACTCCTATTTTAAAAGTTCTTCCTGCACTAGATACAGCTCTTAATGGGAAATATTTTGCATATATTTTCTGATTTTATGTAAAGAATTATTTGGCTACCAGGAGCATAAGTATTAATTTCTGCTCCTCATGTATTGGCAGCAAAATCTGAGCTTTTAAAAGCTCAGTTGAAAAACTTCTTTCGTAGACCAATACCGATCATGTTGATAAACCTATTTGAACTATTTTCTGCTTAAACTAATGCATGTTTTCTTCACCAGGGATTGTAGATGTATATTTTATTTTTGTCAATATCTTCTAAGAGTTCGATCTCGAAAATTTCTTCTTCGTTGGATAGAGTTTCTAGTGAGAAATGTTTCAAATGATGCACAGACTTTCCACTAGAGGGAGTAAAGGTAAACTGCGTTTCCCCCGATATCTCTGCTTTTAAAACCGCGAGTTGAAAAATTCTTCCTGTATCGTATACAGCACCTAATGAGAACTGTTTTAAATATTATTTCTAATTTTCGGGAAAAAATGCTTTGTCCACGAGGGGCCACGCGAGTTTATTTCTGCTTCTGCTGTATTTGCAGCAAAATCAGAGGTTCTGAGAACTCGATCAAAAAGATTCTTTCGTACAGCGATGCCGCTCTCCTCGAAAAATCTTTTCAGAGTACTTTATTCTTAAAATAATACATAGTTTTTCCGCCAAGGGTCGTAGATTTATATCATAGTTTTATTGATATCTCTGCTTGCAAGTGTCCGATATTAAAAATTATTTCTTTGCTGGAGAACGTTTACGAGGTGAAATGCTTTTCATATAACTTCAAATGTTCTTTAACGCACAAGTCTGCCACCAGAAGGCGTCAGATGAAGTTTCCGTTTACAGCACTATCCGCGCGAATAAAATCCCGCCTGAAAATCTTCTTTTTCGGTTAGATACTACTGATCATAGGCGCCGACTTCGTGGGTTCGAGACACTTTTTGAACCCCCAATGATTTTGTTGTGGGTTCCTCGAACCCCTAATATTTTTGCGCGTATTTCATGGGAAAAATACACGTAGGCATATATGCATAAATTTGTTTTTTGTTATCAGTTCTTCCAAGTTTTCCATAGAAAAATGTGTCATTGGACAATGCACAAATAAAGAAGACAAAGAGGTAATTAAATTTACCCAGACGACATAGATCTATGTTCTTTGACATTTTGTTATTGCGAAATCTGTTCGTCACTGATTTTGATAGTGTTGTGAATGTCTTGAAAAAGTACTTATTACTAGCTGATATGCTACAGCAATTCGTGAAATTTACTCGTACAATTTTAATTATACCAGTGTCGACCAGTACAGCGGATAGCTAATTTTCATGCCTTCGACGTTCCTAAATCGTATACCAAATTAACCATGGCACAAACCTGCCTTAATGACATTGCCATTCTGCACACACACAACGTGAACTGGCCTCAAGCATCATAGAAGAAGAAGTTGCAGATGAATTCATCCAACAAAATAATGATTTACAAAGAGAAACATTTTCTTCGACTTTGAAAAAATAAGGTAAGCAACCAAGTCTCTATAATGCAAAAATTGAGTCGACTTTAGACTTCAAATTTTGATGTTAATTTTCCAATTATCTCTATTCTCTGCCATGTTCATATAACCGTAACACTAAACTTTAAATTTTCAGGGATTACACCATTTTCCAAGAGTACAGTGTATTCTTTAGAGTACTGAATACAAGATTTTAACTCAGAAATCATTTGAAGAAAAAATTTGTTGGCATTTTTAAAATTGGTAAAAACACCTGAAAAAATTTTTTACATGTTTTTGTTACTTTTGCAAAGACAAATTCACACAGTATCTGTGTAGTGCATATAATAATGTTGCGCCTACAAAAGCAAAATCAATGAAATAGATAATTATCTAGAGAACAAAAACATTTTTTGTAATTAACTATAATTTGCTTCATTTTAGCATTTCAGGCGTCTTGTGCCAGATAATCTGACTAAATGAAATTTAAATTAGAGTTTAATCCTTTGAAAAATGCATCGGCCATTCGACTTAAAATTTCCGCAACCCCTAATAATTTTTCAAGTCGGCTCCTATGCTACTGACTATGCAAACTCTGTGTATTTTCTTCCCAAAATAAAGGAGAATTTTGCCGCAAGGTGGTGCAAATGCTTGATCTGTTTTTCTCTAGATCTGTGCTTCTACACGAGCTATTTAAAAATTTCTTTCCACACCGGATTTACCTTTAGTTTTCCATATATGAGGAGTTGTGTAGTACACAATTTCTTCGCTAGGTGTACTTCATGCTTGCGTACTTCATTTTGACTCTGCATCTTCTCTTCTAAAAATTCAATTGAGGAATTTCTTCTTTTCTGTCGGCCATTCGCTGCAATAGAGGTATGGATGAGTATTTTCTTTGCATAGATTTCCCGCTAGGAGGCGTAAAAGACGAAACCTTTTTCTTGCTGTCTCTGCTTTCGGGCGATATATTTGAAAAGTTAGTTTTCTTTAGCATAGCTTTTTCCACCAAAATATTTTCCGCCTGTATTCAATTTTTCCATTACGCAAAATTATTCTGCTAGAAGGCGTAGAGTTACATCATGTTTCATTTTACATGCATAATTCTTGTTTTTTCTGTTCTATTTAACAATTTGAAATCTGTTTGTCTCTGACACCTTCCTTGTGCTATGAGCTACATTTTATGCGCCTTTTGTTAATTTTCGTAACATACTTTTTAGCCGCTGGTGGAAGTAAGTTGCCCTTTCTATTTATGGATGTTTCATCAATTGTAGAAAGCCGGTTGACTGTTTTCCTAACCGGTTCCATTGAGTTTAAATAACTTTGATTAATTTAATTTAAAAGTTGTGTGAGTACGTTTTCAAACGACCTGCTCCTTACCTCCAAAAATTCGGTGTCACGTTTTCTGTTTTCCCATATCGCCAGGCTTTTTATGTTTAATATGACTCTACAGCACAGACAACCATCGTTAAAAAATTATTTTCCACGCAAAAGGAAGCAACCGAAAGGAATGAAACTTGGTGGGTAGGTTTGACATCGTGAGACATGCAAATGGTTCAAGTATCACGCTCGGCCGTGCATGTGACGCAAGCAAGGAGAGGTCGTAGCGTTGTGCCTGACCGGCTATACACTGAGTGGCCACTTTATTATGACCACCTGACAGTTTTAAGCAAATGAGCTATGGCTGCATGCTGTTGCCGCCAGAGAGCGAGGCTAGTATAAAAAGGGAAAAATTAGTGCTTGCGACAGTAGTAGAAGTGATTTGGGGGGAAGAGATGGGTAAAAAATGCGATTTGACGGAATTTCAACGTGGCATGATTGTAGGAGCTCGGAGCCATGGAGCGAATATCACCGAAACCGCCGCATTCGTGAAATGTTCCAGAGCAGCTGTTGTTAAAGTGTTTAAAGACTGGACTGTCAGCCAAAAAGCTGGGTCTCTACGTACAACGTGTGGTCGTCATTGACGAGTGACTGCTCGGGCGGAACGGAGAGTGTCCAGACTGGTAAGAGACAACAGAAGAGCAACAGTGCAGCAAATTACAGACCATCTTAATCAAGGATCCCCTCAAATGATCTCTGCAGGCACTGTTTGCCGTACACTCCATCGAATGGGATATGGCAGCCGAAGACCTGTTCGAACACCTATGCTGTCTGCAGTTAAGAAGAGAAAACGTCTCCAGTTCACACAGGAGCACAAGGATTAGACAGACGATAATTGGAAACGAATTATGTGGTCCGATGAATCACGTTTTCAGTTGCACCATGCCGATGGCCGAGTGAGAATTTGGCGGAAACAGCAAGAAAGCATGGACCCTAAAAGCATTGCTACAACCCTTCAAGCTGGTGTAGGCAACGTTATGGTTTGGGGAATGTTTTTCTGGCATGCTTTGGGCCCTTTAATTCGTGTTGATCAACGTTTGACTCGCACATCATATCTAAACATCGTTGCGGACCAAGTGCATCCTGTCATGTTAATGGTTTATCCCAATGGCGATGGCTACTTTCAACAAGGTAATGCGTCCTGCCATAGTGCTCGTATTGTACAGGATTGGTTTGTGGAACATGCCGGTGAGTTCACTTTGCTTAATGGCCCCCACAACCTCCAGATCTCAACCCCATTGAGAATTTTTAGGATGAAGTTTAACGAGCCATCAGACAGCTGGATCCACAACCCTGCAATCTCACACTTCTGGAAAGTGCTATTCATCAAGCCTGGTCTTAGATTCCACAAACCACCTATCAACATCTCTTCGACTTCATGACACAAAGAATCGACGCAGTATTAAAGGCAAAAGGTGGCCCAACGAAGTACTGAGTAAGTGGTCATAATAAAGTGGCCTCTTATTGGATAAGGTCGTCCCGTTTCGCATGCTTGCCATTCTAACTCGTTCTGGTGTGTTGATTGCATCCTTTGCAAGTGAAGTATGCCTCGGGGAAAAGCTTGGAAGCAATTCGAGCAGTTGGAGGAGTTCGAGAGGGTGCGCATCGTCGGGCTCCGGGAAGCGTGATGGCCTTATTGCCGTATTGCGCGCAATACCGGTGGTGCGGTTATCAACCTAGCACGCTTTTTGTGGCAGTGGATAAAACAAGGCACGCAGCAGCGACAGGTAGGTCCTGGGAGACAGAGACGAACCACAGAGAGAGAGAGAGAGAGAGAGAGAGAGAGAGAGAGAGAGAGAGAGAGAGAGAGAGAGAGAGTGGAAAGACGGGTTGTACGACATGCGCGTAGTGACCTAACAGCCACGACTGCTGACATTCAGTGAGTAGTGGTGCCCTCCATTCATCGTCCGATTAGTACCAGCACCATTGGCAGACGGCTGCACAACGTAGGACTACATGCACGCAGGCCGTTACAACGACTGCCTTTAACACCATTGCATCGTCACCAAAGACTGCAATGGTGTCGTGCCAGACTGTCGTGAAGCCACTCAGAATGGCAGCGGCTGATCTTCAGTGACGAGTCCCGCTTTTGTCTTGGAGGAGACGACCAACGAATCCGTGAGTGTAGGCACCGTGGTCAGCGCCAAGGTGAACGGTTTATTATCGAGCATTACACGTCGAGAAGGCCTGGTGTCATGGTGTGGGGTGCAATTGTTTACGATGTCAAATCCCCTTTGGTGTTCATTACCGGCACTTTGACAGGCCAACGTTACGTTAATGATGTCCTGTAACCAGTGACCCTACCTTTTCTGAAGGCTCACTTCGGTGCGATTTTCCAACAGGACAACGTTCATCCTCATACTGCTGCTGTTTCAAGAGCTTGCCTGCTTTGACGCTCTGCCATGGCCAGCCGCATCGCCAGACTTATCGCCGATTGAAAATGTGTGGAATGCTATTGGACGCGCTATCCGCACTTCACTCCTACCGCATAATCTGCAGGAACTGCGTAAGAATATTCAATTTACATGGGATGGCTTATCGCAGGGCACTATTAGGAACCTATACAACTCCATGACGATACGTCTGACACTACTTCTTGGCGTGTAGCTCAATAAATATTGCCCATATCAGTCTCAATGTTTTATCATTTATTGTTCCTGGGCGCCTTTAGTTTTCAACCGAATAGCTTTGCAATCCGAAACGTTCTTCTGGGTGCAACTATTTTTTTGGCGATCAGTGTATATGCCTTATGAATATATGTATTTAATTAGTTTCTTATTGTGTCCATTGTCAGAACACGAAGGAATTCTCTAAATTATTTTAACTCATACAAATGAAATCCCGTTACGTCTTGGGTGTATTCTGCTGATTCACGATACGATAAACAAACGCACATGCGTTGCATTGACAGCCAACTTTCCTAAAATTAAAAAAAAAATCATTGATTAATGAAAAATTTTAAATTCCCAACTTTAAGAAAAGTTTCTATTCTTTCTATTTTACGGTAATTTTGGCGCTAATGAAAAAGGTATTTTTCTCTCAGGTATGAGGGAACTGCTTAATAAAATTAACCTTTAATCAAACAGAAGTGTTACTTTGCGCTATTTACCGGTCTCATATTTTACGAAGCTTAAGGTTTGCTATTTTAATTTGAAATAAAATGTTTTGTTTTCACTTAGGAATTTAAATTTCTAACATTTTATTCTAAAAATTAGTTAACATAATTATTTTTTCAGAATTTTTATTTTTTATTTTCGTCTATTCAACTTCACAATTCTTCATTGGCCATTCGATATCGTTTCTCGAAAAGGGTAAGTATTTTAAGAAGAGTTGAAATCCAATTTTTGGAGCTTACGTTATGGAGAGCATATTTTTTTTTTTTTGAACATGCTGAGGCTTTATAAGTCATACACAATTTAAACGCTAAGGAAAACTACTGAATTTCTCAAACAGCTTCCTAAAAATCTTAAAAAATACTTGCGCTTACAAACCAAGAACTTCAACTTTTCCGGAGATAATATAATATAAGGCAACATACGTAGGAGTTCGTGGGGAATTAGGGAAAGAGGAGAAATAGAGCACTCTGCTTGGTACTATGAAAGTCTAAAAAAAAAGAACTTTTTTTATGTTCCTGAAATACAGGTTAGTAAAGCGCTGAAAGTGTAAGCACTGAAAGGGCACCCAGAAGAAGGAAAAGGAGGAGGTATTCTACAGTTCGATGCAGTAAATCCTCAGAACAAACTGCAAAAATAAAATAAAGTACAAAAATCTTTTCCATTTCAGTAGATTAAAAAGCGGCAAATAAAAGTACAGGAAAATAAATAAACTCCATTCTTTACGGCAGAGTCACGAAGACTTGGAAGCAAAATTTAGAAATGAATGCACTAATTTTCAAGATAATTCCGCTATGTTTTTCTTTTACTTTTTGGAGGAGGGGCTAAACTCAATTACACCGGAAAATGGCAACATGTGAGGAATATTTAAGACTAACATAGATTATTTTAGTTCTTCAGCACGTATCCTTGTTCAGATTAACTAACAGACCATTAGAGTGTGAAATTACTTAAAAATGGGCCATGTCTTTACCGCGAAAGAAATTTAGGTATATTAGGCATATTAAAATACCTAGATATTTTTTACATTCTACATACCATAGAAAACGTCACACAGAGAAGTATCTGTCGTAGTTCCATGGAAATTAATGGGTAATTGTCAACAGTTGTTTATACACTACCATTTGTGAAAATCTCAGCACCAAGAAAGAATCGCGCTATTGCCATTAACTTTATATAACATATTTCTCATGGTTCAGGAGATAAATGATTACATTTGTAGAGCTATATAAGATTTTTTCGCTTCAAAAGTCAGTATCGTGTGAAGCCACTGTAAGGTGACGGAGTCTAGCTCTCAATAATTATTTCACGCAGCAACCTTTTCTGTATCGATTTATTATTTCAAATGCAATGTAATGTAAATTCCAATGCACGTGTAAGACACGTGGCGCGTTTCTTTTGCACGCCGTATTAGGGAGTGTCGAGCCACGCATGTGCCTAGCGGCATCCGTTGACCTTGACCTGGACGACTAGGTCTGATGTATCAAAGTCACCACTCCCAGTGAGAGACGAACTCCACCAGAAGCCCAAGGGGGGGGGGGAGAAGGAAGGATAAAGCTATAAAAGGGAGTGACCCGTTCGCTCATGACGCAAGTGATCTGGCTTCGAAAACTCCGGTGCAGTAACACTGTCATTCCGCCCATTCTCAGTCCACAGGGTTTGGTGTACGGTGATGACGAGAAGGCTGGGGTCCTTGCTGGTGCCCTGGAGGAGCAGTTCTCACCTCATGACATCCAAAATCCTTGTCACACGGATAGGGTAATGGAGGCTGTAGCTACATACGATCTTGAAGATACAGACGAGGTCATCTCGCCTGTTAGTTACCTCGAGGTAACTCGACACATCTAAAAGCTAAAGGTGAAGAAAGTTCCCGGAAGACATGGAGTTTCGGCAAGAGCTGTTCAACTGCTCCCTGAGAGATGGATTTTGGTACTGGTGGAGATTTTCAACGGGTCTCTACGGCTGAAATAGTTCCCCAAGGACTGGAAAAAGGCAGTGGTAGGGGTGTTGCCCAAACCTGGAACCAATCATACTTTACCTGAGAACTCCCGTCCAGTATCTCTCTTGCCCGTCCTGGATAAGCTCCTGGAGCGGGTCATCCTCGCTAGACTTCTAGAGTTCAGTGAAACTAATGGTGTGACTCCTGAAGAACAGGGTACTTTCCGGGGAAGCATGCTGCGACCCACCAGTTGATCAGACTTACGGAATACGTTTCTGAAGGATGAGATAAGAGCGAGTATTCCAATGCTGTCTTTCTGGACATCAGCAAGGCTTTTGACCAGGTTTGGCATGACGGACTCCTACTCAAGTTGCTGGAACTTCGATGCTCTCTCCCACTTGTTGATCTGATTGGTTCGTACCTCAACAGCCGTAGTTTCACTGTTAAGATTAACGGTGAGCTATCTTCGGAAAAGAAAATTCGGGCTGGCGTTCCTCAGGGTTCGGCTCTTGGACCAACGCTGTTCTCCATTTATCTGCACGACTTACCCACACCGAAACAAGGGCAGGTCATGATGTACGCAGATGATACAGCTGTTGTCATCAGATCCCTGAACAAATGCAGAGCTATGAAGCTCCTCCAGGACTTTCTCTCTCAGCTGGAAACCTATTAAACTGACTGGCGGATCAAGATCAATTTGTCTAAGAGCTGTGCGCTGTTGCTTTTGGACCGTCCAAGGAGTACCGAAACTCGTTATGTTTCAAAAGACAATCCCCTAGGCTACCTCCACTAAGTACCTAGGGCTCCAACTAGAATGTCGACTTTCGTGGGTGGCGAACACCAGCTACCACATGAAGAAAGCTAGACAATGCCTTGGGCAGCTAGCTCCACAACTCCACCGAAGAAGCTTCCTTACAACACAGCACAAAGTATTGCTGTACAAGATGGTCGTCAGGCTGGTGCTTACCTACGTCTCCTCCGTTTGGATTGGTATTAGTAGGAATCAGCGAGAGAGAATCGAGAAGGTGCAGAGCCGAGCACTTCGAATGATCATTGAGGCTCCCCCTTAGACCCCACTTCGGAACCTGAGGAACAGACTTGGAATAGTAAAGTACATGAGTTTTCCACCAGACTTTGCAAGAAGTTCTTCAAGAAAGCGGAAACCCACCCTAATTGACTTATTAGGGGCGTGGTTGATTACAATCCCAGCGAATTCCTTAGGTATCCCAGAACTAAGGCGCCGATCTTTGACCCCCTTGACAGAGAGAGTAAGTATGTGAACACTGGTGGGTGTTAGACAAACCACTACCTCCCCCCGGTGTTAGACAGACCCTTCTTTTTCAGGTTAGCATCGAGATGGTGAAAATGGATTCTGCTCAGGCATTTGGACTTGGTTTCGTTGAGTTTCAGCCATTCCCTGGTGCGTCGGAGGCGGGTGGTGTTGTGGTTCTCTGTGATGTTGTGCGGTGCTTGGTTCCGCTTGCCCCCTTCCCCCCGGACTGGTGTCACGGTTCACAGTTTGAAAAATTTATCACCCTCTCCTTTCACTCATTTTTTCTGTTTGTCTTTTCTATTGAGTTCACTTAATCAGATCTCCTAGCTTCCTATTTCTAAGGGTAGTTTTAGACCTGGGGTCAGACACTCCCTTCTTAAACCTTCTTCAAATATCGTATCGTATTACTCAAGACGCTTTTAGGGTTTCGCCTTCGACGTGGTCGGACGGCATGTGCGAGCCGAGAGTGTCGTTCAGACCTCTCGGGGATTTACGTTTTGGCTGAAAGAATGGTCAGGGTCTTTCGGCGATTAGAGATCAACCGGAATTTGGACGGAAATACCCAAGTTAAACGTGGTCTTCCGTGATAGTTGAGTGATAATAAAGTGTTCGCTATCTGGAAGTCTGTTGGCACGTAGAGATAGCTAATCGAACGGAGTATATTTTCTCACCTATTAAATTTGGTTACGTCTAACAAAGGTCTTGTTATTGGAGTTACTCGGTGTCTTAGATATTAAGTAATTGCTGACTACACGTTCCAGTATTTCAGCGATCGAGTTCAACTCGACGGCACTCAAAAGAACTTACGTCAGGCCGGTTTGACAGATTCGGAATCAGTAAGACCTATTGGTGGATTGAAATCAGCGGTGCCCGACAGCCACCTCGAACAAAAAAATTAAATGGAAGAGGTTTTGGACTTTCCGGGCCACATGTGGCCGAGCATTATCCTGCTGAAATAGGACATCCCAAAAGGAAGAATATCATCTTTGCCTTTAAAACATCACTGACGTATAGCTGGCTGTTGAGTGTTCCCTCAGTTCGCATCAGGCGAGATCGCGAATTGAATCCAATGGCACCCCAAACCATGCCGCATGGCGTTGGGACGGTATCACGCTGCAGAACGAACCCTGCAAGGTGATGTTTACCACAATGTCTTCTAAAACGTATGCGTCCAGCATGGCGCATCAAGCTGAATCGTGATTCGTCAGAAAACACGACCTGTTACCATTCAACGCGCCAATGTATGTGTTTCAGACTCCATTGCAGCCTGAGGCGTCTGCGGTTGATGGTCAAAGGAATGCACTGCAATAGGCTGTTAGATACGAGTCTTCCGTTAAGCAGACGACGTCGAACTGTATTGGAGAAGAAAGCCTGACCTGTGACAGTGTTCCACTGCTGCGCTAACACCGTGGATGTCGTTATGCGATAGGACACTACTATGTGGTAGAGATGTGTGTCATCCCATGTAGCGTGCGATTTTCAGTTCATTTCCGGGGTTTCTGGGCGTCCGAGCCTCATTTGCCCACTGACGTTACTTTCGCACCACTGTACTGGCATTTCGTATGAGTAGTGATATTGTGGTAGGCCCCTAGCTCAAAGTCCATGACGTATTCATAATGCTACATTCTTCGGCGACGGGCATAGTAAAACACAAAAAAACACCTTTTCGGCTTAATTTCGGCTCTTCACTTATTGCAACATCTCGTTTGAGCCAGTTCTTTACATCCAAGACCGGACAGTTCAGAAGGCGCTGCTCCGAAACCACATGCGTATTTTCACTGACAGTTTAATCATTTGCATGTTCCAACTTGTTTCACACCCGGAAAGTTTCAATCTAATACCTTTGCCGCCCCGGTGGCGCAGTGGTCTAAGGCGTTGGTCTCTGATCATTCGTCCGAAGGGGTTTGAGTTCGAATCCCGGTGAGGCATGGATGTTGTGTTTGTCTTACGGCACTGACTCTCTCCCTTCCCTGGAACCAGTGACCCTAAATTAGGGACGGGCGACTGCTTATAGCCCATTGAGTTGCTCACGGTGGTCGTTAAACCTCCAATAAATAAAAATAAATAAATAATAACAATCTAATACCATCAGTTCTTCATGGTGCTGCAGTTTTCACAAACATAAATGATCGCAATTGAGAACCAATCACGTGAGAGTGAGGGAAATAAAAGCGCAAAAGTTTCATCATACAGAGGATGAGTCGAAAGTTCTGCAATATTTGCATAAACGCATATGCGGTTGCGGATATGTCCCGTATTTAAACTAGTTCAAGTCGCGCACTGCATTCAATCGAAAGAGATATAAAGTGGTAGTCGTTGCTGTGAACAGCATTGCTTGTCGTCGTTCTGTCTGTCTGTGGTTGGAACGCCGAATAGGTGAACAGCAACAACAGACTAATTAGGGAAATTTTGCTTTACGAGTTTGAACTCGGCCATAACGTCGCTCAAACAACACGAAACATTTGTCATGCGAAAGGGGAAGGTTCAGTGGACCACAGCACCGCAACCAGATGGTTCAAGAAATTTCGATCACGTGACAGAACCTCGACGACCAGCCGAGGTCAGGTAGTCCACGAACCGTGGATTCTGAGGCCGTGAGCCAGGCCGTAGAGACAAATCCGAAAACCAGCACTTGGAGATTATCAGGCGAGCTGGGCATATCACAGACCACCGTGGTTCGTCACCTTCAAGACCTCGGCAAGGTCTACAGGAGCTTCCGCATTGTCCCTTACGAACTGACGCCAGTTGAAACAACCCGCCGAGTGGAAGTGCGCAAGAAACTCCTAGAAAACCCACGCGATGCACGTTTCATCAAGAGAACTGTTACGTGCGATGAAAAGTGGGTCTAATTTCGTAATCCCAACACACAACGACAGTGGTTGAGCCCGGATCAGCTTCCAGAATCTGTTGCCAAACGTGGGCGCTTCGATCACGAGGCGATGCTCTGCGTCTGGTGGAATTTCGAAGGGATAATCCATTACAAATTTGTTCCAGACGGTCGGACCATCAACGCCAACCTCTACTCCGAACAGCTGGAGCGGATGGATGCCGTTTTGGAGGAGAAGTACCCGTCACTGGTGAACAATAAGCTAGCTCCCCTGCAGCAAGACAACGCTCAGCCACATACCGCGCGAACGATCCGGGCACAAAACTAGAAACTTGAGGGCAACGAACTGATGCCACAATCAGAATGTGAACCGGACCTTGCCCTGTCGGATTATCACTTGTTCTGATCAATGGCCCACTTCCTTCGCGGGCGGCACTTCAACAACCAGGAGGAGGTAGCAGCTGGGGTGAAGGAGTTCTTTGGCTCGAAGGACAAGAACTGGAACCACCGCCGAATAGAAGAACTGGCAGACATATGACGGTGCAATACGATGGCCTATACTTTGAATGTTGGTCATCTTTCGTCGTAAAGATACTTATGAAGACATAAAGGGATCCAAATATTGCAAAACTTTCGACTCATCCTCTGTAGCTGAGTTTCGTCCTCTTCCCCTGTGCGTGTGGATTACTGCATGAGATTAATATCGGTGGCAAAAGCCCGTGTAAAGAGTGAGAGTGTTCGGGTGACGTCATCCGTAATCCTATCATCACACGGACATCTATACTATATAGAGGCTTCATTGTAGGGCTAAGAACGGCTGTTTGGTCGTTGCGTATCAGCGGAAACGCATCCGGAATAACCAAATGTCGGGAGAATGTAGCGACAGTGGTTAGATCAAGGTATTGTTCTTTACCATTGGGAGTCTTGTGCTGGTATACAAACGTCCGAAGGCCTCTGTCGCCGCATTCGACGGCAAACCGTTGCAGCCACACAATCCACAGTGGCGTACATTCGACGAGCGTACGTGCAGAAAGATAACGTCTGCTCGCAAACTGGACATCAATGGACTGAAATTTACTGCGAATTTCACATTAGCTGAAGCATGTGTGTGCTTTCGCAAGGCATCGCAATGTCTCCTACTTACCACTGCGTATCATCGTGTAAGGTAACAGTGGTTCCATAACAGACATGCGTTGCGAAGCAAATGGAACCGTCTCGATTATGTGTCAACTGGGATGATCACAGATTGAGTCTGGAGATACCTGGTTTCCGCGATGATTTTGCGGCCATCCGGGATTTATGGAGATACATGGTTTCGTCGATGATTTTGCGGCCATCCGTGAGCTCTGGAGATACGTGGTTTCTGCGATGATTTTGCGGCCACCCGTCAGCTTTGGAGACACGTGGTTTTCACGATGACTTTGGGGCCACCCATCAGCTTTGGAGATACGTGGTTTCCGCGATGATTTTGCGGCCACCCGTCAGCTATGGAGATACGTGGTTTCCGCGATGATTTTGCGGCCACACGTCATCTATGAAGATACGCGGTTTCCATGATGATTTTGCGGCCTCCCGCCAGCTGTGGAGATACGTGGTTTCCGCGATAATTTTGCGGCCACCCGTCAGCTCTGGAGATACGTGGTTTTCCGATGATTTTGCGACCATCCGCCAACTCTGGAGATACGTGGTTTCCCCGATGATTTTGTGGCCTCCCGCCAGCTCTGGAGATACATGGTTTCCGCGATGATTTTGCGGCTACCCGTCAGCTCTGGAGATACGTGGTTTCCCCAATGATTTTGCGGCCACCCGCCAGCTGTGGAGATACGTGGTTTCCGCGATGATTTAGCGGCCACCCGTCAGCTCTGGAGATACGTGGTTTCCGAGATGATTTTGCGTCCACCCGTCAGCTCTGAAGAATCGTGGTTTCCGCGATGATTTTGCGGCCATCGTCGGCTCTGAAGATTACTGATTTTCACGACCATCCATCATACGGCTCTTCAGCCTGGTGTCATCGTTTGCGGTGCTCTCCATTTCAACAGCCGTTCTACCACTCATATGCATAGTAGGTACAATTACAGTACGTGGATGAGTTACAATAGCCCGGTTAATACAAATTTGGAAGATGTGAATCCGTTTATTGGTGTAAATATGGCATGGACGTTAAGTCAGATAGTATCCTAAAACTTAGAAAATTTTATCGTCCAGGAGCGGATCGTCCTGGAGATGGTGTAATCCCGTATTTCATTCATTAACAGCCCGGTTTTTTGCTCTATCTCCGTGGTACCCTGGTACCTTGTTTCAACAATATAATCCCCGCCCGTGTGCAGCCAATATCATCAGATATTTCCTAGAAAGAGTTTAAAACCTGATCTTCTGAGCACGATACTCAGGTTTCCCCTTGATAAAGAACGTGTAGGAACTCATTGGATAGCGATTTAAAACTCCTCTGTACAATCTATTTCAATATAAAAAAAACTGCACTGTTAAAAAAATCTACTTAAAAAATGAGAACCTAAACCAACTCGTTTTTTTTAAGTACAATTGTATCGTAAGCGAGCACATGGCGTGGTCAAATATAAGTAACCCAAACAAACGTAAGATATCATAAATAACTGCGTCAATAAATATAAATATAATCTCGTATTACTTCATTTTAGATATTATAGATTTCAACAGAAATTGTTTAATAAATGTGTAAAGTGATACACATAAATAATTAGTACAACAAAGTCACTGATCGCAAGTAATTTAATTATGCATAAAGTGTCTTTGTGTACGTTTTTACATTAACTATAATTGTGTCAATCTCATAATTGTCGCTTCATCACTATATTGGTCATAAAATTGTGTGGTCTTTTTGCCCAGCATGTGACAACGAGTGTATCTATTATCCCAGATGTGCCATCGAATAATATACTTCCAATTGATTCTATGAATATATGAGCATGTATGGAATACACGCATTCCAAATTTGAAATCAAGACGAGGATGGTTTAGTGGTTCGAGATTCAAGCTGCTGGTACAGGAACCCCAGGTTCAAACCTGGTGTGGCGGTGCGAATTGCGAGCAATCGCTGACTATCGGACATGCGCGTTAAGTGACGTCCTCTGGGTTGGAATCCACGCTCCTGTTTCGGAAATATTTGTAACATAGATATCATGTTAACTGCATCTTACCTTTTTTGAAAAACCTCCAGCTTTAGAGAAACAAATGTATTGTACTGAAAAAAGGCTACCATTTAGGATTCAAAACCTGTCTGAAATAATCGGTATTTATAGCGTATTGTACTGAAAAAGGCTACCTGCTGCTAACTATGAATAGCTGATAACTATGTTTATGTAAACATTTCGCAGAAGAGAGAAAAAAAGAGCTATGTGCTTTTGTCGCCAAAACCAACAACGTGAAAACGGAATTTGATTTCAACCTTAAAAGAAACAAACCGTATCGTTTCAGAATTCCATCTTGCAGCTCGACTTATTAGCACATATTTTGTAAAAAAGATAGTGTTTTTGTTTTCGGTTTGTCCGTCCGTCCGTCTGTACACATCATATCTCTGCAACTATTTTTTCTATTTGAAAAATTCGTTTTGCATTCGGTAGCTTGAAATATGCGAATGATGATCCTTCATTTCGTTTTTGTTTTTCTTACGAGGTACAATTTGGCCGCTAGAGGGCGTACATGCAGATGATGTCGAATCCAAAATACGTTTTATTCCATATATTTGCTTCTAAACATTCGATTGAATTTTTTTTTATTTATCGATTTCATTTATATCGAAGAGTATTTTAGGTATAGTTACTTTTTCAAGTTACGCATAGATTTTCCACTAGGGGCCGTAAAAGTAAATTACGTTTTCCCTCATATCTCTTCTTCTGAAATTCCGATTTGAAAACCTTTTTCTTCAGCGTATAGAGCTCCTGATGGAAAATATTTTGCATACAATTTTTAATTTTTGGTAAAGAAAGCTTTAGCCACCAGGGAGCGTAAACGTTAATTTCTGCTTCTGATGTATTTGCCATTAAATCTGAACTTCTAAAATCTCGAATAAAAAAAATATTCCAGAAATAATTGCTCAAGTTATTACTCAAGTTATGAGGATAATAGCTGCGGACTAAATCTCGCTCCTGTGCCCTGACCGTTGACCCCATTTAGCTAGTATTCAACAGAATGGGTTCAGTATACCTTCGGAACAACATACGAAGGCTTTGTCGCAATAGAAGCATTTTTTAGTCAAGTTATGAGGATAATAGGTGTGGAACAAGTCTCGCTCCTGTACCCTAACCTTTGATTCCATTTCAACAATATTCAACACAACTGGTTCAGTATACCTCTGGAAGAACATACTAAAGTTTTGTTGCAATCGAAGTATTCTTACGTAAGTTATGATGCATAAGGGCGATGGAATGTATCCCGCTCCTATGTCCTGACCTTTGACCCCATTTTGCCCATTTTCAATAGAGTTTAACCTCCAGGTTGCTCTTACCACATATTAAAATTTCATCGAAATCGAACCATTTTTACGTGAGTTATCGTGTTGACAGGCAGACGGACTGAAAATGCTGAAGCATTTACGCTTCTTCAACCTACGGTTGGAAAGCGTAAAAACGGATATAGAATTTTCTGGAATTCGGTGTTAAGTAGAAGACATTGAAGAACAGAAAATTGATATGACTATTCATTCCTCTTACAAAGTGCTATTCTCCTGGAACTCTGATTCCCAAGAGAGACAGGATAAGAGATATTTTAGGACGGCTCAAAAAGCAATGAAAATATAGATGCGTGACTTGGTGCCTATTCTAATAGAAACATTGTCCTATAGAGAAGTTACAGATCGTCAAACAACAGTACTATTTTCCAGGCCGAATTGGTTGCGATCAACGAAGATTTGAATTGATTGATAACGAATTCTGGTGAAAATCCCGTTCACGTCTATTCTGACAGTCAATCATCATTTAAAGGCTTTGAAAAGGTTAGACAGTTGAAATCCGACTATCTTTGAGACACACAGAAAATTGGCACTTTTGATTGATAGTATAACATTTCACTGGATTCGTGCTCATCAAGGTACTGCAGGAAATGAACATGAGATACCTTAGCTAAGAAGGGATCGAAAAGGGAAAATATTGACCTACATTTTAAGACCTCACAGAGAAGTATCAAAACTGCTATGCAGAAGGCATTATTAAAGCGTTGGCAAGGCGAATGGGATGAGAAAGAGCGAGGCCGGCAGACTTAAGGCTTCTTCCCAAAGATTTCGACAAAGAGATGTTCAACTAATAGATATTGAAACCAATTTATATCAGAGCATGGAGTATGCCATCCTTACTTCCAGTGTTTCGCATTTAAGAGTTGTTCGGTGGTTGTGATGCCGAACGGTCAGCTATTCAACACCTGGTTTCAAGTTGCCCAGCGATGACGATTATTAGGAATCTGTTCTTTCCCCAGGGTTCACTAGGGATGTTAATGTGGTTATATCATATGAAGAAATTAACTCGTGCACCACAAGCTATTGAATCGAAAACAAATGCCGTCTTCTGCACGATACACTTTAATGATTAAAAACTATGTACAATTAAAATAAATGTGTTTAAGAACTTTCAACGCCACAACGGCGTCATCATCAGAAACACTGCAGGCCCATTTTGCCCTGTTTCTGATGATGACGCCGTTGTGGCGTTGAAAGTTCTTAAACACATTTATTTTAATTGTACATAGTTTTTAATCATTAAAGTGTATCGTGCAGGAGACGGCATTTGTTTTTGATTCAATAGCTGTGGTTATCTCTTCAAAGAAATGGAGAAATCCCCTTTCGTTATTTCCACGCTATATTGCTGAACACCAGGACTCTGTATTTGCTAGATACTGAGTGGAAATTACAATTGTCCAAGTTAGGTTAGATTTACATAATTGATTATCCTCAGAACCCAAGATTAATTTTTAGGTCTCCAAGGATCGAGTTCTTTGTTATCTTGTTATTTTGAGAATTTCGCTGTTGCCTACCTTGTTTATTTATTTTAACATGTCTGACGTGCCTGTTCCGCAGGACGCACACGAGATAAAGGCAGATAGCAGTGAGAGCATATGCCAGTGTAGTATAGTGGATAACACTCGGAGCTCCGGAGCCGAGAGTTGTGGGTTCAAATCCCGCCCCTGGCATAAAAAATGATGGAGAAATTTACTTTGTCGTAAATATTTCATTTTTCTGTTTAGTGATTACATTTTAAGGAATTGTAAATTTTAAAAATAGGATATGTTTGTGAACTTCACAAACGAATTGTGTTGATTTTCATACTTGATTCGAGTTGCAATTGCATCCGTTTAGAGAAAATGGGATCATCGATGTTGTAATTTCTTCAATCTGTTGATGTTTATGAATTCAGATGGTATTGCGATACACTTCAGTTTTATTATTATTATGATTGTTACGTCAAACTCTTGGTGATGGTAATTTTTTCTGTGAATTTAGGATGTGATTGTTACATTTCTTGGTATAGATTCTTTTATTTTTTTAAATAGAATATCGTCATAGTGTGTTAATGGAATATGATTGTTTCCTTACCTTGTGAACTTCAAATTGTTTGTATGATATTGACTGTTAGAATTGAATAAAGGACTAGGTTAATAAAGGACTACGTTTGTCGTGTGGCAGATGAATCTCCCTGGATATTGGCAGCGCGACGGATGAAGTTTCGGGCGCAGTTTCGGTGTCCGTGCCTGCGGGATCTGGGATTGCGATTGTATCCTCCTTAAATTGTTCGTTAATCCTTGTTAAGCCAACTGGCTACACAAGTTAATCATAACAGTATTACAATATACGTGCATGTCTTGCAGTAACTCTTCCAGTGTCCGTGGTGTGGAGAATAAACATCCCGCAGCTGCCTATCCCTATCCCTATAGCCCGAAATACATTCAACTGGGTTCATGTCACGCAACACAGAGCCTACCATGGGAAAACATGGAAATCAGTTTCGTGTTCCTGGACCAAATCGGGGATGATGCAGGCGGTATGACATGGCGCGTTGTTTTGTTGGAGAATCTTGTCTAAGTCTAGAAACACTATGAGCATTAGCGGATGAACCTGGTGTGAGGTGATGGACAACTACGCGGTGATGTTCAGGAGCCATGTACCGCTATCAGAGGACTGAGTGTCCTAGAAAAACATCACCTAGAGTAACAGTTTGGAATGCGTTTACAAGGGCCCCAAGGAAACCCATGTAAATGCAACCCAAACTGTTACACCGCCTCTATCTGCCCGTATGATCCCCAAATAATTGGCAAGTTGGATCCACCGCTTCATGTCTTTACGCCTAACATGCACTCTCTCATCGGCATGATAAAGTTGAAACCTAACATTTCAGACCAGATGACGTGTCTCTAGCCATTCGAACTCCAGTTGCAATGGCCTTTGCAAACTCCAGCTTAATCTTCCAGTACTTTGCAGTCAACAAGGAGACACGATGTGGACGGTAGCTGCCATAGCCTATGTTTTAAATGGTACGACGAATAGTCCTTGTGCAAAAGTTTGTGGAAGCGCCCTCATTTAATACGGACGTTATCTAGTACACAGCAGACGTGTGATTCCTTGTAACGAAGCGGGACAGACACAGCATAAAAACCATTTGCCAGTGGCGGATTCTTCTGCTCGGAGCCGAATATTCTCCAAATGTAGCTACAAAGACGAAGTTTGCCGCTTTAGCTTTTGCCTTCTTGACATATGCGTCCCATCTGGGGCAAGTACGTCACATATATATCCCTCTTTACGAATGGGCTGGAACGGCATCGTAGGTTTTCGGGTCAGCCGGCAAGCCATTACGTTCCGGTGCCAATATAGCATAAAAGCCATTTGCCGATGGTGGAAATCGCATCTTTCTACTCATATGTCTTCCCAATTAAGCTGCACCGACGAAGCTTGTCACTGATACCGGCCATCTGGATATGTGCGTCACCTCTGAGGTAAGTGCGTCTCACAATCTGCGCTCACTTCGAGGGTCAACTGCACGTTTACGGCCACATTCCTCTAGTTGGTTGGAAATTTTGAGGTATTTCACGTTGTCTTAGTGTACATGTAGCGATTGCCTGACACACATATCCCAACAGTTCTGCAGTTGAGGTGATTGAACAAACGGCTTTCCATACAGTTACTATCTGGCCATGGTCAAATTCACTTCGCTGCTTTTACCCATAATTACCCTTCCATGACTAGTTCCCAATACATAGAGATCTCTTGTATTTACAGGAATTGCCAATTCAGAAATGCGTCTAGCAAGCGTTCTATGTGACTGGGTCATTTCTTCTGCTTTGTTTAATGTCATCGGGATGTATTTATATTTGCCCGTTGAGTTTACAAGGGCAATTGCAGAAATCTTTTATATATGATCTGTAAGATTCATGTCCGTTCTCCGAACGGTGAATATATACGGTCGAATCATATTATTGTGACAACCAATTAATATCCACAGTGACCGCAGTGTGCAGCGCGGACAGCAGCTAGACGGGCTGGGAGTGACTCAGTAAGGTGCTGGAAGGTGTTCACAGGTATGGCGAGCCATCTGACAGTATGTGGAGCCATTTACAGTGCATCTGACATTTTCTGGAGGGTAAGTCGTGGAGGATCCATAGAGCGAACAACTCAAAGCAGGTGGCACCACAGATGCTCAATTGGGTTTACGTCTGGGAAATTAGGAGACCAGGGAAGTACTTTGAAGTCTTCATCGTGCTCTTCCAACCACTCTCGGACATTTCTAGCTATGTGACACGTCGCATTGTCGTTCTGGATGATTCCATACGCCACAGGAAAGACAATCAGCATGTATGGGTGTACATTAGAGTGGGCCGAAAAAAAAATTCTTTTTTTAATTTGCATATCGCCTAGTGCGGAAAAGTTGCCATTTAGGTCAACAAGAATAACAAAATAGTTTTTTTAAATCGATTAATATCTTACGTCTTCCCACAGCACACTTAGTTCGCGTTTTTACGACGGCATTGAGCCGTAAGCAAAAACGGATGCAATTTGTTCGTAATTCAAATCGAAACACTCCTAGTGCGTAAAAGTGTCCTTTAATGTTCCCAATAACAGTGGAAAAAAATATTTGAAGTTGATCAATATGATATGTCTCCGCATTGCACGCTAAGTTCTCCATTTTCTTCCCACATTTGGCCCTTAGGCCTAGGTAAAGTAAAGGCATCCTAGCATGTAGGGCATCGGAACAGTTCGTAGGAAATTGCACTGTTCTGAGTGTACAATGCGTGTGCATGTGTAGTGCACTCAGTTTGCTTTGCGATGTGTAGCGTGTAGCTCTTCGCTTGCTTTCAATGTAACGCATGAAAACAACCCAGAACTCACCACGAGGAGGTGGCTGCACTTCGAGTACCGCCCGCCCTCCCTCCAGCTCAGAATTTTATTTCAACTTGGTATATCTTATTCGGTAATCCGCTTTACTCAAAACATGTGGCATTAATTGCCGTGATGCAATTGTTGCTCTTATGAACGAATCTCTAGCTTCAAATTCACACACTGAGGCAGTTGCTTCGGTCACTAGTTTCGTGCAACGTTCCACAGCTTGCTCGTGGCAGGGAAACTTGGTTATTTCTTCGCCAGCTGCGGCAGAAGTTGCGATTAGTCGATCCAGATCTTCGTCTGAGATGTGTTTTGTTCAGGAGTGGTTCGGTAAGACGCGTTTTAGTCCAATCGATCATCTCATAATATTCATTTGCAATCCAAATTTAATTGCGACACTTCGAATTCTCTTATGATATCATTCATTTCTTGTTGTCTAGCTTTTTTTATTTCTCTCCATCCAAGAGCTCTAACGTGGGCGCGTTCGTCCGCAATCATACTTAGCAATATAATCCATGGGTGACTGAAGAACACGTTTCTCTTGATCACTGAATCAGTGATTACTTTGCACTTCAAATCCGTGAAGCGCAATAAGTTGATCAGTTTCCAAACGTGTTTGGAAATTGATCCTACAACTCGTTCAGGAGAGATTGGGCAGCTCTTGACGCCTGTGAAAATCTCCCGGTAGTTGAATTTGCAGCTATTCATGTAGAGTGTACGTAACACATGAAAGAATTGCAGGATACACGTGAACTGAGTACCGACCAGCAGTATTTACTGGAAATCTGTTGCGTCGTGTCACAGGGAAACTGTGATGTCAGCCCTTCTAGAAGAAATTCAGGACCACTGTCACATTCGCGGTGGCTGACGACAGCTAACAGAGTTATGCGCCTCTATGTCGCCACTCAAAACCCATCGCAAACTTAGATCTGCGTTGCCAGCTACATAATGAAGGTATATGTACCGGTCTGGGTTTTCATAAAGAAGAAGCCTTTGTGCACAGAAGGGGCCAAACACTTTTGGAAACTGATCAATTTATCGCGCTTCATGATTTTGAAGTGCAAAGTAATGATTGATGCAGTGATCAAGAGAAACGGTTTTTCAGTCACCCAGAGAATATATTGCTAAGTATGATTGCGGACAAACGCAATCACGTTAGAGCTCTTGGATGGAAAAGAATAAAGAAAGCTAGACGGCAACAAATGAATGATGTCATAAAAGAATTCAAAGTGTCGCAGTTAAATTTGTATGCTAATGAATATTATGAGATGATCGATTGGACTAAAACGCGTCTTACCGTACCACCCCTGAACAAAACACGTCTCAGACGAAAATCTGGATCGAATAATCGCAACTTCTGCTGCAGCTGGCGAAGAAATAACCAAGTTTCCCTGCCACAAGTAAGCTGCGGAACGTTGCACGAAACTGGTGACCGAAGCAGCTGCCTCAGTGTGTGGATTTGAAGTTAGAGATTTGTTCATAAGAGCAACAGTTGCATCACGGCAATTAATGCCTCATTTTTCGACTAAAGCGGATTACCGAACAAGATACACTACGTAGAAATAAAATTCTGAGATGGAGGAAAGGTAGGCGGAACTCGAAGTGTAGCCACCTCCTCGTGGTGAGTGCTGGGTTGTTTCCATGCGTGACATTGGAAGCAAGCGAAGAACTGCACACTACAAATTGCAAAGCAAACTGAGTGCTATACACATGCACATGCATGGTGCACTCAGAACAGTGCAATTTCCTACGAACTTTTCCGATGCCCTACATGCTAGGATGCTTTTACCTAGCCTAGGCCTATGGGCCAAATGTGGGAAGAAAATGGTGAACTTTGCGTGCAATGCGGAGATATAACATATTGATCAACTTCAAAACTTTTCTTTCACTGTTATTGGGGACATTAAAGGACACGTTTCCGCACTAGGGGTTATTCGATTTCAATTACAAAAAATTGCATTCGTTTTTGCTTACGGCCCACCCAATGCGGTCGGAAAAACGCGAAATTAGTGTGCCGTGCGAAAACGTAAGATATTGATCGATTTCAAAAAAAAAAAAAAAATTGTGATTCTTGTTGATCCAAATGGCAACTTTTCAGCACTAGGCGACGTGCAAATTAAAAAAGAAAACAAATTTCGGCACACCCTAGTGTACATGGTCTGCTAGGATGGATTCATACCGAATTCAGTCCATAGTGCCTTCCACAGGTATGAGTGGACCCAGGGAATGACATGAAAACATTCCCCATACCATAACGTTGCCACCACAAGCTTGTGTTCTTCCAGCATTGGTTGAAAACTGCTTGGTCTCCGATCTTTCTAGCCTTATACTCCAACGTTTGTCCGTTCGATGAAGCATAAAACGTGACTCATCGGAGAATGCAATACTTTGCCAATCAGCGGAGGTCCAATTCCGATACTGCCATGCAATTCAGAAAAAAAAAAATAGTAGTCAATGTTCCGAAGCCGCTATTTTAATTTCTTTTGGTTTTAGATCTCTATGTCATTTAAAAATGGTCTAACATTTCGAAAAAAGATTCAAGCAGGCAGTATTCCAAAGCCGCCATTCTGATTTTGTTTTTGTTTTTGGACTTGTCTAGGCATACGGGCGTTAACACCTACCAACGTACTAATTTTCAGATCTCTAGGTTATTTAGAAGTAGTCGAAAAATACGCAGAAGGAAACTCTCGCAATTTTCATATTGTATACATATACAGTGTTACAAGGAAAGTTCTTGATCAGGCCAATACCTCACAAACTATGGCAGTTAGAGATTTACTTCTTGTGGAGTTGTATAGGAAACCCCCGATGGTGCACACAATAACACCACGGCGGATCCTCTCGCCCCCTTGCGGGGGGGGAGGTGAGGAGGCTGTCGCACCCCCTTTGCAGATAGGGCAAAAAAAGTCAATTACGAACTGTTCATCGAGGCAAAAATAGTGCATAAATGTTTTTGTCCCATAACTAAAGATGGAAGGTGACCGGGAATGCGGCCACAAGAAAATCACAACATCCGGAAGCAAAAAGCCGAGTATTTAAACAAGAACTTATTATTTAGAACTTATCTAAAGTGGTAAGTTCTATGTAAATGAAAGCACAAAGGAAAAGTTTTCCTATAAACATTATCAACAGTTCTTGTTCTGAAACAGAACCCAGTTTTTTAACATATTCATTTTATTCAATATCAGACTTTGATGTCCAATACAGTAAAAAATACACTGAAACAAGGAGAAATAGCATAACGTGGCGAAACATTCATCCAATAGGAAAACTGTATGCACATCTAATTGACTTGCGTACGTGGCAAAGCGTTCGACTTCATGTCACTGGTTCACGAAGTGTTGGCATACCGACAACGCATACAATTTTCGTATTCTGACGACGGAGCAGAAAGCACGTTTGAAACCCATGCTAATATGCTTCGGACACAGCGACTCAGGTAGCTTTCCACTTTTTTCACATTTGGAGAGTCCCTTTCCATCTTTTGTTATGGGACAAAAACATTTATGCACTATTTTTCCGTCGCTGTACAATTTTGTAATTGATTTTTCTGCCCTATCTTCAAAAAGGGGCATGATAGCCCTCTCACCCTCCCGAAAAGGGGGAGGGCGATGGGATCCCTCGTGGTCTTATTGTGAGGGCCATAGAGAGTTTTCTGTACAACTGCACAAGAAGTAAATCGCTAACTGCCATAGTTCGTGAGATATTGGCCTGATCACGACTTTCCTTGTAACCCTGTATATACGTATATGTATTCAATATACAGGGTGTCCCAGAACTTCGTGTACAAACTTGGAGGGGAGGTAGAGAACAGCGTTAGGAACGAGAATTAAATAGGAAAACATAGGCGGAAACGTCACCCTCACGTGAGAAAGAGACACAAAGACACAGTAAGGCCGCAATACAGAAAGCAAATGCGCAGAACATCGTTTCCTCCACACTTTGCGTTTTTACGTCACAGTATAAAGCAGTAGGTTTGTCATTTTCATGTAGGACTTCCGTCCACAGGGAGTAGAGTTTAGGTCCCAGCCACCTACAGCGAGATCGCCTTTGGGGCAGGACACAGAAGCGGAAGGAATGAGAGCAAGTCTAGCGACTTTTGACAGAACAGTTTGTAGTGAGATTAGAGTTCAGTAGATGGCGCCACCGTACAAGTACGATATTGCACATAGATGGGTGAGAGAATTTCAGGGAGGACATAGGAAAGGATACCCATTTAACCAGTGGGTCCAGCCTGGGGGCCGTCACTTTACGTGCTCGTCCGATGAACGGCGGATATTCAGCGATTGTTAGTAAATCACACCATCTCTGAAAGATCAGCCCAGTCTAGAACCTGGGGACCCAGCATCGATAGTCTAAAACACTAACCACTAAGCCATCCGCGGCTCTGAAACACTAACCACTAAGCCATCCGCGGCTCTAATACAGAAAGCAGTGATGAAGCAACCTTTTCACGTGACGGGGTGTTCAAAACGCACAACGCGCACATGTGGGACGACCACGAGCCGCACAACAACGCTTCACTGTTAATGTGTGGGCGGGTATCGTGGCGGACAGTTTAGTCGGGCCATACATCTTACCATCTCGACTGGACGCTCGCAAGTATATCGTCTTTCTTCAGGAGGTTCTTTCGGAAATGCTGCACGATGTCCCCGCACATGTTTGACGCGTAATGTGGTTGCAACATGATGGGGCGCCATCTCATTACGCAAGGTGCGTACGTGGCCATTTGGACCGGACATTTGGAACCGAGTGGATTGGGCGTGGCGGTCCCGTCGAATGGCCCTCCAGATCACCTGATTTATCTCCTCTTGATTATTATCTCTGGGGTGCCATGAAGAGCATTGTGTACGACACGCCAGTAAATTCTGAAATGGACCTGGTGGCACGAATCTCCATCGCTGCTGCTACGATCCGCGAAACGCCAGGTATCTTCGACAATGTTCGCCAATCCATGTCGCGTAGGTGTCATGCGTGCATCCAGGCCAATGGGCGCAATTTCGAACAATTCCTGTGATGCTTGTAAGTCCTACATTGTACTCTTTTGTTGTGTAATAAAGCGTTTTACACTGCTTTCTGTATTGTGGCCTTACTGTGTCTTTGTGTCTCTTTCTCACGTGAGGGTGACGTTTCCACCCATGGTTTCCTATTTAATTCTGGTTCCTAACGCTGTTCTCTACCTCCCCTCCAAGTTTGTACACGAAGTTCCGGGACACCCTGTATAAAGATACGCGATTTTAGTTGAATGCTGTGTTGTTTATCTTCACATAAATATGTATCGGTCAGGTATTTTTTTTCTTTGGCCCAATTCAATTACTTGGAATGACTCATTTATCAAATATGAGGGGAAGATTGAGTTATAAAATTATTAATCTCACTGGAATACGAAATAGATTAAAGTATTTGTTTAACTTCATATATCAAATATTAATTGTGCAGTGACACTGTTTGTTTATTTTTTTTTCCATTTCAGAGGCGTGTAGCGCAGACTAAGTGGAAGCAAACTTTTGTTTTCGTTCAGACAACATATTAAATCGTTTGAAGATTAATGTTATTACAGGAATCTCAAGTTTCCTCCTTCTGTGTTCTCCGGAAATAAATTATTAATTCCGCTTCCTTTTGCTAACGCGACGCGACGCAATAATTTAATAAACAAACCATAAGAGCATTACTTCTTTTCTGAAGCAATGTTCAAAGAGATGCAGCAAGTGTATTTCATCCTTAATTTTTATGATGTAATAAAGCACTTCAGTTTTTTTCTACATTGCTCAAACGAAATCCTTGCATGCAAAAGCTTTTAATGCGTGAGCAAACAAAAAGTATTTAATACTTTCCTACCTGTGCGGCCGCAGTATTTATCTTTATTCATGAAATTTGTTTCCTCTTAACCTTGCTAGACTGCTTAAAATCGTGCAGATTATTTAAAGATAATAAATAAACTGAAAAACATTGACTATCTCATAAAATGTTTTTAATAACGCAACATATTGAGTAGACACCCTGCGGACATTAAATTGTATTTAAAGTGAAGCAGGTATCATTGTTTAATTTCTAAAACGATTGTACACATCATTAGAATTAGTATGAAAACTGTCACTCCCCATGAGTAGTATATCTGTTTAAATTGCAGAGAAAATTCCTGAAAAGAATCAAAAAACATCTGAAAGATTGAAAAAGTAGCTAATAATGTTTCGATGTTACATATGTATAAACCAAAGGATTTCTTTAGATCGTTTTTAAATTAAAGATGACTCTTAATCAAAATGCCAATAAAGGAAATTATAATCGCGTTCGATTTGAAACGCGATTTAATGGCTGACAACAGCCCTAATGGCTGAAACTATGGTCCCATTATAATTTCCATTACTAAAATTTTGATAAGTTATCATCTTTGATTTAAAAATGATCTAAGTATAATCAAATACCTTTAGCAATTTTTGCTCTGATTTATTATACACTGAGTGGCCACTTTATTATGACCACCTGACAGTTTTAAGCAAATGAGCTATGGCTGCACGCTGTTGCCGCCAGAGGGCGATACTAGTATAAAAAGGGAAAGCTTAGTGATTGCGACAGTAGTAGAAGTGATTTTTTGGTGACGAGATGCGTAAAAAATGCGATTTGACGGACTTTCAACGTGGGATGATTGTAGGAGCTAGGAGCCATAGAGCGAGTATCACCGAAACCGCCGCATTTGTGAAATGATCCAGAGCAACTGTTGTTAAAGTGTTTAAAGACTGGACTGTCAGCCAAAAAACCGGGACTCTACGTGCAAAGTGTGGTCGTCATCGACTAGTGACTGCTCGGGCGGAACGGAGAGTGTCTAGACTGGTAACAGACAACAGAAGGGCAACAGTGCAGCAAATTACAGACCATTTTAATCAAGGATCCCTTCAAATGATCTCTGCACGCCCTGTTTGCCGTACACTGCATCGGATGGGATATGGCAGCCGAAGGCCTGTTCGAACACCTTTGCTGTCTGCAGTTAACAAGAGAAAACGTCTCCAGTTCGCACAGGAGCACAAGGATTGGACAGTCGATAATTGGAAACAAATCATGTGGTCCGATGAATCACGTTTTCAGTTGCACCATGCCGATGGCCGAGTGAGAATTTGGCGGAAACAACTCGAAACATGGACCCTAAACGCATTGCTACAACTCTTTTCAGATGGTGTAGGCAACGTTATGGTTTGGGGAATATTTTTCTGGTATGCTTTGGGCCCTTCAATTCGTGTTGATCAGCGTCTGACTGGCACATCATATCTAAACATCGTTGCGGACCAAGCGCATTCTGTCATGTGGATGGTTTATCCCAATGGCGATGGTATAACGAAGTAAATTTCTCCGTAATTTTTATCCGCGCCAGGATTCGAACCCGGGTCCCCTCATTCCGGAATAAGTTGCTCTACCAATTGAGCTACGCGGACGTTTTATTCTGATTCCTACCTGCCTTTATGTCGTGTGCGTCCTTCTGGCAGGTACGTCACATCTCCTGGTACGTTACATCATCTCCCCCTTATTATTATTTTTTTTCGAAGTGCTGGAGAAGGGATTCTCTTATTTTTCCTATCTCGCGGTGTGGAAAGAACATCACACCAATGCGAGAATTTGAACGGTCGGGTCATCCGGATAGTTCGGGCGCCATTATAACGAAGTAAATTTCTCCGTCATTTTTATCCGCGCCAGGATTCGAACCCGGGTCCCCTCATTCCGGAATAAGTTGCTCTTCCAATTGAGCTACGCGGACGTTTTATTCTGATTCCTACCTGCCTTTATGTCGTGTGCGTCCTTCTGGCAGGTACGTCACATCTCCTGGTACGTTACAATGGCTACTTTCAACAAGATAATGCGTCCTGCCATAGTGCTCGCATTGTACAGGATTGGTTTCAGGAACATGCCGGTGAGTTTACTTTGCTTAGGTGGTGGCCCCCACAATCTCCAGATCTTAGTCCCATTGAGAATTTGTGGGATGAAGTTGAACGAGCCATCAGACAGCTGGATCCACAATTCTGCAATCTGACACTCCTGAAAAGTGCTATTCATCAAGCATGGTCTGAGATTCCACAAACCACCTATCAACATCTCGTACAGTACATGCCATGAAGAATCGACGCCCAACGAAGTACTGAGGGGGTGGTCATAATAAAGTGGCCACTCAGTGTATAAAGATTTCCGTGTGTATAAAGCAACAGCTGGTTAAAAGTGTTTTAAAAGAAAAATTTAAGAATTTTGCGGTGGAGTGTCGAAAGTTGCTTACGTACAAACGTCAAAATGCAGGTTGTCTGAAAACCAAAATTTTGTCTTCTAGCATAATTTTGGAATTACTTTTGTAAAACTTTTCTCATCGCCCTTTCTGTTCTACTGTCTTTAGAAAAGGTTTTTCTGTGTTCTTAATAGGATTCGGAATTTTGTTTCATTGGTGTGAATATTGGTCTTTTGTAGGTCTTGATAAAATATGTGGAATATTCCCTGACGAATGAGAGTGTTGGATTTGGATGGGTTTCTAATTTATTTTTTATGAGAAATTTTACGCTTCAGTTCCGACGATTTGCTTAGTTAGTGAGATTTGGAATTTTTCCATGATTTTTTCAATCTTTGCCTTAAGATGAGCTTTGGAAAGTGTCTGAGCATTTTATTTTAGAAAGTTGTTGGAGATTTTTCATGTGAGACTCACTGCATCATCCCCAGATGTTGGATCCATTTAGGAGCACGGGAAAGAAACACATTTTACAGAGAATGATTTTATTTTGTAGTAAGAGCTTGGAGTTTCTGAAGATGAAATATCTAAACGTACAATACTTCTGAGAATTATTTACCTCACGAATAGCGTAGTTTACGTGAGGTCCCCAGAACAGTCTATTGTCGAAAATAATCTCTAGCTATTTTACTTGTCTCCTCCAGGGGATTGGTTCATTAAAAAGGGGGACTGTAAGCAGGTGGGGGGAATTACTTCCTGTAAAAGTTATTCCTTGCGTTTTGTTTGTGTTTCCAGAGATATTTCTCCTGGTGTAGTAGATTTTTAGCATGTAGATGAAATTTTGTAGCTTCGTAGCGAGAAATTTTACACTGGATTGTAAACACAAAATTGTTGTGTCGTCTTCAAATAATGCCAGGTTGATGCCTATTTGAGCTAGAATGTCCACAATAAACAAAAGTTAGACACTTGATCGAAGAAGAGTTCCTTGAGGTAATTCGGCGCAGATGCCTTTTGCTGAAGATTTCTGTCTTTAACTTAACAGATAATTTGCTATTTGTGAAAAATGACGAAATTATTTTGATGAGTATTTTGAAACCAGTTAGTCAAATAATGCTGCGATTTTTCCATGGTACCGCATACCCAACCAACAGGGCGTCTCGTTTCTGTCAATGAATAATTACATTCGCATGTATTCATTTATTGTCTATTCAAGTCACCGCGTTCAAATTGTTGAAGAAAAGCCGCCCCGGTGGCGCAGTGGTCTAAGGCGTTGGCCTCTGATCATTCGTCCGAAGGGGTCCGGGTTCGAATCCCGGTGAGGCATGGATGTTGTGTTTGTCGTACGGCACTGGCTCTCTCCCTTCCCTGGAACCAGTGACCCTAAATTAGGGACGGGCGACTGCTTATAGCCCATTGAGTTGCTCACGGTGGTCGTTAAACCTCCAATCAAAAAAAAAAAAAATTGTTGAAGTGTTCTATATTATTCAGTTTGCAGTTTGCTGTCTACCTTCCTTGGAAAAGCCATCTGATTGAAGTGCGAAAGCTTCGAAACCTAGATTTCTACTCTACATCAAGAAATTCGGATCACTAATACAGTTTTACTATTTTGAGTAGTGAGACTTATAACGTAAGACTTTTTCGTGTGCGAGATTGGTGTTACGCTATGTTTAAAACCATGACTAAGGAAATGTTGAACTAAATGAGAATACGATGCAATAGTTCCTAACTAAGCTTTTACGGACAGACGAAACATATAAAGAAGTCAGACTTACGATAACCTTTTATTGGTCCAGCAATATATGATGAAATTAAAAATATAGCACTGCGAGATTTACACTCCACATATAAGGCCTTAATTATCTTCCATGTAATCTATCTGAACAACAATCGAACATCTCCACACACACACACACACTGAGCAACTGCTCTATAGTCCTTTTTATCTAACGTTCTTATCACATTCATACGTCACTCACTCTGGCCTCAATTATGTTGTCAACCTCATTCTTGTGAGAGAGAAGACATCACGTTAAGTTTGGAAAGTGTAAAGGAGAACAAACTCAAATTTACACAGGAAAAGAACTAAATATGAAAGTTATTTTAGAATATGCGTCACAGACTCTTTGGCTGGAGTGCGTTTGCGCTTCCAAATTTTGTCAATGGGTGGCGTTAGTGTACAGTCTATTTAAAATCTATGCAATTGCATTGCAGCTTGCTTGTTACGGAAGCCGTGTAACGTGATGTACTAATTCTATTGTTCTCTCGTAACAGGTGGATAGGTCCGAAGCTGATCAATGTGCAGCAATTCCATTTTTGAAAGCTGAGAAAACGCCACCAAGAGAAATTCACAGACGAATGAAGGCGGTGTATGGGCATGCTTGTCTTCCACACAGTACTGTAATGAGGTGGTGCCAGCTCTTTAGCGCTGGACGAACAAGCACTGCAGACCAGCCAAGTCAGGTTCAGCACGTCATGCTGTTTCAGTGACAACAATTGATTGTGTGGATGCTGCAGTAAAAGCCAACCGAAGAATCACGATCCGAAAACTGGCGAACCGTGCAGGTGTGAGAGCATCGCGACCGTCAAAGCAATCGTGCATTCGCACCATGAATGTCGTCATGTCAGCGACACGTGGGTACCGAAACATCTGTCCGATGAACAGATGAGTCAACGAAAGGAACTATCGTTATAGTATGTGTTCCGCTACCATGAAGAAGGTGAAGATTTCCTGCTACACATTATTGCTGTGGAGGAAAGCTGGAGTCATCATTTCGAGCCACAGTCGAAACGCTAGAGCAGGCAGTGGGAATATTCATCATGGCCACTGCCAAGGAAATCGAGGTCCACCATTTCTGCAGGCAAGCTGATGTTTATTCAGTGTTCTTTGGCCATCGAGGAACATTGCTTCTTGAGTGGCTGCGAAAAGGATCGACCATAAATTCTGAATGATATTGCCAAACTGTAATGAAGCTTCGACAAGCCATAAAAAAGTTAGTAAAGCCATTCAATGCATTGATTATGGTACACTTTACAACATACCAGAAATCATTACTCAAGTTATGAGAATAATGGCTGTGCAATAAATCTCGCTACTGTACCCTAACCTTTGACCCCATTTTGATGATATTAAACAGAACCGGTTCAGTATACCTACGGAACAACATGATAAAGTTTTCTCGCAATAGAAGCATTTGTAGTCAAGTTATAAGGATAGGCTGTGGAATAAGTCTCGCTCCTGTGCACTGATCTTCGATCCCATTTCGGTAAAATTCAACAGAACCGGTTCAGTATATCTCCATAACAACATACTAAAGTTTTACGAAATAGAAGCACTTTTGCGTAAGTTATGAGTCATAAGGGCGATGGAATAGATCCCGCTCCTACGTCCTGGCTTTTGACCCCATTTCGCCCAGTTTCAATACGGTTCGTCCCCAGGTTGCCTCCCTACCACATACTAAACTTTCGTCGAAATCAAACCATTTTAACGCGATTTAGCGTGCAGATGGAAGGACAGACATACGAACAAAACTGGAGCTTATACGTTTCTTCAACCTACGGTTGGAAAGCGTAAGAAAAAAGATCTCGCAATCTCAGTCAGGGTATTAGTCTTTAGCATGATAATTCCCGGCGGCATACGGCAGTTACCACTCCAAGAATAATGCAGCGCATTTGCTGGGAAGTACTTCAACATCCGGCCAATAATCCTGACCTATCACCATTCGATTTTAACATCTTTGGACTTATAACAATATTTTTCAATGGCAAACGTTTCACTTCGGATGGCCCGGTGGCGCAGTAGTCTAAGCGATGGCCTCTGATCATTCGTCCGAACGTGGTCCGGGTTCGAATCCCGGTGAGGCATGGATGTTGTGTTTGTCTTACGGCGCTGGCTCTCTCCCTTCCCTGGAACCAGTGACTCTAAATTAGGGACGGGCGACTGCTTATAGCCCATTGAGTTGCTCACGGTGGTCGTTAAACCTCCAATCAAAAAAAAAATCAATCACTTCGGATGATCAGGTGAGTAAAGCTGTAGATATTTGGTCGCAGCAGCAGCCGGCCTCCTTCTATGCCGCAGGAAAAAAAGGACTTATGCAACGATGGAACCGCTGTCTTAATTCCGGGCAACGATTATTCTTAGGTACGAAATGTTTTAAATCTTTCAGGCATAAAGTCTCACTACTTATTGAACAACCCATGTAATTAATAGCTCAGACCGGCAATCCGAACTTTCTCAATGGCCTTCTGTATATCTAGAAATATAGCGCTGTTGATGTTTTGAGATTGAAGTTCCTGCATGCAATACCTGCAACACGGCGGACTTTGTAATTTCGGGAATGCCACAAGTTGAAGCCGGATTGAAAGTCAGGAATTATTTCGAGCTGCTTGCATATGTTTTTAATATGCTTCAGTACAATTATTTCCATAAATGTACTATACGATGGCAGATAGCAGATGGTCTGTGAACCCCGATATAAGTTACGATAACTTTGGTAGGTTTAAGAGCTGTCTCACATTTAGTTGTGCAACTCGTAAAATTAAATATTAGAACCGTGTGAGGATCTCCTGCCCTAAAAGTATTTTTTTTAATTGAAATATATGAAGTAACGGAATTGAAGGCCGCCATCCGGTTCCGTCTATAAAACCTATATAATAGGTTAGTCTGTTACTAACGCTCTAACATCATGCAGTACTTGCAGCGCCATCTGCTTTTATCCGGTGGCCGAAATCAGAACTATGCTCACCATTTGCCAGTCGATACGTAAAATTAAGGAGAAATACCTAAAAATAAAATGAAGTTAGTAAGACAAACGACTTCATTTGTTGCAACACACACGTGTTCGAACAACTGCCTGCGACATTTGTTCTATTACGTAGGTGTTATGTCCTGTTTTATTTAATTTTCTTCGCATTGCAGAGTGATTTCATAAATAGGATAAAATTGCAGAGTCATTTCATAAAAGGGAATTAACGTTATTATAAACATTTTAGTCATATCTTTTTAATCCGCGCATGGCAAGTGCTACGTATATATTCTTCGCTGGTCAGTAACGTCCTGTGGTGGAGTAAGGCGCGATCTTAATGATCCTACACATAAGTATATATATATATATATATATATATATATATATATATATATATATATATATCATCATCATCATCATTGTCAACCATTATCAATCCACTGCTGGACGAAGGTCCCTCCTAGAATCTTCCACAACGGTCTGTCTTGTGCCAGTCTCCTCCAAGTTACTTCCGTATATTTCCGAATTTCATCCACCCATCTCCCATGCGGTCTTCTTCTAGGTCTTTTCCTGTCCCTTGGAATCCAATCTAAAATTTCGGCTGTCCATTGATGGTCTGTCCTTCTGGCAGTATGTCCAGCTCATTGCCATTTCAGGGATTTGACTCTGATAATGATGTCTTCCACTCTTGTCATTTTTCGGATCCACAAGTTCCACTTCTTATCTCTCCTTGTTACACAAAGCATGCACCTCTCCTTGCTACTCTGAGTTTTTGCAGCCTTTGTATGTCTCTTTTACTTAAGGTCCACGTCTCTGCACCATACGTAAGCACTGGAAGGATGCATTGATCAAACACTTTTCTTTTAAGACATAACGGCATATTGCTCTTGAAAATTATGCTGTTTCTTCCAAAAGCTCTCCACGCAAGTTTTGTACGCCGATTAATTTCTTCCTCAATGTGACCCTCACGTAATATCTGCTGTCCACGATAAAGGTACGTATCTGTTATCTCCAGCTTTCCTCCATCAATCGATAAATCTTCATTTCTTGTAAAAGCATTGTACATCACTTTTGTCTTCTGAAAGTTCATTTTCAATCCCACTTCTTTACTCTTGTCAGCAAGTTCCTGGATCATACTCTGCAGCTCTGATGGGGTAGTTGCAAAAATGACTACGTCATCAGAAAAAACGAAGGTGATTTAGATAATCTCCATTAATCTTTATCCCTTTGTTTTCCCAGTTCAGTGATTGAAAGACATTTTCAAATGCGCCATTACAGAGCTTGGGAGATATGGTGTCACCTTGTCTCACTCCCTTTCCAATTTTTATGTGTGTTGTATATTCAAACAGCCGAATCTTTGCACTTGCATTTTCACAGATATTATTAATAATATTAATGTATGCCTCTTCAAGACCGCAGGATTTCAAAGCCATTGTAACTGCTGATGGTTTTACCGAATCAAAGGCCTTTTCATAATCGATAAAAGCCATGCACAATGGAAGTTCATATTCCCTCGCTCTTTCAATTAGTTCTCTCAATACGTAGATATGATCTATAATGCTTTAGCCACTCCAGAATCCAGCTTGTTCTTCTGGTTGAGCCATGTCAAGTGTTAACTTCAAGCGGTGTGAAAGAACTTTAGTGAAAATCTTATAAATCACTGATAGGAGGCTGATAGGTCTGTAGTTCCTGAGATCCTCAATGCCACCTTTTTTACGTAGCAGGATCATTGTAGCGTTGTTCCAATCCTCAGGAATCTTCCCTTCATTAAGGCATCGAGTGAAAACTTGGGCGAGTACTGTTTCAATTTCTCCATTTGCTTCTTGTACGATGTCTACAGTAATTCCATCTTCACCTGGAGCTTATCCCCGCTTCATCTTTTCCTGGAGCTTTTGCCCGCTTCTTGTTCTTGATTGCATGTGCAACTTCTGCTGGGAGGACTGGAAGAACTCTGGTACTGGTCTCTGGTAACTCTGGTACTACCTTTCATGATGTCTGGAGTGCATGTATCATCCCTTTCATATAATGTGGAGTAGAAATGTTTCACATTTGCCAAAATGTCGCCTCTATTTCTTGTTACAGAACCATCTTTTTTTCTCAGTGCCATACTCTGTTTTCTTCCCTTACTGAGATGTCCCTTTGCTATCTTTAGGCTTTGGTTGTATTCAGTTGCTTTCCTCACTAGTTCACAGTTGAATTTCCTTGCATCTTTAGTGATACTTTTTCGTACTGTCTTGCATAGCTCTATATATTCCACTTTGGAAGTCACATCATCTTTAGTTTTCCTCATCTCTCTTCTTTTTTGCATCAACATTTTGGTTTTTCCTGATAATTTGTTCACATACAACTTGCTCTTAGACCCAGCTAATTTTGTTGCTGTTTTCGTAAGAGCTTTGGTTACTTTTCTGTTAACTTCCGAAATATCCACTTCTTCCGATGTTAGGTCTTCTAAAGAAGAGAATCCGTTCTTCAGTTTCAACTTGAAGATATTATGCTGTTTTTTAAGGTTAGTTATGTCAATACATTTTGTTTGTCTTATGAAATTGCCACGTTCGAGTTTAGTGTTGAGGTGCATCTTACATCTCACCAATCTATGGTCACTACCCGTGTTGAACTTGTTTAGCACACTGTAGTCTTCTATGATGAATTTTTTGTTACACATAATAAAATCAATTTCACTTGTCGTCCCATTTGGATGTCTCCATGTCCATTTCCTGTGTGGCTTTTTCTTGAAGAAGCAGTTCATGATGAAAAACTCTTCTGCCTCTGCAAACTCTGCGAGAGTATTCCCACGCTGGCTTCTGTTGCCGTATATACACTGTTGGCCACCCAAAATACAACATCCAGAAGGACACAAGACAGCAAAGGCAGATTTACTGGACACATAACAACAGATACAAAGATGAAACGATTGAGCTTACAGGCCCCTGCGACTTGCGGAACACGCAGACATCAATAGTTCGTGTGGCCCTAATGGCTGGCAATAACGGCCGCTACACGCAGCGGCATCGAACGAAAGAGTCTCTGGATGTGGGCTTGGGGTATGTGTGTCAAGGCTGCTTCCGCACGTTGCCACAGTTCATCAGGCGCAGCCGCATGTGGTGCTTGCTGGGCCACTCGGTTGCCGATCAGCGACCAGACGTGTTCGATGGGCGACATATCGGGAGAACAGGCGGGCCGCGGCAGCAGTGACACCTGGTGGGCCGTGAAGAATTGTTCCACGATGCGTGCCACGTTCGGGCGCGCATTTCCTGTTGAAACGTGGCCGCTGGCAGGTCCTGCAGTTATGGGAGGACTACAGGCTCCAAAACGTAGGAGATGTAGCGGTGGCTGTTCAGTGTATCGGTGATGCGTACCAGAGGGGTGCAGGTGTCATATCCAATTGCGCCCCAAACCATAACGCCAGGCGACGGACCGGTATGGCGATGCATAATGCAGGCGTCATACAGTCTCTCGCCGCGGTGCCGCCACACGCGGATCCGAACATCGTGGTGTTGCAGGCAGAAGCGGGATTTGCCGTAGAAGACAATGTTGTGCTATTCCGTTGCCCAGGTGCGGCGTTCAACGGCCTACTGCCGCCGCGCTCGCCGGTGGTGTAACGTCAGTGGTAATCGGAGCAATGGGCGCCGTGCGACAAGTCCCCGCTCCTGCAGACGACGTCGAACGGTACGTGCTGATGCAGGTTGTTGCGCAACACACCCTAATTGCTGCGCTAACGATCGTAATGTGGTGGTGCGAGCCGTTAATGCCTGCCGCACAACATGCCGGTCCTCTGCTTCGGTGGCGTACCGCGGCTGCGGCAATCGCTCATGTCGGTGCGTCCGTCCCTTCTTCACCCACTGAATCCATACTCGCCTCACTGTGGCTGGATGTCGTCCCACACGGGCGCCGATGTCTCAGTACGATAAACCGCTGTCGCTATAAGCCACTATTCGTCTTCTGTCGAACTCTGAAACGTGATGGAACGACTGCTGTATTCTGCGACGAGGCATCAGGAATCTTCCCACGCACAGGTCCGGCATCACAACACCCTTCCACTACTTACACCCCGCCTTCTGTGCACCCTTCTTATAGTGCTTCTCGGTGGCGTGCCGGGCGCACATGATTTCCATATGCTCTGCAATGCTAATCGTTTGCATGTCCTCTCGCGGGCGACGCATGCTGCGAATTTCAGGCCAAACTGATGCTTCCTTCTCGGTGTTGCATTTTGGGTGGCCAGCAGTGTATGTATGTATACATATATATACGTTTCGTACTGGGAGATTGAAAATATTTCGCGAGCGTGAGCTAGGTTTAATGGTGCTTAATATAATAATAAAATATCTAATTTTTCAGATGTGTTAAATTCCTTGCCATACAGTCTATAACGAAGTAAATTTCTCCGTCATTTCTGTCCACGCCAGGATTCGAACCCGGATCCCCTCAGTCCGGAATAAGTCACTCTACCAATTGAGCTACGCGGAAGTTTTATTCTGACTATTATCGGCCTTTATGTCGTGTGCGTCTTTCTGGCAGGTACGTCACATCATCTCCCCCTTACTTTTTTTTTTTCGAAGTGCTGGAGAAGGGATTCTCTTATTTTTCCTATCTCGCGGTGTGGAAATAACATCACACCATTGCGAGATTTTGAACGGTCGGGTCATCCGGATAGTTCGGGCGCCATTATAACGAAGTAAATTTCTCCGTCATTTTTGGTCTACGCCGGGATTCGAACCCGGATCCCTCTCATTCCGGAATAAGTCACTCTACCAATTGAGCTACGCGGACGTTTTATTCTGATTCCTATCTGCCTTTATGTCGTGTGCGTCCTTCGGGCAGGTACGTCACATCTCCTGGTACGTTACAAGTCCTAAATGTAATAATACCTTTACGTTCAGAACTGTGCTTGTGCGCTTCTAAATATGACTTTAAAATTTTTTTTGCGTGCGACTTCTGCAGCCATGAGGCCGATTTTCTATATGTTTTCAAGAGGAAACATTTCCCTTTAGATGTCGTAAAGTTCGATTATTTCATTAGGAAATTATGGAAGGTGTAATCATTTTACCAGAGAGCTTGGTGCTATCCTTCGTTTTACAAAATGTTCTCATCCATGTCGGGAAAATCTCAGATCATCTTGTATCATACCACGTTACATCAGATAGTTTTCAAATATGTGGGGTATTCATCTCTTTTTCCCACGCTTCTTGACTTAGTAGGTGTTGGATTTATTATTTGCTTCATCTTGGAATATTTACAGTTCTTTTATATATTTTGCTTCAGTTACAACCGATTGAGAGTTTTATTGTTATTCTTAGATTTCGCATCAATGGCACAGAAAATTAGAAATCTCACTTGAATCGAAGCAACAGGTACATCTCTACTTTTCCATCACTTGCAATCGAGTGGTCAGAGGCTTAAATACCGGACCAATCATCTCAGATGGGCCCGGAGTCGAGTTCTGTATTAGGCGTGGATGGTGTCTCTGTTTTGTGGCGCTGTCTCTGGTACACTCCTCGGAACCAGTGACACGAAATTAGGGTCAGGCATCCACTTAGATACCGCCTTGAGTTACTCATGGTGGTCCTTATACACCGAAACATACAAAAAAATCCCATTCAATGTTGTGCACCACTCTTTCGCTGCAGCAGAAATCAACTAATATCTTTTTTTCTATTCGTACTTCAAAAATAAACTTGCATGTTTTGCTACAGCAATGCTAGTTATACACAGGGGTTTATAACGTAAACACTGACTGCTACTGGCGTACACTCAGTGCACCGTACGCAAGTCATGGGGGTGATATAACTCGCGATGTGAGGTATATTCAAGTGTGCATTACGACGTCGGCTATCGCGTTGGAATGCCCCAGTCACAGGTAAAACCGCTGTTGTGAAGTAATTGTTGGCAATTCCAAGTCTACGTGTCTTCAAAAAGGCCATGATTTGGTGCATATCTTATAGCAGTTTCAGTAACTTTGAACGGCAGAAATAGTAGGTATGCATGGGAATCTGTATCGATGATTATGATAACCTATCAAAAAGGACACGGCTTTGCCTCCAAACGCGCAAATTGTGAATTCCATACGAAGATGGCAGATAGGGATAAGTGGACTTTGGCACTAATTGTGGAAATGAAGTACAAAACCACAGCGCCGCAAAGAGCAGTAGAGTTGAAAACCAGTCGAAATAATTTGGTTTCCCTCATAACAGTTCGTCGGGAGCACCATCCTTTCGGTATTGATTGCCAATCCACAAACCTCTGATTACCAACATCTGTACAATATAACGTGTGCACGTGTAAAGTGGTACAAAGCAGATAACAATTGCGACGTAAATACTGACAACGAGCCATCTGGTCTGTTGAATCGTGCTTCATAATGTATCATGCCGCTTTTAAAGTGTACGTTTGGCAAAAATCTGCAGAAGCGTCCCAACCGGACTGTTTGGTTGCGACTGTGGAGCGTGGACGCGATCCTTGATGATGTGGGGTGCCGCATCATGGCATTCCTTAGGGCCACTAGTTATTCTGCAGGGTAGTGTCACATCTGCAATGTACGAACACGTTCTTGGTGACCACCTACACCTAATGTTGCAAACACTGTTCCTTAGTGGCCGACGTTCGTTTCAAGCAGATGATGCACCCATGCATTGTGAGAAAACGTGTCATGTTGTAGTTTGCAGAACATGAAATTGAGGTACAGCAGCTCACCTGGCCATCTCAAACTCCAGACCTCAATGTTATCGAACATTTGTGGGATTATCCGGAGCGAAACATCAGATTAAACTTTCCACCTCAAGTATCAATGCCACAGTTGGAACGTGCTGTATTTGACAAGAAGTATGGTCCCAAATTCCACTAAAAAATTGTAAAACAGAATGTACATGGCTCGTGTAGGTTTATTTCATGCTGAAGTGCTTCTATTCTGGAAGCCCTTTGTTTAATGAAAATTTCTCCACAAACAGCAAGTGTTTTAATTATTTTGACAAAATCCTGTATGTTAGAAAAATATATCAATGGCAGTATTAACAGTAATTTAATTGACATGTTTATATAAATCGTTGTTTTCAGTGATGAAATTTGTCAAGTGTATTTATAGGAGTAGAATTACTGGTGTAACAAGTGCTACCGGCATAACTCTGAAATAAACCAGATACACGCCTGATATAACATATACGTACGTCATCGTTGGTGCAACAGCAATCGTATCCGAATGAAATAGGCTTATGTTCCTTTACTTGATGTTTTGATGTTTTATGGCATAAACCAAATGTTGAAGTGACAACTGATGATGTACTTAGCATGACTGATGAAGATTTCACGTTTTCATATCCTGATGTTTCTTACACAGTCGTATCAGAATAATATGACCACTTACCAAATAATTGAAATAACCACCCTTCGCACGGATGACAGCGGCGAGACGGCGTGGCATGGATGCAACGAGGCTCTGACCCATTCGGACTGCAGCAGAGCACAGAGGTCCCGGAGGTGACGCGGTTGTTGGAGGACACATCGAATCTCCTTGATCCAAATCGTCCCACAAGTGCTGTATGAAATTGAGGTTTGTCAATTTCACCGGTCAAGGAAGAACGGAGGCATCGTTGTTGTGCTTCTGGAAGCAGGAACACGACAGCGATGTGACCCTGGTGGTAATCACAACGATGTGATTACCACCAGGGTAAATATCAACATGAAGTGATACTTGTGGTAAGCAAGGATGGACAGGTAATCTTTGGCGTTCATGGACTCATCCAGTGGTACCAGCGGTCCCACGTCATACCATGAAAACATCCCCACACATGCGCACTGCCACCGCCGGCCTGTACTTGACCGACAAACGTGTCAGGGTGCTGGTTCTCGTGTGTTTCTCTCCATATCCGCCACAACCCGTCGCTTCGGTGTAGTAGAAACCTCGAATCGCCTTTTCCCACTCTTCCACTGTTCAGTGACGGTAGTCCGATGCGAGCTGCAGGCGTCGTTGCCGATGGACCGCGGTTAACATCCGCGCCTTGACGTAGCGTCGACTCCGGAGACCCATGAGCTCTACTGTTATCGGGGACATGTAACCTGGGTACTCCAGTGTTCATTTGCGTGATCAATTGGTGCACTGTTGCGTGTTGATTGCCCTTTATCAGTCTACATTATCCTCTGGGGTCGATGATCTTTGGGGATCCAGAGCTATGACGTCACGTGGTACCCGGTGTGCCAGCTGTCAGTTCTTGATACACCCTTACTTCAGCACCTCCCGTATAGCCCACAATGTATGCTGCTTCTCAACTGCTTCCACCCTTGGTGCGGTAGCTGATGATCATTCCTTTTTAAACGTCCGTCAAATCACTATCTCTGTACCATCGTGCTCACGTTACGCACTATGGCTCATCTGTCTTGGCCGGCTGCTTATATCTCCGTGTGGTCGACCATGTCAAAGGCATTCTGTGACGCGCCTGGGAGGGTGCATTGTAATTCCGATTGTGGTCATATTATTCTGTTACGACCGTGTATAAGCTGTAGTACTATCTACAAATAATGTTATTATTCAAGTGTTTCTAAGAAAAGCAATAATAATAATAGTGTTTTGAAGAGGTTTTCTAAATGGTTTTAGCTATTTCAGTTGTATTTTTGTTAATAGTAAAACACTGAATGCACGCAAATGAACAAAAATAATACTGTTAATTATTATTTTGGAAAATAATTACTGTTAATTATTCATTGATCTTATTTCTTGTGAATTACCAGTTATTAATAATGTGCAGTTCTTAAAGTGGTCACATTCAAAGCACTTCAAAAGAATTATTTTTTTTTTTGCATATTCTTCTCCAAAATGTGACGAATGAGTAAAATCGATAATGAAACAGCTAAATGCTAGTTCGCTAAGTTCAATTGGGAGAACCTCAGCTCCGGAGTAGGAAGATGGGTTTTCGAATGCCACTGTCGGCAAAAGAAAGATTACATTGGCACCCGAATTATATTGGAACTTATTGGTACCAGAGTTGGAAACGGGTCAAAATATTTGGACACGAACGCGACGTAAACCCTGCCGTAACATAATTGGACCTGACTCGGACTCGACCCGGACCTGACCTGGACAAATCTGATTTGAACTATAAATTCAAATATATCATCATCATTGCCAATCATTATAAATCCCCTGCTGGATGAAGGTCTTCCCAGGTTTCTTCAACAACGAACAGCCTTGGGTCAGTCTTCTCCATGCATCCATCTCCCATGTGGTCTTCTTCTGGGTCTTTTCCTTTCCTTTGGAATCCAGTCAAAAATTTCGGTTGTCCATCGGTGGTCCGTTCTGCTGGCAATATGTCCAGCCCATTGCCATTTCAGGGATTTTACTCTGATCGTGATGTCTTCCACTCTTGTCCTATTTCTGATCCACGTTTTCCTCTTCTTATCTCTATTGCTTACACCAAGCATGCATCTCTCCCTGCTCTTTTAGTTGTCTGCAGTCTTTGTATGTCTTTTTTAGTTAAGCTTCACGTCTCTGCTGCGTACCTAAGCACTGGAAGGATGCATTGATTGAACACTTTTCTCTTAAGACAAAATGACATATTGCTCTTAAAAATCGTACTTTTTCTTCCTAAAGCTCTCCAGCCAAGTTTTATACACCAATTGATTTCTTCATCAATATGACCCTCGCTTGATATCTGCCGCCCAAGGTAAATGTAGGAATTGGTTATCTCCAGCTTTTCCCCTTAAATTGATAAGTCTACATTCCTTGAAAAAACATTGAACATCAGTTTTGTCTTCTGAAAGTTCATTTTTAATACCCATTTCTTTACCCTTCTCAGCAAGTTCCTGGATCATAATCTGCAGCTCTGAAGTATTATTATTTCAAAGACCTCTGAAGGGTTCTTTAAAATATTTTTTTCTTTACAAAAATAAAACAGAAATAAAACCGGATTGAAATCGGGTCAGGAACACTTTGACCCGACCCGTTTGAACCGCAAGAAATTGATTGTCAACCCGTTGACACGCTCACCCGTAACCCGTTTCCATCTCTGATTGGTACCCGGATAAATAAGGAAAACGGTAAATGGACATTTCTGGAATAAACCGAATTACTGACTACATGTCAGTAAGATTAATGAATATACGTCAGTAAAATCTTTCAAAATAAGGATGATAAAAGAAACGGGAACTTTTAAAAACGTGAAATTTCGTTAAAAGACGGATATTTACCAGTAACTTTGTCGTACGTTATTTTCAGAAATTTTATGTGCATTAACAACACTTTTTTCATAGTGTGGTATCAGCAAAACGGTTATAAAGAATGGTGTATATTGCTCTCTTTCCCATGAAAAAATTTCAAAATACAGATATAATAATGAAAATAAATGATAATCTGCTGCATAAAATTCCTCCCATGAGCATGCGAGAAGGTTTCTTCGGGTCATAGCCAATATGCATACATTCTCTCAATAACTTTCACTGTCCCTGTCTAAGACATTTTTATGGTATTAATTCTCAACGGAGTTACCAGCACAAGGATGATGGCAATAACCGTAGTTTCCCAAACAAAAGACTAGTGACTTTACTGGGCATGATATAAAGTAGGAAGCTAATCAGGTAATAATGCAAAATAGTACAATAAAACTGAAGTAGCAGATAAACCTTCGCTGGAATAGAAAATTCTGGTTTCAGGTTGATAACGCAAATTTATCGTTGAACGTATAGAAGTTTGTTTTATAAAAATATTTCGGTCTGGCATTTCTTCGGAGGCCAATGTTCAAGATCAATTCTCGTCGACTTCTCGTTTTGTCACCCACTGTGGGAAAGAACTCAAATTTGTTTAGGCAAATGTGTCTGCGTATATGTGCAAGTGTGTGTGTAATGTGATCTTCTGCAGTACTTCGTTCCAAGTAAACAGATAATCCACGCATGGAAACTCACTTGCGAAACAATCGATGTAAATGTTCACTTCTGTGCGCAAAATTATATAGACACTGCGCATTCAGTGAAAAATGGAGAACTCTCTCGGGGAAACTACCCAGTGGTAAAGTGGGTTTGTTAATGGTGTGCTCATCGAAACAGAGAATTTTCATGAATAGATTCGCTATAAAAAGACCATTCGGTCTGTCATCACCAGCTATTTCTTGACACAAACACATCTGCTTTTACCGAAGATACGACATAATGAGTTCCAACAAACAGTAAAGGAGAAAGAAATGCGGTAACTTCTTGGAAAGTTACCACTTATCGTTTACGAAGGATGTTGTTTATTTCGACTGGGTTACGCCTTTTCTTTAATTGATTTGTGCTACGTAAGCAGAGATAAATAAACAAATAACAGGAATAATGTGTGTAATGAAGTTGCTTCTCCAAGCAGGTGATTCATAGACTGGGATTCAGAATGTAGGAAGCGCCGATCTATTTTAGTGTTCAGACAATTATTTTCTCATAATTATTCCACTAAAAATATTTCAAAGCTCGAAAAAAAATCAAAAATACATAAAAAATGCATCGCTCTTAACCACGTTCTAGAAACACACAGCAACCGAAAAACAATTTTTCGGTTGCTGTGTGTTTCTAGAACGTGGTTAAGAGCGATGTATTTATTTATTTACTGTCGCCACGTATTTGGAGTATTTTCAACTTGGATCTCGCCCTTTGATTTAATTGCTATAATATATATATAGCTAGCGCCGTTAATGCCCACCAGATGGAGACGTCTCAGATGCTGAGCCCATCTTACGGATTTATGATGTTAGAAGCTGACTTAAAAATACACATAGCACTGTGAATTGTTGGCCACCGGGGCGTATATGTAACGCACTCGGCTAAATATCGAGAGTTCTGTTGGTTCATTTCCACAGCGGCGGCTGAAAAACAATTTTTCGGTTGCTGTGTGTTTCTAGAACGTGGTTAAGAGCGATGTATTTATTTTATTTACTGTCGCCACGTATTTGGAGTATTTTCAATCAAAAATACATTTTCGTCAGAAAAATATTCATCATCGTCATAACCAAATTTCAATTCATTTCTGGATGAGGTCTTTTCAAATGTCCTCTACAAATCCCCGCTTGAGCAATTCTCTTCCACTCCAGCATGCTTTCGAATTTGAACATTTGGCAACGGCTCACACTGAGTGAGAAGTAACTATTGTAGAAAGCCACGCTTAGTGTAAATAATGTGTGGTAGTGCTGACGTAAGGTGATATACATGTAAATACACTATACTGACAAAAGTCACCGGACACCGCTTCAAAAGCAAATGAACGAATCCGCTGCTTTGTAATGATGCGCGGTACGGCTGCAAACGGTATAAAAACAAGCCTGCAGCAGACCGCGATCATATCGCATTGTAAGGTTGAGTGAAAATGTGGGGGCTGGAAGGAACTGACTTTGAGAAAAGAAATATTGTTGGGTGTTATATTAGTGGGTTGCCCATAAGAGAAAACAAGAGGCGTTTAAACTTACAAAAGTAAACTGTTTTGGATGCATTGAATAAGTGGCAGACACATGGCGCATCTGAAGTACCAAAACGTACCGGCAGACCAAAGAAAACCAGTGATAGAGGACGTTGAAGCCTTAGGTGAGTCGTTACAGCTAATAGGCGGAGTACTGCACAAGACTTCAGTGTACAAGTGAGGAAAAATGCTGGAACCTAGGAATCTACACGTACCATTCGCAGAGAACTTCATTCCAAGAGTTACCGTGGTCGTGCGGCTGCTCATAAGCCTTTCATCTCTACTCGGAATGCTACTCGTCGTTTAACATGGTGTAATGAACGTTTATCGTAGACCGAAGATCAATGGAAACGGATCCTATGGACTGATGAATCCAGATCTACGATCCATCAGTCTGATGGCTGTGTGTGGGTATATCTTCTTCAAAACTGGGAAAAAGTGGAAGTCGCTGGGCGCAACGTCAGGACTGGGGGGCGGGGGTGTGTGTCATGCGTTCCCAACCGAACCTTTCCAGAGGAGCTGCTGTTGCCGCCGCCACATGGAGTCTCGCTGTGTAATCCAGAAGCACAACACCAGAAGTGAGAAGGCCTGGACTCTTTCGTCGAATGCCGGCTCTCAACCGTTTCAGTGTTTTACAAAACCTGGCGGCGTTCACTATTCCACCTTTAAGGAAGTCGAGCAACAGAACCCCTTTGGCGTCCCAAACGACAGTCAGCAGGATCTTGCCGGCAGACTGGGTAGCCTTGAATTTCATTTTGCCCGGGGAATTGGGGTGTTTCCATTCCATGAAGGCTAACTATGACTCCGGGTTGTAATGGTAGATCCAGCTTTCGTCCCCCGTCACAATGCGCAACAGAAACGGATTGCGTTCCTGCTTGTAACGCATGAGACGTTGCAGACTGCTTCCCATTCTGTGCGCCATGTGAACGGCAGTCAGTTGTCGAGGCACCCACCGTGTTGACACTTTGAGGTAGTACTGGATATCGCGGATGATGAGGTGTGCTTTGGAATGTCCAATTTGCAATGCTGAGGCAAGCGTATCCACAGTGATCCATCGGTCTGCGCGAATCATGGCTTCCACACGTTCGACGTCCCCCTCTGTCGTCGACGGCTTTACAGGTCGTTGATCGTATGACACACTCTCACGCCCTTCAGTAAACTGCTGACACCATCGGCGCAACGACGCCCCGGTGGCGTAGTGGTCTAAGCGATGGCTTCTGATCATTCGTCCGAAAGGGGTCCGGGTTCGAATCCCGGTGAGGCATTGATGTTGTGCTTGTCATACGGCCCTTCCCTGGAGCCAATGGCCCTAAACTAGGGACGTGCGACTGGTTATAGCATATTGAGTTGCTCACGGTGGCCGTTAAACCTCCAATAAAAAGAAATCACAATAATAAAATAAACCATCGGCGCACCATTTGCTCCGACATCACGTCCGGACTATAAACTTCAACGAGACTCTTATGGATTTCTGTACGACTCGTGCCACGTGCCCACTACTATAGGAGAACAGACCGCATTTGAGCTTTCGTCCACGTCTGTAAGACGTGGCAGCTTGCCATCACGACCGTCTCTTATGACGAGGGCATGTTCTGTGTGGAGGTCGCTCGCTTCCACCTACTGCTGCCCGTACTCGGCATTGACCCTGCAGACCTAACGTGACTTTGTGGAAGAGTAGGTTCCCGGTAAACTGGGGATGGCATAATTTTCCCCATCGTTTCATCGACTCCGAAAATATCGTACTTGTAAATTTATTTTCGGAGTATCCCTCGTAATATGATCGTCAAATTGTATCTTATCTCCTGATATAAAATAACTCTTATGTCCATAACTTAATTAGATAGCAACAATACGGATTCGTCGATTCACATAGGTTCTTACAAGCTTCAATCACTTCGTCGATTCATATAGATATCCAACAAGCTTCAATCTCTTCGTCGATTCACATAGGTTACAACAAACCTCAATCACTTCGTCAATTCACATAGCTTCTTACAAACTTTAACCTCTTCGTCGATTTACATAGGTTCCAGCAAGCTTCGATCCCTTCGTCGATTCACATACGTTCCAAAAAGCTTCAGTCTTTCCGTTGATTTACATAGGTCCCAACAAGCTTCAGTCTTTCCGTTGATTTACATAGGTTCCAACAAGCTTCAGTCTTTCCGTTGATTTACATAGGTTCCAACAAGCTTCAGTCTTTCCGTTCATTTACATAGGTTCCAACAAGCTTCAATCACTTCGTTGATTCATATAGATATCCAACAAGCTTCAATCTCTTCGTCGATTCACATAGGTTACAACAAACTTTAACCTCTTCGTCGATTTACATAGGTTCCAGGAAGCTTCAATCTTTTCGTCAATTCACACAGGTTCCAGAAAGCTTCGATCCCTTCGTCGATTCACATAGGTTCCAACAAGCTTCAGTCTTTCCGTTGATTTACATAGGTTCCAGCAAGCTTCAATCTCTTCGTTGATTCACACAGATATCCAACAAGCTCTAGTCCCATTCGCTATCCCAACTCTCCAAAAGTTCACGTTCAACGCCATCTATTTACTTTTCTCTCACCCACTGTTAGCATTGCCAAAATGTACAAGCTATTACGGGAAGGAATATGCCGTTCAGTAAGAAAATCTTTAACTCCAAAGAAACGAACTTTGCATAAGAAGAGGAAGGTTAGATAAAAGTAAAAGCATACAGTTTTTGCTCCTTAATCTCTGTAGAAATGCTTTAGCTTAATGAAAAATGTTTGCTTAGCCTGCAAAAAATCCCGTGGGATTTAACCATATAACACAGTGCCTTGATTATTTGCTATGCAAAGAAAATACTTATTGTTCTGGAAAGGAAAGTATTAAACGCATTAATTCTCTTTCAAAGACATCGATGATTTAGTGTCATAACTTATTTCGGCAAATATCGTTGCGCAATGTCTCGCATTTGAATACGAAAACGTACCAATCCAAAAAAGCAGAATAGCTACTAGATGATTTATTTGTCCTTTTTATTTGCTTAATTTTCTCTACTAGTAACTGAACTCTTCGTTATATACAGTCGAGTCACATTATTATGACCACCTCCTACTTTTGACGTCAACAGCGGGTAGCCAATGAAAGAAGGCACGTGTCGTAAGCCGGTTTGGAGGGTATATAAGGTGTGCTGTAGGCATTCTAAAAACATATCACTAGTTGCTGTCATTGATAAAGGGAGCGATTTATCAGATTAGCAAAACGGGGTGATTATCGGTTTTCGTGCCAAGGGGGGGCTGTGTTTCTGAAACAGCGCAATTTGTGAACTGTTTGAATGCTGCTGTGGTTAAAGTGTACGTGATTGGAGAAATGGTACCATTGCGAATAAGCGACGAGGAAACTGCGGAGCACCACGTGCCATTGATGTGAGGGTGTACCTCGGCTTCGAAGGAACACGAGGGCCGACCGACATGCTGCAACGGAGCAATTCACTGTCCGGATGAACCAGGGGGCTACCGGAAGTGTGTCTAAAACGACATTTCAGCAAACCCTGTAAACATCTTCCAGCACTTTACTGAGTCACGTCTAGCGCGTCTAGCTACTGCGTGCGCTGCACACGGCGGTTACTCTGGAAATTAGCTGGTGGTCACAATAATGTGACTCGACCGTGTACATACGATGTGATTTTTTAGATTTTTTATACCGTGAATGTTTTATATTACAGGAATAAGCATACCTAAATTCATATCTTATTAGTTAAACTATGGAATAAAAAATCATCTCAACACGATTTATCTATCTGTTTAATGACATACCACATATATTTCGACGCTGATTACTGAATTATAATCCGAGATATGAATGTCACTCAGGGATATAAAGATAATATTTCACATAGATGATGTGATTTCATTTTCAGTATTCAAGGAATATTTTAAACACATATGTATGATAGATATTCCACTTCCTTCCCCTCTAAAATTGTAGCGAAAATATGTTTTACTTTTTCATGTGCTCTTTCATAACTGAGACACGGTTTTTCAGTCTGTTGCTCTTGTGAAATACCCGGTTTTAATTTTCTGGAAGACATTATTGAAAATATATTATCTTAGATTAAAGGGATTACAAATTGATGCATTCCGAATGAAAACAAAAATACGGAGGCGGAATTTAAAATATCTGTTCACAGCGTAAAAGAATATTTCTGAGTTTCAGAGGCGAGTTTTCACTTTTCTTGTTGTAATCTTATTTGATGTTGGAAAGTCGAATCTAATAAACAAAGTTCTAATTGACGTAAATTCTTTTAAGACCCGTCTTGTTCAAAACAACACGCACCAAAAATTTTAAAAAGGTACATAAAATCAACAACATAGAAAAATAAAAAATACGGAAAATATCGTTCGAAGAATTTTTGGCTCAAATAAAGATGGAAAAATGTTCTCATCGTTACTGTAGTCACTTTCTTACGCTGACAATCTATATTTTCGAAAAAAACGTCTGCCACGGGTAAAATACTTTTGTCTTCCTTTCTTTGTTATTAAGAATTTTCTTCCTTGTTTTGTAAACTGATGCATCATGTAATTGAAACTTATCCTGTTTTACTATGTAAATGCATTGCCATAATTGTTGGACTTTTTGCTTTAAAAGACGTGATCATTACACCTAGAACTCTATGAAATTATTTACTTTAGAGATTGAAAGAGAGTGTTCTTGTTCTTCTCCGGGGACTATGACAGAAATTCAGCAAAGGCGAGGTCTGTTACACAAATGTGATAGAAATGTTTGTGTTGGTGTATACACTGAAGAGCATTTGAGTTAGAGACAGCCGACGTTATGCAAATGTGGCGCTGTGGGCTACCCTGTAAACGGAAAACCACATGACGTATGCTGCGATCCGACATTATTTTTTTGATTAATGGTTTAACGACCGCCGTGAGCAACTCAATGGGCTATAAGCAGTCGCCCGTCCCTAATTTAGGGTCACTGGTTCCAGGGAAGGGAGAGAGCCAGTGCCGTAAGACAAACACAACATCCATGCCTCACCGGGATTCGAACCCGAAGCCCGTTCGGACGAATGATCAGAGGCCATCGCTTAGACCACTGCGCCACCGGGGCGGCTCCGACAATATAAGGAGTGATGCGACGGGAATCAGTAAGAGTCGAACGCAGTATGCGTAAGACGAAGGATCTAAGCGCATTTGATCGTGAGCAAATTGTCGGGATCCGACGAATGGGTCACTCCATCTTGGACGTCGTGCAGGCACGGGGATTTTCACGAGCCACTGTGTCACGGGTGCACCGTGAGTACATCGAATCCGGTAAAACCATCCCTGCAAAGGCCAACTGCCGTGGACAACAGCGTGTGAATGAGCGGGGTCATCGTCGGCTAGCAAGCATTGTAACAGCAGGTAGACGGGCCACAGTGCAAGAAATCACTGGGCAATTTAACGCTGGTGCACAAAACACGTGTAACCAGCTATACCATCCAGAACCATTTGTTTGCTATTAGGTACAGAAGCCATCGTCCCACGAGGGTACCGCTGCTGACCGCACATCACAGGGTGCAAAGATTAGCATGGGCGCGGGAACATCGCCACTGGACCCTAGACATGTGGTAAAATGTTGCCTGGACTGATGATTCTAGATTCACGTTGGTACATGCGGATGGCAGGATACGAGTACGGTGCAAATCACATGAAGCGATGGATCCTTCTTGTCAGCAGGGTACTCTTCAAGCTAGTGGGGGTGGAAATTTCGTCTGGGGACTGTTAACGTGGACTGAAATGGAACCCGTGGTACGTGTGACATCGTCCCTCACAGGTCAAAGTTTCTGGGATATCCTGGACGACCATTTGCTCCTGCTTGTGCGTCTTCAACATCCCACTGGGTACCTCATCCTGCAACAAGACAATGCACCGCGCCATCGCTCTCGAATTTTATCCGAATGGTTGGATGAACACTCCACCGACGTGACCTCGCTTCCTTGGCCAGATAGATCACCTGACCTCAATTCCATCGATCACATCTGGGATGCCATCGAGAGAGATGATCGAGGTTCTGACCCCCTCCATCAAATCTTCGTGAACTGTGGAAGCTTGTTCAGGGGTCGTGGATCCGTATGGCTTCCCAGCGCTTCCGGTGTCTTGTCGAGTGCATGCCGAGACGAATCGCCGCCGTCATCAGGGCTAAAGGTGGTGCTACACGTTACTAGACAGGTATCTATAATTCAATTGCTCTTCAGTGTATGTGCATAATGGAAAAAATGTTTTCTTCTACTGTCCTTTTTAGAATGTAGTATAATATTTAATTTTAAGATGATTCTATTTCTACACTAGTATTATTCCTTCGGTCGCCTCTGTGTCACCAAGTTCCTGATTTCATTAGTATAAGGTTGGATTTTATATTTAACACGTAACATGGAGCACAAGTTAGTCTTACATTCAGGAAGTTAAGTTGCATCACCCTGGCGATATTAAACAGCCTGATAATGTACGCATCCGGAAATGAGGAGATTTTTTCAGATACTATATTAAATGTCATTAGAATGGAAACAATTCCGGTTTTCATTAAAAATAATTGTATCTGAGCTGGACTTTATCCAAAATGAAAATCAAAATGCACTCTAAGACAAAACAATCAACACAACGAACTTCACCACAGCGGCGCCCCATCTTAATGATAGCACCTGCATTATACAGGAGGAGATGAAGAAGTGACAACAATATCACCGCTGTATGATTCTTTATTTCAGTTGAGTCGTTTCATAATTGTTGCAGATTAGTAGCTCGTTAATTCATATCTAGCAGCGGTGACGCTGGTACAGCACCGAAGCTGTTAGCATGGAGTCAATATTTTTGCTTAGAGTCAATAACCACAATAATTTTTTAGCATAAAGTCAATTACAAGGCTCTTGGCACAGACTGACACAGGTTGTGCCAAGAGCCCTGTAATTTTGCATAAAATTTCCGATACCTAGTGATTGTCGCAGCTAACATCCCAACATGTCCCAGACATTCTCGAAAGTAAAATAATCGAGAGAGTACCCTGGTACTCTTTGTACGTTTAGATAATTTATGTTATGCATCTTCCGAATGCCAAGATATTTTTAGGTGTGAAATAAAACAAGTGATTCCTGAGTATACATTTATTTACGTACAACACGTTGCATTTATTCGCATCACGTAAAGCCATACCGAGCGACAGTTTGGTACATACTGAGTGGGATTAAGTCATAACAACAAACAATAAGGTTTACTAACATTGAGAGGTACTTAGGTAGGTGGATTAACGAACTCTGTTGTCGTAAAACCAGTGAAAGAAAATATGTGAGTCATAAAAGTAAATATTTACTAAACTATGGCAGCGGCAATAGTAAGTATTTCGGCTGTTTAGTTTTTCAAAAAATATATATATTATCATTATTATTTATTCAGATGTAGACGAACGTAAGAAACGATTCTGGCGTCAATGAAATGTGATGTACGAGTAGCTACGAAATTCAATCCTCCTATGAGCAAGCAAAAATTTGACCTCAAGACAGAAAGAAAAGGTGAATCACAAGAGTCTTAGTGAGAACGATTCGTTGACATAGGATATCTACAGGATGCACTCCATCTTGTTATACATCATTTTAAGGCTCTCGTGACTAGCAAGTAACCTACCCTTGTTAGAGTTACTTGCTATTCGCGACCGAGTCAAAAGGATGCCAAATTTCGCTACGACATGCCGTTTTCATAATATCAAAAATACATTTTTGTAATGGCGTTTATCCTATTTAGCATGACGTTCTCGTAATTTACGCAGATTGCAGTGAGATATTGTTAAGTTTATGTAAAATGGGAGGAAATAATGTTCGGCCATAGTTTAGTAAATCATATTGTTGAGTACCAATGAAATTAACTACTGTTGCCTCACTTCATGAGACAGCTTTCAAAAATCGGATTTCAACAATGGTTTTGACAAGAACGCAGCGTTACCCTTTTCGTTACTTCGAAATTATTTACTTGAGATTTACTCTACAACTGTTGGGAAAGATGAATAGCATAAAAACGTCTGGAGACCTGGCTGTCAGAGGTAATATTGCAATACTACGGAGGCAGTTGCGGAATAGATGAGCCATGTGCTGTCAGGCATTGTCCTGCAGATAAATTGCCTCCAACGGATGTGACATGAGTAGCAAGACGACGGGTGGCAGGTTCTCTTGAACGCATGCATTGTTAATGTTCTTGTTACCACCACTAGGGTCGTAAGTTGTCACAGAAGACGGCTCCTCACACAATAACACCACTAGTAATGGCAGTGCGGTCGGGAAGTGAGCGCTACTGGGTCCTACTTCATATGTTAATACTATGATCATCGGCTGCAAGACAGAAACGGGATTTCTCACTAAAAACCATGAAATGGGGGAAGACCATGATTTTTGGAAACGATACCACTACAGACGAAACCGCCAATGTAGGTTGGTAAATGGAAGAAGTCTGAAGGGGCGACAAAAAGGAAGTCGTGCCTCTGCAAGTTGTCTGGCATTCAGGTCTGGTAAGACACCTCTGCAAATTTACGCGGCGCTGTAGTCTGGTGAGTGGAAGCCGTTAAAATGGCTAACAGAGCGCATACCTCTCTCACCCAATTTTAATTTCACAGAACGTGCCTACACCGGTATGTCCATAGTTTCCTGTACACCTCGTGGAATCGAGCCATTCGCACGTCCGCCTAAGTTCGCAGGTTGCACTACGTTGAAACATTATCTTCCTCCAAGTACTATCTCCAAACTAGGCCGATAGTTGTTTCACTGTGTTGCTTTTCCGCAACGACCAAGAATCCATAAATAACTGTATGATGATACCTTTAATAGAGGTGTCTGTAGGATAGTAGGGTTCTCTGTGACATAGTCCAGGCGTTCTCATTCCTTACACGCGCTTTCATCACTGAGCTAATTCCGATGCAGTGATGGGCACTGAAAACTGAGGTTAACCAACCTTGGCTACTCCGAGCCATTTTACCATTTTATGTCCCTCACCTACCATGTGATTGGTTCGCAACTGCAGTCATTTACATAATCTAGTTTTCGTCGTTTACTCAATAATTTGCAACGAACTTCCTCGTGTGGAACTTTCGATGTAGAGCAACGCACATCTAATGATGAACAGTAGCATTCAATTTTGGAGATAGCAGTACAATATCACGAGACTATTTTTAAGGTGCCTACTGAAAATTAAAAGACAGAAATTGCTCTTCCTTTTTTAATATGCAATATACTTTCTACCCAGGTTTATTTACAGAAATTAAACGAAAGGAGATTCTCGGAATGAAAAAGGAATGAAAGATCCTCGGTTGGGGGAGAAATACTGCCCTATTTCACAGAACGTTTTTATATGACGACATTATTCATGGGAAAATTTTGACGTTCTGAATCACTAGGGCTATTCATCTTCTTAATTCTAGTGCTATTATTCACCAAAGACAAATGGCCCTTTATTCCTTCACTCTCTCTTTCACTGTCGTTGGAATTTGTCAATGGTAGATAAGAAATTACATTTTGAAGCGTATTCCCACTATTCGTGGAAATAACAGCCATACATTAAAGACACAATTTATTTTTTTCCAAGCTTAGAAAAATTTCTGTTTATTTAAATGTTAATTCTTATAAACTCTCCATTTATGAAAAACGAAAGAAGTGCTTAGCCAAGAAGGTAGAAGAATTTGTGTCAAATAACCTTAGATATTTATATCTCTGCAAATTTCCTAGCACAAGAGCCCATGAATTATTCATGCGCAATAAATATGCCCTGGAAAAGATGAATCAAAAGCAGCGTTACGATGAAAAAATACACCTTCAAGAAAAAAAAATAGGAGCGTGATGTCTGAGTTGCCATTTAAAAAAATATATCTCACAAAATCTTGTGTGTAGCAAAGCATCGTTTTTGTGATGTAGAAAGGTTGTGGCTTTGGGTTCATAAAAACGCGTGAATGTTTATAAGTGGCACGAACTGCTGGCTTCATTTTCTTATTTTCGAAGAGGCCTCCAACCGTACACGCAAAAAATGTTTATGTCAGAATTTTTTTATTAGTCAGGTTAAATCTTGCAAGAATGTTCAGTTCCAACGAAACATAAATATGTCATTTGTGCAACTTTAAAAACGAATCACATTGGATACAGCTTTCCCCTCGCAGACAGTTCATGAGAAACTCGACGCAGAAGATTTCTGTCCAATGCTTCCATATCCCTATTGATACCGGTAGGGAAAACACTATTAGTTTTACAGATATCTGAAAAATTGTTGGAAGACCCCAATGCTAATAGATCTGCGTTTCGTCTCTAGGCTTCAAATGATCACGACCAAAAACATTTTCCAGTCGCATCATTAGTTCAAGGATCGAAGGAAGAAACTTCAGGCGAAATGGATTTGGGTAACGTTAACGAAACGGAGAAAATATACACTCAGTAAACAAAACAATAGAGATACGTGTACTAGGCAGTTGACCTGGGAATCCACCAAGTGGAGTGGGACAGACCGAACGCAGCCGATAAATAGGAAGCCAGTAGGGCTTCCCAACATATTAGGTGCTTGAATTAATTCCCGCTGTTAACCAATAGAGCGCAGCAGTGGTGCGCTGTGACCCGAGCCAGGCGTGACTCCCCTTGCGCAAGCACGTACCGTCCGTAGTCTGGCCGAAGCAGTGTGTGACACGCGATCGGAGGGCACAGAACACGAGTTTGTATCGCATTCACGATGTCCGGTTTCGTACCGAAAAAGGAACATTTGGGGGAAGCATTACTCTTCTGCTTTCATCTCAAGAAATCTGCAGCGGAAAGTCATCGTTTGCTAGTGCAGGCCTTTGGGGAACAGGCACATCGGAAACAACACGCAGAGAGTGGTTCCGTCGCTTCAGAGCCAACGAATACGACGTGAAGGACAAAGAGCGCCCTGCGCAGCCGAAAAAGTTCGAAGATGGCATTTTGGAGGCCTTATTGGACGAGGACTCATGTCAGATGCTCCACGAGTCGTCCGAAACACTACGGATCGATGAGTCAACAATTCGCGAACGTTTAAAGGTAATGGGAATGATCCAGAAGTTCGGCAACTGGATCCCATATGACAAGGTTATTCTTCTCCACGACAACGCTAGACCTCATGTCGCCAAATCCGTGAAGGAACTCTTCTTACCCCACCCGCCTTATTCCCCGGACCTTGCTCCCCCGGACTTCCATTTGTTCCAGTCGCTACAAGATGGCCTGTCATACCAGCACTTCCTTTCTGTTACGGATATCCAAAAATGGCTCGAATGGTTTGCCTCGAAAGAACCAGCATGTTTCTACCGCGGAATCTATTTGTTACCCGAACGGTAGGAAAGGGTCGTTGCTGCCAACGGACACTACTTTGAATAGACTATCCTGTACCGTTCTGTGGCAACACACAAGTGTTTTTGTGGCAAAAAACAACGGGAATTAGTTCAAGCACCTCGACGAACATGGGTAAAAGTGGTGATCTGAGCGATTTTGATCACCGTAGATCCAATGTCGGCGCAAGGCAGATGGACCATTCTATCGCCCAAGTGATAAGAACCCTAGGGTTCCTAAGGGCAACCGTATCAAGGGTATACCACGAGTATATCATCGACTGACGTACCAGCGTCCAGAGAGCAAGCAGTGGCAAACAACACACCATTGATGACCGGGATTGACGTAGATCATCCAGGCTCGTACAGACAGACCGCTTGGTAACAGCGGCACAAATCACACCCAGGTTCAATATTGGAGGCCCAAGCAGCCTCAGCGAGCGAACGTTACAAGGTTGGGATTGTGTCGTTGCCCCTTGGACGTTCACAGCAAGGTTGGGATTGTGTCGTTGCCCCTTGGACCTTCACAGCAAGGTTGGGATTGTGTCGTTGCCCCTTGGACCTTCACAGCAAGGTTGGGATTGTGTCGTTGCCCCTTGGACCTTCACAGCTGGACACGATGATAATCTGTCCCCAGAACGAAGCGGCACTTATCGCTAAACACCACACGTCGCCATTCTGTGGCGTTCCAAGTCGCTCCGGCCTGGTGCTACTGCACACGGAGCCGGCGATGTTCCGTTGTTAATGACAGCACACGTCAGGAACGCTGGGATTGCAGATTCGCTTCGCCAAGCTTCGGGAAAATTCTTCGTGGGCACACAGGAGCAGCTACATCTGCTTGTATAGTGAGCGGGTCCCCGTGCGATCCGTCGATCCTCTCTACCGGTCGTGCTCATGGTCCGTCCGAAGCCACTCCGCCGTGTGGTAGTGCCGTCACGTGTCCACTGCTCCCAACACAGTCGGACGGTATGGTCAGAACGATCCACGTGGCTGGCTATACGGCGCGCCGACCACCCTGCGGTTTTAAGTCCGATGATCCGGCCTCTCTCAAAGTCCGTAAATTGCGTAAATCGACATCTCTAGCGTCTACCCGGCATTCTTGTCCCTCTGTACTCTTGCTTGCGTCGGCCGGTTCTTTTCGCTTTCATGGGGGCATCGACTACACGCCTATTCATGAGGCTGCCGGTGTGTGCTTGCATCGCCACCACAGGGTGTGCGGTCATGCGCATTCGCACCAAACTTGGATTATTCGCATACCAGCAAGCACTCTAGCAATTTGCAAAGTTTCACGGTTGTAGCATGTTTTTCTTCTAGGTGCAAAAATTTCATTGTCCGTGAGTGTACTATAGCAAAACTGAATGTAAGGGTGTAAGGGGTAGGAACCATGACTCATCGGGAAATCGTGGTAAACGCTTCCGAATTTGGCCGATGGTTCTTCACTGCTGTACGAAACGCAGTGGGTAGTTTCAAGCCTAAATCTAAGCGGGTGCTTTCATAAGCTAAAATATTCACCCTGCTTTTTCTATGGAAACCCAAAAGACACTTGAGAATGCATGTCTGACCTTGAAAGCAGGTATGATTGCTCTGCCATTAGCACCACGTTGGAAATGTTTTCGTCACGTGTGCACCACAAGATGCAAAACAACTTTCCTTATTTTAGCCTTGCTATTGTATCGTTCTCACGATGCATGCAGCGCTTAAGTACTGATTTGAGTTCCATAAATTATTTTACCTACCCGTGGAATGGGAAATTATCTTGCTGGAATATGACATTGCCACTGGCATGCAAACTGGACATGAATGTGTGTAGAAGGTTGGCGTCCACATACACTGCTAGACATAGTATTTGCTCCACCTAGAAGGAGGTGTGATGCAAACATGCAAATCGCAGGACGGATGTACCCACTCGAGATATGGAAATGACGTTAAATTGGAGCCGATGACGTCACACGTTCGTGAGATAAAGGTGCCAGCAGCAACAGGGATGGTAATGTGTGGTCGCAGATGGAAGTGTCGCGATCGTTTCACATTCGTTGTCTGTGCTGGAAAACTGTCCAGCGAAGGCTGAAAATGCCGGGTACACCCTGTCGGCAGGTTTATCACCATATGGGTGTGTTTCAGAGAGGAAGAATTGTAGGTCCGTGTGAAGCTGACTGGTCTACATCTAGTATCACTGCGCATGTGCAACGGGCTGCAAGAATTGTTGGTCGCTGTTGGCATCAGTGACTACAGAAAGGTTCGTACGTGCGCCACAGCACCAGTGGTGCAATCCAAGAGATATCAGAACGCCTGGATCGTGGATTTGTTTGACACGCAGGTTCTTCAACAGAAAGCACTGCAGCCGATATTCGACATACTGTGTTATCTGCCATGGACATCACCATAACGTCCCGAACTGTAAAACGAAGTTTACACGTGGCAAATCTGCACAGCAGGCAACCGTTACGTCGACTGCCATTGAGGGTCAGCCATCGCAGCGCTCGTCTGCCTTGAAGTCATGCAAACTGGGGTCACGAATGGACCAGTGTGGTCTTCAGTGATGAATCCCGTTTTTATTTGGGTGCTGACGATCGACGGATCCCGGTTTCGTTTACGACAGCGACACGGCCTGTCAGGCAGGCATCATGGCATGGGGTGCTATTGCGCATGACAGCAGGGCGTTTCTTGTCCGCTTTACGTGCACACTGACAGCTGCAAGATACGTGAGCGAGGTTCTGCAGCCCATTTTGATACCCTTCCTGAATGGCCTACAGAACCAGGGCCGTACTGATAGCCCCCGCAACCCCAGCAGTGCTGCGGGGCCTCATGGTTAAAAGGGCCTCTAGCCGGAGCAAAACGATTGTACAAAATTTTTGCTGAAACCTCGTGGGAGAGTGGTTAAAGGAATAACCAAAAATTAAGCCAGCTTTGAATGAAGTTTTAAGAAAAGCATTTTTTTTATCAGTAAATACGTAAAATCATTAGAAATCATTTTCATTGCTTTAGTTCATAGAAACTGGATGATGGCAAAGCAACTATTCAAAAAGAACTTGAGGCCCCTTTTAATAGCCCTTGCTGCTACAAGGGGCCTCAAGTTCACATCGCTTGCAATAATTTCTATGCAGGTATGTTAAAAAAATATCAGTTCAATGAGCGGAAGTTTTATACAAAAGAAGATAATGTGTACTACTCGTACATAACTATGCATCCTACTGAACTGAATATAATGAGCTAAAAGGTGTTCTTCGCGGGAGTGAAAAATCAGAGACCTGTGCCATTTTTTTATTAAGTGCAAAACATTGGGCATTATGTTACGTGTGATTTGTATATTCCAGAGAAAATAACTTAAGTAGTTTTACGTTTTTTGCGGTACAGTTCTTAATCGTTATTTAGTTATTGGCTTACTTATGTTGCGACATTTCGTATAAATCGGAAAACTCGTTAGACACTGTCATAGGGCAGTTCGTATAAATCGGAAAAATCATTAGACATGTCATACGGCAGTTCGTATAAATCGGAAAAGTCATTAAACACTGTCATACGGCAGTTCGTATAAATCGGAAAAGTCAATAAACACTGTCATACGGCAGTTCGTATAAATCGGAAAAGTCATTAGACACTGTCATACAGCAGTTCGTATAAATCGGAAAAGTCATTAGACACTGTCATACGGCAGTTCGTATAAATCGGAAAAGTCATTAGACATGTCATACGGCAGTTCGTATAAATCGGAAAAGTCATTAAACACTGTCATACGGCAGTTCGTATAAATCGTAAAAGTCATTAAACACTGTCATACGGAAGTTCGTATAAATCGGAAAAGTCATTAGACACTGTCATACGGTAGTTCGTATAAATCGGAAAAATCATTAGACACTGTCATACGGCAGTTCGTATAAATCGGAAAAGTCATTAGACACTGTCATACGGTAGTTCGTATAAATCGGAAAAGTCATTAGACACTGTCATACGGCAGTTCGTATAAATCGGAAAAGTCATTAGACACTGTCATACGGCAGTTCGTATAAATCGGAAAAGTCATTAGACACTGTCATACGGCATTTCGTATAAATCGGAAAAGTCATTAGACACTGTCATACGGCATTTCGTATAAATCGGAAAAGTCATTAGACACTGTCATACGGCATTTCGTATAAATCGGAAAAGTCATTAGACACTGTCATACGGCATTTCGTATAAATCGGAAAAGTCATTAGACACTGTCATACGGCATTTCGTATAAATCGGAAAAGTCATTAGACACTGTCATACGGCATTTCGTATAAATCGGAAAAGTCATTAGACACTGTCATACGGCAGTTCTTATAAATTGGAAAAGTCATTAGACACTGTCATACGGCAGTTCGTATAAATCGGAAAAGTCATTAGACACTGTCATACGGCAGTTGCGTGAAGCATTTCAAAAAGCAGGCCTTAGTTCTTTAAAATAATAAATTTTTCGTGATATGATTACCTTTTGACGTAAATATTTTGTGTGGTAATTTATATCGGTAACCAAGGCAATCATTTTGATTATAACGTACACATTTGTGTTTTACGCAATAAAGTGAAAAAAAAAAGAAATTATTTAACGAAAAATACTCGTACATTCCAAAGAATTTGGTTTATTAAAACACCCGTAAAGCCTAGTTAATAAATAATATGGAAGTTAAAATTTTGAGTAATCGTAATCTAATGGATTTTCGCAAAAGGGCCTCGAAATTTTTCCTGCAAGATAACGACTCTGTGCATACAGCTCGGGTCTCCAGGCAATGTTTGCAACACGTTCAAACACTGACATGGCTAGTAAGATCGCCCGATGTATCCCCCATTGAAAACCAGTGGGACCCCATTGGACGTCGTCTGAAATAGGATCGGCCTGAAAACGATCTCGATGAATTATGGGAGAAAGACAACCGTACTTTGTGTACCATTCCTCAGGACGATATCCGTCGACTGTATGACTCATTGCCATGCCGTATTGCTGCCTGTATTGCCGTTCGCTGCGGGGCAACCACTTACTGAGGCGTACCCACTGTGCTAACTATCTCATCTGATAAACACTTTACCTCGCTGAAAATAAAATCAAGGTACACCCTTATGCATTCTTATTTGCATGCTCAATTTCAAACCTCTACCCTTACTGCTTCTGCATGGAGTTATTTCCATGTCGAGCAATGTATTTGGGGTCACTCAGTGTCGACTGTGCAAGTACCAGAAGTCTCACATCATTCCAGCTGAAGGCACCGCAGATCATCACTGAGCCATCACCTACCTGTACTGTTTCAACCTGGCAGGAAGGGTCCATGGCTTCATGAGGCTGCTATCTCTAATTCAATGGCACTTCGGTGTGTTTAATCATCTGTACCTTCAAGATTTTATTTTTCTCCATAAAGAGCGTTTACGGGAAATGAAGACAATATCTCTTCTACTGATTTCATTTTCATTACAAACTAGAATATTGAGTCGAAGTATACCCTGATTCATAAAGAAGTATAGTTTCCAAATGCTGTAAAACAGTAACAGTTGAAGACCCGGACTACAACTGTGAACCTTTAGGTAGATGTACTCATAAAAATTAATTGTGTCCCGATACTGAGGGAAGTAACGTAGGCGATAGTGCGCGTGTCACGTTACTAGTCAGTAAAAATGGCAGCGTCTTCAGTGGCGAAGCCGTTTTGTGTTCTTGAATTGAGCAAAACGGAATCTGTAACTGTTTTGCAACGGCATTTTCGATCACGATTAGGAAAGGAACCTCTAACTAGAAAATCTATTTACGATTGGCATAAAAAATTTGAAACTACGGGCTGTTTGTGCAAACTTAAAAGTCCTGGACGTGTTTCGGAAAATGTCGTTGATAGTGTTTGCACCGCCATTCAACGAATCTCGGGAAAATCAACGCGGAGGGTGAGTCGTGAAGTAAAGATCTCACAGCCTACTGCCTGGAGAATTTTGAGAAAGAAGCTAAAAATGATTCCATACGAAGTGCAGATGTTGCAAAATCTCACTGCACTTGATTCAGATATCTTACCTCGCGTTTGGGCGGAAATGGATTATCAGCTCGATGTGTGTCGTGTGACTAAGGGTGCACACATAAAACATCTGTGACTGTCTCTAAAAAACTTGAAACATTCCCCTACAATTCTGTTACAGGTAACATAAAATATCTTACATTGTTCTTGTTTTATAGTGCGTTGAAACTGAATACTTTATGAATCGCCCTGTATATATGCACTGTGCGTTTTGTTGGTGACTGTTATATACAAGAAGAATCAACTAATGGATATAACTGAGCTGGATGGAATTTGGGAGAATGAAATACTCCATTAAAGGAATAGTGGCACACTTTGCTTCAAAAGGAAACCATTTGATTACAGAGAACTTTATCTCTGATCATTCGTTTGAGATTATCCGAGGTTCTAGGCCTAGATGAAGAATGTCTAATGTGTGTGGCTGATGGCGTTGGCTCTGCACATTCCTTGGTAACAGTGGCTTTAAATTGGAGACAGACGATTGCTAACAGCCAATAGCATTACCCATGATAATCGTTAAACTCAAATACAAATATCATGCCTCCCCGGTGGCGCTGCGGTCTAAAAGGTAGCTTCTGAGTGTTGGTCCCATTGAGCCCAGGCTCGATTCCCGAGTGGGTGGTGCGCCTGTTTTACGATACTGACTTTCATTTCTCCCTGGAGCAAGGCAAGTTGCCCTAAATTAAGTACTGTTGACTTTTTATAGCTCTTACAGTTGCTCGCGGGGTCGTTAAACTCCCCCCCATCAAAAAAAAAATAACATGATATACTGTAGGAATAAGTTGAAAATTATGTACAAATGGAAATAGGAAGAAGTATGGTGGGTTCTCAGAGACCGAAAAAAAATGAATGGATTATATTAAGAATACCCAGTACATACCAAGAAGTCGAAATGGATACGGATTGACCACGCACAAGAACAGGAGACTGGCAAAGGTGGTAACCAGATGATTTCAGAAGACGGAGAACCAGATCGTAAAGAAGGTGGCGAAATAAAAAAATGGTGACCCCCTGGGATGCAATGAATGGAAAACATCGTAATGGAAAAGTCATGGGATAGCTTCATCTAGTAGTGGAATGATTATCGTTAACAAATGCAGAGAATAGACGAATATTTTGATATTACGAAATATTTTGTTTCACTCTAACGATCATTTATGCCAAAAAAATACAATTTGCTTATACACAGTCGATTCACATTATTGTGACCATCTCCTACTTTTGACGTCAACACTGCGTAGCCAATGAAAGAATGCACGTGTCGTGAGCTGGCTTGGCGGGCATGTAAGGTGTGCTGTAGGCATCCTGAAAACAAATCACTCGTTGCTGTCATGAATAAAAGAAGCGATTTACCAGATTTGCAAAAGGGATGATTATCGGCTTTCGGGCAAAGGGAGGCTGTATTTCTGAAATAGCGCAGTTTGTGAACTGTTCACGTGCTGCTGTAGTTAAGGTGTATCGTGATTCGAGAAATGGCACCATTGCAAATAAGCGACGTGGAATCTGCGGAGAACCAAGTGCCATTGAGGTGAGAGGTGAACGTCGGCTACGAAGGTGCTTGAGGCCTGTTACCCATGCTACAGTGGAGCTACTCACTCGCCGAATGAACCAGGGGGCTACAAGAAGTGTGTCTAAAATGACAGTTCAGCGAACCCTGCTGCGTATGGCTGTCCGATGCAGACGGACGGTAACTGCATCTATGCTAACGAAGGTGAATCGGTAGAAAATGCTTACATTTGCACTGCAGTATCGGAATTGGACCTCCGCTGATTGGCAAAGGATTTCCTTCTCCGATGACTCATGTTTTCTTCTTCATCGAATGGATAGACATTGGCACATAAGACGAGAAACATCGGAGAACAAACACTGTTCAACCATTGCTGGCAGAACACAAGCGTTATGGTCTGGGAAATGTTTTCGTGGCATTCCCTGGGTCCACTCATACCTGCGGGTCACTATGAACAAAATTCGTTGTGAATCCATCCTTGCAGCCCACGTGCACCCATACATGCTGATTGTCTTCCCTGGTGCGGTTGGGATCTTCCAGCACGAAAATACGATGTGGCCCACAGATAGAAATGCTAGCTCACGAGACGTGCCTTCTTTCATTGTCTACGCGCTGTTGACGTCAAAGTAGCAGGTGGTCACAAAAATGCTGCTCGACTGTGTGTATATATATACGTATTTAGCATTATTAATAAAATCTATGAAAATGTAAATGCAAAGGTCCGGTTATTTGAGTATACAGTACCAATAGAAATTGGAAAGGGAGTGAGACAAGGTGACACCATTTCTCCGAAACACTTCATTACCACGTTGCAAAATATCTTTCAATCACTGAACTGAGGAAACAACGTGATAAAGATTATAAAGTAATTCACCGATGCTGTCACACGTACGGTCATTCACAAACATAATTTTCAAATTGCAAGTCAAGATTAAAAACACTTTATTTACAATTAAAAATTAATATTTACACGTGAGATCTTTCGGGGCTGAACATAGCACCCATCATCAGGCTCAAGCGCCACGAAACACAGGAGCAGACATTATATACTGTCAACACGACCCACAATTCACTCGGTCTTCTCAATCACCGGTGATGCCATCAACAAATCGTTAAAGTCCAAAAACTCGAGTCTTAATCTCTTATCCTATAAAGTCCTCTTCTTCAGAGTTGTGTGAGAAGGGGGCAACCGTCTTTCTCCACTGTCTTGGAACAAATGTCGGGAGTTCAATGTTACAGCATACTTCCCCATATGCAATAATGAAGAGGCTTTCCGTAAGGAAGACAGTACGTTTATTAACACTTGAGTTAAGTACCCTAACATTTCATCATTTCTTTTCATCATTTCTTATCATCATTTCTTATCATGGAATAATTTCTTTTCATCATTTCATCATTTCTTATCATGGAAAAAAGGTTTCTGCCCACCAGAAACCTTTTTTCCATGATAAGAAATGATAGAGATAGAGTCCCAGCACTTAACAAACCAGGCGTCGACTGCATACCATTAATTCATGAAGATTCAGATACTGCAGTTAAATACTATATAGGTTCTACCCTAAGAACCGTTAATGTCAGAATGGGTGAACATAAATACGCTCTTCGTTCTGGAACGGTTTCCACAGCTTTCACTCAAGCTGTTAACCAGGGAGGTTACTCCCCAGGTTGGACAAATGTTAGGGTACTTAACTCAAGTGTTAATAAACGCACTGTCTTCCTTACGGAAAGCCTCTTCATTATTGCATATGGGGAAGCATGCTGTAACATTGAACTCCCGACATTTGTTCCAAGACAGTGGAGAAAGATGGTTGCCCCCTCCTCACACAACTCTGAAGAAGAGGACTTTATAGGATAAGAGATTAAGACTTGATTTTTGGACTTTAACGATTTGTTGATGGCATCACCGGTGATTGAGAAGACCGAGTGAATTGTGGGTCGTGTTTGACAGTATATAATGTCTGCTCCTGTGTTTCGTGGCGCTTGAGCCTGATGATGGGTGCTATGTTCAGCCACGAAAGATCTCGCGTGTAAATATTAATTTTTAATTGTAAATAAAGTGTTTTTAATCTTGACTTGCAATTTGAAAATTATGTTTGTGAATGACCGTACGTGTGACAGCATCGGTGAATTACTTTATAGTGACTTTTCGTACGATAGACTTTTAGCATTAGGGATAAAGATTAATGGAGATTATTTAACTCAGTGTTGTGTTCCGCAAAACTTTTTCTACTCGTGGCACACCATATATTATCCATGACTCAACGCGGCACACCAAAATGTTAATCCCCTCAAAAACGTATGATATGACACTATTAATACAAATACGTAATGTAATCAACCTATTATTATAATATTTTATTACATTATTTCATTATTATATTATTATTAAACAGAAATCGGTTCGTGCATTTATTAAAAATTTATGAACTTATAACGAAGTAAATTTCTCCGTCATTTTTGGTCTACACCGGGATTCGAACCCGAGGCCGCTTATTCCGGAACAAGTCGCTCTACCAACTGAGCTACGCAGACATTTGTTCTGATTGCTATGTGCCTTTATGTCGTGTGCGTCCTACTGGCAGGTACGTCACAAACTTTAATTCACTGCAGAAAATACAAGAAAATGCACTTTTCTATTACTTTTTAAGTAAATAATTCCACTCATACTTTCAATGTGATACTTGCGACTGCGTAGCTACACACAGGCGGCTGACTCGTGGCGGAATTGTTGACAATGCAAATCTCATTTCTTCATCGACGGATTTGAGTCTCCATTTTTGATGACTTAATTTCAATCAACGTCGAGAAGCCCAGTTCACACAAATATGTAGTTGAAAATGGCAATAACACATTAACTGCCATCTCGGTGATAGCAGGGTATTCACTCCTTATTGCCAACCAAAATGTGTCCAAAAGGCACTTCGAGAAGTTTTAATTTCAATGTTCTGTCTGCTTTTAAATCTGCGAGTTCCTCTTGTATATTAATCGGAAGAGGTTCTGAATTCACAACGAATGAATCACGAACTCAGTCGAAATCTTGAACACTCTCTCCAAGATACTTCTTGAACTTCTGATGCAAGATTTCTAAATGTACTTTAATTAAGTCCGTCACCGCTTTATTACCATCAGCAAGTGGACATACATTCCGGAACATCTCGAACGACCCATTTTCAATTCCCTGTATCCACAAATTCAGCTTATTCACAAATCCTTGAACTAGGCAGAAGATTTTCGTTCCTACCTTGCATTTTTCTGTTCAGCTCATTCAAGTGTACGAAAATATAGGAAAGATATGCCAACTTACATACCCATTCATCATCTGCAAATAAATCCGCGTACTCGTGCCACACAACGATCAAAAATGCATGTACCTTCTCTTTAAGTTCAAATAATCGCGTTAATACTTTTCCTCGTGATAACCACCGTACTTCTGTATGTAGCAGGTGTGTAGTATGTTCTGATCCCATTTCCTGACACAAAACTGAAAAAAGCCGCGAATTTAGGGGCCGGGATTTGATGAGGTTCACGACTTTTACTACTTCGTCCAGAACTACTTTCAGAAAAGATGGCAAAGACTTAAAAACAATGGCTTTGCGGTGAATGAGACAAAGTAAATAGTAACACTGTACTAGTGATCAGATATATTGGCGTAGGATATAGACACATAAGCGTTTCCAAGCTTTCGCACATCAACCAGATGGCTTTTTCAAGGAAGTTAGAAAGAAATTGCAGTTTCTCAATTCTGCCAATAAATCGAATCACTAGTACAGTGTTACTATTTACTACTTAACTGGTGTACTGTTCCTCGTTATCAATTTGAATGAGATCGCATCGTATTAGAATTCACTTCGCGTACTTTAGCTACAAATCCTTTCAGTTGGCCTGTCATAGAAGCGACTCCGTCTGTACAAACACTAACGCAATCCTTTCATTTTAATTCATTATGGAGAACATATTCATTAGTCACAGGAAATGTTTCTTCACCGGTGGCTCGCTCGGGAAGTTTTTGTCAAAAAAAGAAATTAATTCTAATTACATCTCCATCGATGTACCTAATGTAGGCAAGAAGTTGTGCGTGACCTCTAATATTGGTGGACTCGTCGATCTGAGGAGAGAACTTCTGACTGCTGTTGATTTTCTCCTTCATAATGTCTTCAATATCATTGGATATGTCCCTAACTTGGCGACTGATTGCGTCAGCAGAGAGAGGAATTTTTGAAATTTCACTAGCAGCTTCTGAGCCCAGGACTATTTTCACCATCTCTTTACAAGCAGGCATTACACACGTTTCAGCTATTGGGTGTGGTTTTTTTTGGCCTTTACGATAAGTTCGGCTATCTTATAGATAGCTTCCTGTACTTTTTTCCGAAACACGTAGTAAGGCAGTCATGTATGTTGCTTGTTTTTTGTTTTGTTCCAACAACCGACGAAAATAATTGATAACTTTGCTTGACAGAGAAGGATGTTTTGTTGACAAATGTCGTTTCAATTTACTGGGAACCATAGCAGCATTACTGAGGTTTTCACCACAAATGATACACTCGGGGATTGGGCATGTTTTATCACCACACCAAAAAAAAAAAAAAAATAAAAAAAAAAGGAAATTAAATGATTATCACTATACTGCCGGTGCTCTAATTTTTTTTTCGGGCTATAAAAAAGAGAAAGATAAAAAGAGAAAACCCTTACAGTAGGATGATAGATAAAAGTTCGCGCCACACGTTTCACCTTGTGGGGGAACACCGGTTGCGGAACACTGATTTAACTCACTTTTGGTTTGCTGATGACGTAGTCATTTTTGCAAGTACCCCTACAGTGCTGCAGAATATAGATCCAGGAACTCGCTGACAGGAGTAAAGATGTGGGACGAAAAATGAATTTTCAGAAGATTTATCAATTGATGTGGAAAAGCTGGAGATAGCCGATGCCTACATTTACCTTGGACAGCAGATATCAAGTGAGGGTCACATTGATGAGGAAATTAATCGGAGTATAAAACTTGGCTGGAGAGCTTTTGGAAGAAACAATACAATTTTCAGGAGCCATATGCCTTTATGTCTTAAAAGAAAAGTGTTTAATCAATGCATATTTCCAATGCTTACGTATGGAGCTGAGACATCGACTTTACCTAAAAAGGACGTACAAAGGCTGTAGACAACAGAAAGCAGCGTGGAGAGATGCATACTTAGTGTAAGCAGGAAAGATAAAAAAAGGAACTCGTGGATAAGGGAAATGAGAAGAGTGTAAGACATGAAAAATCCCTGAAATGGCAATGGGCTGGACATGTTGCCAGAAGAACGAACCACAGATGGACAAGTGAACTTTTAGACTGGAATCTTCCAAGAGACGGAAAATGCCCAGAAGAAGACCACACTGGAGATGGATGGATGAAATTCGAAAGCATGCCGGAGTAACATAGAGTACAGTTGCTCAAGACAGACAGTTGTGGAAGAAAATTGGGGAGACCTCATCCAGTAGTGGATTGATAATGGTTGACAATGATGACGATGATGATATGTATGTATGTATGTGTATACGGTGAGCGTTTCTAAGTTCAGAAAAATTAACAGTTAGCATTACTGTTTTAAGGTCACAAATGGTTGGATTTGTAAGTCACGCACAATTATTTTTATGATAATTTTAAAACCTTAACAGCAGTCTATAACTCAGGCGCCTTTATAATAAGCATTTTGCAATTAATAATTGCATGTTTTTGCATCCCGCAAGTTTTTATTGCGATCGAATTATCATTCACTGCAACTAATCACAATTACCTTTTTACTAATTCAAGTTTAATAACCCATTGCATGTTTTCAAATGACTTAAGACTTCGTACCAAGTGTTTTTGATCATTGAGTAGGATCTGGACAAAATCGCAATATATATGTCGGCTCTTGTAAACACAGAAGGAACTGGAACCGAGTTTTGTTGAACAGAAGAACTTCGCAGATTGTTGTGTGCTCAGCTTGTTTAACACGGATCGACGCGCTAATGGTTTACAGAGACGGTTGAAAGCATCCCAAACTTTATCGATATTTTAGCTCTCCTACGCTTTCACTTGAAAGAACGCATCCCAACACCGCCCATGCATTGTCTAAGAACTGTTTTCTGTTCTTTACGCACCCCTCAGTTGTTCAAGCACATTCTTCAAGTACTAAAGTGGTTCTTTTTGTTCCGGGTTTACCCCCACCCCCGAGAAGATCTTCCTTGAAATACTGCTGTATGAGATAGGCGAAATTATCTCTCCTCATATTCACTTGCAATTTAGATAAATGTCATGTTTCCCATGAATAAATTGAATTTAAAGGGCGCTTTATTTTTCTTTTGAGAGGAAAAGCACTTTCAGATATGACTGTATGAATGCGCTTGCGTGCATTTGAACATAATTTTAATGTTCTGAAAGTAACCGCAGTGTGGTAAAAACCATAAACAGAAAAATATCGCACGTTTTTCATTCTGTGGCATTAAATTATCTTGAATATCTCTAAGAAATTAATTAAAGAGCAAGGACCATGAGAAATTGTTCAGGAGTACAATATTTATAAACACAGCAAATTAAGAGTTGAAGTTAATGTAGTTATACGGGGGAACTCTCGTTTTGAGATCTTTAAATTCATTACTTTTACGCCTTTTATCAACAGAATGTACACGATGACATTTTCCTGTTTCGTTCACGCATGACTTTAGCGGAAGAGGAAGCTCGTTTAGCAAATGAGGTAAATAGTGTTGCTATTTTCTGGATTTAATGGATTCAAACCTTAGTTGCGCAAAGTACACTCAAACATGAATGCTTTACTAAAAAGGATATATGTCCGTATTTTGCTATTTCGATTTCCGGCTTATCCTTTGTAAAATATTGCTTCTACTATGATAGGAATTTCAGAATTCTAGATAAAAATCGGCTGCAAAATAATTAATATATTATTTGGTCCGTAAAACAAATTTATTCTCATTTTATGAATTTCACGAATGGGGACAGGATTATTCTCAGGTAAAAAAATAATAATACGACAGTTAAATCTTTTCAGTCGAAAGTAACCTCTTTAAATATTGGGTTGACGCATAAGTTCATCCGTTTTTTTCACCGAACTACAGGAATGTATTATATCAGAAGGAAAAACGTAATCAATCAACTATGTATTCCCCCATTGTTTACGATGGTGTCCCAACGTTTGGATAGGTCTGCAATGCTATTCTTGAAAAAACGTGCAGGTCTTGCTACGAAGAAATCATCAAGGAAATTCTGGAGATCAACATCATTGTTGAACGTTCTGCCACGGAGTGCATTCGACAGAAACCGGAATACGTGACAGTCTGAAGGAACGACATCTGGGGAATAGGCCGGATTTGGGAGGATCTCCGATTTCATGTCCTGAATGGTCATTTTGGTCATGTTTACGCTGTGAGGACGTGCGTTATCATGTTGGAGAAGGACACCATGGCGCCGATGTGGCTGTTTGTGCTGAATTTCTTCCTGAACACGGCGGTGTTGCTCACAATAGGGTGCAACGTTGATAGTCTGATTCCTCGGCAGCATTTCCCAGTGAATAATGCCTTTCATGTCCCACCAGACACACAACATGATCTTCGCAAGATGAAGGTCATGTTTTGGACGTGGCGTGGGCTTCTTGTTTGGGCTTAACCATTCCCTCCGATGCCTGAAATTCACGTACAGGTACCACTTTCCATCTCCAGTAATAATTCGTGACAGAAAAGGTTTGTGTTGCTGAGAACATTCGCGATAACGGGCAAGCAAACAACCACATATGGCAACACTCTGATTCTTGTTGTTCTCGGTGAGAGTGTGAGGCACCCAAGACTAAGTAGGGAAGGTTTTTAAGCCATTCCTTCATTCACACCCATAGAAGGTTTCTAAGCCATTCCTTCATGGACGGAAGGGGATGCTGAGTTTCTGGGGGAATTGTCGGGGTGTGATGCGCTATGAACTCTTACCGCAGAGCTATGCCATCACAGCAGATGCTTACATCCAACAGTTGGATAAGCAGTCGTTTGTCCGTAATTTTGGGCCACTGGTTCCAGGGAAGGGAGACAAACAGGGCTGTAAGACAAATACAACCGGCATTCCGGTTGTATTGGTCTTGCCTCACCGGCATTTCGGCTCGGACCCATATTGGGCGAATGTTCGCTTAGACTACTGCGCCATTGGGACAAGAATTTGTGTTTACAATCTTTCAAAAGATTGAATCACCTGATAACACATCAGTTATTCCTTTCCACCCACAGACGGATTATTATCTACAGAACCACGGAGCTCTTACGTACAGTTCTCACAGCACTGGCGTTGTCTCCTCTCTGGGGAATAGTGACCCTAAACTATGGATACTCAATAGCCTTAGATGCTTATAGAGCTGTTCAACACCTAACCTAAAATAATAACAGTGACTGACATAAAAATTACGTACCATATTACCAAACTGAAAAAACAGAAATACTAGCTGGTAGTTACAAGGATGTTGTGTAGCGATAGCATAATGGTTTTAACGGCCGTCCAGGTGGCGCAGTGGTCTAAGCGATGGCTTCTGATCATTCGTCCGAGATGGGTCCGGGTTCGAATCCCGTTCGGTAGGATGTCGTGTTTGTCTTACGACGTTGGCTTTCTCCCTCCCCAGGAGCCAGTGGCCCTAAATTAGGAGCGTGTACTCTGTGTTTTGGCCCCTGAGTTGCCCACGGTTGTCGTTATACCTCCAATAAAAATGATCTTAACTGTAACGTAACATATGAGAAGTTGTAGAATTATTACAATGGGTGGGAACAATCATTAAATGATATAAGTTAGAGAAATGTAGCAGCAAATTAATATATGGCTTTATCATCATATGGTCCTTGAGTTACACCAAAGTAATTCGTCTTTTTCATAAGCATATGAAATAGTTTTAAACTTTTATTAAACACAAAATCCTTAGTGAAAGTTCTTAGTTTTGTGACTGCTAAATTTATATTCGGCATTTTTGCATTTGTTTTTATACATATATGGAGCACGCTCTTTTTCTACTCTTGTGTAGGATAATACAGAAGGAACACTTCTTATGAATTTTAGAGTAACTAACAAAATTAAAAAAAAAATCCCTCCCATTTGAGACATCCTATATATATTCATGATTTAAAGTATTGATTCAACTAAATTCGATAGCTTTTGAAAATACCGGATAAAATAGGCAAAATCTCTTTTTCTTGTTTTTTCTTTCTCATCTAAGAAATATTATGAAATTATATTTTAAAGTAAAACAGAAACTTTTTATTATATAGCACATTGTCACCTTTCGATTTGAAACGATTCATTTAGATGAACTCTCGAACTTTACAGCATCAGAAAACTTGCTTTACGAACACTATTAAACCTTCATTGACCATTGAAACTGTGAAATGTGTTTCAAGCCCTTTTGACCTTCGAAATGCCTTTTCTAGCTGACAAGAAGAGAAAAAGAAAAAAGAGTATAATTCACATCTTTGATAAAATACCGAAATCGTTCCTGACGAAGGTACCAAATCGAACCACAAGCGCTCGCGATGAAATTCAAGTAGGTATAACTGAAGAATTTGGGGTTTCGGAATGTTTTGCAGAATCGAGTTCACAGATGCCATGAGATGAAGAATGTCCAAAAGCATCAGATCCATTTCGTCGAAAATAAATTCCTGAAGAAATTTTCTTTTCCTTTCACACGTTTTTATTCAGTCAACAAATAATATTTCTTGAAGTAAAATCCATCATTCAGCAAACTTTTAATGGAAAAAGAAGTTTCACAGACGATTGCAAATGAATTATAACTAATATCACCAGCAGCTCTCAAAAAGTCCAATTAATTAATTTTGTTAACTTTATAACAGTATTCAAGGCACAAATGGAATAAGAAATATTAATCAATATTATGCAACAACGTTTGATTGACACAAAACAATACCGGTCGACAAATTCGATCCGTAATGTTTAATTTTCTCGATTGGTTGTCAGCACACCAAAACAAAACGTTATGTAAGCATGCAAACAGGAAAGTGCATACACGCAAATTCATATATATTCCTGTTTTGATATGATTTTAAAAGAGGTATGGCAACAGATCACTAGCAGAAGTTTTTTAACAGAAACTGAAGCCGTATATGTGATCCATAAACTTTCCATAATCAGCAGTCCAGACTTTAGAATTTCTAATTACAACGTATTGGCGTAAATATATACTAAAAAACAGAAATTCCAGCTTAGGCCACCAAACGGGAAGTTCGGTCAGGCGGTTGTTCACGATAAAATAAACAGAAGAGTTCTAATAAATTCAAAATCTGAACAATACGATAGAGTAGACGCACATATCAAAACTTGTGTAAACAAAATATTAAAAGGTGATCAGGCTGGTGGAATACCGAGAAGTGCACGCCAAACCATCGGGAGGTCAGTGGAAATATCCACATTGCAGGCTTTTGTGTTGGTGAAAATTTCTATTGATTCTTTAAATGCAGTGGTCAGTGGATTGTCATATGGGGTGATTTTCTTGATCTCATCCTATTTTGGGATAGTCCCATGGTTCATAAGCTCGCATGCTAAAGCTGTTGTTAGCTTACCTTGTTTTATATCACGCTTATTTTCAGAAAGTCTTAACTTAAAAGATCGCTTGGTCATACCCCCCATAATATTTTAAGGAGCCATCGGAGTAGATACAATGTAATTTAGATACTGGTGTTTACTCCATGCCCTTAAAGCACTCTGATGATTGCTGAAAATCTTATGTGCGTGTGACCAACCGATCTTTCAAGTTAAGACTTTCTGAACACAAGCGTGATATAAAACAAGGTAAGCTAACAACAGCTTTAGCATGCGAGCTTATGAACCATTTGACTATCCCCAAATAAGATGAGATCAAGAAAACCACCCCATATGACAATCCACTGACCACTGCATTTAAAGAATCAACAGAAATTCTCACCAACCCAGAAGCCTGCAATGTGTATATTTCCACTGACCTCCCGATGGTTTCGCTTGTACTTCTCGGTGTTCCACGAGCCTGATCACCTTCTAATATTTTGTCTACACGTGTTTTGATCTGTGCGTCTAGCATATCGTATTGTTTAGATTTTGAATTTTTTAGAACTGTTCTGTTTATTTTATGGTGAACGACTGTCTGACGTAGATGCCAGTTTTGTAGCGAAAGCTGGCATTTCTGTTTTCTAGTGTATATTTACGCCAATAAACGGATTTTTATGCGATATAATTATTTTTGGTATATGCATTCTATCCGTACTTCTGCGTTTTATTAGAATTTTGGCTTGCTGTGTATTGTTTTCGCACTTGGAAAATCAATTGCTTGTAACCATACGGATGTGTATGTTTTCATTGGAAATTGCTAAAGGCTTGGTTCGTCTGATACTTGACATGAGTTTCAAGAAAGGTCATTTTTATGAAGAACATTTTACAGAATAATATGTACTACATACACCGGCCATTGAATCCGAAACTTTTATGCAGATGTATAAAAACGACCCTTATTATAGACAGCTATTTAAGACAGCTGCTCGTCAGTAGTGTTGGTCACAATGGAAAAAACAAAGGATCTTTTGGAGTTCATAAAATCCGATTATTGTGGATGCCCGTTTAGCTGGAGCGGTATTTTGAAAGCAGCCGAGCTGACTGCTTTCTCAAAAGGTGAGATATCCTGGGTTTTTATTCAGTGGAAAAATAATCCCTGAAGATGTATTATCTTCTGTAACATACACACTCTAACTTGGATACAGTGTCTTTGTCTCCTTTCGGTAAGGGGTGTGTCCCAAGCCGTTCACTATTAAGGCAACAAAAAGACATTGCAGTGATGCACACAGGTTCTGAAAAGTATGCTATGGCACATTTCGCCGTTCTTCTGGAACTGAGAGGGCAGGGTTTCCAGTGTCTGTAATGGAAGAGATATTCCAGGATAGCACACAAGTGCATTTATTTCATTAACAAATTACTTTAGGGGTGTCGCGCAGAAAGGGCAAGCAATAGGATTCGGTAATATCTTCCATGTACTGGTGCGCTGGGATAATTCCTCTGAAGAACAAGAAAGAGAATCACGTGTCATAACTTATGGCACCCCACACCATAACTCCGACGATGTGGGCACTGTTGCGCACCGGAACGTAGTTCTCTGATGTTGGCGATATATTGCTATCGTACGGTTAACGTCTAAATGGAAATAGAAACAGAGCTTATTGAAGAAAATGACACCGTGCTATTCTTCCTATGATAATCAATAAGTATGTCATTGATAACAACGCTAACTACGTCTTCAGTATACGTAACTTCAGGGACTGTAGTATCAGTCATATACACTGAAGTGCCAGAAAAACTGGTACACCAGTCTAATACTTGGTAGGTCCCCCACGGGAGCGCAGTACTGCAGAAATACAACGAGGCATGGACTCCACTAGCTTCCGGAAATATGCTCTATGCAATGCACACCATACTTCCTACAGAGCGTTCCAACAAATCGGGTGTATTATGAGGTCTCGGATTCTTGTGTTCGATAGCGTGTTGCATGGCATCCCAAATGTGTTCTATCACGTTCAGATCTGGGGACTTGGGTGGGAATGGCAACACCCCAAACTCAAATGAATCCTCCTCTAATCATAATGTGGCGTCCAGACACTTGTGTGGAGGTGCATTTTTCTGTTGGAACAGGCCCAACAGATCAGCATGAATGCAGGACATGAACGGGTGTACCTCGTCAGAAAGGATGCGCACATAGCGTTGGCCGGTCACAGACGTTTTTAGATATACCAGGGGTCCCAGTGAAGTCCAGCTAAACACGCCCCATACCATTACGGACCTCCACCAGCCGACACAGTTCCCTATTGACAGGCGGATCCATGGCTTCATGGGGTTTGCGCCACACACGAATCCTTCCATCTGCCCGACACAGTTGGAAACGCGACTCGTCAGACCAGGCTACTTGTCTGCAGTCATTAGTGTCCAGTGGCGGTGTTGCCGTGCCCAAGCGAGGCGCATAACTCTGTGTCGTGCACCCATCAAGGGAACTCTAGTTGGGCGTCGGCTCCCAAAGCCCATATCCTACAGGGTACGTTGCACAATCCGGACGCTGATGCTTGTTGAGGCTTCAGCATTGAATTCTGATTATACCTGCGAGAGTGTTGCAAGCCTATCGCGTGAAACGATTCTTGACAGTCGATGATGGTCACGTTCACCCCATGTCTTTTTACCACCACACTGGTAACGTAGGTTGGAGGTTTTGACGGTATTCTGGTATTCACGGTACACTCTTGCAAAGGTCGCCCGTGAAAATCTGAACTTCGCTTCTAACTACGAAATAGGCCCATCTCACGAGCGCTAACTATAACACCGCGTTGAAAATCGCTTAAATCACTATTACTTGTCATTCTCATGCCAAAAGCAGCTCTGACAGCTGGCAAGGATGTCTATCGCCTTATATGCCCTGGCGGACGCAACCGATCGCATAGGTGACGCTGCTATGTATTTTGCATAAGCTCGTCTGTACCAGCTTTTCTGGCCATTCAGTGTATATACATATATTTATATACACTGGAGGAAAGTGAAAAAGAACACCAAGAACGAGACGTCTGATACTTATTGATATTTATCTGATATTTATCGATTCTGATATTTATTGTTTTGTTTGTTTGAGATTTTAATGACCACCGTGAGTAACTCGATGGGACTATAAGCAGTTTCCTGTGCCTAGTTTAGGGTCACTCGTCCTAGTGAAAAGAGGAAGGTAATGCCGTAAGAAAAACAGGGCATCCATGCCTCATGGCAAATTGAACCCAGAAGCTTATCGAAAAAATGGTCAGAAACTATTTGCCCCACCTGTACGGTTAAACAATGTATATACGAGGTAGGTAACACGTATAAGATTTATGGCATGTAAGGAGTACCAATGCATAACCTATTGTCTGTCTTACGCAAATGTCAAACTATTGTCCCTTACCAATACTCATGGAGAGTGTGGTGAGTTATAGGCAACCCTGCAAGTAACATAACAACTGCAAACCTTACAGTGGCTATGGATATCTCAAGGAAGCATGAAATATAGTATTGATTCCCTGTTAAACTAAGAAAAACAGGTAAAATGCTCACGGATTAAGGAAGTGACAAGGGTGAACATCATCATGATTAAAAACTAAAGACTGAAAACATTGGCAGTTACAATTTCTTTGAAATCCTGAGGAATTGAAGATGCACGCATTAGTATTAATGATAATATCGATGACATGCAACTGAAATGGTTCAACTATTCTACTGCGCAGTATGCATAAGAACTGGAAAGAAGGTGAGAGAAGTTGACACCGTATCTCCCCCAAGATCTTTGGGGCTATATTGAAGAATGTCTCTCTGTTCTTGAACATCAAATTCAAGGAGATTATTTAGCCGTTCGTTTTGCTGAAGACATAGTAAATTATGTAAGCAGTGCCTCAGTGCTGCAGAACATGATTCACAAACGTATGCTAGTGTGAGTGTATGTATGTGCGCTTTTTTATATCCTCTTTTTATTGTAAATAATAAATAAACTGCCCATGAATATTAACTTTTACACAGCTTGAGGGACAACACTTTTTTCATGATGCTTTGTGTTGATTACATTCCATTTCAACTTAACAAACTAAGGGGAAAATCACTTTAAAGGATTTCTAAAAGGCTGATTCTAATTATATATTTCAATTAATACATGAGCGTTTATTTTCCTGAAATGTTCGCCAATGTACTCCGAAAATTAGCAAGGAAATGTTGAACGATTGAAATGTGTGGTGTTAGAGATCCTATCACCACTGCAATTGACAAAACTTTGCAAAAGAACATGTTGCAAAGCTGAAATATTCATTACAAATCAACTAACGAAAGGTGTGATAGAAGTCATGAAATAATTAGAGATCATTTTCTGAGTAGATAATTGGGTTGATTCATAAGTTCATGCCATTATTTCACCGCACTACACGAATGTATTACATCAGAAGGGAAAACGAAATCAATCAATTATGTATTCCCCTCACCACCATTGTTTACGATGATGTCCCAACGTCTGAATAGGTCTGCGATGCCTTCTTTAATAAACGTGCAGGTTTTGCTGCGAAGAAATCATCAAGGAAATTTTAGAGATCAACATCATTGTTGAACGTTCTGCCTCGGAGTGCATTCAACAGAGATAGGAACAGGTCATGATAGTCCGAACGCTTGTGTTGCTGAGAACATTGGTGATAACGGGAGAGCAAGGAACCACATATGGCAACACCCTGATTCTTGTTGTCCTCGGCGAGAGTGTGAGGCACCCAAGACCCCGATTTCTGGACCTTTCACATACGTTCCAGTCGTCGCACAACTGTGGCCTGATCGCAGTCTATCTCAGTGGACAATTCGCGTGTGGTTTGACGTGGACCTAAGCGGATGAGATGGTTCAAACGATCCTCATTGAAGTGAGATGGACGACCTGAGCGTGGAGAGTCGTTGAGGTCAAATTTGCCACCTGGAACCGTTCAAACCATTTGCGGGTTGTCCTCGGAGCAATAGCATCCTCCCCATACATAGCACACATTTGTCGAGTTGCCACGGTGGCTGTGGATACCTTGTTAAACTCGTAGATGAGCGGATTTTGGAAATGTTCATTCCTCTCTACTTGAGGCTCCATACTTGTGGGCCTGAAAACCAGAAAACCATTAGCCACAATCACACAACTTAATATGGTTTAGATACACGATATTACTGGCTACATTGTGATGTACAACTGGCCATCTGAACCGTCACTACTGACCTGAAAAAGTGAAATAAAGCTGTATGAACTTATGCATCAACCCAATACAAAGATTGTGGCAAGCCCTAAAAATCCAATACAGAATCTATCAACACCAAAGCAATGAACATAAGTCAGAGGATTTGTAGCAGCATAAAAATAAAATAACCAATTTCTTTTCTATAGCATTTTGAACTATGAAGATTTGCCTTCATCAGCAGCATTCGTGTGTTCAACATACATGAATGTAGCCCTGCATTTATTCAAACACTAGGTGAAAGCCCGTCAATAATGACGGGGAATAATATAATTTATGATACAGAAATTATTGACATTTATTTATTGTGTTTTTGAGTTCCACGTCAATAGATGGCGACGTTGGCTCAAAGCTTTCTGAAAATTTCCCGAGCAGTCGATTATGGAATTTGATACGACGGGCTGCCTGTTTGTTATGTGTTTTGTATAAAACCTTTAGTCCTTATTTCGTCAACACTTCCTGGTACACAACATTTTTCGTATACACTGACTGTGAACCCTGTATCAATTTCCCCTGTTCTTTTCCGTGAACTATTTTTATCTTGATGTCGTACGCTTAATGTTGCCACATACAAATGGCTAAACACCGGTTCAGGTAGTGAACCAAAATTTCTGATGTAAAGTTTTCGTATATCTAAAGATTTGACCGTGTGACGTAACGCATCTCTGACGTCATGTGAGAATGATTTAGATTAGATGACGTCATACCAGCAGCTGTGTTCATTGTTGCTATGACAACAAAACAAAGTGATTTTCCGCTTGATCTGTGCGCGCGTAGGTGATGACGTCACCTACACGAAAAGCTAAGCGTGACGTCACAAACATTTGTTTCACGGTTGTTGCTATGAACACCCAAAAAGTGGCACGGAGGAGGAGAACTCTAGCAAATTATATATTAGGACTCTATTCAACTGTGACTACTAGTTTATTCCATAGTTTTACTTGCACCAAAAACTTCTCTGCTAATTTATAGAGCCTATGACTTATTACGTGAATGTAAAAAATCGTTCGAAGTTCAACATTAACAAACTTCGTCATAAATATTTCATAGTCGTTTCTGCAGATGAATATAAACCGCAGGGAGGCAAGCATCAATTATGTAAATTGCTTTTTTATTTTTTTGACGTAGGGCCACGTCTAACTCCGCGGATAGTATGGGACTACTTGCGACCGACCGCCTATGACAAAAATAGGTCCGAATTGATCCACAAATATTGCATCATCTCCCCTCGTGCCGAGGAGATGATGCAATATTTATGGATGTGCCGCCGCGTTTGACTCAATCTATCTCGACAACCGTGAGCGCAACACGCCTGTGTGTGGTATCGTTTTAAAGCTCTCTACGAGATCTATTCAAATATATAAAAAACATATAGCACTGGTTTAAACTGAACATTTAAAAAATTGTTTCCTCGTGAACACTTTTGACAATATCGCGGTTTATCTGGGTAACCGTGAGTGCAAAACGACTGTGCGTGGTATTGTTTTAAAGCTCTCGAATAGATCTATTAAAATATATAAAGAACATATCACAGTGGTTTATAAAACACGATTTTTAAAAATTGTTTTCATGTACACGGGTTAACACGACAAGCAAGAGCAAGAGTTGAGACATGTACGAAGTTCAATAAGACTGCAGCCCAACGAACTAGAGAATATTGATAACGCCTGAAAGCAGCCGCCGCCAAACAAAAATCCAACACACCGATCGAACCCGTCCATGGCCCATCTGAAACTCTGGTTTGTGTTCGCAATGTATCCAGCATCATTGACCAAAAATCATGTAAGCTACTTTTCATATCATGGACCTGTGTTGGCTGTAACAAATTAAATAAACGCTTTGAAACCATACTCGACTAGCTCATTTCAACTCTCCGATATGCAGGTCGTAGTTCTACGTTCCAAACTGACGGCTCAATCAGTGATGAGCCTACCTGTTTCTGTTTTTTATCTCAGTATTTTACTTTTTATAAGTTTTATAGCTGGAAATTCTCAATTAACAAAATTTTTAAATTGCATTGATCTTTAAAAAAATATCAGAACTTGGGAAATGAAATATGAATGTAACACACATATATATATATATATATATATATATATATATATATATATATATATTCTGTTTTTTTATGTTCTTTATTTTTCATTTTTGTAGAAGTATTCATCTACGTTAATTTCAAGAAATTTGATTTTGGTTTCAGGAAATTTGATTTCACAGAATACGCGCCCCTGTTAAAATTTTAGAGCCAGATTCAAGAACAATACACCAAACCTTCTAAACAATCTTCATTCCCTGTCTTTCTCAGCGTATATGATTATCATGTTCTAAATCAAGATTAGTTAAAGCACTACTTTCATTATTTATTCACACATCTGACTCCCTGAGATCATTTTTAAAACGCGCATGTTTTCCACCCAAAATGTAAGGAAATGTTTCGCGCATCTCAAACACCTATTACGTATTTTGCATGACTCAAGAGGTTATGAAGAAATGAATAACCTTAAGAAGGCAATATGTATATGTTTACGAAATGCAAGACCATAATCTGAAGAATCTGTTATAGAAAAAAAGCAAGCATTCGCAAAGCCCTTAACAGATTTCCGGTACCAGTTTGTTGTTCACTATGCTCATTTAAACGAAATATATGAAAGGAGAAAGTGGTATAGTAATGATTCTCTGAGTTAACGGACACGTCTCTCGAAAGGAACGAAACAGGGATTCGTTTCCATTATGTTAATTAAGTGTTGAATTATTATTCTTCAGTCTTCTTTTCAGTGAGTGCCGTACAAATCTAGGGTACACTTAGATACCTAATTAAGTGCCTTCGATGGATGAGGTTCGGCTGATTATGGGTCTATCAATTACTCCGTGAATATACAGTATACACTACTACGCTTTACGTGATGAATGGGAATCTGCCTGCATCTGTCTAAGCATGATGAAGCGTTGCGTTGCTGAAACTCACTGGTGGCGGAGAAAGATGAGCATGCCATTATTTAGTTCCAAACTGAGTTTTACGTTTAGTACGTTTCTATTACTTTTCAAAATTTATAACTATTTTGCAATTTGGAAACAAATGAATACCACTTGTATCCAGTATAACAAAAGAAGTTCAAGAATGGAATAACCTGCTGTAAAACAATTAAATGAAAACAAATTAGAAACGATCACTCAGTATCTAATTCTTAAAGAATGTAAAAAATATTAAAGAACGAGAAAAAAACGAATAGCGGAATATTTTGGTAAGACTGAGACACACTGATGAATATTCAAACTACCGTAACATTAAAGATACATTTTACATGGATGACAGTTAATTGAGTGAACTTGATTTGGTATGAAAGAGAAATAATGCGTTTGTGAACTGTAGGCTAACTTAATATTTCTTTACATTGAAACTTTTAAATGTTAGTAAACGGCTGAAAGGTTTGAGTTCGTGAATATCTGTAAATTAACCGTATTTGGTATCTAAGCAACGACGGAGACCAACGATAATATCTAATGAATGAAACAGGAATGAACCCACTTACGTTTGTACTTTACAACACGCAGCTCTCCACACGAATTCGCACTGAAGACATAACTGTTGCAATACTACATTTGTTATATAAATTCTGTAACTCAACTTTTACAGGAAAGATAACTCAAAGCGGAAGTTAGATCTGGAAGCATACGTTACATAAGGACGAAGAGTTGTTCCAGAAAGTGAGAATTCTAGCTTGTCGATTATGCTCCTATTTTGACTAAAACATGCCAATGTTCCAAAATACTTACGTGCGTACATATACAGGGGTTGGACAGAATAATGTGAATACCACACTCAGAAACGTGGCTTTTTAATGCAGCTGCGTACGTCGAAATACGCAACGGTATCCACCACGTTTTGGTTGTAATAGCTTTGTTTGGAACCTCAAGGTCCTGTTTAAATGCGTTTAAAGTGTCTTGTTCCAAATTTCCTTTAGGGGGACGAAGAAATGAGTGACCTAATGGACTTCGAAAAGAAGCTAATTGTTGGTGGACGGCTAGTTGGTGCCTCCGTGACAACAGTCGCCAGGGTAGTGGGGGTATCGAGAGCTACTGTGTCTAGCGTCATGACAGCATATCATGTCCGTGGCAAAACCTACTCTACGAAACACAAGAGCGGCCGGAAAACGACCCTGACTGATAGATGCAGGAGAGCATTAAAGAGGATTGTTACCGATAATAAGACCACTGCGCCAGAAATTAATGGGGAGTTCAATCTTCATTTCCACACCTCAGTATCAACGAAAACATGGCGTAGAGAACTGTATAAACAAGATATTCATGGCAGAGCAGCTATCGCAAAACCTCTGGTGACCCAGGTGAATGCACAATGGCGACCGCGGTGGTTCCAGGAGAATACAACGCAGACTGCCTATGCGTCGAAGAGTGTAATGTGGTCCACATTCACACTATTCTCCAGCACAGGATGTGTTTACGTGTGGAGAACAACGGCAGAAGCGTACAACCCAGACTGTCTACTTCCAACAGTGCAGCATGGTGGCGGTTCTGTCATGCTCTGGGGGTCATATTGTGGTTTTCAATCGGTAAAAATCATCTAAATACATGGCATCAGTTGAGTAAATAAATCGATCGCTCTTTCCACGTTCAGCAACGCACAGCAACCGAAAATTTGTTATTCAGCCGCCGTCGGGGAATCGAATCCCGAATTTCTCGATATCTAGCCAAGCGCATTAGCCTTACACCACAGCAGCGAACAATTCACGGTGCTATGTGTGTTTTATTTTGCAGTCCCCGACGGCGGCTGAATAATAATTTTTCGGTTGCTGTGTGTTGCTTAACGTGGAAAGAGTGATGGATTTATTTACTCAACTGACACCACGTATTTAGATGATTTTCACCTTAGATCTCGCCCTTTGCATTATTGCGATAACTTTAAATATAGCCAGTGCCGTTAATGTCCACCAGATGGAGGCGTCTCACTAGCTGAGCCCATCTTACGGATTTATGGTGTCAGATGCTGACTGAAAAAGAAAAACGCACATAGCACCGTGAATTGTTGGCCGCTGTGATGTAAGGCTAAAGCGCTCGGCTAGATATCAAGAGATTCGGGATTCGTTTCCCCGACGGCGGATGAATAACAATTTTGCGGTTGCTGTGCGTTTCTCAACGTGGAAAGAGCGATGGATTTATTTACTCTTTCAGTAGGTCCCCTGAACACCTTAAAAGGACGGATGACTTCCATGGAGTAGGAAACAATATTGGCCGACCATGTCAACCCAATAGCTCAGGCATTGTTTCCTGCAAGGAATGCCATCTATCAAGATGATAACGCCTCAATTCACAGAGCTGGGATGTCCAATTCTGGTTTGAGGAACATAAGGACGAATTTTCACACCTTCCTTGGCCTCCCCAATAACCGTACCTAAACATCATCGAGCCACTGTGGTCTGTGTTGGAAAACAAAGTAATATCCAGTTATACTTCTCCTGCATCTCTCAAGGATCTGGAGCAGTTTATGTATGAAGAGTAGTGTAACATCCCACTAACCACCATCCATGATACATATGCATCCAAAGGTGGTTCCACACACTATTAGGTACGTAAAATCTTATTTTCCTAGATGTTCACATTATTGTATCGAATCCCTGTATTTATAACCTCTAAAAGGTGGAATTCGCTTACCTTTTAGAGCTTATCTAGTGCGTCATTGTTTATTTCTGTACAGATAACCGAGACACAAAATTTGTTGAAGATATTAAAAGTATTTTACTAGATATCACACGTGCTGACCATTTTGCAGCCCTAACCACACATCCTACACCAGTTAGAGAAAGGACTGGCTAAGTTTTTCTCAAGTGCTAAAACAGTGTTTGGACTATATGATCACTGTTTCTCTTTTAACTAGAACCTTATTTGGGAATCTCTTTTAATGAGAAAACCTAACTTTTTTTATTGAAGGTTTAACAACCATCGTGAGCAACTCAATGGGCAATAAGAAGTCGCCCATCCCTAATTTAGGGTCACTGGTTCCAAGAGAAAGGAGAGAGTCAGTACCGTAAGACAACCACACCATCCATGCCTCACCGGGATTCAAACCCGGACCCCTTTCGGACGAATGATCAGAGGTCATCGCTTAGACCACTGCGCCACCAGGGCGTCAAAGCCTAAGTTTGCTCGGCTCCATGGGGTCGAATTTCAAATCCCATTGATTAAGTAAAAAATATGCGTCACAAACCTCCACCTGCATTGTACTGAATTGGGAAGACATTGCATATAACAGGGAGAAACTCTAATATGATATTAAAAGATTGGTCCTCCAAGACGTGAATGTCTTCCAATATTAGCGATATTTTGAAAAACTCTCTCAATAGATGATATCTAATATACGAATCGAAGGCTGTTAAATTCAAATTCATTGTGTGAACTTTCAATCTCGTACATGGGATCCTTAAAAATCTACGACTGAAAAGCCAAACAGATCTGCCTTGACTTTGTGCAAGATGGCCTCCGATATCTCGTTTACCAAAAACATACAAGAGGAAGAGTCTTGACTTTGTGCAAGATGGCCTCCGATATCTCGTTTACCAAAAACATACAAGAGGAAGAGTCCTGACTTTGTGCAAGATGGCCTCCGATATCTCGTTTACCAAAAACATACAAGAGGAAGAGTCCTGACTTTGTGCAAGATGGCCTCCGATATCTCGTTTACCAAAAACATTCAAGAGGAAGAGTCCTGACTTTGTGCAAGATGGCCTCCGATATCTCGTTTACCAAAAACATACAAGAGGAAGAGTCCTGACTTTGTGCAAGATGGCCTCCGATATCTCGTTTACCAAAAACATACAAGAGGAAGAGTCCTGACTTTTTGCAAGATAGCCTCCGATATCTCGTTTACCAAAAACATACAAGAGGAAGAGTCCTGACTTTGTGCAAGATGGCCTCCGATATCTCGTTTACCAAAAACATACAAGAGGAAGAGTTTGTGTTCAACTAAGTACGTGAAGTCACATCCAGATACGAATTTCCTAAAACGTAAAAAATGTTCTTTGATTTCTTCAATGAAAGTTTTCAATCGTTTATTCCTATGATGACTTTTTACTTCATCCTGGACATAGTTGAAAACTGCATTACATTGCAGCGATGATCCGATTTGTTTCATTTAGTGCGTTCGGGGAAAGAGAAGTAAAAAAATAAACGCAATTCATATTTCTGCTGTGTATATTTCGTAACATCAAGTGGAGACCACGTAGAAGAAAAAATAGGTAGGCGAATAAAACATGTATAAAGAGCTTTTGAAAGAAACAGTTCAATTTACTGTTATGTCCTAAAAGTGTGTTTTCAGCTCTTATTTATGGATCAGAGACATAGACTTTAACTAAGAAAGAATTATAGAGGCCACAAACAACTCAAAGAAGCATGAAGAGATGTATGCTTGATATAGTAAGGGAAGATAGGAAGTGGAATACATGGATTATGGAAATGACAAGGTTGATGACATTATTATCAAAGTGAACATTCCAAAGTGGCAATGGGCTGAACATACTTTATTTCTAGAAGGAGTGACCACCATTGGACAACTGAGATATTTGATTAAGTACCAAGGGACACAAAATGACCCAGAAAATGGCCAAGCGGGAAATTGATGGATGAAATTTAAACACATGTTGGAGTTACTTTTAGAAAATAGTGTAAAAGCGGGGCGTAATTAATCCAGCAGCGGACTGATATAATGGCTTATAATGATGATGATGTTATCTAGTAAAAAGGAGAAATAAAAACAATAATATCTTATTTTAAAGCATTGTAAGAGTGCATTTATATACATTACCCAATTACCTGATGATTTCTCTTTGCCACAAAACGTAAAGAAATGACTAACAGCTACAGCCTTACGTTTTGCGGTATCACTCATTCACCAAAACATCACTTAGCCGAAAAGGTTCATTTTATCGAAATAGTCGTTTTTTCAAAAGGTTAATTTAACCGAAAGGTACTGTTATCGAAATGTAACCACCGGATGTTGGCAGTTTCACAGATAGTACAGATATTTTAAAATTTGACTTCACGAAATACGTCGTTGCAACGTCTCTTGTAGTACTAGCCAATTGCAACGTTGAGAAAATCTGCTGTTTGCAATGCGACGAAAGGTATCACGTCTAAGTACTGATATTAATGCGACCAAGTTCTTTCCATAATAATTTAAACTGAGGTGAAAAAAAGCTGGAAAGTGCGCTACCATTTCCATTATATGCCACCACACCCATGCGGTAAATGGCATCGTCCGCAAACGACGTATGTACAGATGCAGATATCTACGCAAGATCAAGTAGTAGCATTGACAGTTATGATGGCAGCTTATCATTACTCAAGCATTTCGAACGTGCTATGATAGTCGACCTCCAGTTGATGGGTCACTCAGTCTCGGAAATTGCCTCGAAGTCTGGATTTACGCGGTCAACAATTTCAAGAGTGTACCTAGATTACCCAAACCCAAGGAACACATCCAGAGTGCGAGACCGGAGTAGCAGTAGGAAACACTTATAATATCGTCGACAGCGGCGTTTGGCACTCATCGTCACATCCACCCGAAGTGCAGCATTGCAGGAAATCACAGCGCAGTTTAATGCTGGGTCTAGTAGTAGCATCAGCCTTCGGACAGTGCAACGATCCCTGTGTCCTATGGGGTTCAAGAGACAACGGCCAACCCGGGTGCCATTCCTGACCCGACGATACAAGCCTGTGCGATTCGACTGGGCTCGGGAACACCGCCATTGGACGCAAGATGACTGGAAACGTATGACCCGACGAAACAAGGCCGTGCGCCTCGGCTGGGCTCGGGAACACCGCCATTGGACGCAAGATGACTGGAAACGTATGACCCGACGACACAAGGCCGTGCGCCTCGGCTGGGCTCGGGAACACCGCCATTGGACGCAAGATGACTGGAAACGTATGACCCGACGACACAAGGCCGTGCGCCTCGGCTGGGCTCGGGAACACCGCCATTGGACGCAAGACGACTGGAAACGTATGACCCGACGACACAAGGCCGTGCGCCTCGGCTGGGCTCGGGAACACCGCCATTGGACGCAAGATGACTGGAAACGTATGACCCGACGACACAAGGCCGTGCGCCTCGGCTGGGCTCGGGAACACCGCCATTGGACGCAAGATGACTGGAAACGTATGACCCGACGACACAAGGCTGTGCGCCTCGGCTGGGCTCGGGAACACCGCCATTGGACGCAAGATGACTGGAAACGTATGACCCGACGACACAAGGCCGTGCGCCTCGGCTGGGCTCGGGAACACCGCCATTGGACGCAAGATGACTGGAAACGTATGACCCGACGACACAAGGCCGTGCGCCTCGGCTGGGCTCGGGAACACCGCCATTGGACGCAAGACGACTGGAAACGTATGACCCGACGACACAAGGCCGTGCGCCTCGGCTGGGCTCGGGAACACCGCCATTGGACGCAAGATGACTGGAAACGTATGACCCGACGACACAAGGCCGTGCGCCTCGGCTGGGCTCGGGAACACCGCCATTGGACGCAAGATGACTGGAAACGTATGACCCGACGACACAAGGCTGTGCGCCTCGGCTGGGCTCGGGAACACCGCCATTGGACGCAAGATGACTGGAAACGTATGACCCGACGACACAAGGCCGTGCGCCTCGGCTGGGCTCGGGAACACCGCCATTGGACGCAAGATGACTGGAAACGTATGACCCGACGACACAAGGCCGTGCGCCTCGGCTGGGCTCGGGAACACCGCCATTGGACGCAAGACGACTGGAAACGTATGACCCGACGACACAAGGCCGTGCGCCTCGGCTGGGCTCGGGAACACCGCCATTGGACGCAAGATGACTGGAAACGTATGACCCGACGACACAAGGCCGTGCGCCTCGGCTGGGCTCGGGAACACCGCCATTGGACGCAAGATGACAGGAAACGTATGACCCGACGACACAAGGCCGTGCGCCTCGGCTGGGCTCGGGAACACCGCCATTGGACGCAAGACGACTGGAAACGTATGACCCGACGACACAAGGCCGTGCGCCTCGGCTGGGCTCGGGAACACCGCCATTGGACGCAAGATGACTGGAAACGTATGACCCGACGACACAAGGCCGTGCGCCTCGGCTGGGCTCGGGAACACCGCCATTGGACGCAAGACGACTGGAAACGTATGACCCGACGACACAAGGCCGTGCGCCTCGGCTGGGCTCGGGAACACCGCCATTGGACGCAAGATGACTGGAAACGTATGACCCGACGACACAAGGCCGTGCGCCTCGGCTGGGCTCGGGAACACCGCCATTGGACGCAAGATGACTGGAAACGTATGACCCGACGACACAAGGCTGTGCGCCTCGGCTGGGCTCGGGAACACCGCCATTGGACGCAAGATGACTGGAAACGTATGACCCGACGACACAAGGCCGTGCGCCTCGGCTGGGCTCGGGAACACCGCCATTGGACGCAAGATGACTGGAAACGTATGACCCGACGACACAAGGCCGTGCGCCTCGGCTGGGCTCGGGAACACCGCCATTGGACGCAAGACGACTGGAAACGTATGACCCGACGACACAAGGCCGTGCGCCTCGGCTGGGCTCGGGAACACCGCCATTGGACGCAAGATGACTGGAAACGTATGACCCGACGACACAAGGCCGTGCGCCTCGGCTGGGCTCGGGAACACCGCCATTGGACGCAAGATGACAGGAAACGTATGACCCGACGACACAAGGCCGTGCGCCTCGGCTGGGCTCGGGAACACCGCCATTGGACGCAAGACGACTGGAAACGTATGACCCGACGACACAAGGCCGTGCGCCTCGGCTGGGCTCGGGAACACCGCCATTGGACGAAAGATGACTGGAAACGTATGACCCGACGACACAAGGCCGTGCGCCTCGGCTGGGCTTCGGGAACACCGCCATTGGACGCAAGATGACTGGAAACGTATGACACGACGACACAAGGCCGTGCGCCTCGCCTGGGCTCGGGAACACCGCCATTGGACGCAAGATGACTGGAAACGTATGACACGACGACACAAGGCCGTGCGCCTCGGCTGGGCTCGGGAACACCGCCATTGGACGCAAGATGACTGGAAACGTATGACACGACGACACAAGGCCATGCGCCTCGCCTGGGCTCGGGAACACCGCCATTGGACGCAAGATGACTGGAAACGTATGACCCGACGACACAAGGCCGTGCGCCTCGGCTGGGCTCGGGAACACCGCCATTGGACGCAAGATGACTGGAAACGTATGACACGACGACACAAGGCCGTGCGCCTCGCCTGGGCTCGGGAACACCGCCATTGGACGCAAGATGACTGGAAACGTATGACACGACGACACAAGGCCGTGCGCCTCGCCTGGGCTCGGGAACACCGCCATTGGACGCAAGATGACTGGAAACGTACGACCCGACGACACAAGGCTGTGTGTCTCGGTTGAGCTCGGGAACACCGCCATTGGACGCAAGATGACAGGAAACGTATGACCCGACGACACAAGGCCGTGCGCCTCGGCTGGGCTCGGGAACACCGCCACTGGACGCAAGATGACAGGAAACGTATGACCCGACGACACAAGGCCGTGCGCCTCGCCTGGGCTCGGGAACACCGCCACTGGACGCAAGATGACTAAAAACGTGCAGCTTGGTTCGACGAATCGCTGTACCAAATATTCCGGGCAGATGGCCGACTCCGGTTGTGGCGACAACCACACGAAGCAATGGAACGCAATGCCTACAGGGGTCCGCGCTATGTTATTGTGCGGAGTGTTTTCAGGTGACACACAATATGACCCCTTATACGTCTGCAAATCGCTCTGACCCGTGGAGGCTACGTAACCATCCTTGCGTATCATTTGCGTTTGTTCATATCACGCAACCACTCCGACAGGTGCCATCTCTTTCAACACGACAATGCGGCACCGCACACGTCCACAATTAACCGATTATGGCTGGAAGAACACTCCAAGGAGTTTGAAATCCTGACTTGGCGCCCTCTTGTGGCGGATATATACGCTATCGAACACATTTGGGAAGTTGTTCAACGCGCCGTCAATGCTAGAAATCCTCCACCGGCCAGTATTACGGAATCGTGGGCGCTCCCAGTCTTTTTGAAACTAGAGTGTTTTTTGGACAGGATATACGTATCACTTTTAACGGTATTTTAAATACACCAGGCTGTGAATACTTAAGAAACGTATATAGCTAACATAAATTCGTTTATTTTTGTGGTGTAGCAAACACAAAGATTCGCCAAGCTTTCCCATTCCACTGGGAGTCATTTTCAAAGCAATGGTAGACATAAGAGTGGTAGACATTTTTAGACATAAAAACGGTAGATATTTTTGTGTATACCATTGCCTTGAAAAGGCCTTCCAATGGAGTGCGAAAGCTTTGTGAATCTTTGTGCTAATTATTCCACAAAGATAAACAGATTTTTTTAACACGCTGTATACGTTATTTGAGTATATATCACTTTTGTTTCGCGCTGGTATAAAGTGCACAAATATGAAATCGCATAAAATCACTAAACACATTCTGCAGTCATGATTCATTTGACAGCTGATCTTAAATTCTCAACCTTAATTGGCAGAAACTAGTCAGCTAAAACATCAAATGATTGAGCTCCGTTAAAGCGAAAATATAGCATTTAACATATGATTTTATTCCAAAGGGGCTGACATAGTTATTCGACAAGTAATTAATAAACTTTCTCATCCCAGCATCAACATAAATTAAATTATGCAGTATGAATTTAGAAGGAGTTGTTAAGGGCTACTTTCCTTAATTTGTATTTATTTTCTATTTTTACAATGATGATTCAATTGGGAGGGGAAGCGCCTATAAAATTAACACCGCGATATACTTTCAAAATATAAATTCTTGCAAACTTTCTTTCTATACTCAATAAAAACTTAAGACATGGACACTCTAATAATCAATTAATAATCCACTTTGTGAGGGATTCTTCCTCCTTAATGTAATGCAGGTGAAAGGGAAAATTAAAGAAGCAATCACCGCTGTATTTTTTCAGATACATAAAATGTGTGTGCCCCATAATTCAGTTTTTATGCGATATTATATTTCAAAGTGTGAGCTGGATATATTTTCTTCAGCTTCTGCGTAAGCAATCTAACTAACTACCTTTATCCCCATAAATGTAAGTGATTAAAAAATAATTAATTATTCATAATAAACATTAACTATAATGTGTTTTTGAAAAAGATTGAGCTCTTTTAAGTAAACAGGATTATATCCAATTTGCGTCAAGCTGGCGTCTTAAACTTTAGTCTAAACAATTTGCGCTTCACATGAATTTCAGAAAAAAAAGGATCTGCCACAACAAATACGAAACAGTTGAAGAAAAAAATCAAAACTATATATTTTTTTATAACTATGTTTATAAAAAAATATATCCAGTTGCACAGTCCTTTAGTAAAACACGGATTTGACGATAAACGTATTCTTCATTGGAACAACATTTCGATGAAATTACGTTTTAAATGTAGTATCTATTCGATGCGATGAACCATTGAATAAGATGACCGATCTGTAAAATGAATAATTCCGTAAAGTTAAATATCTGGTAAAACAGCATTTCGGTAAAATGAGCCTCCTTTCCGTAAAGTAATCATTCGATAGCATGCCCTGGGGGTAAAAGTATCTTTTACTAAAGTGAATTTTTGGTGAAACAATACTTCGGTAAAGTGAGTTTTTTTTTATAAAGCCACTTTTGGGTGCAGTTCTCCTTCTATAACATGACCTATCGGTAAAATCATCGTTCGGCGGAACAACACTTTTCAATAAGGTTATCGTTTCGATAAAACTACCTTTCTGTGAAGTAATCATTCGATAATCTACCCCATGGGTAAAATGACTTTTTGGTAAATTCGGTTTTTTGGTGAAACAGCATTTCGCTAAAGTGATATATTTTTTTCAAAAAGTCCCCTTTTAGTGAAGTAATCCTACGATAACTTGCCCTTTTAGTGAAATGATCTTTTGATAAACCAAATTTTTCTGTGAGACTTGGTAAAGTTAGCATTTCCATAAAGCCTTCTTTCGGCTGAAGTAATCCTTCGATAACGTCCCTGTCGGTAAAATTTCCTTTCGGTAAAGTTAATTTTTCAGTGAAATAACTCTTTCGCAGAGTTACCATTTAGATAACACTACCTTTCGGTAAAGCTGTCATAGGAGAACGTACTACAACCTACTTTTTATTTTGTGAGATTCATTTAGCTTAAGTCACGAAAGAGCGCATACTAAAATCTGTAGTTTCATGTACGTAAGTGATCTAGAAAATCACCCTCGATTTTGTGTATGCAAATTTCTGACATCGCGTTGCGGTTAAAATAAACAACATGACCTGAAAAAAACATGATATACATGAGTTTGCGCGGCATCATAAATAATTTCTTTTCCCACACGAAAATATTTTCACTTTACTGCAAAAAGAGGAAAAATTGTTTTTTGAGGTGTTCATACATGCCTCGCTGTGATTAGACATACGTAGCTCATTTCAAAAGTTTTGTACATTGCCCGTAAGATGATGCAATTGCTCCAATCGTTGCGCCAGTTGTGATTCAGACTTCAGTATACAATGTTGTATCTACGTTAGCTGGCTAATTTGCACCAGTTCCAAATAATTCCGCCTAGAAATGGAGGAAGAAAGTTAGTCTGGTCAGATGTCGTGTAGCGACCATCGATCCTACATTAAAACAAACTTATCAAGGAAAATCCTTTACGAAAATTCATAAAGCTTTGTGTGAAGTTTGTGAGGTTAGTGTAGTGGATAGTAACACAGCGTCACGGTGGGCTTCACGTTTCCGCAAAGGTCGGGAAAACATCGAAGACGACCCAAGAAGCGGTCGGCCATCAGATGCAACGAACGATGGTTATCGTCAACAGCAGTTTTGAAGAATATCGACGGAAAAAACATGTGAAGAGGTTCCACGTGAAGCAAACAAGCCTATCGCTTCGGTTTTCAGAAACCTAACTGAAAAATTATTGAACAGAAACATGACTACCAAATGGGTTCCGCATAATTTTAATGAAGATTAGCAAGCAGTTCGCAAAGGGATCGCAGAAGAATTGCTTCAGCGGTATGAGACGGATAGCGAACGGTTTCTGGACAGATTTGTTGCTATAGACGAAACCTGGGTACGGGATTTTGAACCAGAACTAAAATTTCAGTCCACAAAAATCAAAAATCATCCTGCCAGTCAATTTTGACATGTTTAGTGTACCTACATTGTTCTGTATAGAAACGTTACTCGAATGACATCCTATGACCAGCCTACGCAGGAACTCGGAAAGTTCACGTCCAAGCGGCATATTCGTCTCAAAGTTACTAATAACACGACAGAACATCTCAGCTTTATATACACTATATTGACAAAAATCACTGGACACCCCTTCAAAAGCAAATGAACGGATCCGCTGCGTTGTTAAGCTGCGACGTACAGCTAGAAACGGTATAACAAGCCTGCAGGTGACCGCGATCACATCGCACTGCGAGGGTGAGTAAAAATCTCGCGGCGGGAGAGAACTGACTTTGAGAAAGGAAAGATTGTTAGGTGTTATGTTAGTGGGTTGTCCATAAGAGAGACCAAAAGGCGTTTAAACGTGCTGAAGTGAATTGTTTTTAATGTACTGAATAAGTGGAAGACACATGGCGTGCCTGAAGCAGCCAAACGTACCGGAAGACCAAAGAAAATCACTGATAGAGGACGTCGAAGTCTCAGGAGAGTCCTTACAGCTAATCGAAAGAGCACTGCACAAAACCTCAGTGTACAGGTGAATAAAAATGCTGGAACCTCGATGTGTACACGTACCTTTTGCAGAGAACTTGATTTCATGGGTTACCGTGGTCGTGCGGCTGCTCATAAGCCTTTCATCTCCACTCGGAATGCTACTCGTCGTTTAGCACGGTGTAAGAACATTTATCGTGGACCATAGATCAATGGAAACGGGTCCTATGGACTGATGAATCCAGATACACGATCCATCAGTCTGATGGACGTGTGTGCATATGGCGGCAGCAGTGGGAACGCTATTTACCACAGTGTAGTGTTCCTTCGGTCAAGTTTCGAGCTGGCAGTGTACTCGTGCGGGGGTGTTTTTGCAGTATGGTCCTGGCCCATTGGTTATCGTGGACAAACATCTTAATCAGTACGTCTACCTAGATATTCTGGACAATTATGCCTTACCAACTTTGTGGCAATACTGTGGAACCAACGAGTCTTGTTGGTACGAAAGGTATAACGCACAGAGCCAAAAGCAAGGACTGTTACGATTTGGTTTGACAATAATTCCGTATCGCGTGTGGATTGGCCAGCACAGAGCCCTGATGTTAATCCCATAGAGCACCTATTGGATGATTTAGAGCGCCGCATAAGAAGTTTGGAACCAAAGCCTACTACTAATCAACAGTTAGCGGCAGAATTATATACAGAATGGAAGCGCATACCTATTGCTGTGTTCCAAAAGCTTATCGAACGCATGTCTCGAAAGGTCAGTGCATGCATTAATACTAATGTATGTCAATAAATGCTATATTGTGTTTCTCTTCTAGGTGTCTAGTGACTTTTGTCAATATAGTGTATGCATACCTCCATATTTACAGCGTACATTACTGCGCAAACCTTCTTTGTACTTATGCAAACATTTTGCAGTGTTTGAATACTTTTGATGATATTGTCTATTTGTTTACCTATTTGTGTAGGGATCGAGGCTACCTTGTTTATACAAGATTGGAGAAGAAAACATGCGTTTATATTTGTAACAAGAAGTAAGTAGCCAAATCTAAACTATATCTTTGGGAAAAATTACTAAACGAAATGGCACGTCTCTTTGCGTTTCATTACGTTCACTACTGAAGTAATTCAGTTCTGTAGAACAGGTTTCTTTCTGCCTAGGAATATTTGTGTGGTTATCATCGAGTAGTAGAAAACGCTGGATTTAGGTCTGGACAGGCCGCACCAAACTGGGCAGTCCACAAGCAGCAAACGGAAAGCCGGGGCTGGGCCTTTCAAATTAAGGCACGTGAAGGTCTCTATCACACGGTGCCTTCCTTTCTTAGCCCGTCCTTTGTAAAAAGAGTAGGGTATCATGGTGAAGGGTATCAGGGATGTAAAGAGTAGGGTATCAGGGATGTAAGGTCAGGTGATGCGTAACATCACAGCCTCTCCTTGACAAATGTCAACCCCGCCTTCTCGTGGTGCATCCTGTTCCCACAAAAGGGGCTCTGACGACCGCCAATAGCGGTATAACTATACCATCGGGATCAGAGGAAATGCTATCCCACACTCACCAACCCGCTTGGCCAGCGTGGTGAGTTATGGCCAAACACCTCCAAAATGACTCTACAACTTAAATCTTGGCCCTCAGTCTCCGGCAGCTGGAATGTACCTGGCCAAGGCAGCGGCCAGTGCGACATGAAGGCAGAGGGTGCTAAGAATCCCCGGAGGACCGGACTAGGCTGCCATTTGATGCTGACCTTGGCTACCTATAACGGACGCTCCCTATCTTCTGATTCAAGGCTTCTTGAATTGGAAGAGGAACTACAAAAGATCAAGTGGGACATCGTCGGGCTAAGTGAGGTAAGGAGAAAAGGAGAAGATCTCATTGAACTGAAAAGTGGACATCTCTTCTATTATCGTGGGACAGATACTGGCAGAACTAGTGGTGTTGGATTTATAATAAACAAGAAACTGAAGGATAAAGTGGTAGAAGTTGAAAGTTCCTCTGACAGAGCTGCACGACTCGTTATCCAACTATCGAGAAGATACCAGGCTCAGATTATTCAAACTTATGCACCCACCACAAGTCATCCTGAAGAAGAAATTGAAGAATTTTATGAGGAAATTCGTCATCTAAATAATAAAGGTAAGCAGCACTTGAAGATAATTATGGGAAATTTCAATGCAAAAATAGGGCAACGGCAACAGAATGAAACTTCAGTAGGTAAATTCGGTCACGGCAACAGAAACCAGCGTGGAAATACTCTCGTTGAGTTTGCAGAGGCAGAAGGATTTTTCATCTTGAACTCCTTTTTCAAGAAAAAGCCACACAGGAAATGGACATGGAGACATCCAATTGGGACGACAAGTGAAATTGATTTTATTATGTGTAACAAAAAATTCGTCATCGAAGACTGCAGTGTGCTGAACCAGTTCAACACAGGTAGTGACCATAGATTGGTGAGATGTAAGATGCACCTCAACACTAAACTGGAACGTGGCAAGCTCATAAGACAAACAAAATGTATTGACATAACCAACCTTAAAAAACACCATAATACTTTCAAGTTGGAACTGAAGAACAGATTCTCTGCTTTAGAAGGCCTAACATCGGAAGAAGTGGATATTTCGGAAGTTAACAGAAAAGTAACCAAAGCTCTAATGGAAACGGCAACAAAATTAGCTGGGTCTAAGAACAAGTTGCATGTGAACAAATTATCAGGAAAAACCAAAATGTTGATGCAAAAAAGAAGAGAGATGAGGACAACTAAAGAAGATGTGACTTCCAAAGTGGAATATATAGAGCTATGCAAGACAACACGAAAAAGTATCACTGAAGACGTAAGGAAATTCAACTGTGAGCTAGTGAGGAAAGCAATTGAAAACAACCAAAGCCTTAAGATAGCAAAGGGACATCTCAGTAAGGGAAGAAAACAGATTATGGCTCTGAGAAAAGAAGATGGTTCTATAACAAGAAATAGAGGCGAAATTTTGACAAGAGTGAAAGATTTCTACTCCAAATTATATGAAAGGGATGATACATGTACTCCAGACATCATGAAAGATACCAGTACCAGAGTTCTTCCAGTCCTCCCAGTAGAAGTTGCACGTGCAATTAAGAACATGAAGCGGGGAAAAGCTCCAGGAGAAGATGGAATTACTATGGACATCATACAAGAAGCAAGTGGAGAAATTGAAACAGTACTCGCCCAAATTTTCACTCGATGCCTTAATGAAGGGAAGATTCCTGAGGATTGGAACAATGCTACAATGATCCTGCTACATAAAAAAGGTGACATTGAGGATCTCAGGAACTACAGACCTATCAGCCTCCTATCAGTGGTTTATAAAATCTTCACTAAAGTTCTTTCACACCGCTTGAAGGTAACACTGGACATGGCTCAACCGAGAGAACAAGCTGGATTCAGGAGTGGCTACAGCACAATAGATCATATCCACGTACTGAGAGAACTAATTGAAAGAGCGAGGGAATATGAACTTCCATTGTGCATGGCTTTTATCGATTATGAAAAAGCCTTTGATTCGGTGAAACCATCAGCAGTTACCACGGCTCTGAAATCCTGCGGTATTGAAGATGCATACATTAATATTATTAATAACATCTATGAAAATGCAAGTGCAAAGATTCGGCTGTTTGAAAATACAACACACATAAAAATTGGAAAGGGAGTGAGACAAGGTGACACCATATCTCCGAAGCTCTTTAATGCGACATTGGAAAATGTCTTTCAATCACTGAACTGGGAAAACAAAGGGATAAAGATTAATGGAGATTATCTAACCCACCTTCGTTTTGCTGATGACGTAGTCATTTTTGCAACTACCCCATCAGAACTGCAGAGTATGATCCAGGAACTTGCTGACAAGAGTAAAGAAGTGGGATTAAAAATGAACTTTCAGAAGACAAAAGTGATGTTCAATGCTTTTACAAGAAATGAAGATTTATCGATTGATGGAGAAAAACTGGAGATAACAGATACGTATGTTTATCTTGGACAGCAGATATCAAGTGAGGGTCACATTGATGAAGAAATTAATCGGCGTACAAAACTTGCCTGGAGAGCTTTTGGAAGAAACAGCATAATTTTCAAGAGCAATATGCCATTATGTCTTAAAAGAAAAGTGTTTGATCAATGCATCCTTCCAGTGCTTACGTATGGTGCAGAGACGTGGACCTTAACTAAAAGAGACATACAAAGGCTGCAGACAACTCAAAGCAGCATGGAGAGGTGCATGCTTGGTATAACCAGGAGAGATAAGAAGAGGAACTCGTGGATCCGAAAAATGACGAGAGTGGAAGACATCATGATCAGAGTTAAATCCCTGAAATGGCAATGGGCTGGACATACTGCCAGAAGGACAGACCATAGATGGACAGCCGAAATTTTAGATTGGATTCCAAGGGACAGGAAAAGACCCAGAAAAAGACCACATGGGAGATGGGTGGATGAAATTCGTAAATATGCGGGAGTGACATGGAGGAGACTGGCACAAGACAGACCGTTGTGGAGGAAACTTGGGGAGACCTTCGTCCAGCAGTGGATTGATAATGGTTGACAATGATGATGATGATGATGATCATGGTGAAAATTGTTCTACATGTAATTTATAATATCGCTTTGTCCGTCAGCCAATCTTTGGACACCATATCTCTGCAGCTATTAGTTAGTCCGATTTGAAAAAATCTTTTTGAATATGAAAGCTTGAAATGTGAGAATGGTGATCCTTGCATTCCGTTTTCTTATGCATAACTTCGTCCCTAGAAGGCTTAAATACAGATGCTATTGAATTCCAAATACACTGCATTCTAAATATTCAATTGAAAAAGTTATTTCTTCCTTTCGATGCCATTTATAACAAAGACTGTTTTGGGTGAAGTGTCGTTTCGAAGTAATATATTTTCCGCTAGCGGCGTAAGGATAAATTTGGATTTTCCCGATATCCCTTGCATCGGGTGTATCTTCTGATGGAAATTGTTCAGAGGCCATCGCAGTGGTCTTAGCGATGGCCTCTGATCATTTGTCCGAAAGGGGCTGGGTTAGAATCCCGGAGCGGCATGGATGTTGTGTTTGTCTTACGGCACTGGCTCTCACCCTTCTCTGGAAATAGTGATCCTAAATTAAGGACGGGCGACTGATATATATATATATATATATATCATCATCATTGTCAACCATTATCATTCCACTGCTGGACGAAGGTCTCCCCAAGTTTCCTCCACAACGGTCTGTCTTGTGCCAGTCTCCTCCATGTCACCCCTGCATACTTTCGAATTTCATCCACACATCTCCCATGTGGTCTTCTTCTGGGTCTTTTCCTGTCCCTTGGAATCCAATCTAAAATTTCGGCTGTCCATCGATGATCTGTCCTTCTGGCAGTATGTCCAGCCCATTGCCATTTCAGGGATTTAACTCTGATCATGATGTCTTCCACTCCTGTCATTTTTCGGATCCACGAGTTCCTCTTCTTATCTCTCCTGGTTACACCAAGTATGCACCTCTCCATGCTACTTTGAGTTGTCTGCAGCCTTTGTATGTCTCTTTTAGTTAAGGTCCACGTCTCTGCACCATACGTAAGCACTGGAAGGATGCATTGATCAAACACTTTTCTTTTAAGACATACTGGCATATTGCTCTTGAAAATTAGGCTGTTTCTTCCAAAAGCTCTCCAGGCAAGTTTTGTACGCCGATTAATTTCTTCATCAATGTGACCCTCACTTGATATCTGCTGTCCAAGATAAACGTACGTGTCTGTTATCTCCAGCTTTTCTCCATCAATCGATAAATCTTCATTTCTTGTAAAAGCATTGTACAACACTTTTGTCTTCTGAAAGTTCATTTTTAATCCCACTTCTTTACTCTTGTCAGCAAGTTCCTGGATCATACTCTGCAGCTCTGATGGGGTAGTTGCAAAAATGACTACGTCATCAGCAAAACGAAGGTGGGTTAGATAATCTCCATTAATCTTTATCCCCTTGTTTTCCCAGCTCAGCGACTGAAAAACACCCTCCAAAGTGGCATTAAAGAGCTTCGGAGATATGGTGTCACCTTGTCTCACTCCCTTTCCAATTTTTATATATATATATATCAGTATATATATATATAATTGTTTGACCACCAGGGAGCGTAAGTGTTGCTTCTGGTGCATTTGCAGAAAAATTTGTATTTCTGAAAACTCGATTGAAAATATTCTTTCGTGGATTGATACCGATCATCTAAGGAAAATTTTTGACAATACATTCTGCTTATAATAGTGCATATTGTTTTTCGCCACGGTACGTAGGTCTTATTTTCATCGATATCTCTTCTTCTAAGAGTCTGATTTGAAAAATTCTTTATCTAGAGCATTTCTGGAGCAAAATGTAGTGCATATAATTTCAAAAATTCGTTAACGTGCAAGTGTTGCACTAAAGAGCGTAAGTTAACGTTAGCGTTTACATGTTTGCATCAATGTCTTCAGGACTGAAAACCTGATTGTAAAACTTTTGGTCAGATCCCACACAGCACAGAATATTTCGTATATGTTACAAGTACGTAAAACTGAAACATTGAGAATTTTCAGATTCGTTGCGCAATGTAACAGTAATGTTTCAGAAACCTTACGGTTACGTCAAAATGTCCTCAAACGTTACATAACTTTGGAACATTACTGATACGTTACAGTGAGAGGTATTTGTAACTTCAACATACCAACATCATGTTACTGTTACGTATTTGAAAGATATTTGTGATATCATCATATTACTTTTACGTATTTACTACGTTGAACATTATAGTTTTAATAAACTTTGTAAAATCACAATAAAAAATATTACACTCGACAGCTGTTTCAAAAGCAACAACAGTCGTATTACGAGTTATTTACGTTTTCACAGGTTCAACGCAGCCCTCTGTCGATTGGAAACAGGGGCGGCGTTTATATATTGATACCAAAAAAAATAAAAATCTGTCCCAAATAAGGATGCCGAATTTCTATTATACATGTGGAATAGACTATATTTCAGCGAAAATGGGAAAGAAAATCAAATTCGTCATTTCTCTAAATACCTATAAATATGAAATTTCTCACCTTCAAGTACAAAATCATGCTGGTATAGTATAGTGACAACACAGCCATCTACTTAGATTTTCCAAAATACTTTTTTGAATTTAAAAATTATAATAATCAAGACAATTACTTACTTTCAGATGATCTTGAATCACACACACACACACACACACACACACAAGGATGAAATATTAAATCACCTAACTAGCTAACTCGAGTACGACAGTATCACCAAAGAATATCCCAGTAGCACTTGGAAATACGACTACGAGACTGCTTCGGTGAAGTGGCAGAAATGCGCATGTGCATCCATACCGTTGCCAAACCTAAAACCTTAAATATCGCCGGAATGTAACATCAAAGTAGCAATTATGTACAATAGAAACTATAAAACAGTAGTATCGGTGAATGCTATTTTTAACGTTACCGTAATGTACAAAGAGTTATGTTCCAAAATAGATGTTGCTGAAACATAATTGTAAGATATCTCTGAAAGTGTAACGAAAATGAGAGATTGTAACATTATTGATACATATCTGAAACGTTTTGTGCTGTATGGGATGCTACTCATCATGAAAACTTTTTGCGTGTGTTTCTTTCCCAAAATAATCCACGGTTTTCTTATAGGAGCGCAAATATTTCATATTTCTTTCTCGATATCTCTGCTTCTAAATGTCAAATTAAAAAAAATATTCTAACACCGGATATCCGTTTGCCTTTTGGAACAGTTTAGGCTTGCACTTGCGGAGTATTTTGTAATCTGCAGTTTGGTCGCTCGGTGGCGTTCCTGTTCATTGTTTGAGCTGTATCTCCGCTTTTAGTAACCCTATTGAAAAATTCCAATTTACACTGTATGCCATTCGCTACAACAAAGATGGGGAACATTATCCTTTTAAAACAAAGCACAGTTTTCCGCTGGGGGGCGTAGAGGTCAAATCCTTTATCTCGCTATCTTTGCTTCCGGTAGAAGTACTTGAAAAATCATTTTTCCTTCGCATATATTTTGCTATGAAGAATACTTTTCGAATAATTTCAACACTTCCATTAAGCAAAAGTTTTCCACTAACGGGCGTACAGTTACATTATGTTTTATTGTATACTTTTTCTTTTAACTGTTCGATTTAAAAATCTATTAGTCTTTTAAATCTTCATTCTACTACGAGTACCATTTGTTAATTTTCGTAACATAAATTTTAGCCGCTGCTGGAAGCAAGTAGATATTTCTATTTCTCGCTGTTTTATCGATTATAGAAATCCGGTTGATTTTTTTCTAACTGGTTCCATTTCGTATGAATAACTTTGGAAAAGTTTATTAGCATTGGAAAGTATTCAGAACACTTGGTTTCTACAACCGAAAAATTCGGTGATATAATTCTTGTTAATATATCAGATTGAAGTTACTCATGCCGCCCAGGTGGCGCAGTGATCTAAGCGCTGTCTTATGACCACTCGTCCGGAAAGTGTCCGAATTCGAATCTCGGTGAGGCATGGCTGTTGCTTTTGTCTTACTGCGCTGGTTTTCCCCTTTCCTTGGAACCAGTAGCCCTAAATTAGGGACGAGCGCTTGCTTATAGCAGATCGAGTTTCTCATGGCGGTCGTTAAACCTCCAGTCAGAAAAAAAAAGTTATTCTTCCTCGTCGGTTAATCGTTTCACGGCAAATGCAATTCTTGCAGTTTCTCATCTATTCGTCAGTATTTCCTTTCTGCGTAATACACGGTCGACTCACATTATTGTGACCACCAGCTAATATCCAGAGTAACCGCCGTGTGCAGCGCTGACAGAAGCTAGACGGGCTGGGAGTGATTCAATAAAGTGCTGGAAGGTGTTCGCAGGTATGTGGAGCCATGCTGACTGCAGTGCATCTGACAGTTGCTGGTGGATGCGTGGTGGAGGATCCATAGAGCGAACAACACGATCGAGGTGGTCGCACAGATGCTCAATTGGGTTTAAGTCTGGGGAATTAGGGAGCAAGGGAAGTAGTTTGAAATCTTCATCGTGCTCTTCCAACCAGTTTCGGGCATTTCTAGTTGTGTGACACGTCGCATTGTCGTGCTGAAAGATCCCATCCGCCCCATGGAAAGCAATCACCATGTATGGGTGTACATGGTCTGCAAAGATGTATTCATTAAGAATTCGGTCCATACTGCCTTCCACATGTACGAGTGGACCCAGAAAATGCCACGAAACCATTCTCCAGACCATAACGCTGCCGCCACCAGCTTGTGTTCTTCCAGAAGTGTTTGAAGAATGTTTGCTATCCGATGTTTCCTGCCTTATACGCCAACGTCCATCCGTTCCATGAATCAGAAAAAGTTGCTCATCGGAGAAGGCAATCCTTTGTCAATTAGCGGAGGTCCAATTCCGATACCGCCGTGCAAATGTAAGCCTTTTCTGCCGATGCACCTTCTTTTGCATAAGTGCAGTGACCATCCGTTTGCATAGGAGCTACATACGCAGCAGGGTTCGCTGAACTGTCGTTTTAGACACACTTCCGGTAGCACCCTGTGACATTCGGCCAGTGAGTTAATCCACTGTAGCGTGTCGATCGGCCCTCACGCACTTTCGTAGCCAAAGTTCACCTGTCACATCAATGGCAGGTGGTGCTCCGCAGTTCCCACGTCGCTTATTCTCAATGGTGCCATTTCACCAGTCACGATACACTTTAACGACAGCAGCACGCGAACCGTTCACAAACTGCGCTGTTTCTGAAATACTGCCACCCTTGGCCCAAAAGCCGATAATCATCCCTTTTTGCACATCTGATAAATCGCTTCTTTTACCCATGAGAGTAACTAGCGATATGTTTTCAGATCTCCTACAGCACACCTTATATACCCTCCAAGCCAGCTCACGACGCGTCCCTTCTTACTTTGGCTACGCGCTGTTGACGTCCAAAATAGGAGGTGGTCACATTAATGTGACTCAACTGTGTAGTATGACTTACTGTGTAGTATGACACCAATAAATTTAAGTCATACTGTGTAGTATGACTTAAATTTATTGGTGTAAATTAGAAATCAAAGTTTCTAAGCTTTCACACATCAACCACATCGCTTTGAGACCCACTACAGAGGTGAAAACGTGTGTCAATGCGACAAATCTGCAGTGAGGCATTCTCTCAGCGTAGCTCAGTTGGTAGAGCGACGTACCCCAAGGTGTTCGATGTCCGTCGCGGACACACTTATGTTCTCACATTGGCACCCGATTGTGGAAAATGGACCCAATGGCCGTTGGGTTCTTTGTAAAATGTGTGATGTTTGTTCTACACATTGTTTGGAATTAATGAAAAATTCCTATTTCGGTTCAAAGACAAAACAAACATTAAGAGGACGATGATGTGACGCACTACAGAGGTGAAAACATGTATCAAGACGACAAATCTGCAGCGAGACATTCTGCCTGCGTAGCTCAGTTGGGAGAGCGACTTACTCCGGACTGAGATGATACGTAATCGATGTCCGTCGCGGCCAAATTTGTGTTTTCACAGCTTTTTGAAGGAAAGTAAACTATCTGACTACCTTCCTTTGAAGTGACATCTGGTTGATGTGCGAAAGCCTGGAAACTTTTATTTCCATTTTACGCCAATACCTTTAGATTACTAGTACACTGAAGAGCAATTGAATAAGAGACAGCTGGCTGGCGTTATGCAAATGTGTCGCTGTGGGTGGCCCTGTAAGCGGAAACGACATGACGTATGCACCGATCCGACAATATAAGGAGTGGTGCGACAATATAAGGAGTGGTGGGCCCGACGAATGTGTCACTCCATCTCGGAAGCCGTGTAGACACTGGGATTTTCACGATCGACTGTGTAACGGGTGCACCGTGAGTACATAGAATCCTGTAAAACCATTCCTGCAAGGGCCAATTGCCGTGGACAACAGAGTGTGGAGGAGCGCGGTCATCGTTGGCTAGCTCGCATTGTAACAGCGGATAGACGGGGCACAGTGCAGGAAATCACTCGACAATTTAACGCTGGTGCACAAAAACGTGTAAGCGGCAACACCATCCAGAACCATCTCCTCGCTATGCGGTACAGAAGCCATCGTCCCACGAGGGTACCGCTGCTGACCGCACATCACAGGGTGCAAAGATTAGCATGGGCGCGGGAACATCGCCACTGGACCCTAGGCTTATGGAAAAATGTTGCATGGACTGATGAGTCGAGATTCACGTTGGTACATGTGGATGGCAGGATACGAGTACGGCGCAAACCGCATGAAGCGATTGATCTTTCTTGCCCGCATGGCACTCTTCAAGCTGGTGGGTGTGGCATTCTCGTCTGGGGACTCTTTACGTGAACTTAAATGGGACACCTCGTACATGTGACATCGTCCCTCACAGGTCAACGTTACCGGAATATCCTAGACGACCATTTGCTCCCGTTTGTGCGTCTTCAACATCCCACTGGGAACTTCATCCTACAACCAGACAATGCACCGTGCCATAGCTCCCGAATTGTATCCGAATAGTTGGACGAACACTCCACCGACGTGACCTCGCTTTCTTGGCCAGCTAGGTCACCTGACCTCATCTCATTGAGCACATCTGGGATGCCATCGAGAGAGATGTTCAAGGCTCTGACCCCCCTCCATCAAATCTTCGTAAACTGTGGGAGCTTGTTCAGGGGTCGTGGATCCGTATGGCTTCCCAACGCTTCCGGTGTCTTGTCGAGTTCATGCCGTGACGAATCGCCGCCGTCATCAGGCTGAAAGGTGGTGCTACACTTTATTAGACAGGTATCTCTAATTCAATTGCTCTTCAGTGTGCAATTATACTATTTTAAGTGGCTTCGTTTTAAAATCGATCGGATGTTAACAAACGTTGGTTATCACCTTTTCCCAACCCAAACAGCTCTGACTGTTTCAATTAAAATATTCCTTGGAAATTTTTACTGTAGACATCATTCTGGTTTTCTGATCATAGTGCATCTGTGGTCTCGAATGAAAGTCGAGATATACGAGTACTCGTATATCCCGAATTCATATCGCATATGTGGTCTCGAATGTATGTACTCGTATATCCCGGATTCATAGCGCACCTGTGGTCTTGAATGTATGTACTCGTATATCCTGGGTTCATAGCCCATCTGTGGTCTCGAATGTATGTACTCGTATATCCCGGATTCATAGCGCATCTGTGGTCACGAATGTATGTACTTGTATATCCCGGATTCATAGCGCATCTGTGGTCTTGAATGTATGTACTCGTATATCCCGGATTCATAGCGCACCTGTGGTCTTGAATGTATGTACTCGTATATCCCGGATTCATAGCGCACCTGTGGTCTTGAATGTATGTACTCGTATATCCTGGGTTCATAGCGCATCTGTGGTCTCGAATGTATGTACTCGTATATCCCGGATTCATAGCGCATCTGTGGTCACGAATGTATGTACTTGTATATCCCGGATTCATAGCGCATCTGTGGTCTTGAATGTATGTACTCGTATATCATGGGTTCATAGCGCATCTGTGGTCTCGAATGTATGTACTTGTATATCCCGGATTCATAGCGCATCTGTGGTCTTGAATGTATGTACTCGTATATCCCGGATTCATAGCGCACCTGTGGTCTTGAATGTATGTACTCGTATATCCCGGATTCATAGCGCACCTGTGGTCTTGAATGTATGTGCTCGTATATCCCGGATTCATAGCGCATCTGTGGTCTCGAATGTATGTACTCGTATATCCCGGATTCATAGCGCACCTGTGGTCTTGAATGTATGTACTCGTATATCCTGGGTTCATAGCGCATCTGTGGTCTCGAATGTATGTACTCGTATATCCCGGATTCATGGCGTATCTGTGGTCTCGAATTTATGTACTCGTATATCCCGGATTCATAGCGCATCTGTGGTCTCGAATGTATGTACTCGTATATCCCGGATTCATAGCGCACCTGTGGTCTTGAATGTATGTACTCGTATATCCTGGGTTCATAGCGCATCTGTGGTCTCGAATGTATGTACTCGTATATCCCGGATTCATAGCGCATCTGTGGTCACGAATGTATGTACTTGTATATCCCGGATTCATAGCGCATCTGTGGTCTTGAATGTATGTACTCGTATATCATGGGTTCATAGCGCATCTGTGGTCTCGAATGTATGTACTCGTATATTCCGGATTCATAGCGCATCTGTGGTCTTGAATGTATGTACTCGTATATTCCGGATTCATAGCGCATCTGTGGTCTTGAATGTATGTACTCGTATATCCCGGATTCATAGCGCATCTGTGGTCTCGAATGTATGTACTCGTATATCCCGGATTCATAGCGCATCTGTGGTCACGAATGTATGTACTTGTATATCCCGGATTCATAGCGCATCTGTGGTCTTGAATGTATGTACTCGTATATCCCGGATTCATAGCGCATCTGTGGTCTCGAATGTATGTACTCGTATATCCCGGATTCATAGCGCACCTGTGGTCTTGAATGTATGTACTCGTATATCCTGGGTTCATAGCGCATCTGTGGTCTCGAATGTATGTACTCGTATATCCCGGATTCATAGCGCATCTGTGGTCACGAATGTATGTACTTGTATACCATGGGTTCATAGCGCATCTGTGGTCTTGAATGTATGTACTCGTATATCCTGGGTTCATAGCGCATCTGTGGTCTCGAATGTATGTACTTGTATATCCCGGATTCATAGCGCATCTGTGGTCACGAATGTATGTACTCGTATATCCCGGATTCATAGCGCATCTGTGGTCTTGAATGTATGTACTCGTATATCATGGGTTCATAGCGCATCTGTGGTCTCGAATGTATGTACTCGTATATCCCGGATTCATAGCGCATCTGTGGTCACGAATGTATGTACTTGTATATCCCGGATTCATAGCGCATCTGTGGTCTTGAATGTATGTACTCGTATATCCTGGATTCATAGCGCATCTGTGGTCTCGAATGTATGTACTCGTATATCCCGGATTCATAGCGCACCTGTGGTCTTGAATGTATGTACTCGTATATCCTGGGTTCATAGCGCATCTGTGGTCTCGAATGTATGTACTCGTATATCCCGGATTCATAGCGCATCTGTGGTCTTGAATGTATGTACTCGTATACCATGGGTTCATAGCGCATCTGTGGTCTTGAATGTATGTACTCGTATATCCTGGGTTCATAGCGCATCTGTGGTCTCGAATGTATGTACTCGTATATCCCGGATTCATAGCGCATCTGTGGTCACGAATGTATGTACTCGTATATCCCGGATTCATAGCGCATCTGTGGTCTTGAATGTATGTACTCGTATATCATGGGTTCATAGCGCATCTGTGGTCTCGAATGTATGTACTCGTATATCCCGGATTCATAGCGGATCTGTGGTCTCGAATGTGTGTGCTCGTATATCCCGGATTCATAGCGCATCTGTGGTCTCGAATGTATGTACTGGTGTATCGCGGATTCATAGCGCATCTGTGGTCTCGAATTTATGTACTCGTATATCCCGGATTCATAGCGCATCTGTGGTCTCGAATGTATGTATTCGTATATACCGGATTCATAGCGCATCTGTGATCTCGAATGTATGTAGTCGTATATCCCGGATTTATAACGCATCTGTGGTCTCGAATGTATGTACTCGTATATCCCGGAGTCATAGCCCATCTATGGTCTCGAATGTATGTACTCGTATATCCTTGGTTCATAGCGCATCTGTGGTCTCGAAAGTATGTTCTCGTATATCCCGGATTCATTGCGACACAACGCCTCGTTTAGAAATGATAAAATTTTACAGCGTATCTGAAGCCGTAACAAAACTCATTTCCCACAATAAACCTGAATGAGCTTTTTGCCAACTAAAACATAATGATATGAAATATGCAAAGATGAAATCGATTGCTATTTTTAAAGAAATCTTGAAACATTACCTTCTGCCGTATATGCTGGAGAATTTTACCTATCGTTTGTCAGATTTTCGTATTTCCGTTCTTCAAGATTTGGATGAAAATGTCACCAAAGTGTCATAAGCATTTGTGAATTCATAAGTCTTCTTATTGTAAACACGGACGTGCTACACTATTTAAATAATGCACTAAATGGACAATTACTTTAAGTGGCCATGATGGAACATGTTATTCCTGACATGACATAGAATGTGTTCCGAAATCTCATATTGTTCGACGTTTCATTCCTAAGTAACGCAAACTGTAGTTTAAATTCTGCACGTCCGTAGATTACTCGGAATCTTTATTCGGAACCAAGTATTAGAACTAAGATTTGGCAGTAAACATTCCTATCTCAACAGAGGAGAACAAATATTCCTTACTGGCTGTTCAATAATTCATCAGAAGCATTGGTTACATTCTTTTGGAACATTTTATGTCCAAAACTCATTATTTTATTAACACCTTTATCTGGATTAAAAATTTAATCCCCGAGTCATTAGTTACGTTCGCACTTAAATATTTGATAAAGGGCTTCAACAGCATTTTCATATCCTATAGTGATTGTGCATTAGTCACAATATTTGTTCTTTAACATTTCGTAGACGTGTATTCATTCGTAGAAATATATATGTCTCCGGCATATAGAAATGTCACATTTCTCCAGAAGTATTGTTTGGTCTCCTTTCAAATCTGGGAAGACTGTAAGGTAATGTAGTAGAAGAACAGCAAAATGCTTCCATGCCGAAAAGTTTGCTAAGTTCATTAAAATGAAATGGAATCCAACGAGAAATTAAGAAACGCTAGTGAACAAGTTTCTTTCAGCTACGCTTTTACACGAACACCAACCCCTTTATTTAAAATCCACAAAGAACAGTGAATAGTTAGAACCAAATATCAACATACAGAGTGCTTCAAAAAATGCGGTGAATATACACTCACGGACGATGAAATTTGTGCACCAAGAAGGAAGCATCCGATTGAACTGAAATTTTAAGAACGTAATGAGACAGAAGAAAGATACACGTGATGGCAAAACCAGAGCTGCAGGAAAATTACAGAAGGGTCTGTGGCATGCAGCCCGGTCATCTTCAATAGCGCGTCGCACTGCTTCGTGCGGCGATACATGCTGCAATACGGTACGGCATGGAGGCTAGCAGACGCCTGATGTTGTCCTGCGGCAAACTGGCCAACACGTGTTGGACGGTGTGCTCCAAATTCGGGATAGTGCGGCACGTTTCAACTGGTCCCACACATGCTCGATGGGTGACATGTCCAGGGAGCGGGCAGGCAGTGGAAGTGTCTGGACATGACGTAGGCAGTCCTGGGCAACACGAACCGTGTGCGGGCGGGCATTATCTTGCTGGTATAGCGCACCTGGAAACCTGGCCAAGAATGGGAGCAAATGGGGACGTAGGATCTCATCCACAAACCGCTGGCCCGTCAATGACAAACGTTCCACTACAAGAGCTGATCGGCTATCGTAGGCACTGTCTTCCCAGACCATAGTGCTTGCAGTAGGGAAGGTGTGGCGCTTCATAATGAGGTTGGGATTCTGTCGTTGATCCAGGGACTTCCACACCGGAACACGATGATCATCTGTCCCCAAAACGAAGCGGCACTCATCGCTAAACACCACACGTCACCCAGTCTGTGTCGTTCCACGTTCCTCTAGCCTGGAACCACTGCCCACGGAGCCGGCGATTTTCCGGTGTTAGTAGTAGCACACGTAAGGAGCGCTGGGATAACACATTCGCTTTCGTGGGGCGTCGGGAAATGGTTTATGGGCACACAGGAGTCGCTACATCTGCCTGTATAGTGGACCGGGTCTCCGTGGGATCCGTTCGTGCCTAGCGCACGATCCATCGATCTTCTTTACCGGTGGCCCTCTAGGTCCGTCCGTAACCGCTCCGCCGTGTTGCAGTGCTGTCACGTGTCCACTGCTCCCAACACAATCAGACGGTACGGTCAGAACGATTCACGTAGCGGGCTATACTACGCGCCGACCACCCTGCGGTTTTCGCCTCGATGATCAGGCCTTTCTCAAAGTCCGTCAGTTGCTAAAATCGACGTCTCTGGCGTTTACCCGGCATTCTTTTCACTCTGTACTCTTGCTTGCGTAGGCCGGTGCTTTTCGCTTTCATGAGGCATCGACTACACGGCGGTTTATAAAGCTTCCGGTTCGTGCTTGCCACCACAGGTTGTGTGGTTATGCGTAATCGCATCAAACGTAGATCATTTGCATACCAGCAGCCACACTAGCTATTTGCTCAGTTCCGCGGTTGTAGCATGGTTTCTTCTGGGTGCGCAAATTTCATTGTCCCTGAGTGTACATTAACATGTTGTAAATAAAAGCCACTCACTAAGCAAGTTGAATGAACTAAACTACAGGATACCTGGTTTTGTTAAGAAACAGTATTTTCTTTATCTATGTACTGAGAGAACTACAGTTGAAAGAATGAATGAGTATGAACTCCCATTATGTATTGTCTTTTATTGATTATAAAAAAAGGCTTTTGATTCGGTGAAACCATCAGCAGTTATAATGACTTTGAAATACTGCGCTGTTGAATACGTGTGCACACATTAATGTTCTTTATAACACCTATGAAATGCAAGTGAAGAGGATCGATTGTTCGAGGGTACAGCACTTATGAAAATTTGAGAAAGAGCATGATATGGTGACACCATATTTTCCGAACTTTTTAATGTTACTTTGAGAAACGCCTTTCAATCTGTGAAATAGAAAGACAAGTGGATATATAAAAATAATGGATATTGTTTACCAAACCTTCGTTTCGATAAAGACAGAAGTTTTTGCAAGTATCGCTTCAGTGCTGCATAGTGTGATCCAGGAACTTGCTGACCAGAAGTGGGGTTAAAAATTAACCTACAGTAAACAAAGCTGATGTGCATTGCTTTTGCATGAGCTAAAGAGCTAGAAGTAGATAGGGCACATCTAGAAATAACTGATGTCTGCATCTATCTTGCACAACATACATCAAGCAATGGCCACATTGAAAAAGAAATTAGTAGGTGTACAAAACTTGATTTGAAATCCTTTGAAAGGAACGGTACAATTTTAATAGTTTACCATTACATCTTAAATGAAAAGTACACTGGCGTGCAAAAATTAAGGACGAGCGGGTTTTTCGAATGTAACGTCGTGCAGAAGGGCTTCACATCGACTTAAATCATACCATAAGATCCCCAAGATGTACGACTATGGGACAAGTGAGCAAAACCGTCCAAACAAGGAATCCAAAGGATACAAAGGCACTTTATTGAAAAGGTAGCTTCGAGCACAACTGGACAGAAGACAGACACGTCCATGTGACAGGCGGCTGCCAAGAAAAATCCAGTCTTTAGTAGGAGATATGATAAACCCTGACTGCGTTGCAGGATTTACAACGTCTGTCTATGCTGAGGACGAAGTTGTCAAGGAGCTGTTGAGGCATCGCGACCCATTCCTCTTGTAGCGTCAATCGCAGCCGGGGAATCGTTGCTGGCGGCTGGTGACGTGCTGCCAAGCGTCTCCCGATAAAGTCCCACACGTGTTCGATTAAATTTAGGTCCGGGGACCTTGCGGGCCAATCGATGCCTTAAATATCTTCACTCTCCAATAGCTCTGCGACAGCCATTGTACGATGAGGTGTAGCGTTGCCGTCCGTGAAAAGGAACTCAGGACCCACAGCATCTCTAAACAGACGCACGTGAGGCTGGAGAACCTCGGTACAATAGCAGACACCAGTGACTGATCCTCCTTGGAAGATGTGGAGGTCAGTGCGGCTACTAAGCATGATACCGCCCCAAACGAGAACTCCGCCACCTCCAAACCGGTCCCTTTTGGTGATGTTGGAGGTGTGATTGGGTGTTCCCTGCTCTCTCCAGATGTGTATAAGTCCAGAATCGCTCCTCAGACTAAATCGGCTCTCATCCGTAAAGAGAACTCGACCCCATTGCTGATGTGTCCAGTTCTTGTGTTCCTGGCACCACAGAAACCGCAGTCTTCGATGAGCAGGCGTTAATGGCACACACCGTACTGGTCGTCGTGCAAATAGACCACCTTTGAGCAGCTTCCTCTCCACGGTAAAACGCGATAACGGACGTCCAGTTGTATGTTGCATGTGCCTTGCGATTTATCCCGCTGTCTGCCGTCTGTCTCTTCTCGCCTGTAGGACACTATACCGGTCGTCCGCCGCCGTGGTTGCTCGTGGATGACCACTGCTAAACTCTCGGACAGCTGTTCCTGTCGTTTGAATTGCTCTCCTAGCTCGTGAAACGATGCTGTTGGTGATCCCGAACTCCTCGGCCATACTACTCACACTTCAACCTTCTTCCAACTTCCCAATGACGCGATTTCGAGTAAAGTCATCCAGATGTCGTCTACTGGATTGCCTGTTGGCCATATTACACGGTTGTAGCAACTCGACGTGGTTCAAACCGATGTACACCGTGCAATAGCTTTCACCGAATTGCTGAGCGTACACCGCCCGTGTGCTTTATACCCTTCCGACACTCGCCCCCCCCCCCACGCCATGCGGCATATATGCGCATTCCCAGCCGTACCGGACCCTAGTCTATCTCCTGTGTGGTCTTTCGGTCCGTTCTGCCTGCTCGTTCCGCTGTTATGCTCATATCTCCTCTTCGTCCTTAATTTTTGCACACCAGTGTACATTGGTCCTGAGTACTGGAATGGGTTGCCTGTGGAGTTTATTGATATTAATAATTTAACATTATTAAAAAAAAATTAAAAATATACTTATTTAATAACCAAAAAAAAAAACTAACATATTTCCATTACTGCGTTGATACGAGAAGTGCTTGTTTCATTTGTTCTGTTTTGGGAATTCAGGGCATGGCAGGTCTCTGTGAGGCCTTTTCCCTGTCTTCGCGTGCTGGTATTAATTTTTAATTGCACAAATAAATATCTATGTTTCATGATGTTATAATTTAACAGCATAAATATTGAAATAAATGAAAAACAATAAGAAAAAGCCCTTAATTTAGGGTCCATGGATCCAGGAGCCCCAAATTAGGAATAGGAGACTGTTTATGGCACTTAGAGTTTCTCACGGTGGTCGTTAACCTTCGAAACAAAAACAAAGTAAACAAAAAAGACAGATCGGGGACGCAATATTTTGTGGTTTGCCTGGGGCATAGAAATGCCTAGTTACGCCTATGCTAGATAGAGTGGACTGATTCACGTTAGTGGCTCTGGCAATATTGCTCTGGATCTAGCCGGATTCCAACATACCCATATTCTGATCACGTGTAAGCATATCCACTTGCTGACGCCCTGTTTTAATAAAAAAAATTATTCTACTATTAGCGGGGCGCTATGACGACAAGAAATGTCATTTTTCGCATTTTCGCAGCTCTTTCTCAACTCCAGAAATGTCGCCTTTTATGCTAGTTGTAGTTTGTTACGTGGTATCGTGTCATGATTTTTACATTTGCATAACCCCACGTCCTATGTATTAGGGGTTTGCACACGTTTCCGCCATTTTCAGAAGAATGGAGACGGGAACAATCAGGAAACCAGTACACATTTATTCAACGAAATATTGGCCGTTAGCATCAAGAACCGTTTGCCATCTTTCAGGCAACAAATGAATGCCCCTGTGATAGAAGGACTTGGGTTTTGAAGTGAAGAATGCAGTGACGAAATTTTCCACCTTTGGAACTGTGGTGAAACGCTGTTGGGCTAGGGAATGTTGCATAGAGCGAAACAGATGAAAGTCTAAGGGTGAAGTGTCCGGGGAGTAAGTCGGGTGCGGTAAAACCTCCCAGTGTAACTGTTCAAGGGCTGATTTCGTGGTGGCACCGATATGTGGTCTGGCATTATCGTGTAACAGGATAACTGGACGGCGTTCTTTACCTGTACATGGGCATTTTTGTTCAATTGCGATGTTCAGTTTCAACTGATCACTGTATCTTTGTGCAGTGATTGTTTCGCCCGGTTTCAACAGTTCAAAGTACAGCATTCCATGCATATCCCACCACACACACAACAACAACTTTTCCCCATAGATATCCTGTTTTGTAGCTGATGTTGATGGCTGGCCTGAGACGAACAAGCATCCCTTGAGTACGGGGTTGTCGCAATAGACCCATTTTTCATCCTCGGTGACAACCTTCCACGAGAAATTATTCCCTTGAAACCTCTTCTGCAACGACATGCAGATGCCCAATCGTCGACCAATATTACTTTCCGTTAAAATATGAGGAACCCACTTACCAATCTTCTTGATCTTCTCCAAGGCCTGTATACGCCGTGCCACTGCTGATTGAGCCAATGTGAAACGGTTCGCCAGTTGCGTGGTCGATTGTATGGCATCCTCTTGCAACAGCGACTCCAGCTCCTCGTCTGCGAGTTCCTGCGGTCTCCCTGCACGTGGCTTGTCTTCCAAGCTTAGATGACTTTTCTTTAACCTGGCAAACCATTCTCGACACGTCCGCTCACCCATAACCGTTTCGCCATACGCCTGACATGTTGAACCGTATGCTTCACTTGCACTTTTCCCTAAATTAAACATGAATAACAAACAGTGCCGCGAATGAACTTTATCGACCGTCATGCTTAGCTTTATGTACTAACTGACAGCTCGTGTAGCTGGCCAGTTAGACCCCTACAGCGTCCGTTAGCGGGGGTGGTGGAAACTTCTGCATACCCCTGATACTTTACTTTATTACCATTCTTCCCACTTTCATTTTATCTAAAATATCATTTTGTTAAGTACACTTAACTTTTGGATACCAGTGTATTTCTTTGGACTTATTTCCGGACATTTTGTTAACAAAGTCATATTCAAATAACCGTCTTGATACTACACGCACATCTTAACGTTTCTTTCAAGAAAGAGAAAAATTCTAGATATCGTTTTGCTGAAACTCCTATTATGGTTGTTATAAAACAGCTGTGAAAATCTTTCTTTAGGATTTCCAAACGAATTGCTGAATGTACTGCAGAATTGCATGGCTGGTAATAAATAAATAATTTAAAATATTTTCAAAGAGTTCTTTCGGCAGTAACCCTAATCGCCATGTGTATCCTCAGTCTTTTTCGTGAGTTTAACTTTTGCAGATATGCAAATGTTCCATTGTATAACTTAAAACACAAGAGTGAATACCCGATATTTTAACACGACATCGGAAATGGTCCAGAAAATTGAAGATATTGTTCCGGTCGTGTGATCTACACATATTCTTTCAGATCAGAAAAATATGATTTCTAATTTTCTAAGATACAAACTCCAGACAACTCCTTCGATATCGGAAAAATCTGTTTTTTGATTCTGGCATTTATTCAGTACCTGCGACTATGCGCTTGTGTTTAATGTCTTGACCATAAACTACCAGACACACCAGAAGAGAACGTGGGCTTGCTTTAATTGCAAGAACCTTTATTACAAGGGAGAGTCAAACGAAAACCTTAAATACTTTTTTTCTCATAATTTACTAAATAAAAATGTTACACACCTGTATCAGTTTTCAATATGATCTCCATTTTGAGCAACACAAGACCTCCAGCGCTTACAAAGTGCAAAGATTCCCGTAGAAAATATTTTTGGGTCAAATGTGTAGCCACTCATGCACCTCTTCATCGTACCTGAAAGTCATTTCTCCCATCGAATCTTTTAGTGGTCCGAAGATGTGGTAATCACTTGGGGGCAAGGTCTGGTGAATACGGCGTATGTGAGCGACACCCAAAATGCAGGGCTTGTATGATTGCAACCGTTGCACGGGCGGTACGGCGCCGAGCGTTCTCATGTTGCAACAAGACACCGGTACTCAGAAGTCCACGTCATTTTGTATTTGATAGCAGGTCGAGGATGATTCCGGATAAGATCTGCACTCGTATCACTGTTTGCTGTGTTTCCAATGGACATGTAGTGCTCCTACGCCTCGTGCATCCCAAAAGAGAGTCAGTGTAACCTTCCCTGCAGCTGGATGCGTGCAGAACTTCTTTGGTTTTAGTGAGGAGAGATGGCACGATTCTTTGCTCGCTCTTTTGGTTTCTGGCTGATGATAATGAACCCAGGTTTCATATCCAGTAACAGTTTTGTGCAGAAAAGCATCACCTTCTGCATCAAAGAGCCGCAAATGTTCTTGAGAGGCATCAACACGTCGTTGTTACAATTCTACAGTCAGCTTGCATTGCACCCACCTTTCAGACACTTTGTTGAACACATCAGGAATGATGTGGTGCGCTGAACCATGACTCATTTTCAAAAGTGCGGCTATTTCCTCCACCGTAACTCGGCGATTTCCCATCACAATGCCTTCAACTGCTGTAATGGACTCTGGTGTCAGTACTCTGTGTACCTGACTCGGTCGAGGAGAATCTGTTACAGAAATCCCGCTGTTTCGGAAATTCCTCGTCCATTCGTACACTTTCTAGAGTAACAGACATGCGTCACCATACTGCAATTTCATTCCGCAATTTATTTTAATATGTTTCATGTCTTCACTACTCAAAAAAATGGACGACAGAACGTTGCCCCTCCTTGGCGAATGTCTCAAGAGGGGCAGCCATCTTTACACTGCTACTGTGACGTCATTAAGCTTTCTTGCACCGTGCTGCCACTTGTAAGAAAATATTTTAGTCATTAGTAACAATATTGCCAAGTTACAGGACAACAACGTTGTATTTTTAATTTTTATCGCACTTTTAGGGTTTCCATTTGGCTCATGTGATAGATGTTTGTTCTGTGTGTAAATATCTGTACAACCTTTGGGAGAGTCAAAAGTTAGTACAAACCAAACTGTGTAACCGAATAAATATACGCATACAGTGCGTAAAAGAAAAACATGATAATAAAAATTGTCACTCCAATATAAATTTTTATAAAAGCGTCCCATCGTAACTTTTTTATAAAACAAATTTATATAGAGGGGACGGTTTTTATTCTCAGAACAGTTCTTTTGACACAAAGTAAAAACATGTATGCAAAACGAGGGCCCTCCGCCCGCATCCGAGCATGGCAACGGTTTTACGGGAAAAGCCCGGGAGGACGGCCGTTTGTAAGACACTGGAACAGGTACGCCTAGTACTATCTATCATGGCAAGTTCAAAGTACATCAGATCACTGGTTTTGTCCATTCTGACTGATACTCGACTAGCTTTTCTTCTAGATTTATACCGCACACGGCACTTGCTTCTTGAATTTAGTCATTTATGTGACGAAATCAGGCGTGTCTCACAATCAGGTATCTCAGTCCATTCCTGATGCGCAAGAACTTTCAAACTAGAATTTTGCTAAATGCAAACATTATAACCAGATCCAGTAGGAACAAGAAAGATGACACCGATTTTTCAAGTGTAATAAGCACGTCTTTTGAATCCGTTCTGACGCAAATTAAATTTATCAAAGCTATTCAAAGTCAATGGAACCGGTATGCAAAACAATAGATCTGACGAAAGAAAGAAGATTTCTTTTTTTTTATTGGAGTTTTAACGACCACCGTGAGCAACTCAATGGGCTATAAGTAGGCGCCCGTCCCTAATTTAGGGTCACTGGTTCCAGGGAAGGGAGAGAGCCAGTGTCGTAAGACAAACACAACATCCATGCCTCACCGGGATTTGAACCCGGACCCCTTACAGACGAATGATCAGAGGCCATCGCTTAGACCACTGCGCCACCAGGGCGGCAAAGAAGATTTCAATCGGGTTTTTAATCCCTCAGATATTGCTGTAAACGGAATCGTGAGCTTGCGAACTCTTAGAAACAGAGATATCGACAAAAATAAGATGTGACTTTACGTATCGGGTGGGAAAACCATGCATTATTTTAGGAAGAAAGTATTCGCAAAAGGTTTATCCATATGAGCGGTATCGGTCCAAGAAAAAAATTTAGTCGAATTTTCAGGAGCCCAGATTTCGTTTCAAATACATCAGAAGCAGCAATTAACCCTTAGGACCTCTGGTGACCCAACCATTCTTTACAAAACATTAGAAATTATGTGAAAAATATTTTCCATCAGGTCTTGTATGCGATACAGGAAGAAATTTTCAAATCGGAGTTTTAGAAACAGAAAACGCAATTTACCATTATGCGCTGTAGCGGAAAGTTTATGATTTACGTGAAAATTTTGAATTTATGGGAAAAACATTTCGCATCGGAAACACTATCCAACAAAGAAGGAATTTTTCAAATCGGACTTTTAGAAGTAGAGATATTGACAAAAATAAGATATACATCTACGCCCCCTGGCGTAGAAACCATGCATTTTTTCAAGAAGAAAATGTTCCTAAAAGGTTTGTCGACGAGAGTAGCATCGGTCAACAAAAGACTTTTTTCAATCGAGATGTTAGAAGCTAATATTTTGCTGCAAATACATCAGAAGCGGAAACTAAGAGTTACGCCACCTGGTGGCCAAACCATTTTTTTGCAAAAATTAGAAATTATGTGCAAACGATTTCCCATCAGGAGCTGTATCCGGTGCAGAAAGAAGTTTTCAAATCGGAGATTTAGAAGCAGAGATATAGGGAGAAACGCAATTTACCTCTACGCCCCCTAGCGGAAAGTCTATGAAGTACTTGAAAGTTTTGAAATTATATGAAAAATATGTCACACGGAAAACACTATCCAACAAATAAGGAATTTTTCAAATCGAACTCCTAGAAGTAGAGATATTGACAAAAGTAAGATATACATCTACGCCCCCTGGCGGAGAAACAGTAAAATATTTTAAGAAGAAAATATTCCGAAAAGGTTTATCTATGTGAGTGGCATCAGTCCACGAAAGAATTTTTTCAATCGGTATGTTAGAAGCACAGATTTTATGGCAAATACATCAGAAGCAAAAATTAACACTTACGCCCTCTGGTGACAGAAGTGTTCTTTACCAAAAATTCGAAATTATATGCAAACGATTTTCCATCAAGAGATGTATCCGCTGAATTTTTTTTTTTCAAATCAGGGTTTTAGGAGGAGAGTTATCGCGAAATATGTAATTTAGTTTTACGCCCCTAGCGGAAAATCTATACGTTATTTGAAAAAGAAACTATATCTAAAATACTCTTCGACATAAATGGAATCGAAAGACAAAAATTTTTTTTTCAATCGGATGTTTAGAAGCAAATATGCGGAATAAAACGTAATTTTGAATTCGACATCATCTGCATTTACGCCCTCTAGCGGCGAAATTGTACATCGTAAAAAAAAACGAAATGAATGATCATCATTCGCATATTTCGAGCTTCCGAACGCAAAAAGAATTTTTCCAATCGGACTAATAGTTGCAGAGATACCGTGGGTACAGACGGACGGACATACCGATAACAGAAGTACGATCTTTTTTTACAAAGGACGTGCTAAAAACGCGGCACCTGTAATGCTGATAATAAATAAGTCGACTACATTCATCATGTTCAAACTGCCTAAAGTTAACACAATTTCTCAAAGGCTACAATTTGAAACTAGATATCTCGTTAAAAATTTTAATATGCTGCTTCTTGTGACATCTTGTATCACAAACGATTAAGTAACACATGAGAAAATTTAATCTGGGTCTCAGCTGTCAGTGCAGGGCTAAAAATCTCAGATCGGAAGACACGAAGATTTTGAATGATACGAAAATATATGCATATTTAGGCAGAAAATCCGGCGCATCTCGAAGCAAGCGTCCCATCGTAATGAAATTTAGAACGTGTATTGTGAAAGAAGAGTTAAAAGAAAAGATTGCAATGTCAAAGTCGTAGGACTCTTTTTATTTCAGAAGAGTCGTTGCATAACTGCTGCAAATTAGAACCGCGTAAATCCACCCCTGGCTGCAATGCACGCTGATATACGGCCTGACATGAAGTCAAGCAGAACTCTGATGTTTTCCTGTAACAAAAGGGGATAAGAGCCCGGCAATTGCTGCACATAATCTTTGATATTCAGTGAGCCGCCCCGGTGGCCTCTGATCATTATTCCGTAAGGGGTCCGGGTGCGAATCCCGGTGAGGTATGGATGTTGTGTTTGTCTTACGGCACTGGCTCTCTCCCTTCCCTGGAACCAGTGACCCTAAATTAGGGACGGGCGACTGCTTATAGCCCATTGAGTTGCTCACGGTGGTCGTTAAACCTCCAATCAAAAAAAAAAAAAAAAAAAAAAATATTCAGTGACGACCACAGCTGACGTTTCAGTATGTTCCAGGCATGACTGATAAGAGAAATATCATAGGACCTTGCTGACCTTCGGAGGATTGCAACACTACTCAGCAAATCAGTGTAATACCACATCAAGGGCAAAGTTACCCCAAATCATGGCAACTTTGTTCCAAAATTTCGATCATTTTTAGGGGACCTATAAAAACTCGAAAAGATTTATACAACACACTTAAATGTATTCTTTTTCATGCTGCATACGAAAAAAAAAATATTGCCCCAGCAACAATCAAATATTTCTTTCAAATTTTGCTCTTAAGTTAGACAAAGAATTAAATTGTGGGCTAAAGTTACCGCAACTTACGGTAACCAATACCTCAGCCCGATTGTTCACTGCGAACTTTGAATTTCCCTGATACCAGCCATTGTGTGCTCGATTCAAATGCGCTCTGACAATACCCTGGAAGTTCATGGGTCGCAAAAATAGTAATTTACATCCTGGCTGAGTTGTATTCGTAAACTGGCTCTCACGGTTCGCGGACGAATTCGTCGAGGAATTTCGATTTCTTTTGTCGAAGAGTGTAATTACTATACCATATAGGAATGGGACATTATTTTACACGGGGGCAAAAGCTTTTCATCATGAAAGGCTAGAAATACATGAGTAGTGGTGCTCACAGCTTCATCTAAATATGAAATTTTTCCAGATACTAAATTTTAGGATTTGGGATATCGTTCTAAACATAAGAAAAAGAGTTATGCCACCTAACAGGAAAATGGAGGAACACAAATTTTGCAGGTGCATAAGTTATCATTTTCATTGATTATACAAACAGGTAAATAACAAACTTCTTTGATCTATTCTAAATTTCCGTTTTAGATCTACGCGGATATACGGATTAATGGAAAGACATAGATAAAACTCAAGAAAGAATTTCTTCCGCAGGACTGGGTAAAAATGTTCTCGACGTTGTCATGGGACAACTGCAGAACTGTTGTTCACTTTTCAAAAGCTAATATAATAAACGTAGTAACCATTTGCTAATGAAAAGAGATTTGTGCTAAAAATCCGCGAAAAGATGTTTCGTTAAGGGTCAGAAATACAAAACATTTTCTTTAGTTAGATGTTGTTCTACAGGATGTCAGTGATAAACTGTGGATAATTCTAAGTTGAATTTGAGCTGTTTTATTTATTAACGTCCCGCTTGAGGTTTAACTACTAGCATGTACGCCGCTATGGGCTGCTTGCAGACTCCAGTCCCTAATTTAGGGCCACAGGTGAAGGAGAAGTGAGAGAATCAGTGCTATAAGAGAATCACACCAACCATGCCTCATCCGGGACTCGAACCAGAACCGAACGTTTGGAGCACTACGTCATCGGAAAGGCTGTGTTTTGGATTTAACAATGGAGAGTATCTAAAGCTAGAGACAGACGACAGTGCTTACTTCTGAACAACTGATTCTGGGAAGGGAAGAAGCCAGCGCCATGGCAAAAGTTCACCCGGTTTCTGGGCACTGATGGGGTGATTCGATAGAATACTGCGCCTCTGACCACAAGTTACCAGAAAGGCCTGCTTGTCCTTAACGAATACACCAATACGCCAATGAGCCATTGCATTATGACGACCTACATAATTAGCTGTAGGACCCCCTATAACCCGCAGAACAGCTGCCACTCGGCGAGGCATCGATTCGATGAGGTGTCTATAAGTATCCTGGGATATCTGGTACCATAATGTCAACAGCAGATCTTCCAGTTCTCGTACGGTGCGAGGTGGTGGTGATTTAGCGCGAACCCGCTTTTCCAAGTCGAACCACAAATGTTCGAATGGTTTCATGTCAGGTAAATTTGGAGGCCAGGGCATTAACAGAAAGTCGCCAGCATGTTGCTCGAACCACTCCTTGACGATTCTGGCATTGTGGCATGGCGTATTATCCTGTTGGTAATGGCCATCACCAGCAGGGAATACAGTTGCCATGAATGGGTGAACTTGATCAGCAGCGATGTTCAGATACGTGACAGCTGTCAGGGATTGTACTGTTGGGATAATGAGGCATAAAATATCCCAAGAGAACATCGCCTACAGCGTAACGCCGCATTCGCCGGCCTGTTTCGACCCAACAGTGCATCCAAGTGCCGTAGCCTCCGTTAGTAATCGGCGTATCCGCACTCGGCCGTCTGTGTGATGCTCCAGGAATTTTCATTCGTCAGACCAGGCCACTTTCTTCCAATCGTCCACAGTCCAATCTCGATGATCTTGGGCCCATTTCATGCGTTGTTAGCGATGACGTGAAGTTAACCCGGGAACCCGACTGAGTCCCCGGCTACGCAGGCCCATGCGCAGAAGACTGTGATGAACTGTGTGCTGTGACACATTGCCCTGATCACCAATGTTATAGCTGGAGGCGAGCCGCCCCGGTGGCGTAGTGGTCTAAGGCGCTGGCCTCTGATCATTCGTCCGTAAGGGGTCCGGGTTCGAATCCCGGTCAGGCATGGATGTTGTGTTTGTCTTACGGCACCGGCTCTCTCCCTTTCCTGGAACCAGTGACCTTAAATTAGGGACGGGTGACTGCTTATAGCCCAATGAGTTGCTCATTGTGGTCGTTAAACCTCCAACAAAAAAAATAAAAAATAAAAAAAAAATAGCTGGAGGTGATTTGTCGCACTGTGGCCCTGCGGTCTCTGTGAACAATGCACGACATGTCTCCGCTCCCCTCTGGTATCAATTATCTGCGGTACGACACACAGCTGTACGACGGTCCATCGTTTGGCCATCTGTGCACCACTTTTGATACGCACTCACAACACCAGCACGTGAACAACCCACAAGCCACGCCGTTTCCGAGATCGTAGTTCCGAAGCGATAAATCGGCAGCTTTTCCATTCTGACTTCCAGCATTCTACTAAGCGAAAGCCGGTCTTCGGGTTGTATATATACTGTTCTGTGAACTTCACCTGCGCCACCGTTCGGTCTCCAGGCGCCTATGAACTTCACCTGCGCCACCGTTCGGTCTCCAGGCGCGGTCATTTCTCTAGGCTGGGGGTGGTTATAATGTAATTGCTCATCGGTGAATGTTAGACATGTTCCAATGTTGATGTTTAAGACACGAAATTTTCAGCATGAAACATAGTAAGTACGCCACCATATTGTATAACGTATTCTCAATAGATAGCGGGTACACCATACTGCTTGTAATTTTATATACTGATTGATAAAGACAGCACTAATGCAAGGAAACGCTACTCTGTAGAAGACATTGCATCCGCTTCAGATCAAATAAATTCTGTCTTATGAAGATCAAAGAAATTTATTATTTTTAAATAAATGTGCTTAACATGCATGATATTGGATTTCATTCCTAAGTACTTCAGTTAAGATCATTTACGATCCTCTCTCTCTGCAGTCAAGAAATCTGCAGATCTAGACTACAGCGTACAAGGGTATTTTTACACTCAAGTCACGGTCGTTCACTGCGACGCTTCGAAATGGACAGGAAGTGGGGGAGGCAAACCAGGAGAGGGCATGGGCTGCTATCCTCTTGCAAGGCAGTAAGTTCTTGTGATACTCTCCGATCGAACTATCAATACTAGAGGTTTGGCGTCTGTAGCAAACAGGAAGACTTCTAACGACGAGGTGTCGGATTTTGTAGCTGGAAATAACCTCCAGTGAAAATCTCTGTTTCAGTGCATCAGATATCAACAGGCCAAAAGAAATTCCGCGTTCTTAAGCCTCTCTCTAACGAGGTACTTAGCGAACACATGATATTTTTTTATTTCTTTACTACCTCAATAACAGCTGCTATTAGTAGCTTGTAATAAAACCACATGCGAATTAAGTATTTGCGACTATTTAAGAAACGAAATAACGTGGAACTTGACGTGAGAAACGGCTGTTTGTTTTTATTACTGTTACTATGATGTTATGGAACTTTGTAAATTAAAAACTGTGCACCAAAACTTAAATAAGAACAGACTGTTTCTTCCTGGTGGTTTCTTCTCGGGAAGGCTATCCCGCAAACATGTTTTGACAGATCTGCATGAACAATGTGAGAGAATCATGAAAGAAATACGGGATTACGCCATATAATACAAATTTTGAAGATGACAATCCGATTTTTGGCGTAAATGTGACAAGGATGGTAAGTCAGATAATATCCGAAAACTTGAAAATTTTCACCGTCCTGGAGCGGTACTCGAACCCGCGTCTCCCAGGAAACGCCCGGGTATGCTAACCACTACACCACCCAGAACGACCAATCTGACTTACCATCCTTGTCACATTTACGCCAAAAATCGGATTGTCATCTTCAAAATTTGTATTATATGGCGTAATCCCGTATTTCTTTCATAATTTACCTGTTTCTCCGGGCAAACACGGGATAAGATTCTTAACCTCCAGATTCGCTAAACATGAATGCCGGTTGCTTCGACTAGCGAATCCTGTGGTTAAATTCAAATTGATCGGAAACTTGAAATTTGGTCGTTCTGGGTGGTGTACTGGTAAGCATACCCGGGCGTTTTCTGGGAGACGCAGGTTCGAGTCCCACTCCAGGACGATAAAAATTTTCAAGTTTTCGGATATTATCTGACTTACCATCCTTGTCACATTTACGCCAAATATCGGATTGTCATCTTCAAAATTTGTATGTGAGAGAATATTGCTATAATTTATAAGTAGTTATTATGAGATTTTATCTTTTGGATCCATAAGAAATTTAGTTTGAATAGTATATCTGTGACCACCGACATAACGCAGTTGGTTAAGTCGCTGTGCACTGCGTGGGAGGTGGACATTTCTGACACGTGTTCGAATCCCGGTCCTGCCGGCCATTGCGGTTTTTTCGGGGTTTTCCGTAGACTCGTGGCCACCGGCCGGCAGATGGCGCTTGGATCTGTCCACCTACGTCACCTGCAAGGTAGGTGTAAAATGTAAACAGCTCTCGCGCTCAGCAGCAGAGAGAAGAGACTTGCACTTTGTGATGTTTAGTTCATTATCTGTTAGCTATTCGAAGAAGTTCGTTACTGTAGACGCACTGATGTGAGATGTATATATCAATTTAGATTCTTATTATTAAAGAGATATGGAATATATTTAGGACTCATTCTAAATTCTTCTAACTACCCCAAAGTGGTGCCACCGCCGGCCGGTGGCCACAGACTCTTCATATTTGGGGACGCGAATGAGTACATGGTTCTCCCTCAAGTCAGCCCCGGAAGCACTTTGTCTTTGAATCCCTTCCCTGGGCTGAATGGGTTTACCAGATAAGTGTCGATGCGCTGTTGGTAAAACAAATTAGTAAAATCATGCAATGCAATGATTATGATACGCTTTCCAACATAACTGAAATCATTACTCAAGTTATGAGAATAACGACTGTGGAATAAATCTCGGTCCTGTGCCCTGACCTTTGATCCCATTTCGATGATATTCAACAGGAGTGGTTCAGTATACCTCCGAAATAACATGATAAAGTTTTGTCGCAATCGAAGACTTTTTACGTAAGTTATGATGCATAAGGTCTATGGAATAGATACCGCTCCTGTGTAATAACCTTTGACCCAATTTCACCCATTTTCAACAGAATTCGTCCCCAGGCAAGCCCCTACAACATACTAACATTTCATCCATATCGAAGCATTTTTACATAAGTTATGACGCATAATAGCAATGGAAGGGATTCGGCTCCTATGTCCTGACCTTTGACCGCCATTTCGCCAATTTTCAACAGGGTTTGTCCCCAAGAGGTCCCCTACCACATACTAAAATTTATTCGAAATCGAACCTTTTTTAATTTAGTTATGACGCATAAGAGCTGTGGAATGGATCCCGCTCCTATGTCCTGACCTTTGACCCCATTTCGTTCACTTTCAATAGGATTACTTCCCAGGTCTTACCCTACCACATACTAAAATTTCATCGAAATCGAACGATTTTTACTCGAGTTATCGTGCTGACGGACATACGCACATAACGCGTGACGTAACGACGCAGATGGGAATCGCGACCATCTGCTCGTAAGATGGTCACGATGGTCTCATAAAACTTCAATAGGATCCAAACACAAAGCGTGACGTAATGAGACAGATGGCGTGACCGCGCGCCATCATCTCAATCGCGAGATTGTGACGTCATAATAAGATTTCTAAGCAAGGGTAACATTAATGGGACGCCGCCATGACACTAAAAACGTGGTAATTTGGGGTGGTTATTTAACGCACTAAACGAATTTTCCTAAAGTCGAGATCAAGCTAAATCGATTTCAAGTACCAGAAAATGGAAGGTTAATGACTTTCATCAAAATCCTTAGATCCGTTTTCAAAATAAAATTTGCATACATACAAGAATTGCTCCTTTAATAGTATGGGATAAGGGCGATGGAATGGATCCCGATCCTATGTCCAGACCTTTGACCCCATTCGTTCATTTTCAATAGAGTTCGTCCCCAGGTGGTCCCCTACCACATACTAAAATTTCATCGAAATCGAAACATTTTTACCCACGTTATGACGCGTAAGGGTAATGGAATGCATCCCGCTCCTATGTCCTGACCTTTGACCCCACTTCAGCCATTTTCAATAGGGTTCATTCCCAGGTGGACCCCTACGATGTACTAAAGTTTCATTGACATCGAACTATATTTACGCAAGTTATGACGCATAAGGGCAATGGAATGGATCCCACTTCTATGCCGTGACCTTTCACCCCATTTCGTCCATTTTCAGTAGGGTTCGTCCCCAGGTTGTCCCCTAACACATACTGAAATTTTATCGAAATCGAAACATTTCTACGCGAGTTATCGTGCGGACAGACGGATGGAGAAGCAGACGTACGGACAAAGCTGGAGCATATACGCTTCTTCAACTTACGGTTGGAAAGCATAAACAAAAAGTTAGTGAAATCATGCAATCACTGATTATGATACTCTTTCCAACATACCAGAAATCATTACTCAAGTTATTACTCAAGTTATGAGGATAACGGCTGTGGAATAAATCTTGCTCCTGTGCCCTGACCTTTGACCCCATTTCGATGATATTAAACAGTACCGGTTCAGTATACTTCCGAAAAAACATACTAAAGTTTTGTCGCAATAGAAGCGTTTTCAGTCAAGTTAGGAGGATAATGGTTGTGTAATAAATCTCACTCCTGTGCCCTGACCTTTGATCCCATTTCGACTACATTCAACAGAACCAGTTCAATATACCGCCAGAACAACATGATGAAGTTTTGCCGCAATCGAAGCATTTTTACATAAGCTGACGCATAAAGACAATGAAATGGATTCCGCTCCTATTTCCCGATCTTTGACCCCATTTCGTCCATTTTCAATAGGATTTGTCCCCAGGTTGTCCCCTACCACATACTAAAATTTTATCGAAATCGAATCATTTTTACGCGAGTTATCGTGCGGACAGACAGACAGACAAAGCTAGAGCATATACGCTTCTTCAACCTACGGTTGGAAAGCGTAAATAAAAGACGATTGTAATCTGATGCCTGATGGCACCTGACACAGGCACCATGGGAATCTGCCCATTGTTGTTGACAGAGTATCTGTGAGAAGGGCATTTCAACTTAATGTTCTTTGGTGTTTCAACCCAGGAGTTCGTTTATAGTGTTCCTTACCTATCTATTCTGCAAAATAGTAGCTTAAATAAATTTCGCATTTTTAGATAAATCTTTAGATCAAGTAAATACATTGCTGGCCACCCAAAATGCAACACCAAGAAGGAAGCGTACGATTGGCCTGAAATTCGAAGCATGCGTCGCCCGCGAGAGGACATGCAAACGATTAGCATTGCAGGGCATATGCAAATCATGTGCGCCCGGCACGCCACCTAGAAGCACTATTAGAAGGGTGCACAGAAGGCGGGGTCTACGTAGTGGAAGTGGGTTGTGCGGCCGGACCTGTGCGTGGGAAGATTCCGGATGCCTCGTCGCAGAATACGGCAGTCATTCCAGCACGTTTCGGAGTTCGACAGATGACGAATAGTGGCTTATCGCGACAGCGGTTTATCGTGCCGAGACATCGGCGACCGTGTGGGACGACATCCAGCCACAGTGAGGCGAGTATGGATTCGATGGGTGCAAGAGGGACGGACGGAACGACGTGAGTGATTGCTGCAGCCGCGGCACGCCACCTAACGAGAGGACCGGCATGTTGTGCGGCGGGCATTGACGGCACGCACCGCCACATCACAAACGTTAAAGCAGGAATTAGGGTGTGTTGCGCAACAACCTGTGTCTGCACGTACTGTTGGACGTCGTATGCAGGAGCGGGGACTTGCCCCACGGCGCCCATTGCTCCGATTACCATTGACGTTACACCACCGGCGAGTGCGGCGGCAGTGGGCCGTTGAACGCCGAACCTGGACTACGGAATGGCACGACATTGTCTTCTCCGACGAATCCTGTTTCTGCCTGCAACACCACGATGGTCGGATTCACGTGTGGCGGCATCGCGGTGAGAGACTGTATGACGCCTGCATTATGCATCGCCATACAGGTCCGTCGCCTGGCGTTTTGGTTTGGGGCGCAATTGGATGACACCCGAACCCCTCTGGTACGCATCGCCGGTACACTCAACAGCCACCTCTACATCTCCGACGTTTTGGAGCCTGTAGTCCTCCCTTACCTGCAGGACTTGCCAGCGGCCACGTTTCAACAGGACAATGCGCGTCCGTACGTGCCACGCATAGTGAAACAATTCCTTACGGCCCACCGGGTATCACTGCTGCCGAGTCCCGCCTGTTCACCCGATATGTTGCCCATCGAGCACGTCTGGTCGCTGATCGGCAACCGAGTGGCCCGGCAAGCACCACGGCTACGCCTGATGAACTGTGGCAACGTGTGGAAGCAGCCTCGACCGACATACCCCAAGCCCACATCCGAAGCCTCTTTCGTTGGATGCCGCGGCGTGTAGCGGCCGTTATTGCCAGCAATGGGGCCCACACGAATTATTGATGTCTGTGTGTTCCACAAGTCGCACGGGCCTGTAAGCTCAATCGTTTCATCTTTGTATCTGTTGTTATGTGTCCAGTAAATCTGGCTTTGCTATCTCGTGTCCTTCTTGGTGTTGCGTTTTGGGTGGCCAGCAGTGTAGAATGAAAGTGAGCAAAAGACGTGTTTAAATGATATTCAGGTAAAAACTAAATAGATTCGTAACAATTCTTTATGCATCCCTTATGGTCGGCTCTCATTAAAGTCGCGCATTAGACGTAAAATAAAGATACAGAAGCAGACTGTTTCTTCCAGAAAGTATTAACACTTAAATTATGTCTTGTCTCAGAATCTGGGTCAAATTGTAGCTAGCAATCACTCACACAACGCCAATTTTCAAAGGTTTTTAAAATGAGGTGGTGATGCCATTTATTTAGCGAAAGCGTCTAGCATATTTCCTTGATGTATAGTAATTATTCAGAATCAATATTTGCCATTCTCTTTAGCACCACTTGCTACCTAAAAAAGACGTTTTGACGGTTTTCCGCATATTATGTCTTGGTTTCTTAATTACCCTCTTAGAAACACGGCAGAAGAACCGGAATTCAAGCTTTTAAAATGCTGAGACGCCGTAATAAAAAGTATCAAGCAAAAACTTTTCAGCACGTCTTTTGCAAAAACAGATCGTGCTTATGTTACCGGTTTGGCCGTCCGTCCGTCCGCCTGTACTCACGCTATCTCTGCAACCATTAGTCCAATTTGAAAAATTATTTTTGCATTGGGAAACTTGAGATATGCTAATGATGATCCTTTATTTCGGTTTTTTTTTACGATGTACAATTTCGCCGTTAGGGGGCGTAGATGCAGATGATGTCGAATTCAAAAATACGTTTTGTTATACATATTTGCTTCTTAACATCCGAATGCAAAAATTATTTTATCTTTCGATTCCATTTATGTCGAAGAGTATTTTAGATAAAGTTACTTTTTAAATTACGCATAGATTTTCCGCTAGGGGCGTAAAAATAAATTACATTTTCCCGATAACTCTTCTTCTAAAACACCGACTTGCATTTTTTTTCTTCAGCGGATACACTTCCTGATGGAAAATGTTTTGCATATAACTTCAAATTTTTGTTAAAGAATACTTTAGCCACCAGGGGCGTTAGTGTTAATTTTTGTTTCTGATGTATTTGCCATAAAATCTGAGCTTCTAAAATATCGATTGAAAAAATTCTTCCGTGGACGGATGCTACTCACATCGATAAACCTTTTCGGAATATTTTCTTCTTAAAATATTCCACAGTTACTCCGCCAGAGAGCGTAGACGTATATCTTCATTTTGTCAATATCTCTAACTCTAGAAGTCCGATTTGGAAAATTCCTTCTTCTTTGGATAATGTTTCTATTGTGACAAGTTTTTCATATAATTTTTTTAATTTTCGAGTAATTCATAGACTTTCCACTAGGAGGCGTAAAGGTAAATTGCTTTCCCCCTATATCTCTGCTTCTTAATCTCCGATTTGAAAAATTCTTTCTGCACCGGATACAGCTCCTGATGGGAAATCTTTTGCACATAATTTCTATTTTTTTTAATGGTTTGGCCGCCAGGTGGCGTAAGTCTAAATTTCCGCTTCTGATGCCTTTGCAGCAAAATATGAGCTTCTAAAATCTCTATTAAAAAAAAAGTTGTTTGTTGACCGATACTACTCATCTCGATAAACCTTTTAGGAACATTTTCTTCTTGAAATAATGCATGGTTTCTACGCCAGAATGCGTAGATATATATCTTATTTTTGTCAATATCTCTACTTTTAGGAGTCCGATATGAAAAATTTCTTCTTTGTTGGATAGTGTTTCCAATGCGAAATGTTTTCCCTATAAATTCAAAATGTTTAAGTAAATCATAGACTTTCCACTAGGGGGCACAATGGTAAATTGCGTTTTCTGCGTTATTTCTGCTTCTAAAACTCCGATTTGAAAAATTATTCCTCTATCGCATACAATTCCTGAAGGAAAAAATTTTTTCACATAAATTCTAATGTTTGCTAAAGAATGGTTTGGCCACAAGGGGGCATAAGTGTTAATTTCTGCTTCTGCTGTATTTGTAGCAAAATCTGGGCTCCTGAAAACTCAAGTAAATTATTTTTCTCTTGGACCGATAGTGCTCATATGGAAAAACCTTTTGAGAATACTTTCTTCCTAAAATAATGCATGGTTTTTCCACCAGGGGACTTAAAGTCACATCTTATTTTTGTCGATATCTCTGTTTCTAAGAGTCCGATTTGAAAAATTTATTTCTATATTGGCGAGCGTTTCCGGTGCGAAATGTTTCTCATATAAATTCATGTTTTTCTTAACGCACAAGTATGCAACCAAAGGGCATAAGCTGACGATTCCGTTTACAGCAATATCTGAGGGATTGAAAACCCGATTGAAAAACATCTTTCTTCCGTCAGATACTATTGTTTTACATACCGGTTCCATTGACTTTGAATAGCTTTGATAAATTTAATTTGCGTCAGAACGGATTCAAAAGACGTGCTTATTACACCCGAAAATTCGGTGTCATCTTTCTTGTTTTGTTTTACATCAGTTTTTTTTTCTTGTTATGTGCTTAAACATTTTCTGCTTTCTAAATTCCTCTGTGTTTGAATAAATAGCTAATCTTGCTAGTTTTTAAATTATTTTCTTAGAAAGTTCCCTCACACATGAAACCAATACACATGAAACATTTTTTTATAAAACAGAATCTTTTAACATTTGTTCGCTGCCCCGTTGGCGCATTATTACGCGTCGTTGGATTTCGATCTTTTGTTTGAGTTGGTGGAATTCCGTTTCCGGCATGGCTGATGAGTTTGTTATGGCACCAGTTCTTCCTCCTCTGTAAATCTAGTGGCTCCAAATTCTGGATGGGTGACCTCCCTAACCCTAAAACTGCTCACCATAGTCATTAGCACCTCCTCCCCCTCCCCTAAAAAAAAAGTTAATTCGAAAATTCCACCGCTTTATTCACGCATGAAAGTCAACGAAATTAATAGAAACAAAACAAAAATCCTAAATTAATAGTTGTTCAATATTTCCCAAAAATTAGCTTCCGTCAGTTCAAAAAAAAAAAAAAAAATATGGCTGGAGAACTTGAACTAGTGTATTTCTTTCATTTTCTGTACTTTTACAGCCCGTTCCAACAACTTAAAAAATGGTGAAAAACTTCCAAATACGTGGAGACAATGTAAATAGACAAAGTCAACAGTATCTATTTACATTGTCTCCACGTATTTGGAAGTTTTTCACCATTTCTGTCGCCCTTCGGATTTATTAGCTATAATTAAATAGCTTGTGCAGTTAAGCCTCACCAGATGGAGAAGAATCAGTTGCTCAGCCCATGCCTACAGATATGTGAAGTCAGATGCTGACGGATAAACACACATAGCGCCGTGGATTGTTTGCACCCTAGCGTAAAGCAAACGCACTAGGCTAGTTATCGATAGATCTGGGTTTCGATCCCAGCTGTGTGTTAATTAAAGAAAAACGTAGAAAGAGCGATGACTTTGTCTATTTGCATTGGCTTAAGAAATTTAATAATTAAAAATTTCGTAATTTTCATAACGTATTCAGATGCAATTGCAATTTTTGTTCAGGACACATCTTTCTATCTCAGCTTGAAATTTCCCTGCTTCCCATTTACTGATCACTCTCCTCCGTAAAGGTTCTTCTAAGCAACCATGGGAAGCCACTCTTCTACAAACAGTTCAACTCAAGCTTTAATTATCGCACCGCGCTCCAAAGAACGTTCATCAAAGACCCGCACCTACCGGTTCCATGACGTAAGGTTGTCATTTGCATATTTCTATAAATGCTAACATAATGCTGATTGAGCACGTCGACTTAGCGTTTCGCATTGCACATATTGCTGAATTTTTTTGCAATCAATAGTCTCGTTTTGGACATATTCTGTAATTTGTATTTGGCAAGTTAATTTTGAGCCGTGGTGTATATTTAAACTGAATGATCACTGAATTATAACCACCTACCTAATACTTCGTAGATCCTCCGTTTGCACTCATTGCAGCAGCTGTCCGACGTGGCACCGATTCAGTAAAATGCCGGAAGCAGTTGAGAGCTATGGTCAACTAGACTGCGGCCTTCAATTCAGGTATTTATGTGATTGGTGTGTCCAGACGCCTGATATGACGTTCCATAGTCCCACGAGTGCTCTATGGGATTGACTTTGGGGGAGTTCGGAGGCCAATCGATATGCTGTGTTCTTGAAACCATTCGTGCCCAACATTGGACCTTTTTCACCGGAGGGGGTTATCTCACAGTAGTCGTTAACCCCCACCTACAAAGAAAGAAAACCTAATCGACACGAGGGGTGATGAAGAAACTCCGCAGGATGTTCATCTTTTGATTTCCAGCGTTTTAAATCCGTTTCCGTTTTGAAATAAGTCGGTTTTCCACAAAGATATTGGACGTGATTATACAGCTAAAAACTTTCTGATATCGTTAGTTTATGATTCAATAAATTTTCCAGCATTTTGAAATGTGTGATGTCATTGATATGTGGGAGGAAATTTGATGCCTTTTTGGAAGTCACATATACCCAGGTAAGTTCTTTTCTTAAGTAAGAAATCTGCCCATTTTGCGCTTACGTTCTTACTTTTGCCCTTCAATCCTACAGGAGAAAATTTAATTAACAGTTAATTTCCATAAAACGAGATCGTTACAATCTGAAATTAAAATAATCTGAATTTTGCAGATACGCAGTTTATCGATTGAAAATAATGTAAAGCATTAAAAAACAAATATGATTTTTTAGGAAAATAACATCTTCGCTTATATTACCTAAGTTTCATTTCTTTAACGCCATAATCAATTTATCATTCCGGTTGCTACTCTGTTTTCGCCCTACTGGACCTTAGTCCCTGTAGAACTTCGGCAGGCTTTCTACAGCGAGTCGATCGATGAAAAAAGGATCTTGCCGTTCTACTTTGTCACGAGAGGCGAACTTTGCAATTCGGCTTTGTCACAAGAACGGAGAACATTCTTAACGCGGAAGTGACTAAATGAAATACTCACTCAGGTGAACAATCCAGTTGTGAAGCAGTTTTTAAAACAAGAAATGGGTGAAAACAAAGAGGAAGAAGGACATGTCTGTTATCCTGTGCATTTGAAGAAACCATGAAGTCAAGCGGCTAATTATCATAACCACACGCTACTCAGGAAAGAATAAAAACTTTTTGTTGTCTGAAGAAAATTTTATTAAAATGTAAATAATTTTTCTTGCAAATTTAAAAGCACTTGAAAAAATTATATGAAAGGAACCACTAAAAGGACTTCATAAAAATAATATAAGAACTACATAAGGCAATCAAAGAACTTTATGAAAACCTTATAAAAACAACATTCTGTAACGTACCAGGAGATGTGACGTACCTGCCCGAAGGACGCACACGACATAAAGGCAGATAGGAATCAGAATAAAACGTCCGCGTAGCTCAATTGGTAGAGTGACTTATTCCGGAATGAGGGGATCCGGGTTCGAATCCTAGCGTGGACAGAAATGACGGAGAAATTTACTTCGTTATAATTCCAAATGAAAGATATAAAATTACAGTTTTTGTAAAATAGAACAAACATACATATGCTACCAAATCGATAGTTAGCAAGAAATTAAAATAATACCAGAGTTATCAGAGATGATATTTTAGCTCTGTAATTTTTCAAATTTTATAGTTTCTTCTGTTTTCTTTGAAGACATCGAGAATTATTTAGGGGCTTACGAAAAAAAAAAAAAAAAAAAAAAAAAAACAAATTAGGTGCTGTACGTGTACCAGGGGTGGATCAAGAAGCTTACTACTGGAAGATGGGGAGTTTGCTTAAGTCTAAAAAAAAGATTACTAGAGAGACTATGTGGAAGGTACACACTCACACGCACACACAGACGAGAAGAGATCCCCCTCCCTGGCGTATATCATTGCTTTTTAAGGATTTTTAGTTTGCTCCAAATTTTTAAATCACAAACCGGACACACCTTCAAAAGCAAATTAATGGATCCGCTGCGTTGTTAAAATGCGCGGTACAGCTGCAAACTCTATAAAAACAAGTCTGCAACTCACCGCGATCATATTGCACTGTGAGGTTGAGTTAAAATGTTGCGGAGGGAGAGAACTGACTTTGAGAAAGGAATAATTGATGGCTGTTATATTAGTGGGTTCTCCATAAGAGAAATCGAGAGCCGTTTAAACATACCCAAGTCAACTGCTTTGGATGTAGTGAATAAGTGGAAGACACATGGCGTGCCTGAAGTAGCAAAACGTACCGGCAGACCAAAGAAAATCAGTGATAAAGGACGTCGAAGCCTCAGGAGAGTGGTTACAGCTAATCGATGAAGTACTGCGCAAGCCCTCAGTGTACACATGAGTAAAAATGCTGAAACCTCGGTATGTACACGTACCATTCGCAGAGAACTTCATTCCGTGGGTTACCGTGGTCTTGCGGCTGCTCATATGCCTTTCAACTCCACTCGGAATGCTACTCGTCGTTTAGCATGGTGTAAAGAACATTTATCGTGGACCGTAGATCAATGGAAACGGGTCCTACGGACTGATGAATCCAGATACAGGATCCATCATACTGATGACCGTGTGTGGGTATGGCGGCAACCGGGGAAACGTTATGTACCACAGTGTACTGTTCCTACGGTCAAGTGTGGGGTTAGCAGTGTACTCGTGTGAGAGTGTTTTTTGTGGTATGGTTCCGGCCTATTGGTTATCGTGGACAAACCTGTTAACCAGCACGTCTGCCACGATATTCTAGGCAATTATACTCTACCAACTCTGTGGCAATACTATGGAACCAAGCTTTGTTGGTACCAGCAGGATAATGCACCGAGCCATAAAGCAATGGCTGTTACGTAGTGGTTTGACGATAATTCCGTATCTTATGTGGATGGGCCAGCACAGAGCCCTGATCTTAATCCCATAGAGCACCTACGGGATGAATAAGAGCGTAGCATAAGAAGTTTGGAACCAATGCCTACTACTAAGCAACAATTAGCGGCAGCATCATGTACTGAATGGAAGCGCATACGTACAGCTGCGTTCCAAAACTTTTTCGAAAGCATGTCTCGAAGGGTCAGTTTTCACACAGTATTTATTAGAAGAAAGATACAGGAGATGTGCTTGAATAAATCATCTCAAATGATGTATGACAAGAAAAATATTTACAGATGCTTGTAGCTTACGCTACTGCTTATTTACACGGTTCTGTACATTGATGATAGTAAAAAAACAGTTAATTACACTCGAGTGCCTGGTGGGGCAACAAAAGTCTCTGACAAAGCAAAGAATAGGAACAATTCAGCTTGAAGAGCGTTATACAATATTAATTTTGCACAGTATTGAAGCAAGGAATAAAACAGAATTCGAGCTTGCAGACACAGATTCAAAAGACAGGTGATGAGAAATTAACAGAATGTGCAGCTTGCGCTACGTTAATTACAGGATTCGGTGCAACGTTTGCATGACAACAGTTAAGTGCAGTAGAAATCTGGCGAGGCAATATGAATCTCTGGTAATACAGAGAGTAAAATCAATCCAGAATGATGAGCACTGTAGAGTATAAATTTTACACAATATTGATGAAAAAAAAACGTTCTGACCGAAAGGTGATACATTGTGGGTGACCTGGAAAACCAGGAGGTTGCAGGTGATCAAGGGACAACATGAAATCGGAAGTTCGAAAGACAGATGATGAAAAATTTACAGATGAATGTGGCTCGCGGTACTACATGTTACATACAACGGTGATATGAAAAATAGTTATATACAATAATTTTCCTGAGAATACAAAAAGAAAAAATAATCTCTGAAAATACAGAGAGAAGACACAACTCATTACAGTGAGTATTGGAGAACACAAATTTACACAGTTGAAAAGTAAAATTACACTGTTGAATCAGGAATTGAAGATAAGAATATACTGTAAAAACGACAAAGTTTACAGATGTCTGTGGTTCGTGAAACGACCTATATATATGATTCTGTACAGTGAGAAGTTACAATTTATATATATTGGTTTGTCAGAGGTGGTAAAAGAAATAGTCTCTGACATCGCAGAGAGAATACATAATTCAGCAAGATGAGTAATTAAAAACAAAACAATTTACACATGAGTTATACACAAAATGATACATGTGAAGAGGATGAGAACAGAGTCTTAAAAAAAGCGTGAAAAGAAATTGACAATTATAAGTAGCTCATGCTTCGAACAATTCATAGGATTCTATACAATAATTGATCTACTAAAAGTGATGTACAATAGTGAGACAAACAAAAAATTCTGGTAAAATAGAGGGTACAAATAATATAGTACAGTGAATGTTGAGGAACAAGATTGCACTCAGTTGCGAAGCAAGAAAAAAACAGGAAATGTGTATAGAAAAATCGTCTCAAAATGACATATGAAAAGAAGATTTACAGGTGCTTGTAGCTAACGCAACGACCTATTCACAAAGCTCAATATAGTGGTGAGAGAATACAGTTTATGTATGATAATTTGTCGGAAAAGACAAAAAATAGTCTCTGATGAAGCAAAGATTGAAGACAAATCAGCATGGCAAAAATTGTATCTATCAGGAGGTAGGTGAAACAAAAGTTCCGACTGTAAGGTGAAGCGTTGTGGGCGACCCTGCAAACCAAGAGGTTGCTGGTGACCAAGTTGATAGGAACTGTGGTTCACTGCAGCGTGCAACTGCAGTGGCAAGTTCTAGTCGAAGGCGGGAGAGTAGGCGATTACGAAAATGACAAAGTAACGCAGTACTGACTTTATTTATGTCAGTAGAAGCTTCGGGGGACGCTGAAGATGATACACGTGAATTATATGTTTTACAAGCACGAAGATGTAGGAGCAGACTGCCGGAAGGTGAATAGGGCGAGAAGAGTTCAGAAGTAGTGTTCGGTAGGCGCTGAAGGTGAGGACGGTCTCACAGGATCGTTGCGCTAGCGTGAAAGCGAGATGGAGTATTGGCAATAATACTGTGCAATACATGAAGACATGCTGGACGTCAGCCTCCTCGCCACAATACGGACAGGAGGGTGAAGATAAAATGGTCATGCGATGTAAAATCGACGGCACAGGGAGGCGGTTGTGTAAGAAAAGCCAATGTGAATTGACTTCAAGGGGTGCTGAAAGTCGGGAAAGCCCAACGGACCACACTGCGGAGGTAGAACAGAGTGGAATACCAGAAATGGGAAGAGGTGCGGAAGAGCGAGAGAGAAAACGGTAGAGATCAGCTGTTGAGAAAGAGACAAGAGGAAGAGGTGGACCAATGGACGACAGAAAAAATGGGAGAAGGAGAGAGGCAGAGTGAACAGAAATGAGACCTGAGGGAGTAGCAAGCTCAGGGAACAGGGAGATTATAGTAGAAATAAGAGAGTTGTGAACAAAGTGAGCGTTGGCATTGAAACGGAGAGCAGAGGGTAGAGAAGAGAAGGGGAGCCAGGAAAGATCGGTGTTAACAAGATCGCTGACTGTAACGACTCCAGCTCGGAGCCATGAAAGAAAAGCAAAACATGGGAGATGGGGAGGGTGTAGCAGAGAAGAAAAAAAAAGAGGTTCGGAAAGTAGGTCATTTGTGGAGGCAGGGAGAGAGCGAGAAAGAGGGAGGGAACGAAGAAAGAAGATAGCCTCTTTGTAGACAGGAGGGAAAAGTGTGAGAAGGGGACAGTGGTCCATGAGTAAGAACGAAAGGAGAGTAAAGCGTGGGTTATGCGGAGAGACTATGACATCACGAGCAGCAACTGCAGAGGGAGCAGGAGCCGCAAGTGATCGTAAAAACGTAGACACACGATAAGCCTTGTAATAGGATCTGACGTCGGGTAGACTAATGCCTCCGTTGGAAGGAGACAGGCTGAGTTGAGGTGCTCCGACCCAGTGATGGCCGGGCCAGATAACCTGAGTTTGACAGCGGGTGAGTTCAAGAAGACGTAGTGCTGGTTGCTTCGAAGCCAACCAGGAATACGTGCACATTGAAAGCAGGTAAGTGTGCGTTAGACGTGCTCTTTGAAAGACGGAGGTGCAGAATTGTGCGCGCGGCCAGATTGCGACCGAGCGATGTAGGCGTTGCCGGAGAGTCATCCAGGTGACGAGTGAAGCAGTTGCTGGTTTTCCAAGGTGGACTCCTAGGAATCGTTGAGAGGTGTTGGACCACTCTGCTCCCCAAGGAGAGTCAGTGCGGTTAGTCCACGAACCGGTCCATAGGCCTGTGCTTTTTGTTGTGTTTAGCGCTGCTCCGGAACATGAGGCGTAGGTATTGTAGAGATTGTGGAGATCGTGAAATTGTGAGTCTTGCCGAATGCAGAATGTAATATCGTCGGCGTAGGCAACATAGGTAGCAACATGATGACGTGTGCTGGCTACCACCGGTGGTAGTGAAGCAAAGAAGGATCGATGGACTGCGCGTAAAAAAGGTTCTATTGCGAGGGCGAAGAGCTGCCCGGATAAGGGGCAACCCTGACGCACGCTGCGACGAAAGGGTATGGGAGCTGTGAGAAGGTTGAGCAGCTTGACGTGGAAAACTGCGTCCCGGTAGAGGGAGATGAGAAGAGAAGCAAAGGAAGGAGGAAAGCCGAAATTTAGTAATGTAGTAAGAAGGTAATCATGAGAAATATTATCGAACGCTGAGCGTTGATCGAGGGAAAGAAGAGCAAAGGGTTCTGAACGAGAGCGGGCGAGGTGAATTAGATCATTAAGAAGCTGAATATTATGGGAGATGGAGCGCCCGGGTACAGTATAGGTTTGATTAGTGGAGAGAATATGAGGGAGTATGGGGTTAAGCCGGCGGGACAGAAATTTAGTATAGAGTTTATAATCAGTATTTAAGAGTGAGATGGGACGCCAATTCCCCAAGTCAAGTGGTTCACCCTTCTTGGGGAAAAGTACAACATGTGCGAGCGTGAAACTCCTTGGAAGAGATGTAAGATGCATGGCAGTAGAAAAGGCACAGAGGGGAAATGGAAGGAGGGCAGGAAGAAAAGCCTTATAGAAAGAAAGAGGGAGACCGTCCGGGCCAGGTGAAGCCCGGGGTTGAGGGACGAGAAAGTGTCAGAGAGCTCAGTTAAAGTGGGAGGATGGAGGAGGCTGGCTGAAAGATGAGAAGGGACCTGAGGCAAAGAAGAGAACAGAAGAGCAGAAGCCGTAGGGGAGGGAGGAGGAGTTTCACAAAATTTTGAAATGTAGTAATTACGTACCATAGAACAAATTGGAACTGGTTCAGATGAAACTACTCCAGTTGGAAGACGAAGGTGCTGTAGAACAGAAGAGGATCGGCGAGTTGACTCAAGTGACGTAAGGAATTCGTACGAACAAGCATCAGGTTTCAGGTGTTGTAGTTTAAGGCGTTGAAGGGCTTGTTTCGCAAGTGTCACCAAAAGTGAATGTAATTCTGCCTGGTAGACTTGAAATAGGGGATCAGCAAGATTGAGCAAAGAAAGCATTTGCCTAATATGATCAAGTCGCATCCTCCGTTGTGTCATGATCGAGTATGACAGGTTTCGTACCAGTAGTATGAGGTGGCGTTTTACTTCCAACCAAACGTTGAGGGGGCACGGTGCAGAATGAAGCCTTGTACGCCAATCCGCAAGAAAATCTCGCACCGATGAGCAGAAGGCTGAGTCATCTAAATGAGTGTCGTCAAAAGTCCAAGACCGGATTGTACGTGGCTGTGTCGAAGTAGCAAAAACTGTTATGGCAATGGCGCAATGATCCGAGGAAGCTGTGGGTGTACAGCATGAATCTGATATTGCTGGTAGAAGAAGAGAAGTTGCATAAAAGCGATCCAATCTTGCTGTAGGAGGATCAATGGCTCTTGGTGCACGCCATGTATGTGTAGTCTGGGTTGGTGACAAATGGCGTTGAACATCTACGAGTGAGAAGTCTGAAGTGATAGACTGTAAGAGATGTACTACTTCCGTACGGTGTTCTCTGGAAGAAGAAGAGCGATCAGTTAGGGGATGTAGAGTGCAATTGTAGTCACCTCCGATAAGTACCCGGTCGGTGATGGGAATACGTGACAGAGCCCGTCGAAGTTTTGCAAACAGCTCTGGCACGTGAGTAGGAGTGCAAGGAACATAAATGTTGAATACATGAAATTTTTCAGCTGCGACGGTGAAAGAGACTCGTTGTAATAAGTCTCGACATAAGTTTTTCACTGAGAAGGAGGAAAGAGTTGAACGAAAACGTGAGTGAACACCAACTGCCATGCCACCACGCGACAGTTGGCTGTAGGCGTGATGGAAAGTATGATCCCACTGACGCCATTGATGAAATTGAGTGGTGGAAGTACAGTTTGTTTCCTGCAGAAGTAATATATCAGCATTCAGCGGAGCAAGATCCTCTCGTACCAGCGCATTCGCAAGAGGTGTCGCAAAACCGCGACAATTAAGTGACACCACCTTGAATGTCTAGGTTAGTTGTGGGATGCAGTAGAAATTGACTGGCTGTAGTGATGGAGTGGAGTCGACGGAGAAAAACAAGCACTCCACGGGACCTCGTCCGCAGTGCGCCGAAGAGTGTTTTCAAGTGAGTGTAATTGAACCAGCACTTGTGGAAGAGCTGCTTCATACTGCTGAATGGAAGTGCGTGCTGAGGAAGGGCTAGAGGACCCTAAAAGGCAATCCAGCACGTCCTCGTATGGCAGAGGCTCAGCAGGGAAACCATTTTCAGCAAGAAAAGTTGTGAATTCTTCTAGTGAGGGAAAGGCGCCCTCACATGCTGTCTCAGAGGAAGTGTGTAGAGGCGACCTGGAGAACGGTCGTCGAGAGCTGACGGAGCGAGTGGATGAGCGGGTAGAAGAGCGAGATGATCTTCGGGACGCCAGAGTCTTTGACTTCTTCGTCTTGGGGCGAGTAGCACCACTGCGTTTTCCAGCAACCACTAAAGCTTCATGATCGTCTGGAGAGTCTGAACCCGAAGCGTTACCTGTGACTCGTGTCATGGAGCCAACGGTAAAAGCTGAGGAGTGGTCAACATGTACATCAGCAGTGGTTGTAAAAGTACAAGGGGGAGTCGATTTTGGAAGCCTGGGAAAATTCTTAGGATCAGCTGGAGGTGGAGGCATCAAAGTCGTTTGTTGACCAATGGCAGTAAGCTGACTTTTGGAAGATCTTGATTCCGCGACTTTCCTCGAATAGGAAGAAGTCTGTGAAGCGTTGGTGGACAAAGTAGAAGAAGATGTAGTGTGTGGAACTGTTTGCAGGGAGGCACGTGGGCACTGAGCCCTTATGTGACTTTCGCTCTGACAGATAGTGCAATACTGTGAAGTGATTATCTCAACTCTTCGGCGTTGCTGTCCACAGCGGAAAAATTCAAAACATTCGTGCAAAACATTCGGAACCGCTTTCAGCTGAGCATCAGATGAAAAGAGGACTCTAGCAGTGCGGCGAAAACCTCGAATCGATTTGTCTTCAGGGTCTCTGGGAGCGGCAGAGAGAGTTGTTATGGAGCCAACAACTCTGCCGTACCTGCTGAGCAAGGTGCAAAGTGCAGCGTCGGATACTTCTGGTGGTACGGGGTAGGAAGGTCACCTGCACCGGACAGTGCGCAACCGGTTGTGCTAACAGATGCACGTCATTGATGGTTAGACCTTCCGTAAGGACCTGGTCAGCATGCGCTTTATCCTTAAAATAGACCAAGACAGATCTGGGTTTTCGAGCTATAAAGTCTATTGCATCCTTTGGTAAGATAGATTTGAGGGCTCGGCTATATTGCCACAGCTTAGTGTCGGGAAGCGCATCAAAATAGACGCCCCGTTCCATAGTGGAGGAAAAAAGGTGACCAGCTCGGGAATCCTCTGGTATGTCAATTGTAGCAGTAGAACCGACGACAGTGACATAGGATTCAGGAAAAGGCATAGCAGATGAAACTGGGGGTGTGAGGACCCCAGAAGTTGCAGAAGCATAGGACGCTTGGGCAGACATGAGTCGAGAATTCGATGAAGCGGCTCCTAGCAGTGAGGGCGGATCAGAAAGTTGATGAGAAGTAGAAGCTATGAGCTCAGTATTGCTGATAACGGATACGTCATCATCTGCTGAGATGTAAATAGGAGACTTGGCACCACCGCACTTGGTGGGAGTAATAGCTGGAGAAGAAGAGGTGTCCATGACGTCGCAATGACGCTCGGGAGCCACCTCATTAAGCTGAGTGGTAGAAGAAGAAGAGGAAGCTGGCTGATCTGCCAAGATAAGGATGTGGGCGTCACCCTTGTCTGCCTCCGCCATCGAAGCAATGGCGAGACTTTAACGAAAAAAGACCAGCTTGGTTGAAAAATAAAACAGTGAATAATGAAAAATATGACACTCACCAACCTGGGAGATACACGAACGTAAAGCGTAGAACTTCAACTTGAAGATACACGCAACCACAGAAACTAAAGCACTCAATAAACACCTTATAGCAACGAAAATCACGGAGCTCAAAACCCAACCACTTCGAGCTTCGAAGGGTCAGTGCATGCATTAAGGCCAAAAGTGGACCGACGCGACGCCGTACTAATGTATGTCAATAAATGCTATGTCGTGTTTCTCTTCTAGGTGTCCGGTGACTTTTGTCAATATAGTGTATATATATATATATATATATATATATATATATAATATAGATATATGAATTCTTGAAAATTGATAAAACTCACAGATACTCAAATTGGCCAAAATAATTGGCCTATTTTTGTCTCCTATGCTGCTAGATGCGTATGTACTACGTACGTATGAGTTCATCTAACTCGCATTTCTTTTGCGAAATGTAACTCCTCTCAACCTCGACCACCCTTCTATCTCCTTTCTTTCCCCCACCCTGAATTCCGTAACCCCAAAGAATACAGTCCTACCTGTTCCAAAAAAAAAAAAAAAAAAAAAAAGAAGAAGAAGAAGAAAAGCCCGCTTAGAAAACATTGCTACCATAGCTTAGAAGATCATTTAGTTGCCAATGCAACATCTGAGAGGAATTTATAAAATCGGAGTGAAATTAAATAACGAATACGCCAGGAACAGATGGAATGAATCTCTGCGACTGCGAAAGCCGCATAAGGCATAAAACAATAACACCGCAATCCGTAACACATTAAAATTCCAATCGCAGTTTACACCATGAGCCGACGACGAGGCTTCTTGTGAGACGTCGCGTCGCCCCATGTTCCGGTGTTCTTGTTCTGACTTGAATGCACAGGCAAAGAGAAGGGTCTTAGTGCTCGTGCTATAAACTCAATTGCTATTCGAGAAAGCTGTAAGAGGCGTAAATTGACTGGAACACTGCGTGTTTTTAAGCGCGTTTAGTTATCGATCGTCCCTGTAAAATGGCTGACAAAGGAAAAAGTCAAGTATATGAATAAAATTGGGCAAAAATTCAAAAACAAAATGAACTTTTGGAAATATGTAGTGATCCGAAACAGAAAAAAATTGATTTTTTTTTCTGAAAATTAGTTATCTTGCTGAAAGTTATACTTACGATAATGAAACTCTATTCTGCCTGAGATTTACTAACCTGGTCCAACTCCCTTTGATGAAAACTCTGGAATATTAAAAAACTTCAAATTTAAAGATGGATTAACAAGACAAACCGGATGAGTTTGTTTCTAGTTTAAATCCTGAGACCTGTATCAATGCCGGAGAAGCAGGTATAATTTAAACTTATTTACTCCTCCACCCTGCTAGTGTTCTTCCATAGACGTTAATACAGAATTTGTGAAGCTCCATCCAATACAGCCGTCTGAATTATAATAAAATCTGCTCTTTTTGATCCGCATAAAGCTTATTTTTGCGTATTACCTTCAGACGAACTTATTCAATGGAAGTGGTCATCATACTGTAAGTAAAATTGGAATGTCTTGTGCAACGTATGTATGGTGCTTTCAGAAGGAAGAATTTCATTTCAACTTAAAAATTTTACGAAAGACTCCGAAATCATGAGAAATCAACAAATCATCTGAACGCAACTTTCCATTATGTTAGCGTTGAGCATCTCCTTAATACAGAGGCTGAGAAAGACGTTAAAAATGACCGTGTAATATTGCATCGGGCAATTAATATCATACTTATGCTCGCGAAACAAAATGCAGCCCTTAGAGGTAATCGAAACGAAATCAGCTTACGATTTAGCAAATAAAAAAACATAGACATTTTTTGGAGTCTATCCACTTTTTGTGTTTATATAATCCTGTTGTTAGGATTCGTGTTGAAAAAGACTCAAAACAAAGCGGCCTCGTCAAAAAAGCACCCAGAAACACGGAAGAGGTGCATTAATCCATTTTTTTATCGAAAACGACTGTCCATAAGATCATTATTTTAATGGGAAATATACAAGAATTTATTGCCGCGAATATTGATTCTGCCTGACAAATCTCCTCAGAAGTAGACTTAACCCATGGTATTGGTGTGAAAGATCAAATGTGCATTTGCGTGAGATTCGTTAACGTAAACAGTGAAAGAGTAGTGGAAGAAAGACTTAAAAATAGTGGCTCTGGCGTTTGCAACCGGCGAAGCTCTGTATAAAACTGTTAAGCAAGAACTGAATAATTTTAATAAAGATTTAAAAAAGCTGCTTACCGATTCCTTTTGATCATTTAATATCCAGACCCTGAAGAGCGGTGGAAAGATTCCTTTTGCTGAGACGATCAGCAGAAGAGGTTCCACATTTCTCTGTATCCACCATAATATACACTCACGGACAATGAAATTTGAGCACCAAGAAGGAAGCATCGGATTGAACTGAAATTTTATGGACGTAATGATACAGATGAAGGATATACATGACGGCAAAAACAGAGCTACAGGCTAATTACGGAGAGATCTGTTACACGCAGTTCGGTCATCTTCAATACCTCGTTGAACCGCCTCGTGCTGCGATACATGCTGCAATACGGTCCGGCATGGAGGCGAACAAACACCTTATGTTGTCCTGTGGCAGACTGGGCCACACATGTTGGACGGTGTGCTCCAAATCCCGGATAGTGCGGCACGATGTAAGCCGGCGTTTCAACTTTTCCCACACATGCTTGATAGGGAACATATCCAGAGAGCTGGCAGGCCATGCAAGTGTCTGAACATGACGTAGGTAGTCCTGGGCAACCCGAGCCGTGTACGAGCGGGCATTATCCTGCTGGCATAGGTCACCTGGAATTCTGGTCAGGAACGGGAGCACATGGGGCCGTTGGATCTCATCCACATACCGTTGGCCCGTCAATGATCCACATACCACTACTAGAGCTGATCGGCTATCGTAGGCAATGGCTCCCCAGACAATAATGGCTGTAGTGCGGGAGGTTTGGCGCTCGATAGAGAGGTTTGGATTGTGCCGTTGACCCGGGGACTTTCACATCTGGACACAATGACCATATTTCCTCAAAACGAAGCGGTACACATCGCTAAACACGACACGTTGCCAGTCTGGAGCGTTCCACGTCGCTCTTGCCTTGCACCACTGCACACGGAGCCGGCGATGTTCCGGTGTTAATGGTAGCAGACGTAAGGGGCGATGGGATCGTAGATTTGCTTCTGCGTGGCGTCGAGATGTGGTTTGTCGGCACACAGGAGCTGCTACATCTGCCTGTATAGCTCCCCAGACAATAATGAACCTGTTCCCCGTGGGATACCTTTCGTGCCTGCCGCACGATCCGTCGATCCTCTGTACCAGTGGTTCTCCTGGTCCGTCCGGAGCCGCTCCGCCGTGTGGCAGTGCCGTAACGTGTACACTGCTCCAAACACAGTCGGACGGTATGGTCAGATCGAACCACGTTGCGGGCTATAGTGCGCGCCGACCGCACTGCAGCTTTCAGCCCGATGATCAGGCCTCTCTCAAAGTCCGTAAGTTGCGTAAGTCGACGTCTCTGGCGTCGACATTCTTGTCACTCTGTACTCTTGATTGCGTCGGCCGGTGCTTTTTTTTCATGGGCCATCGACTACACGCCAGTATTTATAAGGCTGCCGGCTCGTGCTTGCAGCGCCACCACAGGGTGTGTGGTCCTGCGCACTCGCACCAAACGTGGATCATTTGTATACCAGCACGCACTCTAGCAATTTGCAAAATTTCGCGGTTGTAGCATGTTTTCTTCTAGGTGCGCAAATTTCATTGTCTATGAGTGTATTTGTTATAGATTTTTTTCACGGCGTGTGGTGTTGGTGTTGAAGCATAACTAGTCAAACTTTTGCCCAATTAAGACTTAAGGCCAGATCTTACCATTAAGGGAAGGATACGCGCAGCGCCGACTTCAAAAGGAACCCTCGTATTCACTTATATTCCTAATTTTCGCATTTTGACAAACACACACGTATATATAGTCCGGGACCCTAGTAGTAAGCAGCACCGCGAGCCTTTGTGTCCCAGTCTGCCACTGGTTACAGCGGATGATCCTCTGTTATCTCGATTTTTATGTGAATTTGTATGCAGATGAAGGTTTTTCATCTTTTTCTAGACATCTTTTTCCGCATCACGGCTACGTTACATTTCCCAATCACATTTGAAAATCTCTGTAGAATATTAATTCAAAAAATTACATTAACTCAAGGCACAATATGTTCGAAAATTGGAAACTCCATTCCTTTAATCCTTGTTTGTTACATCTTCGTTTTCTCACATCACTTAGAAATGTTTTGGATGTCCGTCAGAAAAATGAAAAAAGTTTTCATAGGCGAAGTTCCTCTTTGTCTTTAAAAAAGGAAGTATCTGTTCGGTGCACATGTAGGGGCAATAAAATGTGGAAATAAGACATGAAATGTAAATAAAAACATGTGTCGAAAAGTTTAATTGCGAAAAAATATAAAATTAATTCCTCATATTTATTTGGTCTCATACAATACGAATATCATACACTCTATATACACTGCTGGCCATCCAAAATTCAACACCAAGAAGGACACGAGAGAGCAAAGCTAGATTTACTGGACACATAACAGCAGATATAAAAATGAAACCTTGGAGCTTAGAGGCCCGTGCGACTTGCGGAACACGCAGACATCAATAGTTCGTGTGTCATACATGGCTGGCAATAACGGCCGCTATACGCCGCTGCATCGAACGAAAGAGGCTTTGGATGTCGGCTTGGGGTATGTCGGTCCAGGCTGCTTCCACACGTTGCTACAGTTCATCAGGCGTAGCCGCGGGTGGTGCTTGCCGGGCCACTCGGTTGCCGATCAGCGACAAAACGTGTTCGATGGGCGACATATCGGGAGAACAGGCGGGCCACGGCAGCAGTGACACCTGGCAAGCCGTGAAGAATTGTTGCACGATGCGTGCCACGTGCGGGGCGCATTGTGCTGTTGAAACGTGGCCGCTGGCATGTCCTGCAGGTAAGGGAGGACTACAGGCTCCAAAACGTCGGAGATGTAGCGGTGGCTGTTGAGTGTACCGGCGATGCGTACCAGAGGGGTGCGGGTGTCATATCCAATTGCGCCCCAAACCATAACGCCAGGTGACGGACCGATATGGCGATGCATAATGCAGGCGCCATACAGTCTCTCACCGCGACGTCGCCACACGCGGATCCGACCATCGTGGTGTTGCAGGCAGAAACAGGATTCGTCGGAAAAGACAATCTCGTGGCATTCCGTAATCCAGGTTCGGCGTTCTACGGCCCACTGCCACCGCACTCGCCGGTGGTGTAACATCAATGGTTATCGGAGCAATGGGCGTCGTGTGACAAGTCCTCGCTCCTGCAGACGACGTCGAACGGTACGTGCTGACACAGGTTGTTGCGCAACACACCCTAATTCCTGCGCTAACGTTCGTGATGTGACGGTGCGAGCCGTCAATGCCCGCCGCACAACATGCCGGTCCTCTCGTTCGGTGGTGGGCCGCGGCTGCGGCAATCGCTTGCGTCGGTCCGTCCGTCTCTCCTGCACCCACCGAATCCATACTCGTCTCACTGTGGCTGGATGTCCTCCCACATGGGCGCTGATGTCTCGGTACAATAAGCCGCTGTCTCGATAAGCCACTATTCGTCCCCTGTCAAACTCTGAAACGTGCTGCAATGACTGCCGTATTCTGCGACGAGGCATCAGGAAACTTCCCACGCACAAGTCCGGCAGCACAACACACTTTCACTACTTACATCCCGCCTTCTGTGCACCCTTCTTATAGTGGTTCTCGGTGGCGTGCCGGGCGCACATGATTTGCATATGCCCTGCAATGCTAATCGCGTACAGGTCCTCACGCGGGAGACGCGTGCTGTGAATTTCAGGCCAATCGGATGCTTCCTTCTTGGTGTTGCATTTTGGGTGGCCAGCAGTGTATAATACGAATATCATGCACGCTGAAATTCAAAATGAACACTCGAGTAATATACTGAAAAATGTTTTAACTGAAATAATGGGGTATCGTACCTTTATTTTTTTTAATTTAGAAATTGTCTGCTTTAGAAGCCGCTGCAAATATAATTCTGATGATAGTCATATTTGCTTTATTCATATGCGTATTGTACTGATACTTTAGTTCACGAAAGACAAAGATATATTTTTAATTTCGTTGCATGCCGTGGTGCACCCAGGATTTCGTTGCGAGGGTGGCCCAAAATATTACATCATACATACATACATATCACTAAGCTGTTCTCTGAGATTCAGAGGTTAGCTCCAAAAACAAATACAAACTTCCAGATATTTTTACTTATTGTTGTCGTATCAAACTTCTCCATTTACAGCGATCTTGACATACAACTCGTGCTTCACTAATATCCATTACACGCCATACACAAAATTTTTTATACTTCATACTCACGATCTTTTTCTCATGCAGACACTCCTGAATCTGATCCACCCATGTCTTCCTTGTCCTTCCTCTGCCTTTCCTTCCTGCCACTTGGGCTGAAAAGATTTTCTTAGTAAGCATTTCATCACTCATTCTTTCAACATGGCCACACCACCGAAGCATATTGGTCTCCACCTTGCTAACAACATTTTGCTTCACATCACGCAACTGCAATACATCTTCATTCCTCACACAATCAGATCGTGTCTTGCCACAAACCCAACGTAAGTAACGCATTTCTCCAGCACACAAACGACTCCTATGTTTCTTCTGCAGTACCCAGGTTTCACTGCCATACATCAGAGTAGGAACAATTACACTTTCATACACAGCCATGCGGGACTCTCTAGAGAATCCATCATTCCTGTGAAAACCTCCCAGAGCAGCTATGTCTTTCAAAGAAGAATTCACTCGCCTACTGATTTCACCATCCAACTTGTTCTCTCTGTCAAACATGCTTCCTAAATGCACAAACTCACTCACCTGGTCAATCACAGTGCCATTTATACTTACATTACATGCAGTGCTACCCGTTCCTCTCTCAAACACCATAACTTTGGTTTTTCCCTTATTTATACTCAGTTTGAATTTCATGCAAACTTCGTGCATCCGAGTCAACATACTCTGCAACTCACTTTTGCTCTCTGCCAACAGGACAGTGTCATCAGCATACAGCAATTTGCACAAACGGATATCACCAAGACATAAAACACTATTATCTATTTTGGCATCATGCATGCATGCGTCCATAAATATATTAAACAGCCATGGTGACATTACACAACCTTGTCTAACTCCTGCACCAATGGAAAACCATTTTGATAAAACACCATTCACTCGTACACAAGCTCTACTACCAGCATATATGGCTTTTACACTATTAAGTAGATTCTCAGTAACACCATATTCATTCAATACCTTCCACAAAAGTGTCCTATTCACTCGGTCGTAAGCTTTCTCAAAATCTATGAAGGCAGTAAAAACTTTCTTCCCAACAGCCAGATACTTTTCAATCATCATGCGTAATGCAAAAATCTGGTTAGTGCAGCCTTTAACTGGCATAAAACCACTCTGAACATCCCACACTTTCTCTGATGTAAGACCCCATACTTTTTCAATAACAACCTTACCAAACACTTTCCCTGGCACACTTAGTAGGCTAATACCACGATAGTTCTTGCATTCAGTCAGATCACATTTTCCCTTATACAAGGGAACAATAATAGCATCCTGCCAATCCCGAGGGAACATTCCTAACTCCCAGCACAACTGGCAAATTTCAGTTAACCAGTCAATTATAGAGTCACCACCATATTTCAACATCTCTGCAGTTATGCCATCAACTCCTGGAGCCTTACCATTCTGAAGAGATTTTAGAGCTTTACACACTTCTTCTCTTGAGATCCCTCTTGTGCTTTCATCCCTCATTGTGACATCATCTGCGTCTGTCTCAGAATCATTTTTGCTTTCCTGATCTAATAACTCACAGAAGTATTCACCCCATCTGTCACTTAACTCATTGGGCTCCCATATCATTTCCCCAATCTCATTCTTCACACAACTTTCAACTTTGTTTCCCCTATTTTTCCTGAGTCTCATGTACTTCCAGAAGGACTTTCTATCTTTCCAAAAGCCAGTTCATGCCTTTCCACTTTCTCCTTCCTATATCCGCCATTTTAAAGTTCGTGTCCAATGATTCGTAAAATATATATTTAAAAGCATTTATTAAACATCTAAGCCTCTCGGGTGGCGCAGTGGTCTAAGCTCTTGCTTCTGATCATTCTTCCGAGATGGGTCTGGGTTTGAATCCCGTTTAGGTATGGATGTTGTGCGTGTCTTACGGCACTGACTCTTTCCCTCCCCTGGAACCAGTGACACCAAATTAGAGACGGGCGACTGCTAATATTCCGTCGGGTTACTCATGGTGGTCGTTAAACCCTCAATCAAAAAAATATATAAATCTAAAAATTAACAGCTAGTAACAAATAATGTGGGATCTAGTGATGCCTCATGGGGAGCTCCCGGGCTCCTTGGGCCACCCCACTGAGTGTACCACTGGTTGCATGTGTGAGTAAATATTGGTTAACTTTGATCGAAAAAGCATGAAACTGCAATGGTTTTCTAACCAAATGTAATTAAATGTTTAGACGTACCAGTAGATGGCGCCACGTTACATAATTACAATTGTCTCATTTTGAAATTGTCTTATGGGATGTTTTACGGAGGAAATGTTGAAATAAGTATCGGCAATTTCATTACTCTAAAACGCCTTAAAAAGTTTCCGCTTCTGAAAAAAGAAATTATTGTAAACAATGGCTCCTTTACTTAAAATATCAAAATTGAAAAGAAACCTTTGATGAGTTCTTCAGATCACGTGTTTTTTGTATTTATTAGCAGCCGTGTTTTTGTAATATGGGGTGACCTTAAACTGATGACAATGACAGTTATAATTCTCCATATAATATTCAGAAGGAGCTCAAAAGCCACTACAAAAATTCATATTTGTAATATTTTTAATGTTATAATAATAATTTTTCATATTAAAAAATTATAATATTCAGACGGGGAAAAGCCACTTGAAAAATTCATAATTCATATTTTAGGTTGTTGTTGTATTTCAGGTTGTTGTTGAAATATTCATATTTATACTAGTAAACAAACCTACTTTCATCATCAGAAGAAGTGATATTCATAGAAAATGTATCTATATCTATCGCATTTTTTAAAAACTTTTTCCGGAGAAAAGGGAAAGGAAATCAAAAATGTGTGGTAGAAACTTCTTAAGATTCTAATGATAGAAATGAATAGAACCGAAATTTTTTTTTTTTTTTTTTTTTTTTTGAGATGCCACTGCGGACTGCATGAATCTATTTCGTTATGCTTCAACACACACAGAAATGCCACTGCGGACTGCATGAATCTATTTCGTTATGCTTCAACACACACAGAAATGCCCCTGCGGACTGCATGAATCTATTTCGTTATGCTTCAACACACACAGAAATGCCACTGCGGACTGCATGAATCTATTTCGTTATGCTTCAACACACACAGAAATGCCACTGCGGACTGCATGAATCTATTTCGTTATGCTTCAACACACACAGAAATGCCACTGCGGACTGCATGAATCTATTTCGTTATGCTTCAACACACACAGAAATGCCCCTGCGGACTGCATGAATCTATTTCGTTATGCTTCAACACACACAGAAATGCCCCTGCGGACTGCATGAATCTATTTCGTTATGCTTCAACACACACAGAAATGCCCCTGCGGACTGCATGAATCTATTTCGTTATGCTTCAACACACACAGAAATGCCACTGCGGACTGCATGAATCTATTTCGTTATGCTTCAACACACACAGAAATGCCCCTGCGGACTGCATGAATCTATTTCGTTATGCTTCAACACACACAGAAATGCCCCTGCGGACTGCATGAATCTATTTCGTTATGCTTCAACACACACAGAAATGCCCCTGCGGACTGCATGAATCTATTTCGTTATGCTTCAACACACACAGAAATGCCACTGCGGACTGTATGAATCTATTTCGTTATGCTTCAACACACACAGAAATGCCACTGCGGACTGCATGAATCTATTTCGTTATGCTTCAACACACACAGAAATGCCCCTGCGGACTGCATGAATCTATTTCGTTATGCTTCAACACACACAGAAATGCCACTGCGGACTGTATGAATCTATTTCGTTATGCTTCAACACACACAGAAATGCCACTGCGGACTGCATGAATCTATTTCGTTATGCTTCAACACACACAGAAATGCCACTGCGGACTGCATGAATCTATTTCGTTATGCTTCAACACACACAGAAATGCCACTGCGGACTGCATGAATCTATTTCGTTATGCTTCAACACACACAGAAATGCCACTGCGGACTGTATGAATCTATTTCGTTATGCTTCAACACACACAGAAATGCCCCTGCGGACTGCATGAATCTATTTCGTTATGCTTCAACACACACAGAAATGCCCCTGCGGACTGCATGAATCTATTTCGTTATGCTTCAACACACACAGAAATGCCACTGCGGACTGCATGAATCTATTTCGTTATGCTTCAACACACACAGAAATGCCACTGCGGACTGCATGAATCTATTTCGTTATGCTTCAACACACACAGAAATGCCACTGCGGACTGTATGAATCTATTTCGTTATGCTTCAACACACACAGAAATGCCACTGCGGACTGCATGAATCTATTTCGTTATGCTTCAACACACACAGAAATGCCACTGCGGACTGTATGAATCTATTTCGTTATGCTTCAACACACACAGAAATGCCACTGCGGACTGTATGAATCTATTTCGTTATGCTTCAACACACACACACGAGTCACCAACAAACGTAGGAATATGATAAAACTAATGAACTGGAAAATATGTCGTCCGATATAAAGATGAGATCTGGCAAATTTAATTAGTTCCAGGAACTCTCCTAAGATCGAACGTTTTTACAGCTTTCTGATATGTGAAGGAGTATAAAAACAATCATACTGTTTTACTCACATTTATATTTTCATAACATATCTTCCTTTACGGGAATGGCGTAATTCTGAATCACCTAAAAGAAGTAAATATAGCATAGAGCATAAAATAAGCATAAACTGACATTGAGCATATACAGTACAATAGCATAGAGTGTCGGCAGACTTAAGTCTAATTGCTTTAATTATCAACTGAAAATCGTTTTCAACTTATAATTATTATCAACTGATAATTAAAACAAAGTAGGTAAGTTGACACATTATTTTGAATTGTTGAAACAACAAAAAAAAAAAAAAAAAAAAAAAAAAAATAACTCATGGAAAGTCGTTGTGTATACGGGAGTAAGTATTAATTGAGAACCAAGAAGTTTCTGAAGAAAAACTATTTATAGTCATTTTAACGGGAAAAGACAGTTTATTTGTGGGCGGAGTTTTATTAAAAACAGTGCATTGCTTTCAGCATGTGAGGGTAGAGTTTTATTATTAAGCAATGCATTTCCTTCAACATTGGAGGGTGGACTATAATTATTAAATTGTGCGTTTCGTTCAGCATTTGGCAGCGCAATTTTTTTTTTTTTTTTTAATTTTACACAGGACAGACTCGTCTGAAATTATTGCCATCGAAAATACCTTAAGTAGAACTTTTAGTGGGATAACGATTAATTTGTTTTCAGATCAAATGCATTATGTTTTAACAAGAATTAAAGATGTAAATCAAAATTAAGACTTCGTCATACTGCGATTCAGATGTTTTCTTCAATTTTACTTTCCTGGTAATTACGAAATCATATGCTAGTGAAATAAATTTATGAAAAAGATGAACCTAAACTAATCATTTATTTACCTACAGATCCGTGCGTAGAAAATAAGTTGATGAAAATGTGAAATTGAAATTTGAGATCTGAGAAAAATGACGATATGAAGAAAGGTCTTAAGGAAATGTCTAAAGATACTGGCTACATCATAATACCCGAGAACACAATAAAGTTACATTCATCCGTAATTTATGTAGTAAGAATGAGAAGCGATGTATGCAGTTCTAAATAAAACAAGAAAGATGACACCGAATTTTCGGGTGTAATAAGCACGTCTTTTGAATCCGTTCTGACGCAAATTAAATTTATCAAAGCTATTCAAAGTCAATGGAACCGGTATGGAAAACAATAGTATCTAACTGAAGAAAGAAGTTTTTCAATAGGGTTTACAATTCCTCAGATATTGCTGTAAATGGATTCGTGAGCTTACGCCCTATGGTTGCAGACTTGTACGATAAGAAAAACATGAATTTATATGAGAAACATTTTACACCGGAAACGCTCTCCAACATACAAATAATTTTTCAAATCGGACTCTTAGAAACAGAGATATCGACAAAAATAAGATGTGACTTTACGTGCCCTGGTGGGAAAATCATGCATTATTTTAGGGAGAAAGCATTCTCAAAAGGTTTATCCATATGAGCGGTATCCGTCCAAGAGAAAAAAAAATTAGTCGGGTTTTCAGGAGCCCAGAGTTTGCTACAAATACATCAGAAGCAGAAATTAACTCTTATGCCTCCTGGTGGCGCAATCCATTCTTTGCCAAACATTAGAAATTATGTGCAAAATATTTTCCATCAGGTCTTGTATGCAATACAGGAAGAATGTTTCTAATCGGAGTTTTAGAAGCAGAAATAACGCAGAAAACGCAAATTACCTTTGTGCCCCCTAGCGGAAAGTCTATGATTTACTGGAAAATTTTGAATTTATAGAAAAACATTTCGCATTGGAAACACCATCCAACAAAGAAGGAATTTCTAAAATCGGTATATTGACAAAAATAAGATATACATCTACGCCCCCTAGCGTAGAAACCATGCATTATTTCAAGAAGAAAATGTTCCTAAAACGTTTGTCGACATGAGTAGTATCGGTCAACAAACGACTTTTTTTTCAATCGAGATTCTGGAAGCTCATATTTTGTTGCAAATACATCAGAAGCGGAAATTAAGACTTACGCCACCTGGTGGACAAAACATTTTTCCAAAAATCATAAATCATGTGCAAAGGATTTCCCATCAGGAGATGTATCCGGTGCAGAAATAATTTTTCGAATAGGAGATTTATAAGCAGAGATGTAGGGGGAAAGCAATTTACCCTTACGGCCCCTAGCGAAAAGTCTACGAATTACTTGAAAATTTTGAAATTATATGAAAAACATGACACACTGGAAACACTAGCCAACAAAGAAGGAATTTTTCAAATCGGACTCCTAGAAGTAGAGAAATTGACAAAAAAAAGATATACATCTACGCCCCTGGGGGAGAAACTATGTATTATTTTAAGAAGAAAACATTTCTAAAAGGTTTGTCGACATGAGTACTATAGGTTCACAAACGACGTTTCTTTCAATCGAGAATTTAAAAGGTCATATTTTTCTGGAAATTCATCAGAAGCGGAAATTTAGGTTTACGCCCCTGGCAGCCAAACTATTATGTGCAATTATGTGCAAAGGATTTCCCATCAGGAGCTGTATAAGGTTCAGAAAGAAGTTTTCAAATCTGAGATTTAGAAGCAGAGATATAGGGGAAACCCAATTTACCTCTACGCCCCCTAACGAAAAGTCTATTACTTACTTGAAATTTTTGAAATTATACGAGAAACGTATCACACTAAAAACACTATCCAACAAAGAAGGAATTTTTCAAATCGGACTCCTAGAAGTAGAAATATTGACAAAAATAAAACATACATCTACGCCCCTGGCGGAGAAACTGTGGTATATTTTAAGAAGAAAATATTCCAATAAGGATTATCGATGTGAGTGGCATCAGTATCGATATTTTAGAAGCTACGATTTTATGGCAAATACATCAAAAGCAAAAATTAACACTTACGCCCCCTGGATGCCAAAGTATTCTTTACCAAAAATTTTAAATTATATGCAAAAGATTTTCCATCAGGAGATGTATCTGCTGAAGAATTTTTTTTTCAAATCGGAGTTTTAGAAGAAGAGTTATCGGAAAAAATGTAATTTACTTTTACGCCCACTAGCGGGAAATCTATGCGTAATTTAAAAATGTAACTATATCTAAAATATTCTTGGACGTAAATGGAATCGAAAGATAAAATAATTTTTTCAATTGGATGTTTAGAAGCAAATATGTGGAATAAAACATATTTTGGAATTCAACATCATCTGCATTTACGCCCTATAGCGGTGAAATTTTGCATCGTAAGAAAAAACGAAATAAAGGATCATCATTCGCATATTTCAAGCTTCCCAATGCAAAAAGAATTTGTCAAATCGGACTGATAGTTGCCGAGATTTCGTGGGTACAGATGGACGGACGGACGGACAAAAAGAGCCTTAGCGGTGAACGACTAGGAAAAAAATACCTCCAAAATTTTCAAAATCTGATTCGTTGTTTTTATTATTTATTATAATTTTCTAATTTTCATTACTAATTACCGATATCAATTTATATTAAAATTGTTTAAAACTGTGTAATATGAGCAATTTTAAAGAACAGGAAGAAAGTAACGTGAGAGACATATGCTAGGATTATAAAACTTTTGTTTGAATACGGCTCTGTGTCGTTCTATAAGATTTTAAATATGAATTGGGAATATTTATAAACTAACATCAAATCAATATAAATAAAGCGCCGTTTTTACTAAGATTCTGTGGTACACGTGGAAGATTTTTGTATTGCCTGTAAGGAGTCAGAGAGTGAGCTCAGGGGATTACTTTGATTGGAGTCGATACCAATGGTATTGTTTAATACAAATCTCCATCATTACCGTTTCCTCTCTGAGCACTGCAATCTTAACCCTGCGGAGTAGCTATCTCCTACAAATTTATTTTGACTGTCTAGACAAAGGAGTTGACATTCTCTAAGTGATAGAATCTTATGATTTTGTGAGACATCCTATTGCGTTATCCAACTATGCAGATCAATCTACACAGTATTTTATGTTTGTTTGTTTGTGTGTTTAACAACTACCATGGGCAACTCGTATGGCTATAAGCAGTCGCCGGTCTCTAATTTCGGGTCCCTTTTTCCAGGGAAGAAACAGATCCAGCACCTTTGTAGCCATGCACAACACAACACCAATGACCATTCCGGGGTTCGGATTCAGTCTTAGCTCGGAAGAATGATCATAAGCCTACGCCTCAGACTACTCTACCACTAGGGCGGCCATTTCTGTAGTATGAACATTCGGTTAAAATACAAGTATGTTTGTATACAGAACACAGTTTTACCTAATTTTGCAAACACGATCATTTAAAAAAGTTCCTTTGCCCACACCGTTTAATCACGAAAAGTGCCTTAGCGGCGCTAAGCCTAGAAAATAGTGATGCAGAAGGCGCTAAGCTCCTTCTACATCACTGAGAATGAGTATTCTAATTCACCCAACTGTCGCCTGCCAACGGGAGGCTTTGTAAAGGTAAGAAGTTACATTAGACGAATAATAAGTAATAACCCGTTTGAAGTATACCATCCCACACAGGCCTTTCAATACCGATATTGTTGGCAGAATTACAAGTTCTGTTGTTGCAATATTTATCGTACTCATTGTATCATTTCCATATGAATTTTTTCCTGCTTCTAAAACCGAAACTTCAGAAATGCATGTAGTTAGTAGAATGAAATGTAATATACCATTCTTCTAAATATTCATAGATGGCAGCACCTGCTTCTTCTTTCCAAAACTTAGACGGAAATTTGAAAGAAAATTCTTATAAAGATTGCATTTTGATTTGCTGTAATTTAGAGTTATTGGAATGAACTATGCGTTATCGAAATTATGTGACCTTCGACCATGCTAAAATCTCTAATATTATTTTAGAGAAAATATGAAATCATAAACGTCCTTAAGCTGTACGTCAGTTATCTTTAATACTAGTATTGTATTAATATTATGCTTATATCAAAATAACAAAGATCCTACAGGGAACTAGAGTAACGTCGTATAACCAGTGGCGACTGGTGAAAACGTACTATGGCCGCCCCGGTGGCGCAGTGGTCTAAGCGATGGCCTCTGATCATTCGTCCGAACGGGGTCCGGGTTCGAATCCCGGTGAGGCATGGATGTTGTGTTTGTCTTACGACACTGGCTCTCTCCCTTCCCTCGAACCAGTGAACCTAAATTAGGGACGGGCGACCGCTTATAGCCCATTGAGTTGCTCACGGTGGTCGTTAAACCTCCAAAAAAAAAAAAAAAAAACGTACAACAGTGCTCAAGGTCGTCTTAAGGGGTGGGCCAACGGCGCTGGTGCCCAGGGCCTCCAAATATACTGGGGCCCCAATGCCCATGAGTCTTATGCGCTTACAAAATGTCAAACTCTTCAACCACTCACCAGTAGGTTTTTTTTTATTATTTAAAAGCAATCAAGTTCATGCATATTTTACCCGACGCTGATGACTTCCCCCAGTGAAATAAAACGTTTTTTCAGGTGCATAATGTGCGTAGTAATTATTCAGTGCAGGTAGTACTGGGAACCATGGATACGAACCCATGTGCTTTAACTATTTACTATTTCTTCGTGATTTTAGCTCACTTATGTCAATTTTTTTTCATCTTTCTTTAATATTTGCTGTCACAAGTAGTTTCTGAATCTAGGACTGTCTCTCGCGCTCTCTCTCACATGCTGTTGAACTATTTCAATTACGTACTCTCTTAGACATCGCTCAGATGAATCACTCCATTTTACCTACAACACGAAATATAACAAAACAAGAAAGATGACACCGAATTTTCGGGTGTAATAAGCGCGTCTTCTGAATCCGTTCTGATGCAAATTAAATGAATCAAAGCTATTCAAAGTCAATGGAACCGGCATGGAAAACAATAGTATCTGACGGAAGAAAGAAGTTTTTCAATGGGAGTCATTTTTTTGTTCTTGTAGGATTTCCGGCCACAGTGAGTAGATTTTAGGCCCTAGCCACCTACAGCGAGTTCGCCTTTTGGGCAGGACACAGAAACGGAAGGAATGAGAGCAAGTCTAGCCACTTTGACAGAACAGTTTGTAGTGAGATTAGAGTACAGTAGATGGCGCCACCGTACAAGTGCCATGTTGCACATAGAGGTGTGAGAGAATTTCAGGGGGGGCACAGGAAAGGACACCCATTTAACCAGTGGGTCCAACCTGGGGGCCGTCACTTAACGTGCTCGTCATGATCAGTCCAGGAACGAACCTGATGACCTTGCATTGGCAATCTGAACTGCTAACCACTCAGCCATTCGCGGCTCGTTTTTCAATCGGGTTTTTAATCCCTCAGATATTGCTGTAAACGAATCGTAAGCTTACGACATCTGGTTGCAGATTTGTGCGTTAAGAAAAACAGGAATTTATGTGAGAAACATTTCTCACCGGAAACGCTCTCTAACACGGAAATAATTTTTCAAATCGGACTCTTAGAAACAGATATATCGACAAAAATAAGATGTGACTTTATGTCCCCTGGTGAGAAAACCATGCAATATTTTAGGAAAAAAGTAAGCTCAAAAGGTTTTTCCATATGGGTGGTATCGGTCCAAGAAAAAAAAAAAATGTAGTCCAGTTTTCAGGTGCCCAGATTTTGCTACAAATACATTAGAAGCAGAAATTGACACTTATTACCCCTGGTAGCCAAACAATCTCTTACCAAACATTAGAAATTATGTGAAAAATATTTTCCATCAGGTCTTGTATGCGATACAGGAAGAATTTTTCAAATCGGAGTTTTAGAAGCAGAAATAACGCAGAAAACGCAATTTAACTTTGTGCCCCGTAACAGAAAGTCTATGATTTACTTGAAAATTTTGAATTTATAGGAAAAGCATTTCGCATGAGAAACAGTATCTAACAAAGAAGGAATTTTTCAAATCGAACTCCTAGAAGTAGAGATATTGACAAAAGTAAGATATACGTCTACACCCCATGGCGTAGAAATCATGCATTATTTCAAGAAGAAAATGTTCCTAAAACGTTTGTCGACATGAGTAGTATCGGTCAACAAACGCCTTTTTTCAATCGAGATTTTAGAAGCTCATATTTTGCTGCAAATACATCAGAAGCGGAAATTAAGACTTACGCCACCTGGTGGCCAAACAATTTTTCACAAAAACTAGAAATTATGTGCAAAGGATTTCCCACCAGGAGCTGTATCCGCTGCAAAAAGAATTTTTCAAATCGGAGATTTAGAAGCAGAGATACAGGGGGGGGGCAATTTACCTTACGCCTCCTAGCGGAAAGTCTATGAATTACTTGAAAATTTTTAAATTATATGAAAAACATATCACACTGAAAACACAATCCAACAAAGAAGGCATTTTTCAAATCGACTCCTAGAAGTATAGATATTGACGACAATAAGATATACATCTACGCCCCATGGTGGAGAAACTGTTGAATATTTTAAGAAAAAATATTCCAAAAAGGTTTATCTATGTGAGTGGCATCAGTCTACGAAGTAATTTTTCAATCGATAATTTAGAAGCTCAGATTTTATGGCAAATACATCAGAAGCAAAAATTACCTCTTACGTCCCTGGTGGCCAAAGTATTCTTTACCAAAAATGTGATATTATATGCGAAAGATTTTCCATCAGGAGGTGTTTCCGGTGAAGAAAAGAAATTTCAAAAATTTTTAAAAGAAGAATTATCGAAAAAATGTAATTTACTTTTACGCCCCCTAGCGGCGAAATTGTACATCGCAAAAAAAAAAAAAAAAAAAAAGAAAAAGGAAGTGAAGGATCATCATTCGAATATTTCAAGCTTCCCAATGCAAAAAGAATTTTTCTAATCTGACTAATAGTTGCAGAGATATCGTAGGTACAGATGGACGGACGGACAAACCGGTAACATAAGCACGATCTTTTTTCACAAAAGACGTGCTAAAAATTTACAAACGTTTGCACTTACCATAAATTCAAAGTTGTATTGTGGTGCCATATGTTTACGTAAATGTATAATAAATACTCTAAAATGCTCAGATTACCACCGCAGTTTTTTTTTTCGTACACAGCTCGTTTTATTTACAAAAATTTTGGTTGCCATGGTTTACCCCCGAACCCTTCAAATATTTCGTGTAGTCGCGGGTCTGTTTCCCTCCCCTCTTGGAATATCGTAGATGCTCAAAACAGAAGGAAATCTTATGCGATTGTTACCATGCTCTCAAGAAATTTGCGCGATCAATCAGTTGTGCACTTCTAGTTTGTGTTCTTTCTGGTGAGATTTCGTAATCTTTCAATTTCTTGAATGGCGACTAATTCAGTAGATTATTTGTTGAAACGACCATTTTCCTCAAGAACTTTAGAGGGAAAAATTAAAGCAAAATACTTCGGATTCGTGATGTAATACTAAAAGTAAAAATAAATCCCAAGTATAATCCTTAGGATTCGTGATTTTTGGAGAGGGCCTGAAAATGAAGCTTGATCCACATGCAATTAATTACATTTTTTGCATTTCATGAACTCTTCATACGTAGAGTTAATTTAGTTAATTCATATATAATTAAATCATATTTAAGCTCTTCAAAAGAGCATTAAAAATCGTAAATTATATGATTACAAGGGTGACTGTAAATTGTACATTGATCAAGGACATGGCAAAAATATTTCCCATTAATTTTTTATGATATGTTTTCGTTTGTTAACTGCTTCTCTGAATTGTCGATGAAGCTGCGAAAGGCACAGAGAATTATCCAGGTGTGAAAAATCATCTCAATAATACTTTCAATTTCAACCCTCTCACGTTCTGCTCGATAAGAAATGCCTCTGATTTGTATTACAGATGTGCCGACAGATGGCAGCACGAAAGCACTGACCCTTACTCCCTGGGAAATAGTAAAACTATGCTAGTAATGCGATTTATTGGCGTAGGAATATACAAATAAGCGTTTCCAAGCTTTCGCACATCAACCAGATGACGTTTTCAAAGAAGGTAGACTGAAACTGCGAACTGAATAATACGAAGCCTTAACATGGGACTACTAGAACAATTTTACTATTTTCTACATAACTGGTGGATAATTTCTCGTTATTAATTACTTAACTCCGGTTTGTTTGTAGTGGGTGTTATTTAACATTTTGTTTGCCATATCATTTTTCCATTATTTATCACTAGGTGAAAGTACGTCAATAATGACGGGGAAAATAAAATTTATGATAAAGAAATTATTGAATTTTTTTATTTTGTTTTTGAGTTCCACGTCAATAGATGGCGACGTTGGCTCACAGCTTTCTGAAAATTTCCCGACCAGTCAATTATGGAATTTCGTAAGACGGGCTGTCTATTTGTTATGTGTTTTGTACAAAATCTTTAGTCCCTATTTCGTCAACACTTCCTGGTACACAACAGTTTTCATATACACTGACTGTGAACCCTGTATCAAATTCCCCTGTTCTTTTCCGTGAACTATTTTTATCTTGACGTCGTCAGACAGATGGCTTAACACCGTTTCAGGTAGTGAACCAAAATTTTTGATGTAAAGTTTTCCTATCTGTAAAGAGTTGACCGTGTGACGTAACGCATTCCTGACGTCATGTGAGAATGATTAGGATTAGATGACGTCACACCAGCAGCTGTGTTCCTTGTTGCGATGACAACAAAACAGTGATTTCCCCTTGATCTGTTCGCGTGTAGGTGATGACGTCACCTACACGAAAATGTAAGCGTGACGTCACAAACACTTGTTTCTCGGTTGTTGCTATAACTACTTAAAAAGTGGCACGGGGTAGGACTCTAGCAAATTATATATTAGGATTTTAGGAAAAGCTGATAATATATAAGTCATTTCTGTTTTAAAATGGATGTGCCAAAGTTTCACTTGACTAGAGCAAAGCAATACCAACATTATATGAATTCAATGCATGTATAAACTTAGTGGATATAATTTCTTTAACGTCCGTATAAGACAAAGGAGTGGCAAAGAAAATGCTGAATGTTGGTTATGGTATCGATTTGTCGATCTCAAAAGAAATTTTTGCACTGGACAAAACGCAAAACATTTTTAATAAATACTGGACATAGGATTAGCAATTTACAACAAAAGGACTTTTTCAAAATAAGACTTTTAGAAGCGCAAAAATAGCGCCTAATATAATAAATATGAGGAGCACTAGTAGAAAACCAAAGCAAAACAACAGCGCTTGCAAAAAAAAAACAGAAAATATATGTTTAGCATTAATCATGGTGACAGCTAATCAGTGGTAAGGGTATTTTTCCAATCGTTTTATATTCGGTAAAAGTTGAGAAGTTGAGATTCCAAAATCCGGTTCTCCTCAAGCTTTCCGGTTTTGTTCAATTTCTCATAAAAATCCAGTTTTGCTTAATTTCTCGCGAAAAAAAAAAAAAAAAAGCGAAAGAAAGCGAAAGCTGCATGTAGAGTTGCTACAACCGATGGAAAATCTTCCACAAGCGGCTAAAAAAAGGCATGTTAAGAAAATTAACAAATTACGCACAAAAAAGTTTCTCATAGCACATAGAATATCAGACACAAAGATATTTTCAAATTGGAGGAAACATACATGTAGACGGAAACATGAAATAAATCTTCGCCTTCAAGTGGAAGAAATTTGCATAATGGAAAAGTTGAAAATCATCGAAAAACGTTCTTTATGGAAAAGCTATGCTAAGGGAAAAAAACTTTTCAAATACGTCTCCCGGAAGCAAGGATAGCGAGAGAACATTTTCGACCTTTACGTTCCCTGGCGGGAAATCTGTTCATTATTTACGGACCATAATGCACCACATTTCTATGGTAGCGAATGGCATACTGTAACGAAGAAATTTCTAGATAGGGTATTTAGCAGCGGAGATAAAGCTGCAAACATAATTACACGAACACCACCCAGCGACAGAACTGTGTACAATAAAACTCCTTATATACTAGCCTAAAGTGTTCTTGAAGGTAAATTGCATCCTTATAAAAAATAATTTTATAATAATGTTTAAAATCGAGCATGTAGATGCAGAGATATTGAGAAAAACAGATTAAGGATTTGCGCCACCTAGCGGCGAAATTGTGCATTGTTTTGGGAAGAAAACTTTTGTCCCATAGATATTGCTGCAAACAGAAATTTGAACTTACTCCTAGGGTGGCAGACTTATGCGTTAAGAACATTTTGAAATATACGACAAACATTTCCTATCGGAAACGTACTCCAACAAATAAAAAAAAATTTCAAATTGGACTCTTAGAAGCAGAGATATCGATAAAAATAAGATATACATCCACGCACCCTGGCGGTAAAACTATGCGCTATTTTAAGAAGAAAGTATTCTCAAAAGGTTTTCCGAGATGAGCAGTATCAGTGCGCGAAATAATTTTTTTCAGTTAAATTTCCAGAAGCTCAGATTTTGCTGAAAATACATCAGAAGCAGAAACAAATACTTGCGCCCCCTGGTGTCCAAATCATTCTTTACCCAAAACTCGGAGTTTGTGCAAAACATTTTCCACCAGGAGCTGTATTTCATACAGGAAGAATATTTCAAATCGGAATTTTAGAAACAGAGATCTCGAGGAAAACGCAGTTTACCTGTTCGACCCCAGCGAAATGCCCATGCTTTACTTGAAAATATTAAATTATATTGGAAATATTTCTCACCAGAAACGCTACCTAACAAAGAAGGAATTTTTCAAATCGCACTATTAGAAGCAGAGATATTGACGAAAATAAGATATACATTTACGCTCTCTGGCGGAAAAACCATGAATTATATCAGGAAGAAAATATTCCTAAAATTGTTTATAAATATGAGCGGTATCTGTCCATAAAATATTTTTTTCTTTTGATTGGAGGTTTAACACTTCAGTGAGCCATTTAGTAGGCTATAAGCAGTCAACCGTCACTAATTTAAAGCCATTGGTTCCAGGGAAGGGAGAGAGCTAGCGCCGTAGAGACATGCACAAAATTCATGCCTCACCGTGATTCGAACCCATACCCATCTCCGACTAATGATCAGCAGCAATCTCTGAAACCTTTACGCCACTGGGGGCGGCAAGTGATTCTTGTAATCGAGCATTCAGAAGCTCAGATTTTGCTTCAATACATCAGAGGCAGAAATTAATGCTTACCACCCCTGGTGGCAAACCATTCTTTACCAGAAATTAGAAATTATACGGAACATATTTCTCATAAGGAGTTGTATCCGATACTGGAAGAATTTTTCGAATCGGAGTTTTTTTTTTTTTTTTATTGGAGGTTTAACGACCACCGTGAGCAACTCAATGGGCTATAAGCAGTCGCCCGTCCCTAATTTTAGGTCACTGGCTCCAGGGAAGGGAGAGAGCCAGTGCCGTAAGTTGTAGCAGTAGCACGCTAGAACTACATTTAACCCCCCCCCCTTGTAAGTAACGCATTTCTCCAGCACACAAACGACCCCTATGTTTCTTCTGTATAGCACCTATGCCGTACATCAGAGTAGGAACAATTATACTTTTATACACAGCAATGCAGAACTCTCTCGAGAACGCATCATTCCTGTAAAGACCTTCTAAAGCAAGCTATGACTTTCAATGAAGAATTCAGTCGCCAACTAATTTCACTAACCAATTTGTTCTCCCTACCAAACATGCTTCCTAAATACAAAAACTCGTTCCCCTGGTCAATCACTGTACCATTTAGATTTACACTGAAGAGCAATTGAATTAGAGATACCTGTCTAGTAACGTGTAGCACCACCTTTCGCCGGCGATTCATCTCGGCATGGACTCGACAATACACCGTAAGCGGTGGGAAGCCATACGGATCCACGACCACTGAACAATCTCCCACAGTTCGCGAAGATTTGATGAAGCGGGGTCAGAGCCTCGAACAACTCTCTCGATGGTATCCCAGATGGGATCCATGGGATTGAGGTCAGGTGACCTAGCTGGCCAAGGAAGCGAGGTCACGTTGGTGGAGTGTTCATCCAACCATTCGGATACAATTCGGGAGCGATGACGCGGTGCATTGTCTTTTGCCGGATGAGGTCCCCAGTGGGATGTTGAAGACGCACAAACGGGAGCAAATGGTCGTCCATGATATCCTGGTAACGTTGACCTGTGAGGGACGATGCCACACCTACCAGGGGTCCCATTTCAGTACACGTAAACAGACCATAGACGAGAATGCTACCCCACCAGCTTGAAGAGTACCTTGCTGGCAAGAAGGATCCATCGCTTCATGTGGTTTGCGCCGTACTCGTATCCTGCCATCCGCATGTACCAACGTGAACCTCGACTCATCAGTCTAGGCAACATTTTCCCACATGTCTCGGGTCCAGTGGCGATGTTCCCGCGCCCATGCTAATCTTTGTACTCTGTGATGTGCGGTCAGCAGTGGTACCCTCGTGGGACGATGGCTTCTGTACCCCATAACAAGGAGATGGTTTTGGATAGTGTGGCTATTTACATGTTTATTTTGCACCAGCGTTAAATTGCCGAGTGATTTCTTGCACTGTGGCCCGTCTATCCGCTGTTACAATGCGAGCTAGCCGACGATGACCCCGCTCATCCACACGCTGTTGTCCACGGCAGTTGGCCCTTGCAGGGATGGTTTTACCGGATTCGATGCACTCACGGTGCACCCGTGACACAGTGGCTCGTGAAAATCAAAGTGCCTGCACGACTTCCGAGATAGAATGACCCATTCTTCGGGCCCCGACAATTTGTCCATGATCAAATGCGCTTAGATTCTTCGTCTTACCCATACTGCGTCCGACTCTTACTGATTCCCCTCGCATCAGTCCTTATACTGTAGGATCGCTGCATACGTCATGTCGTTTCCGTTTACAGGGCCGGCCATAGTGCCACATTTGCATAATGCTAGCTGTCTCTAATTCAATTGCTCTTCAGTGTATATTACATTCAGTGCTAACAGTTCCTCGCTCAAAAACCATAACTTTGGGTTTTTCCTTATTTATACTCTGTTTGAATTTCATGCAAACTTCGCACATCCGGGACAAGATACTCTGCAACTCACTTTTTCTCTCTGGAAAAGGACAGTGTCATCAGCATACAGCAATCTGCACCCACGGATATTACCAAGATATAAACCAGTATTGTCCATCTTCCCATCACGTATGCACGCATCCATAAATACACTAAACAGCCATGGTGACATTACAAAACCTTGTCTGACTCCTGCACCAATAGAAAAAACTATTTTGATAAAACACCATTCACTCGTACACAAGCTCTACTGTCAACATACATGGCTTTTACACTCTTAAATACATTCCCAGTAACACTATATGCATTCAATACCTTCGAAAATATTTGCGCCTAACAAGAATTTGCACATTATCTGATTTCAGTGCAAGATCGGATTTGCGAGATTGCGCAGCCCAGGGTTCCTCTAAATATGCAAATTTGCCATTCCTCCATTTCAGGTGCGACAGCACGTGTGGGGTAAAAAAATCCCCACCCTTTAGCCTACGCAAAATATTTATGCATTTAAAACATATGGCGAATGCAACCATTTAGGATTTCAGAGAACTTCATAAACGTATGTGATTTTTTTTGGACTTACAGAAATGTTGTTATATAAAATGCTTTTTTGTTAAATTTAGTGTTGTATCATACTGTGAAATTGTAGAAGTCCTCTGTGCGAATGTATGGGAGAGTAGTAGAAAGACACCATTTTCGTAATTACAGTTTCAGAAGTTGGAAGATACTTCTCCTATATCAGGTTACAAACACAGAACTATAAACAGACATATGACAGAAAACATTAAAACAAGAAAACGTTACGACAGGAATTTTGGTTCTACTTTGACGTTAATAAACGACATACAGAATTTTTCATTTAGAATCCTATCATACAAAATTTAATTTTAAGATTTATCTTGTGAACCTGAAATGTTTATTTTAGATTGTCAAACCAGTTTCTTTTTTCATTTAGGTTTAAAAATTGCGAGTTTCAATACAGTAGGTAATAGTATGTTTTTATTATTTCATGCGCATGCTGAAGAAATATGATTTGGGAACTTAGCTTTTCCTTAAACCACGAAATTCCAAGAATATAACTAAATTTTTTCGCGGAATATAACCGGGTATCCTTTTATTTATATCTGTAGAAAAAACGAGAAAGTTAGTAAAATTATTCAATCCATTGATTATGATACGCTTCCCAACATATCAGAAATCATTATCAAGTTATTACTGAAGTTATGAGGACAACGGCTGTGGAATAAATCTCGCTCCTGTGCCCTGACCTTTGACCCCATTTTGATGATATTAAACATAATTGGTTCAGTATACCTCTGGAACAACATGAAATTTTTGTCGCAATCGAAGCATTTTTACGTGAGTAATGACGCATAAGGGCGATGGAATGAATCCCATTATGTCTTGACCTTTGATTCGATTTTGCCCATTTTCAATAAGGTTTGTTACCAGGTTGTCCCCTACCATATACTAAATTTCATTGAAATTGAACCATTTTTACGCGAGTTACCGTGTGGACATTCATACAGACAAACCGACAGACAGACGGACAAAGCTGGAGCACATACGCTTCTTCAACTTACAGTTGGAAAGCGTAAACAAAGATAAAAAATGACGTATGTAAGCTAAAATCACCAAAAAAATAGTAACTTGTTAAAGGCCATGGAACTTCGTATCCATGGTTCCCAATGCTATACATACACTGTATGATCCGAAGTATTTGAACACTACCAAATGTTTGCATAAATGCAAAGAACGGTTGCGCAGGAAGGTACATTGTCAGTGGGGATGTACGTATAGAAAGCTAAGATGTTATGTAGTGTGTTCAGTTACTTTGAAATGGATATGCCGCATGGACGTGAACTTTCCGATTTCCAGCTTGCACTGGTCATAGGAGGTCATTTGAATAACGTTTCCATACGAAGCATTGCAGCTAAATTAAACATACCAAAATCGACTGTGAGTGATGCCGTGAAGAGATGGAAGCAGGTCGGTGCAACTACAGCAAAAAAAAAAAAAAGAAAATAATAATAATAATTCAGGAGGGCCGCACAAACTGACGGAACATAACAGAAGAGCCATGGTAAGAAATGTTAAGAAATCCCGTTCTTCCTCTGCCGTTTCCATCGCTTTTGAAGTACGAAATGGTTGCAATAGCTCAGTTAGTAGCCTTAACTATCCGCAGGGTGCACAGTGTCGGTTATTGTGGCAGAGCAGCGGCACAGAAGCTACACATTACTTCGAAACGCCGTTTGGAGTGGTGTGTCTCCCGTCGTTCCTTGACTGTGGGCGACGGGAAAGCTGTTCTTTGGAGTTAAGAGCTACGTTTTTCACTCTTCCAATCTGATAGGCGTTCTTAGATTTCGCGACAGCCCTGCAAACGATTTTCGTTGGACTGAGTTATTTTAACTGTTAAGTTCGGCAGAGGCTCCAACATGGTATGTAGTAGTTTTCCGTGGATGGTACTCATGCCGTTGGTTATTATACCCCAAACCATGAACTCTGAAGTGTACCTCGACGTTCTGGGTAATTATTTCCTACCAAAAATGTGGCAGAATTATGGAAATGCCGTTGACTCTTCCAACACGACCAAGCTCCTTGTCACATTGCACGACGTGTGCAGAACTGGTTTCTTGAAAATGAGGTAGATTTGTTAGACTGGCCTGCTCAGGGTCCACAGTATAATTCCATAGAACACCTCTGGGATGAACTGGAACGACAGATATGAAATCGACCAAAATGACCGTCTTCGCTCTCCACCCTGGCAGTAGCTTTTCAGGACGAATGGTAAGCCATTCCTGTCGAGACCTACCGGGAATTGGTTAATGGTATGCCCCGACGTTTTGCCGCTGTCATGCAAGCAAATGATAGACCGACTAATTACTAATTGCGAAAATAAAACCATTCACCCCGAAACATTGTTGTGTCAGAATACTTTTGTAATATAATGTACATTGAACAGATAAGACAAGTATCTTGACCCTGAAAACCTTTTTTCTACTGGAGATAACATCCTCAGTATAGGATTTAATCTAAAGGAAACGGAATTTTTCAGAAAATTTTGTGCCAAACACTTCAAGATATTGTGCTCCCCACACGAAACTTATCTCCCCCCCCCCCAATAGCCCCCACCCTAGCTGTGAATTGCTAGCGACACGACGCCACCTCCCGTCATGGTGCAGCAACTTATTCCGATTATATTTTTACACTTAATGAGCTGTTGCTGTCCTTGACTTCCTCCGAACCCCGATGTAATTTTCGCCAGCTTCTAATATTTACAATTGCATTAATAACATTTTTTTTCATTCTACATCTCTTGTAAATATTTCCTGCTCTTTAACGTTCTGCCTGTCTTCTTTCTTTATTCTTTTACCTTAAAAACCTTTCTTCGCTGTCCTTTCGCCGCCCAGAATTCTGTCGCACTAAGATGTACCCCACCTAAGCGCATTGGCCAATACTGCGCTGACCAAGTAAAAAGAGACTCATCAAGAAAAGAGCGTTCTTTTACCCCCTGAGGATCGATATGTGATCCGTGACGAAATATTTTAGTCCTATCAAAAACTTGCATCGTGAGATAGATATGAACAACTTGAAGGGGGCAGTTGAAAACAATATAAAAAGTGTGGTCTGCATGGACGGATGCTTGAAGAAGCATTCCCATGGAAAAAACTGTTGAACACCAGGGCATGCAGTCATATATTTCGCAATGGTACCATGAGGAACATGTGTACGAATCTGACAGTGCTCCTTTGTTGGACAAAGGCTCTCCCGGGTGCTTAATCAATATGCATTTACAAAGTATGTAGAGACGGGACTTAGTCCTATATATGCTAAAAAATGTATAACCTGAGATTAGGAGCTGCAATCAAACGACTGGAAAACGACACCGGATAACAGGGCGGTTGTCGTTCGAGAATAATGAATTTCCTTTGATCATCATTTTCAATTATCTAATCAAGTGCCTTGTACCAACAATTTCGTCTGGTTGCACGATGATATTTATTCAGCTAAAAAATGAAATCTATATACAGTTTTAAAAACACATGAGCACTTTCGGTGTCACATTGACACCTTCATCAGATGTAATTTCACCATGTGGCTACATGCTGGTCTTAAGTACGTGGAGTAGATGCATCATGGGAAAGGTAATGTCAATGTCACATGATATACCAGATAACAAGACAATCAAAAAAAGGCATAGTTAGCCAATGATCACTTAACAGAAGCAATTGCTATTGTGCTGTCCTTCCCAACAAGATTGCTCCAAGGTTCAGGTAAAACATAAAGATAATAGTCATTACAGCAACGTGTATTATAAGCCGAAATATAGAGGCTTTCTGCAAATAACAAGGAATAAACAGAGTTAGGTGTGTTTATGATTTTAGCGTTGTCCCAGTCTGGGATGGGACAACGCTAAAATCATAAACACTTCTTTATACATGAATGTACCTATGGAAGCTACATTTCAGTTGATACAGGCTTTGCTCATTGATTCTGACATTCCTGCCAATGATATTGCTTTCATAGTGAATGCTCTTCATCTCATTAAAAAGCGTTCATTTTTCAAATTTCAGAACATATTTTACCAACAAACCGACGGGACAGCCATGGGTTCACCTTTATCCGCAGTCTTAGCAGAAATTCTTCTACAGCATATTGAAAATAAAGTCATACAAGAATTCCCACAAAAACCTAATCTCTATATCCGTTACGTTGATGACATCTTGGTAATTTGGCCATATACCATAAATCAGTTACAGCAGTTTGTCAACGCTATGTCTGCTCAATACCCCTCCATCAAACTCACGATAGAACTTGAAAATAATTTCGTCTTACCTTATCTTGACTTTCAAATTACTCGTACCCCTTCTGACAATTCCCTGTCTTTTGCCGTTTATCGAAAACCTACTTCCACGCCCACTCTAATTCCATACAATTCTGCTCACATTTTTCAGCATAAAATTTCTGCTCTGCACTTCCTATTTAGAAGAGCATATTCACATTCTTCTACCCATTTCGCCAGAGCTCAAGAACTACAATGGATATCATCCCTCGCTAAAAACCATGGTTACCCGGACAACGTTGTTAAGGGAGTGCACAATAAAGTACGGTTTTCTATGTCAACTGCTTTAACTAGTGAGCAAGTGCCTAAAAAGTATGTTGGATCTGTTGATTTTAATCCACATATTGTAAACCTCCTTACCAACATATGTTCTCGTCATAAAATACAATTTGGAATACGATCATGCAATCTATATACCATTATCCGCAATGATCGTGACAAAATTGACAAAGGGAAAAAATGGGGTGTGTATGTTATTCCTATGCTCGACACTATCTCTGGTGAACTAAACAATCATTATGTGGGTTCTACCAAAAGAAATTTGGATTTGAGATTAAATGAACACAGATATGATCTAAAAATGAATCACCAAAGCACCTCTTTTGCAAGAACCATAAGTGCTGGAAATTCCATCCCAGACTGGGACAACGCTAAAATCATAAACACACCTAACTCTGTTTATTCCTTGTTATTTGCAGAAAGCCTCTATATTTCGGCTTATAATACACGTTGCTGTAATGACTATTATCCTTATGTTTTACCTGAACCTTGGAGCAATCTTGTTGGGAAGGACAGCACAATAGCAATTGCTTCTGTTAAGTGATCATTGGCTAACTATGCCTTTTTTTGATTGTCTTGTTATCTGGTATATCATGTGACATTGACATTACCTTTCCCATGATGCATCTACTCCACGTACTTAAGACCAGTATGTAGCCACATGGTGAAATTACATCTGATGAAGGTGTCAATGTGACACCGAAAGTGCTCATGTGTTTTTAAAACTGTATATAGATTTCATTTTTTAGCTGAATAAATATCATCGTGCAACCAGACGGATTTCTTTTAATACTAGTATTCATGCACGAATTATAGTGTCTACCACCAACAATTTCCGTGTGCAAATTTGTTAATTATACACACTATTTTTCAGTATGACATCTTGAAAAACAAACCTTGGACCTACAGAAAGTGAACACAATACGGAAATTAACTATTCGAAAAGATGTCAGATTTCTAGCAACATGTACCTGAAAACTACTCTACAAGGAGCTAGGGAATAACATATCAGAAACCTACCCCACCAGAAACTTTGGAATAAAAATCAGTCAACTAAATCAACAAACATTAGCGAAAACTAGCCATCCTGGAACTAAGAACTGACCGATAAGGGAACTAGAGAAACAAGAACTATGGACAAAAATGACAGGTAAATAGCCTGCAGAGAAATTTGGAAACTAGTAATCGAGAAACTGTTGGAGTAGCTTCCACTCAGGAGGAAAGAAATAAAGTTTAAGGGAAAAGGACCACGAAAACTGGTTACTATACCTTAAGAAAACAAGCCGCCTAAAACCTGAAAACCAACCAGTTAAGAAACTGGTTTCGGAGGAACTGGTAACTATCCCATGAAGGAGATACATTCCAGGAGATAGGAAGCTTTCCGTCAGCAATGCAGCCCATCAGAAATTAGTGACAAACCGTTTAGGAAACTGCGGTCCCAAGAACTTCGGACTAGATGTTTAGGAAACTAGAGCCCCCACAAAATAGTGACTAACGAATCAAGAAACTTGGGTCTGGGAATTAGCAAATAGACTCTCGGAACTAGCACCAAAAACTGGGCACTAACACATCAGAGATCCTTCCCAAAAGAAAATTTTGGACTATCCTACCTGTAAAACAGTCAACCTGGAATTGGGGATTATTCCATTAGGGAACTATACTACTAGGAACTTGCCTACCAAAAACTGGACACTATCCTACAAGGAATATAGTTGTCCAGAAATTGAGGACAAACCCACTAGGAACTAGCCTTAGAGAATTTCGTATTCTTCCATTAAGGGACTAGCCGTTTATAAACTAGGAACTAATCGATGAAGGAACCAATCAAGAAACTAGACTCTGGAAATTACCAAATAAATCTGGGAACTAGCACAGCAGAAATCCATCCCAACAGAAAATTTGGGACTACCCCATCTGGAAAAAAGTCAATCCGGAATTGGGGATTATTGCATTAGAGAACTATACTCCCTAGATATAGGGACATTAGGAACTTGCCTACCAGAAAATGGGGACCAACCTGCAAGGAATATAGTTGTCCAGGAAATGCGGACAACCCCACTAGGAACTAGCCTTATGAAACTTCGATTTCATCCATTAGGGGACTAGCTGTTTATACACTCGGAATTAATCCATGAAGGTACTACCCATCTAGAAACATAGAAGTACATATCAAGGAAATGTTCCCCAGGAACTAAGAAGTAATTTTTCAGGCACAAAACTCTCAGGAACTGGGGGAAATAAATCAGGGAACTCTATGCTCAGTAACTGGAGACTAACTGACAAGGAAATTTATAAGTTTATCCATTAGGAGCTGTGAACCAACATATCAAGGTATAAGACCAAGGGATATTGGAAACGAATCCACTAGGAACCCGGAAGTTGGTCACCAGGTACTGGAACTAGCTCACCGCGAAGTGCATCATGATAAGCCTTGTATGTTTAAGAAAATCAGGTTACTTATAATTCATACCAGAAATTAAAATAGGGTGAAATTAAACTTCCCTGCAGTTCATTGTTTCAGATACGAAACATTATACACAGAGAAGAAATGGGAATTGTCTGCTATTGGATGATTTATCGGAGAAGGTGAAAAGGATTATTGAATAATTTTTTAAAGTACGTTAGTACATAACATAAAGAAATTCTTCAGGATTTTGACACTGGAAGTGTAATTTCAAATGAACAAATTCTTGTGGGTTTTGTTACCTGGAATTTGTTTCAAACTGTTCACAACTCTCTCTATCTCTCTTGAAACCATAAACACAGTTTCTTCCAAATTAGTTAAAAATATTAGGGGTAAGCAAAAGTTTCCGCCGACCCCGCTAGAGGGCACTGTAAGGGTTTAACCGGCCGGCGACCAGTACTGTCAGTTCGTACATGAGGCCAAGCAGGGCGGTCGATAAAGTTCATTTGCGGCACTGTTTATTATTCATGTTTAATTTAGGGGAAAGTGAGAGTGAAGCATACGGTTCAATATGTCCGGCGTATGGCGAAACGGTTATGGGTGAGCGGAAGTGTCGAGACTGGTTTGCCAGGTTTAAGAAAGGTCGTCTAAGATTGGAAGACAAGCCACGGGCAGGTAGACTGCAGGAACTTGCTGACGAGGACCTGGAATCGCTGTTGCAAGAGGATGCCACGCAATCGATCACGCAACTGGCGAAACGTTTGAAAGTGGATCAATCGATGACGGTGGTACGGCGTCTACAGGCCTTGAGGAAGATCCAGAAGATTCGTAAGTGGGTTCCGCATATTTTAACGAAGCATAATATTTGTCAACGATTGGGCATCAGCATGTTGTTGCTGAATAGATTTCAAGGGAAGAATATTTTGTGGAAAGTTGTCACCGGGGATGAAAAATGGGCCTATTGCGACAATCCCATACGCAAGTGATCCTGGGTCGACCCAGGCCAGCCATCAACATCCACTACAAAACAGGATATCCATGGGAAAAAAGGTGCTTTGTGTGTTTGTGTGGTGGGATATGAATGGAGTGCTTTACTTCAAATTGGTGAAACCGGGCGAAACAGTCACTGCCCAACGATATAGTGATCAGTTGATGAAACTGAACGCCGCATTCGAGGAAAAACGCCCATGGGCAGGTAAAGGACGCCGCCCAGTCATCTTCTTACACGATAATGCCAGAACACATGTCGGTGCCACCACGAAATCAACTCTTGAATGGTTACACTGGGAGGTTTTACCGCTTTCACCATTGTTTATTGTGATCAAATAAGTAGAAGGGTTACAGGGGCATGACCCTTTACAGTGCCAAAAGGTAAACAATTGGGATGATATATTTACAATGAAGATGTGATATGTACAGTTTTCCTGATTGTTCCTGTCTCCTTTCTCCTTAAAACGGTGGAAACATTTGCATACCCCTAGTAGTAGCAAATGTACAAAAGATTGTAATTACTCGCAAACTGCAGATCGTAAATTTCAGAATTTATAAAATATGTTCATTATATACACTGAAAAGCAATTGAGTTAGAGACAGCTGGCGTTATGCAAATGTGGCGCTGTGGGCGGCCCTGTAAACGGAAACGACAGGACGTATGCAGCGCTCCGACAATATAAGGAGTGATACGACGGGAATCAGTAAGAGTCGGACGCACTATGGGTAAGACAAAGGATTTAAACGCATTTGATCGTGGGCAAATTTTCGGGAACCGACGAATGGGTCACTCTATCTCGGAAGTCGTGCAGGAACTGGGATTTTCACGAGCCACTGTGTCACGGGTGCACCGGGAGTACATCGAATCCGGTAAAACCATCCTTGCAAGGGCCAAATGCCGTGGACAGCAGCGTGTGGATGAGCGGGGCCATCGTCGGCTAGCTCGCATTGTAGCAGCGGATAGACAGGCCACAGTGCAAGAAATCACTGGGCAATTTAAAGCTGGTGCACAAAAACGTGTAAGCAGCCACACCATCCAGAACCATCTCCTTGCTATGAGGTACAGAAGCCATCGTCCCACGAGAGTACCGCTGCTGACCGCACATCACAGGATGCAAGGTGCAAAGATTAGCATGAGCACGGGAACATCGCCACTGGACTCTAGACATGTGGGAAAATGTTGCCTGGTCTGATGAGTCAAGATTCACGTTGGTACATGCGGGTGGCAGGATACGAGTACGGCGCAAACCACATGAAGCGATGGATCCTTCTTGTCAGCAGGGTACTCTTCAAGCTGGTGGGGGTGGCATACTCGTCTGGAGATTGTTTACGTGGACTGAAATGGGACCTCAGGTACGTGTGACATCGTCCCTCACAGGTCAAAGCTACCGGGATATCCTGGACGACCATTTGCTCCCGTTTGTGCGTCTTCAGCATCCCACTGGGGACCACATCCTGCAACAGGACAATGCACCGTGCCATCGCTCCCGAATTGTATCCGAATGGTTGGATGAACACTCCACCGACGTGACCTCGCTTCCTTGGCCAGTTAGGTCACCTGACCTCAATCGCATCGAGCACATCTGAGATGCCATCGAGAGAGATATTCGAGGCTCTGGCCCCCTCCATCAAATCTTCGTGAACTGTGGGAGATTGTTCAGGGGTCGTGGATCCGTATGGCTTCCCAACGCTTCCGGTGTCTTGTCGAATCCATGGCGAGACGAATCACCGCCGTCATCAGGGCGAAAGGTGGTTCTACACGTTACTAGACAGGTATTTCTAATTCAATTGCTCTTCAGTGTATAAGGAAACAGAAAGAGAAAATTAGCAGAAAAAAATTTCATATGACGAACCTCTATCTATGCGAGGAAAAGCTCATGGAAACAAAATAATAATAAAAAAAAAACTAGGAGATAGAAATCATGTTAACTTGGAAGATGTCCACAATTTTTGTCAGTAATAAGAAATATCTTTCTCTTCCTTTGGACACTTTTGTTTTTTGTTTTGGGTCATAGCACAAAACATACTATTTTTTTTTTCGCAACGAGTAAACCTTGGCGGAAGAAAAAGCTGAAAAAAGAGAAATTCTCTTCAAAACCATCGGCCAACGAATCTTACTTCTTTGTTGAGATTCTGCAACTAACCGTGAATCTCTCCAATATCTTTTTTATTTCTCATGTAAAAACGATGCATTTCCCAATGCTACTCTGTAATAAGTTCACTGTTTTGCGTGGAGAGATACATGCAAAGAAAATTTCTTAACACCAGAAATAATGAAAACTTCCTCTGGTCCTGTGGAATATATTATTAATCCTATTTCCTGTTTATTGATTTTTTTCAACATTATGGTCATTTTTATTTTTAAATCTCCCAGTGAAATATGAGTACCCCAAGTAAGACAGCAATACAGATTCCTCCATACATTCTCGCGAGAGAGATTCCCATAATTAGCGAGAGATGGCGGCACATAACTTCTCCTTCATTTTCTTCTTAGCTCTTTTTCGGGAATTATAATTTTAGAGATGTTCTCCCCATTTCGTTCATATCTGAAAAATAATTGACTTATCTTGGATTTAGTCAAAATGTTACTCAAAATTCAAGTGCGTTAGATAACTTGAAAATCTTTAGTTTCCCCAGTAAGTTTTGAAGTAACATTCAATGAAGCATTTTCATTGGTACCACATGGAATTTTTAAATCTGAAACTAAATATATTTTATTTCCATAGAAGATATTATTGCCCAAAATCAAGTTACGAGAAAAACTTACAAAGCTTTTTATTTTTGCATTATGAGAAAACGACTTAAATATCATCAAAGTCTTTAGACTCAGGCAAGCAGCAAACCTACCCAGGGATGTCCCCCTGCTTTGAAAGACCCGTTTCATCATAGGCACAAAAGATATTAAGATCAAAATGAAGGACGTAGAACAAAGCAAAATCAATATAATATGTGACACCTTATTTGTATGAGATATGTTGTTTGGGTTATGAGAACGTCTCAATGAACATTAATTAAGCCAGGCTGGATTAGACACCGTAGTTCCGGATTCATGCGTCCCCGGATTCCGGTTTGTACTTTTTGTACCCTATCATTTCTAGATACCGGTATGGATTCAAGGGTTTTGTTGACAATTCCGATTTCTACTACCTCGGCAGAGCGAAGTTGATCTACATATAAAATAATAGAACATTACCTTAGCACTAAACAATTACTCAAGAAAGGTTATTTAATTTGGCATTACAATCAATGGAGCATACATTTTGTAAAAATCTGGACTGAATTTACACAATTATTGATTTTGTTAAAATGAAGACAATAAAAATAAATTTTCTTGAATGTACTTGTGATAATTCATGAATGCTGTACGGCATTTTATACCTTATGTCCGCTGGTCAATGAATAGAACAACCCCAAAAAAAACGCAGTTCTGTATATAAAGAAAAGGCTTTGTTTTGTAATCAGGATTTCAGCCTTACTTCCTGCATATCTCACATCATTGTGCTTGTCTCAATGTGATACGAATACATTGCAATAAGGATTTCTGCTAATAAAATCCACAAGTTTTTCCTTGGAATTTCAAAAACAAATTAGTAAAATCATGCAATGCATTGATTATGATACGCTTTGCAACATACCAGAAATCATTACTCAAGTTATGAGAATAATGGCCGTGCAAAACATCTCGCTCTTGTGCCCTGACCTTTCATCCCATTTCTATGATATTCAGCAGAACCGGTTCGGTATATTTCCGGAACAACATACTAAACTTTTGTAGTAATTGGAGTATTTTTAGTCAAGTTATGAGCATAATACCTTTGACCGTATTTCGATGATAATAAACATAACTGGTTCAGTACATCTCCGGAACAACATGGTGAAGTTTTGTCGCAATCGAAGCATTTGTACGTAAGTTATGACCCATAAGGGCGATGGAATGGATCCCGGCCCTATGTCCTGACCTATGACCCCATTACACCCATTTTCAATAGGGTTCCTTTCCAGTTTGTCTCCTACCACATACTAAAATTTCATGGAAATCGAACCATTTTTACGTGATTTATCTTGCCGACAGACGGACAGACGGACGGACAAAGCTGGAGCATATACGCTTCTTCAACCTACGGTTGGAAAGCGTAAGAAAACGGTCACCACGTTAGAGTAATTTTTATGAAATCTGAGGGATCTTGATAGTGAAGCAAATGATTCTTCCCTCCAGCGTGCAAGCCTTGGGAAACAAAATTTTTGAGAATTTTCAATACTAATTTGATATATCGTTTTCCTATAATTTCTTGGGTTTCATGTTTTTACAGAAAAGGTTAAATTACACCCATAGTTATCCAGAGTATTGCTTTCAATTTGGTACAACTTTTACAAAGTTCACGTAAGGATTGTAGGCAATAACAAGTCATATAAATTATAAACACGAAGTTCCAATAGTGCTAACAATAAAATTTTATCCATTAGGATTATGCAAAAGTTTCCCCCGTTTTAAGGAGAAAGGAGACAAGAACAAACAAGAAACCAGTACACATTTATTCAACGAAATATTAGCCGTTAGCATCAATGGCCTTTTGCCATTTTCAGGCAAAAAATGGATGCCCCTGTGATAGAAGGACTCTGATTTTGAGCTGAAGAATGCAGTGACGAAATTTTTCACCTCTGGAACTGTGGTGAACCGCTGTTGGACTAGGGCTTGTTGCATAGAGCGAAACTGATGAAAGTCTGGGGGAGTGCAATGTCCAGAGAGTAAGACAAGTGCTGTAAAACCTTCCAGTTTAAGGGTTAATTTCTTGGTGGCACCGATGTGTGGTCTGACATTATCATGTAACAGGATGACTAGGTGGCGTCCTTTACCTGTCCATGGGCGTTTTTGCTCGATTGCGGCGTTCAGTTTCATCAACTGGTTGCTATATGGTTGTGCAGTGTCCGGTTTCAACAGTTCGAAGTACAGCACTCCATGAATATTCCACCACACTCACACAAAGCACCTTTACCCCCTGGATATGCTGTTTTGTAGTGGATGTTGATGGCTGGTCTTGCTTGGTACCGGGTTGCCGCAATAGACCCATTTTTCATCCTAGGTGACAACCTTCCACAAAAATTCCTCCCTTGAAACCTCTTCAGCAATGACAGGCAGGTGCCCAATCGTTAACCAATATTCCGCTCCGTTAAAGTACGCTGTATCCACTTACCAATCTTCTGGATCTTTCCCAAAGCCTGTAGACGCCGTAACACCCTCGATTGAACCACTTTCAATCGTTTTTCCAGTTGTGTGGTCGATTGTGTGGCAGCCTCTTGCAACAGCCATTCCAGCTCTTCGTCTGCGAGTTCCTGCTGTCTACCTGCACGTGGCTTGTCTTCCAAGCTTAGATGACTTTTCTTTAACCTGGCAAACCATTCTCGACACGTCCGCTCACCCATAACCGTTTCGTCATACGCCTGACATGTTGAACCGTATGCTTCACTTGCACTTTTCCCTAAATTAAACATGAATAATAAACAGTGCCGCGAATGAACTTTATCGACAGCCATGCTTAGCTTTATGTACTAACTGACAGCTCGTGTCGCTGGCCAGTTAGACCCCTACAGCGCCCGCTAGTGGGGTGGCGGAAACTTTTGCATACCCCTAATAATTAGGGGATGTTCTGTATTCCAAGAATGGGCGTAAAGAACGTAATAATAATAATATTAATAATACAAAATAATAATGAATGGCATTCAGCCATGTATTGTATTTCATAATACCGGCTAGTTTTTGCGAATGAGAATACTCATACTTTGGGGTCACTTTTTTTTATTTTTAATTATTTACTAGCACACATCACGCGTGTGGGATTCTTTCTTAGACACTAGTATGCTATTTTATATCTCTAAACGACGTGTAAGAGAAAAAAACCGAGCGCCTAAGCGCGAAAAACTATGTGTTTTGATTGCTGTGGTAGACCCACCACGAGTGTGACGTCATTGCCTTCCAGAGAGTGCGAGTGAGTCTAAAGACCATATCGATGATCATCGTTTATGCCCGAGTCTTGCATGAGGTATGGGTGGTATGGTAGTCTTACAGCTCTGGTTCACTCCCTTCTTTGGGATTGATGCCTTACAGTTACGCATTATGACCAGTAACTAAAAGTAACAATTCCAGTACAGTACCTTACGTACTGTACTGTACGTAACCTAATATGAAGTGGAGAACCCTACATTAAACAACAACAATAATAAGTAGCCATGTTCTATTCAGTTGACTGTTTCATATCCATATGCACTTACAATTTTTTAAAATGAAAGACCAAAAAATGGCATATTTTCTTTGGTGTTGTTTTATGAAATGCTCAACTCGAGATTCAGTATTAACATAAACCTTTAAACATGTTACAAAATGACACTTATGGCAGTGGCAATGTCATGTGTGCGCAGGTATTTCTTTGGGCAACGGCACACATGTCTATGTGCTTCAAATCGCCTCTATGAATGTACATATTCGTAGAGATTGGATCCCAGAAAATTTTGTTAGGCCTTATGCAGGAGCAATTGCGAACGATTTTATCCTACAGAACGATAATGCACGTTCTCACTGAGCCAGAATTGTTTCCCAATGTATTAAGCAGAACTCCATCAAAAGTATATGGAGTAGCCAGATCTTTCCCTTAACCTGAACTCCATTGAACATGTTTCGAGTGCTTTGGGAACACGTATTGCAGCACTTCAAACCTCTCCACAAAATATTTAGTAACTTTGAAGCGGCTTGTTGGAGCAGTGGTCTTTATTACAAGAACAATTTCTTAGCACTTTCATTGTCAGCGAAAAACGTCTCTGTGAAGTATGCAGTGTTATGAGGGGTGACCACTACATATGGGTTGAAAATAACGTCACCGTTATTGAAAAACCACTGACACTGTTATGACCAGTAACTAAAAGTAACAGTTCCAAAATTACTGTTAAGTGCCACATTTAGCTGTGTCACCATCAAGGAAAAGCTTAGGGATAACAGGCCAGGAAACACTGTTACCATGGCGAAGTCTCGGCTTGCTGACTTCAACACATTCTGAGATAAATATCCCCTCTTCTGGGAAGTTTTACACTGAGAGTTGTTAATCCCGAAGATGAGCTGAGAAAGGTCGTTTTTACCCAACTTCCTATGAGGAAAACGGTGGGGACGTGAAAGGGGGAGGTGTGAAAGCGCTAGGCAACAAAAATGAATAAATTCCATTGAGGAAAATTATGGGGACGTGAAGGAGGAAGGCGTGAGAGAGTTAGGCTACAAAAATTCATAAATTTCATTGAGAAAAATGTTGGGGACGTTAAGGAGGAAGGTGTGAAGCGCTAGGCAACAAAAATTCATTAATTCGTTGAGAGAAATGATGGGGGCGCGAAGGATAGAGGTGTGAAAGCGCTAGGCAACAAAAACTGATAAATTCCATTGAGGAAAATGGTGTGGATGTGAAGAAGGGGTGTGAAAGCGTTACGCAACAAAAATTCATTAATTCGTTGAGGAAAATGGTGGGGACGTGAAGGAGGGAGGTGTAAGAGCGCTAGGCTACAAAAATTCATAAATTTCATTGAGTAAAAATATTGGGGACGGAAAGGAGGAAGGTGTGAAGCGCTAGGCAACAAAAAGTGATAAATTCCATTGAGCAAAATGATGGGGACGTGAAGGAGGGAGGTGTGAGAGCGCTAGGTTACAAAAATTCATAAATTTCATTGATAAAAATATTGGGGACGTAAAGGAGGAAGGTGTGAAGCGCTAGGCAACAAAAAGTGATAAATTCCATTGAGTAAAAGGATGGGGACGTGAAGGAGGGAGGTGTGATAGCGCTAATCTACAAAAATTCATAAATTCCATTGAGGAAAATGGGTGGGACGTGAAGGAGGGAGGTGTGATAACGCTAGGCTACAAAAATTCATAAATGTCATTGAGGAAAATATTGCGGAAGTAAAGGAGGAAGGTGTGAAAGCGCTAGGCAACAAAAATTCATAAATTCCACTTAGGAAAATATTGGGGTTGTGAAGGAGGGAGGTGTGAAAGCGCTAGGAAACAAAAGATTATAAATTCCATTGAGAAAAAAAATGGTGGGGACGTAAAGGATATAGGTGTGAATGCGCTAGGCAAAATAAATTAATTAATTAGTTGAGTGAAATGGTAGGGACGTGAAGGAGGGAGGTTGGAGAGCGCTGGGCAACAAAAATTCCTTAATTCGTTGGGGAAAATGGTGGGGACGTGAAGGAGGGAGTTGTGAAAGCGACAAAATTCATAAATTCGATTGAGGAAAATGGTGGGTACGTGAGAGCCCTAGGCAACAAAAATTTATAAATTCCATTGAGAAAAATGGTGGGGACGTGAAAAAGGGAGGTGTAAAAGCGATAGGCAACACAAATTCAGTAATTTGTTGAGGAAAATGGTGGGGACGTGAAGGTGTGAAAGCGACAAAATTCATAAATTCCATTGAGGAAAATGGTGGGGACGTGAAGGAGGGAGACATAAGGGCGCTAGGCTACAAACATTCATAAATGCCATTGAGGAAAATATTGGGGACGTGAAGGAGGAAGGTGTGAAAGTGCTAGGCAACAAAAAATCATAAATTCCATTGAGGAAAATGGTGGGAACGTGAAGGAAGGAGGTGTGAAAGCGCCGGACAACAAAATTTCATACCCTTTAACTTGAAGTGCTGAGAAAAAATGCGTCTGCTGGAAACAAATATGCAACAATCATGCTAAAATGAAATAAACTGAGCTTTGCATATATTACTTTTCCTCAAGTCCTTACTCAAAACATTTGTTGAAATGCAAAAGTACTGTGGAAAGGTAAGGAACACTATTCAGTGCCACCACCGTAAAGGGGAATGTTTCTCTGCGTGGAATTAACGACTGCAAAGGTGATTTGGTACTGTGGCTTATTACGATTTATTTATCTCAATTTGTTTTTTCAACTTATATTAAAAATGAAGTAAAGGGAATTGGGATCTCGGAAAATGAGCCTTTTCCTCCAAATGTATATCTCGATTTTTTCCTAATATGACATAACAGGGAAAAGAACATATCTATAATGATTCATCAACTCTTTTTTTAACGAAAAGCCAAGTGCATGTTATAGTTGCAAGTGTAGAGAATTCATTACCCTAGAAATTCTCGGAAGAAAAGGAATTGCTTTTCAAGCCTTTTTTCTAAAAAATAAAAAAATAAATAAATGTATATTATTGTGATTGGAAGAAATTTGGCGCATGGAAACATCCACGTAAGGAGCAATAATGGACAGTAATAGTTGTAAATGCTTTTAAAGCGTAACAAAACCAGGAAACAATGTTTCTTTTTATTTGCATGTAAAATATATTCATGAAACTGATATGCAATATTACTAGCCATTAAGGTTGGCGTTCGAGTGAATGAGATATTTTCAAATGCAAAAATGAATGTTTGATAACAAAACATATTTTTGTCGAAATTTAAAGGCCACTCGCAGATCCATCTTCCGAGGAAAAAACCAAGAAACAAAATCGGTTTTCTGTTGTACATAAATGACCACTTTAAATTGCACACGATCACTCTATTGTAGAATTTCTTCCGCAGATTTCCTTTCGATTCTTTCGGAGCACCAGTTACGCAACATTACGTCAGAATCGATTGCTTAATCATTGTATCCCATGCAGTTAGGCAAATAAAACTAATGCGTGCAATTGACGAAATTACTTAAATACCCTTAAAACCTATTTCAGATACCCTTAATGAGATTACGACGTTAAATCAATATCGTTTTTTTAAACTCAGGATCAAATATAATCTAGCTGCTAAAATCACGATTTATTTAACATCCAAAGGTGGCTTTTAAATTGTCTAGCAGCAGTTTTGTTCATGTCAATGTAATTGCTTTTACGGGAATGAAAAACCTGGCAGGTATAAAATGGAAATCTGGAAATCTTCGTAGCACCATTACGTTGAAGACATCTACTGCCATTATATTTCACGTTGTTTTGGATATTCTTTCCATATTTGGAATCCTTACCATGATGTCCGTCAAGCAAGATGAAATGTTTCGAAACAACACATTCTTCTTTTTGTAATTCAAGATAGGAGCAGAAAGATGCGAGAGTATCAGTTTTTAACATAATTTGAATTTACTTAAAAGCCAGAAGCATCATCTAACATTACCAATATTCTTCTTGAAGATCATCAAACGAACATGCGAGACATATCAGTTTTTAGCATAATTTGTATTTACTTAAAAGCGAGTAGAGTGGTTTAACATCTCCAACATTCTTCTTGAAGATCATGAAACGAAGATGCGAGACATATCAGTTTTTAATATGATTTGAATTTACCTAAAAGCGCGGACCATGATCTAACATCACCAGCCTTCTTTTTGAAGATCGTCAAACGAAGATTCCAGACATATCAGTTTTTAACATAATTTGAATTTACTTAAAAGCGAGAAGCATGATCTAACATCACCAAACGTCTCCTTCAATATCATCAAACGAAGATGCGAGAGATATCAGTTTTTAACAAACTTTGAATTTACTTAAAAACGAGGAGTATGATCTAACATCATCAACTTTCTTCTTGAAGATTATCAAACGCAGATGCGAGACATATCAGTTTTTAACATAATTTGAATTTACTTAAAAGCAAGAAGAATGATCTAACATCACCAGCCTCCTTCTTGAAGATCATCAAACGAAGATACAGAGGCTATATAATATTTTTAGATTTCAGGTCTGTATTTTGAAGATAGTTTGTTGAAACGGTTGTTACTTAAACACTAAATGCTTAACACTATTACTTAAACACGGCAGGGACGGAATCGATACAGTAAGAAATGAAACTTACATAACATCCAAACAATCCGTTTGTTCAGCTTATGGTTATTAACTTAAAACTTAACCCGAAACTACAATGTAGGTTAGACACAAACACAATTGTCCTTTGAACAGCTATAACAGCCTCTTAGTCCTGGCAGATAACACTTCAAAAATTATTTGGCGTACAGCTCATGACGATAACACACGGTCCTATTTTAAACAGTATGTCATCTTACGTTCGCATATGCCCCACTTCGTTACACTCTTTCAGATCTGATTCATTGTCAGTCGATGCCAGAAGGTAGGAAGAAATTAGGAACGTTCCATGTGCCGTTTAGAAAGTAATATAGCGGATTAGTAACATAATTTACGTAAGAACAGAAACTCAAAAGGGAAGGTTAATTTCGAGATGTACGTCACAGCATTTAACATCTCTTCTTTTATTAAAATGCGTTTATGCTGCTTTCAAGACTCAGACAATTTTTGACGTTTCAATTTTCTGAATTGGCATCTTTAATCCCGAGTTGTGCGATTTTGTATTTTGTTTGCCGCTCAGTTTTAATTTCTTAATTTGTGAAAAACTCATTAAAGCTTTATGTTATCGCAAACTTTGCATTCACTGACGATGGTACACTCCTGTATAGTGGTAATGAATACACAAGGCGTGATCAAAAAATAAGGTAAATATTTTTACTAAAGACAGAAATTTAATAATAGAGTTACACCAATTAATCTCTATCAAACTAATTCCCTTATTCCAGCAGTTCTGCCATTATTGAGAACACCCATAAAAGCCCTGTTTCGAAATGATCTTTAAGACTCGTTACATTACCGGTGATGTTTTCCACAGAGTCAAAACGTTTACCTTTCATAACTGCTTTAAGTTTCGGGAACAGCTCAAAGCCACTCGGTTCTAAGTCTGGTGAATAGGAAGAGCACCGAAATAAATTTTGCAGCCGAGAATTCGATGATCGGCAGAGCAATGTGACATAGCGCGTTTTCATGGTTAAGCATCCATCCACTGGATTTCTTCTCCGGCCTCTTGCGATGGACTGCAGTCCTCGAGCGTTTCAAGATTTCCAAGTAAGGTGCAGCATTAACAGTGGAGCCACATGGTACGAATTCTCATCGCGCCGACTCCTTGACATCGAAAAATGGCACAAGCAGGACTTAAACGTGCGATCGAGGCTGTCGTACTTTCTTGGGTCTCGGGGAAAAAGGGGTTTTCCACTGAGAGCTTTGGATCTTTATTTCAGGATCGTAATCACAGACCTAGGTTTCATTATCCGCCGCAGCTGTCAGTTAAAAGTTTGCATCTACTGTTGCACGTTGTAACTGCTTGGACGAAATTATGACAAGATTGCTTTTCTGGTGGTCGTTCAGAAGACTAGGAATGAACTTGACGACACTGACATGTTTCATTTTCAATTTCTCAGTGAGGATAGCTTGAACAGAACCAAAAGACAGATCAGTATCTGCTGCAATTTCTATGATGGTGAGCCGTCGCGACGACTCACTGTGGTCAGGAAGAATCGACGGTCAGGAAGAATCAGGAGGAATTTGTGGTGATTAACAATCGAAGTGACCACATCACGAATTTCCATGATGTTGTCGTCGGTTACCGGGGTTCATAGTCTTCCACGACGAGATTCATCTTCAATGGAAGAATCTCTATCTTTAAACCTGGAAAACCACTTAAATACTGCCTTTTGGGACACAGCACTTACACCATGACCACAGTTGTCAGTTTTTTATGGGTTTTTCAAACCGAATATTCACGGTGGAAACAGAATTTCATGTTTGCACTTCGCTCAAAGTTTGACATCCCGATAGTAGAGAAGAAACGAGAACAGAAACGCGCGTCTTTGCAGTCTTGACGACTATTGGCCTTTGCTGCAAAACCGGTTTCACACGTGCCAGGGTTGAAGGTAAATGACCGCTTTCACCTGACACCATTTCTCTGCTTATGCAGCAAGGGCGGTTCCATTCATCTTACTTTTTGATTACCCGTCGTATATCGTTTCATTTTCTTTGGCATGTTCGATATGCTGAGTTATAATCTCCCACTGTCAATAAAGTTGCTCTACAATCGGTTAATATACGCAAATAAATAAGAAACGTAAAAAAACTATCATGAAACCAGATTGGTCAATGCTTCCAAGGAATTTTGTTAAGTATCTAACCCATGTACATGTCAGCGAAAAATTATGTAAATCGTGGGTGTGTCCAGATGGTCGTCTGGTCTAAGGCGCTGGATTCTAACCATTCGTTCAAGATGGGTCCTGGTTTGAGTCCAATGTGAGGCATGGGTTGCAACTTTGTCCGATGGCGGTGGTTCTGTCATTTTTCCGGAATCAATGGCCCTAAATTAGAGACAGGAGACTGCTTATAACCATGAAAACTGCTTAAATCGTAAGTGTGCAGAAAAACTAAATCCTCTTCCTCGCACACAGATATCGGGACCACGGGGATAGCTAATATCTGTTGGATTGCCTGTTAAAATTAATCCAGTGGTCCTTATGTTAGCAGGTTTGGAAGCAGCAAAAGAACAGATTCCTTATCGGATTGCTAACAAACTGGTAGGTTTGATTATAACGCATCAAATGTCCTATATATATTATAGGATTGTGGAAGAGTTAGGTGGCTATTGGCAGCAAAGGAAATGAAGTAGGAAGAAAAGGCGTCTTCTGGTCCATTGGGGCCCTACGGGGAGCTACTCTCCTCCCTCCCTACCAACGTAACCTATGCATCACAAAGGTCCTCAGCACATATAGAAAGAAAGAAATGTTCCCAGCGACCGTCTCGATGAAATACATGTTTCCGTTTTGTAACTTTTTTGTGCGAGGAAACAAAACGCAGGGGCACAGGAAGTTGGTAACAATGCCGATCGGCAAAGATGATAAAACGTTATTCATGGCTCCCTAAAAAAACCTTTGTAAAAATTTGGTACGTTCCATGACAAAGTTAAGACTTTTTGAAATTGGAGATACTGTAAACCAGAAAAAATTGCCAATTTTAGTTTCATTTCCGGAACGAACTGTAATGGCAAAATCAAATTTAGCAAAACTATTGCATACTTAGTCATTAACAGGTTTGCGGAATTGTAAGCTTAAAAACATTAAACTTACTTTAACTCTTTAACCGGCTGGAACGAATTAACTTGGGATTAGCAAAATGGACTGAAATCAGCTCCAACGAATCTACTCGTATAATTGGCTGACTAAAACGAGACTGCAACAAGTGAATCTGCGCAAACGCTGCTTTACCCGTAGCTTTTTTGTTCAAAGAAAATGGTCGTATACGGGGATGATTGACACTAATCCTTTCTGGCTGATTACCTACTAAAATGACCATAACAATGGCGAGAAACCTACGAAAGGAAAGAGAAGATGTTTCAGTTTCTCAATTCTGCCGAGTAGCATGATGTCCGTGTCAGAGGAACTATCCCCTCCCCATCATGCCTTTGATCATAGAGCAAAGCATATAGGACTACAGGGGATATCTTATCAAGAATGACAGGTTTGTGGTCCGTACCGCTGAGATGAGTGGGAGAAAGGAATCGTTTTGCCGTAGTTTTCGTAAAACCCCGCCGCTTTGCGAACATGTCTGTTTGGAAAGTGCAGAAAATTTTGGGTAATATATGGTTCAAGTACTTCGGCAGCTTAAAGGGTTAATTACGATAATGTCGACAGGACTTACCTAAAGTCTGGACCGGATGAATGAGTCAAAATCTAATTTTGTGTATTGGGTGTTTGAAAATATCATTTGAAATGCTCTTATATCCTTTTTTTTTTGGTAAAGATACTGCCTTTTTTCAACTTACTATGGGAGATTTTTGACGATGTTCATTACTACTAACTAACTAAAAACGGTTCCAATTGTGTATGTAAATGCTGTTTCCGTAGCAATGTTTCGTTTTGTCTTTGTATTAGTTTACATGATGTTTGTGATGTGTTATGCATGTAGCACTTTCAAACAATCTGATTGGCATACAGAAGTGCGTCATTATAACATGAAAAGGGAAACGAGACTCAATATCTCAGTTTTGACCATAATAAAGAACCTTTTGAGAATAAATAAATAGATTTATCTCATACTATTAAAGGAGTAATTCTTGTATATTTAATAATTATATGTCGTATTTCCTCTTATTCCCTATTTAGCTGCACCCAGGGGTAGAGGGAATAAATATACAGAATTACGATACAATGGTGTTTTCAATTATGTTAGGTGAACAAATAAGTTTTAAAGCGTTTTAAGACAACGCAACATGTTATTTGAGAGAAAACAACAATACCTTTACGAATCAAAATGTGCGCCGTCATTATCTATCAACTTCCACTATCGGTCGGGCAGCTAATGGATTCCAGCCATGATGAGTACTTCGTCGTGTGAAGCGATGTGGACGTCAATCCACTTTTGCACTTCGTCACATGTACGGAACTGTAGAGCCCCAAACCATGTTGCATCGATCGAAACAAATGATAGTTTGAAGGGGCTATATTGGAGCCATACGCATCGTGCTCCAAAACTTCCCAGCCAAGCGTCAGTAGCGTTTCCATGACCGATTTCGTGATATATGGCCTAGCGTTTTCATGCAGTAATTTCACGGGAAGAAATCCTTTGGCTGTGAATGGAAATGGACGTTTCCGACAGATTTCCTGGTTCAATCGCAGCAATTGTTGCTTGTAGTGATCTGCAGTAACAGTTTGACCCTGTTCCAATAGTTCATAAAAGAGCACACCCTTCATATCCCACCAGATGCACAGCAGAACTTTCTTGGAGTGAATATTGCGTTTCGGAGTTGAAATCGTTGCTTCATCGGGGTCTACCTAGTGTTTTTTGCCTTTGAGATTGTCGTACTATATCCACTTTTCATCACACGTAACGGTTTTTCACAGGAAAGACTTTCTTTGTTGTTTATTCAACAGATTCAAAAACTTCATGACACCCTCATCCTTGTTCTTCTAGCTCAGGTCATGCGGCACGCAGTTTCCTTCCTTCTGAATCTTTGCGCGTAAACGATTGGAAATGGTTTGTTGAATTAACTCCAGTTGTTCAGATAGTTCGTTTTGCTTTTCAGACGAATCTTCACTCAGCAATGCTGGCAGTTCCTCATGTGTAACCTTCTACGGGGCGCAGCTACGTTGTCGATTGCTATCATCAAAATCACCTGCTTTAAACTTTCTTAACCAAAACTCACGCGTGCTTTTCGAATACAATATTCTCCCACAGAACAGAACAAATCGATGCACATGTTTTTGCAGCACTTCTTCCTTGATGAAATTCGTAACGAATGGAGTGTCGAATAAATGCACTATCGCTTGCCACCTTTCACCTACCGATGTGCAAGTGCCTTTGACTATTAGGCAAACTTTTGTGTCACATTTTCTACTCTGGACCAATTACCGTTACATCACAACAACGCGGGAATGTGGGATATGTAAATGTGCCGTATACGTCACACACACACCCACAAAAACGCTTTAAAATTTATTTGTATATCTAATATTACCTCGAAAGTACAACTGACTGATTGATTTGAGGTGCTTTCTTAGATGTAATTTGGATCACACTTACCTAATAGTCCACTTATTTGTTTATTCATTTTATAGTAATGTGTTAGGAAACAGTCGTCTTCCATAGAAGACAAAAGCCTGCGATCCTGTTAAAAATATGTGAAACTGGAAGTTACTAAGCTCATCTCACCCAAAATGGTCTCTACCCAACACTATTTATTGTGGATTCTTTCACACACGGGCTGCGTTTTCTAGAAGGAATCACATGTGTAACACAGCCTTCATACAGGGGTGAGACTAGGATAGGGTTTTCATACAAGGAATCACTAGGGTAACACAGCCATCATACAAGGGCACATCCGGGATAGATATTTTCTACTAATAATCACTTGGGTAACACAGCCATCATACAGGGGCGCAAACAGGATAGGGTTTTTCTACAAGGAATCACTTGGGTAACACAGCCATCATACAAGGGCACATCCGGGATAGAGATTTTCTAGTAATAATCACTTGGGTAACACAGCCATCATACAGGGGCGCAAACAGGATAGGGTTTTTCTACAAGGAATCACTTGGGTAGCACAGCCATCATACAAGGGCACATCCGGGATAGAGATTTTCTACTAATAATCACTTGGGTAACACAGCCATCATACAGGGGCGCCAACAGGATAGGGTTTTTCTACAAGGAATCACTTGGGTAGCACAGCCATCATACAAGGGCACATCCGGGATAGAGATTTTCTACTAATAATCACTTGTGTAACACAGCCATCATACAGGGGCGCAAACAGGATAGGGTTTTTCTACAAGGAATCACTTGGGTAACACAGCGTGTGACGTACCTGCCAGCAGGACGCACATGAGATAAAGGCAGATAGTAGTCAGAACAAACGTCCGCGTAGCTCAATTGGTAGAGTGACTTATTCCGGAATGAGGAGATCCGGGTTCGAATCCTGGCGTGGATAGAAATGACGGAGAAATTTACTTCGTTATAATGGCGCCCGAACTATCTGGATGACCCGACCGTTCAAAATCTCGCAATGGTGTGATGTTCTTTCCACACCGCGAGATAGGAAAAGTCAGAGAATCCCTTCTCCAGCGCTTCGAAAAATAAATGTGTGTGACGTTGCATTCCACACATCAGATTGACTGGGAGTTCTCAAGTGCACGTTCTACAGTGGATGGCTGCCTGCAACGCTTCATGGGCACGGCTGACCCGTGGGCCATGCCCCGGCCCTCTTCGGGGGGGGGGAAGGGGAGAATGTGACGTACCTGCCAGCAGGACGCACACGACCTAAAGGCAGATAGTAGTCAGAACAAAAACGTCCGCGTAGCTCAATTGGTAGAGTGACTTATTCCGGAATGAGGGGATCCGGGTTCGAAACCTGGCGTGGACAGGAATGACGGAGAAATTTACTTCGTTATAAGCGAGCATACAGGGGCGCAACCAGGATAGTGTTTTTCTACAAGGAATCACTTGGGTAACCAAGCTACCATACATGGGTGCAACCGTGATAGGGGTTTTCTGCAAAGAATCACTTTGATAGCACAGCCGTCACACAAGAGAGCAACCAAGGGAGGCATTTAAGAGTCAAAGCCCCATCCCGTGCTTCTTCGTTTTTGCTTTTTCTAGGATTCACATTAGCAGGGCTATTTTGCTAACTCCCGTGTCTCTATTTCAGTTTGATTCAATTTTCCTCTCCCCTGAGTTATTGTAAGACAACATTCTAAGCTTTTAACTTCCCACATCGTCAGGCTTTCAATGTTTAATCTGACTCCAGAGCACAGACGACACAATGATGGACTTTTTCTACTGCCCATATATTCCATTGAGACAAGAAGTGGGATAAACTTGTCCTTGTGAATTTTTCTAACCAGAGTTAGAGTTCGTATTAGAGACCTAAGGTATGAATTCCAACGACTAGCTATTCTAACTCACTAATAAGCCTCCTAGGGTAGGATAGGATGAGGGAATTATTGGATTTTCTGTTAGCTGCCTCTCTGCAGTAAAATTCTTCCTGCAAATTAGATGTCTGTGGTCAAACTTCTTAGTCCATGACCAGCATTTCCTCTTTTCTGGAAGTAGTCAATCTTTGGAACATACTGCCAGAATAATAAAAATAAAAAGCAGTCGCCATTGGTAATTCAGACAAGAGGCACTTCAGATAGAAGAGACACATTTCTTTAGAGTGTATTGCCTAAATATTATACACTGCTGGAAAGTGAAAAAAGAACACCATCTATGCTGCGTCTATGAGATCTATGTCGTAGCAACTACTTGTTAAAAAAGGAAAACGATCACACGTGTGAAGGGATTCAAGGTTTATTTTTCCTTTTAATGCGTATTGCAGTGTACAGAAGGCACATTTTAATAAGATGTTGCATCTCCCCCAGCAGCAATACACGCTTCCAATCTGGCATGCAATTGATTGCACAAATATTGGATATCACGCTCGTTGATAGCATTCCATGAGCTTTCAAATTAGACGCGTAATTCAGAGATAGTCGCTCTCTGCCGGGATCCGCGGAAGAGTTTTTGCCCGATCCAGTACCCCACATGCTCGATTGGAGACAAGTCGGAAGAGCGTGCTGGCTAGGGGATTTGATGCACAGCCTGAAGCGCATGTTGAGTTGTCCGGGAGGAGTATGGGTTGGCGTTATCCTCCTGGGGTATTGCATCGGAGACTTCACTCAAAAATGGCAGGACGACAGGCTGCACGATGTCGCTGACATACGTACTGGTATTCACTGTACTCCGTACAAACACTAGACTCGTACGAAAGTGATAGCTAATCGCTCCCCACACCATGATGTCAGGCATGGGGCAAGTGTTTCGTTGGCGGATGCTCGATTGCAGAAGTATCTCACCTTCTTGCCTTCGGACGCGAACACGAACCTCAGGCGCTTCCAAGCAAAATCGGCTTTCATCATTGAAGACCACTGACCGCCATTCTGCCCTCCAGTTAACTCGTTCTTGACACCACCGCAAACGCGCTCGACGGTAACCAGGGTACAGTGGTAACCGTGCCAGCGGCACTCGTGCACGTAGTCCCGTTTCCATCAAACGATTCCGTATCGTTATGGTGAGCACCCTTGGTATGACAAAGGATCGACTTTGTCACGACGTAGCTGTCGGCTCTGCCAACGCCGCCCTCCTAATACGCTGATCCTCTCTGTGTTCCCCGGAACTACGTCTGCTAGTGGGCGAATGCTCCTCTGACCACCGACGCCCCCATACTACCATGGTCGATACCTCTCGTACCACTCGGTCCGCAATTTAACGGAAGGACTAGCCTCCTTCCCGCAGACCCACTAAACAGCCTCGCTCAAACTCCGATAACTGAACAAATGTTGAGCGCCTGCGTCTTCCAGGTACGGTAGCTTCTTCAACGAGCACTGAACAACAGGACACCAGACGAATGACTTCGTTCAGATCAAATCATATGTAGAGGATTTTAGGGAGGGACTGTTTGACCCCAGGTATTAAACAACCCTTAGAAATAGAAAGCTAGGAAATTTGGGCTAGGGTGTCCGATAGGAAAGTCACACGGAAGCGACTTAGAAAGGGGACGAAGACGCCCTTATTTATTACGGAAGTGGGGGCAATAATCGGGGCTCGACGGCTTAACGTGTCCATCCATTGCACGGCGAATATTCAGTGGTTCGAGCTCTTGTTCCTGCCTGGGATTGAACCTGAGGTTTCTCCGTGGCAGTCACGAACGTTGAGCACTAAGCCATCGGCGACCCAATGACTTCGTTCTGGACGCCCAAGTTCTTAAATGTGCGCGGCGTGCATTTGTATGCTGTCGTCCGCAGTGACGTCATTATTTCATTCAATGACATTCCACCTTGGATCACAGTTTCTGCTGCCCTTAGCAATTAACATATTATAATATGACGTTCCTACCGGCATTCCTTCTGGATGTTTTTTTTTTCACTTTCTGGTAGTGTATTTAAAAAAAATGTACACGCATTATTTTTATGATCATTCCTGAAGGAATTTGTTATTTCATTTTGCTTATTATAAATTACTTTCTTCATTTCTGTACTACAGTTCGCTCAATAATGATACTTATTTTGATGCTACCAATTAAATATCTTGTGATACTATTTGGGGTGAAAAAATTTATTTTCCCCAAAGATATCAATTATCGCATGTCAATTATTGGCGTACTATTCATATAGTATTCATCAATAGCACAAATACCATCAGAAAAAAATTCTAGCTGAGTGCCTTCTGGCATGCACCGTTTCATCAGTCACATCATGTGATTTCTAGGGACATGTTGTTTTCAAAGGCACAGTTGGGAAAATTTTTGTTTGTGTGTGACGGACACTTTATCTAGGTGGGTGCAAGTTTTGTAACTACCATACGGCGCCGGCACTTTCTACTCGTAAATTAGCATGAGGATCAGTGTCTGTATAATATGTTGATATAATATTGTCACCTTTAGCCACTCGATGTTGCTTACCTATAGCATTCACCATGTTCAGCTGTCAGAATGCGATTCCTTGGGCCATGTTAGGCTCTAAAGTACACCTAGGAAAGGTTTCTCGCGACTAAATTGGCACTTCCTACTTGAAAAGTGGTGTCAGAATCACTCTAGACACTTCATACTCGTTAATTTGCGTCATGATCACTCTCTGAAACTATGCTGAGATAATATTGTCACTCTTAGCCATTTTTAGTCGCGCTCCTCCCAGCATACACCGTTTTCTGCTGTAGGCATGCGATTCCAAGGTATATGATGGGTTCTAAGGTAACGTGCGTCTAATAAATATAGAGTCAGACGACTATGCGCCGTAAATGCAATGCGCATATAGGTAGGAAGCTGAAGTGGTACCTAATTAGACATAACTCTACAACCAACGTTTCGATCCGTCAAGATGACCGGATTGTGTGAAAAGAACACCACAAAGTGAAATAGTGTAATTTTAGGTGTTTTTTTCGTTGGAGGTTTAACGACCACCGTGAGCAACTCAGTGGGCTATAAGCAATCGCCCGTCCCTAATTTAGGGTCACCGGTTCCAGGGAAGGGAAAGAGCCAGTGCCGTAAGAAAAACACAACATCCATGCCTCACCGGGATTCGAACCCGGACACCGTTCGGACGAATGATCAGAGGCCATCGCTTAGACCACTGCGCCACCGGGGTTGCATAATTTTAGGTGTCTCATAAATATAAAGACAACTATGTAAAGTAGCCACGTGCAAATGAGATGTACAAATTAGCATGCTGTACGCACGCGCACAGGCCGTAATTCGGTCCAGCCTACAAAAGACAGCGGACCTGGCGTCAGATATTCATTTGCCGAAATGCTATGCAACAGTCAACTTTCTGGTGAGGAGGTGCAGAAGATTTGGAGACTGAGAGCAAATGGATTGCCTGTAGCGAAAATTTGTAAAGTCATGGGGAGCAGTAGGGCAGTCATTTATAAGACTTTATAGGAACGCGGTGCGTTAACTGCCAGAAAACGGTCTGGAAGGCCTCGGATAACAACCAAACGAGATGATCGTGCCATCGTGCGTTTAGTTTCATCCCACAGGTTATCACTACGCCAAGTTTCTCGGACTGTTGGTGTCACCGTCTCAAAGGATACAGTTCATCTACGAATCAAGGAAAGTTGCAACATTGTGCTCCGGAAAATGCGCCGTCTGCCACACCTCACGCGGCGCCACAAGGAAGCTAGATTGTTATTGGTAAGTAGCCACATGCACTGGACGGACGAGTGGATCACAACTATTTTCTCCGATGAGGAAAAGTTCACCCTGGATGGCCCTGACTGTTGGAACTTCTATTGGCATGATTTACGACGCGAGCCACACACCTTCTTCAGCAGACAGAAAGGAGGGGGATCTGTGATGGTCTGGAGAGCGTTTGCGTTCAATTGGACAACGGATAACCCTTTTCTGCAAGGCAGGCGAAACTCCGAAACGTATCAGGACCAACTCAGCAGCCACCTTCTGCCGTTTGCCGAAACTCTAGCGGGTGTTGATTATTTGCTCCGGCAAGACAATGCCTCTATACATCGGTCTGCACAACGAAAAGCTGGTTTAACACTCATCATGTGACCGTAATGGATTGACCAGCACTCAGTCCAGATCTGAATCCTATCGGGATCCTCTAGGGTATCCTAGTTCGTGATGTGTATGCGAATGGACGGCAGTTCTCAAGTGTGGTGGCATTGAAAGAGCAGATTGAATGAAGATGGTACGCTTTCCGTCCAGAACACTTACATCACTTGCTGGATAGCATGCCCAATTGGGTTTTCAGTGTTATTCGGAAAAACGGCTCCACTATTCGTACCGGAGGTGCACGTAACTAGTAAGTCTTTATATTTTTGAGACAGCGTATTTCTGTTTTTTTCTTGTACTTGGCGTTGGAATTGTTATCTTTCCGTCAAACTATTGTGCAGCTACGTGTCCTATGCTATTTTTGCTATAAATATGAAGTGTACATTTCAGCTCGTTGTTGTTTCTTTCGTATTCGAGAATGTGTTCTGTCTCTATATTTATGCAACGCACTATACATTTAGGAAACATTTCCCACTTGTAATTTGGAACTTTCTACTGGTACATTGGTGTTAGGGTCGCTGTAGACACGTCATACTCTTTAATTGGTGTCAAGATCACTGTCTGATATTATGCTGAGTAAATATTGGCACTCCTAGACATTTCAAGTTGCGCGCCTGCCGGCATACGCCGTTTTCAGCTCTCGGCATGCTGTTCCTAGGGACATGTTTGGTTCTAAGGTATACTTAAGAATGATTTTTATCTAACTGGATTCATATTTTGTAATTACCGTACGGCTCACACACTTTCTACTCGTAAACTGGGGTTAGGATCAATATCTGATAATATGTTAAGTTAATATTGGCACTTTTAGCCATTCGACGAATTGCAGTTTGTCCCGGAAAGAGAATACAACGATAATCACGAAACCTTGCAGGGAAAGTCTCATTGCATTCTCGATAGAATTTTGGATAGCCTTGTCGCTGTTTTGTGGATAGTAAACGCACGGGGCTTGTTGCAATCTGTTAGGCAAACAAACGCGTTTTCCGAGATGAGGGAACACTACCGCATTTCTCGAAACAAGTATTTTTAATAGAGATTTCTACAATCGTCCTTCTCTTTCAAAATGTAACTTGGGAGAAGCGTGTGTACTGGGCCCTTGTGATGTTCCCATAGATTTAAATCTCGACTGTTTACAGCGTTTACGGTTCTTACGGACAGCCCTGCCTTCGCCTCAATGAGGCGTTGTGTCACTGAGTTTGATCCTGACAGCAACGTCTTCACTTTGCGGATGACAGCCGCAGAACGGCTTGAGCTCATCGAGCTCGGAATTGATTGTTTTGTTTTAACTGGAAGGTTTCCAGCAGGCTAAATGCTTTCGCTACGTAATACAGTGTGGATACCTTTCTTCGAAATGTTGAGCCCACCAGTCTTGCACTCTTTTACTATTTGCGAATAACTATTTTGCTTCGGACATGGTTCTGATTAATCCATCCCAGAAGTTGAATAATTTTGGAGGCATCGACTTGCTACAAATCCCACCGGCAACACCAGTCAACAATCAGCTTGTAGGGTTTACACCCACAGAGAAGGTTTAGAATCGACTAGCTACGCCTGCGATAAGCTTTTGGGCCGAGTACAGTAAACGAAGTGACATTAAGTGAAACATAGAGACTCACAATAAGAAAGTGGGTAGACCGAGAGAAGTCAGAGTGCCTGTACTCCATGTCAATCTAAGAGTGCATCAAGTCACCGTAAGAGTGTACGTCTCCGTGGAACGCTAGAACCGTATCAATCCGCGTTACAGTGCACTCCTGCTGTTTCTTTTCTTTCAAGCAATTACTCTCGCTCTTCCCCCCCTCCGCCTACCACGGATTTAGTGGGATTGTGAATAAGGGGTGGTGGACTCCGAATTTCTTTCCCTACTGCCTGCTTAAGCAATCCCTCCCCTCGAGTTTTTCCGATTTTTTATTTGTTATTTCTGTATTGCGAATGTTGGGAGAAGTCTTACCTCTCTCCAAGCTACTTCCCAACTGGTGAGCAACGGTCGAAACTTCATAGCTCTTGATTGAGTAACTGCTCATATCAAATTTATTTCTAAAAACACTGACTTTTGGAAAATTGGTTTTCGATACCAGTTTTCTCCAATGAGCAAATGAAAAAAGGATTTCGAGCAATAATTCTGTTGCTTTTCTCTATAAACGTTTGGGACTATTTTTCGTACCGGAGGTAGGTGCTGCGTACCTTATATAGTGGTACACTCTTGGATTAACTCCGCATATCGCTATTAGTGCGCACCGCCAACGCTACTGGGGTCACACAACGCCAAAGTACGCACCTGCAGTGGAGAAAGAGAAAGTGTGAGGAACAGAACAGAAGGCCTTAATTTTAACGGAAAAGAGCCCAGTATCTCTGGTCCGACGGCATAACGTGCCCATCCGATGCACAGCGGACATTTTGTAGTTCAACTTTCCTTCGAAAGGTAAACGTGCTTGGTGCCTCAATGTCACTTGCGGCCCTTGGAAATATCAACTGTTATAATGGTTCACGGCATCCTGCGCTTGAGAGTGACCTTGAGGTGAGTGTGGGCCTACAATTTGATTTGCATAGTAGTCACTATACACTCGATCATGCAAACCTCTTACATAGATTCTGAACGAGCCTTTCGTAGTTGCGCCTTTTACGTAAAAGTAAGCCAGCGCCAACGCTTTGATCTGTAGGTATCATCGCTGATGCACGATTCCTAACTTTGTTGCGATTTACGAAAGCAGGTTCATCGGTTGAAATATATTTGAATAATTATAACAGATAAAAACTTCAAAAGTTGTGAAATGAAGCTCTCGAAATTTCACAAGAGGAGATTTTATTTCAAATCAAGTAACAGTTATGATTTTATAACAATCCTTATTAACGAAACAAAAACATGAATGCTTATAAGAAACAAATTGCTCTTGCTAACAAATATGTTCATCTTTCTTTGATAAGTCCTTTCATCCTTTAAATTACACAATGTGTGAGTGATCCATAGATTCCTCTTTAACGCATTTTATAGAATTCTGTAATGAGTTCTTGCATATCAGTTCCTTTATACAAAAAAATAAGTATTTTATTATATGAATCCATTACTTCCTAGAGCTTTGAGCTTCGGTTTTTCTGGCTGTATGATCTTCCTAAATAAATTTCGTCAGTATCTTTCACATCTTTTGTTTACCTGAAACAAAATAGAAACCGTATTTTTACGTAATATATGAAAATATTACAAACCGTCGAGTAAATCAATTAATCAGAGCAACACTAAAAACATATAAATTTGGTCACCATTTTGAGAAAAGCAGAAAGTCAAGAATTACATTTTTTGCGGAAAGACAAGAAAAACGAAAACAAGTTAGCAATCCAATAAATAACAAACAAAATAGTTTTTGAACATAGTGGATTCATAAAATTATAGGAAAGTCTGTTGTGTGACGTTTACTTTAATGTAATCATCTCTTTTATTTCATGTCTTCTTGTGTAAATTTTGGTTTGCCTTCGTTAAGCAATTTTCCAGCCTTAACCCTACATTCTCTTTCTCGGCGAATTTAAGTTCGGCAATACACGACAGGTAAAAATGTAATGACGTATGCTAAAGCTGATGATGAGCGTTGCTGATTTGAAATGTATCAAAGGATTTAATTTGTACAAGAGATTTTGATTTGAGGTATTCACGAATTCACGCTGATTTGAGCAGTCACTTACGCTTTCACTGAAATCTATAAGCTCCCTTGTTCTAGAGCAGTGGTCTCAAACTCAGACCCTTGGAAGGGCCACTTTCCTGTTTTGAAGGAATTTAAGGAGGCCGCATGAATATTAATAAATTTCTTATGAATAAATATTAACTTTACAAAACTACACCAATGGCTTGGCACTAAAGTAGAATATTATTTCTAATTATCGGTAAATAGTAAAAACAAAGGCTTCATCAATCACTGAAAACAGTCACTTTTATGTAACAATTATTTTCACTTAAGTCTTAAAACAATCACATTTTACCAACTGGACACGATAATTTGGTTCATTCTTGAACAATTGTTCACATGAGTATGTTGTTCCAAACATAGACAGAACCCGAGTAACTAGGTTATGAATGTTTACGTACTTGTCCTTTGAAACTAACTGGTAAAACTCTTCAGTGTTTCCCACCATCTCCTTCACTTGTGATCTCGAATCTGATGGCAAACAGCCATTCCTTGATTTACTTTTACATAGATATCCATCCCTCAACTCTATCTCCTTTTCAATTTATAGAAAGACTACACATGTCCCAATTATTATTCCTAATACTTCAATTTATCCACCCCATCATAAAACTGCAAAATTCAACTTTTATGTCAGACGTCTTTTTATGTGCACCTCTTCTACTCAATTCAGGAAACAGGAGTTATCCATAGTTTAAAATCTTGCTCTTCAAAATGGTTTCTCACCCTCTGTGATTGATGACCTCTGTTCTAGGTTTTGTCACCCATTTCGTTCAGCTTTGATTCGAACCAAGAAACCAAGCACTTATATTGCCTCTTTTCCGTACATACCAACCTTGACTAATGTAATGCAACGTTCATGTTCAAAACACGCTATGAATATAGGTTTTCGTACAGAAAATATGTTTGCTTTTATTAAGAGTGACAAAGAACGTAACAATATTTTAACTTCGGCCGGGGTCTACCTCATTCCTTTGAGTAATAACTCTGACACTAGTTCCCTTGTACCACATACAACCTACTATGTAGGTAGTACTAAAAGAAGACTGAAACATAGACTCTCTGAACACCAACGCTCTTTGAGAAATCAAGTTCGTACCACAGCACTCACGAGAACTTGTCTAGAAAAGAACCTAACACCCATCTGGTCTGATGTAAAACTTATTTCGGGTTATGGAAACGAATGGTTGTTGCGATGCGGAGAACCTGTCGTTATTCACAAATTCTCGAATTCTTGCTGCAACGATGATTACCCTGTTAACCTACCCCGACCTTGATTACAGCTGATAGACTCTATTGAATATCGCCAGCGTAATCTGACGTCATCATCACAGCATTTAACTTCAAAAGATCACCTGACGTTTAGCTTGTTAACCGTACCTGTCTTTTTTCATCCTTAACTGTAAGTTTGTTATGGCGTTTGTGTATTGTCCTTCAAGTAGACGTGTCATTTGTCTCTTACATGTCGTGTGGTTTTTAACTTAGAAATATCATGTAGCTTTTAACAACTTCATTTTTGCACCTGATGATGGGAACAAGTTGAGTTTCTCGAAAGTACTTGTGTGTTTTAATATTTTTTAATGAATAAATGTGTCAACGTGCATCGACGGTAATTATTCTCACCTAGTAGTAAAACTGTGTTAGGTTGCAGCTGTTGAATTTCTTTTCTAGGAAAGAATCACACTGAAGGTCTATTGATTCAAGCTGATGTTGTCAGCATTATAGGAAAATAGAGACTTGAATGTATTGAAACTATTTTGTTTAAAGCAGTTATATTCTTAGTAAATAAACTTATTTGTAAAGAGGATCGCTTTGCTAAGCATTACTATGTTTATATTATATTTAATATATTATAATATACTTGAAAAAAGGATGATTTGTTTTTATTTTTTTATTACTCATGCGGGCCACAAAAAAGTTGGCAGAAGGCTGCATATGGCCCGCTGGCCGCGAGTTTGAGACCACTGTTCTAGAGTAAGATTCGTTTGTCGAACTTTGACGATATTTTATAATTATACTGCTTCGGAGCACGACGTTGTTAATTATTGTGAATTGCTAAAATATCAACAAACTCAGTATTGTGTGTTGCTGAAAAAAAAGAGGATTTGGTCTCGTTGTGTGCCTGTTGCCACCAAAGTATTTGACTGATCATACTGTATTACTACTCCTTCTAAACAAATAAAGAGATTAAACTGTAAGATTTTGTTGACACTCTTTGGGACGTCATGGTTTCTAATGTTTAAACTGTTGACTTTCGTTAATCGAAACCTGTGATGAAGCTAATTTGTACGATGCAACTAAAGCTTTTCAGCTAAGACGTTTCAGTAAGCACAAAGCAATTTACATACTTCAGTAGGATTAAGCTGTAGCATGTAATCAGATTAGTGCTTCACAGTGAAGTTCATGTTGGGGCATTAGTTTGAATCATAAACAATCATCAAGTAAAATAGTTTGCCGAATACACTACATTAAACGTATATAATGGGCTACGTCTGTCCATGACGCTCTGACGTCATTGTTTTGACGTCGATCAATACTTGCAGCGCCATCTGTTTTTGTCCAGTGACCGAAATCGGAACAAAGCTCACCGCTATCGCGCGATACGTAAAATCAAGGAGAAATACCTGAAAATAAAATAAAGTTAGTAAGACAAACGACCTCATGTGTGGCAACACGCACGTGCTCGAACAACGGTCTGCGACGTTTGTTCTGTTGCGTAGGTGCTATGTCGTGTTTTATTTCATTTTCTTCGCATTACAGAGTAATTTCATAAAAAAGAATACAATTTCTGAGTAATTTCGTAAAAAGGAATCAGCGTTATTTTATTTCATAAAAAGGAACAAGCAGAATCATAAGAAAGTAACTACAGGCATAGGTTTGGCTCACTATGATGGAAATTAAAAAAAATTATTGGTTCCGTGGAATTTTTTCTTTGTAGTACAAGATGGAAGAAGATAAAGCTGAAAAAAAGGTCGCTTCAATAGAGAACGACAACGGCGATGGCGTGCAAATCAATCTTCTAATACGTTGCATAACCTGAACAAAGGTAGAACTAATCGCAGAGGAAATGAAACTTTGGAAGAAACACAAACCAGATATATTTCTGATGTTCTTGCGCATACTAAACGCCAACAGCAAGAAAATCCTGAACAACTACAAGGTCGACGTAATGAGCTGCTCTCTTAGATGTACTGTATATGTGTTTTACGATTCGTGTTATAAAAATTTCAGTTACAGCTTTTTTACTTGTGCATGACGTGGCTATGAGCTAGTCATCTTTATAAAATAATACGTGACTCATGTGAGCCTAAAATCTCCATTTAATGGCGTAAATAAAAACACTCACTCAATAATTGCCGACCTTTCAAGCTCCACTATGAGGCTTCGTCTGGGCTAAATTATATCACAGCCTTCTTAAAACAGAAACAGCAACGCTGATACAAATCACAAAATCTTGACATTTTGGAACAGTTGTTCCCTTCACGTGGAAGTTCGAGTTTTATATATGCTCACGTTGTATGGAGGGATATTATCTATTGTTTCATCGGTGTTTATTCAAGAGATTTGTCCAGATATCTGATAGTTCCAAGGACAAACTTTTATTGAACGGGTGTGGGTGAGTTGTGGTTTCCAGACTTTCACGTACAGCTGTTCCAAAGTAGCTTGTGTAGGGTGCTAGACCTTTGATCCTGCTCCATAGTGGGGTTGTTCCTTTTTGGATGATCCATCTGCATAGGGAAGTTGCCGTGTTCGTCCTTTTATGTTACTTTTATGCTTTTTTCTCCTTATCAGAAGGTATCTTCTCGTCAACCCTACGTACTAATTTGTGCTGCCGTCTGAATATATTAGGGATATGTCGTATATCCCCATTGAGCTTCCTTTTTTTATATAGGCTTCCTTGTTGACACAGTGTCGTACATAGATGCATGGGATTTAATGGCCACATTTATCTCATCTTTTCAATGAGGTTTTTGAACCTGAAAGAGAATTTCAGGAAATATGTTATGGACCCACAATACCTTAAACCATTTTTATTTGGGATACTGGGTGTCCTGGGTTTAGGTACTTAAACCCTTCATAAAATGAAATCGAATGTTTGTCTAATAAATCCAGCTGATAATCGCTTGTCGATGACATTTGCTATTTCTTTATCTCTAACTTCTATGGTAGATAAATTAACAAACTGTTTTCTAAACTATGCTCTGAAAACAGCTTTTTTAAAGGATTACGTTGAACATTGCTGACGGTTAGTGGAACACTTCCGTGTGAAGTCAGCCATCGTTTTTCCTAGTGTAAAAGACGTCCAAGAATGCAGCGATCCGTTATTTTTTTTATTTTTTTTTTGTCGGTACGGAAAGTTTACTGAGTGGTGGAAGGAGATTATTTCTTGGTGGAAAGTTTTAAAACTTTGCTCTCCGTGTTGCCACACAATGAAAATATCATCCACATACTTGAACCAGGCTTTAGGTTTTAAAGTGCAGTCAGAAAACTTCCTGTCCTCGATCGGGTGTAATGTGGCTTCTGGTAGGATTCCGAAAGTCTGTTAATCTATGGGTGCTCCCCTGTTCTGTTCATAGATTATTCCCTCATATCTAAAACATGTAGTAGTTTCATTGATCAGCTGTAAGGTTCTCCTTAATTCTTACACTACTTCTAGGGGATGCTGGTTTGACTTCAATTTCTGATCTTCTAAGTTGTCATAAGCTTCACGTTATGTAATACATAGGTAGAGAGAGACAACATCAAAAGAACCCAAGATATTCGTCGAGTCTAACTTAAATTAGCTATCTTCTAGGCAGTCTGAGAAGAAGCTTAGAACACTTTTGGATTCCTGTAGGAATGGTTTTAAGAACATCACCATCCCTTTCTCAAGGAAATAAGTAGGGGATTGTCTTTTGCTAACAATAGGTCTCTCATTCCGCCCTGGTGTATGATGTTTTAATCTTCCTAATAATAGTGGAGATGAATGATGGTGAATATAATAATGAATTATTTTAAATCATTTTAAGTATAACAGATATTACTCCAGAGAACAATTAATAGACAGCAATGGGGTCAGAAGATTTTTCGTTGTTGGGCTTGAATGAATTCTCTGAAAATGAAAGTTGTCGTAGAGTTGAAACGTATTGCGTTGTAAAGTAAATATTTAATCAGTTGGACACCTAAATGCTTAGATCCGACTTCGATTGCTAAACCAACATTCCATTAATTTCAATACTAATGAACTGAGATAATGACTAACAGCTTCACTTTCAATCAGTGCAATACCTTTGAAGGCACTAACTTGCACACACGATAATTAATTCTTCTCAGTCAAGACTTTGAACTTGTTAACTAATAGTACTAGTGGTGCATCATTCGTGAACAATTCGTTTATTGACTTCGGAAAGCGGTAATGCCAAGCCATTAACCAATTCATTAACCGTGGCATTTATATTCGATTAACTGGGACTCTTTAAAAATTCTCTCACATCAACAGAACTCTGTAAAACAGAAACAGGAAGAAAGTTTACAAATTGTAAGATAAATAATTTCATGATTAACGAACATAACGGCTTGGCATTACCGCTTGCGTGGTAGCACCTACTATATTGAGTCAGTCCCGAAGACAGCAACCGGAAGATTTGACAAAAAAGTAAATTTTATGCCATCCTAGTAATTCCTGTATTACATAATTGTACTTTTAAGATAAACACTTTCCTCGTTTATCAACACATAGCAACCAAAAATTGTTTTCCGGGCAATGCTGGGATAACACTGACTCCACGTATTAGAGGATTTTCACTATTGTTCCTCCCCTTTGGATTTATTTGCTATAATTAATATATAGCTTTTGCCATTAATGCCCACCAGATGAAGACGTCAAAATTTCTGAGCCCATCCTACGGATATGTGATGTAAGAAACTGACAGATAAACCCCACATAGCGCCGTTGACTGTTGGACATTGTAGCGTAGGGAGAACGCACTGGGTTAGATATCGAGAGATCTGGGATCAGATCCTAGCAGTGGTCGGATAACAATTTTTCTGTTGCTAGTTGTTGATAAACGTGGAAAGAGAGATATCTTTGTTTATTCACTGACGCCACGTATTTAGAGGATTTTCAGTACTTTTAAGATAATTTTCATTTTTAAAGGTACAGGGAATTTCCTCTTGATTAAAACAAATGTAACCTAAAAATCACACAAAAGTTAAAGAACAGTCTTCGAAATATTAATTTTAAAATACTTATGAATGAGAAGTAATTTTGTTTGCTTACTGTCGCATAATTTTCCAATATCTCTGGTTAAACGCTTTATATTCATTTTCATTAGAGTTCTGGAAAATATCTCAAGGACATCACTTCAATCCTCACTCCGGTATAAAATACCACGAAATGATCATGTCCTTGGATGTAAACATTAGATGAATTCAGGTACTTGAAGCCTCAAACAAGATGTCGATCTTCTTCTTTTTTCTCTTCCCGTTATTTCCATCTCGTGGCATAGAATGCAGTGGTACAAGCTGACCAATGATCCAGTGTCTATTACTGTGAAGCCCTGCAGTTGAAGGTGCTATTGAGCGATCTACTGACGGGGAAAAAGTTTGAGAACCCAAGGAATGTTTTCACAGTGTTCTGCACAATCGGTTCTCTGTAGTTGTTATTCGTGGCAGCATGTAAGTCGGTCTTGGGAGAAAACATAATGGAGATGACGCAGAAGAAGAAAAATACGCACATAAAAGTCTTCTCCGTTTTCCTTTAACAGCGCGATAAAGCGAGCCATACGTTGCTGCATTATGTGGAAAGCTATTTATATGTATTATAACATTCTTCCAGTGACATTAAAAATTTCCTGGGCAACGAAGCCTAATAAACCAATTATGTTACGCTTTATGATTCTATACTGCTTTCAGATCCACATACCTAATTCTAAGAAAACTTGGAAACTGAAAAAAATAGGATATTCAAAGTTTGAAAATATTCTGAAGAAGGATTTAAAGTACCACTGAAACAGCATAAATGTGTGTGTGAAGTATAAATACGTAGATTACTATTCCTAAATTAAGTTTTCGATAAAAATGATCAGTATTTTGTCATTCTAAGCAAGCAAGAAAAAAAAAAAGATTTATAATGCCACTATTCAGAGTTAGACTCCATCTGTTTTTTCATACTTCGGGAAAATTGGGAGCTAAGAAATTTTAGAATGTTAAACGAATTACAGAGCTAAAATCCGAATGTATTTTTTTAATTCAGATTTTACAGCAAAAATCCAAAGGCTATTCGAATTTAGACTAACTTTTGTATTTTAAATCACAACGCAATCTGAATCTTGTGTCACTGAATCTTGTTTTTAGAGCAATAGAACTTTTGACTTCAGTCACTTTCAGAGCTAAAGAATTCAGAATTTTTTGAATATCGAGTGACTTCTCGATCAAAATCTTAAAACCTTTTGATTTTCGAGTAATGATTAGAGTTAATCCTGAAAACGTTCTGAATCTTGTGAAACCGTTGGAACTAAAATCTGACAATTTCTTGGAATCTTGAGTCAATTATAGAGCCAAAGTTTTACACCTATTTTGATTCCCCTATAAAATAAAGTCTTAAATATTTATTGAATCATGCCCTTTAGAACTAAAGGCTTGAGACGTTTTTAATTTTGCTTCACTTTTTAGAGCTGAAAAGTTAGACTTATTTCTTTTTGTTTCGAGGTTTAAGACCACCATGGGCAATTTTCATGGATATAGGTAGTCATTTATTCCTAATTTGGGGATGAGGATTCTTCAGAAGGGACGAAGTCACCTTTATGAGACGAGCACATCATCCGTATCTCATCGGGGACTCGAACCTGGAGGCCTGTCTCTGAACATTGGTCAGATGCCTGCGCCTCGCACTACTCGGCCATTCTTGGCGACTAATAGATCTAAAATCCTAGGACTTGAGTTTTGTGTCAATTTTAAAGATAAAGTACGACGACTTTTTCAAAACTTGAAGAACATTCAAAGCTAAAGTCGCTGCTCCGGTTGCGCAGTGGTCTAAGCGCTGGCTGATGATCGTTCACCCGAGTTTGGACCGGTTTCGAATTCCGGTGAGGCATGGATCTTATATTTGTCTTTCGGCATTGGCTCTCTCCCTCCCCAGGAAGCAGTGGCCCTAAATTAGGAACGGGCGACTGCTTATAGCCCATCGAGGTGCTCACCAGTATGTGCCACAAATTCTCAGCATGTCGCTCACCATTAATGTCCCAGAAACCAGTATATGCCACAATCGATTTTTGTTTATCATATTTGCCAACACTTCAGGCATGTTCATTCTAATATATAGAAAGTAACTTACCACATCTGTTCTGTTTTGTATATTTACCTACTCTTTCTACAACTCTGTGACAGTACCTGCAGATATCTTTTGTAGCTTTTGACTCTTGTATCTCACTGCAATGAACTTTTATCTCGATATTCAGGTCAGATTTTCCGGATTATCTTTACTTTGTCACGTTACATAGAGCCATTTTCGGCAATTCGAGAAGTCATAGTCCCACATTACAGACGATATTTTAGCTGGATCATCATCATTATCATCATCATTGCCAACCATTATCAATCCACTGCTGGACGAAGGTCTCCCCAAGTTTCTTCCACAACGGTCTGTCTTGTGCCAGTCTCTTCCATGTTACTCCCGCATACTTTCGAAATTCATCCGCCCATCTCTCATGGGGTCTTCTTCTGCGTCTTTTCTTGTCCCCCGAAATCCAGTCTAAAATTTCAGCTGTCCATTGATGGTCTGCCTTTCTGGCAATATGTCCAGCCCATTGCTCGTTCGTGATAGACGTAGTGTTGGTGGCTCCAATATTTAATACATTTTAGTGTGGAATACCTTGTCCCTCACTCACCTGTTGCGTGGCCCGGCTGTCTAAAGGTACTGGGTACGTTTTGAGCTACTTTTCTAGCGTTCTCATCTTCATATTAGTTCATATTCATCCGTTTTCTTATCGTTTGCTCGTTTGTTTACGTTTGGAAGCTGCCAACATGGCGGCTTCCGGTATTTCCTTATCATCTATGGGCGTGGCGGATGCACGTCACGTAACACTCCCCACGTCCATGTAAGTTAACATACTCTCGTCGTTAGATGTGTCTGCTGAGATGCCTTCCCAGCTCTCTAGTACTCCTGCACCGGTGCCTTCACTGGACTTGGCTGCGCTTTCTTCTTCAGCTCCTGCATCTTCCTCGGTGCCCTCCCTGGGTACTACTGATTCTACTGCCTTGCCTTCGGCCTGTGCTTCTCTTCCCTCACAGCCTTCTGTGCCTGCCCGATCCGAACAGACTTCTCTTCCGAGGATGGCATTTGCCTGTACAGTGCAGCGAGGCGCTACTTCTACGTCCGATTCCTCTCAACCAGATGGTCTTTTGCAAGCAACACCTAGCCGCCCCGGTGGCGCAGTGGTCTAAGCGATGGCCTCTGATCATTCGTCCGAAGCGGTCCGGGTTCGAATCCCGGTAAGGCATGGATGTTGTGTTTGTCTTACGGCACTGGCTCTCTTCCTTCCCTGGAACCAGTGACCCTAAATTAGGGACGGGCGACTGCTTATAGCCCATTGAGTTGCTCACGGTGGTCGTTAAACCTCCAATCAAAAAAAAAAAAAAAAAAAAAAAGAAACACCTATTATTCAGGTATCCAACCACAAGGTGAAGGTAACGATAGATGACAATTCGCAGATTGGCCGTGAGTTCCATAACCTCCTGGATAGAGGTGTGCTCTTTCATGCTTTACCAAATACTCTATTGCCACGCTACATGGAAGCCCTCTCTGGACATGTGTCGTCTGCGTCCATTGCAGGAATTTCCCGTACTCCTCGGGGTATTTCGGTACAGTTCAATCACAAGGAGGAGGCTGACTTTTTTCTTGCAAACGGACTTTCGATTGGGACAAACCATCTCATCCCGTCGCCTCTTTCCAAGCAACCGGTTAACATCACGTTCTATCCTGTTCCACAGGAAGTGCCGGATAATGTACTTCCTCTCCTTGTCAGTCATGTTTGTAAAATTGTTGGCAAAATCCATCGCCTCTCTGACGCTCCCCGCGGTACTCGATTTGCACATGCTACCGGACCTCGCCGTCAGTTATTGGTCGTCTTTCCCACCGAGAAAGCCTTGGCGGATTGCCCTACAGAAGCTACTGTTGAAATTGGCGCATGAACGAACAGTTTCAAGATTTTCACTGCTCACTATTGTACACACTGTTTAACACAGAATGACACCACTGCCTCCTGTGACCGCGTTCGACGTGGACGTTCATCAAGTTCGCATCCCACTGCTGACCACATTGGTCTTTCTACTATCCCCACTACCGGTAGTTTGCCTGACGCGAATTCTTCGTTTCTCCGTCAGACGAACATTTCCGTCACGGACAATGCTGCCTTTCCTCCTCTCCCGACCCTTACGATTGTGCATCCACCTTCAAGATTGACAGAGTTGTCTTCGACTACAGATGTGTCTACAGCGGAGTGTTCCGATCCGGGTGTGTTGAGTGGTGGTTTGGCAGATCGGCCGTCTGGCTCTTCTCCTAGCTTCTCGGATATCGGATCTCCATTTACAACCTTGTCTACCATACCCTTGTTGCAACATCTTCCTGAAGCCTCGGCTGTTGTACCAGTCTCCACTAAGGCAGCTCAGCTACTTACTGCTTCTTCGGCGACGTTCGTTTCCTCGTCTCCTGACTTAGGAGGTGAGCCTGATCCACTAATGGATACATCCGCCTCAGCTTCTTCTTTGAAGCGGATTGGAACTTCCAAAGGCACTGTAAAACAGAAAAAGTTAAAACAACTTTCTGTGCCACATTCTGAGGATTCATCTAGTGTTCCCGAGGTTTCCGGTTCCGGTGTTTCTCCACCTGATGATTCTTCAAACAGGGTGCTTCTCTGCTCAGGTCCTGTCAATCCTCTATCTGATGCTGAGGTTCTACAGGCCGTTGATACGTTTCCTCCAGTTCCTGGACCACTGTCCAGACAGCAACTTTTACGTCTTTTTCAACCTGCACGTACAATTGTTGGTTCTGAAGAATTCCTTCAATTACCTGATCTGGACCTGTATGCAGCGGTAACGCAATTCGAAGCTTATGTGTCACTTTTTAAATCTCTGTGTGCCACCGATCCTAGGTATCAGCCTTTTTTGAAACGTTACACGCGCCGTCTCGCCTCCTTGAAAGAGCTCGTTGAGAAGCATATATGTGATACCTTCTATCCTTTTACCGATGACCTTTAGCTCTCTTCCTCACACCGATTACTTTTTGTTCTCTCAATGCTAGGGGATTTGCGAACCCGTTCGCAGATTACCTGGTTTTGCAGACTTAGTGCATGTTGATTCTGATGTTTTCATTGTGTGTTTTTACTGTGATTCACAAGTAATGTATTGTAAATTTGCTTTATTTGTGTGTTTGGCTGTGTTTCACAAGTAATGTATTTTAAATTTGCGATAATTGTGTGTTTTTGTTGAGTTTTCACAACTAATCGGTCTCGTTACTTGTGTGATCTCCTCATTATCTCATTATCATTATCTTATCTGCTGTTTCCTGAATTTGTGCCTGTTTTTTAAATTACCTATAATTGTGAGTGTTTGCTGTGTTAGTGCTTTCCTCTGTCGCTGATTATTATAGTGGTACGTTTGTTATTTTTGTTATTTTTATAAAGTTGCTGAGGTACTCAATGTTGTTTTGCGCTCTAACCATATTTCAGTTCCGTTCGGTTGATTTATCATAGCATAGTACATTTCATGCATTTGTGCACATGTGTTATAGTGTTTGACATGCCGTTAGGCCATTCATTGTTCGTGTGCATATTCATTTCCTTTCTGTGTAACGTTGTGCTGCATCGTGGATATACTGACTTTCCGCACTGTTGTTTTCTGTATACTGCAGCTTTTAATGAATCTCCTATGTCTGTATTTCGATATAGCAATAAACTGGGTACCACTGTGGTACCCACAGTTACCAATACCAATACCATTGCCATTTCAGAAATTTTACTCTGGTCATAATGTCTTCCACTATTGCCTATTTTCTGATCCACGAGTTCCTCTTCTTATCTCTCCTGGTTTTATCAAGCATGCACTTCTACATGCTTCTTTGAGTTGTCTGCAGTCTTTGTATGTCTCTTTTAGTTAAGGTCCACGTCTCTGCACCATACGTAAGCGCTGGAAGGATGCATTGATCAAACACTTTTCTTTTAAGACATAATGGCATATTGCTCTTGAAAATTGTACTGTTTCTTCCAAACGCTCTCTAGGCAAGTTTTTCACGTCGATAAATTTCTTCTTCAATGTGACCCTCACTTGATATCTGCTGTTTAAGATAAATGTAGGTATTGGCTATCTCCAGCTTTTCCCCATCAATCGATAAATCTTCATTTTTTGTAAAAGCATTGTACATCACTTTTGTCTTCTGAAAGTTCATTTTTAATACCACCTTTTTACTCCCCTCAGCCAGTTCCTGGAGCATCATACTCTGCAGCTCTGATGGGGTAGTTGCAAAAATGATTACGTCATCAGCAAAACGAAGGTGAGTTAGATAATCTCCATTAATCTTTATTCCTTGGTTTTCCCAGTTCAATGATTGAAAGACATTTTCCAATGTGGCATTAAAGAGTTTGGGAGATATAGTGTCACTATGTCTCACTCCCTTTCCAATTTTTATGGATGCTGTATTCTCAAATAGCCGAATCTTTGCACTTGCATTTTCATAGATATTATGAATAATATTAATGTACGCATTTTCAATACCGCAGGATTTCAAAGATATTGTAACTGCTGATGGTTTCACCAAATCAAAGGCCTTTTCATAGTCGATAAAAGCCATGCATAGTGAAAATTTATAATCCTTCGCTCTTTCAATTAGTTCTCTCTGTACGTGGATAACATCTATAATTCTGTAGCCACTCGTGAATCCAGCTTGTTCTCTCGGTTTAGCCATATCCAGTGTCACCTTCAAGCGGTGTGAAAGAACTTTGGTGAAGATTTTATAAACCACTGATAGGAGGCTGATAGGTCTGTAGTTCTGAGATCCTCAATGTCATATTTTTTATGTACAAGGATCATTGCAGCATTGTTCCAATAAGGCATCGAGTGAAAACGTGGGCGATTACTGTTTCAATTTCTCCATTTGCTTCTTGTATGATGTCTACTGTAATTCCATCTTCTCCTGGAGCTTTTCCCCGTTTTATGTCCTTGATTGCATGTGTAACTTCTGCTGGGAGGACTGGAAGAATTCTGGTACCTTTTGTAATGTCTGGAGTACATGTATCATCCCTTTCATGCAGTTTTGAGTAGACATCTTTCACTCTTGTCAAAATTTCACCTCTATTTCAAAATTTCACCTCTCTTATTACAGAACCATCTTCTTTTCACAGAGCCATAATCTGTTTTCTTCCCTTACTGAGATGTCCCTTGCTCTCTTTAGGCTTTGGTTGTTTTCACTTGCTTTCCTCACTAGTACACAGTTGAATATCCTTACATCTTCATTGATACCTTTTCGTACCGTCTTGCAAAGCTCTATATATCCCATTTTGGAAGTATCATCTCCTTTAGTTGTCCTCATCTCTCTCCTTTTTTGTATCAGAATTTTGGTTTTTCCTGATAATTTGTTGTTATGCAACTTGTTCTTAGTACCAGCTATTTTTGTTTGTGTTTCCATAAGAAACTTGGTTAGTTTTCTGTTAACTTCAGAGATGTCCACTTCTTCCGATGTTAGACCTTCTAGAGCAGAGAATCTGTTCCTCAGTTCCAATTTAAAGATATTATGATGTTTTTTAAGGTTGGTCGTGTCAATACACTTTGTTTGTTTTATGAGCTTGCCACGCTCGAGTTTAGCATTGAGGTGCATCTTACATCTTACCATTCTATGGTCACTACCTGTGTGACCATAGAATGGTCACACAGGTAGAATACCTGTATTTAAAGACAAGTGTCTATTGCGCTTTTGGAAGTGACTCAAGCTATCTTTTATTGTGTATAATTCGGCATTTCGTTGACAATTTTCAAGTCTGATATCTACTTATAGTAGTTATAACGAAGTAAATTTCTTCGTCATTTTTGTCCACGCCGGAGCTCGAACCCGGGAACCCTCATTCCGGAATAAGTCGCTCTACCAATTGAGCTACGCGAACGTTCGTGGTTGCTGCTATCTGCCTGTATGTCGTGTGCGTGCTGCGAGGCAGGCAAGTCACATCCCCCCCCCCCCAAAAGAGGGCCGGGGGCATGGCCCACGGGTCAGCCGTGACCATGAATCGTTGCCGGCAGCCATCCGCTGTAGAACGTGCACTTGAGAACTCCCAGTCAATCTGGTGTGTGGAATGCAACATCACACATTTTTATTTTTCGAAGCGCTGGAGAAGGGATTCTCTTGTTTTTCATATCTCGCGGTGTGGAAAGAACATCACACCATTGCGAGATCTTGAACGGCCGGGTCATCCGGAAAGTTCGGGTGCCATTATAACGAAGTAAATTTCTCCGTAATTTTTGTCCACGCCGGGTGCCCTCATTCCGAAATAAGTCGCTCTACCAATTGAGCTACGCGGGCGTTCTTTTTCGCTGCTATCTGCCTTTATGTACTGTGCGTGCTGCGGGGCAGGCTCGTCACATAGTTTAAAAAAGCGTTACGGTGAATTTCGAATTGACAGAATATTTTGTTTCTTTAAAAATTTTATTTCTTTTGATCTTTTGAATCTGGATATTCTAACGAAAAATAGCATTTCCTCCAACACAATCTGTCTATCTATACCGGGTGATCACAATTTAGGAAGAGGTGTCCAGAGTCTTGTAGAGAAACATCTATGGGACGAATCGCAATCAAACTTAGTATCAATATTCTAACGAACATGTGGTTTGTTAAAAAAATAAATAGGTCAATTTTGCGCTACAAGGAATATGTTGAGCTGTAAGAGCCAGAAAAATGTATAATTTTCATACCGCACGACATCCACCGGAGACATGGTGAATATAAAGACAACAGCATACCATTCATTCCCGTTCAAGTGGTATGTCATACGGATCTTACCTGACCTGAACCTGCGTTGTTTATCAGGCTTTATTATCATACACTGTTAAAATTTCTGTGGTACGTTGCACCAAAGAGTAGTACTGCACTAGTTTCACCGCTTTCTGAGAAAAGATGCATCATTGTGTGATGCACACAAAACCCAACAACGTGGTGCAAATTTACACCACGTTCTGGTGCACAGTTGCAGCATATTGTGGTGCTACGTTGTTGGGTTTGTTTGCAACACACAATGGTGTACTTTCTCTCGGAAAATGGTATATCTTTTCGCGGTATATACACTATTTTGACAAAACTCACAGGAAACCTCGAAGAGAAACGTAACATGGCATTTATTGACATACATTAGTACGGTGTCGGCCAACCTTTGGCCTTAATGCATGCACTGGCCCTTCGAGACATGCTTTCGACAAGGTTTTGGAACACAGCGATAGATATGCGCTTTCATGAGGTATATAATGGTGCCGCTAACTGTAGCTTGGTAGTAGACCTTGGTTCCAAACTTCTTATGCGGCTCTCTAATTCATCCCATAAGTGCTCTATGGGATTAAAATCAGGGCTCAATGCTGGCCAGTCCACACACGATACGGAATTATCGTCAAACCACGCCGTAACAGACTTTGTTTTATGGCTCGGTGCATTATCCTGCTGGTACCAACAAGACTCAGTCGGTTCCATAGTATTGCCACAGAGTTCGTAGGGCGTAATTGTCTAGAATATCTAGGTAGAAGTATTGGTTAACATGTTTTTCCGAGATAACCAATCGGCAGTGACCATACCACGAAAAACACCCCCACACGAGTACACTGCCAGTTCCAAGCATGACCGTAGGGACAATGTAGTAAATAGCAATCCCCCGGCTGCCGCCATACCCACACACGACCATCAGACTGATGGATCGTGTATCTGGATTCATCAGTCCATAGGATCCGTTTCCATTGATCTACGGTCCACAATAAATGTTCTTTACACCATGCTAAACGACGAGTAGCATTCCGAGTGGAGATGAAAGGCTTATGAGAAGCCGCACGACCATGGCAACCCATGGAATGAAGTTATCTGCGAATGGTACGTGTACATACCGAGGTTCCAGCATTTTTACTCACCTGTACACAGAGGTCTTGGGCTGTACTCCGTCGATCAGCTGTAACGACTCTCCTGAGGCTTCGACGTCCTGCATCACTGATTTTCTTTGGTCTGCCGGTAAGTTTTGCTACTTCAGGCACGTCATGTGTCTTCGACGTTTTCAGTACATCCAGAACAGTTAACTTGGGTACGTTAAACGCCTCTCGGTTTGTCTCATGGACAACCAACTAATGTAACACCCAACAATCTTTCCATTCTCAAAGTCATTTCTCTCCTGTCACGACATTTTCACTCAACCTCACAGTGCGATATGATATGATGACGGTCAGCTGCAGGCTTGTTTTTATACCGTTTGCAGCTGTACCGCGCATCCTAACAACGCAGAAGATCCGTTCCTTTGCTTTTGAATAGGTCTCTGGTGACTTTTTTCAGTATAGTGTATATAGGTGCAGCTTATGTAGTACCACGTTTTGGTGCAACCTACTGCAAAAGTTTTAACAGTGAAACAGAAGTAACGCAACTTGTGCTCTTTGAAAATTCCCGCGACTGAAGCATGTGAAGAGAGGCAAAATGTCGATTACAAACCTGTGAAAAATGATTGTACTGTTTGAGAACAGAGGATCTCTTGCAGTGAGACCAAGATGAGGGAGCAAACCGATTATTTCTCAAGCCGTGGAGGAACTTTCAACTGCCGTCGTCGAGCAGAGAATGGGTAGCATACCAGGTTCTAGCAACGCAAGAGCAATATCGTGAGAACTGAATATTCTGTACACAACAGTGTGGAAGATTTTGCGCAAAATGTCGCAGTTTTATCCCTACAAGATCACCCATACTCAACATTTGCTTCATGGTGATACACAAACCTGACTGACTAGTTAGCGCAGGTTGACATTCCTGGCGCTCATGGAGGTGGATGATGCGTGGCCTTAGAAGATCTTGTGGAGTGACGAAGCTAATTTTACAGTGTTAACACTCAGAATTTCCGCTTTAGGGCTGAGGAAACCCCACATGTGTGCCAAGAGATCCCGTCGCGTTCACCGAACGTTACAGTGTGGTGTTGGTTTACGGCAACGTTTATCATTGCGCCGTACATTTTTGGAAACAGATCGTCCAACCGGGCTAGTGACTTGTGCCTTCAATGCCCACAAGAATGGAAAGATGCTCCACAATTTTGTAGTCTCGCAACTTCAGGAGCGACGATGCTTTAGCTCAATCATATGAATGCAGGATGGAGCAATTCTTCATGCTCAGTTGTTGGTACGGCAGCTCTTAAGCGAGCTGTTTGCCAACAGTACAATGAGTGGTCGTGTTTTTGCCAAAACTTGACCACCGAGTTCGTCTGATCTCAATCTTTGTGAGGTTTGGTTAGTGAGGACACCTCAGAAGCAGAGTTAATCAAGACTGTGTTTGCGATTAGTTGGTCCTGAAAGATAGAAGAACACAGCATGTGGACAAATTTATGCTGACCAATTGGTAGCACTGTGGACAATGTCGGTCAATGCATGCAGTGTTTGCAATATACGAACGGAGGACCCATTAAACCACATCTGTTACCTGTTCCAAATTAAAATTCAATCAAATATTCCAGTTAGCTCTTTTAGTATCTTTTATAACCATTACACCTTGCCACATGTGTTGCAGAGCTGCGACGGGCTGTAGCATATTTACTGTGGCTCGGGCTCGGGCTCTTAGAAAGAGGGAGATCGCGAGAATTTGGTTTATACACTGGTGTGCAAAAATTAAGGACGAAGAGGAAAAATGAACATAGCAGCAGAACGAGCAGGCAGAACGGGCCGAAAGAGCACTCAGGAGATAGACTAAGGTTCGTTACAGTAGGGCATGCCCTCCCCTTTACGTCATGCGCATATATGCAGCATGACGTAAAGGAGGGGGAGTGTCGGACGGGTATAAAGCACACGGGCGGTGTACGCTCAGCAGTTCGGTGAAAGATATTGCACGGTGTACACCGGATTGAACGATGTCGAGTTGCTGCCACCGTGTGATATGGCCAACGCATAATCCAGTAGACGACATATTGATGACTTTACCCGAGGTCGCTTCATTGGGAAGTTGGAAGAAGGTAGAAGTGTGACTAGTATGGCCGAGGAGTTCGGGATCGCTCACGGCATCGTTTCACGAGCTTGGAGAGCATTTCAAACGACAGGAACATCTGTCCGAGAGTTTAGCAGTGGTCGTCTACGAGCAACCACGGCGGCGGACGACCGCTATATTGTCCTACAGGCGAGAATAGACAGACGGAAGACATCGGGAGAAATCGCAAGGCACATGCAACATACAACTGGACGACTGTTATCGCGTTTTACCTTGGCCAGGAGGCTGCACAAAGGTGGGCTATTTGCACGACGACCAGTACGGTGTGTGCCATTAACGCCTGCTCATCGGAGACGGCGGTTTCTGGGGTGCCAGGAACAAAAGAACTGGACACATCAGCAATGCGGTCGAGTTCTCTTTACGGATGAGAGCCGATTTAGTATGACGAGCGATTCTGGTCGTATATACATCTGGAGAGAGCAGGGAACACGCAATAACACCTCCAACATCATCGAAAGGGAACGGACATAAATCCAGTTGAACAAGTGTGGGACCTTCTCGAGAGACGCTTGGCAGCACGTCACCAGCCGCCAGCAATGATTCCACAGCACCGATTGACGCTACAAGAGGAATGGGCCAAGATACCTCAACAGCTCCTTGACATCCTCGTCCTCAGCATGGACAGACGTTGTAAATCCTGCAACGCAGTCAGGGGTGATCATATCCCCTACTAAAGACTGGGTTTTTCTTGGCAGTCGCCTGTCACATGGACGTTTCTGCCTTCTGTCCAGTTGTGCTCGAAGCTACCTTTTCAATAAAGTGCCTGTGTATCCTTTGGATTCCTTGTTTGGACGGTTTTGCTCACTTGTCCCATATTCTTACATCTTGGGGATCTTATGGTATGATTTGAGTCGATGTGGAGCACTTCTGCACGACGTTACATTCTAAAAACCGTCTCGTCCTTAAATTTTGCACGCCAGTGTATATAAATGTAATTTTATATGATTTAGCAAATGAGACACTTTATAGTTGGTAAATGGAATTCTTCGGCAATAGGTTCTGGTTGGGGAGCGGGCATTCGAGATGACTATTTATTCCGGGCTTGGGTAGAAAATGCCATAGACCGCGCACTAGTGTGTTTCTGCAGAGTAGAAAAAGCTTTTTCAAGAACTATAGATATTGGATAGTTGATAAGAAGCCGACGATTATAGCCCATAGCTAATTCTATTTAACAAAGTACATATTGCAGAGCATTATGGCGTGATAATATTAGCATTACGTAAGCAACATACAATTGCAGTACCGCCCGATCATTTTGGGTGCCCGTTCGCCCGAAGCACTTTAGGTGGAAACGAACGGTCAAAGAAAATCGTACAATTACACTGTCAAAATAGATAGAGGTCCCTTCCCCACTCCCCATTTGAGAAATACATTGGTTAATTGCAGAAGGAGGAAGGAGTCGAAGTGTGGAAAATGGGAAATTTTTTATTAATGGTTAAACAGGTTAGGCAGTTTTCGGGCTCGTTCGGTACCGGGCTCTATCTTGCAATATAAAGTTAGGGCTCGAGTGGGCTCGGACTGATATACGACGGGCTCGGACGGACTCATGCTCTGAAAATTGAGCCCTAACTCAGCTCTAATGCGTAGTCGTTTTTGCGTTTTCCTACAGGGAGAGTGCAATTTTGCGCGAGTAGTCATACCGCGTTGGGTTGAGTTTCGCATAACTGCGATGTCGATACAAGGCTCTGAACACCTCCTATTTCATAGTGATCACCCTCGTATATTTTTATGGCGTTGGTCTTGCTTCAGTCGACAGGAATGTTTGAAGCGCTGCAGTTGCACTGCCACTGTTTTGTATTAATAAAGCTTGACAAACGACCACGTTTAGGCAAGGCAACAGCTATAAAACGAACTACTTGCACGAATGCAATGCTATTATCATGAAAGAAATACGGGATTGCGCCATATAATACAAATTTTGAAGATGACAATCCGATTTTTGGCGTAAATGAGACAAGGATGGAAAGTCAGATAATATCCGAAAACTTGAAAATTTTGGGATATTATCTGAGTTACCATCCTTGTCACATTTACGCCAAAAATCGGATTGTCATTTTCAAAATTTGCAATGCTGTTATCTTTATATCCGGCCAATTGCTGGTAGACGTCGTCTTGTACGCAAATTTAATATTTTTTTTTTTGGCGCTTGCAGCTCCACATATCCCCTGGAGGCACAAAGTAGAACTTTTTTCTTTGTTTCCTCAAATCGCGAGAGCACGTATTCTTACTAAGTTTGATTGAGTTTTGTCCCATAGATGTTTCGCTACAAAACACCCCCTGTTTAACTGTGTTCGCACGGTACATGTAATTCAGGCTTTCTTACGTGTTGAGTGATTTTATTTTTTTTTTTCAAATTTGCTACACACGAAATGCCCTTTTTTTTTAATATAAAAACGTTTGTTTCTGTAAACACATTATGGGAAACTCCTAATTCTCAAAACCTGAAGACGAATAGGATGTTAATGTATGAAAGAAGAAGAACCATTTCAAATATAAGGAAGGGTTTCAACGAGGTCTCTTTTAAGAACTTCGCTTCATAATTTGTTTTGTTTAAAATAAATCTTCCAAGCATGCAATCGCATCTTGATTTTAAAGAGAAGTTTAAAAGAATACAGATATGTTTTCATTATATTTCTTGGGATATGTCCTTTGTTTCACAATGGTGACTGCATTTTTCACGAGCTCAGTCGTATCTGGGGATACACAATTTTAATTTGCTTTGACTGAAGGATTTACAGATTGTAGTTTTTGTAGAAACTAATTGACAGAGGCAAGCGAGAGTTGAAGAAAAAATCAGAGACACAGAAAACACGAACCTTTAGTTTATTCTCGCTCTTTCACCATGCTAATGATTCAACATGTTTTTTAAGACATTTATCTGCATTAGATACTTTTAGCCTGACACTGACTTACAGCACGTTACGGTAATTTATGCATCCTTGGAGATTCAATTGTTTTTCCGGAATTCACATTATTTTCGACACGTAGAACCAAAATGCGAAGAAAATGGTTTTCCTCTCTATTTTTCTATCTAAATCTACAATTCCAAAACAAAATATTTCTTGTAGTCAGTTTTCCTAGTGTGTTGATTCTTAAACATTACGATTTTTCCATTGTTAAGAAGTTTGAAATTTAGTTTTATTCTATTGTTTACTTTGAACAGAAATTATACAAAATTAAATCAGAGAACCTTCTGTAAATTAACATTAGATTTGATAAGTTGTTTTATATCTTAGATAAGTTAACAGTAAGTTTCTTTCTTTTGATAACTTTGAAATACTTGATACATTAATACATTAGAATATTATTGATGCCGAGTAAATTTCTGACGAGAGAAAATGTTCAATGTTTAATTTTTCAAAACCTAACATTTCTTCGCTGAAGGCAAAAAGATCCAAAAAATTGGCATTCCGTAGTGACATTCAGAATAACTGATCAGCAAAATTTGTTAAATTAACCGTAATGTGTTTACATTGTGGTTTTATAAATAAGAAGAGATTCTTGATTAACCTATTTAAAAACGTTCGATTTGACGTTCTTAGCATTCTCAAAGTTACTTCTACTTCATTTTGCTTTTCGTCGCACTCTCCAGAAACAATGATAGAACTGAGCACCTGAGGAAAATTGTAAAAAAGGACCTACCCATTTAATTACAGAAGCTCCGGTATTTATCCATATTGCTAGCCTATGCTATTTTTTTTTCGTGGCATTACTTTTAAAAAAGACCGAAAAAACTTAAACATAGTTTTCGAACATCAGTGTCAGGCATTATCCAAACTGATGTAATGTTCAATTACAGCTGTCTATTTTAAAGACACTGATTTTCCGGTTGGCTGCCATAAAAGCAAAAAGTATTCAGTATCCAGAAAAAGGCAATAGATGTTTCGTTTACACACTGTAGTTATCACTGAAGTTAAGGAACTCTTTTTTCTTTTTACAGATCATATTGTCTTTTATCGGAAGAAGTGTATTATATTTAATGCTTTACTTTCATCATCTACCTTTACTCTGCTTCCAACTAGTGAGTTATATTCTTTCAAATTTGGCAGTTTGTTTTTATAGGAAAGAATGTTTTGGTCTCTCATAATTAACAGTTTTTAATCTATCGATAATTAGCAATTCTATACAATTGACTTTATAAAAGTTTTGTTTTTGTCTTTGCAATTCAAATTGCTTCTGCTGATCGAATTTTGTTTGACAGTAATGTTTCTTTTTTCAAAACTTGTATTTGCTTCAGTTTTTTTCTGAAACAATATGAAAGTAGTTTTTTTATTTTTCTTACATTTTAGGCTGTCTTATTTTGCTTAAGTCCATAAATATAAACAGTTACCAGTGGTATTATATTCACTTTTCATACTTTATGTTTAATGCTTCACAACGATTCTTGACATGTCAGTTTTTTTAAAGGAGCTTGTTTTACTTTATTTTCTTAAGAACGATTTATTTTGGGTTTAACACAAATGAGCATAAAGGCCAAGATCGTGAATGTTCATGCATCATGGGCATTATTGTATTTGAAGAATTAAAACTTCAGTCTAAAATACTTTGTAATGCGATTCCGTAAGCATCAGCTGTAATTGTTTACGCGAATTTACATTGTCATGCATATTTCATTTTATTTCCATCTCAGATGCAAGTATTTCTGCAAGAGAGATATAGTGATGCATCCTTCAATATAACTAACATAAATTTAATTGCGAATAGACTAGGATCTAGAAGGTAAATGTTCCGGTTTGCATTTGGCCTTCAGAACAGCAGCAATTCGTCCCGGCATTTATTAGACTAAGTTTTGGTAACGTCACGGTGAAACATTTGCTTAGGCAGGTCGCAGGGCATATTCCAATTCACACATGTTGGATGGCAGTGGATTCAGATATTTGATGTTCCGTTCGACATCAACTCAGAAATACCTACTTCATAGGATTGATATATGTGGAGAATGAGGTAGGGAAAGGAACAAGATAATGTCCTTGTTATGTTTTTCGAAAACAATTCAAGTCGCTGCGGGAATTGTTACATGTAATATTGCCTTTCAGTAAGTATCCATCATCAAGGAGTTAAAGCATGAAAATTTAGACATTGTAGTATGGCGAATTGTTCTACTGGAAGTATCCATCACCATGGGCGTAGAGCCACCCTGGTTGGATGAACTTTAACAGAAACGATGTTTAAACATACTTGGGTATTCAGGCGTGGTCCACTTAAATCATGGGAGTTAAATTTCCCTATGAAAGCATGCCCCACACTATTCCACTGCCTAAACCAGCTTAAAGACTCGTGAATATTTAAGATGGATTCGTGCTCTTTCCTTTGTGTTCATGTTCATTCCGCAAGATGGATTCGTGCTTGCGTAAAAAATGGTTCGATTTCAATAAAATTTTGGCATGTGGTAGGGAATCACCTGGAGACGAACCCTGTTGTAAATGGGCGAAATGGTGGTCAAAGGTCAGGACATAGGAGAGGGATGCATTCCATTGCCATTATGCGTCATACCTTGCGTAGAAATGGTTCGATTTCGATGAAATTTTAGAATGTGGAAAGAGACCACATGGGAAAGAACCCTATTTAAGATGGGAGAAATGGGGTCAAAGGCAGGACATAGGAGTGGGATCCATCACATCGTCCTTATGAGTTTTAACTTACGTAAAAATGCTCCGATTGAGACATAACTTTATCATGTTGTTCCGATAGGAAACGAGATTAATCGTACCGGACGACCTTCGTCTGGTCCGATGAATCTCGTTTCCTGTTGTACCATGTAGCCGGCCGGGGTACGTGTGCATCGTTTACCTAAGGAAGTGTTGGTACCAGGATGCTCCGTGGAATGAAAGTAAGCCAGTGGAGGAAGTACAATTCCTCCACTGTCTTGTAGAGGGCCGGGGTACGTGTGCATCGTTTATCTCAGGAAGTGTTGGTACCAGGATGCTTCGTGGAACGAAAATAAGCCAGTGGAGTTTGGGCACTGTTTTGCTGTGAAACCCTCTGTTCAGTCATTCTTGTGCAAGAAACTATAACGTCTATTGCATACCTAAATATCATTACAGACCGGATACATTCTTTCATGTCAACGGTATTTCCGAATAGCAGTGCTCTCTTTCAGCAAAATACTGCGCCATGCTGCACTGCCCAGATTCTTCAAGAGTGGTTCACAGAATATTCGGAAGACTTCCAGGTATTGCCCTGGCCTCCAAATTCTCCATAGCTCAATCCAATCGAGCATCTGAAGTATGTATTGGAACAGCAATTGCTATCCGCTGTGGCTCAACCACATAACTTACAAGAGCTAAATGATTTAAAATTCTCATAACAAAACTACATAATATAGGTATAAGAGGGATTTCAGCTAAACTAATTAAACATTATCTAACTAATAGATTACAGTTCACGCAAATTAACCGCTATAAATCACCAATGGAAAAAAATATTATGGGAGTACCACTGGGTTTCATACTTGGACCCATACTGTTTAACATTTACATTAATGATATTTTTACAGTATCAAAAAGCACACACCTAACACTTTATGCTGACGATATTACAATTCTGTTCACAGGACGAGATAGCACAGAAATAATCAAACTTTATAAAAACCAAATAAGAAAATATTACGACTGGCTGACCTCCAATGAACGTATTTCAAATACAGTTAAAACTAAGGCTATGTTTTTTACAAGACAGAACCTAATCCAATATCAAGATATAACTATTTATTATAATAATAATAAAATTGTCGAAGAGAATTATTTCACCTGTTTGCGAATAACACTACAGCATAACTTAAAATGGGATTGGCATATAGAACATACTGTTAATAAAATCTCTAGAAACATAGGAGTAGTTAGCCGAGTGCTTAAAAATCTAACTTATGAAACCCTTAAATTGTTATACTACACTCTTGTGCATACACACTTTAACTATTGTCTATCCTGAAAATCCAAGTACTCCAGAATAAATTTATTAGATTATTGGAATTTAAACTACACACTAATACCAATAATATTATACATTATTCAGATATTTATAATTACTTGCTAGGAGATGTTAATCAACATAACATTTTGAATATAAAACAAGTGTTTGAATATGCTTTGGGATTAATATATTTAAAAGGATTAAACAAAATATCAATATAGATATCATATACACTGAAGTGCCAGAAAATCTGGTACAGCAGTCTAATACTTGGTAGGTTCCCAACGGCAGCTCAGGACTGCAGAAATACGACGGGGCATGGACTCCACTAGCTTCTGGAAGTATGCTGTAGTCAATGCATACCATACATCATGCAGAGAGTTCCACGCTTCGGGTGTATTCCGAGGTCTCGGTTTCCTGTGTTCGATAGCGCTTTGCATGGCATTCAATATGTGTTCTATCACGTTCAGATCTGGGGACTTGCGTGGGAATGGCAACACCCCAAACTCAAATGAATGCTTTTCTAACCATAATGCGGCGTCCCGACACTTGTGTAGAGGTGCATTGTCCTGTTGGAACAGGCCCAACCCATCAGCATGAATGCAGGACATGAACGGGTGTACCTCGTCAGAACGGATGCGCATATAGCGTTGGCCGGTCACAGACGTTTGTAAACGTACCAGGGGTCCCAGTGAAGTCCAGCTAAACACACCCCATACCAATACGGACCACCCACCAGCCGATACAGTTCCCTGTTGACAGGCGGGATCCATGGCTTCATGGGGTTTGCGCCACACACAAATCCTTCCATCTGCCCGATATAGTTGGAAACTCCACTCGTCAGACCAGGCTACTTGTTTCCAGTCATCAAGTGCCCAGTGGCGGTGTTGCCGTGCCAAAGCGAGACGCATAGCTCTGTGCCGTGCACCCATCAACAGGACTCGAGTTGGGCTTCGGTTCCTAAAGCCCATATCGTGCAGGGTACGTTGCACAGTCTGGACGCTGATGCTTGTTGACGCTCCAGCATTGAATTCCGATAATACCTGCGAGAGTGTAGCGTGAAACGATTCTTGACAGCTGATGATGGTCACGATCACCGAATGATTGTTTTCGGCCACACTGGTATCGTAGGTTGGAGGTTTTGCCGGCATTCGTGTAGTCACGGTACACCCTTGCAATGGTCGCCCGTGTAAATCCGAACTTCGTTTCTACCTCCGAAAAACTATGGCCCATCTCATGAGCGCCAAGTATGACACCGCGTTGAAAACGCTTAAATCACTATTACTTGTCATTCTCATGCCGGAAAAAGCACTGACAGCAGGCAAAGATGTCTTTCGCTTTATATACTATAACGTAAATGTCTTTTCGTGCTGATTCTTCGAAATACTATGGCCCATCTCACGAGCGCCAACTATGACGCAGCGTTGAAAATCGCTTAAATCGTTATTACTTGTCATTCTTATGTCGAAAACAGCTCTGACTGCTGGCAAGAATGTCTATCGTTATATATACGCACTGGTGGATGCAACCGAGCATGCGCATAAGCAAAGTTGCTATGTATTTTGCATAAGCTTGTCTGTACCAGGTTTTCTGTCACATGATTTGGCGGCACATGGAGGAGGAGCGCAGGTGGTCATACGTTTTATCTCTTCGGTGTTTGGGTATTTGTTCATTTCGATAAAATATTTTCAATATAATTCAGGTAATGTACCTCTCTTTTTAACTTTTATATTTCCAGTAATATTACGTACTCTCACCGTTATATATAATATTTATAACTCCGCATGAAAATGTTGGTCTTCCAGTTCGTTTCATATGGTCCAATTTATCAGTGTTTCCTCAGAAGGTAGTGAAATTCGCAAGATTAATCTTTTTGTTTATTAAAAATTTATGAAGGAAGAAAATGAAATAAAAGGCTATAGAGCTGAATACAGAAAAAGAGTTCACGGAATATATGTATACTGGTAAAAAAAACATTTAATGCTTTGGTGATATTGATTCTTGCGAAATTTGTGGAGGGGCTGAAGTAAGCATTTCAGGGCTTCCCTGTTACAAATCAGAAAACGAGTTCATATCATAATTCTGAAAGCAAGGAAGCACTTTTAGGATGTCTTTCACACATTACTTTCCAACAGTATGAAAGAAAGTCATCTAGATAGAGAGCGTGTACAAACATTCTGTGTGCTAGATTTACAACGTATCAAGGCTGTAATACATTCGGTGTGTATGTAAAAATAATAAATATTGTAATTAAGTGAACACGAGAACGTAGCATTGAAGGAGAAAACATGTTGCCAGCATAACAAAGAATGTTCAATTAAGCGGAGTGTAGAAGGCAACAGCTGTACATTAATGCTACTGTAGAAACGAAAAGTAATGTCAAAACTCTGCATATTTAATACATATATACATATTTAATTGGACAAAAGTATACCTTCTTCCACTTTGTTGCAATCGCTCGCGGATTGAACCCAGGTCTGGTGTCTTCCCTCTGTAGTGAAGAATGTAATCTGGAATATCTACTCCCATTGCTGCTGGAACAATAAAAAGGAATAGAAGTGAATTAAAACACTACGAATTGTAACATTAACTTTCTTAAATTATAATGGAAGACTTAAATACAAAGTATTACCTTTAATGTCCTTATCGTTAAGGTACGAGGTCTGATGAAAAAGTATTCAGACTAATTGCATAACTTCGGAATCTCCCGACACAGCAGGAAGCGGTTTGGCACAGGTTGACTTGCGCCAAACTGCTTACGCATGCACCGTGAGTATGATTCCCCTGCTCGTACGGGACTCTTTTTATAGTAGTGCTTTGTTTTTACGCGTGTGAAGCTGTTCGAACATTTGTCATGTATTAAAAAATAATACAAGAATTTGCATCAGATTTTCTCAGATACCTGGCGAAACTTACGAAGTCACATACCTAAAGTTACAGAAAGTCTATGGGGAGGATTGTATGAGCCGTGTACAAGGTCATAGGTGGTATACACGCTTTAAAGATGCTCGTTGAGGTGTTGAGAGTGGCGAACGGTCTGGGTGGCCAGCAACCAGCAAAAGTGAAGACAATGTCGAACCTGTGCGCACATCTGCGCGGCAAAATCACCGAATCACTATTCGTGAGTTATCTGAAGACTTCAGCATTAGTTTCGGTTCAGTTCAATCGATTTTTACGGAAGGTTTTGGTATGATACGCGTATCAGCCAAATTTGTGTCGAAATTGCTCTCACTTATGGCTTCTAATTGCAAACTTGTATGTTAAGACAATTTTTAATTTATATGCAAAACATTCTGCACCCCAAACACTGCCCGACAAAGAAATATTTTTAAAACCGGGTGGTTAGAAACAGAGATTTGAGAAAATTAAGATATGTATACTCAGTAGCCAAATCATTAGAGATAGGAAGGGCCGCGGGTGGCCTAGTGAGCAACGTTCGTGACTGTCACGGAAAGGATCTCAGGTTCGATCCCAGGCAGGTACGAACGCTCGATCCACTAAATATTCGCCGTGCATCGGATGGGCACGGTAAGCCGTCGGACCCCGGGTACTGGCCCCCGGTAATAAATAAGGGCGTCTTCCTCCCCATTTCTACTTCGCTTCCGTGTCACTTTCCTATCAGGCACTCTAGCCCAAATCTCCTAGCTTCCTATTTCTAAGGGTTGTTTAAGACCTGGAATCTGACATTCCCTTCCTAAAATCATCTACATGTGATCATTTATGATCATGATCATCATTAGAGATAGGAGTGACGGGCAGTTGACATGGGCTTCCCCCACCCCGAGTGGAACATATCCTTATCAAACGCAAGCGATCAATAGGAGGAGAGTAGAAATTTCCAACAGGGTATCGCTATCAACGAACATGGCTAAACGTGGTAATCTGAGTAACTGTAATCGTAGACGCATTGTTGGCGTAAAACCGATGGGAAAAACTCTATCGCCCAAGTGATAAGAACGCTTGGGTTCCTATGGGCAACCGTACCAAAGGTATACCACGGGTATACCGTCGACGGACGTACCTGCGCCCAGAGTATACCGCTGGTACCCTCGACGGACGTGCCAGCGCCCAGAGTATGCCGCTGGTACCATCGACGGACGTACCAGCGCTCAGAGTACACCACTGGTACCATCGACGGACGTACTAGCGCTCAGAGTATACTACTGGTACCATCGACGGACGTACCAGCGCTCAGAGTATACCGCTGGTACCATCGACGGACGCACCAGCGCTCGGAGTGTGCCGCTGGTACCATCGTCCACAGTATATCGCTGGTACCATCGACGGACGTACCAGCGCCCATGATCACCTGAGTCGATGTAGACTATCGAGACCAGTACAGACCAACCGCTTGGCAACCGTGGCTCAAATTCTATCCAGGTTAAATTTCGGAGGCACAAGCAGTGTCAAAAAGCAAATGGTACGGCGCACGCTGGATGCCTTGGGTTACGGGAGTCGAATCTCTACTCGTGTGAGTACTCACCATCGAACATCACGCCTCGCTTAGAGCCGGGAATATCAAAACTAGATTTCTGAAGAGTAGCACCGCGTTGTGTGGTCAGATGAATCCCGTTTCAGCTATACCGAGCTAACGGGAGAATGCGGGTGTGGCTTCGAAAGATTACGCGAGGGTTTCGTCGTACCAGGTCATCTCTGTTCAAGGCGGTGGTGGTTATGAAATTGCTTGAAGAGCTTTTACATGGGGACACATTAAATCTCTGAGGGCTAGAGAGCTTAACCGCTACACGCCACTAGCGTATGCTCGCTAATCACCTACACACTTTCATGGCCTTCGCGCATCCTGCTGCCGATGGTCTGTTTGATCACGTCAATGCACCGCGTCACAGAGCCGCAACCATCCAGGCATGGCTTCATCTGAGGTTAGAACCATCCAGTGGCTCCCCAAGGTCCCTGAATTTAAATCCTGTGAAGTTCTCCGTGTAGCGGAACAACAGATCCATCGATACTGGACCGACAGGCGGAGCTGTAGACAATGCTGCAAGAGGCATAGCTGACGTTACCTCTGGAAACCCTCTGGGCTCTGGTGGAGTCGATGACTTGGTGTGTACAGGCTGCATGTAATTCGCGCTACAGGAGGACAAATACACTATTAGGTACATGCACTATATAGACAAAAGTTACCGGACACCCCTTTAAAAGAAAATGAATGGATCCGATGCGTTGTTAAGATGCGCGGTACATCTAGAAACGGTATAAAAACAAGTCTGCAGCTGGCCGCGATCTTACCGCACTGTGAGATAGAGTAAAAATGTCGCGTCGGGAGATAGCCGATTTTGAGAAAGGAAATATTGTTGGGTGTTATATTAGTGCGTGATCCATAAGAGAAACCGATAGGCTTTTAAACATACCCAAGTCAAGTGTTTTGAATGTGCTGAATAAGTAGAAGACACATGGCGTGCCTGAAACAGCAAAGCGTGCCGGCAGAACAAAGCAAATCAGTGAATGAAGACGTCGAAGCTTCAGGAGAGTCGTTACAGCTAATAGACCCAGTACTGCACAAGACCTCAGTGTACAGGTGAGCAAAAATGCTGGAACCTCGGTATATACACGTACCATTCGCAAAGAACTTCATTCCATGGGTTACCATGGTCGTGCGGCTGCTCATAAGCCTTTCATCTCCACTCGGAATGCTGCTCGTTGTTTAGCATGTTGTAAAGGAAATTTATGTTGGACCGTAGATCAACGGATACTGGTCCTATGGGCTGATGAATCCAGATACACGATCCATTAGTCTGATGGCCGTGTGTGGGTATGGCGTCAGCCGGGGGAACGCTATTTACCATAGTGCACTATTCTTACGGTTTAGTTTGGAGCTGGAAGTGTACTCGCGTGGTGGTGTTTTTGTGGTATGGTCCTGGCCTAATGATTATCGTGGACAAACCTGTTAACCAGCACGTCTACCTTGATATTCTTGACAATCATGCCCTACCAACTCTGTGACAACACTATAGAACCGAGCCTTGTTTATACCAGCAGGATAATAAAATGAGCTATAAAGCAAGGACTGTTTCGGCGTGGTTTGACGATAATTTTGTATCTATGGGATTTAGAGCCCTGATCTTAATCCCATAGAGCACCTATGGGATGAATTAGAGCGCCGCATAAGAAGTTTGGAACCAAGGCCTAATACTAAGCAACAGTTATCGGCAGCATTATGCACTGAATGGAAGCGCATACCTATCGCTGTGTTCCAAAACCTTGTCGAAAGCATGTTTTCAAGGATCAGAGCCTGTATTAAGGCCAAATGTGGACCGACACCCTACTAATGTATGTCAATAAATGCTATGTTGTGCTTCTCTTCTAGGTGCGCGGTGATTTTTGTCAATATAGTGTATGCTGCATTGTTAGCACGATGCATTGCTCCTGAGAATGTTCCAAAATAAGCCCATGCGTACACACCAAAGAGACAATACATTCCTGCTGCTATCATATATATATATATCCCACATCGTCGCCATTACCAACATGAAATTAGGCAGGTGGTTACATTATAACCACCTGCCTAATTTCATGTTGGTAACCACATGCTATGAAAACAGCTCTTACCCGACGAGGGTGGACGCTACAGGATTTCTCAAGGTATCTGGTACAAACACGTTACCAGCAGATTCTTTAAATCTGTACGTTTCCTGCTTCCAACCGAGGAAACTGATTTTCGATTCTATTGATGTCTGAGGAATGTGGAAGCCATGGCAGTGCCTGGAAGCCTTCCTCATTTTACGTTAACAAATTCCGAACAATATCAGCAGTGTGAATGGTACAATATCCTGCTCAAAGAAGCCACTATTATAGGGGAATACCATTCCCTGAAAGGATTTACCTTGTCTACAGTGATGTTAAGGTTGGTTGTAGACGTCATAATTCATTCCACATGATTGATTGGACCCATGGTTCCCCGGCAGAACATTACCAGAGAAATCCGCTTCCTGCGCCGGCTGATTTTCGTTCCACGGTGCATCCTGGTGCCAACATTTCCCCAAGAAACGTAGCACACCTTCACGACCGTACTCATGGCGCAACAGAAAACGAGATTCATGGGACCAGACGACCTTCTTTCAATCATTCAAGGTCCAATTTTGACGCTCGCGAACCCGTTGTAGGGTCTCTCTCGGCAGAGAACCGAGTTTATCATAGACACTCGAGCGGCCTGCGGTTATGTAATCCCATTTTCAATAGGGTTCGATATGTTGTTACACATTACTCCCGAGTGTGACACATTACTCCTGGGTTTGATATGTTGTGACACATTACTTTCTTCAGTTGCGGCACATTACATTTTTCAGTTGTCACACATTATATTTTTCAGTTGTGACACATTACTCGCGGGTATATGTTGTGACACATTACTCTTTTTAATATGTTGTGACACATTACTTCTGAGTTGTGACACATTGCTTCCGGGTTCGATATGTTGTCACACATTACCTTTTTCAGTTGTGACTAATTACACAGTTGTGACACATTACTCCCGGGTATATGTTGTGACACATTACTCTGGGGTATATGTTGTGACACATTACTCTTTTTAATATGCTGTGACACTCTTTTTAGTATGTTGTGACACATTACTTCTGAGTTGTGACACATTACTTCCGGGTTCGATATGTTGTCACACATTACTTTTTTCAGTTGTGACACATTACATTACATAGTTGTGACACATTGCTCCCTGGTATATGTTGTGGCACATTACATTTTTCATTTGTGACACATTACTCCCTGGTATATGTTGTGACACGTTACTCCCGCGTTCGATATGTTGTGACATATTACTCCCTATAGTAGCGTTAAAATTATTACCTGCAAGTTGGGCAGGCAATTTTAATGCCGTATCTTTTCTGTTGGCTCCTACGATAGAGGATAACTTTTTTTCAAATTCTAGAATCGATGATCCGCTGTCAGCCCGAATCTTTGCCGGCGCGGTTCGTGGATTTTTTATTGCTGTGACGAATTTTTAAAGTATAAAGCACGACCGAACGTGACCATCTCACAAGACTTGCCGTCTCGGAAATGTCCAGTCGTCTGGCTATTACAATTCGACCTCTGTAAAACTCGCGTAAGTCCACTGCCATCCCCATCTTAAAGCAAAAGAATAACACTGATTAACAAAACTCAGTTTCAGGTGGCATTTTATCCGTTTCATGACCTTCACGCGTGTCGTCGTTGATATGCAGTTGCTCTGATTTGCGTTAGAACGCGCTGGTCATAATGTTTTGTTTGCTCCGTGTACCAATGAAAGGTTAGAAAAATGTTCTTTTCTCTTTGTTTAAAAAAGGACACACTTTTGAACTTCTTTTTACTCGTGAAAAACGGGTTTTCCCCCTTCTTAGTATGTTTCTTGCTTTCAGAGTCAAAATGGTGTACTCAGATCTCGTCCTCAAAGAAAAATTATTTCCAGTAAACCTAAATGATATTCATAACTCTGCAAATGCTTCTCAATTAATTTTTGTTTGCGTAGATCGGTGAATTGTTTCATATTCAGGTCTCGTTGCCAGTGACAGTCCTCTCCATTATACCTAGATCTTCTTTATAACTATGCAAAAACTGACAGGAAATCTCACTGCGCTGCTCTTTGCGTTTATTGGGTAGCTATTCCTCATCCAGGTCTCGTCCCCAGGAACACTTAGACCTTCTTCATAACGCTGCAAAACTTCGCTGAAAATAGCAATGCCCTGTTGCTTACGTTGATAGGTCTGCTGTACCCGGACTCACAAGGAACAGCAGACCTATCAGGATACACTAAATTGGGTATAGTAAATCCTAATCAGTTCATCCTAAAGTAAATCGTAATCAGTTTATCCTAATTTATCCCTTTCCGGTACAGTAAATTAGGTTGAACTGTTGTATAGGCAGAATCAGATTCATGTCTAACATATCGGAACAACGGACATCCGTCAGTCTTCTTAAATGAGAGAGTTCACACAATCGACATGACCTTGAGTAGACAACTTTGGCTGGCGCTCTGATCTAATTTTATCAGATAAACACATGTTCAACCAGATTTAAACTTCTCTACACATTTGTAAATTTTTCTGTGGTCCATACACATGTTTCCATTCTGTGCTTCCATTATTTTGTGAATTTCAAAGGTCCTGACACATTCTGTTCAAAGAAAAATTGGTAGGGAGATGTGATGTCCGTGAGGGTTTTCGGAAAATGCGTGATGTTCCTTCCACACATCATCTGGAATTAGTGAGAATTTCTTCTTTTACCGAGAGTTACTTCAAACATGGTATGCCGGCTGACTCGGAAACAAGGAATCCGTCCCAGCCCCTTTTGAAGTGTGTGTGTGGGGGGAGGGGGTATATGTGATGTGCTACACAGGTGGCAAAAGTAAAAAGACGGCAAGTATCAGTAATAAGCCCTCGTCAGTGTGGCTTAATTAAGAAAGTATTCCGCTCCGGAGCAGAAGGATGCTGGTTCAAATTTTGCCACCAGCAAGTGGCTTATTTCGCTGTAGAGGGAGGAGAACAGTTAAGTAAATTTAATGCAAACATAATGTGAAATTTCATAGCAGAACGCATAACTAAGAAGAAAGAGAGAGAGAAATGAAAGAATTGGAAATCTAAAAGCCACAATATACATTAACAGTACATATATCATGAGCAATTTATGAATAAAAAATTTCAGGGCATCGTTCCAAAGTAACGACCTCTTTAGGAATAATATGAGTAAAGCCTTAAAATAGAGAACAGTTTTATTCCTGTCAGTCACTCCACAAATATTAATAGGCGAAAGTAAGCGATCTGCAAGTTTTTTTTCATGGGATTATTTATTATTCCATAAAATCTAAATAAAATATTTCAGATAGCGTAAATGTTTCTTCTCTGTGTCTACAATTTATCTTTCACGCAGAGTCGCTCAAAGACAACCAAAAATATTTGTTCTCAAGGGAATGGAGAAATGCTGTTTTTTCCACGGCATTGTCTGGTTTCCGTTTCTATTCGATGCGTCGTCCACTTTGTAGCGGAATAACGGTGGTGGAAGGAAAGTATATAAAAATGTTATACGGAAAAATGAAAGAATCTGATTTCTGTCACTTTCATATAAAGTCGCTGCGGTACAAAAGCGAAATTTTAACTTTCTGGAGAAAGCGAGACTTCAAACGGTGATAAGATATGTCAACATAACAATGAAAAATTTAGACATGTTTTTCTCGACTTTCCTGAAATAATTTACAGGCTTCATAACACAACTCAAACTCAGGGGTAATTTTTTTTATTTCTATTTTTTTTATACTCCAGTAACTCACCAAAATGGTAGCAAACTCCTCTTGCGACAAAGCTTTCAGCGGTGAAAAAGGCAATTTGAACGTGACAACGTGTTACATATCCAAGTGAAATCCAAAATAATGGAACAAAGAGTGAATTCGTTTCCGAAAATGCAATCCTTTCAGTTCTTCCGTTTTTAGAAATTGTATTTTGACCCAGTGAGACACATTTTGACGTAGACTGTTTGTTTCTTCCGTGTATAAATCTACTGTATACAAAAATATAAAGCTGTAAACGTTGTCCACAGTGCGAATATTAAATGCACTTTCAGAAAATCTACAAAAAAATTCGAAAGTGCATATTGCTATTATTTCCATAACTGACAGTACTCTAATATTGTAATCAATACGGATAGTCAGTGTTTAATATTTTGTGTTATTTCTGGCTCATCAGCGTCTTTTTAGCCCGTTTTTTGTAAAAAACTGTACCTTCTTATAGTATTACTGTACCTGTCCATTTGTGGACACTATATCTCTGCAAGTATTAGCTCGATTTGAAAATTATTTTTTTGCATTTTGAAGCACGAAAATTTGAGAACGATGATTCTTGAATTTTCGTCCTTTTACAATGCATAACTTCGCCACTGGAGGGCGTAATTTCAAATGATATCGAATTCAAAATACATTTTTTTCCAAATGATTGCTTCTACAGATTTTATTGAAAAAAGTCTTCCTGCCCTCCGACTCCATTTATAATGAAGACTTGTGGGTTGAGCTTTTTTCAAATAATGCATGTCTTTTTGTGTTAGGCAGCATGAAGGTAAACTGAGATTTCCATGATATATTTAATTCTAAATATCCGCATCAGAAAATTATTTTTCCATAGGATTGAGTTTCTAGTGGGAAATTTTATTCTTCTTATAATTAACGAATTTTTTTAAAATAACTGTTTTATCACAAGGGGTCGTAAAGTGCATATTTCTGTTTCCTATGTATTTTGCAGCACATCTGCGCTTATGAAAACTCGATTGATTTAATTTCTCTGCCATCAGACACCATTCACTACAGAAAACTTTTTGAGCATACCTTCCGCTTAAAACAATGCTCATTTTTCTCGCAAATGGGCGTAGATATACACTCAATGGGCAAAACATTAGAGATACACTACATTGAAAAACGTCACCGGACACCTAGAAGAGAAACACAATGTAGCATTTATTGATATACATTAGTACGGTATCGGTCCATCTTTGGCTTTAATGCATGCACTAACCCTTCGAGACCTGCTTTCGACAAGATTTTGGAACACAGCGATAGGTATGCGCTTCCATTCAATACATAATGCTGCCGCTAACTGTTGCTTAGTAGTAGGCCATGGTTCCAAACTTCTTATGCGGCGCCCTAGTTCATCCTATAGGTACTCTAAGGGGTTAAGATCAGGGCTATGTGCTGCCCAGTCTACACACGATACGGAATTATCGTCAAACCACGCCGTAACAGTCCTTGCTTTATGACTCGGTACATTATCCTGCTGGTACCAACCAGACTCGGTTCCCTTCCCTCGAACTCTCGGCTGCGTGGAAGATTCTACTGAAATAGGAGATTAAGGGGAAAAGGAGAGAGAATGTCTGAAAGGTAGGTCGCCAGACACCGCCTTCCGCGTGACCATTCAATACGGAATAAATATTTATAATACTAAAGTGTAAGTTCCATTATTCTAATAATAGCTCTTTTACCTATCTGACGCAGTATACGTTCATTTATAAATGAATAAAGCAGTCTACTGAGTATAAACTTAAGGTTTATTTTAGCATATCATTAGAATATTTCGAAATAGCGCAATTCTATTCCTGGCGTTAAAATTTCCTTGGAAGACATGGATGTCATATTTGCTGTTTTGAAGCTCTAGTTTGCCGCCCCGGTGGCGCAGTGGTCTAAGCGATGGCCTTGTAAAGGTTGTGTTGACCTGTGCTCCGTGTTTGACCTGTGTTTATTGGTGTTCTTTTGTGTGTGTGCCGTCATTTTGTGTATCTCCTGTGTTGTGAACGTCTCCTGTGTCGATTGAGTCCGACTTTGACGTCCTGTAAGTAAAACTTTACTTGTACTAACTCTTTTTCCGTCCTGGCTTTGCCCAGGGTCGGGTTTAGCAAGCCAGTCATTGCAAATGGCGGCGACCGCATCTGATAGGCCAGGTCTGAAGCTTGATAGCAAAGCTCCGCCCCCACCTGGCCACGTTCGGTCATCGTCACTACCACACGCATCTGGTTTCCAAGCCGCGTTATCTGATGTTACCACTTCTTCCAACTTTATGGATGTTGATTTCCCGACATTTTCCACCACCGTGACGTCATTAACTTCTTCAGTATCCGTTGCCTCTGGTACTTCATCTGCTCCTGCGAGCACTGCGTCTCGACCTTCCCCATCTCCGCCCATTCCTACGGCAACTCTACCTTATGCTTCCGTTGTGAAGGGTACCAGTTCATCTTCCTCTACAGCGAAGAATCCATGTACAACGCCTCTTGATATGATTGTCACTAGAGACAACAAGAAATTACGCATCGAAATTCCGGAAACTTCAGCTGCTGGGCAGGAGGTTTTACGCACACAGAAACTTGGCATATGTTTTGATGCCCTCCCGGACACCAGCCTTAAGAAATACTCCTTAGCCGTCCGCCAAATCCTCCCTAAGGGAGCGATCACCCATATGGCGAGGAAGCCTAGGACTGTTCTCATCTATTTTGCGAAGCCAGAGTTTGTGGATCGCGTCTTATCTGACGGACTGCATGTTGGGGATCATACCTTACTGGGAGTCCCGCTCACGCAGCGCCCCGTACTTATTACGTGCTACCCCGTACCACCAGAAATCAAGGACCATTACTTAATGGCGGCCCTTTCCCGTTGTGGAAAAGTAGTTGGATCCATTTCCACTCTGTCTTCCGCACCAACAGACCCAGATGACAGGAACATCTTAGGTCTGCGTCGCCAAGCAAGGATCCTGTTTCCTACTGAAGATGCCATTGCTGATTGCCCTACTGACCTCACTGTGGTTGTAGGGAAGCAGATTTTCCGGATCGATATCGTTACTGCCTTGCATTGTTTTAAATGCAAGGCATATGGCCACATCCAATCACGTTGTCCACACGTATCTGCCAAGCCCCCTATTTCCATACTACCCAAAGTCAACACCCCAGCCTCAACACCAGTTTCTCTGGCCACACCAAGTTCGGCTCCAACACCAGTTTCTCTGGCCACACCAAGTTCGGCTCCACAGACGTCCTTGATCCCTTCTACTGTTGTTCCAGATGATTCTCCCCCAGCAAGTGATGATTCATCATCAGTCTCCAAGTCTTCGATATCTACTACAGGTACTTTGGCCACCTCTCCATCGTTGGACCCACTTGCTGCTGTGGTACCTCTACGTTCTTCGGAGGGTATTCTCTCAGAAAAGGAATGGCAACCCCCTCCGTCGTGTTGCTTCATCTTCTTCCCTTGGATCCCCTAATGTGGAGTCACATCTAACTGTCCTACACCCACCAGCTTCTCCCGGCGTTCCCACGTTGAAACGTACCAGACAGAGTTCCATCTCGCCAGTGACGTCTTCTCCACGCTGCTCTCGTTCCCGTTCGACAATTCGACAGTCTTTCTCTCCAACAGCAGTTCCTACATCTCTTAAGTCCTCAGCTGTTCCAAAATTGTTGGATCAAAAAGCTTTCGCTGAATATCTTTAAACTTTCCCTGCATTAGACGGGCCGCTGGCGCCCTCTGATCTTGCTCTCATTATACTCAATCAACCGTCACGTCCTCTCAAGCAGCTAGACTGCGTTCAATCACGTAATGCTCAGCTTCCCACTATTATCACCCAACTTCAGAATCTACTTGTTCTTTTGCCAAAAATTAACACAGTCACTAATGCGCAGACATCTAACTTAAAGAAACGTGTAACCAGTATTCACAAAAGTGCTGATAGTAATATTCAACCACTACAACCTCTTTCAAGTTAAAATTACTTTCTTTCAACTGTAAGGGATGCTCCGTCCCTCCTACCAATGTGTTAGTGTTTGAAGACATTACACCGCATGATGCGGATATATTATTGCTACAGGAGACTAACTGCCATCCCAACACCCCATACCACCGGTGGCGAACTTGGCCATTTCAATTCTACCATGCCCATCGACTTAGTCTTCACGCAGGACTTGCGGTGGCCATCAATTTTCGTCTTCGATCCTTCATTACTGATATCACGGTCAAACCGATTTATCGTGACCTCTTGCAGCTTCTGTCTTTCCGACTTCACAACTTCCGATACCATATCTTCAACATCTATGTTTCCGGCAATCAACAGTATGCAGACTGTCTTTTTGAGCATTTTGTTTCCTGTGTTCAAGGTCTTTCGGCCACTGATATTGTCATCTTAGGTGGTGATTTTAACTGCACCCTTGACCCATCCCTCGACAGATCGGACGGTTCCACGGATACCAGGTATTTTCTTACCAGAGCACTTTCTACAGCCATCAACCAGCTACAACTCCAAGATGCTTTTCGACACCTGCACCCATTTCTTCGTTCGTACACCTGGCGCTCCTACTCAACTTCCTCCCCTACAACTGCCCGACTTGACCGGTTTTATGTTTCTTCAATTCTTCTTCCTTCAGTTATCTCCCTTTCTCATACACCGACAGTTTCTTCCGACCACAGCTGTGTCGTAATGTGTCTTCACACCGGTCCATCTCCTCGGCAATACTACCGTACTTGGACCCTTGATGATGATCTTTTACTTGATTCAACTTACGTAAATTCCATCCAATCGCAGCTCCAACAAGCCTTATATACGCTCCCTTTTGCTTCTTGTCCCTTGCAACACTGGTTAAATGTCAAATCCCAAATTCTTCTTTATACCAAGCAATATTCCCACGAAAAACGTACCACCGCCTCTATGAAGATTGATGCTGCACGCTCGATTTTTTCCACCCTAGATCTTGATTCTCCGCTGTTTTCTCATTACCAAGCTGAACTTCGTGCCTTGCTACTTCCTGTCTCCCAACAAGCTCTTCACCGCCTCAAGCTCCTTTATCTCCAGCCAAATGACTATCTATGTGAACAGGTTCAACAACTGGAATTCCACAAACGTTCTGCTCATCACCTCCGTAATCTGAAGTTACCCGATGGAACTGTTACTAATGACACCACTCTCATTTGCTCCGGTGTTAGAACATATTTCCAGTCACGTTTTGCTCAGTTCCAGTCAAGTTCTCCGCATGCTGATTCGATTCTTCGTGCCTTACCACATATTCCATCGCATCTTGTTACATCTCTTTCTATGCCTATCACCCCAGCAGAAGTAGTACAGTCACTTGCCTTACTTAACTGTCACTCGTCACCTGGTCCTAACGGGTTGACAGTTAATTTCTTTCGTACGTTTTCCTCTTTCTTACACCCTCTCCTATTGCCTTGCTTTACAGCTGCTTTTTCCTTATCTGTTCTTCCCCCCGCTTTTACTCTAGCTCACATCATTCTTCTTCCAAAGTGTCTGCTGGAGTTGGATAACTGGCGTCCTATATCCATCCTTAATGTTGACTACAAGATTTATACTAAAATACTCTCTCTTCGATTGAACCCTGTCCTTCCCACCGTCATACATCCCGACCAAACGTACACCATCCCTGGCCGAAGCATTCATACTAATATTAATCTCCTCCGTGACTCATATTGCCTTGCCCACCTTTCCTCCGAACCTTTAGCCTTCCTCAATCTTGATCAGAGGCAGGCCTTTGATAACGTGAGTCATCAGTGGCTTGCCTCTGTGCTCTCTGCCTTCGGTTTCCCATCTGTCTTCATCACAGCCCTCCTTGCCCTGTACCAGGACTCAGTTGTCCATATCCGGACGGCCTCCTTCCTTACAGCCCCCATTCCGTTTCGTAAGGGCATCCGTCAAGGATGTCCTCTTTCCGGACAACTTTTCTCTCTAGTCTTTGAGCCGTTTCTTTTCTCTATCCGTTCTCTTCTGCAACCTCCCCACTCCACCATTCGGCATAGCACCAGGCACCATTCCATCGTTCTTACTGCCTACGCCGATGATATCACAGTTCTCATCCGAGAAGAATGGCAATTCACAATTGTTCTTGCATGGCTTCAAAAGTATGCTGCGGCTTCCGGCGCTTCATTAAACCTTTCAAAGTGTACAGGCTTGTGGTGTGGCTCCTGGAGACATCGCCCCGATACACCGTGGGGCGCTCATTGGACATCCACCAGTCAAAAGATACTTGGGGTGCACATTGGCAGCCGGGTCTCAGCAGCGGCTGCCACCTGGAGACCCCTCGTCAGGAAACTACGTCACACCGCTGCTTACTGGTCCAAGCTCAAGTGCTGTTTGACCTACCACAGTCGTGCACGGCTTTCTGGCACCCACATCCTCTCGTTAGTTTATCATTCCTGGATTGCACAACCGCCACCAGCCTACGTTCAAACTGCAACAACATCAGCAATGCTCAGCATTGTTTGGTCATCTACTCATTGGTTATCTTCCTCAGTATTGTCTCTACCTTCGACTTGTGGTGGCCTCAATATGCCAGAGATTACCGTACGTTATAAAGCTGTAAGAATTTTCAATTTCCTCCGTTTGACAGTTCAACCAGACTCTTCCGCTTCCATTCTTCTGCTTAATGTTCTGACTTCCCCCCTTAATCCCTGCTTCACAGTCCATCTTCTTCTCAAGATGGATATTCACACTGTCATTCCCCCCCGTTTTCCTCTAGTCTACCATGAAGCTGTTCAGTTCCTTCGTTCTTTACCGCTTATTCGTCAACCCCCCTCTTCCACTCTTGATCTTCTTTCCGAGCCTCTTTTTTCTCCTCCGTCCTCCACCCCTACTGCCAACTTTTTCTTTTTCCCCGCATGGCTACACGCTGGTGTAGTCTCCGTTTCCCAACTGGTCCTCCCCGATTTTTCATGGAAACCCGTTTCCGACCTTTTTCCCACCCTACCACCCTCGCCCGAATTCTCTGATAACTTCCTCCAACTTAAACATGCTCTTCAATCACTTTTTCCTTCCCTAGTCGATTCCTCTGGCCTCCTTTCCGTTTCCTCTGCATCTCTCCCTTTTCCGTTCTTTCTTCCCTTTTCCGGTGATCTCCTCCCTCTCCACAGTCTTTCCACCCGCACCCTGTACCGTTTTCTCCGTTCTTCTTCTGCGGTACCTTGCCCTATTCCCTCTGTTCCTTCTTTTGCACTAACCTCAGTCTGGTCTACTGCCCAACATTCACCGGCCCTCTCCTCAGAACTTAATGTGCATTGGAGGTTTTTGCACAATCGACTGCCTGTCCCTTCGACTTTGTTCCGGAGAAATATAGTATCATCAGATCTCTGTCCTTTTTGTAACGTCGTTGGAGACGTCTTACACATGTTTGTTTACTGTCCGACGCTGCTCCCACTATTTCACTGTATGTTCCAACTTGCACGTCCTTCTTGTACCAGTGATCTCACCCTAGAAGATTATCGTTTCCTCGGCCACAGTTCTACAAGTTTCTGCTCTATTTTACCAGTTTGTTCGTATTTATTTATTCTAGCTAAATATATTATTTTCTCTCACCTGCTACAGTTACAAGATCCAAATCCTATTACATTCTCTACCTCCTTGGTTGCACACTACCGCAACAGGGTTAGAGCCAGACTCACCCTGGAATATTCCTTGGCGAAAGATACGGCACGGTTACCTGCCTTCTTCACAACATGGTCGCCGTGTCGTCCCTGGTTTCAGTTTTCTAGTGCCCAGACTGTTCATCTGCTGTTTTAATAAACCTACGTCGGAACTTTCAATTTTTACTGTTCAATCACCATGTTTTCTCCTGGAACTGGATTGTGTTTGCTTCCTGCTGATGTCACCTTTTGTACACAGTTCTCTTCATCCGCACAGTGACTCTCTGCCACCAGTGATTCCCATGTCACTAGAACTGCACAGTTTTTTTCTGTAAATTTTTTCGCTCCAGTGATGTTCCAAGACTTCGATGAACATTTATCCCAGAGCTACTGCTGTTTACAGCAAATAATGCAATGCCTGTCATTGCTCATCTGTACAATTATCATTTCATTGTAAATATCTACATTTTGTTTTATTTCTCCCCTTCTCTCACACTGCGTGGGAGGTTGGGGATGTTCTGTTGTAATTCTTTTACGTGAATAAAAGCGAATATTGAAACTAAGCGATGGCCTCTGATCATTCGTCCGAACGGGGTCCGGGTTCGAATCCCGGTGAGGCATGGATGTTGTGTTTGTCTTACGGCACTGGCTCTCTCCCTTCCCTGGAACCAGTGACCCTAAATTAGGGACGGGCGACTGCTTATAGCCCATTGAGTTGCTCACGGTGGTCGTTAAACCTCCAATCAAAATAAAAAAAAAAGCTCTAGTTTTTATCGTTTCCGGAAAATAGTGGTCCTAAAGTAGAGATTGCCACTCCAAGTAGCTCTAAACACAAATTTATGCCCGCCCACCTTGATGATAGAAGAACACAGAACCCACGCGTTTCTGGAAGACCTCACGCAGAAATATTCGGCGTAGCAGTTTCTCTGTCGATCTTTTATCTCGAGAATGCCATTTAGCAGAAGTAAGTTAATACTAAAATTAGAATTACGTTATTATTTAAATAAGAAAAGTATTACGCAGATTATAAATTGAAAATAAAACACTAGTAAGCTGTGCAAATTAACTTCTTTTAGATGCTCTGTTCTCTCAGAAGGAAAGGGCTTTCATGAAAGTTTTTTTCTTTTATCCGTGGAAAAAAGATATATCAGATCCATCTCCAGTTCAAACAAAAAGTAAGAAGTAGAAATAGGATAAAAAATCCAAGTTCGGAAATAAAGGTATGTTATGGGAAGGCTCAAGAAGGGTAATCCATTAATGTAGAGAATGAAACAAAAAGAAAGTGATATGTCTCTTGTAGAAAAAGAAAAAAGAAATGTCGCCATAGGAGACGCCATATAATAATTTGCTTACTCGCTAAAATTAAGGTAGCAGTTTATTCATGTTACAAAGCAAACAAGAAGCATGCCTAGTTTTGCCCGAACTTATACAATTTCTACTAAATTAGAAGAACAAGGAAATATAATGTCGAATGAAGATGGAAACGCGAAATTCTGAGAATCTGTTAGCGCTTGGTTAGCGTGTTTATTTTGTTAAGGTGTATTAAAATGTTACGAATATATTCTTTGGAATAGTTATATTTACTAAACGCTACATAATACTTTTATTACTAAAGAACTCTTGCATGCTGTATTACCTGATTCGTGCTGAGTAAGAAAAATGTACTTTATTCCCAAGCTAAAGAAATTTTCACATTAGTCTTCCGCCAAAAGTTTAAGCTACAGAGTCGTTATCAGATGCATATGTTAGCAGTTAATGTATATATACACTGAAGCGCAATTGAATTACAGATACCTGTCTAGTAACGTGTAGCACCACCTTTCGCCCTAATGACGGCGGCGATTCGTCTCGGCATGGACTCGACAATACACCGGAAGCGTTGGGAAGCCATACGGATCCACGACCCCTGAACAAGCTCCCACAGTTCACGAAGATTTGACGCAGGGGGTCAGAGCCTCGAACATCTCTCTCGATGGCATCCCAGATATGCTCGATGGGATTGAGGTCAGGTGACCTAGCTGGCCAAGGAAGCGAGCTCACGTCGGTGGAGTGTCCATCCAACCATTCGGATACAATTCGGGAGCTGCATTGTCTTGTTGCAGGATGAGGTCCCCAGTGGGGTGTTGACGACGCACAAACGGGAGCAAATGGTCGTCCAGGATATCCCGTTAACGTTGACCTGTGAGGGACAATGTCACATGTACCAGGGATCCCATTTCAGTCCACTTAAACAGTTCCCGGACGAGAATACCATCCCCACCAGCTTGAAGAGTACCCTGCTGGCAAGAAGGATCCATTGCTTCATGTGGTCTGCGCCGTACTCGTATCCTGCCATCCGCATGTACCAACGTGAACCTCGACTCATCATTCCAGGCAACATTTTTCCACATGTCTAGGGTCCAGTGGCGATGTTCCCGTGCCCATGCTAATCTTTGCACCCTGTGATGTGCGGTCAGCAGCGGTACCCTTGTGGGACGATGGCTTCTGTACCCCATAGCGAAGAGATGGTTCTGGATGGTGTGGCTGCTTACACGTTTTTGTGCACCAGCGTTAAATTGCAGAGTGATTTCTTGCACTGTGGCCCGTCTATCCGCTGTTACAATGCGAGCTAGTCGACGATGACCCTGCTCATCCATACGCTGTTGTCCACGGCAGTCGTCCCTTGGAGGGATCGTTTTACCGGATTCGATGTGCTCACGGTACACCCGTGACGCAGTGGCTCGTGAAACTCCCAGTGCCTGCACGACTTCCGAGATGGAGTGACCCATTCGTCGGGCCCCGACAATTTTACCACGATCAAATGCGCTTAGATCCTTCGTCTTACCCATACTACGTCAGACTCTTACTGATTCCCGTTGCATCACTCTTTATATTGTCGGATCGCTGCATACGTCATGTCGTTTCCGCTTACAGGGCCTCCAACAGCGCCACATTTGCATAACACTAATTCAATTGCTCTTCAGTGTATATAATACAGTAGCATGTGTGCAATATTTCGAACGTGACCCACACCGATGAGACAAAACATGACCAGCGTGTGCAAATCGAAACAACTGCGGGTTAACGACGGCTCATTTGAAGGTCATAAAAACTATAAATAACACCTGCTAATCCTGTTAATAAATAACACCTGTTAGCACTGTTAATCGGTGTCTTTCAAGTTTTCTAGATAGGAAGGTGTGAAAACACAAGTTTGTCCGTCCCCCTCACTCCGGAGTAAGTTGCTCTCCCTGCTGCGCTACACGGACAGAATGTACCGCTGCATATTTGTCGTCTTGATACGTGATTCACCTTTGTAGTACGTCACAAAGGGTAGAGGACTTAAGCTAGTTTAACAAAGGCCGAACCGTAATAGCTAGCTGACTGGGTTAGAACATTTTCGACACGGCCAGGCTTGTGGGACGCTCACGGTCAGCTGCGTTTAGTAGCTTGAAAAAGTGTTCCGAGGAGGGCAAAACCAAGAACAGCCGGCAAGGAGTGAGGTCGGCCCGGCTCGTCGATGCTTATGGTTAGCAAAGCATATCCTTTATGATATGTGCCAACAGAAGGGATATTGTTGAGAAATTTGACGGTATTTTGAATTATGATGACGGGAGTAATACATCCCATCACACACCGTACATCGAACCGTGTTGAAAATGGGGCTGCATGACAGCAGGCCGTTCGGAGTGCCCATGCTACTAATCTCGTTTCACGTCGGAATCGCCTGCAATGGGCACGCGAGCATAAACCTGGAAGTTGAATTATTGGAAGAAGGTCCTCTGGTACGATGAATCGTGTTTCCTGTTGCGCCATGTGTAATTCCGGGTACGTGTGTGTCGTTTACCTGGGAAGTGTTAGCACCAGGATGCTCCGGGGCAAAAACAAGCCAGTGGAGGAAGTGTAATGCTTTGGGCAATGTTCTGCTGGACAACTCTGGACCCAGACATTTATGTGTAGGAAACTATGACGTTTGCCACCTACCAAAACATCACTGTAGACCAATTACATCCTTACGGTATTTCCCTTTAATCTTTCAACCGATAATGCTCCATATGAGTCAACTCGGATTGCTCGAGAGTATTTCGCGGAACATGAGGAAGACTTCCCCAGCATCCAAATTTCCCCAGCATCAGTCCAATGGAGTATCTGTGGTTTTTGTTGGAACAGCAAATCCGATCTGCTGCGGCTTAACTACGTAAGTTGCAAGAGTTAAAGGATCAGCTGGTAATGTGTTAGTACCAGATATCACATCTTTAGAAATCTTTTAGCTTCCCACCGTGACCTCAAGATAGAAAGGAAAGCTGAATCGCAAGTGTGTTAATTAAGGTGATATGTAACTTTTGCTCAGGGATATCCATCGTTTACACCTCATCATATCATATTGTGCATTATTGTAAAGCTATCGTCAACAGCAGGTAACTCCTTTTCGGGAGGGATGGAAAGGAAGTCAAATTTCGCTCGAACTTCACTATTTTCTGGAAAGATGCATAGCACCAAAATGCATTTTCGTAATGGGTTTTATCACATTTAGCGTCAGGTTTTCGTACTTTATACAGTTTTCAATGAGATATTGTTACGTTTATGTACAACGTGATGAAATAATTCTCGGCGATAATTTAGCAAAGTAAGAATGAAATCATGAATAAAATACGGGATTACCCCATATAATAAATATTATACGGTGTAATCCCGTATTTCATTCATGACTTATCTGCTCCTCCGGGCAATCACGGTATTGGATTCTTAACCTCCATATTCGCTAATCAAGCCAGTTGCTTTGACTAGCGAATCCTGTGATGGTTATATTCAAATTAAACGGAAATTTGAGACTTGGTCGTTCTGGGCGTTGTAGTGGTTAGCATCTGGGAGACGCAGGCTCGATTCGCGCTCCAGGACGACGACATTTTCAAGTTTTCGGATATTATCTGACTTACCATCCTTCTCAAACTTACACCAAAAAAACCGATTGTCATCTTCAAAATTTGCAATAAAGTATATTGTTGAGCAGCAAGAAAATTAACTTCTGTTACGTGATTTCATTTGACAACATTCAAAAAACCGATTTCGAAAACGGTTTTGTCTACTTCCGTTATTAATTTCCGTTACATCGAAGTTTTATACATGGAACTTACTTTACTACTTTCGGGAAAGATGTATAGCATCAAAAATCAAAACCAATGCGGACCAGTGTTTTTGGAAATCCAATGCCGCCCCGGTGGCACAGTGGTCTAAGCGATGGCTTCTGATCTTTCGTCCGGAAGGGGTTCGGCTTCAAATCCTGGTGTGGCATAGATGTTGTGTTTGTCTCACAGCACTGACTCTCTCCCTTCTCTGAAACCAGTGACCCTAAATTAGGGACGGGCGACTGCTTATGGCCCGCTAAGTTGCTCACGGCGGTCGTTAAACCTCCAATAAAAAAAATCTTCAATCAAAAAAAAAAAAAAAAACAAACCTTCAATCAATAAAACGGAAAAAGGAATTCGGTTTCTGTAAACGGTAATGCGACCGCAGCTTCACCGGATCACACGACTTGTTTACAGTTTTGTTGCTGTGAGAGTTTCTAGGTTCACGCGATCGTCAAGTGTGACGTCATATGAAGTTAGTGGAAAACAATGGTTGTAAATACTTCCATTACTTATTTGCGTTACACAGAAATTTTATGCATGGAATGTGTTTTAGTGCATCTTGGGACAACTTATACCAACTATTTTTAGCACGTCTTTTGTAAAAAAATCGTGCTTACATATCTTATCTGTTTGTCCGTCCGTCCGTCCTTCTGTATACACGATATCTTTGCACCTAATAGTCCGATTTGAAAAATTCTTTTTGCATTGGGAAGCTTGAAATATACAAATGATGATCCTTAATTTCGTTTTTTTTTTTACGATGTACAATTTCGCCGCTAGAGGGCATAAATGCAGATGATGTCGAATTAAAAAATACGTTTTATTCCACATAATTGCTTCTAAACATCCGATTGAAAAAATTCCTTTATCTTTCGATTGGATTTATGTCGAAGAGTATTTCAGATAGGAGTTAGTTTTTCAAATTACGCATAGATTTTCCTCTAGGAGGCGTAAAAGTAAATTACATTTTTCCCTTTAACTCCTCTTCAAAAACTCCGAATTGAAAAAAAAATTTCGGTGGATACACCTCCTGATGGAAAATCTTTGCAGCCGCCCCGGTGGCGCAGTGGTCTAAGCGATGGCCTCTGATCATTCGTCCGAACGGGGTCCGGGTTCGAATCCCGGTCAGGCATGGATGTTGTGTTTGTCTTACGGCACTGGCTCTCCCCCTTCCCTGGAACCAGTGACCCTAAATTAGGGACGGGCGACTGCTTATAGCCCATTGAGTTGCTCACGCTCACGGTGGTCGTTAAACCTCCAATCAAAAAAAAAAAAAAAAAAAAAAAATCTTTGCATATAATTTCAAATTTTTGGTAAAGAATAATTTGGCCACCAGGGGGCGTAAGTGTTAATTTTTGCTTCCGATGTATTTGCCATAAAATCTGAGCTTCTAAAATATCGATTGAATTCACATCGATGTCGACAAATTTTTAGGAATATTTTCTGTTTAAAATATTTCATAGTTTGTCCGCCAGAGGGCGGAGATATTTATCTTATTTTTTGTCAATATCTCTACTTTTAGGAGTCCGATTTGAAAAATTCCTTCTTTGTTGGATAGTGTTTCAGATGCGAAATCTGTTTCGTATAAATTTATAATTTTCAAGTAAATCATAGGTTTTTCGCTAGGGGGCACAAAAAGATAAATTGCGTTGTTTGCGTTATTCCTGCTTCTAAAACTCCGATTTGAAAACTTCTTCGTGTATAGCATACAACACCTGATGGGAAATATTTTTCATATAATTTCTATTGTTTGGTAAAGAATGGTTTCTCCACCAAGTGGAATAAGCCTTAATTTCTGCTTCTGATTTATTTGTAGCAAAATCTGGGCTCCTGAAACCTCGAATGACTTTTTTTTCTTGGACCGATACCGCCGATATAGAAAAACGTTTGACATTACTTTCTTCCTAAAATATTGCATGGTTTTCCCACCAGAGGACGTTAAGTCACATCTTATTTCTGTCTATATCTCTGTTTCTAAAGGCCCGATTTGAAAATTTCTTTCTGTGTTGGAGCGCGTTTCCGGTGCGAAATGTTTCTCATATAAATTCATGTCTTTCTTAACGCACAAGTCTGCATCCAAAGGTCGTAAGCTCACAATTCCGTTTACAGCAATATCTGAGGGATTGAAAACCCGATTGAAAAACTTCTTTCTTCCGTCAGATACTATTGTTTTCCATACCGGTTCCGTTGACTTTGAATAGCTTTGATAAATTTAATTTGCGTCAGAACGGATTCAAAAGACGTGCTTATTACACCTAAAACTTCCGTATCATCTTTCTTGCTTTATATGTAACTACATCCCTACAGACAGTAGATCTAGTTACAAAGATTGCTATGCCTCATTGTGTATTAAAATTAATAATTACAATCTTTCGAAACATATACACTTGCAATTTGATAAAACCATATTCCCATTGAAAGTGTACCTCGTTTTTTAAACAATTGATTTACGGATGCTCATAGTTGCCTAATTTGAAAGCTGTCGTACGTATTTAAGAGTAATGCATGCTGCATGATGATTAAGAATAGTTGCTGATTTTATGCTAACTTAAACGTGACATCAACAGCCATGCATATTTGCGCATGCTCGGTTTAGGAATGAGGAGACCAAAAGCTCGAGGAGTGTGTGCTTCAAATATTGCGAAAATTGCTTTGTTACCGTGAAAGTTGCCATATTCTGTCTCTAATAGAAGATTATTCTAGAAATAAAAATGTCCTGGTGGCTTCAATCTCGTGGTAAGGAAGGGTTTCTTTCTTAAAGAGTCTAAAACGTTGATTACGTTTAATATATTTGCACGTGATTTATTGATATAAGGTATGAAGTGTTAAGAGATTTTAGAAAGGAAGAGCTCTTTTCCCGAAGGATGAGAGGAAATATTTACCTTTAATGATCGTTGAACGCCAACATAAGTGATTATGAGTGAGCATCTCGCTAAGCTATGAGAGTTTATCACTCAGAAGTACTGTTGGAGCCGCATTAGTACTCTGGGAATATATCTGACTAAGTATGAAATTAACACTCCATATGCCAACGTGAGAGTAGCACCCATGTATAGTTGTCATACTGAAGCAAATCTAATTTCAATATCTGAAAGATACACAGGAGTTGGGATTCCTTTAATGATAGCAGGTGCTCACTACTGGAGGATTCGTTACTTCGATTGAAAGCATTAATCTTTCCGACTTTCATCCTAACGATTACTAAGGACACATTTCTGTATGATGATGTCTTTTAAAATAATTTTTTAATAACTACAAGCGATGTTCACATATTTTAGAATGTTTTTGATGAGAAATTACAGAAAATAAAAGAAGTTCAAAGAATTGAAACTGCAAACAGGATGTTAGATGAATATGAAAGAATCCTCTGCGGCAGTTAAATATCATCTGCTAAGAAAATGTCGCACATGAACAAGCTGTTAATAGAAGTTTGTTTTTGCTCTTTACGTAGAGAAATATTCGTAATCTGTAATTAAAAAAAAACCGCTGTGAAAACTATGGAGTTAGCATTATTTAATGTAAAATAAGCAATAATATTAATAAAGGCGGAAATCGTCAAGCATTGCTTTTAACAGGAAAAATAACACCAAAGGAGTATCCAAAGAAGCTAGTACTTTTACGACTATATCAAAAGTAAATCTCTGGTCTTAAAATAAAATCCACTGACCCAAAGAGCAGCAATCGTTAAGTCGATTAAATTATCTGTATCAACCGCAAGCAACGCAACAAACAAAGATTTCTATCTGAAAAAATAAACAAAAGACATAACGTTCACCGCCATTTTTCTAGGCACGTGGCTGGGTGCAGAACACGGTGTAGACATCTTTATGGAAATCACTTAACATGACACAGATGGAAAAATATTGTGACTATCGATGAAGCAAGGATCAACCGTAACGAAAAAAGGGCGATTTACTATCGCAAAAGAGCAGAAAAAGACTTACAAATTTGTTTCTAAAAATCCGAAGAAAGTTTCAATAAGTTATTCATGATTGCTGCTGGTTTCTCGTGACATGGAAAAATTAAAATTATGAAAAGTTTAAAAGAATGTTAAAATCAATTCTACATATTTCCAAAACAATGTTTTAACTCATTTATTTAAAGAGGGAATTGTAACGTGCCTGCCCCGCTGGACGCACACGAGATAAAGGCAGATAGCAGTGAGAGCACATGTCCGCGTAGCTCAGTTGGGAGAGCTACGTACTACGGCGTGAGGGAGACCCAGATTCGAAGCACGGCGCGGACATACTTGTACGATATATTGGCGCCCGAACTTTCCAGGATGACACGCGCTGTTAAGTTTCTCTCAATGATGTGATGTTCTTTCCACACAGCGCGACAGGAAACATAAGAATCCCTTCTTCAGTGCTTCGAAAAGTAAATATGTGTGTTCCACACACCAAAATTGTCTGGGATTTCTCAAAGGCACGTTCTTCATGGGATGTCTGCCTATAGGAACACATGGTTCCGGCTGACCCATGGGCCATGCCCCTGGCCCTCTTTCGGGGGGATGTGACGTGCCTGCCCCACAAGACACGTCACATCTCTTACTTGGAGTGAGGGGGATCCGGGTTTGATGCCCGGCGCGGATAAACTTGTACGTTATAAAATACCATTCCTTTAATCACAGAGCATTTAAAGTGCATAACTCCAGCAGGATAAAACTACCAGTCATACATCCAAATCTAGTGCTCCATTTCTTAAAAAAAATTAAAAAAGAGACGACCTTTTGCTCAAATGCCATCCAATTCTCCGCATGTGTCACCTTTGAAGTATTGTGCTTAGAACTACTGAAAAAAAGGGCGCGCCGGTTGCGCAGTGGTCTAAGGCGCTGGCCTCTGATCATTCGTCCGTAAGGAGTCCGGGTTCGAATCCCGGTCAGGCATGGATGTTGTGTTTGTCTTACGGCACTGGCTCTCTCCTTTCCCTGGAACCGGTGACCCTAAATTAGGGACGGGCGACTGCTTATAGCCCATTGAGTTGCTCACGGTGGTCGTTAAACCTCCAAAAAAAAAAAAAAAACTACTGAAAAGAGCGGTTTCTGATCACAGACCTAAAACAATGATTGGACTATGGAGAGAAGTGGAATACAATAATAGTACCAATTTTAAGAAATGCCCTGTTATTTTGGATATCTAGATGTAAGTTCATTCCAAAGAAAGGACTATCAGATATTGCATTTAAGAAAGATATATTGCTAGAAAATCGCTCTATTAATGTAGATATTCTACAGTAATCAAGACAAGCGCAAGTTCTGACATTTTTTTTTTTATTGGAGGTTTAACGACCACCGTGAGCAACTCAATGGGCTATAAGCAGTCGCCCGTCCCTAATTTAGGGTCACTGGTTCCAGGAAGGGAGAGAGCCAGTGCCGTAAGACAAACACAACATCCATGCCTGACCGGGATTCGAACCCGGACCCCTTACGGACGAATGATCAGAGGCCAACGCCTTAGACCACTGCGCCACCGGGGCGGCGTTCTGACATTTGCAACTTGTTACACTGTTTCGTTGACGAACATGCTGTGTAAGCAACATGTAAATAAGAGAAACAATTTAGGTTAAAAAATAAAATCATGTGTTTGTGTTCTTTAATTTCACAGATTAATTGTAAATATAATTTCAAAAAACTTTAAATTCTTCAAAACAAATATATAAGATTAATTGACTTAAAATTTGATAGAAATTCACAACTAACACTATATAATACTACAAGAGTTTTCCAGAATAAATATAATATTCTAACGATTAACCAATTATATTACTACAATATTGGGAAAATTATGTACAAGCGCATTAAGAATAATTTACATTCCGATATTATACATATTACACCCCAGATGCGCACGCATTACACAAGCACTAAATCACATAATAGGCCTATTCTTTCGAAAACGGAAGCCATGAAGCAAAGTTTAAACTACATTGGCCCACATTATTGGAACTCATTACCCATGGAGCTAAATGCCTTAAATAACTTTAACCTTTTTAAAAAAAAAATTAAAAACTGTATAATGAATTTCGGCACCTCCACTTGGTGATCACAGTGGATGGGAACTATGTTTCATATGATGACTTTTGTATCGATATATGATCTACTTTTTTTCTTTGTTGTTAGTTTCTCATAATGATACCTTTATTGTTTGTAATTTAAAACCACGGCCCTCATTGTAAAACTGATCTAAGGAGCATAGGACATTGTCAGGCTTGGCTGGCCTTTTCCCCCCTGCTTCCTGGCTGGGCATCGTTTTAACTGCTTTATCTGTAGTACTGTTCTTTTGTTTTTCGCTCAGCAAAATAAAGTGAATTGAATTGAAAATAATATATATTTTCTGTGTTCTTACAAATGAGGACACTATTAATTTTATCATAATGGTGTAAAACGTTTCTTTACTTTTTCTGTCAAAAGGGAATCATTTGTGTTCGTTAATTTACTTAGTGTTGCAGATAGAAGAACGTGTGACTTTCTTTGAATTGAAGGAAGGAAACAAAACAACGTTTCATGCAGGAATCTGATTGATTGAAAACAATTTCCTTTCTGAGTGTAGCATTGTCAGTGAGAACGTTCCTCGTGCTAATTTTGGAACAAAAAAAGAACAAGCGTTTTGTGAATCTAAAAGCAAAAAAAGAAACAGAACTGATATGAAGAGAGTTAAAGAGTCGTGTTTAAGAATTCTACATCACAGTGCAGCTACTTATTTTATTTTGAAACCAAATTGTGTAACTTTTGGACATGATCTTAAAGCTGCCTCTCCTCGGGCATACCTGAAATCGAAAAAAAAAACCAGCCCATTTTCTAATTTTGGGTTATTAAACCAACAGAGAAGAGAGTCTAAGAAAAAATATGTTTAAAAAATCATTTTACTTCATTTCTTGTTCACCAGATCATAGTATAAACATTTCGATTCAGGTTTTGACGAAGAACCTAACAGATTCAAGATGTTTACGTCACTATTTCTGCCGTGTACTGTATTCGCTTTCTTGTTATAACTACAAAATGTTGACTTGTTTTGCACGAATGTAAAATTTGATAGGATGGGGTGAAGGCAATTCCTAACTTTGGGTAAAGCTCTAGTTGCGAAGTTAAGTTTTCTTAAAATGTAACCGCCGTGCAAATCATCTTTCAGAAACACTCCGTGCTAGATAAGTTACTAAAGTTATTAAACGCATTACGTGCTAGATATGTGACATATACTCTAATTTAAGCTTCATTTTTAGTTCCTGTCTTCCTATGTAAATTTGGTTGATTACTCTTCAACGTCTCTCTGTCTTAACGCCAAATTTTTTCTCTCAACGAATTTGTGTTTTGCAACCCTAATAATAGCTCAAAATGCAATTCCATATCGAAGCTAAAGGTGATGTGTCCAGTCTTTAAGAGCACATGTTACTTTAGTTATCGGAAAGCAATCTTAAGACAAACAATTTTTTTACAAATTATGGTATTACAATATGCTGTTTTCACCAATATTACTGATGTTGATGACATAATGTTAAAACGAACTGTCATTCGTAATCTGTGTTAGTAGGTCCTTGATGCTCGATTAATATTGATGTACGATTAATAAGCCAGAGAACGTGCCTATGCTAAAGTTGTTCAGCGGATAAGTTTTTTGAATGTGAATTAAATCACCTATCTTAGTAAAGTTGAATTTAAGCCAAACTGTGTGCTCTCTCAAGCCGTCTGATGACATGTCATTAAATAAAGGATTGGAGTAATATCGTTCTCTATTTCTGCATCGACCCTTGGTCATATGTTGAAGTTAAATATTCACAGTGCGTCAAATAATTTTTAAGACTGGCGCTAGATTTCAGTCTACGGTGGCGTCACCAGTGTAATCGCGAATTTGTTATAAACCGTGACCATCTGCTTGCTTTCTGCCAAAAGTACTGCGCAGTTGTTAAAGTAACTCAAACGAAACGGCCGTTCATTAGAGAAGTAAAATTTTTTTCCTGTTGAATTATTAAGATGGAACAAAGGGCTGTTATTAAATTTAACGCAAAACTTGGTAAAAGTGCCTCGGAAACGTACCAAATGATGAAACAAGTTTACGGTGAGTTTTGTTTAAGTAGATCAAATGTTTTCCTGTGGCACAAACGTTTTTTGGACGGAAGAGATACGCTAGAAGATGATAAGCATACCGGAAGACCAAGTTCATCTAGGACACCTGATATTATTGAAAAAGTGCGTGATATCGAGGCAAACAATCGATGTGCGTCACTAAGAATGATGAAAGAGTCGTTAAACATTAACAAAGAAACGATTCGAACCATCCTGCATGAAGATTTGAGCAAAACAAAGGTTTGTGCTAAATTTGTTCCACACACCTTAACCAATGAACAAAAATCAAGGAGAAGTGCGCATTGCAGATACATCATTTCAGCCGCTGAAAATGATCCAAACTTCTTAAAATCGATTGTTACAGGTAATGAAACATGGTGTTTTCAATGTGATCCTAAAACAATGCGACAATATGCGGAATGGAAGTCACAAAACTCACCACAAGCCAAAACAAACAAGAAAAGCTCCATCGAAAATCAAAACAATGCTCATTACATTCTTCGATAGTAAGGGTATTATCCACAAAGAATTTGTTCCAAGTGGACAAACAATTAATGATGAGTTTTATTTAAATGTTTTGAAGTGTGTGATGGGCAGAATTCGTCGCATTCGTCCAGAATATCGGGATGAAAACAGTTGGTGTTTGTTGCATGATAATGCACCCAGTCACACCTCACTTCTTGTTCGTAGATTTGTGGCCAAAAATAACGTCTGTGTGTTGAATCATCCACCGTATTCGCCTGATTTAGCACCCGGCGACTTTTCTGTATTCCTAAAATTTAAAATGACGTTAAAAGAGTGTTATTTTGATGATATTTCGACCATACAAAGAGCTTCGACGCGTGCTTTGGAAGTAATTCCACAAAGTGAACTGGAACAGACATTCGAATCATTATTAAATCGCTGTAACAAGTGTATTGAAGCCGGAGGGACTTATTTTGAATAACAAACCAAAACAAATTATAATTTCTTGTTTCTATTTCATTTTACAGACCCAGTCTTAAAAATTATTTGCCACACTGTGTATGTCTACTTAAGGTTTTTTCCAGTTCTTAAGTGATCTGGATGAACGGAAGTTTACAGTGCGATAAGCCTAACGAGCTACAATACTGTTGTGTTCTGCGGTCAAGCCAACGTACAGTTAATGTATTGTTGAAATTAAAATTTATATAATATCTCAGGACATCAACGTGGCACACAAGTAAAGCTAATAGTTCAAGTTAATATAATAGCTAAAGCGACTTCCGCCTTTTTAACAGAAAATATTATAAGGTTCAGAGAACAATACATTTCTTCAGAACATGCGTTACTTTTCATGTTATTCCCTTACTTCTATTCGTAGGATGACAGTACTGATCATAAAACAAAAAGTTGGGAAAAACTTGCCAGTCTGCTGCTTGCTATGCAAATGAATTGCCCACGACGTCTCAGTGGCCGATCAGTCAGAGGCGCAGGCTTGTGGCTAATCGTGAAAGATTAGTACGGGCTCCTGTCCCGGATGAGGCACAGGTATTGTGGCTATCCTAAGGCGTGGCCTCTTCTCTTGCTGTGGAACCAGTTGATAAAACGTAACGAACATCGACTCGTTAGAGGCTTAGATGCTCTAGTGCGTAGTTAAATGTGGAAACAAAGAACTGCTGTGAGGGTTAATTACATTTTTCCCAGTATAACTGTCAAATTTAATTAAAATTACCACCATGAAAATTCAAATCTGTATGTCGTTAAATTTCTGAGATTCACTAAAGTTCATAATAACTTGGGAATATCCCCGGCGGGAAAATAATTCTTTCACTTAATCTTCCAAAATATTATTCTGGTAATTCTTTTAAAAGCTGTATTTTTTATGGTTTTCGTACAAAAAGGAAGACCGTATTTTATTTTTTTTTTTTTGAGTTATCATCAGTTAGAGGTAACTACTGAAAAAACATTATCTTGTGATGTACCACTAAGCTGACCCATGACTCAAAACGGCAAGTTGCAAGGGTAACTAAACCACACCGGCCTAGTTCAATCAGGAGAATATCACACTCCATAGCAGCAAGACGTGAGTTCGAATCCCTCCACTGGAAGAAAAAGGCTTCTTCGCTATGTTGGCGCCCGAACATAAAATGAATCTCCAGGCAGTGAGGTTCAAAAAAAATGTCATGATTCTTTCCACACATCGTCTAGAATTAATCAAAGATTCAAATAAAATCTGTGATGATTATTCCACACATTGTCTGGAATTAATCAAAGATTCAAATGAAATTTGTGATGATTTTTTCTACACATCGTTTGGAATTAATAAAAGGCTCAAATAAAATGTGTGACGATTCTTCCACATATCGTCTGGAATTAATTAAAGGTTCAAATGAAATGTGTGATGATTCTTCCACACATCGTCTTGAATTAATCAAAGGTCAAATAAAATGTATGATGAGTTTTACACACATCGTCTGAAGTTAATCAAAGGTTCAAATAAAATGTGTGATGGTTCTTCCACACATCTTCTGGAACTAATCAAAGACTCAAATAAAATGTGTGACGATTCTGCCACACATCATCTAGAATTATGGGTGACGGTAGTTATTTTTAACTATAGAATTTTCGATGTGAATAATCACTATATGACTCGGAAACACAAATGTTTGGGTTCGTATAAGATCTTTACTCGTTTGGAATTAATCAAATGTCAAATAAAAGGTGTGAAGACTCATTCACACATCGTCTGGAATGAATCAAAGATTCAAATGAAATGCGTGATGATTCTTCCACACATCATTTTGAATTAATTAAATGTTCAAATGAAATGTGTGATAATTCTTCCACACATCCACTGGAATTAATCTTAAATTCAAAAGAAAATGTTACGATTCTTCCACACATCGCCTGGAATTAATCAGGGGTTTAAAGAAAATTTGTGATGGTTCTTCCAAACATCGTCTGGAACAATGAAAGGTTCAAACAAAGTATGACGATTCTTCCACACATTGCCTGGAATTAATCTGAGTTTCAAGAAAATTTGTGATGTGTCTTCCACATATCGTCTGAAATTAGTCAAAGAGGTTCAAAATAAATTTTGACGATTCTTTCACAAATCGACTGGAATCTATTAGAGGTTTAAAGAAAATTTGTGACAATTCTTCCAGATCGGCTGGAATTAATCAAAGGTTCAAATGAAATGTGTGATGATTCTTCCACACATCGCCTGGAATTAATCAGAGATTCAAAGAAAATTTGCGGATGTATCTTCCACATATCGTGTGAAATGAATGAGCATTCCATTTTCTACAATGAGCTCCTTTGAACACGGTTTGTCGGGCGACCCGAAGCCTGTGATTTCGTGCCTTTTCCTTTCTCATTGGGAAAGGAAATATGAGTGACGAACCTCTAAGGTAAGGCATGGGTCAAAACCGAAAGTTGCAGCAATAAGCCTTCTCGACGTAGTTCAATCAAGAGAATCCCAGCAACAAAGGCAAAAGAAAAAAAGGACTCATTCGCTATAATACACATAATGATCCAAGAATTTTCAGTATTTGGCAGTTTTTTTTGTTTAATGTTCATATTGCAGCCGACGTCTTGTGAAAATTGATATTCTTTTTTTTTTTTTTTGGTAGTTTATGGACATGAATCTCATGATGCTGTATGCGTGATGTTTATAATACTTCATATCATTTATGTAGCACTCTGTTTAGTTGATGTTGCTATATTTAATTTTGCCCGTTGTTTATAAAACTGGCGATAATTAAATCTTAACATTCTGGTCCACTAATAGGGCTTAGGAAGCACTGCTAACTGACTCATATGTAGAAAGTTTTTCAAAATGGAAAGAAAACTGAATGAGAACTTTGATTTCTACAGAGTGTTGGGAGTGGCTATTACCACCACCGCTATAAAGTCTGTACGCAAAAAGCAGTCGCCCTACCCTAATTTACGACCATTGGTCAAAATGAAAGTTAATTTCCAAGTTCCAAAACACAAAGTAGAAAATCCAATAATGACGCAGAAATTTTCCAAAAAAACGGTATAGAAAGAAAGAAGAGAAACTGAAGAAAAATATGCAACTATATGCTACAATTAAATAAAAAAAATGGAAGCCGGCATTTCAGTTTACCAGACCTTTTCGAAATCAAATTCTTTGGTTCCAAACTATGCATACAGAAATTAATTGCACAAAACTGCAAATAAAGATTTTTTTAGTTTTATTTAGCTGCCTTTTGCTGAAAAAATTCCATAGTTTTAAGAGCATCAACTACACGAATTTTAAACGCCATGTATTTAGTGCCGAGCTCGAGAAATAGCATCTCTATGTAGTTTTTCTCTTTCAAATGAGATATGTACTATACATACCAACGCACGTTTTAAAATTTTTTGTTTCCTTTTTTTAGTTGAAATTAGCAAAACAAAACGCATTCGCAAATGCACTCGTGTATAGCTCAATAAGCACGAATCCATCAGTTTACATGCTATAAGATCTTTCGTGCAGAGCCAGCGAAACTCTCTGTTGAAGCGCTGTCCTGTGGGAAAGGAAATTCTACTGGGGAATGAACGTACACAGCGTGTCATATGATGAACATGAACATCTATGTATTCTTCCACGTTGTAGGCATTTTTTCAAACACAAAAATCTACGAGGGAGGCTTGCATGTAAAGGAAACTTACTAAATAAACACATTAAGTATTTACAACAAATTTCTAGATTACTGTGGCATCGCTGCCTTTCAAAATAAAGAATAAACTTAGATTATCAAAATGAATAAAATCCGTATTTTCAGCGTAAAACATTCTTCTTCAATCTCATTTGATGCTAAATTATTTTATGATCATAAAAATGATGAAAGGCGGTGTTTAAAGAGTACTAACTCATAAATATTTAAATGCATTTCTTTTTGGAAATTAATTCTTAATTCTAGAACTTATTTCTTAATCCGGCATTCGTAGCGGCAAACTGTAAAAACTCTATTCTTCCTTTGGAATTTTTAACAGCACAAATCTGTTCCTTTAAAGGTGCTAAAAACCTTACCTCAAGGAGAATTGATACGTATACACTAATTTAATATTATTTCACCTAGCATAAATCGATATGTATTAATAACATGGTTTAAGAAGCTGCTATAATTTCTGCATCTCCAACACGTTTTGGAAATGAAACTTCTGAGAAAATGGCTAACTGTTGGCTTAAAACAAAAATAGGAAAATCTTTAATAAGCATAAAACTAGACGATAGGAAGAGCGTTAGAAGTAAATTACCTAGTATATTATCCAATAAATATTCTATAAAAATCAAAAACATGTTTAACCCTTTAACGACCCTAACGCCCAAAACGCCCGTACATACAAACGGACATAGCCACCCGGAACGCCTGTCTAGAGTGAGTCAGATTTCCTATCCTTCCCTGTTCTTTAAATTTGCACGATCTACGAGAGATCAGCAGGTGTCCCCATCAGTCACCATTGTTGTTACTAAGCAAAGTAGCGAAACAAGAGACAGAGTCCGACGTTATGGAACTTAGAGTGATTCTAGATTTTAGAGTCATGGTAGTTAAAGTGTTAACGCTTTAACCTGCTGGAATGAATTAACTCGGGGTTAAAAAAATGAGCTGAAATAAGCACAAATTAATGTGTTCACTGTCTAAATGTGGGATGAACGTGGTTGGAATGTGAACCTGGGCACCAAAATTCGTTGCTTTCTCTTTAGCTTTGTTATTTAAACTGGTAATTTAGCCATATCACTCACACTAACTCTTTCTGACTGTCCATTTGCTAAAAGAGCTGTAACAATGGCGAGCAAACACAACAAAAGAGAGAGAACAAGTTTGAGTGAATTGTTTCTACCCAGTGGCATGATGCTCGTGTTAGATGGACTAGCATCGTTTCTTGGGTCATGGAGACCATGTTTTGGGTCATATATTCCCTGCCATGTGTTCGATCACGGAGCAGAGAAAAAAGGACTAGAAGAGAGCACTTCCCACCAATGACAAGTCTCTGGTCGTTAAAGGGTGAAGGGAGAGGAATTGTTTAGCCGTGAAAACAACCAGCTTTCGTAAAATCCGGCCGCTATATGTAACCATTTCTGTATGAAAAGCGCAGAAAATTTTGGGCACCACTTGGTTCTGGTACATGTGCCGCTTAAAGGGTTAATTCAGTTTTGTTTCCTTCTGCACAGCATACTGTGATCTTTGCCAAGTATTACCAACATCTGAGAGAACGAAGACAGTTTAAGGTCATGCCGTGGTTTTCACAAAAGGAAACAAAAAGCAGATATGGTAGATGACACCAAATTTTTGGGTGTAATGAGCACGTATGTCAGATATTTTCCGATCGGAAAAATGCTTCAAACCTGATTTTTAGAAATAAAACTGCTGCTAAAAAGAGATTCCGCCTCCTAGAGAAAATCTTTGTATATTTTAAAATGCGTATTGTAACCAGACTGCTTCATATGTACCGAACAGGTTAGAATTTTAAAAATATCAACAGGATTTCTACACTATCGGGTAAAACATCCACAAAAAGAAATAGATCAATTACAGCTGAAATGTGTGCTACGAAAAAACACAAATTGAACACACATCATTTCTCATTACGGAAGATGTCCAAGACAAAGGGGACTTTTCGAATCGGATTCTTAGAAACGAGGACACATATCAAAAGTATTTGGACACTATCAAATATTTGCATAAGTGTAGAGAACGGTTGCTGAGGAAGGTGTGATGTCAGTGGGGAGGTGCGTATATAAGGCTGAGATGTTCTGTCGTGTTATAAGTAACCTTGAAGTAGATATACAACGTGGACGAGGGACGAGGGTGGCCTAGTGGTCAACTTTCATGACTGCCACGGAGGAGACCTAGGGTTCAATCCCAGGCAGGTACGAACGCTCAAACCACTAAATATCCGCCGTGCGTCGGCTGGGCACGTTAAGCCGTCGGACCCCGGGTACTGGCCCCCGGCAATAAATAAGGGCGCCTTCCTCCCCCTTTCTACCTAGCTTCCGTGTTACTTTCCTATCGGGCACTCTAGCCCAAATCACCTAGCTTGTCGTTTCTAAGGGTTGTTTAAGACCTGAAGTGAGGCACGCCCTTTCTAAAATCCTCTACATATGATTTGATCTGCAGCGTGAACGTGAACGTTCCGAGTTCCACCGTATGTTGGTCATAGGATGTCATTTGAGTAACGTTTTCATATGTAGCACTGCAACTAAACTAAATATACCAAAATCGACTGTAAGTAATATCAAGAAGAGATGGAAGCAAGACGGCGAAATTACATAAACAAAAAGCTCAGGAAGGCCGCACAAACTGGCGGAACGTGTCAGAAGAGCTATGATAAGAAGTGTTAAGAAATCTCGTTCTTTCTTTGCCGTTTCCATTGCTGCTGTAGTAGAAAATGCTTGTGAACTAAGTTAGTATCATAAAGCTATTTGCCGAGAGTTGCACAGCGTTTGTTATTATGGTAGAGCAGCGACACACAAGCCACACATCACTACGGTGAATGCGAAGTTGCACCGTCCTGCTTCTATCTCTTCGCAAGATCACTTACAGGTGATTTTGCCATGTTTGGAGGAATTTGCTTCCCATCGGTTCTGGACTGTGGGCGACAAGAAAGCTGTTATCTGTTATTTAAAGTGATGAGTCACGCTTTTCACTCTTCCAATCTGATGGACATGTTTGAATTGGGGACGTCACTGTTAACGATTTTCGTCGGACTGTGTTGTTTCACCTGACGGCGGCTTCATCATGGTATGGAGTTGCTTTTCGTCAATGGAACTCGGCCCGTTGCTTATTATTCCACAAACCAAGTACCTTGATGTGTAGTTCGACGTTCTGATAATTCTGCCCTACCAACAATGTGATAGTATTGTGGAAATGAGCGTTGTATCCTCCTACACGATTCAGCTCCCTGTCACACTGCACGGCGTGTGCAAGACTGGTTTCTTGAAAATGAGGTGGAATTGTTAGACTGACCTGCTAAGAGTTCTGATCTTAATTCCGTAGAACACCTCTAGAATGAGCTGGAATGACGGCTAAGAAACCAACCACAGCGACCTCTTTCGCATCTCCACTCTGGAAACAGCTTTGCAGTACGAATGGCGAACCATTCCTGTCGATACCGATCGGAAATTGGTCGATAGTATGCAATGGCGTATATTAGAGGCCAGCTAGGCTAGCTGCGAATCCCAAAGAATGCACAAATAAAACCCAATTAAATATGCACAAATGAAAGTTAATTATCAACGGCATTAAGATATGTTGATGTTTTTTCTGCGAAAAAAACCCCGTACGGATTTGCTTCTTTGACTCAGTCTGTCGAGCGAAGCCAACGGCAAAACGCAAACAGCCCTTCTAAAGGCTTCGCTGTTCTAATTCGAATATCTTCGATACGATCGCCTGCTAGCGTTTCCATGACAACATGAATAAGCGCGTATGGAGAGGAATGGACCATTGCTTTGCGCAACGGTTCTCTCAGAAAGAGAAGACTTCCACTTCCTCAGTCACCGCATGCCTCCGCCTGTGGCAGCACGTGTTTTGCGAGAGTTGTTTCAGTTTTTGTGAAGTATCGGTGAATTAAAATCAGTGATATTATATCTTAAATTCGTGGATTTGTTGGATTCGAACTGTTTTGATACATTTTGTGATAACTACCCTGGATCATCTACGGTCAGAACTTAAAGAACCCTATACTTTACATTTTGATACAGCTCGACTAAAAAATGAACTGAAGGTGTTTTATTCCCTTGACGAATAGAAAAACCAATCAGTAAGAGACATTACTTGTTACATAAAATTGAATAAATTGGACATTGTGTTTAGTGAGGTGTATAAATTAGCAGACCTCATATTGAGCTTTCCATCAACAACTGCAACTGCCGAAAGAAGTTTTTCCGTATAAAAAATAATTAAGATATATCTTAAAACCACACAAGGAGATGTACATTTGAACAAATTGGCTGATTTGTTAATAGAGAAAAACATTACTTTTAAATATGGAAAACTACTCGGAAGAAACTTTTTATGAAAACGTAACACTCAAGTTCACACAAGATGAAAGAAGAATGGAGTTCATGCACAAATAAAGTATTCAAATCCTAATACTCATAATTATTTGGTATCATGTTACCAATAGTATGTAGTAATTCTGTAATGTTTTGTAGTAGTTCTCAATTATTCGGCATCATGTTAGCAATAGCATGCAGTAGTGTAAGTTACTTCTATTACTTAGCAGTTAAAAATAAAACTTCGCAATTTAAAAAAAAAAACAGTACTGTATGGGGGTAGGGGGGAGACAGCCCGATTCTTGGACCCAAGATACGCCACTGATAGTATGTCTTGACGTCTCGCCACTGTCATTCAACCAAAAGGTAGACCAACTATCTACTAATTGCGATAATAAGGCAATTTGTTCCAAAACACTGTGGTGTCCGAATACATTTGATAATATAGTGTATGATGCAAAAATGAATGAATACCTACATCCCCCTAGTGGCGAAACTATGACGTACAAAAATTAACAAACATATGGAAAATGTTCTTCACCACAAATACTATCAATAAGAAAAAAAAAAGTTTCTAAATAAAACTTTAAGCAGCGGAGATGCTATCATTACAGAGATTTACATAAATAAATTCATTACATGATTTAAATAAGTTTACATAAATTATTATTAAATAAAGGTCATGTTTCGCTAGGTAATTCTTTGAACACAAGATGATCTGTGGTATGTCTTCTGAGAGTTTGAGAAATGAGCTTTCACCCAACCTTGAGCTATGATGACTTCTTATTGAATCAAGATGAAATTGAAAAAAAAGGCATATAAATTTGAACAAATTCTATTCCCTAGTACGTCACAAATACGCAGATACTGTCTTTCTCCCAAGTTCGTACCCCATATGAAGGAACTGACTTCACCGTGGTACTGCTTCCATATTAAAAGGCAATATTTAACCAGTTTCGCACCTATTTCCAGCACTCAGTGGCTCTATTTCTTCGGTAGGTCGTGAATACGTAGAGGCCGTGTTTCCCTATTGCTTAGCCAATGTATAGAAACAGTCTTTCGCTAGTATATCGCAAGTACATATAACGCCTTTTCTCAGTATGTCTACGGTGCGCATAGGATTTCTTTGATTGGCACATCCCCGGTACCAAGAAGCACTGCTTTCATAGTACGTTTCAAATATTTTGATACGACCTTTCCAGAGTACGCCCGGAATGCACAGAGGCTGTTTATTCCCAACACGTAGTGAACATACAGAAGGTGCCTTTCGGATACGTCACCAGGACACACGGGGTGCCTTTCGGATACGTCACCAAGACACAGTGGGTGTCGTTCCGCATTATTATCTTCCCCGCACATTAGACATATTTTTCCAGTATGTGCTTGTCCAACTAACGTCCCTTCGAATTACCTCCAGGGTGTCCGGGCCCGCCCACCAATGTCTCACTCATACTGTTATCACTATCACACTTAAAAAATACTAGCACCCTTTCGCGCTCCTTTTTGGACGAAACAAGCCAAGTGTCAAATCTGAAGCCCTTTTTTGGGGGGGGGGGAGGGGGGGGGTTCTCCAAAGATGCATGATGCTGAAACAAATCACTTTCGCCATCCGTAACAGAAATACTCTAAGCTATCTCCGACATTCAAAATTTGAAAATATCACTTAGTACCAGCTGCTTTGTTTGGTAGTGATGATAAACATTAGATATACAGATATAAATATATACAGGGTGTCTCAAAAGTCAGTTTAAATTTTAAAACTTTATAATCAAAGAACAAATGCGTGTATTTCAGTGCGATTTGCACGAAAATCATCATCTAGTAGTTCTTTTTTTTTTTGCCAACGAAAAATTTTTACTTCGAAAACGTTACGACACGGATCCCTTTACACGCATGTAAACTATGAAAGATAAGCAAATAGGATACCTTTAAAAGCACTGAGTAATAGGCTGCACCTACGAATCATCTGTGAATTGCCTTCCTCTCCCTTTCGCTATTGAAAACAGAGTTCAAGAGGAACATTGAGAAGATATTAACATTGCCCAATAGAGCCTTTTTATTGATGCATTTTTATGCAAGCGGAGGATCGGAAGCAAGAGCTTTGCGAAAGTTCCAAATATTTATTCGTTTTTAAGGTTTAAGGACCGCCGTGAGCAAATCAGTGGGCAGTCGCACATCCCTAATTAAGGGCCACTGGTTCCCAGGAAGGGAGAGAGAGTGAGTGCCGTAAGACAAAAACAATATCCATACCTTACCGGGATTCGAACCCAGACCCACCATAGACAAACAGTCAGAAACTAACGCTTAGGCAACTGCGCCACTGGAGCTGAAAACTTTCGAACACAGAGAGCAGATTTAAGCCGATTGGACCGAATGCTCCCAATTGGGCGCCGCCCCTAAGCGGGCACGCGCTAGGATAATCCACTTTAATCACGTCAAATACACACTAGAACATATTGCAACATACACCTAACACCACGTTGTAGGTTTTACGGAGAACAGAAACGATTTTGATTTTCGATACGTATATACATTGTACGTCAGCAGGAAGTAGGTTTCAGGCGACTATTCTACCCCTGGCTTGATCGTCCTTACACTCCTTATCCCAAGCTTAGCCAACACCATCAAGATGGCTTTGATCTAGAAGTGGCATTAACAAATGTCAAGCTAAAACAAGAAAAAAGAACAAGTAAATACCATAAAGCTGGCGGGTATAGATGGTCACATGCTTTGTGAAGAAATAGAGGCACTGAAGCCAATTCGGCCAGCAGAGATTAAAAACCCCATGAAAATCCTTGAGTTTTTTGCTTGCAACAACAGGTCTACTGCGTTTCCAAATTTATTTATTGCCCTTCGAATTTTCTTGATAATCCCAGGGACGGTAGCATCAGGAGAAAAGTGTTTTTCCAAGATTAAACTGATCAAAATTTATTCAAGATCATCAATGCAGCACGAACGCTTGAACAGTTTGGAAATTATGTCCATTGAATGTGATATTAGCTGGAGTTTAAACTTAAACATGATCCTAAAAGTCTTTGAAGAGAGAAAAGCAAGAACAAAATTTTTTTCACGTTAACGGGCATTTAAAACATGCCTTTTATTATATAATAATAATTTGACATTTATTATTTAATAATAATGTGCCTTTTTATTATTTATTCATATTAAGTGATTTTCAGAAATGTAAACAAAATAGATAAATTATTTCCCAATAATGCTGTTCTTCCGTTTTGTTTAAAAACTAAAGGTAATATTTCCACTAAATCATTGCACAGTTGATAAAACAAGTGGTTTTGCAACTATTTAGACTTTTCAAAGGTTATAAACATATTTTATGTGTTTACTTGTAGGTTTATGTATGAGCCATTTTATGCTAAAATGTGTTTTGATCCATTTGGTCCATTAAATCACATGCACTTTTTAAATGCATATTTTGATTAATTTCCATTGTATGATACAGATATAAAGAATATAATAAACTTGCTGTAGAGATATCAAGTCGATAACAAATAACGCTGTACTTTCATTTTGATAGAGATATAGAATCCATAAAATAACGACTTATATCTCTATCGTACAACATAAAGCCTATTATTTATAGACTTACACTGAAGAGCAATTGAATTAGAGACAGCTTGCTGGCGTTATGCAAATATGGCGCTGTGGGCGGCCCTGTAAACGGAAATGACATGTCGTAAGCAGTGATTCGACAATATAAGGAGTGATACGACGGAAATCCGTAAGAGTCGGACGCAGAATGGGTAAGACGAAGGATCTAAGCGCATTGGATCCACTCCATATCAGAAGTCGTGCCGGCACTGGGATTTTCACGAGCCACTGTGTCACGGGCGCACCGTGAGTGCATCGAATCCGGTAAAACCATCCCTGCAAGGGCCAACTGCCGTGCACAACAGCGTGTGGATGAGCGGGGTCATCGTCGAATAGCTCGCGTTGTAACAGCGGATAGACGGGCCACAGTGCAAGAAATCACTCGGCAATTTAACGCTGGTGCACAAAAACGTGTAAGCAGCCACACCATCCAGAACCATCTCCTCGCTATAGGGTACAGAAGCCATCGTCCCACGAGGGTGACGCTGCTGACCGCACATCAGAGGGTGCAAAGATTAGCATGGGCGCAGGAACATCGCCACTATACCCTAGACATGCGGAAAAATGTTGCCTGGACTGATGAGTCGAGATTCACGTAGGTATATGTGGATGGCAGGATACGAGTACGGCGCAAACCACATGAAGCGATGGATCCTTCTTGCCAGCAGGGTACTCTTCAAGCTGGTGGGGGTAGCATTCTCGTCTGGGGACTGTTTACGTGGACTGAAATGAGACCCCTAGTAGGTGTGACATCGTCCCTCACAGATCAACGATACCGAGATATCCTGGACGACCGTTTGCTCCCGTTTGTGCGTCTTCAACATCCCACTGGGGACCTCATCCTGCAACAAGACAATGCACCAGGCCATCGCTCCCGAATTATATCTGAATGGTTGGATGAACACTTCACCGACGTGACTTTGCTTCCTTGGTCAGCTATGTCCCCTGATCTCAATCCCATCGAGCACATCTGGGAAGCCATCGAGAGAGATGTTCGAGGCTCTGACCCTCCTCTATCAAATCTTCGTGAACTGTGGGAGCTTGTTCAGGGGTCGTGGATCCGTATTGTTACCCAACGCTTCCAGTGTCTTGTCGAGTCCATGCCGAGACGAATCGGGGCGAAAGGTGGTGCTACACGTTACTAGACAGGTATCTCTAATTCAATTGCTCTTCAGTGTATATATTATACAAACAATGACTTATATCTCTATCATGAAAGTCTAATACTATGGACTATATCATACAGTCTTTTATTTATAGACAATATAACTATATTTTACAAAAAAAACTTATATCTCTCTCATACAAAATAAAGTCTGTTATTTTATAGACTTATTAGGTGTGCAGCTTAATTCTCGGCCCCTAACAGCAAGCGATCATAGAACATCGGCAAACGCAAATAGGAGTGTGCAATAATGGCTGATTGCAGCGCTATCAAACAGCTTTCCAAGCAACCGTAACCGCTCACAGCTGTAGTGAAAGAAAGGACGAAAGTTGACAGTGAAAGCAATGTCGTTCGACAAGCAACATTTCAGTCACTGCCTCCTGTTGCCTTTCAACTGAAAAAAAAGTGCCGCGGAAGCCCAGCAAATGATCTATGCTGCTTTGGGTGAGGCTGTTGTGTCCTACAGTACGTGTAAGAAGTCGTTCCAGCGGTTTAAGCAGGGAAATTTCGATCTCCGTGATGCAGAACGTCTTGGACACCCATAGAAAGTTGACCATGTAGAACTGGAACAACTGTTGGACGCGGATCCTTGCAGCACGCAGTCAGAGCTCGCCCAGGAACTCGGAGTAACACGGCAACGGCATAAAAACAAGCCTGCAGCTGACCCCGATCATATCACACTGTGAGGTTGAGCGATTATGACTAGTGATACGTTAATGGTCTGTACTACGGAGATGGCAGAGAGAAAGGTTTTGTCGTAGGTTTCGTAAAACCTGGCCGCTATGTAAACCTTTTTGTTTGTTCAGCGCAGAAAATTTTGGTCACCATGTAACGTATACTCTATATTCACTTTCCTTTTGATTTTACTATCTCTGGTTATTTTATTTTACTATGTAAATTATCTTCCTACTGAACGAAATATTATTTCACCCCGCTGAATGAGATCTGGCAATGAGTGTAAGTCATGACGTGGTGGTAGCTCGTATATAGGCGCGTTCATCGAGAAGTGTGGTGTTGTGGTGTTGTTGCGTTGTAGGTGTGTTGTTGCGTTGTAGTTGTGTTGTTGCGTTGTAGGTGTGTTGTTGCGTTGAGTTGTGTGTTGTTGCGTTGTAGTTGTGTTGTTGCGTTGGAGTTGCGTTGCAGTGTGTTGTTATGTAGTAGTGATATATGAGTGCCTTAGTTGACCAGGAGTCATCATAATAAACAAGTTGTTCTGTAAGTTCAGTCTTTTTCAATTCTTAGTTTTGTCAGACCTCTGTCTGGCTGTTAGGTTTATGACTTTGATTACTTAATATAAATAACCAGCGTTGAGACTTTGTTTAAGTTCATAATTAACGAGTAACAACACCCTTTTGGGAATTCATTATTTTGAAGCGTAGAGCATTATTCATTCATAATAATTAGCTTAGCAAAAAGATAGACAAAGCTAATTCATTATAATTGGCGCCCGAACTTTTCTCGAACACGAGATCCTGACTATTATTACCCATGGCTTCCTTACCTGAGACAACTGCAAATTTCCACCATCCGGCAAGTCTCGAGGGTAATGGTGTTTTTTGGACAATTTGTACGAAGCCTGTGGCTCTGACTTGGATATGAATAATCTACACATACCCACGCATTCTTCACCATTTCGGAATGCACCAGCTTCTTATCACTCTGAGTCGCGGGTCGTAGCTGAGGGAATTCAATCCTCTCAGCGAAGCAGAATGCTTGCCCATTTCGTGCCGCATGCAGGAACAATTTATTTCAATGGTTTGGAGGGGTCTTTAAAGTTCCTCGAAGATCTGGAAGACCATTTTGATTTATATAATATTCCGGAAGACTGCAAGGTCCAAATTGCCGGAACTTGCTTGAGAGATACCGCCAAGACCTGGTATCGGCAGTGGCGAGGGTCGAACCCGGATTCTCATTATGAGAATTTCCGTGCAGAATTCTTGGAGGTCTTTCCTTTCGGCCTCAGTCGAGCTAGCCTTGCTCAACAGCTGTTTTCTCGTCAGCAGCGTCCCAATGATAGCCCTGTTGCATTTGCGTTGGAAACTACACGCCTATATAATCTATGGGATCCACATGCCAGTCATGTTGACATGTTGGATACCCTCGTACAGCAGCTCGACCCATTCTTGCAAGATTTTCTTGAGGTTCGACACCCTACCACTATTCATGAATGCCTTCGCCTCATACGCACGTATGAAGAGCGACATGGCAAACATGCTTCAACTCACCATGCTCGGGCACCCCCGCGAGGCTTATTCCGAAAACCCTCAGCGGCATAATAGACAAAACTTTCAGCGCGAGCATACACACGTGCCCACCCAAGCTTCATACGTTCCACCACACAGAAGAGTGGCGAACCAGCAACGAGTTTCGGAGCAAGCTACGGGGTATCGTCATAATGCACAGTATGCTCGACCCCGTTCCACTCAGCAGCATTCGGAACGTTATCATGCTCAGGGCAATAATAATTTTTCTGCCCGTGCTGAGGGCAGACGTAACGAATATGAAAATGTCAACAGACACGCGGAGTTCCCGACGCAGGGTGCACGCAATTTTCCTTATCGTGAAAATTTTCCCGATACCCGGCAGGGTCGAGGTTTCCGACCACATGATAACACCACCAGAATTCCTTTAAACTTCCACAGGAAGTAGACGAAGGAGTCGGTCCTGCTTCCTGATACCAAACATTCTGACCCTAAAACAATATTAGTGACTGTTCAAACTCCTCAGTTGCCTGATGTATTCTTGACACTTGAAGACATTATTGTCGAGACAAAGTTCGACACTGGGTCTGAGATATCAGCCCTAAATACAAAGTTTTGCACTGATGTTTTTTCTGCAATACATGTTCAGCCTGCAACGCAGTATTTGCGAGGTGCAAATAACGAAATCTTCAGTATTTCAGGAACTGTCACATTATCTTTAGGGCTGGGAAAAGCTCGATTTACACATTCTTTCCTGCTTATAGACGAGCTACCCGTGAAATGTCTCATGGGTATGGACTTTATTAACAAGTTTCAAATAACTTTGAATTTTGTACAACATGTGATTTCCTTTCCGGAACCTGTCGAAATGATTCCGACGGTTCCTGTAGATATTACGAGTTTATTGTTGAGTGACCAATTGAATGAGGGGCAACGAGACCAGCTTTCTCTCCTTTTACAGGAAAGCCCTGGTTTATTTTCGGATCAACCTGGTTTCACACAGGTGGTTTATCATGTTATTGACACTGATGGTTCGAAACCCATTGCGACGAAACCTTACCCTTGTGCTCCACATAAAAAACAGGAAATGCAACGTCAAATTGCGGAAATGATTAAGCAGGGCATAATCAGGGGAATCAACAAGCGCCTGGGCGGCTCCTGCCTTCTTGGTTCCAAAGAAACAACCAAATGAATTTCGTTTCGTGACAGATTTTCGCAAACTCAACCAAGTCACAAAAACAATCAATTATCCCCTACCTGTCATGTCACATATTCTAAATGACTTGTCGTCAACCAAATGGATGTCAACTTTGGATTTGGCGAGTGGATATTGGCAGGTGGCAGTACATCCGGACTCGGTCGATAAAACAGGCTTTGTGACTCCTTTTGGGGCCTATGAATATTTACGTATGCCTTTTGGTTTAGCTTCTGCACCTGCTACTTTCCAAAAGCTTATGGACACGGTTCTCAGACCTGTCCTGGGTCCCCATGTGCATGTCTATTTGGATGATATTATTATCACATCAGAGACTTTTGACGAGCACCTTTCTCTGCTCAAACAGGTGTTCCAACTTATATACAATGCTGGCTTGACGTTAAAACCTAGTAAATGCCAGATAGCGAGGGACAAGATTGTATATCTGGGGTTGAAAATTACTCCCCACGGCTTATTCACTGATAATGAAAAAATTAGGCCTATTGCTGACTTTCCTCGGCCTAAAACAGCAAAAGAACTATCCCGCTTTCTGGGAATGACCGGATGGTATCAGCAGTTCGTCCCCGCTTATGCTACAATATGTGAGCCATTGTATGCTTTAAAGCGTAAATACAAGAAGTTTATTTGGACACCTGAAGCTAACGCTGCATTCGAAACACTGAAGTCTGCATTGACTCAGCCTCCGGTGTTGGCTTTCCCGGATCATTCTAAAGAATTTGATATTTATACTGATGCATCCGGAGTTGGTCTTGGTTGCGTTTTGTCACAAGCTGGGCATCCAATAGCTTTTGCGTCTCGTACTTTAGCCAAAGCTGAACGCAATTATTCAGCTACGGAACGTGAATGTCTTGCTGTTGTGTATGCACTGAATAAATTTCAATGTTATCTTAACGAATTGACAGTTAACATAATTACGGATCATTCTGCCCTTCAGTATTTGAATTCTGCTAAACACCTATCTCAAAGACTTATGAAGTGGGCTCTGAAGTTACAAGAGAGCAATATCAAAATTTCGTATCAGCCAGGTAATAAGAATCAATTACCGGACGCATTATCTCGCGTTCCGATTAGTGGGGTCCCCACCGAAACTACTCCTGGATGTCAGCCTTTACTTCTGATAGCTGATATCACATCCAGAGAGCAGATAATGGCAGAATTAATAAATGATCCAGATTTTGGGGATATTTACAATTTTTTGCTTGCGGGTTCGCCCCTACCAAGTGATCCTTCTCTGGCTGGAAGGTCACAACATTTTGAAGTAATAGAGGGTCTTCTTTATTATACAAAGTCTCGGACTACTAGGGCAGAGTTTCGCCCATGTATTCCGCGAACCCTTAGAATGGCTCTTTTAAATGAATTTCATGACAAACCTCTTGCAGGCCATTTAGGTATTCGCAAGACCCGTTGTAAATTGCGGGATGTTGCCTATTGGCCTGGCATGTACCAAAGTGTGCTCGCATACGTTCAATCATGTCACTTGTGTCAGATTAATAATTATCGTAATGTAAGACCGGCCGGTCACTTGAAATCTAGTTCAAGTTCTCATGTATTTGATATTATTTCCATAGATTTATTGGGACCTTATCCATTATCTGTTAAAAATAAAGCTCGTTATGTTTTAGTACTAACTGATAATTTTTCTAAATGGGTTGAAGTTTTTCCCATTAAAGCCGCTACGGCTGAGATTATTTGTAATGTCTTAGTTAATGAAGTATTTTCTAGATATGGTGCACCTAATAAAGTAGTTTCGGATAATGGTACTCAATTTATTTCTGACATTTTTGAAAGAATGTGTGCGAGACTACACATTAAACATAAATTCATTTCCCCATATCATCCCCAGAGTAATCCTGCAGAACGCGTTAACCGAACGCTCGTGAAAATGATTGCGACTTTCGTAATGGACCACCATGAAAGATGGGATGACCATTTAGAACTTTTTGCGTTCGCCCTCCGCTCGTCTGTCCACGAGTCTACTAAAATTACTCCTGCAGAACTTTTTCTGGGTCGCAAAATTAAAACCCCTTTTGAAAATTTAACGGGGATTATCGACGAACTAAATCAGCGACCAACTCCGCAATCAGTACACATTATGGCAGAAAAAGCTCGTGTTGCAATGCTAGGAGCACAAGCGGCTCAAGCACGATATTATAATTCTAGGCGTAGGGAACCAGATCTTGTCGTTGGAGATCTCACTCTCGTGGAAACGCACTTCCAGTCTTCTGTTTCGCATACTTTAGTGAAGAAATTTGCACCCAGCTACGAAGGTCCATATCGGGTGGCAAATGTCTTTGAAAATAATATTGTTCTGGAGAAACCGAACAACAATTTTCAATATGTACATGTTGATCAATGTCGCAAGTATCACGAACGGGATATCGAGTTCATTATCAATCCTACTCAACCTTCTGTTCCACAGACTCAAGAATCTATATCTCATGTTCAACCGCCAGAAATTGTGGACGACCCACCGAACATTTTTGACGAATCACCAGTGATTTTTCCTTCACCCTCCCCCTCCAGACGAGTTTCTACAACCGCAACCTGATTCTCCCGTGAGACCAAGGCTCGATTCGCGTTCGTCGAATACTAGTATCGTTCCTTTCCCTCCAACCATTGCCAAGACTATTGCTGCGCCGTTTCCGGCTAACTCTGCACCAACGCGGGATACTTCTTCTTTGAATACCTCATCGGAAAGTATTCCTATAGGCAAATCCAAACATCGCCCTGCACGACCGCTGAATTTCAGCAGCGACTCAGAGGCGTCGGACATTTCGGATTTGTCAGTTATGAATCCAACATTTAATATTTCACACCGTCCAGCACCACCAAAAGCTGGGCGCAAACGTCACTTGTCTCCCCAATCTGCTTCGCCGCAACAGCGACGAAGGCAGAAATCTTTGCATCCGCCCGGGTTTCGCCCCTGGAACCTCCGTTCAGGGCAAACAGGGCCGATGCCTGCTACTACTATCATGCCCCGTGGGCGTAAACGAAAACAAGCGATGTGGCCGGAGACACGTCCCTCCAAAAAAATACTGGAAGGACACAACGGGCCCCAGCATCAAGGGACTTCATATCCAAAGCCTGGGGAGCCCGTTCCTATCAGCCGCAGCAGGGATTTCCGGACCGCCAGACTTCTGACGTTCCTGACCGTTCTTCTCAGCAGCAGGGATTTCCGGACCGCCAGACTTCTGACGTTCCTGACCGTTCTTCTCAGCCGCAGGGATTTCCAGACCGCCAGACTTCTGACGTTCCTGACCGTTCTTCTCAGCCGCAGGGATTTCCAGACCGCCAGATTCCTGACCGACAACAGACCGATGTTCCATTACCGTCCCGGAAGAGATCCAAGCCACCTGATTTCCCCAGTCCCATTAGGCCTGGAAAACGTTTTCGCACTAGAATTTTTTATGCGTCCTCGAGATAAGTAAGTTCTCGTGACAGGTTCTTTTCTCAGTTTATTGTTTTTCCTGCTCGACCAGTTGGCGTGTCAGAATTTCTTTTTTCGTGTGGGCCTATGCATTCTTTTTTGTGTATATATGTGTGTTTTTTTTTTTATATATTTCTTCTATGTCCATCTACTAATCCACTTTTTTTTATATATATCTATGTGCTTAGGGGTAAAATAATAAAATTGTTACTGTTAGGCAGCTCCAGGTAAATTTTGCTGCTGATACAGTTGTTCTGTATTTCAACGACTGAGGCAAACGTAATTTGAAATGAAAATAATAAAATTGTTACTGTTAGGCAGCTCCAGGTAAATTTTGCTGCTGATACAGTTGTTCTGTATTTCAACGAATGAGGCAAACGTAATTTGAAATGAAAATAATAAAATTGTTACTGTTAGGCAGCTTCAGGCAATCTTCGCTGCTGATACAGTTGTTCTGTATTTCAACGCATGAGGCAAACGTAATTTGAAATGAAAATAATAAAATTGTTACTGTTAGGCAGCTTCAGGCAATCTTCGCTGCTGATACAGTTGTTATGTATTTCAACGGATGAGGCGCACGTAATTTGAAATTAAAAAAGTGATTCCTGCTAGGCAGAATAAAAGGAAAAGTATGCCGATGCAGGTTTGGTTTGTTCTACACTACAAATTTCACAGTCGAATACAGATTCGTAAATTGTTATGCCAAGTTGATAATGTAAATACGGCTACCACCAAACAACAAATCAAAAAAAAAAAGATCGAGAAACGTCAATCATCGAAATGTAAGACTTACACTCCAAAATTGATAGATTTTTCGGAAACCAAAAAAAAAAAAAAAAAAAAAAAAAATTAAGGGGGAGATGATGTAACGTATACTCTATATTCACTTTCCTTTTGATTTTACTATCTCTGGTTATTTTATTTTACTATGTAAATTATCTTCCTACTGAAGGAAATATTATTTCACCCCGCTGAATGAGATCTGGCAATGAGTGTAAGTCATGACGTGGTGGTAGCTCGTATATAGGCGCGTTCATCGAGAAGTGTGGTGTTGTGGTGTTGTTGCGTTGTAGGTGTGTTGTTGCGTTGTAGTTGTGTTGTTGCGTTGTAGGTGTGTTGTTGCGTTGAGTTGTGTGTTGTTGCGTTGTAGTTGTGTTGTTGCGTTGGAGTTGCGTTGCAGTGTGTTGTTATGTAGTAGTGATATATGAGTGCCTTAGTTGACCAGGAGTCATCATAATAAACAAGTTGTTCTGTAAGTTCAGTCTTTTTCAATTCTTAGTTTTGTCAGACCTCTGTCTGGCTGTTAGGTTTATGACTTTGATTACTTAATATAAATAACCAGCGTTGAGACTTTGTTTAAGTTCATAATTAACGAGTAACAACACCCTTTTGGGAATTCATTATTTTGAAGCGTAGAGCATTATTCATTCATAATAATTAGCTTAGCAAAAAGATAGACAAAGCTAATTCATTATAACCATTTTATCAACGCACTTAAGGGTTAAGAAATAAAAATATGTGTCGCGAAACACATCTAAGAGGTTTATTAATTTTTAAACGGCTCTCCACTTTGAAGCAATCATTTGTAATTCGAAACATTCAGGCACTATTAAAACTAACAGTTGTTACAAACTTTGAAGATGATAATCCGTTTTTTGGTGTAAATATGGCAAGTATGGTAAGTCAGATGATATCCGAAAACTTGAAAATTTCGTTATCCTGGAGCCGGAATTGAAACCGCGTCCCCCGGATAGCGCCCGAGTATGCTAACCACTACACCACCCAGAACAACCAAGACTCAAACTTCCGATTAATTTGGATATAACGACACAGGAAACTTCAGACTTGGTTGTTCTGGGTGGTATAGTGGTTGGCATACTCTGGCGCTATCCGGGAGACGCGGATTCGATTTCCGCTCAAGGACGACAAAATTTTCAAGTTTTCGGATTTTATCTGACTTACCATTCTTGCCATATTTACACCAAAAAACTGATTCTCATCAAGATTTCTATTGTGTGGTGTAATCCCGTATTCCATTCATGATTAATAGTTGTTATTGCATATGTATGTCGCTAAATGCATGAAACAATCGTATTCTATGTGATTCTTGTTACGCAACGGTCATAACGATGTGATTGTGAAGAGAAAAAAATATGAAAAAGAAGAAGAAGGAGACATTCATGGTCTAAGTGTCATGGACTTGAACGGGATGCGTGAAGATGTATTAGATCCTCGTCTTACACTAACGAAGCAACAAAGGGTTCTAGTGAGAGAGCGCTCCGTTCAGGTAATGCTGTTTTGATGCGGCGGGAGGCAGAGCATTCATGGGGAAACGGCCTCGCATTTATTGATGTGGAGACGGACAGCAAAAGAAACCCGTCAAAGAGGGAAGAAAGTTTATCTTTCGGTTCTGGGCCATCATAGCATCGATCACGTCGCTGTAAACCAAAGAATGACGCTCAGCGAACAAAACGGCAGACGTGGAACATGAGCTGCTGAGCACAATGGGTTTCATCAACGACAATTGTTTTCCAACGGAAAAGTTGCAGAAACCTGCAGGCGAACAAATTTCTGAAGGTCGTGGGGCATCTCAATGATTCTGCCGGGAATTATTCTCTGGGTGTGCCTTAACTTTAAAAGACTTCATTCTGTATGCCAAAGTCAGTTTAGTAAATTTTCTAAGAAATGCAAGAATTACAATGGAAGATATCAATAAAACTTTTAATATTACAGTAGAGCGTCGAAAATCCGAATTAATTGGGACCACTGGTAGTTCGGATTATCGAACATGTAACAAAATACAAATACGCTAACATTTCTATATTATATTATCCAAATACATGTACCAAAAATAAGCAACTGTTTACAAAAAAATTACAAAAGACAGATTTTTTTTGTTATTATGCAGTTCGAAAGAAGTTTCCATTTTAACTACTGCTGTGAAGGTTTTAAATATAAATTAAAATTTCCAAAAGCTTACCAGTTATTGCAAGATGGTTCCGACTACCAAGGGGTGTACTTTATGCTGAGTACTAGGGGAATAACTTTCCTCCCGGCTCACAGTGAACAAAGAGGCTGAGGGATGTAACAAGTGGTGGTACGACGTTGGTAATGGGTCCTAAAAGTTTAACCCCGCAGGGAATAAGTGACTAGGGAAGTTTTCGCCTTTTTCTCCGAGTATCAGAAGTCACCTCTACCTTCGACACCTTGCCCCGAAAATCCTTGCATCCCCAAAATTAGGCGATTCCATTATAATCAAGTGCCAAGTAAAAACTAATGTATTATACTTAAACTTTCTACCACCACAGAAATAAAAGGTAGAGGGGAGCTTTTTCGGACTTTTGACGTTTCGGATGTTTGACGTTTGGATTTTCGACGCTCTACCGTACTTTCGAATTGCGATCTAAATGAGAATTTATTTGTTAGGAAGATTGCAAAACTTATGAGCATAAGTTTTCAGTGTTGCATAAGTCAGGTAGATATATTCGAAACATACAGGAACCTTTCCGATCCTTCGTTCAAAACCCACATCATCAATCTTTGTTCTGTGATGTATCGCTACGAAGCGAACTAGTTATTAACACTTTCACTCAGGCTCTCAAAATGAGATAGTTTCATGATTTCTCAGTTTTTCTCTGATGTGAATCTCACGTAGTCAAAGAAAAGAAGTTTGAATAAAAGATAACATTAACGTCTGTAACATGTACCTCTAAATTTATTTACCATTTAGGGTTTTGTTCTTATGTAAATTATGTCACTTCTCCGTTATATCTCTTTATGAACGGTCTTTGTTCTGTGATGTATCGCTACGAAGCGAACTAGTTATTAACACTTTCACTCAGGCTCTCAAAATGAGATAGTTTCATGATTTCTCAGTTTTTCTCTGATGTGAATCTCACGTAGTCAAAGAAAAGAAGTTTGAATAAAAGATAACATTAACGTCTGTAACATGTACCTCTAAATTTATTTACCATTTAGGGTTTTGTTCTTATGTAAATTATGTCACTTCTCCGTTATATCTCTTTATGAACGGCTCGTCAGCACCTCCGAACTTTCTTATACCTTTAGGCAACGGCTGACAGTGAGGCAGAGGTAAATAAGATGACACGAGAGAAAAGTGCAAGGATTGTGTGACTAGGTGTGTACGTGCGACGTCATAACAGGATCGTATGCTATCTTAATGCTGCTAGAGTCAAAGATACCTGTGAGCCAAATAGGTGCTGTAGCATGTTGTTGATATTTTCGTGAAGGTGTGTTTCGACCGACGACGAGAAAATAAAGTCCAGTTGGACTGCTTCATAAGTGGCTTCAATCAAATGAATTCTACCGGTATTTTAGTTGTTTAAGTGCTGTAAAATAATCGTTAACTTCAGCAATGCCCAGATCAGCAGAAACTATTATTCTAGAGTTACGTTGGTTTCTGTGTAAGACACTAACTTCGAGATTTTTTAGGCTTACGTTCGCTTTAGCTTCATTGTAATACTTTTTGAATCCGTGCACCTTAATTGTTATTTGAAAGTGCTTAACCAGACATACGATAGCTAACTTAGGTAAAGACCAGGTTGAGAGAAAGGTCGTATTTACAGCAAAACCACTTTTTATTTAGATCCAGTAGGCACGTCAACACTCAGTCGTCACACAGAATAATCTTGTCTTCTCGGCTCAGTTTGAACACACACATGCTCGCTCGCTCACTAATTAGTCATATATCAATATTGAACAAAAGGCTGACTAACACAGATTGCTAACTGAAGCTCGCTTTAACATCATACTATCAAAATGACTTCGATAGCATTGCCTGCTGAAGGCAGAACATACCAATTCTTATCACTAGCTTCCGATTACGTAAGTGTACTTTGACTTGATGTTAGGTTATGGCGTAAAAGCCCAATTTATCCAGAGATGGAATTCGAAACCACATCTTCCTTCTCCGGAATCGGATATTCTACCGCCTGAACTACAGAGACGAAGGCTTATAGCTGAAACTTGCCGTTTTGACTTGTGCGTCATCCATGAGGTAGGTACGTCACATGGTGTAGTAAAGTATCACTGGGCGTGCGTCGTTGATTCATAAGTTACTCTTTCGTCCATTTTTGGTAATTCCAGCCAGCATATCTTCATGTTAATTTCTGCTCTTTGTAGCCTCTGTATGTCATTTTTAGCTACAGTCCATGTCTATGATCCACAAGAGCAAATAGAAATACATAAGGGTTTACCTTGTTATTTTTTAGCAACATACAGTGTTTATCAGATGACGTAATGCAGCACAATGGGTACCTCTCAGTAAATGGTTGCACCACCGCGAACGGCGATACAGGAAGCAATACGGCTTGGAAATGCGTCATCCAGTCGACGGATATCGTTCTGAGGAATGGAACACCAAGCACGGTTGACTTGTTCCCATAATTCGTCAATATCGTGCGCAGGCCGATTCGATTGAAGAGGACGTCGAATGTGGTCATACAGGTTTTCTACTGGGGATAAATCGGGTGATATTGCTGGCCGTGGTAATATTTGAACATGTTGCAAACATTGTCTGGAGACCCAGCGGTGTGTACATGGGCCCTATCTTGCTGGAAAATGGGGAGCTATAGGTCATTCAGGAACGGCATCAAAATGTGCTGTAGAACCTCTATATGTCTCGTATCGTGCAGCTGCCAGTGTGCCCTTGATGAGAACTAGGGGTGACCTGGTGTCATGCGCAATAGTACCCCATACCATGATGCCTGCCTGACGTATGTGGCGGTCGCGAACGAAATCGGGATCCGTCCGCTCTCCAGGGTGTCGACAGACATGGATCCGTCAATCGTCAGCACACAGAAAGAAACGGGATTCATCACCGAAGACCACCAGTGGTTGATTCGTGACCCCAGTTTGCATGGCTGTGGCTCCAAGCCAGAGGAGAGCTGCGATGGCTGGCCGTCAATTAAATTCGACCTAATGGTTACCTACTGCACAGGTTTGCCACATATAAACTTCGGTTTACAGTTCGGTTTGTTATGTGTTTTCACAAAAATTAGAAATTACGCAAACGATTTCCTATCAGGAGCTGTATGTATTGCAGAAAGAATTTTTCAAATCGGAGATTTAGAAGCAGAGATATAGGGTGAAACGCAATTCACCTGTAAGCGCCCTAGCGGCCAGTCTATGAATTACTTGAAAATTTTTAAATTATATGATAAACATGTCACACTGAAAACACTATCCAACAAAGGAGAATTTTTTCAAATCGGACTCCTAGAAGTAGAGATATTGACGAAAAAAAGATATACATCTACGCCCCTGGAGGAGAAACTGTGGAATATTTTAAAAAGAAAATATTCCAAAAAGGTTTATCTATGTGAGTGGCATCAGAGAATGTTTTCAATCGATAATTTAGAGACTCATATTTTAGGGCAAATACATCAGAAGCAAAAATTAACACCTACGCCTTCTGGTGGCCAAAGTATTCTTCACCAAAAATTTGAAATTATATGCAAAAGGCGTTCCATCAGGAAGTGTATGCGCTGAAGAAAAAACATTTCAAATCTTATTTTCAGGAGAAGAATTATCGGGAAAAATGTCATTTAATTTTACGCCCCCTAGCGGAAAATCTATGCGTAAGTTGAAAAAGTAACTATATCTAAAATACCCTTCGACATAAATTTAATCGAACGATAAAATAATTTTTTCAATCGGATATTTAGAAGCAAATATGTTGAATAAAACGTATTTTTGGATTCGACATCATCTGCATTTACGCCCTGTAGCGGCGAAATTGTACTTCGTAAAAAAAAAAAAAAAACGAAATAAAGGATCAACATTCGCCAATTTCAAGCTTCCCAATGCAAAAAGAATTTTTAAAATCGGATTAATAGTTCCAGAAATATCGTGGGTACAGACGGACGGACGGACAAACCGGTAACATAAGCACGACATTTCTTTGCAAAAGACGTGCTAAAAAGCATAATAATTTAACTGTTTGAGATTCATGCGAATTTTCATCTCCGTTGCTTTTGGGTATTTTGGGGTGTGGAAAGAAAAAGAATACAATTGGCGTTTTGTGTAACACATGGAGATCCCCAACGAAACTGTTACTGCATTGATGTAATGTCATTTCTTGAAAGACTGTAGCCTCAATAATTTACTAATGGAGGTATCTGCGTTATCTTTTTCATCTATTTCAGTGAGCATCATTGAAAACAATAGGTTAGGTTTATTCTTATGTAATAAGCAAAGGTACGGAGGGAACTGTTTAACCTATTTTCTATTACAGCAGTCATGAAATTGATCCATTATTTATTTCATCACGTAACGTAGAAAAAGAACTCATCTTGGAAAGATATCAGTATGCTTCTGTAGCTATTTAGTGTTGATTTAATTACTTAGTCGATTGCAATTCTTTCTGGTGCTGCAACGCATATCTATAGAATCTTTTGAAGGATCACAGATAAGGATAATTTATCACATCAGCCAATGGAACTCAAGCCTTATTTTGTTAGGAATAGAAATTCTTTGAAAGGAAGGTAAAGAAACTAATGTAATTATATAATCTTTCGCCAACCGTTCGAAACAGTCAGCCTCGCTTTATAAAGAAATGCTCAGATCTGCCACGCTTTCTGCTTCAGTAGCATAGCAGTCAGAAATAATTTTGTAAATTAGCCATTTGTTTGTCTTGAAAAATATCATATTGCAAACAGTGATCCAGAAATAACGGCAGCACAAGTCTGTAGTATTAGGTAATGCAACACTCATTCACAGTCGGTTAACGAAGACACAGAGATTAAGGAATTCTGAGATAGTTACAGGTCTCCTTGCGTGCGAGCAAAATGTCTTCACAAAATTGGAAAGACAAACTAAACCAAATTGAGGTGGAAACTTTCTTCTTATGAAGAAACTGCTATCGATTCACCGATAAAATAAGGCACAAGGCTGAAAACATTGTATTTCCTACGTGTAATAGAAGCAACAGAACTTTGAAATAAATCATGTGAGAAAACTTTTAAGCATCAAGACACGTCTTTAAGGTAAAGGGACATAATTCTATTTTAGCATCATGGACGGAATGTTTTTCACATGCACTTACGTTTTCCCAAGCATATGTTTATGCTAGGAAAGAACCTTCAGCTGTCAATAGACTTTCATTGAAGCAATTCGCTTGAAATGAGTACAAAAGCGAAGAAAGTAATTTTCGTCTCTCGCGGATAGCTTGCCAAATCTTCAAATAAACCGAGGATTTTATTTAGTATTAAAGTGTTTCCAAATAAAGCAAGGTTAGAAATTACAAAACATCGGTAAAATCAAAAATTTTATATTTTTGGAAAAAAGATGCGGTTACTATAAGAAAACCAAATTTCAATTTCTATTCTGTAGGTAGCATATCATACACACATGCACTTTTTTGGTCTGCTGTACATTTGTTCCCATAGTCCAACGTGCTGTTAATGCAAGTTCCAGAAGAAAAGTTTTAGCAGGGCTTAGATAGGAAAGTCTTTTGCGATATGAGTCTCAGAGGAAGAAAGTTTATATTAATGCCCTTGAATACAACTTACTTTTTAAGACATTAACGGAGTTATAACACTAGAGAAAAAACAAGATCACAAGCAAAAAATCTACAGTCCCCTAGAAATGTTTATTTTCCCCTTGATTGCGACTGCAGCAAACAAACTACCTTGCTGCGTTACATAATTGAAGCTTTAACAAATAAGTTATTTGAAAACCATGAACTCAAAGAGTTTAACCCTTTAATGACTCTACATCCCAAACTCCAGTGCATGCAGACGACCAAGGCTGTCCGAACCTTCCTTCTAGAGTGAGTAAAATTTCCTACTTCACGCATTTTGTCTGAAATTCCACGGCGGCTGTGGGATTTATAAGCAAGTCACCCACAGCCAACATTCTTGTCATTAAAAGAAGGAAGAGAATCAGGAGTTGGTTCCACTCTGGGAGACATCATTCACTTTCATTACATTGCATCTCTTTCCCGTGGAAGAATGCAGTGACTACCCTAGAATAAGGTCTGTAGTTCGATGCATATGAAGCGTTCAGATTAGAAGTTTTGTTCAGTTTCCCAGCGCTAATCCTTGTTTTTGTTTACTTGTAAAAGTGGGAAACGAAATTAGAAAAGTAGCAACAGGCAGTCTCGGGCGTTATGGTGTTTTGGGAGACGCGTAGTTTAAGGATCCTGGTCGTCAAAGGGTTAATGAAGGTTATTGACACTTAAAAATGCACTGACATAGCATTAAAACATACACCCACTAGAAAAATCATTAGAGATACTTACCTAATAGCGTGGTGGTCCTACTCTAGCGCCAATAAAAGCCTGTACAAGCCAATGCACTGACTTCACCAGATGCCAAAGGGTTTGCGGAGGTAATACTAGCCATACCTATTGTAGCACTGTCCACAACTTCTCCCGAGACGTTGGTCCAGGAACCATGGATCTGATGTTACGCTCCACGGCCCCTCAAATAGTTTCGACAGAGGTTAAATCCGGGGATCTTAGTGTCCACTGGATGGTTCCAAACTCAGATGTGTGTTTCTAGAGCAACGCTGGTGTAGATGCTGACCGGTAGGGTACCGCGTTGTATTGCTGAAACATACGATTGTCCTCAGGTTTTGTGAAGGCTATGAAAGCATGCAGGCGATCAGACAGTAGTTAGTAGTTTATACAGCAGTTAAAGATCTCTCCAGACACACGACCGGATATAATGTGTCTCATGAGAAGGCTCCCCTAGCCATCACAGAGCCACCATCGCTTTGAAGAGGCATGCTGTCGACGCCACACCCGCACCCTCCCGTCAGCTTGGTGCAGCTGAAAACGTGGTTCATCGGACCACACGACTAGGTGCCACTCTGCAGAGCTCCGTTTTTTATGTTCTCGGCACCAGGAGAGTCGTAATTTCCGATGACGAGCAGTCAACAATGGCACACGAGTAGAGCGTCGGCTCCCGTAGCCCAGCGTATGCAGCATGATACGTACCGTTCGTTCTCTGACGCTGCTTGGGCCTTTGGCAGTTAAACTGGATGTGATATGATCCGCCATTGTCATGCACTCGATCTGTACGAGCCTGGATAGTCTACGTCGACCCCGGCCATTAATGGCGTCTGGATAGCCAGCGCTTTCTCTCTGGGCACTGGCACGTCTGTCGATGGTATATTCGCGATACACCCTTAATTCGGTCGGCCACGCGAAC